>OY743225.1:2779228-5558457 GCA_963555765.1 Orthonevra nobilis | reverse complement strand
TTCCTTGATAACTCAACCACGCTCATAGGATCAAATTTCTTCAATTCTCATCCTTTTTGAAAATTATCAAAAAATAGCGTAAATCCTTCGTCAGCGTCGGACGCACAACTGCAGCTAATTTTTAAGATCCAACCTCAATCTATTAAATTTTATCCTGAATATTTAAGTCTTTTGCAAGTAAGACAAATTCGAACACTCCCATTTTAAACAAGTCGTTAAAAAATAGTCAATCCGAAACAAAAATCAAAACAATCAGAATCGCCTATAATCGAGTTATAAAAATAAACATTGCTGCGCTCGCCGCCAGATTTTTTTCACGTCAAGGAACTGTTTTCGGCTTATTCACTCGAGTCATCACATGAATAAATATTATTCAACATTTAAAAATATATATATATGTATATATTTAAAGCACGAAACATCACACAATTCAAGTGCCTTCTTCTCGAGTGGATTAACCCTTTTAGTTGTTTTCTAATTCTAGTATACTTTCGAAAAAAAATTTGAATTATGTGAACTTAGTATTGCGACGAACTTGGAACTTTACATAAAGTCGTATAAGCAGGTCATTTAATTTAGTTCATTATTTTAAATCACACAAACCGGTGTAGAATTGGACAGTCCTCTCAGAGCTCAATGATACAGGTAGGTTTAGGAAACATAAGCGCATGCAAAACAGAGGCTACACTACGAAACCAAGCTAACAATTTTATTAACTTAGTTATTATTTGCTTAAAAAAAATTGTGCTTACAATTAAAGTTTGTAAATTTTTTATTTTGCATGAAATGTCTTGAGTTTCTGGTTCCAAAAAAAAAAAAAAAAATAAACCTATGCCGAGATATTTTACCGAGTGTACTTTATTTGCCACATTTAAACCATTTCGAAATTTCAATGGTCTTGTGAGTGTGTTTAAATCCTTATGATGATATTTTATGAAAGACGCTATCATGTTCAATAAATGCAATTATTCCGTGAGTTATTAGATCTAGAACAGTTTATCAATTTGGCTTTAACACTATCGCTCACTAAAGCGTTCAACAAAAATAAATTGTCATAAAACATTTACTCACACATCGTTTCATAAATCTTTTATCACAACCATTAATTCAAAGTACTGGATCTGTGATATGTAACTTAAAACAAAAGTATTTAATAAAATCAAGACACTTTTAACTTTCAACTTATATAGGTACAAAATAATAAAAAAAAACAACAACAAAATAAATCACTTGTCGGTCACACAAGGACTACTTTATCGTTCACAATTTACGATTTAAAGGAAAAAAAAAGTTTCTTTTTTCATGTAACATTGTTGAAAACAACTCAGAACTCATGTTAAAAATAATAAAGCATCATACGAAAAAAAAAACTATTCAATATGTTATAGATACAGTTAAATTTATTAAATTAAAATATATGTGCATCGGTGTTTATTTAATAAATACCCATGCATATATAAAAGATTTATCTTATAAGCTGAAATGTTGTTATCAATAGTAATATTACATACATATATAAAAAAAACAAACAGTCACACTTAGTACGTATGCGCGCGAAAAAGCATTGTTAATTAACTATGTCATATAATAAATAAATTTTTGTTTTCAAATAGTGATCGAAAATACATATAATATAATAAAATGAAAAAAAATTGTTAAATTAATATATTAAGCTAAATATGTGAGTAATATACTAAAAAAAAAAAACAAAACAAAATAAATAATTATTTTTTTCTTTTACAAATAAAATCCAACTATTTAGAAAAATGAATTGTTAGTTTTTTTTATTTATTTTTTTCCCAATACTTAACCCAGTTAAAGAAAAATATATAAAATTATAACTAACATGTTCTAGCTGCATGAAATTTTTTTATAGTACCTACCTTAAACAATCAATCAAGAGATCCTATATATATATAAGAAAAAATAATATTTACATCTGTGTACAGTAAGGAAACCCTAACTGAATCTTGTACGAATGCAGAATATTTTTATTGTAAACGAAATTTTCAACAATTCCTTGCAGTAGTAAAACAAAAAAAATATACCCACACAACTCTTTCAGCAGTCTAAACAACATAGTTTTCCATTTCTAAGTAGAAGTATAATGAAATTTTATTCCATATAATATATTTTCAAAAATCATGAAATTTTTATTACGAATATAAAGTATATAGTATAGTTATTTACAATCATACAAGATATGATTTTCTTTCCTGGAAGAAATCTTATTAAAACAAATATAAACTTTCCATACTGATTTCACTTGGAAGAGTTTTTGAACAATAACATAGATTTTCCCATATTTATAAATTAAAACATACTCGTTAATTGTTAGAACTTATGAATGATTTTTTTTAAAATAACATGAAACATAGGAAAAGGTAGGCAGTATCCAGCAGATACATTTCAAACTGTTACAGATAATAATGTAAAATAAATTGGATTAAATTGTAGCGGAATATACATATAAACAAAAAGAAAATAAAACTGTCAGACAATTTCTCTCGAATTACATCTGAAAACAGAATTTAAGAAACAATTTTAATATACATATGTATATACATATACAATTATTGTAGGCGAGTTAATTAATTCACAAACCCTCTATTCATTATTCAAATGTTTAGAAAATTTGTTGGAGTAAATAGACGTAAATGTATTTACAATAAAAATGATAAAGAACAAAATATACATATATAGAATTTATTTCTGTAAATATACATATATGTATATATCTACGGAACGAACAAAAAAAAAAATTATTTAAATAAATACATTAACGAGACGAATATTGCTGTGCAATAAATAACAAGAAACACAAATTGATAAAAACAAAAAACAAAAAAACAACATTCTTATTAATTTAGAATTAAAATAATCAAATAAACAGTAGATAGACAAATTTCATGCATAACGGCGTGCCTCTCAACCTTTTAAAGGTGAGAAGATTGTTACGTAGACAAAAAACAAATATAAACATATTTACATAAACGAAAATAATAAATATATATATATGTATACATAAAAATAATCGGGGCGTTAAATCCATTAAATGCATTAACTTATCCCTCTTTACAGTGCGCCACTGATTGACTTCTCGGCATATTTCTTGCCATATTTACGTCATTTCATAGAGAATTCATTGAGTAATACACAAATACTATATTATCACAATATTAATAACTTGAAAACAAAACCAAATTGCATGCAACATTATATTGTCATTACATAAGTACCTTTAGAAAGAATTGTGCAGTGCACAAAACAAAAAAAAAAAACAAAATTAGTTAAATTCAAATCCACTACGTATAAAAAAAGGAGTTCCTCTTAAACATTAAACATCATTATCTCTTATTCTTGCATATTTTCCAAACATTTGCAGAGATAGAGTTTTCAACTTTGCCTATTAATCTGTTTTTTTTTTTATTTAAACAAAAAAATATCCACAAAAAAAACATAAATAAATAAATAAATAAGAAAAACAACAAAATCTATTATGATTCGACTGTGATAATAATAAAAAAAAAAAAACAAAGAAGAAATAAATTTAATTAAAATTATTATATATATACATGCATATATATACAAGTTTAAATTTGAATAGTATTACAAGAAGAAAACAAAAATTAAATAAATTTAATAAGAGCAGAAATAAGTTAATAAAAAATGAATAAATAGAAACAAATCATTATGCCGTCTTGACGATCAGTTTCGAGATGAACGAAATATGCGCATTTTTTTTTTTTGTAAAGAAACTTGTTAATCGTAATGTGCTCTTAGGCTTAAAACTCGAAAGTTTTCTTTTCTTAAAGATTCACAGTAAATATTAAACATATAAAGAAAATATATTAAACAAAAAATTATTAAAAAAAATTGAACATCGAGCGGGTTAGAAAGTTTATCATAAAACATTTTTATTTAGTTTAAAAACATTATATGATTTAATGCAATATTTTAATTGCTCAATTTCTATTATAACATAGTTAACGCATTGCTTTTATTTTCTTTTTTTCTTTTTATTAATTATTTCTTAAAATTACTTATGGCCTTAAATCTGGAAGCAAAATTATTTAGCTAACTCTATTCTTTAAAAGTCGGCGACGATATTAATTTTTGATATCGATGAAATGATATGTAATATTATTTACTGATGAAGTAAAGTAAAGAACACGAAAGAAAGTTAAATGGAGGAAATAAATTAAATTAATTAAAGGAATAGAGAAAATATATTTGTTAAAAACCATACATATTTTACCGTAATAATAAATAAAGTATATGAAGAAAAAAACAAAAAATTGCGGTGTTATAGTTTTCCCATATTTTTTGATGTCCCTAATTCGCTCCGACGAGTTCAAAAAGCATTTGAAAGGCGAGTCTTAAATTGCACATGACTTAAGGCATTTTATGACGCGTATCATGCACGGAGTAATTTCGGTCCATAAGGACGCATTGAATATGTACGCGTCACATTAAAGCTGAAGTGGTAAGGAATATCACCATCCAAAGTTTGGAAATCTTCATTCGAAATAAAGCCAAATATATGTATATTAATGTCGTATTGAGAGTTCGGCCAACCAAGTGTGAGGGCTACTTATGGAAAAAGTTAAGGAAAAAAATATCAATTTATTCCAACAAGAATTGAGGTCCATCATCGAAAATATCAACAAGAACAAAACAGGCATGTAAATTCTAGCGCTTATTTCTTTTACCATCTCAGGTGACAAATTTCTAGACAAGACTTTTCAGCTTGCTCCACGGTTCGCATCCAATTCCACACTTTCAGAGTGCGATATACCTCCACCTCAGCTTTAGAGCACCGAGAGCACATTCGCTTGAGTACAAAAATATCTTCCACGCGACAAACCCATTTCGTAAACTTTTGCATCTATTATTCTCCTCTGGTCTCATTTCGAGTAGAAAGTAAACAGCGTTTGGCCAGCCTATCCACAAAGAAGGCAAATCTTCTTCCACCCTCAATTTTAAAGTCCTGGAAAGTATAAAATATCTTGAATCACGAACAATAGCAAAGTACCGTCAATCAAAATATTGACGTAAAACTAATTGGCGAAGCTAATTCGCTGGAATATCTAAGGACTCATTCTTTGCTTTCGCTGTCCTGCCGTTCAGTGCTTCAACAAAACAACAAATTGCATCCCAGCCATTCAATAATTCACTTGCAAATAAGACCTCATCGAATACTAACAAGTTAAAAGCGTTGCCCCTGTTTCCTGTTCTTTTCAATACGCACCAATTCAAAATCATAGCACATTTCCCTCTGCCTGTGCCATCAGGAAAAGAGGTAATAAAAATTCATGGCACTTGGACAAAATTAAAAAAAGCTAAAAAACTCGTTTCTTGATTTCTATCGCATGTAAAAATTTAAAAAGCGACCTTTCTTAAATTGAAGGCGCTTTTGTTTCAAAAGAAATACAAAAAGAATTTTCGAACTACTCGAGATACGATTTGTTCATTTATGTTAGCAGCAATCAGAGCCCCTTGGACGTGAAGTTAATTCAGAAAGATCCGTATCGCATAATTGTCATCAATTAAAATTTTTTTAGAGTGATCCATCTGTTTTTTTCTTTTTGAATCGAATGCCTTTTTTGAGTCTGATGTTCTTATAGGTTTAAAAAATGCAGTGTTCTATTTTCGCAGTGCAAAAGGGAGCAATCTGCGCTCGAGAAGAAAATTCATAAGACGTTTGCTTGACGAACATTCCAGATATTGCCGAAAGTGTGAGAACCTCAACTCGGCAAAGGTGGTAGATATTGAAAATCTTCAAACTTATCTGAGTAGAATTTGGCATAAAGATCTCGAGTTATTCGCTTAAAATGCTCAATTAACTCAGAAATTGATATTAAATGACCAGCCGCATTATACGGAGCAAAAAGGGTACGCGAACTAATGCACCGAGGGTGAAGCTCTGCAGTGTGCAAATAGGGTTGTCTATCAAAAGGACAATTTAATGCGAGTTGAATTCGGCCAGGAGCTTGACGACAAAATCGAGCTCGCATTAGCCTTTATTTGCTCATATACTATACATACTCTGTGTCCAAAAAATAAGGTGACATTGTATTTATTTTGAAAATTCTTTATTTATTCTTCCAAATCAATTTCATCCCCTTCAAAGTAATCCCCTCCCGATGCAATGCACTTATGCCAACGGATTTTCCAATCTTTGCAAACACTGGTTGTAGTCACTTTCCGGGATGGCCTTCAGTTCTGTCTTCGCTGCGGCTTGAATATCCTCTATCGTATCAAAACGGTGTCCCCGGAGCGGTCTTTTGAGCTTGTTGAACAGCCAGAAGTCGCACGGCGCCATATCAGGTGAATACGGTGGTTGCGGAACGATATGGGTTGAGTTTTTGGCGAAATGATCACGAATTACGAGTGCGGTATGGGATGGTGCATTATCGTGGTGTAAAAACCAAGAATTGTCTTTCCACAATTCCGGCCTTTTTAGGCGGATAGCGTTACGCAAACGACGCATAACGTTCAAATAATATTCCTTGTTGACTGTTTGTCCGGTTGGAAGGAATTCATAAAGCACAACACCACGATAATCGAAGAAAACAATCAACATGACCTTGATTTTTGAGCGACTTTGGCGCGGTTTTTTTGGTCTCGGCTCTCCTTTGGCACGATATTCGCTCGATTGATCGGTTGTTTCGGGGTCGTAAGCATAGATCCAAGTCTCTTCGCCAGTTATAATGCGTTTCATGACATCCTGGTAGTCGGAAAGCATTGTTTCACACACTTCAACGCGGCGCCTTTTTTCCAAAAAATTCAATGTTTTCGGCACCAGTCGAGATTTGACGCGCTTGAGGCCCAAAGCATCCTTCAAAATGGTATTGACTGAGCCTTTCGATAAGCCAACTTCATCAGCAAGGTCTCTAATCGTTAATCGATGGTTTTTCAACACCAAATCTTAGATTTGTTGGACGTGAGCTTCATTGGTTGAGGTTGATGGTCGCCCAGAACGCTCTTCGTCTTCGACACGTTCACGGCCAGCTTGGAAATCACTATACCACTTGTAAACATTTTTTTTAGACATAGCCTCATCATCACAGGCTTTCTGCACCATCCTCAACGTATCCGCAGCAGAAAATTGATTCCGCAAACAAAATTTAATGCAAATTCTTTGCTCAATAAATTTCGACATCGCAAAAAACGAAAAACGCACTTTTAGCAGCTCACAAAACGACGCGTATCTCAAACACTATGAATATATTTTGACATGAAATTTCACATAGATGTCACTGACAGTACTACCAACCTAAAAAGAAAGAAAGATTTCCAAATCCTTCGACGCGCGCAGTTTAAATTCATATGTCACCTTATTTTTTGGACACAGTATATAGTATATAAACGAATACAAGAGACATCCTGTGGAACAAGCTAAATCTGGAAAAGGAAAAGGCTGAATCGATAAAATTAAAATAGATGGATTACAGAAGAGAAAGAGCTACTAAACATCCACCTGAAAAGTTCAATGACTACCTCATACATACAAACTTAAAAAAATTACCTTTTTATAAAATAAGAGTAGATATCTGTGAGCAACTGGAAGCCGGTGGCTAAGGATCGAGAAAGCTTAAATGATTTGTTGGTTGAGGTATACATCCCCTCTTTGGCTCTTAGAAAGTTTTGGATCAATTCAAACAAGGTAATGTAAATATTACACAAATGAAAATTATATTTTTTATTAGACTGTTGAATTTTATTATTTTTTGTAGATGCTTAATAGTATGTAATAATGGTTTAAAATCCAATCACAATGTCTTTTCTGTTTTCTTTTCGTACACAAACATATAATTTATTCTTATTCTTACTTGTTTATTTCTTTAATTTGAACCATCCCCAAAGGTCCTATCTTAATATCAGCTATATTTAAATTTTCAATTGTCTTGCCTTTTACATCACCATACCGTAATTTCGTTTATTTTTCTTAAATATTAAATATTTTAATAGATCCTTCGATATTCTTACAAACAGATTGCTGATTTCTTCCTGGATGCGCTGCACGATACATTGTCTCTTTTCGAGAAAGCTATTGACAAACAAATTAAGACTGCACTAACCGAATTGCTTAATAAGTCTTATGAAAATATTGAATGAAAATAAAATCATTTATTAAAAATTTAAATGCAAATTCTATTCATTAAAATTAGTTTCTGAGTTGCTTTGTTAGTTGAACAGGTAAATTGGTTTCTTAGTTATTTTCTTCCAGAGTAAGTTAATTTGTAGAATATCCCTGAATTGCGTTTTTCATGCACTTATTAAATTAGTTTTATTATTATTATTATTTTTAAAATTTGTGACCACAGATATATTTTTTTTTTGACCATTTTAAAAGAATTCTCGTAAATATTAATTTCATTCGAAATTTGTAATTTCTTGAAGATATTTAAAACAAATATTAAAAAAATAAAATATATAAATATATTTTTCATCCACGTGCAATTAAATTGCTTACGAAGATATTAAAAGGGTTTCTCTGTTTGGTTTTTTTGAAGAAAAGTTATTTATTTGTTTGGCAGTTCCGGTGGGCAATCAGGTTGATTCGATGGATGGGCGGCCCTGAATGCTGGATTGCTTTCTAATTCCCGATCGATCCGCAAGATAATCGGATACGGACGTAGATCAACATGAAATCTAAGGAACATATAAAATGCTGCAAGGTTAAAGCTGATTTATTTGAGTATATAATACAAACCTTCTGGCATTGAACACTTGTGGAACTAGGCAACAATCTGCCATAGAAATTTCATCCCCAACACAGTATTTTCCAGCCGAAGTAGATAGGACTTTCTCTACAGCTCGGAATCCTCGTGTAATCCAGTGTTGAGCCCATTCTTTTTTCTTTTCTTCCCCGACATGAATGAGAACGATTAGATTCTGGAGCGGTTGGATGCCAGAGGCAATGATCTCGCAAATTTCACGAACCTTTGCTCTCTTGTGGACATCTTGTGGCAGTAAAGGTCGCTGAGGCCTTGTTTCTTCGAGGTAATGCATAACAGCTATCGATTCGATCAATGTGTGGCCATCTAAGTATGAATGTAGGTACATGAAAAGTTCTTTGAAGTTTTGACGACTTACCTATCTGCAGAGCAGGAACTTGTTCCATTGGGTTGACTTCACGATACTCATTGCAGTGTTGTTCACCGCCAGACTTGATAAGGCTAATGGGCTTTATGTCATACGGTATTTCCTTCAAGTTGAGCGCGATACGAACGCGCCAGGAGCAGGAACTTCGCCAGTACGAGTAAAGTATTGGCTTTTCGAAAGAAAGTGAAGACATTATATGTTTAGTTATCTTGATGCCGGAGGCAAAATACTTTGTTGTGAATCTCAAAAACACTCTAGGTATACTGAGACTAGTTACAGAATACATAATGATTAAATTTAAAAATATATTTGCATACAAATTCGAATGTTGTTTATATCAATCGAACAAATGCAGATTTATTTTTATTTTTTTTATCAGTAATTTATGCCCTAAACAGGTTAATCGAGTATATTGATTTCTTCTCTTCACTTTACTCGTCGGAGGCTATCTTAGCGCGGTTTGTTTACATAAATATAAAAAAAAATACTTGTTTTGTTTTTCTGACAGAAGCAAGCTTGCATTTCGAATAAAGCTTTAAAAATAAAGAAAGACAAAATCGCGCTTATCAGTTAAATAGTAAAGGAGGCCATGCAAACATCGGTCTCTTGAATTGAATACAGGGTGCACATAAAGGAAACCAGAAACGAAGTGGTTTGAAATTTTTTTTTTAAGTTTTTAATTGTTCAAAACATGGTATTGTACATATGTAAAGTGGCGAGCTTATAAATAGGGAAATGGTGTAATAGTTCTTTTGATAACGTGCTTATCAACATCGGACAACTTATTTTGATAAAAGTTGTTATTGAAGTGTAGAGCACATATTCAAGAATCAACTGTAACATGCAGAAGAAAGCATTATATATGTTCCCTATTTATTTGTTGCTAATTAACAGTAAATATAGTGAATTGATGCGAGCAAATAAATGGGGAAATTGACTTTTTCTTAGTTTCTACTCACCGCCTGTGCAGGTAACTTGATTTTTGGGGAAATTTTGATAGTAAAACAATTTTTCATAGTATTTAGGTGATACTGGCGTTAGAAAAATGGGACGAGGCAAACACATCACACCAGATCAACGCCGGGAAATTTGTCGTTTGAGGGAGGAAGGAATGAAGCTAGCCGCAATGTCTAGGCAGATATTTCAGGGACTTCTCTGATCAACCTCGTACTGCAAGGCCTCGAAAAACAACAAGTCGTGTCGATCGGATGATTCACCGTCTGTCTGAAAAGGATAGATTTAAGAGCGCTGTTGACATTCATGTCGAAACTTCTGCCCAAGAAGACGTGAATATTGGTGTTCATACAGTACGACGGCGGTTGGTCGAATTGGGTTTGCGAGGCCGTGTCGCACGAAAGAAGCTTCTCATAAGCAAAAAAAAAAATCGGAAAGCAAGAATGTTCTTTGCGAAAGAGCATCTCAATTGGACACGTGATCAGTGGAAAAATGTCATCTTCACTGATGAATCCAAATTTAATCGTTTTGGTTCCGATGGTAAAACTTATGTTCGACGTCGTGTGGACGAATAATTCAATGAGAAGTGTCTGCAGCCAACAGTAAAAGGAGGTGGCGGATCTGTGATGCTATGGGCTGGTATGAGCCTAATGGGTCGTGGTCCTATTTGCCGAATTAAAGGGATCATGGACCGCCATGTCTATGTAGACATATAAGAAAATACCCTACTTCCTTACGCTGCTGAGAATCTTCCCCAAAACTGGATCTTACAAGCAGATAATGATCCGAAACATACGTCAAAAAAAGCTCGGGAATTTCTTCAAGACAACAACGTCAATGTGATGACATGGCCAGCTCAATCTCCTGACCTCAATCCGATTGAGATGCTTTGGAATCACGTAGACAAACTCATTAAAAAGAAAAACCCCTCAAACCTCAACGAAATGTTTAAATTTATTCAAGAAGGATGGGCATGCATTTCCATTGATCTATGCACTCGGCTCATTGATTCCATGACGCGATGATGTGAGGAGGTGATAAGGAATAAGGGGGGACCGACTAAATATTGATGTTTCCAATCAATTTAAGTTCAATTAAATTGAAAAGGAAACATCATGGTCTCATTATAGCTCTTTAATAAAAAATCCCTATTTATGTGCTCGCAAGTTTAAAGAACCATTTTTTTTTCTCTTATTTTTTCTGGAAGAAACGGATTAAATATGTAACTTAGATTTAAAAAAAATAAAAAAATTATAATAAGTGAATTGCTTTTGTTTATGAATATGTTTGATTTCAGTTTTTCTAAGATTTCTCTGTTCCATACAGAAATTACTTTTTCGAGCTGCAATTCCCTATTTATAAGCTCGCCACTGTACATATACTATGTATTTATCTGTGTCCGATCCTAGTTTTTCCAAAGTAAGAGGAGAATAAAATCACTGTGATGCAGTGTTACAACAATTAATAAATGGAATTATATTTTTACAAAAAATAGAGCATGTGAAAACAAATGTAACATAAAAAGGTTTATGGCAGTGGCTAATTAAAACTACTTTGTGTACTTGTCAAATCACGAAGCGAAATTTTTGCAAATTATACTTCTAGTGCCCTGAATATGTGTTCTATTCCCTGTTAAGTGGAGATTTTGAAACTGTTGCTTAGGAAATTACCACAGAATGTGATAAATAGTGTCAGATCGAGATGCAGGAGCGGGTTTATTCGTCAATATAGCCTGCGATGTATTTTTAATAACAAATATTTTGGTCTGGAAAAAAAAAAATATAAAAAAATGTCTACCAGAAATTTACTTTTTGTGCAGTGCATTACAAAAGATTTTTCAAACCATCGTTAAAAATCTACATATTTCGGACGCTGCTGAGAGCGTCGATGCCCAATCTTTTCTGCTTGAAAGTATGATTGAATGTTTCCTCACAAAACGTGATTTGAAATTTCTCTTTTTAAGTTCCCTAAGATGTAACACAACCTTAAAGGGAGCATGTACTTCTGTTGCATCATATTTTTGTTTTAAGATCAAACATGAACATAAAAAGTTTCATATATGTAATAATGGGCTCAGAATTTATTTACTTAACTTTGTTTGAGTTGAGCTTCATTAATCTTAATTTTCCGAAATTAAGGCATACACACTTCAACAACGAGGAATTATTACGATAGGCTTGGCTTTTTTCGAAATCCAAATCCAGAACGTTTTTCGTAGATGATCAGGCAACAGGTTATAGGTGTACATTTATTTAGACTATCGACGTAAGAAGAACCGATCCCTAAAGAAACTCTTGCATTGGTTGTTTGAGAACTCAACATATCTCCGCCATCAGAAACGGTTTTTTTTTTTTTGAAGAACGATAAGAAAACTATATTTTTATTATTTTATTTTTATATTTATATATTATACTTCCAAACTCGTCAACGAATACAATCAATCTTAATCTTTTCTAGCTTGCAAACGCATTATCCCTTTTTACTACGAACGTTTGAATCATTATTTATTTCATTTAATCATGGTTTATTATTTCTGTAAACATCAGTGTTGAAGTTGAGGTAAAGGACATCAGATAATATTGTTATCTTATTATTCCTTGTTAACTTATTATTACGGAAATGTTTGCCAAAGCCATGTACATGTACATTTTGTGGGACTCTACAATTTTATATTCTATAGTCAGCAGTCGACAGAAGACCGGATCAAACAATTTAGAATGACTAAGATTTTGTATAAGCTGACTGAAGAGTGATGACGATCAGAGATTATTTTTATCATGAGACGCATCAACAGCCCAGAAAAGATCATAAACAAACATTGAGTTTTATAGCGATTCTGATTACTTTTGGGTCATACACATTTAAATGTCCATTTTGCATCAAAACATTTCCATACTTCGAATATTTTTATTTTGAATCAAATGACATTAAAATAATTTTTCTCATATTTTCTGTTATGTGAATCTCGTATGGCCTCCACGTTGATTCAATTCACTCGAAATGACATCTGTCAAAACGGGTAGGGGTCCAATTAAATTATTCTAAAGAGCTTTTTTGAAGCTTTTTTTAGGATACTCCAACACTTGTTGGGTAGCAGTGAGTCATTAGTACCGAATTTTGTCGGGAAGTAAGATAGCTAAATATAATGTTTTTTTTACACTCCCTCTTACTTGATTAAGAACAGGCATTTTTTTGTTTTACTTTAAGGATAGTTTTCAAACCCTTCTGTTGCCTTGGAAAAACGAAGTGCACAAGGAATGAAAAATATATTATGTTTATATTGTAAAAAATGGGATAAAATTGAGAAATGCAACTTTTATGACACTTTTCCCAAAAGGGTCATAAAATGTACCTGTTTATTTTTGTCTCTCTTGATCACGAACAATAGCTAAATCTTCCTGTTACCTTCAAATTAAAGGATACTCCGAGAATAAGGGAGCTCAGTTCTAGAGATAACTTTATACAATTCTCAACTATGGGTAGAAGAAAGACATAAACCTTAAAAGGGGAAACAGACCAAATTCGAGCTTACCGGGACGAGCAAAATCACTCGTTTCATAGCCAGCGAGATTGGAAGAGGCACCACTGTTGTAAATAGTTTTATTAAGGACTCAGAGAAGAATGGAAAAAACCGCAAAGGAAGAATCAGTAAAGCAACAAAATTTCAGGAAAGGCGGGCGGTTCTGAGGGCTGCAACAAATTCCAGGCTCTCCGCAAGTAAAGTTAAAGCAGAGACCTGAGTTGCAGCTAGCAGATCGACTGTTCATAGCGTGATACAGAGGCCAGCCATATCCGCCATGAAAAAATGTAGAGGAAGCCAACATTGAATACGGCAGGTAGCATCAGGCTGAATTGAGACTGGCATACCGTCGTCTTTTCTGATGAAAAACTAAATAATTTAGACGGACCTGATGGATACAGCTGTTATTTCCATGATTTGAGACAGTAGAAATACATATTCAAATTTAAAGACGGTATATCAAAGGAGCTGGTGTAATGGTATAGGGGAGCAATAAGCTATTACGGAACTGTGGAGCTGGAATTCCAAAGCTCCGAAATGACAGCAATCACTTACAAATCGATACTGGAAAGAGCTTTTCCGCAGTTTTCGGAGATATTTGGTAGACAGCGATAGACTTTCCAACAAGATAATGCACCGATACATGCCGCATGGAAAACAAAAGCCTGGATTCAGAATCAAAGTTTAATGTATGGCCACCTTACTCACCTGAACGTCATGGAAAACGTGTGGGCTGGGCTTTTCAAGAAAAGCCTTTAAAGGAGGAAGAAAATATGATGAAACGGTACCTTTATAAAACTATACATTTTGGTACAAAGAAATTCTAAAAAGCTAGAAGCTACCATGGAAAATGAAGTTGTTTTGAGAATATGAGAATTTCTTGAGCCCTTAATAAGCTATTGAGTAGCATACAAATGCACAAACGATTGTGAATAAGGGATGATTTGTATAAGTTGCGACAGAAGGCTAGAGCGAGTAGGTTAGTTTCGAGACATAAGTAGGTTTGGAAGGGGTGGGGGTCTCTCTCGGTTAGGGAAAATTTTCCGAAAAAGTTACTCGAGAACTCGAAGGAGTTCAACAAGGAGGAAAGGTCTCATCAATCCTTTTCAACATCCTGACAGTGGACCAGCTAGCCAACGACGACAGAAAGAAGACACTCCTCAACGCAGATGACTCTGTTACATAAGCTGCATCATTAGTCCCGGAAAGGCACAACAACATATAGCGAAGCTCTGGGACTATTACATCAAATGGCGACTGAGGATCAAAAGCAGCAAGTAGCAAGCTCATCTACTTTCAGAAAGGATTTGCTACGAGATGCCACGACATGAGGATAACGCTGCCAAATGGAAAAGCGATTAGTGCACAGCTCAAAATACCTGTGGATCACCTTCAGCGAGCGGTTCCAGTTAAGGCTATTCAAAAAGCCAATTTTTCCCTTCATCTTGTGCACCCACTTCTTTGAAAGAGGAGTGGACTGCATAAAAGCACCAAATTACTGGTCTATAAACAACTTATAAGACCGCCTGCCCAATATTGTTTACCGTGCCGCCATCAACAATTAAGAAAATTCATATACTTGAAAGGAAAATCCTCAGATCGTGCTACTGGACTCAGAAGGAATCTCAACACGCGGAATCATCAGCAATACAACACTCTACGAAAGCGAATGAATCACGCCAATTGACGATTACATGATTGACAGCACAAAATCATCGAAGGACTAGCAACCCACCGTAACGAAGTTATCAAGATCATCAGCAGACAGGAAATAGAACCAGCCCACATGTACCTCAGCACACAGGCAATCTTCGACGAGCGCTTTCAAGAAATCATCGATTGGACTTCGTTCTACATTAAAACAAACAAGAGTTTGATACCGTGTAATGTTTTTGAATTATTTTTCCTTCCTAAAACAACTCCATAAGAGTCAATTTTCAATTTTGGA
The DNA here is from genome assembly GCA_963555765.1 of Orthonevra nobilis. Classification (NCBI taxonomy): domain Eukaryota; kingdom Metazoa; phylum Arthropoda; class Insecta; order Diptera; family Syrphidae; genus Orthonevra; species Orthonevra nobilis. The sequence continues at coordinate 5,542,924 of OY743225.1, read as the reverse complement.
AATTTGAATATAAATTCAGTTATGGATTAAGTATGTCATGTTCATAATTTTTGTATAAAATAATATAAGAATTATAAAAAATCTCAACTGAAATACGTTGGGCCCTTATTACAATATTCTAATTATAAGTTTAGTTTTAAGTCAAAATTGTAAAGTATCATCATCACGATTCTACAGTCAAGATCTTTTGCTCTAATTCAGTGTTTGACTCAAGTTGTGTTCGAAAATAATATTTGAGATGTGAAATTTCAAAATCAAAATTAATGAAAATTTGTCAAAAGGTGTCTTAGTTTTTGGGAAATTAAAATGGAATAAATGGTGTTTTTTTTTCCCAGAATATTGGAAAACAAAGTTCCACTTAATAATACAAAACTTAAAATTTTAACAAATTCAATTTTAAGAAAGAAGATGATCTTGAATTTTTATATTTCAAATATCATTTACTGAAACTGCTTGAATCAAACATTGAATTGAAGGATGGGGTTAAGAAAAAGCTATAAAGCATTTTTCTTTTTCTTATCTTGACCAGCCTACTCTAGCCTTTTGCAGGAAGCTATCAAGAGCTTCAATCAAAAAGGTGAAAACTTTGATGTTTTTTTGTTTGAAATAGAAAAAGAGTAGGTAAGAATGATTGTGAAGCTGCTCTTTGACAAACTTGATGAACAAAAAATGCCAAGTCGATCGAAACCTCGACGAACGTAAGAACAATTTAGATCAGGAGTTCGAGAAATAGAAGAACGAATAAAGTAGCTAGCCATGTAGATCAGAAACATTACGAAAATACGAACAATTAAGATAAAAAGTTCAATGAGTAATTTTATGCTTTAAAAATTTAGTTTAAAGAGATGGATACAAATTTGAGAAAATGGGAGATCAAATTTGAAAGACAAGAACAGTTAGGGGATATATTTCCGACATTCCAAGAGAGAGAAATGTAATGTCCTGTTTTCGCTGGCAAAATATTACTGCTTTAACTCCAAAACTTTATTTCTTTAGAACTCTGCAAGCACACAAAATTGTAAGATATAAATCGCAATTTACATACATATTATATAAGGAACGAAAGTGTGAGATACGAAAATAGGCTGTTTTCCTTTAAAATCGTAGGTTTTGATTTAAAAAATAGTACCAATTTGATTACACATTTTCGAGAGTAGGTTTTTCTGTCATAAGAAAGCGTCTAGTGCTGTTCAATTAGTTATAAACTGAAGTTCTAACTTACATCATTTGTGTCAAAAATAAAAGAGAAATGGTAAACTTAGAACTTGGTTTCCAAATGAGCTCTTGAGCCAAGAATTTGTACTCCCATTTCGTGTCAGAAGACGCAACAAATATTGCAAACAATTCAAATTTAATTTGATTTCAAACGTGTTGAGTTCATTAAGGACTGTCATCCTCAGGAATTATGCATTTAAGGCACTACCGATGGATATCTTAAATAAAAAGGGGGCTTAAGGATGTCACTGCTGTGCTTTGCAAATCACTGCCACGCCTTTTTTATGAAACTTTTCTTTAACTATGTACAAGCATAAAAGTAGACAACACATACTTAACAACTTTCTATTTCATTTAACAAAGCCATCGACAAAAATACCCTTAATAGTTCGGTAGGATATTAAGGATTACCTTCTTTTATTGACTGAGAGTATCTATTGAAAAACCTCGATTCGATTAAACCGATATTTAGAAAGACAGAAAGTAAGATCTAAACAAACAAATTAGGAATCCAGGCATGATTGTGCTTTACAAACAAACACAAAATGCTGGTACCGTCATAATCATTCAGAAGAGATCTGTGGTTCAACTGGGGTTATGTAAAGGATATCATAATAAATATCCGATATACCAAGGAATCTATGTATAGTATGTATATGGAAAATATTTACTTTTGATTTCGATGAACTATAAAGCATGAATTTAACTCACTAACATTCGCACATATGTACATATAAACGAGGCATACAGAGGAGATCCCAGTTGACAGCATATCACTATGAACAACATTAAATAAAATGCTTAAGTGTACCTCATAGGAGGCCAATAACCTTTATAAATTTCGAGGAACTCTAAGCAAGTCGTCAAGGACATCCTCCTTGAGTACAAGTATAGCACAATAAGCACGGTATGAGGGTAGGGACAAAAAATGCCGGCTTCGATTGTCATTGCCGTTGGTCATGTCAGAAAGCATAAAATACGCATGCGTTAGGTTCGTTATCCTTGTGGAACCAAAGAGTCAAACAGTCAGCTTTACTTCACACACACACACACGCAAGTGTTAATTTTTTTTTTTATTCGCTTGTATCTATTTGTTTTTTCTTTAAATTGTCACTGCAGGAAATGGTCGTATTTGCCTTTTGTATGACTTTGATCCTTTGAGCCTCGCGAGTTAGGCAAATAAAAGAAGACGATGGTCGCTTTCACATTTACTTACCTTTGCTATGGCCGATAGCGACATAGCGTTGTGATGATACTTTGAGTAGTTAATCTTGAAGCCGTTTACTTGACCTTCCGATACAAAAAAAAAAGTCAAAATAGAATGTAACTCCTCACGCGGACAGCTGTGTGTTTTCGAAACAGCCCTTCACGGCTTCTGAAAATTGAAAAAAAAGAGAAACAAAACAATTTTATTTATAGTTCACCTCATTGCACTAAAAAAATGTTGTTTGTGAAAAATGGAATTCGAAGAATACCTTTGAAAGTAAAAGTGAAGAAATACAAGTTTCGACGCCAAGCGAAAGTCCTTCAGAAGATATATTTTATGGGATGGTTGGCAACACACTGAACTATATCCTACCGGGCTAAGGAATGGTTCCCTATCCAAAAGCGATTGTTCTTGTGTGCGTTGGTTATATTTTCAAGAGCAGCACTCAGTTTCCGGGGTTGTTTTATGATTGTTGTGTGCATGTGACTTTGGCAAGGGGTTGGAAGGTCTTTCTTTGGTTCTTTTTCATTCGGAGCTTTAATTAACACATCAAAGCTCTTGACTAGACGTGCTTTAGTTTAGTTTATATTCGTACCAGTTCACTCAATATCACAACCATGTTTTGGTGGAGACTTTTGAAAGTTTTTATATTGGAGCTTTCTGTGAAATGAGCTTTTTAACCGCTACTGTTATACTTACTTTACGATATTGTTCTTGTTTTGAATAACGTGAGGGAGTTTTCTTTGGTATTTGGAACGAATTTAGTTTAAGCAAATGAATGTAAACAGGGGTTTACATTTAAAGCTATTCCTTGGAGTTTTCAGTACAGGGAGTATGGAGCTTTTTAAGAGACGGTCTTGCCGTTTGCTGCTGACAACGCGTACTCAACTAGCGAAATGATCACTGAAATAAATAAAAAGAATTACCTCCAAATTGTTTTTGTAATCTATTTACAAGCTACGTGCATCCCATTGTGAGCAACTTTTTTATACTACACACAAGTTTAAGGGGTTGTGTATACCCTTATAACGCTTATGTTGCTACATAACGCTGGTGGAAATGATCAGGGATGAAGTTGAGACAGATCCTGATGCACGGATGCAGAGTGTGGGAGAACTTTCCAAATTCGTGTTGTGCGGCTAAAAAACGAATCCCCTTACATGATTTCACGACCGAAATTGGGTTTAAAGCTGAACTGATGAGAATGCATGGCGGTGCGAGTGCTAAGGTAAAAGTGATAAGGGAGAGGAATGTAGCTGGCTGATCCGCTCGAGCAGTGTTTACATACAAAACTATAAAATAAGGACCGGACACGCTGGAGATATCCAACCAAGGTTCTATTTACACACATTCCGAGGACAAATCAGCGATAATGGTGCCATTCATGGATTTTTGTTGAGGGCATTGTGTTATAGACGCATAAAAATTCACTCTGTTTAAAGAGTCCAATGATAAAATGCTGTACAGAGCAGATCGACTCTTAAGATCAGGCAGAAAAGGGGTAGGCCCAAACTTATACCAATACAGGATTCAATCGTCCACACTCTCAGCATATAAAAGTCACAACGATAGAACGGCGTTAAGCTTCAGGGGTCCATCGCAATCGAGTAGTAGTACTCAAACCTTTGCAGACAAGATCAAGCGGCTAGATCATGGAAGTGAGAACTTGTCTTATAAATAAACGGGTGAAAATATAGTATAAGGCTTTTGTACAGCAAGAGAAAGGTAAATTTCAATGGAGATACTTCTTTCTGTTTGATTCCACCAGTCATCAGTCAAGCATGGAATGTTGCTCCTTCTCGCTCGTTAAATAAGTAGAAGTTAGGAATATTATAAAAGGACCACAAGTGATTATCAGCTTTGCAATCAATATGGCCCTGAATAAATGTTAATGTAAGACTATGATCCGAAAAATTTGGTAATAATAAGATCAATAAAAAATAAGTGGAAGACTGATAAAAAATGTTAGTCGCCCGATCTCAACGCTGTAGAGCTGCTTTGAACAAATATCAAAACATCAACTTTGGGCGACAAGGCGGCAGACTCCTAATTCGAAACCTGTAATAATTTGAAAAATAAATAACACAGTGGGCCAACTCATTTTCCAGTTGAGATGCTATCATTTAACAGAGAGATGGAGCACCAACAAATTGATCAGCAAGATATCAGTAGCAGCAACTGGATGGTTAAGCATCATCTTCAATGATCTGTTTTGCCATACTTGTAATTTCCGAATGTGAGATTTTGAACTGTAACTGGTTAACGCGATTATTGCATTTTGAATCTGAATTTTTGTTTGGTTTCCCAAGGATTTCAATTTTTTGTGTTCGTGTTTTAGGCCTTGATAGCTAATCGAATGACCTTCACCACTACAGTCAGCACATTTTGTTTGGGTTTCCTGGGTGTTCTCTTAAAGGGTCTTAAGTGAATCAATGCAAACCTTTGGGTCATGAAATTCACCGCGTCGACTTACATATGCGCAACAATCCTCCGTGAGTCGAAATCTCTGACAACGAAAGCATCTCATAATTGGGCTGTTGTGTTTTTTTTGTGGAACGAAGAAAATGCTCGTTTTCCAACCTAACGGTTTTTTCTTTGGATTGGTAAAAGGAGAGATTTTTTAAATTTTGACATTAGAATGCCTGCCTAATCAATTCTACTGGAATATCAACATCAATACCTTTTTATAAAATTAAAAAAAAGCTCCAATGCCTTCCCACGGATTCTCTCAATCACTAGTTTGTGTACATTAACATTATCAACGTATACTTTTGTTTTTCTTTAGCCTAAATTTACAAATTTATGAAAGAGATTATAAAACTGACACTTAACGGATGTAAGTTTTATGACCTCACTTATCAAAATACAATTTCCTACAAATACAAATAAAGGTAGACAAAACTATTTGTTTTTAAATGACTTATCAGTTCTTAACATTACTGTAGGTTCTAGTTTGCCGATCTGCTTCGAGTATGAATGTTATTCATACCTTTTTTTTCGTTTTTAGCTCACATGGGCTTCTGACGGTGATGAATCGTCATCAGATAGAATACAAGGTTTACTTAGGTTTTATCGGCAATTTTTCGCCTCTTTTTAAGGGTTCCGTACCTCGAAAGAAAAAAAACGGAACCCTTATAGGATCACTTTGTTGTTCGTCCATCCGTCTGTCTGTCAAGACCCTTTTTCTCAGGAACGTGTGGAGGTATCAAGCTAGAATTTATATCAAATACTCTACTGTCTAATGTCCCTTAGATCTGTGATAAAATCAAACTTCTAAGCCAACGCAATCAAAAGATACAGCCGTTGCGTTGACACGTAAAGCTTTTGACTTATCGCGCATAGATTTACAAAAAACACGACTATTATCGGCGATAAGTCCTATTATAATAGTCGTGTTTTTTTTTGCTATCCTATGGGCGATAAGTCAAAAGCTTTGCGTCTTAAATGCAACAAAAACGAATCGCGTTTACGTTAAGGATCTATCGCCGATAACATCCAAGATAACTTAATAACGCCGCTCATGCTTAAAGTCCGAAAATGTATTTGTTTAATTTGAAAATCGGTCATTAGAACTATTCACTATTTACAGATCTGGCTAAAATTTAACACTTAATTATTATTTTTGTACCATATTTCTAAATAGTGACATAAAAACCTTGTAAATAAATAACTTTGATAAAAAACTTGCCATCATTCATCACCAGACTTTTGCAAGGCTGCTGTAAGGCTAGTGGAGGTATTTGAGTTATATTATAAAATGAATGATATATGTTAGTATAAAATAAAGGATTTCTGAAACGATAAAGCGACCTTGACTACTAAGACTCCACTGTCGTTATGGGTGAACTTTTACTTATTTATCTACAGGTTTGTACGGAACCCTTGGTGCGCGACTCCGACTCACAATTGGCCGTTTTTTTTTTAATTTTCAATGTTGCTCGTTGCATGCTTTAGCTGTCTTATCACAGTGTTCCAATCACTTGAGCGCTTTTACAACTGTCAAATATTTAAATAAGTACTTGCAGACTATTTATTCGCAGAATATAAGGAGATGATGAAGGAGATGATCTCTTTGAAGGCCAAACAGCTAGTCTTATGTTCACAGCTTTCATGTACAATTCGCCTAGTTGAACGAATGAAGCGTGATGAATTCCCTCACTGAACGATCGGAATGAACGTGGAATAGAGTCCAACGAGCGATTTCAAACATACGAACAACGCCTGCAGAATGAGTTGCACGCATTTAAAAAAAAATCAAGTTATTTTGCAGTACTCGTATTTAACGAATTAAAATATGAATAATTTGAATCCAGTTTCCCTTTTTATAATAGATTTCTCTTTTTATTTCCATTTGAAGACGTTTTTGTTTTTACAGTATTACATATATAAATTCATGCATATTATAATGAGATAAAATACACACTTCTTTAAATTGTATTTTCTTAAGAAACACCATGAGTGTCATTTCCAATGATACATTATATTACCTTCCACAAGTTATCTCTTAATTTTCAATAGCGTATATCAATATATAGTTTTACTTTTCGTTTACAGATCGGACCCCATATCAAGAGAAATTGCTGTAAAAAGCAATATCCTGTGGTATACAATCCCAGCCATCAATACTGAATCATATACATACATTTATCCAATGACACACTAATGTTTTGTAAAATTAACTATGTTCTTCTCATAATTTTTTTTTTGTCGGCGGAATCATTTTGTATTTACATTTATGTATATAAATAGTTTATGCTTTAACTATTATCATTTTAATTTCTTCACATTTATATATATTTTATTTCAAGAAAAGACACCGTCGTCAATAATTTACATCGTTCCACTTTGTAAGATGTAGAAAAAGAGAGTATAGTAGAATACACTTGTTTTTTTTTTGTTTTTCTTACACTTTTTTTTTTGTAGTGTAATTTTACTTTTAATCACAGAAAAACTAAATTTAATTTTTAATATAATTTTTACCTAAAAAGTTATGAAAAGTATTTTTTTAAAATTTGGAGATAATAATTTTTTTTTGTTTTTTATTTTTCGTTTGGTGTTTTGAAAGGATTTTACAATTTGTAATTTTACAATAAATACAAAGCACCTGAAGTTGTTCTGTGTACATTCTACGTATGAATTCCATTATTATTTTGTTTCACTTTTGTTTTTTAAATTTATATATATATATGTATATATATATATAATTAAAGTAGTTCAATTAATACATCGAATAATTACACATTAATCGTATCTACTTAAAAGAAGGTAAAATATTCATATTGACGCTACACACTTTACAGTATTATAAGAGTTTTTCTTTCTTTTTTCTTGGTATTTATTTTATGTATACGGAGATGTGGAAAGAAATAATTTAAAAAAAAATATATTTTCAGAACTTGTGGCAAATGTACGCAAGTAAAATGAGGAATTAGAAAATATTTTTTTTTTTTTTAGAAAACAGCCTTGTTTATAAGTACACTCGTTTAATTTTACTTTTGATTGTGAATTAATATTTGATTTTTTTTTTTTTAAATTATTATATTTGATAACAACGAATAAAAGCATTAATAATAAAAAACAACTGAAATTTATGAAATTACATTATATACAAGAGTTAAACAGTTTAACGCTGAGCATAGGCCTTATGTTTATGTATGTAAATATGTTTTTCTTATTTTGCATTTATTACTATTTTAGCACAACATTTTGCACTCAAGTTGTAGTAAAAAATCATTGATTTTTTTTTATTTAATAATACACCATATAAAGTTATTATTTTTGTCTTATATTTATTTTTATTTTTATTCGTTACAATACAATTTTCTTTTGATTTGTGTGTGTTTTTTTTTTGTTTTAATAAACAGTTTTGTTTGGAAATGCAGTAGGAATATAATTATATATGTATAAATATACTATTAATTAACTCGATAGCTTATGCGTTTTGTTTTTTACAACCATAGAAAAGTAAATATTTTTGTTTACGTTATCTTTTTCTTTACTTAAGGTACCTTAAATGTTTTAAAAGAGTTTCATATACTATACATATATATATTATGTATGTATGTATATTATTTTTCTTTACATCACGTTTATTTTGCTAAGTTCCCTATATACTGTTTTATTCTTATATTTTTATTTTTATATATTTTTTCTTTGGTTTTTCAAAACATGTTCTTCAGAACTAGAAAACTGATATGTCTAAGAGCTATTATCATTCGTTATCATTTCTTTTTAATTCAAGATTTCATTTGCTTATATGATTTGGAAAATTAAATTAAAATTTATGAATTACAATTTTGTAAATTGAACTTAATCTTATTTTAGTGTTGTGATTAATATACATTAAAACTAAATGAGTACGAATAATTGAGTTTCCAGAAAAAAAAACTAACTTAAATTATGTAAAGTTTATTGTCCAATCCCATAGGCAAGGCAGGGCTTCCATTTTTTTGTCAAAAATTTCCAGAATTTCTCTTCAATAAAGTGAATGAATTAAATGTAAATTGGCATGTCATATCGATGTCATTCAAATAAAAATTAATAATTAAAGTGCTTCATGATATTTGATGAAAGGCAGTACTTCAGACCAGGCTTGTTGAAACTATTTCAGTATGTATATCAGACCTATTTTTTGTCTTTTATTTTTCAAATTTAATTTTTGCTCATCTTAACCCTTCGAATCTAAATTGGAAATTCATTTTTCATTTTTCAATTGTCAGAGATCTGGTAACATTTACATTTTACTCACTCCAGATGCTACTCGATTATAAAGAAAGAGCTTTACAGATACTGATTTCAGTGCCCATAAGAAGTAAACTTCCATCCATACGTTTTCGAACAAATCATTTCTCTCCACAATTATTTATAATATGTGATATTTAATAGCATCAACAAAACTGCAATCGTAAGAAATAACATATTTTTTTTTGAAAAAAATGTTTACTAAAAACTACAACTCATGTATTTTTTGGGAAAACCAGGTCCAACTATTTTTCTGCCTCCAGTTAATTCTTAAAGTAAAGTTCGCAAAATTTGGGGAATAGAGGGATTGACTTGTCGAAAGTCTAATGTTCGCACGAATTGAAGTTCAAAATGATGAATCGAAATTTTTTTCCAATTTTCGCCTAGGAAAGCTGAAAAATATAAAATAGTCTGCGCAAGCACGCAGCCTCAACACAACATAGATAGATGCTTGTGGATGAATTCGACAGTGAAGTTCAAAAACACTGTTCAACATCGAAATAAAAATGTTCTACTATATCTATAATAAAGAAGTAGATCGATAAATGCCTAAGTATAGGTACTTGGAGTATGTGCACTTAAGTCCTTATGTTTTGCAAGATTCGTTTTCGAATCGCATTCGCTTCTGGATGAATTCGACAGTGAAGTTCAAAAACACTGTTCAACATCGAAATAAAAATGTTAGGGGTTCGTTGAACTAGCTTGGATATCAACTATTCAGAAGTTCGATCGACAAACGCCTTGGTATAGGTACTTGGAGTATGTGCACTTTAGTCCTTATGTTTTGCAAGGTTCGTTTTCGAATCGCATTCGCTTCTGGATGAATTCGACAGTGAAGTTCAAACCACTGTTCGACATCGAAATAAAAATGTTAGGGGATCGTTGAATTAGCTTGGAGATATACTGTAGAGAAGTAGATCGATAAACGCCTAAGTATATAGTATAGTAGGTACTTGTAGTATGTGCACTTAAGTCCTTATGTTTTGCAAGATTCGTTTTCGAATCGCATTCGCTTCTGGATGAATTCGACAGTGAAGTTCAAAAACACTGTTCAACATCGAAATAAAAATGTTAGGGGATCGTTGAACTAGCTTGGATATCAACTATTCAGAAGTTCGATCGACAAACGCCTTGGTATAGGTACTTGGAGTATGTGCACTTTAGTCCTTATGTTTTGCAAGGTTCGTTTTCGAATCGCATTCGCTTCTGGATGAATTCGACAGTGAAGTTCAAAAACACTGTTCAACATCGAAATAAAAATGTTAGGGGATCGTTGAACTAGCTTGGATATCAACTATTCAGAAGTTCGATCGACAAACGCCTTGGTATAGGTACTTGGAGAATGTGCACTTAAGTCCTTATGTTTTGCAAGATTCGTTTTCGAATCGCATTCGCTTGTAGATGAATTCGACAGTGAAGTTCAAAAACACTGTTCAACATCGAAATAAAAATGTTAGGGGATCTTTGAACTAGCTTGGATATCAACTATTAAGAAGTTCGATCGACAAGAAGTAAGATCGACAAACGCCTTGGTATAGGTACTTGGAGTATGTGCACTTAAGTCCTTATGTTTTGCAAGATTCGTTTTCGAATCGCATTCGCTTGTAGATGAATTCGACAGTGAAGTTCAAAAACACTGTTCGACATCGAAATAAAAATGTTAGGGGATCGTTGAATCAGCTTGGAGATCTACTGTAGAGAAGTAAATGGATAAACGCCTAAGTATAGGTACTTGGAGTATGTGCACTTAAGTCGTTTTGTTTTGCAAGATTCGTTTTCAAATTAGAATTTAATATAGTAAACGATTGTTGATAAATTTCGGTTCTTAAGACCTGAAGTTTTATGTTCAAACACCAATAGATCCAAAACATTTTTATGGTTCCCCAAGCGACGCAATTTCATCTTCAGTTACTTTGACACCATTTTCCAGAAGCAGCACCGATCTGTCGGTTAACTGAGTTTTAACCGAGTTTTGGTTTTTGTATTATATGCTTTCTCAGGCAATTTGATACTTGTTCCAAGAAAACGAATTGGTAAAAGGTCAGTGAACGCCTAGGTATTCGATTTCTTTGTAACTGAAATAACCTTAACCAATTTCCAACCATTAGGAAAGGATAGGAATGCTCTAAAAAAGGCAATTATTTGCATGAGACTTAGTTGTATTATGCACAAACTTCAAAGTTAAAAGGACCAGACAGCTCAAGAAATTGAGAATTGTTCATGGAAGAAGTGAAAGTTGTATTGTGTATTTCGTTAACATCAGGAGTATCGTGCCGGTAATGTTTTTCGCCAAAGCCAACTCAACGCAAGTTTCTTTATCCCTTCGTGTTAAGAGGTTAATGGAATTTCTGCGTGACAATATGTCTTTGTCTTTGTTAATCAAAACTATTTTGATCTCTTTTTCTACTTTTTGGAAAAGAATCTGTCGTAGGGTAAATTTCAGAAAATATGTTTTTGCTATAAAGGGGACGAATACTCTTTTTAATGCCTGAGAAATATCAGGGTTCTATTGGCACCCTTTGGGTACACAATTTTTAAAAGGTTAAAAAATTCACTGCTAACAGGTCGGCTTGGTCTTCTTCTTCCGAGCAATTCATTTTAAAACAATTGTTCTTTATGTAAGCAAAACAACAGAAGGAAAGATAATTTTCTGATTCTTTACTGCCAAATACATAATGAATTTACAACTAAAATACACAACGTTTAGTATTCCTATTTGCGTTATATAAAAAATACTGGCTCATCTTTTAAATCCTGTTTCGCCGATTTTAACCCAAGCGGATTATTATTTATTTTCCTTTTAATGCAATACTCACTCTTTCACCTAACAAAATGTTAAAAAGTTTATAAATCGTTTTGTAATTCAACATTAAATGTGTTTAGTATTAATTCCAAATTTAATTTAACCAAAATGCAAATCACCGAAAGCTTTTAACAATAAGCAAAGTGCATTGCGTTTCATCTCTACCTTGGGATAGGACAATGATTTAAGGCAAAAATGTTAAAAAAATTAAATATGTATTGCTTAGTAATTGGATTGTCAATTTATATTAATGTATATGTGTGTATATAAATTTATATGTTTTTTTTTAAACACCAAAGTTCGGTGCAACAACGTAATTTCATTTCTTAGAAATATGCTAAGGTCAATTTTTGTTTGAAATTGTATTATGAGTGCGTATAAAAAGAGAAAGTATTATGTTGACATATTTGTTTTTTTTTTCATTTTATTTATTTATTTATAATTAATTTTCTTTTGAAATACTCATATTATTATTTTGCCAATCTGAGACAAAGAGGCAACTTTGATGAATTTGTAGTAGATGATTTTTTTTTGCTTAATTTAATCATTCATGATGGTTTCGAAAGGAAAAAAATTATTAGTAAACGATAAATAAAAAAAAATCATATTTTAAAATCAATATTCAAAAAATATATGTCAGACGGGAAACCGAAGGAATGAGAAAAATGTTTCTTGAATTTTGTCGTAAAAGATATGAAGCAAATGAAGGAAGAAGTTGTTAGTTGCAAATTTATTTCTTAATAACTAAAGAGACATACCGAACATGATTCTGGTTATTTATATTTTACGGATCTGTATCGCTTAATAATAGCTAATAGCTGGGTGTACTTTCTGTGCTATAAGGTTCGATATAATCGTTCATCTGCTGTATTAAAGGCAAAATTGAGGGTAATGGTTCTGTTGCAATTGCCTTGGTGTCATTTTACCACCGAAATACGTAAAGTATGTTTTGCCATAAGTGAAAGTAATGAAGAAGATTCAAATCTTACCATTTCTGGCATAGCACTTGCGCTTATGGGTACATTATGGTAAATTGGATTTGTATCTGCACTATATAGATATAGTGAAACTCAGTAAAGAATTAAATCTAGCTAAACACGGGAAGCGTAGGCAAACGCCCATTGGGTGCTTGACCATCAACGTTTTGTATATTTTGCAAAAAAAAATTCCCACACACCAACTGGTTAAGGATTTTTTTTTGGGGCTAACAGGGTTTATGTTGGCTACCGCTTGGCGGGTAAATATCCGAAATTGGAATAAGACAATTTAACGAACGTATTTCTTGTGATATAATAATATTTGGTGTTGTCGGTGAAGACATTCAGTATTAATTTATTTTCTAGTCTTTTTTTTGATACTTATAAGAAGTAAGAGGTTTTACCAAGGAGCAAACATATTAGAAATCATCCTGAAAACGCAACAAAAAATTCAGCCCAAAAATATTGAAGACTGAGGTAAGATCATCGAATATCGAATGCTGGAGAACATCTCCCACTTCTATTCTTTCTCACATCTTTGTCTGAAAAAGGATGTAATGCTACGAAAGCTTCATTAAATTCGACAAACTTCGGATTTATTTTCTTGAGCCAAATGCTTTAAAAATAAAATTAATCACTGAAAAATGAAATGTTTGATAAAAACTCCTTAAAAAAAATATTTATAACAAAAGAAAAAATAACAAAGTCAACTTAATTTTCATTTTCGGACAAGTCTAAGGCTGAGGCTGTAAAAATTCAAATAAAAAGCTGATAAAAAACAATTCCAATTTCTGTATCTAAAAAAATAAAATAAAAAGAAAATAATAACAAAAGAGAAAGAATAAAACTTAAATTTGCTTTCATTTATTTCAGATATTCTGCATTAGTGAGCATCTTTAAAGGTACATAATACAAAATCATCATACGTATTTGTAGATTTTTTTTTATATTGTAGTTATCATATATTTAAAATTGTGTAATAAATTTATTAACAATAAAAACGTCACAAATTTAATTCTAATTCGACTAGTTTCTTCCAATTAAGGGATAAGAGAATTATATAAAATAGATAGATCGATAGATAGATAAAGTTATAGTTTTTTTTGTTTTTTGTTTTTGTTTTTCTATTTTGTTGTTTGTTTGTGTATTTTTGTTATAAGAAGGATGTTCATATTGTGAGTTTAAAAAATCGATGAAATGTGGTTGTGGACGCTCTTAAGTGGTAAGATACAAGTATAGGTTTAAACTACGGGTATATTCATAAATATATTGTAATTATTTTATAATAATTATAACAAACACTTAAAACTACAATACAACCATATTACTAAATATATTTTATATAATTTCTTAACTATCATTGAGCAATGTTTTGTCTTATAAAATCAAAGGTTTTTTTTTTTTGTTTTGGTTTTAAGGACATTTCACTCACATTATAAGTATACTGTAGAAAAAGAAAAGCTTAAATATGAAACAACATAAAATGTAAAAAGAAACAACAGAAAAATATTTAACAAATTTGTTAGTACATACATTTATACATAATTATATAAATAAAACTAATAATATTTTATGTGCTTGTTTATATATGTTATGTGTTGTGTTTTTTGTTGCTCTTTTTTTTTATTTAACTTTTAGCTAATTTAATGTCGTTTTTATCTCACTCATTATCACTTTTGTTTAAAAAAAAAATATTATTACATTTTGTTTTGTACGAAAGAAATAGGATAAGGAAATTTATAAATATTAAAAACAAAAATACCAGATAAACCAAAATATTAGGACGTTATATGCTTGCAATTGTTTTCCTTAGTAAGTTAATTTTTAATGCACATTTTTGTTTCTTTAAATAATTTTTAGTATAATACATTTTTTTCGATTGTCAATTTTACAAATAAATTAATTTAAATATAGTTTTTTTTTTATGATAATTTAAATAAGTTTTACATAATTTTATTGATAGAAAGTGTCTTGTCATTAAGATGGATTAACACACAGTTTCTTTGAATTATGTTATATTTACAGTCCGTAACATTTGACTTTCGATATCCAATTAAATAATTGGGATTTATAGGTAATTTGATTCAAATTGCATTTAATGTGGCTTTATTATGGGTTGATGTTTTGTTGTGATTGCATTTGTTGTTGTTGTTGTTGTGCTGGTAGCTGGGATAAAGATGGTGATGTTTGAATTTGTAATTGATTGGCTGAATCGTTTTCCTGAGGACGATGCGATTTCATATGAGCACTTCTGCTTTTGACTTTGTTGAAAACTCTGAAAGATATTATTCAGAGTGAGATTTGTAATTGTAACTACTATCAAATTTAACTTAATGCTATCAAATAAATTAATATATATTTTCAATTGCTAATAATTTCTATTTTACAAACATGCAATCTGCTTCTCAAGCTAAATTAACAAACAAAAATCTAAAAATATACTTTTATTAAAAACGATTCGAATTAAGTCTACTAAGATGAATATTGCAAAATTATTCATAATGTTTGTGCATTCCTTTCTTTTTTTTTTTTTTTCATTAGTGCTATGTGCTATGTTTATCGCCAACGATATTCGAATTCACTGAAGCGCGAAATTCAGTTAACTCGCATTTGTTATGAATTCTAAGGTTGAGATTCGGCTTATACTTTTGGATTTTTATTTATTTATTAAAATAACACATACATATGCGGCCTTGAACTTTTTACAAAACTTCAGTCAATAATGACATTTTTTTAATCACTGACTTCAAATTTTGGTCGTGATAATCGCCAAAAAAAAGACATTCAGTTCGTGGTGTCGTGGAAAAATCTCTTGTCTGTAATTGTTGCTTCTACTTCCTACGAACCCAAAATTTCTCAAGAACTGAATAGTCTTGTGCATTTGAAGCGCTGAAGTTTCTTCAATTTTATTTTTTTATCGAACATCCTGAATTTTTCCAAAATCTTATTTAAAGATAAGCTTTATATTTTTCATATAGGTTTTCGCAAAGCAACAACCCCACATGCGAATAAAAAGACATCATTGGATTCATAAAAATGTGTGGATTTCAAACCACATTTGATTGTATTTTTGCGTCGATGAAAATGTTCGTCATTTTATGATCAATGAAGATCGCTATCGTGTCATGTTGGAAAACTTGTTTTTGGCCCCAATCAGGTGCACAGGATATATGCAGTAACGTTAAGTCGCTTGATTATGTCTCATGGGCAATATGCCCGGTTCCTCTTTGTTGACTAGCGGATGCAATGTCCTTGCAGCCTTACAAGTGTACTCCTCCATCAGTAATCTTAAAACAAGCGAACGCAGCAATCGTGCTTGCTTTGAGCCACGTAATGGTGATTTTCGATTTGTATTCGAATCAACACCCTTGTAAAGCTCAACTCACTTTAAAATTGAAGCCAGCTAACCACGGAATGCACAGAACATTGAGCGCTTGTCCATCAGCGTTTTAATGACCAATTTACACACCAATTGCAATTATGGTGTTCAATTTGGTATTGCTATCATGATTTGAAAATAAAAAAAAGTATAATCATGACCGTTAATTCTGATCGCTAAAGCCAAATGTTAACCGACTCGCAAATTGATTTAGAAGTCTTTTGGTTTTCACTTTAAGACAAGAAGTCTTTTGGTTCTGACTTTAAGACAAGAAAAATCTTCTAGACAGATTTTGTCCTGCGAACTCTACACCAAGATCATTTGATTTGTCGCCGTTTGTCCTTATTTTGTGAGACTATGTAAAAGACAGAGTTTATCCGCTCATTTCAATCTTGACGTTCTGAATATGAACATTCTTCAAGTTATGGTGATGCGTGTGGGAACGTCATGGAAAATTGCCTTCGCAGAATCAGTTTCTGCAAGAATTCCACAATGATGTGTTATAATGACGAAATGGAAATTTTTCGAAGACTAGATTTGTTATTAAGAGAATTTAATTTGGAATTCCGAAAATCTTATGTTAAAGAGGTGTAGTGCCTACAGAATGATACAAATTTTTTTACTAAAGGGTGATGTTTTAGCTACTATCTTTTTGGCAACACTGATTTAAACAGCTGACGCACGTTTCGTGTTTTGTTTCACTGTCAAACATCTTCAGTTTGGTCTATAATTTAACCATGAATCGTCTTACAAACGAACAACGCTTGCAAACTATTGAATTTTATTATCAAAATGCGTGCTTTGTTAAGAAAGTTCATCGCGCGCTTCTTCCATTTTATGGTCAGTTTAATCGACCCACTGAAGCGGCTATTCGGGCTATTGTGACTAAATTTCGCACCAAATTTACATTGTTGGACATTAAACCACCAACACGCTTACGTAGAGTTCGAACTGAAGAAAATATCGCAGCTGTATCGGCCAGTGTTAATGATGACCATCAATTATCGATTCGTCACCGTTCGCAGCAATTGGACCTCTGTTACTCAACAACATGGAAAATTTAGGTGTGATGCCTTTCAAAATACAGCTGGTGCAAGAATAGAAGCCGAACGACCTACCGCAACGTTAATCCACTTTTTTACCGAAAAATTGTGTTCAGCGACGAAGCTCATTTTTGGCTCAATGGATACGTAATTAAGCAGAATTGTCGATTTTGGAATGAATATCAGCCAGAAGCATTGCAAGAGCTACCAATGCATCCAGAAAAAGTCACAGTTTGGTGCGGTTTATAGGCTGGTGGCATCATTGGACCGTACTTCTTCAAAGATGATGCGAATCGTAACGTAACTGTAACTTTTTTTTGCCCAAAATGCACGAGCTTGACTTGCATGACATGTGGCTTCAACAAGACGGTGCCACATGCCACACAGCACGTGCAACAATGGACTAATTGAGAGGCGAATTCGGTTAACATTTTATTTCACGTTCGGGACCGGTCAATTGACCGCCTAGATCGTGCGATTTAACGCCTTTAGACTATTTTTTGTGGGGCTATGTTAAAGCTCATGTCTATACAGACAAGCCCGTTTCAATTGACGCATGGGAAGACAGCATTGAAGCATTTATTCGTGAGATACCGGCCGAAATGTTGGAAAGAGTATGCCAAAATTGGACTAAGCGGATGGACCATTTGAGGCGCAGTCGAAGTCAACATTTGCATGAAATAATCTTCAAACATTAAATTCTTTGGACCGTACTATCGATTTTTTTGTGAACTTTATGTGTTTTTTTTAGAAAAACTTTCCTATAGCTTTTAAAAAATCACCCTTTATATATTTGCAAATTCCTTTAAGGGGGTATTCTAGTCTAGAAAGTTAAAAAAATCTATTTTTTTTTTATATTTTCATATTTTAACTATACAAAATATATCAACAACAGGATTTTTCGAAATTTAAATTATTTTCGGACATATCGGTATTTTGCTGACCCGGCATCCAAACAGGTTCGCCCGGAACTAATCGAACAAAAGACTCATCCATATCCATATTTCTCAATAAAACCTTTTGTCCTGCTGCTAACAGTTGAATTCTAACCTTCACACCACGTGGTACTCACGTACTGTGAGTGAAATAAAAATGTTTGTATTTTTATTGAAGGCTTCATTCCTATTTCAAAAATGATGGAGCTTATGGGAATGAAAATTGGCCCGGAAGCTCATTCATTTACTGTGAAACGAGGCAACGCCCGGATTGACCACTCCGAGATACGAGCATCCAACGCATCAAAAGAGGCCAGAACTGCTCGATATGAAGAGAGAAACGCGGAAAATAGTTTTTTCGAGGAAGGTCCGATGTATGAAGTAGGCAGATTGAATAAATGTAAGTTTACAATATCTTTTCATGACTTAGACTACGAAAAACTTTACGCGAAACTTTAAATGCGTTTTTCTCGAAACTGTCTTTTTCAAAACAATACCCACGATTTCTAAGGTTCTACTGTTCATGTCTGAAACTATTCCCATCCCCAAATTTCTATTACTTTTTTTTTTTAAATCGAAACAGTCAAAAAAAGTGGTAAGAAAATTGTTTGTTTTTCAGGCAGTCGCCATTTTGTGAAAAAAATCTTTCCAACTTTTCCGTCGTTCCAGACATTGCGACATTATTTTAGATTAATAATCTTTTTTTTTGGTTTCAGATTGCTAGGAGGGTTGAAATCGTGGGTATGGTTACGCGCCAATTGTTTGAGACCACTTCATCAACTGCTAATTTTTGAAATTTTCAACTTCTTATGTTAATAAATAACTAATAAAAAAATGGATACTAACAATATTAATTGACCTTTTTTTAAGACACTTCAAAAATTACATGAAATTCATGCCTCTAGACTATAATACCCCCTTAAAAATTGACTATGTACTTTGAAGACCGTAGCGTTGGAATTTTTTTAAGTTGTGTTTAAAGATTCTTGAAGCTCCGTTGTAATTTGAAGTAAATAAAAATAATATCATAATTTTTGCGAAAATAACTTAAAAATGCTTAAGGAATATTATTAGAAAAAAAAAACTATTAAAACTTAGCTTAAAACTAAAAAAAATATGTTTTTTTCTTAAATATAATTTAAGGCTTATAAGAAAACTAAAGAGAACTAAATAAAATGAAAAACGGAAAAAAACTTACATATAATCCAAAAGAATAGATACGACTTTATAGATGAAACGAAAAGGTGGATGCAGTTGGTACATTGACATGTAACGTACATATTTTCTCACTAGCGCTTGCGTTCATAATAAACGTTCTAACGGTAATTTTTGATGCTTTTTTTTTTGGTTTGATTTGTTTTATATATGGACATGTAACAACAACAACAAGAATATAGCAACAATAAACATTAACAACATTAACTAACGATAATAATTACTAATTTATTTAATAATAAGGATTAAGAATGTTTAATTCAGTAGATGAAGTTTGTTTTTTTTTTGTGATGGGCGTGCGTTTTTCGTGTATAACTTTGTACGTATCTGTGTGACTGTAAGGACTTTTGGGGTGGTCTTACTTGCCGCACACCTTGCAGGGATAGTCATCTTTTAAGTTTTGGTTACTCTGCAATTGGCCATTGTTATTAAATAGAACACCATTGTTGTTCATTTGGCTTGTGCTCCTTCCGATACAGTGGATTCTAGTGTGACCATGTAGCGCAGCTTTCGATGTAAAACTCTAAAAACAAGGATGGAATTTACGAAAATTATAAGAAAAACAAAAAAAAAGAAATTATTCTTACAGCTGAGCAGTCTGGCATCTCGCAGATATGCGGTCGAGGTTCCATGGCTTGTGTGGAGAACTGTGAATGATTTGTATCGTCGGATTCTGCCTTTAAGTGAGTCACCTTGTAGTCCACGCAAAGTTTCTTCCAGAAGTAATACATCTGAATACACTCACTGGTTGACTTGGTTATGATCTGTAAGAAAAGGACATTTTATATGATCCGAAGAAACTGAATATGCAATGGTTTTTCGTACTTCTCTGGCAATACTGTAGAAATCCTTTCCATACTTCTCTAGGCCCCTCAGGAACATTTCCACCTCCAGTGAGGACCACTTTAGTTGAAAGGGGCTTGATTGTGATTTTAGCAGGTTAAGTACAGCTATGGGCGTATCACCCTGCACCTGGAGCAGTGCTTTTAAGGCAACTTCTTCCGAATGGTAACCAAGTGGAATGGCTGAGGATTTGCTTAGCTCGATGTATCGTGTGAGAATTTTTTCACCTACAGCTACACTAGGTTCCCACATTAGTTCCTCATGATCTGTGGCTTCTGTCGGCATCTCCATCGGTTGCGATTGTTCTTGCATTGGTTCATTCATTTTTTCTAAAGATGGAATTGTAGCTTGATATGCTGTACCGATGTTCACTTTGGACTCATCCAGGAAGGCCATTAAACTTGCAGCCTCCTCGAATTCATCGTCCAAATGCAAGGCCTCCTGATGGAAGGTGGGTGGTTTCGGCAAATTGGAATACAAGCCAGTGCCCTTTCGGTCTGGATTCAAAATTGGTTGAGGAGTGTAATGAGTGGTAGATGGCTTTCGCAGCTTCGACTTGTACAGTTCGTACTTTCGAGGAATACTGGCATGTGAGTTGTTATCGCTGTTGACGGATCCTTGGCGTAATCTTCTTTTCAGAATTGAATTTGTTAGAGGTGATGCTGTTGGTGTCGTTGCTGGGGCGCTTTGGGATTGAATTTGTTGGGTGCTTATTTCACTTGCCGCGAAGAACTGTGATGTTTTCAGTTGAGTTGAACTTTCCACAAATGTCTGTGATGGAGGAGTCGATGGCGGTGCTGGCTGTGCGGCCGCATGGTTGTCAATGCACATTTGGCCAGAAGATAAGTCTGGTTTCATTTCGATTTCGTTGTCTTGCTTTAACTCTTGTTGCTGCATGCTGAAATGGAATTGGGTGCTGCCATCTCTGGACGTACTCGTGGCCATTAACATAGGAAAGTTTGGGTTTGGATCGGATTTTTTGGTAAGCGATTGTCCTTGCAAGGCTGATGCTGTTGATTGCTCCATTCGCAACAACTGTGACTGCTGTGGGTGTATGTGCTGTAATCTGTTGCCAAAATCCCTAGGCGAGGACGACAGCAGGGGATCTTCTGAGTTCGGCATCATTTGGGATTGCAAGCCCAGCCCAGGTAAATAATATAGGTCAATATCGGTTGAATTTTGTGGGTCACAGTTAAGTGACTCATCGGGCAGAACATCACGCAAAACTTCTTTCACTTCTTCGGCTGTCCCAATGCCACTGGTAAAGAATGACTCTGACAATGGAGAGGTTGCATTTCGAGAATCATCAAGGAATCCTTGAGCATCATCCAGAAAGGATAAATTCTGCTCAGCAAAGTCCTTAAGATCACAATTTCCGCCGTCATTGGATTCGTTGAGAAGATCTTCGACTTTAACCACAGATGCGTCAAACACATCCGTTGAATTGTCATCACTTGATTTGAAAAACTGCCCACTATCTTCTAAGACGCTCTTCAATTTGAGGATTTTCTGACTTTCGGTGAGAGCTTCATTGGAGCAATCTTTGAAGAAGGTTCCGCCGGCATCGTCAATGAAATCGGTGGTAGATTTTTCTTGGAAGAAGGAGTTCGCTGCATCCGAAAAGTGATGGGAGTCATCCAGGAATGGTGACGATTGTGCTACTGTCTCGTGGCTTGCTGGTGGCGTTGGATATGCAAGAGGTGAGGGAAGTGGAGATAGCGATTGTTTTACCACCGTTTCCAGGCTTTTGGTTGCTGTCTGAGTGCTACTACTTAAAGTCTTACATGTGCCATTGTTGTACAGGACAAAATCTTTGGAATGAAGTGTTTGGAAATCGGGCAATGCCTCTTGCAAAGGGGAACCAAATACCGCTTGCATGTCTTTGTTGGATCTATTTATGTTAGTGGGGGAATTGGTATCATTTGGATAGATGCTCAGTGAGCTTATTTCATCCATAGGATCTGCCGCTTCCGACTCATTTAGCAATTGTATTGAGTCAACTGTTTGCAGGAGCATGTCGGTTTCCGACACACTGTACACATCACTTTCTTCGAAAAACGATGCCGCAGAGTCTGTTGAATAAGTAAGGGTGTACACGTCACCGGAACCATTCGAGGCTTGGGATATCGTCAGGGATACTGGCGTTGTTTCTCCATTTGGTAGAGTAATCGCAAGTGGTGGGTTCGATGATCCCGGTGAGGATAATGTTAGCTCAGAAGGCAGCATTAGGGTTCCATTGTTTGTGGTAAATATTTGGTTGGAATCAGAACCCGATGCCTTTCGTACCGCAACCTTTGTACCACGTTTTAGGAGCTCTATCAATGTGGCATCCTTGTGGTCCATTGTGGAGGTACCCTTGGAAGTATTTGTCGCAACAGTCGTTGTCCCAACACTGACATTTGTTGGCTTGTGATGGATTGGATTTGATTGTTTTTGGATTTGCAGACCTGATGGTAGCACTGTTGTTCCACTTTCAGTAAGACTACTCCTTTCGGATGGTGAGACTCCTGTGTTGAGAATTACTGGTGATTTTGGTGCTAAGAAATTTTCTATATCGCCTGCTGCGCGTCTAACCGCAGCCGCAATGGGTGGGGCAGGAACTACAAAGGCACCCTGCAAAAGAGAATAATTGCGTTCATATGGCAAATGGCATCGGCTCTGACCAATTACCTTTAAATCTTTACATCGCTTGCTAATAATCTTCTCTTCAATCAATGCTCGAACACCAATACTTGCTGTTTGCAAAGGTGGACCGAGTCCGTCTTTTCGTTCACACTTTTTTGTGTCTGCATCCTTTTTAAAGTAACCGCCATGCAGACGCATATGACCATTGAGAGCTGGCACATTTTTGAATTTTCTATGACATAGATTGCACTCTACAGGCTTCTGCTCTATTTTAACAATATTTAAAATTTGTTGATTTATCCCCGCGCTCGTTAAATGTTGTTGCTGCTGATGAGGCCCACTTCCGTTGAGTAGCTCATTAATGGAGATCGATGTGATGGGCGATGTAGCGTTATCAATCACAGATACAGATGAGATTTTTGACTGTGTCTGTTGCAACTGTGTCTGAAATTTTATCAACAAATTTTATCAAATTTTATCAATTTTAAAATAAGTAATTCAAAAATTGATAAAAAAGAAATTTCTGTTTGGCCGCCTCTGATCGAAGTAGGAAGCTTAGGCGACCTCGCCCTCTCGGAGCAATTCGACAAACCAGCCCCAACATCAGTAGTTATAACTCTGAGAAAATGAAACTCTTCAACACAGACAGCAATGATAAGCCTAGCAGAAATGACGCCAACACTGGATATGAAGGATAATCTGTCAAAACATCGTTCACTTCGAAATAAAAGAAATAAATTTAATAACTCCATCTATACTCTCTATCAAAACGGATACACGGAATTCTCCTACCTCTGCAACTCTCTTTACTTGGAAAAACAATATGGAATTAAGCTTAATATCTGACCCCAAGCGATTCTACCAATTCATCAAAGTAAAAAGTAAATCAGACGGCTATCCCTCAACACTTAATTATCTTGATTCTTCCTCATCAGACCCTAATACAATTGAAAATCTCTTTGGTAATTTCTTCAGCCAATCATTCGCGGTGCATGAAGTAGACCCCGACCAGAATTATTTCCAATACCTAAAAAATAGTAACCATACAAATGTCGAAATTACACCGGAACTGGTAGCAGAGAAGATGATTTTTCCTCGGGCCCTGACGGTTTGCCCGCTGTAGTACTCAAAAAATGTATCCCTAACTTCACTGTTCCAACTCTCCATCTCACGAGGCATTTTTCCTATAATCTGGAAAAACATAATCCTAATTCATAAGAAAGGTCCAAAAAATGATTTTGCAAACTACAGACCAATCGCAAAGCTTTCGTCCATTCATAAACTTTTTGAGAGCACAATCTTCGACGTTATGCTTTTCCACTGCAAATCTATCTCCTGACCAACACGGATTTCTCAGAGGTAGATCGACAGCCGCCAACTTAGTAGAATTTGTCTCTCGAACTCTATGTGCCTTGGAGGAAGGCAAAGAAGTTGATGTTGTCGCCACTGACTTCAGTAAAGCTTTCGACAAAATATCGCAGAAAATAATTCGGCTCAAGCTCAATGATCTTGGTTTCCCAGTTACTTTTATTTAGTGGATTAAGTCCTACCTTGAAAACCGTCAATACGTTGTTATTTTCAGATCCTCCAAATCTAATCCATTAATAGCCACCTCAGGTTGCCACGTTGGTCCTATTATTTTCATCCTAACTATCAATGATGTCGACCTTATTATCCGCAACTCGTACATATCCATATACGCCGACGACAAAAAATTATATTCGCGCATTTCGTCTGCCGCCGACCACCTCCTTCTTCAAGATGATCTGAGCAGGTTTTCAAACTGGTGCCAAAAAAATCTTCCTAGATCTCAACATCAGTAAATGCCAAGCCATAACATACAGACGTAAGCGTCTTCCATAGGCCTCCAGGACCTACTTCATATTTAATCAACCTGTTCCGCTAGTCTCTTCTCTCTGCGATTGGGGTATTATCTACGATAAAGAACTCAATTTTCGCACACACATGGACTCAATCATAAGTCGAGCTAACTCCGCCCTGGGCTTCGTTAAGCGATGGTCCAAAGAATTCTCAATCCCGTATGTCACCAAAGACCTTTACATTACTTTTGTTAGACCATTACTAGAATATGCTTCCCAAGTCTGGTCCCCTTACTATGAAACCCACATCCGGCGAACCGAGGCTGTTCAGCGCCGTTTTCTACGCTTCGCGCTGCGTGGTCTCCACTGGGCAGAGAGCTTTAACCTACCGCCCTATACTCATCGTTTGCAACTCATCATTCTCCAGTCCGACATTCTTTTCATTCACCAGCTCTTATCCGGTATCATTGACTGTCCAACGTTGCTTCAATCGATCTCTTTATTTACAAACCTCCGTTACCTCAGATCAGTTCATCTATTCCGCTTCGACCCACACCGCACCAATTACGGTTCTCATGAACCTATGTCCCGAATGTTGCTTAATGCCAATTCCACGCAGGACATCTTTGACTTCCACCTAAACAGATCCACCCTTAAAAACATCCTCTCGTCTCACCTCTCTCATCCACCAAATCCCCAGTTATAAGTTAGAATTTAAGCAATGCTTGTATTAAGTTAAGTCCGGGGAATACCCCGGGCATCAAATAAAGATGGACCTAAAAATATGGATGTCTTAAATGGACTGTAAAGTTGGAAACACCACAAACAAAAGCTGCTCATGACAGCTTTCAATATAAAAAAAAGGGCAAAGTGCGAGTCGAAATCGCGAAACGAAGGTTCCTTGCAAACTTGTAGGTTCATAGTTCGTCAATCCGGGAAATCGAGTCTCGAAGAGTTTTCCCGCTTTTTTTGTATCTTTATGAGAAGTCCCCATTAAGCTTTAATTCTCTTGCTGTTATTCAATTTTCTTACTTTAAATTTAACATAGCCTTATTCTTGGCGTAAGATTGCCTCTTGCCAAATTTAATGATCCTAAATCAGAAGAAGTAGTCCATAGGTTTTGATTACTCATAGGAAGCATCAAAACATGCAGAAAAAACGCCATATCTTTCGAGTGCGTCGATTTAAAAGCTTGAGGGATCAGCTTTATCAGTCATTAATATTTGATATTAATTTGAACCTGATAAAAGGGTGGTGACAGACAGAGAGACAACAACGTGAACCTATTATGGTTCCGTTTTTTTCTTTTGAGGCGCGGAACCTTAAAAATTAAGTACAGTGTGGTCCAAAAATTTTTAACCGATATGGTTTTTCTACACATGTTGAAAAAATTAAACGACACAATGGCATTACTTGTTTTTAATGTAAGTCTGTTTATTTAAGTATCCGTTGATAAGAAAATGAGCCGCTTCGTTTTGCAGATTTTTTAACAGAAAATCTGTATCGGTGGGGCTTCAACTGACCGCGAGCTTACGTAGGCTGCTAGATATACTATATTTCTGGCCTATCCAACACTAAGTGTTGCCTGGTGCAATCTGACATTTCCATTGGAAAGTTTGACATTTTTCAGCATAACATCACTCAGAACGTGTTGTCATTTAATCGTGAATTGTTTTATTTACAGAGACTTGAAAAATTCATCTCGGCAAAAAAATGGTATTTACTCGTGAACACTTTCCTGCGATCATTTTTCACAACTTTCGTTGTGGATTATCACGACAAGAGTGCATTGATGAACTTAAATCTTTGTATGGCGATGAAGCACCATCCTATAGTCATGGCCAACGTTCGCTCAAAAACGAATTCAGTGTAGGTCGTCCAAAAACGGCCGTTGTGCCAGAGAACACTGATGCCGTGCATGAACTGATCATGCAAGATCGTCATGTGACATACCGTGAGATAGAGGCATCCCTGGGCATTTCTCCCACCAGCATACATTCGATATTGCATGAACACCTGGCCGTTAAAAAGGTTTGTTCTCGTTGGATCCCTCACAATTTGACAATCGCTCAAAAAAAGGCTCGTGTCGATTGGTGCAAAGAAATGTCAAAAAAATACGATCGCGGTGCTTCAAAAGACGTTTATAAGATTGTCACAGGTGACGAATCATGGATCTATGCGTATGAGCCCGAAACAAAACAACAATCAGACCATGCGGGTCTTCGAAGACGCGCCAAATCCAACAAAAGTTGTTCGTGAAAGAAAAACTTCGAAGCAAATGGTCGCCTGTTTCTTCGGCAAAACTAGTCATGGGGCGACTGTTCCGCTTGAGCAACGTAGGACGGTCAATTCTGAGTGGTACACCACAATTTGTTTGCCTGAAGTCTTCGGAGAAATTCGAAAAACGAACCAGAGAAGACGAATCTTTGTTCACCATGACAATGCGAGCTCTCACACATCGGCTCAAACCAGCACCTTTTTGACCGGCCAAAACGTCAAATTGATGAGTCATCCGCCGTACAGCCCTGACTTGACACCCAATGACTTCTTTTTATTCCCGCACATCAAGAAAAAAATTCGTGGTCAACGATTTTCGTCGCCAGAACATGCTGTTGAAGCGTTCAAAAATCATGTTTTGGAGGTGTCTCAATCGGAGTGGAAAAAATTTTTCGAAAATTGATTTGAGCGCATGCAAAAGTGTAAATCATGCCGGAAAATACTTTTTGAAAGCTGTCGCCATCTACAAAAATTATAGCACCTCCAATAGGGTGAGGTATTTTGGTAATATATTTAAAATCTAAGGTTTTTAGACGTCTTAATGAAGTCAGCGTTGATTGTCTCAACAGTAGTACTACTCTTAACGCAGGGATTTGCATTTCAAATTGGCTTTCTGCTTTTAAAATGCGATTTTTTTTCCCTCAAACATTTCTTTTCAAATTTGTTCTTTTCATAATATTTTGAAAAAGACAAATAATACAAAAAGAAGAAAACAATGTACCTGCATGTTCCATGTCCTTGGTCGCTGCAGCTGCTGCTGTGGACTCTGGTTCTGGCTTTGATGGGGTGCCGGTTGTTGGTTTGCTGTTTTAAGACTACCAGTGGTGGTTGCGACACTCACTTGGGTGTTTCCCTGCTTCGTCTGTTGCATAATTTGACTAATGAGATCTAGTTGCTGCCTGGTGAGTCCCTCATTTGTGGCAACCGATTTTGTTGAGGCGTTCGACGAAGGCGACGAAGCAGGTGAAGGCGTTGATGAGTAGCTGTGTGAAGAAGAACTGGCTTGTGTTGATGATGACACCACTGACACATTTACCGCTGATGACGATTGCTTAACTGAGCTATTGCTGTTGCTGCCACTGCCATCGTCACCACCACCCGTTGTTGTATACTGAACACAATTAGCTCCATGGGGTGAGCTTGCATCTCCTAAGGAAAGAAAATCATTGTTTGTCAAATATTCAAGACAAAAGGAAAAAAATATTTTGTTATTTTCTTTTTCAATCCTTACCACTAGCAGTAGCGGGTGATAAGCTTAGTCCTGTGGGAGGTCCTGTTGATGGCGATAGGGATGATGATATATTCTGCGGAGTGGTCGCTGCCGCCGCTAATCCACTGTGATGATTTTCAGTATGCCGCCTTAGCGATCTTGCATCGCAGTACGATTTTCCACAACCTTCAGCCTTGCACTCGTATGGTTTCTTATTCCTATGAGTCATCATATGACCATTTCTGTCAATGAAAAATGCATGATCATTAATTGGGTCTCCATGAGTGTGCCGCTTACTGATCGAAAATTTTAATTGCACGCCATGGTTTGTACTTACAAATGGTCCTGTCTTTTGAACGCTTTTGAACACATCACACAGACGTACTTCCTCTCATCGCTATGCGTTAATTTGTGCTTAGCCAAAGCAGATGCATTTCCAAATATTTTACTGCAAACCTTAAAATAGTTGAAAGATAAATATATGTAATAAAAAATAGAAGCAGACCGGGTGAGTGGGTGCGTAGAGGCGCTTTTAATTGCCTGCCTTTTATACTGAGCATGACGGTATTTTTGTTTGAACTTTGTATTTTTATATCTCTGCTGCGATTGTGTATTTTATGAACTCGCACTGATGGATCCCAATCGATGACTGCTCTGAGTGGTGGTCGATTTGTTTCTTTTTTTTAATGTACACACAAAAAGTCGTGTTTATAGAAAAATAAGGTAATAAAATGTTGGTTCACTTTTGACTCAGATCAACTACACAAAAAATAACCAAAACATATACAAAAGCTGCACGATAGCAGAGTATTTAACGACTTTTTAGAGAGCAAGTAATTTATCAGCTAAGTACACAAGAATATTAAACGAGTATTCAGTGGCGAACGACAATGCGACTTTTTGTTACAAAAAAGCCCAGACGACCGATGCATCGTGCAGTTTACCACATGCTCATCTTTGAATCGCATTTAAGGTAAAGGAATTAATCAGCTACTGTCTACAGACCATCAAAACTACGCGTACGCTGTTCTGAAATTTAATGACGAGACGTAGTGAGCCATTTTCGATTAAATTTTTTAATCGGCGATTTTGTATTTCTGATGCACTGAAAATCTGCCAACTGTGACTGGTGATCGATACGGAACCATGATCAACGAGTTTTTTTTTGGAAATGTGACTGCAGGAAATGAGGTTCTAACCGTACACCGAGTTCTAGAATAATTCAACCTGTAATACTCGCAAAAGCGATTAGGAAGACTGTAAAAAGAAGCGCCCATTTCACCGAAATTTTCAAAACAATTGAAGTGACTTTTCCTCAATAGAAGCAGACAAAAGTATTATAGTCTAGAAATTTAAAAAAACCGTTTTCTTTTTATATTTTCAAAGTTTAACTATTCAAGAATATATCAACAAGAGAATTTCTTCAAAATTCAATTTATTTTCGGAGATATCGGTATTTTGCTGACCCGGCATCCAAACTGGTTCGGCCGGAACTAATCGAACAAAAGACATTAGGGATTCTCCGTCTACGCATCAAAGGAGGCCAGAACTGCTCGATATGAAGAGAGAAACGTGAAAAATAGTTTTTTCGAAGTCGAGGAAGGTCCGATGTATGAAGCAGGAATGGCAGATTGAATAAATGTAAGTCTACAATATCATTTCATGACTAAGACTGCGAAAAACTTTACGCGAAACTTTAAACGCGTTTTTCTCGAAACTGTCTTTTTCGAAACAATACCCACGATTTCTTAGGTTCTACCAGAACGATTTACCTGCAATTTTTAGAGAGTCTTCTTTATAGACTTGTCTATGTCTGAAACTATCCCCATTCCCAAATTTCTATTCCTATTTTTTAAATTCGAAACAGTACAAAAAAGTGGTACGAAAATTGTTTTTTTTTCAGGCAAATGCCATTTTTATTTTTTGATTTTTTTCTATCTTCATGTTATGTTAATAAATATTTAATAAAAAAGTGGAAAGTAAAAAAATTAATTGCCTTTTTTCTGACACTTCAAAAATTGCATGAAATTCATGCCTCTTGACTAGAATACTCACTTTAAATAAAGAAGGATAATTTAGGCACTTAAAAAAGCAAACCTGCAAAAATTACAAGGCCAAAAAAAACCAGGGATGATGAGAAAGTATCCCTTATCAATAAATTGATCCTGTTAAGTAAAGTTGTGCGCACGAGACGAACATGGGAATATACTATATATGTGTGTGTGTATTATCAAGCAGAAACTAGTCTGACGAATTTTCTTCATAAACTTGCGTACGATAGCTGAAGTTTTAGTCCGATTTATTTTTCAAAATTCACACTATTTCTGCAAAATAGCATCCGCTTTTTAAGTAACTCTATACATTTTGTACTGCAAAAATGTAATGCTCAATTTCTATAAATTTTTTGAGCGTTCAAAATTGAATAGAAATTGAATTGAAATTGAGTTGAAATTGAATTGAAATCATCTCCATCAGTTTATTTTGGGTAAAAGCTGAAACTGTTCTGTCTTAAACCGCACTTATTCAAACTATATTTGTAAATACGTTTTAAACATATCAGTAACACCTCGACTATTGCAGTGCTGCTGATCATATTTTTATAGTATCATTCATTGCTGCGAAGTAGTTCAAACAATCCCTGAATGGCTCGAGCTCAAAGAGCCTTGAATTCGTTTTTTTAACCATTGATTTAACAGAAGTATTATTTACGTATAAAATTACCTGACATTGTTGCGGTCCATGCCGTGTGGGAGATGATGTTTTGGGTCTTTGTTTCTTAACAATCGGTGGATTTGAACCAGGAACTGATACGTTGGATATACTCTCATTACTGCTACTGCTACAACTGCTATTACTAGTTGTACTACAATTACTACTACTTCCGCTGCTCCCGCTGCTACCGGTGATGCTTATTATTTGTCCACTAATAGGACTGCTTAACGATATATTGCTGCTACAGCTAATAAGGTTGTTAGTGTTGCAGGTTTTGTTGCTCTTGTTTTGGCCACCGCTATTATTATTATTACTATTATTTGGAGTGCTACTGATTTTTGAGCCGATATCGTTGAGTTTATTACCATCAACACTTTCCAGAGTTATGGCACTGATCATTGTGTTGTTATTGTTTGTGTTATTATTCAGGGCTGTAGTTACAGAAACAATATTTGTATTACAATGCATCGTACACGTTTGTATATTACAACTTACATGCAGTTTGTAGAGTACCTAGAACATCGGCTAACATATCCGGATCGGGATATCCAATGGTGAGTGCATTGTCTAAAGACGAGCAACCATCAATTGATGATGAATCCGATGAATGAATAGCTTCTCGTAATTGCAATGTAACCGATCCTTCGGCTCCCATAGAGGCACTACACATCAATACTCTGGGTGGTGAGAGTCCAGTCAATGGCAAATGAAGGCCACTTTGAACCTATCAAAATAGATAAGATAAAAACGAAATTAATTTTATAAATATTTAAGCTTTAATA
The DNA here is from genome assembly GCA_963555765.1 of Orthonevra nobilis. Taxonomy (NCBI): domain Eukaryota; kingdom Metazoa; phylum Arthropoda; class Insecta; order Diptera; family Syrphidae; genus Orthonevra; species Orthonevra nobilis. The sequence continues at coordinate 5,511,140 of OY743225.1, read as the reverse complement.
TTTTCCTACGAAATATTTGTGCGCTTTAAATTTAATGTTCATGAATGTTTTGCCTTAATTGAACTGAAATTATATTTAGGTTAGAGATTGTGTGGCGAGCACAGTCTACACGAAAACGGTTTATGAGTGCCACGGGAACATAAAACACGGAACACAGAAAATTGAGTATCATAAAAAAGGAATAAATTTGGAAATGATTCTATTGAAGATTGGATTGACTGTATGTAAAATGTAAAGGGAACTTTTTAAAGATTACGTCTAAGTAAAAACCGTGCGTCATGTACTTAATTTTGTTCAATCAAGAGAAGATTGAATTATAATTGATGGGAATTGACAATGGAATTAAATTTTACTAACACCTTTAATTGAAAGGGCTCTAAGCTTTAAATTTAAGCCATGATTCGAAAAGATATTGCCGCCACTATTATAAATTGTATTTCGATGATGATTTAAAGCAGAAACATAATGCCTTCTTGCGGACGTTCAGATAAAACTGTTTAAGCCATACAGGACTGTTCATAGAGGGTATTATTTCTTCTGTTTTATCGAGATAATTTGAAGTTGAACTCCTTCACCTATTTTCAAACCATGATTTTGCGAAAATAAATAAAATGGTGGCAAATCTTCCAAAACGGTGCTTACGCTATTCTCTAAAAGAAAACGAATCTTTTTATTCGGTTTTTTTCGAATACGATTACATGGAATCAGTCAATGACTTCATCTTCGTCTCTTGTGCGACCAAGGGCCATTAATTGCATCGTACGTTCGGCGATTGGACTTAAAATTGACTGGAAGGTCAACCGCTCTATTTTCACCTTAGGCGGTGATGCTCAATTCTGGCTCAAAAGTTATCTACATAAATTAAAATAAACTGAGCATCATGCTCAAGAGACTCTTGGGTCTCCATTGTATCCCGAAATGATAATGACGGAGCAAACATTAGCGTCAATACCAAACGTTCATACGATTCGCAGTTTTTTTTATTCCGCGTCAAACAGGAATCGTTTAATAGATAAATTGTTTCAACCGAACGGCGTGGCATTCCACAATGGTCAAACCAATTGGTAAGCGAATCATCGCAGAAGGAGTCCTTACGATGCGCCGTGACTTCTCCGGAATAATTTTTTTGTGGATATGTCAGACATACAAGTACAATTTAATTTTAAGTTGCTAACATGTTATGCGTTATTCTCGAAGTAAAGTCGGCTTTTCTGTTGAAAGAAATGCAAAATAAGACTGATAAGAGTGCCTTCATTCACAGCAGGGAAGCCCGAAATTGATTGCAAACACTAAATGTCATAAAATTTGAAAACAAATAAAGCCAAAATATTATTTCTTTCATTCATTTTTCTGTATTTTATTTTTAATTATGTTTTTATATCCATCAAAAATAAACCCGCTAAAAGCGATTCAGTCTACCAATAATACAAACAAGTCAAAATGAGTGAGCTCAACTTCCTGAACGCTGGTTCTTTATTAGTTTATTACAACAAACCTTTTGCATATTCGAGGCATGAACTAATGAAGTCAAACAACGCCTTTGCCAAAAAATTCTTCTCGTCTAAATCTAAATGCAATTATTTTTGGCAAACCATCCAAAGTCAGTCAGCCCTCGACGACACCATGTACAATCCGTTTGCATGCACTCATAACATTAACGCCACGTTCGCATTGAATTAAGAATTATTCACTTTGTGTGGTGGATTGCTTTAACAAAATAACAAAAGGCTTGCAGAAAAAAAGCCAAATAAATAAAGAAAAATGTATACTATACGTACTGTACAAATTTTGCAAACAATTCCGGGGCGTGAATTGGAAATCAGTGAAATGAGCAAGCCAGAGACAAAACTTTCAATTTTTCATCTCTTGAAAACTGCCAACATTCTGGTTCCGCTGCTATTGTAGTCGGGCTGGGTAAACTATTCGTGTTCATGTTTCTGGTATTTGTTTGGCAGGGACATGATTCATGCTCGCCGCCAAAGGATAGCCGGCAGCGGCCTACATATACGAGCGACGTTTGAAAATTATATATACGAATGCACATACATATCGTTATTTAAAATCAAGGAATGTTTCATGCATTTTTAGCTATAAGTGAAAAAAAAATAATCCAATTTTAAAACGACACATCTAACAGGATGAGAACAAAGTGAATCATTTTTGTGAAACAGTTTAACAAGGATTTGCATTAAGAAGTCATTCAAGCATGAAGGGGATTAAAATGAGCCTCGCATCGGTTAATATTGTAACTAATACATTATCCTAAGCTAACAGAATGAGTTTAAAAAAAATTAATTAGAGAAATATATGAATGAACGAACAGTTTCGACCAAATGTAATGGCTCAGTGACCTTTCATTGTGATTGCGAAATAAGCGCTAACATGGCATGAATGGAACTAATTGAGAAATACTTGTGATTTAAATAAAAACATGAGTACCCCCCTACATGCTTTGTCATCACAATTTCTTCTCATTTAAGTGGGTTTTGCCAAATAAAATTGCTTGAAAGACGACTTAGAGGAAGGGAATATTTTATTTTTATCTTTGTTAAAGATTGGCTATGCACACAAAGTTTTTCGAACCACTGTAAAGTATATCTGAGAAAGATAGGCAGAATCCAAAGATCGGCGTGTATATACATCATGGGGCATTTCTTTCCACACCTTCAACCGCCATGGAAATTATGCTACAAATGCTTCCCATGGACGGGAACCAAGGCAGCGATTAGGTTGACTGAATGTAACCACTGGAGCAGAACACAGGTTGTACGGAAATAATAAAGAATGCAAGAATTCCGAGACATGCAGAGTATATCACACCTATCCTAGACTTTGAATCGGGATACAAAATACTGATCCCAGGGATGACTGGACTAAAGATATAGTCAGAAAATCTGCCAATCTGGAAGTTTACATGGACGATTCCATAACGAACGAAGGCACCGGACTCGGATTATTTGCGATCTCGCCGGAGATCTCCTTCTCTCTGTCCCTTCGATTGCCCAACCACTACAGTGTATTCCAGGCAGAAGTTAAAATTATCCAAGAGGCTGCCCGCTTACTGTCAATGAATCCGATAAAAAGGGTTATCTATCGTCATATGTATAGACAGCCAGGCGGCCATCAAGGTTCTGGACACACCATCTATTAAATCCAAGATGGTTTAACTTTGCCGCCTATCTCTCTATCTAGGGGGATAGCGGTCAGATGTAACCTTATCATATGCTGGATCCCTGGGCATAGTGGTATTCCAGAGCCGACAAATTGGCTAGAATAGGGGTGAGTTTGACACTTGCAATAAATCAGGAGACCCCTTACACCTCAATTCAAGCAATAAACACCATGCTAAATACAGATGCCATCAATATCACCAATCGAAGATGGGTGGAACTAGACACCAGCACGACTTCGAGGCAAATTTGGCCTCTCATTAATACAAAAAAGACAAGTACACTTCATAGCCTTAACAGGAATATCATAAGTAAGGTCGTTGGAATTGTCACAGGTCACTGTATCATGGGGTCACACGCATTAAGAATGGGAGCCTCCCATAACGACTTTTGCAGGAGCTGCAGGGTTGAGGAAGAAGTAGAAAGTCCTGCTCTCGTAAGAACGAGTAAAAGCACGCTACGAAGCTACTCATTCGGCAACATTCAACACTGCGAATAATTCGTCAGTGATTTTGCCTCTAGGTGAATTCGGACCATTCTACGCCAAAAGGAACTAAAAGTGAAAGAAAAGATGCTTGAAGGTCTCGTATTGCACGTCCATACAAGAATAGCGTCGGTGTGTCTGAAGATTTAGTGTCAAAGTTGACCAGATGAAGGGCCACAGAATTGCAAGTCAGTCCATTAGCCACTACCTGCAGATCGTCATCTATTAAGCATGCTCAGGCTCTTCTGATCCTCAATAACGCGATGTAGTGGATGTTTTTGTGGCAAAATTCGTCAACACCGATGATCCGAACAGATATGTAATCGAACAAAATTTGAACTTCTGGGGCGCTTATTAATCACAAAGAAGCCTCCATCCCGTTAACTTAAAGGATACATCTAAAGAGGCAGCTCCGAATGAAGTACGGAGAATTGTATAGTCTTATGTCAACAATCCACTCTCGCCGTAGCAGGAAGGAACCTGTGACAAAGTAAATTCTGAGGCGATTTAGGAAGCTTTTTCTAAACTGAAGCTTGTTTATTGACAACCTTTTTCGGACGTTGGATGATGTTGTTTACCTTGAGTAAGGGAGACGCATAGAATTTCAGCAGCAAGTGTTTCTAAAGTCGAAAATATTTTTGTGCACGTATGTGATCGTAAATAGTTCTATATCAACATCCCTGCATCCCTAATCTGTAAGCCTCCAGTCTGCGATGAACTGCAGCCTCACGATGAACTAAGAGTGCTCCTACATATCATGAAAATCGACTAACATAACAGATGAGCAAACTTTAAGACTCTACAGGCGCTACCGGTGTCCTATCCGAAACTTTTGTAGACAACATTGCACCCAACCTTAATTTTAGAACAACCTTTACTTCTAGGAACACTTCACTACCAAAACTTATACGAATCCAAAAAGAAAAACGGCGTTGCATCAGGTATTTATTTCAACCACCTTAAGATTCCAAAATCATGTCGCCTCCTGAAATCAAGCAGAGATAGCTGCAATCTGGAATTGCAAGCTTACTCAACATCTCATTATTAGTTTTAAACAATTGCCGAAATTTATTGACAGTTAATAGCCTATCAAAGCCCTCCATTCAAACAGCGGTGAATAAGTGTATGAAAGTCCTCAACGACAATAACAAGCTCTTTAACATTAATCTAGGTTCCGACAAATGGAACAAAAATTTGCCATTGGGAGGTTAATGAAGGTGCAGGTAAACAAGCGAGGAGCGGTTCAGCCATCGAACTTGTGAACTTAACAATAATGTTCGTACTATGGCTAACCTAAGATGGAAGATCCATAGCAGGTAAAACGATAAAACAGAACAGAACGAGCAGACAAGAAGCAGGAGCCAAAAAGTTGGAATTACAGTAGAAAGCACAGGCATTCAAGTATTGAAACTAGGTGCGTAGTACAACCAATTCTGCAGCACTTTGCTTTATAGGCAAACCCTTCAATCAGGATCTCCAAGACTTTGCCCCCATACATTTTAACAAACTCATTTAAAGTGAAAGTGCACGGCAAAAAAAAGTCATTATATTTTGACCTTTTCACTGTAGATAGATATAAGAAATGTGATTTGTCGTTTGGTGTTTTGATCTGATGGTCCGTGGAGACATCTTCTCTTGGGCCTTTGAAAAACCTCGTTTCCACCTTTTGAAAGCCGACCTTGAAGAAGAATTTATGAATTTGGGGCAAAACATTTTGAGAGCAACAATTCATAAAACAGTAAAATGAGCACAACAATGCTGTTCAAAAGGTGGTCATTTGGCCGACATTTCAATTTTACACCTTTATCCAAGAAAACGAATGACAGCCCGCCTAACACATCAATTGTAGTTTGTTAGGTTGCATTAAAATAGAGTCCCGAAAGTGGACACATCTAAAGGGTTTTTCAACAGGGACGCTACTAAAGTAGAGCGACAGGAACAGCAAACAACGCCATATTTCTTACCGCTCTTTTGACATTTCTCTTCAGTAAGGTTTGCCATTTTATGATGGAAAGATAAACGAGCCAACAACGAGTCGAAATTGTTAAAATGTACTGCCGAAATTCGGAGTCAGTGGCCTCAACGTTAAGAGCGCTACGTCCAATTTATGGTCGTCATAATCGTCCTAGCAGATTAACAATTGGGCGTCTAGTGGATAAATTTGAATCCACAGGCACAGTACAAAATGATCCCGTGCCGAGAATATTGCTGCCGCTGAGGCTTCAGTTGCAGAAAGCCCAAATGTGTCGAAATTTGAGAATTTTTCGAAAAGATCTTGGCCTGAGCAACAACTTGAAAATGATTCGGATTTTCATCGAAAAATCATCTTCAGCGATGAGGCTCATTTCTGGCTGAATGGCTCCGTCAATAAATAAAATATGCGGTATTGGTCAGGCAGCAATCCACACGTCATCATTGCATCCCGAAAAAATTACGGTTGGGTGTGGTTTATGGGCCGGCGGCGTCATTGGGCCGTACTTCTTCCGTGATGATTAAGACCAGCACGTTACTGTGAATGGGATCGCTACCGTTCAATGATAACCGAATATTTTTGGCCCCAATTGGATGATATGGACTTGGAGGACATGTGGTTCCAACAGGACGGCCCCACAAGCCACACAGCAAAGTCACAATCAATTTATTGGAAACCAAGTTTGGAGAACGTGTTATCTCACGAAATGGTCCAGTCGCTTGGCCGCCTCGGTCGTGCGATTTGACTCCTTTAGACAATTTCCTGTGGGGCTACGTCAAGTCTATGGTCTATGCCAACAAGCCAGCGACGATTGATGAACTTCGTACGAATATCGAACGTGAAATTGCAGCAGTATCGGCCGATTTATGCTTGAAAACCGTCGAAAATTGGGTTCAGCATCTGGACTTCTGCAAGCGTGCCCGTGGTGGCCATGCTAAAGAAATCGAGTTCCATACATAATGGCATCGAACGTACTTTCACAGAAATAAAAAATTTCATTGATATCCAATAAAAATTGTTTTATTAAAAAAAACTTTTGTAGCGCTCTTATTGAAAAACCCGATATGATATTTCTTTTATATACAATTCAATCGACTGTCCCCTTGCAAACATATTACAGGGTGTCAACTTATGTTGTAAATTTCAGCCTCACTCAGCTACATTGTATCGCTAGAGAAAACTTGGAAGCAGCAACATCAGCAGACAGAAACACGAAAAACTAAGCGGCTAAGCGTTGTCGTGACAGCGTGCCGGAATATAATAAATATTTAACGAGGAACACACGGGTGTGGGGGTGTCACTATGGCAGGTGGTGGAACCGCGGACATTTTTTTTGAGTGATTTCACTAAAATTCCTTAAGATCGAAGAAAAAAAATTGTTTTTCAAAAAAATTCTTTTCCCCTCTTTGGATGCATATTCAATCTATTTGCACATTCTGCGGTTTTTTTTTTTCATTATTTTTTCTATATTCGAATGGTAATGAAAATATTTCAGGTTGATAAAAACACGCGTGGGCGCGGCGGGATCGAGTACAAAAATCAAATTCAATTTGAATTTAGTTATTTTTTTTTTTTTTTTAGAGGAGGGGAAACTATACTTAATTATAATTTTACATCGCCTTTAGATCAATGGTATTTATAGCAAGTGTATGTGTGTCAATTAATTATAGGTAATACATTTATTTTTGTTGAAAAATAGTTTGTTGAATTATTTTAGACATTTAATTGAAATATTATTTCCGTTGTTATATGGTATAAAGCAGATTTTGCTTTGTGCTTTTTTATTTCACTATACAAAATGATATATGCAAGTAAGGTGATTTATTTGACGATCAGTATCAAAGGATATATGGCGTGTAGGCGAGAATTACTTAATCCAGGTTAATTATTTTTGTAGTCAGAACGTGTCGGATTAATCCGATGACTATTATGACCTTGAATTATATATTTGTTTAAAAAAGAAAACAAAAATTACTTTTCCATTTAAAAAAAAAACAACCTTAAAACTTGACATTTGAATAAAATAACAAAGAAAGTAAATTTTTTTTTAATTTTGACAAACAATAGGAGAAAAAAAAAACACATTCCACAAAATCGATTTCAAAACATAGAAACATTTAAACGCCAATTGAAGTTTTTGTGTTTTTTTGGAAAATTCGAACGAAACGATAGGTGGACAGTGAAATTTGAACAACAGATACAAAATAATTTATCCATACCTTTTCAAAAGGACTTAATTTTTATCCAAAGAGGGATAATGTTGCAAATCAAGTGTACCTTATCGAAATTGAGCTTAAGTTGATTTACTCTCAAGTCACCCAGGTCATTGCTGACGACTTTCGGTCAGTTTAGACACTGAAAGTTTGTAAAATATTTAAAGAAAAATTATTATTAGAATTGTTTAAATTGAAAAGAAATTATTTCATGTCGTTTTGCAAACAAATGGTTAGTAGATGACAAGTTTTAAAAAATATATCGATTTTGACAGATGCATGAGAATAGAAAATTTTTCAGTCTTAAGAAATGAAAGTTTCAAACAATATTTCTTTTAATTTATTCTTATAACTAACAATGTTTATCATTGCCATACAATTGAAAGTAAACTAGTATTATTTTTTTATAATAAACCGATTTAAATTCTAACCAGAAGGACATTGTTTTTTGGAGTCAACTTTTTTCTTAATATTTCAACTGCTGTTTAAATAAAATTTTGCTTGCATGCGTTTATGAATTAATTAATCAATCAATCTACAAATGAAAGCAATCAGCTCTTAAACTGACTTATGCCTGAGTGTCCATAAGCTTATTTTTGAAAATATTTTAACCTTTTATCCGCACTTTTAATGTCTCGTCTACCTTTTCTAGCATTGATGTGTTCAATGGTAATTTTAATACAATGCACGTTAACGATGAGTCCAAATATTTAAGTCTAGTTATTGACTCTCAAAAGGCAATTATTTTATAAATCTTTCAGAGCAGGGAGTTTTTCTCAAAACTGTGGAATATTTCACTTCAGATTGAAATAAAGCATAACCTGCTGTGTAAGACAATACTTTTTTAAAATTTAACCATTCTACCGGTGCAAAAATATATTTTGAGACATTGTTCATGTCCATTAAAGTTTCCCATTATTTTCTCAAGTAAAATTGTCTTCGATTACTCTTATACATTCGTAGAAATGTATTTCCTCTCCTATATTCATCATTATGAATATAATAACCTTTAACTGTAGTAGATGTTTTTTTTTTATAGGATTGGCCCGCACTTCAAGAGGATATGAATACTCTTATAATGCGTCTAATACAGAGCGAGCGGAAAAATTAGAAGGAGCATGGAAGATTATGTAGATTATATCGCCCTGTTAGCTTTCGCCTAATTCGCAGGAATTTATTCGACATTAGTTTGATATATGTACTTTGAAAGTTTGGTAGATTTACCTAAACAACTCGCTGTCAGTGTTATGCCTTCACAGCAGAGCCATCTACACACAATCTACACAAACTATTTTGACAACACGAACTAGGCATTTAGCCGATACAACAACCACTACAACAGCGCCACCCATTTAGTCAGACCAATCCAGTTATGGTGCCATTAACTTTATCCCAATGGCCAATGGTGACTGGACCAGATTCGAAAAACTAGACCACTCTAGGAATCGAACCTGGGACCTTTCAATTGAATCAATTGAAAGGCTAGCGCTCTACCAACTCCGCCAGCTGTCCAGTTTGAGCTACAAGAAAGTTAATTTGGACGGTTTGCATAATTTCTTTAGGAGATTTATATGGTCGGTGTACTTCCCCGATAGTAGATCATGATCACAAACAATTTTCTCTTTGGCGTGCAGAATTTTTACCGCTCACAGGATGAAGAGTAAAAATCCGAAGATAATACGTCAGAGGAAATCAATAAAAAAAAATCATTAAAAGACCAGAAATTATTTTTTTTCAAGAGAGTCCGGTTTTTCAAAGACCAACAATTTTGAGAAAAAGTGGTATCTCATTAGAAATGTTAAGAATAAAGAAAACATTCCAGCCGTCGGTTGTTAAAATAAACGTAATCTGCTCGTCTATGGCTTCCTGAATATATTTTGCCTCCACCTGTACTTCGTACTCGCAGAGTGGTAAGAGTATATAATGATCTTTAATTTCATAAATCTACTGGTCCAGTTCCCCAACCATTCTTCTGAAGAGTCGTTTTTTCCCACTGACAAAGCCATTCGTAAAGTTTTTTTGCCTGTCAAAGTCTTCGAAAACAGTATTTTTCGAGCCCATTCCTAAAGAAGCATTTTTCCTTCTTTTTAAGAATTTTGAAATACTGATAAAAATATTTTTAAATACGAGAAATTCTTTATGACCGGCAATATGGGTTTCGTAGCAAAAGGTCCACGGTTCATCTGACTGCATATCGCTCCGAAGAGTGGAACCGCTCACTACATCTTTGAGGTGAAAGTAAGATTATTGTACTTGCTATTTTAAAGAAAACAGACAGAGTTTAGGCTTATGGTCTTTTGATGTATTTGTGTTTATTCTATTCTAATTCTATTTTAATTCTAGTTGTGTTCGATGGTTTAAAGCCCACAATTCACTATATGAATTTTGGTAAGCCTCAAGGTTTCGTTTTATCTCCGGTTCTCTTTCTTTAACGACTTGTTGTATTCTCTATCGCAATCCACTCGTTCGCGAACGACCCTTCAGATTTTTTATGCTCGTTGGATCATTCTCGTTTCTCATCTTCGGCTGTGGACATGCAAGAGATGTTCATTAAATTCCTATTTTTACACAAAGTGGAATCTAAGGTTTTCAAAAAATAATTTTGTCATCTACTCTTAGCTAGAATCTATGAATAGCATTTGCCTGGATCCAAAAACTTTTCGTCCTAGAAACGCTGCAAGTGTCGAGGTTTCCTCAAGTATTGCAAAAAATACTTGAGCCTCTCTGATATTTTTTTTTTTTTTTTTAATTATTTGGTCGCTCTTCAAGAGGATATTAAGACTCTTATAATGCGTGTAGCACAGAGCAAGCGGAAGAATTAGGAGAAGAATGAAAGATTGTGTAGTGGTTTGAGAAACTCAGGTGTAATTGGTTTGAACTCACTTCCGTGGGTGGAGCCCGAAAAAGGACGGAGTATTTTGATATCGACTAATTGACATTTAACCTAATTCGCAGGATTTTATGCGACATTCGACAACTTTGAAAGTTTGGAAGATTTAGCTTAAACACCCCGCTGCCAGTGTTATGCCTTCACAGCAGAGCTATCTACACACAATCTACACAAACAGCTATTTTGAAAACACGAATTTAGGAACTAAGCCGATACAAAAACCACTACAACAACGCCACCCATTAGTCAGACTACTATCACTGGTCGACCAACCCAGTGATAGTGCCATTAACTTGATCCCAATGGCAAACGGTGACTGGACCAGATTCGAAAAACTAGACCACTACTCTAGGAATCGAACCTGGGACCTATCAATTAAATCAATTGAAAGGCAGGCGCTCTACCAACTTCGCTACCCAGCTATGACTGACAATGTTCGCCACAAGTTTCAATAAAGCTGCTATGTTTAACTGATCCCTAAGTTCATCCAGTGCTAGCTTCATAGGGACCAAGCGATAAAATTAATCGGATTAAACAAATATATTCTGAAGTTAATCGACCAACTTCAAAATTGATATACGATAAGTCCAGTGTTCCAATGAATGAGCTAGGTGCATGCTACCCCTAAAATAGCATATCCTTAATTAACTGCAAAGAAATGTTTCTTAAAATGTTCTTAGTTTTAAAAATTAAGAATATCTCAAGGATAGCAAAGCCAACTGCCACTTTGATGGTTTTCAATATTTCACTTAAAAATAAAAGGCAAAGAGACATACTCGCATTTAGAGGATGCTCGACCAGCGTCAATTAGCAGTTTATGCCTAATGAATACCTCATTAATCAAATTCTGTGGTGTTACAGTCTTGGCAGGTAAATTGAATTCAACCATCGGTGAAATTATAAAAATAAAAAAATGTTGTGTTCCTCTGCGAAAGGTGAGCTCCAAGCAACTTATTTAAGAGTGTTGGTGGGCGTCATGCCTTCTATACTTGTATATTTCGACTTGAATTTGTTTGCCGTTCCAGTTTTCTTTTTCTTTTATTTTTTTCCTTATTTTTCTTATTCTCAGTTTGCTTTTCAATGCTGTAAGTCTCCATCTGCCCGACACATCAATCAAGTGTCATATTTTTTTGGTGGGAAATGCGTATGCTTAAGAAATCTAAAGATCTAAAATTACTTCTGACGTACTACATAAAGTCAAGACCGACGCTAGTGATGGCAACTTCATATCTTATGAAACGTGTTGGATAGAAATAAGTCCGTGTAGTAGCTGACGCGATGGACGTAATTGCGCTTTGTGTCACTAAGCTCCCATGGTTCTGTTTTTAATTACTGACTTCGTCGCGTCATGTTGGCAAAGGTACAAAGTATTTCTAGCCATTTGTTTGGATTTAATTTAAAACATTCCTTGGTCAATGGACAGTCATACTTATCTATCGCGTCACTTGAATATTCCCCATTGGCGTTGAATTTCGCTTAGTTTCCAGAGCTATGTTGTTGGTGTGATGTCAATCGGTTCAAGGTCTAGTGAATATTATGTAAGTAAGAAAAGGGACACCCCGAATAGCTGGTGTCGAGTGAAGAGCACATGTACTTAAGAGAACAAAGTCGGTTTCAACCTACTTTCTGAAACATGTCACCCAAGTCTGCGCCAAAAAAGAAAAAAATCTAATTAAAATAGAAGAAAAAAAGACGAGAAAATTGGGCACGCATGGAAATCGTGTCAACCTGATGGTATTGTTTTGTACATTTTTAAAAAAAGAGAACAATTCTATTTGACTTTTAAAATCCTATTAAACAATTAACAGCTGATGGACAGCGTTTTATTGCGGATTTTATGATACAATTTAGGACAATACGTGCTCTGCACGATTATTGTTATATTTGTTCTTTTTTTGATTATATTACGTAAATTGGAATACCAAACATTTCATAACATGTATTTTTGTTAATTATTTTGGATATGCACTGAAACTACATCCTTAATTGAATTCCACATTTGTTAAAGGATAAAAAATGTAGGAGCATATTTATTAGATTTAAGCTAATCAGGTGAAATGTATTAATTTTAAGTAAAATAAATAAACATATAAAAGACAACAGTCATTTTTATTTACGGACGAGCATAGAAATAGGAATCATTTTTAAATTCTGATACCAGATCTTGAACAGAATTAAGAGTATTCTTAATGAAGCCGACAATAGAAAAATCTGGAATATCTCTGTCTCTATGTAGACTTAGACTTAGTTTATTTATAGTAGCAGTAATTATACAGTCGTTTTTTTTTTAAATTATTGCACATTGATTTGATATAACGCTACCTTACAACTGAAAAAAGTTTAGATTTTTAATAAATATATCACAGTTCAAGAATAGAGAATGGAAGGAAAATCTACTAGCAAAAACCTTCATGATTTGTTCTTCTAGTGGTTTTGATTAGAGAGAAGAGGAGGTAGCAGTACTAACACAATCAGACCGACTTTACAAATGTGGACTAATAACATTTATATATACAAATAATTAAACACAATGTTAATAAATAAACAAATAAATAAATACAAGTTGAATAAATAATCATATAAATAAATAACAGGAAAAAATAAATAAATAAATAAATAAATATATGGATATATAAATAAATAAATAAATAAACAGATAAATAAATAAATAAATAAGTAAATAAATAAATAAATAAATAAGCAATAAAATTAAGACAACGTTTATTAACATATATGTATGCCATATAAATATAATAAATAAAGTTAATAATAATGAAAATAAGTCAAATAGCCAGATCTGATATCAACTGGTTTTCAGAAGTACTGCAGGCCAAGTTATAGCGTACGAATAATTTCTGCAGTCTAATTTGGACAGTTTCAATATTTGCCAATGTATGTAGCTCGTTGGTTGAGAAATGCCAAGGAAGATTGAATATCATTTTGAGTAGTTTATTTTGGGAAACTTGTAATTTGTGGATATGTCTGTAAGCACAGTTTCCCCAGACTGGAGAGCCGTAGAACATAATGGCTTGAAAGATCACTTTAAAAATTACTAATTTATTTTCCTCACTCATTTTTGATTTGCGAATGATTAATGGGTACAACGTTTTAATTGTGACATTGATTTTGTTTGTAACTTCGCTAATGTGTAGAGAGTAAGTAAGAGTTTTGTCCAGGTGTAATTGATCTGTTCACCATTTATTTGTAATGTGTTACTTGGCAAGAAACAAGCCTTCCTTTTCCGTTTAAAAAGGATAGCCTGAGTCTTGGATGCATTTAATTTAATTTTCCAATTATTAAAATATGATTCAATGGCGTTGATAGCAGATTGCAGGTTGATTTCAATGTTGGAACCAACCGAATCAGAGGAGAAGATGCAGGTGTCATCGGCAAATATAGCAGATTCACAGTTCGTGAGGCGTGGAAAATCTGACGTGTATATATTGTACAGAACAGGACTTGTTACTGCTCCTTGGGGTACACCAGCGTTCACATTACAATCGTCCGAGAGCGAGTTATTAACAGTCACCTTCAACGTTCTTCCACTGAGACAGGATTGAGTAATTTTTGTCAAATAGTTTGGAAACTTCAGGCTAACGAGTTTATGCAGGAGCCCATTGTGCCAAACGGTATCAAATGCTTTTTCGACATCAAGCAATATCACGCCAGTGTTTTTGCCTGTTTCGAAATAACTTTTTATGTGTTTTGTAATACGATGAATCTGACTGACCGTGTTATGGTTTGATCTGAAGCCAAACTGCTCAGCCGGGATGATGTTATTAGCATCCAGATGAGCTACCAACTTGTTTTCGATAAGTTTTTCAAAGCATTTGCTAATCGAGCTGTGCAGACTAATTGTCCTATAGCTGCATGGAAAGCTCGGAATTTTACCCGGTTTTAATAAAGGTATTACTTTTGCGGACTTCCAAGCCTTTGGAAAGTATCCGATGCTATTAAATAAACTCTGCAGCAACTTTATACCTACATCAGGGAGGTGCTTAAGGTATACGTTCCTTATTTTATCAAAACCTGGTGGCCTACATTCGTATTAGGGATGTTAATTGAATTGACCGATTCGTTAACCGCAGTCACAATTTTTGGGCTACTCACTATATTAGAATGAACTGTATGATTTTTAAAGTACTGTTCCGCTAAGGCGTTGGGTTTTTCGCAGTTTGATAGTTTCACAGTATCGCCTATTTTAAATGTAAGAATATGGGAGTTTTTCTTCTTCATAACTTTAACAATGTTCCAGAAGAATATAATTGTAGTGAGTATTTTCATTTCAGATAGAAACCAGGGATCTCGGTTCCTGATCCATCTTGTTCTAAAATTATTTCTGACTTTGATTTCTTGGAAGTCTATTCTCATCGCTACAACGTTTTACTTTTTTAGGAACCGCTAGGTTTGCACTTTCGAGCACACTCTATGTAATTTCCTTGAAGCTCGATAGTTTTTTTGTTCAGTAGCTGTTCAATAGCTTTGATACCCTGTTTTTATTAAAAAAACATCCAGATTATTAAAACAGTCATCAACCACACTTCGTCATTTTTTGCAATCTTTAACCACCGAGTCATTTTTTTTATGTTTGGGAACAAAAACTATTCGAAGGGGACTTAATTTGGGGTGTAAGCTGGGCAATGAATGACTTAAATATATTTGTTTTGGCAAAAGCGTAACTTTTTGTTTCACCGTCTTTTCTTTTCTTTCTTTTCCTTTCCTTTTCCCGTCGCGCTCATCTTGCGCGAAGCTTTCTCACATCTAAACTTGCAGTCGTGGGTGCATTCAGTATTGATTGTTAAAATGTCAAACCATATAGCGTCATTAAACTTAAACATAAGCCATATAAGGTCTGCTTGACCTTGTAATTGTGTCTAATCCGTCCTCTGTTCTTTTACTCGACCAAATAACACTCGATGGTGTCTCTGACAATGATTTGTTATTCGTCACGTATGATCTTGACTTTTCACACTGCGATGTCCCATTTTCTTTTACATTTAGAGACGTTAAATCTGTAAATATAGATGTTTTACGTTCTGCGTCCAACTCTTTACCTTTGGAGTGTATTCGACAAGAGCTTTGAAAGCTTAATACCTATGTTGACTTTGTCAACCATTTATATAATTCATACGTCCCCACAAAAACTGTTCTTGTGCGTAGTAATGTTTGTCCTTGGTTTTCGTCCGAAGTAGTCAATGCTCTCAAATGCAGAAGTAAATTGTATAGGAAATGGAAACGAAATCCTTCCACCTAAAACTGGTTACAGTACAAGACAGCGCGTAATTTTGCAACGTCCATAATTCGTACTGCCAAGCGTAACTACTACGCCGCTAAACTGAATACGACACTGCCGCCGAAGAAACTGTGGCAAAATTTACGCCAAATCGGTATTGGAAAGCGACTTAACCTGACCTGACGAAATGAACGATAAATTTCTTTCTCACACTCCCTCAAAAGGTCAACTACAGTGTGAAGATGATAAAGAAGATGAACCCCTTAATCAGTTTGATTTTCAAACAGTTACAGAATTTGATGTTGCTTCTAGTATAGCAGCAGTTAAATATAGCGCTGTTGGGGAAGATGGTATATCGATACAATTAATTAAACTAATTCTTCCCTATATAATGAGTCATCTAACTCACATAATTAATACATGTATTATGCAGTCCACTTTCCCAGCAAATTGAAAACTAGTAAAGGTGATTCCTGTTGCTAAAACTACAAACACGACGAACGCAAGCGACTATAGGCCAATCAGTATTCTTCCAAGCTTATCAAAAGTATTTGAGAAAATTTTTAATTGCTATATCCACATCAGTCTGGCTTCAGAGCAGGGCATAGTTGTTCAACAGCTATGGTCAATATTACGGAAGATATAAGACGGAGTATGATAAAGGATTCATTACTCTCCACGGTTTGCTCGATTTCTCAAAGGCTTTCGACAGGGTAAATCATGCATTGCTCTGCTGGAAACTAAAAAATCTTTTCTCTTTTTCAAAAACTGCAGTAAAACTTGTTACAAGTTATCTCTCTGACAGGTTCCAAAGAGTTGTGGTCAGCGAGAAAATGTCTCTATACTTGGCCCGATACTTTTCTGTATATTTATTAATGATCTTCCTTCTGTAGAAATGTCTCGATTCATTGTATGCTGACGATGTTCAACTTTACATATCCCGTCCTAGATTTGAGATGGAAGAACTTACCGCGCTTTTAAACTATGATTTGATGGCTGTTTATAACTGATCGATTGCCAATGGGCTGCTAAAGTCTTGCCTATATCTCGCCAATCAGTAAACCACGATCATATACCCGAAATTAAATTTTTTGATACTAGACTGAAACTTGTTGAATACGTAACGATATTAGGCTTTTCAATTAACTCAAATTTCACCTGTCACCATCATGCTAAATCAATCTTTGGGCGAATTTACGGATGTCTCCGTAAATTATGGATTTCAGCATACTTTACTCCAGTAGAGACCAGGTTGAAATTAGTAAAGACAAGATAGTCCCAATTTTGAGGTATTCTGAAATCGTTTTTTGTAAACCTGATTCGGAATCTCTACATAAGATTCAGGTAGCATTTAATGACGCTGTCAGATATATCTATCAGTTATCTCGATATGATCATGTTTCGCAATACTCTAAAATTGTCCTCGGTTGCTCCGTTCAGAATTTCTACAACATTAGATGTTGCATTTTTCTCTACAACCTAATTTGTAATAAAACGCCCGAGTATTTGTATAAGACACTGCAATTTGCTCGTTCAAACAGAACACGTCATCTCATAAGTCAACCATACTGCTATCTTAACTCTTCTCGTCTATTTTTTATCCATGCTGTAAGGATATGGAATGCTTTGCCTATTCGCATCAGGAGTGCACCCAATCTTCCTTGTTTCAAGTCTGCAAAATTAAATTTCTACTCAACTCAACAAGAATAACACAACACTTTTATCTTTTTCTCTTCTTTAACTTTTTCTCACTGCGCCTATTTTTCCTCTATCTATCTTTTTCTCCTTAACCATAATTTAAATATTTTGATATTAAATTAAATTAAATTATATTATATTATTTGTAAGATTTTAATATTTAAGTTTTTGTTCTTGTTTGTTTTTTATTTTATACTTATGCAATTTTTACTTCTTAAATATCTAAGCTTTGTACGTAAAAAGACTACGTCTTACTGTACTTATTAATCGAAAATAAATAAATAAAGATAAAGATTTTCCGGGCCCCAACCAGGGCTTGTTTGAGTTAGAGCCAATATAGAACTGCGTCTCGTCTGATTTTTTTGATTTTAAAATGAATAGACGCGGCACAAACTTGGTAGACACCTTTCTTACGTACTTTTTTTTATGCAGAATATTTTTGACTGATTCGTGCGAGATGCTTGTCATATCAACGAACTTGTGTACTTAAAGTTGTTGGTACCAATTTTTTGTGATTCCGGCTGCTCCTCGTCAATAATATATAATTGGTCGCGATCAAATTCTAAAAACTTCATTTTTGGGGTCGCCATCGAAGGAGCACTACTTTGGTGATTACTGTTTTGGCAAACCGACGACATTTCAATTTTATGGACTGGTGCAATCCAGCCTTGAGGATAGGTATTTTTAAATCCACTCTCATATTTGTCTATCATATATAAATTTTTTTTTGTATTTTCATGCAATTTCAAGCTCGCAAGCTAACCTTCCATCCTGGTTTATGCGCAACCAGTCTTTTGTGACCTCGATAGCTAATGTAAACGAAAACTTGAAGTAGCGTTTAACAACACCGTGAGATTTGTATAGAACTTACGAAAGTTCGACCATGTCTCTGAGTACACAATTACCGGTTTTAAAATGGCATTTAAGAAATATCTAGATCTGAGGACTATTATGTTCTTCTTTGAGCTTTAGTCAAGTGAAAGTCATCAAAACCTTTTCGACAGACTCGTTAAAGCGAATTCAACCCGCACCAATGCTTACATTTTACCTAAGTATAACTATTAAGTAATTCAAAAACAATTTTTCTTGTACTAAGTTGAGCTATGAAACTCATTCCCCTCTAATATTAAAAAACTGAACAATAGGAACAGCTTCGAAAAGGAACCACGTCGCTATTTTAATAATTAAATATAAACGGATCTGGAAAATTTGCAGTAAACATGTCTCTCCATATTTTATTTTATATAATTTTCATATTTTACTTATTTATTTTTTATCAATAATATTTAAATTTTATTTTTGATCTAACGTACGTTAAATTCTTTGCGAAATTTTAACTCTTAATGAAATTACTTTAGCATTAATCTAGAAGCCAAAGTCTTAAAATGTTATAGATATAGTCGAATTGCAAAATAAACAATCACAAAAAATACAAAATTTTGATTGCCAGGATTGACTATATCGATGTTATGTGGGATATAATCGTATTGGAATATGCGGAGCTCATTTTTGCTAGAAATTCAAAAGCAATGAAATTCGTATAACACTTGCGAAACAATAAACTATTTTATTTTATTTTTTTTTTTTTAATTTTTGGCTATGATCTTTTTACAATCGGAAACACCTCTGGACAATTCTTTAAAAATGTCAACCACAATTCGAATAAAATCAATGAAATTTACGAGTCTCTGTTGGATTAGGATTGACAATGATTGTCGTTTGTTGTTTTTATTTTATTTTTTAAATCTTTTTGAAAGTCGAGTGAGACAAATTGAATTAACTAATGAAAATAAATTGGGTTGAGATCCAAAAAATTCGGACAATATTTAAGCACATGTTTTGACAAAAAGTAGACACCAGTTTGGATTCATATTTATTAATTTTTAACTTTAAAGGAAAATACGGAACCCTAATAGGATCACTTTGTTGTACGTCCGTTTGTCAGGCCACATTTTCTCAAAAACGCATAAAGGTGTTAAGCCGGAATTTATACCAAATACTCAAGTCTACTGTCCCTTGGAGCTGTGACAAAATCAAACTTCTAAGCCAACGTAATCAAAAGATACAGCCGCTTATGCCGCAAATTTTCGACACTCGCAAGGGAATCAAAACCTACGGGGTACTTCCCGTGAACTCAGAATCTTGAAATCAACGTCCTATAGCACAAATTAAGGAAAAATTGCGAAAACCGTAAATTTTAAGTTACATCATACAATAAAAATATTTTTAAAAATTTTGAGCTTACTGACCTTTTACTCGTGAAAGCATAGAGGAATTATATTGAAATTCTTATCAAATACTCTGGTCTATAATACTGTTAAGCTGTAAGAAAATCAAACTGCAAGGGTACTTCCAGTCGACCTAGAATCTTGAGATTTTGTTTCAAAAATTATAAGTATGACTCGATTGTCGTGATCGGTGCACCTTTACTAATATAACTACAGGTTTGAACGGAACCCTCGGTGCGCGAGTCCGCTCTCGTAATGCATTTTACACTGAGCGAGCGAAAGAATGTTTGAACGATTTATAGTATTGTGTGTAGTGGTTTTAGATTCAGATGTATTTTAGTTTCAGTTTATCAATGGGTAAAGTCCATATTTCTCAAAATATTTTGAAAGTTTCAATTGTATGAGAATTTTTGTGGCTTAATATTGAAACATTTTTAAAGCCTTTCTTTGAAAATAAAATAAATCCTTTGGATATAGGACGTAAGAAAATTGTGTTTTCCGAAAATTGGTTCATCACTCTGGTGTCAGTGTTGTCTTTTCAGCAGCGCCAATATCACATGCACAAACCATTGTTTTGATGGCACGAATTTGGAACTACAGCATTACAGAAAGGTCGCCAACTTGGTTAGACAACTATCGTTGGTCTGCAACTCGAAGAAACCACAATATCAAGAATTTTTTGAAAGAAATTGTTTTTCTTTTCCATCAGATGGGGTATTCTTGGAAAAATATAATAAGGGTAAGCCCAGCTTATTAAGAGCCTCGAAATTCCAAGGCTTAGTGGTTGTTTTTGCGGTAGCTGAATGCATAGAATATCGACTTTTAAATGCAACGGACACAGGCAGAAAAAAAAACAAATTTAGATTAGAAATTGTTTATTACTTCCCAACATATTCAATACTTTCTGCGGTGTAGAAGAAGCAGAGGGATGGACAGTCGGACCGATAGCAGAGGCTTGGAACACCCTAAAATGTAATTCTTCATATGAATGAATTTAAAATAAAGAATTGAAAGTGCAATAATAGAAATGTTTTTTTTATGCAGACTTATTGTTGACTTATTGTGTGAATCTTTGATTCCGATTTTGTTTGGCAATTTTTATCGAGAAATGCATCTCAAGGCGACTGGAAATGCTTTGGCTTTCTCATTTGCGATGCTGCGAGAATTCTTAAATTAAAAATATGAAGTGTTGCATACCATTGGGTGGCGCAGGACCCTTTGTGAGATAGTTGAATTCACACTTGGCTACTGTTGTTTATTTAATGCCATGTTAATTGGACCTGGATTAAGTTGTTACTACCAAAGTTATGACATAGCAAAGTTAAAGTCTACAAAGAAAGGCCTGGGACTTACTATATATAAGGAGTTGGCATAACGTTATTTAACAATACGATTGACGACCAAAGGTTACACAAAGCAACGTTTCATCAGTCTTTAAGTAACATTATTGTCTTCTTATTTGTAATTAAAAACTTGAGGACAAGTGTTTCACAAAACTGAACGATTGTGATAAACAGACTTCCAGCATGGTTTTGACAACAACTTTTTGGTAATTAAGCCATAAAAAATTTACTCGCGTAAACTTAGCAAAAGGGAACCAAAAAAAAGATATGGAAATTTAAAAACCATTCAGCTTAAGTTTGATATGCGAAGGCGTAAATGAAAACCATCTGTGCAAATTTTAATAGCTTTCCCAAATTTGTCCTTCAATTTGTAAATGTATACAGTGCGCAAAAGAAATAAGCATTATGCCCATACGCCTGTTCAAACAACTTCTTATTAGTGTTTTTTTTGTACTGTTTTAAAATTATGTTTGATCTTTGATTATAATCTCAATCGTTCTCAAATTGATTTCAGTCATCATAGTCACGCGTTTCGCTCAACAACTTCATATTTCAAGGTGCTTATTTTTTTAGAAGTATTTTTTTTTATCGTTGGAAGAAAGTGCAAAATGATCGGGAAACTTTTATTCTTTTTCGTAATTTTCGCATTGCAGGCGGCATTGGGATGTTTGTATACACGCAGTTTTTAGAAAAAAAAAGAGTTTCGAATTCATTGGTTAAACTTTGCAGTTCGGTTTCAACCTGCTCCGACTAGTTCTTCTGGATCTGCTGACCCAGTCTGCGTTATAGCTAGACATAGAAGAGCACTGAGAAGATTTGGAAACCTGGAAGATCCGCAAATTAAAGCAGAGCCTTATGCAATAACATCCCCAAAGAGTAAAGTTCTACCATCAGAGCTCCCGAGAGGCAACAAAGCAAAAATATTGCCCAGGTCGCTCCTGCCAACACCGCCAACACCGCCCCCAGCAACGACATCAACCCAACCACCTCCACCACCACCACCACCTCCACCACCTCCACCACCTCCACCACCTCCACCACCTCCACCACCTCCACCACCTCCACCACCTCCACCACCACCACCGTCTAACATTAATTGCATTATCATTACAAAAACAAACAAAAAAAAGACGGGTTCAGGCTCATTATTTGGCCATTGAAGTTTCAAAAATTATAAAGTTGTCATGATAATGACTGTTTACAATTATATTTCATTTGCACGCATTTTTGATCGCCCTCAGCACACTTTTAAATAATATTTTATTATTATTTCAGTGTCTTAGACCTTAGAAATAAATGAATCAGTTCAGTTCATTTTGAAACAACACAAGACAATGTTTTTTTATTTTGATTTCGCCCACTAGTAGTATGGGGTCATAACTAAATATCATAATCATCATTTTAAATTCATTCTTACAAAAATGTTCTTATTCCCAGGATTTGTCAAATGATTTTTTATATTAAATTAAAGTCTTTTCGTCATGAAATTCAAATAACTTTGACAAGTTATCAAATAATAATTAAATGGGGCTAGTTAGGATTTTTTACCTAAAAGCATTTACATCCTGTGAGGTATTTTATTACCTTACTCTTGGGAAAATAAGTTCCTCCAATTCACATCGTCGAATCTGAACCGCCACAGAAGCTGTACGTGAATGTAACAAAAAAGGAGGATAGCCAATGATTTAGTAATTCGAAGGTTACATGGAATATTTTATGAACGGATAGCTGTGTGATTGAGTTGGTAGAGCGCCTGCCTTTCAATTGATTCAATTGACAGGTCACAGGTTCGATTCCTAGAGTGGTCTTGTTTTTCGAATCTAGTCCAGCCCCATTTGCCATTGAGATCAGGTTAATGGCACTATCACTGGATTGATCGACCAGCGATAGTATTCTGACTAATGGGTGGCGTTGTTGTAGTGGTTGTTGTATCGGCTAAATACCTAATCAGTGTTTTCAAAAAATTGGTTTGTGTAGATTGTGTTTAGATGGCTCTGCTGTAAAGGCATAATACAGACAGCGGGGTGTTTAGCTAAATCTTCCAAACTCTCAAAGTTCATCTATCAAATTAATGTCGAATAAAATCCTGCGAATCAGGTGAAAGCTAATTGGTCGGAAGAGAGTTGAAATCAAATACACCTGAGTTTCTCAAACCACTACAAAAATCATTCATTCTCCTCCTTATTCTTCCGCTCGCTCTGTGTTACACGCATTATAAGAGTATAAATATCGTTACATGAGGCTGGAAGTTAGACAAGATTTGATTTGATATTTGAATAAGTATGGTAGTTTAAATAGAAGTTTCATCAAATAAATGACTGCTGTTCGGTGTATATAGTAAGCACATACATTTTGGAAAAGGCTGAAGCGCCATTTATGTCACTCAAAAAAACCAAAATTTTGTGCCCAAACCTAACTTTCACTATGGTTCAACATAAATCAATGTAACTTGACTGCAACTATCAGCGACATTTCTCAGTTAAGATATAACTGGAGGACTCTAATGTTACACTGTCGCATGGAGTTCCTTGAAACGCCTCCAGTGTTATAAAGCGGTGTCAAACAGCTACATGTCGGATGCTTAAAAGCAACAACTGCGATTCTGGTAGTTAAAAGATCATTGGTAAGGAATTCCCACCTCAATTAACCGATAAACTATCTGAGGAGTCAATAATTAACCTTCTGAAAACAATTCATAATTTTGCTCATAATTGGCGCTAAATTTTTACTTACTTCCCATCAGGAAGTGCTTGTAACTGACCCGATTTTCTAAAATAATTTTTTATCCCAAAGATTTCCAGTAGTTAGAATTCCATTGTTTTAAGGACGCGTGTATACGTACATTTGTGCTTAAATTTTCGTCTAGCATAACTCGAGAACAAATCAAGCCATTGAATCCAAATTAATTTCGTTAGCGTATCTGCATTATGAACACCTGAAAAGTTTGAATTTCATACTGTAGTTTACATTTTATGGCGAAAAAACTGTCAAAAATTAGAACAATGTCACTTGTTAAGTGCCGTTCATAAGTTTCCGCATAAATTCATATACGATTTTTGTTTTTGTTCAATTTCAATTCCAAAAAAAACATCACTTTTATGTTAATTCAGCAAATTAGCTAAATAAAGTTAGTGAGTAAAAGGCGCAAGTGCATAAGCTTTTGTTTAAATTTGTCATCGTTGTTGAAATTTTATGACGAAAAAACTATCAAAATAGGGTCAATTTCGCTTTGTCAATTAAAAAAAAATTTAGCTTTCAAATGATAAAAGTTCAAAATCAATTAAATTTACGTGTAGTTTTCAAATACCCCATCATATACAAACAAATGTTCAAATAAATTGACTAAATTAAGTTAGTTATGAAGTTAAAGACATTGGTTTTAAAATATGCATAATTTTCGTCGAAAATTCACCTCTCAATGTTTTCAAATATTATTGATCTCTCGTTTTTGGATACTGTTTAAGCAAGCTCTTTATGAAGCTCGTCCCAAAACAGTATTAAGTTAGTGCTATTTCCGAATCCGATGAGCACCTGTGCCCCTTTCTCTCCTCGATTCACGTTCCCACGGCAGTGTTAGGATAATTGTTTCAGATATGTGAATCCTATAAATCTTTTTCAATTTTCGTGATTCCGAATGACGTTAAAAACATTGACACATGAAAACATCCTTAGGCAATTGTGGAGCCACCAGTTTTTTTTTTGGTCAAAACCTGCTGTAGCTTAACACATTTTTATCGCTTAACTTTATTAGCAAATAGAAATTGCATTTTTGAACACTTTCTAAAAGCACATAAATGTAATCTCACATTCGGATGGATTTAATATTCAAAGCAAAGGTAAATTTCTTTCAAAGTAAAGTAGTCTTTGGAAAAGAAGTTGACAATAGCACAAGTAATTGTAATAATTTGTAAGGCAGGTTTCAGTCACAGATCAACATAAGATATATAGATAGATTTACAAATAGATATATATTTATGTGTATAGATACATATGACATTTAAATAAATGCTCATATTATGAAAATGGTTTTTAACAACTATTTTATATAAATTTAAACTTTAATCACTAAAGTTTAAGTGTCTTAATTACTTTATATAAGGAATCAAGAAAGCAAAAAAGTAAATATGTATATAACGAATTCAATAAATTGAAAAGAAAAAAAATAAATAAATAAATGAATAAATAAATAAATAAATAGCTCAACATAAGTTTTAATATTAAGTTTTTTGAAGAAGGGGAAGTTGCAAAACAAGTGCCAAAAGCGGAAACAAATTCAATTTCATGTTCAATGTTAAAATTTGTTGCAATGGCATCGATTTTTTGAAGTCTTAGTTTGAGCTATCTTGTTTTCACTTAGGTTTTGATGCTCTAAGAGGAATGCCTGTGTACTTTTATGTGCCAATAGATCACTTGATTAGATTTTGGGTCGTTGGTCCTATATACTTTCTTTAACAGCACGAGATGCATTCTTAGAGTGCGTCCGTTGGTAAAACTCGCTGGATAACGAGCTGAACATTTTGCCCACAAACTACGATCACTACGAAAATAAGCAGAAAATGGAATGATCATCTGTTCAGAAATAACCCTTTTTTATTCCATTGACCAGAACAATAAATCTGACATAAGTTTTACCAAACGTTTTGTAAATGTTAATGTTTGGAAAGTCATTGCGAGAAAAATGCTTTAATTGCCATAGATGACAAATTGTCAAGGATTCTAACCGGTTGCCATCGGAACCGAGCTAATTTTGTAAAGGGCGCATCAACTTCAACAAGAAGCTCGTACTTTTTCCGCAATACTTTTGCAAGCCGTAGTGATTTCTTACAGCGAGGACGCAACTTTTTCGACGAGTTCACAAACGTTTTAATCTTTGCCAACGGTCGCAGTATCTATGGAAGAGCATGAGAAACGCGCTATCAAGGATGTTGATGTATTAAGAAAAAGGAGTGAGAATTCGAAAATGTTACCAACAGATGAAACAATTATATCAGGGTTATACACCTAAACCTAAACCTGCAAAGTTCAAAATGGAAATATCATAGTAGAATAGCAGTCAATGCTGAGGACATTGACGAGCCACTTCTGCAGACTGTATATGGGCAATGATGAATATCGATGATGCAGAAGCAGGAAGCATGTGAGGTGAATGGAATCTCAGTACCGTTTGCCCAATTCTAAAGAAAGTAAATCATTCAAGCCGCGCCAATTAAAAAAGGTACCAATGTCCTCAACATAGCCTATAACATCTTCTTTGCCGTATTGTGTAAACATCTGAAGGCATTCGTCAACAATTTGATCCTTATCATTGTGGTTTTTGACCAGAAAATTCCACCATTGATCAATTATTAACATGGCGGCAGATCTTGGAATTAACCTACGAGCTTCAACTCGGCACCCACAACCTTTTCATCAATTTCAAGCTTGTTTTTGAAAACATCTACAGAAAACGAGATATGTTAAGCCATATCTAGGTTCGGTTTCCCAGCCAATCCCGTCCATTTGTGCAGGATGACGATGACGGTGACAGGTTGCTCCATAAAAGTCAGCAGATACCTCAATGACCCTATTGAAAAAGGTTTTAGACTCTGTCATGCGATTTCTTCAACATCATACTTCTAGTCTATTCATAAACTCGCATACACCGAAAATATTGTTATAATCGGAGAACTTAGCTTGATGCCAACAATGCGTTTATGAGTGTTGAGACAGAAAGAGCAAAGATGGGCAAATAGTAGCATATGCTGTCATCAAGAAAGGACACCCGACTCCGACGTCTTGGTCAGATCGTTACCATATATATATAACATTAAATAAGTGACTTTGTCTACCTAAGCTCCGCTTAACACAGATAATAAAACCAGATCTGAGATAAAACGAAGAATAACCTTTGGTAACCGCTATTTCAAGAGGCTAAGAGTAAAGCCCTCTTTCGAAGAACTAAAGTGCTTTATGATACCTTTATCATCGCCATCCTGCTATTTGGTGCAGAAGCATGGATACTTTCGTATCCATATTCGTATCGTATGGAAGCACCTTAGGTTTTTTCGAGAGAAAATTTCTACGTGAGATTTATGGTCTCGTCTTCATAGACGGCGAGTGGAGGAGAAGATTCAACAACGAACTGTACGAGTTATACAACTACATTGATTTATAAGTCAAAGGATTAAATTCCAATAGCTTAGATTACTTGGTCTTGTAGAGCGAATAAATAAATGGTATGGCTGAAGAAACTTGGAAGTTGAGACCCTGGTCCGCCATTCATCTCCTTTTTAAGTTTAATTAAAATAAAAACATAAAAACTCGCGATAAATTTTGGTAACTTGGTGGCTTTCGAAAATACTTATGTGGGCATGTAAAACACTGCGAACTGGTTGCATGCAAATAATTCAATATAGAATTCTTGTCTCTGGTTTTTGAACACCACATAAAATACATTTGAGCCTAAGCCCTTACAAAAATACTGCCTTCAGCTCATGAGATCGAGCAAATTGAAGAAGTTTTTTTGGAAATAACGTTAAAAATATGTTTTATATCGCAAACCATTCAATTGGCTTTCCGCTTACATAGATAAAAATAAAAGTATGTGACTTAATGTTATAAAGGAACAGCATTTACTATCAAAAGTAATCAGAGCAATATTTTGAAAGTGTTATACTCACATTGTTAACAAAAACTTCTACCTAGGTATTTTTTGACAGCTTTTTGATAAATGAGACCACGTTAACAGAAAAATAAAATATCGAAAATATGAAAATTTAAAATAATACACAGATTAATTTTAATATTGTAAGACGTAAATTTCCACCATCTGTTCATATTTGAAAAGCCAGCCAAAATTTATACTTCTATTTGTATTTGCATACAGTGGGTGATTGGATTACTCATTATTTCATTAAATGATTTTTGGATATAGTCTTAACTGCGCCCACATTGATTTCAGTCATCGTTTTAACGCGTTCATCTCAACAAGTCCAGGCAGGACATAGTTAATCGTTATTCTGTAAAAGAATTTGTTTTTTGAATATATATAAATTTTTTGGAAACTGTAAAATGATCCGGAAGCTTTTGTTCTTATTAACAATTTTCACGTTGCAGGCGGCATTAGAAAGTTTGTATACACGCGGCGTTTGGAAAATTTATATTTTGAACTCTTTGATCAAACTTTGCAGCTTTTTTTGTTGCAACTCCCATTCCCCATGAATCTCCAACTTGCATTATCTTTAGACCTATAAGTGAGGTGAAAAGATTTGGAGACGCGCAAGCTACGCATATAGCTGAACCGTACTCGAGAGAGTCCCTAAAGAGGAAAATTCAAACCAACACAGCGCGAATGTCGCTGAGGTTGCTCCCGGCATTAATCAACATACAAGCGGTACCTCCAACACCACCTTCACCACCACCTACGCCAACGCCACCACCAATTCCAGTACCTCCGCCACCAAGTCCGCTACCACAACCTCCTCCTAATTGCATTATCGTGGATCATTATCCCTTATAAGCCTTTATCGACTTCAAGTGTTCCATTTAATAATCATATAGTTGAGTTCTATTTGCCTAAGTTTTAAATTGTAATAGTGTGTTTTCTAAATTTTATTAAAAGAAATTTTGTTTAAAAAGTATTGCCGCTCCTTGGAGGATCATTTAAAGTCAATTTGATTTTTTTATTATGGAATCGGATGACTTATGTAACTAAAAGCTTTTTCAAAAGCCGAACTGTATAAAAATTATCAAAATAAACCTGTCAATAAAACTCAATATTCGCCTTAAACTTTGTTGTTAGCTGATTTATTCAGTCGATTATACTCTCATCATTTTGATTATAGTCCCCTTTTTAGCCGGTTTTCAACGTCTTCACATTATGCTTGGCTGATACACCCTGTGAACAATCGGCGAAAGTAAGTGGCGTGAGGTGTATACCTCTGAAAAACAATGACCAATATAATAGTGGAACAGCATACGCCGAGGGTTGCTCGGAATATCTGTCGACTTTTGGCTTACCTTGGCATATCGAGTTCTGTTGAAGGTGACATACCTCTCTTGTTGACTCGTGGGATAAAACTTTCTATTAAATTTATCACAGAAGAGCATTGTGAAACTCCAAATACACCGTCTTCCTTACTACGCCGAAAATACCTCTTACAAAAGATACCAAAAGGATAAGATCGGACCAGCATCAGTAGCTCTCAGTATGCTCCCACTTTCAAACAAGTGGCTAGAGTCGTCAAGTTGGGTGCTTTCCCGGCAGATTAAGATAAAAAACCTCTGTCTATCAAGACGCACTTATCGACGTCTATATCGACTTTAAAAACAAAGGCATGTGGTCACATTTTAAAGACTCGCAACACAAGACGGGATGACTTGTGTTTATCTTTTCAGACAGTGCTACTGCTGAGTGGGTGAGTACTAATTTCAAGGCAATCAAAGTCAAGAGTGAACTGAACGTGTCACAAGTGAAAGAAGAATCAATCCCGATATCCCATATAGTCAGTGGGTTCTTCCCACAAAGCCCAAAAATCCCACAAAAATCCTAGTAACGCTTGAAGCTCAAAATGAGGGATCGACGGAAGGCACATGGAAGGTAATGAAGAGGGTTAAAGAAAGAGCGATTCTTCATCAAGTGCTCGCCTTAAATGATGCGCCCATGAAGATCTAAATCAACCTGACAACAAGGTGATATAGTTTTGGTCAGGTCAAACCGATAGACGTCAAAAAGGTGGACTCAGTTCGCAAGACAACAGCCTCTGCAACAAATCCTCAACTTCTGTTTCCAGCTACAGTTATTCCGGGGATGCAACTAGTACGGTAAATACTACACCCGCCAACAAAACCACTTCTAGTGAGCCCTTTGCTGCCATCAGTGGAGAAGGATTCACAGATCCACCACCGCCCGCACGACATTCAAACACCTTGCAACAGGCAAAGTGGCCGGCGCTTCGAGCACAAATACCGGTCGATCAGGAACAGATAAAGGAAAAGGTCCTAAAAAAACCCAACTGATGCGGTAAGCTCGATCTGCGTTGGATGATCGATTAGCATTACCAAGGTGCTTCAGAAGAATCGGAATCATGCAAAGAACGCGATCGCAACCTATAAACGGTTCGTCACTGAAAACATAACCCTACTTATGGAAGACCCAACGTAAATGGGAATATAGTACAGCATCATCATTCTTGCATGAAGTGAATTGGATATACTAAATATAGGCTGCAAAGCTGCCTTCTTAACCAAGTTTCGCGAAGAGGTGCCTGTTCTCACACTTGCTAACCCATTATATGAGCCACCATAGTCAGAACATCAACACATCCCTGGTCAACTCTCACATGTTTATAACAAATACGATGTTTAATAAACGAACTTTCGGCAACTTTGTTACTCAAAAAAGGCGATGCTTCTCACGTCATTCGAGTCCATTGAAGGCTTAGATGAAGCGGGACTACAATTTAAAAATATGCTGATTGATTCCTACCATGACGGCTGTATCCCCAAAGACATTCTAAACAAACGTAAAGTGCCTTGGTGGAGTGACCAACAGACGAAACGGCACGTATACGTTATTGAAGATTACAAGAGCGGTCAGGAGTAGAAGTTTCGAAGAAGCGACCAAAGTCGTTCTATAACTTCCTCTTCCGGAGGAGTGTCGGTCTCGGAAACCGGATCTAAGGGTTGCCAACATGGGGGGATCTTTCCTCTTTGTTATGGTCAATAGCTTTCTACGAACTGTAAGCAGATCTTCCAAGAATT
Source organism: Orthonevra nobilis (assembly GCA_963555765.1). Taxonomy (NCBI): domain Eukaryota; kingdom Metazoa; phylum Arthropoda; class Insecta; order Diptera; family Syrphidae; genus Orthonevra; species Orthonevra nobilis. The sequence goes on along the minus strand of OY743225.1, from coordinate 5,480,168 downwards.
GGCTGATGATGTGGCGATTATTATAGTTGTAGAATGGTGTAGCACAGAAGGATAATCGATCAGTTTCAGTTAAACCGTTCCAGTGCCCTTCTTAAGGAAAGACACGAGTCAACCTTGAATTTAAAGTGATAAATAACACCACACTAGTCTATTTCAGCTAGGTAAATTCTGGACAAGAGACTTAACTGGAATTCATATATTAAGTCCGCCACAGAGCATGCTCCTGTGGGCCAGCAGTACTTGGGGACTCTCTCCTAAAATTATACATTGGTTGTACACAATGATGGCGAGACTCATAATCACAAATACGGCCATCTTTTGGTGGCCAAAAATTTTCAACAGTCAATGGTTAATAAGTTGCTAAGTGTTGCATGTCTTGGAATAACAGGTGCCATGCGAACCTGCTCCACAACAGCTCTACGAGCTGTACTCGGGCTAACTCCATTGCCCATCTTCAGATCTTCAGATTCAATCCGATTCGCCATAAAGCTATGTTAATAATACAAGTAAGACGACCTAGTGGGCAACCTTAGTATACTCAACTCAATCTCTGAGAGTTCATGGCCAGACATGGTCTTTCGGCAGGTTATTTGAGTTTGAAATATTAGATCGTAAAAATTGGTCCAATGGTGTTGAATCCAAAAGTCTGGTTTGCTTCACAGACCGGTTGCGGATCAAAAATGGGTCCTCGAATTGGTGCTGGAGTCTTTGGACGTAACACAAGGATTTCTGCACCAATCGGTTCAGGTCCTCCCAAGTTTCAATCTGAAATCTTTTCAAACAGCCAGTTAGCGCTTAGGGCATTATCATCTTACTTTATACACTTAAGTACTGCAATCTCTTGTCAAACACACCAAAGTGAATCTGTAATGGGTGCCTGGAAACAAGGAAACGAATCTGCAGATGAGCACGCTAGGGCTGGCTCAAAAAACTGTTGTCATAGGTTCAAAACCATTTTGTAGCATCAATTGTAGAATAGCTTCAACGCTGTTTAATGAATGGGAAAACAATCTGCAGACTTTATTTCAAGTCCTCAGTCTTGACATGGAAAGCAAAAGAGAGCCAACGAGCTTTTTTTCTTGCCACCTTAGCAAAATAAATTTGTTCACTTCAGTAAAACCAAAGAGATACACTACAAAAGACATACTATCTTTCATAATGGCAGCAGCACCTCTTCTTATTTAACTGCAACCCTTCGATACAGAAGACTTCTTCAGATCGCGATGTCGTTGCCCAGGCGGAATGGTTTATACAAGATTGAAAAATACATCCTTCGGTTGAGATAAAAAAACATTTTTTGAGCCAGTTTAAAAAAAAATTCATTTTAAAGCTGTTATTTAAAAATGTTTAGTCAGCATCATTTTAAAGTTTTTAGATGTTTAGCAATACTTCCAATTTGCTGGTGGAAAATTGCACTTTTGTTTGCGTTACTTTCATGCAATATTATCTCGCTTTTCATTTTTCATACTTTTAAGATTAAGTTTTTTAGAAGCCATTCTATAAATATAAAAATTCGATAAAACCTTATTATGTTAAAAGTGCAATTACTTCTTTAACTTCACCATTTTTATTGTCCTTGATATATTTTTGCAAACAAGTGGTGGAGGTAAGACCGAAAGTTAATTGCCGACTTAGAATGACATGAAAAATGTACCTAGGAGATTAAGATATCACCAGCAAATCGGGTCTTAAGCCATGGATACTCTGGAGTGATAGTGTGTGGAGGGTATTGCTGTTGTAGTAAGTGCGTCGGCTTGTCAACCTGCGAATCCAAGTTTGTGTCGTCCAAAAAATGAAATTTCCACGTGCAGATTTATCAACTACTGATGAATCAAATACTTTGAATTGAGTGAATGCAGAAAAGTCGAAATAATTTTCTATCCTAATTCGGACTCCACCCAAGACGCAAACAAAACCAAAAGTCATTTGACAGTTTTCAACATCTTTCCATAATCTTTCTTCACGCACTGTAAAAATAATTATAAAAACTTGCAGTAGAGACCGATTTTTTTCATATTTAGATGAACAAATTTATAGTAAGTCGCAATTATTATTGTCATCATATTTTGACAGTCTTGAATTTATGTTATCGACCTTTATTCTGTTATTGAATATTTAGGCAAGTGTTATGGAATAATTTACCAGCATGTCAAACAAACCCGAAAAAAGCAAAAATAGAAAATATGGATTTTCTGAAAATAAAACAGTTGGCACATTGAAAAACGTAAATAAAAAATACATCTGTGCACAGTTTCATAGCTATCCCAAAGCAATACCACATTGCCTAAGTGTGTGCGTGTACAGTGTTAGAAAATTGATTGTAAAACTTTCTGTATGGTTTGCAGGAGCAAAATAACATAGGAAATATTAACATTTTAAATCTAAACGGAGATAAAGGATCGAAAAAATCATAATATACGATACATTTTCATCAGCATTTAGCGTGTAAGCTTAAATTTACTATTTTAAATGTTATATTTTGAATATATCGGGTTTTCCAATATGAACGTGACAACTTTGAATTCAATTGGTGAACGCACCCATTCACTTATCATCGAACTGTCATTGCCAATGAATTTGAATTCAATTGGTGAACGCACCCATTCACTAATCATCGAACTGTCATTGCCAATTTTTTTCAGTAAACTCAACATTTTCATCATGGTAAAGAAGAAGAACGAGCAACGTTTGCAAATTATAAAATTTTCAACCGAAATTCGGATTCAATGACCGCAACTTTAAGAGCGTTAACTCCAATTTTCAGTCGTAGTTCAGTTGCCGTGTTAGTGGCCCCGTTCCAGCACTCCGTAGCGCAGATCCGCTACTAGAAAAATGTACTGAGATGACAGTTCTTCATGTAGCGAAAGGTAGCGAGTCGCTACGGGGAAATTTAAGGGATATTTGAGGGAAATTTAGCAAGGATTTCTTCGCTACGCAAGGAAAGCCGTCAAACCCCATTTGATTTGCTAGTATCATGTGACGTCATATTTTCTGTTGCTCCAAATGCGTTCCAGCGAAATTTCCCCGTAGCGGAGCAGTATACCAGTTTTACAAAGGCTTGCTGGAACCCGGCCATTGCCCCCGTTCCAGCACGTTCCGTAGAGCAGATCCGCTACGCGAAAAATGTACTGACATGACAGTTCTTCCCGTAGCGAAAGGTAGCAAAGGGAAGCGAGTTGCTATGGGGGAATTTATGGGATATTTGAGGGAAATTTAGCAAAGATTTCTTCACTACGCAAGGAAAGCTGTCAAACTCCATTTGATTTGCTAGTATCATGTGACGTCAGCTCAGTACACCAGTTTAGCAAAGGCGTGCTGGAACAACGGGTTGGTCGAATTGTCAAAACTATCAGTGCCGTTTAATAGCCCGTAGCAAACGATCCAAATCAGTCAATTCCACGGCGTTCATAAGAATTGGGCATCGCTCAGACCACATTGTGGCGTATTTTGAGTAAGGATCTTGGTTAAGACCCATACAAGATCAAGTTGACTCAAGAATTGAATCCGATGGATCATTTGAAGCGATGTACGTTCTCCGATCGGGCTCTGGAGAAGTTGTGCCAAGATGATGAATTTCCTTGCAAACTCATCTTCAGTGACGAAGCTCATTTTTGGCTCAATGCATGCCGGCGGCGTTGGGCCATATTTTTTCGTCGACGATAACGATCGTCACGTTACTGTAAATGGCCAGGGTTATCGCGCCATGATTAACGATTATTTTTGGCCTGAATTGGAAGATATGGACTTGGATGACAAAATGGTATCACAAGCCACACAGCACACCTTACAATCGATTTATTGAAGAGTTAGTTTGATGAGCGTGTTATCTCGAGAAATGGGCCAGTCGATTGGCCGCCTAGTTCGTGCGATTAAACGCCTCTAGATTATTTTTTTGGGGCTACGTTAAGTCATTGGCTTATGCCAACAATCCGGCGACGATGGAAGAACTCAGAGCCAACATTGAACGCAAAATAGCAGCCGTTTCGGCCAAAATGTGTGGCGAAAGTAATCGAAATTGGGATCCATGGAATCGACCGCTGCATACGTGCCCGCGGTGGCCATATATACGAAGTCGAGTTCCATTCATAAAAATGTTGATTTTACTTCAAACCGATATTAAAGTTTTTGAAATATCTCAAATGGTTTTATTTAAATAAAAAGTTGTCAAGTCGTTTTTGGAAAAGCCTGAACTGACGAGTATTAAGGAATGTTAGGTTGATGTTTTTTTAATATTGTCTTATTCGAATCTACACGTTCAAAGCAATTTGTTTTAGGGCAAGGAAGATCATATAAAGTGCAAATTGCAGACTGCATTATAAAATTCATATACTTGATAAAACGACAATGGAGGCTTAAATTGAACAGTCAATAAGCCTTTCATTGGAATCAATTAAGTAAGTAATTCAATTTTCTTTAAGCTGAGTATATACTATAAACTAAAATCTCTTATTATGGCTTTACATTTTGTGGGCTTTATTTCACATGTGATATTTTATTCATATTATTTAAAAAAATCGTTGTTTTGTTTTTTAAATAAAAATTGAAGAGTCGCTTAAGAAATATTTTTTGATAAACATTTTGAAGGGAAGACTCTAATTTGATGAGGTCAGGGACAGAAATATATTAAGGTATAAAAACTGTAAATGCATTCATAACTAACTTGTTTAGAAAACCAAGCTAAAAATGCTACATGCATAAATATCCTAAATTGAAATAAATGATTTATACAAACATATTAACATCATATCTTTCATGAAAACCTTCTTTTTCATTTTTCAAATATATTTGGTAAACAAATATTAAAACAGCTATTGGAAAAAACGACTCGGTATTTTTGGAAAATAGTCGCGATAGTCGCGTTGACCAAGAAGCACAGTAAAGGGAAAAATCCAAAAAATCTAAATTTGTACTTACATCACAATTTTTTTTTTGCTTAAATCGCAACTGAAATTATGTTAAATTTAAAATTAGAAAAATATGTTATATGGTTTGCCGGATATTTTGATACTCGCAAGGGGATGAAAAGACAGAAGTGGAAAAATTCTTCGTGAGTCGATTTCCGTGATGGACGAACCATTTACATACAAAAAAGTTTGTACGGAATCTTCTTTGCGCGAGTCCGACTCGCACTTGGCCGGTTTATTTTCAATGTTTTCAAAGATTAACTATTCAAGAATATCAATACAAGAGGATTTTTAAAAGTTCAAATTATTTTCGGAGATATGGGTATTTTGCTGACCCGGCATCCAAATTGATTCGGCCTGAACTTATCGAGCAAAAAAGGCATTAGGGATTCTCCATCTACCTGAATCCATATTTCTCAGTAAAACCTTTTGTCCTTTGTATATATTGTAATACAAGAACCCAAGGTGACTTGTGTCTTTTATATTTAGTGTTCACTAACGTCCAGCTGCTAAAAGTTAATTTCTAACCTTCAAACCACGTGGACGTACATATGTGCTGTGCGTGAAATAAAAATATTCAGTGCAAAGGATTACGCGTCCAGATCGACAAACAAAAAGCTGATTTCACGGCAATAGTCTCTAAACTCTTTGATTTGCTGTTTGTTTGTTTTTTATTGTTTGTATTTTTAATGAAGGCTTCATTCCTATTTTAAAAATGATGGAGCTTATGGGAATGAAAAATGACCCGGAACTGCTCGATATGAAGAGAGAAACGCGGAAAATAGTTTTTTCGAAGTCGAGGAAGGTCCAATGTACGAAGCAAGAATGGCAAATTGTTTACTTTTCAGGCAGTCGCCGTTTTGTGAAAGAAAATCTTTCCAACTTTTCCGTACTTCCAGACATTACGACATTATTCTAGATTAATAATCTTTTTTTTATGGTTTCAGATTGCTAGGAGGGTTGAAATCGTGGGTATGGTTACGCGCCAATTTTTTGAGACCCCCACTTCATCAACTGCTAATTTTTGAAATTTTCAACTTTTTTTATTTTTTGATTTCAAAAATTACATGAAATTCATGCCTCTCGACTTGAATACCCCCTTAAAAAAAGATCCGCATAAGATGGAACTGGTGCAGCAGGAGGAACCAGTGAAGCGTCGATGGCTTTTTCGGTGATTTGACATAATTTGAAATCAGAGTTGACCCAGCTCTTTGCCGTCAAATCATCTTCAGTGTTGAGGCTCGATTATGACTTAGAAGGTTTATAAACAAAAACTTTGGATCATTCTCACGAAATTTTTGCGATTCCATCATATCCCCAAAACCCACTATTTCGTGCGTTTTACCAGCATTTTTAAAGATGGAGCCTTATGTATCGACAGCAGATCATTTTTCTACGTAATATTGCAAATAATACTCCTATACACCTTATGATTTTTAAATATTTCGTAATTTTTTAAATATTATTTTTAATATTTCGTGTTTTGAAGAAGAATATGACGTAAGTATCACTGTTATTTAAATTTAAAGCTAAATCGTAAACGTCATCACATTAGAAGGGCGGCAGGCTTAAAATATTATTAGATATTTTGTTCAAAAGTTTTATCAGGTATTTCCTCAAAAGCTGAATTTAATTTTGTGGCAGTCGCATAAAATTACTTATTCAATTTCACTAAATTAATGGGGATGCTTAACATCTACTAATTTGTGGGCTTAACATGAATAACTCAACTAACAGTACTGTATATTGCAACAAGTCGAAAAATACAATATTCATGATTAAGGAGCGACTATTGCCACAGTTTGCGGTATTACCATCAACGAATTTAACGTCAATGCATCTACATACATACGCACGTATGAGTACATGTGTGAACTTAATTCAATTTAGTAATTCCTTGTTGGATGTTGGAACCACCCACCACATCACGATTTGATACGCAGCCAAGGTTGCCTTCCATTTATGCTCTATATAGAAACAAATATAGATGTTTGATCTAGAATGGAGGCTTAATACGTAAAGGTATGTGTAAACGTACATGTGGGCATTGGAGGGACTCATGCCTGCCACCATTGATAAAGGCATCGTTACGCTAAACTGTTAAAATGTACGTGACCAGACTATCAGTTATGATTGTGTCCCCTCATTCGTTATTGGTCCATTTATGCCCTACAGGATATTTCATTATCTACGTGTTGTATGTGTTTGTGTCCTTTATACACGTACACGAGCTCGTATCACCTTTATGTGCATTTTTCTCTCTGTCAAATAAAAGCGTCCTGGGAATAAGAATAATTCTCGTAAATTTATCGCTGACCTGTTCGCAATTTTCTCCCCATTCGGAATCAGTCAAACGTGTAGATTTTTCTTTATTTCAGCTTAATACATATGTTAAGGGAATCAAAACTCACACAAGTATACCAACACATACATGAGTGCTTTGCACAAGCTTCAGAAATTTCGGGCGAAACTTTAGTTTGGCAAGAAACTAATTTAAAATTTACTTTCACGCTTTGTTGACTGGAGGAATGCTTAGCTAATGCTGCCATCCCAAAGGAACATTCAATCATTTCCTCTGAACGATAATAATAATATAAACTTGTTTGCGTTTCGAGCATCTTTTTCGAAATATTTTTTTGGTGTTCTAAAACAATTCATTAGGGAGTAAAGTCCTGATGGCATTGTATGTATGCACGTACAGAGAAGGCAACCACTTCAAGCCCCCCCATCCTTGCATAAGTAAAGTTATCTTGATTTTGTGGAAGGATTTTTTTTTTTATATATAATTACTTTATTTTTGCTGGACTTTGCCTTTTGAGTTTTGGCATCAAATAAATTTAATTCAAAAAGTGGGTCTGTGCTAACATTATTTTAATGAAGATTTCTTAATTCTTAAAATTTAAGGATACAGCTACGCAGTCTGGTACTTACCGAATTTACTGCAGCCATGTTAATACTGGGATAAATATCTGGAAATTTAAAGACTACCATTAGTTTGGCTGGTTAATGAAAGAGTTTTACAATTTGATGAAACAAAAAAAGTTTAAGGGAAGAAATGAGATTACACCGAGTGATAATTAGGGTTAAGGCATGATGGGTATTCGTATAAGAATATTTATATTTGGCCATCTTTCGACTTCTTCTTTTAGTTGATGTGAGAAGTGTGTTTTCGATTTGGAGATTGATGGTGGTAAATATTTGTATAATTGTTCCCCTTACTTCATATTCTAAATAACATTGATTTCCGTAAGCTTAAGACTAATTTTTCATTTGAATTTTGGGAAGATGTATTTGCTGAAAGTGATGTTACAAAACCTTACGATCTTTTTATCAAGTCAAGTCTTTCATCTGTGACGAGCAAGTTACTAAAGTAAGTAGTCAATAGTATTCTTAATAAGACATCAGCCACGAAGAGACCTTGTGTTGTCCTGTCTAACGATGGTGAGATTTTCAATAAGCTAGGAATTGCTAACGCTTTCAACAATTATTTTTCTATGGTTTCAGGGAACATTAAACCGATTCCCATTCATCCAAACTATACCGTTTGCAATCCTCTGTGTTATCCTGTTGAGCCGGTGCAGAGACTCAGCTTTTCATTCGAGCCAATAACTGAATTACAATTATTAAAAATTATTGGCACTTTTAAGAATTCTTATTCTTCTGGGTTTGATGGCTTATCTTATCTAGCGCTGAAAAATATTCATGTTTTTTAGTTGATGTATTGACACATATCTTCTGTAACAGCATTTTTCTGGAGTATTTCCTGGTAAACTGAAATGTGCAGATATTTTGCCTCTTAATAATAAAGGTTTAGTGAATGAATAAGGTAATTTTAGGCCAATCTCACTTTTACATTCAATCAGCAATATATTTGAGAAAGTTAAAAATAACTAGGAGGGTGAGTTTTTTGAACAAGACACATTTTTTCAGTACTGTACAATTCGGTTTTCAGAAAGGTAGATTAACAGAGGATGCTCTTCTACATTTTTGCTCACAGATATATGACAATCTGGATAACAAGAAGTGTACAGCTGGATTATTTGTAGATATAATGAACGCATTTGATATTTATTCTGAAGTGGTTAATGTCCTACCTGTGGAATAGATCACAATAATAGTCTTTAAAGAGAAGCTTCTGGAATACATAGATGAAAAGTGCATAAATCCTCGTGAACAATTCGGAATTAGAAGTTAACCTAACTCCTCTCATCAAGTATTAAGACTATGTCAGCATATCCAAAAAAACCGTGTATTAATAAATTCAACTTGTATGGTGCTCTTAGACATTGAAAAGGCATTTGACTCGGTTTGCCACAATGGGCTTATTTAAAATTTTTTAATTTGTCAATAGTGGTGTTTCAGTGTTAATGCAATATCATGCTGGCCTACCCCAAGGTTCATTTATAAGTCCTGTTTTGTACAATGTCTTCACGTCCGACTTTTCGCATCGCACCAATTCAGTCTCAATATCGAGACGAATTTGCAGAATGTCTTCAGACTGTTGAATAACTATTTTAATATGTGGAAAATACAACTAAACGCTGGAAAATTGCGAGCCATCTTATTTAGCAGGAAAATAAAACATTGTTTCATTCCAAGCGGTCCCTTAAATACCTTGGAATCCATCTCGACAATAGGCTTAATTTTAAACACCATGTGGCCAAATTTATTCAAAAGAGTAACATTGCCACCAAAATGCTCTATCCTCTTATAAATAGAAAATCGTTGTTATGTAAGGAGAACAAAATTTTAGTAGATAAAGTCATATTCCAATCCATTCTCCTCTACGGATGCCAAGCGTGAGGAAACTGGGCAAGTTGTCATATTTCAAGACTGCAAATCAAAGCAGAATAAACTCTTATTCTGCTAATGATTTACATACACAAGCGAACGTTGAATTGATTTCCGACCGTATTTTGAAGCTAAGACAAAACTTCTTGAGTAAATGTATACTATATATTCGGGTTATCCTCTGATAAATGCCTTAGTTTCTTGATTTCTGTAAGACTGTGTTATAATATATTCAATTATTTATTTATATTTTCTAATTTATTTTACACAAATATTTATTTATTTATTTACTCATTTATTTATTTATTTATTTATTAAATTATTTATTTATCTATTTATTTAAGTATTTATTTATTTATTGATATATATATACGTATATATTTTATTATTATTTATTATATAAATAATTATTTATTTATTTTCTTATTATATCCATACCTATATATTTATTTATTTATTTATTTATTTATTTCATTACTTCATTATTTACATTTCCACTTGATTATTATTTGTTTTTTTGTCTATCTTATTTATTTATTATATGTTCATTTATTTGTTTCTCACATACAATTAATGTTTATTTATTTACTTATTTCTTTAAACATATCTATATTAATTTTTTTTATTTTTTTGATAACTTTTTATTTAAATACTCTTACTTGAAGGTTTTTTGTCGTAGTTTTCCTTCAGATTCTTGATCAATTTTTCCATATTCTTGTATCTTTGTAAAAAAAATATATTTCAGTTGTAGGATATGAAACGTATCGAGTCTCTGTGTAAATTGTGCGACGAAAGTCATGTAATATTCAATATGAAAATAAAAATATCTCTCTATAAAGATCACAAAAAATTAAACTTGATGCCATTAGAAGCGATATAAAGTCCCTCAACATTGGAGTACATCAAGGTTCAGTTTTGGGACCAATACTCTTCTTAATGTACATCAATTACTTATTCAGTTTACTGTTCGAAGGATTACTAACAACATCGGCAGATGATATTGGTTTTGCCTATGGTTCAAGCAGTGCGTTAAATCTTATTTCGAATATCAATGCTGATCTTAATTTATTAAGACTCTGGTTTGCGGTGCATAATTTAGTCATAAGCTCAAAAACTAAAGTTATGTTCTTCAATTTGGTAGAGCAAAACAGTCTTAATGCAGAAGTTTACTATCATGGAACTGGCTACCTTAGGTTTAACCTAGGTCTCTGCACTTACAGTACAAGTTTGACCTTTTGGAGTATTCATAGCTGTTTTGCCTCTCTACTATGTTTAACTTTGATTTGTTTATTTTGATTTTGATTTTTGATTTGGTTCGCTGTCTTTTATATTAACTTTTCTGTTGTACATTTTTAAAGAATTTGAATTTAAAAAAAAGGCTTAAATCAATTTTTAAGGGTCGCCCCATCCATTTTTCTATTTAATTATTTGTTTATATAGACATTAAGTGACATTAAAATAGTGGAATATGTGAAAGATTTGTTTTGATACAATGTAGACAAAATATTTGAATATCTTTGAAGAAGTTATCAATCCGTTTTTATGACTTTCATCGTTTTGTTTTTTTGTAACTTACAATCAAATAATCTACATAATTGTTTCAACTCAGAAGCCTTTTGATTTCGAATCATTTCGACGCGAATCAAATGCATCTATCGATTTTGATTTAGTCCGGATTTGTATTTTCCACCTGTTTTTGAATACTCTTGTTTGGGGTTGATTGGCATGGCTGTCATTTGATACACTGTGGAAATTATGTTTATAATAAAAATAAAGTTCTCGGGTATTCATATGAATTTCAGTAACTGCCTTACGCCTTACTGCCTAGTATACGTTCTCCAATCCAAAGAAGAAGCTACTGCATAAAGGTTCCCTTTTCTGTTAGAAGCTAGTGCTGGATATTGGAAGTCGTTTCAGATGGATGACAATGGAAAAGTCTCCGGTTATCATAACTGATGCATTTCCGATGACATTTCGACTTAGATTATTGAGATATTTTGAACTTTAAGCCTCAGTGGTTAGATGCTATTTTACTATTCCAAAGCCAAGGATATATCCCAGTGGGTATATCCCGCCATCCAACATATGGAAATTATGTTACCTTTTGATTTGACTCTTCAGTCGTTTTGATGATCACATGCAATGATAGTTTTCTCAAGCTGCAGGATGGCATTGATTTCAACTTGAAATATGCTGAAATCGTTTTCTATTCTGTAAATTTTCTTCGGGTTTCTTCGCAGATGTGAAAATTTCATGGAGGTCTCGGATATGGCATATGGCATAACATTGTTATAATGCCCTAGGGGGATGGTTAGCCATAGCTTACTTTCTTTTAACAGTAAAGAGATACGAGTAGTAGTAGATCTTTCTACAATTCATAGCCAAGTCCAGGCTTTCCTTGTTGTGTGAAAGAGCCTAAACACTAAACAGAGCAATGCCACAGACACAATAATGTATTCCATTTACAATCATTCCGCTGATTTATCCAGAAAATATCGAATTGCAGACAAATGTATAGAAGAATAATGTTCATATATCTGCACCTCACACAAAGAACAAGTCACAGTTTAGTCCTTAAGAAACGTATTTTCTGACTGAGGCAAAAAAGTTAAATTGTCTCGGGTATAAAGACGCTTTAACTTTGCTTATTCAGCAGCCTAGTTCTTAAACCTCTAAAGAGTTGTTATATAGTGAATCTCTTATGCCTCGAAACAATTTTTTTCTTTTTCCACAGATTTCCGAAAACTCTTCTCGTCAAATTTAATCGGAGTGCGAATCACTCCCAGTTGATGTTGCGTCCATTAATTATCCTGGAATAACTTCAGGTCTCTTATCTCTTATGTTGTTTCACATACAATCGCGTGTATATTTATATATATTTGTACATTGAAACATTCCCTGGGAAGAAATTTCAAATGGTCTGCGATTGGTTGTAACGATAGTCCCTTTAATCCATAATACACTAGAGATATATAAACAGTCCTTAAAGGTCTCAACGAGCAGGAGTGCTGTGTGTGTCACCGAAGTGTGTTAAAACATTATAGTATTTCTTGCTGACAGGATGTTTTTAGTTTTTCCCATTGTCAGCTATCTACGCTTTTCTTTTTGTGTCAATGTCATTGGTTTACATCAGAAGTATTATAAGTAGTTTTTGAAAGATTCGGCTGTAGATATCACATTACAGCGCGTCGTCTTGTCTCACATGCTCAGATGTTTTGACACTTTTAAGAGCTCTATATCTAAGTACTAAATGACCTTGATAGAGTCAAGTTATATACTCATTAGTTTGGGGATGTACAAGTATATATTATATTTCTGTAGATTTCTCAAAAGAAAATCATTATTTCTATATTTAAAATTGAATAACAGACTCGTAATAAAACTCAAAGTACATCCTTAAAAGATATTTTGTAAAAGACAATCCGCAATAGAAATGAATGACTGCGGTAGCAGAAAGCAAAGTGTGGGTACTTTATTTAACTAATAAATATTTTACGACAACTAAATCAAGAAACGTCAACTGCTTCTCGATGTTTATGAAAATAATGATATACTACTTTGTCCATTCATTCAAGAGTGCTTACGTTATGGTTGAGTATGTTTACCAAGCAATTTCAGCACAAGAATTCAGCGAATCTATTTACTAATAAAACTTGTCATCTTTTCGCGCTACTCAGAAATATAATGATGCCATAAAAGACCGTGGAAAGAAAAACAAAATTACAGGACAAGTAAAAATGTACAAGTAGTTTTATATCACTCAATTTCAGGCATTCGTTAAATAGTTTGGTTTTTATGCGATTGTTGTATGTAGTTTAACGTTTTGGAATATTTTTTTCAAAAATTTCGTAAAATAAGTTTTAATGGAAAAGATAACAAACTTTGAAGTAATCTTTGTTCTGTGTTCACGAAAATTGTCGTGCGTTTAATTAATTTAAGGCTTGGCACTTCTAGGATAATAAGGTAAGCGCAAAGTTGGGAGGGCTTGACACCATCGATATACTGGGTGACTCTCAACGTATGGAGCGTATGCGAAAGATAAACATCTGGGAAAATGTTATCTTAATATATATTTTTAAAATTCTCCTTGAGCTTCTGCATGAAGCCGGTAGTCATGCATTTGTATACGCGAATAAAGCGAATGGATTGTGGGATTTGTACCTCATTAAAATGGATCCTTAAAAAGTGGCATAGAAACCTGGGACGCTATAAAAGTAGAGCGACAGGGACAGCAAACGACGTCATATTTCTTGCCGCTCTTTTGACATTTCTCTTTAGTAAGGTTTGCCATTTCATGATGGAAAGATATACGAGCCAACAACGAGTCGAAATTGTTTAAATTTACTACCGAAATTTGGAGTCAGTGGCCTCAACTTTAAGAGCGCAACAATTGAACGTCTAGTGGAAAAATTTGAATCCACAGGTACAGTACAAAATGTTCCCGTGCCAGTGAGATAAAGTGTCGAGAATATTGCTGCCGCTGAGGCTTCAGTTGCAGAAAGCCCAAATGTGTCTATCACACGTCGTTCTCAAGCGTTGGGCATCTCTGTGACGTCGTTGTGGCGAATTTTGTGAAAAGATCGTGGCCTACATCCTAACAAGATTAAATTGACGTAAGAACTGAACTTGCGTGTCCACAAAAAGCGTCGTATGTTCGTGAATTGGGCTGAGCAACAACTTGAAAATGATTCGGATTTTCATTGAAAAATCATCTTCAGCGATGAGGCTCATTTCTGGCTGAATGGCTCCGTCAATAAACAAAATATGCAAAAATGGTCAGGCAGCAATCCACACGTACTCCATGAGTCATCGTTGCATCCCGAAAAAATTACGGTTTGGTGTGGTTTATGGGCCGGCGGCGTCATTGGGCCGTACTTCTTCCGTGATGATCAAGACCAGCACGTTACTGTGATTGAGGATCGCTTCCGTTCAATGATAACCGATTTTTTTGGCCCCAATTGGATGATATGAACTTGGAGGATATGTGGTTCCAACACGACGGCCCCACAAGCCACACAGCAAATGTCACAATCAATTTATTGGAAACCAAGTTTGGAAAACGTGTTATCTCACGAAATGGTCCAGTCGCTTGGCCGCCTCGGTCGTGCGATTTGACGCCGTTAGACAATTTTCTGTGGGGCTACGTCAAGTCTATGATCTATGCCAATAAGCCAGTGACGATGGATGAACTTCGTACGAATATCGAACGTGAAATTGCAGCAGTATCGGCCGATTTATGCTTGAAAACCGTCGAAAATTGGGTTCAGCGTCTGGACTTTTGCAAGCATGCCCATGGTGGCCATGCAAAAGAACACGAGTTCCGTTCATAATGACATCGAACGTACTTTTACAGGAATAAAGAATTTCATTGATATCCAAAACCGTTTTTGTTTTATTTAAAAAAAAACTTTTGTAGCGCTCTTATTCAAAAACCCTTTATATAGAGCGGATTTTTGTCATTGTCATTGTATTTATTTAAATCCACCCTGTGCCCTTCATAAAGTTCAAATTCTTGAGAGGAACTTAGCTAGTGACCCGAGTTCTTCACACGTTTCTTTTCCCTTGAGGTGAAGACTGTAGAAAGGACACATACACAGAAGGTGTCTAGTGGTTCCAGGTTCATCTTTATCTAGACATCATTATCCTAGTGGTACTCTGCTCTTGCAATCCCTCTTTGTTAATTTTGCTTTTATAAGAGCACCTCTAATCACATGATTCCAAGTCATCTAGACAAGAATCTGCTTATTGATCCCTCATAAGAGATGTTCACATTGTGTGCTAAGATTGGGGCGCGGGAAGCCAAAGCTTTCACAATCGGTGTAAAGATGAAAAAAATCCTTACAAAAGCTTTGATATGACGGTGCATTTAAAAATTAGGGTAGATATGATTTCAATGCCCACCTGCGCTTATATCATATTCGTGATAAATTTCAAAATACAAAAAAAAATGTGATTTGCGTATCCGAGACTTGGTTCTCACCTCATATTAACAGCAAAGTATATAGTCCTAACGGTAACAGGCTTTTTCGTTCTGACAGGAAATGACGCACAGGGGGTGGAGTGGCTATCTATGCAAGAGAAGGCATACACTGTAGGGTAAAACACGTGTCCCCATTTGGATGCGATCTAGAAGATGTGTTCATTGAATTTGCTAGTGGTTGCGAAAAAATGCTCATGGGTACAGTGTACAGGTGTAATAACCGAGTAAATCTATCCCGTTTCAACTCGTCACTAGATAATATTGCTTTGAGAAGCTACAACTTCATTGCTTGTGGCGATCTTAACATTCCTTCCCCAACTCATTTCTGCAACGAATCTATTACACTATTGGACGTCTTCTTTGTCAGCGATGTAAACAAGAGATTTTTTTGTGACCAATTGTGCGCCCCAGGACACTTAAGACATGTTTTAATTCCTCTAACATATAAATTCTATTTTTCATTATAAACGGCCCGTTCCTATAAATTTCGTTACTTCGAAACCTCTATTTTCTAGCTCTAGAAAGATGTGTAGACATTACTCCGTGGGATTACCTTCTATGGATGTAAAAGTAAAATTCTTGAACACGAACTTCGTAACAACGTAATCAGTGCTATACGTTTAGAAAAGTCGAATGTCCTTAAAAGCCGACTAGTTATATCAGGCATTGGACGAAAACTCTGGAATAGCTTGAAAAGCATTGGTATTATAAAGCAAAAGTGTGAGTGTCTTTCGGGCATAGATTGCAACGTGAACGGTGCACTCTCGGACACATTGGCACCTACCCATACAAATAATAAGCAACCCCCTACAGAGTTCAGTTTTTCCAGAGTTAAGTCCACTGATGTGGTTGAAGCCTTCATAAACGTGAAATCTAATGCCGTACGACTCGATGGGTCTCATCCGGTGTTCCTGAAAGTACATCTGCAGAAGCTGCAAAAGTCATCCCTATACCTAAAGAAGGTCGTAAAGATGAATTCCATACCATTCTACCCTTTCTCTGTAGGGTCTTCGAGAAACATAAGCAAAAATAGATCAACTTATATTTAAGCGATAATCAATTGCATTTTGCTTGTCAATCAGGTTTTCGTCAAAACCGCACCGTGATTCTCCTTAAAGTGTTAGAAGATATACGGAAAACAATTGATAAAGAATAGGCTTCGTTCCTTGTTCTACTGGATTTCTCCCAGGCTTTTGATACCATCAGCCACTCAATTCTTTGTGAAAAGCTTGCTAGATTTTACAGTTTCTCACCCCATACAGTAAAACTTATTTCATCATATCTATCTGTCAGAAAACAAGCTGTCGCTCGTAGAGACGAAGTGTCGGATTTCCTCCCCATACCACGAGGGGTTCCTCAGATTTCCATATTAGGTGTTTTTACATTAACTCAATTGCAGGTGTTCCTGAGAATTGATCTATTAACCTTTATGCACTTGGAAAGACCACATAAATAAGATTGTTGGAAAAGTATATGACGCTCTCTACACACTATAGGTCACTATGGACAGCACCCCTTTTAAGACCCGAAAAATGCTTGGAAAAATGCTTGCGGTTCTCATTCTGATGTACGGCTGCGAGGCTTTTGCAGATTGCGATTCAATAGGCCGAAGGAAGTTCAATAATAATATCGCACGTTACATTTACGGTCTGAGGAGATTCGATCACGTGTCTAGTTTTTCAAAAAATATATACGGTATGTCTTTCGACAACTTATTGAAATACAGGACGCCTAATTTGTTATTTAACATTCTCAAATCACGCCAAGCTTCGTATCTCTTTAGTAGGTTTCAATTTTTAGCGAGACGAGGTTCTCAAGTCTCGTATCTGAACGACAGTTTTTCGTAAAATTCGCTCGGTTATGGAAAAGTCTTTACTCAACTTTACTTTTTTATTAATTCAATATTCATCTTTTACAATAGGCTTAGAGTCTTAACAAGTAAAAGTTTAAGTATGATATGTGTGATAGATATTAATTTTTAATTTTATGTAGAAGAGAAGAGCGAAAAATAAAAAATAAAAAAACTATAAATAAATATTATAATAAATTTTATAAAATTGATAAACAATTTTCATTCTTTAAAATTTTCATTAAGTTACAAATTATATTATTATGATTAACGATTTTCAGCCAAATATCTTAATAAGACCTTCTCAAAAAGTTTGGTGCCACGAAGTTTTCTAATGTCTAAAGGCAAAGCATTAAACTCTCGGATAACACACACAAAAAATTGACGTTCAGAATTAGTAAACGTAAATCTTGGTTGCAGAAGTACAAATGATCGATTAGATGAAGCAAATTCGATTTTCTTATATATATAATCCGACTCTTTGATCATTAAGACGGTGCTTTAGGTTCTTAGCATTATAAAAGAAAAATACTAAAATACTCACATCCTAAGATTCTATTTTTGTAACGTGAGATATGATCAAAGCGCTTCAAGTTATATATTTACATATCTAACCACATTGTTGAAACCAACAGTAAGTCTTCTCTTAGAGTCAAAGCTATGACGACTAAAAATTTGACAACCATATGTTATAATTGGCATAATAGTTGTTTTAGCGAGTCTTAGTTTAATAGGTTTAATGTTTGAAGTTTTTGGTAAGGGATAAAGTTCTTAAGCAACCGTATAACTTTCCAATTACCAGTCTGATATGATAGTCCCATTCAAGACTAGAACTGAACCAAATGCCGAGGCTATTGGTCTTGTCAACATACTTTAAAACAGAGTTTCCCAGATAGAGAAGAGGAAACTAGTTCAGATCAAGCTTGTTTTTGTAAAGCACTTCGATTTTTTCGGGTTTAAACAAAGTTGATTAACCTTTGCCCAGTTCATAATATTTCTTAGGTCACTGTTAAGTCATTCTCCTGCATCTTCAATCATTCCTAACTTATGGTCTATGTAGATTTGAACGTCGTCGACATACAAATGTACCGGCGAGTTTTTTTATAACGTTGGGAAGATCACTGATGAACATACTGAACAACAGTGGCCCAAGAATTGATCCCTGGGGTACACCTGCAAACAATTCAACAAAGTCGGACGACTTTTTATTGACAACGACATCTTGTTTTCTCCCATTTATGTATGAAGTCATAAGATCTGCTGCGGACTTAGAAAATTTAAATTGGTTTACTAATTTGGATATCAAAATATGGTGGTTAACTGTGTCGAAGACCTTCGAAAAGTCTGGAAGACCAAGAAAGGACACTCGATCTATGTCCATCGATTTTCTGATGTCATCACAAACTTTGAGAATCGCAGAAGTACAACTGTGGTTTCTCCTAAAGCCCGATTGATAAGGACTCAACAATTTTTTCTGTAATAAAGAGCTAGTTATTTGATTTTGGAGTAGCTTTTTCAATACTTTTGATAGAAAAGGAAGTATGGAGATTGGTCTGAATTCTGGAGACGATCGATTTACTAGGTTTTTGAGAATAGGCATCACTTTGGCGAGCTTCCAACCAACTGGAAAAGAACTTTTTAAAATAATTGTATTGTAGATGTGTGTAAGTATAGGTAGTATGTGTGGTAGTATTATTTTAATAAATAATGGGTGCATCTTATCAAGACCGACAGCCTTAGATTTGATACCTAATACCGGCTTAACAACATCTGTATCTTTCACTCTCCTTAACTCAAATAATTGAGATTCATCATTGCTGAACAAAAAATTGCTAGCAGTGGGCAAATGTATCTCTAGTGATGCGTTCTGTATGGCAGCGAATTCGGAATTTAAAGCATCAACATTTACACCCGCAGGGCACTGTTCTCTTTTGCGTCCTTCTCCAAGATCGCGAATATTCTTCCACAATGTTTTAGCGGGTACGTTTTTATTAAACCGTTCTGAATAGTCACGAGTCTTAGCCTCCCTCACTTTAATGCAGACTTTATTTCTTAAAATACGAAAAGCAGCATTAAACTCAGGGAGTCTAAAACGCTTCCAACGCTTTTATGCCAAATCTCTAACTTTGATAGCTTGAAGAATATCAGCTGTAAACCAGGAATTGTTTACATTCCGCACGGTTTTTGTTATCAGCGGGACGTAAGCTTCAAAAAGATCTTCTATCGAATCTTGTAGAAATTGTCTCCCAAATCACATCAGAGAAACGTGTAGTAAAATGAGATTCCGTAAAAAATTGCAGTCCTTTCTTTCCTCCTCTTAGAAGAACAACAACGTTTAGTGTAAAAAAAAGTTACATTAATAGTGCAACTTTTAACTTAACCTACTTTTTTGTCTTTTCACCCTTAAACTTTTAATTTAATTGTTTCTTAATTTTTAACTTTAACGTAAATGTTCAATTTATACTTTTAACTTTTTCCTTTTTCTTATCTTTTTGTCTTCCAATGTATCTTGTATCTTTAAGAACAAATAAATAAGAATAAAATAAATAAATATCTCCTCGACCTGCCAATATAAAAGCCCATTATTTACTAATTTCAATCCATTATGTTGGATTTGACTTTCGGTTATTTCGGATAGAATCGGGAAAGTGAGTTTTAGAGGCATCTTGACGGCTTCGATATATGATTGAGACTTATACCTCCTTTCAAGCTATACGATCATTTCGATCACTGATAAAAATTGAATAAGAATCCCAAAAGCCTTAAAAATAACATACAAATTATCGAAACAAAATTGCCTTTAATGAAGCAGGTCATTTTAAGTGGAAAAGTCAAATCTAAAGCCAAGCTGCATAGGCCAAAAATAGTGTGACGTCAATTGATATTAAAATTAAACTTTTTATTAATACGAGTGGCAAAGGAATTTCCAACTGTATAAATTTAATCAATTAAAATAGAAATATCTTTAACAACACGAATTTTACTATCAGCGAATCTTTTTCTTAACAAAACCACATAAATTTTAGTACATAGCCATAAACATAAGTTTCCTTGACACGAGGTATCAAGCTATGAACACAAAAGTATCTCACATAAATAAATATACACTTTATTATCTTCTAATCCATATGACCGCCTTTGTCGCAATCTCAATACCCATCTAGTGTTCTTTAAATTTTATTTTGTTTTTTATTTATTTTTCCTTTGAGAAACCTGGACATAAACTCTTTGAGTTGTTAAAACAATATGAAAACATAAAAATAGCTCTTAACAAAAAAAGAACAAAAAAAAATATATAAATAAATAAATAAAAAGGAATGAGATGAACTATTTAATCGTCATTCAAGAGGCCATAGCAGGGTTACCATGGAATGTTGTATTACCTGGCTTTTGGCCAAAAATGTTAACCGATCAATTGAAAGTGCAAAATAAACAGCATTGTATTGGATGCAAGAATTTGCCACAAAATAATATAAATAAAAAAAAATGCTCGGCAATAGAGTAATCGGTTCGTTTGTTGTGATGGCACTGGGGGACTAAGAGACAAGAGACAAAAGAAAAAAAGAAGCATTCTTTTCGTATTTTACTTTGTCACCATTGTACAAGTTTAACACGAGGAAAACACACAAGAAATGGTTTTGTCAACATGCCATTCGCCTTGAGCAAGTGTGTGAAATAACATTACATCAACATAACAAAAGAGTTTTTTTTTATCATAAATAAAATAATGCAAGGATAACTGGAGCGAAGGAAAAGTAGGCTCTTTGCAGGGACTCTGGCCATTCATTCAACGAAGTGGGTCAAGCTAAAGTTTTATAAGTATTTGATAACTTTGTACGAGTGTGTTCAGATTGTATTTGAAAGGATGTTTATGTTGAGCTGTATACTAGAGAGAGAGAGAGAGACCTTCACTTTACAAGTGTGCTACCATAAGTGGGCACACGCCTCAGAAGTAGTTGGAACACAGCAGTAAAATGTTCAAACCTATTCTGCCCTGCTTAGATAAAGTCAAAAATAAATGTGAGATGCAAATATACATTTGAATAAAGCACACACTTGACAGGCCATTTGTTTTACAATTTGATTTAAGAGCGTGAAACTTATGGTACTTTTCTTCTACGAATGAAAATGCATGCCGAAAAGGCTTATAGGTGCGGCATGTAAGCCACAAGATCAACCTTGTGATGGCTTACATCCTACAGCTTTACGCTTGTGCAAGGAGTTTAAACTGGTGAAATATCGGCAGATGATGAGAATTTCAAAGAACATAGCAATCGACGCTCCCACAGCGGATAAAATTTGAAAAAAGTTTTGCGTTTATGTTAGAAAAACTGCTCCTTTTAGGCTTGAGCACTAAATATATGAAATAAGCCCATATAAGGAGCCCACTGAGTAGTTCAAACTGACTGGTTCCGCAGACGCAATAGTTTAAATTCTTCCTCTGCCACAGGGATAAAGAGAAATGCCTCAGTGGGTTACACTCCTCAACTCTCTCTCTCTCTCATTAAATTTTTTTTTTTTTAATTATTTGCTCGCTCTTCCAGAGGATATTAATACTCTTATGCGTGTATGCGTGCAGCACAGAGCGAGGAGAAGAATGAAAGATTATGTAGCGGTTTGAGAAACTCAGGGGTATTTGGTTTCAACAAACTGCCATGGGTGGAGTCCGAAACCGGACTGGTGATTTTGATATCGACCTATTAGCTTACTCCTTATTCCCAGGATTTTGTTCGACATTAGTTTGACATATAAACTTTGAAAGTAAGAAAGATTTAGCTTGAACACCCCGCTCTCAGTGTTATGCCTTTACAGCAGATCCATCTATACACAAACCACTATTTTGAAAGCACGAATTAGGAACTAAGCCGATACAACAACCACTACAATAACGCCACCCATTTAGTCAGACTACTATCACTCGTCGACCAACCCAGTGATAGTGCCATTAACTTGATTCCAAATGCAAAGGATGACTGGACCAGATTCGAAAAACTAGACCACTGTAGGAATTGAACCTGGACCTATCAATTGAATCTTTTGAAAGGCAGGCGCTGTACCAACTTCGCCAACCAGCTTTGTTAAACGGGGATTCTCACTCCAATCCAGTTAACCACTAGGGGGTTTGAGTTTTAATATAGAGGATGAGTGCACATATCTATCCTTTAAAAGTCCTATGAGATGGCCCACCCTGGACTGAAGTACCGGCTTAATAAAAAGAAAAGATTTTATAAGACTTACTAAAATAGTCTCTTGTAACACAGCCGCTATCAGAGAACTGCAGTAAATTCTTTATAAATAAAAGTATGTTGAATCTAATCTGCTGTGAACTCCCAAACACACTTTTGTTTTTCTAATAAAATTGGTAAAATAATAATAAAGAGGAAAGCCACTCACTTTAAATGTATTTTAACAGACGGTACGTTTTATTTAATACAAATGGAACAGTCATTCAAGACTGCTTATCCATTAGGGCTGCTCAAAGGAATTTTCGAAAAAAAAATATTTGCTGCCTATGAAAGCAAACGACAATACATTTGAAAAATAAGCGAAAACGAAAACAAAATTGAATTCGTTCCAAAGTGCTGCGGCAGCCTCTAAGCGCAGATGAACAAGATTCATCAAACGTTGTGTACTCAGTAATAGAAAGGAGGATAAACATTCTTAATGCAATGCACTCACAGCATTCTTAGTAATGCAAAATTAATTAAATAAATTAATGAGCCCCAAAAAGTCAAATGAATTTCAAATCAGAGAAAAATAATTTCTAGTTTAACAGACAGCTATATGCATAGCGAAAAAAAAACAATGGAATTAAAATAATCCAAGGGATTTATGCTATTTATTTAGTTCTCGCTTCTGTAACTATGGATGTAGTTTTGTAAAATTTCGCTGTTGTGCTGTTGTCCACGTCTATTTAAATTGAGTATGTCTGCATCTAATTTCAGCAAATGCTGGCGTTCTTCTTCCTCTAAACCGAAATTGTTTTTCAAACTGCGTGTTTAAATATAGTATTTACTAAATTATTTGCAGACTGCAGTATCTCAATAAAGAAAACGAAAGATGCACATAACACTAAAAAAAAAAATAAAATAATAACATCATGAGTGTCAGGCACAGTCGTCAGAATTTTTTGGTTTGTTTTTCGTGTTGCATCCATCAAGAGTGCTAATAATAATATTTGAAAATAACAAAAAATATCAATAGAAAACTATTTTGAAAATGTCGGAATCAAACATCCACTGGCCAATGGGTGATTCAGATACAGGGACGTTTTCTAATGAAGTGACGGTAGGTAGAACACCGGAGCTGAAAGGTTTTCTTCACCTGTGCACTTAATTAGAGACATTATATATATATGCCTACGATAATGTTTAAGAAGGTTTCAAAAGAATCTCCGGCTGAAGAGGGATTTTAACCAACTAGAGGTGTAGGTACTGCGTTAGTTCGGCAAAACCTAAGTTTGATTTTTCATATTTAATATGATATTATATTATGTTTCAACACAACCGGTTGTTGTTTACTGGAGTAATGTCGTTCAAAAATGGATGAATAAACATTCATTTACGATGCGATAGTATCGTAGGGCCTGTGTCTAATGCATACCTATGCAAAGCTTGAGTCGCAGGCTCAAATACGGAGAGGAACTTTTACCATTGTCATTTCACTGACTACGACAAAGATTCTTGCGGAGATGGAATGAGCTGGAAGTCCAACATCCGCCATTTTTGAGAAAAAAAGAATACATACTACTGTGTCCAAAAAATAAGGTGACATTGTATTTATTTTGAAAGTTCTTTATTTATTCTTCCAAATCAATTTCATCCACTTCAAAGTAATCCCCTCCCGATGCAATGCACTTATGCCAACGGATTTTCCAATCTTTGAAACACTGGTTGTAGTCACTTTCCGGGATGGCCTTCAGTTCCGTCTTCGCTGCGGCTTGAATCTCCTCCATCGTATCAAAACGGTGTCCCCGGAGCGGTCTTTTGAGCTTGTTGAACAGCCAGAAGTCGCACGGCGCCAGATCAGGTGAATACGGTGGTTGCGGAACGATATGGGTTGAGTTTTTGGCGAAATGATCACGAATTACGAGTGCGGTATGGGATGGTGCATTATCGTGGTGTAAGAACCAAGAATTGTCTTTCCACAATTCCGGCCTTTTTAGGCGGATAGCGTTACGCAAACGACGCATAACGTTCAAATAATATTCCTTGTTGACTGTTTGGCCGGTTGGAAGGAATTCATAAAGCACAACACCACGATAATCGAAGAAAACAGTCAACATGACCTTGATTTTTGAGCGACTTTGGCGCGGTTTGTTTGGTCTCGGCTCTCCTTTGGCACGATATTCGCTCGATTGATCGGTTGTTTCGGGGTCGTAA
Organism: Orthonevra nobilis; assembly: GCA_963555765.1. NCBI lineage: Eukaryota > Metazoa > Arthropoda > Insecta > Diptera > Syrphidae > Orthonevra > Orthonevra nobilis. Next base: position 5,455,262 of record OY743225.1, on the reverse strand, counting down.
GCATAGATCCAAGTCTCATCGCCAGTTATAATGCGTTTCAAGACATCCTGGTAGTCGGAAAGCATTGTTTCACACACTTCAACGCGACGCCTTTTTTCCAAAAAATTCAATGTTTTCGGTACCAGTCGAGATTTGACGCGCTTGAGGCCCAAAGCATCCTTCAAAATGGTATTGACTGAGCCTTTCGATAAGCCAACTTCATCAGCAAGGTCTCTAATCGTTAATCGATGGTTTTTCAACACCAAATCTTTGATTTGTTGGACGTGAGCTTCATCGGTTGAGGTTGATGGTCGCCCAGAACGCTCTTCGTCTTCGACACGTTCACGGCCGGCTTGGAAATCACTATACCACTTGTAAACATTTTTTTAGACATAGCCTCATCATCAAAGGCTTTCTGCACCATCCTCAACGTATCCGCAGCAGAAAATTGATTCCGCAAACAAAATTTAATGCAAATTCTTTGCTCAATAAATTTCGACATCGCAAAAAACGAAAAACTCACTTTTAGCAGCTCACAAAACGACGCGTATCTCAAACACTATGAATATATTTCGACATGAAATTTCACATAGATGTCACTGACAGTACTACCAACCTAAAAAGAAAGAAAAATTTCCAAATCCTTCGACGCGCGCAGTTTAAATTCATATGTCACCTTATTTTTTGGACACAGTAGTATATGTGTCTACGATTGTGTTTAAGAAGTTTTCAAAAGAATCTCCACCTGAAGAGGGATATTAATCAACTAGAGGTTTAGGTTCTGCAGTTATTTCGTCAAAATCTAAGTTTGATTTTTCATACTAAATATGTTCTTAACACCCGGTTGTTGTTTACTCGAGTAATGTCGTTCAAAAATGGATGAACAAACATTCCTTAACGAGGCGATAGTATCGTAGGGCCTGTGTCTAATGCATACGTATGCAAAGCTAGAGTCGCAGGCTCAAATCCGGAGAGGAAATTTTACCATTGTCATTTCCCTCCGAAACGAATGACTACCACGAAAAAGATTCTTGCTTTGCTTGGAGATGGCATTTAGCTAGAAGTCCAACCTTCGCCATTTTTGCGAAAAATGGAATACGTATATCTAAATGTGAGGATAGGCTTTGGGTCCAAAAAAGGTGTCTCGTCACTAATTTGGAAACAAGGAAAGGCGCCCATAGAAACAAAAGAACAAGGCAACCTGCTTCGAAGTAAACATCAAAGGTGAGAACGTTGTTTCACCGACTGGAAGGAGAGATCCATCTCACACTGTTGAGATGGATCACACTGCTTTTTCCGTTCGTTTTTCTGTTTGTGGAAATCCAAAGTTGGTAATCCTTAGATCATCATGTTGCGATGGAATCCAAGAAATTTAAATAAAAATATTCTTTGTTTCATTCGTGACGGGAACGATTTCCACACTTTTAAATGGATAATGAGCGTCGGTATAGTTCCGGCTTAAGAGGATAATGATTAAAGATGGTGTCACGGTGACACAACCTGACACGTTTTCTGTATTTATTTTTTTATCTATTCATAATTACCTATGTTCCCAGCCAGTCAGCAAAATTAAAAATATCATATTGCTGACTGCCAATTTTTGTTTTGTACATATTTTGTAAAGTAAGCAGTATTTTAGTATTTAAGTTCGCACAATAAAGAAATCATTTGATTCGACTTACAGCACTAGAACTGAACGTTTCGTTTATTGCTTCCCGCCAAGGAGTCTTTAAATTTGGTCCTTCGAGCCATTTTAGACAGAATTGTCGACCTAATTAGCGTTACCAAGACTACATAACATTGGTAGAAAATACATTAAAAAGCGTAACCAGGGCTGAAACACTGGGAGTGAAGAGTGATAGCGATAAAACAATCGTATATTTGATAACTCGCAATAATGGCTGATGAAGCAGAAGTTCAAATCTTGATCGCAAAGCAGAAAACTCTAGCAGATGAGCTAGAAAAAATGAGAGTTAACGTCAAAAAGGATAGTACGACTAGGAAAACTCAGCGCTACAAAGATTAGCGTTTGGCAAAATTCAACGAAATTTGGAGGGAATTTCGGGAAAACCACTATCGTATCGAGAAAGTGACAGCTTTTGATACACCGTACATGGAAAGGAATATAGAACATACGGAAAGATGGGGCTTTTGTTCAGGGAAGTTAAGACCTTGCTCGAATGCATAGTCTCTCAAGAAGATGATGAAAGTCTTGCTTTTCTTTGTCATATCGACTGTAAAATATTGAGTGATTTCTGATGTATATCACAATTAACAATCCAAATATATAAAAGCGCTGACAAATCTATGGAATTGACTATGATTCTGAATGCATGAATGGTGTTGATGAACTAAGTAAGTTCATCAACGCCGAACAAACTTTGCTGGTCCAGATTTTGTGGTCTATGTTTTGATGCCAGCTTAAAGCAACAGTTGTCTGGTAGTGATAATACTCATGGCTCAAGGTTGTTTATTTGAATATTTGAATATTTTTCTCTACATTGTAAAGACTACGAATGGATGAATGCAGAAATAATTTCATTTCCAAGATATGTTCATTTATTACGCCTAGTTCTTGAAATGTATGAACAGCATCAACCCTGAAACAACTTCCATCACAAGTTGTAACCTCGAAAACCAGAATAATGCATTTTATGAAGCAAAACAGGAGAAAATGTTGTTTCTGTTCATAAATAGGCCGACACAGACCTCCCTCCTCTGAATCCGAATAACTTACGGCTAAAAAATTTCATAAGGTTTTCGATTATTCTTCTATTAACTGGTTTCTTAAAAAACAAAAACTGACGACTAAAGGGAACTTGAAGGAATATCATCATATCCACTAGAAGATGAGTTCCTTAACTAATTGATTTTCTTTGAGAAAAACCTCTCACTTATGAGCGCATGTTTCGCAAACCTATCACCATTCAAGAATTTGGGTTGAAAGCTTAAACAATGTCTTGACAACTGATCAATGGAAGTGATGGAGCTCCTTGATTCTTTTATATCTGTTGAAGGATATTTAAAAAAAATCTTTTACTAGACCTAATCAGGTGAGTATCTTCAATTATAATATTGGTGACGGCACATTCTAATTTCGCTTTTGACTTCAACTCTATATTTTTTTAATCGACTTTTAAACCAGAAAGTTTGAAGCATACATGTCTTTCGGAATTTGGTTTATAAAATTTTTTGCATGAGGATAAATCTGTTAATACACGGTTTATGCCTAACTTGTGCATTTTTAGGCAAAGGATCATAAGAACAAGTATTTATGTAAGACTGGAGGATGGGTAGATATTTGGGACATTGTGCTCCAAAAAAGACGTTTTTTTTTAAATTTTTAACGCACTTTTGGGAATAAAAAGTCTTAAGAAATCTTTCTTGCTTTATTTTATATTAGTTAATCCACGGCTTTAGCCTAACTTTAGACAAAGGATCATAAGTACAAGCATTTATGTCCTACAGCCTGTAGGATGTCTTGAAATATACTATAGGTTTTTAAGGCATTGTGTTCCAAAAGACCAACTGTCGGTTGTGAATACATTTTCCTAAATTTTGCCTCATAAGTTTCTAGTCATGCAATTATCTAAGATCGAAGCTGACAAGCAGGTCATCAAACGCATGGTCAAGACAGGTATTTGCGAGTAGTTCAGTCGACTCATTTATCAAGAAGGAAAAAGTTATTCTTGACTTAAAAAAAGTTTAAATTTTTTTCTGCACTCGAAAATATTACGGAAAAATACGATGTTTTGTAATTTTAAATTTCACAAAACTTCAATGGATAAAACTCTATTTTGGAAGAATTGCATTCGCTTCACCTCATAACAACATAGCAACAGATTTCGAATCACGAAAAAAAAATCAAGTATACGCCATCGTATAATTTTTTTAACGACGTCATCCAAAAAATTTTGAACATCACTGTGCATTCTATTTTTGCTATCCACATGCGCGCGTTTCTGTTCAAATATAATTTAGTAGGTCTGATTCTGATGGACTATCTTCTACTTTGTCGGTTGTGCATGCGGCCACCTGTCGCTGTCTTTTGAGAGCTTTGCACGATAAGTACTTCAAGCGGAATGGTCTGTTCGTGTGTTTTTTTTTTTTTTTGATGATTTGTTTCCTTGAGTTTGCTGCAATGCTGCAATTATGTGGCCAGCCGGCGGCGCGCGGCACCAAAAACAGCCAGCATCAACGGCGAGATGACGCACCACAGTCGCATAGGCATACTCTCGGCAGGCATCGTCCACAAGTTGTACGAGTATCTCAGGACGAGATGAAGTAGAAGCCGCAATCATTATAAGGTTTTCATTTTATCTGGCGGGCAACGATTTGTAACGATCTGATTCGGGGCCACCATAGCACCACACACCACAGGAATATCTATAATACTGTTGAAAATGTTTGGCAATAGGTGACGTCTCACATAAGATATTCTGCTCCAAATGCTTAATTTAAAGTTTCGGCAAGCAGTGTGTGCTCGGGGATGTGTTTGCGCCGCTGCCGCAGCCCGTCGCAGCCACCGGTCCTGTTGTCGTCGCTTGGTAACGATAAAACGTGACTTGTAATTTGCGTCATTGTGTGTCAGTTGTTTCGAAGATGACTTGTATCTATTGGTATGCCGGTCAGAGGCTGGCAATATTGTTTTCATAATTTTTTATTAATGAATGAATCGCACAAGAAAATCGTTTTTATTTTTAAGTCAAATCAGGAAACCAATAGAGAGATGCCAGTGGCGAATTTAATTAATTGTTTTATGATCTCTAATTGAATCAGTGAATCTTTTATAGGTAAATCGAACATGACACGCTCTTAATTAAATTGCCAATTCTATTGGGTTCGATCAGAAAGCTAATTTAATCAGGCACGCTCGCATTTATTTGCATTGTACGCCGAGAGCAGAACTCGACGGCAATTACATGTACGTATGCAGCAGGCCACCGGAAAGTTGACGTTGATGCGCTAGTGACATTAATGACATTCGAGCAGGAGGTTTTTTTTTTGTTAATTATGTTTGGCGCGCTTGCAGGTTTTATGTAAGAGAGTTTTCAACATAAATATGACGCAGCACAAATTAATATTTTCAGTTCTTCTAACAATGATGACATATTAGGTGAGTTATTTTTTCTCAGCTGTCAGTCAAACGTCAAAATATGTAAGTGCGCGAAGATATTCGTGAACTAACGCAGTTCATATGTTCGTCTATGTAAATCTACAAATTTAGCTGCACAGCGAAACATTTCATTCACATATTATACCATTTTCAACTGCTGTTCTTAACATAAATCACCTTTATATATAAGGACTATAGAAATATTCATATACTCGGTGATGAAACACAGCGCATATAGTACATACATTGAGCAAAAGTAACGAGTAGTATTTTGAACAAATGACTTCAATATTTCCTGTCACTTAAAATAATATAAGCTCTTTTTGAATGGCCTTCTAGAAATACTTTTCCGCGATTTTTGTTCATAGCCTCTACATACTATTTGTTCTGTAACTTGAAAAAAAAAACAACAAGCAAAAAACAAAACAAAATGTTCTCGTCATTTCAAGGTCTTACCAACCTTCAAAATATTGGTACAAATCAATTTAAATATATTATCGTTCTGTCAAAATAAATGAGCAAAATCATTAGTGCTGACTTATTACAAAATAACGTTGGGTAGGAATTTTGAAATTCCTAAAAATATAATTTTCAAATAAAATTCAAACACTGCAGGCGACAATTCTTTTGAAAGGCACTACCTGGCTTCACTTCACTATCGCAGCCTTAAGGGGATACTGCCCTTTGATATATCAAATCTAATGAAAGAAATAAGTTTTTGATTTTTTCTACACTCAGATCTTACTAATGATCAATCATTTTTAGAGAAAACAAGCAATCATGTTTAATTGATAATTACCTTTAACTTTGTTCGGCAGAATGTGGACTAAGTCCGGATGGCAAGATTGGCCAATTCGAGACCAATTTCTTGAGACGAACGAACAGGAAGAATTTGTCGAAAAAAACTTATGGATAAGGATGGCATAATGTGTGTGGCTGCGTGTCGTGGCGCATGCATTGTTTGCTCTCAAATCCATAATGTTCCACAAACAATAACAATAACCCCTGTGGTCAAATCATCATGCACAACAAAGTAGCAAGAACTAATCACTTGTTGTAGTCCGTGCCTCCCTCGAAAGTTCAAATCCAGAAAGGAATCTCTTGTATTCTAATTTAAACCATATCTCTAGCAAATTAAGGTTCAACTGCTTTGCAAAGAATAAGCCAGCTACACACAAAAGGGTTTGACTCTTGGAAAAGCGTTCGTGGGAAGTGTTATTTTATTCGAAGAAATATGGACCAACGGTTTTACTGGCAAACTCCTCAGCTTTATCATCAGAACAAAGGCAGAAATTTAGCTTACTGACGTATCTGTTCAGCTTGAAATGGACATAAGGATCATTAGCCATCAATGTTTTTTTTTCTGTCAATAATGTTAGGATTTTATATTCAAACTTTAAGAAGGGTGATCCTATGTCTTTTAAGAACTGCCGAGCCTTATTCCTGGCTTATGTTGCATATAAGATTCTATGAAGTAAACTGTTTGAACATGTGAAGCCTTTTTGCAACACGCTAATCGACATGTACCAATGTGGCTTCCTTCCAGGAAGATCAGAATGGTCGAATCCGGGATCGCAGCAAAACTGATCCAGTTGTGCCGTGAGATGCTCCGAACTATTTCAGCTATGAACAAAACTTATACAAGATATGCGGCATGATGTGATTTCAATAATCAGTTGAAGATATAAAAAGCACCATCATCAACAAATTTTTCCAGCTACTAGGATACGCTGACTACGTCAACATCGTCGGTCGCTCCCAACGTGTCAAATTAGAGGCCCTAACTTGTTGTTAGCAAACATCATAACATCATAGTTGACAACAGTAACTTCGAAGTGAAAAAGGGCGTTTATTTACTACTTTTACTACTACTTTGCTACTTTTACTTCGGTTTGACGAAACCGATGATATCCGCTACAGATTCATATACACTTTGAATGAGAACTAAGATGATCTTGTTTCAAAACATCAAGAAAATGTCCATTGGTCTATTACACGGGTCCTTATAGCTTCGATATGACGTAAGGCAGCAATATTTTGGCGTTTTTTTTCGGTGTTTATTGCTACAACTACATAAAATTTATCAGTGGAGAATAGTCAAAGTAATTAAATAGTTCTATCAACAAGTTTGGAAAGTCGCCTTCTGTATTTTCTGCATTGAACTAAGGCTGGTCTTCGAACAAATTTCAACATTTGGGCAAGCTATCAGGTTGGCAACTAAACAATGGCTGTTTTTTTTTAAGAAATGCTCATTTTGAGCAATGACCTTCTGCCATCTTTCAGGTAGCATCATATGTTATTCCACGTTCACAAAACGTCTGGTTTTTATCAGTCAAAAAATGAACCAGATACGATTTGACATTCATCATCATTATTATTGAAATTTCTACCATTCAAAGAGTTTTGCAATGATGGAAATAAAAAGTAATCAGATGGTGCAAGGTCAGGACAATATGGTGTATGTGGCAAAACATCCCAACCGAGCTCCAATAATTTTTGCCGAGTGACCAAAGATGTGTGTGGACTTGCATTGTCATGATGGCATACAACACATTTTCGATTTGTCAATTCGAGCCGCTTTTCTTCAACTGCATTGTTCAATTTTGTTAGTTGTTCAATGTAGACATCTGAATTGATCGTTCGGTTGGGTGGTAAAAGTTCAAAGTAGACAATTCCTTTGTTATCCCACCAAACTGATAACATAGCTTTCTTTTGATGATTATCAGCTGGTTCACCTGGCTTGCTGCACGATCTTCTCTGATAGACATTGTTGTAAATAAGCCATTTTTCATCACCAGTTATCAATCGTTTTAAAAATGGATTATTTTCATTACGTTTCTTTAACAAATCGCAGATGTTAATGCGTAATGTTAAATGATTTTCTTTCAGTTCATGAGGAACCAATATACTGAGTTTTCGTAAATAGTAAAGTTGTTCTAAGAGGTTTTTAATGCATGTATGGGATACATGAAGCTTCTCCGCAATTTCACGTGTTGTACTGTGACGATCCGAATCGATTATTGGTTTGGTTTGGTCGTCATCAAGTTCAACTGGACAATCAGAGCGTTTTTCATCTTTGTGTGAAAAGTCCCAGAACGAAATTTGGCAAACCAATTTAGACACTGCGGTTCTTTAAAAGCTTCGTCACCATAAACAGCACATAACTTTTTGTGAGTTTGCGATGCATTTTCCTTTCGGAAATAAAAACCAAAAGATGACGTAAGTGTTCGTTTTGATTTTCCATTTTTCAACAGACGCCAAACAAAAACTACACAACCGATCAAAACAATTTTTTTTACTGATTGACAGTTGAAGTACCAACTATCAAATAACAAAATGTGTTTGGTATTTCGATAACGTCAACAAACCTAAAAATTCAACTAAAGCCATCTATGAGTGAAATCCGCAATTACTTAGTTGCCAACCTAATATTTACTTTATCTGCTTGTTTTTGCAGGGCATCAATCCTTTGCCTTGAAGTATTTAGTCTTTACGTATTTTTGATTTTATTTGCATGGGACGATGAAAGCACCAGAAGTGCGCCATGAAATTAGTGATTTTAAAATGGCGTCAGCGAAATCGAAGAATTTAGATATTTCAGTAAAGTATTGTTATCAACCTTTAAGCTTGGTTAAAAAACCTCTTGATTTTTTTAACTAATCATTAAACGATCTGCACGGAGATGCTGAGGGGTTATAAAAGAACAAGGGGGGGGGAATAAATATAAAATTTAATATATATTCAACTAGTTTTATTTGATTAAAAAATAAATATAACAAAAAATCATAAAAAAATAATATAAAGTTAAATATAAAGGGGGCTCCCCATACAAAAATTATGTTTTTTACTTGAATTTTACGCCAAGAACAATGTGATGTGAAAATGTGGTTATTGCAGACAACTTCATATCTATTACTCTGAGGTGAATTTTGACCATGACAGCTGTCACTTCAGAAACTTCATGTCATTGTCAGTCTAGGTTATTGGTCATTAGTGAAAACACACAAGTTTTGGAAGGCCGTAAAATGTCTACATTCGTGCCATCAAAACAACATTTGCGGGAAGTTTTAATATGCTTCTTTCATTTAAAGAAAAAAGCGACCTTAGCGGATCGATTGCTTACCGAAGCTTACCTGGGCTATACTATAGACGTTAGAATGTGTCAGCGGTGGTTTAAGCGGTTCTAAGATGGTGAATCCGAAACCGAAGACAAAGAACGCCCCGGCCAGGTGAAAAAGTTTGAAGACCATGAATTGGAGGCATTGCTCGATCAAGATCCATCACAAACGCAAGAAGAACTTGCAAAATCACTTGGCGTCGCTCAGCAAACCATTTCCGATCGTTTGAAAGCAATGGAATGATCCGAAAAGAAGGACATTGGGTGCCGTATGAATTGAAGCCACGAGACGTCGAACGCAGATTTTGCATGTCCGAAATGCTGCTTGAAAGCCACATAAAGAAGTCTTTTTTGCATCGAATCGTCACTGGTGATGAAAAATGAGTACATTACGATAATCCAAAACGTCGGGCAACGTATGGATACCCCGGACATGCCTCAATATCGACGGCCGTTCAGAATATACATGGCCTGAAGGTTATGCTGTACATTTGGTGGGACCAGAAGGGTGTTGTGTATTATGAGCTGCTAAAACCGAATGAAACAATCTCAGACGCGATATATCGGCGACAATTCATGCGCCATCCGATTACTATCTCATCCGATCGATGCAACATGGCTTGGCTGACCAGCACTTCCGTCATTTCGATGATGTCAAAAAATGGATCGATTCGTGGATTGCGGCCAAACCGTTCGAATTTTTTAGAACGGGTATCCATGAATTGCCAGAAAATGGAAAAAAATGTGTGGCTAGCGATGGGCAATACATTGAATATTGAATTTATATCTATTTTTTCTCAATAAAGCATTGATTTTTGAAAAAAAACGACATTTTCAACCGGTAGTCCTATTACTAGAAATTTAATTTTATTTAATAGAAATTTAATAGGAAATAGGAAACCTTCGTGTGCGTGTCCTTGCTGCTCCTTGATTATGAATTTGTCGCTATTCGAATGATATCAAAAAAAGTAGGTTATGTTTTGTTTTTAAATGATCCACTTCAAAAATAATAAACGTTTAGTACATAAGGGTAAGAGTTAACATTGTTTTGCTTGTGACCAAAATTGCATAAACACAGAATGCGCAAAACACGCTCTCACTCCACTATGACCACACTTATCTGATTTATCTATTGCTTTTGAATTTAGGGCCGTATATTGGACTCTCAATTAACATATTAAAACAAATCTCGTGGCTTATGGGATTTGTTATTATTTGCATTGAATTTTTGAGTGCGCGAATTTCGCACAAAAAATTTTAATAATGAAGAAAACAAGATATAAACATTTTTAGGAATGTCATTTTGTGCAAATTTAATAAAACGAGTCGTTTCCCATGTTATTTAGAGAGCATTTTGGAAGTAAGCTTTTGCGCAAAAAAAAAAAAATTATTATTATTTTGGTTTTCACTTTAAATTTTGTAGTAGGCGAGTATAGTCTTAAAAAACAAAGAATTCAAATTGCTTCTGTCTTACGTCAGAGGATCCCATAAGAACAAACTGAATTGATTAATTTCTCTTTAAACGACAGTTCCAAAAACCGCCCACATAAAATCACCAAATAAAAAAATAAAACGAAATCGGCCGTGCAAACCATAGTTCATGCATGTATCTGTCAGTTCGCCGAACAACTAGAATCAATTTTCAACACTGCCAACGGCTGGTCCATGCTGAGTAAATAAAAACAGAATAATATTATGTTCTGTTGCATGCGGGTGGGCCTAGTGAAGAATAGTATTGTTTTGTTTTTAGCGCCTCTGTTATTTCGCAATGTTAATTAAGCAAACAAATATGCATGTGCACATAAAATAGTCTGCTAGTAGTTTTTATTAACATTCAAATTAAATCTTAGCAATAATAGGATACTTATGATAGTTTTAGCGCTTCCCGATTTGCTTGCAAAAAAAAATAAAAAATCACGATGATAATGTAAACAGGCAATTAAATTTTTGTAACGTAAATAATAAAAATAAGATTTGTGTCCTGTGAACATTTAAACTTAAATTACGTTTGACTTTCTGATTTCAGTATTTCTTTGTTTACAATTGAAAGAGTTATTTGAAAAATTTTGTATAGAAAACCCATCAATACTAACAGATTTTCCAAAAAAATTTTAAACAGACTTAAATTACCATTTATTTTAAAACGACTCGTGGATCAGTTAAAAAAAATGTGTGACCATCTTTGTTTTCGGTTTATGGATTGCATTCTTTAAATAAAAACACAATAAAGTGGAAAAAGAATGAGTAGAAAATATTGACGAAATAAGTATGGAAAATGAGAAAGAATTTTGTGCCCAAAAGTCGTTGAAGACCCTTTGGTTGGCCCACCTCTTAAGAGTCATTGAGCTTTGAAAATTAATTTAGTGATGAAAAGTAATGTTTATTCTGAGTAGGACAAGTAATGAAGTCAAATTTTGAGGTTCAAACATAATCAACTTTAAGATACCGACGCACATTATGATGTTTTCAAAATCTGACTGAACTTAATTCAAAAACTAAGAAGGTCTTTTATGAACAAAAACTCCTTTTCATTGTTTCTCAAAAATTGTACTAGAGTATTGGAAATGTTTTAAAGTAACTTGACTGTGAGAGTGAAAGTCGAATGGGGAAAAAGTATTGGAAGACACACAAGATTACTGCAATCTTTTACCTTGCCACTTGAGTGCAAAGCTGCAGCTGTAGCAATTGTCAGTTGTGGATCAGGAGCTGCAAAACCCGAAAGACTAACAGAACAATTTGAAAATTATTAGGTGGGAGTTAAGAAAATGAAAGTTGAGGACCCAATTGATACAAAATCCTCTTACGTGTTAGCACCTGCTAATGAAATAAGGATTGCGATGAAGGGGGATATCTCACCACCTCGTTGAACGGATCTTAAGCAGGTGACAAACAAAAGCCCAGAACCAAAACATTTTTTTGAAGAAGCATAATGACGCGAAGTTAAGGGGGTATTCTAGTCTAGAAATTTAAAAAAATCGATTTATTTTTTTTATTTTCGAAGTTTAACTATTCAAAAATATATCTGCAAGAGGATTTTCAAAATTCTCCGTCTATCTGAATCCATATTTCTCAGTAAAAACTTTTGTCCTTTGTAAATATTGTAATACAAGAACCCAAGGTAATTTGTATCTTTTATATTTAGTGATCACTTGCGGATTGATAGAAAAGGTGAAGGCAAATCAACTGATAAAGTAATAAATAAATTGTCTTAATATTATGGGTTGGCGATTCGCGGGCACCCTGATTCTGTTGATAACATAAAAAATGCAGCTTGGGCTACTTATTACCATAACATAAAAATCCACAACATATGTATTGCCCACCTGGTGCGGAGAGTTGGTGTTAATGCCAAAAATCTGCATCTGAAGGCACATTACAGGAGTTTGACCACAAAAATCCTCCTCTGTGTAATGAAGTTTTAAAAATTATAAAGCCATTTTACGAGACTTTATCATCAGAGGACTTATTGACTCGATGTTAAGGTTCAGAAACTTAAAATAATAATGAGTCTCTAAGCTCTTTGATTTGGACTTTCGATCCAAAGCATATTCATTTCGGACCTAAAATGATTGAGATAGCGACATTTATTGCTGTTTTTATTTTAAATGAAGGCTTCATTCCTTTTTTAAAAATGATGGAGCTTATGGGAATGAAAATTGGCCCTGAAGCTCATTCATTTGCTTTGAAACGAGACAACGCCCGGATTGACCGCTCCGAGATATGAGCATCCAACGCATCAAAGAAGGCCAGAACTACTCGATATGAAGAGAGAAACGCGGAAAATATTTTTTTCCAAATCGAGGAAGGTCCGATGTATGAAGCAGGAATGCCAGATTGAATAAATGTAAGTCTATAATATCATTTCCTGACTTAGACAGCGAAAAACTTTACGCGAAACTTTAAACGCATTTTTCTCGAAACTGTCTTTTTCAAAACAATACCCACGATTTCTCAGGTTCCACTGGATCGATTTACCTGAAATTTTAAGAGAGTCTTCTTAATAGACTTGTCTATGTCTGGAACTATCCCCATCCCCAAATTTCTATTACTTTTTTTTTTAAATTTGAAACAGTCAAAAAAGTGGTACATATTATTTTTTTTCAGGCAATTCAGGCAATCGCGATTTTGTTTTCCAACTTTTCCGTAGTTCCCGGCATTGCGACATTATTCTAGATTAATAATCTTTTTTTTTGGTTTCAGATTGCTAAGAGGGTTGAAATCGTGGGTATGGTTAGACGCCAATTTTTTGAGAATCCCTCTTCATCAACTGCTAATTTTTTGATTTTTTTCTTTATTCTTGTTGTTAATAAATAACTAATTAAAAAAATGGAAATTAAAAATATTAATTGCCTTTTTTTATTGACACTTCAAAAATTACATGAAATTCATGCATCTAGACTAGAATACCCCCTTAAGCGTTCACCAATTCAGCACCATTAGGCAAAAAACTATATTACTGCCGAAAGTAATTTATTGCCAGCCTCTTATTATATCATTCAAAAAGCTAGAACAAATTATTGAAACCTGTTCTTTAGTTAGATAGTTAGCTTAAGTTGCTCAAGAGGCAAGTAGGAATATTTCAGTCAAAATGTCAGCAGAAATTAAGTAAACCAAGTTATCCTCAAGAAATTTAACGACACATCTAATCCGATGCTTATGATCAAATCCGGTGTTTCAAGAATGCCAGTCACAATCTTCCTTGAGGAAAACTCAGTAAGTGATAAAAGTTCCTTCTATATACACAAATTTTGTATACCTATATATTAAAACCATTTGAGTATAATACAATGCAGCACAAAACGTTTAAATTAGGTTACTCGAGATGTCAGAGATGACAGTTTAGTTTATTAAAGAAGAAGATTTTTTTTTAAAACTGATGATTTAAATATCTGTCTGCATTATGATAAAAGAAAATGTTTTAAGAAAAATAAAGTATAGAAAAAAAATTAAAAACATATTTTTAAACATCAGACTACAAAAAAAATAATTGGTGTAGAAAAAATGAAGAGCGCAAATTAAAGTAGATCTGGAAGAATTCCAAAACCGCGCAGCCTTGGGATACTTCGTATGGAAATATGAAGTTACTCCAGAGGGAAATGATACAAAACAAAAAATGTGAATATAGCTAGCTTTGGACAATAATTTCAAGTCTGTGCATTTCTTTCCGGTAAACGCATCGATAACTGAGCTTCCATGTCAAACTTAGTCACTGCCAAAATAAAAACAACTCATGCAAATTGATATTGCTGATTCTCATACAAAAGGTCTTCCAAGCTCATAGAGCAGGTCATTTAAGAAAGACAGTTTCTGCAAGAGTACCGGCTTCAAAGATCGAAACTGTCCATGACTTTTCAGAATTGACGATAAAATGTACATAAGTTCAAATTCAATGCATTTCTGCGGAAAATAAATATTTCATGCACAATTCATATGGCAGAATTATTCCTAGGCTTCCAAAGAAGTTGTATCTATAAAAACATATGCTTAGATTGGCCAAAGCGTTTTGTCATCGAAGAAACATTGAGTCCGGAATTAAACCAATCATCTTTTATTACCCTCAGAAAACTATCAGTTCTTCTATTTCAAAGTCATTAACTAAACGAAGCAAATAGATTTTGCTATGTGGTGGCAAATTCCTCGAAAATCTTTGGCAAAAAGAGCGTACTCTAAAAAAAAAACAACTTATGAAAACAGTGAAGAGAAAGACTGACTTTTCAACAAAAATCTTTTTTTATGTCAAGGGATAGGGTCTAAGACTACCCTTAGAATCCATTTAGCTCAGAGCGAGAATGACTACGATTAAAGGGACGACTATACAGCTTTTGAAGAGGTATCAAATTTAAGTATATTGGATTCGATTGTCAATTGGGTGAGTTCCGAATACTTGATGCTGATTTACAAGCACTCGCAAAGTTTCCAGTATCTTGTTTATTATTTAATTGGCAATCATGGCTGTACCAGATTCAAAATTTTGAAATAAAATTCAAAACCTACTCCAGGATTTAATGAATTTTGTTGAATAAATGCGTAATGAGTCTCTTAAGTTAAATTCAATATTTAATATTTTCAATGAAATAACAATCATTGAAAATTGTTTAGCAGTATTTTTTAAAGCCTTTTTGAGAAGGAAAGAAGCATGTCATAGATCCTCTGATTTGCTTTTTCTTAATTATATTAGATTCAAGAGTAAATCGTGAAGTCCGTCGGTGATGCGAGTGCAAAAAGTCGTTGAGTCGTAAGGGCGTGATCTTATACGAACCTTATTTGATTGAAGATAACTTAAAGTTTCACAAACAACTTTCCTCCTCCTGTGGGTTCCTCTTCTGTCTTTGTTATCATAATTTACCATTTGTAGCTACGTCAGCAACGGCTTATATGTTGGGCTTCTTACCACTCAATACTCAGTGCCAACAGTGTCCAAGAAAATAATACCATTCTAATTTTACTTGCTGCTTAATGCATGGTTTTGATTTACCAATTAAATCAAAAACGACTAACAGGGACAACCACCCCTGAAACCCAACCGCATTTTCAGAGAATTATGTATTTTATTGACATGCGTTCATGAAGAGTTCAAATGGAAGGTTATCATCAACAAAGGAAACAACCGACAATTTCTAAAACATCTTGAAATTTGTTACTTAATTTTGTTCATACTTTGTTTTTTTTTTTTGTTTTGAATGTACGCACTCAGAGGCAAACTGATTGTGACAGATGTCTTTGAACAAGGCTCTAGGTCACTAGGAAATGGGAATAACTTTAATTCTTCACTGAGACACGACAATTGTATAAAATTAGTTTATTGCTATTGCAAAAAAAAAAGAAAAACAAATTTGTTTGTTTAATACTCAAAATGCGTGTGAGTAATTTCACATTGGTTTTAATTCAGCTGACTTAAAATATCATCTTCTCATAAGAGTGGGTGTATCTCTCGTGTCCTTTGAAATTAGAGTAAACATTCGTGCCAAAATCTTTGTTAGCATTTGTCATCAGCAGCATATTCATACCAAATAATTCATAAGTTGCCAATGAAATACGGCCACAACATTTTGAACGTTTGTTATGATTTTATGAGAAGAAAAAAATGAATTGTATGTTTGCATCTTTCATTTAAATTTTTATGCTGAAAGTTGTTTTATTGGATCAATTTTTTTTTAAATTCTAAATGTTGTGAACCTGCCAAGGGAAGTCCAAAGATATCGGTTATGAAATGTTTTTCACCAGCACCAATATGTCTGAAAGTTACCGAAATAAAACCAGGTATAAAGAGAGGTGACAAAAAAGTGTGGCCAATTTATTCCTTCTAAGCCTATAAGTCTACAGATTGAATTAGTTCACATTAATAATGCTACTTATTTAAAAAGTAATCTCGAAAAGTAAAGATTCTCAATCACGTTAAGATAGTCGGATATGCGGACGTACTAGCGGCCTTAGTGTAAGCCCTCTTCACAACAAAAGCTACTCACACTATCACCAAGTCCTAAATATTAACGGGGAATCTTAGAAGCTTATATAAGCTTCTTACACACCATAGAACAACGAGTAAAGACAGCACAGCCTTCTATGCCTACAAAAAAACCTTTGGCAAAAAATGAGGACTTCAGCCAATAATTACCCTATGAATGTACTATATACAGCTGAAGTACGCCCAATTCTTTCTATTTGGGACACTAGTCTGATGGCCTGCCTTGAAGGAACAATATAACACCGATAAAATAGAAAATAAAAAGTTTCCAAAGACCTGTATTGCCAATTGAGGGTTCAGACTAAAAGATTTGGGATGCTGAAGGCCGAAACCTTATGGTCACAGCAACATCCTCAACACACTTCCCACTAGATTTACCCAATGTACAATAGATTGAACAACCCCCACCCTCAACTTTAACAAGAACTTCAACCTAGGTTTCCCTATAAGAGAGGAATAGAAGAATAAAGACATCCAAAAACATTAAGACACAGTTAGTTTCACTGACGGCTCGAAAATGGACTGTGGAGTAGCCATAGGTATTTTCTCAATGAAGCAAGACATCTCGAAATCATATCGCCTTCCGGACCACGCTAGCCTTTTCAGGAGGAAATACTGGCAAACAAGAAGGCGTGCGAATAGACAAAAGGCAAGCCCTTCCTTGACGATCACAAGGAAAAGGATAGAAGACCTCAAATTCGATTAATTCACAGGCTGGTGTTAAATAACATCCCTGATTCCTAAGCCCCATACTAAGGATTCATTAGACACCTAGGTCACAAAACGGAGCTCATCGCGCTTCTGGGGCACTCTAGGGCCACCTTGTGGTTTTTAAAAAACGAGCGCGAATACCTAAACGATCACAGTGTAAGGAGCAGATCAAAACTGTGTCATCATAGCTTGAACTACTTTATTATCACTGCCGAGCCGTACATGAATGCGGCCTTTCTTCAGTATGACACTAGTACATAAACCACCTAGCACAAAAGCAAATATACCGGATATAAGGAGGAGTTCGTTAAAGACCCTATAACCTCCGATAGAAATGGTTATGGGCATTCATCATCTACCCTTCTTTTACTTTATCTAACATAGAAATCAACGACCTCACCCTTTGCGCACGGGCTTCATTAAACAAATTCAATTATATCAAGAAAAAAATTCAAAAATTTTGTTGCACTTTGGAATGTGAATCAGAATAAAACTTAATCTTATTACTTTCATGAGTTCCAAAAGCCGTAAATTTTAACTATTTGGAAGTCTCACTCGTCATTTTGGTTTTCAGTCTTTGATCACTTTAATGTTTTAATTAAAATAGAAAACATGTTTTATATTCGATTGTTTTTATAACTCACGAGGAAAAAATGAATGCAAAATTGCGAAAATTCGCCAACATGTGATAAATAATTTTATCGGATTACTTAATTATTATTGCCATTAATTGTTTAGAAAATTTGGTTTGAATTCAAAAAAAAAAAAAACAAAAATCGTACAGAAATAGCTTAACCAATGCAAATAGAATGAGTTATTAAATTGCAGGACATTAATGGTTGGAAACGCTCATAGAATTATATTTTTTGTTTGTTGTGAATATTTTTTTAAATTTAAATCCCACAGGATGATAAAGCTTATGAGAATATTGATTATAAATTTCTATAAAATTTGAGTGAAATTATAAAATGAATGAATCTAGGTGAATCCTTTTGGAATAGTATGGATTTCATATTTATTCCAATAAAGCGTTTACTTTGTATTTAAATGCGGCTTGAAAGTTTATTTTCACAACATTTTGGGAGCACTTTCCCTAGTGATAGTTTCCTTATTTTTTTGATTTGTTAGACTTGCTCAATTTTATACCGAACTTCTCCTTCTTTTCTAAATTTTCAATGTTCTTTTCAGTTTACGCGTTTCAATGCTAGACAATGTTGAAAAATGCACAATTTAATATTGAAAAATAATAAAAATAAAAAAATAACAATTATAATTCAAAATAATACCTGAATAATAATTTACGTTAAGAGCCATTCATGCATCTCGATCAATAGCATCATTCTTATCTGATCATAAGGAATATAGGCAATGGCCACGTTCAGAATTCGAGGGACTAAAATTTCAGTCAAAGCCTAGAATATTGAACGGGAAACTGACTGCAAATGCAGTTGACATTTCCATTTGGCATTAATGGCTTGAAGTAGTTAAGTTTTCTGAATTATAAAACCGATCCATCTGAGGAAACCCGAAAAAAGTACAAACAAGCTCGAAATGACTGCAATGCTAAAATCCGATGTGCAAAATTTACCCACGAACGAAATCTGAGACAAAAAGTTTTACAATGTCCCAAGGGTAGCAAGAGCTTTTGGTCGTTCGTGAAGAATGTAAAAAATTGTGTCTCATCTTCCGTCCCAGCTGTCAGCCCTGTGGACAAAGCAAATCTTCTCGCGGCCCATTTTGCCGCCAGCTCAACACTTCAAGAACTTGCTTTGCTGCCTCCTGTACTCGAGAGCGTCAACTTTTCCATGGGACGGATCTATTTCCGCACTCGTACAGAAGCAAGAGTACTCCAAGATCTTGATATCCATAAATCCGCTGGTCCAGATGGTATTCCCCCCATTCTTCTGAAGAGGTGTTCTTCCACGTTGGCAAAATATATTGCGTAGGCTTTTTCATCTGTCTTACTCTTCTGGTCTCTTCCCGAGTAGATGGAAAACAGCATTTATCCAACCTGTCCCTAAAAAAGGCGAATCTTCTTCTCTCTCCAACTATCGACCCATTGCACTAACGTCCCTGTTTTCCAAGGTCATGGAAACGCTGATAAGCCGTGAGCTAATGAAATATCTCGAAACACGAAAACTCCTCAATGACCGGCAGTACGGTTTTCGTAGCAAAAGATCCACTGGTGATTTGATGGTATATCTCACCGAAAAGTGGAAAACTCTCTACATTTTTCTGGTGAAAGCAAGATTGTTGCGCTTGATATTTTTAAAGCATTTGACAGAGTTTGGCACCAGGCTCTTTTGTCAAAAATGCGTGCATTTGGTATCGACGAATCTCTTATTCAATGGATTAGAAACTTTCTTTCGGGCCATTCAATTCAAGTTGTATTGGACGGTGCCAAGTCTGATATCCACCATATAAATGCTGGTGTTCCCCAGGGCTCCATTTTGTCACCGACTCTCTTTTTAATTTTCATTAACGATCTTCTGTCTGCTACATCTAATCCAATACACTCATTCGCCGACGATAGTACTCTCAGTTTTTCATAGTCGTTTTCAAATTCACGTCCCTCATCTTCGTCCGTGGAAATGGAACGGCAGCGTATGGGGCTCTACGAACAGAGTGGAATTTAATGCCTCCAAAACTCAATGCTGTCTTCTGTCACTAAAGCGAAACGAAAACCCTCGACCATTATCCATGAATGGCGCATGCATTGCTGAAGCGGTGCAAGAAATACTTTACTCCATCTGATCTGGCTGCCATATATAAAGCGTACATTCGCCCCAAACTGGAATACAACTCCCATTTATGGACAGGCGCTCCAAAGACCATCTTTAAATCCCATCCCATTTATGGGCAGGCGCTCCAAAGACTATGTTGAGCCTGCTTGATAGAATTCAAAATCGAGCGATAAAACTCATAGTTACAATGTTACAAAGTCAATTGACTCTCTTCACCACCGTCGTAACATCTCCTGTCTAACACTGTTTTATCGCTTCTACCATAAGCAGTGCTCTAGCGAATTAGCCAGCTGCATTCCACCCTCCTATCACTTTCACCGTAACACCCGTCTCGCCAGGGATGCTCATCAGTTCACCCTCAAGCCCAACTTCGGTTGTACAGTCAAGTATAGAGACTCGATTATTAGCCGCACAACACGAATGTGGAACGCTCAACCACGCTCGGTATTTCCCACTCATTACAATCTGCAGAAATTCAAAAAAATGTTCATCAGTACTTATAGCTATTTCCTCCCTGATCCCTTCCACTCGCGTTATGTATTTACATTTTAAGGGTAGTCGTAACCCCTTGTACGCGTGTGTTGTTTCAAAAAAAAAAAAAATTCACTCCTACTTTCAATTTTCACTTTCAATTTGATCGTTCGTAAAATTGGCGGGAGAAAATATTTTCACAAACGAATTGATTGTTTATAACATTCAATTCTGAAAGATAAAACGACTTAAATGGTCGACACAGAAGACGAAATTTTTCGTGAGTTTAATTTTGTGCATATGTGCCAAGAAAGTGAACTCTTAATTCACATGTGTAGATCAGCTTTTGTTTTGTTTTTAAACGATTTACAAACTGAATTATGAATTTAACCAAATTCAGCCACTTAGAAATCGTAATGCACTTAGAATTTAATTTTCCTCTTCGTTGTCAATAATCGCAGTTGACCAAGAAATCGTGAAGTCCAGCCGTTTTACGGCAAACCAGCTGACTTTTGATGTTTTGTCAGTTAACTGCAAAAGCAGTCAAGTATTTTTAACTGCAAATCCAGTCCACTGCCTCACCAAATGTCAACTAGTTTTGCAGTCAAATTCATGGGTTCTCGACCGATCAGGCCCGGTTGACTAGCTAGTGCCTAGAGATCTGAACGGGGCCAATATGTTAACATAGTTCAAATCGTATATATTTAACATGATTTCGGATTTGTAATTCACAGATATGGTGTTTAAAGGGAAAGAACTTCCGAAAGTGTCATCTGGTAAATCAGATGTCATGCTATGAAAGTGTCTTTTACATTTATGTTCAGATTACTTTGACGAACCCCTATGCAAGGACTCACACCTTCACAATGTTCAGAAACCGCTAAGTTTTACAAAAACCGGAGGGCTGTAAGCCAAGCTTTGTGGATTATTGGGTATGCTCACAAAGTCAAAAGGTTTTTCAACAAAGGTACAGTTGTCCATTTTTTTTTCAAAATTGAAGATAGAGAAAATCTTGATAGTGTGCAAGTATATGAGTTCCAATCATTAAGTCAATCGTCCTGAGAACATACTACTGTGTCCAAAAAATAAGGTGACATTGTATTTATTTTGAAAATTCTTTATTTATTCTTCCAAATCAATTTCATCCCCTTTAAAGTAATCCCCTCCCGATGCAATGCACTTATGCCAACGGATTTTCCAATCTTTGCAAACACTGGTTGTAGTCACTTTCCGGGATGGCCTTCAGTTCTTCGCTCTTCGTCTTCGCTGCGGCTTGAATCTCCTCTATCGTATCAAAACGGTGTCCCCGGAGCGGTCTTTTGAGCTTGTTGAACAGGTGGTTGCGCAACGATATGGGTTAAGTTTTTGGCGAAATGATCACGAATTACGAGTGCGGTATGGGATGGTGCATTAACGTGGTGTAAAAACCAAGAATTGTCTTTCCACAATTCCGCCCTTTTTAGGCGGAGAGCGTTACGCAAACGACGCATAACGTTCAAATAATATTCCTTGTTGATTGTTTGCCCAGTTGGAAGGAATTCATAAAGCACAACACCACGATAATCGAAGAAAACAGTCAACATGACCTTGATTTTTGAGCGACTTTGGCGCGGTTTTTTTGGTCTCGGCTCTCCTTTGGCACGATATTCGCTCGACTGATCGGTTGTTTCGGGGTCGTAAGCATAGATTCAAGTCTCATCGCCAGTTATAATACGTTTCAAGACATTCTGGTAGACGGACAGCATTGTTTCACACACTTCAACGCGACGCCTTTTTTCCAAAAAATTCAATGTTTTCAGTACCAGTCTAGATTTGACGCGCTTTATGCCCAAAGCATCCTTCAAAATGGTATTGACTGAGCCTTTCGATAAGCAAACTTCATCAGCAAGGTCTCCTATCGTTAATCGATGGTTTTTCAACACCAAATCTTTGATTTGTTGGACGTGAGCTTCATCGGTTGAGGTTGATGGTCGCCCAGAACGGTGTTCGTCTTCGACACGTTCACGGCCGGCTTGGATATCACTATACCACTATACCACTTGTAAACATTTTTTTTAGACATAGCCTCATCATCAAAGGCTTTCTGCACCATCCTCAACGTATCCGCAGCAGAAAATTGATTCCGCAAACAAAATTTAATGCAAATTCTTTGCTTAATAAATTTCGACATCGCAAAAAACGAAAAACGAAACGAAAAAACTTTTAGCAGCTCACAAAACGACGCGTATCTCAAACACTATGAATATATATTGACATGAAATTTCACATAGATGTCACTGACAGTACTACCAACCTAAAAAGAAAGTAAAATTTCCAAATCTCTCGACGCGCGCAGTTTAAATTCATATGTCACCTTATTTTTTGGACACAGTAGTATATTACTTGATTTCTTATGATTTCTGATGAGCAATGGAGCTGTCTGTGTCGAACATAGAATTCAAAAAGAAACAGATATAAAACATAAGCCATATCATAAATTATCGTTTAGTCATCACTGAAAAGAAAATAGTTTGAAGATATCCCGAATACTTTGTCAACAAAGTTTCGTACACTTATGCGAGTGGGATTTTGTCAGATTTAGCGTGACTTGAAATAAATATTTAAATCTACATGCTGACTTTCTAAGCTTGCAAAAGTTCAGAGAAGTTTACTTCAGGCGTGCGTCAACCTTGTTAAAGCAATGTCCAGCGTTCATTGAAAAAGCACCAGATATTTTTAACGCATTCACCTCTCACGAGTTTTGGATGAGCATCGTAGAAGGTTATTGTAAAAACAGGAAATTTGACACTTCAGACTTGGCTACTGTGAGTCCCAACCCCCATATAAGGAAGGAACATCCTTCAGATATACGAATATTTAAAATTTATTTAATGTTTCTTTCCCAATTTTATGTATGTAACCCGGCGTCAGTGAGGTCGGGTATATCCTCAATAAATATATAGTAATATATCCAAAGTTAATATTAATAAAAGGTTTTTACACGCAAAAAAAGGCATCAAAGTTTTGGGTATATCCCTCCTTTTTTACGCCGGGTTCATAATAACAAAGATTAAAATATATCCTATTACTGAAATTCTACATACCTTATTCAAAATGTTGATTTTTCAAGAAAATTATTACTATTTTGACAATTTAGGCCTTAATCCATTTGTTATTCACAGTTGAAGTAAATCATTTTCGTCAGGGGTAATCCAAATGAGATGCATGTGTATTAACTTTTAATGAATTTGTTAAAATGTAAGCACTACTGTCACTACGTTTTATAAATTTACATACATACGAAATATATATACTATCCTTCTTTAAGTATTTATTTCTTAAGTTAATTTCTTTCTTATTTTTGAGAATATTTGTAAGAAAATGTATTTTACTTTAACTTATTTTTTTTTTCCTTTCGCTTTTGTCAATATTAGTAACGTTTTTGTTTTTTTTTTAAATACTTATATTTTTTTTCATTCACCTAAAATTAAACACTTTGTATAGAGGACGGTTGATTGAGATGTGTTTATTGATTATTATTTTTCTTAATTTTCTTTTTAAAACTATAAGTTTAACAACAATTCGATTTAAAGTACTATTCTAATAATGGAGCAGTTATAGCACATGGTAATATTACATACGTATATAACATCTCTTATAGTTTCACTTCTATTTATATATATGTATATATATATATATATGGATGTATATATATTTTATGTATAACAAAAATTTATGACTGTTTTAAAAATATATATATATATATATTTGTTTTTGTTTTTTTATTTATTTTATAGTCATATGTATTTTTATTTTATTTAGCTATACAACTTATTTTCACAACCACACGAGAGATTCAGAATATTTTCTTTTGTTATTCGAAGATAGGTAGTAAAAGTTTAGTTTTGAGTGTGAGTTATTATATTACAATCAAAATAAACAGTTTTTTATTTTCTTTTTACTTTTATTATTCACTTATAAAAAGGTGGATTTGTTTTTGTTCACTTTAATGCTACGAAATATTTTGATTTAGTTTTTTATTTTATTCTCTTCTTTCTTAACTCTATTATTAAACAAGTAATTTTATTTTCGTAACGTAAACTTTCAATTCTTTTTCATGACTGAAGATATCTTCGTTAATCATTTTGCTTATAAGACACAACCACTGTTAAAATTTTTTTTTTTATATTTTTTATTTTTCGTTTTGATTGCAGATTGCTAATGCTGTTTATTTTTTATTCATTTGATTTTACAATATTGTGATATTTTCACATAGTCTGTCATTTAATACTTAATTTGTTTGGGATGAAAACGAGAGTCCTTGAATGTTGAATGCTGAAAAAGGAAGAGAAGTTGTTTGAATTTTTCGCTTTCGCAGTAATGGAGGCAAATGGAAAAGGACTTGAAACTAAAATTTAAACGAAACTTAGAAAAATGTGAGTTAAAAGAAACTCAAATTGTTGCAAAAGAAAAAAAAAATTAAGAACGTAATTTAACTGAAGAAAAAATAAAAACAAATGTTTATGTACATTTACATAGCTTAATTTTATGTATGTACACATGTATATTGATTTAAAATGTTGAGTTAAACAATTCACATCAGATTTGTATGATATTATTGTCATATGAAAACGATAAAAGGAATATTTTTATCACAAGCTCGTTAAAGATCTTTCAAATTTCTGAAATTAAATAGGAAAACTCATATTTGAGTGGCGTTCTTCAGAATGGCAATAAAAAAGTTATCGTGGTGTTTTGTTTGTTATGCAAAATAATATTTTCCTGAAAATTTTTTCGTAGGCAAGATACATGGCTCGCTCGTGGCTCTTTTTGTTTTGAAAATTAAAACTGGATTGGCTTACTCCACCGTGAGTGCAGAACTAGTAAACCATACATTTCGAAAATCACCTGAAACACACCGTTTATAAAAAGTAAGTCGAGAGAAGCAACAAAATTCTGACAACTTCAAGATCGTTTAGAAGCGGGGCGATAAGAAGTCTTAAATCGAGAACAGGCTTATGAAACAAGCTTTGGAACCACAGATTGACTTTAATTGAACTGCAAGTCTTTGAACGACAAACCGAAAGATCACTCGAAATGTGCTTTCTTATTAATTTAAGGCGGCACTTCAGTGCCTGGTGGACTAGTGACCGACTCAACAAGCTTCACCAGATAGTTCGAACCCTAACTAGCTGTCTCCAGTTTAACCCGTCGAGTTGGTTGAGGTTCCGTTCTACCTTTGTACGTTACCTGAGTCTCGGTCTTCTTCTATTACTCAGCTCAACTTGTCATCAGACTGCACATGCTTTCGTCACCCTGACTTTTAACTGAAAAATAAGGTTCCAAAGGAAAAGCCTAATTAGCTTGTAAAGTACATTTAGTTAGTACTAAGCTAAGCTTATAAATATTTAAAAGGAGGACTTAAGCTTGTTGGTAAAAAGTAGCAAGATTTCTTTCGGGAATCAGAGCCCAGTCTTTATTAAGCCTTATTTTTCGCACAAATGGCAGTGGTTGCATCTGCAGTTTATTGCAGACTTTGTTCGTACAAAGAAGCTTTTTTTCCGTTTTTCTCATTGGAGGATTGTTAGAAATAAGACCGTTAATGAATTTACCAAATCCGATCTTGGGGCATCACACTCAATAGCTTGGCGCGTGCATAAGCTACTGAGCAATAAACGTCTATAGGACATTTGTCTTGCACCATACAGAAGCACTTTGACGTTATTTAGAACTTTTCCTAATGCTGTAGATATTTATAAATATGGCCAAATTCACGTCTCAGCTTCGAGGAAAAATGTACATCAATTGAAGAAAAGATTTTGTAGAGTTTTTTTGAAGGACTTAATTTAAGACAATGATAAAATAATAATTGGAGAACATTGTACTTGATTTTCATGTCAAAATGAAAAGATTTCAATTAGAAATTTTATTATTGATTTGTTATTAAATTACAAAACTGATTTTGATAATCAAAACCTGTTGTGATTTTAAACATAGTGGCATTTGAAAACGCTATTTGGATGGGCTGCTGGTTAATACTGACAATGCCGAGCCCACAGCAAAATAAGTACCATGGTACTTAATAAAGCAATCGAAGAAGATCTATGTACAAAAACTGATTAGGTGAAATCAAACAGATGTTTTTTCTCACTAAATGTGGCACTGCCAAATTATTTTCTGTAAGACCTTAATAAAGTCAATACGTCCTTGAAATCAAAAATGTAATAGCGTAAAAATTGTTAAGAAACCATATGGACATGATGTCTACGCCTTCTCGACAATGACAAAACGCACATGAAAAAAAGGAAGAGTGATTTTCAATAAACGTTTCCAAAACATTTTTAAATAGCTCATTTGACAGTTTAATAATAAACAAATTGCCAAAATGAAGATTTACTGAAAGAAGTTATCAATTCTCATCTGTTTCGCACTCACTAGGTTCGTGATTCTTGTACTTATCCACGTACACTTCAACAATAGATGCTTACCAAAATAAACATGAACATTTCTTTCGCCACTTTGTTTGAATTGTATGAAGATGATTTACCAAAATTATGATGAGTATCCTGTTAGAAGATACAAACCATGTGAATATGAATTCTTAAAAAAACGTGTCAAATGATTTTCCACAATCTAAAAATAGGTGGAAAGAATGCTTAATTGAACAGTTTTTAATTTTTCAACATCCTGTACTCAAATAGGTATGGTCTTCATTAGAAAAGTAAAGGAGAGGTGATGATTATATTTAAGAATACAACAGAAATACTGAACTTATTCATATTATTTGTTATTGATTGGCTCTCTAGATGCCTATTTATTTATAACTTATAAAGAAAAAGTTATAATAAACTTAATGGGCCGGAAAATATTGTCATATTATTCTATTGGGATGGTTCGGCATTTTTTTATTTTTTTTATTTTGAATTATAGAAAATAGAACCCACTTGTGTTGCATGGTTTATATTACAATTATTTTCATTTCATCGAATCACTATCAAAATATGCGGCATACTACACGGTCTTCTTAAAATAAATTTCACAAACATACAAAGCCTCCTTCTGGGCTTAAAATTCAGTTTCGGTTTATAAATTTTGTTTTTTTTTATGATGTAAATACAAATCTACTGTTTTCGAATATTTCCCTTTACTTGTGTTATAAGACTTTGCTTTAATGGGTCAATGGTCACTGTGAAATATCCCAGGAGGCAAAATGTATGGCAAAAGCAGACACATTTTTTTAATGCTTCGATTAAGAAGCTTGACTTTTAATACGGCTTTAAGGGACCGTGGTCGATAGTATTTGGTATTTTTTTACACTTGATACCCTCACTCGTTCCTGGCGAAAAGTTTGGTTACAGAAAGCCGGACAACAAAGGACGGAACCTTAAATATGAGAAAATATGTAACTTTTTTCCGTTCACATACAATTATAAGCATATTAAGTGGAATACTTCAGAAAATGTAAGCAAGATGATCACAAAAATTTAAATTAATGAAACAACAACAACCACGGCCTTTTTTCAACATTTGTGTCAATCAGTCTCGTTCAGCAGTTTAATCAACAAATAGACAACTAATTATATAAAATCAAGTAAATTATGAAAAGAATTCCATCCATTTCTCATTTTATTCAATGATGACTTGTTTCAATAACATCCCAAATCTAGACTAGGTGTTCAAGTCACGTAACCGCTTGGTTAAGAGGCACTTACAAACACCAATAAGCAGGGTTGGAGTACTCCAAATAAAGGCTGGTGAGAGGTAATACGATTATGTTCTTCGATTAAAGATTCAACCTGCTTCTGTAGTTTGATTTCAAAAATGTTTCCCTTCAACAAATAGTAGAAAAAAATAAGCAAATTAAAAACAGCTGTTCTATCTAAATACACTCGATCTAAATGCTTAGATTAAGTGGCAATTCTAACAAAACACATTTACGAAACTCAGATTTTTTTTCTTTTATAAACACATATAGAAAAAAATTCTTGAGGCTTTGACAGTTCTCAAAATCTATGAATTAATTCGAAAAATAAGTCCGTAACCAAATATCGAAATACAAGCCGAATCACATAGATTTTCATGCATACCCATTGAGCAAACTGTTTCTAGATAAATTAGTACTAATCAGCAATGAATATTAACAACATTGCGGAAGTTCATCTTACAACCAAGAAGAGATTTAAAAATATTTTATTTATGTGAACCTAAAATTAATACCCAAGACTGCATTAAAATCCTAAAAAATTAATAATAATCTTGTTACAAAAAATTCAAAACTAATCAAATCAAGTGAGCTTTAAAAGATGTTTGCGAAAATGCTATTTTTTCAGGAAGGGAAATAAGACACTAATTATCTGGTAATTAGTCTGGTGGCGAGATGTATTTTTCTACTCTTTCATAAAAAAAACTAATAACAAACTACAATACAATTCAACTCAATTTTCAATACATTGCCGATGGTTTTACGACTAGCTAGCATAATATAGATCTTGAATGGCATCCTACCAATAAAAACCTTGTGCCGGCCAAAACACATTTTCAAAATGACTGATTACAGAATTATTTGACTTACTGTCCATCGTTTCTTGGTAGGCTTGTGTGGCACGTTGCTTCAATTTATTTGAATTGTAGCTCGCCCAAACTCAAATCCTCAATAAGGTTATCATGCCTCGGCATCACTCTCCACTGACTGTAACTTTTCTTCCAGTATGGTCTTTGAAGCGAAATGATCCAGCTATTAACCCGAAACCAACTCGAAACTCGAAAACCAACAGTCACACCATCAGGAGCGTTCCGTTATAAAGAACTATAACTATTTACGAATTTTCCAAGCATTTAATACGCTTGTTTACCTAGCATTCCAGATGGAAATGTTCATCCATCTAAATAGATGATTTTTTGAACAAAGGTGTCATTAATTTTTACCTGCTCTACAGTCAAAGGAGTGAACAAGAAACAGGTGGTCAAATTGCTTTAACTCCTTAGTCAACAGACAAGGTCCAGTCAGTCCAGTGAATGATCCTAGATCTTTACGCGAAATTCTCCTCAGGCTGGTGCGACTGTTGTTCATTTGCTGAGAACTTGGAACCCTGACTCTGTTGCGTACAGAACGAATCTGAAAAAATAGTTGCATAAATTTTGTTCACAATCTTCCGAACACAAGCTCCCGGTGGTGCAATATTTTTACCGAAATATTCTCGTTGAATGCGGATTTAAAAATTGAAATTAAAATATTGCTTGAAGTTTGTCAAAGCTCTGCCTTAACGCACATTGCATTGACAACTCTCCAGCAATTTACACAAATGTAAATCGAAGGCCTCAAAAATACACACAGCTCTTCTGTAAAGTTTTAAACATTGTAAAGTTTGCTTTTTATTTTATTTTCCGACACGATAGCCTTTTTAAAAATAACTTCGACTAATAATTTCCCTCTGAAATCATGCTTCCAAATTTCTGGAAAGTAATTCGAGCCATAACCAAATAACTGTAGTGTAATTTTGAGTGCCATGTGATGGCCACCAATCATGAAATATGAATAAAAAAAAAACCCTCCCGCTTTTTAATGATTAATGTTATTGTTTAGCCTGTGCGTTGACAGCAGAAAAAGGAAAAATAACAATATTAATTCGCGAAAAAAAAAAAAACAAACAAAAACATTTTGATGTCATCGTACTCGGGCGTATGTGGAACATTTTTTTTTAAATCGCTGTTAGATCTTCTTTAAAAGCACACATCCCTAGTTATAACTTGAATTGCAAAAGTTTTCGAAAATTTGAATCTCAATTGATAAAGAAACCAGCTGCTGCACTTGGACGTATACACGCACATGAAGCGAAGTTAATTTCGCTTAAAAAGAACTCACTACACTATCGGATTGCTTTCTTGCAAAATGCACACGCAGACACTTTACGAAAAAGTTCTTCTTGCGTGTAGATTTATATTTTTATTATTAATATTATCATTGTCATTATCGTTATGAGCACCCGACCATCCTCAAGCTGTTTTCAAGTTTCAAGTTAGAAAAGGCAGCATGCCCATGGCTCTGTTATGGATAAAATTACATCTCTGCACATACAAAAACAAAACACTTAAAAAAAAAAGAACGAAAAAAAAAACATTAATTGATGATGCTGGTTGGGGAAAGTACACATAAAATAAAAAATCAATAACTTCCCCCAACTACATGTTATCTCAGGTAGACAGTTCGGCTCGGTATCTCCTTCTCGCTCGAGCGAGATTCTTTCATCTTTCGCACAGCGTCTGTGCATATTTTCTAATGTTTTTCTTGGATCCAAATCATAAAAATAACAAAGTTAATATGAAATTAATAAATTATTTAATAAGCATTGTCAGTTGGACTACGAGCTCTACTCCATCAATCATCAGCTTAGAGAGAAGATCCAACCTTATCCTATCAGCATCCTCATCGACATACGTACCATTTGTACATACACAGATCCATGTTCGAATGGTTTATTCATTATTTCAACATCGATTGCATTCGCATACAATCAAATGGGATAGTGTCACAACACACAACTCACAATCACAAGTGAACGTGGTTGGTATGGCATAGTAAGGATGTATACAAGTGAGAGAAAGATGGCGCGAAAAGGAGCAATCTCATTCTAAAAAGGATATACACACCAAAACTCTTAAAACGATTTCAGTTTAACGTACAACAAAAAACAAAAAGCCAACGAATAAATAAATAAAAACGTATCTATTTTATGTTTCTGTTCCTTTTTGGGCCAAGATAAAAACCCATTGCGAAGTGAATTTGGGCCTTTCTGCGCTGCATATCGCACACAAATGTACAAACAAAAGGACAAACAGAAGAGATAAAAGTGCGCGCACACATACGGTTATGCACCGCATCACAATGCCACCCAAGGAACCAAAAATAGGTGAAGGTCGGACTTTTAATATTTCGCACATACTAGTGTCGTTCTTATGATTTAATATTAAATTCCTAGATACTTTTTATACACACCTCGATTTATCCATGAATGCACATTCAAATCGTTATCCATATCCATGTTGTTGAGTTATTTTCGTGTTTTTCTTTTTTTCGTTATCTTTTGTTTTTTTTGTGCTCCTTAAATTGATACAATATCCTCCATTAAACAAGCTTCAGGATTCAATTGCTTTAACATATCCACACCGACGACAACGACATTCTATGAATTCAATTTTCAACCGCAAACAATTTTGCAATTTTGAATTGCCTTTTTTTTCTGATAAGTGCAAAATCAAAATTACCGACGGACCAAGGCAACGGCATCGATGATAACGAAAAAGAACGCATTCAACACATAATTTTATTTTTCTATTTTTATTTTTGTATTTAGTTAACACAACAATTATGCAGGACGATTCAAAACATTTATATTTTTTTTTACATATTTCTAATCTTCGTGTCTCACCAACAACTTTTTTCGAATCCGTTTATTCTTACATACATATATATATATATATGTATTTTTTTTCACGACTTTTATTTAATATTATTGATATTTTTTTTTCGATTATTTTTTCACTTGTATTTGATTTTTTTATAATTAAACTTTTTAATTATTTTTTTGAAAGCAAAGAAGACACAAATTATGACGAGGAGGAGCACTGTTGGGTGTATTTTTTTTTCTTTTTGTTAGTACACAAGTAAATGATTGAATTAATGTAAATTTAAATTTAAAAAACTATGGTTATTAAAAATTCAACTAAATATTTGTATATACAAATATATATAATATTTTTGGTAGAAAAATAAATAAAATAAAACGCGCCGTGAAAAAAATGTTGGTATGTTGCGTATGCATGCGAACCAACTGCGATAGGACACTAGACCATGGCACAACAATGAAGAGAGAGAGTCTCTTTTTGCCACGGGGATGCTGGGTAGAGTAGCGCGCCGTGTTTCATGTACCGTTGTTGTATCTGTACGTGGATGCTGAATGGAGCATAGAGGAAATGAGTTTTCCACTGTACACATGAGCGGTTGTGAAAATTCCTCTCGTTTTCGTGCAAAGAGTATTCAGCAAGTGAGAGAGAGTCTGTATCTGTATCTTTTTTTTTTTTTCGCATGTGTTTTTATCTGGATTCGTGTAGTTTCGGTCAGTTTTGAAGGTACACGAGATAACACGAGGAAAGCATTACATCCACTCTCTTATAGATATAAAGATATAAATAGGTTACACGATTTGTTGTCGAAATGTTGTGCTATTGTGAAACGTATAGTATTCCCTTTAGAGAATTGAAAGGGGGGCTTTTTTTTTTTGAACGTTTGTAATTTGAAGAGAATAATAGCGAGACATGAGCACAAGCGACAGAGCGAGAAAGACATGGTATTCATTTTATAATTTTTGATAGCACACGATTAAAACACGTTAAAGTGTAATTAAAGAGCTTTTCATGTGAATTCCTTCTGGAGCATAAAATATTTTCCAGTTAAATTTCGCCGTAATGGGGATTTTCAATTAGGTTCTGGTATTGGTTTTGTATTTGAAAGATAAGTACAAAAAATTGAATGGTTTGCTATCAGGTCGCGTAATATTTGTTTGAAAAATCTTCAGTTTGCAGCTGCTTAGGTAATATGAATATTCCATTCCATAACATTTGTTTTAAATACAGCAAGATTCATTAAAAAACCTCGTAGCTAATATAAAAAATCTGCTTAACAATGACTGCCCCAACATCAAAGGGACTCATCTTTTAAACGGTACCAGCTCAGTGCATGTGGAAAATTTCTCTTGCCACCACGTGTTTGATTGGGCTAATAATGTAACTGAGTAATAAAGGCCTCTGGAAGAGCTGAATAGCACAAAAGCATGCATCTTATCAAATTCGGATGAAAATGTTCTTTGACGTTTAGAGAAAAATTGTTTTAAATGACTTTTGGTCCTCTAAACGTGGGTCGAGTATAACTTATCCTTTAACTTCAGTACAAATAAATCCTAAACTGTGTTTTCCTCCGGCGGAGTAAAAACTAAAAAACAACACAAAAACCAGAAACCTCTAGTGATATTCAAAAACAAGGAACAACCATGTTCGAGCTGATCATATGCAGACTCTTCAGGTCCGAATCTAGATATCTATATCTCGGAGTTGTTGCAGGATATGCTCGACATTGACATCCGCAGTGAAGTGGCAACGCTTGTCGATGGCAGCAATGAGTTTGCATCGCTCGTTAATGACCTACCGTGCTCATTCGATCATGTTGATGCAATATCAAATGATATCAGTATATCCTGTGCCAGCAGTAGAATTGGTCCAACATGGTCATCGCCATATATTTACTATGTCGATGTTGGAGCCTGTGTGAATCCAATCTCGGTAATGCCCATCATTTTATCATCGATGCTACAAAGATTACCGAAAACCACACTCAATGCAAATGGCCTGCGCAACACATCATCGTCACCAGGCAGTCCTGACGAGGCAAAGAGTCATTTGCAATTTTCACCACAACAAATGAGAATATCAGCGTTGAGGCCAGAAATCAAGGCCCCCAATCAAGCGAACCAGAATTCAAATATAATCCTGCAGCGCAAACATGTTGCGATTGAATCAATAAAGAAGCACTTATCCTTAGAAATGCGAAGATCGTCAATGGCATCGGCGTCGACATCGATGTCAAATGGAATTCTTAATTCAAATAATAATGAAATTCTATCGGCTGGAACGAATACAATTAAACTAGCTCCTGGTATCGATGAGTTGACCTTCGCCAATAGCATCACATACAACAAACTCAAATAACAGTCCACGACATCGAAAACCTCATGGGGCACTCTCACTTCCAATGGCACATTGTACTAAAGAGAGATCGTGATTCTGGTCCGCTGCACAATATGGCCACATTGAATGGCAGCACCTCCTACAACGGTTGGACGTTGGCCGGTCTTACACCGACAATTATCAACCTCAAACCATCAAATAAATTGAAAGCCCAAGTCGAGTCTGAATTTCCGAAGCCGGCTTACTCTTACTCCTGCCTCATAGCCATGGCATTGAAGAACTCCCGCAGTGTCCGAGATTTTCAGCTTTATGTGTGAGCATTTTCCATACTTTTAGACAGCATGCAGTGGCTGGAAGAATAGCTTTCGTGTTTCGAAAAAGTCGAGAAGCCCGGCACCAATGGAGGACAAAGAAAAGGCTGCCTGTAGGCAATGAATCTACATCAAATTGCGAAAATGGACGAGGAAGTGCAGAAGTGGTCGCGTAAAGACCCAACGGCCATACGCAATGCGATGGTATTTCCGGAAAATCTGGAGGCACTCGAATGCGGTGAAATGAAGCACTGGAGATAGCGCTGTTGAATTCGATAGCCAAGAGTTGGATAAGGAATTGGATGAGACTATTGTTGAAATGCACGATATGTACGTAGAAGAGGATGACGATTGTGGCCCACAACAGTAAAGAGACTTTGATATTTGATATTTGAAATTTCAAGAACATTAACATCTTGTTTTCATCGGCTACAAAGCAAAAATACTAGTTTATTTATTTATTTATTTATTTATTTAATTATTCATTTATTTATTTATTTTTTTATTTTTAATTAATTGAATTCGTTATTTACATTTTTATTTTTTTACAATCTTGTTTCCTTCATAAAGTAATTAAGGCACTTAAACTCTAGTCATTAAACTTTAAGCTTATATAAAATAATTGTTAACAAACATATGCATAATATGATCATTTACCTATTGTCACATATGTCTGTATACATAAATATATATTTATTTGCTGTTCTGTTTTTTTTTTGTTCTCTCTTTAAAGGTTTTGTCTCATTTTCCTTTAAATCGCTGTATTATTGTAAAGTATAACTCATTTCGATTGTGATATCTAATCCTATTTCAAGAGTAATATATAGCCATACAAAAACTCTGAACTGTAAAATTTGCGGTTACACCGTAATTTGTAAATTTAATCTCGAAATAAATAAATCTATCTCTCTAATATATCTATATAGTTGGGAAAAAGAGCCTCTGAGTTATTCGATATTTGCACCGAATTAATCCAAACAAGCACCCAATATGCTACAGTTCAAGCTTTACAGTTCAGGCTTTACTAAGCTGAGCCTGCTTGATAGAATTCAAAATCGAGCAATAAAACTCATAGAGGACAAAAATGTTACAACGTCAATTGACTCTCTTTATTACCGTCGTAACGTCTCCTGTCTAACCATGTTTTATCGCTTCTACCATAAACAGTGCTCTAGCGAATTAGCCCGCTGGATTCGACCCTCCTATCACTTTCACCGTAACACCCGTCTCGCCAAGAATGCTCATCAGTTCACCGTCAAGCCTAGCTTCGGTCGTACTGTCAAGTATAGAGACTCGTTTATTAGCCGCACAACACGAATGTGCTCTACCACGCTCGGTATTTCCCACTCATTACAATCTCTTCCGATAGAACAAACTAATGGTGACAAGAAGTCAATTCATCGAACACCAACTGAAAGAAAACATTACAATCAACAGCTATTGAATTTAGATTGAAAACTTACTCAGATTTATCTTTCTGAAGCAGAGCAGCAACAAAATATGATTGTCAAGCCGTTGTTCCCTTTAGAACTAAAATTCTGGCACCAAGTGCTGAAGATTAGACAGGAAATAAAAGCAAATGGATCGGATCCTATTTCCTATATGCATGTGCAGGAAATAGGAATGCATTAAGTAAATAAGCACATAGTATAAAAGTCAGTTCTTGTTACATTTAAAAACAATTTTTAGTGAAACTAAGAATCTAAAACCAAAAACATCACGGCACTACTACACGTCGCACAAGAAAATTCTTATTTGTATTGATATACTTTTGCGTATACTCTTTTGCCCCTGCATTAGAAACACCAATCGAAAGTTATCTTAAGTATTGTCAAAGGTCCCCTACTAAATGTGCATTTCTTTTTTCTTAAAGGATTTCATTCTTGCCACTAGTTTGTCTAAAGAAAGACTACGTCATGTCTTTTTAAAGCCTCTTTTATACCTTCAGACAATAGAGTTTCGAAGAAGTATAATGTCCTGTGAAAGCATTATCTCTACAGTACTTTCCTAAGTGACAAAACTTGTACCTTTTACAAATTGCGTGTCAACAAACTTTAAACACTTCGGTGTGGTGACTATATTTGGAAACCAGAGACAAAAGAGAAGGACGTCACACAAGCTCGAGTAGAGAAAATTGGATCATCTCGACGGAATTTCTGTGTGCCATAATAAATGTAATAAATATGGTTTTGACGGCAGGCAATTTATATCTCCACCTGAACCCAACAATTTTTAACGTTGAAATGCTACTGCTTGAATTTCCTACAAATGGCTTAAATAATTTCAATAACGCACGCTTAGAGTGAAGGAAATGAAGTCCAGTTGGGAGTTGGGTGTCTGGAACATAAAAGCAAGCATCGTTTGAGCCATAAAACGTTGCATCTTTAATTTGGAAGAAGCATTACATTTTCAAATACGTTTGGTTTACCAATGTTAAAAAAAAATTAAAATGCCCCTTATGGTGTTGGACATTCAATTGGGAAGTAGATTAAAGTAGATTTATATTTTGTCATTTTTAGCCTATGAAAACTTATTTTCGAGAAATGTTTATCCATGTTGTTTGAGGGTGTTTATTTTACCTGGTTCCCACACTCCACATTTTGTGCTTACGATAGCTGTTAAAGTCCCGGATTTTCAGCGGGTTTTATGGCCCATTTATCATCCGCAAAGATACACCACTGCGAACGTTTCTTAGTAAGCATATGAAATTTATAACTTTTTGAAGGGGCTTTCTATTTTAAGTTGCGCATTATCAAAAAGTTTAGTTTTAATAGATGTCTAGGTGTTGTTGCCTTAAGACATTTTGCCATTATTTATTCATAAAAGTGTAAGCCGTTTTTTAACTTCAAACGAAACACTTATTTCTCCGTTTTTTTTGATGAATTTTTCTTCACAAATTGTTTACTAAATATGCAAAGTTTCATTCAGTGAAAACGCTATCTTCACCCTGCTTAGTTTCCCACATCCATTTTCGATAAGAGTGTCCACGTGATATGAATACGTGAATAGTTGTTTCAGAATTGGACACAATCTTGATGCCTGGGAAACCGCCAAAATTAATTCAATCCTGAACCACGTGAAGATTGCCAGTAAGATTTGCAGTTGATGGTCTCGACTATTACTTAAGCCGACAAAAGAGGTGATCTTCATTCTCCTTGTGGTATCCCCACCAGGACTTCTTTTTCTTTTAGATTCATCACCGCCTTGTAGTACATTCTTGCGGTATCTCGTTTTTGTATTTGGAGACAACCTCTTTTGTTAATACAACTTTTGAACGCAGTTTTGGGTATCCAAGTTTGTTGAAAGAAAACTACTTTGGCTTTGGAGTGTTTTTTTAACTTTGCATCTAGTCTTTTCTTTGCAAACTTAATAAAAATATTTGTAAGCTAATATAACTACTAAGTTTAATGCAGAAAAGAAAAGATACCAGCATTTGCTTCGATTTGTTTTGGATTCATCGATAAATAACTAGATATTTTTATTTGGCTAAGTTGCCATTTCAGAACGAAATAACAATTTTACCAACTATTAGCACTTTATTGTTACTGATTTACACTCAATTTTGATTTGCTTTAGAATATGTAAATACAGCAGTTTCAAATGTTTCTAATCTAGTTGAGTTAAAGTCTCTGTTAAAGGCTTGGAGGATTGATTGCTTGTTCATTTTATGCGAATATTGTAGGAGCTCGATTGTATATATTGAGGACACATTCCATGTTTGATTTTGTAAACTTAAACCATTGTCATCATATAAAGGCGTTGATAAATATTTAAACAATTAAGTGTGTTTAGCATACTTATTATTGGGATATAACAGTCACATTTGAGCAGTATTCGCATCGCTTTGTTCTATTGTTTTTGGAGTCTTATTTTTTAAGTGACCATATTCAAAGTGGGATTTTACGGTTGCATTGTAGACTTTTATTGCACGTGAAAATGAAATGTCTACGCCCATATCTCAGGACTCCTAATTTTTTGCATATTTTCTTGCAGGAAAAGTTCTTAAAAGATAATTTGCTGTCAAGTACTAAACCGAGGTATTAAATATATGGAACTACTTCTATTTTTTGTTTTCTATGTGTATTTTTGTAAATCATTGCGAGAGGGGATTTTTAAGTATCATACATTTTGTTTTGTCAATATTGAGTATTATTTTGTTCATTGAAAGCCTCGGTTATTTGGTCCACGTTTGTTTTTGTGTTTTCTCCAGAGAGATAAGGTAGAGCGTCATCTGCAGAAAGAACTTATTTACTTTATTTTAAAAATTTTTCAATGTCGTTTATATAGAGAAGAAATAGTAGTACTCCAAGAATGTTTCCTTGTGGCACTCCTATATCGACATTTACTCATGCGAATATTTTTTGGTAAATTTTTGTTCTTTGAGTTCTTCCGCTTGTAAATGATTTAAACCATATTTATTCTGTTGTTTTGATCCCGTATTTTTTTAATTTTATGGTTAAGAGTTTCAAATGCGCGCTTAAGGCCAAGTTAAACCGCCACTACGCAGTGGTTTTTGTCTATTTTGTTTTTCCAGTCACTTAAAACATAACTAACACAAGTTTCACAAGAATGTTTGGCACGGAAACCGGATTGATTGATACTTAGAACATTTTGGTTATCAATATGTTCTTGGAGTTGTAGCATAACTATGTTTTCGGTTATCTTTTCATACAATGGTACAATGTTTATGTAATGGTCGGAATTCACTACACAATTGCATTATGAATTTTTTTTCTTTTGTATGATAATCGTTTCTTTTCAAGATTTTGGGAAAACGCCAGCACGGAGGTTACAGTTAATTATATGCAGAAGAACTGGACTAATAACATGGAAAGATTCTTTTATCATTTGTATATTTATGAAGTTAAAGTCATTTTTTTTATTTAGTATATTTATTGCACTTAGTAATTCTTCACTCTTAACTTAAAATCTATTTTGCACTCTTGGATTGAATTAACATATTTAGAGTTTGTTCTACTTTTACGTTACAGATATATTTATTGTTTGTTAGAACGTAATCAATGACTTTTCTAGTAGTTGGTGTTATGTTGTTAAGTATTGTCGTTTATTATATTCGAGATATGACGTCGATTTGTGTCGTTTGTGACCAGTCAGTTTATGTTCATATCACCAACTAAAATAAAGTAACCATTGCACTGTTCAAAGTCGGGACAGAATTCACTTTTAGAAGAGTTATGAGATCGGTAAATCCCACAGACATGTATCATTTCATTGTTATTTTAATAATAAATATGTACACCACCAGTATGACTTGATTCACTATTTCACTCAATCGGTCTGTGTTCATTCGTTACATGGGTTTCAGTTGTAATAATAATGTCAAAGTCGTGTGTTTATATTAGGCTTTGGAGATGGGTAAGATAATTCACTAATCCTTGCACATTTAAATGGATACATTTAATAAATGTTGATTGCTAATAATTTATACGCTCCTCCGCGATTTTCAGGACACTTTGCTGTATGATTTGTATTTATTTCAAGATTTAGGTGTCCTTTTCCGATACTACAATTAGCAAATATCACACTCACATTTTTACATTCTTTGACGTCATGGTTTTCACCAAATTTAAGACATGATTTGCAATATGATTGTACCCGCAACACTTCATCTATTTTGATATCATATTGATTCATTTTTGTTTAACTTTTTTTTAACATTTAATTTATATACCACCATTTTGTAAATTTTTTACTTCGTTATCTTTCTTATGCAGTATCTTCAAGCATTCGTCCCATCGGGTGAAGGTTTCTTTAGACTGTTGCCATTCCAGCTGCATGATTTTCACATGATAAGAACACCATTAGATAGAGAAGAATACCTCAGGCGGTATGTATTCACTTGACAATGAGTTTTTGAAGTATCCATTGTTCACATAGAAAAAACCAGACCGAAATTCGTTCTCGATAACATCCGCCGAGCGCTCAAAATGATCCCTTACAAGGACGGTTCTGGACACACTGGAATCTTGTTGCTGACGTAATCCCAAAAGTCGGCATATATGTCTCTATACATTCTCATGCAGGCTTATTCGAAGACTCAATATTTTTCTATGGACTCACATGCATCGAAATTGGGCGGACAAATGCTTGATAAAAAATGACATTCACATCCGATCAGATAGATCGTGGCGATTTGTAGATCTGTATGATGTTTTTTGTCAACATAGCTTTTCTATACTCGACCATCTTCGTAACTTTAATCGACTTATGTCATTTCGAAGAAATTGATGGTCCATAAGTGTTTCTAAACTTTCTAACAGAAAGTTTTTTTTAATTTCGCCATTCGCTTAATAAAATTTCCATATCCACATGTTCTTGTCTTTGTTTGCTTAAAAGAAGAACAGTCTTGCTACCCTCTGTGTCTTGGATGTTCAGCCATGGTTTTGTTGCTCATGCATCTTTGAACGAATTGTTCATTTAGTTTTGTCAGTCGGTTAGTATTGCATTTAATAGTCTTTATTTAACACAATTTATCTGTGATCCAAAAATGAAACAACCTTGCATTCAGTACGATTATGTGTATGGATTTTGATTCTCTTTAATGCTTAACAATGAAAGTTGGCGAATTTCCTAAATAGCAATGCACAATAACATGATATTCGAGACTTTTTACTCTAATCACATTTATCAATAAACTGATCGTCTTTATAGCTGAAACCACGACTTCGAATTAAAGGCTATAATTCAAGATATATACCATAAGAAATATATGGAGAAACGACTTAGTCGTTAAGGTGTCGCACACAGCTCGAGGAAACACCTAAGGTTCAGTTGGACGATTAAGACAACTAAGAGGAAGGAGGCTGGATGTGTAAGAAGAGTCATGAAGAACTTTGCAATAAGCTACAATAATTTTTCTATTATAAAAACATACTTCATCTTCACCATACGTTGGTTAAGGTGTTTTTGTCTGCCTGTAGTACAATTTACACTGTTATCAGTTTGATATCACTTTAAGTTTATTTCGCATCTTTACTTATTTTCGTTTCACCGAACTTCTTGAATTTATCGGTAGCGTCTACTTGACCTATCGAAGTATCTGTACAAAGATAAGCAGGAATGCTTTGATTTCCTAGATTTATATGTTAGCCATAAAAATGTTCACTTTCAGGTTTGTCAATTGAAGACTCATGTTGAAACGAAGCACTCTTGATTTTAATCACATTTGAAAAAAAAAATAGAACTTGTCAAGCGTTTTCGGTAAAGTGGTAACTCTACTACCTCGCCGATTATCAATAATCTAATTTTTTTTTTGATTCAATAAAGAGATTTGGTCACACCGTGTCATTGTTTTGCTAATTAATAACCGAATATATTAACGTATATTTACCAGACAGAAAAAGATCCTTTTCTAAGCAGTTACCAGCTCGGAAGGAAGAGGTGGTGGAAATCTCTGGATTGAAACTATGTACTTTTGAACCCTTTCAAAAAGGACATAAAGTTAATCACGCCTTAATATTCTGAGCCGTGGTTGAT
Source organism: Orthonevra nobilis (assembly GCA_963555765.1). Taxonomy (NCBI): domain Eukaryota; kingdom Metazoa; phylum Arthropoda; class Insecta; order Diptera; family Syrphidae; genus Orthonevra; species Orthonevra nobilis. Next base: position 5,413,135 of record OY743225.1, on the reverse strand, counting down.
ATCTTCCAAAGAAAAGCAATCAAACAAATTTGATTGATTAAAAATAATTCTAAAAATACATGAAGTTGAGATAAGCAGTTGGTCCTCGCACTTTTAAAACATGAATCCCTATAAACAGAGTTCTAACAAAATGTAATACTTTTGAAACTAAGCTATATAATATTTGATAATTCTGGCTGTCTAATTTATAACACTTTATTAGTGAAGTTGAAAAGTCACCGCGTTTATGGAAGAGCATGAGAAGAGCGCGTTCGAAGATGTTTAAAGATCATTTAACAGGAATAAGGTTCGAAAATTCTACCAACAGATAAAACAATTATCTCAGGGAAGCTAACCTCAAATCGAAGCCTGCAAAGCTCGATATGGAAACATCATAATAGAATTTCACTCAATGCTGAGGACATGCAAGAACCATTTGTTCCAACTACCTTTAGGTAAGGAAGAATTAAAATTTGATGAAGACGACGCAGGCCAACAGTGTCTACCCGACCTAGACGAAGTAAAGATAGGAATGACATATATAAGCTTAAATCAAATAAAGCCACTTTAACTGTCGAACTTTTCAATGCGGCGGCAATGACACAATAAAGCATCAAAGATGAACGGAATCTCAGTATTTTGCCCAATCTTGTAGAAAGGAGACCATCTAAGCTGTGCCAATAATAGAGGTATCAATCTTTTCAACATTGTCTATAACACCCTTCCCTCCATATTGTGTGAACGTTTGAAACCTGATAGGTCCATATAAATGGGGCTTTCCACCAGAAAAGTTAGGGATCGTAGCTTGATGTCAACAGTGCATTTCTGAGTGTTTAGACAAAACTCAAGGATGGGTTTGGCGGTTAACGAAACCCAAATCCGACGTTTGGGTCAGAACGTTAACAAAGGCAGCTATAACTTTGAGCTAATTTGGGACTATGTCTACCTAGGGTTCGCTGCAAATACAGATAATAACACTAACGCTGACATCAAACGTAGAATACCTGTGGCCAAGAAAGCAATTATGAAAAGCCCTTTAAAGCAAATCTTTTTGTAAATGATTCAATGCTGAAAAAAATATATTTCTGCAATGCAGTTGTCTAGGGAATGAATGATGTTTTCATAACGCAAACGCAGCGTTAAATTTAGTACTAATTGTGTAAATAATTAAAAAAACTCATTTGAATATAAGACAGAATTTTGAAATGCGGAAATTTAAATAGAGAACTAACCCGGACTTTTTGCTAACAAGGTCTAATTGCTATTTGTGAAGGCTGTTCAATTCAATTCACTTCGATTGTTTTACACAGCATTGTACAAATAAAACTTAGTCTTTTATAGTACATAAATTATTGGTTAGAAGTGTATGATAACAATTAATTGATATATACAAGAAAAAAATGTAAATATATAAATAATAAAAATAAAATAAAAAATATATGTTTAGGAATTAGGAAAGGAAAGAGGATATTTAAAAGAAATGTGAGAAGAAAAGAAGTAAGATTTTAAGACGAGGGAAATATATTTGTTGTAGTTACGTGAAGTATTCTTATAAGGCATATTTGAATTTGTAAGCTCCAATTTTTTATTTTGTCGCTGTTGGGAGTTCCAAAGTCTTGTGACGCAAATGAAGAAGAGTCGAGAAAAGTTTAAATAGTTAAAAGCGCGTATTATAAGATTTCTTGTTCTGGTCGATTGCGTTAATTGAAGCTTTTCGAACAAATACTTTGGAAATCTATTATGGATGAGCTTATGCATAAATTGGCAGCATCTTATCTTTAAAAATTGCTGAAGCGTGCACCCCAGAATGAGTTTATGATAGCGACATACGTGATCATAACGATTGAGCCCATACACATACCTAATCACATCATTGAATGCAACAAGCAATTTGTTTTCTGAGTGGGAGTCAAGCTTGCAGTAAACGAATGTGGCGCAATCTATGATGGGTACAAACAATGTTTTTACAAGTTCCCGTTTTGTGCATGATGGAGAAAAACTGGAAGTAAATTGGTTTGGGTGCGAGTAGACCTGCCCATACCATGAACTTCCAATCTCATGATAAAGAAAAAACATTAAGGTGCTATTTAATTTGCTCCCAACATCATAATTTAAGATACTCACTTTTTTAGGTCCCCGTAAGTTTGTATTTGTTTTCGCTAAAATACGATTTGCGTCTAAAGTATAGATTAAAGGGTATACTTATTATGCACATGCTAAAACAGTAAGAAATACTTATAAATCTGTGAAAGATTAGCGATGTAAAGAAAACATTGGTTAAATTGAATTAAAACATATCAGACTAATAAATTAAAAATATAAATATAAATATTAAAACTAAATTAAAACAAATTCATGATGAAATATAAGGCATGAGATTATAATAATTGAGTTGAATCATCATCAGTTTAAATTCTATAAAATTAAAATCACATTTATTACTTGAAATCGGGATAAGAAGGGGAATGGTAAGCTGCTATGACGGTAAAGTTGAGTATTTAACATTAATTTTAATTCAAAATTTCGGTAGTTACTTACTTACGAAAGTATTCTTTTAAGTGGTCAGGACGACAATTTGGATATAATCGTTTTTGATTTAGTAACATGTATCAAATGCTGTGCTCAAGATTGAAAAGTTTGTGAGATCGTTGTAAGAAGCTTCTTCTTGGTTGTTAGAAATTAATATAGGTTGTAAAAGCCTTTTGGAGAAAGCTTCACATTGAAGATGATGAGGTCTTAAAAGATGGCTTCAGTACCGAACGCGTGCTCGTTCCCCACTAACTTTTTTACTACAAGAACTGTGTCAATTTTGCGTGTCCGAGAAACGCAAATTTAGTTTATTCACATAATAAGGACGGTGGGTTTCGTCGTTTATTATGATTTAAGATGCAAAATCATCCTCTTCTTGCTCCTGGTCTGAGAGACCATGAAAGTTAGTTCACCTCTTTATAAATATAAATATAAACATTCTTTAAAAGCAAGAAATAAAACTTGAAAACTATTCATACAGTATTGTACATTGTTTGAAAGGCCGAACAGACATATTCAGCTTATTGTTTTGTTTTCAAGCATATAAACATATTAGTACAGCCAACGATAAAACAAGTCCGATATGAGGTCATTCACAGGAAAAGATGTTAAAGGCAATTTTGAGGAGATTGATACCTCTATAATTGGCTTCCTTCCTTCAGGATTGGGCAACCAGTGCTGAAATTCCATTCATCTCGCATGCTTTCTTCTGACCATGTATTTCAGATGAGTTGGTGCATACTCCCAACTAAGTCATCGCCGCCGCTTTAAGAAGTTCTATCTTGCTATCTGTAATTCGTCTAGGTCAGGTAGATGGCATTGTTGGTTCTTCCATGTCCTCAGCATTGACTGTAATTCTACTATGATATTTCCATGTCGAATTTTGCAGGCTTCGGTTTGGGGTGTTTAACATTGAGATAATTGTTTTTGCTGGCTGGCTGTCCACGGCTTGCATTAAACGACTCAATGAAAGCATTCTCGACTGTAATATAGGACCAACGACCCAAAATCTTAGCCAGTCATCCCTCTTAGAGTATCCAACTCAACGTGAAGATAAGATATTTTAAATTTAGAGTTGCGAAAATCGATTTCATAACAACAACTTTAACATTGGAAGTTGAATTTGTATTTGCTTTTGGCAGTTGTTTTTCAACTTCTTCAATAAAGTGTTATAAATCAGAGAGCCAGAATTATCAAATATTATATAGCTTCGTTTCAAAAGTATTACATTTTGTAAGAACTCTGTTTATAGGGATTCATATTTTAAAAGTGCGAGGACCAACTGCTTATCTCAACTTCATGTATTTTTAGAATTATTTTTAATCAATCAAATTTGTTTGATTGCTTTTCTTTGGAAGATATTAACCACTGCTCGGAATATTAAATCGTGATTAACTTTATGTCCTTTTTGAAAGGGTTCAAAAGTACATAGTTTCAATCCAGAGATTTCCACCACCTCTTCCTTCCGAGCTGGTAACTGCTTAGAAAAGGATCTTTTTCTAAAGATCGGATATTATGGTCTTCCTTGCAATATACGAGCAATGCAGTTTTATCCATGTATTTTAACTTTGTCTTTTAGGTTCCTCTCGATGCTTTCGCTTTAAATTCAATTGCCTCATGTAAATTGCGCCATGTGCTTCTTTTTGCTAATATATTATAACCATAAAAAAGCGTCAAGCCGAACAGGTTTTGTACAAAAAAACTGGTGGCTCCATTATTTTCTAAGGATGTTTTCATGTCACTCTGAGTCTTGAAAAATGGGAAAGACTTACAGGATTCACATTTCTGAAACTTACGTAGTTTAGTCAATTGGCTAAATAAACATAATATTGATGAAACTTTGGCATTAAAATTAAACAAAAAAAATTTTTATATGACAGTTTTTTCGTCATAAAATTCAAACCACCCTGTTTAACCAAAAGCTTTTCAGGTGATCTTTATGCACACACGCTTCGAATGAAACCAATTTGGCTTCGATAGCTTGATATGTCCTCGAGTTAGGCTGTACGAAAGAATCCGCACAAACGTAAGTACGTACACACACACACATAGACATCTTTCTAAAAACAATGGAATCCGACTACTGGGACCGCCAAACGTGGGGAAATGTAAAAACTTTGAATTTCGAAAATCGGACCGATTACAAGAACTTCCTGATGGGAAGTTAATAAGCAAAGTTTACGAAGGCCAGCATAGATTCGACCAATGACAGAATTTATATGGTTAATTGAGGAAAGTGATCTGTTGTTTCAAACCAAGATTTGTTACAACGTTTACAAAAAGAAGTTGCCTGTTATTTAAGAACGCTGGTGGTAGTTTGTTCGTTTATTACTGTTTTTTTGGAAATAAGTATCATCTGCAATTTTTCTAGATTCAGAATTTAAAGCAGTTCATATTGGAAGAGAATTTTATTCTAAAAATCGCCTTTTCAAATAAGGCGCATTTTCATGTCGGCCGTTATGTAAACAACTAAACTTGATGTATTAGGGGCTTCTTTTTCACCCGTATAACTAATAAAATAACTAATATAACTAATTTGTGTGGACAAAAATAAAAGAAATGTTATAGTATAGTTATAAACGAAAAGCAACTAAACCAACAGAAGGCCCATCTCATAAAACAATGATTATAAAATGTTGAATGTGCATTGTGAGCTCTTAAATAAGTCGGGAATACTTTTTCTTATATCATCTTAAGAATTTTTAGAATAGAGTTTAAGACTATAAATCATTTAACCTAGAGAAACAATGTTATAAAATAACATAGTTTCTTCAAATTTACAACCATTTGCCCTGACTGAGTCACAGATACATCAGAATTGTTCAGCTGGAATACATTCTTGTGTTCCGTTTTTGAATTCATTTAAACAATCGCTGAACCAACCCGCTAAGATTTTTAGCCGCAAAGCTCTCGAATAAAATATAAAACCACGTGAGATTATGCCTTGTCGCATTTCATTGATGAATCGCTTGGTGGACACAATTTTTCGCGAGGCGGTTGAAACTCATTTGTTGCGTTTGGTATGGAGAGCGGTATTATGCCCACACAAAGCCGCATTAGCCGGCAGTAAACACGTGCTATACGTTGTGTTATTATTAAAATATTAAAATAAAAATATAAGGTGCGAGAAATGTTTCTTCTCAACTGTCAAATAAAATATGTTTTATTTTTATTTCGTATTTAACACTTGAAATTTTGCTTCAACTTAATTTTGAATGTTTATTTTTTTGTATTTTTTTTTCAAAATACGACTACAGATGTGAAACTAAATCTACATGACTCTCACGTTAAATATTTATCGCAATGCGTAGAGGTAAATGATTTGTCTATTTTTACGTCATGTTTGACGTTAGACAAATAAAAAAAAGTTTAATTATGTTTCAAGCAGAAACGACGCTGTATGATGACGACAAATCATATTGATGGAAAGAAATATAATAAAACCATATTCAACACATCAACTGTCCAATTTTTGTAGTGAAAATCTCACAAATCATATTCGCAGTGGTTCACTTAATTATGTCAGAATTAATGGTTATGAAGACAACTATAAATTAGAATAAATTTAGGGTGAAATTTTAAAGGCGAATATTTAAAATGAAACAAAATAAAAGAAGCAACTTTCTAATGAAAACAGAATGCAATTTTGAAATGCGTTCTAAAGTTTATAGTGCCAAGTTCCAATGATGGAAGAAGCACCTTATACTATTTTGAATATTAAATTATGGAGAGCTTTGCATTACGTCCAACCAAAGGACTTAAGCATTGTTGCGAACATCATGAATGGGGAAATGAAAGCATTGTTCTTGTATTATCTACTTAATTTAAGCTACAACCCCCACGCCCAGAGTGCATAATTGATTTTGTGTTGAAATTGAACTAACTCTGTACTTTCAGAGGGTGACATATATGGTGGTGCACTCTAAGGGTTTACAATAAGTATCCTTGCTTTATTTAAACTGATAACAATACTTATTTTGAAGATCTGATAACGAGATGAATGGAATTAAAGTCTAGTCGATCCCAAGAATACGAATACATAAAAAGAGATGCTTTAAAGTGCAAAGAAGAGACTACATAATAATAATTACAGTACTGAGAATCAACAATTTAGAAGTATGCAGTATCACAACACTTCTAATATAATCAAATTGATCCTTGGAGTATCCAAACTTGAGCTTGAACTCTAGTCCACCTTTTACAGGTACGCAGCAACGTTTGGTTAGAACAAACTTCCGGCTATCCGTAATCATGTGATATTTTAGCCGGAGGTTCAGGCTTCTATCAATGGCGATCTAGTGGCTAATGTGACTAATGAAGTCGAAATTAAGGCGTCTCCATCATGTGAACCACATGTAACTACCGAGTGACCATTGCATCTTAAAAAATGTGCTTGGTGGAAATTAAAGCCTCTCAATCTCTATAGAAATTATGGCTGCCGTAAGTGAATGTTTGAAAACTGAAAGACTTCAATTCAGTCAAGAATGATGATCAGCACCAACAAACTACATTGTCCTATATGTCAAAGTGAAATCTACATGTAGCTACCGAAAGACGATTGCATCTTAAAAAAAAGTGCTTGGTGGAGTCATTGGTGCATACTTCTTCGAAAATGAGGAAAGCCAAATGTTAACGATAATTTTTTGACCTCATGTTGAAGATACGAATTAAGAAAACATATAATTTCAACAAGACGGAGCCACATTTCACATAACACTATCCGTTTTGGTTTTATTGTAAGAAAAATTTCACATTTTGGTGATAAAAATTCGCCAAGTTTTGGACGAGTTATTGTAGGATACGCAATTTTCCAATCATAATAACATTATCCAAATAATATATCAAAATAAAAAATTTATCGAAAACTTTCAAAGCCACAAATTTATTTTCAAAACCACAAATTAGACTGGAGATAAAGCGTTTTTCAATAAGAGCGTTACAAAAGTTTTTTAATAAAACAAAAATGGTTTTGGATATCGATGAAATTCTTTATTCCTGTAAAGTATGTTCGATGCCATTATGTGTGGAATTCGATTTCTTTTGCATGGCCACCACGGGCACGCTTGCAGAAGTCCAGACGCTGAACCCAATTTTCGACGGTTTTCAAGCATAAATCGGCCGATACTGCTGCAATTTCACGTTCGATATTCGTACGAAGTTCATCAATCGTCGCTGGCTTGTTGGCATAGACCATAGAATTGACGTAGCCCCATAGGAAATAGTCTAACGGCGTCAAATCGCACGACCGAGGCGGCCAAGACACTGGACCATTTCGTGAGATAACACGTTCTCCAAATTTGGTTTCCAATAAATTGATTGTGACATTCGCTTGTGGCGCCGTCCTGTTGGAACCACATGTCCTCCAAATCCATATCATCCAATGGGGGCCAAAAATATTCGGTTATCATTGAACGGTAGCGATCCCCATTCACAGTAACGTGCTGGTCTTGATCATCACGGAAGAAGTACGGCCCAATGACGCCGTCGGCCCATAAACCACACCAAAACGTAATTTCTTCGGGATGTAATGATGACTCATGAAGTACGTGTAGATTGTTGCCTGACCAATACCGCATATTTTGTTTATTGACGGAGCCATTCAGCCAGAAATGAGCCTCATCGCTGAAGATGATTTTTCGATGAAAATCCGAATCATTTCCAAGTTGTTGCTCAGCCCAATTCACGAGCATACGACGCTTTTGGTGGTCAAGCAGCTTCTTTAATCTTGTAAGGATGTAGGCCAAGATCTTTCCATTATGAAATGGCAAACCTTTCTGAAGAGAAATGTCAAAAAAACGGCAAGAAATATGGCATCGTTTGCTGTCATTGTCGCTGTACTTTTGTAGCGTTCTTTTTTAAAAACCCTTTATATATTTTTAGTTCCTGCTAAGGAGTCCCTGTAAATCTTTTTTCGTGAGTATGCAGTAATTTCGCGCATGTTTTCTCTTTTCCAGCCATTCCACACAAAACAGAAGAAAAAATCGCATATAGCCTCCTTTTGATGTTTACTGCGTGAATTCTCAACGCTGACTGATCATTACTTGAATACGATTGGTGGATAAGAAGCTACTGTGGCCAAATGTGAAAAATTTGCAAAATTATTGTAGAAAGAATGTGCGGAGTATGCATTCATTATTTTCATCATTTTAGTGAAGTGGGTAATGTCAATTTGAGCGAAGCATGGTTAAAGATCTATAGTTCTCAGTTATTGTGTTAGGAGAAAGAATGAATGTTTTGCTTGAAAATATGAGTATTGAAAATTTTAAAAAACTAAAGCCTGTGTATTTTCATAATATAAATATTTATTTATTAGATGTTTCTTTTTTTGATGCAATAGCACTCAATCATCGCCGGTATCATCATTATCATCCTCGCAATAGCTTTCTATTTCACTCGATGAGTATTCGCCGGGTCTTATCATAATTCTTTCGGTAAAGGTATCCCAACTCCGTTCATATGCCAAATAATTGTATCTTTTCCTCGACCGTAATTTTTGCTAATTCCTCTTCTGCTAATTTCTTGACGGCATCCAGATTAAACGTAGTATTTCTGCCCGCCAGTCTTGATTTTACAATATCCCATATATTCTCTGTCACCACGCCTATAAACAAAGACTCGCACCAAGTACTTGCACCGAGAAGCTAAACCAGGAAATGGCCAACTGGAGAGGCTCATGAAGGATCTAAATGCAATCACTGCCAGTGAATTTGAGTGTTAACATAAATATACAGACACATTTATACAAATATTAGTAAAACCCATTTTTCCCTCTAAAACTATGCACACAAACATAAATTATCGCAAAAAGCATCCCCTCCACAATAAGATTCGTAGTCAGGATTTATTTTTATAGTGAAAACTTACGAGACAAACACATACTAAGAAAAAAAACCAACAGGACTGTATGCACTCTAGAACTGCCCTTACGGGAGAGAGGGCATAAAATTATTGTTAACACATTAAATACACATGCATGCATATCATATCATCATTCAAGCTTGAGGACCACAAAGTGTGCACAAAGTCCTTAAATTTCACGAAAATATTTCAACTACTGGAAACCTGTGCGAACATAGTTTTTTAATATTTCTTTCTCCAATATTCCACCACTATCTTCGAATCCACTTCCGAAAAACTCATGTCTTTTCTTTATATGTTAAATATCAAAGGATTTCGGCACTTAGTAATGAATGCAAGTTCTAAGCTTAAAACTAATCGGTCCAATGTTTTCTTCAGTTAGCCATTATTTCTTTGGGTCTATCTGCTCTGAGTCCAGAAAAAATCAAGTGGGTGACCCAATTCCATTTATTATTTCAAAATATAGTTCAAAAGTGAGCGTTTTCGTAATGTTTGGGCTTACATATTTTAGTTACTTTAATAAAGTAAAGACATATAGTTTGCCCACCCTTGCATTGAATTCTCAGGACTTTTCTCTGATTCCTTATGTGCGAATGCTCCATAATTATACGATTTATTTGAAACATTTAAGACATACCAAAACTAAATATTTTGATGTAGAGATTAAAGGAATATTTTCCATCCTCTGTATCAGCGAAAAAGCTCTTAGTACAGCAGAGTGGTACTCTTGGAATCACAATTAGCGTTATATTACACAACCTTCCCAATGCTGCGACTGCCTTATAAAAAGAACCCGTAGTTCTGATAATCTTGAAGAATTCGCGACTATCGGTCCTTAATTCCTGTTGTCCAACCTTTTAGGAAAAAATTCAATAACACGTTCTTGAGAGAAGAAAACTGGTCAAAATAATTTGAAATTTACTTCCTGAGTGAAGCTTAAACAATTTACTGCTGCATATTTCTTCTCTCGATCTACTCTAGTGAAATTATTTTCGAAAAAAAGGTGAAGGCGATCTAATTTAAGCGGTTCTTCTGTGAGATTTTTTACTTATACGAGTATTGCTCCAACGTTGCTGTCAACCTTTTTGCGCATAGAGTCTTGGCAATAAGTATTAGTCACCGCAAAATTATAATACTTTTTCAAAAATCCCAAAGTTATGGAAAGCTTTGACCCCATTTGACACTGTGTGTTAATATCTCGGTATTTTCGGATACATTCCTTTTCTGAGAGCCAAGACTTATCCCTGGACTTATAACCTTTCAGGACGTATGACATGCTTCATCTTTTCTGCGTCGTACATTTGGTACAGCGCATTTCAAAAAATGATTCTTGAAACCGTAGCTAAAATTGATTATGTTTAAGCATTAATAATATCTTTAAAAAATTCATAGCACTGGCACCGTCGTTATCCGCCTTCAAAAGATTTTTTAAACGTCATCCTGATTTATTCTTGAATCATTTGTTTCTTTTCTTCAAACTGAGTTCATACAATTGAACATATTACAAAATTTAAATTTTTTTTTAATTACTTACCTGCTACGAAGATCAAAAACAACAAGTCACTTTTTTGTGCTTAAGTTAAGCCTGAATTCTTAATTGGGCTTAAGTCCGGATGGTATGGTGGTAGCCTGAGCACATCATGCCCTGCAGATCTTATCAAGTCGTCTATTTCACGCTGCGGATCTGTCTTGTTTCCTTCCACTACATCATATAGTTCAACTTTAAGCATTGAAGAGCTGTGTGCAATATTATTTTCTACCAGCCAATAAGTTAACTCAAACTTTATTGCTGGTGAAGTTGGCGTACGGTTTTTCAATTTGTTGTGATATGAAGCATTGTCCATTACAATAACCGACGGTTCACCCAGCTGGAGAAATTTTCAAAGTTCATCTCATTATGGTAATCACCAGACTTCGATCCAGATTTGAATATGAGAAGAGCGCCATCGACAAATCCATTTGATCCATCAGCATGTGCAATAATAAGCCGTGATCCTTTTCCAATAGGCTTTTTTAATTCTTCCGAACTTCCATCAGTCCAAAACTTATGACTCATCTTTATAAATAACTTGGTATCCACATTTACGGAAATTCCTGATTTGCCGGATATATTTTATCCTTTGAATTTTTTTGTCCGTCCTTTCGCAGAGGACTCTCCAATTGTCTTCCGTCTTGCAAAAACTGAATCCTTTGCTTTTCAGAACTCTCCAAAGTGATGTCTTGCTTATTTCAAATTCGTCATAGATTTTTTGCTTAAGGCTCGTCAATGTTACGATTTTTTGTCAAATTAGTGGAAGGAGTAGATTATCCTTCTTATGGCTTCCAAATCGAAATGGTCAAAATCAGTGATCCAGTGCCGATGAGGAATTTTCTTCGTGGGCGATTGAAGTTTTCCAGTTTGATGTTCTTTGATTATTTTGTAGAATGCGAAAGTCCGACCAAATTCTGATGTTTTCTTCACAGCTGCTCCTATAGGTGCGCTATTTTGTTGATTAATGGCGAAATCCAAATTTTGGTTGTAAAGTTTCAGAAATAAGCACTTTAGCTTGGCGTGTTAAAGGCTTTTCTCGCTTGAAACAATATATTATATATGTTTTTATGTATGCAAAAATTGTTAGAAAATATTATTTTTACCTAACCCACATACATAATAAGACTACCGGTTGCAAATGTAGTTATTGCACACAACATCATATATATTACTCTGAGGTGAATTCACAAGTTTTTGTAAAGCCGTAAAATGTCTTCATTCGTGCCATCAAAACAACATTTGCGAGAAGTTTTAATATGCTGCTTTCATTTTAAGAAAAAAACAACCGAAGCGCATCAATTGCTTGCCGAAGCTTACCCGGGCTATACTATAGACGCTAGAATGTGTCAGCGGTGGTTTAAGCGGTTCAAAGATGGTGATTTCGACACCGAAGACAAAGAACGCCCCCGCCAGGTGAAAAAGTTTGAAGGCCATGAATTGGAGGCATTGCTCGATCAAGATCCGTCACAAACGCAAGAAGAACTTGCAAAATAACTTGGCGTCACTCAGCAAACCATTTCCGATCGTTTGAAAGCAATGGGACTGATCCGAAAGGTAGGACATTGGGTGCCGTATGAATTGAAGCCACGAGACGTCGAACGCCGATTTTGCATGTCCGAAATGCTGCTTGAACGCCACAGAAAGAAGTCTTTTTTGCATCGAATCGTCACTGGTGATGAAAAATGGTTACATTACGATAATCCAAAACGTCGGGAAACGTATGGATACCCCGAACATGCCTCAACATCGACGGCCGAATGAAAAAAACAATGTCTACCGACGACAATTGATGCGTTTGAGCCGAGCACTGAAGGAAAAAAGACCGGAAACGGTCGCAAGACACGATAAAGTTATTTTGCAACATGACAATGCTCGGCCACATGTTGCAAATGTCGTCAAAACTTACCTTGAAACGCTCAAATGGGATGTCCTACCCCAGCCGCCGTATAGTCCAGACCTTGCGCCATCCGATTACTATCTCTTCCGATCGATGCAACATGGCCTGCCTGACCAGCACTTCCGTCATTTCGATGATGTCAAAAAATGGATCGATTCGTGGATTGCGGCCAAATCGGTCGCATTTTTCAGAATGGGTATCCATGAATTGCCAGAAAAATGGGAAAAAAGTGTTGCTAGCGATGGACAATACTTTGAATATTGAATTTATATCTATTTCTTTTCAAATAAGACATTTTCAACCGGTAGTCCTATTACAAACATAAAAAAGCGATATTTCAGCTTAATTACTTCCTGCAATAATTGAGTAAAAAAAAAGGGTTAATTTTATAATCCATACATTTATCACAGGATGTAACAAAATTTTGTCAAATAGATTACGCGCTGGAAAAACCCATGCTTTCCAATTGAGTACTGTAAGTAAAAATCGGTATGATAAAAAAGCAAATAAAATGGAGAAAGTTTAGCCGATTTGAAAACATCATTTATCAGCCAGCAAAGGCGTGGTAAATATTTCCATGCTGTCTCTCTGAGCAGTTTTCCAATTGCATATTGATTTGAAACGATTAATAACTCCTTCAAAGAAGTTGATGTAAGGAAATATTTCTCCTCGTCAGGTAACACGAGTTAAATTTAAAATTAATGTGTTTCGCATGATCTTAACTATCGCCGTTAATATATGCCCAAATTGTGAACACTGCCGATAAACACAATAAACACATAAATAAATATAACAGAGCGTGCCATTACACAAATAACTTGAAAACACAAGATACGAATAGTAAGCGTCAAATTCTCATAGGATACACATGCATCAGAACACAGATTCGAATTGTAGATTCCATTGGACAGAAATATATATTGACTGCTAACCCAATTTAAATAGGCAATTTATCTTCAGTGGATATTCAATAGCAGATAGAAGATAGAAAGATACATTTCTATGAGTGTGGTTCTTGTTTACAAATATCGTTATTTGGGTCTACAACCAAAACCAAGGGACTTTTTTTCCTTCGTTTTTGGTTTTGCTTTCTCAAACACAAACAAGTGAATTTCAACCACTCGTTAAAATTAAGAATTGTTTTCATGTATGTAAACACTAAGGCATTCATTGAAAAATGTGTTTCAAACAATGAAAAGCAATTATATCTTTGTTGTTGTTGTTGTTTACCTTTGCAAACATTATCTCGAGTACGCAGGATAATTTTGTTTTGTACGCGTCAGTTAAAGCAAAATATTTTGACGTGTCCTGTACTTCTAAACATTTTTTTGTTTTCATTCTGGTTGGTAGAAAAATTGTAGATTAAATGTCATCACAAAAATAATTAAAAATACCCTTTTTTTTAATATTATTTATTTCGTTTAACAAAATTAATAGAGGATCATCCATTTTGTGGTTCCGATAGTAACTTTAAATAAAACACATTGTGATTTAGATTTCGATAAAATTTTAATGGTTCTGTACACAAAGAGTGCCAACGAAACCATATCACAAAAGCCTCGCTATCCTTCCATCCGTCAGTTACAAGGCTTTTCTTGCTGAACCGCAATTTTTGTGTACATCAACACAATTTTTTACAAGGTCTGGCAAAAATAAATCCAATGGCTACAAATCACACGATCTTGTTGGTCAGTTCACAACACAAAAATGCGAAATAATTCGTCGAGAGAGGAAAATTAATTCGATAGTCGAAGAATCGAATAATTTACCGGCCAAGAGACCAAGAGGTTACCACCAATGGAGAAGGCAGAAGCTTTTGCAAGCTATTTTGAGCAAAACTTCACGGAAAGACCACCAGTGCACCTTCCTGAATTCTTAGCAGAGGTCAACGAAAAGGTAGAAGAACTCTCAAGCGACCAGAGCAGCATCACAACATTTAGCAGTGATATGACGGCAACATTCCCCAACAACAACGATATTTTCACCAATGCAGGAAAAGTAGAGGAGCTGCTTTTGAGTGTTAACTCAAAAAAATCAGGTGGTCCTGATCGTATCTCCACCTTTTTACTAAAAAAGTTGCCGAACGTTGCGATCCTACTGCTCACCATCATCTTCAACAACTGCATAAACAACGGATATTTTCCCATCTCGAGGAAAATAGGTAAAGTTGTTCCAGTTCCAAAGAAGATCAACAGAACGTGCATCGAAGGATATCGGCCAATATCACTGCTCTGCTGTGTAGGAAAGGTCCTAGAGTCGGTACTGCTGAAACAAATAAACAAAGTTTGCCACTTTAAGCAGATAATACCGGACCAACAATATGGATTCAGGGAAAAGCACTCAACAATTCATCAACTGCTTAAACTTCACCATGACATCACCGCGGGACTTAACAAAAAGGAGACAGTTTTTGCCTGTTTGTTGGACATCGAGAAGGCATTCGACAGTGTCTGGATAAACGGCCTTATTTACAAGCTGCTGAAAATGGAATTTCCCAGACATTTGGAAAGAATAATCCTTAGTTCACTAACAAAAAGGTTCTTTTTTGTTCAGGTCTTTGATGCTTCTACATCCATGAAGCCCCTAAGAGGGGGTGTCCAGCAAGGAGGAAGAACAGCTTCAGCGCTGTTCAACATCTATACGGCAGATCAGCCAGAGAACGATCCTCAAACAAAAACCTTATTATATGCGGACGACTCCATCACATACGCAGGATCACTTTCACCAACCATAGCAGCGCGAAGAATCCAGGACCACATTAGGAAGCTCTTTGATTACTACTCAAAGTGGGGACTCAAAGTCAACAGCAACAAAACAGAACTCATCTGTTTTAGGACACCAACGACGGCAACCAGAGGAAGACGAAGATTTGCAGCACGTTATCGCAACATCAAAGTAATCCTCCTGGACAACACACAAATTGTGCCACAAGACCCGACAAAATACCTGGGAATCAACTTCAGCGAGCTGCTCAGATTTAACGCCCATGCCAACAACTTTGCCCTATCTTGTTAACCCACTGCTGAAGAAGAGGAACGGGTAAAGCAAGAAAACCTAACTACTGGTCTACAAGCAGCTCATAAAACCAGTAATAACCTATGGCTGCCCAATATGGTTCACGGTGTCACCAACAATCATGAAGAAAATCAGAATCATGGAAAGAAGGATACTTCGGTTCTGTACAGGACTCTGGCGAAAACCGGACACGCTGAAATACTTCAGCAACACGAAGCTGTATGAAAATGCTGGCATGACGCCAATCGATTTATACATGCTACAGCTTTCCGGAAGGATACTGGACAAAGTAAAGGACCATCCAAACCGAGACATCAGAAACATCAGCCAGCAGACTTTAGAGCTAGCTGGCTGAGAGAGAGATTCGAGGACATCGTAAATTGCTACGAGACTTCGTTCTACAAAAAAGCAGAATGCCGATATTACAGAGGCTAGGACCCTGTAATTAGTTTTATAATTATAAATTTTTAAAAAAAATTCTTAAACAAAAATTTTCAAAATGTGCATAGAGTCACCTTAAAGATTAAGTCGCCATTGTAATATGTTTTTGTAAAAAAAAAATATTTTGTATACATACCAAATGAAATAAGTCGGGCCCTTATTGTTGAGCCGACAAAACTTTACCTTAGTTACAAGTCTAATTTTAAGTCATGATTGTTAATATTTCTGGACGATAAATAAAAACATCTTAATCTAAATCTAAAATCTGTGTAAGATGAAGCATTGTTCACTTGAAAGGATATTAACATTAAGCTATAACAATGAGAATTGACTTAAAAGTCATTTCATTTCATTTTAATGCATTTTGATTGGTTAGTTTATTTACTCATTTGCTTATATGTTAGACAAAAAATGCTTAAATCAAGTTAAATTAACTTAACTAAATATTTATTTCCTACTACACTGGACCTTAGTGGGAGATCTTAGATAAAACTAACGAATTAAAATCTATGTCGACAAATATTAATATATTTGATATTTAAATTTATAATCGGTCCGATTTTCGAAATTCAAAATTTTTATATTACTCCACGCTTGGCGGTCCAAGTAGTCGGATTCGTACGTACGTACGTTCGAACGTACGTTCGTACGTACGTTTGTGCGGATTCTTTCGTACAACCTAACTCGAGAACAAATCAAGCTATCGAACTACCAAATTGGTTTCATTCGAACCGTGTGTGCATAAAGATCACCTGAAAAGCGTTTGGTTAAATTTCACAGGGTGGTTTGAATTTTATGACAAAAAAACTGTCAAAAAGAGGGACATTTTCACTTCTCCAATTAAAACCAATTTAGTTTTCCAATAAAAAAAGTTCAAAATTGATTAGATTTATAGTTTACAGCTACCTTATCAGATAAAAAAATATGCATAAATATATACACTGCCGTTCATAAGTTCCCGGACAAATTCATATAAAAATTTTTTTTGTTCAATTTTAATGCCAACAGTTTCATCAATATTTATTAAGTCAATTGACTAAACTAAGTAAGTTACTATTTAAAGAGACTACCAAAAAGACTTGAACAGTATTTAGTTGAGGCCATTTCATACATTGATGTGCCCCTTTCTCTATTTCCTGATCCAAATTTCCACGGAAGTTCTTTGAAAATTGTCTCAGAAATGTGAATCCTGTAAGTCTTTCCCATTTTTCAAGACTCAGAGTGACGTCTGCAACACTGACACATGAAAACATCCTTAGAAAATTCTGAAGCCACCAGTTTTTTTTTTCAAAACCTGCTCGGCTGTAGCTTGATCCTTTTTTATCGTTATAATATATTAGCAAAAAGAAGCCCATGGCGCAAATTACATGAGGCAATTGAATTTAAAGCAAAAGCATCGAGAGAAACCTAAATGACAAAGTTAAAACACATGGCTAAAACTGCATGACTCGTATATTGCAAGGAAGATCATAACATTTGATTTAGTTTGCTTTCCCCTGTTGTGGACATGGAAGAACCAACAATGCCATCTACCTGACCTAGACGAAGTACAGATAGCAAGATAGAACTTCTAAAAGCGGCAGCGATTACTTAGTTGTATCTGCAATACATGGTCAGAAGAAAGCATGCGAGATGAATGAATTCTCAGTATCAATCTCCTGAAAATTGCCTTTAACATCTTTTCTGCCGTATGATGTGAACGTCTGAAGCAGTTCGTCAACATATTAATCAACGTATTAATGTGTTTTTCGACCAGAAAAGTGCACCATAAACCAAATATTAACGTAACGGCAGCTCTTGGAAAAAAACCCAGGAGCGCCAAGTCAGTAGGCACCACCTTTTCATCAATTTTAAGGTTAGTTTTGATGTCTGTTTCGTCCACGGAGATGAGATTTATGAAGTCATGTCTAGATTTGGCATCCCTGCCAAGCTCGTAGTTTTGTGCATTTGGCGATTTAGGTCACCGTCACCGACCCACTTGATATCAAACAACGTTTTATACAAGGTGATGCACTGTCATGCGATTTCTTCAACATCGTTCTTAAGACAATAGTGCAAGAACCTTGTCAAGGCCAGAAGGCAAAAAGAGGCATATGCTACTATCAAGAAAAACCAAATACGACGTTTTGGTCAGAACGTTACTATAGACAGCTATAAGTTTGAGATAAAGCTGTCTTGTTACCTTAGACAGCTATAACTTTATCTTTCTTGGCTCCGCTGTAAAAATAGATAATAACACCAAATGAAGAATACCTCTGGTTAAGAAAGCTAAGCCCTCTCTCGAAGAACTGAAGCATCGCTCTATAAGACCCATATCATCCCCGCCCTACTATATGGTGCAGAAGCATGTACTCTTTCAAAAGCGAATGAAGGCCCCTTTGGTTGTTCCGAGAGAAAAGTGTATTCTTTTGTCCCATCTGCATTGACTCTGAGTGGAGGAGAAGATTCAACAACGAACATCGACTTAGCCAAAAGGATAAAATACCATGCCACGCGGACTGTAATGACAAAAAAAGTCCAACCAACTATCAAATTATTTTAAATTATATTAAGTAATTTCTGCAGTAAAACTAAAAATCTAATTTTCTTTTAGTAGAAATGTAACTCAGTCATAAAAAAAGTATTTCCAAATTGAAATATGTTAATCTGTCAATGTTAAATACGCAATTTGTATTTAAAATATTAAATATGGTTTTCCTCAAAGGCAGCTAAAAATATATGTATCTGATCTTTTTGTTTGCAATGCATTTGGTTAGGGAATGAATGATGTTTTCATAATCCGAATTGAATTTCATGGTGTAGGCAAATAAAATAGCACCTATTTCTTTTGTATCTTGAGATGGGAAGTTCATGGTATGGGTAGGCCTACTCGCACCCAAACCAATTTTTTAATTATTTGTTAACTAAGAAATATATTATCTGTTAAAGGCTTAAAATCAGAGCGTATGGACTGATTGAAAAAACATCACATTAAATCCAAAACTCAATTAAATTAACATTAACACTAACTACTATTGAACAATAACAACAATAACTATTTTAACGTTTAAGTCATTTTCGAAGAGGTATGAACCAATTTAACTTTTTGTATTTGCAGTGGTCTTTCGAAATATGCAATTGGACTTACACCTACCTTTATCTTTTATTTAGTTTTAACGTTTTTACCGAGCGAAAAATGAGTCCCAACGTTGAGGATAATGTTGTGGGGAAATTTGGTCATAGAAATGGAATGTTAAAGATTGCTCGCATTATTTAACGTTTAAAAATTATTTTTGTATATTCGCGTTCTTTTTTTAAACTTTAAACTACTTAGATTTGTTCACCCTGTATTAAAAACAGTAACAGGCAGGTGCGCGGAGGAAACAAGGAAAGTTTATTTCCTTATTTCCTCCGCGCACCTCGGGTCTTCTTTCAAATCCTTTATGATTGGCCTTATTATGAACTGCTTTGGAAATCAACAGCTGAAGGGTTAAGGTTGCTGTGGTAGGAATAGTCATGAACCAATGAGTGATGCCGAGTGTGGCAAGTTCTGCAACAGAATCCTCATCATCGTACTTACTGCAGCCACAGGAAATCTACGAAGCTAAAACTGAAGTCATTAAATGGCTTCAAAATCTTCAGTTTGGTGACTATATTCAAATACTTACCCATTCCCATTCTCTTCCTAAATATTGCAAGCTACTTAATCTATCACCATTTATAGATAAATCAAATATTCTTCGGGTTGGAGGTCGGATTCAGCAAGCAGACATCTCGTACAACACAAAGCATCCTATCATAATACTCGGTTAATCGTTCGGGATGCCCATATTCGTTATTTGCATCCTGGCATTTCAACATTGTTTGCTCTTCTCCGCCAGAATTTTGGATTATCGGCTGTCGTAATTTGATCCGTAAAATAACGCGAGTGCATTCCTTGTTTTCGACAGCGTAAAGCTACAATTTCCCAATTTATGGGTAATCATCCTCCCCAGCGTATTAATTCAAATCGCACCTTAGTGCATTGCGGGGTTGATTATGCCGGTCCAATAACATTGAAAGTGAAATCGGGACGAAAGTATAGTAAGTGATTTGAATTCCGACGCGTTCCTTGCCGCACTCGACGTTTTTCTGCGCGTCGGGGTAAGCCATCACATCTGTATTCTGATAACGCTATAAACTTTCGTGGGGCAGCGCGCTCCATATCAGAAATGCATGAACTAGTTTCAGCAGAGCATCATAATTCGTATGTGGCTGAATCGCTAGCTCGTGACGGTATTTCGTGGCACTTCATTCCCCCTTCGGCACCACATTTCGGCGGTTTGTGGGAAGCGGGAGTGATGTCGGTAAAACAACACCTTCGCCGTGTAATCGGCTCAGAAATTTTGACATTTGAACATATAGTATTTATACTGTGCTTACTCAGATCGAAGTAATTCTTAATTCGCGACCCTTGTGTCCAATCTCCGATCTTGATCTCGACCTTCTAACACCTGCCCATTTCGTTCTAGGTGAATCTTACGCTGCAGTTCCAGAGCCAACTCTAATGGTACGAACAAATCGATTGTCTTCCTGGCAGCACATGCAATCCAAGGTTCAAGGCCACTGGAAGCGCTGGCAGATGGCATATCTAACCTTTGAAGAGAGGTCTCGTTGTCAGAGAAGGCCTCGTTGGCAGTAGCCAAAACCAAACATCATGGTCAACGATTTAGTGGTCCTCAAGGATGCAGATTTACCCCCAGGCAAGTGGGCCATGGGACGTGTGATCGAAGTTCACACCGGAAAGGATGGTCATGTTCGGGTGGTTACTATAAAAACACCCACTGGCAACTTGCGACGTCCAATACACAAATTACCAGCACTCCAAGTGTGCTGAAACTTCGTTCAGGGGCGGCGGGATGTTTAAGATTTTGTATTTTCCTTGTTTGCTTCCTCTGACTTAAATTATAATCTCGCGGTCTATTCGAATCTGGACCAGCAAGCAGACAAGGTGGTGACTGGTAAAAATAAATAAATATTATAAATTGTTAAGGAACTCGCTTTTTTTTTCTTTTTCCTGCAATTTTTATTCGTCGTTCATCCCACAGATTAAATTCATTTTGATCGTTATCATACATGGATGAAATCGCATTTTTCGCAGACGTATGTGATTGAAACAAGGATGTAAAATCTGGACCACGAATTGGATGACCATTTCATTTTCCAATTACATGATCGAAACATCAACAAACACAGATTAAGTTCGAAAAAACGCTTTGTACAAACGCATATTAAATTCAGATAGCAACGCGACGATCCTTTGAGTGTTTTTTTTTTGTTTTTTTATTCTTTCATAAACGTTATAATACTTAATTTGTTACCTGCAAAGCGAAGTGCTTATCTGCAGGTACAATTAGGAAACACAAAAAGTAAACATGAATGGAAAAGTAAGTTTACATTATTGGGAAAAGAATTGTATGAAAATAAAAGGTAAACAAATGTTATGGATCAAGTTACCAGCAAAGATAAAGAATAATATATTACGAAATATTTTAAATGAAAAAGTTAATACCGAGAAAATACTTTTTAAGTTCATTTTTGCGTTTTTTTGTATTTGAAATATTGTAAAGGTAAAATGTTGTCTGCAGTAGTTGTTGAAGATGTTCGGAACTTCCAGAAGGCCTTGTGCTCGTCTTCTCGTGTTCACATTATGAGAAATTGGTTGCTGATATTTCGGGTCTTCATGATTTTCAAGCAAAACACTCATTTTAAAAATACCAGTAACGTCTAGCACTCTGAAATTACAATTATTAATGTTTATAAGTTTCAGGATACGACCTTGTATATTTGAGAGCTTATCAAGGTGTGTTTTCGCCGCATTACCCCATGCGAATATACCGTATCTTAGCCGGGACTCCACCAGAGAGAAATATACTTGCTTTTGAACTTTTGTAGTTGTGTACCTTTTGAGGTAAGTCATGGCAAAGAGAGCACTTTTGAGTATAGATCTGGTGTTGTTGATATGGCAGTGCCATAGGAAATGGTCATCTATTATTACTCCCAGGTACTTGATGGATTCGACTACTTCAATGACATCACTTTGGGTTGTTGCCGTACACTCATTTCTTCGAAGCCATACATTTGCAGTAGCCTTTGACTGTGACGGAGTACGTACGTGCATAATCTTAGTCTTTTTCTGGTTTATAATCAACCCGTTGTCGTGACTCAATCTCGAAAAATTGTTAAACTCCTCTTGCATTATTTTTGTAGCGGTAGCAAGACATTTATGCTTAACGATGATTGCAATATCATCCGCATATGCAAAGGCTGTACATCGTTCGAGGACGCAAAGTTGGTCGTTTGTAAGCAGTATGAATAGCAACGGTCCCAATTTTGAGCCTTGTGGTACCCTGTAGTGACTGTTTTTTTCATGGCTTGTGGTGTTGAACAATTTCACCTGTGCTTTTCTTCCTGTCAAACTTCTCAACCATTTTCCAAGGGATCCTCTCAATCCGATTCTATTCAATGCTTCAATAAGTTTTTCAGGGCTCAGAGTATCGAAAGCCTTGCGAAAATCGACGAACATTATGAGGACGTGATGATTTTTGTTCAGACTCTTGATCACTTTGCTCGACAATCCGCCTAGTAATGTCCCTGTGCTTTTCCCCTTTTGGAAACCGTGCTGGTTTTCTTTCAGCAGTTCAGTTTATTTAATTTTATTTCAAATTTGCATTTGGTAATGTCTGGCAAAAATTTTTTAACCCTCTCATAAAAAACCCACAATACACGGCACCCAACTTCTCTACTTCTTCCTAAAATCCCTTTGCGCTTAATCGAAACCTCCCTTAATGGCCTTAAGCTTAAGTAGTTTTTGTTAGTTTTAAAGTTTAGTCTTAAATTTTGTTGGAATAAAAACAAAAGTTTCGAATGCTTGATTGAGCATTCATTGGAAAACATAGCATACAAACAGAATAATTTTATGTTTCAGTATTCCTTGCAGGCAATGGAAACATCTCCTTTTCTTCTCTCTTTTTGAAAACGAGTGTTCCAGGAAATTTGGTAAAGAATTCTTCCAAGTTTCAGGTGCTGGTCTTTTGAATATAGATTTATCTCGAATGCACAAAACGCATTATCTCGAAAATTATTTTCACTTCTTGACGCAAAAGCACAAAGACTTCACGGTACTGCCATTGCCTTCTTTGAATTTGTATAGAAATTTAAAAGTGCTTTCGAATCTGAAAAAAATCAAATAGTTATTCGATTTAAGCATTGACAGAAAAGCTGAAAACAACATTCTGTAAAAAAAAGACGACCTTAGAAACGGGGTCACGGTTACAACCTTGCTTTGTCCTGCATAGACGTTTTTGTCTGTAGAAATTTTTGTGCTTTTCAAATAAGAAAACTTAATGAAGCCGTCACCAAGCGTCCATTAAGGTATCGACCAGCATGAAAACTCCTCGATCAACCCTCAAAAGAGCTACAATGGCACATCACGACCGAAGTATCCGTATACTACAAAAATGCCACGCTGTATCAGAATTTGTTATGATTTTGGAAAAGTCCAACATTTTTCTACTTCAATGACTTTTCACAAGTGAGTGATTTTAATGGAGATATTTACTTGGGTAGATGTGGGTAGGTCCTGGGGTTGGATGATATTTCATTTCAAGGATTGCTGCGTGGGAATGTAATAAATTAATGGCGTGCAGCAGTTTTTTTTTTTTTGTTTAATTTTCACTCTTACGATACCCTTAGTATATGGAATTTCTATTTCTTTTTTTTTTGTTTCAGTCAAATTTTGTTTGGTCCTTTTCTCTAATGCGACTAGAAGTAACTACTTTAAGGATACGCAGTAGAGAATCTTTCTGTTTCATTTTTTTTTTACGCTTTTGTTTTGTTTTTGCGCAAGGAGTGAGGACCGGCAAGAAAATAAAACAATATATCCTTTATTGCATGCACGAATTCACCTCACTTGGCTAATGTAAATCCAGATTAACATTTTGTTTTGCACATTTGGTTTTCAGGTAACGTCGTCGCTCGAGCTTCGTCACGTCTATTAAAAAGTTTTTTCCCCAGAACGTGCTCGATTTGTTTAGTTTGAGTTGCCTGACTGACATTTTTGTTTTTACCCAAGCTGAACAGCTCGTACAGTTTCTCTTCCGTCTCGTGGTCTGGTGTTCTCCATTCGACTTTCACCACCATTTCAGAGGGACACCCAAGGAGGAGGGTATTACTTATTTTTTTTTTTTTATTATTCTGTTGTATAATAGATTTTATTGACTCTGTAATTTGTGCTCTAATTTTGGAATGTTACTTCTGTGCCAAGCATTAAATTGAATTCGTAAAGACGAATCCTCGATTTTGTTGATTTCAATTTATTATTTGACTATAAAATGAAGCACAAGAAGCAGGAAAGTATAGGTCCATATGGTAGGATACTTCAGATTTTCATAAACGAAGCCCAACATAATATGTATTTTGGTGGTATGATATAACGCTACGCTGCCTTACCAATATTTTAACGAAGACAAGAATCCAATGAAATGATGTTTTGACCATGAATTAGGCAATAAATAACTTCAGGTCGTGGCCTTTTATGTTAAAGATAAAAATATGCAATTATCCTGGCTATATACTCGTATAAGGTTTCATCACAAAAGTGCCTCCTTTTCTTTTTACTCACTTGTTCGATAAAGCTGGAAAAGCATGTAATATCAATCGAAGAAATGAGGGGGGTCAGAAAATTAATTTTACTGAATTTCTATTACAGACTTCAAAAGCGTTTCTCGGAAATCCTTCATTTGAAATTTATTAGGTGTTACATATTATTGAAAAGTATATAGTTTGAAGGACTTAAGTTGCTCGTTTGTTATTCAAAAAATTGTGCGTTGGGTTTTGTTTAACTTTAAAATTGGTTTTTAAACGATTTTTAGGTCTAAATAGCTTAAGTCAATTGACTTTATCTTAATTTGTATTGTTTGAACATTTCGACATTTACCCGCAACGTTTGAATTAACGTGTGATTTGAGCAGTCCAAATCTACAGATAGAACACCATCTTCAGCTAACTATCCACACTCTTCTGATCGGCAAGGACTACTTAAAACGTAGTCCAGCGGATAACAACATGCTAGTTTAAGGCCTCATACAGAAATGTATTGAATTCAAAGTTTTGGTGCAGTAAAGATGCTCCATAGCTGTGTAGTCAAAACAGACAAGCGAGGGGGTTGGCTTGATAATTGTCTTTGGATGTTTTTGATGCGTTAGTGTTGCAGACCTCATCGATGTCGGCAAATTTGAAAGTCTCGGAAAGAGCGACTTAAATCGAAAGGCAAACTTTAGGAGATACTTGTATCTCCTGTACAGAAAACAAAAGAAAACATGAGGATAAATTTAATATCTCGATTGAAGACCAAATTGGGCGAATTTTTTGTTAAAAAGTTTTTTTATAAACAAAGCTAACTTTATGTCTTCATTTGGCTTAATATACAAAATATTGATAAATCTATTTGCAATTAAATCAAAAAAAAAAAAATATGAGAACTCCTCTGACAGAATGTACTTCAAAACTGTAAGTCAAACTGATTGTTATTTTTTGTCATAAGAAAACTAATTTCATTTTAACGAAACAAGGGAAACTGTCCATTTTATAAAAAGTTTTTTTTTTGTTATAAAACCCATTCAGGTGTTCATTTTGAAAGTGCACTTCGAATGACAACAATTTGGATTAAAAAGCATTATTCGTTCAATCGTTCTATTCCGCACGAACGTATGTACATACGTACTCACACAGCCATCCTTCTATACAATGAAATCGGATGGATTTCAAGAACTCTCAGACACTTTTAAGCGCGTAATATACTGCATTTACATGCGAGTCTGACGTCACGAAAAAACGTCGCATTAGAACAAAATTTTTTTATCAGGCAACTTTGGATTGCATGTTGTACATTTGTTGTACACGACATGTGGATTTTGTCCCAAAAAGCCACAAACCCAAAAAGTGGAAATATCCACTGAAATATGGTGGCCACACGAAAACTTTTTGCATATATTTTGCTTATATGCGGAACTAGTACACAGAATGGAATATAGTTCGCATGAACACAATGAAAGCAAGTTCTTGTCGCCACTTAAAATTTAGTTTTGAAATATTTTTTCTCATTATATAATAATATAATAATATTTTATTATTTTTTGAAGTGAATTTTTTACATTGTAATTTTTGATCAAGATCTCGAGAAGAAAGAGGTCCGAAATTTTATTTCAAGTCAAACAGAATATTTAGACCAAAAAATGCGACGACCAAAATTTAGATACCTTTGAGATGACGCAAGAAGATCACCAATTTGCTTTGACTTGTTTGAAATTAATTTGGATGCGGTGTTCCTCACACACTTTGCGCCAATTTGAGCAGTACCACAATCAGGAAAAGGACGCCCATGAATACGCGCCCGCGCTTGATTTTCGACGCTTTCTCACTCCCCGAATCCTGAAATTTATTTCGCCATTATTTTACCCGCCGTAAAGAAAAATATGTTATTAAATGAATAAAAAAAATAATTTTTATAAGCAACCTATTTTGATATGTTGTTAATAAAAATAAAAAAATAAATGCAGTAGCATGCGATATGAAATTTATATGCAACCATTGGGACTGATTTGGACATCAGAATGACGACAGATCCGCATGTACATGCCACGATTTCCATATAAAGTGCTTCGAGCTAAAATTTTAAATAATAAAATATCATTTTGAAAACAGTGACACTTTATGGTTGGAGGTTACATTTCAAAATAATGCTCCTAAAAGATTGAAGTCAAGGACATGCTTCTATCGAACTATAGGAGCTTTAAGATCATACTGCAGCTTGGAAATTTAAAAACAATTCGATGTACAAATTAGAATACGGAAGGAAATCAAGTGGAGCCGTGATATATGATTCGGCCAAAATAAATATAAACAGCTATTGCCAGGTGTAATCCAGTAAATATCAGATACCAATTAATTCATTGCTTCTTTTGTACCTATAAAATTATTTTGACTTATCAACAAATCATGTGATTTTTCTGTTCTGTGTTGCCGATCTTTTTATATTAAATTTGTCAAAGCAACTCCACTTAATAGACTTACGAGGGCTAATTGACTATTTTGTTCCATCACTTGTAAACAAAGATGACAAAGTGGTTGAGATTCAAAACATGAACGGTTTGCTGATGATGCTCGACGGAAAAGTGGGTCAAGAATAAACGTAACTCGTACATCATCTATTGCTGTATGGGCAATATCAACACCTAGATCTAGGGAGATCAATGATTTGAACAAAGTTAATTCCAAAATCCAATACTTTCCTTTCCAATATGATCGTTCTACTCTTAATGCCTGCATAAGATGAATGCAAACCTCTTTGTTTTGAATCCTTTATTTGAAAAATGGTGAGCGAAAACTCCAAAAAATAAAACAAGTTTAGCTTCTTGAAGTTGCGAACCACTGCTTCTTAAT
Source organism: Orthonevra nobilis (assembly GCA_963555765.1). Classification (NCBI taxonomy): domain Eukaryota; kingdom Metazoa; phylum Arthropoda; class Insecta; order Diptera; family Syrphidae; genus Orthonevra; species Orthonevra nobilis. The sequence continues at coordinate 5,385,425 of OY743225.1, read as the reverse complement.
TTGAAAATCAATAGATATTTCATTGTGACAAACGGCAACGTTACTTCTTTAATATTAACATTAATAAACAGGGTGCTATCATTTCGTTGACCCTCTTGAATATATTCACGAGTTACCTCATAAGGTCTCTTCCCCATATTAAAGTGGACGCAGACGACTTAATTGCGTACAGATCAGATCAAAAATAGTAGTGTGACTTCAATAAGATTCAGCGATATTGCGACGACGGAAAGTTAAAGTTCAGCTTTCGGATTTGCGAAACAATACTTTCCACGAAATGGACAACCACAATTGCGAGTCGAAGTATAGTCCGATATCTTAGTATTTGGTTAGACCAGTTTTTACATCTCAACAAAAATGAAGATGCTACTCGCGCTCGAGCCAAGATCGATTTTGCCAAACAAAGACAATGTTTTCTTATGCCACGGTAAAATTTATCTACTCCATGACCTTTATCCGGCCTATGTTCGTCAATGATTATTCCTTGTGGTTCAACGTCGGAGCAAGCTCGATGTAAAGGATTCATGGCTTGCCTTTGTTTTTACAGAACTCCTGAGTCTGAATACAAAAAGTTCTATCACAACAAAATCCTTTTTAACAGAACAGAAAGTCTCATCCAGAATAGATTAGCGGTTCCGCCTATATTCTTGATTCCCCCCAGAGCTGTGAATAAGCGACTTTGCTGTGAGCGTGACGTTGCAAACAGTTCCAAGGTTCCGCGGTTTCCGACCACAATCTAGAAGAAGTCGAACGTCAGCATCGAAATTTTTGGTGACTTAAATGAAGCGAAAGAAATTCTTCGTCAAGTTCTTCACATGACTAGTAGCTCTTGCAGGCGTAAGCTTTTTACATGACTTTTAGGTTAAGTTTTTGTAAAAAAAAAGTCAGTTCAAGTCGAAAGATATAGAAAAGCAGTAGGTTACGCGTTAAATAAGAATACATAAGATATTTTAATCTAGTTTTGAGAAATTTTGTCTAGCATTTAAGTCATGACAGGTGGTTAATAATATTTGATTTACAAAAAAAACAAAAACAGGAGATTCGTAATTTTCCAAGTTTCTTTTTAACCATAATGAACAAAGCCCAATCCGCATTGATCAATGTGTTTAACAGAAAAGGCTTTTGTAAGCTTCCAACATATTTAACAGAATCGTGCCTTCCAATTACTTTTCCATGATTCACTAGCCTGACATTCAATTTTCTTTGTAGTGGCTCATAAAGATTAACTCAACAAACGTTCGCAATTACAATTTTATTTATTTGACTCTAATGATGGAAACAAAAAAAAAAATTATCGGCGACCGACGACATTAAACTTAATTGTTAGGCTTTTATCTTTCTTATCCCAATCTCGTTGAAATTATTTTTATTTGTTATAATTTTGTAATAAATTACTTGTACCCACGCATAGTTCTATTTCTGCCTCTGGACAGTGGTGTTTTTTTTTTGCAAGACAATCATGGAGAACTCTTTCGCATTCTTCCCAAAACACAATCATTGAATACGTTTTTTGGATTTAATTTAATGGTCCCTAATTTATTTGGAAAAACATTTTCACGCATTCGAAAACCGCTGAAAATATACCTTTTATTTTTGTTTTCAATTCTATTATAATTGTGGATTGTTTTTTTTTATGAAAATAAATATCTGTTGTTTTTTACCCACCAGGTAGGTTTAACGATTTTATGAGTATTTAATTGCTGTCGTCGTAAATTGTATTCAAAATATCCACATGCTTATTTTATATAAACACAAATAAATACACAAGTTAAATGGGAGAGTATCGATTAAATAAATATAAAACTCATTAGTACAGCTTTAATCGGTGCAAATAAAAACTCTAGATAAATAAACAAGAGCATACACAAATTTCGCTTCGAGGAGATTCTGTATATTTTCCAGTTCAAAGCACAAAATGTAAATGAAATGAAATTCTATAATTAATTGAGTTCATACGAAAGTACATACATATAAATATTTTTTGTGTGATGTTTTACCGAGAAAAGTGGTTAATATACGAATATACTGTATTACCGTGATTTTGTTTATGGACTTAAATAACAAAAAATCGACACAAAAAGTCTTATCGACAGACTCTCCCTAAAGCTGAAAAACTTGAAATTTAACAAGTTAGTAGTTCATCAGGGAGTTTTCAAAAACAAGGGCAATTTTTTTAAAATACAGCGGTCCCATAAATGAAAAACGGGCAATATCAATACACTTTTCCGCAAATTAATGAAAAGATATAAAATAGTTCCCAAATATCTTGAAACATTGAGACGTTTAAACTGAGAGGCCATGAGTTGCTCATGGCCAACCTTAATTTTAATTTTATAAAGTAGCTTATTGACTCACAGAGTAAGAAAACCTTGGTCCATTTTTGCGTAACGTATTGAAAAGGTAATTAGGTTGGCGGTTTTGGATGATGTCGTGAATGCAGGTTAAAGAGAAGCATTTAATCATGTTTTCTAAGGAACAATCGAGCCATTTTATGGTAAGCCGCATTGAGCTTTGTAGTCGACGTTATAAAAAACTTCGATTTCATAGAACTTAATTGCTGTCAACACAGTTTAAACAAGGATTAATTAACTTCCCATCAGGAAGTTCATGTAAACGGTTCGATTTTTGAAATTCAAAATTTTTACATATCTCCACTTTTCGAGGTCACAGTAGTCGGATTCCATTGTAAATAAAAAGTTGGCCGTGCGTGTACGTAGATACGTACGTATGTGCAGATTTTTTCGTTAAGCATAACTCGAGAACAAATCAAGCTATCGAACCCAGCTTAGTTTCGTTCGAAGCGTTTGTGTATAATGAAGACCTTTTGACAGGGTGGTTTAAATTTTATGACGAAAATACTGTAAAAAAAAAGGGTCAATTTCACTTCTTCAGTTAAAATAAATTTAGTTTTCCAATAAAAAAAAGTTCAAAATCAATAAAACTTATTATTTTGAACTACTTTATATATATGTATAAATATATACACACCCGTTCATAAAGTTTCCGGACAAATTCATTTAAATATTTTTTTCCGTTCAATTTTAGTTCCAAAAATTTCATGAACGTCATGTTAAGTACAACAATTGACTGAATTAAGTTAGTTCTGAACTATAAAGACTAATTTTAAGACTTCAACAGTATTAAGTTGAGCTCATTTCATATTTTGATGTTCTGCTTTTTCTATTTCTTGATCCACGTTTCCACGGCAGCGTTTGGAAAATTATTTCAGAAATGAAAACGTGGATAAAATTGCAGTACTCGTATATTTAAACACGTTACAAGGAAGCTTAAGTTTGTTTACCACTGTTGTGGCTTCTTATCATGAACGAATATCTAGAGATCTTTCAAGAAAACGACAAAGTGATAAACAATCTCTCGAAAACGGCCTGAAAGCAACTACCAAAATCTCCAAAGGAAACTGGATTGAATGTTATCCTCTTGGACCCATCTTTTTACCAGAAAGAAAGAGTTCCGATGCTGAAAATTTCCCCCACGGTAGGAAGAGATTGTGGAAATCTCTCGACTGAAACTATGTATTTTTTGAACTTAGACGACATAAAGAAAATCACGCTTAAATATTCCAAGCACGACAAGCGCTCATTCATTTGCTGTGAAACGAGACAACTCCCGGATTGACCGCTCCGAAATACGAGCATCCCACGCATCAAAGAAGTCCAAAACCGCTCGATATGAAGTGAGAAATGCGAAAATTATTTTTTTCAAAGTCGAGGAAGGTCCGAAGTATAAAGCAGGAATGGAAAATTGAATAAAAGTAAGTCTATAATAACATTTCATGACTTAGACTGCGAAAAACTTTACGCGAAACTTTAAAATCGTTTTTCTCGAAACTGTCTTTTTCAAAACAAAACCCCCGATTTCGCACATTCTACTGGACCGATTTACCTGAAATTATTAGAAAGTCTTCTGTATAGACTTGTTTATGCCCATCCCCTAATTTTTATTACTTTTTTTTTAAATTCAAAACAGCCAAAAAAAGTATTACAAAAATTCTTATTTTTTCAGGCAGTCGCCATTTTGTGAAAAAAAATCTGTTCAACTTTTCCGTAGTTCCAGACATTGCGCCATTATTCTAGATTAATAATCTTTTTTGTTTTTTTGGTTTCAGATTGCTGGGAGGTTTGAAATCGTGGGCATAGTTACGTGCCAATTTTTTGAGACCCCCACTTCATCAACTGCTAATTTTTGAAATTTTCAATTTATTTTATTTTTTAATTTTTTTCTGTATTCTTGTTATTTTAATAAAAAGCTAATAAAAATGGATTGTAAAAAACTTTATTGCCTTTTTTTATGACACTTCAAAATTTACATGAAATTCATGCCTCTAGACTTTTTTTTACCAGAATAGTAATAATTTGTAAGTGACGTTTCAGTGTTAGCTCAACACAATTTTAATTTACTTCTGGCTGTCTATCTCTAAACAGTTTAAAAACTTTATTGGTTCGTTCAGCAACAAATTCAACATCCAATGTAGCACGCAATCGAGGATGTTGAGAGATTAAGAAACAGGAAATAGGTTCGAAAATTCTACCAACTGATAAAACAATCATCTCAGGGTTACAGACCCTAGACCAAAGCCTGCAAAGTTCAAAATGGAAAATCATAGTAGAATTGTAGTCAATTGCTGAGACATGGAAGAACCACTTGTGCAGACTGTATTACGGGAACGAAGAATCCAATTCCGCTGGCAGGCAGCCTAAACCAAGGCCAACAGCGTCTATTCGACCTAGAAGAAATAAGGATAGCAATTACATATATAAGCTTTAATCTATATTAATAAAGCTACTTTAGCTGTCGAACTTTCCCTGGAGAACTCAAGCTGCTCCATTAAGGTTCGCAAGACGTGACGGACCCATTTGATGTTAAACATCGTTTTAGGCAAGGTGACGCACTGTCATGTGGGCTCTTCAACATTATACTTGAAACAATAGTGCAAAAGTATAGTGTGAATACCAGAGACGCTTTCTTTCAAAGGTTTGTTCAATAACTCGCATACGCCGTAGATTTTGATATATGTAGGGAACATAGTGGGTTGATGAGGGTTCAAACAAAACTCAAAGAAGGGTAGGTCACCCAAATATGACGTCTGGGTCAGTACGTTTACGTAGACAGTTTTAACTTTGAGGACGTTAGGGACTTTCTCTGCCTAGGCTTCGCTGCATACAAAGATAATAACACTAGCGCTGACATCAAACGAAAAATGTCTAAGAAAGTATTTATGTAAAGTCCTTTTTCCAATGTCTCGACCTCGACTCCCTCGACCTTGTAGTGTTGATATGGGAAGTTCATGGTAAGGGCAGACCTACTCACATCCAAACCAATTTTTTTTGTTTTTGTATGCGTATTCGACAGTAAATTTTGCCAATCGTGGCGTTAACATGGTAACCCTAAGAAAGTTTGCGGTTTACTGTTATTCCCAAATTTCTGGCAGTGGAAAAATTTTTCAAATCCAACAAACTCCAGAACAAGAAAGCCCCGAATATGGAACCCTGCGGAACACAACTAGTCATTTCAAGAAAATTAGACATACGTCCGTTTACTAAAACCAATTGCTGTCTTCCAATTTAATATGAATGAATGAGCTAAGAGATTTGACACCAACGGAAATTTGTACTTTTGTATTTTAACACCTATTTTGAAGCTTGCAAATCAAAATATGACATGGAATCTTCTAATAATGATTTCGAATTGATAATGCCAGTTTTATTTTGCAAATATTATTATTATTTATTGTTCTCGTGGAGTCATTTTCGGTAGTCCTCATTAAGCATTCAACAAAAAATTTTATTTGTTATTTTGCTTTTAAATCGTTTTTGTTAGCAACAGTAAAAGAACGTTTCGAATTTCTTATTCCAATTTGCCTTCACGCTTGTAAAAGATTTGCACTGGTGCTTCGACTTGTAATGCCCTCCACTCAAAATTAGTGAAAAAGTGCTAATTTTAAACAATGTATCAGAAAACCGACAATGTTTTACATATTCTAAAAGCAATAAACCACTTGTCAGTCGCAACGCATCAACCATAGAAAAAAACTACGCGCAAATATTGTAACAATCGTTGAGAGGATAGACATTTCTGAAAATAAACTAACAAATTATTGAGGACCGCAGACACAATGCATTCTTTTATTTTTATTATTATTCGTCTTCTCTCAAACATATTTAGTTTGTTCGTTAAAAATATAAATAGACATAATAATTAGTATTGTAAATGTCTTTCAAAGTTGTTCACTTAGGAGCAGTTTCGTTTGAAATCCGTTCATATTATTGTGTAGCTTGTTGTTTTATTGAAATAATGAGCAAACACTAAAATTTGGACTTTCGTTGGCTTATGTATCTCATCAAGTGCGCTGTGCAGTAATGGATTTTAATTTTGAAAGAAAAAAATTAGACAAAATACAGACAACATAATTTTAAGAAAGGCGAATCGTGCTAACGAGTTGTTTGTTATGGCCTATGGGTCGCATAAGATACCAACTGAGTACACCTTAACGAACACGTTTCTTTCAAGATTTTTTTTAATTTCAAATCAGTTTCTAAAATTTAAATATTTGACATAAGTCAAATGTAATTGCAGTACATTGCTCCGGGAGCAAGAGCAGCTTCACTACTATAACAAAGTACGCCGAGAGGCGAACGTTGAACGAAAAGTGAATTTACAAAAATTAGGAATAGGATCGGCCCCAAAAAAGAACCTTGAGGAACGCCTATGTTTATACATTTTTCCGAACTAAAAATATCCTGGACCTTAACCTTTTATTTTCCAAACCAATCATAAACAGAGCCTCGAAAACCTGCCCTATACAGTTTTTGGAGTAACAAAACTCGGTCCACCATATTAAAAACCTTAGTTACATTAATAAATAGGAAAGCTGGAATCTCAGATTCAGCTATGATAAAGTTCGTCGCATAGTTTTTTCTTGCAAACTGCTGATGCTGATGTCTCGTTAAAATAAGTTTCATCATTTTAAAATGTTTCCGGTGTTAATGAACTTCCGAGCTACATAAAAGAAAACTCAAGTTTGCAAGGTTTCCCCAAGCCCTTGCAATTCCAGTCGAACGCGGCATATTATGTGGAGGAAAAACTTTTCCAAAGTCTTTTCGATACCCGTATTCGTACTTCCTTGCAACTGAAACCATATGGTATTTCCAATTTTACGTGAATGCACGAACGCACAAGCTAAGATCTGGAACTGATGAAAATCGAAGCCAACATAATCCAGGTGACTATCATGTGGGCTTTGGACAGTCAACCAAACAAACTTTCGAAAACTGTCCCTCAGTTAATGTCGTTTGAAACAAGCAAACTTTTTCAATCCAACTATGGATCTCCCCTCCCACACCCATGCCAAAAATGTATCTATTGAGATAAACGGTTGGGAAATTTAAGTGGGAACATGAATTAAATCTCACTTGCTTTATCATTTAAAATATCCGTTTAGTGGTTTTAAGCAACACCAGGCTCATAGTGGACATTTAGCAAGTTGCAGCTTTATTGAATGCGGCGCCTAGAAGTAACCTTCATCGGGAGGAGGAGAGGGGGTGGCGACAGCGACGCACACATTCACAAAATCCGCAGACCACAACAACATTTTACCCCAATCAACGAAAATAAATAATGGGATTAGGAGCAGCAGGTGTTCGGATTCCGAGTTTCACAAATTGACCCGGGCTAAGCAGGATGTGGTGGTTGCCACTAAACTCGAACGCTTGTTCTAATCTGCAGGCGGTGCGGTAGCTAGGGGTGTTTGACACCCCCAAATGAGTTGGTTTCAGATCTGGCTTTGCCCTCAACCATAGGTGAATGCTGAATGAATTCGAAGGTGTGCTATACTCGTACGAGGTGGGTGGCGGTTGGCTTGTTATTCTGTTTTTGTCCCCAAACAAAATCACATTCTAACTTTAGCATTAGGTTCGGGCTGCCATGTTGCAAGCCATTGACTTAACGACCACAATTTTGCTGAATGGGTCCAGAAAAGCATTTCTCCAATACACACACACCAAAAAGTATTTGTTTCAAATGTGTATACACTAACAAAGGCCGACCGACGTAGCTCACTGTACATGCATTTACTTGAACGTTTGCCTAATTCCAATTGATTGGTATTGGGAAATTACTTACAATTACGTATTTGTCATGAGCATTTTGTATTAAATTAATTATTGATTTGGCAAGAGTTGTACAAGTAAATTAGCTTGAGGACACCCCACACCAGTGGGTTTCGGGACCCAATCCTCTTTCGGGTTAATAAATTCGTTTGTGGAAGATTGCACAATGAAAGTGTATGTGTGGTTGGGTATCCAATAACGAGTATCCTTTAGATTTTGAGGAGCAATATCAATCGGATTGAAGTTAGTTTCTGAAGAAATCAATCACGTTCGGTTGGTGTTCCCACAGTGTACGTGATTTTGGGCCTATTCAATTCAGTTGGAGAGCACAAACCTATCTGGGTTGTCCAGATTTTGATATCCAGAGCACGCAAGGCAGGACGAGAAATGTATGTATTTCATTCCAATTTACGTCAAGAGTGAGGCGTAATTCCACAAAGACGATTCGTAAATAAAGGCACTAGCATGGGGAGTCATTGAATTTTAAAGGACAAATGGTATGGAAAAATGATGGCAGTACTTGTGTGAGCCTACATGTGGAGGTTTGTGTTTTGTGTGTATATATTTACTGAAGGATATATTCAGGAGTTTTTTTTTTTTTTTTTATTTATTTGCAAAATTGGAAGGGACTAGCAAAACGTGTAGTTTAGTCAAAATGTCTGTGTCAAAATAGACAATCAAATTACTTATTGGAATTGATTGAGAGCTCTGATGAATGGCATATGTACATTCATATGTATCTGTATATATTTTCATATTGGTATTTAGGGGGAATTCGTTCAGGACCACGGGTTTGGAATGCTTTCACAAGAAAGAAAAAAAACTCTGTGTTAACCGGCCAGAAAGGACCTTTTCAAAACCGCATCAGCAGGATGAAGAGATAGTAAGACGTCATGTCACAGACGAGGAATTTTAAGTGAGATTTTAGAAGTGGTGAAGCGGACCGTGCGTAAAGTTGGAATTCAGTAAAAAATCGCTTTCATCTTGAACCTTGGCCAAGTGATGCTCGCGTTAATCCATGTAATTGAGTAACGACCCTCTAATAGGGATATAATTAGAAGGCTTACGTGTTCTGCGACCTTGCTGTGACAGATTTTTCATCGTAAAAGCAGACCAGCTATATCAGCGGATCCTCTTGAAAGATGGCGTACTATGCGTAACTGCGGCTTTATTGTAAGCGACAGAAGTGAATTTTACACAAGACGTTATTTGTAGTTTACTTCTTTACTTCACAATATTTTCACGTCATGTTTACAAACTTGTGAGCAAGCTTTTGGCGGTAACTATAAAAGTAAAAAGCAAAAACAATATCAAACAAAATTGAAATACTTTTTAATTTCATTTCATTAATTAATAAGGCAATTCTTATGAACACACAATTTCCTCGACGATAAGTTGTATGTATTTTACGCATTTTTTGAAGGAAATTGACTTCAAAAATGCAACACTCGTGAAATATTAATATACGAGCAACCAAAGAAGATATCAATATTTGTTAAACGCAGTTACAAAGCCCAGCATTTCTTCTAAAAATATAATTCTTTACGAGATTATTAACAGATGAATTATCATAAACACGTGTCAAGGTATACTAAAGCATGCGTTTCTCGATATGTGATTTCAATTTTGGAGATCGACCCTCACTGTAAGGCAATCTTTTTTTTAGAATATACCCAAGAATCGCCTCTTAAATTTTTTTGACTAATTTAGAGACACACTGTATAAGATGTGTATAATACTATGTATCTTGATGCGCATTAATGTCATTTGTCGCATGATAAGGATAACTTAATTTCGGCGAAATTGAAATCGCTTACGATAAATTTTCAGTGAATACTCGATTTGTAAATGACGGTCTTTGGGCCTCGTTGTTGCCCTTGTGCCCTTATATAGTCAACTTTACCTTAGCGATAACTTCAATGCTTACAACACTGAAGTCTCCTGCAGAAATTGGAGATTCAAAAATTCCGATATTGTGGCGCTCTTGCCAGAGCCAAAGTTGCATTTGCCCTAACAAAGAAACTGTTTTATAACCAGCAACTCGATGCTAGGGTAAAAACAATTTGCCACATGGCTATGATTCTGCCTATGCTCATCTATGGATGCCCCGTGTAGTTCACCGTGGGAGCAAGCTTAAAGGAAAAGATTCGGTTGTTTGAAAGGCAATGTGTTAGGACTTGCTTACACTTATACAGAACTCCAGAGTATGAGTACAGAAAATTCTATCCCAACGAGGTCCTATACAACAGGCCAGACATAATTACAGTGGATATTTAATTACAGAGCGGACACGAAGTCATGTTGCAAGAGCAATTAACTCGGTAAGCAATCTGATCTCCAGGGCTTACTTCCCCAATAATATGTATCACGAGAGTCTGCGCCTTAACGGCTTTATCCCCCAGAGGCCTTTCTCTACCTGGACTCGATAGGTCCGATCCACGACAGATAAGCGCTACCACTAATCTTCCACATTGCCCGAGGGCTGTGGGTAAGCGACTCAGTTGCGAACGAGACGTCGCCAACAGTTCCGCGGAGAGTCTTCAGTTCAATAGGACAGTTTCAGGCCGCGATATGAAAGATGTAGAACGCCAGCACTGAAAATTCCGGTGGCTGACAGGACACAGAGAAGGAACTCTTTCGTCGTATCCTTTCATTGACGGGTAGGTACACATTAAGCTAGAACTCAGATAGTTTTAAAGGTAGAATTAAGTCATTTTAGGCTATTTTTATTTAAAAAAAAAACACATTTTTACTAAGTTTTTAAAAGTTAATTTTCTTAGTTTTTAGTCAGCGATATAATGTAATAGTGTAATAGCTTAAGTTCGATGACATAAGTTATATTAGAACATTAAGTTTTTTATAAGCTAGTTTTAAGCTATTTTTGTCTAGCAATTAAGTTATTCATGTTACATAGTAATTAAAAAATTGCACTTAAAAAATCCGATATTGTGAGATTTGAGTGAAACATTAGAGCTGTTTTGAACCAGAGACCAGAAGTCAGAACAAGGAATATGTGCACAACTTTCTTCACATCAACTACTCTTAAAGTTGAACCATGCCATGTTGGTTTTTTTATAAAGATAGTTGCAGACAAAAGATTTATTGAAATAGTTAAGGGATATAAAGAATGTGCTTCTGCCTCTTTAGAGAAGGCTTTTGCTGCTGTATCATATTGGTTGAAAATTCACTCAGCTTTGACTTCAGTTATGAATATACCAATGTCCCGCTTGGAGTTACAGGCAACTTTTTCTTTATAACTTGCTCGCTCTTTTAATACAAGTAGCACAGACCGAGTGGAAGAATGAGTAGATGAACGAACAATTTTTTTGTATTGGTTTTAGAAAATCAGATGTATTTGGTTTCAATTTCAATTCTGTGGGTGGAGCCCGAAATGGGACGGATGATTTGATATCGACTTATTGAAAATGAGGAAAACCTAGCTCAACACCCTGCTGATAGTATTTAACTTTACAGCAGTGCCATCTTCATATAAATCTTCACAAACCACAACACGAACTCAGAGCTTTAGCCGATACATAAACCACTACAATAACGAGAGCCATCAGTCAAAATACTATCGCTGCTCGACCAATCCAGTGACAGTCGCATTTGATGCCAATGCCCAATGGTGGCTGGTTAAACCTATGACCCGTCAATCAAAGGCAGGCGCTCTACCAACTGCGCCACATTGCCATAGATGGGTCAACTTCGGGTATTTTATGAACAAAAAACACAAATTGAATACGTATCAATTGAAACCCTATACTCGATTGAAATGAACTGCTTAAGATCTGAGAGTGTCTCAATCGGCACATTTATAATCAGTGACAATATTCTAAAGTTCATCGCGATAACGGACCATCTGAAAAGGGTTTAAGCTTAGTGAGTACAGTACAAAGTTCAAGGGATAGCTTTGCGTTTTGTACGAGCATATTCACCGTGGATGAGTGAGGCTAGGGATCGTCTCATCAAAAGTACCATCAAATTCATTATTAGGGGACTGATCCTCAGGAAGTCATTCCTCGAAACATTTAATGGAACCATAGGGCGCAATTTTATGTATTTTATCCTTACAGAATAAGTTAGAAGGAAGTTTTCCCTACGATGTTGATCGCGCTTTCAATTTTTGATCTTATGACATATTTAATGCAATTACAGGGTAATCTGCATTACATGCGGCAAATTTCCTGAGTCTCCAAACACAAAAGTCTAAAATTTGATTGGAGATCTTGGAGACCATTAGTGGAGTCTCCCTTCTAATCCACTGATCGTTGAAATGACTCTCCAGCCAGTTTCTTACATCTTAGCTGAAATGTGGGGGAGCCCCATCCTGCTGGTATTTAAATTATCTGTTAAAGCCAAAATTATATAATAAATCCGGCGAAAGGGTTCTCAACGACTGCAGATAAGAATATTCGTTTAAAACATTACTCAAAAAACTTGGTCCTAATACTGTTTGTCCAAAACTGTCAAGCCAAACATTACAGCTAAAGTGGCATTGAGATTTGTTTTGCTCTTTAACATGTTGATTTCTGTGACTAATGAAAATTGTGAAAATTGGTGACTTCATCTATGGTAAAATTATCATCATCTGCTCAGACTATCCTTCCAAAGCAATTGTGTTCGGCTCATCCCTTGGCAAAAGCGATCTACAAAATTCAATCCTCACTTGCATATCCTTTGATGTTAACTTTTCCTCTGGGATAAAGTATTACGGGTGTAGGATATCGGTTTAAATTACCTTTTTAATCTCTACTCTTGGACACTCGAAACTGTCACAAAGTAGAGCAATCCTTCAGGTTTTAATTGAGAGCTTACGTTGTACGACATCCAAAGTTCGAGTCTCTTTCTTTGTTGATCCTTCGATATTCCAAGACTCCAAGTTCCCGAAGGCTTGAAAAAAGTGAACGATGAGGAAATCTCCCATACCTTTTAACGTTCAGAGCAGTAGTGCATATCTGTCAATTCTTCTCGAGAGTAACTGTTGTGAGCTTAGGAAGGCCACGGAGGCATCTTTGAGGTAGGTCAGGAGGACGGCGGCACGCTTGTGGTTGCTCGGCTGAGCTCGTCGGACGGGGTAGTCCTTGTCCTCCTTTCCATACATCTCCAGCTCAACAGCAAAGAAAAGGTCGTGCCTGGGAAAGAGAGAGAGAGAGAGAAATAGAGAGAGAAAGAGAAGAAAGAGATAGAGTCGAAGCGGAAAACGGTGTTCAGGGTATCCTGCTGAGTGTGAATCCAAACTAAAGAATCGGGGACCGACTTACCCTAACTACTCTAAAGCTATACCTATGCTTAACCAAAAAAAATTAAAACTATCTTAATCCTAAACTAGCTTAAAAATATCCTAGCTACTTAACCCAACTAACCTCACTACTCTAAATAAACCTTAAAAAAATTAGAATAAACTTAAGCTGAGCCTTAACTAACTTAATCCTACCTAAGGTGTTCTAGCTAAGTTGTCCCCGTTCTGGTATCTCGAGCCCATCACCCAGTGTCGCACTGTCCCATGGATCAACCAGGAGATGATATTTCTGGATCGGCCTTTGCTATCTCCCTGGCCAGGGATTTCGGGAGATAGCCCCTAAAGGCGACATATCCTTCCTAAGCTCACAACAAATGGCGCCCAACGTGGGGCCCGCCATTTGTTGTGAGCTTAGGAAGGCCACGGAGGCATCTTTGATGTAGGTCAGGAGGATGGCGGCACGCTTGTGGTTGCTCGGCTGAGCTCGTCGGACGGGGTAGTCCTTGTCCTCCTTTCCATACATTTTTTTTTTTTTTTTTTTTGTTCTTTTATCGTACGTCCCGTTGTTCTGGTCTTGTAGTATGTGTCGGGGCCTGTCGTACGTCTGTTTGTGCTTGGCGTTCTAGTTCTTGTTGTATATTGACTGTCTCCTTCAAGTCACGTAGATCGTCACGCATCGTCTGTAACTCCTTCCCTAAGGAAGCGATGCTCTCTGTCAGTATCGTCATCAGTCGTGTCTCTTTATCGTCTTTTGCCGTATAGGCGTCTTTGTTAGAAATTTGTGAAGGCTGTCCGTGGTATTCGTCCTCTGTATTGTACCTGTCCGTTACTCCTCGATTGTTGTTTTCCAGTATGTTACAGTTGCGAATGCCTCCACTGCTACGTCTCATTTCGTTTGTTCCCCTATGTCGCGTACTTGTTGATGGTTCGTCCGTCCACTCGTCTTGTACTCTGTTCGTGTTACATGTCGGAGTGGATGTCTTCGTTTGTAGCGTCGTACCCCCACTTGCTTTGCGCCTAGTCGGCACTCCAACCCTTGACTCCTCTCTTATCGGGGTCAACGGATGAGGACGAATTTGTTTCGCTTTCTCTATGTCGACGTCGTCTGAGTACTGTCCTGTCTCGTTATTCCGTTCTGTCATTATGTCAGTGTCCCTGTATAATAGTTCGTTTCCCGCCGTACTCAGATCCAGTATGCCGTCTCTCCTTCCTGCGTCGAGTCTATCGTCCTGTTCCCCGTAAACGTCGCGTAAAAATTGTACCGATTGTCTCGTTACCCGTCGTGTTACTTCCGTGGTTGTCGAGGAACCCTTGGGGACAGCGCCTAAATTTTTTCTTTCCATTTCAGAGAGTAAACAATTTTTTTTTTTTTTTTGAGGAAAGGATTGAACGTTTAGTAATAAAAAATTGTTTATATATATAAGTCCAAAAAAACTTCAGATTTAAACCAATACCAACTAAATTACATGTATTATATTATATATATATATGTACGTATTATAAATTTGGTGTAAAAGCAAATAAAAAAGGAAAGAATAAGGAAGTTCGCAAAAAAATTTTTAAAAAATGTGAGGTGGTATGTGTGCGGAACGGGAAGCTTTCCAGTCAACATTAAGTAGACTGAGTTGGATATTGTTGTCAATGTTACTGTCAAAGTCAAAGACTACTCTTGAACTTGTGCCTGAGATCCAAGGAACTAAGCGAGTGCTGAGTTACATCTGTTCCACTTTACCACTACTTGTAGCCTGGAAAATAAACCCGAGCAACAAGGCTGGCCAAGTTTCTGAGATGTATCTCAACACGAACATGATGTCAAAGTCGACGCAAACGCCTCACGAAAACCCAGACCTATAGCCTTGACAGTTCGGACTGTTGATGCCCCACGTTGGGCGCCATTTGTTGTGAGCTTAGGAAGGCCACGGAGGCATCTTTGATGTAGGTCAGGAGGACGGCGGCACGCTTAAGGTTGCTCGGCTGAGCTCGTTGGACGGGGTAGTCCTTGTCCTCCTTTCCATACATTTTTTTTTTTTTCCTATTCCTTTTTGTTTTCCCAGGTAGCACTTTCCCACGTAACATAACTTATGCCCAATTCAAAATGCAGCGCGAGAGCAAGACGAGAGCGAGGCGAGAAATCGCTGTCCTCATAAAATCGTTTCCCGGTACACAATGAAAGCCGATTTAATAACAGCGAGCTCATGTAATCTATGTGTCTAAGATGAATAAACTACTCGGCCGAAAACCATCTTTCTCTTTCTGGCTGCTCTTATCAGAGAGTTTTTTAATTTTTCGAAAACAACGCGATGTGATAGGACGAGTCTCGCGTCATTGTGTATTGTTTCATATATTTGCATTAATTGACATTTTTTTTTGACAACTCGCGCTAGACTCGCCTCGCTCGCGCTCTGCATTGTGAATCAGGCATTAAGCTTACCGTCATTTTGTGTTGGCAATTTGACATGCAAAATTGAAATAAGTTTCAAGCACAGTGTGAAATAAAATAAAGGACTAAGCCGCTCACAAGAAACAAGTTACCTTTCATTGCTCTTTAATTCTTCAAAACCTTAAACACCTTTTTTTAGGAAAAATTGTTTCACTTTGCAATGCAAAAACTTTTTTTTCAAACATTTAATTTTGAAATTTTATTTCCCGAAAATAACGGGTTTTTCAACGCCACAAAATAGATGGACAGGGAAAGCAAACGACGCTATATTTCTTGCCGCTCTTTTGACATTTCTCTTCAGTAAGGTTCGCCATTTCATGATGGAAAGATATGCGAGCCAACAACGGGTCGAAATTATTAAAATTAACTACCAAAATTCGGAGTCAGTGGCCTCAAAGTTAAGAGCGATACGTCCAATTTGCGGTCGTCATAATCGTCCTAGCAGATCAACAATTGAATCCACAGACACAGTACAAAAAGTTCCCGTGCCAGTGAGAGAAACAAGTGATTTGGTTGGTAGTGTCGAGAATATTGCTGCCGCTGAGGCTTCAGTTGCAGAAAGCCAAATGTGTGGCGTTGGGGATCTCTGTGACGTCGTTGTGGCGAATTTTGCGGAAAGATCTTGGCCTACATCCTTACAAGATTTAATTGACGCAAGAACTGAATCCGCTTGACCACCAGAAGCGCCGTAAGTTCGTGAATTGGGCTGAGCAACAACTTGAAAATGATTCGGATTTTCATCGAAAAATCATCTTCAGCGATTAGGCTCATTTCTGGCTGAATAGCTCCGTCAATAAACAAAATATGCAATAGTGGTCAGGCAGCAGTCCACACGTACTCCATGAGTCATCATTGCATCCCGAAAAAATTACGGCGTCTTTGGGCGGTACTCCTTCCGTGATGATCAAGACCAGCACGTTACTGTGAATGGGGATCGCTACCGTTCAATGATAACTGAATATTTTTGGCCCCAATTGGATGATATAGACTTGGAGGACACGTCATTCCAACAGGATGGCGCCACAGCCACACAGCGAATGTCACAATCAATTTATTGGAAACCAAGATTTGAGAACGTGTTATCTCACGAAATGGTCCAGTCGCTTGGCCGCCTCGGTCGTGCGATTTGACGCCGTCAGACTATTTCCTGTGAGGCTACGTCAAGTCTATGGTCTATGCCAACAAGCCAGCGACGATTGATGAAATTGCAGCAGTATTGGCCGATTTATTCTTGAAAACCGTCGAAAATTGGGTTCAGCGTCTGGACTTCTGTAAGCGTGCCCGTGGTGGGCATGCAAAAGAAATCGAGTTCTATACATAATGGCGTCGAACGTACTTTCACATGGATAAAGAATTTCATTGATATCCGAAGCCGTTTTTATTTTATTTAAAAAAAACTTTTGTAGTGCTCTTATTGAAAAACCCGATGTAACTAACGTTAAACGTGATATTTAGTTACAGAATTTTGGATTTTTATAATTCCTTATTTGACTTACGTATGTGCTTACAATCATTTTGGAAATACCTCAAAATCACATCAACTAGTATATTAAGTGGACATAACGCAAAAGGCATGATGCCTTCAAAACTGTTGGAATCACACAGCAAGGAAGCATTTCTCTTCGGCAGAGAAAACGCGAACATCAGTTTTTTGTCCAAGAACTTCAAATTTCGATTTGTCTATAATATGGAAGACGGGCTGTGCTTCAAATCGATACACGATATTTGAATATTCTTCAAAACCTTCACTAACTGCAGTAATATTTCTGTAGAGCGTACACTTCGAGGAGCTGCAATAAAGACTGTAGCCGTCGTTTAAATTTTTTTAAACTTTTGCCTTTGGACGATTATATCGATCATTATTAGAATATTTAGAATCAATGCTTTTGAAGTAATTTCCCTCATAATAAGCACTTTATGCGATTGTTAAACGATCCAAAAAGTACGGCAAACCTCAAACTTATCGCATTTTATAATCTGGGATTACATGAATGTCATTTCTGGCCCACGAATAACCTTTTTTATAACCTTTCGTATAATCTTGAATCTTGGTTTTGGTTTTGTATAAAATTTTTCATATTCTATGTGAACCAGGAATGATTATTAGTTTTTAGTGATCTTGCTCAAAATGTATTATTAAAACTATCTTGCATGAAGTAAAGTTGTTCGTTGTTGAATACGAGAGCATTTAAGCTTAAATCTTCCTCTAAAACGCACAAGTTCCAAAATTGTTTCTACATTTTTACCCAAAACACTTAACTCTTTCTTAAAATTGAAGAGCTTAGGAATGGCTGCATACGAAAAGTTTCCTCTATTTAAAGTAAGAGAACGGCATTTAGAATAATATAAATGAAGAACTTGAGCTGTATTTACTTTAGTTACATACTAATTTTAAAACTTCCCCCAACAAAGGCGTCACATTAACTTGTGCATTAGTGTTGAGTAAGCACAACACTCAAAGTCCTTCGGTCGCGCTCGATTTTAATACTCCAACGGACGGAAATTTTGCTTTTTCAAATTAATTTTCAAATTAAAGATAATGCTTTTTCATCGAGCAGCACCAAGAGAGTCCTGAAATGAAATGCACCTTTATGTTCGGGAGCAACGATGAGTTGTCCAAGACTAAGCGAAAAGAAAAAAAACACAAACAAAAAAATTAATAAATCACTGCAGGAGGCAAAAACTTTTAACGACTTTCTCGAGAGCTAACGTTTCGAAGGACATAGGGAATACATACTGCTTTTCTTTTTATTCTTCGCCCTCATCTTATTCTTTTTCTCGGCTTCCCTTTAACCATTCCAGGCGTTGTCGTCACACGAATATCCTGTTTGGGGGTGAAACAATTTCAAGATTAAAGTTTTCTTCACCCTGCTCTGACTTATTGTATTCGACTGAATGGCCCGGTGTTACAAGGAACACCTTTAATGCAAAAAAAACACACATACACAAAGAAGAGGACGAAGAAAAAAGAAAAACAGTGAAAGTTTTGTAGCACAACTTACCACCATCTTGTTGATTTAAAAGTTAAGCGACGACGTCCTGATTCTCGTCCTCTTGCCACCATCACGCCAAAGAGGCCCACTCACAAGCATTGTAATTATTACTCAAAGTTTGCAGGTACCTACGTCCTCTTCCACCATCCTTCTGACAATGTCAGTGTATTAGTGAAACTGTACATTAAGAAAATATCCGATATTATTTATTATGGTTGAAGTTTTTAAGTGTGTAATGAAATGTGTGTAATATTGGTCGTTGAAATTTAAATTTTGAAGATTTGTGGAATTACCCATGCCACTGTCAGTGTGCGGGACCATGTGGCAAAGTGAAGTTTACTTCCATCTGATGGAAAATTTCGTGAGTTTTGTGGCACATTACTGGCGCGAATTCAATAGAATACAGATTGTAATCATTGCAGGTGGATGTGGCGCGTCACAATTTGACAAATTCATTTCCAGCAGACTTGGCAGGATGTGCGTACGTGAGTTGGGTGATTTCTTTTCGAGTTAAAATAAAATAAAGCGAAAACTTTTCTCTGTCAACTTGAATTTGGAAGATGTTTCTTCAAAGTACCCTCGAGGATTCCATTTCGAAGAATAATTCACATACAGACTGGATTTATGGGTGAGCCTGCCGGTGAATTAAACATTTGTGAATGTGTTCGCGTATGCCAATTAATTATAATTGGATGCATTTGTGTATCATAATGTGGATCGTATTTCTTGAAAACACATAATATGGAGTTAATGTTTCGAAATAATTCCACACTGATTTAAGTTACATATTCAGAAATTATATTGAATAAAGTTCATTATTTCGGGACAATGGATAATATGTGGTATCAACTGAAGTTTTAATAAGTACGTAATTTGAATAATCAAGTATAAATTTCCAAGTTCCAAGAAAGGGATGAAATAAATCCTTTTTTGAGGTCATAACGTGGTACTTACAGTTAAACACAAACTTCTCAGTATCTTCCAATTTGGCTTGCCCAAAGGTAAGTCCGCCGAAGACGCACTTGTGACTTTATTAGAAAATGTTTACGAGGGGCTTGCCACGGTTTTCAAAGTTGATGGTAGGCAAATGCCTTGATCTGACTAAGGCATTTGATTTAGTGAATCACATGTAAATGTTGAAAATACTTGAAAGACTTGGTTTCAGAGGAAATATGCTACTTCATTTCTTCGAGGTAGCAAACAAAATAAACTCAAATCTTAAAATGGGCGGTTCAGTTCTTGGCCCATTGTTTTCTTTTTTATTTATCTGAACTCGATTGTGAACTTACCCTCTAGGAAAGAGTTATTGCATTTGCTGACGCCTTGGCTCTTTCTAATACTGCTTATTGTGGGGAGCTACTAAGGAACAGATGTGTTCTGATTTATTTTTGTTGAGTTATTGGTTAACACATCAAAGGTTCTTCGGAATAAATTGAAGATCAGGTCCTTTTCTTTCTCAAAACGAGAACTAATTAATGGAATTTTGTTTTTCAGAGTAGAAGTTTTTTTTTTAGTTGCGATCAGCACTAAGCTAGAGCCGGTCTCGGAGTTCAAATACCTCAGATTTACACTTGACACTTATTTAAATTGGAAGACTCACACAACAGATATCAAAAAATTGGTCTGTTAAGCAATGAATAAAACCTTTTATCTTCGGAAACTGATACCCTCTAATCTACTTACTGCTAAATACTATGCTATTCTACACTCACGTTTAAAATACGTTATTACTTGCAACTTTAGAACAGAACAGAACAAGACGATCAGAATATTAATGTTCAAACCGAGCTGGGAACACTCGCTTCCATTGTTCAGATAAATGGAGAAGCTACCTCGTAGATATATCTATGTATTCATAGTACTTAAGGAGTTCTAAGTGCGGGATAGATGCAGAAAATTACTTACTATATTAAATTGTATATTTTCCAACCTCGATGAAAAATAGTTTGACATTTGACATCATTAACCATTAAATGTTGGACAAGTTTAAATCAATTCTCCCTTATAGATCACAAAGAGTTAAAATAGATAACACAAGAAGCAGATTATTTTTCTTAAATATTGGTGTGCCTCAGGGCTAAGTTTTGGTTCCAATCCTATTGGTTTGCATAAGTACATTGAAGAATTAGAACTTAAAAGCACTCTTACCGCAATTGCTGGTGACATTGATTTTACATTTGGCTCTAAGAGTGCTCCAGACCTATTAGCAGATCTAGATTGGATTAAAGTTTATTAAGAGCCTAGTTCGCTGAGTATAGAATGATTTAAAAAAAATATATATGTTTTGTAACTTGTCCTCTCGAAACAATTTTGAGACTGATGTCATCTAACATGCTTCTGAATGCCAGAGATTTAACATAAACAATTGCGCGTGATGTTCGCCTGGGTATTCATCTTTAACTTACTTCGAAAATGCTCGCGGTGGAAAAAGTGAACGAATTCAACTACTCAAGACTTTGTATCGATTCGAAGATGAATTTTTCTTGTCATAAAGAATCGTAAAAACCTTATAAACGTTATCATTTCTATGATCCGATCGAAAAAGTTTGTTGTAACGGATAGAGCGTGCATGAAGACTGCGGTTTTTGATGCCATCAATGGTCTGTTGCAGGGTACATTGACGGTACCGATACTTTTTCATATTTACATTTCTGAAATGAACAGGGACGTGGATGGTACGCATTCGCTGATGATGTATTGTTATATGTTCCTGGCTTAAATGTTAAAGATATACAGACAGATCTACAACAAAAATTCGATAACCTTCATACATTCTGCCATGATTGGAAGCTCAAGGTAAATTTTTCTAAATGTTAAACCATACTGTTCCGCACCCCACTAGGACAGGGTAGTTCAGATTTGAGACGCAATTGGAGAAACTTGGTAGTTAAATCTTCAGACGGACTTCACATCGAGTCAAAGACTAATGGGAAATATCTGGGTGTTCACTTAGACAAATTTTTGTATTACAATGAGCACATCAACAACCAGTTGAAAAAAATAAGTGCGGCATTTATGTCGCTCTTTTACTACAACTATGTGAGATCCGATGTGAAGGTCATTTGCTACCAAGCTTTTGTGCGTCCAATTCTGACCTATGCAAGTCCAGTATGGTGGAACATCTTACATGGAAAAATATCGAATATTCGACAGAAAATGCCTCTGAGCTTGCACTAAGTTACACAGGAGCGCGCAAACAGATTACAAGCATCATATTTCGAATAAGGACCTTCTAGGCATAGCCGACATACCCAGGATAGACAATTTCATTCCTAGGCTAATAAGAAATAACTTCGCGCGATCAGCGAATGTTACTGAGAACGAACTCATATCAGGCTTGTTTTATTCTAACCCTGAGAATTTTAGAAACACTTTAGCAACTGGATATATACCACCTGATGCATTCTTGTTTTTGGATGCGCATGGCTTCTTGTCGGACTCGCGAAATTTCCCCACTATGTACCATGTTGCTAGAAGGGCAACAGACAAAAGGGTTCTTTTTGCGCCAGAAAACTTGAAGCTTGAGTCTGTTAAATGGAGGTATTGTATGAGCGTACCTGAAAGAGATAGGCTTGATTGCAGTATGCTTAATAGGGACAAATATTGGTGGCTTGACTGGGTTGAAGCTAGCGCTTAGTTTAAGTAAGGTTAAATTAAGTTAAGTTAGGCTAAGTTCCTTTATGTTAAGTTATTTTATTTTTGTAAGTAGCTCTTAAGTTAGCTTGTAAGTTAAAACATCATAAATAGGAAAATTTTTACCACATTTTTGTTTTCCAAATTATTCGTATAATAATTATAATTAATAATATAAATTATTATAGGTCCTAGAATTAGAAATATGATATATAAGGTATTAAGTACTGCATACTGAATCTGTCACAGTTTTTGTACGCTTTAAATTAAGTTATGTTTAAGATTTGTTTCTCCTTTGTCTTAATTATTTCAATTGATCGATTGAAATAAATGAGATAAATGAGTTAATAAAAAAAATAAAGCAAAAAAAAATATTTTTTAGAACGTTAAGAAATTTTTTCTAACTGAGAAAAGTTGGCCTACTAAGCTTCTCACAACTGTTAAGTGTTTTTTTTTATAGGATCTGGTTATCTCAATTTTAGACTTATTAATAATTTTTTAAGCCTTGTGACTGAGGCAGACTTCCACACGATAGCTTGTCGTAACTTTTATTCTGAATTTAAGTGTAGGTCACACACACAACAGCTTTTGGAATGTTTGCAAACCCTGCAAAAGAATCGCTTTTGAATAAAGATCACTCAAATATTGAAACATTCTTCAATTCTTATTTTTTTTTTACCTTCTAAATAATTATTTTATTTTGTAAGTATTTTTTTGTTCTAAAACCAATATGTATGAATTTATGCTGGGTCACCCCATGCATTTTTGAACCTTTGAAATATATTAATTGAAATGTCTCTGGTATAATAAAAATATAAAATGACATAAGAGCATATGATTTGATGTAATAAGAATTAAATTGAATATCTATGTATCTAACAATTGAACCAGTGACTTTTTGTTTGAAATATAGTCCTCCACATGTTAAGCAATTGATATCTAGTATATGTAATCTTACTGAATATAAGCAAGAGTTACTTTTTTATTTGAAAGCCTGGCTAGGTTCAAAATCGGATGTAAAAACATAAATGCAGATAACAAACTAACTTGACTGTCTAAGGAAGCAGTATAATATACTTATCTATAAACGCCTCATTCAAATATATTCGATATCGTCGTTTGAATTATTTTTGAAATATTTTCTATTCTCTTTCTTTCTTTAACAACTTTGTTGAGCACTCCTCATTCTCGTTTGCTTTTTAAATAATTTTTGTTTTTAATTTAATTAATAACACTTAAATACATTTGATACTGGCATCGATACCACAAAATGATTTTTAAAAACCAAAATTTCAAGGTGCAGTGCAGAATTCATGGTAAAACTTAAAAATATTAATTGAAATGTTAAAATATATAAACTAAAATTTGTACACTTTTTATATGAATTTTATTATAATATTAATTTTGCATGCATATAATAATGAAATGCTTCTGATATGAAATAAAATCTTCAATCAGAATTTTAGAAACAGCAACAATATTTAAAAAAATAACGAAAAATGAGGTTGAATACACTGACGCAGCGAGGTAAATGCATAGCTTTTTCGTTGGGTAAGAAAACAGATGCAGTTTTTAATTTGATAAAATAATAAATAATAATGATAATTAAAAATTAATAAAATTTATAACCTACTGCCGGGAAAACGATGTCGTCTAAGTGGAAGTGGACATGATTAACTTGCTTCTTCGCCAGAGATTATGACTACCCTGTTATGCATTTAGGAAGATAAGTTTAAGGATTGGATAATTGTTGAATAATGAATTGTTGTTCAGGTGCAGTATTTTATTCGACATCACTTGAAATATTAAAAGGCTTTTTTAAGAAGATTGGTTTATCACTCTTCCAGTATTATACCTTAACAACAGAGCCAATGACAGTTCATCTAGAGGAATGAAGAAACCTCAACTGCCGAAAGAAAAATTGCAGGAAACGAGAATGCACCAGAGCTGAACGCCAAACTGTTAATGAACGAATTGTGTACTGTGGAAAGGCACATTCACAAAATACGCAAAATAGTATCTTGTGGTAGTAAAGGAATATAGTATGTACATCTAAAGACCATAATAAACCTTAATTTGGTTTAGATCCAAAGAAGGCTAATCGTAAATCAATCGACGCTACTTCGGTTTGTAGAATCAAACAGAAAAAAATAATACCTGGCATAAGAAGTTCCTTGCCCGGGATCATAAAGGGTGGATGAAAACCAGCAATTTCTCGGACTCCTCCAAGTGAGTTGTACTTGGGCTGCCCTTAAGTTGTGGGCTTTTCCTCTTTACAAAAAAAAAAAACACTTGAAATTTTAACACGTTATAACTTTATTAAACCATCTTCTCAGAATGTTTTTTCGGAGTGTCGGAATTCTTTTCGCCGACTTCCCACGAAATCTTTCAGCCGTTTGTTATGTAATGTTGAGTTCAATGCCCTCAACAGTTGCGTTAAGTCGCCTTCTTATTCTTATTAGAAATAATGGCTATCAATGCCCCCTATATACTATCCACCATTAAAGCTCTTCATTTGTCCCGAGCAGGATGGATAACATAAGTTTAAGAGTATAGACCACAGGAAAGAGAGAGAGAATGCATTACCATTACAATTTCGACATATACTGCCCGAACACAATGTATAGCAGCTGAAGTTTAGCAGCCGCATAAGTAATGCGCTGTCAAACGTCGCGGAGCAGCACTCACAAAATTCGCCCACTATGGTAACTCGCGGTAAGTCAAATTTGTGTCACCTCAAACTCAGCTGTTTGGAATTGAAATTGGATTTAGGCTTACCAAAATTCGGCGGCAATATTCTGCCACTCTTGTGCCTTTTTTATATATTTTTATACTTTGGATGGCACAAATTCTTAAATATTTCCTTATTTTTTACAGATTCAGCTGCGGCACGGCTGCCGCATCATTTGCATACATTTCTACTTTTTGACAGAAGCATACTCCACTACTATGGCGCGTCAGCGGCCTCATTGTGTTCGAGCAGTAAGTCTTGACTTCGTCCACGAGCGGTGACGATCTAAGTTAATTCCGATTCACCTCGATTGTTTTGTTGATTTAAACTTTAAGTTTATAAAATTCAGTGTGTTTAAATGAGTGAGTACATATAAATTGTGAATAGTTTAAAGTTGAGTTCCAATTATCTGTCGTAGGGATAAATAATGTGGACATGGGTGTGTTGATCTGCTGCTGAAGATCTGCATGAAATCAAATGCCCAGCCCGATCACTTATTCAATTTGCCGGGAATTCCTTCCCACAAATTTTGTTGGTGGCAACCAACACTCTGTTTCAACTTCTCAAGCTATTATTTATTATCTTTCTATTATTATTATTATTTATATCTTATTATTTATATCTTTCTATGTTCTCTTAAAGACTAATCTTAATAAATACAGTTTGAATTAATACTTATAATAAAAGAAGTGAATCCGGCACATATGAAATAATAAGACTAAGCACTTACTTAGTTAGTGTCCAAAATTGGTACGTAAGCTTCATCGGTAAGTCGGATAATAGATTTAGGAATAAGAGTACACAATCGGATGCGATGGACGTCATACAACCGCTCTTTTTTCTCAATTTTTTTTTTTTTCAAAATAACGTTTCGAAGTAATATTTCCAAGAATTTTTTCATAACCCAGGAACGATGAATGACCACATTAGAGCACTAGCAGCATGGTTACGTTCCAATGCCTAAAAATTAATTTCAAAAATAATAAGGCACTGAATACATCCAAAATATTCAGTCAAGTGCTTGAAATTTCCGGCTAAATATAAAATTAAATATAGAAATAGACTACACCCAGTATGCCTTTCTTAAGTAGTAAGATGTCTGTCTTAAGTAGTAAGATGGGTAATTCATATTAGAGGGTCACAGCAAATATTTTTTTAAGGGAACAGAGTTATTCCTGACCCCATTTATAGGAAAACAAGTTCAATCTTACTGCTTATGTGTAGTAAAATGTAAGAAAAGCTGTCTAACTTTCAGCTTAAATATTATTGTATGATAATTAATTTAAGATTCGGAATTCAACTACAATTAATCGTGTGTAGGGTGGGCCATTTGTTGGTTTCCGATTAATTAATTTGTAAACAAAATTTACAGAGAACCTGTATTATATTTATGCGTTACAAAATTTATTGACTTAAGCTAAATCCTGCGTTTCAAACAAAGTTCGAATTTTGACAAGAAATTTCGGACAAGCCTAAAAATCAACGGAGAGCGCTACTGAGGCTCGCTAGCCGGTTCTGATTTTATTCCATGAAACAAATCGTAGAGGACTTGACAGAAAAGGACATCAAGATTTATGACTAAGTTTTTCTCATCCCATGTAAATTACTTCGAACCCGCCTGTGAATTGCAAATAAGCAAACACTTCGAGGACTAACTGCTTCTATTTACAAGAAAAGAAAAAAAACAAGGTTCTGAGGTGCACGACAAGTAATCTCCTGACTGAGACACGTAACTTGAAAAAATCTTGACTTGATGCAAATGGAAGGTGTTAAATTAATATTACTTTATAGAGATGTTTCGGTGTAACCAGGATGATGATGAATTGGTTCTGTTCTCTATGGACACTGAAAGCCTTAGTGCAGTTGGGCAGAAGAGGTCATAGTACATACTACAATTTTTCTTGCACAGTCCGTTCGCTCCTTTTTCATGTTAGCTTCAAATCAAACAAGACAACCAAATATTTAGGGAAATTTTCAGTAAAATTTTCCCTTCATTTCATTTCATTTATTATTCTTTCAATTCTTAACTTAACTTAACCCTTTGAGTGTCAGAGGGGTACTGCCAGAGCACCAACTATTTAAACCGCTGTCAATAATGTTCTACTGCATATTTTGGTCTGAATTTTTGTACTCGAAAGTTTTTCGGGTCGCTTAATATGAATCTAAGGTTATATTGACGGAATTCAAATTGGCGGATCCAAGATTGTGGGCATAATATGTGAAACTGAACTTATATTTTAGACTAATCAAGCAAACATTATTTCACTGCATATTTTGGTCTGAATTTTGTACACGAGGGTTTTCAGTTTCGTAGATCACAAAACCAAAGTTATATTTGCAATATTCAAAATGACGGATCCAAGATGGCGGAAAAATGTTAGAAATTGAACTACTCATTTCGACAAACCAATCAAACTTTATTCTCCTGCATATTTTAGTCGATAATATATCGATAAAAAAAAAATTTATTTCTAACAGTCGGACATATTGGATCCGCCATCTTGGACATGAAAAGTACAAAAGCACTTACATTAGACTCGTGATCTGAGACCTTGACAATCCCCTATAAACCATTTTTTTTTTGGAATTTGATTGAATTTTACGAATTTAGTCCGCCATCTTTGATCCACCATTTTATAATTTGTAAATCTAACCTCAAATTTGTAATGAGTCACCACGAAAGGACAATCGAGTACAAAAATTCAGACCAAAATATGCAATAGAATTATGTCTGATCGATTGGTCTAAACGATTCAAATGCACAAAATTTAGGCCGTCATCTTGGATTCGGAATCTTGCACTTTGCAAATCACATCGGAAAACAGATTCAATATTAACATAATCGATACCGAATAACCAAATTATAACTTTTTTTAAATGTGCATTGAAGTTGTATAGTACATAGTTAATTTAAAACTAAGACAATGCTATGTTTTGAAAAGCTAAAAAAATTAAATAGCAATTTTAATAATTAAGCTTAATTCATGTTGCTTTTATTATCCTACCTACTAGCTAGATAAAGAAATAGATTTTTATTTAATCGATTAGTATTGTGCAGTATTCTTATATCGAGGGGCAGTGCATTCCAGAGACGGGTGGCATAAATGAAAAATTGGCGTTCAGTAGTAAGACATGAAAAATTAGGTTGAATGGAGGGTGAGCGGGATGACCGGAATAAATGAATCTTTTCATGTAGATATGGTGGTTGTCTACTTGTTATAATTTTATGCAAATAAATTATGACTAAGTAATCCAAGTACGCTTCCAGAGTACAGCCGAGAATTTTGGTACGAAATGGGGAAGCAAATGTTTTCTTTTCATTACGGCGCTCCGACTACAGAATATTTCGCATCCATAAGTGATTAGCGGAAGAATTAATGTCTTAGCTAGCATCAATCTTGTATCGAGCGGTGTGAAATATTGAGAAAGTGATAAATTCCTTAAACAACCATACACTTTACTTATAATTGTCTTAATGTGATCATCCCAACTGAGTTCGGTTAAACCATATGCCTAAGTTTTTTGGTTGGTCAACGTACTCGATTTCAGAATTTCCAAGGTAAATTTTTGGGAAATAATTGATATCTATTTTGTTTTTGTGAATGACTATACATTTCGATTTCAGTGGATTCAAATTTAAGGAATTTATTATTGCCCAAAGTAAAACCTGTCTGAGGTCCTCATTTAATCGATGAGCTCCATCTTCGATAAGACCCAGCTTACAACTTAAATATATCTGTACGTCATCAGCATGCAAATGTATAGCGCTATTTTTGACTGACAGTGGAAGGGCATTAATTAAGATGGAAAACAACAAAAGAGCTAAGATTGACTCTTGAGGGACTCCTGAAGAAACATTTATAAATTCGGATACTTTGTTTTTTAGTACTACGGCTTGCTTCCTTTCTGCAAGATAGGAACATATAAGTTTTGCAGCTGTCGGAGAGAAGCGGTACATACTCTCTAGTTTTTCAATCAGCTTTGAGTGGTTTACCATGTCGAAAACCTTGGGAAAATCTAGCAACGTTAAGAATGTAACCTCGTCTTTGTCAAAGGAAATGCGAATATCATCTGTAACTTTTAAAAGAGCGGAGACACAGCTGTGCTTCTGTCTGAATCCGGATTGGTTCCTTTGCAGCAGTTTGTTGTTCTGCAGAAATGCAGACACCGGAGGCTGAATCAATTTCTCCATGACCTTGGACAAAAAAGGCAAAATGGAGATAGGTCTATATTTATATTGAGAACTCCGCGACCCTTGTTTTTTAAGAATGGGTATAACTTTTGATGATTTCCATAGCGATGGAAAAGAGGAAGTTAAAATAATTGTGTTAAAAACATGTGTGAGAGCTGGAAGTAAATGAGGCAGGATAATCTTCACAAAGCTAGGATGAATTTCATTCATTCCAACAACATTTGACTTAACATTCAAAATAGCTTTTACAACGCCAGTTTGCTCAACACAGGAGAATTCAAATATAGGCAATGAATTCGTATTTATCTCACTATAGACCAAGGCAGGAGACAGAGGCGAGGTGGTCGTTGTGGAGTGAAATTGTGCAAAAATATTGTTTAGCTGATCGGTATCTAAGTTGTCCAAGTCCTCTTAATCTTTCCGGCCAACACCTATTTCGCACAAATTATTCCATAACATTTTTGTAGGCAGGCTTCTACTAAACTGATTCAACAAGTAACGTCTTTTAGCAAGTTTTGCATAGTTAAAACTTGTCCAAAAAAATAGGGTCGTAAAAGATACATTTTTCGAATAACCTGCATCATATACGATTTCATAGCTTGTATATGTGCTTTCCAATTAAAGTTTGAATCAATTTTAACACCCAAATACTTGTATTCGCTAACAGATTTAATTTTAAAACACCTATCTGAACATCCAATATTATCATTATAGTTAGCAAAACCACAGCTATGAACTGGTAAAGAAAATCTATTACAATCATGTGAATGGAATACAACGTTGAAATCAAAACCATCACTACCCATCATATTAAAAGCCATTAGCTTGGTCTTGTCGTTGACAACTAACTCATGCAAAGAAAACCATTGCCTTAGCTTATGGACGTCTTCATTTAAACTGGCAATGCAGTTAAATGCATCTGTGAATGCTGTGGGTTGACCATTGAAAGATTGGTAGAAAAAAGAGTTTATAAAAATCAAAAATAACAGAGGACCAAGTACAGATCCCTGTGACACTCTATTCTTTATAGTTAGACTCATGCAAATGCTCAAGCTCCGAATTATTTTTACTTTTTGCTTCCTGTCTTTGAGATAAGAAGCATAGTAAACCAGCTCTAATTTCTTTCAGATAGAATGGTGAAGCTCTCAATTTTCTTTTTCCTCTTGAAGAGAACAATATCTATTTGCTCTAAGACCCATTGTAACTTCTTAAAGAGCTCATTTAATACTCCTTCCTTAAGGCTTTTCAGCTGTTTCTCCATTGGTATAACGAGCATTGCATTAGATATTGCCAAAGTTCTGCAATTTCGTTCAAACTACTTTCGAAATATGCCCGGAATTAAAAAGAACAAACAGTTCAACTTTCAGCGTAATTTGTCGGATGCTTTTTGAGTCAATTGAACATTGTCTTTCATTTAAAAATATTATGAAAAATTTGTATTTCTTCGTTTCGTTTCGCAATCACATAATTGTTCATGCTCCCCGTTTATTTTCAGAGTTTCGTCCCCCACAATATTTGCTTCCTCACAAAAACTTTTCTTCTGTGTTTATTCATGGAATAACTTTATCGCTTGTCTCTCAATTTCGAAAATAACTTTAACACTTAAATAACAAACAATTGTTAGTTTACGCAGTTCTTTGGTGGGTTATTATTATTAAAGCTGATTATGCGAAGGCCCGTGTCCTTCCCTCTTATCCAATTCGATTATAATAATGCCTTTCAGATGGGGGAGGCCCTCACTTCGTAGCTACTTGCAGTTTACGACCGATAACTCATGAAAAAATTGATCAAAATTGATCGCATTTCCAAGCAAAGTTCAATTTAATATCATAATTCAAATTTCAAATATGTTTGTTTTTAAACAAACAGAGACGAGCACTCTTATTATTGTTTATAGTATGCTATCATCTTGTGAGCGTATCTTAAGTATAGCATCATAAATTTATAAATTCTAAATAAACGCTCATCATAAGACTTACGTGCTCCCGAAGTTCACTCGGCGTGACATTAAACATCAATAATATTTTCACCCATACAATCGTCTCACACACACGGTATTCGAAACAAATTTAGTGACATTTACACGCTCCTTAGACTTATTTACTTTGGCAAGGAGTCAATAGAATTAATCACATTCCATAATTCCGGAATACCTATACACAGGCACACAGAGAACGAAATTAATCCCTATCCATTGATGGTTGGCTGTGTGATTTCTGTTCTCGTGGAACGGGTACGGCCGCCCGCCTATCCATTTTTAAATTTGCAATTTTCTAACGAGTACCGCCCGCCGGCAACCCAAATTTGCGCGTTCATAAATCATATCCACATCGTTCAAAGTTACGGAAAGTCGAAAAAATTTGTCGTAAATGATATCGATGAAAACAAATATTTCTTGGCAGAATTTCAAAATCGTTGTTCTTGAAGTACACATGTTACGAGACGACCGACACAACGCACGGTTTTTGGAATATTATGTATCTTTTCGTCATGTGTAGTATCTCCGCCAAATCCATAGAGTTCCCATGCAACGTGTATGCTATTACGGAACAAAAATGCGGGAACTGCAAATTTTTTTTTTGCCGAATAAATAAATACAAGTTGGTGTGGGGTATGGCGTATGGGTGATGTTATGGTTTTCTGGTACGACTATATGTATATTTGGATTATGTGTCTCGTGGGTATTAATTAATTTTTTTTTTTTAATTTTAATTAGTATTTGCGATGAAGAAAATTTTTTTTATAGGGTATGGAAACGAAATTTTGAAAAACAGTTTTCAAATCTGTTGAAATAAAAAATATTTAGAACTTCATATATTTCTAGTCTTCAAGCCCTCAATAATAACTAGACTTTCTGATTTCTTCCAATTTGCTTGTGCGAACTGCGATATTCTGAACCGTGATACTTTTGGTGAAATATCTTGTCCATATTAGACCATATCTACACAAATATCTAGATGACAATCATGTGATCAACCAAGTGTAAATTGTCTTTAAAAAATGTCTAGATAACTTGTAAATCCTTGTTTTTTTTTTTTTTTTATCTTTTCTGTCTTGTAAATTTCCATATGCCTGGAAGATATCATTTATTATTTCCTTTTTTAAGACTGATAAAAACTAATAGGACTACCAATTGAAAATGTCAATGATTTATTGAGGAAAAATAGATATAAATTCAATATTCAAAGTATTGCCACACATTTTTCTGGCAATTCATGGAAACCCGTTCTGAAAAATTCGACCGGTTTGCACGCGATCCACGTATCGATCAATTTTTTGACATCATCGAAATGACGGAAGTGTCAGTAATCCAGGCCATGTTGCATCGATCGGAAGAGATAGTAATCGCATGGCGCAAGGTCTGGACTATACGGCGGGTGGGGTAGGACATCTCATTTGAGCGTTTCAAGGTAAGTTTTGACGACATTTGCAGCACGTGGTCGATCATTGTCATGTTGCAAAATAACTTTATCGTGTCTTGCGACCGTTTCCGGACGTTTTTCCTTCAGTGCTCGGCTCAAACGCATCAATTGTCATCGGTAGACCTCGCCTGTGATTGTTTCATTCAGCCGTCGATGTTGAGGCATGTCCGGAGTATCCATACGTTTCCCGACGTTTTGGATTATCGTAATGTACCCATTTTTCACCATCAGTGATGATTCGATGCAAAAAAGACTTCTTTTTGTGGCGTTCAAGCAGCATTTCGGACATGCAAAATCGGCGTTCGACGTCTCGTGGCTTCAATTCATACGGCACCCAATGTCCTACCTTTCGGATCAGTCCCATTGCTTTCAAACGATCGGAAATGGTTTGCTCAGCGACGCCAAGTGATTTTGCAAGTTCTTCTTGCGTTTGATCGATCAATTCATGGTCTTCAAACTTTTTCACGTTCGTTGTCTTCGGTGTCGAAATCACCATCTTTGAAACGCTTAAGCCATTGACACATTCTTACGTCTATAGTAAGCCCGGGTAAGCTTCGGAAAGCAATTGATGCGCTTCAGTTGCTTTTTTCTTTAAATGAAAGAAGCGTATTAAAACTTCCCGCAAATGTTGTTTTGATGGCACGAATGTAGACATTTTACCCGCTTTACAAAAACTTGTGTGTTTTCGCTAATGACCAATAACCTAGACTGAAATAATTAGACAATGACATGAAGTTTCTGATGTGACAGCTGTCATGGTCAAAATTCACCTCAGAGCAATAGATATGAAGTTGTCTGCAATAACGACATTTTCAACCGGCAGTCCTATTAGAATATTAAAAAATTATCGCCACATCGCAAAATCATCAACAATTAAAAAATTATTTGAGGCTACTCTGTGCAAATCTCAACAATTTCATTTAAAAATCAATCATTCCTCCTCATAAAAACGGATTTTTACTTTTAAAACTCGGAGATTTGTTTTAGTAAAAGCTTCCTGATTTGTCTTAAGTCGTATCTATTTAGTCTATTTAAATTTGTGATTTTCAATGGTTTTTTTTCGGAATACTTCACATTTATTTCTGGATTACCTCAAAGCAGCCATTTTGGTCCGATATTGTTCACGTTATTTTTAAGCGGCTCACGGTTAAACCAATCGCGTTGTCTAATTTATACTCCCGAAATAAGTATGTTTAGACTGTTTCTTATAGAGATGATTTTCACGATTTACAGGGTGATTTAAATTGTTTTTTTATATTTGTCTTATATTGACAAAGTATATGTTTTGTATATTCTGTGTTTTTTAAGTGCAATTTTTATTTACTTTATAACATGAGAATTACTTAATTGCTAGGGAAAATAGCTTAAAACTTTCTTAAATAACATGGTGTTTATATCTATCTTAAGGCGCTCTAAGCTAAACTTACTTCTTAAACTATGTTTTCGACTTAAACTTACATACTCTTTAGTTCCTTAAGAATGCTTACTAGAGACTAAGAAAATTAAGTTTTAAAAACTTAGTAAAAATGTATTTTGTTTTTATATAAAACTTTTATTATAAACTAAAAATCACCTATAATAACTTAAATCTACCTGAAATACTTAAATAACTTATTTCTAGCTTAAAGTATACATGCAAGACAGGCAGAAACACACACACATGTATTGTCATGCAATTATGCGCACATATATCAACACATACAAAATATATGTATATGTGGATGTCCCCTTCTTGCACATACACTATACTTAACTTAACTAGAGGACCTTTACCTAATTGAGTCAGCCACTATTCTTAGGACAACAAAAAAATTATGTTGTGGGCTACTCGTCGATTGGAGGATGCGACGAAAGAGTTCCTTCCCTCTACTCTGTCATCCACCAGAATTGTCCGTGCTGGCGTCCTACTTCTATCCTATCGCGGTCTGAAACCGCCCTACTGAACCGAAGACTCTCAGAACTGTTGGCGACGTCTCGTTCGTAGCTGAGTCGCTTATCCACAGCTCTTCGGGCGATGTCGAAGATTAACTGAACCGCTTATCTATTCTGGATCAGACCTATCGGGTCTAGGTAGATGAAGGCCTCTGGGGGGACAAAGCCGTTAAGGCATACACTTTCGTGATACAGGTCATTTGGGTAGAAAGCCCCGGAGATTAGATTTTTGACCGAGTTCATTGCTCTTGCAACGTGATTTCGTGTCGGCTTTATAATAAAATTATCCACTCTTATACTGTCTGCCCTATTGTATAGGACCTCGTTGGGATA
Source organism: Orthonevra nobilis (assembly GCA_963555765.1). Taxonomy (NCBI): domain Eukaryota; kingdom Metazoa; phylum Arthropoda; class Insecta; order Diptera; family Syrphidae; genus Orthonevra; species Orthonevra nobilis. The sequence goes on along the minus strand of OY743225.1, from coordinate 5,350,381 downwards.
GAATTTTCTGTACTCAGACTTTGGAGTTCTGTATAAGCGTAAGCAAGTCCTTAGACATTGCCTTTCAAACATCCGAATCTTTTCCATTAAGCTTGCTCCCACCTTGAACCAGACGGGGCATCCATTGACGAGCTTATGCCGGATAGGGGCCAGGTAGCAGATTATTTTTACCCTAGCATCGAGTCGCTGGTTATAACACAGTTTCTTTGTTAGGGCAATGGCTGCCCGTGCGGTCCCATAATTGAGAGCTTCCGCCAATTCTTGATGGTATCCCTAGAGGCCCCAGACAACGGCGATCTAAACAATATAGTTTCGCATTTCCGAAAGTTAATCTTTAATTTCCAGTCGTCGCAAAATCGCTGGATCTCATCGAAGTCACGCTGCAAGAGATTTCTAATGCCTTCAATGTTCGGACCTGATCTGTACCTGATCCTCTGCGTACGCTATGGCATAGGATTGTATATTCTGTTTGATCGAAAAACTTTCAAACAGAGCCAATTTCTTCTTCATTTGGATGAAAAGAAAATTAATCAGTTCATTGTTCAGGCCAATCATTGAACATGCAAGTGTTCAGCAATTACAGATCTTCTTTGAGAGGATTAGGAAGATAAGACCTCTGTTGAATTCTTTCGTTATTGAAAAAGACTTAAGCTGATTGATTTTTCTAGCCTTGAGAATAGAGGGATGTATCTGCGTTTCTATTTTACGTGAAAATAAAATAATTAAATTTTGACACATTGTATCTTTTGTCTCATCGCAATAAATGTTCAATAATTTGTTTATTTTTAACAATAAATGTTCGGTTCTTTTAAATAATTATAATTAAACAATTTTCACTATATATTTTACACGAAACATTTCTATTTACAAATTATCAGCAATTTTTGTGGAATACTTCCTTAACTCAAAGTAGTAAGCCTTAGTCAATTGGCATTATTTATTAATAAAACTCGCACAAAGACTGAAGCTGAACTGCTGGTGATTTTGTTTTGATACAGTCATAAATAATCAAAAAGATTACATTGTATCTACGCGCTTTTCCCGAGCCTTATGAACTTCCCGTACTTATGTGTGTACAGTATTGGAAAGAGGATGTCCATGGTCTCGTTCAGAATTTTAGGCACGAATTAGTCATACGGCTTTGATTGGTCGAGAGGCTATGACCTTGACTGCATTTGGCAAAGAAGTGAGCTGGATATGCAGTCAAAAATATTTACAGTCAAGTTTTGAACGTCAAAACTCAGCTGATATTGCGACAATGGACAACAGAGAAGAAAATTAATCTCAAATTGCTTTATTCAATTTTGAAAATGTAAAATTGGCCCTCTAAACCGTTAAAAAAAAATAGCGAAAGTTGACTTACTGATGTGGACTTAAGTTCACTTCTCTGGCTCATACTCATAAAAAAGTTCATGTTCCCTTTTAGTCTTTTTTTCTTTTAGAATTTAATTTAATTTTAAATGAATTCTCATGCTAAATTTAAAAACAAACATTTGGTTTTAAAAACAAACGGTTTTAAATCTTAAGTGATTTTTCAAATAGTCTTCAGGACTTCTATTTATACAAGTGGAATAATCCGGGGATGATCCAAAAGTAATGAAAATCCCCCGCTTTAAGTTGTAATGTGCTTATAACCCTACTTATCTCGGTCATAAAAATCATATAAATAAGGCATCATGCATGGAAACAGGATTCATTATACCATTGACGCGTCTAAACGAAGTTTGGAAACTGTGGCGTAAAGCCAAAAAAAACCCGCCTCATATTAAGACCTCCAGTTATCAAACCTTGCCCGGACGTCTTCAGGTAAATTACAAAATCAAACTATCGGGTGATTTTTTAAGAGCTATAGGAAAGTTTTTCTAAAAAAAAAAAACACATAAAATTCAGAAAAATGCATGAAATCTTTATTTGAATCTATAGTACTGTCCATATAATTTAATGTTTGAAGATTATTTCATGCAAATGTTGACCTTGACTGCGCCTCAAATGGTCCATCCGCTTAGTCCAATTTTGGCATGCTCTTTGCAACATTTCGGCCGGTATCTCAAGAATAAATGCTTCAATGTTGTCTTCCAATGCGTTAATTGAAGCGGGCTTGTCTGTATGGACATGAGCTTTAACATAGCCCCACAAAAAAAAAGTCTAAAGGCGTTAAATCGTACGAACTAGGCGGCCAATTGACTGGTCCCGAACGTGAAATATAATGTTCACCAAACTCGCCTCTCAATAAGTCCATTGTTGCGCGTGCTCTGTGGCATGTGGCACCGTCTTGTTGAAACCACATGTCATGCAAGTCAAGCTCATGCATTTTGGGCAAAAAAAAAGTTAGATATCATCTCACGGTAGCGCTCACCAATCACAGTTACGTTACGATTCGCTTCATATTTGAAGAAGTACGGTCCAATGATGCCACCAGCCCATAAACCGCACCAAACTGTGACTTTTTTTGGATGCATTGGTATGTAGCTCTTGCAATGCTTCTGGCTGATATTCACTCCAAAATCGACAATTCTGCTTATTTACGTACCCATTGAGCCAAAAATGAGCTTCGTCGCTGAACACAATTTTTCGGTCAAAAAGTGGATCTTCGGCCAACTTTCCAAAAGCCCATTCACCAAAAATTTAACGTTTCGGTAGGTCATTCGGCTTCAATTCTTGCACCAGCTGTATTTTGAAAGGCATCACACCTAAATCCTTCCGCAAAATTTTCCACGTTGTTGCGTAACAGAGGCTCGATAATTGATGGTCATCATTAACACTGGCCGATACAGCTGCGATATTTTCTTCAGTTCGCACTCTACGTAAGCGTGTTGGTGGTTTAATGTAATTTAGTCACAATAGCCCGAATAGCCGCTTCAGTGGGTCGATTAAACTGACCATAATATTCCATATGATGGAATGACGCGATGAACTTTCTTAACAGAGCACGCATTTTGATAATAAAATTCAATAATTTGCAAGCGTTGTTCGTTTGTAAGACGATTCATGGTAAAATTATAGACCAAACTGAAGATGTTTGACAGTGAAACAAAACACGAAACGTGCGTCAGCTGTTCAAACCAGTGTTGCCAAAAAGATAATAGCTAAAAAATCACCCTTTAGAACGTCAAAATGTAAACCATATGTTTACATTTAAGTAAAATATAGTATATTGTATTTTGAAGTATTACCTAGGAGACTAACTTTGATATATCTATCTGATCTAGCTTCTTCCTGTAAATTCTAAATTAGGGAACAAACTTTCATCCAACGACTGTACACTAAATGTTGACTCTGACTGTTCATACACCACAGAACGCTTTTGTGGACTGGTCGTTCTGGGCTGAAATCTAAAAAAGACCAGGGAAAGCTGTGAGCATTTAAAAGATGTCATACTTAAATGCTTACGTTCATTGTTTCACATAAATTTGAACCATAGAAAGTCGATGATATTAATTTACAAGAAAATAAAAGAGGGTCAGAAACGACTTAGTTCGATATCATTACATAAATTATATTTACGCACAATTGTACTACAGCAGACTCACCAAAGTTAAATTAAATGATGGGGAGATACTTTTAATTGATTTATGGAACAATAGAACCAGCGTCAACAGGAAGCAGAAGAACGTACAGGAACAAAAGACGATAATAATCATAAGGCCATTGAAACATTGAATAAACAACTTCACATAGACGAATACTTGGACCGAGATTTTACGACATTGAAAGGAACAATTGGGTAAAACAATTGATTTAACATAATAAAGAAAGTCAAGACGAAATAAAACAGCATATTATTAATCTAAAATCTTCAATGCGGATGAAAACTGCTGCTCGTTCTAATAATGAAATTAACAATAACTCCGAGAAGCCTGAAGAACATTTAATTGATCAGATATTACCATGAATTAAGAAAGCAGCCTGTTCTTCAAATATGCCCTTAGGCATTCGAAAAGTGCTATTGGCGTTTTGAACTATACCCCAATCAATTATAATTTGCTGACTGATTGAAGTCCCTTTCAATGACTTGAAGATAAATTATAAAAAAAAAATACGTTAATTCATAACTTCTCGACTTTTTGTCGAATAAAAATAAACCTAGTCTCGCTAGGTGAATTTTTGTTTTTCTTCATGCTCAAATTCACATAATTTCTGATGATTTTTTAAGGGAGAAAATATGAATTTTGGTGTTTTCCACCGAAGCAAAAGTAAAGAAAGCATGGCTATTGATGCTTAGTATATATATATTTGAGAAAACAGGTGAAGAACAATTTCTATTGGAATAAGATACTTGGAGCATAAGATATAACAATATCAGAAGTCGATAGGCACTTCTGTACACGAGAGTGGTGTATTCAAATCTATACCACGCTGTGCTTACACTACTTGTCATAAGTTTGCAGCCACTGCGGTTTCAGTCAAACATAGTTTTCTAACTTAACTGACGAGAAATAATGCAAACGTCAAGAAGAATTAAATGAGTACGAAATCATAACTCGAAACTATCTACATTCATTTGAAAACGAACCTTCAGCGCTATAAAACGAAGTCAGAGTCGTTATCAAGTATTTTTACGTGAAAAAAAATCATGTATGCAGTTTTTGGAGAAACTGCTTTAAAGACTTTGTTTTAGTTGAATAAAAAATTATCAATGGATTTTAAGTCAAAGTAAGAAGGATCTCATTTAGCAACGGTATCGGCGCATCAAAAAAGAAAAAAAGAAACAAATTTATATTGCAATTGAATTGAGAAACTACTAAGCTGACACGGATAGATTTTTGAGGCGAGTTGTTAGCATGAACGAAACGTGAATTCAACACATTGATTCTGAGATGAAATAAAAGCGTATGACCCAAAAAAAGACTGTCTTCACCGACCCTAAAGAACTTCAAAGTTGTACACATCCTATTTTTGTTTCCCCGGCTGATCAGGGGTTAAGAAATTTTCAAGACAGTAGTGAGGTGAAGAAATGTAAGATATGCAAAATACACGCGATACACGAAGATTTCTAGAAAATGGTGAAGTGGCACGTTTTTGGCACTAAAACTCTCTTTACAATTTTTGAAATATGAATTAATACCTCGTTTTCACACCGAACAAACCGGCAAATAAGTAGAATCATGGCAATTGTCTTCTAGCCTGTGTAATGTACCAAAGTTGTACTATGATAATTATGATAAATAAGGATGTAAGTCTAACTTTGGTGGGTCTTAAGCCCCAACTCGAAATAGGGACTTATAACCCACTAAGGTGAGACATAAATCCCAAAAAAAATTGTTGCGTCTTACGTCCCACCCAATCGTTGAATTCACTGAGGCATTGCCTTGATCAGGGATAACCCATGTGGAACATGTGAGTATTTATTTTTTTAGTCTATCAATGCAGCTTAAAATTCTTAAAATTTAAGAAAACAAATTAAAAAAATGCTTATAAAATTTAAGTTTTTGAGAGTAGAAGAAATTGAAAAAAGTGGGACATAAGTCTCTAAACTAAGAATTGGGACTTACATTTCTGTGCCGATATAGATGCTTAAGACAGCATTTTTACCTTTGGACTTCCATATTCAGAAGTTTCTGAACTTCCAATAGACTTCCGAAATCACGATTTGACAGTCCATTTTGATCTTATCAGTTAATTCTCTCAATTTCTCAGCCTATCATCGATGGAAGTGAACAAGCAGGACTTCAAATTTAAACTAGGAAAAGATTAAATGAGTTAAAATCTTTAAAAAAATATGCCCACAAAAACAGTACTATAGAAATAATGTGTCAATATCTATTTACAAAGAATAATATAAAGATAGAAAAACTGAGTTTTGATTTTAATTCGAATTGAACGAAAAAAAGAAAATCGAATTCATGCCAAGACAATTTTCTCGCCGAAATAAATAGGCAAAATATTTTACAATAATCAATCAGTACGTTTACTTTAAAGAAATAATTTTTAAATGTTGATGTCACAAACAGTTGAGGATTTTTAAGCCAATATTAAGCGTAGTATGAAGGAGTGGGCTGAAATTGAGTCGATACCATATTCGCTTCTTCTTATAAGACCGTTTATCCTTCGAACATCTGTTCCTGAATTAAAGCTGCTTTCCTACCTTTACAGTCCCGAGCTTTGTCCTTTAAATGATCTTAAAATCTGCTCTGCTGTCTTGCTAATCATTTGGCCAAATTAAAAGGAACTGATAAGATCAGTATTTTAGAAATTTTCCCTTCAAGTAAAACGTGCGGTGATTCAAAATATTATCGATTGCCTAGGATATCTTTTTTGAATCTCCACCAAGGACATGAAAAAGGGTTCTAATAAAACCTTCATGTTAAATCAGTTGTTATTAATCATTTGCCCAAGAAATTGCTGCTCGAATCAATTGCTGGCTTGCGGAGCATAATTTAATTATAAGCTCAAAACTAAAGTTATGTTCCTCAATTTGATAGCGCAAAACAATTTTGATGCAGAGGTATTCTTTCATGGATCTGACTGTCCTAGGTTTAAACTAGGTCACTGAACTTGCAATACTAGCTTGTCCTCTTATAAATTTCGCAGTTGTCTCAACTGTAGCGAAAATAATTCTCAAATTAAAAATGTTAGCGAATTTAAGTATCTGGTACTTGTTAATTTGAGGATGAGCTTTTATAGCCATACGAATAATTTAAAAACCTATTTTCGTGGTATTCTCAGAACGTTTTAATTTCTGCGCAACATATCTATATAACTATTGTTGAAGATGTACTATATTATGAAATTTTTCATTCTAAATTGGAATATGACATCACCTGTTGTGGAGGAGTTTTCTGGAATAAAATTTAGCCACTTTTGTCGCTTCAAAAACACATTATAAAAAAAATTTGCCGTAAGCCTCGTTTACACCCTAGTTTTCCATTATTCAAAGACTTGAAGATTCTTTAAGTTCAACACTTGTACTGCTATAAAGTGCTAAGCTTATTAAGCAGTAGGCTTGTTAATAGTTCTGGTTTGTGTGGCAATTCCTTAAATTAAGTGTCTTTACCCGCTTTTCGTACAAGCGCGTTCGGTAATTTTAAAGTGTTGTTTCATGTCGTTTATTTAACATGAATTTTATCAGAGCACTCACACATCACCAGGTGTTAGTGAAGCAATTAAAAAATGGGCTTTTTTGTCTTGATACTAGAGGCGTTGAAGCTCTCTTCTACATTGAATTTAAAACAAGTTAAGTAAATTTTTAAATTTCTCTATTAAATTTAAGAATCAATTTAATAAGAGATGAAGTGGTATTACCTCTATTTTTCAAAAAAAAAAAATATATAAATATCACTATTATTTCATATTATTATCTCATGTGAAAATTTAATATGTTAACATTGTAATAGAAGAAAAAAATTCTTAATACAAAAAAAAATCAAATAAATAATTTGAAGACCTACACTAAGACCAATATTCGTGTTGTTTTGTCGTTACAACAAAAGTGTATATTTATATTATTTATATATATATGTATATATATATATTTTTATTTTTATATCTTCTTTTAAGAATTCGAATTGAAAAGCTAGGGACACTGAAAAAAAACAAAGTTTCTTCACTTTTACTTTAGATTATTTTGCAATAATGTCATAAAATGTAATTTTGGAAAAATTATTATTTTTCTATTATTAAAAATAGGGCAACTCACAGGCAAGCTCACAACTTACTGATTGGTAAACGTTGTGAGCAGGTATTGAGAAAAGTCCTGGAAACCTTCATCAGCCCACGTTTTCAGCAGTTTTTCATTGGGATGATGGAATTGGAAATTTTTTGCGCTAGTTACACCTTTAAGCTTCACGACTTAAAAGAAATTGCATATTCGAGCTTTTAGTATATTCGAGGTTTTTGTAACAATCGTTCCGATAGAACAACACACTTAAATAGGAACGTTTTTTTACAATTTCCTATCTCTGACAGAGCGTGCAGAATGACAAGGAAAATAATTGAAAGATTGTTATGTGGTTTGAAACTCAGTTGTGTTTCGATTATAACTCCTCCATTTATAATAATTTCACGAATTATTTGCATTCACATAATTCACAGTATATTTTTCAATGTACTTTTAGTGTAATGCCTTTAAAGTAGAGTCAATGTCAGATCATCTATCATACACAAACTATTACATTAACGATACGAACTCAACATAAAAAACAGATACTGTAAGCAAAACTGCTTAATTATTGAACATCAAATATATCCAGCATAGATACTATTTTGAAAACGAAGAAGAAACTGCAGGTCGGAATTTTCAAAGCCTAGAACAATCCATACAACTATGATCGATGAAGTCAGAGGTCACATAGCCTGTAAAACTTAGGCTCCTCTGAAGGAATTTTCGGCTATCGATAAATAACTGGTTTTCAATTGCCCATCACGTTCAACCGACTTAACAGCTTGTTTTCTTTCGGGCTACATATAGGATAAGACAAATTAGCTTAGAACCAAAGAACGGCCGAAGGCCACTGTTGCAGAAGATGCAAGGACGTTGAGACCTAAAATTCTTTCTAGAGTAATGGAAAATGTACTGGAAATAACACGTCAGGTAGATTTTAACAATTAGCATCAACTTAAGGCTTATAAATGCAAATAAAATAAGAATGATAAAAACTTACTTGACCTAGCAATAACATAGTTAAGCGCCATCTAGTACTCGTATATGGAAAAAACACAATTAGAACAGGATTAAAATAAAAAAGAAGATCACCAAAACTTATGACTGGTAGTGTTCCTACATACGAGTATGTTCGTACATACACATTTACTTGTCCTATGTCATTCCCATGAACATTATACTTCTTGACGTATTGACTTTAAGCCCGGAGTTCTCCAGAAGAATACTAAACGCATTACAAAAGTAATTTTTCATTGTGAACGCCTAAGGGGGACGACAAAGTGTACAAACTGCATTAAAGAGCAAAGATGTCCTTGGAGACCACTTTAAAAAAAAAAGCGATTCACATTCATGTATAAGTTTTTTTTTTGTTTTCTTTTTGTTTAGGACGTTTCTCCAAATTGTGCTTCTAACATTGTAACAGTTCATAAGTTGTTTTTTTTTTTGGGATGAAATAATTTATTTTTTTTTCGACTTTTTACCATATACCAGTTTTTGTTTTTTTTTCCATAAAGTACGCATGCCTGGGTTGTTGGTATCCATGTGTGTGTATCATGCTGCTGATGCATAGCTACTTTTCCAACGAGTATTTATTTACATAGCCATTCAAAAGTTCGCTCCATAAAAAGGCAATACATTTCAGAATCGTAGAACATTCGAATGAATTATGAAGCAATCTTGATTGATATTTGAATGCCAGTACGTTTCAAAGCACGTGTTTTGACTTTTCCTTTCAAAATTAAGATTTTCATTTTATTTATAGGCAATAATGCTCGATATTGGAAAGTTTTTGGGGTCGTGAATTTATGGCTAAAATTAAAGTTGAGTTTGGCATCGAATTTGAGTGTGGTTTGAAATTTCGTTCGTTTGTTAATTAATTGTAATTGGGTTTTTGAATGGAAATCAATATAAGCTGCCGATTAAGGCTACAGCAACATCTGTGGCGTTTTATTGAAAGCTTGAATAAAAACGGATATTTTTTTTACTAAGAAATTGCAATGTCCTTTTTCTAAGGTTGATTTATTCGTGGTCGGTGGTTTTCTTTAAATTGATGAAAAAAGTTACCCCAACTTGATGTGAGCTGAAAACAATTGCTAAAGAGACAGAAGCATTACAATATTTAAAAAGAGATTATCAACATGCAGGGGCTATGATTTATATAAAACGCTATTTACGTTGTCCCTCGTTCAAAGAAAATAGTTAAGCTAATAACTTCATTTTAATGAGTTTATTTCAAGTAAAGATGTCTGAGTTATGAGTATTTCCAGTTGACATAGAAGAAGAAAATCTTTAGGAAGTCGGAGTTGGTGAAACCCATTCGAAGACACACACACTCACAGCTTAGAAGACTAATTTGCCTAACGTTTTTTTGGATTTTGAATTGTTTTCTAGCTTCCCAGATGAATTGCAAATCACGACATAATTTCGTAATCTATTCTATGAATCGTTTTCCGAAACTTGTAATTGTTAAAGGGTAAGGCTTGCTTGTTCCGTTCGGTCCATTGCATCGTTTTTAAATTTTTTTAAGTAAAAGTCTATTTCGTTCTTTGAAATAAAGTCTTCGACGCTTATTTAATTTTGCGCTTTTCTCATGCTTTTCTTAAAGTCATGGGGTTATTCAAAAATGTTTTAGCAAATGAACTTGTTCGCTGAAATTTTTAAATTTTTAAATTTTTTTTTAGAAAAAAAAACTTGTATTGTATTGTATTGGGTTGGCAACTAAGTAATTGCGGATTTCACTCATAGATGGCTTTAGTTGAATTTTTGGGAAAAAACGCATCGCAAGCTCAGAAAAAATTATGTGCTGTTTATGGTGACGAAGCTTTAAAAGAATGGCAGTGTCAAAACTGGTTTGCCAAATTTCGTTCTGGTGATTTTTCGCTCAAATATGAAATTTGCTCTGGTCGTCCAGTGAGATTTGCAAAGAAACTTCATGTATCACATACATGCATTGAAAATCGCTTAAAACAACTTTGCTATTTAAAACGTTTGATAACTGGTGATGAAAAATGGGTTGTTTACAATAATGTCAATCAGAAAAGATCTTGGAGCAAGCCAGGTGAACCAGCTCAAACAACATCAAAAGCTGATATTCATCGAAATAAAGTTATGTTATCAGATTGGTGGGATTACAAAGGAATTGTCTACTTTGAACTTTTACCACCGAACCGAACGATCAATTCAGATGTCTACATTGAACAACAATTATTGGCAAAAATTGTTGGGATGTTTTGCCACATCCGCCATATAGACTTGACCTTGCACCATCGGATTACTTTTTATTTCGTTCTTTCCAAAACTCCTTCAATGGTAAAAATTTCAATTATTATGATGATGGATGTCAAATCATACCTGGTTCAGTTTTTTGCTGATAAAAACCAGAGGTTTTATGAACGAGGAATTATGATGCTGCCTTAATTCGTTCCATGAAAAAATTGTCTTTTATTTTCTAAAAAAATCCGCAATTACTTAGTTGGTGACCTGATATTTGAATTTTCGAAAAAAGTCAAAACAGTCAGCGGATAACCGATTTCTGTGTCAATTTTTTTACATTTGATTTTTTTTTTTTTGCTCTTTAAAAGTTTTCCGTATTAAGTGGCCTACGTCAATTTTTAATAATGACAATTTTCTTCGTATATTGAGTTGTAATAATTGATGATACCAACTTTCACAGAGTATGAATGAATTGGGTTCCGATAAATCGTACTTGCATCTTCAAGAACAATATTCTATTCTACCTTTCCTGTGAAGAATACGGACGGCAATGAGGTTGTACAGTGGTTGTTGATATTTTTATAAAGTATCTACCATGCTCATAAAGATTCTCAACTCGGCTTCTGTTCCTAGAAGATTTTCAGAAATGATCTTAAGATCCGTACAAGATCTACCTTAGGTGGCAATCGATCAACCTTTACGTCTCACGTTTAGTTAATGGGGTGAAAATCAGTTGGGAAATGGACTGAATTTTTAGCGTCAATTCGCTTATTTTTGGAGTGAGCATAATCCGCACGAGATATGCATCCAGAAAATGTCAGTAGTTGGTGCAATTTGCATGTCGGAGGTAGGATTGGAACATATGTGATTTTTATTCTAAAGATGGATCCGCCATTGCAGCCTGAAGTGAACACTGTATGGTTACTTATCGCCTTACATAGATATATGTACTTCCACATAGTGTGTGCTGATAAACCATAATATAAACCTAACTAAAGAGTTTTCAGAATCAGACACCGAGTCTAATTCTAAACCATTTTCTATTGTAGAACACGTTTTGCTACATGATCAGCTGTCCCTGGATGGAATCACAGACCATGACCTTGTATTTTGTACATATAACGTTGACCTCAATCGGTCTTTTACAGAAAAATATTTTCAATTTAGAGACTTCACTTCTGTGAATCAAGATGCTCTTCAGTTGGATGCAAGTTTACTTCCATGGCATGGTTGTTACCTTGAAAGTGATATAAACAGCAAAGTTAACGTAATGCAGAATTTTGTATTAGATCTGTTTAATCATCATGTTTCACTGAAAACTGTACTGGTGCATAACAATAAATGCCCATGGTTCACATTTGAAGTGCTCCATGTCATAAAAGCCCGCAGAAAACTTTACTCAAAATGGAAAAAGAGTCAAAATAGTCTTGCTTGGGAAACTTATTTTCGCGCAAGAAACCACGAAACTTTTGTAACACGACGAGCCAAAAATCAGTGCTCTTAAGTCCAATGCTGAAGGGGTAGACGGTGTACCTATTCGGTTCATAAAAATGATACTTCCGCATATTTTAAGTTGTCTTACCCACATAATTAATTTTAGCATAACGTTCTCTTCCTTCCCTGATTGCCGGAAATTGGCCAAAGTTATCCCAGTACCGAAGAAATCAAACCCCTTGTTGACCACTGATTTTCGCCCAATCAGTATTTTGCCGCGCTTGTCCAAGGTTTTGGAAAAAATTCTTGCGGGACAGTTATCAAATTACCTGGACCAACATAACCTGTTGTCAGTCAGTCTGGTTTTAGAGCACAACATAGTTGTGCAACGGCTATGATTAAGGTCCTTGATGACATTAGACTTAAATACGACCTTAATTATGTAACTGTTCTGTGCCTTCTTGACTTTTCCAAAGCTTTTTACACTGTAGATCACGGAATTTTGTGTAAAAAACTCGGTTTTTACTTTGGAATGAGCGACAGATAGATACAGCTGGTAATGAATTATCTAAGTAACCGGAGTCAAAGAGTTGTGGGAGGTGATAAATACTCGCAATCTAAGGAATTATTGATGGGAGTTCCACAAGGATCTATTTTGGGCCCACTCCTTTTTGCCTTTTTATAAATAACTTGCCGAAAGTGTGCTCTGACGTATCGATGCATCTTTTTTGCAGACGATGCGCAAGTCTATCTCTCGAGACCTATTGGACTTGTGGAGGATCTTGTCTCTAGATTTAATGAGGACTTATCTAAAATAGTGAATTGGTCAAATTGCAATAATATTTTTCTAAATCCCACAAAATGCCAGTTAGTTCTTATATCGAAAAAACTATATAAAACCGAAGAAATCCCACAAATTTTCCTAAATTCCACAAGACTTAAGTTTGTGGAAACTGTAACAAACTTGGGATTCAAAATAAATCGATCACTCTCCGCTGTGGATCATATTAACCATGTTATTGCGCGAATATACGGAGGACTACGCAAACTTTGGCTGATCTCTAGTTTAATCCCTGTTGCTACAAAGCTTAAATTAGTAAAAACTTTATTAGTACCGATAATTGAATATGCCATAGCTCGATTCGCTCACTATTTACAGATTGCAAGTTGCCTTTAACGATATGGTCAGATATATATATATGGACTTCGTAGATTTGACCATATATCCCGCTACCACAAACTCATCCTTGGTTGTACGCTTCAGGAGTTCTGGAACATAAGGTGTTGTATATTCATGCACAATATAATACAGACACGAAAACCAACTTATGTATTCGGTAAACTGCAATTCGTGCAATCACCCAGAACACTTAATCTGATCGTTCTTCAATCCAATTATTTACAGCCTGCCGCCTATACTTTGTCCACTGGAACCAGCCAATTTAAAAAAAGCAATTTACGTCCACTTTAATTGAATATAGAATATGCATTACTTTGTCTTTCACTTGCTTCCTTGTTATTTCCTTATCCTTCTCCTATCCTTTTACTGTTTTTTTCTTCAACATTTTTACGAGTATCTACTTTATTATTTTAATTTTGTTTTCAATTCTAATTAAGTTTATTAGCTCAACTCTGTAATTTTTTGTTTTATATAATTATTAACTTTGAAATTTTCCTTTCTTATAAGATTTCCTTTCTTATAAGCACTTATGACTATTATGTCAAAATGTGATTATTTAATTCCAAAACCTAGACAAACGAGTTATCAAAGCTGCAGAGAATAGTTTAAGAAAGGCTTAAAAATTATTCAGAAATGTTTTTTAGCACATATTCTTTGTCAGAAGAACTCAGGATTCAAATTTGTCATGCGTCAGAAGCTTCGAGAATGGGCGTACCGTCAGCAGCTGAAGGCTATGAGTCGGCCTGCGAGTTTAGAAATACATAGATGAAATGATAATGCTAAAGGAGATAATGCAGACGTGACGGAAACACTGAATTTTGTGAAGATAACATCAAACGGCAAGGTGATTTGGCAATGGAAAATTGTGTTAAAGATTCCATTGGGACACCTAAAACAATGCCATTTAGATCTATCACATTTTTGTATGATAGCAAACCAGCCACTTCCTTTTCTAATGGTGTGAGAATCTTCTGTTAATATTAACCTTCTCTTATAGATTGCTGTTCTTTTTTGTTGTGAACCAGTTTTTTTTACTTTAAATTTTAAATTCATCTATACCTAAATCAAACGAATTGTATTTAAAATTTCAAATTCAATCTATTTTATTAACCTTTTGCCAGCCATCACCATCTCTTGTTGGTGGACCCAAACTATTCATCTTCAAGCGTATGCCATTCCTTCCTAATATTTATTTTATTAATACCCCTATTGAAGCCCCGGGGTGTTGATGGTTTTTCATAAAGGAAACCAAAAATCCAAACTAGCTTTGATTTTTGATTTTCATTAAACTCATTCATTAACTTTTTGTTTTAAATATGTTTTTGTAAATTTGTTATTGGCTTTGAAAATTTTCCTATAAGTTCTGACCGTTGTCACCTTACTGTCGTCCACTTTTATCTCAACGACAGAAATAGTCGTTTTTACGACAGTATGTCGTGTCGAATTTAATTAGGTAATCAGGATTTGACATCGTTTAACGACTGAAAACGACAGTTGACATTTGGGCGCGACAAAAACGACATACAGAATACCGATTGTTTTCTGTCGTTTTTTTTGTTGTCGTTTACGACTTAGGGAATTGCCCCGAATGATACAATCACTATTTTCTAAAATGTGCTTCACACGGATTCTTTTCTGTCTAAATGTTTTTTTTTAATTTCAGATATTCAAGGGCTATTCATTATCGCTTGACTTACAAAAGAAATTGCGCACAGCTTGCTAATTCATTACATATTTATGAAACGACCGTTGGGCTTTTTTTTCTCTACAAACTTTCATTCAATTTCAATAAAAGACAAAAGAATGTTAAAAGACGATAACAAATCGTCAAACGAACAACGTGTGAGTGAAAAATATCCAAAACATCGTATATTGAAACGTTTTTGATATTTTTCAGGGGGAAAACCACAGGTAGGCTTACTTATTTCTCAATGGCCACTGTGATATAAATCATTTCTCGCTGAGCAATTTCACAAAACCAGCTCTGTCAGCTTTGGGCCAACAAGCCCAACCCTCATTAACACACCCTTCCCCTGTGACACCTTTCCAAGTTTCCAATTTTGTTAACCACAAGCCAGTCATAAACACATTCTCGGTTTTGTTCCTCCCCTTTTGCTTTTACACACGTCACTTAACAAAATTGCGAAAACACCAAAAAAAAAAACATATACTCGTAATACGAATAAATACGAAACAAGTTAACTGGAATAAAAGTCTAGGCATCTTGCCTTCACTCTTCATTGAAACTTTAACCAAAGTCACCTCCCGCATCCTTAAGCAATAACCCCCATTACACCGACAGTTTCCAAGCAATTAATTAATTTAAGTTGACAGTTTCATTGATTTTTGTTGCCTGTATCCCATTCACTGGGAGCTTGGGATGCAGCCTTGGTAACGAGACGCTATCGCGTATAGAGTAGACATTAAATACACCAACCACCCCCTGAAGTATCACACATAAGAAATTACTCAGTGGAAGACATTAAGACTATTGCTCCACTTGATGCCACACGTAAAAAGGAAACACGACAGCTTCTTGTCTTTCGTATAAAAAGGAAACATGAATCTAAATATATGTATTTGACTGCGTCAATGGATGTGTGCAATACGTCAGCGTGAATAATGCGAAATGTTAACAAATGATAATACACATAAGAATAAATAAATAATTAAATGCTGCTTAAAGACTAGTGAGCCTCGTCCTTGTGTCAATTTGTACATGCGGTCCTTTTGTCTCCCAAGCACGCGATATACCCCATGGCGTGCGGAATGTAATTTTGTTCATAGACTCCGGTGAACAGGTGAGCATAGGGCCCACTGGCGAATACTCCGACGTCGTCACCGCCATGCGTCTCCGAGTCCAGAGGAACCGTTGCAGGATATCTGAAGTTCTAAAAGCAAACATTCATCATTGTTCAAATTGTTCATCTACAAATTCATTACCTTGTCCCTCATATTGGTCTTCAGTAAATTGCGTCTACGGCCCTGAGCCATATTGCTGTCAAAGCCAGGACCATTAGCATAGCTCAGCGTAGCATAGGGGAACTCATCGTTGCCCAACTGACCGTTGCTGATGCCCAGGATGTCGTTCTTTCGACTCGAATACCCGGCCACGGACATTGTGTGCGAATGATCTGATGTAACCACAATCAATGTATCTGATTCACTTGTTCTTTTTCGTGCCAATCCAATGGCTTTATGGAATTCAACGGTTTCGTCTAAGGCCCTCACGGCCTCGGTGTCATGGTGGGCATGATCAATCCGACCGCCTTCGACAAAAAGGAAATAACCACGATTTTGATTCTCGAGCACGTCGAGTGCCTTGGCCACCATCTCAGCAAGACTGGGCATGGTTTTATTGTCAGCATCCACGTGAAATGGTAAATGCGATGTTGCAAAGAGCCCCATAACATATTCCACATCCTTTGTTACCTACACACGTACAAGTATACATACAAACGTGAATAAGCGAAAAAATTGTATGGGAATAAATAAATGACTACATACGGCTTCGAGTTGCTGTTTGGTCTGCACAAATGCTCCGGCACTGCCATGGATGGTCTTCCATTTGTCAATCAAATTCTGATTGTCGTGGCGTTTTCCCTCCCCGCCCGTGATGTCCTTTTGCCCGATGGGTAGGAAATTCTCCGTTCCTCCGCCCATTATTACATTTAAATTGCGGCCCACCGTTCCGTATATCAATTGTTGTGCGATATCCTGACATTGTTCTGGATCCTCACCGTCCTTGAGAATCTCTGCATCGTTTTCCCAGTTTCGATTTGCTGTATGCGCATAAACGCCAGCTGGAGAGGCATGGGTGACCGTGGTAGTTGTAATAAGTCCTACAAACGAAATGGAATTTTTTAAAAAAAAATCTAAATTGTCCTTGTAATAAACAGTGTGACTTAAAAGTTAGGACACATGCACATGAATCTGTCAAAAAATTGAATAAAGATAAGATAAAGAGTTGTGATTGTTGTCATGTCATGTCAGTCAAGCCGTCCGTAAGTTTTTGGACAAAACATTCTATTGGAGAATAACCCTAATGACCAAATAACCACATTAAGAAAACTCTCTTAAATCTGGTCCATAAACAGCTCTTTTAAGTTTCCTTTCTGTTTCACTTGAGAAAGCTTGAACGTAAGTTTCGGAACATTATCCTGCTTCAATGGGAAAAAAGGGCCTATTTATGCCAAACTGTGAATAGTATTAGTCCCGCATTCATGATTCTTTCGATTTAGACAAGGTCTCCAACATTGATGGAGGAGACCGTAAGGGAACCACTCACTTGCTTGACTATTTGAGAATTTGGACCCAACAGTTAGGCATGTTTTCTTCAGCAGACCGCCGAATGGAAACTGTTCCTTTAGAATCTTTAAATTTCCACAGGTGCGTTCATAAGAATTTTCCTAATCTTACAATTTTATCGAGTTTTCGAACCTGGATCAATGGCTATTTTCTGTTGGGATTAATTGGAGTGCTCTACAAGAGCCTTTAGTCTGACTAAATGAGTGGCTTTACTGCAATGATTACCTTATTGGCTTATTTTGCTGGTATTGCAAGTTCCTGTCATCAAAAAGGTGGTTTGCGTGAGTGACTTGTCTTTGGATCAGCTCAAAAAGCATAATGCTAACAGCAGAGTGATCTAGGTCTAAAGTCACAAAAAATTCTACTTGTTAGTGGGGCAACTAATTGGGAATAAAATACTGCGAACTGAGCGAATGCAAATAAGTCGATATCAAATTCTCTTTCAAATGGAGTAATTGAAACCAAAATACATTTGAGTTTAAAGCGACTGTTCATTCTGAGCCGAGCGTGAAGATCACACTCGAAGGATCCGATCCTGAAAACATAGAAGATATAAAGGATTTTTCAACAGGGACGCTACAAAAGTAGAGCGACAGGGATAGCAAACGACGCCACATTTCTTGCCGCTCTTTTGACATTTCTCTTCAGTAAGGTTTGCCATCTTATGATGGAAAGATATACGAGCCAACAACGAGTCGAAATTATTAAAATTTACTACCGAAATTCGGAGTCAGTGGCCTCAACGTTAAGAGCGTTACGTCCAATTTATGGTCGTCATAATCGACCTGGCAGATCAACAATTGAGCGTCTAGTGGAAAAATTTGAATCCACAGGCACAGTACAAAATGTTCCCGTGCCAGTGAGACAAAGAGGTGCCCGTAGTGTCGAGAGTATTGCTGCCGCTGAGGCTTCAGTTGCAGAAAGCCCAAATGTGTCTCTCATACGTCGTTTTCAAGCGTTGGGCATCTCTGTGACGTTCTTGTGGCGAATTTTACGAAAAGATCTTGGCCTACATCTTAACAAGGTTAAATTGACGCAAGAACTGAAGCCGTATGCTCGTGAATTGGGCTGAGCAACAACTTGAAAATGATTCGGATTTTTATCGAAAAATCATCTTCAGCGATAAGGCTCATTTCTGGCTGAATGGCTCCGTCAATAAACAAAATATGCGGTATTGGTCATGCAGCAATCCACACATACTCCATGAGTCATCATTGCATCCCGAAAAAATTACGATTTGGTGTGGTTTATGGGCCGGCGGCGTCATTGGGCCATACTTCTTCCGTGATGATCAAGACCAGCACGTTATTGTGAATGGGGATCGCTACCGTTCAATGATAACCGAATATTTTTGGCCCCAATTGGATGATATGGACTTGGAGGACATGTGGTTCCAACAGGATGGCGCCACAAATCACACAGCGAAATTCACAATCAATTTATTTGAAACCAAGTTTGGAGAACGTGTTATCTCACGAAATGGTCCAGTCGCTTGGCCGCCTCGGTCGTGCGATTTGACGCCGTAAGACTATTTCCTGTGGGGCTACGTCAAGTCTATGGTCTATGCCAACAAGCCAGCGACGATTGATGAACTTCGTACGAATATCGAACGAAATTGCAGCAGTATCGGCCGATTTATGCATGCCCGTGGTGGCCATGCAAAAGAAATCGAGTTCCATTCATAATGGCATCGAACGTACTTTCACAGGAATAAAGAATTTCACTGATATCCAAAACCGTTTTTGTTTTATTTGAAAATTTTTTTGTAGCGCTCTTATTAACCCGATACTAACAAAAGAGTGATCTAGGTCTAAAGTCATAATAAACTCTACTTGCTAGTGGGGCAACTAATTGAGAATAAACTAATGCGAACTGAACGAATGCAAATGAGTCGATATTAAATTATCGTTTTAATAGAGTAATTGAAACGAAAATACATTTGAGTTTCAAACGACTGCCCATTCCGAGCAAAACCAAAATTCATTGCCGAGCGTGAAGATCACAATCGAAGGATCCAATCCTGACAATATAGAGGATGTATAAGTTGCGGTTACAACAACTTTAAGCGAGGATCCCATTGATGCATAGGCGGCTACGAACTATGCATGGTAGAGTTGCTCTTAAAAAAAAAGTAGACGCCTAAACTTTGTAAAATTAACGCCTGTAACATGTGTAACATGAATTCACAAGGACACGCGTCTCTCTCAGAAACGTATATTTACATTTCCCTCCAAAATATAATTCATTGATATTAGCGTAATTCCCCTGCCAAATGTGATTCCCTTGGAGCTAAGAAACTGAAATGAATTTGAGGAATGATGAATGATTGTCAATCAATTTTCCACTTCAGTCCAAGTTTAATCGTTTTCTAAATACTCTTTTTTTCTTGATGCATCGTTGCAAATTTATGGCAGCTCCTACACGTTTAAATGTCCCCATTGCATTCATTAAACAACTATTCATTACTTTACAGAATAATAGCTCATAATAATGTGTCTGAGTTTCTGTAGTTTGCGGTTTAATCAAATTAACTTGGTAATAATACAGCTGGCACGTTTAATTCATTAGCAAACATTATTTTTTTTAAACCCTTGATTTTGTCGACTTTTATTACGTGGACGTAACCATTTGGTAGTAAAAAATAAGCTGACAAATGATTGAATTATTGTATATTGAGTTTTTATGACTTAGGTTTCGCCCAGCCAATTTGTATGAATGGAATAAGTTGTTAAATTTGGCCATATTGCGTTTTAAAAAAAATAATTGTTGTTTTGCTCGCTTTGAGGGATTGTAACTACCCCTGGGGAAAATATTTTTAGATTAAAGTGTGGTTTGAAACTTAGATGTATTTTGTTTGGATTGAGTCCGAAAAGGACCTCGTTGACAAACTTTCAAGTGCCCTGCTGTCAGTGTTACCCCCTCGAACGAGAACATTTTTTCGCTTTTTTATAATTTTGTTTTAAGTTGTTTGACTTTTATTCTTCTTAAATAAATTGAAACAACAAAAAGGCAAGACGATAAGGTGCGGCTAAATATTTTTTTTTCGAAAATACAATGATTAACACTATTTGGAGGGGTGTAAATTAATGTCTGTATGTTTAATTATGTCTATTTATATCTTATATGAAAATATATAAATTGTTGATATTAGACTCTTGTTGGTTTTCCAAAAAAACAAGTATAATGGAATTTGATCTCCCAACACTTCCCACCTAAATAAGATACGAATTTTGGTTTCGTCGAATTTATTTATACCTTAAGAGATTGTAGGCAATAAACTTTTGTTTCCTTTTATATAGAAAGAAATATGTAAGATTCAAAAAAGTTTTATAAATGGCGTACAAACAGTTATCAGTAACGAGTTAGAAAGAAGAAGTTAAGAAATAAGGGATGTTCATAGTAATAATAAGTCTTCCGGTGAACACCTCTCAGTATCCCTCAGTCCAAGGAAAGAGCATTGACAATCTTAACCAAATACTAAACTAAGCGAAACTGAAGAGATGTACTCCGTAAGATAAAGGGTGTTTTCTTAGCTAATATCTTTTTGGCAACACTGGTTAAAACAGCTGACGCACGTTTCGTCTTTGTTTTACTGTCAAACATCTTCAGTTTGGTCTATAATTTAACCATGAATCGTCTTACAAACGAACAACGCTTGCAAATTATTGAATTTTATTATCAAAATGCGTGCTCTGTTAAGAAAGTTCATCGCGCGCTTTTTACCGAAAAATTGTGTTCAGCGACGAAGCTCATTTTTGACTCAATGGGTACGTAAATAAGCAGAATTGTCGATTTTGGAGTGAATATCAGCCAAAAGCATTGCAAGGGCTACGAATGCATCCAGAAAAAGTCACAGTTTGGTGGGGTTTATGGGCTGGTGGCATCATTGGACCGTACTTCTTCAAAGATGATGCGAATCGTAACGTAACTGTGAATAGTGAGCGCTACCGTGAGATGATATCCATTTTTTTTTTTGCCCAAAATGCAAGAGCTTGACTTGCATGACATGTGGTTTCAACAAGACGGCGCCACATGCCACACGGCATGCGCAACAATGGACTTATTGAGAGGCAAGTTCGGTGAACGTTTTATTTCACGTTCGGGACCGGTCAATTGGACTCCTAGATCGTGTGATTTAACGTCTTTAGACTATTTTTTGAGGGGCTATGTTAAAGCTCATATCTATATAGACAAGCCCACTTCAATTGACGCATTGGAAGACAACATTGAAGCATTTATTCGTGAGATACCGGCCGAAATGTTGGAAGCGGATGGACCATTTGAGGCGCAGTCAAGGTCAACATTCGCATGAAATAAACTTCAAATCTTCAAATCAAATGAAATAATCGTACTATCGCTTCAAATAAAGATTTCATGCATTTTTCTGAATTTTATGGGTTTTTGTTTTTTTTTTGGAAAACATTCCTATAACCCTTTATAAGAAAACTTACTGAAAAGCTTCGAAAGCAACGTAGCTAATATATTTGACTGAATTCCCGTATTATAACATTGCCTGGAATGTATATACTATATATCAGGCAAAAGACTATTTGAGTACTTGATGAGAAAATTGTAAAGATAAGTAAAATTCACGTTCTGGTGTGTCAGTCACCTTCAGACGTCTTTGCCATTGGCTCTTTCAACGATACAGTAATGATAGTTGCTTATCGTTTGGAAAAGATCTCATATGGTCTTAAGTACCGTATGCCACAAATAGAATTCTGCCGATACCAAAACTCTTCGAAAATGATATCTACGACTTGATGGCCCTTCCCTGCATATCAATACTTTCGTCGAAGAAAGTTAGATTTCTTAACTGAGATCCACCACCACCTACATTAACTTGTGTCGGAAGCACTGGGAGCATTTGAAGATGAGAAAGGAATTGGAGACATAACTACCTACCATAGCAAGGCTTTCCATAATATTTCACACAGAATAATTATCTTCAAGTAATAAAATAAAATAAAATACAAAAAAATGGCAGCATCTGATGACCAGTATCTGACCATATTCTCGCTACTCAAGGTTGTCACAAACGACAAGAAATCTTAATTTTCATAATCAAGAATGCGGAGCAAAATGTTTCTAATTTATATATGTCCAACTACACATATGACTTGAGTATCATCAGTATGGAAATATTGGTTACACCCTGTGTATAATAATATAAATCAGAAAATAGTGCCCTTAGGCTCACCAAAATGTGGGTCATTGATGATTTAAAAAGGAAATTGTGTCCAGTAACTTCTTTAGAACAACGAAACGTTGTTCACGCATTCTTGCGTAGTAACGATGTGCAGTGTGGTATCTCAACACCATGTTTTAGCATACCGGGCCCCTGTAGAGTAAATAAGATTTAATGTGTTTCAAAAGCTGCAGAACTGCTGAAAATGAAATCTCTAATTATCCATATGCAATCAGAATAACATAAGAAAATTTTGAAAATTTCTTTCATTAAAAATGCTAACGCAACCCGTCTACCGATAAATCAAAAAAGAATAAGGTAAATAATAGCCTTGAGTAAAGAATGGCCCATTACAACATTTCCTGCTTTTAAGATGAAAAAATTTAAAGAATTGCTTCGGGTACCAGAAAAGTCATTATGTGAATTGTTGCTATTGGTGTCCAGAAAATAGAAAACAATATTGGCATTGTTCGCAGTAGAAAAAAAAAACTAAAAAATCTAGCTTAATATTTTTGGAACAAGTTAATCCGTGTGTAAGAAAAATAAATGTAGCAACTGTTTTTTAACTATGGGTGCAACTGTGCAAGTAAGGTCCTTGCTGCCGGTAATATTTATTATTCTTACTAACTTACCAGAAATCGAAGACACGCTGAAGGCAGCGAAGAGTGGTTATGATGAGAAAAAAATCTCACCATTCTCGACCAAATACAACATTTATAGCCTCTATGCTCATAAATATGAGCACTTATAATCGGCAAAAGACACTTGTAAGACAAATATTTCCAGATAACTAGACAATAGTTAACGAGAGGCTCAGTCTTATTCAATGTTAA
Organism: Orthonevra nobilis; assembly: GCA_963555765.1. Classification (NCBI taxonomy): domain Eukaryota; kingdom Metazoa; phylum Arthropoda; class Insecta; order Diptera; family Syrphidae; genus Orthonevra; species Orthonevra nobilis. The sequence continues at coordinate 5,326,625 of OY743225.1, read as the reverse complement.
GGACATTTTTTTCAAACATTTTCTGACAAGAATACATTTATGATGTCAGAACTCTGAAATGTGCAAAATCGAATGAGAACCAACATTAACTCTGGCTTAACTCTATATTCAAATCTTCGAGCAAGAGTCCTTTTCAGAGTAAAAAGAAACCTATTGCAGGGCAATCCCAAGTCTTGCGCTGTTTGAGTATTGCTCTATGGTGGGATATACTATCATATCATATTTCCAGAAATTTTTATACCATTAACTTTTTAAGAGCAACATCAGGAAACACCTACAGACATCTCGAGGTGTTAATCCAGCTTTTTAGATTCACCATTAAAAAAAAATTAAACAAAATCTTAAAATGAAACAGCCTACAGTCGTAGAAGCCTAAATTAGGTTGTAACACGACCTTCAATTTTAGTTCCACACTTTATACATCTGCCAGTTTTCCAAACGATCTTTCGACTTTAAGCCTTCGATGTTTACAAGCTCGTTGTCTAAATTTTCATTTGTCTTATCTCGACAAATTTTACTAACGCAAACTAGTTTTATTTACATTTAACCACTAAAAAAGGTTTCCGTGTTCCCCAACCCCAGCAGCACAGATCCTTAATTAATTAAAACATATCTTTTAAAACAGATTCATGTCTGCAAAACATACTATCATATATATGTATATAGAGAACGCACACCACCAGTAACAAACTATTACTAACCTGTCGCTAGCCCTCGTTTCTGGGCCCATTCCGCTATCGACGTCACATGGTGTGCTGTGTTATTCTGTCCCCGGCAGTTATTCAAATCAACGGCAGCCGACACACCGATGGTACCGTAATTGCCCTTCACACCACCCAGATAAGCGGTAGCTGTACATGCTGAGTCCGCCACTTGGGTATTCGCGCAATATGTCTGCAACGACACAAACACACAAAAACCATATACTCGTAAGGCCCCTTGTCCACAAAAAATAAAAATAAAGTACAGAAGCTACACAATTGCTTGCAGCGATGCTCAGCGATGAAAAAAAAGCGCCACCCAAAACCCGAGGGGCCTTGTGTCGCCACAATTAAGTGTTTTCCATTAAATCGAGGTTTGCAGCTCCCGGTTGGTAAAAAATGAAAAAAACAAAAGAAGCGCGCACACATACCTTGCTTAGGCCCATGTAGGGGAATTTCTCGAAGGACAACTGCTGTTCCTCGCCACCCAAGTACACACGAGAAGCCGTTATTGTTGGAATGGACATTCCATCGCCCAGGAACATGATAACATTCTTCGCCACATTCATGTTCAATTTATTCTTCTGCAGCTGGTTCTGAAGTATATCCTGGCCCAAGCTATTCCAGTACTCGCTATACTCCTCATCCGGATTGGGCGGTCGGAAGCCCAATAGCGGCATGGCGCGTTTATACTTCCGTTGGTTGGGGCTGCGGTTGAAATTGAAAGTGGGATGCATACGGCGTTCGTCATCTGCGAAACCATGACATTGATGATGACAATTAAACACCATTTAACGAGAAGCCGGTGCACCTACCCAAATTGTTAGTACCCCGTTCCGTATCCTGAAATGGGTTCACAAAGCCCGCCATCGTGGACCCAAACGACAACACACTCAACGCGAACACGCAACGCAAAATTAAATTAATCATCTTCGATTAAAACACTTAAATCACAATGGGCCAATCAATGCACACAGCCTGCTGGACCGAACTGGGTTAAGCTCTAAACTGAGGACTAAGCTCAGACTGATGCTGATCGAATGGCGGCGCGCTTACCGTACGACTAATAATTGTCACGCGTTTACTGAAAGAGACTGTGAGCTATCGACTGTTGTCCGCTGGTCCAGCCGCAGTCGTATTTATATTATTGGCGGTTGGTGGAGCGCGTCAGACGCGTTGCGATATTGATCGGCTGATAAGCTCGATTCTGTATTTATTTTGACAGTGATTCTTTTTTTTTTTTTTGTTTTTCTTTCCTTTTTGTGATTCTGTTTCTTATTTTGACTTATGTGTTATGAGATAAGGAAGACTGTACGACGAATGTGATAATCGGGCGTGTAAGATTCGAAACAAGAGATTCACGTTTCCGGATAAGCGGCATAAGCAGAGAATTTAAGTTCCGATGTCGATTAAGGCCGGTGGAAGGCAATGTTACGAGTATGGACATAAGATACTTGTTATTGTGCTGCATTAATGCACTGGTAGGTTAATGAATTATTCTTATCAGGTCTAGTTCATTCGCTTGTATGTTGACCTGTTGCTGTTTCTGGTATTGGAAGGGAATCAACCAAGTTTTGAGGTACATCTTCGGAGAAATCTGGGTCAGTGCGTATATTAACGATGATTTCCTCAAGATAGCACTTAGATTTCTGTTAAGGAAGACTTGTATGTACCTCGAAATGGATGATTCAATAACAACAAATGTTGAAATCATTCTTACGTCAATCCCGGGGAGTAAAGTTTTTCCCATTTTTATTTTTATTTTTTAGCAGGACGGTTCACGGTCACAACGTACTTGGGTTTTTTTTTCTCAATCTTAAGGACTTGTCACTCTGCCAGAATTATTGGGAAATTACCTTGTTAGGCTATCTTCCTAACAATGACTTGCAATTCTTATAATTTTTGCACAAATCGGCGTAATAATTTTTTATAACTTATTGAATATAAATTTTTTACAGACATTCCAAATTCTTTTGCAAATCTGTTCGATTTGATTGCTCTCTGGATGAAAAAACAACTCATCTACTTCGTTCTCCAGGACAGCCTCAGAAGCCATTAAAGAAGAAATACTGTACCTACACTTGAGGTAGAGCAGTCACCATAAGTATCCATAAATTTTCAGGGCTGCACAGTTCTGTCAGATCAAATCTTAGAATTTGAGTTCTTTCATTCCCTGATATTTGAAAGCTACAGTATCGAACGTGACTCCGTTTATGTTTTCGAAAATCAACTTTTCCAAAATGAGTTTGCATTAAACTTTGTGTTAAAAAAAAGGGATTCAACTAGGGAAGAAGTTTTTCTGCTACGAAACTCTGTAACTTGCACATTACTCATGGACCCGTTCAAGACATTGTAGCTAAGGAGTTAAACTTAAGACACATCACTGTAACGCATTGGCATACAAAACCTATGTCAAATGCAGAGCCATTGGAGACGTGATGTGGGCTTATGAGTACGAAGCACAATCCCTGCAGTTTTAAGAGCGTACACCGAATGAGCCAAGGCCGCAACATGGCGCAAAGCCATCCCTTTTCGTGAGCTTTCGACTAAGAACAGAATTCATAACATTAAACTGTAACAGAATTCAGGATTTCTCCATATTCATATCCGATTATAAAAAAAAACTAGGATTGAATAATGACTTGGAGAAAGTGCCTTTCAGTCAGTGGAGTGAACTTTGAAATTATCAAGTAAAAACTTGAAGTTCATGAAGCTTTTTTAGGCTGTTTTGGAACCAAAAATACGGTGCAAGAGTTTTTGCTGATGCTGATATAACATCCAAAATATTATAGGAATGGAAAAGTGTAGGAAAAGAATCCGTGTCATCCTTCCAGAAAGGCTAATTATCAACTCAATCAGCCTTTCAGTTCACAGCGAACGTTACGTTATACTTAAGTTAGTGATGCAAGACCAGATATTCTGAATAAACCTAACTTTCAAATCTGGTCCAGTCACCATTTGTCATTGGGTTCAAATTAGTGGCGCCATAACCGGAGTGATCAATCAGCGTTTTAAGTCTGACTAAGAAGGTGCCCTTTCTGTAGTGTTTTTGTTTTTCTTAAAAAAAATTTTTTTTTAAAAGTGTAAGACAAACTCAGATTAAGAAGACTGTAATACGAACTCTAAAGTTAAGATATATCAAAACTTTGAATCCGGACGTTTTTGAACCTTCAGAAGTTAAATTTTACCTGAAGCCAGCCGAGTGATACAGATGCAGTTTACTCCAACACTAGCTTCAACACTGATGGATCAATACATTTCAAACAGCTTAAGCAGGTTTATCTATTTAATTGAAAAAAAAAACAATTAGAGTTTTTTTTTAATTTAATATCAGGTTGGCAACTAAGTAATTGCGGATTTCACTCATAGATGGCTTTAGTTGAATTTTTAGGTAATCGAAATGTCAAACACATTTTGTTATTTGATAGTTGGTACTTCAACTGTCAATCAGTAAAACAAATTTGTTTGATCGGTTGTGTTGTTTTTGTTTGGCGTCTGTTGAAAAATGGAAAATCAAAACGAACATTTGCGTCATATTTTGCTTTTTTATTTACGGAAAGGAAAAAACGCATCGGAAGCTCACAAAAAGTTATGTGCTGTTCATGGTGGCGAAGCTTTAAAAGAATGGCAGTGTTAAAATTGGTTTGCCAAATTTCGTCCTGTTGTTTATAACATTGTCAATCGGAAAAGATCGTGGGGCAAGCCCGGTGAACCAGCTTAAACAACATCAAAAGCTGATATTCATCAAATGAAAGTTATGTTATCAGTTTGGTGGGATTACAAAGTAATTGTCGACTTTGAACTTTTACCACCCAACCGAACGATCAATCTAGATGTCTACATTGAACAACTAACAAAATTGAACAATGCAGTTGAAGAAAAGCGGCTCGAATTGACAAATCAAAAAGGTGTTTTATTCCATCATGACAATGAAAGGCCACACACATCTTTGGTCACTCGGCATTAATTATTGGATCTTGGTTGGGATGTTTTGCCACATCCACAATATAGTCTTGACCTTGCAACATCTGATTACTTTTTATTTCGATTTTTCCAAAACTCCTTGAATGGTAAAAATTTCAATAATGATAATGTCAAATCGAACCTGGTTCAGTTTTTTACTGATAAAAACCAGAAGTTTTTTGAACGTGGAATTATGATGCTGCCTGAAAGTTGCCAAAAGGTCATTGCTCAAAATAGGCAATACATAACAGAATAAAGTTATTTCGTTCCATGAAAAAATTGTATTTTATTTTCTAAAAAAATCCGCAATTACTTAGTTGCCAACCTGATACATAAACCCTATAACGAGCTTTGAACTGAAACCATAATCGTCTCTTTTTTGTCCTTTTGCTCATAAAATTTGAAACTGAAGTCTAGTAGAGTTCCGTTCTATGTGTCTGCCTTAAATTTGTGCAGATTATTCCATTCAAAACCAAATACTGCAACAGTATGTCAATGCCCCCGATCTTTGAGTTAAAGACATCGTCTGTATTCAAAGCTTGGTACTTTTAACCCAAAAATTTAAGCCTATTGTGTAATCACAGCAGCAGCAAAGGAAATTACTTTTGGCTGTGATATGAAGATACAATTTGCCATTAAACTGTTCCTATAAAGGATTTGCCTCTGCAGTCAAGACAATCCTTTTAGGGTGGATTAAAATTCGGTATACAGCACACAAGTGACGCAGTCTTGGTGATTATCAACAATTTTATTGCTCATACAATTTATGCAAAAAAAAAAAATCGTTTGCTAACCAAATTTGTATGGAATACCGCATCTGTAATGGAAGTGCGACACAGCGAGCCTAATTTGAATAGTTCGATTACTATTCACAAAACGTCGCCAACTTAACAGAAATAGAAATAAATTTAAAGTATGTAATTGGTTCGACTGAACAACGTCGAAGTGTTTTCTTCGTCGCCCTTTGTTTATTACCAGAAGCTAATTTACAGCTTGAACTGATGCGCACTTAACCCATGGCCATTTGATGTCTTAAGCACGTTTTGCCTTTAACGTTTTTTGAACGTAGTTAATATAGTATTACACTTAATATTTATAAAATCAGTTAACAGTGATATGTTTAGTTCAATAACGACATAGATTTCGAAGTTAATCTGCCTGATTTAATTAAACCAATTGAAGCTCGGCAGTACATTGACTGATCTAGCTTTTATTTTACGGAAGGTATGGCGTATCTTCAGTGACATTTTTGTTAGAATTCTTCGACAAAATGAACATTTTGAAGAATGTTTGTTTGAAACGCATCTTTAAATAACACAGTTGCTTATGCGCACCTCCTAGAGTTGAAAAGGAACTAACAAAGTACGGAACTATCCAGCTTGCTTACATACTCCAGCTTCTTATTCTTAATTTATGGATGTTCAATGTTTCTGTTATCTCTTTTGTCGTGAAAAGTTTATTTGCCTGGTCATCTTCCGTCCTTACTAACCTCTGTAGATCTTCTCGAACGACCGGCGTGTGTGAGCCTTGAACATTTTGACATTTTGCTAAAGCGGCGTTGCCGTAAACTTTACCCTACTCATCATAAACCTGACATGCAGTCTTCCCTTTTTGGAAGTTAAAGCAAATACGATTAATTCCGCATCTTCGAAAAATGCATCATGACTTTTCTGACAAATCAAAATGCCCTGCATTTATTCAAGCATTTTTACAAGAAATGAAATCTTTGTCTTTCACTGTCAATTTTTGAAGTCAACAAACGAAAACATAAAAAAAAATTCATAAACATATTTTAGCAGGGTTTTGACGTTTTATGCTTAACATTAAGACTTAAAAAAAGATCAGGAAACAAGTTGGAGATCATCTAAGTGGCTGTTTTGTTTGGAACATTGCTGTCCCACAAGGAACAGTAGTTGGTCCTATTTTATATTTTGACTTCATAAAATCCATCTTTTTGCAAAATTTAAAGGGCATACAGACTGGCTTTGCTTATCATAAAGCGTACTTGTACTCTAGTACTTCTCTATTGGAACTGATTGTTAATATAAATTAATCATGACTTGGATGTTCTGAGCCATTGGTTTGATATGCATAGGCTGGTGATGCTCGCGACGACATTACTTACATTTTTTTTCGTTGGAAGTGGATAGATACCTCTCTTATCATAAATAAACTTCTATCTCTCAGCACAGCTAAAACATTAACATTATTGTTAATTGATTTTTAAATATACCACCAAACAACTTCAACTTTTTTCGCCATAATTATTTAATCAGTAAACTTTGGTGTATGAAAAATCATTTTTATTTAATAAAGAAGTTAAAAAATGGCTGTTTAAATTTGATCTAGATGAAATTAATCTTATATTACATGTAAAAGTATAACTTTAATGCATTTTGTTCTTGGCCCTCAGATTTAAATCAAAGAAAATTCATTTACATTCTTATTTACTGAAATAATTTACCATCCAAAACCTTCAAAAAAGGCAAAAATAAATATAAAATTTTTCAAAATTTTGCGAGGTGTATTTTTGTGTATTTTTGATTTTTATAATTCGATGAGTCTCGTCACTAAGATTGCAGGGCCGGCAAAAGTTTTATTTGGTTTTTAAATTTTCGGGATAATTTTTTTTTACTGCAAAAATTTATTATTTTAAAAAATTTCTCATTGTCTGCGACAAGAGGGCGAAGAAGGAGCAGAAAACGCAAAGTGCAAGACAAATTTGGCCGACAGCATGGAAAAATAATATGATAGACCAAAACATCCATTCGGTAACACTTATGGCAAGCGTCAAAAATAAAGATACCGAGATACATGCAAAGTTTTAAGAACACCAAAAAACGAAGCCTCAGCCTCATCAATTCAACTTATTTTAAACTTAAGACACTTGAGGTCTAGGTTTTCTAGATATTGCTGTTTATGTAAGTGATTTTGTTCGAATACATATAGGACTGTGCAAACGTTTATAAACAAATTTATTTAAAAGGGATAATCAATACAGTTAATGAAATGATATATATACCATTTCAATATTTCTTGATATAAAAAATTATGTTAAAATCAGGAATGTAATGGAGGCAATTCAACATTTATAAAAAAAAAGTTAGAAAATCATGTCACATAAGCAAGTACTCAAGAAAAGAAAAAAAAAATATTCACGGAAAATTTTCACAAATTTTCACAAATAAATATTTAAAAAAAACACATAAAATTCAGAAAAATGCATAAAATCTTTATTTGAATTGATAGTACGGTCCATATAATTTAATGTTTGAAGATTATTTCATGCAAACGTTGACCTTAACTGCGCCTCAAATGGTCCATCCGCTTAGTCCAATTTTGGCATACTCTTTCCAACATTTCGGCCGGTATCTCACGAATAAATGCTTCAATGTTGCCTTCCAATTCGTCAATTGAAGCGTGCTTGTCTGTATAGACATGAGCTTTAACATAGCCCCACAAAAAATAGTCTAAAGGCGGTAAATCGCACGATCCATGCGGCCAATTGATCGGTCCCGAACGTGAAATATAATGTTCACCAAACTCGCCTCTCAATATGTCCATTGTTGCGCGTGTTGTGTGGCATGTGGCACCTTCTTGTTGAAACCACATGTCATGCAAGTCAAGCTCTTGTGTTTGGGGAAAAAAAAGTTGGGTATCATCTCACGGTAGCGCTCACCATTCACAGTTACGTTACGATTCGCATCATCTTTGAAAAAGTACGGTCCAATGATGCCACCAGCCCATAAACCGCACCAAACTGTGACTTTTTCTGGATGCATTGGTAGCTCTTGCAATGCTTCTGGCTGATATTCACTCCAAAATCGACAATTCTGCTTATTTACGTACCCATTGAGCCAAAAATGAGCTTCGTCGCTGAATACAATTTTTCGGTAAAAAAGCGCGCGATGAACTTTCTAAACAGAGCAGCGGTGTTCGTTTGTAAGATGATTCATGGTTAAATTATAGACCAAACTGAAGATGTTTGACAGTGAAACAAAACACGAAACGTGCGTCAGCTTTTTAAACCAGTGTTGCCAAAAAGATAATAGCTAAAAAATCACCCTTTACTATCTTGTGCAGAACCCTTTGGCTTGAATAACGGGAATCATCCTGGATGGTATCAAATAAACTAAATTTTGGTCGACATCTCAAAAATGTTGGACCATTCTTCCTTCAAGTCGCATTCGAGATCTTTTCCCATGTTGATGTTCCCACAAATTCATGTCTTGCGACAAGGGCGGTGTTCGAAGCTGTTTTCGAGCGTTGAAGAACAACTGTTCTTTAACTACGAGTAAAGTTTTCTTAGGGTTTTTATCGAGTTGGAAAATAAATGTCTCTCCAAGCCTTAATTGTAGGCACACTGGTGCAGCTTGCTCTTCAGAATGGTAAGGTACATGTATCGATCCATTATTTGTTTAATGAACACTAATTTGCCTACCCCGGAAGCCGCTAAGCATCTACACATCATAACTGCCCATCCGCCCTATTTCATAGTGCCAGTGATGTTTTTTCGGATCAAGCTCCTCATTTGGATTTCTTCAAGCTTCACCCCGTCCGTCCGAGCCAGGAATTTTGAATTTACTTTCATTTGTGAAAAGGACAGTATTCCAAAAAGCTGAATAGCATTTTATATGATTTTTTTTAAATACCATTTTTCGATTGACATTGCTTAAATATGGCTTCTGTCAGATAGCTTGACCGTGATAACCAGCGATGTTAAGCACACGGCGAATTGTCTGAGGCTTGCATTCCTCACCGGTTTCGCTCGATACCTCTTTTTGAATTTTGGAAGCACTTAATTTCGGATATTTTTCGAAAAATAAGCCGAGTTTTTGCGCATTGAACTTACGTGGACGTTCACTTCGGGCCTAATTTTCTTTTGTCCAAGTAATTTCATTGCTTTTTTTATTATCTTTTGGACAGTAGACGAACTTTTACCAATAATCTTCGCGATTTTCCTGATGTTTTTTTTCGTTAGTCTTTCGTGCCTTGAGCAAAGGGCAACTTTGGCTTAATTAAAGAAAATATTTATAGCCGTAAACTCAGAACAACGAACTCGAAACTTTATCGTTTAATTATCGCCTTATGTCTGTACTTTTTATCCCTTTCCACTAATTCGCAGAAATATAGCATGGAATAAGCTATATTTTCTTACATTGCTTCCATTGGTTGCACTTGTGTGCTTACTTTTGTTGAAGTTCGACGAATTCTATAAATCAAAATTTTCATATGTAAAAGCCACAGACTTTGAAAGCTCTCATAGACAATATTCGTCGAGGGTGCGAGAACTCATACCCAGAAAATCTCACCATAACGATTCAATACGCTGCAAGAAGAGCCCAAATATTCATCAACACTGCGACACCCACTTGACCGATATCAACTTCGCTTACTCATAAATTAGGTTCAAATAAATATTGAAGAAAAAAATAAATAATTGCCTTTCATAATAATGTATGGAATGATGTGTGCGTATTTTTTTCGAAACATTCATATACATTGTTCCCATAAAATAAGTGTCTGTATCAAAGACTATTGCGCAACCTGATAGAATAAAATTGTATGCAAACTTAAGAAACGAACTCGACAGCAACACAATTCGATTTCTTTCGTCTATTAAATCTATTAAGTTTAGAATTAAAATCAAAAGTGCATCAGTAATTTAAGAACTACTAACCAATAAGCTGAACTCGGTTGGCGTAATGACCTGACAGTCACAAATGCGACAAGACTAGAAAAATCCCACAACTGATAACATTTAGAGACGCAGTGTGAATAACAAAAATTGTTTTAAACTGGAGTTTACATTTTGATCAATTATTTCTCGGCGTGCTGTTAAGATAGCGATTAGCTTTGGAGTGTTAAACAATTTGGATGATTAACCGGCAGTATACTTTATTTCAAGATTCTATGTCTGACGATTTTAATCACAACAACAATATTATGCCCGATACAGTGTGATGCAATTAAATTGTTGTTTGTTTGGCAACTTAAACTAATGCATACGAATTTATCAATCAGATTAAAATGGGATTTTCTGTCTTATTATTGAATAACTTTTGAGCTTCTGGCTAGACTAGATGAGTATCAGACTGGTTAAACCGAGACTTTTAACAGTTTGATATTAGTTACTTTCCACCTACACTGTTAAAGAGCAAAATATCCAAAAATCTCGAATTGGCGTTCGATCAGATAAGTTAGTAATTCGAAACTGAGTCGCAGGTCCTTGCTTATTCAGTAACCAATTCCGATTTCAAAATCATCCAAGATGTGATTGTAGCCATTTCGGACCTCAAATCTAAGTCTTTTGGTGAAGATTGAGTTCCTGTCGTCCTACTAGTCCCAAAATTCACCATAAGTACAATTAATTGCTGAATTTCATCGTCCACCCTTCTTGATGATTAGGAAGATAGTTTTCCATTCCTATCAAAAATTTTACGAGGGTTATTTCTTGTCAAAGTCATCGATACAATTTATAAGAGGATACTTAACGACTAACGGCCTTCCCTCACCTCATTTGGTGACTGGTATTTGACTAAGTACGAACATTTTTTTCCATTTGCTCAGTGAAGCCGATTCATCAAAAACGACATATTTTATCCTTCCGGATAAGATCCACATCTTTGCACCACTCGTACGATTCATGGTTTTACCTCCTCCTGCATTTGGCCATCTCGCAAACAAAACCGTATATGCGTCAACCAGTGATAGTAGTCTGATTAATGGGTGGCATTGTTGTAGTGGTTGTTGTACCGGCTTAGTTCCTAATTCGTGTTTTCAAAATCGCAGTTTGTGTAGATTGTGTGTAGATGGCTCTGCTGTGAAGGCATAACACTGACAGCGGGGTGTTTAAGCTAAATATTCCAAGCTTTCAAAGTTCATAGATCAAAACTTATGTCGAACAAAATCCTGCGAATTAGGTTTAAGCATATAGGTGAATGTTCAAAAAAATGTTGAACAGCACACGGGCATCAATCATAAACGCTCCGAAGAGTTTTTGAATCCGATAAATGAAGATCTAGCTTTTGGTGCTACCCACAAGTGGATAGTGACCCCAACTGCATTGGAGTTCGCAATAAGGTGCAGCTATATATATATGGATGGAACCGACTGAAGGGAATTGTTTTTTTAAAGCCATGGTTCGCTCCGAACTGTCGCGTCATCGAATAAACTGCATAAAAAAGTGATTCACCGAGTTAACAATAGTTGGAGAAATATTCTTTCCAGGCCTACTGTCAATCAATTGTGAACAATGTTGTGAGCAGGTAAATGTACTACAAGCACATAAGCGTTTTTTCCAGTAATTATCTAGACTTATTTATAATTTGCTTGCCATCGTAAGCTCCATCAACACGAAATTAATTTAAGACATTTGTTCACTTTCAGAGACAAGGTCACGCGAGGCTAGATCGATAGTTAATCTCGCATAGTCACGCTTTTCAGCTAAATCCATCGGCCAATTGTCACTTCATCTGTCGCTTCAACCCGATTAACGCAATTAGCTAACAATAGCAACATCTTGAGAAATGGCCTGTATTCGTTTATTGACAAAGGAATTGATAAACAAGGAGAAATTGATTACGAGGGATCAACGCCATTTGGAATCGAAAAATAATAAATATAAAGTGACTAGAGGATTTAAGATTGTCTGAGGTGACGCCCTTTTCACCTCTGACCACAGTAACAGAAAACATTTTTTTTTTGCATTATTTCGTATTTTAAGGCAGGCTCCTTATCGACCCAATACAATACCACACCTTTTTTTGCTGCCAAAGCAAAGTCCCCTATGGGACGTGTATGCCTCTGCAGATAAGAAAGAATTTCATAAGAAGAATAACACGGTTCCAGCCCCAAAATTATTTCATCTTACGTACAGTTTCCGATGCTGGCACACACAAGTCTTGAACAAATAAATAGCCTTAGTTGGGATGCCTCGTGATAATCGCGTGTATCACGTAACTCAGCGCTCAAAGCAAATAACTCATAGCTGTGCGGAGTCCGACGATGCACGAGATTTCCAATGGAGTATCACGTGAGCTTGGAATGAGATCACAGAATACTTATCGCCAAGGAGGTGTGTATTGCGAGTGAGTTGTCTGACCTTTGGTTTGAGAAATATACTCATTCTCGTACATTGTTAGTCTTGATTGTTGTTCGAATATTATTCGAATATATTGTTTTTTTTTTAAAGCGTTTCGTTCGGCTCTTGAACTAATAATCCGTGTTTGTTTTGTTGAGATCCTCTGTGTTTTTTTTTGGAATCGCTTTCAATTCAAATGCATCTTGTCGATTGAAAGTGTACTTTGAATGGGCAGAGAGCGACTTTGATTGCAGATAGTTTGCGGCTTTGTCCGGAATGAATTGCAACTTACTAGTAAGTTGTTGATAGTGGGTTTCAATGTCTATCAGCACTGAGTAGGAGCCATATTGGACACGTGATTAAGAGATGCTGGAATAGTGTAAGGCAACATCTTCAATAAAAATAGAGTAGCTAGCCCTCCATATCATTTTATTTTCATTTTATTATTCTGAACTGCTTACAACATAAGATAAAGATCTTATTTAAAACAGGACCAGCATTTATAAAAATTTAAGTGGTTTATATATTTTTATATTTATATCGAATAATTGAATTGAAAAAAAGAAAGAAAATGGCAAAAGGACAATTCAATTAACATATTGAGGTGGTTTTGCACCACTTTATTATTCTATTATTAGTTTTTTTTTTAATTTAAAAGTTTAAACGTTTCTGATTCCATTCATTTTTTGGCGTATTCAGAGACATCGTCGTTACGTCATTTCATTTCATTTCATTGCAGTTTTATTTGTTCAATCAATTCATTTTTTTACGAGCTGGAAAAAAGTATAAATCTTAATTTACTCAACTATATATACAATAATATACTGGCTTATAACTTATACTAATTACTAATTTTTATATATAAATTAAAATAACTATACAAAAATTAAGAAAAATATTAATTGTTTAAAACAAAAAAAAATAAATGGACTTTTTATCTTTTTTTTTAGGACTAAACCTAAAAACTAAACCTTACTTCAATAACATTAACATCTACTTACAAATTTCTAACTACTTACTACTTATGCTTCCTGAGATATAAAAATATAAGCCGGCCAAGGCTGACAGGACGTGCTCTCATTGTCATGAGGGCACCAATTAAAAGTAAAGGACTACAGAGTTCTACTCTTCGTCCAACCACCGAAAGAGTCTATATTGCCTTACGACATCAGCTCTGTCACGGTCAAATACCGTCCTAATGAACCGAAGAGTCTCCGGTGAGCTACTTGCGTCGTCTTGGTCGTAGTTCACTCGGCCGTCCACAGCTTTTCGACCAACGTGGAAGATTAACGGTGCCGCTAATCTATCCTGGACCAGACCTTTTCTATCGAGATAGAGATATGCTTCAGGGGGGAGTGTTCGTACAGTTTCAGACTTAATATTTACAAAGCGTGCAACATTAAACTTTTTTGCCTTTCATATCTGTAATGTAGCTGCTGAAAATACTCACAAAATATTATCAGTAAGAGAACAGATTTGGTCAAGAGAAGTTTAGTTTTTGTTGGTAAAAAACTGTGTGTACCGATTCCACCTTAAACTTTTCCAATAGTGATGATGAGATGTGTATTCCAAGTAAAAGTTCTATTAAACGTAATACCTGAGAGCCACATCTAAGTTGGATGGTATGAAAACCATATAACTCAAGCACTACTTTACAAATGAGTTAAACTTTCGATTTGGAGGTATTGACACATAAATTGTTGCTTACAGACCAAATTTTTATCGCGAGGAGATCTCCGTTCAGTTTCCTAGTAACTTCTACGAGGGGTGGCTTAAAAGAAGCTGCATATCACCAGCAAACATAAAACTGTTTATGCGCATATCGTAAAACTCATAAAGCACATATAAGCTCATTTAGATATAGAGAAAAAATTATTGCTCCATGAAAGAACCCCTGAGGCACGCCACTATACGCTGGTAGAAAACTTGACATCTTATTATTGTAAAAATCTCGCTGACACCGTCCAATCAAGTATGAGTGAGTCTCTCCCAACGAAAACTTAAAATTTCTGGTAAGCTTTCCATACAATATTTCCATACTACTATACTACTTCCATACTACTTCTTGGGAAGTATAATGTTGTTACAATACTAATGAATGCATAGGTAATAAATTTCAAGCATAATAAAGAAAATTCAAATCTTCGAGGGAAACTACTTCGTCACAGCATAGGGCAAACATACCACCCATAGAAAAGTGTCTATGCGCAATGTCCTCAAAGATGCTACACAAAATCACTTCCCACTGCAACAATATTATCAATATAATTATAGGTAGCCCATATATTGAAAATCGCTATCTGAATGTCCATTCCATGATGGACCCGGGGTATAGAATAGAATCATGAAGAAGGATTCATAGACGACTTCGAAAAGAGTAAGCAGAATCACCCTAACTATCACCGGGGCTGACACTAAGAAACTAGAAGCATTCTCGCCATCATCAACAGCATAATAATCATCATCATCATCATATACCGTCGGAGCTGCTCACGCACGGCGTTAAATTAAGACAGTATATATAAAAAAAAATTAATGTATTTATGCTAGTTATAAGTTACAAGTCAAAAATTATTAAAAAAATTGTATGTCAAAAATATATCTGAGCAATAAAGATTAAATTGTAAAAATTACATAGGTAATAAATGGTAAAATATTCGGTGATATGATTTTTTAAAATTTAAGGCTTATGCCACCAATCCGCTGGCAACAACGAAGTCAATACATCTTCTTGGCGTAAGCCGCAGAAACTAAATATTTTTCTATTGTCCTCACTAGCGAGTTCAAAAGAGTCAAAAAGACCTATGTCACTAAATAATGATAATTAGGAGACAAAATTTTTATCGAGCAGATCGAAATCAAGGCCATCAGGTTTTATGCCTTTTCCCGTTGATGCCTGACCTGGGGCTCTTTCATTTAAGTTTGACTGTCGACTCTTATTTATGACACCAAAAGATTCCTTAAGCAACGACAGTCTAGAAAGAGCAAATTAAACTTACATTTTTTTTCTATTTTTTATATGCATTAACGAGTATACGCATGAGTATACGATTATCTGAAGACAACCACTCATTGGAGGTGTTTCTTACGTTTTCTTATAGGGATATGTGTTTCGAAAACTGCTCATGAAGAGAGTCAACAGACTCAACAGAGAGTACGGCAAGCGGTATATACTCTTCCAAAAATTCCTGTTTAGAGTATCCTGTTCTAGCGAATGACGGTCGAAAGTAGATTATGAATTGTTCTGGAGATCTTGTCTTGAAAAACACGGAGCAGAGAGCTGGATACAAAGTATGACTTTCTCTATAATGCTTACCAGGAATTAATCGTTAAGACTGTTCAAGTGCGCTGCGTAATTGGTGTGAACAGATTTCAGTTGAAGTGACTATACCATACAACAGTTTTCTTAATTTAGTTCTTCGCAGCAGATAGCAATTAAAATTGCGTGTTATGTTGCAAAACTGTTCTATAACCGAAATGAAAAAGTCAATGCCATTATACTTATTGGGTCTATAAAACACACCAAGCACTACTTTTTCTATGCTGTTGCAGATTTTAACAATTATGTATGTCTGGATCACAGATCGTTTGCATTTGAGGCCTTCACGAACATATATCGCAGCACCGCCGTTGCTCCCAATTCGGTCGGATCGACATTGACTAAAGCCGTCCAGTCCATAATACCTATCAGAAATATCAGTTTTTGTAAAGCACACAACGTCAATCCCCGAGATGACAAACAGGTATCTAAAATAATCGATTTTATGATCTAAGCTCTGAGCATTTGGAGTCCATTTTTTTATAAGAACTCGCTGCCATCTTCATCTGATTGTATTTTTTAAATGAAAAGAAAGGTAGAAGAAACCAGAAACACAACAGATGGACGACAAGAAACATACAAAATGCATTTTAATGTGCCAGTGAAACAACTTGACAAACATTATTTTTGTGTACTGTTTTTAAGTCAAATTATAAAAAAAAAGCCGGCCAAGTGCGAGTCGGACTCGCTCACCGAGGGTTCCGTACAAACCTGTCGGTATATAAGTAAATGTTCAGTCAAGTTTCAAGATTCTAGGTCGGCTAGAAGTACCCTTTAGGTTTTGATTCCCTTGCTGTTCATTTTGATTGCGTTGACATAAAAGTTTGATTTTTTCACAGCTCCAAGAGACAGTAGAAATGAGCATTTGTTATAAAATCCAGCTTGATACCTCCATGCGTTCCTGAGAATAAGGGTATTGACAGACAGACGGACGGATTGACGACTAAGTGATCCTTTTAGGGTTCCATTTTTTCCTTTCGAGGTTAGGAACCCTAAAAATGGAATGCATTGCTTTTGTTTTTTCGTAAATGACAGCACGGTTCTCAACCGTAAGTTAGCCTGCAAGGTAATAATATTGAATGGAACGTGAATTTAGTTTGGCCGGTTTATTTAATTTAATTTTGGTTGATGTCCCTTAGCTTTAAAATATTAGGAAAACATTTCAAAATAGAGTATAACACGAACACTTTCAAGTTTAAGTATAAAGGTTTTAAATTAAAATGCAATAAAGTTCGTTTGCTAAGGTTAAATTGAAATCATTATTTTTATTATTATTTTGCTCTCAGATTTTTATTAAACTTGATTAAGCACAACGTTTAGTTAAGAGCACCCACAATAAGCAAAACACCCAACAAGTCAATTTTATCGTCGGAATGAGCACAATAAGTACTAAAAGCACGCCTCAGATTCGTGTACCCTCTTCTGTCACATCCTGCTCCAGTCTCTTTCTGGCGAGTTGCTTACCAGTTCACATGGTACGGTCAGTAAATCCCCGCCGATATTAGTGTTGCCCCAAAAAACTGCCGTTTTATTCGAATTTCATGATTTAGGGGAATATAATTTTCGCATGTCGACATAATTTTGCCCCCTTTTTCTTTACAAAAATGAAAACAAAACAGACAGCTGCCGCCATTTGCAAAATTCATAGCATTTTCCAAAAAGATGATTTGTTTTGGGCCACTTTGCATGATTCTTTTCACTTTTAACTTTTTCTTCGTCGGTTATCTTTTCTTTAAGAAGACAGAGGCTCTTCAGAGCCTTGTTCCCATCTATTAGCAAGTCCTTGAAAAAGACGCATTTACTCTCGAACATTTTCCACTTCACCGAGCCGCATTTTCACTCAAGTACTGAATTATGATGATGGATATCAACTAACCCTTGACTAGGCTACCACCTGTGGTAGTATTTTAAAATAATCTTTGCTTCCAATTAACTATACCAATGCACAATAAGATGTTAATAATATGTTAAACTTCACTTCAACTTTTTCAAAAATCTGAACTTCGTCATTTCTGTCGAACGCCAGATACTTTTTAAATTTTGTCACATTCACTTGAATAAAAGACGATATCAAATATGCAATCATTTCTTCATCATACCTTCATTAGGGATGAAAAAAAATGTAAAAGAAAATCATTCCCTTTTCCGAATGAAGTAAAGAAATGCCCTTTGATGCATAAACGAGTAATATCCTGATTTAAGTACATCATTTTTTATTCCTCATAATATGGTTAGGCTGATGAAATTGGGTCACGTCAAGTACATAATAATTGTGAGATCAAGCACAGAAAAGGCACTCACTCATATCAAGTCAAAAGAAAAATCGACCGTTGCGAAAAGTCAATGAGGCGCAATTCAATGTACAAATATGCTTAATTGTTAATTGAAACCCTTCAAATACAGTTTATGTTAACTTGAAGTTTTGTTTCAAGGGTGTACGGCACGGCTTTCAGTATATTACACACTCCCACCCCCTACTTTTATCTCTATTCATACAGTGAACTAATAACTGGAGAAAAAACACTACCATCGTCGTCGCACAACATCAAAAGGGCTGATACATTTCCAGGCGTAACAATAAGCTCGGCCACAATGTGATCGAAATTTCACTTAAGATTTATTATGACAAAGATTACCAATGTCAAGAGTAAATATGTTTCCCATAAAAATGGGAACTCATGTCGAACAAGTTAAGGACAACAATTTCGGGATTGCTTCAGTCTTCCTTCAAGCCAAACAACATACATGTACTTATAGCATGAAATGTAATCCCGAAAAATAAGAATAGTAAATTACATGAAACACAGCGT
This sequence comes from Orthonevra nobilis, assembly GCA_963555765.1. Classification (NCBI taxonomy): domain Eukaryota; kingdom Metazoa; phylum Arthropoda; class Insecta; order Diptera; family Syrphidae; genus Orthonevra; species Orthonevra nobilis. The sequence goes on along the minus strand of OY743225.1, from coordinate 5,307,749 downwards.
TTTGTACAGTCAGTTTACTCGAAGAGCATTCGTTTCAATATATATGTCCATTCCATACAGGGAATGGATGTACCTCTATAACACTGCGGGGAGAAGTATCCACGAAGAAATCCATTACGTAATGATGATGCTTTAGTTGTAATCCATGAAGAAACTTCCTGTTTATGCCTTGCCCTACCTTGGTTTGCTTTGCTTAAAACTCTCCTGGCCACCCCCTCACTTGCCGAACTAGGTCAACCATTTGTTTCAACTCTATCCCTCGAGTGTTTATCATCACATATATGAAGATACTCTGCAGGACAAAAGTTTGAGGCTGCCCTCACTGAAAAATTGAATTATTATATTATAGCATCGAAAAAAAAATCTTGTAGACTAATAATACTACAAAATGCCCGAACTTAAATAAGAAGATAATTATTTTTATTTTGTTTGAAAAACGAAAGAGAAATGCCTCACGGATTCCTGGAAAAAAAAGTCACCTTAGCACTCGGTAAGTTGTTTAACTTATCAGGGGTACACCCGGACTATTTTAATAAGATTAATTCAAGCAATATTTTATCGGAAAAGCCTTAACACCCTTAGATGTCCTCCTTGTCAATTGAACGGATCTCTTTTATAATCAATAGGAAAATGTAAAAATGTGGGGATTTTCTAAAGAAAACCCCGACCATGATGAATAGAGTACGATAATGTTCATTCGTCATTTCAAAGCAATAAACCGTAAGCAGGTATAGATCCGGGAGAAGCGATCGAAGATGACAGCTCTTTTGTGATCGAAGATCCTCAGGAGAAAGTTGAAGTAATAGGTGCGAATTTTCAAGATGTGTATAAGTTAAACGTTTACACTCGCCCCAACCATATCCTGGCAAATCGTGTCCTATTTCACAACTTTTACCTGCGATATGACATTGAGTTCTGACGATCGGAGAATACTGATCATACGCCAATGAAGGGACACAACCCCCATTAAAATCTAAAGAAGATCTCCTGGTTATCTTCGGTTCACTGAGAAGTTAGGAATCTGTGGGAATCGACAAAATACCAAACATTGTTCTTAAACACCTTCCTCTAGAATCGGTAAACAATTTGCTGAATAATGCACATTATCCAGCTCATTGGAAGACAACGGTGGTTCAACCCATTTCTAAACGGAATAAAGACATATCCAATCCGGCAAATCTCCGGTCGTTAAGTCTCCTTCCCAACATCAGCAAAGTGTTTGAAAAAGTGATCAATAGAGCCCTGTCCAAGTGGGTTGAGGACAAAAATATTATTCCCGATAACCAATTCGGTTTCAGAGCGGGACATGATTGCATACATGTCGCGTCTAAACTGGTATCGGATATCCAATGGAACAAAGGTAAGAAACAATGCACGGGTGCCTTGTTGATTGACTTGGAAAAGGCCTTTGGCACTGTATGATTGCAGGGACTCTTTTTCAAGTTAGACCAGCTCGGCATAAGCAAACCGCTGCTGTACATAATTTTAGATATGCTCACCAGCAGACAGTTTATTGTGAAAAATGGCAGTGTGACGTCTGATGGGACTTTTGAAGCTAACACCGGTCTACAACAGGGTGTAGTTATTTCGCTGATTTTATTTACGATCTTCACAAGAGATCTTGTAGGATCTCTCCACCACTCCATAGCGTATGCAGATGACTTGATCGCGAAAAGGTCAAGTCCGAAGATCGAGGTCATTGTAAGTCTTTTGCAACGTGAGTTCGAAAAGATTCAGGGCTTTCGAGAGACGATGCCTCAGGGCTTGTCTCCACTTATATAGAACTCCAAAGTCTAAGTACACAAAATTCTATAGTCTTGGCGGCTTATATATATTCTTAAGGTAGTCTAAGTTATTTTTATTTTCCTTTTATAATTTTGTGTTATATTTGTTAGTTGTAATGTTATTTTAAGTAAGGTTCAGATTTTTTGTTTAAGATTAGTTTATTTTTAATTTGTAAGGTTTAACTTAGAGCACCCGCAGAGGGCCAGAAAGTAAGGTTAAACTTAATTAAGGCAATTTAGCTAGCTTTAAGCGTTTTTGTCTAGCACGTAAGATAATGAATTGAATTAATAAAAATGCAACTGAATTGAAAAAAAAAAACAATAAACCGCGAAGCTCTTTTTTATTAACCTGTTTCAGTTAAATTAAAGAATCATTACCAAAGTTGTGAACGGTTTGATGACAAGATTCAAACACTAAATCTTAAAAGGGATGAAACCTTTGCGAAGTGATCTTCTTCCGAGAAGAATGTTGTTGAATTTGAAATCCAAGGCAAATCTTTCGTCGAAAAAAACGAGGTGGGCAATATCCAATCAAAGATTCAATGACTATATGGAATCTAGTCTTTAAGACGTCCTCAACACAGCATTCGCCAATAATTCACAAGATTAAAAACCCTTAGACGTTAAGGCTGTTTTTGTAATAAAGTCCAATACATGTGGACTTGACAGAATGCACACCTACTTTTAATACACAATCTAAGCTATGCTGCTTTATCCCACCCAAGTTCTGGTCAACGTTATTTACGCATCCAAATTTTACAGAATTCGGAACAAATAGGAAATTCTTGCACTCTTCAACTGTGTCTTTTATTCACAGGTATTCCCAAAAGTGCCAAGTATCACAGTACCACAAAAGTTGTGAACGATTCAATGACGAGTTTCAAACACTATACAATGAAATCACTGTTTATTTTAAAATACTGAAAAAAACATTATATTATTATTTAATATTATTTTTATTTTTATTTATATTTGATTTGTTTTAAAAGCAATAATGTAACACACTTGTTTGAATTTCAAATGACTTCCTATTACGGTTTAGAAGATTGAGCCCTGAGAGAGACAGACGGACAGCGGGCTTAAGTAATAGGGTTCCGTTTTCACTCATTGGGAACAAAACCATTATAACTAAGGAACTGACAAAAGCGCGTAAGAAAGGTATAAATAACTCACAATAGTCCAATGAGAATTCAGAGCCCATGGAAGATGTAATTGAACTTGATTGAAGATTTACGAATTCTTTTCACTTTTTTACTTTCCGCCTCAAAGCACTTCCAAATTCAATTCTTGGCAGAGTCTCCTTGTCTCCTTGTCAGAATTTAAAGACTTTCGTCGAGAAGATTAATATTACGGATTGGGAGAACATGTTATATCTGAACGTATGCTAAGCGGTGAAAATTAATTTTAGAATTTCAATAACTTCATTTGACTAAAAAATGGGACTTCTTTATAAGGCCCTTACAGTACAGGTAAATATATCTCACAAGAAGTCAGCAACTCACACGTTTTAATTATTCAAATAAACATGGTCTCAACTTTTCGGCTTGCAGTGTACAAATAAATGTAACTGTTGTATATCTGCTGCACCACACACCCTCGTATTCACATTGAAATAAATTTATGGCAATTTTATTTTCAATCACAAAAATTGTTTTACACGAACGAAAGGAGCAAGCACGAAACGAACCTCATGAAGTCCTTCGTTACCTTGTGCTGGGCCCATAGGCAGACACCGGTCTACAACAGGGTGTAGTTATTTCGCTGATTTTATTTACGATCTTCACAAGAGATCTTGTAGGATCTCTCCACCACTCCATAGCGTATGCAGATGACTTGATCGCGAACAGGTCAAGTCCGAAGATCGAGGTCATTGTAAGTCTTTTGCAACGTGAGTTCGAAAAGATTCAGGGCTTTCGAGAGACGATGCCTCAGGGCTTGTCTCCACTTATATAGAACTCCAAAGTCTAAGTACACAAAATTCTATAGTCTTGGCGGCTTATATATATTCTTAAGGTAGTCTAAGTTATTTTTATTTTCCTTTTATAATTTTGTGTTATATTTGTTAGTTGTAATGTTATTTTAAGTAAGGTTCAGATTTTTTGTTTAAGATTAGTTTATTTTTAATTTGTAAGGTTTAACTTAGAGCACCCGCAGAGGGCCAGAAAGTAAGGTTAAACTTAATTAAGGCAATTTAGCTAGCTTTAAGCGTTTTTGTCTAGCACGTAAGATAATGAATTGAATTAATAAAAATGCAACTGAATTGAAAAAAAAAAACAATAAACCGCGAAGCTCTTTTTTATTAACCTGTTTCAGTTAAATTAAAGAATCATTACCAAAGTTGTGAACGGTTTGATGACAAGATTCAAACACTAAATCTTAAAAGGGATGAAACCTTTGCGAAGTGATCTTCTTCCGAGAAGAATGTTGTTGAATTTGAAATCCAAGGCAAATCTTTCGTCGAAAAAAACGAGGTGGGCAATATCCAATCAAAGATTCAATGACTATATGGAATCTAGTCTTTAAGACGTCCTCAACACAGCATTCGCCAATAATTCACAAGATTAAAAACCCTTAGACGTTAAGGCTGTTTTTGTAATAAAGTCCAATACATGTGGACTTGACAGAATGCACACCTACTTTTAATACACAATCTAAGCTATGCTGCTTTATCCCACCCAAGTTCTGGTCAACGTTATTTACGCATCCAAATTTTACAGAATTCGGAACAAATAGGAAATTCTTGCACTCTTCAACTGTGTCTTTTATTCACAGGTATTCCCAAAAGTGCCAAGTATCACAGTACCACAAAGTTGTGAACGATTCAATGACGAGTTTCAAACACTATACAATGAAATCACTGTTTATTTTAAAATACTGAAAAAAACATTATATTATTATTTAATATTATTTTTATTTTTATTTATATTTGATTTGTTTTAAAAGCAATAATGTAACACACTTGTTTGAATTCCAAATGACTTCCTATTACGGTTTAGAAGATTGAGCCCTGAGAGAGACAGACGGACAGCGGGCTTAAGTAATAGGGTTCCGTTTTCACTCATTGGGAACAAAACCATTATAACTAAGGAACTGACAAAAGCGCGTAAGAAAGGTATAAATAACTCACAATAGTCCAATGAGAATTCAGAGCCCATGGAAGATGTAATTGAACTTGATTGAAGATTTACGAATTCTTTTTACTTTTTTACTTTCCGCCTCAAAGCACTTCCAAATTCAATTCTTGGCAGAGTCTCCTTGTCTCCTTGTCAGAATTTAAAGACTTTCGTCGAGAAGATTAATATTACGGATTGGGAGAACATGTTATATCTGAACGTATGCTAAGCGGTGAAAATTAATTTTAGAATTTCAATAACTTCATTTGACTAAAAAATGGGACTTCTTTATAAGGCCCTTACAGTACAGGTAAATATATCTCACAAGAAGTCAGCAACTCACACGTTTTAATTATTCAAATAAACATGGTCTCAACTTTTCGGCTTGCAGTGTACAAATAAATGTAACTGTTGTATATCTGCTGCACCACACACCCTCGTATTCACATTGAAATAAATTTATGGCAATTTTATTTTCAATCACAAAAATTGTTTTACACGAACGAAAGGAGCAAGCACGAAACGAACCTCATGAAGTCCTTCGTTACCTTGTGCTGGGCCCATAGGCAGAGGATTGCAAAATCCTGCCTCCCAATGGTGGCTTGGTTGCATGTTGTGCGTTTCGACTTGATGTGCGTGAGTTAACCCAAAATTTATGATGCTGCGGATTTATTTTACGAGGCGATTTGCGATTAAATCGAATGAATAAAATATATTTCGATTTTGCAAGGATAATGGCGGTGGCGGTGGCAGTGGCGTGGCGGTCGGTCGGTCGGTCGGATGGGCGGATGAATCGAAAGCAATTGAATCAATTGTATTTGAAAAATCATCGATTAATGAGTTTGTATAGATGCAGAATTGATACGGGTTGAGGCGTATTTAATCGCTTGGCAAATTGATTTAGTTGTGATTGCTTCTCCAAGTGAATGGAGCCAGACTACCAGTAGAGCTTTAATTTGATGGGATTTTATTCCATTCCCCATGGTTAGTATTTTCATCAATGTTTGCAAGCCTGCAAGAATATAAGGTAAATATTTAAGAAAAGTTTTCTCGTCCGTTTTAGATGCAGGAGACGGCGGTACAGTCAGACGGGCTCTTGTCTCCTTCACTCTCCACCACCTGATCAATTACGAAAATTCGTGCCTTGGTAATAAAATTCCTAAAAGAAATGGTACTGTTAATAGAAAATCAAAAAAAATAAGTAAGTGAAACGAGAAGAAAAGAGCCCAGGGGCATATGCCAAAACCCTGGCAAATTTACGAGTAAAAAAGATAAATCTTTCCCTTTACTAGCTTAAAGCTTTCCTATCCTTGCACTCAGGTGTTTCACAGTAGATACTCGAGATATTAGGTTTAAACATTTGTCTTACAGTCTTTATAAAGCCCGAATGACTAAAAGTGCTCGTCAACAAATACGTCAATGTATAGAAAGAACTAGTTATGTCCATCTATATGGCATATGTCAAGGAATCGCCTCTAGCCGCACTCGGGGATCTAGTGAGGAAAACTGAAAGATGTACCATGGACCTTATGAAAGGAACTGACGTCAATGTGAATTTTATAATAGGAGGTAAGTAAGCAACGAGTGAATTCCTAATAATATTATTACCAACTTAAGTATTGCGGAGTACGAAATCTCTGATCTGAGAATCTAGTAAAAAATGTTTAAGATGTTTAAGACCGCAGAATAATTTTAAGAATACAAATAAAGAACACTGAACATTTTGAAAGACATTTTTAAAGTCCTGAAAAACTGGATGGGCAATATTCAATCAGATTTAACAAATAAGAAATTTTTCATTCATTTATTCATTTATTCTTAAACATTTTGTGGTACACTACTGTGTCCAAAAAATAAGGTGACATATGAATTTAAACTGCGCGCGTCGAAGGATTTGGGAATTTTTCTTTCTTTTTAGGTTGGTAGTACAGTCAGTGACATCTATGTGAAATTTCATGTCAAAATATATTCATAGTGTTTGAGATACGCGTCGTTTTGTGAGCTGCTAAAAGTGAGTTTTTCGTTTTTTGCGATGTCGAAATTTATTGAGCAAAGAATTTGCATTAAATTTTGTTTGCGGAATCAATTTTCTGCTGCGGATACGTTGAGGATGGTGCAGAAAGCCTTTGATGATGAGGCTATGTCTAAAAAAAATGTTTACAAGTGCTATAGTGATTTCCAAGCCGGCCGTGAACGTGTCGAAGACGAAGAGCGTTCTGGGCGACCATCAACCTCAACCGATGAAGCTCACGTCCAACAAATCAAAGATTTGGTGTTGAAAAAGCATCGACTAACGATTAGAGACCTTGCTGATGAAGTTGGCTAATCGAAAGGCTCAGTCAATACCATTTTGAAGGATGCTTTGGGCCTCAAGCGCGTCAAATCTCGACTAGTACCGAAAACATTGAATTTTTTGGAAGACAGGCGTCGCGTTGAAGTGTGTGAAACAATGCTTTCCGACTACCAGGATGTCATGAAATGCATTATAACTGGCGATGAGACTTGGATCTTTGCTTACGACCCCGAAAAAACCGATCAATCGAGCGAATATCGTGCCAAAGGAGAGCCGAGACCAAAAAAACCGCGCCAAAGTCGCTCAAAAATCAAGGTCATGTTGACTGTTTTCTTCGATTATCGTGGTGTTGTGCTTTATGAATTCCTTCCAACCGGCCAAACAGTCAACAAGGAATATTATTTGAACGTTATGCGTCGTTTGCGTAACGCTATCCGCTTAAAAAGGCCGGAATTGTGGAAAGACAATTCTTGGTTTTTACACCACGATAATGCACCATCCCATACCGCACTCGTAATTCGTGATCATTTCGCCAAAAACGCAACCCATATCGTTCCACAACCACCGTATTCACCTGATCTGGCTGTTCAACAAGCTCAAAAGACCGCTCCGGGGACACCGTTTTGATACGATAGAGGAGATTCAAGCCGCAGCAAAGACGGAACTGAAGGCCATCCCGGAAAGTGACTACAACCAGTGTTTCAAAGATTGGAAAATCCGTTGGCATAAGTGCATTGCATCGGGAGGGGATTACTTTGAAGGGGATGAAATTGATTTGGAAGAATAAATAAAGAATTTTCAAAATAAATACAATGTCACCTTATTTTTTGGACACAGTAGTATACGTGCTTTTAAATATTGCTGCAGAGAGCATCCAAGAACACTATTCGATAGTTAAGATACCTTCTTAAGCTATACACATATCTCACAGCATCATTAAAAGCGATTTGGAGTTTGTATAGAGATAAAGAATCTAATCTGATGTAGACTACTTCAGCATAGGTGATAATAGGAACGATCAAAATTTTCACGGGCTTACAACGAATTGGATACGGGAGTGAAACTAGCTGAAAAGCACAGTTTTCGAAAACAGGCATAAATACGGCCGATAACTGAGTTTATGTAGTCATAACACGATAAATTATGATTGATTATGTACCCGAAGTTATTTAATTTATAAGCAAAAGTAAGACTTGAGCATGGTACTTGGAAATTGGTATAACTTGCGATTTTGTGGGATTAATAAAAAGACCATTAGCTAAAAACCATTCATGAATTACCGATAAGGCATAATTCAGGTTTTCTGTAAGCTCGTTGATGTTTTTCAGCGGACTTGATAAACACAATTGAACATCGTCAGCACATAAGTACGTGATAACATGCCATCAAAATCAAATCATTAATAAACATGCATAACAAAATTGGGCCGAGAATGGAACCCTGTGGTACACCCTGTGTAACGTGTTTTAGCGACGAGCAATTATCTCCGACTACAACTTTCTGCTGTCTGTTATTAAGAAAACTCCGAAGTAGATTCAGTGCCTGAGAACTATTTTTTCATTTTCCAAATAAGAATATCATGGTTTACCGAATCGAAGGCCTTTGAGAAGTCAAGCCAGCAAAGATAGGTCAAAATATTGTCTAATATCGTCCATATAGTAATATTGTCTATTAGCTGCTTTAGAGCAGCTATGATCAGCTCTAAATCCTGATTGGAGAGGATAAAGTAAGGAGTGATGATGAAGATGGTGTTGAATCTGCTTTTCTATTAACTCCTCAAAGACCTTAGATAGACAGGTATCACTTTGGCTGCCTTCCAACTTTGGGGAAAGGTTGACGACATAAAGCAGTTATTAATGATAACCTATGACAAGAGGTAGTATAATTTTAATGAAACGAAAGGGTACACCATCTTCGCCAATAGCATTAGACTTAATAGAAGCTATTACTTGCGAGACTTCTTAATGCGTAACCAAGCTAAACTCTAACTCATGTACTTTGCTGGTCTGGTTGCTTTCGGGAAGATTCAAATATACTGCGAGAGAAAGCTTTCGTTTAATATATTTGGGTCTATTCTGTTCAAATTTAACGAAGATTACGCCAGAGTGTTTTGGGTTGCAGCCTAGTACTAGCTTCTATATTTGGATTGATTTACGCTTAAATAACGTTAGGAAGAATTGTAAAGTGACTTTCAAAGTGGATGCTGCATTATCGAAAAATTGCAAAAATAAATTTCATGCGAAATAATGCATCAACTGCAACTAGTTTTGGCAAGTTTGTAAAGAAAGTTCATACGACTTCCTGATTGATAACCAAACATATTCATAGTGTAAGCGTGCGCCTGTACCCGTGAAACATAACATGACGAAATTCTCACAAACTAAACTGTAGTCGTAATAGCCTGAGGAGAAGTTTGAAGATGTCGAATCTTTCAAGGTTCAAGTCACTCAGGATTATAACCATTCCCAAAAACATATCGAAATTGGTCAGAGAATGGTTACTTTATCGTAAGCCTTATCAACAAGCCCACCCTCCACAATTCCAAGATCTTAACCCTATCGAGGATTTATAGGAGTATCTCGGAAAACAGATCCGAAAGAGGTGCCACTTTAAAGTTAATAAAGTTGATGAGTGAATAAAATCCCCGCCAAATTGACATGGTAGCTAGTCGAATCAATGCCAAGACGCATATAGTAAATGCTATCCTTAAAGCGAAATGAAACCGGACGAAGCACTAGTTTGCGAATTTTTAGGTTTGCTGACGTAATCGAAATGTCAAACACATTTTGTTATTTGATAGTTGGTACTTCAACTGTCAATCAGTAAAAAAATTTGTTTGATCGGTTGTGTAGTTTTTGTTTGGCATCTGTTGAAAAATGGAAAATCAAAACGAACATTTACGTTATATTTTGCTTTTTTATTTCCGGAAAGGAAAAAACGCACTCCATGCTCACAAAAAGTGATGCGCTGTTTATGTTGACGAAGCTTTTAAAAGAACGGCAGTGTCATTGGCTTACGAAATTTCTGCTGATTTTTTACTCAAATAAGAAAAACGCTCTGGTCGTCCAGTTGAAGTTGATGACGACCAAGTCAAAGCAATAATCGATTCGGATCATCACAGTACAACACGTGAGTCTTCAGAGAAGCTTCATGTATCACATACATGCTTTGAAAATCGCTTAAAACAACTTTGCTATGTACGAAAACTCGGTATAAGGGTTCCTCATGAGCTGAAAGAAAATTAGTTAACACATTTGCGATTTGTTAAAGAAACGTAATGAAAATGTTCCATTTTTAAAACGATTGATAGCTGGTGTTGAAAAATGGGTTGTTTACAACAATGTCAATCGGAAAAGATCGTGGAGTAAGCCAGGTGAACCAGCTCAAACAACATCAAAAGCTGATATTCATCAAAAGAAAGTTACGTTATCAGTTTGGTGGGATTACATAGTCCTGACCTTGCACCATCTGAATACTTTTTATTGCGATCTTTGCAAAATTCCTTGAATGTTAAAAATTTCAATAATAACGATGATAGTGTCAAATCGTACCTGGTTCAGTTTTTTGCTGATAAAAACCAGAAGTTTTATGAACGTTGAATTACATATGATGCTGCCTGAAAGATGGCAAAGGGTCATTGCTCAAAACAGGCAATACATTAGAGAATAAAGTTATTGCGTTCCATGAACAAATTGTCTTTTATTATTTTTTATTATTACTTAATAGCCAACCTGATAATTTAAAAATTGAATGCACTTGTTTTAAGGTTTCAAATATGAAGTTCAAGCTGTTCACTTTTTTTACGTCCATAGTATACCCGTAGAGCTAATATATAGTATTTCGTATGCCAGAAATCGTTTCCGTCAATTTGAAATTTGTCACACGTGTCACTAGTGGGAATGAAAGCCGCAATCTGCCAAAGCAAGATTGATATTAAGCTTTGTTTGTGATAATACCTCGTATTCATACATATGACTTCATCGAACCTTGAATACAAGTATGTACAGTATCTCACACCCATATTCGTACAAACACCTAATACTGCATTATCAATAAAAATCTCCAATTTTGTTTTTAGTTTGTATGTTTTTGTCTGGCCATTATTCTTATCAACATAACTGTTATAAAAAATAAAAGACTTTTTATTCAAAACATCTGCATTGAAAAATAAAAAAAATAAAAGAGGAAAAAGTTCCCATTTATTACGCCACTTTGGTATTCGTACAAGCACAAACCCTCGAAACTAAGGGTAGTTCAGGCTGTGCAAGTTGATTTTTTCTTGCTAACCTGCTCCTGTGAGACGATTTTTACTTAATATCTTTCTCATTTTCGTGTTGTCTCTTGTTACAAAAACTCATGGGGAGAAAAGGAACTGAAAAGTCCGAGGAAGTGCGAAAAATAGTTCTTTCGTTACACCAAAAGAGTAAAAGATATCGCGAAATTGGTGAAATGATTGGAAGAACACATTCAACAGTACAATTCATAATAAAAAAATTTAAAAGTGCAAATTCTTTAGTTAATAAACCAAGAAATCTAAACCGAAGAGTGTTGAGTGATAGAGACGAACGTCAAATTTTAAAAGAAACAAAGAGTTCTAAAAGTAAGCGAAAGAACTGGAAAGATTGTTTGTGCACAAACTGTCAGAAGGATGTTAAGAAAATATGGGTATTTGAGCAGAACTGCACTAAGAAAACCTCTTATTGGCAAAACAAATCGATGGAAGCGCCTGGCATTTGCTAAACAATACTCTAGCAAAGATCAAGATTTTTGGAATGCGGTGATTTTTGCTGATGAGTTAAAATTTAATGTATTTCGGTCAGACGGGCACCAAAAAGTATGGAGAAAACCCAGAACTAGCCTGGGTACCTACAGTAAAACACAGGGGTGGGTCGATTATGGTTTGGGGTTGTTTTTCCGTTGTTGGAACCGGTCATCTGGTGTTTAAAGATGGGATAATGGATGGTGCTAAGTATATTAATATCCTGAAAGATAATTTGCATACTAGCCCCACCAAGTTGGGAATTACAGACACATTATCAGCACAACGACCCCAAACATAAAGCTCTGAACACCCGGCTATGGTTGCTTTACAATTGTCCTCGGGTATTGGAAACGCCTCCACAATCACCTGATAAAAATTCTATCGAAAATCTATGGGCTCATTTAAAGAAAAAAGTGCAGAAATGTGAAATAAAGAACACGAAGCAGTTGGGAGAGGTTCTTAAAAGGGAATGGGACCAAATTGGACCTGACGTTACGAAAAAATTGGTGGATTCGATGCCCAATCGTCTAAGAAACATCATCCAACAAAATGGATATACACAAAGTACTAATCTTTAGTACTTAATATTTAATTTGTTTTAGTTATCTGAACTTGCTTTGTACGAATACGAAAGTGACGTAATAAACAGAGTATTTTTTGTTTTTTTTTATTTTTAATTTTCTATTCTGTTGTTTTGCATAAACAATTATTTTCTTTTATAAGGCTACAAAAAATAATAAAAACTAAAAATTCATTTCGAGTTTTTTTATTCATAATGAAGTACCTATAAGGTGTTTGTACGAATACGGATGTGAGATACTGTAAGTTATCCATAATAGAAACAAAATCATAACTAAAAGTCAAAACTACACAATTTTATAAACGAAGGAGAAAAAAGTCGCATGATTAATGATTGAACATATTTTAAAGCGTAGACAAATTTTTTGAAAAACACATCACATTCGAACAATTTTTGGACAAATAACATTGAGCTCTGAGAAATAACCGAATGACGCAAAAACTAAAGCATTAAATGTGTACCTAACCCCGACTACATAAAAATCGTATCGCAGCGGAAAATTGTTTTGTTTTACTTTTTTTTTAATCATATTGTTTTTTTCTGCTATTATTTAAATAGCACCAAGACTCATACGAACATTTATTTTAGAAAAACCCCCGCTGTTTATGTAAAACTTGTTCGCTTTTATTAACGTATACAATACAAATATATGTAGTATGTTCTCGTATCTACATATACAACCCTTTAGGCTGCTTCGGTTTTATATCACATAAGGCAATTTACCTTACGTATATGTATATGGGATGAGCGTACATCCGCCAGATTCAAATTCCAATTGTATTCATTCAAAGGATTACAAAAAAAAGAATATAAAATTAAATCGTCGTGTTACTCATATTTTCAGTGCGCGTTATCGATTTATTCCACAACACATTTGAGAATAATATCGTACCGATTGCACTGGCAGCAATGTTCGCATAAAATTGAACGCAGCGCGGGCCCCCAAAACCAAACCATTTCCTGATTGTAATGAATCCCCAAGGCCAGCAGCAATTTCAGTTCTGTGCCATTTATGACACACAGATAATAAAGCACAACGCACATGAGCTCGACTTCACTCGTACTCGAGTTTGAGTGCGTGTGTCGTATCGAGGGCATACGCCAGGCTTTCGCTTCCGTTTACATTGACGGGTTTGGGTACCTATACCTTAAAATAAATACAAAAGTATCTGCCAGAATCGAGAGCGCTCTGTAATGTGTACATAATATGATTCCCTAAAACCCAAGCCATTCACAACTGCAAATAAAACCATGCTGCCAGGATCAGAGTAACACACAACCCGCCTACCCATAAACAGTCAGTATTGCCGCGAACATCATGTTGTCGGTGTGGGTGGTACAAAGGATATCATTCCCCCTCGAGGAACGCAAAACAAAAAAGAAAAAAAGAGAAAAACACCAAAGTAGACAAACACATTTCTTAACTCCTGAAACGATGAAATGAGTAAAATTGCAAAAAACGAAAAGAAAAAAAAAATCAATGAAAATTGGATCACAAAAGAAAAGGAAAGCTATTCATGGAAGCATCTTCCTTTGTTTTTTTTTTTTGTTCTGCGTATTCGAAAGATACAAGTTATTCGCGGCGTAATGAATGAATCCAGCCGTACAATTGTTTCCATCGATTTTTCAATCGCGCTAGGTTAGTAGGAACATCGCAACTCCCCCAAAGCATCAATGCCAACCCCCTGCAGTGGATCCACTACAACGAAGGCCACTGAAATGCGTAATTTCCATTTTCCATCTGTAAATCTCTAAAACAAAGTTTTTTGTTTTGTTTCATGTTTCATGTTTGCCACTTCTCCACCCGCCACAGTTGACTCATTTTGTTGGATAAAAAAATTAAAAAAAGATACTGCTCCAGGTGAGGCTCGAACTCACAACCCCGGCATAGCTCACAAAGTTACTGATTATAAGTACCGTGCGCTAACCAATTGCGCCACTGGAGCTCCGGCTGCGGGTGTGCCAAAGTGCTGTTAAGAACCCAGTATGCTTTGCCATCGTCCAATATCGTACGGTCTCATTAAAGGTGGATGAATTTTTCCTGTGAATTGTTTAATCTTTTTATTAAAATTTTTTTGTTATTTTAATAGTTGGAAGCTTGGAGAGTAATGTTTTTTTTTGTAGCAAACAAAGCGCACCCCTTTGAGGTTAATGTGATTAGCGTAGCAAACAATGTTTTCCTGATAAAAATTTCACACATATTTTTTGAAGAGGCTTTAGTTGTCATAAACTTATTTACAAAGGGCGGGAAACATTACAACCTGTGATATTTTTTATTGATTTTTTGAGTACGAAGATTAAAAATACGATTTAAATTTATGATTAGATGAGGGTTTATCGTGTTGAAGCAGATTCAGAGTGAGCTAGTAAAGTAGAATGTGTGTTAAGTCTTGTTCTTATTAGACTCCCACGACCTTGTTTAACAATTTTCTGAATAATGCCCATTATTCGTACAAACTTCGATCTGGAGTGCTGTTTCTTGCCCATAAAGTCGAATTCACGATGGCGGCCGGGAAGAAACGGTGGTATCATGAATGAGGGGATGATGCATCTTTGTTGACAAATGTTTGAGGAAACATTCATTCAGTGACCTTAACCAATCTACCTAATAGGACTACCGGTTGAAAATGTCGTTATTGCAGACAACTTCATATCTATTACTCTGAGGTGAATTTTGACCATGACAGCTGTCACATCAGAAACTTTATGTCATTGTCTAATTACTTCAGTCTAGGTTATTGGTCATAAATGAAAACACACAAGTTTTCGTGCCATCAAAACAACATTTGCGGGAAGTTTTAATATGCTTCTTTCATTTAAAGAAAAAAGCAACCGAAGCTCATCAATTGCTTACCGAAGTTTACCCGGGCTATACTATAGACGTAAGAATGGTTTAAGCGGTTCAAAGATGCTGATTTCGACACCGAAGATAAAGAACGTGAAAAAGTTTGAAGACCATGAATTGAAGGCATTGCTCGATCGAGATCCGTCACAAACGCAAGAAGAACTTGCAAAATCACTTGGCGTCGCTCAGCAAACCATTTCCGATCGTTTGAAAGCTATAGGAATGATCCGAAAGGAAGGACATTGGGTGCCGTATGAATTGAAGTCATGAGACGTCGAACGCCGATTTTGCATATCCGAAATGCTGCTTGAACGCCACAAAAAGAAGTCTTTTTTGCATCGAATCGTCACTGGTGATGAAAAATTGGTACATTACGATAATCCAAAACATCGGGCAACGTATGTATACCCCGGACATGCCTCAACATAGACGGCCGTTCAGAATATTCATGGCCTGAAGGTTATGCTGTGCATTTGGTGGGACCAAAAGGGTGTTGTGTATTATGAGCTGCTAAAACCGAATGAAACAATCACAGCTGAGGCCTACCGACGACAATTGATGCGTTTGAGCCGAGCACAGAAGGAAAAACGGCCGGAAACGGTCGCAAGACACGATAAAGTTATTTTGCAACATGACAATGCTCGGCCACATGTTGCAAATGTTACCTTCAAATGCTCAAATGGGAAGTCCTACCCCACCCGCCGTATAGTCTAGACCTTGCGCCATCCGATTACTATCTCTTCCGATCGATGCAACATGGCCTGGCTGACCAGCACTTCCGTCATTTCGTTGATGTCGAAAAATAGATCGATTCGTGGATTGCGGCCAAACCGGTCGAATTTTTAAGAACGGGTATCCATGGATTGCCTGAAAAATGGGAAAAATGTGTGGATAGGGATGGGCAATGCTTTGAATATTGAATTTATATCTATTTTTCCTCAATAAAGCATTGATTTTTGAAAAAAAAAAAAAAACGACATTTTCATCCGGTAGTCCTATTAGTTAAGCCAAGGAAGACCTTACACGTTTCAGCTAAGGATTATAGGCCTTATAGCATATGTACATTCTTTTCTGCAGAAAACTTAAAAAGCGGATCACAGAGGTGCATATGTAGCAAAATCACTAGTGAACTATAACAATATCACGTGAATCTTTTTGAGGGTCTACCAAGAAAGTGAGCGCTGAAGCCATTCTCAGTAGCCTGACTCCCAAAGCAAAGGACTGCGCAGGTGGGTTGACCACATACTAAGCACACGAATAGTGAAGTCTACACTGGAGGAAACATCTGCTTATAGTCTACGAAATTATAAAGATACTCTGGAATTTTTATCCATACTTACTAAGATAGTACTCGTCACTAGAAGAATGTCACAGCCAACTTTCACAAGCACACGACTTTCTTCCAAGGTTGGTTAGAATAATATTGAAACCCGTAAAGTGGGGGGGGGTTAAAAACCTTGAAGTCTTTCTTTCTTTCCGGACGCTAAATTGAGTTTGGAGTCAAAATCAGTGATCAGCTATTGAGCTTTCGCTACTTCGTATAGTGAAGGGCACTTGACCAAAAAATGATTCTTTGCCACGAAAGTCGAGTAGACTCTTGCACCACAGCCATGGTTACTGAACTGGAAAAATTTAAAAGGGTCCCATTAATCTCAGTTGCAAAGGTATCCAAGCTCATCGGCCATAATTACCGGTCACTTTATAATTGGCATCAATGAGGAACGACAAGGAAAACCCTTCAACGTTGTACTCAAATCGCGGTTATATTCAGTCTCCTTCCATTGATTTCTTACTTGTAATACTTCTAAGAACCAAACCGAAGAAAGTGGAAGTTAAAATCCACCATCTTCGCTAACATCATTTCCTCGATTGACTTGTGCTCTTCGATTCGTAGTGCTCAACGACACTTCGACAATCGTACCAAGATACCAGGATGCAACCATCTAGTACGTGATTCGGACACCACCACCATGATTAAGTTGTTAGACCATTAACTTATCCAACGTAACAAGCTAACTTCAGATTTTCATATTCACAAAATATCCATAAGATTCTTAAGTCCTAAATCTTTCAATACAAAATACTAACGAATGCTTTTCAATTGACAGTTTTTCAGTTCCATTGCAAAAATAAGCCTTAAAACTAGACAAAGGAACTAAGGCTCCACCAAATTAAAAATGTTAAGATTGCAACTACTAAGATGATATAATGTCCTTTTATTTGATTCACTCTGGAGAGATGCTCCGAAACATAAACTTAAAGACTAAAACTATAACAAAACATAAAAAAATCACTTCTTGGCGAAAGATGGATAAGTAGAATACCTAATAAAATCAAAATAAATGAATTATTCATCGAGTAAAACTAGCGAGAACTTATAGATTGCTATGGCGTGACAAAGGCACCATTGATAAATTTGCGATATCCTTAGGCGAATAAATAGACCATCAAATGATCAACATAAAAAGCAGATCTTTGATTGATTAGGTTGGTGTTTGATTATGGAATATTTCATCTCACCGTACCACCGAACAATGGTCCCATTCAAGCACGCCTTTGCTAAAATTGTGTACAGTAGAACACCTCGCTTGGGAGAAATTTCTCTGGAACGCATTTGGAGCAACAGAAAATATGACGTCACGTTTACCAGCAAATCAAATGGGGTTTCACAGCTTTCCTTGCGTAGCGAAGAAATCTTTGCTAAATTTCCCTCAAATATCCCTTAACTTTCCCGTAGTGACTCGCTACCCTTCGCTACTTTTCACTACGGGAAGAACTATCATCACAGTACATTTTTCGCGTAGCGGATCTGCACTACGGAACGTGCTGGAACGGGGGCAATGTATTACATATTTATCTAATTTTAATTTCTCATTTGCGATTTGAAAAAAAAAGGAATGTTACTTTGTTACATACTTAGAGATTTTTGATTTTTACATTTACTTCTGGTCTAGGCGATATTGATTGTTGCCAATTTTCTTGATTCTATGTGAATAGAAAAAGTACCCTATAGTTTTTAAATTTCTTGGCGCTATATCTTTTGACTGCGTCGATTTACAAGCTTGAACTTTAAGTAAATTTAAGGAGACAGACGAACGGACAACGCAGAGTTTAAGTTAGGGTTACGTTTTCCATTTTGATATACGGAACCCTAAAAAGTTTGAAAATTATTAATACAATGCACAAGAAGAGTTCAATACAAGAAACATGGCAAAAAATTGTAATAAAACAGGATTTCTTTCTCGAGTAGCGACCTGCTAAATGCCTTTGTGTTTGATCATATGTCAAAGGACGTATAGCGAGCGTGTCATGACTCATAGTCGTGTGTATTCTGCATCTGTTACTCAAAACTATCGAAACAAAACTAAAATAAAAAATTGGTTTGGGTGCGAGTAGACCTGCCCATACCATGAACTTCCCATCTCATGATAAAAAAAAAAAACAGTAAGGTGCTTTTTAATTTGCTCCCAACATCAACTTTAAGATACTCATTTTTTTAGCTCCCCGTAAGTTTATATTTGTTTTTGCATCTTTGAATCATTTAAATATGATTTGCCTCTAAATTATAGATTAAAGGGTATACTTATTATGTACATGCTAACAGAAATACTTATAAATCTGTGAAAGATTAGCGATGTAAAGAATACATTGGTTAAATTGAATTAAAACATATTAGACTAATAAATTAAAAAAATAAATATAAAGATTTAATCTAAATTAAAACAAATTCATGTTGGTATAAGGTATGAGATTATAATAATTCAGTTGAATTATTAGCAAATTTATCTAGTTCAGTTAAAATTCTATAAAATTAAAATCACATTTATTACTTGAAATGGGGATAAGTATGGGAATGGTAAGCTGCTATGAAGGTAAAGTTGAGTATTCAACAATAATTTTAATACAACATTCCGGTAATTACTTACTTACGAAAGTATTCTTTTAAGTGATCAGGACAACAATTTGGAAACAATCGTGTTTGATTTAGTAAAATTTGTGTAATGTTGTGCACAAGATTGAAAAGTTTGATAGATTAACATATTTCAATTTGGAAATACTTTTTTTCTGATTGAGTTACCTTTCTATGATACTAAAGTAAAATTAGATTTTTAGTTTGACTGCAGAAATAATTTAATTTTTACCGTTTTTTTAAACATGTTAGCTGGTTGGTCTTTTTTTCTCATTAATCATTTAATTATTAACTTGTGGTGGCGTTACAGTCCACGTAGGATTGGTATTGTATACTTTTGGCTAAATCTTCTCCTCAACTCACCGTCAATGCAGATGGGACAAAAGATCACACTTTTCTCTCGAAACAACGGGGCCTCCGCTTTTGAAAGTATCCATGCTTCTACACCATATAGTAGGACGGGGATGATATTGGTATCATAGAGCGACACTTCAGTTCTTCGAAAGAGAGCTTAGCTTTAATAGCTAGAGGTATTCTTCGTTTGATCTCAGCGCTGATGTTTTTATCTGTATTTATAGCGGAGTCAAGATAGACAAAGCATATGTCTCTTTTTGCCTTCTGGCGTTGACAAGGTTCTTTTGCACTATTGCCCCAAGTATGATGTTGAAGAAATCGCATGACAGTGCATCACCTTGTCTAAAATGTTGTTTGACATCAAGTGGGTCGATGACGTCTTTGCCGACCTCAATGAAGCAGCTTGATTTCTCCATCGCCATTCTGCACAAAAGTATGAGCTTGGCAGGGATGCCATGACTTCATAAATCTCGTCTCTGTGGGCGAAACAGACACCAAAACTAACCTTAAAATTGATGAAAAGGTGTTGCGTACTGACTTGGCGCTCCTGGGTTTTTTCCAAGATCTGCCGTTATGTTAATATTTGGTTTATGGTGGACTTTTCTGGTCGAAAACCACATTAATACGGACCTATAAGGATGTTGATGAACTGCTTCAGACGTTCACATCATACGGCGGTAAAAAGATGTTAAAGGCAATTTTGAGGAGATTGACACTTCTATAATTGGCTTCCTTCCTTCAGGATTGGGCAACCAATACTGAGATTCCATTCTTCTCGCA
This sequence comes from Orthonevra nobilis, assembly GCA_963555765.1. Taxonomy (NCBI): domain Eukaryota; kingdom Metazoa; phylum Arthropoda; class Insecta; order Diptera; family Syrphidae; genus Orthonevra; species Orthonevra nobilis. The sequence goes on along the minus strand of OY743225.1, from coordinate 5,287,328 downwards.
TGCTTTCTTCTGACCATGTGTTACAGATAAGTTGGTGCATACTCCCAACTAAGTCATCGCCGCCGCTTTAAGAAGTTCTGTCTTGCTATCTGTACTTCTTCTAGGTCAGGTAGATGGCATTGTTGGTTCTTCCATGTCCTCAGCATTGACTGCAATTCTACTATGATATTTCCATTTCGAACTTTGCAGGCTTCGGTTTGGGGTGTATAACCTTGAGATAATTGTTTTTGCTGACTGGCTGTCCATGGCTTGCATTAAACGACTCAATGGAAGCATTTTCGATTGTAATAAAGGACCAACGACCCGAAATCTTAGCCAGTCATCGCTCTAAGAGTATCCAACTCAAAGTGAAGATAAGATATTTTAAATTTAGAGTTGCGAAAATCGATTTCATAACAACAACTTTAACATTAGAGTTGAATTTGTATTTGCTTTTGGCAATTGTTTTTCAACTTCTTCAATGAAGTGTTATAAATCAGACAGCCAGAATTGTCAAATATTATATAGCTTAGTTTCAAAAGTATTACATTTTGTACGAACTCTGTTTATAGGGGTTCTTATTTTAAAAGTTTGAGGTCCAACTGCTTATCTCAACTTCATGTATTTTTGGAATTATTTTTAATCAATCGAATTTGTTTGATTGCTTTTCTTTGGAAGATATTAACCACTGCTCGAAATATTAAGGATTAACTTTATGTCTTTTTTGAAAGGGTTCAAAAGTATATAGTTTCAATCTTGAGATTTTTACCAGCTCAGCAAAGGATCTTTTTCTGTCTGGTAAATATATGGCTTAAAGAGGATCACATTCGGTCCAGTTTTCCTTGCAGATTTCGATAGGATTTTCCACGCGATTCCGATAGATTTTTTTTATCTCTGTGTCATTTTCTGGAAAGACCTCTAGGATTGGGTTCATGATTTAAAACCACAACAGTGGAAAACAAACTAAATCGGATGTTATGGCCTTCCTTGCAATATACGAGTAATGCACTTTTATCAATGTATTTTAACTTTGTCATTTAGGTTTCTCTCGATGCTTTTGCTTTAAATTCAATTGCCTCATGTAATTTGCACAATGAGCTTCTTTTTGCTAATATATTTCAACGATAAAAAAGCATCAAGCTACAGCCGAGCAGGTTTTGAAAAAAAAAAACTGGTGGCCCCCTAATTTTCTAAGTATGTTTTCATGTGTCAGTGCTGCAGACGTCACTCTGAGCCTTGAAAAATGGGAAAGACCTACAGGATTCACATTTCTGAAACAATTTTCAAAGAACTTCCATGGAAATTTGGATCAGGAAATAGAGAAAGGGGCAGATCAATGTATGAAATAGACTCAACTAAAAACAGTTTTAGTCTTTTTGGTAGTCTCTATAGTTAGTAACTTACTTAGTTTAGTCAATTGGCTAAATAAACATAATATTGATTAAACTTTTGGCATTAAAATTGAACAAAAAAAAAATTTTATATGAATTTGTCCGGAAACTTATGAACGGCAGTGTATATATTTATGCATATTTTTTTATCTGATAAGGTAGCTATTAGCTATAAATTTAATTAATTTTGAACTTTTTTTATTGGAAAACTAAATTGATTTTAATTGAAGAAGTGAAAATGTCCCTTTTTTTGACAGTTTTTTCGTCATAAAATTCAAACCACCCTGTGAAAATTAACCAAAAGCTTTTCAGGTGATCTTTATGCACACCCGCTTCGAATGAAACCAATTTGGCTTCGATAGCTTGATTTGTTCTCGAGTTAGGCTGTACGAAAGAATCCGCACAAACGTACGTACGTATCTGGGACCGCCAAACGTGGAGAAATGTAAAAATTTTGAATTTCGAAAATCGGACCGATTACAAGAACTTCCTGATGGGAAGTTAAAAAAATATGTAATTTAACCAGCTTACAAATCTAATAATTGAAAAGCTGAGATTAAAAACCGACACAATCACAAGCCTGCACTTATAATTTGAAATTTAGTTAAGGGGGGGAAATCACAGTAAAATTTTAAATTTTTCGAAAAAAAAATTTATCGCTTAAAAGGTGCTTTAGGGTCTTTAAAATAATATACAAAATGATGGTTTACGGCAAATGTGTCCGAGTGAGCAATTTTTCCACTCTGCGGTAACGCCTCTCCGGTATGCTCATATATTTTCATATGGTTTCTCAGTACCTAAAACTTTAAACGCGTTTTTCTCGAAACCACTTTTTTTGAGCTCGCCGAAGACATAACTCGAGCAACCGATCGACTTGAAATTTGGACAGTAGCTTCGAAATATCTTTCTCCAAGGAGCTACGTAGGATTCTTTTATTTTATATGGCTTGATTTTTTTTTTAATGGACGATTTTATGGCGTTTTTTTTTCTGTTAAAAATTTAACTTTATTTTCAAACATGCACCATTTTGTAAAAAATCAATATATCGAAAAAATCCTACGTAGCTCGCTAGCTGTTGTTATATGAAAACCAAAAAATTTTGATGTTTTCTTCCAGGTCAAAAATAAAGGATTTTTCGTCTTCGGCCTATTCTACGCAGCCGCCTTGTATGGGCTTGTCCGTTCATACAAGCTTTTTTTAAGTCTCGTATTAGTGTCTGCCATCTTTTTTTAGAAGAACATTCGCGCTTATTTATAGCGTAGAAAGAAAAAGACTATTTAAATAAATGACTCATTTTATGATAAGAAAATTGCATAAAGTTAAACAGGTTATTTAAGATTAATCGTTTAACATACTCTTAGCATAATTTAAGGTAGTTCAGGAAGCAAACAAGCAGTGATATTTCATAAGTCCATGCTCCTTTTTTGCGTTGTGAGTGAAAAAGATTTTCGTTCGTATTTTAATACAAAAAAATTAATGTTAAAAAAAAATTCTGAAGGATAGTAAATTCGCTTGCTGCTAACGTCTAGTTTCGCTTTTGTGCGCTCATCTTCAAAATTCATTTTAAACACATTCACAAGGGGGCTTGTTGTTCTGAGAGCCCCCGCTGTGTAGCCTTATTGGTGGAGAAGTAATTTTTCAAATACGAAAACAGTGACGCGTTTACACATTTGTTTAAGTTACGCAAGACAATTGTAAGTCAGCTAGAGCAATGGTGTTATAGAGGGATAAAAAAACGATGGAGCCACGGAATAATATTGAAGTTTATTTGCGACCAAAATGGGTGCAGGAGATTTTTTAACGAAATATTCGAATTTACAAGGATTTGGTTAATCGTTTTTTATGAAACCAATAAGATAGATAGATAAATTTTATTTGGTTTCGAAAATTTTACAAAAACTGGTTGGGTATCGATGGTATGATAATTCGAAATTACTTTCTTCCTACTGAATTTATACATTATTATTATACAACATTATGAATCTGAAGGAAACTACCAGAAAACCTTCAATTTTCTGCAGTAAATTTGTTACACAATTGCTTGAATAATAAGAAGCACATACAAGTAGACGTAAGAGGTCTTAAAAAAAACAAATAAATAAATCAATGATTACAAATGGTTATAAAATAAAATAACAGAGAAAAACTACAAGTACGAAGAAACATAAATAAATAAATAGGTCAATTTATAGATAGATAAATAAATAGTAAATCATAAATAAATTAAATAAATAAAATAGAAAATAGATTAATAAATTATAAATAAATGAATTATTAAATAAATAGATAAATAAATTCATAATAATAATAAGTAAATATATTTATATATTAATAAATAAATATATAAACAAATAAATAAATAAATAATAAATATATATAATTATATGTAAAAGAATAAATAATAATATTGTGTAAATAAACAAATTAGAAATAAATATTCAGATAACATAGTCAAATCTTTTTTTTAAGTTAATTGTTTAACCAAAATATTATCTGGAGCTTTAGGATTCTTTGGAAGAGCAATTCCACATTTCCTTTTTCATGAAGATCAGATATAGAGTGATGCCAGGGTAGAATGAGCATCATTTTAAGCAGCTTGTTTTGCGACACATATGAAACCAATTGAGAGTATGCTTCCCTTGCAAATGAAAAAGTTAAAAAAAAATACCCTTTTACGTTAACTGGGAACACAAATACAGTCCGCGTATTAAGATTTGCGAGCCCACGTGAAAGGAAGGCTGAATCTCGAGTGTAGAAACAAAAAAAAATTAATGGTTCCAAGTCAAGTACTCGCAAAATCTTTTGATAAATTTGAAGTTTTAATAAAGCAACCAACTTAAATCTGATTCAATCTTTCGAAAATAAAATTCTTCGAGCTGATGAAAAACAGCTTTCCATGTTCTTTGCAACAGTTTTATTTCATATATCTTTGGTTCAACAAAACTATTGTGCTATTGTGGAAAGATAGATAGATATTTTTATTATGGCCAAAATATGTACAATTTGATTTTTCCTTACAAAATATAGTATGTATGAGAATTTTGTATACATGCCTTTCAACTAAAATATTTGTATAAAGGTTAAATATATATCACAGAATAGTTTTGAAGGAATAGCTGCAAGAAAAATCTCCATCAGATTTAAGTTGCCCAGGGCAAGAGAGAAGAGGATTCAGATCAGTTGCTGAGATAAGTAGAGTTTGATTCTAATCACAGAGTTGATAAATAAATAAATAAATATATAAATAAATAAATAAATAAAAAACTAAATAGATAAATAAATTAATAAGTAAATAAATAGATAAATTATGAATAAATAAATAAATAAATAAATGAATGGACAACATAACAAGAAATTGATTATGTTTATATTTATAGATTAGATTATAATAGTTTTACAAAGCTAGATTTGAAATCAAGTCGTTATCAGCTGATAAACAAGAAATATTGTATTTAGCGGCGAGTTTTGCAATTCTCGCTTCCACAGTTTCAGTTTACGCCAGGTAGTGTTATTCATTTGCTGAGAAATGCCAAGGAAGGTTCAAGATCATTTTGAGTGTCTTGTTCTGCGCGACTTGTATTAAACGTAAATGTGTCTTAGAACATTTTCTCCATATAGGGGATCCATAAAACATAATTGCTTTGAAAATCAGTAATTTGTTCTCGTTGCCAAGCTTTGATTTTCTATTAATAAAAGGATAAAGAGTTTTAATAGTGATGCTTACTTTGTTAAATACTTAAAAGTCTGTTGCTTGGAAGCAGACAATCTTTTCTTGTTCAAGTAAAAAATATAGCTTGGGTCTTAGAAGTATTGATTTTTATTTTCCAATTATTTAAGGCAGATTGTAGATTGGTTTCAATATTAAAACCAATTACATCTGACGAAAATATACAGGTATCGTCTGCAAAAAGCGCTAAATCACAGCTACTCAGGTAAGGGAAATCAGAGTTGTACACATTGTAGAGAACATGACTTAGTGCTGATCCTTGAGGAGCTCCATCTGGCATATAGAAAATGTTTGAAAGGACATTATTTAAGGAAACTTTGAAGCTGCGAGAACATAAAAAGGATTAGATGATACTTACAAGGTTCATCGGAAATTTAAGATTGAGCATCTTATGAAGTAACCCATTGTGCCAGAAAGTGTCGAATGCTTTTTCAACGTCATGCATTACCATTTCTGTGCTTTTGCCTGTATTAAGATTTTGTTTCACGAACTTGTCAAACGATGCACTTGATGGACAGCTCTATGAAAAGGTCTGAACTCGAATTGTTCACAAGGTAAAAGGTTTACTGTTGAACTCGAAATTATTTTGCCAAAAAATCCTACTTTATAAGGAGACTAAACTGTTGTACCTTTTATATATGAAGTGAAATTTTTTAATACATTCTCGACGGTTTCAGTATTGAATTGTACGCAAAGCATCGATTTTAGAGACACGCCGATGCATTACGTCTCTTGTGCGCCAACGACACAAAAACGACTGATAATTCACGAATTTTGAAATTGGTGTGAATGGCTTGTGTGGTATGAGGCCCCATCCTGTTGGCAGCATAGTATATTTATACACATACACAAGACCTTATTACTTAAATCAATGTCTCTCATATCATCATTTTTTGTTAATGCTGACGACCTTAGACAAATTGGTAGCCTCAGTCAAACAAAACGTCCAACCAACAGGCGTCATACTAGTTTTGTTTAAACAGTCACAAATAAAGTTGAAGCACTTTAAATTTGCGAATGGGTACTTTCATTTAAACACTAAACCTTAAAACGAAAAAAAAAATCATCCACCTTTCACAATCTTCTTAACCAACAAGCAAAGCTTTTATTCATTACCCAGTCAATCAGCATAATCAGTTTACGAACGGCTTTATTTTATCGCATCCAACCAAGACGACCCTCGCCGAGCTCTTAGTCGATTTTCATCTGCCCATTAATATATCACGCTGAATAAACAATCAAAAATCTCAATACCATTAGTCTTAGTGTTAAAGCAACACCGAAAGGACGTCGCATCCCTCCATCCGACTCACTATATATAGTATAACTGCTGGTAACAGGTGTTTGAAATGGTTTCACGTGAAAGATTTGCTATACGCACAAAAATACAAATAAAGTACAGCGTTTCAGCGAAAAGCAAAAAGATTAATGGTCACCATCAAGCATCTTGTCGAAAGTGGAAATTATCCTCCTCCGCCCTCAAAGAGCTTTTCCGCCCGCAACCCCGCCCTCCTGCCTTAAAACCAACATAGGGAAGAAACGAGACCCTTACTTTGGATAAACCCAACAAAACAAAAAAAAAAAGGTCAGACCCATGCATACATACCATGCTGCCACACTGCCATACCCCGACAGCCATTTCACATTTAAATAAATAATCGGAGGATGTTTGTTGTCCTTGTTGCTGTTGCTGTTGCCGATGCTTATGCTGATGCTGTTTGCTTTTTATGGTACTGCTTAAGTGTCCTCCCAACTTTCATTCGGCTAACAATGAAGGATAATAAAAGTATTTCGGTAAACTGGCAAGTTATAATGTGGGATACGTTTTAGTCCCCCGGCGCGTCGACTTGCTAGTTTCCACAGAAATTGACATCAGACAGCCTTAAAATTAAGCAATAAAAATGTGCCTTCTGCTCCACACAATTCCCTAATGGCGTTTTGCCTTAATGAGGATTAACTGCAGAAGATCCTTTGCACATATGAAGACGACATTTCGTTTTAAAGTTTTCTCCTCTAAAGTCATCGATAGATTTCAAATTTAATTGACAGTCAGGACGACCAATAGTCCAATATTTAGTATGTTGACTGTTTGACCAGCAGACAGTAAAATTTAACTTTGATCTCTTAATTGGAGTGGAATTGAAGCGAAAGCAATTTTGATTTTTGTTTATGTGGCTGTAAAAGGATTACGGGCTTTGTACTTTGGTACATGTGCCATCGATTTGTTAAATGCGCAGCGGATATCCTTTTTTTTTTTGTGTGTTTAATGCCCTGAAGCTGGCCCAATTTGTGCGAAAGTCATTCGAGTTTGAACACATTTTGCTCTTGGAAATGATTGAGGACGAATAAAATACGACATTATTTGGCCTTACAAATTCACCCCTAGTTAGAAGAGATAGATTCCAAAACATACATGTATGTATCTAATATACATACAGCTACCCGTACAGTAGGGAATCTTCTCTTTTATCCCTTATTGTTTAAAGGACAAAAAGTACCTTAAAACTTAAAGGGAGTGAGTTTATGTCAATTTATATTTGAAAGTCCCTTTTAGCGGGCGATTTAGATAGAGTTATTACATAGATTTTTTTCATTACCATAAAACACAGAAAAGTTCACATGTTCTATGGAAGTAAATGCTTGAATAAAATTTTGGCCCCAAGACCATGGCGGTTTTTTATTTTGAAAACCATCATTATTCGTAAGAGAGTAACCGCCCTTAGTGGATTTGTACAATGCAGCAATAAGGAAGGTTGCTGATTCCTTTTGTCTTCTTTTTCTTATATAGCCTATTATCCCTGATTCAGGGCTGCCCTCCAGCCCTGACGGTCCTGAGCACGCTTCTTACAATTTGCTAGACCTAGCTTTCTACCGTCCTCGATTGCTTCGTACTTGAACTGGTGATCCGGTATTCCCATACATCTTGAACCTGGTGGCTTGGATTCGAAGACTCTCTTGGCTAGAACACTAAATTCTATTCTTTCGGTGTGGCCGGATTTTTGCCTTCCGGAATAGATACACATCAGCTATTAGACATCGAGGCTATGCCTTCTCCTCCATTCGCTTTAATCGTTGATAGGACCAAGTATCCGACGAAGGATCCTTCTTACGAAGGATCCCAGTTGCTTGACTGGTCGTCCAGTATTCGGCTCCATGAAAAAAATGACAAAGTCATTGTTTTGTAGTGCAGCATTTTTGTCCTTCGTGTTAAGTGTTTGGATCCTAGTTGTTTTGACAAACCAAAGCAGCAGCGGTTGCCGAGGATTATTGTCCGTCGAAGCTGCACTGTGGTGTTGTTTGTGAGCTAATTTTTACTACGGAATTGTAGCTTTTTAAATCGTTGTTTTGGCCGAGATTATGTTCGATGGATCTATTTCTGTTTGACAGCATATATTTTGTCTTGTCCTCAATCTAGGACCAACCTGTTTTGGTTGTTCTTTCTACGACACGCTGGGAACGAGCAATGATGTCGATATCGTCTGAGTATCTCACAAGCTGGGTAGAGTTGAAAAATATAGTAACTTCCGTGTTGACACCAGCCCGTTGTATAGTTCAGAAGTTTTGAGCCCAAACTGCATCGTGTATTTTCGAGCATTAAATAACAAGGATCAGCTTTCCCGGAATCCCGAATTCGAGTATCGCGTACGCTGGATAGGATCTTGTACTCGACATTGAGTAAGACAGTTGTTGCAAGACATAGGATCGCCTGTTTTGAAGATGGGGTAATTAAAGCTGATATTCCAGTCGTAACATATGCTTTCAAACTTGGCTGATTAGCTGGTGCATGATCCCAACCAGAGCATTGCGACTAATGGTTTCCATCCGCTCTACATGACCTAGCCATCTCAATTGTTGGATCTTCACTCTTCTGGCTAGGCCGATGTCGCTCACTCCACTCACCGTCTATGCAGACAGGACCGAAGATCACCCGAAGAATTTTTCTCTCGAAGTAGCCAAGTGCAGTTTCGTCCGCTTTTGACAGAGTCCATGCCTCCGCGCCGAATAGCAAGACTTTTTACTTTTTACTTTGGTTGTTCGAGAGAGGGCTTCGTTTATTAATTGCTTTCTCGGTCCATAGAAGCAACAATTGGCAAGAGTAATTCTTCGTCTGTTCATCTGATTTCAGCGCTGGTGTCGTTGTAAGAATTGATAGCAGTGCCTAGGTAGACAAAGTCTTTTATTATCTCAAAGTCTACTTTTTGTCTACTTTGACGTTCTGTCCGAGACGTCGGTGTTTGGAGTGCTTTCTCGTTGACAGTATATACTTTGTCTTGCCCTCATTTACGGTCAACCCCATTTTCGCGATCTCCGTCGCTATACTCACAAAAGTGCCATTAACATCACGCTGCGTTCTTCCAATAATATCAATATCGTCGGCATATGCAATTGGACGGACCTCTGAAAGATTGATCCTCTGGTGTTGGCGTGCGAGTTTTGAATAATTCTTTCAAGAACGATGTTGAAGAAGTCGAATGACAGCGCGTCGCCTTGTCTGAATCCTTTTTTGACACCAAAGGTCTCGGTTAAGCATTTACCGATCTTGATGGAGCAGCGTGTATTCTCCATTGTCATCCAACACAAACGGACGAGTTTGGTAGGGATGCCAAAACTAGACATTGCGCTGTATGGCTCGTCTCTATAAATGCTGTCATACGCGGCCTTGAAGTCGATGAAAAGGTGGTGGGTATCGATCTGTTAATCCTGGGTTTTTTCCTAAATTTGTCTGTGCCAACCAGGTTGTTGAAGAACGGCTTTAGGCGCTCACACAACACGGCAGATAGGATCTTGTAGGCGATATTTAGAAGACAGATTCCTCTATAACTGGCACAATTCAGAGGGTCTCCTTTTTTGATAGGGCAAACAATGCTGAGGTTCCATTCATCGGGCATGCTTTCCTCCGACCATATTTTACAGATGAGTTGGTTCATACTCCTTATCAAATCATTGCCTGTTGGACTTGAGTTAAGATATCGCTATCTTCACTTCATTCAGGTCGGTTGGACGGAATTGTTGATCTGCATTGTCCCTTTCATTCGTGTAGAACGGTGCGTTCTACCTGCGATTTGGTTCTTCGTCGCCATTATACAGTCTGCAGAAGTGGTTTCTCCATGTCCTCAGCATCGACTGCGATTCTACTACGAAGTTCCCTTGATCATCCTTACAGGCTTTCGGGCTTTACAACATTGGCTTGTTATGTTTAGAACTTCCTTACCTCATTCCTGCAATGATATCCCTCAATACTACCGATCGCGTGCTTCCCATGCTCCTTCTTTTTTCTCCTGAGAAGCCGGTGTTCGTCTCTCCTCTTCTGCTCGTAGAGCTCACGAGCAGCTCTTGTCCTTTTTTTTCCCTTATTTGCATTGCCACCACATTTTTAAAATTCTGAGTGTAGGTTCTATAGCCTGCGGCCGTTTGAAGGTCCCAAGAAATCTTGAAATTGACTGATATCATAAGCCTCTGGCTAGTAAAAGTAGGAAAATAATTGCGTTTTCTTTGTAAGGAAGGTATAAACCAAACTACTTAAGATAGTCCAGAAATCGAAATTTGGCATAAATCAATCAAATCAAAGGGCAATGCTAAGTTGCCAAGTACACACGTTATAATTTTACCTCCGTAGTAAAGAATGCGACTTAAAGATGGCTAAGACTTTACTCTCGAGTAAAGTACAAAATGGGAGATGTGTTCTTTAACGATTTAAAAAGATTGAGGACTGGCTTCGTAGGCGCCGACCATCTGGTTGGGGTGCAGGTCTTTAAGTCTTTCCATGGTCTTTAAGCTGAATGAGGATAGACAAAGAGGCCTATATGATTTAGGTGGTTCTGGAGGTCTGCTTCCAGGTATAAATACAACGTTAACCAGTCGCCAGATCAGGGGAATATATCCCCTATTGAAGCTAACTTTAAACATGATGAAAACCGGAAGGATAAGGTCCATGACCTTTTGGAGAAGGGCAGGAAAGATGCCATCTCCATCGGGTGCTTTGAAGGGTTTAAATGAGCTTATTGTCTATTTCCTTCTCACTACTGAATACTTTTCCGAATAGACTTTTAACCCTATTGGAACAGCGTGCTCTATGGTAGCTTTCAACTGGTGACTCACTTGCAATGGTATACGAAACTGGAAGTGAACGCTGAACAGCGTATCAAGAGTATACACATGGTCCGTCGTATAGGACCATTAGATTTCCTAAGTAGTCCTTCATTATTTACATGATCCTTGCTTAATGTTTTGTGGATTCTTGCTGCAGTTCGCTTCTCAGCAATGTCATTGCAGCACTTTTTCCATGCAGCAAGCTTGGATCTTTTCAACTCAGAGTTGTACTCCGTGAGAACCGATCTATATTCGTCCCACTTTTTGGTTTTCATGGCACGATTAAAGAGTTTCCTTGCTTGAGCAGAGTGAGTTTTTCATCCAACCATGGAACTTTACGTTCTTGGGATGCTGCTCTCGTGACAGGAGGATGAAAGTATCTCTTTTAGTCGTTTGGCTGTCTCGTCTAAGCTCCCAATGGATTCATTATCCGGGGAGTTTGTAGTTGAAATTGACATTGTAGAATTTTTCCTAGATGCGGTTCACAACAAGGCGATCGCTTATCGGCTTTCAAGTTTTAAATTAGCTTCTAGAGTGTTCTTACGTTCCAGGATAATATTCGTATATCGTTGTACTTTTTCGCGTCGACTTCGTTCTAAGCATCCGGTGATATCCGAACTCTGCCGTAACTAATGAAGTTCTTAAAGGTTGTTACGATGGTTATCAAGTGGCTCCATGTGAAGGCTTTATATCAGCTTGAAATGCCGAAATACTGGCTTCCGCCTGGTTATGTTTTGGAAAGTGTTCATCATTCATATTATGTTGCTGAAAAAAGAATCCCTATACTTGGCCATACCGGGAACCGATCAGCATTTCATTAGAGGAAAATGATAAGTGAAAAAGCAAAGAGGATGTAATGAAGCTGCCAAATTGATTGGTGGGGACGGAAAATCTTTCGGTTTCAGGCATAACGACTAAGCGATAGTAGACAGCATTTTATTTTGGGAGCATTAGATACGACTGAATTTAATGATTCTAATATTTAGGTACTGCCGTTCCATTTCCATGGCAATAGGTTAGGGATGTGAGTTTAAGATCGATTATGAAAAACTAAGGGCACTGTCATCAGCGTATGAGTGGATTAATGTAGAGACAACAGACTTATAGCTTAAAGGTCAATGGGGAAAAAAGCAGAGCCCTTTGGCACACTAGTATTTGCATGGTGATTCAGGAACAGTCCAATAGTACTTGGAGTAAACGGCTCAAAAGATCATTGATAATCCGAACATTCGACAACACCTAATGAAAACAAAAGCGGTTAGATATGCCATCAGATCGTTGGTGGACCTTTAACAACGAAAACCACACTGCCGGTTATTATTAAGCCATTTTAGAAATATTTTTAATCTCTCGATTTGTCAACTTTTCCATGACCTTAGTTTAGTTAAATTAAGGGATAGGTTTGGCTGTTTTTCATCTACTTGTGGAAAGACTAAAAGAATAAAACTGGTGACTTTTTCATAACGCAGCGGAAAAGAACACCTCTCCAGAAAAATGAAAAAAAAATACCACCTGGACCAGCGGATTTTGTGAATGTTAACTTCTTTGAGCACTCTACGCAAGTAAATCCTTGCATTACAGTATTTCACGCTTCGCCCTCAATTGAAGAAAGTTCCATGATCTTGAGTGTTTTACTATTGACAAAAAATATTGCGAGTAGACTTGCTTTCTTTAAAGAGCTAACAGATGGCAAGTCATTGCAAACGACAGTTGAGATGAATGATGAGCCACACTTCCAAAGGAACCCTATTACTAAGATTCCGTTGTCCGTCCGTCCTAAACCGTTATGGGTAGACACTTGCAATTTTCACAGAATGTGTACTGATATTGCAGTATGGCGTCATCAAACAAAGAAAGTGTTTAATGAAACCGAAGCTCAACAGCGCCTAAAGGTAGACAATTATATTCATAGAGCTACTTAACAACTTTTTAAAGTATGCAATCATTTCTTCCATCCAACACAATGTAAAAGCTCGAATTCCAATAAGAAAAAAGAAGTATTTTGGAACTAGTGGAATGAACACCAAGTGTAGGGGTGTTATTGCGAATTGAATGTTGTATAATTTTCTACCTTACCAAACATAGTGTCAGATCCATGTATATGTGTTTTGCTTTCTTGGTGGCGTTTTTTTTTAACCCAAAATAGTGAAATTTTTAAAAATAAATTTTTAAAAAAATATTTCATGTGATATTGATGTGTGTTTCAGTTATGATTGCCGCAGCATTTCAATAAATCACTAAAAACAGAGGGTTGCAAAATGAGGAAAAACGAAAACATTGAATGGCGTTGTATAGCGCATTTAAAGCGCTTTGATATTTTTTCAATATTTTCCAATCCATTCTTTAAAGTGATTTCTTGGAAATATTGACATCTAAAGACGCTCCAGAATCACACGATACGCTTCTGTTTCACTATTTATTTTCAAGAAAATACCATCATAATAAAAAAGTTTAGTTGCGATAATGAACGTACACTTTTCTTGAGGTTCGCACTTACTCCACTAACATTTTGACGTTCATCAACGAATTCCAAATGAATTTTCACTCAGTTTGAGATTAATTCCTTCAATAAATTTGCCAAAAAAAAATGGCAGAATCATAGATTCACACATTTCAACAGTAAATCTGCTTCAAATAATCTTTTAATCTTTCAACATATTAATTTTCCATCTGAAAGTTCCTGTTCTTATTGGAATTACAAATAAACCGATGTCGAGCTTTTAATTTGGCTAAATCTTGCATATCTTTGGGTCAAGCTATGAGAAATCTAAAATTAAAGAAACATAGTGTTACTAAAGCACGGAACCCTTCGTATGAGTGTCATCTCTCACTTGGCTACTAATAGGACTACCGGTTGAAAATGTCGTTATTGCAGACAACTTCATATCTATTAGTCTGAGGTGAATTTTGACCATGACAGCTGTCAGATCAGAAACTTCATGTAATTGGCCCCGTTCCACCACGCAGTAGTGCAGATTCGCTATTCGAAAAATGTACTGAGATGACAGTTCTTCGCGTAGCAAAAGGTAGCGCAGGGTAGCGAGTCGCTACGGGGAAATTTAAGGGATATTTGAAGGGAATCTAGCAAAGATTCCTTCGCTATGCAAGGAAAACTGTCAAACCCCATTTGATTTGCTGATTAACGTGACGTCGTATTTTCTGTTGCTCCAAATGCGTTCCAGAGGAATTTCCCCGTAGCGGAGCAGTATACCAGTTTATCAAAGGCATGCTGGAACGGGGCCATTGTCTAATTTTTTTAGTCGTTTCGTGCCATCAAAACAACATTTGCGGCAAGTTTTAATATGCTTATGCAACCGAAGCGCATCAATTGTTTATCGAAGCTTACCCGGGCTATACTATAGACGTTAGAATGTGTCGGCGGTGTTTAAGCGGTTCAAATATGGTGACACCGAAGACAAAGAACGCCCCGGCCAGGTGAAAAAGTTTGAAGACCATGAATTGGAGGCATTGGTAGATCAAGATCCATCACAAACGCAAGAAGAACTTGCAAAACCACTTGGCGTCGCTCAGCAATACGTTTCCGATCGTTTGAAAACAATGGGAATGAAACGAAAGGTGCCGTATAAATTGAAGCCACGAGACGTCGAACGCCGATTTTGCATGTCCGAAATGCTGCTTGAACGCTACAAAAAGAAGTCTTTTTTGCATCGAATCGTCACAGGTGATGAAAAATGGGAACATTACGATAATCCAAAACGTCGGGCAACGTATGTATACCCCGGACATGCCTTAACAACGACGGCCGATCAGAATGTTCATGGCCTGAAGGTTATGCTGTGCATTTGGTGGAACCAGAAGGGTGTTGTGTATTATGAGCTGCTAAAACCGAATAAAACAATCACAGGCGAGGTCTACCGACGACAATTGATGCGCTTGAGCCGAGCACTGAAGGAAAAACGGCCGGAAACGGTCGCAAGACACGATAAAGTTATTTTGCGACATGACAATGCTCGGTCACATGTTGCAAATGTCGTCAAAACTTACCTTGAAACGCTCAAATGGGATGTCCTACCCCGCCCGCCGTGTAGTCTAGACCTTGCGCCATCCGATTACTATCTCTTCCGATCGATGCAACATGGCCTGGATGACCAGCACTTCCGTCATTTCGATGATGTCAAAAAATGGATCGATTCGTGGATTGCGGCCAAACCGGTAGAATTTTTCAAAATGGGTATCCATGAATTGCCAGAAAAATGGGAAAAATGTGTGGGCTAGGGATGGGCAATACTTTGAACATTGAATTTATATCTATTTTTCCTCAATAAAGCATTGATTTTTGAAAAAAAAAACGACATTTTCAACCGGTAGGCATATTATTTTGCATTTTTTATGCATGCAAAGATTCTTTGTACGAAATTATGTTTGTCAATAATGTTTACACGACGAATTACAACAACTTTGCAATCATTTCTTACTATTCGCCCTCTTTGCGTTTCCAAGATAATTTTAAAAGACTCAACTTTCTCTCTCTAGTTGAAGTCGTACCACGAATTTGCCTTTGGTAAAATACTGTGACTCTATCGGGCTCCGATAGGGTGTCTAGGGTGGTAGCACCATGACGATCAATATGTGAGGTGCGTGTGTGCTTATTTATTCAAATAGTGTCCGTCCTAGTTGAAGTTCCTATTCGTAAGATGGAATCAGAGAGCGCATCAAACTCGATAATGGAGAAAGAAGGACATCACTTATCTACGAAGATTCAAGTCTAAGAATGGCTGCGTTCAGATTTCTAGTTGACATATGGTGAGGAAGTGGACAGGATTTGCAGTTAAAAATATTTGATTGCATTTTGCAGTTGATTGATAAAACGTCAAAAGTCAGCTGTTAATTTTGAAATTTGGTAATGTATTACTTAAAAATTAGTCAATAATCTAGAATAAGGATTTCAGAATCTAAGTCGAAATGGGATCACAAGGCAGTGATCAATCAAGCATTGCAGAAATTCGCAAAATAAACGATGGGCTCTGCAACTTTATTTTGCGAAAAATATAAACATAAATGGAAAACACAAAATAAGATATAAACCACTCGCAAATTCCATGGATTCTTCGGTGTGGGATAATTTTTAAGAAAACGACCATACACTCACAGAACTCCAATTGTGAAAAGAAGCCAAAAATTCTATCATTCTATTCTGAAACCCTTCTTTAAGTGAAAAACATTCATCCAGAATGTAAAACTATTTAAGAATCCCAATGGAAAAACGAAAAAAAAAGGTAAAAAATCCGTATGACACCCAAACTTATGGAATTCCTTATAGCTTTATTTTCAGTTCGTACTGTACCAGAGCTTTTAAATCAGTATGCCATGTTTTTCATTTGTTATTTGTTACGTTATTTTTATTTTTTTTTTTGTCAGTCCGCAAGTGTGCAAAGTGACGTTTCAAATTTGACGTGCATTTTAGCATTTGTTCTCTTTCTCACACGATGTGTACGTAGGATAAAAACAAAGGCTGAAAAAAAAAAAATTATTACCGTCGAGTTCAGCGAGTCACAAATTTTTAGCCTTCGCGTTAGTTTTTTTGATTTATTTTTTTCAAAAAACAATAAATTCCAATTAAATCCGAACTTCATCTTCATTCACAATTCAAGAGCACTGCACGCACTACGAATTACATTGAATGTGAACTCCTAAATCTGGAGAGAACTCATCGCAATCGAAGATAATTTACGTAAGTAAGATTCTAAAATGAAAAAAAATATGTTCTACAATTCCAGAGTCAAGTCAAGTGCAGAGTCACCGTTGCACGTTTAAGTCTTTCATTTTATAAAACTTGTAACAAGGGGCGGTGTGCTTCAGAGAGATTCAATTAATCAAGCCACACTTTGTCGTTCATTTAAATTGAAGTAGTTATTTCCATAGGAAAAAAAGCGTGCTTGTTTCCTTCTTTTGGGGAAAGTGCGCTGGAATTTTCTATACCCGAATTCCGATTTAATGCCATTGTTTACCTTGGATCTTATAAGAAGATTCGTTTTGGTAAAAAGAATAGTTGAGATGGTTGTTCTATTAAAAAATAACCAGTTGCACGAGTTTTGTTGTCTTCCATTTGTTTTACTCCCCTTTCGCAGCGGTCGCAGGTGGCTTCCATGGAGCTGGTTTACAAGTTAAAACCCCTTTTGTGTTGGTTCCCAAAACTCAAAGCAACGAGACGTGTATGGTACTTGTGCTTCGTTTTCTTTTACTTGCTTGAAGTTGAGCGGCACAAAGGACTTTGAACCGACGATCGTGGTGTGGGCTTAACGCCAGGTTCTAGGGTACACATCAGAATAAGACCTTTGATACTGTTGAAATATTTTTTAAATTAATCATCGTGCTTTCTAAATTTTGTGACGTTTTTGTTTTCGTGTTATGCTCCAATCTCAATCTTGTTGTTTTAATTGATTAGTAGATCGAGAGCTAAAAGTTCGCAAAATTTCTCTTGTTTTACATTTTTATGTGCCGCTGTTGTTGTTGTTTTTTGGTTCGATTTTTTTGTTTTATTACTCTCTGTTTAATATGACGACATTGCAAAATAGCTGAGGTCATGTTTTGTGTTTTGCGGCGTATATAATAAAATACAAAACAGAATTGCTTGCTCAGCGCGCTGATGACCTTGAAGCAGTTACATTATTCTAGCTAGCGAGACAAATGAGCGCCCGGCAGCAGACGATACTATCAGGCCACGTTATGAAATATTTCCCAAAGAAGCCCCCGAGACTATAAACGAAACTGAACAAGCATATAGTGCTTCCGCTGCTACTGCAGTGGCATTACGTATTTGGTGGCGTATAAAGCTAACTACCTACCTTGCGTGCTGCTCTTGAAAGTGCTTACAAAAAAAATATAGAAAAACTCTGGGGAGAATAACGCTGCCGCATTAGCATTAGCATCATCTTCGGAATAACGTAGCAGGGCAAAGCAGACCTCAAATTTATTTTTGGATTCGCGTTGTGCAAAATGTGCGCTTGATATTCTTCTTCCCCGGCTGCCGGCTGTCCTCTTCATAATTCTTATTCTAATTGTGGGCACAAAAAAGCACATAATTATTCTTTTTGCGCTCCCCATCGTGTGTATTCGACGCCAAACAACTATGTAGATCAATTTTAATTTCAATGTAAAATTTACCCAGTTCATAATAGTTTTTTTTTTGTGCAAGGCCATGCTCAGGATCCTCGATCGACGGTAGTCCTTATTTTCGTTAAAGTGCAAATCAACTCGCATCAACTGGGTACTTAATAGTATTTTTTTTTTCTTGCAGATTGCATCAAAAAACACAGTAGAAATCAGGAATTTTAAGCAAAATGCCAGCCGAGGCGCTGCAAATTATTTCAACAGCCGAAGATCACACATTCATCTTAAACGAGGATGCACTAGAAGTGGCACTGTCAAACGATGAGATCAAAGATCGTTTTGTGTGTGTAGTTTCGGTGGCTGGAGCATTCCGGAAAGGAAAGAGTTTCCTCTTGGATTTCTTCCTGCGATACATGTATTCAAAGGTGAGTGATGATTAAGCATGAAATTATTTTTATTTTTAAACTTTGTGTTTTTATGTAACGCACGCTGGCTGCTCGTTTTTCAAATTCTTAAAGCGTTGTTCATAATTTTTGGATTTGTTTTGTTTTTTTTAAAGGAAAGGTCAAGTCGGAAATAAAGCGTATTTTAGCAGGCAAATGAATTCGCGTTCACACTCGAGTTAACCTTTGCCTTTCAAAACAAATAATTCAACATTTTTCTTGGTAGTGAAATTTTAATTCATAAACAATTTTCAAATATTTTGCAGTTCCCGAGCAGAAAGCAAACGGCGAGATCTTTTTCATTCGCAACGTTTGATTTTTCTTCAGATTTGAAGAATGTTTCGCGTGATTCATTTTGAATTAGGGACCGTCTATTAATCACGTGATGTCTTTTTGACATTTTAAGCCCCCCCTCCCCGTTGGTGATACATGGTTAGGCTTAAGACCATCATTTTCGAGCACTACGCAGAGAATCTCTCTCGATCTACCTTTCGACCGTCGCGTAAGGATGCGCTAAGGACGAACATTCAGTTCGTCGTTCGGATTCAGTTGCTTGTGACAAGAATTCACATGGGCCTCAGCTTTTTTCTTTGTACAGAAGTACATGCAAACCGCTGAAATGTCCTTTCCAAAAGTATTTGACGATCCTTCTGCAGGCTAGGGCAATACAGGTCATAAATCAATTTGTCGAGGCCTTCATACTTTGGAGTAATTTCAAGAGACCGACGCAGAAGAAATGGAGCGAACGTCTTGCCATCATGCTCATCAGGCTTGTGAATATATATGCCACTGGACAACTGCAAAATTCGGGTAAGGAGTTATAACGGGGAGAGTACGATAACTTGGGCGCCAAAAATTGATAACGATTTCTTGTAGAGGGGCCAAAAACAAGCATTTTTTACTTTGGGGGTTTGGGGGGGGGTCTATCCGGTTTTATGTCTTCTACTTTTTGAGAAAACTGATATCTACTAAAACTATTTTTTGTTTTTTTAGTGTTTACGGTGATACTTTAAGTATAAATGTTATTGATAGGTTCATCTTTGTTAGTCAAGTTAAGCAAATCATTTAGCGTTATCCAGAATGCACCACGAGGTGGTCAGAGGAGAATCAGACCAATTTCTTTTAAAAAAGCGATGCTCTCTTCGTTGGTCGATACCAAAGCCCCGAACGAACAAAATACAGAAAAGTTATTTAATTTAGGATGGATTAGAGGATGCTTAGTCGCCATTGCTTATTCACAAAAAATAATACTCGATTCGCACTAATGTTGAACACGGAATAAGCTTTACCACATGTGCATGAAAAAACCAACGGTACAAAATTCTAAGTTTGATATGATTTGATATTTTTGCATCATTATTAAGTGCATTCCGTGTTACATAAGTACATACAAATAACATGAAGAGTATTCATGACATAGGCGCCTGCCAGGCAAAAAGCAGGTACCCTGAGCGGAGCGACGAAGTCGCGTGAGCGTGGACTGACTACGGAAAGAAAGTTGAATTCCTTTAACCCGCGAAGCGGGCCACCCATGTACTGTTGATTTAAAAAAAACGATTGATAAAGACGCATGCCGGACATTTAATCGATTATTCATTACCTTAAATGTCATAAAACAAAAATAGTAATTTTCGATTTTCTCAAAAACTAGAAGACATAAAACCATTCGGTTTATTGTGTTCTATTCAGAATTGATACAAGCATTGACTTCAAAAAGCAAATTTAGCACTTCATTTCACAATTTTGAAAAAAATTGGTCTAAACTTGTTTTTTTAATTTTTTTTATCAAAATTTTGAGTTTGTATGCGAATTTTTCAAAAACTATTAAAGTCAACTATTATTTCAAGGCAGTATTAAAGAACATATTTCTGGCTTTCAAAGCCGGTATACTACTTTATTGTAAGTGTTGTCGTTGTTGTTTTTTTCTTTTTTTTTTCATTTTAAGTCTTTTTTTTAAATTGCCCCTACTTCCTAGACGGTGCGAGATAGACCCCCCCCCCTCCCATAGTAAAAAATTGTTGTTTTTCACCCCTCTACAAAAAACCGTTATCAATTTTTGGCCCCCAAGTTATCGTACTCGTGCCGGTATAACGAATTGTTCCGAAAGAATGGATCGGATAGAACTCCGCTAAGTCTGGCGGATGGTTGTCGCGGTTCGGGGGAACTTCACTTCGTTCGTTGCCTGGCATAAGTGCGAATCAAGGTCACACTACAAGGCGCTTACGAATTTGTACGCATTTCTTTCGTTTCTTTCCCCTTTTCGAGCCACACGTGATCAATGGACAGCCCCTTACTATGAATCCAGCAGTCTTTTTTGTGTCTAAAAACATTTAATTTAGACTAGTCCGCTGAAATCGTATCATGAGTCTGTTTTTCTTAATCCAGCCGCTTGACTTTGTTTTAAGAAATATAAGGCTTTCATAATGTTTCTTAGCCAGGAAATCTAAACGCGTTTTGACGTTATTGCGGATATCCGGTTGGCATGCATTTCTTTAGCTGTCGAGCAAATGGTCTGTCTTGTTTATTAATTTTATAGTCTGCTTCTCCAGTTATGATTTTTGGCTTTTCGCTTCTCTTGCCGGTCTTTTAAGCGATTCTTAGTGAGGTTGTAAGTGTTTTTTTTTTTGTTTGCTACATGGGTTCCTATACAGTCGTGGAAGAGGAACAGGCTGAAAAACGTCTGTAACAAATTATTAACCTCCAGATAATAAACTAAAAAAAAGAAACGAAAATGGTTTATAAAGTCTGACGATAAAATTAAGGTCTATTTATCATTTCATCCATTTCGATAGTAGGTTCGTTCTTATGTTTTATTAAGCGCACATCCGATATACGTCATGCGAGTGGAAAGGCTGTGACATCAACTGCTAACCTGTTTACAGTACGTATTGCCTTTTTGATTATACTCAAGATTAAAAATCAAAATTTGGGTTGACCTGAATTCAAGTTTTGTGATTCTGGGAAGGCTAATGTTTTGTAATTTTTTCCATAGTTTTTATAGCGTGTTTGCTGGTTTAAGTACTGCTTCTGGCTGAAAATCTGCAAGAGCCTCATAGACCTCTTTATTATAACCTTTCTTAATTTGGCTCCCTAGAAGACTGATACAGAAGTGAAAAATACAACTCACAACGAATATTGTTGTTTGTTTCTCATTTAACGCGCCGAAAAAGTAGAAAGCATGCAAAAAAAAGGATGAAAGGCTGTTACGGTGCCAGGGATAACACATTGCCTAACACAATGCTTGACATTTAAACTAGGAACGTTGCCAGAAAGCTAACTAATGTATTACAAAACCCGCCAAACACAAAAATGTAAAAGTGATTGATTATTTAAATTAATTAAATGTGTCGGAAGGGTAATAAATCACAGCATAGGTTGATGTATTGTAAATTGCTAATGTATTTCCTTTTTTTTTGTACTAATAATGCATAAATAAGGTTTATATTGCATAGTGACCTTTCTTCAATATTCGTTTCAAATATAAAGAATTAAGTAAATAAAAGCCTTTGTGCTCGGTGCTCGTTTGCAATAATGTACTTCTTAAGGCTGCGATTCGTAAAAAAATCGAAATGCTTTTACTTTGCTTTTACTTTAAAGCCTATACGTGATTAGTACTTTATTGGATCCACTCGCTCCTTATTTTGTATACTCTCGTCTTAAATTCGTTCTCCTTGATTCAATATGAGTTTGAACTGAGTTCTTGGTATGCAATCATCGCTTCTTGTCGTACTCCAAAAAAAACGTTGGTCTGAGGTCCAAAAGTACGCTTAAAGTGCAAGAACATTAGCTTTAATTATTGATTCAGCCCTTTAGTCTTTTTTCCAATGTAATAAAATCGTATTCAAAGTAGATTTCCATGAATGATGGTTTCTAATTCAATTTGATTTTGAATAATGAAATGATTATCATCAAGGAAAATAGTTGTTCTTTGACTATCTTCTCTTTACTTTATAAAGTTTTTCTTATGACTGCGACCATTCCTTACTGGTTGTAGTTATGTTATGAGCAGCTATTTGTCGCTCTGACAATTTTCGAAATAAAATTCTGCTATCCATTAACGAAACATTTGAGCTGTGATAAATGTATGCCTGACTTATATACGCATTAATTCATATATTTTCAAGCGTACATAAATCTTGATTTCACTTTCATTGGTCTTTTTTTGATTTGCCTGATTCCTTTTTTAATTTCAATTTAAACCAAAACTTTATGTATATTTACGTATTTACTTTTATGTGGCTTATATCAACATATACGTGACAGCGTAACACGATCTCAAAATATGCAAAATTAATATGTATACAAAGTTTTTCGAAAAAGGAATAAGCTGTTGCTAGTGAAATCAAATGAACTGAGTCAATTATGCCACCCGTGGCAATTAATTTGAGGGTTAAGATACGAGTTAAAGGTAGATATGCAAATTACTTGGCGCCTTATCAATCCCTAAGTATTCATTTCATGTTTGTTATGATTTTCGTGTATATTTTTTGTTATTCTTCTATTTCCTTTTGATCTCATTCTAAATGTTGGCGCTTGTTGTGCTATTTACCATAAACTGAATGATACTTGAATGATTTAATTCATTTATCTGACAACTATTGTGAAGCACAAATTTCTGCATTATTACTAGTTCAAAGCCAGAGGATCAAACATTTGATTTACATTTTTAAAACGATTAATAATTTCATGGACCAAAAACGGAAGCATTTAATCATTATGAATATGTTCTGTATCAAATCGACAGATTTCCGCGACTACGGAGATTCGTCTGAATAGAAATCGATCCAATCAGAAAAGAATATTGGCGTTGCTAAAGGGACCTCAAATTGACATGTATGGTGATAGATTCACGCATCGCGGTTGGACATCCTCATAGCAAAGGAATCTGAATTGCGAAGCGAAACCGTGATTTAAATAAATAAGGCCATAAAACCGCTTTCAACCGCCGATTTTCTCTTTGTACCATCAATTACCTTAGCCAAGTGTAGAGTTAGCTCGAATATCAAACGGATCTATTTGGGTGTGGAAACTACGTTATATATCATTGCAGATGACAACCAATTCGCTAAGGAAATAGATTTCAGGAAAATGAGATATTTGGTACCTTAAGTTGGTATCTGACTTCAGGCGTGTTTCTTTCGTGGTAGCTGTTTGAAGGATTGTCTTTGAAATATCTGGAATATTATCTACACATTTTTGGAATAAGTCCACTTTAAATTATTTTCTCCTAAAGTCTACCATCAGCGAACCTTCATAGTATCAACCAACTTAAAATAAAAGATTATTGAATGATATGAATTTGAAAACATTAATTTTCCAAAAAGATATCCAAGAATTCAAGTAATGTATGTTTCCATTGAAAAGTTTCCTTAAACGCCTAAACAAATCGATTTCCTCTTTTTTATCTTTAAAAGTATTTACCTATGTTATCGGACCGACGACCTGAAATGAAGCTATTTGAGAACTACGTGCTACTTTGTATATTTCGTTCCCCGTCATAATTGATAAGCCAATCTCTGTTCCCAGACCGACGCAGCATCATATACCTACATTTAAGAATCAGTTTCCTCATTTCAATCATCCGCATATTCAACTTTAATTGTGTGTATATATTTATTCTCGAAAATAATCACTTTCAATTATATTTACTTTCGCAGACAACAATGTTTTAAACGTTGGTACATGGTCGATAATGAAGTATTTTTATTTCTAGCTTTTCTTACCGGTTATGCTAATCTATCCCCATTAAAATGTGGTATAATTTCGCATGCAAGTTCATCACCTATTTTTAATTTGCCAAATCCCAATCCGCCTTGCCTACTTTTATTCACAGAGTTAATTGAATAATCAAGTGAAATAAATTATTAAATTTTTAATCGGACTTCAGCATCAACTATGAAATTTTCATTATTTATGCCAAACTATGCAGTTGCGGCCAAAGCAACCTAAACAATAATAGCCCTCACCAAGTGTTAGTTGTTTTAATAAAAACTCTATAATAAAGTTTGTTGCATGCATTTGACATTCATTTAATTCTCTTTAGGAGTTTGTCTTAAGCTTATAAGAACCTTTTGGAACACAACCGGACTAATTATCAGATAAGCAGATTTCCTACACGCTAATATAATATTTCTATGCATCGACCTAGATGTCAATTCAAATGTAATCTGAGTGCTATTAATTGAATTAACGTACATAAGAGATAAGACTAGTTTATTAAAACAAGATCAGGTGAATGACACATTTTTATTACTCGTACGATATTTTGTTTCTGCATTTCGTCACATATTTTAATCGCAAATTGATTCCCTTATCGTTGAGATCGATTTCAATGCGTTGCGTTAGAGAAGAAGACTTGAATATTGGACAATGAGTTGACGTTGTTTCGCCTAGCATTATGTAAACTGATTTAGAATTGTTCGCTTTCTTTATATTTGGCGACATGTTACATCAAAATGGAAAATTTCTTGCTTTACAATGCAATTAAGTGGCATTATTATTTACTGATTTACAAATGCACATAAAGAGTCAGAAAAAAAACAGTCTCTCTTTTAAGAGCTGATCTTGACTCAGTGCATTCTTCATTTCATGACATTTTTACTAAAATAAAATGCCCTCTTCACAATGATTATTTACTTAACAGGTTGTGTCTCAAAAATAGTTCAGTCAATAATGGGAATCTTAATAATGACTGAATAGCAAGTTTGATTTTTTGGTATGGGTGTGCTATGAATAGTTTAATATAATATTCCGACCCGTGAACTAATATAATATGAACGGCCACACTAACTTAATCTGGTAAACTGATGGCTCAAAAATGGTAAATAGAGTAGGTGCCGGTGTCTATGGACCCAACACAAGAATCTCTATACCCATGGGAAAGCACCCAAGTTTTTTCCTACAACTCATCGAATCCTGTGCCATAGAAAACCAAAAGGGGCCATAATCTTAATATACTCAGATATCCAAGCAGCGCTCAATACACTCATTCAATTTAATGGAATCAGAATGTGTCAAATGCTGCTACGACGCCTAGCAAATCCCTAGCCCAACATAACAAACTTTGGTAAGGATGTGTTCCAGGGCTTGTTCAAAAACCGCATTCACTGGTCGCGAAATCTTTCTATGGCGTTAGCTGGACTACGGCCAAAGGTCTGACCAATAAGCAAGGGAAAGCAAGCTACGCATTGCCCACTGGAGAAATCAACCGGGATTCAGAAAATCTAAATTACTAATCAATCCCTTCCCTTACAGAGAAATGCTTAAATTGAACAAGAAAAACCTTAGAAAGCGTGTGAGCCTCCTTTCAGGCCATTGCCGCTTGAGATCACATCTTAGCAAATAAGGACTCAGTACAACCATTGACGACGAAGAAACGCTATTAATTGGTAAAAAGAGAGCTAGTAGACAAGTAATAGACGGCGAAGAATCAATCTTGACACTTTTGGCCTCTGTAGCTTGAATTTCATTTTTTTTTTCATTGTCTGGATTGAGTCACATTTCTAACTTTAAGGCTTTGTTAATAAGTTGACCAATACAATTTTTCATCGAAAAATTATTGAGCTGATCTTTATTGATCTATAATTTATAGGCCATGTCCAAGGCGATGTTAAATCTAACATTATTGGATTAAAAGTCACAAAATTATAATAATTTTGCGAGAAGAGTTTGATAGCTTTATCCTAAACGTTTCATGATTAAATTTCCAAAAGAAACCGGATGTGCGACAATGGATGCAGCTTGATTCGTTTCCACTGTAATTTGCAAATCTTTTATCGATCTTCGAAACGTTTGAGAACTTACAACTCCCAGCTCGTTTGGAATGATTACTGCACATTTTGGCTTTGTTCATGGTACCAAAATTCCTCCTACAGCGGTCTATAAAAATCCAATATTTTCACATCGCATTGTAAAATTGTTTAGTGGTTTTCATAATTTTCTGCTATCTTGATCGAGGCACTATATTTTTTTGTTCATTACATCATCCTAAAGCTGCTCCCAGAGACTATTTTAATAACTTGCTCATGTTTATTTGTAAACATAAAAGCCAACTTTAAACTCGTTTAAAAAATGATATCAAACATAACACATACAAGAAAAGAAAAGCAGAAAAAAACTTAATCATTTTTCCTTTACAGTACGTAAGACATGATATAACAGATTGGCTCGGTGATGAGAATGAACCATTGTCAGGGTTTTCATGGCGTGGCGGCTCAGAACGTGACACAACTGGCATTCTTATGTGGTCCGAAATATTTCTTCACGATTATCCCAGTGGAGAGAAAGTTGCAATAATCTTGCTAGACACCCAAGGTGCATTCGATAGCCAGAGTACAGTGCGCGACTGTGCGACAGTGTTTGCACTTAGCACAATGGTATCATCGGTACAAATATACAATTTATCACAGAACATCCAGGAGGATGACTTACAGCATTTACAGCTGTTCACCGAATATGGTCGTTTGGCATTGGCTGATTCTGGTAAAAAACCTTTCCAGCGACTGCAATTCCTGGTGCGTGATTGGAGTTTTCCCTATGAAGCCGAATACGGTCCAGTAGGTGGTGAGAAAATACTAAAACGCCGCCTTGAACTATCAGATAAGCAACATCCAGAGTTACAATCATTACGACGACACATTCAATCATGTTTCACCGAGATTGCGTGTTTCTTGATGCCACATCCTGGTCTTACGGTGGCCACGAATCCCAATTTCGATGGTCGATTGAAAGACATTACCCCAGAGTTCAAGCAATCTTTGCGTCAACTTGTGCCAATGCTGCTGGCGCCGGACAATCTAATCACAAAGGAAATCAGCGGACAAAAGGTCAGAGTACGGGATTTGGTCCAATATTTCAAATCATATATGACAATTTACAAAGGCAATGAACTTCCCGAACCGAAGAGTATGCTTGTGGTGAGTACTTTAAAAAGTCTTATGTAAATTTTTTTTTGTATATCGTTCTTTAATTTTAAGGCAACTGCTGAAGCGAATAATTTAACTGCAGTAGCAGCAGCCAAAGAGCTCTACACCCAGCTCATGGAAGACATTTGTGGCGGTACGAGGCCGTACTTAAGCACAGGTCATTTGGATGCAGAACACTTGAGGATAAAAGACAAAGCACTGTTTCAAGTAATTTGCTAATTAATTGCACTTAATCTTCACTATTTCATTATAATTGACTTATTTTCAGTTCGCTTCAAAGCGAAAAATGGGCGGTGAAGAATTCTCAGAGAAATACCGTGAACAATTAGACACAGACCTGGAAGATACATTCAATAATTTCAGAGCGCACAACGAGAGCAAAAATATATTCAAAGCAGCACGAACGCCGGCCGTATACTTTGCTATTGCTGTCATACTGTACATATTAAGTGGAATATTTGGTATAATTGGTCTTTACACGTTTGCGAATTTCTGCAATTATTTGATGGGCATATCTTTGCTTACGCTCGCTCTATGGGCATATATCAGGTTTTTTACAAATGAAAACAATCCATTTTACTTGGTTTTTAATTTATTAATCAAATTCACAGATACAGCGGCGAGCTAAGTGATATCGGTGTGAAGCTGGATGATTTTGCCTCATTTTTGTGGGAAAACGTAAGTGAAAAGGCTTTGTTCTATACTGACGAAATGAATGTTGGATTTGTTTTAATTGAATGTAGAAGAAAAATAGAGAATGACGCTTCAGATAGAAGAAGAATTTGAACTAAAATACGTGCTTATAAACGTAACTAAATTTTTATTGCAAATTAAAAAAAAATAATCATTTCGGCGGTTTTTTCCTTATTTTTATTTGACTGTTCCAAGTTAGATTATTATGTTATTAACTTAATAAGTTGTTAAACGCGTTTAAAGGTGCGTTTCTTAAACTACCTTAAAAATATTTTGTTTAGTAAAAACTTAAAAGCAAATTCAAGTTCTTTCACATTGAAGACTCAATATAGTTCACCTTGATGGGTGCTTCATGCGTATACGCAGCATGAATCGCAGCAATGATGATTCACTTTTATTGTATATAACCCAACCTTTTTTAGGCAAGTAATTTCTGCTTCCACTGTTCTTCTTGATTTAATGTTCAATGACCGCGAGACGTATACGTAAACATGCAGCTCCTATTCCATAGAGAATTTTACAGATTTTTAGTTTCCCATCTTCATTACTCAATTTAAGCAATCCCCTTAAAAAAAACCGCATGAAATGACATAGAATAAATTTTCCCATCAAATACTCCAATTACTAATTTATTTTCTCCGGCAGTTCATGAAACCGGTTTACCAAGGATGCATGGAAAAGGGTATTCAACACGTTGCCACACACGCTGCCGAAGCTGCTGTTGGTGGTCGATCACTTGGATCGATTAACGGCAAGTTGAAGAAGTCATGAGAATACGCCTATCCAAGGCAAAAAGCAATACAATCACAAAACCAACAGCCGCAACAGATACAGCAACCAGTAAAAAAATCGCAACAACAGTCGTCATTTTCGCAGCTATTTACGAAAACACAAACCAAAACGAGCAATAACAATAACAACAACAACAACAACGTTCCCATCGGAGGATGTAAAAATCATCAACAACTTGAAGCGCCAATTGTGTCAACACCTAAATGGGGCTTCCTAGGGATCTTTCAAAGAAATTCTCCCAACAGCACAACACCAGCTGCCTCTCCTGTGCCCGTAATCCATGCAAACAACAACGCCAGCTCTTCTGCGTCTACTCGCAAAGCGAAGAGAAGACCAAACAAAAAGAGTCCACCACAAAAGAAGTAAATAATTAAAGTTTATCACCGAAGAATTACAAAATGAGAAAAATAAAAACAAAATGATTTGCTCGTGTCCTGTGTGCATTCTCCATCCGTACACAAGACTGCTGCTAGTTCTAATTCTAATTATTGGTTCATTTTTTTACAATAATAGCCTTAAATTAATAAACAACAAAATAAATATATATATAAAAATAATTATAAAACATTTATTGAAGAACATTTTTTAAAAAATTCCATTTCTTGTTATTAAACTGTGAAGTTTTTTTTTTTTTTTTTAATAAAAATAAATGTATATGAATTTTTTTTTTTGTAAAACAAAAATTAAACCCCATGAAAAAAAAAACAAACAAGAAAATATTATATTCTGTAAAACATAGTGTAAAATTTTCGTAGATAATGTTAACAGTGAAAACAATTAGTAAAAAAAAAAAAAAAACATGAGTAATGGCTCCAAAAGAATGGTTTCTTTGCTTTCTAACTCTCAATATATACGTTCACATATCTTGTCCGGGTAAGGTTTGTCATTTTGGTCTCAGTGTTTGTTTCGTTATTTTCATTTAAAAATTTTATAATTGTCTCCTCAAGCAATGAAGAGCAACAAAGATAGTGCCAGTCAATGGTTGATTGCAAAGTGATAGCATTCTCTAAGTGTCAATAATCTTCCCGAATTGTTTGTACTTTTTATACTTTTGTTTCGGTTTTTTTATTTTTGTTTTCCTTTGATACAAGAAGTTATTCTTAATTTTATATTTTTTTTATTATTATTATATAATACAATGAATATCGAATTTCTTTGATTGTGGTAGCTTCGTAAGAGATGTCTTTAATTTTTTTATCCTATTTTTTTTTTTGGAAGTTTAACAATACAATAATAAAGAGAACCATTCTCAGAAATATATTTCAAACGTCTTCTTCTTTCGTAATCACTGAGACTTATTTAATGCTGGCTGTGTTATGCACTGTTAGTTAGTTTATTTCCTCGGATGCGAATTACGCGTAACTGCTGCAGCTTTCCCTGGCTCGATATCGCACCACTTCTAGTAATTCCCCAGGCAATAGAACACTTTCAAAAAGGATGGGGCAGAACGTTTAAGGCCTCGGACATACCACATTTGCTATCAAGATGAATCAACACGACTTAAGGATGCAGACTTGCTGATCAGTATTCTATTCCAACATGGCCACAGTCTAATCGCAGATTGTTTCAACTTCCGCCATTCACTTTGAATAGCCGATGCCACCAACCAATCCCAAAATCATCGTCATCGGGCTGAAGGTTAATTCGACGCAACAATCACTTGGCACGGTCAGTTTAGCTGATCTTTTATTCCTACTAAATTTGTATAAGTTGGAGCATTAATAAAGCTTTTTTAGCCACGTCGACACTGAATTCTTCCAAAGGGGCATTGAAGAAAAAAAAAGAAACGTTCAGCAGAGCTACGACTCTGAACAATCCTGAGACAATCATCGCGAGTAAAATATAGTATGTCAACGCAGAATATCAGACTTTTTAGTAATTTAAGAAATATGATGAAGAATTTTGTCCTTGTATAAAAGCCCTGTCAGAATTTATCTTGGTCAGATGTTCATATTCTTCATTAATCCTCTTATGGGTTTTCACCACGACAAGAGTATTGTATCACCGAACCTGTTAAGCTTTCAGACATGAGGATGACTGCACAGAAATAGGCCAGATTGATGTTACCTCATATTGCCGAAAAAATGATATCCACGTTTAAAGGCTCGATAAACTTATACGAACTTATACAATCAGATACGAAAGAAAATCAACTGAAAACTATTCTTTGGCAGCCTATTGCGAAGTTCCTTCTAACCTCTAACTGCAGACATATTTGCTTTGTTTACCAAGCCTAAAAGATATATTTTGCAATACTGTGTGAATGCCTAAAGCACCTAGAATACAACCATATTATGTGTATCGTTTTCGAAAATAAAACGACGTTATTTCGACCGACACAGAACAATTTTGTAATAGATTAGATCTGTCCGACTTATGTTGGCATCCGGTTTGTTGTTCAGCGGACAGATGTCATGTCTAGGCGCAAGCAAAATTATAAACGATTTTCACAAAGAGAGTTGTTCTCTAGCGTGATTTATATTTTTTAATTCAAATTGTTCAATCCAAGAAACCCTTTCTATGCGAATTGTCTCAGTCCAACTTATTAAAACTTTTTAGATGAAAAAGGTTTATCATAAATTGCAAAGATTATCAAAAATAAAATGTGAAAACAAGCGGAAGGGGATGGCTCTTTTGATCTAGAACCTCTTTCTGCTGTGGAGTAAGCTGTGTAGGATTATTGATTTGGTAATCTCGAGAGAAGATCGATTAAATGAAGTTGAAGGCTTCTTCAAACAATCAGAATATACTGCACGGAACTGTTTAAAAATGTAAAACTAATTTTTGATTAATGGGGTATTGCATATTTTTCAAAGTTCAACTATTCAAGAATGTATCTACAAGAGGATTTTTCAAAATTCAAATTATTTTCGGAGATATCGGTATTTTGCTGACCCGGAGTTTGACCACGAAAATCCTCTTACGAGAGTTTATCAACAGAGGAATTATTGACTCGATGTTAAGGTTATAATGAGTCTCTAAACTCTTTGATTTGGACTTTCGATCCAAATTCATTTCGGACCTAAGACGATTGAGATAGCGACATTTATTGCTGTTTGTATTTTTAATGAAGGCTTCATTCCTTTTTTAAAAATGATGGAGCTTATGGGAATGAAAATTGGCCCGAAAGCTCATTCATTTACTGTGAAACGAGACAACGGTCGGATTGACCGCTACGAAATACGAGCATCCAACGCATCAAAGGAGGTCAGAACTGCTCGATATGAAGAGAGAAACGCGGAAAATAGTTTTTTTCGAAGTCGAGGAAGATCCGATGTATGAAGCAGTAATGGCAGATTGAATAAATATAAGTCTACAATATCATTTCATGACTTTGACTGCGAAAAACTTTACGCGAAACTTTAAACGCGTTTGTCTCGAAACTGTCTATTTCAAAACAGTCAAAAAAAAGTGGTACAAAAATTGTTTTTTTTTTCAAGCAGTCCCCATATTGTGAAAAAAATTCTTTCCAACTTTTCCGTAGTTCCAGACATTGCGACATTATTCTAGATTAATAATCTTTTTTTTCTGGTTTCAGATCGCTAGGAAGGCAGAAATCGTGGGTATGGTTACGCGCCAATTTTTTTGGACCCCCACTTCATCAACTGCTAATTTTTGAAATTTTCAACTTTTTTATTTTTTGATTTTTTTTCTATATTCTTGTTATGTTAATAAATAATTATTAAAAAAAAGTATAGTAAAAATATTAATTGCCTTTTTTAATAACACTTCAAAAATTATATGAAATTCATGCCTCTAGACAAGAATACCCCCTAAAGCTATGTTTACTTATTGTTATCAAAGAGATTTGAACTTATTCGCAGCGTATTCCTTATTAAATTCTGAATACTCAACATATCTATATTTTCACACAAATTATTTTCATAACTTTTCAACAATTTAAATTGTGACCTGCAATAATCAAAAAATTGTGTATATCCTGTCGAAAATACATAAATAAGATGACATTGATTTTTTATCGATCCGATCCGACTTGAGACAATTTCGTCTCCCGACAAAAGTGAGTGCGGTGAATACAAACCAAGTTCATGTTGTGCGTCTATGGAAAGATACTCGAGGCAACTAAAACTCATCGCAGTAGATTCTTCAGCAGCACAACATGCTAGAAACGCATCTCTTAAACTTGCTTATTTAATTGGTTGGTTGGTTGGTTAGGGAGAGCTTTGTTAGCTCCTCACTTAGACCTCTAGTTGGGCTCGTTGTGTTCCCCTATTTCCTGTTTGGAGAAGATTTTGGTTAAAGTGGGAGAGTTGTAGTGGAAGAGGGGTAATGTCAGAGGGATTTCTATGGAGTGTCTTGATTTCAATGGTCAGGAAATCTTTTAGTTCGTTTTGCGAAATCCATGATCTCACCGATCCCTATTTCATTGTGGTGCGCAAAAACCGGTATCAGTGCTGACCCCAGTATTTTATGTCGCAGTCTCGCTGTTGCTGGGCAGTGGCAGAGGAAGTGCTCCAGATCTTCCTCTGCCTCCTCACAAATTTAATTTAATTTCAAATTCTTTTTCTTATTGGCTGGGTCTTAGGTGGTACAATTATGATGCATTTACACGTTGGTTTAAAACTCAGGTGTTTTGTTGCTTCGATTTTGGTTTCATAAGTGGGGACGACGAAGTATCTCAAAATTCGCAGTATTTTAAAGCAACTACTGTATTTGGTTTTCGAAAATTGCTTGACCATTATGTCTTCAAAATGACTTGATATTCTCATTTTCATACAATTTCATTGATTAGTTTTCTTAAAAAAAATTAACCGAGACTTTACTAATTTCCACAAGCTTCCGGTAATAAATCCTGTCCGAGTTTTTTATGAATAATCAAAATTCATTTTAAATAGCGTCTTCAATGTAACGAGTATGTTCTTCCGACAAAATGACCAATTTTAGTGACTCTAATAAACACGACTAACAAAAAAGATCCAGAATTTGTTTTTGTCGAAAAATCCATTTCGTACCATTGTGCAAACGGCCATCCAGATAGACATTATTTCAATCAACTTGGAAGAGCTTCCAAAGTTTATCTTTCAAATTGGGACACTATTTTCGGAGCTCCCTATACATTTTGTACCAATGTAACTTCTTGATCCACATCCATCGATACGGATGAGGTCCTCCACACATCCTCAAACCATTTAGGAACCACTGAAATGCTGGAATGTTGCGGCCATATGGGGATGATTTTAAACATCCCCATGTTGCCGAAAAATCTGAACTCATAGATAAATTGTTGGAATTCCAGCCGCATTTAGAAAATTAAAGAAATTAGGATATAAGCTTTGCGCCACGATAATCGAAAATTCCCAAGTTTTTCGAAGCCAACTCTGAACAAAAAATATTAACTTCAATAAAAATAGTAGGTACTTAATACCGCAAGTTATGCGTCACCCTTTATTAAAATTTACTTCCCCCTTATTAGCTTTAATTTATACCCTCATCTCTCATGTACATACGTGTAAGATTCCATGAAGCATTTAATTCTTTGTCGACGACTTGATGTCATTCAAAGCATTTATGGATAAAAGATGCAATTCCAAGACACCCTTATCAAGTATGTCAGTTTTTACTGTGGGTGCATTTATGGGCATTTCACTCCTCCTCATCCCAAGGAAGCTACAAGCTCTGACGCACTTTTCATTCAAAGCGAATTGGTTTATTTTTGCCTTGCGCACATCTGCACATTCTGGCCTCTCTAAATCAGTCTCAACTTCGCTATTCCAATTCAAATGTCATGCACATTATTTCAGTTTATCAGAGACATTGGCCAAGCGAAGGAATCGCCCCACAATTCTTATATTCACTCTACAACTGTTTCATTTAATTTAGCCCATTAATTCAATCAAGATGCCTTGTGGAGGATGTGGAGCCGGTAAGAATTCAATTTAATCTATAACTTGTTGGCTGCAATTGATTTTTCGCTTTTAATTTTTTAAGGGTGCAAATGCACAGCCGAAAAATGTGACGAAAGCTGTAAGTGTGAAAAAGGTAGCCAAGGTGGCTGTGGCGGCGGAACCGGCAATGCTGAGAAGAAGGAGCCCTGCTGTAAAGAAAAGACAAAGTGAATTTTCTAATTTTTCTCCGATCATTAAATAAATGCCAGTGCATAAAAAATGGTGACGTCATGTTGTTAATTAAAGTGTTTAAAAATGTGTGGTGGCAGGAGTTGATTTTTGGGCTTCGTGTTCTCGTTGACCTTTAAAGAATAATTTGGTATCGTAAATATTCCATAAGGAGCAGGAGGGTCGTGTAAATTGTACTTCTCAGATGAAATGAAAGTGCTACCTAAATTGCTTCAAAATGTTTTTAAGCCTAATTTTTTGACCTGTAATCGTTATTATCTTGAGTCGATGGCAAACGTTAAGTACAATTCGCTAAAGTTTAAGGAGGTTCGGCAAATGATTGCTTTCACTTAAATCGATTTGGTGTACCTTGATACGTTTTTATTGAAATCCATGCAGTGTAGTCGAATCACCCATTCTTTAGTTCGACTCCCATTCAGGCATACACGCAATATATTCATGTTCAGTGCTAACAGCAGGCCAAGAATGGCGTTGTCAAAACTCGGCGGGCTAGAAGCACGCAATTGCGTTTTGATGGCAAATTAGAGATGAACGCTGAAAGATTGATGCTTGGTAACACACAATGTCTACATTCTCACCTCAAACTAAAGGGTGATTTTTTAAAAGCTAAGGGAAAGTTTTTAAAAAAAACACATTAAATTCAGAAAAATGCATGAAATCTTTATTCGAATCGATAGTACGGTCCATATAATTTAATGTTTGAAGATTATTTCATGCAAACGTTGACCTTGACTGCGCCCCAAATGGTTCATCCACTTAGTCCAATTTTGGCATACTCTTTCCAACATTTCGGCCGGTATCTCAAGAATAAATGCTTCAATGTTGTCTTCCAATGCGTCAATTGGAGCGGGCTTGTCTGTATAGACATGAGCTTTAACATAGCCCCCACAAAAAACAGTCTAAAGGCGTTAAATCGCACGATCTAGGCGCCCAATTGACCGGTTCCGAACGTGAAATAAAATGTTCAATTGTTCACCAAACTCGCCTCTCAATAAGTCCATTGTTGCGCGTGCCGTGTGGCATGTGGCACCGTCTTGTTGAAACCATACGTCATGCAAGTCAAGCTCTTGCATTTTGGCCAAAAAAAAGTTGGATATCATATCACCATTCACAGTTACGTTACGATTCGCATCATCTTTGAAGAAGTACGGTCCAATGATGCCACCAGCCCATAAACCGCACCAAACTGTGACTTTTTCTGGATGCACTCCAAAATCGACAATTCTGCTTATTTACGTACCCATTGAGCCAAAAATGGGCTTCGTCGTTGAACACAATTTTTCGGTAAAAAAGTGGATCTTCGGCCAACTTTCCAAGAGCCCATTCACCAAAAATTTTACGTTGCGGTAGGTCGTTCGGCTTCAATTCTTGCACCAGCTGTATTTTGAAAGGCATCACACCTAAATCCTTCCGCAAAATTTTCCACGTTGTTGCGTAACAGAGGCTCGATAATTGATGGTCATCATTAACACTGGCCGATACAGCTGCGATATTTTCTTCAGTTCGCACTCTACGTAAGCGTGTTGGTGGTTTAATGTCCAACAATGTAAATTTGTTCCGAAATTTAGTCACAATAGCCCGAATAGCCGCTTCAGTGGGTCGATTAAACTGACCATAAAATGGAAGAAGCGCGCGATGAACTTTCTTAACAAAGCACGCATTTTGATAATAAAATTCAATAATTTGCAAGCGTTGTTCGTCGTCGTCGTTGTTAGACGATTCAGACAGTGAAACAAAACACGAAACGTGCGTCAGCTGTTTAAACCAGTGTTGCCAAAAAGATAATAGCTAAAAAATCACCCTTTATTTGTGTAAGCGATATCATTGTACACAATTAAATAAAAGGTTTAATTGTAAGTCATAAACGAGATGAGCTGACATCAGAGTGCATAATTATGACGCTCGTTGGTAAAAAATCCTTGGCACGGTGATTTTAAAGAGCTAGCAGACAAATCATAGAACGGAAATTGAAGGAAACGGATATATGACTCTTTTTATCGGCAAGGTTTGCGCAATATCATCAAAAGAGAACGTCCAAAGCTTAGCCTACTGCTGACTCGGACTCTGCTATATCGTAATTTGGAAAGAGAGTGATTACAGTATTACGTTATTGTCTGTAAACGCTTAAATTCGCTAGAGTTAAAGACCTCCATGGCTTGTTGAATTGTATTCAATTTTTACAATTAATCTTTAACATAAATATATTACAGTACTAACTCAAGGAAAAAAATATTATAACAAGTTAAAAAAATATTTTAGAGATAATTTTAAAAATATATAAATATAAAAATATGTATAATAATAAAGGGTCCGCCATCTAACGTTTTTTTTTCAACTAGTGCTGCTGTCTGATTTGACAGATAATTAGTTTTATCCTCTCGCTGAACGAATATGGTTGTGTATACGCTTGAACAACGCTGGGAAACATTGCGACATTACTTTGAAAATCATGGTAATGTTGCAGAATGTGTGCGAAAATTGCGTACGGATTTTGGAAGAAGAGAAGCACCGTCAGAATATTGCTGCTGTGGCAGAAAGTGTGCGTGAAGCGCCATCAACATCAATTCACCGTCGTCTCAACAATTGAACATTTCGGAGACATCATTGAGATGAATTTTGCATAAAGACCTTGGTATGTCCAATTGGTTCAGGAGTTGAAGCCAACTGACCATCCAATGCGTTTTCGTTTCGCTAAGTGGACCTGCGATCGACTTACAGAAGATGCCGATTTTGCCAAAAAATCATCTTTTCAGATGAAGCTCATTTTGATCTTGGCGGGTATGTAAACAAGCAAAATTGTCGCATTTGGAGCACAGAAAACCCGCACGCATACATTGAAAAGCCGATGCACCCAAAACGAGTCCAGAGGCATTATTGGGCTATTTTTCTTCGAAAATGAGCAAGGAGTGGCCGTTACAGTCAATGGCGATCGTTATCGGGCCATGTTGAACGAATTTTTGTTCACAAAAATTGAAGAGGAGGATATTGGCAACATATGATTTCAAGAGGACGGCGCTACGTGCCACACTGGCGAAGCTACACTCGATGTTTTGCGCCCTGTTTTTGAAGATCGCATTTTCAGCCGCTGAGCTGATGTCGTTTGGTCACCTCGGAGCTGCGATTTGACACCGTTGGACTATTATTTGTGGGGTGCCCTCAAAGATAAGTTTTGCGCCGACAAGCCAGAGACAATTGACGCTTTAAAGGACAATATTCGTGAAGCCATTGATGAAATACAGCTGCACACAATCGATTATGTGCTTAAAAATTGGACCGATCGTGTAGGCTACTGCATGGCCATCCGATGCAGCCATTTGAATGAAATTAACTTTCATTATTAACCGGAAGGATTGCACTTTCAAATAAAAAAAGAAATTTGGGAAAATATTCAGCAGTTTTTTTTTATAGCATTTTCAAAAAAAAAGTCATTTGGGGGACCCTTTATGTAATGAGTAACAACGAAACTAAACATTTTTGAAAAAAATTGGTTTTTATAATTTAATTCATACTTTTGAAACAATAATAACACTGACTAGTTTAATGAAGAGAAATAATCAAAGCTTATTATTATAATTATTTATTAACAAGAAATTATAAATAAGGTGTTAAAATAAAATAAAGAGCACTAGCTACAAGGGCTTTCGGCTCGGAGGTTATAGATAACTTATAAAATTATATTGTTAGTAAGAAGGAAATTGTTTAAATTTAATATATTTTCAATGTTTATGTTATTCAAAAAAGAGTATAATTGATTGATGGTTTTTTAGGATGGTGTTAATTTTTTTTTTATTCCGTGTAGGTTGACACACCTGCTAAATGTGAAATGTTGATTGTGTTGTTGCAGGTTGAGCACAAAGGTGGGTTTTCCTTTCTTAGGATATGTTGATGTGTGCGGATGGTGTGACCCAGACGTAGGCGAATGAAATTAGAAATACATTTTCTAGAGATTGAAGATGGATAGATGGGGGCGTTGCGGTTTGTGTTTATTCTGCAGTAATAGAGTCATCCCTCATCCAATTTGAGATTTTGTTGGTTTTAATAATGTGGTTTACTTTTCTTTGAAGATCAGTTTTTGAAAATACATCAAAGGCGAAAACTGGTTTTTTGTTGCACAGATTTGCTGCTTCATCTGCAAATTCATTTCCTGGGATACCGATGTTGTACATTAGTTTAAGTTTTTTTGGGTTTTTATAAGAAGATCCCTTATATTATTTATAAGTTTGGTGTTGTGGTTTGGGTTTCGTACTGAATTTATAACTGATAGGCTATCAGATCAAATCACTGATTTACAACTTAACAACGTCCCATTTTCATTAGTTACAGCGAATGAAGAGTTGTATTCGGATTTTTATCTGTCTGTAAACACAGGATTCCAGGCTTCGGTTTTAAAGGTGTCGATAGTTGAGGCGAAGATTGATTTGTAGATATTGTTGGGGGTGTTTCCTTCATAGGATGAAGGGATGAATGTTCAATATTCCAATATTGCTTTGCCTGTATTATATTCTTTACGTGTGTTGACATTGAAATCCATAAACG
Organism: Orthonevra nobilis; assembly: GCA_963555765.1. Taxonomy (NCBI): domain Eukaryota; kingdom Metazoa; phylum Arthropoda; class Insecta; order Diptera; family Syrphidae; genus Orthonevra; species Orthonevra nobilis. The sequence goes on along the minus strand of OY743225.1, from coordinate 5,247,587 downwards.
AAGTGTGTATAAAGAAAAAATAACTTGACGAATCCATGTTCGATCGAGATGATCGAGCAAAAATTAACTTAGAGTTCAAATATTCCGGAGTTTTCGTATAAATAATTTTGTGCATAGAGATACAGTCTCCGCGTCTTAATTTCACCAACAAATTTAACATTAATTGGCATATACAAAAGTTATAGACTTTTCCCTTCGTGAAACAACTTGTAAATTTCAATGCTATATTTAGTTCTATCTCCGAGGAGGCTGAATGAAGGAGAGCGGCGAGCTCGACGTGCTGTACAAAGATGTGCATATAGGCCGGAAGGCAAAACTCCCCGTCGACTACTGTGGCCCCTGCCACATCGAGAAAATGGACAATACTCACCAGCCATGAGAGTCTTCGAATCCAAGCCAAGAACACTAGAAAACTTGTTCTAACCAACTGGAAGCAATGTGTTCAAAATCATCAAGGCGGGAAGTCATGTTTGTTGTAGGTTGCAAACTTCCGTCGTTGTCTTGGTCCTTTCAGGATAAGTGACATTATTGATAGAGCGTCGGCTGTTGATCGGAGAGGCGCAAGCTCTACGTGCTGTACAAAGATGTCGATATAGGCCGGAAGGCAAAAGTCCCCCTCGATTACTGTGTCCCCTGCCATATCGAAAAAATGGACAATGCTCACCAGCCATGAGAGTCTTCGTATCCAAGCCACCAAGTTCAAGAGGAATGGGAAAACCTAACCTCCGGTTTGAGGATCATGCGAACACTAGAAAACTTGTTCTAACCAACTGGAAGCAATGTGCTTAAAATCATTAAGGCGGGAAGTCATGTTTGTTGAAGGTTTCAAACTTCCGTCGTTGTCTTGGTCCTTTCAGAATAAGTGACATTATTGATAAAGTGTCGGCTGTTGATCGTGACTTCCTATGTTGAAATCCGGAAAGGAACAACTGACATTGAACGGTCTCGCCGTTCACGAAATTCCACTCTCATAATGCGTTCAGTATCCACAGTGAATTATAGGTGCAACCCCGCCATTTGTGTATAAGAATAAAACGCGCACGTATACATATATGGTGAAGCTGTTGTGCTTCCTTAAGGAGATGTCGTGCCAGGAATTTATGTTTTACTATATATGTGGCCTTTAACGAAACAAAGAAATCAAAAAAAAAAATATTTTTTTTTTATTTTATTACCGATACATACATAAAAAAGATTTGAGAACAATTCAAATAACTTAACAACAGTTAAACATTGTTTTAAAACTTAATTGGCTTATTCAAAGTATGCATTTTATTTCTTATCACTATTCTGATTTATTCAGACTCAATCGCTCCTGAATCATTACTTTTTGTAAGTTCTCCTGGCAGGTAAGAGCTCTTTCAAGTGGCATTCTTTTAAGTTGAAGTGCAATGCTTTTGCCAAACAAATCAAATTCGTCATCGTCGGCTTCCTTGCATCGGTCAATTGCTCTCTCCAATCTATCAACACGCCTTTCTAATTCGGCAGATGATTCACGATCTTTAATCGCAGAGCTGAATCTTTTTGCAGCGCGGCTCTCGATCTTTTCGTCTATCGTATCGTGAGAATTTGAAGAAAAACGCCTGCCCTTATTAGCAGTGGCTGCACCATTGTCTTCCGTTAGAAGTCGACATATGCTTTCAAATGCATTGATTGCTGGTGTTGACTTTGGCATGGTATTTTGATTTCCTGCAGCAGGTTGTGTCTCAACGTTGTTATTGGAAATTGTGGTAACAGAATCCACTGGTGAATTGTTCTTTAAAAATGTGTCGTATTCCTGTTCGTGGAACTTTATGTCTTCGACTTTGATATCACGGGATTCAATTTCAGAAAGTTCTTCTGTACAGTCATCCGTATTCATATACGACTCATCTTCGTCTCTCAGGATATACTGAAAGTAATAAAAATAAGACTATTGTTTAGTTAACCTTACGCAAACATAAACGATATTTTAAATAAAACGACTGAATTGGCCAGTGCGGGCGGATTTACATCAACACTTGGATCTGAAGAATTGACCGAATTTCGTGCACAAATGTTGGATCTTTATTACTAAGGCTCAGCTGTACTTCCTGAACCGAAATAGGTAGTAAAAGAATGTGTTTTCCAAAGGCCGCAATATATTAAAACGAAAAATAGATTCAGATCATATTCCAATTTCAGATTAAATTGTTTTTGTATGATGAAGAACACTAATCCAAGTTGAGGAAAGTGTTTAGGCGGTAAAATATTGTTTCAGCTTCAAACAAAAGCTTCGAGTGAAAACGACAGTCAGCTCTCGAACTTAAAATGTGACGTTCTTAGGCCAGTGCCAATGTTTACATACTTAGTAGATATTTTATGTTCAGCTAAATATTCGTTAGCAGTAACAAAAAAGTGACCACAAAGATGTATGAATAAAATAATTGACTGATTAAGTAAACTGTTAAAATGATTAGAATCATTGTCGTCGACGCTAACAATACTGCACTCATTTGAAGTGTAATGAAAATCATTTGATTTACTGAACACTTAAATATGAAAAACAGTTTCACATAGAAGATAAATATCTAAGCTTTCAAAAAACGTTAAACTATAACTCGCGCTTAAATATCTACAAAAAAAAGTAAATAAATCGAAAGTATTCAAAAACACCACTCACAGAATCCGGTGATCCAACACGTTTTTTCAAATAAACGTCTCTTAGAAATGAGTCTATTTTCTTATACCAAAACAAATGCGGCACGTAAACTTGACCTGAATTCTTCCTCTCCGAACGAAGAACTTTGTTCAACTCAGACTTGTAATTTGTGCGAACTGTTTTGATTTTATTCTTAACATCCCGGACTTGCAACTCAGGTATATTCATTTCCTTAATTATCTCCTTGTAAGCAGTTATACGCGCCTCTCTGTTTTTGTACAGCGGACTATTATTGTCCCATAGGTAGGCATATCCTCTATACAGATTTATGAACTTGTCTGTATGATTGTCACGCCACTTGAACACCATTTGGAAATGAATAACAAAAGTTAATGACTAATGAACTTCAAACGGACACTGAACGTAGAAACTGCACAACACTCAATTCAACGTGAGACTGAACAGGTTTTTTTGAAGAGTCAATTTGTTTGAAGTTTTATTCATTTTTTTTTTATTCAGTTGCGCTAGATACATAAGTTCAAGGAATGAACATGCTTTTGATGGAATGTGAATTGATTCAGTGAGTGAGTTCAACACAAAAAAAAAAATTGTCTTTACATTTGTGCAAATGAATTGTAGGTACTATAAAAAGCCGAAAGCCATGAACAGAAGAAAATTTTAAATTTATTAAAAACTTCTTCGTATAGGGACCGTTTGATTGCTCAGCGCTTGAAACATTGCGCCGAGCAGTAAAACGATTCCGAAAATAGTGCTTAGGTTCATAAAACATTGCGCCCTCTACTGGAAATTAAAAATGAAATTCACATGGAACTTGGTAGCTAAGGTTTTCGAGAAAAAAAAATCGAGTAAGTACCATGGAATGATACTTTTATTTGTTAACATCCCATCAGGAAGTTCTTGTAATCGGTCTGATTTTCGTTATTCAAAATTTTTACATTTCTCCACGTTTGGCGGTCCCAGTAGTCGGATTCCATTATTTTTAGAAAGATGTCTGTGTGTGTGTGTGTGTGTACGTACGTCTGTTTGTGCGGATTCTTTCGTACAGCCTAACTCGAGAACAAATCAAGCCTGAAAAGTGATCAATTTCACAGGGTGGTTTGAATTTTATGACGAAAAAAAAACTGTCAAAAAAAGGGACATTTTCAGTTATTCAATTAAAACCAATTTAGTTTTAGTTAGTTAGTTAGTTAAAAAAAGTTCAAATTTAATTAAATTTATAGTTTACAGCTACCTTATCAGATAAAAAAAATCTGCATAAATATATACACCGCCGTTCAGAAGTTTCCGGACAAATTCATATAAAAATTTTTTTTTTGTTTAATTTTAATGCCAAAAGTTTCATCAATATTATGCTTATTTAGCCAATTGACTAAACTAAGTAAGTTACTAACTATAGAGACTACCAAAAAGACTAAAACTGTTTTTAGTTGAGGCTATTTCATACATTGATGTGCTGCTTTCTCTATTTCCTGATCCAAATTCGGAAGTTCTTGGAAAGATGTTTCAGAAATGTCAATCCTGTAAGTCTTTCCCATGTTTTTTATCTTGAGATGGGAAGTTGATGGTATGGGCAGGCCTACTCGCACCCAAACCAATTTTTTTTTTAAATGGAATGAATCACCTTTCGGGCTTTGTAAATTTCATCATACTGCAACATACATTAAAGGGTGTAAATATTTCCAAAATTTTAACATCGATTAAATCAATGAGGAAATAATGTTCTTTTATTGAGTGTTACATTTCGTTCGTTTTTTTCTTCTGTCCTGCCCTTTTCATTCAGCTGTTTCGAAAAAAATTATGTTACTGGTTCATAACAGAAGAGAGACCCTCTATGGTCTTAGAGCCATCATTGTATTTATTTTATTTATTTTTCAATTAAATAAATACATGGTTCATTTAAGTTATTTTACATCTTATAAAATTAGAACAAGCTTTATATAGTTATTCAAATATTTATATGAACGCAAATTTTTGGAAAAGTGATAGAAAACAGTATAGTGAAGTAGAACAAGATGAAAGGAGATGAGACATCCATTAAGAGTGGTCATTAAAATATTGAAAATCATTTCTTTTTGAAAGTATTTGTGTTGGTCGAGCGTTTGATATCCGGGGGTAAAAGGTTCCAAAGTTGAACCGAGTAAACAAAAAATTGACGGACAGTAACAAGATGCCTGCGTTAAGGTGGAATTTCATGCAGCGTTTTTGGGATCTTGTGAATTGTTATTGATTTAATAGATACTCAGGCTCCCTCGTGGTTATGATATTATGTAATTGTAACAGGGTTCCGTAATTGAGCTTGATAGAGGGCATCCATTTATTTGCTTGGCATAGCCGGCAATGTCCTCACGTAGCTATTGTAGGCTACGGAGAGTTTACTTTTGGACTCATGGTTCATATTAGAAAAAATCTCGCAGCCATACAGGATAAAAGGCTGTTGGGCTGAGACCACGTAGGGCGCCATATACTTTAGCAAATAACCTATTTATATGGACATCCCAATGAAAACTTTGATCAAAGTAAATCCATAGAATTTTTTTTAATTTTCTATAAATTCAACCGAAGATGGGAGGAAAGGGTTCTTAAGATCTGCTTCGGTTGATTATCAAGGCCTTTGATTTCGTATCCGAATATCCGAATCATATTTTTCGCTGCCACGTCTTTCTGTTGTTTAGGAAACATCGAAAGAAGTAAGATTTTCTGAGATGTCGTTTATGAAGCATATGAACAGCAAGGGACTCAAACGTTTTTTGATTTGATTGCTCATTAACGTTTCCAAAACTTTGTTCAAGAAAGGCAAGATTGCAATTGGGCGATATTCTGAACCATTTTCAGTCATTGGGGAAGACTGAGGTTGTGATAATTGCATTAAAGATGTGGGTTAAGTGGGGAAGTATTGTAGGGAGGAGAATTCTCCGGGTGGATATTACCCGACCACACCGCGTTGGATTTGATTTTAAGTATGGTCTGACCAGCACATACTTCGTCAATACCGGAAAGCAAGATTGCTTCTGCGTTTTTACTGCTGGGAGAGGTCCGATTTGCTGGAGTTCTTGTATTGGACACGGAGTTAACAAATTTCTTGTTTATTTCGTCCAGATCGATGTCTTAATGAAGCCCTGCCTTTTCTGAGGTGAGGACGATTTCTCTGATTTTTTTCCAGAATTCTGAGCTCGAGTGTACTGTACTTAGTTTTAAAAAAACATTGTTTGTTTTTACGAATCAGGGAAGTAACAGCCTTTCGTGCAGCTTTAAATTCTGCCATCTTTAGATGGCATAATATCTGTATCTCCTCCACTTCGCGTACACCGTACAGCAGGTTGCGGCTTTTAATTGATTCGTATACTTCTTGTGTGAGCCATGGATATTTATCCTTTCTTATCCTTTTAACCATGACCGGCACATTCTTGCTAAACAAATAACGAATATTATTTTGGAAGTGTTCCATCTGCGTTTTAACGTTGTTTGTGTTGTAGAAAGGAGACCAATTCAGACTTTGGCAGTCGTTAAAAAGAGTTTCTAAATCGATCTGGGAATAGCTGTAAGATTTAACATTACTTTTTTTTAAACACGGCTGAAAAATGTTGGATTTAAAAAATATCATGTCGTGATGAGATAGTCTTGATAAAATTATTGAAAATTAAGTCTAGAGAAAGTAAACACAAATCGGAATTAAAATAACAAGTATGGTCTCCCTGAACCGAATAAAAGCCTATATATACTTTTCAATGAGCTACACTGACAGAAAACTGATTTTTGATAGTTCTTTCCGACCATTGCGCCCTTATGAGTCTGTTTTCATCTCGGAAACATTCTTCTAAATTAAGACCTTCAATTCTCATTGTCATAAATTGATGCAAGTCATACATTGGCATTAAAAAATATTTTAAAAAAAATCTATTGGAATCAAATTTTAAATCAATGCTTTAAGAATAATTTTATAATTCCCTGAGCGCACTCATTCTCGTCAAGATAAACATTTCATTGCGTTATCATCCACACATAAATCCTACACGTTCAGCAAGGCTGATTCACATTTCAAATGATTCATTAATGCAAATTGGCCGCTGGTCATGCACACAATGGAATTCCATTCTTGTTCAGTTAAACCGATTCAGTTGTGTGCATGAATCATAAAGGGTAAAAAAGCATATGTTTGAAAGAAAATTTGCTAATGGCAAATCGCATTGAGTACGTCCCGACAGTGCGGAGCTCCACTTCGAGAATATTGTACTAAGATCACAGCACTTATTAAAAATTCACTTATTGTTAGTTAAAATTTACAGCGAAATTAAGAAATTAGTCAAACACCTATTTTTTATCTGTCTGATATGTATTTGAAAAATTCAACTGAACTCAATTTAATTCTTCGTTATTTTTTAATTGTGTATTCTTGCATGTAATCTATGTACATTATTTACAATTTAATGCTTTTTTAACAAAAAATCCTTCAAAATTATAGAATAAAATAAAAAATAAGCAAAATGAAATTCTCGTTTGTTTTTAAAAGACAACGTGCAAAAGGTTCAATTTAAATTTTCGAGCGCTTCGCTGAAGAATTTCTATTCAGATTTAAGTAATTTTCTATGGGGAGTAGAACGTGTAGTGTGATTCAATGAAAGATCACTGAATAAAGACATAACATAACATTGTATCGCCCCACATATTTGAAAGTGTCACATGACATTCGATCAGTATGGGCAGTGATTCATGCTTTTGGTCACTAGAGTTCAAGTGGTCATCATTGTTTACATTTGCATTCATTGCACTTGGAACAAAGCGACAAGAAATATTGTACACAGAATAAAGCAAAGGGGTCAGGTTGCTTATACATACTGACCTAATTTTGGCTTAGAACAAAGGGCTCATAGGGTTATAATTTGTATAAATCGAAATGTTTGAAAGAATAAAGACAGTCTTGAAACTCAACTTGACTCACCATTATTGTGGCAGTAATTTGCTTTGCTTACAGCGAGCTACGCTTTCTACAGCACGGAAGAGCGTGCTACGCTTTGTATAGCTTAGGGGGTAGGCTACGGAGAAGACATTAGTTCTTCTAGTGAAAAAGCATCAATTGGCGATCCTTAAACATTACAAACGTTTGGTCTTCCGTCATTCATCACTGAAAACTTTCATTTTCCAAATTGTTATTTTGTTTTTGTTCGGCCATTCAGGCGGTTCTCTTTCAAACGGTCACTCACTATTTGTAAAATAAAAAAATCTTTATTTTATGAGCACCAAGAGTTCGACTTTGTGAAAAGAGCGATAACTTTTTTTAAGTGAAAATCATGTGTTCAATAATCACACCTTTTACATTGCGACTTTAACGCAGCGATTCTTTTTACTTTTTTACGCAACACACTTGGGGAATGACTCCTACAATACTGTAACATCTCTTAGCAAAATGGGAAAAAGAAGATAAGATAACAAGAGCTACTCCTGCGACTGCGGCTAATCATCTTTCCTCTTAACATCGCCTCCAGCAGTACTCTTTGCTTAGGAAAACTGTCAATTATGTGTGGAAGGTTGAGTAATAGTTGTGGCTTGTTCTGTTTCATACTTTTTTTTTGAAGGCACTTCATCGGTGTTTTCAGTGGAATGAACGATTTTCCTCGTCCTAGTTAAAGTAGTCGCCGTGTTATGCATCCACATGACGAGATTGCTTGGGTGGTCATTTCTGGTGAAACGCCTCGATTTGTTTATGACGATGCTTCGCGATATCAACATCCGGCATCGTCGTATTCTATTTCGTTTTGAGCGTCGCACAAGAGGTGCTGACCATGCAGTTTGACTGTGTGATGCTGGCACGTCTTCAATCATGAGAAGAAGAAATAAAGTTAGTTCCACACAGATAGTTGTTTGGTTTACATCGCGCATAACAAAAATTGGTGGCAGCGGTAGGATATTAGCATCGAGAATTGCTTCAAATTTCTCGAAGTAATTCATTAATTCGAAAAAGCTAATTATTGAAACGGTGGAAAATTAGAATCAAGATTTATTCTTAGCTAATGTTTTAAAACCGCGAATAGTGTTTTCATAGAATAAATTATAATTCTGAAACGGGCGGATGTAATAAACAAACATATATGTGCGTATAAATGTATAAAAAAAAAAAAAAAAAAAAACAAACGACTAGTGTGAACTCAAACATTTGTGAATAGAAAAAAAAAAAAAAAGAAATATCAAACAGAAGAAGGCGATCAGCAGCAACGACAGTGATAGCAGTGAAGAAAAAATTAGCAGTATCAGCAGAAGCAGCGATAGTGACGAAGGAAAATGAAAGCAGTCATATTATTAATTTTGTAAGTAAAAACGAATAAATTACCAGAAAATAAAGAAAAGAAAATAGTAACAAAAGAGGAAAAACGATTTGCGAATTAAATATTCCCAAAGAATAAAAAAAAAAAAAAAAAAAAAAAAAAAAAAAAAAAATTTATATAATTATTGAAAAGAAAAAAATAAATATTGTAAACAGTAAAATGGCACAATCTGAGACAGAAACTTCTGATTTTGATTTCGATCAAGAGGCTTTGGTTGAAAAATTTAAATGTATAGGTCGCACAAGTGGACGCGTGGTAGAACTAGCACTTTCGAGTATATTAGAAAACAATAAAATTGATGTTGGTGTGGTAGAAGACTACGTTGTGTATTACAACGGCAGAACGTTTCCAAGAAGCATATTTTTAATTATATTGGAGGAAGATAAAAAAACAGTAGATGTAGAGGAAGTCGTGAGGAATGCAGTTGAGGAAATAGAACAACCAAAACCAGGTCCTTCTCGAATTAAACCCGAAATTAAAAACAACTCAAAAAGTATAGAAACTAAAAGTACGACATTAAAAATAAATCAAGAAAAATCAAATCAAGAAAAAATGAGCTTAGAACTTTTATTTAAATTAATTCCTCCATTCGATAGTGATACAAATAAACTACATTATTTCACGTCTAATGTAGATAGTGCCATGTCGCTGGCGTCAGGATCACAGAGAAATTGTTTACTACATTTCATTAAGAGTAGAATAACAGGCAACGCTGAAACTATTCTCATGAATAAAGTAATTGAGTCATGGGAAGATTTAAAGATAGAATTAAATAAGAAATTCAAAGAGAGATATTCGACCATACAACTTCACTTAGAAATGACAAAATTGCAACAACAGGGCCATGAAAACGTTACGCAATATATTCAAAGAGTAGAAACTCTACAAAGAAGACGTATTCAAGACGTAATTATTAATACTGAAAATAAATTACTGTTTGAAGGGCAATGCCAAATGATAGAACAGGACATGTTAAGTGCTTTCGTTAATGGATTAAGAGATGATCTTGGAACGTACGTTAATAGCCAGAGACCATCTTCTCTATCCGAAGCCTCATCCCTTGCAATTCAAGAACAAACTAGGCTTAACGGCAAGAGGGCGGTACAGACTCGTTACAGTAACAATGTATCAAGGAATGCTATTCATAACATTGTAAAATGTTATAACTGTAATAAAATCGGTCATATTAGTAAGAATTGTTTAGCTCCAAGGAGAACACAATTCAGTGACAATAGATATTACGAAAGCGGTAATAATTATCATCCACCAAGGGCATTCAATAGCGAAACGCGAAACTTACAAAAGTCATATCCTCAAATAGAAAAACGCGCAAATTTTCGGTCAAAGGAACAATAAGTGGGGATATTGTTTCCTCAAAATACAATAGTCCTCACATAATCTTAAGATATGATAGGAAGTGTTATAAGTTTTTAATAGATACAGGAGCGTGTATAAGTCTAATAAGGACAGGTGTTATATATGAGGAAGACGTAAATTTCAATAACGTAACACATTTTATAGGTATTGGTAAATCCAATAAGTATACAATAGGAACTGCGGATATAACAGTGGAAGCATACAATCAAAAGATTAACGAAATGCATTTGATCAAGACACGGTTTAACGTAGTTAAGGATGGTGTAATAAATTATTATGATGGTATTATAGGAATGGATTTTCTTATAGAATTAAAATTTTGTATCGATTTAATAAAGAAAGTAATGTTTAACGACGATATGAATATAGAACTTATTTTCGAAAAGAATAATGAAAACGGAGCAGTAGAGTATCACTTACAAAAAAATTCAAAGTGTAAGAGTTTAAATAATGAAAATCACCCAAGACTATCTTCCTTCGAATGCGAAAATCAATTTGCAGATGACACTGTAGAAATACGTCAAGGTTGTATGATTTCGAATAACTCTGAAAATAATGAAAGAATAGATGAACTTTGGTCAAAATTACGAATTGATCATTTAATTGAAGAAAAGGAAATCGAATCGTTAAAGACAATAGTAAAAGAAAACGCAGACGCTTTTGCGTTAGGCGACGAAAAGCTAACGGAAACTAATGTAATAAAACATCACATTCGTACTATAAGTGACGTACCTATAAGTGCGAAGACATATAGATACCCCAAAGTACATGAACTGGAAGTTAAGAAACAAATTGATGAACTCTTGAGAGATGGTATTATTAGACATAGCGTTTCGCCTTGGTCAAGTCCTTTATGGGTAGTACCAAAGAAATTGGATGCTAGTCAGATTCCCAAATGGAGAATGGTGATAGATTTTCGAAAGCTTAACGAAATCACCATATCTGACTCTTATCCAATTCCGAATATAACAGAAATCTTAGATCAACTGGGTGGTGCTGAGTATTTCACATGTTTAGACCTTAAATCAGGATTTCATCAAATCCCTCTGAGCTCAGACAGTATTGAGAAAACGGCATTCTCAACACCGTATGGCCATTATGAATATACAAGGATGCCATTCGGGTTGAAGAACGCTCCATCTTGCTTTCAACGCATGATGAATAATGTTCTTAATGATTTGTTGGGTAAGGAATGTTTCGGATACATAGACGATATTATTGTTTACGGTAGAAATTTAGAAGAGCATAACGATAGACTAAGGAATGTACTCAAAAGACTAAAATGTGCCAATTTGAAAATACAAATGGACAAATCAGAGTTTTTGAAAGACAATGTTGAATATTTGGGACATCTTATAACAAGTAAAGGACTACTGCCTAATAAAGATAAGGTCAAAGCAATAGATAATCTCCAGAAGCCTAGAAACGCCAAAGGACTTAAAAGTTTCTTAGGAATGATAGGATATTATCGCAAATTTATTAGAAACTTCAGTACGATAGCAGCTCCATTATTTAAGCTTTTAAAGAAAAACGTAGATTTTATATGGAATAATGAACATTCCACATGTTTTGAAGAGTTAAAAAAACGTTTAAGACAATTTACGCTTTTGCAATATCCTGATTATAATAAAGAATTCGTTATAACAACAGATGCAAGTGGAATAGGAATCGGTGCGGTGTTATCTCAGGAAAGTTCTGGAAAGGAATTACCCATACATTTTATTAGTAGAGTTCTAAACAAAGCTGAAGTAAACTACAATACAACAGAAAAGGAATGCCTGGCAATTGTTTGGGCAATTCAACAATTTAGGCCGTATATTTTTGGAAAACAATTTAAGATTAAAACCGACCATCGACCACTCACTTGGCTTTTTAATGTCAAAGATCCAGGTTCACGATTAATAAGATGGCGATTAAGATTAGAAGAATATGACTATCGCATTGAATACAAGAAAGGGATTGATAACATTGTAGCTGATGAGCTTAGTAGAAATCTGGTATATCCTGTCGAAAAATCACAGTTAACCAAAGAGGTAAGAGAAAACATAAGAGATATATTTGGAACGGATGAAGACGATGAAGATGAGGAAAACGTGTTAAGGAAAATTTACAATGAAGTATATAGCGAAGGATATGATCAAAATAAAGAAAATGACATGAATATTGCAGAAAATATAAACGAAATTAGTGAAAATGAATCAGAAAATGGTGAAAATGAAAATAAAGTTGTAATTTGTAATGTTGATGAACAACAGAAAATTATTAAGGAATATCACGAAAGCCTTATTGGTGGACACGGAGGACAGAAAGCGACAATAGCTAAAATTAAAGAAAAGTTTTATTGGAAAAATCTTAATGAAGACGTTATTAAATATATTCAAAAATGTTCTACTTGTCAGAAACAGAAGATCAATCGTCACCCATGTAGAAATCCAATGAAGATAGTTACATCTGCTGACTATAGTTTGGAAAAGGTAGCCTTAGATCTTACAGGACCTTACGTAGAAAAAAATAAAACGCTTTATTGCCTAACAATTCAAGACGATTTAAGCAAATTTATAAAATACGTTCCCATAGCTGATAAGAAAAGTGAAACAGTAGCTAGAGCTTTCACGGAAGAATGGATTTTAAACTTTGGCATTCCTAAGTTTATTTTAACGGATAATGGCGGTGAATTTATCAATGACTTGATGAAGGAATTATGTAAATTATTTAAGATAAAACACATTAAAACAAGTAACTTTTATCCTCAATCCAATGGATCTGCTGAAAGATCTCATGCGCGCCTAGGGGAATATTTAAGGTCAGTGATTAAAGACAAAACTAATCCGGAGTATTCGAAATTATTCCGTTATGCAGCACTTTGTCACAACACTACCATACATAATGGTACAGGGTTTTCTCCGTTTGAAATGATTTTTGGTAGAAAGGCAAATATACCCAGTGAAATTAATAGTTTAAAGTTTAAGACAACAAAAGATTATACACAAGAGTTACAGTTAAAATTGTTACGTATGGAATCAGAGGCAAAGAAAAATCTTTTGAAAATGAAACACAATGCTAAAGCTAGATATGATAAGAAATTAGGTAGGAAGATAGTAGACTTTAAAATAAACGATTCAGTTCTAATACTAAATGAATTAAGGGATAAACATGGAGATAAATATTTAGGACCCTTTAAAGTTATCAAGGTTTTTGATGATTCAGTAATAATAAGACGAAACAGGAAGCCTATGAAATATAATAAAAGTAAAATAAAGCTCTTTATGAAATAGAAGAAAACATAATCTAATGTATTATTTTATTAAATTTTTCAGTTTGATACAAAGTATTTCTTCCATAAAATGGGAAAGTTTACCCTTAAATGGAATTTATTTCAAAAACATAGGAGACCTGAGATTAAAAACTGGAAATTTTTCAATTATAACGACCATCAATTTGGATAATGTAGAGGATCAAATTAATATAATTTATAACACTGTTTCAAGTGTCCATGAAAGTTGTTTATTTAATATACCGGAATGTATAGAATTCGTGAAGAAGGGTAAAGTAAAAATAAATAATCTTAAACAAAATTTGAAAATAGTTTACCAGTTAGTAGGTGTGGAAAAACGTTTGAAACGTGGTCTCTTGAACATAGTAGGTTCGGGATTAAAATTACTTTTTGGTACTTTAGATAACGAAGATGCAGAAAGATGTGAGGAAGCTATTAGAATTTCAAGAGAAAATTCGGAATACGTTCATACGAGCCAACAAAACGAGATAAAGGTTTTAGACGGATTAAATAAACAAAATCAAATTTTAAAGGAAGCATATCATGAACTAGGGAATATAACCAAAGTAATATTAACTGATTTAGAGGAAATTTCCAATAGTGTTAATAAAGATCGTGTTAATTTTATTATAAGAGATTATTTCATTGAATTCAAGCTTAAAGTGCATTTTTTAATAGAACATACTGAGTTTGTATTAGATCAACTTATACAATCCATCTTATTTCTTAAAGATAAGGTTATTCATCCAATTGTTATAGAACCTAAGAAATTTATTGAGTTACTTAAGCAAAGCAAAGATGAACCTGAAATGTTATTTACACCAAGTCTACAAACATATAATTTAATTATACAAGAATCAAATTTTGTGTGTTATACGAAAAATAACAGATTGGTTATTATCATATCTGTGCCATTAGTTGAAACTTTTAAATCAGACGTTTTTGAAATGACTTTTGTGCCTTTTAAAAAGAATGATGCATTTTACATATTAGATCAAAAATACAGTTATTTTGTAATAAAAGATAATAAAGAAGAATATGCAATGAGTAACAATTTAGTGAAAGATTGTAAAATTATTAATAATTATTTCATTTGTAATCAATTAAGTTTTAAAAATAGTATTTCTGATGAAGATTGTGCTTTATCTATCTATATGAATAGAAAGCAAAGGAATTGTATTATCAAACAGATTCCTGAGTATTCTGAAATATTTCATAAAATTGTTGAGAATAAATATCTGTATAACCTAAATGAAGAAACTAAATTCTCTTGCAAATGTAAAGATAAAGAATTAGTACAAGGAAAACTACACGAAATAGGAATTTTATATCTTGATGAAAATTGTATTTTCGAAACTGTTGAAAATAGAATTGTAACTAAAAATGTTGAATATAATGTCGAAAATAATGATGTTTATAGATTTTCCGAAAATGATTGCTGTTTAAATGTAAAGATTAATGATTTAAACTCAGAACCTTTAGATTTACCTAAATTGAAGCTAAAAAGCTTAACAAACTTAAAAGATTTAACTATAGAAATAAGGAACCAAGAAAATTTTGTATCACTTAAGTTAAAGGAAATTCCTCCTCGTGTACAGGGTATCATAATGGGTACTGGAGGAATAGTTTTAACAATTGCTTCAATATATTGTATATTTCGATATTGTGTAAAAGGTAATATTACCATATTCTCAAAATGTTTTAATCGAAAGGTCAAAAAGCCAATCAAAGAAAAAGAAAGAATTGTACATTATTATAATGATAGACCGAAAACTTTACAGAAGCGTCCCAATTCGAGAATCCTTAAATTTGAAGATTTCGAGTGAATAATTATGTAATTAAATTTTCTTGTAAAAATTTTATTTAAACAATAAGTATGTATAAAGAATTATTGTTTAATCTTAAGTGGGGAGGTGTTATGCATCCACATGACGAGATTGCTTGGGTGGTCATTTCTGGTGAAACGCCTCGATTTGTTTATGACGATGCTTCGCGATATCAACATCCGGCATCGTCGTATTCTATTTCGTTTTGAGCGTCGCACAAGAGGTGCTGACCATGCAGTTTGACTGTGTGATGCTGGCACGTCTTCAATCATGAGAAGAAGAAATAAAGTTAGTTCCACAGAGATAGTTGTTTGGTTTACATCGCGCATAACAGCCGAACTTCATCGAAAATTGGGCCCACAAGGTGAAATACATGGCGCATAGCTTTCACTTTACTTTATCCTTGGCATGATGACTGTTTTCCAGCATTTGTCTGTCGGCCTTTGCAGCAATAGGTAAAGCATTTGATTATTGAATGGTTCAATTATTTGTTTCAAGATTTCTTAATCTCAACGAATCATTCAATGACCTCAAGAGATTTGTGCGGTATGAGAAAAAATGTATCGTTTGATCGAGATTATATTCCTTTGGACAGAATCGAAACTTAAATAATATTATTTGAATTTTTGTTATTTCTTTTGCTTAAAATATTTTTTTCTATAAACAATAATTCTAAAACTATTCTTGTTTAATTTGTCTATTAATTTCGGCTAGAGATGATTCTCTGACTTGGCTATAGAAATATGGAAATGCCTCTTTTGAATTTGAGAAGTTAATTTTCATAGTGTTTGCTTAATAGAAATCATATTCGTCAACAATCAGTTCGAAATTCAGAGGCCTCATAAAGAAAACATGGTTCCGAAATTGCTCTACGGAGAATGTTTGAAATACTTGCACATGACAGTAACCAAACCTTTTCAATATTACACAACGCCGCTTTATTTTGTTGTACAATGGTTCTTTTGATTCGCACAAAGCAATGAACCATCTGAGTCGATTTACCCTGAACCTTCTGAGAAGATCCTTTACGTTTGTGAGCTGGTGAGTATCGCGTAAGAGGTACTGGAAAGAATGCTTGAATACATTCACAGAGGAAAGTATACCTCGCTGCTCGAGTTTTTCTTGGCAGCTTCTATTTATGTACCCCTTTCCTAGCCTTCGTCTATTCGGAGGTAGATGATTGCATAGTGGCCGAATTACAGTTCTGCATTGTGACCACACAAATGTAATATTGATGTTTATGGCAGGCAATGGTTTATTTGAGTCTTTCATGGATACACACTGTATGCTTTATTTCCCGGTGCTCGGAGGTTGCCTGTTTCATGTTTCTAGCTAAGGAAAGTTGGATTTGGTTAGCAGTTCACTTGTCTGGAATAGTCAGGTTTCTGTATGAATCTTTTTTGAGACATATTTTTTATTTATAGCGAATTTTCGAGTACTTGACACCAAAGCCAAGCTCGATCATAGAATTGTATCTTCACAGCCTTCAGCTTTGTCGGTGCAGCCATTTATACTTATGGAATGTGGTCATCGTTCTTGGCTTCACGAATCCGCATCTTTTATGACAACTGAAATGTGTGGTGCATTCGTTCAATTAATGTTACCGATTCAATCAAGTGATTTCCTGTAATCCTATAATACCCGCGTTATCTTGCGTGAGGTTTGCTTCCAATTGTAGTGTTCTTTCATTTTTGTTGGCTTCGTTTTTAAAGTCTGTGTTTATCTGATGCAACGCTCTCCGGATGGGTGGTTCGGTGGTAAAAGCGGAATAGTATATTTATTTTTTTTAAATAATAGAATTTATTGGAGATGTTTATGTCTGGGATTGCATTCCGAGACCAAGCGTCTTGCGTCAAGATGTCAGAAGTTCAGATCGTAGCACAAAAATGTATTTCTTAAATTAAAAAAAAAAAAAAACTAGCTGGTACATAGAAAGAAGATTCAAACTTCTGAAACGATTAATGCATTTTCTGTGTTTAATTTCTTAAATTATAAATATCTTTACAAAAAAATTTAGATTTTAGTAAATAATTTTCATAACATTTTACATAGTTGAAGAAGTATTTGTTTTTTTTTATCTTCTCTCATTTGTTTTTAATTTTATAAATTTGTTTTTAATTAACTTATACTTATGAAAGTGTAATGTGTATTTTCCTTTTCTTCATTAAAACGTTTTCGCTCAGAGAACCTTTTCTCTTTTCCAAGACAACAAGCTTCGAACAAAAATAAATAAAGTTAAACATGTGCTGAAGGAATGCGACATTTTTTTCTGGGACAAAAATAGAAAATCAAACGTTATTGTAAAAATAGGGGAAAAAATAAACAACAAAAAAGAATATATATATTACTAGTCGGCCACTTTAAGCATTAATCGAAATGCCAGATTTCGCGGCGGGGAGGGCATACGCATGACTTTTGTGTGCCCTACAGATGCGAGGAAAACTTCTCATAGAATGATGAAAGCAAAACGGCTGTCGTGGGATTGTAATACTCTTGTCATTGGGTTAAATCCTTTCCGTAGGCAAGTGGTGATGTATTGGTGTTGTGATTGTTAGCGGTGAGCGCAGCCACGAAATTAGCAGTTTGTTGTAGTTCCTTCAAAATGGATTAAATATTCAATGTAATTTAATATGAATTCAGGCATAATAAACCCACCTCGAGCTCTTTGAGAGCTTTCATGATTTTATTTACATCCAAATCTGTGGAATCCATACATTTCTTTGACGCAGCCGTGGCGGGAGCAGTCTTAATTTTATCATTGGAACCAGGCGAATCGCTTCGACTGTCTTGATGGCCTGATTTTTTGTATTTATTTTTATTTAATTGAGACAGTGAAGACGAAGAACCTCGCGCCTGATAGACACCCACAATTTCAACCCCGTCCGATTCACTACTGCTGTCGCGTCGAATGTTTTCGGTCTTGTATTGAACGTTGGCATGCGGGTGTACATCTGCGGTCGACTGTTGGCGATTTTTGAGACGTTCCGTCGACTGTGATTTGCTGGTGTGATTTATGAGCTGGTTGGACGTATTGATTATTTCTGTGGCCGACTTGAAGTTATCGATATTGATCACATGTGTATTATTGTCCACAGTTAATGTATTGCCCATACCGGCGGAATGTTGCGGCTGTGGCGTAGTCGATACCGATGAAGAAGTCGAAGATGGAGATGACATGATACTGTTGATGCTGTGATCAGTACGTTTTGAAGGAGAAACCAGATCCACGAGGTTTTTGGACATATTTACATTGCCAGTGGACCTATAGCTATTTAGATTTTGGTTGGGATTTGCATTGTTGTTATTATTGGTCATACATCCACTGGAGGATTTATCACTTTTCAACCCAGGTTGACTCTGACTGCTACATAAGTTGAGGGGACTACTGGTAGTTGATCGATGCACTTTACTAGAGGACGAATAAGTCTTTGTTGAGTGCAAATCTTCAGTAGAAGCATTACTATGGGCCGGCAAAAGTTTTGTAACATCACTCTGTTTCATATTTGCACTGATTAATTCACTTGAGGATGCCATTGCGTACATGTCGCTCGCGTTTAATGGCAGTTTGCTGCTAGTGATTGAAACTTCTTCTTGGTTTGAATTTTTTGACTTGTCTGCAGAGCACATCGCATCAGGTGTTTCGTCGGGTTTCTTGTTCTCTTTCAGCTTTTTAGGCACGTTCTTTCTCTTATCGATTTCTCGTTTCAACTCTTCATATTTCATCCAACCGCTGGGCCAGATGTTTGTTACTTTATCCTTCATGAAATTACCAACAAAGTCTTCAAAGGTTTCCTTCCGAGTGGACAGAACCGTGTACGACATCCTACGCACCTGATAAAGCTCATAAAGCAGGGCCCTTGAAAAAGAAAACAGACACATACAGCAATTATTATTTTAGTTTTTTTTATATGCAGTCTTACCTAACATTTTCTGTCCATTGGAATCGCTTTTTGGGCATTTTTGGCGCGTTCTCCAATTTATGTAAATCAACGCCAGCATTAAGTGACCTTTAATAAGAGTGAAATTAAATATTTTTGAATCCGCTGTTTTTTGCATAACCATAACTTCCCAATAAGACTTCATATCACAAAAAATATGAAAGTAACGACAAAGCCTGATATAAGAAGAAAATAAGGATACTGGCATAGACCACGAGGAGACGAACTACTAGCGGATACAGAACGAACATCGCCGTCATCCAAGAAATGCTATGGAATGGGCAGAGCAAAAGGAGGATGTATATCTGCGAATCAGACTTAGCAGGAAATCAGTTTCGGACAAGAAAGCAAACGTTTGAAAACAATTTGCATTAAGCCTGAATTCGCTTCCACAATCCTTTTCAACTGCAAAGATCGGCAACGAATTATTTTTGGGATCCAATCAAGCTGATCACGTTGCCTTGGGATGATTTACAGTCCCCTAAGCGCAAGCTTCAACCAAGGATTGTATGGGCTATAAGCTATCCAGTATTCAACGGATAACTTGGCACCCGAAGGTTTTTTGAACCGACTTAAGAATGACACAGCCGTCAAGTAAGGCCCAATATTTAAAAAAAAAAAACTAACATCAACCAACTGAGTGTACGCGTAAGAATCGGCTATCTCTTATTATGAATACTTACTGGAACTCTTCATATGCTCTCAAATGTATTTGATACTGTTGTAAAATGTTTGGCATCACATCTGTGACTGATTTTCGAAGCTTGACAAACGCCTTCTTTGTTTTGGTCTTTTCCTGATTGATTCGCAATTGCTTAGCTTTTCGCAATAAGAAGTACTTGGGCAACAAAAGTTGAAACTCCAAGTGAGCAAAGACCGTATTCCTTACATTTTTATCCAAACACGCGTCATCGATTCTGCAAAAATAAAAAGAAGTATTTAGATACTAAATTAGTTTATGAATTTCTTTCATTTACAACCTTAAAAATACTTCAGTAAGTTTTTCATCGAATTGGAATTTCTTTCCAGTTCGATTGCTTGATTTGGCATTTTCTTTCATATCCTGTATGTCTCTGAATAATTCATCACTTAGTTCTGGTAACTTGGAATCACAGGGACGTAATTCTTAAACGAGAATTTGCACAAATTATCAAAAGTTCCTGCAAGATTTAAGTACCACTTACTGTCAGTTTCCTCCTCAGAAGTTTTTTTCGACTTTTTCGCGCTTGGTTCTTCATTTAAATCGGTGTCGTCGCTAGAGGAATCCGATCCTGATGCAGCTTTAACTTCGCCGTTAGCTGTTTTGGTCTTTAGTTCTTCCTCTTGCATTTTCAGGAAATTATCCCGTTTCGCCTTCAGCATGTCCTTTACTGTAGTTGTCTTAACAGTTCGCTCGCCGACGCGACTCTTTTCTTTTGCATTACTCTCTGAACCAGCATCATCGTCCTTTGGCGATGCAGAAGCCGACACAGTTACCGAAGACGCAGCTGATGTCGTTGTTGAGCCCTTGCTTTTAGATGACTTTTCTTTATCGCTACTTTCTTTGTCCGAATTTGTCTTATGGCGCTTTTCGTTTTGAGCTACATTCTTTTGTTTACTGCTTGTGCTTTTTGGTTTCATGTTCTGCGAGGCATTATTCACTTGGTTTCCTGAGGTTGTTGTTGCCGTAATTGCTGAAGGCCCGTCAGTATCATTATCATTTTTATCTTCTTCAGAGGATCCAGACTCCTCTGAAGATGAAGACAACGTTCTCTTCCTCGCTTTGTTTGGCATTTTAATGATTTCATCAGTTTTTTCAGTACTGGACAGGTGCTTGAACACCAATGCACCGGAGTTTATGTAGAATCCACCCTCCACCGTTTCGACCTCTTCAGGTATGATCTCATCATACTGAAATCGGAATGTAACAACGTATTTCGGACACTGTAAAACCTACTTACCGCTTCCGTATTATCTATAAACGAATCATTTTCATCGTAACCAAGTCCTATGTCACAGAAATCATCTTTTTTGCTTCGACCTCGCCCGCTTGCATAGGTGGTTCCATATTTTTTTTCTAACTCCTTGGCTATTCTAGCGACGTCATCATCGTTCTCCTCAAAAGGATCAGCGAAACCATTTTGCTTGCTTTTGAGCTTTTTTAACTTTTTCTAAAATAAAGAAAAAATAAAAATTTAAAACATGAGAAACTACACGGATAAGATTTGAAGAAGAAAGAAAATGATCAAGGAGTTGTAATGCAATGATCGAGACAGTGTTAATATAATCACTGCTTCACTTGCTAGTCTATAAGTTTCCCATTCACGGTTGAGTTTTCCGTTTTTTTTTTAAATAAAGTAAAATCGTTATTCCTTACGTGACAAGGTATTTATTATAAACGAGTGTAAAAAAGGAGTGTCATTGAGGGAGATTTCTTTAAAATATGAATAACCAGTTTTCGATTTGTACCTGAAAACAAAAGATTGAATGTTTCCAAATCGAGACTTTTTGCGAGGACCGGTGAATTGAGAAAAATAGAATGTAATCTTTTTCAGAGTTTTCTCAAGAAGCGCAATAACAACATTCCAATACGCGGTATAGTTCTTAAATTAAAAGCTCAAGAATTTCATAGGAAATTTTGTGAAAGATCATGTTGTGCAACTTATGGTTAGCTATTTAAAAATGAAAAAAGGTTTGGAATCAGACTTCGTAAGCAATCAGGTGAGAAATTGTCTTCACAAGTGGAGCTGGTTGAGTCGTTAAAAAAAAAAAAATAACAGCCGTTATAAGCTAGAATCAGTAATCTAAGGAAGCGATGATGAAACGGGACGTTCTTGGAATATGTTGCCTGATAAAACGTATGTCCATTCAAGCGAATACAGTGCTCCAGGCGAAAGTTGTTAAAAGGACTGACAATTTTGGTGTCTGCAAATACTTCGGACACAAAAAAAAATAAGACCGTTGATTATTGGAGTCACAAAAAAAAATCGGGCGCTTCGGTACAAAGCGCTACCGGTGGATAACTTCCACTCTAAAAGTGCATGGATGAACGTTTAGATTTTTAAAGACTGGGTTTTCAAAAGCTTCGTCCCACAGATTTGTTAGCCAAAAGTGTTTCCATAAAAATATACTCAGATCTTGCCAAAAAAGCATTGCTTATAGTAGGTAATGCACCGGGTTATCCGCCTGTCAGCGAACTTATAAGGAACACTGTTCAAGGAAACATATGGATAATTTTTATGCCACCGAACAGTACTCCTCTTATGCAACCGATGGACCAGAACGATATTCGGCTAGTTAAATTGCACTTTTAAAGCTGTAAACTTACAAAAAAAATCTAGGTATTATATGACTCGGTTTCTGCAATTGGAACATTATTTAAGTACTGAAGGAATATTTTAAACATCAAGTTAGAAGATTTTGATGAAGAACACAATACTACAGAACACTCAGTCTAGGTAACAACGTTTTTCCGGAGGTAGGTTTACAAATTTCAATTGTTTTTTGTTAATAAAGCTAAGGTTTTAAAATCTATTTTAGTGTTCATTAACTGCTGATGATCTTGTTAAATGGAACAGTTTTGCTTGGGAAGATTTTTACGAACAGGAAGAGATATAATTTTAAGTGGAATCGAGGACGAAAATAATCTTCCTGAGACGCGCAATGATAAAAAAATTAAACAATCAGAAGCAATAAATTGGTTCAGTAAATGGTTCAAAAAAGCTTGGAGGGAACCAAAAGGCAAACAAATATTATACTAAAGCCTTCTTTTCCACATCATATTATGTTATGTTTACTAAAAACTCTTTAATTTCATTGTTAAATCACTTGTTTTTTATATTTAAGTATTATTTAGCAAAAAAAAAAAGCGATCGAACGAATTTTTCGTAATAACGATTGACTATGCATTATATAATATGTACGTTGTACTGGACGTCCACTGCAATAATGAATTATTAAATTATAAGCCTTACTTCAATTTTACATTCGAGATAATGTTTCTCTTAAATCTTAAAATACGTTCATTCTCTGATTTTAGTTCTTTGAGTAGTTAATTGAATATTTTAAAAACCATATGAAGAGTTTATCGGCAACTTCTCGTCGTTTTACAAGAATTTGCAAATCGATCAATTTGAGTTGATATTCGTACGAAGGCAAGTTGCATCTATCAACCCAGGGTAAGCCGAGTAAAACGAAACAGATAAATCTGCGTTGGGCTGCTTCGATTCTGATCGAATGTGCGTCATAATAAGGAGACGAAACTTGGATGGCATATTCGACAAGCCAAAGGTGACATAAAGAGACCTAGAGACAAGTGTGGAATCCGCTCTACATATGACTCGATCGGTATGTGACAGGAAATTGAGTTCTTTATCGCAGAAAACACTAAGGTCACAAAACGAATCAACTAGGGGAACAGGGGTTCCGTTAAAGGAGTATGTACGGGGAGGCTGAGGAAGACGCTTGCGTGAATAGGTAATAGATTTACACAAATATCGTTCCTTTTTATTGTTTTCCATAGGAATCACGATCTTACTAAACAATAAGTTTGCACGAATTTTCTGATTCATGTGTTACCAATAGAGCGGGAATTCTTCAGTTCGTGGGGGGGAAAACTATTTTCACTATATTTCAACAACAAGGGATTGTTCACCTGAATGAATTAAAACCACTAAACGCGATTCACACATAGCACGAAGTCTCGAGCTGTGAGCATGTGAGCAAACGTTTGACAACAATCTGCATTAAGGCTGAATTCGCTTCCAAAGATCGGCCAAGAATTATCTTTGGGACTGCAAAAAAAAAAAAAAAAAAACGCCAATCCAATCAAGTTGATCACGTTGCCTTGGAATGATATACAGTCCCCCAAGCGCAAGGTTCAACCAAGGGCTATCCAGTATGCAACGGATGACTTGGCAGAATCGACACTAGAACGACACAGCGGTAAAGGAAGAGTTAATATTTACAAATACGTCAAATGTTTGGCATCACATCTGTGACTGATTTTCGAAGCTTGACAAACGCCTTCTTTGTTTTGGTCTTTTCCTCATTGATTCGCAATTGCTTAGCTTTTTCGCAATAAGAATACTTGGGCACTAAAAGTTGAAACTCCTGGTGAGCAAAGACCGTATTCCTTACATTTTTATCCAAACACGCGTAATCGATTCTGATGACGTATTCATTATTCCGTAGACGATATGGTTAAGCCTCGCTAGCATGTATGATCTCACTTGTTAGATATGCCAGGGCATGGCCATTTTATATTTTTTAAAACGGCAAGATAGTGTGCCATCCTAGTCTTTGATTTATTTCGAAAGAACTAAGGGAGGCCAACATGAATTTTATTCGAAATTCTTTTGTATCTAAATGTATTCCTTATAGACTTATTCTACAATTTCTGTAGTTCAGGATTCAAACCATTGTGCTGTATTCAGTCGGTTATTCAAATTTGCGTGCACATTGACTAACTAAAAAGGATGTGCTGTAATTTTATTAAATCTTTATTATATAAGGACATTAAACTCTTAAGAGCTCCATGGTGTTCGTTTTTTTTCTAAATTTTCTCATTAGGAATATAAAAGCAGGTTCCAGTTTTAAGACAATTCTGAAATATTGTTATAAACGGTGATGAGTGAAACTAGGTTTTTTGTTTATGTAAATAGCATAATGGTTAAAGAGTGCATATAATCCATTTGGACTCTCAAGGCATTTCCGAAATAAGATAAAGCAGGAAACCAAATGTTTTCCCGGTACGCAAAAAACTCCTAAAAAACAAGACGGTATAATAATATCAACAACAAAAAGCAATGGTTCTTATAAAAGAACCCGATTTGAATGGTCACAACATATGTAAAGGTTTATACTAGGTTAAATGTATCAAAATGTTTTTCTTTCCCCAACTTTGTAATTTTTTTAAATAAACACTATGCAAAAGTCGTGTACAAAATGTTTCATACAAAGTCATTATCAAAGTTAAACCACCATTCAAACAAGAACTATGCGACCACCCTTTTTGTTTAATAATCGCTCTTAATCTCTTAGGGATTGACTTTTTTGTGTAATCAGCTGTAATATTTTGTTATTCCTGTGTAAGAACTCGTTTTTGTTGCCTTACTAATAAGTGGCTTTCATCTTGTAAACAGTGCCTAATGTCCATCACGATGAAGAGCTCTTCGAATGGTTTTCGGGTTGATATGTTTTTTTTAAATCTGTCTTTTGAGCTACCGGCTCGGAAGATATAATAGGACTACCGGTTGAAAATGTCGTTTTTTTTTTCTAAAATCAACGCTTTATTGAGGAAAATTAGATATAAATTCAATATTCAAATTATTGCCCATCGCTAGCCACACATTTTTCCTATTTTTCTGGAAATTCATGGATACCCGTTCTGAAAAAATCGACCGTTTGGGCCGCAATCCACGAATCGATCCATTTTTTGACACCATCGAAATGACGGAAATGCTGGTCAGCCATGCCATGTTGCATCGATCGAAAGAGATAGTAATCGGATGGCGCAAGGTGTGGACTATACGGCGGGTGGGGTAGGACATCCCATTTGAGCGTTTCAAGGTAAGTTTTAAAGACATTTGCAACATGTGACCGAGCATTGTCTAACTTTATCGTGTCTTGCGATCGTTTTCGGCCGTTTTTCCTTCAGTGCTCGGCTCAAACGCATCAATTGTTGTCGGAAGACCTCGCCTGTAATTGTTTCATTCGGTTTTAGCAGCTCATAATACACAACACCCTTCTGGTCCCACCAAATGCACAGCATAACCTTCAGGCCATGAATATTCTGAACGGCCGTCGATGTTGAGGCATGTCCGGGGTATCCATACGTTGCCCGACGTTTTGGATTATCGTAATGTACCCATTTTTCATCACTAGTGACGATTCGATGCAAAAAAGACTTCTTTTTGCGGCGTTCAAGCAGCATTTCGGATAAGCGAAATCGGCTTTCGACGTCTCGTGGCTTCAATTCATACGGCACACAATGTCCCACCTTTCGGATCATTCCCATTGCTTTCAAATGATCGGAAATGGTTTGCTGAGCGACGCCAAGTGAATTTGCAAGTTCTTTTTGCATTTGTGACGGATCTTGGTCGAGCAATGCCTCCAATTCATGGTCTTCAAACTTTTTCACCTGGCCGGTTCGTTCTTTGTCTTCGGTGTCGAAATCACCATCTTTGAACCGCTTAAACCACCGCTGACACATTCTAACATTTATAGTATAGCCCGGGTAAGCTTCGGTAAGCAATTGATGCGCTTCGGTTGTTTTTTTCTGTAAATGAAAGAAGCATATTAAAACTTCCCGCAAATGTTGTTTTGATGGCACGAATGTAGACATTTTACAGCTTTACAAAAACTTGTGTGCTTTCACTAATGACCAATAACCTAGACTAAAATAATTAGACAATGACATGAAGTTTCTGATGTGACAGCTGTCATGGTCAAAATTCACCTCAGAGCAATAGATATGAAGTTGTCTGCAATAACGACATTTTCAACCGGTAGTCCTATTAGATAGTCATGGGCTCTTTTTTAAGTGTCCGTACGATTTGCACCTCTACGTGCGGAGCTCTTACAAATAGAATTGATCTTAAACCGCTTTACTACATTCAAAAATTGAAATCAACTTCTTGACGCTATTTTTCTTTCTTCTTCAATGTGTTTTTTTTTACCTACGAGTCATGACTTCGGTCATTTAATTTAATTAAATTAATAACCGGAGCTTCTCTGTTACACAAATAAAAGTAATGATGCCAATGTGCAAAATCTTCGGCGCGATCTTTACATTAATATCTTTGTTACATTCTACTGTGTGAAAACATTTGTCCACGCCAAAAGTTAAATTTCTTTTATTTGTGTTTCTTGAAAGAACTGAGAAACAATATAATTTTTTTATTTAAAATATACTAAATGTTTTAAAAATGAGCAATAATTTAACTCAAAAAATGAATTATAATGTTCGCATACTTCTTGTTTAAATGGTGGTTTAACTTTGATTGACGCTGTGTGAAAACTTTTGTTCATGACAGTACATATTGAAGAGTCATTGTTGTGAAATCGTATTTTGAGGAGCTTGATAATTATGTACATTTAGATACAGTCAGATTCGTACGGAGTGTGTTTTCACGTAAAACTCTCAATTAAGGTTCGAGGAATTGAAAGTCCGTTTATGAGTCATTATGGGACGATTGCACTGTTTCATGTTCTTCACAGTAAGAACAAAAAAGGAAGAAAAAAACAATATAACGGTACATTTTGTATGAGTAATGTGGCATCAGTCTGCAAAAAGAGCAAACATTAAGTTTCATACGACGCAAGTTAGTGCAACTTCAAGCCAGGATTTTAGTGTTTAGAGCTCAAATTGTTTGATTTTCTTTGAAAGGTGTAATTTTTGTGAAACATTTAAGGTATTTTTTTCTATTGAAATTCGATTTCTAGGCTAACTGTTCTAATTTTAAGAATGGGCAAAAATGTAAGCTTTGACGTTCGATCGTTAGCGATCTTTCATCGTCAGGAAGGAAAGACTTTTTTTCGAAATAGGGAAAATATTACATCTTTGAAAGTCTACTGTGCAATATATTTGTAAACGGTATTATGAAAATGGAAGAATACAGAATTTATGTAGTAACAAAGGACCCAGGAAAATGTCTAAGTCTTCAGCAAAATTTATTCTTCGTGAAATAAAAAGAAATCCCAAGTTTACTTCAGTTGAACTTACTAAAATGCTTAAAATGGAATTAACGTTAACCCAATAACGATAAGGCGCACACTCAAAAAACATGGTTACAATTCGCGTGTACGTCGTAGAAAACCTTTGGTCAGCGAGGTTAATAGAATCAAACGACTAAATTTCGCTAAAGCTTCCAAAGATAAGCCGCTGGACTACTGGAAGAATGTCATATTCGTCGATGAAAGTAAATTTTCACTCTTCAGAAATGACAAAAAACAAGAAAAAGTTTACAGGAGACGTAATGAGGCTTACCTTGTAAAAAACTTGTCGGCGATTGTAAAACACGGAGGACAAAGTGTTATGGTTTGGGGTGCTATGGGCTGGGGGGGTTGTGGAAATTTAAAGTTCATTGAGGGTAATATGGATAAAAGTATATACCTTAACATTTTAAAGGAGAATTTAGAAGGAATTAAGTATAGTTTCCACTTTTATCAAGATAACGATACAAAGCACAAGGCATTGGACGTACGTCTATGGCTTTTATAAAACTGCCCAAAATACATTGAAACACCTCCCCAGAGTCCAGACATTAATCCCATCGAACATCTGTGGGACAATTTGGAAAGACAAATTAGGAAAACAAAGGCCGTGAAAAACAAAAAGGAGCTTCAAACACTCATATTGGAAGAGTGGCGCAAAGTTCCTCCAAATGTTACAAAAAAATTGGTTGAATCACAACCTAGAAGACTAGAATTTATTTTATCACTAATTTATTGAATTTGAACTTTTGTTTCTCTTTATCTCTAGTTGTTATATTGAATTAAAAGCATTTATGTTAAAATTGAAATCTTTTTTTTTTTTTTTAAATCACAAACAATTAAAAAAAAAAATACTATCGTACGAAACTGAATGTTTCTAAGTGTAGGTGGTAACTGCGACGTCGCGGGTTCAAATTCGGTAAGAAACATATGACATTTTTTAACAGACCAACCTCTCGCAAATGATCGACAATCCTCCGAAGAGTACGATTGGCAAGATAAAGCTTCATGGGCCATTCAACACATGCAATAAACTGTCGGCCATGGCACGCCATTTTTGCGAATAAAAATAGCGCTCACATTGAATTGGTGAAGTTGGACGTGGCTCCCAAACAGGATGTCACGACAATTTTTTTCTTATTTTTTTTTTTTTAGCACAAACCACTATTTTCAACAACTATGTTGAAAAATTATTAACTTTTTTTCATTTAGCTTCTTTATCATACCGAATTTTTCGAATCACACGAAATGCGAAAAAATAGATTTTGCAGCACCCCACAGACGCAAAATTAATTCAGATAACAGCCCTGTTGCTTGCGTATATTGCCTTTTTCCACCCTTATTCGAAATTTTGAGACCTCAAAATTCACATAGCCAATATTAATCTCGAAATATTTACATCAACGCAACAATTGGACGGTATTCCATTGAGTAAAATATGCACTTATGCATATTAACATTCAAATAAACATTAAAAGTCAATTAAATTAAATCTAATACAAATTACAATAAATCTCAACCCCCATGATCGATCCTAATTATTATAATCACAAGTGACACATGTTTATTGCTAAGGAAAAACATTTTCCAAGTTATCTTCATTCCATTCATAATGAAAAACTTTACAAAAAAAAAATAACTCCCTAACTCGTTGGACAAACATCGAACTAGTAATTACCACCCATACCCACCCCCACGTACACCAAAACTCGATTACACACATTCCAAACCAATTCTACATGCAAAAGCAAAAACAACACCAAATACCAAGTAATCAGATACACTCAAAAGGTTTCATTCCCTGTCGGCTCCCGCATCAAATCTTTCTATCCACACCGTGCGGTGCACACGAAGAGTATCACCAAAAAAAAAAACGAACAACAAATAAAGCAGAAGAAACAAAAGCACTCCTCATCATTCCGCTTTGTCATCCTTCGTTATTATTTGCGCCCATATTTTCAAATGACGAAAATGCGAGTGAAAAAAGAAAAGAAACCAAACTAATTGTTTCTACTCCGACCGTGCACGTACACACTACAATCAACGAAACTCCGACGATGGCCATCCAACCATATCCAACGAGTCGACCACTGCGACCACCCTCAACCAAAATTCGATTTCTTCCTTGATTTAGAATCCTCCCGCCGCCTCCCCACATGACGCGAAAACCGAAAAATAATAAAACAGAAAATCAAAGGAGGATACATTGTGAGCCACAGACCGAAAGCCAAAGGAGATGAGAATGATAATTGAAAATCGAGAAAAATAGACGCAGCAACCTCGGGGAGGCGCACACGGCAACGAGAAACAAACCTTTTCCAAATGAATCAACTTGGAGTAGTTGAATTCTGGGAAGGAGTTCGAATTCGACGCGAACAGTTCCATGTTCAGGCGGATGGTCTTGTTTGCCTTTGATCCAGCGCCACTTCCACCTCCTCCGCCGACACTGCTTGACGATGATTGTGACTTGTGTGACGTCACTGGATCTGGCACGCCAAAACGATGAAGCGCGGCAGCCGTGCCCGATGATGATGTGACACCATTTCCAGACGATGCACCAGCACCAGTACCACTGTTTCCACCGCTACAGCTGCCGATAGTGCTAAAGGCAACCCGCTTGATATCAGACATTCTACTGCCGCCGCCGCCGCTCGCCGCTCACTTCTGTGGGGAGAATCACGATATCGCCGATGAACGCATTGACAAACGCTTCAAATGTGTGCTCGTGCTCGTGCTGTGCAGCCCTCAAAGGAGCACCACGGCTACAATATGGACGCTCTGGTGATGGTCTGGTATTCCGGACTTTTAGGAGGGATGCCAGCAGCAGTGACAGTGCCACTCACACGTTAACAAATATGCCAGCACACACACACTCGCGGCGACACCAATGTGAACAAGACGACGACGACAAACACGACGATTGTGGAAGAAAATTTTCGCAACAATTTTTCCTTTTCGAACGAAAAAAAAAAATCGAAATTAATAAATTTTTTTTTTTTGAAAAAAACAGGAAAATCGAGTTTACTCCACCAACAAATTAAATCAAAAACGAATTTGCGGAACTGTTGCAATTGGAAAGGCGGTTCTCACGCGTATTTTCCTCCAAACGTGGATAATTTTTTAAATTAAATTTTTTTTTTTCAAGTAATTCAGGCAGAAAATAAGAAATAGCTGCCGTGAATTTACACACAAAGTTTGATAGAACACACGACGAATCCACGGAGTCACTTTTCAGTCGATCAGGTTCGCGACAGATTTTTTGAAGATTTGCAAAAATCTTTTAACAATTTACTGATGGACTTTGCAGATGAATGTGAATTGGACTTTTAATGTATTTTCAAATTCAAATTGATTGGTTTTTGTTAGTTTTATACTTGAGGAGATTGTAATTTTTGCGGAAAACTATGATTTTAATGTTAGTTGAGAGGGCAAGTAGCAGAACACAAATCTTTTTGACAGTCGATTGGCAGCGGCGATGTACTAGCGGCTGGAGCGCGTTTTACATGCTGACATATGTCATGCATTTCGCTGTGGTATAGTTCAGTGCACAACGGATGTGTTCAATTAAATAGAAGAGAAAATGTTTTTTTATTTTGATACCTTAAGGTAGGTCTAGATAAATTTGATAAGCCACATTCATTTTCATACGAAAAAAAAAAAATCTGTTCGTGGTTCATTGTATCTTTGTAGTCAATTGATTAGACATCACGAATATGACCAGCGGATACTGAGAGAAACTTAAATGTCTTCATTTCGAAACAATATATTCTGAATTCCTTTATCAGTGTTAAAGAGCATCCAGTTGTTGAAATTACTTAGTGGGTGTCTTGGGAAAATGTGTGTACTCAGTATTGCCAAGTTTTTTCTGAACCAAAGCACCGTTCCTAATATTTTCAGCGTTAATTTTGATACCTTGGGCACCAAAAAATAATTAATTTTCCAGTTTCCGAAAACAAAAAAATTTATTTACTACTGTGTCCAAAAAATAAGGTGACATTGTATTTATTTCTTTATTTATTCGTCCAAATCAATTTCATCCCCTTCAAAGTAATCCCCTCCCGATGCAATGCACTTATGCCAACGGATTTTCCAATCTTTGAAACACTGGTTGTAGTCACTTTCCGGGATGACCTTCAGTTCCGTCTTCGCTGCGGCTTGAATCTCCTCTATCGTATCAAAACGGTGTCCCCGGAGCGGTCTTTTGAGCTTGTTGAACAGCCAGAAGTCGCACGGCGCCAGATCAGATATGGGTTGAGTTTTTGGCGAAATGATCACGAATTACGAGTGCGGTATGGGATGGTGCATTATCGTGGTGTAAAAACCAAGAATTGTCTTTCCACAATTCCGGCCTTTTTAGGCGGATAGCGTTACGCAAACGACGCATAACGTTCAAATAATATTCCTTGTTGACTGTTTGGCCGGTTGGAAGGAATTCATAAAGCACAACACCACGATAATCGAAGAAAACAGTCATCATGACCTTGATTTTTGAGCGACTTTGGCGCGGTTTTTTTGGTCTCGGCTCTCCTTTGGCACGATATTCGCTCGACTGATCGGTTGTTTCGGGGTCGTAAGCATAGATCCAAGTCTCATCGCCAGTTATAATACGTTTCAAGACATTCTGGTAGTCGGAAAGCATTGTTTCACACACTTCAACGCGATGCCTTTTTTCCAAAAAATTCAATATTTTCGGTACCAGTCGAGATTTGACGCGCTTGAGGCCCAAAGCATCCTTCGAAATGGTATTGACTGAGCCTTTCGATAAGCCAACTTCATCAGCAAGGTCTCTAATCGTTAATCGATGGTTTTTCAATACCAAATCTTTGATTTGTTGGACGTGAGCTTCATCAGTTGAGTTTGATGGTCGCCCAGAACGCTCTTCGTCTTCGACACGTTCACGGCCGGCTTGGAAATCACTATACCACTTGTAAACATTTTTTTTAGACATAGCCTCATCATCAAAGGCTTTCTGCACCATCCTCAACGTATCCGCAGCAAAAAATTGATTCCGCAAAAAAAATTTAATGCAAATTCTTTGATCAATAAATTTCGACATCGCAAAAAACGAAAAACTCACTTTTAGCAGCTCACAGAACGACGCGTATCTCAAACACTATGAATACATTTTGACTTGAAATTTCACATAGATGTCACTGACAGTACTACCAACCTAAAACGAAAGAAAAATTTCCAAATCCTTCGACGCGCTCAGTTTAAATTCATATGTCACCTTATTTTTTGGACACAGTAGTATCTCTAGTCGTAAATAAGTGTTACCATGCCTTTGTGCGTCCAATTCTGACCTACGTGAGTCCAGTAAGGTGAAACATAGTATAGAGTTTTCGAAAAAAAGTGCTTGCGAGTTCGCACGCGATTAACAGAAGCGCTCATTCCGACTTCCGGCATCAGCAAAAAACAAAAGACTATTGGTTGCTTCCGGTATGTCTAGGATTGACAACGTTATCCTGGCCTTACTGAGGAATCATTTTGCGTGATCGGCAACTGTAGTTTTAAAAAGCTCAGTAGAAAAGGGACACATATCACCTCAGGCATTTTGGTATTTAGACACACACGGCTGCTTGTCGGACTCGAGCAATATTCTCATTATATACCATACTGCTAGAATAACAGACAAAAGAGTTCTATAGAGCTCCTGACTGGAACTACTATATTAGCGTATTCGCAAAGCGTATTTGCAAAATTGCATTTAACATCTCCAAACTAATTTTGTTCCTGAGTTTGCTTTTGACTAGGTTTGACTTTCAACATCGCCATTAGAATGTGGCAAACAAAGCAGTTTCAAGGCTAGATCGTAAATGTTTCCATAAAGATTTTAGAAGGTTTCAGCGTTAAAAAACAGAGTTAATGAAGCACTAAAAAAAATGAAAGCACTAAAAGAACGCCCGAGCACTAAAATTACATTTTGGGCACTGAAATAATTTTTTGAGCACTGAAATTAACGCTGAAAGCACTAAATTGGCAACGCTGTATGTACTGCTCTGATTGTAAGAGCGAAGGCCAAATCGTCATCCTCATCCTTTCACCCATAAATCAAATTGTCCTTTCTAGAATTTTCATCTTGCTGTGTTATAGTTCGCGGCAAGTCAGGTACATGGAAAGCTAGCTTAGATGGGGTTCTGTTGCTATATTGTTAGCTAGAAAATCAGCACAATCTTACCTGGCATTGGCTGTCATGATGAATTTGTCTAATTAACTAAAACTTGTTATAAGAAACTTTAACCAAACCAACTGAACGAATCATATATTTCAAGCGTATATATAATACTAACTCAAGACGGGACTGAGTGAAGGGAACACTATAGTTGAAGTATGGCGAACGTTATTATTCAACACTTTACGTTATCCGGTTCTATCTTTAATATGATATCACATTATGACTGCTACGGCTTATTTTAAGATGAGCTCTCGGGTTTGAGTTCAAAAAACAACCATAGTTTTTGAAAGAACTTGGAATTCGCGTTGGAATGCTGAAAATATTGATGGAGTGCTAATTGAAATAAGGGAAACAATAATATTATGAATTCGTTCTATTTAAATTTAATTTGTTCCGAAATTCCGTGTAATTTTATTTTATTCAGTTGTTTACTAAATTCATACAGTGTTAATATTAAAACCTGAGAACGACACTCACATATTGTTTTAATGAAAACTCGAAATTTAACTCGTAACATGCCTGCATAGAATTTTCAAAGAACCGGCTGCTGTCATTTGTTATTTTCGAGCGAATTCAGAAATCTAAGATCTAACCTTACTTTTATTAAACAACAACCGATATATTTTTATATTATTAAAAGCCGCCAAAAAACAGTATCAACATTTAATTTAAAAAAAAAAACTATGGATAAGTCACTACACAATCAATTGTTTGGCGGTTTATCAAGAAGTCCATTCGGAGGGAGAACTCGGCAAAGTTCAGCGAGTTCTGTTATTTCAGGACGTAAATCTGTTGCTGGAAGCGGACTTAAAAAAGGATCGGTTCCTGGGTAAGGAGGATACTCGTATACACATTTTATATAGCCAGCTCTTATTCACTTTTTTTTCTTTATAGACGCTTTAGTCTTTCGGGACGTTCTACTCAATCGCTAACTGGAATACGATCCGAATGCAACGTGGTTGAAAGTTACGGTTTTCAACTTCCAGTCCTTGTCAACGAAGCGCTCACCTTTTCTGAGAGGAACTCGACTGTTTCCATCAATTGTTCCAGTAATGGTTGGGCTTGGGTAAGCAAATTCGTTCGTATATTATCATGAAAGCGTAATAAATTTTTGCTAGGCTCTGCATGGTAGGCGTTTGCTCATATGGCAGTTTAAAGACAACAGACACAGCTCGCCAAACTCAAAGGACACGGCGCGAACCCCGCAACGAAGGACAACAACTGCTCAGTGCCGGGAATTGACTTTACCGCACTGTGATATTGGACACAAGGCTTCTCTGGTTACTGTCTTTCAACCAGATGGTCAGCAAATGGCTTCATGCCTGGCTGTGTCTCCTACCGGTGATGTTCGCTACTGGCCATCAATTGCACATGATGGTTCATCAATTGACTCCACAGGAATTTTGGATGGCCAGGAGTTTGATTATCTCCTTGCTATTCCTCCACGGGGTTACTTGTTAGTTACCACAACGTGCAACCTATTGTTTTTGCAGTTACAAGTTGTCAATGGTCGCCACATGATATACCACAGGAGTGTGAAGACACCGTCGGGCTTTTTTGGTGGGATTGGAAAGAAATTTGCTTCAATTATTATTGGAATGAATAGTGCACATGACAAGGAAAACGTACTTATTTTCAAAATATTCGCATTGCACTTTCGATAGCCTCAATATTTTTTTTTTTGCAGAAATTTGTGAAGATTGGAAGTGAGAAGGTGTCAAATAACGAATGGTACGTTACCGTGCTAGCAGATCGTTGGATCCAGAAATGGTGTTTCACAGCCAATGGCAACGAACAATTGCTATTTGAAGAGAATGAAGTGACCAGAAAAATACGAGATGAGTTCCATCAAAAGTTTTGGAACGGAAGAGGTTTGTAAATCGTTTGTATAATGTTTCATAATGGATTCATATTAAGAGTTTCATCCTAGCTGAAAGTACGGAAGTCAACGTCAATCTTTTAGACATGCAGATAAACGACGGGAAGGTTTATGTACTTGCTGGTGCTGTGAACACATCGCATACTCCTCAAATGCACTATGCAATTGGTAAGATTAAAATTAAAATTAATGAAATCCAAACAAGTCAACATGTTCTTGGTTGCGGTAATCCGGTAATGAGAGAATTTTTCCATTAAGAAATCGACATAGAAACGGCAGCCAAGGCCGGAGTCAACTAGGCTATGCCACAGCAAGGCTTCTGTAGGCAACTTTCGACGGGGCAAATCCAAAAGGTCCAAGTCGCTAAGGCCTCCGTCTCGTCTGCTAGCTTTCAGAGTAGATCAGGAAAACCTGCTTGAAGAAATTGTACTCCATGCAGTAGGCGGTTGAGAACTCTTTTCTTCTTAGGAAACCTATGGACACGCATATCACTCAAATCAAACAACCATGTCTGCAATTTAATAAGTCTGTTTTTTATGTTTCGGATCAAAACACGAAATTTGATAACTTATTATTTGATAACTTATTGACCTGAATGGTTATTTAAACACAGCATGTTGATTGATAATTGTCGTCGGCTCCTTTGGAGCGATATTTTCCTAATTATTTCGTCATCTGTATATCTTTATACACATAAAAGTCTCATATCATGTTTGGCTTGATAGAACTCCGAAAATAATCAACCGATCTTGATTTAATTTTTGTTTCTCTGTGTGGTCCAACTTACTTTATTGAAAAGTCATATTGATGCAACATATTATGAGTGTTGAGTCACAGGCATGTTCGCGTCAGCAAGTATATTATTTACTTTAAGATGCTTTTTACGCTTGCAATATTTATTGTATATCTTCCTTTTTATTTTTCATTATTTGCATCATAAAACAACAAAATGGTTATAATTTACACAGTAACTTGAAAACCGGCAGGTCAAGAACTAAAATAAGAAACGTTTTTGGTTTTAAAATAAAAATTTCCAGAACTGAAGTCTTATTGAATTCCTCATAGACAAAAATCAAACATGATCACTGCAATAATTATTGCAGGACAATGGAACATCAAATTAAACCTTTAATTTAATTCATGCTCAAGTGTTTACTCATAATAACCAGTCTAACATATACGAAAGAATGTTAAAATAATTTTCTTTAAAAATAATGAGGTAAATATTTTTAGTAAATAAGTAAGTTAGTAAATATTTTATTATTAATAACTGAAAACTTTTTGTTTACGTAGTCTTAAATTTTTGTCATTTCGTTGCATGTAAGTGTTTAGCGCTTATCTTTGTTATATTCTAAGCCACATCACGACAACCAACAAATAACTCACTGGTCTTATTGTACCTTAAGATACATCTCATCGCATTTCTCTCAAGTCTCTCGATATGAATTTGATTGCAGCATGAAAAAATTCCTGTCGATCAGAACTAAAAAGCGGTTTCACAATCGTATTGTATACTGTGATTGCGGTCAATTTCTTCCGTTTGCTTTTGAAAAAAGCCTATATTGCCAAGTTTCTTACAAATATAGTTTATATGGTCATGCATTTTCAAATCCTGATCAATCATCATTCATGGATATTTTATTTTTTTTTTTTTTTTTTTTCAATGTACTTACCATTTATTTCTACTCATTTCAGTTAGCTTCAATTTGGTCATATTTAGCTATAAAACAAGTCGACCAATTTCTCTCATTAATTTTTCATGTCATCCTTTTTTTATGCATATACACATATGGTCATTAAAATAGAGACACCATGAAATTTTTCCCAAAAATGAAATATTTTCAACTCAAAAAGAGTTTTCATATTTTATTTGCTTCTTTTTGGTTAATTATACTTAAAATTAATCAATTGCAATATTTTTTTTGAATTTGTAGAATAAGAAGCTAAAAAAAAAACAACAAAAAATCACATTTCATTGGACATTAAAATAGAGACACTTAACAAAAATTGGAAAAAAAATCCGACTTCAAGCAATTTGTTAACAAAAACACTTCAATAACTTGTTGCTCCACCCCTACTTTTGATAACCGCCTGGCACATGTTTGGCTTAGATTCCACTAATCGGCGACATTTTTCAACCGGAATTTCATACCACTCTTTTTGTGCTATGCGCCATAATTCAGCTTTGTTTTTTGTTGAATGTCTACTAACCGCCTTTTTCAAATCCCTCATAGATGCTCTATAGGATTTAAATCCGGCGATTGGGATGGCCATTCCATAAGCTTAATATTTTGGTCTTTGAAACATTTTGCACTGCCATTGAGGTATGTTTCGGGTCGTGGTCTTGTTGTACGACCCATTTAAGAGGCATATTTTCCTCTGCATATGGGAGCATTGTATTCCTCATTATATCGGTATACATATGCTGATTCATCTTACCCTCAATTAAATGCAGAGGTCCTTCGCCGTTCCACGAAAAGCATCCCCAAAGTTGAATATTTCCGCCTCCGAGTTTGACGGTTTTTATTGTGTACTGTGACTTTAGTTCTTTTAGAGGTTGCCTTCTAACGGTTTGTCTGCCATCACTTCCAAAGAGGTTTATTTTAGTCTCATCAGTCCACAACACATTTCTCCATTTTTTTTCTTTCTTTTTTTTTCTTTTCTTTTTTTCTTTTTTTTCAACAGCGGTCCTTGCTATTCTTATATGTAGATTACCTTCAACGAGCCTTCTCCGAATAGTCCTTGCAGATATTTTCAACTGAAGCTCTGCTCGAATAGCTTTTGAAGACTTAAAAGGATCAACTTTAGCAGATCTAACAATTTTGCAATCTTCGTAAACCGTTGTTTTTCTTGGTTGACCCCGTTGTTTCTTGGTTTTCTGTGGTAGAAGAGCATTTTCAACAAGTTTCTTTGAGCAGTTAATTGTTTTGGTAACTTCACGTAGCGATTTGCCCTCTTTTGTTAGAGCTAAAATAACGGCTTTCTCTTCCAAGGTACAATGCCCATGTTTTTCGAAATTTTAAAATATTTCTACATTTATAGTCCACTAAAGTTCACTAAATCATCACTTACCGCTTAATAACACGTCTCCCATTATTTATCTTATTATATAGAGATCAGCTGACTTGCATACAGTTTCTTGTTCTTCCCAGTTTTATGATGAAACTGAAAAATGCTTTCCGATTGCTTTCTGTAATTCATATATTGCACATTTTGAATTGATTGCCGGAAGTTCTTTGCACTATGTACGAAGAAGTAATTAAAATTGTTAGCTATTTCACTCTCATCTGCGTATTCTTTTCCAGAAAAGCAATCATTCTTGATTTTGTTTTTTCTTTGTCTCAGAATCAATGTCTTTATTTCATGCCACATCTCCCTCTGACTGTTTGCTTTATAAATCTTGTTATTAATGCACTTTTTTTGCCTTAAAAATTTCCATCTTATATTTATTTCTAATTTTTTTAACATTCTTGCCATCTTTCGTAACTGCTGTTAAATTTTGGTACTTGGTGTTTTTTCGCTTTCTTGTTTTTTTAAGGCATTTAGGTCAATCGTGAACCAACGGTTCGTTTTCTTATTAATTTTGATTTTGATTGTTTACTATCATTTTAAATTGTTAAATCTAATATACTATATATTTAATTTATGGCGAAAAAACTTTCATTAGTTTATCGTTTTTGAGTTTATCACAGACACCAAGGAAACTTTGTTTTATAATATTAAGTGATATTAATCATTGTATGAGACGTTCTATAAATTATTTTACAATTCGTCTAACAGATCGCTTTGCACAAAATGTAAAAAAATTGGAGTCAGACCAAATCAGCAAGCATCGTTTCAGGTTGTCTTCTTAATGTTTGTAGAAACAAGAAAAACATCTTAGTCAACTAGAAAAGACCAAGAGCATGTTAAGTACATAAGTACATCGATAAATATAATATTGAGTTTGTTAATTTCATTGTCTGATTGATTCTACACTTTCGAGTACTTAGACTCCATAGCAACCATCGCTGTTTTTTTTAACGTGAAATCAAAATCCTTTCGTTCATGTTGCCTGTAAAAAATCAGTGACTTGGTTGTGAGACTCCTCCTAAGGACTACACATGGTTTTCTCCTAATCTTTACGAAGAGAATTCTATAAATGGAGTCCAATTCTTGAGCATTTCTTTTATAAACGAAATCTGTTACCGATTTTAAAGAAGGGATTTTTTGTTGACTATCTTCTCTATTCCTCTTTTCATACAATAAAAATATTCGATCAATAATTCTTCTTTTCTTAAAAGACATATTTCAAAAATGATGATTATAAAAAAAAATAAACTTTCTTCCTCTAGTTGTCTTTGAACAGGACGATGATACCCTTCGTATAGTTACATTTATTCCCTTGAAACTATCACAGTTCTATAGCACTGGAACTGAACAAAATTGCTTGCAGTTGCGCTTCATTATCTGTCGCTCGTATGCATACCTCTATGGCGAGAAAACTATCTACCCAATCAACTTACTGAATCCATCAGCTGGTGATTTGGAAGCAGAAAAAATTGAGTTCCAATTGCAGGATGACCATATACTCAGCGCAGCTGTATGTGGAAACATTCCACTATTCTTCAGTCGCAATCATGGTCTTGTGTGTGTTTCACCATCTGACTTTGATAACAGTGATTTTTTAAATTCATCATACTC
This sequence comes from Orthonevra nobilis, assembly GCA_963555765.1. Lineage (NCBI taxonomy): Eukaryota > Metazoa > Arthropoda > Insecta > Diptera > Syrphidae > Orthonevra > Orthonevra nobilis. The sequence goes on along the minus strand of OY743225.1, from coordinate 5,206,783 downwards.
CCCTGATGTATTCGCATCACCGTTCACGGAAACATTAAATAACACGGCCATCAATCAAAGCGTCAATATAAACAGCCTTTCGATGTATGAACTGGATCCAGATGAAATTTTCAATGAAAACAAAGATGAAGTTAGTCAGCTGAAGGCTGCTTTCGTTTATCATATTAAGAGAAACAATGCTATGTGCAGTTCGATCTTAAAGGATCTCGTTCCGGCGGATATTGGCTTAGACGAGCTAGATAGCCAATTGGACAAGTAGGTTTTGACTCAATTCTCCTATATCAATAGTAATGTTTACATTTTTTTTCTCAGGACTATTGTAACTATAGCGGAAGACTTGGCAGAAGACGTTCCTGCTGCTGATCCACGCTGGGAACAAGTGGATAGTAATATTAAACATTCACTGGGTAGTTCATCCTCCTTACAAATCATTACTCAGTTGAAAGAGAAGAACTTGGCGTTGAATCATTTTGTCGATTTTCTACACTCCACTGGACTTTGGGATAAAGTAAGATAAAATAAATAAATAAAAAAATAAAAGAATAAGCAAACAAAACTTATGCTTTAGATGAATGCTGTATCGTATCGGGGCTTAATAAAACCAACTTGTTATATTGTTTCGGACATCAATGAAAAAATAATTGCAGCAATTGCTTTAAAGGTCGCACACGGCAAGTAAGTTTTAGAAATAATTAAAAGACTACAGAGCTTAAGATCAATCCTCTTCCTATAGACACAATAAAATCATTGATGAAGCGATTGAAAGTGTTATTTCGCTATGGAAAGAGTATCCTATGGGAAATCTTATCGCACAAGACTTGTTTTATGTGAAATTGACAAGATTTCAAGATGTCATTCACGCGCTTTGTGAAGTCGCCGACAAAAAGGTGGAGTCGCATCATCAGTCCTCTGCCATTGCAACCTTTTTGTGTGATTTAAATTCTGTAATTCTCTCGATCTTGAACGAGGTTGTTTCCTTCCGGGAGCAGCAAGCAGTAAAATACACTCTGCCCGCCGACAAAAGTAATAATTACGAATATCTTCCATGGACTGCGATGTCAGGAAAGCATGGACTACGCGATTCACTTACCCATTTGATTGATATTTCTGTAAAGTATGGCGCTAGAGCAACAGGGGAGCCAGAGATAAAGCACAAGCTCTACCAGCAAATTATGGATCTAATCGATTTCATTCTCGATGGACGAAAGAACTACTTGGAGAGCATCAAGGACAACGAGAAATATAGCGTTCTTTTGCAGCAATATGAATCACAACGACGAGACTTCATCATGATTTTAAGTACGTGCGGTGTTTTTAGCGGCAGCTGAATTCTAAATCATTTTGTTGTTTTTTTTTCTTTAGTTGAGGATGGACAGTATGAGTTGGCAGCAAAGCTTGCGGAGAAATATCTTGACTTTCAAAGTCTAGTTGTGATATGTGATCAAACTGAAAATCAGGACCGTTTGGATGGTTACATAGAAAAATACCAGGAGTACGATTTTTCACAGTTCGCCATTAATTGGCATTTGAGGCAGAACCGACAAGGAGATGTATTTGAACGTTTCAAGGGTAACCAAGCTGCATTGTCACAGTTCCTTCGTGATCATCCATCATTGGGTTGGATACAATTAATTTTCAATGGCGATTTCGATAGAGCATCGAAAATTCTTTTCCAGTTGGGTCAGGAGGAAACTGAATTTGTTCAAAGGAAAAAGGTGAGCAGATTTTCTACCCACCATGAATTGTATTTTTAAAACAAAAAAAATTGCGTAAAAAGGGTGCTTCGTAGAGTGCAAATATTTAATATTTTTTTTGGTTTGGTTCGATTGCTTTGGCTTTAAGTATTGAAATGAACATTTCATACCTCGGTGAATTTTCTTAAAAATATCATTTGAACTTCCGAGATTATGTGTTCAAATGAATTGAAAGTGATTTGCAATTATTGAGATTGCTTTGAATAAATACCGATTCTTAATGTTTTTTGCTTGATTCTTACAAATGCTTTTTCTTTTAAAGAACCAATCTTCAGTATAAAAATTTAAACAATTTCGAAATCATGCTCTCGTTGCACTAGGTTTCTTGTCGATTCCGAATAAACCAATATCAGCGCTAAAGTTTGATTAAATGTGGTGTTTTCTGCATAATTTGTCATAAGCAATTCTGCCGTTTTTTTTACTCAGAGCCCGAGAGCAGCGAGCTCACGCGGGTCTACTGGTCTTATGATATACTCCTACGAGATTCCCTTTCTATGTTCGTCGTAGTGTTTTTTTTCACCTTCACTATGTTGACCGGCCGCGCTTACTCATAATAGGGTTACATTTTTACTCACTCAAATACCTCCCATGCTTTCCACACAACGATTAAGTCTCCTTTACAAGTAGTTTAATTTTCTTTAGGTCATCGCGTTTGGTGAGTAGCTTTCCAGTGAAGGCACCTACGTAAAGCGCTAGATCTAATGGTCTTGTTCGTTGTGGCCGGCGCAAAAGGTAGGTCTCATCCATAGTTTGCATATATTCGATATTGCAGTGATAGTGGAGACGAGAACGAATCTTTTGAGCAAATTTAGTTACTTCGTCAAACACGGTAGCAACTCCCAAATCTCTGTGAATGTCGCTGTTTCTTATAAACCATGAACATCAATGATTGCTCTTAATGTTTTGATGTGAAATGTTTTTATAATCGATCTATTGCTTGCCTTGGCACAACCCCATATTTGTATGTCGTACATTCAATTAGCTTTTAGCACTTGCTTGTAGAAGATCAGTTTGTTATAAAAGCTTAGTTTCGAGTATCTCCCGAGGAGCTAATACATTTCTCTAAACTTGATTGCGAGCGCGTCGAGCTATTTTTTACGTGTGATTTCCACTTTAGTTTCGCGTCTAAAGTCATTCCTAAATATTTCGCCTCGTTTGCATATGGGATTTTAACCGAGTTTAGAAACAGAGGTATATTGTATACGTTTCTCTACGTAAAATTAACATGTGTTGATTTGTTCTCATTTAAAACGATTCTCTACGTCTTCGTCCACTCACATATTTATCTAAAGCTCGCTGGAGTTTTCACGTTGACGATTCGACTGTATCATCCATTGCGTGGCTACGACTGTTTCTTCATCTTGGGGTATGTCTCTTTTATAAAGCAAGAACAGAATCGGTCCCAGAGCACTTCCTTGGGGAACATCGGCGTCAATTTCTTTAAATTCTGAGTATTCAGTCCTGTGCGAGATATCTTTCTAGTATTTTACACATTTAAGACAATTTCGTATTTAATTAAAAGTAGACGAAAGCTATATTCTTAAAGTCTGTATTGTTGAAAAATATGAAATGAATGAAATAAATTTCAAACAATCCATTAAAGAGATATCTACGCTTTATATTTGTATCTTGTTTTTTAATTGATCATTGTTTTACTATCTCTATTTGAACAGGTGTTTTTTTTTCCTCATTTGCCACAATAAACTGAATTAAAAGCGGATTAATAGCTGCCGAAATTAATATTCGTCGCAAAATTATTTTATTGTGGTTTGATATTAGATCTGTAACCGATGTTACGTAATCATACTAACTGCGACTGTGTGTTGTTGACAATGTTGCAAGCGAGTGCACATATTCACCTTTCTCTTATCAAAGTTAATCTAGAAGGAAGAATGATATTTCGGAGAAAGAAGGTTGTTTCGTTTTCAAAATGATTTAGGTTTTTTTTGGTTTGTGCTTTCTGAAATATTAGTTGGAATTTAGGCGTTACCTACACATCAACTTGAAATTGGACATTTTCTGATAGTGATTGTCTAATATCGTTTTCCACTGACTTCGCAGGGACTTTCACTTATTCGTAAACCGAATGGAATTATAAAAGCACTTCTCAGTTTCGAAGGTTTGTTGTCGTATCGGTGTTGTCAATGATTCTCGAAACAAAAGAATTTATAGCACGTCTTTAAAGTGTCTTTGTAATTCCTTCAACATAAACGCAATAGATATGATGAAATCCTTTAAATAACATCAGATGGTGTGCTGATAAAGAAGGCTGCAGAATAATGAACATGTGCTTTACGTAAAAAACAGGTTCGTTTTTATTGCGGGCTTAAAAGCAAACATTTCTTAGGGCATTTACTACAATTTTGATTATTGATCCCAATTTACTTTTAACACAGTGTGTTAAAATAAGGTTTCTCATCTTTAATAACATTCGGGGATCCATCAAGATCAATAAAAATTTGATTTAAAAGAGATTTACTAGTATGAACACGCTATTGCTGCCTAGTAAAAAGTAAATCGGAAGTGGTACTTGAAGTGATACTTAAATTAGATCTTTTGATCGCCTCTGGCGCAAGGGCGAAGAAAAGTTTCGCTTCATAGAAATACTTCTGTGAAAACATTGAAAGGGTTTTCGGTGTCCGACTGCCCCACACCTGATATCCTGATCCGGTTGTAATTGTCTTCATTCCCATCATCCCGAAACGGATCCAAAGCACGTTATTTCAACCTTTGATTGGCATTCCTAAGCTTAGGTGGATACATTTATCTTTTTCACCATTCTACTCACCGGATAGAATTTATCTCGCTGATCTGTCGATCCCTCAGCTGAGAGTTATTAAAGGAGCACTCATGTTCCAAGGAATGGCGTAAGATAAACGTGGACTTACTCTTAAAACCATCATATTTGGCTCGCCATAATCCCACTCCATTGCCTCCCATGAACTAAAGAGAATTCGAAAAATGCCTAATTCAAATTTTCTCTCACATTTGCGGAGCAAGTATCAGAATTAAAGATTTGACTTCCCTTAGATTCGTAATTTAACGTATTAATAAGTATAATTATATCCTTTATGGCATAAAAAGGAAAAAGTGGTTGTTTTTGTTTAAAACGAAATTATTAACAACAAATTTGATACATTTAAATTGTTCTAATTCTGTCTTTAAAAACTTTCATAGTCCATTCTATCGTTGGCAAAATTGGCTTCATTGGCTGCGGATTCAGAACTATCCAACCAAATTACGGAAATAAATGCAGAGCTTAATCTTGTTGACTATCAAGAGCAGTTAAATGAGCAACTGATGCTGTCCTTCGGTTACGATGTCGATAATCCGAAAGTGCTTAAGGCGGAGGAAATCATCAACGTGAGCTATTACCAATGATTTTTAATGGTTCTTCAATTCATTGTCATCGTTCCTTGATTACAGCTTTTTATATCCGAAGAAAATGAATCCGCGAATGAGTTTGATTTCCGAAAAGCCATTGAGCTTCTTAATTATGTTGATGATCCATTTGAAGTACGACATAAGATATGGTGCGCAGCGATATTAAGGGATTCCTGGACAAACTATGACATGAGTTCTGCATTGGACCATTTGCAAAATACACTTTTTTTCAAACTAATTGAAGTTTGTTATCTAATGGGTAGGTTCAGACAAAATTGTTTATACATACATTCAGGTCAATAAATCGAACCCTGGATTTTTTTTTTAAGATGGAGAGTTTGAAGAATTCCTGCCGCCAATTGATGATTTTTTGAACAGCCCCGAATTGGGAGATTTGACACAAAACAAATCATTCCAGTACCTCATGAAACTGACCTATGAGCACATTACAGATTCCTTTCAAAAGAGCATGGAGCAAGAGTGAACAAGAGCACCAATAATATGAAATGTGTTTTGTTATGCTACCAACTGTAATTGTAATTGTAATATTTATTAAATAATTAAAAGTACGTAACCCAATAGTTTTTCTTCTAATTGTAAGATTCGTGAAGTTGCTGTTTAGCTATGAAGTTTATTGCCAAAAAAACACAGTTCAAATGTGGTCGCGTTCGAACAAAGTCAATGACTCCATATGATACGGTTTGCAAAGACAATGACTGCGCCATGAAGGCTACTTCAATGCAACAATATGACTCCCAGTTTTTCTTCTTTTTATTTTATAATATATCTATGTTTAGATTTCTCCATATCGCGTCTTTGGTGTGTGTGATGTTATACCTGTACGACAGTAATCCCATACAATACTCAAATCTGCTCAGTCAACGCCACACATCTCCTACGATAGAGTTGAAGCCCTTCAAGTGCAATGACGCAAGTGGAGGTAGGAAATTCAACTGCTAATCGGCGGGATGCATTTGAGTCATTTAAATAGTTACTCTGCGCGGTACGGTCGTTGTCGGGTGTTTTTCTTTTTTTTTTGTTCCTGGATAATAAAGGTTTGAATATTTCGTGTTTCTAAATAAAGATTTGAAAAAATATTTTTGTGTGTTGAAAATTCTTGAAAACATATCTACAGAAGAAATATTTCTTCGATTAAATTTAGTTCACACTTGATAAGTTTTAAATTATTTCATGGTGTCGATCGAATGGGAAAGTCACCATTAGTAAGAAAAAGTACTTCAATTATTTGTTGGTGTGAATGTGGATACGATTTCTACGTTAATAAAATATTGACTACACTTTGTTAAACTATTTGCACAAATCAGCGAAAAGTAAATTAATGTGTGAATTAACAAGCAAACTCGAATTATGTGAAATTACTCGCCAAATATGTATTTCGTAATTTCATTAGGGTACAGTGCTCAAACGTTTTTAGTTTCTTAAAACAAGGAGCGTTAGAACACCGATATGCGTAGTTGGTTTTATTATCTTAAATACATTTGTAAAGGATAAATTTAAAGGCTTTTTAACAACAAATTCAGATCTTGTTGCAGTAAATGAACAGTGAAAGTGAAGCCGCTTAAAATCATAAATAACGAAACATTTGTACATGGCACAAGATCAAAAAGGTTTCCAACAAACTATGAATATAATTTGAACAACATAAATTGACGACTGTGCTGAAATCATTAATGCCAATTGATACAAGATTTACCCACGATTTTTTTTAAAACCTTTGCTTGGGATAATATGCTGTTCAAAAATATAATAATCAAACAATCTTAATTTATAAATACAGTTGATCAATAAAGAACTCCGACACTTATCTGCTTACTTTCCCATGGTCTTAAAGATGTTAAAAAAGCCATAAAATTGAGTGACGAAAATATTTTCCTGAAGCTGGAACCAAATCACAATCATTTGCATTTTTATAAAAACAAAAAAAAAGTGAAATATTCACAAAATCAATGTCAAGAAAAGCTCGGCCACGGAGTAATAAATTTAATTGTTAAAAAAAATTAACGTAAAATAAAAGAATTTCAGTAATTGTTTGGAAAACCCTTGTTCTTTAGAACAGTATCCAATTTTCTAGGCATAGATTCTACAAGCTTTTTGCAAATGCAAGGTTGAATTTTGGACTATTCATCCTTGAGCATGGCTTCCAATGCCTTTCTGTTTGTATTTGTGTACTTTTTTAATTGATTGCCCAAATTTGCCCATAGGTGTTCATGTCAAGTGGTGGTGGCGTCGATGTGGACAGTTGCCAACTGGCCATAAGTGTAAAAACCGTCCCTTATTCCCAATTTGTTAGCACTATTATACAAAGCTGACCCTGGACCAGCAGTTGATGTGCAACCCCAAACCATAACAAAACCATAACCGTGTTTAACTTTGGCTTTTCAATTGCATTCTTTCAACTCTCTTTTTTGCTTTCGCCACACCGAAGATTGACCACGAGATCTAAACAAATTAAACTTAATCTAATCCGAGGATGAAAATTTATTCCAAAAGGAAAAATCATCATTTTTAAGAGGTTTTCGCTTATTTATGAACGGTCTCTTATAGTCTAATCTTCCAGGCAAATTGTTCTTTCACAATGCCAGTCTAATTGTTTTAGGATGGAAGTTTTTATTAAGGCTCTGTGATACTTCTCTGGCACATTTTGGAGCGGTTATATTGCGATTCTTCTTGATTTGGTGAACAATAATTCGCTCACCAGGTGTGAATAGTTTTTGTCTGCCAGATTTGGCATCTCTTTTATTTTTTTATATAAGTATACAAACGATTTTGTTCTTTTTGTGCTTTATAAAACAACTTTAAAATATCTGCAAGAAAAAAATCAAGTTCTTTATTGATTCACTGTATATGTCCTATTGTAAGACAAGAACCAAGGAATCAATATTAAAATAGATGTCGATTTCAGATAGATTTTGCGTTGTTTTGCTTTTAATTTAAACCTGCACCGTCTTAGTCTTAGAACTTAGCTGCATCGTATTTGTTCCCTCTTATCGCCTACACATCCCAAAGTATTTTATTTAAAAACTGAATCTTTCACTGTTTTGGTTCAAATTTTATTTAGGGATTCATGAAAATCTTTTGAATAGATACCTTACCGGCTTTCGTTTTTCGGACTATTTAACCGTCTTCCGAAGATTTTCATGAACAGTGATTAAACTCTTTCCCGGCAAAGCTGATTTTGGTGCTCCACACAATTCTATTGATAAAGACGCATGCCGGACATTTAATCGATTATTCATTCGGTTACTTAAATGTCACAAAACGAAAATAGTAATTTTCAATTTTCTCAAAAGTCATTTTTTACACGATTACACGGCGGATAAGTTGATTTGGCTTTATTTCACTTTAGATTAGAGAATTCGTTTGGCCTTATTTCACTTCCATAAAGTGAAATAAGGCCAAACGTAGAAATTTGGCCTTATTTCACTTTCACAAAGCGAAATAAGGCCAAATTTTTGAATTTGGCCTTATTTCACTTGGCCTTATCTCACGGCACCAAGAGTGAATCACCCATTATGACGGTTCTTAAATTAGCATAAAATGTTAAGAGAAATTATTTCCCACAAAAAAGTGAGGATATTGCTCATCTATGGTGGGCAATAACTGCACATTTTGTAAGTGAAGTTATTTCCCACTAGAGGTGAAGTTATTTCCCATATGAAGTTATTGCCCGTGAAGTTATTTGCCTGCACCTTTAATAACAGTTTGGTCATTGTCCAGGTAACTCAAACTGTTTTTTTTTTTATTTTTCTCACTGTGTGAACGTGTCTTCCGGGAGCACTTTCCAATTTTTAACCGTCGTTTTGGGTCTTTTACACATCTGCATGTGATCAGAAGACAGCTTTGTTTAATAAGCGTGATATGAATCACGATAAGGCCCATTCTTTTAGATGCTCTTTCTTTGAATGCCACTCTTATGAAGTTTTATTAGTCACACCTCATACTGTGCCACCAGTCTTATCTCCATAATTTCCTTACGTCTATTTACATTTTACCCATCTAACATTTGAACTTTAACTCAAACCACTCGAATGTAAAACGATCTCTCTGACTCAATATTCCCTTACTGATTCCAAGAAGTTCAAAAGAAATATGATGATGCTCATGCCTCTGATTTCTCCCTGGTACTGAGATAGCTGCCCTTAAGCACTCCTCCAGCCAGGTCCTGAACACGCTGTTTCCAGGTGGTTAGACCAAGCTTTCAAGCATCCGCAAGTTCTTGATATCTGAAATGCTGGCTTGTAGAGCGAAATACTCTCTTGACTGGAACATTTTCCAGTGGTCGAGCCAGTGAAGTGGGCGGACTTATGCCTTGCAGATTATATTCGCATCTTTGAAATGCTCGTAGAGTTCGCGGTTATGATTTCTCACTCATTCGCCCTCCTCTCAGAACTGACCAAATATCCCACAAACGAATTTAATTTTTCGAATTAAAAATAGAGTAATTATTTTATCGAGTTTGTAAATGATTCTTATTATGTACTAGCAAAAAAAAGCAAAGTGTGGAAATCTGTGATTACCAAGTGGCCCAAAAGCTTTATCATGGTCTTCTTGCTCTTAGGAGGATTGCCAATCACTCCCATATTTTGGGTGTGAAAAACGCTCGTTCGAAAGCTGGTTGAAAAACTTGGTGATATCCGCTGGTTTTATAATAATTTAAGTTAACATTTTACATATTTTCAAAATTTCAAGTTAGTTTAAAGAAGTTCGAAATTTGTTTTATTTATTTATTTGCATGACAATTTGTTCGACGGCATTTTTGTTTAAAATACATTTTTAACTTCCCATCAAGAAGTTCTTGTAATCGGTCCGATTTTCGAAATTCAAAATTTTTACATTTCTCCACGTTTCGCGGTCAGAGTTGTCGGATTCCATTATTTTTAGAAAGATGTCTGTGTGTGTGTGTGTACGTACGTTTGTGCGGATTCTTTCGTACAGCCTAACTCTAGAACAAATCAAGCTATCGAAGCCAAATTGGTTTCATTCGAAGCGTGTGTGCATGAAGATCACCTGAAAAGCTTTTGGCTAAATTTCACTGGGTGGTTTGAATTTTATGACGAAAAAACTGGCAAAAAATGGGACAGTTTCACTTCTTCAATTAAAACCAATTTAGTTTTCCAATAAAAAAATTTCAAAATTATTATATTATAAAATTTATAGTTTACAGCTACATTATCAGATAAAAAAAATATGCATAAATATATACACTGCCGTTCAGGAGTTTCCGAACAAATTCATATAAAAATTTTTTTTTGTTCAATTTTAATGCCAAAAGTTTCATCAATATTATGTTTGTTTAGCCAATTGACTAAACTAAGTAAGTTACTAACTATAGAGACTACCAAAAAGACTAAAACAGTATTAGAAAATTATGGAGCCACCAGTTTTTTTCTTCAAAACCTGCTCGGCTGTAGCTTGACGCTTTTTTATAGTTATAACATATTAGCAAAAAGAAATTACATGAAGCAATTGAATTCAAAGAAAAAGCATCGAGAGAAAGCTAAATAACAAGGTTAAAACACATGGCTAAAACTGCATGACTCGTATATTGCAAGGAAGATCATAACAACCGATTTAGTTTGCTTTCCCCTGTTGTGGTTTCTTATCATGAACATGAAGATCTCTCGGAATCGGCGTGGAAAATCCTATCAAAATCTGAAAAGAAATCTGGACGGAATGTGATCCTCTTTAAGCCATATATTTACGAGATAGAAAAAGATCCTTTGCTGAGCAGTTAAATTGAATTTCATGGTGTAGGCAAATAAAATAGCACCCATTTCTTTTGTATCTTGAGATGGGAAGTTCATGGTTTGGGCAGGCCTACTCGCACCCAAACCAATTTTTATAATTTACGCTAACATTTTACATATTTTCAAAATTTTAAGTACGCTTAAAGAACTTCGAAATTTGTGTTATTTATTTGTTTTCATGCAATCGAAATTTTTATTCGACGGCATTTATGCTTAAAATACATTTTCTTGATATGAAATCTCATTTCGATAATTCTCGAGCTGAATAAATAAAAGTGACATTTTATACCACCTATTATGGTCACGATAAGAAGGACTGAAGATGTTAAGGGAAGCCCACGGAGAGTCAAAGAGCTAGCTGTTTGCTTACATAAAGATTAAAGATAAGGAACATTTTTCAGTAAACAATATGTTTAGGTGGCATAACTGACGTCCCTTTTGAGGATGTAACTATTTTATGTATCTGATAAGTGTTGACTATCAAAATACGTATAATGAAGTGAGTGGCGTGCATTTCCATCCGTTACAGATCACCTTTGCTTTTGACTTCCGCAAACATTTGATTGTTACATTCGAGAAGTTTCTACTGCAATATTATTTTCTTGTGGATTTAAGATTTATCTCGGTCAAACCGTTTCTGCTTGATTAAATAACACACGCTCTTTCTGTAAGATACCAAGATATTTTTGTTCCATTGAAAACGAGTGTGTACACATCAAAATATATTATTGAAGTAACATGATAACTTTTTAGATACAATGTAGGATCCAATCTTCCATAACTGTAGTTATAGATGTTGTAGACTAACCTTCATGCAAAAAAGTTACAGAGTATGGGTACAACTATCCAAATAAGGTGGCGGCACGCCTGACTGGTCGGAAAGGTGTAAATCTTGATGTTGGTCTATAAAACTATTGTGTGTTATTTAAAAACACATTCTATACCATACCGCATTAAAGAGTAACGTAGGCAAAATTGAGTCCAATGTTGAAATACAGAGGTACAAATCACATTGCCAAAAGCCGTTGAAGATGGACGACTTATATGATGAGACGAAACAAAAGTTTATGACAAGAAAAACACCGCTAATACCTAAGAAATTTAAGTTATTTGCTAAAGATTGCAGCGTCTGTATTAAAATAACTTTAATATGTTGCGGGACAAAAAACAAAACTTAGAAATCCAGACCACAAACACGACGCCTCAAATGGAAAACACTACAGAATCAGGTTGCATAACAATGAAACTACTTAGTCTAATATTTATAGTCTAAACTAGAAAACACATTAGAATACATTCGAAGTTTGTTCTGTAGACGCAATACTCATTTGAATACGCTGTGCGTTCAGAATCAATTATTACATTGTCAGTGAATGTTGCAGTTTTTAACTGCTTTGAAATGATCATTTAAATAGAAGTGAACCGGAGACGTCTCCCTGTGGTACACCATATTTAGCAATAAAAGCACATTACAAGCCTTCACCCGATTTATTACCTAACAAAACTCATAGAAAAATCAGTCAGTTCTGAGCGTTAAAAACACGTACTTCAATTTGGGACACATCTATTAAGACCCCATGGCTTCGATATTATTCACAGTATAAGTTCGTGTTGAATAAAGAAGCTGGTCAGAGAAATACAAAAACGAACAAAAATTTGGTGGCGTGACAGCCAGGAACTAGCTCCACCATTTGTGGGTGCGTGTTATATTTTTCGAAAATGTGCGAAGATTGAACCAACAGTTTATTTCAAACCCCGAACTTTGAACTTAACGAAGGGATTATAGGATTTCATCAAATCATCGACTATCACGTTCACCAATACTGTGTGTGTCACCGGATTGTTCGATCAGCTATAATAGTCTGACCTAGTTAGTGCCATTGCTGTAGAGGTTATTGTATCGATTGCTGGAGTCAAAAATAATGGTTTCTGCAGTGGAATACCATTGGTTGCAAGGGGGTCAACCAATCTTCCAAAACACTTCAGAGTTTCAAACCACTACATTAATTAATGTGTGCAAAATACAAAATTAGAGTATTTATTAAACAACTGCTTGCGAGTAAGCTGATGATGAGCATTCCTACCAGTGAATAACATTGTGCTCAGAATTCAATTCACCAATTCCAATTCACTTACAAAACGTAAACTAGTTTTGCAGTCTTGACCAAACATAGCTAATTGAGTGTCAAAAGACAAAAGTTCAGAACAGAGTCAATATTTGTTGATGAAATTGCGTTTTTTTTTGTGTCTCTTAATACCTGAACTCTACAAATCACTGATATAGGTATTCGCATTTCCCCAAAAAAATTCGCTACGCACCATAGGAAATGAGTGTAACAAAGGTCATCGGATCGGCTTGGGATATGTCTCACAAGTCATTCTTCTTCTTCAAAAAAAAAAAACACTATGTACGCTCAAATAATCCAACTAATTGTAAGCTTCTTGGTTTGTTTTTACTTTCTTTGTTTGCGTAGGAAATATTGGGCAAGTACAGTTAGCAGTCATATCATTGCTTATCTAGTTATGCATTAATTTGGATCAAAATTTAAAAAAATTGGTTTGGGTGCGAGTAGGCCTGCCCATACCATGAACTTCCCATCTCAAGATACAAAAGAAATGGGTGCTATTTTATTTGCCTACACCATGAAATTCAATTTAACTGCTCAGCAAAGGATCTTTTTCTATCTCGTAAATATATGGCTTAAAGAGGATCACATTCCGTCCAGTTTTCTTTTCAGATTTTGATAGGATTTTCCACGCCGATTCCGAGAGATCTTCATGTTCATGATAAGAAACCACAACAGGGGAAAGCAAACTAAATCGGTTGTTATGATCTTCCTTGCAATATACGAGTCATGCAGTTTTAGCCATGTGTTTTTACTTTCTCATTAAGGTTTCTCTCGATGCTTTTTCTTCGAATTCAATTGCTTCATGTAATTTCTTTTTGCTAATATGTTATAACTATAAAAAGCGTCAAGCTACAGCCGAGCACGTTTTGAACAAAAAAACTGGTGGCTCCATAATTTTCTAATTCTGTTTTAGTCTTTTTGGTAGTCTCTATAGTTAGTAACTTACTTAGTTTAGTCAATTGGCTAAACAAACATAATATTGATGAAACTTTTGGCATTAAAATTGAACAAAAAAATTTTTTATATGAATTTGTCCGGAAACTCATGAACGGCAGTGTATATATTTATGCATATTTTTTTATCCGATAAGGTAGCTGTAAACTATAAATTAAATTAATTTTGAACTTTTTTTATTGGAAAACTAAATTGGTTTTAATTGAAGAAGTGAAAATGTCCCTTTTTTTGACAGTTTTTTCGTCATAAAATTCAAACCACCCAGTAAAATTTAGCCAAAAGCTTTTCAGGTGATCTTCATGCACACACGCTTCGAATGATTTGGCATCGATAGCTTGATTTGTTCTCGAGTTAGGCTGTACGAAAGAATCCGCACAAACGTACGTACACACACACACACAAACATCTTTCTAAAAATAATGGAATCCGACTACTGGGACCGCCAAACGTTTACAATAAATGTAAAAATTTTGAATTTCGAAAATCGGACCGATTACAAGAACTTCCTGATGGGAAGTCAAAAAAAAAACAGGAAATAGTATCTTTTGAAATCGTTAAAGTTGTTCACTCATGGACACCAGAATGATTCGTAGTTCTCAAAAACAATGCGAAAAAAATTATTCGTGATTTGAAAAACTACGTCTTAAATTTAAATTTACAGCTTAAGCAATGTAAGTGAATCAATAAGACTGTTAAAAAGCTCAAAGGTGAAAACAACATTAAACTGAAAAACGTTTTTCAAAGTTTGGCCTTCAAGAAGAAGCGGAGTGGCCGCAACTGACCTCATGGTTCAATTAATAACTTACCTTTTTCTTTCTAAATATATTATATTTAATTTTGCATTTTAATAAATTAATTAATTTTTGCTATTATTAGTATAGTTTTCATATTCGTTCGAATATAACATCTCTCAAGTGGTGTCCAATGATAGCTTTTTTCTAGAACATTTTCTATGAATCTTGTTTGAATTTTTGTGTCCCAACTTCCTCATTTCTTCTCGTATATTGGACTCATACAGTTGTAAACCCAAATAAATAATCTTAATGTCGACACCGTTTGACGTGGCGTGTGAGTTTGTTTAAACCAAAGATTTGGATTGCTTTTCACGTTTGGCCCTAAGTAATTATCAATCATTTTCCGGAATTGAAAGGCATCCATATTTACCCAAACTTGTTTCTCCTTTTCGAAAAACTATAATCGAAAGATCATTTTAGAGGCTTACAATAAGTGGGAAATAAGTCCTTGCCTTTAAGAGAAGGTACAAAAGCAACCTGTGTAAGCCTTACAAGATGAAAATCCATCGACTTCAATGGCTCGACCCCATTAAGCGAATACAAAACAGCGCCATTGAATCCCAGCAACCAAGTTCACGAACAAGGAAGACCGAAGTTTCAGCGTTCAGCGCGGATGCCAGGAAGCTTGGCTTACCAACTGGAATCCCATTTATGGGCAGGCGCGCCAAAGACCATCTTGAGCCTGCTTGATAGAATTCAAAATCGAGCGATAAAACTCCTAGGGGACAAAAATATTACAAAGCCAATTGACTCTCTTCACCACCGTCGTAACGTCTCCTGTCTAACCTTGTTTTATCGCTTCTACCATAAGCAGTGCTCTAGCGCATTAGCCAGCTGCATTCCACCCCCTTATCACTTTCACCGTAACACCCGTCTCGCCAGGAATGCTCATCAGTTCACCCTCAAGCCCAACTCCGGTCGCACAGTCAAGTATAGAGACTCGTTTATTAGCCCCACAAGACGAATGTGGAACGCTCTACCACGGTCGGTATTTCTCACTCATTACAATCAGAAATTCAAAATTCAGCAGAAATTCAAAAACAATGTGCATCAGCACTTATCCCTATTTCCTCCCTGATCCCTTCCACGCGCGTTATGTACTAACGTTTTAAGGGTAGTAATAACCCCTTGTACGCGTGAGTTCGTTAAAAAATAAAAAAGTATTGGACCAAGTACCGACCCTTGTGGAACTCCAGTATTCGAGCATTATGTTTTCTCACTTATATCATCATTTATCTTTACTTTTTGTTTTCTTTTTGTCAAGAATTACTCAAACAATTTAAAACGTTTCCTCTTAACCCGGCATGGAACATGAGTCACTAAATCAAACGCCTTTGTTAAGACAAGGAATATGCCAACTGATTTCAGGTTTATATCTAGGTAAAGAAGTTGGTTTTATCTAGCAACACAATCATTCTATTAACTATTAGTTTTTCAAATAATTTTGAAAATACTGAAACCAAGGATATGGGCCTATAGTTATTTGGATCGCCAGGGTCTCCCTTTTTAAAGATTAGAATCACGATAGATGACTTGAGAGCATCTGGAAATTTCCCGAAACTTTTATTAGTAATATAAACCAAAGGGCTAGGAAATGATTTTTCTATCTTTTTTATAGCCACTTGATTTTTTCGGCTTATGAACATTAATTACGGAAAGTTAGTCACTGCGCTGAAGAAAAAGAATGAAGGATTCGATTTACCGACTTAAAACTTTCTATTAGTTTCATTCAACTTTATAACCATTTCTGGTTTAGCATTTGCTGCAACATGAATGAAGAAATTATTGAATTCGTTGCACATTTCCCTATTCGTATTAATAGTTCTATTGCCAAGCTTAAGCTTTTTCGGATAAACTTCTTTCTGATCGTTACCTAGGATATTATTGACTTTACACCACTGCTTTTTAGGATTACATCTATATTCTGAAAACTTGCAGCTTTAATATTGAATTTTCTGTCCCGCAACAAGGTTGCGTAGATCTATTTGTAGATCTTTGTATTTTTCTAAATCTAAAGACTATTTGAAAGATCTTCCAAATTGTATTTCTCGATTGACACTGTTTTGCGAACCTTTCTGTCAAGTTGGTCCTAAAATAGTTCTTTTGAGCGTGGAGAATTGTTTTGGAAATGAGACTTCTTAAAAGCTATACTTTTCTTAAGTGCTTTCGTGCCCGGTCTTTAACACTGACGAACAAGAAGAATACTTAGACCATAAGGAGCTTGACTTTTTGTACTGAGTCGAACGCAAACTCTGTTTTTGTCCAAAAACTTTATCAGTATCAGTTTAATTGCTACTCCTCCGTGGAGTTCTGACTTAAGTTAAGTTAGAAGCCGGAACTTAAACTATTTACTGGAAAGAAAAAGATCCCATGTTGAACACTTCCTCAGCTCGAAAGGAAGATTTTTCACCCCTCAGCTGAAACTAGGTGCTTTTGAATCATCTTCAATCCAAACTTTCATCAAAATTTGAATAAATTATTCCTAACTAAATTTGCTCTATATTATATAGGGAAGTTGAAAAAAGGACCCACAACATTTTCTGGATCTTCGGGAGGGTTTGAGTTCATCAGAGATTTTCCCAGATTATCGGACAGATGCAATGTTTTTCAGACAAAAATCGCTTTCTTACTTACCTTACCAAATGGTTATAATCTTTCCTTCGCACTCAAACCATTTTTTTATAATGTATGTAACCTAAGCTATTTTCATCCAGGATTATGTCATAATTTATACGATTGTTATGTAGTTAACGTAAGAACTGAATCCTTGAAGCTGATTCTCATCTTAAAAAAGCCATCAGTCCAATTAGTCTCAAAGTCGAGCTAGTTTCCAACCTTTTTGAGTCGGAACAAGTTCTCAAACCTTAAAAGACGAAAAAGGCGTTTTTCTATGAATTTTCATTTCACCGGTATATTGGAAATAGAATGATATCTTGCTCGCTTGTTTTTGTATTTTGGAAAAGTCGAAGATCAATTCGATTCTGTCTAAGGATTCTTTTTCTCGTGCACAAGGGTACAGTTTAACTAAATTTTATACACCACGAGTTTATGAAATAAATTCAGTGCCTATTCAAAGAAGTCAAACATTTTAGTTGTGTTCACTGAATTTACCTCTTGATATAATTTTGTTAACTGATACTGATACTGACACTGTTGGTGTTTCTGTGATTGTACGGGTTTTTCAATAAGAGCGCTACAAAAGTTTTTTTTTAAATAAAACAAAAACGGTTTGGATATTCTTTATTCTTGTGAAAGTACGGTTGATGCCATTATGGAACTCGATTTCTTTTGCATGGCCACCACGGGCACGCTTGCAGAAGTCCAGACGCTGAACCCAATTTTCGACGGTTTTCAAGCATAAATCGGTCGATACTGCTGCAATTTCACGTTCGATATTCGTACGAAGTTCATCAATCGTCGCTGGCTTGTTGGCATAGACCATAGACTTGACGTAGCCCCACAGGAAATAGTCTAACGGCGTCAAATCGCACGACCGAGGCGGCCCCATTCACAGTAACGTGCTGGTCTTGATCATCACGGAAGAAGTACGGCCCAAAAACGCCGCCGGCCCATAAGCCACACCAAACCGTAATTTTTTCGTTATGCAATGATGACTCATGGAGTACGTGGGGATTGCTGCCTGATCAATACCGCATATTTGTGTATTGATGGAGCCATTCAGCCAGAAATGAGCCTCATCACTGAAGATGATTTTTCGATGTAAATCCGAATCATTTTCAAGTTGTTGCTCAGTCCAATTCACGAACATAGACGCTTCTGGTGGTCAAGCGGCTTCAGTTCTTGCGTCAATTTAATCTTGTTAGGATGTAGGCCAAGGTCTTTTCGCAAAATTCGCCCAACTCTTGAGAACGACGTGTGAGAGACACATTTGGGCTTTCTGCAACTGAAGCCTCAGCGGCACCAATATTCTCGATACTACGGGCACTTCTTTGTCTCACTGGCACGGGAACATTTTGTACTGTGCCTGTGGACTCAAATTTTTCCACTAGACGCTCAATTGTTGATCTGCTAGGACAATTATGACGCTCTTAACGTTGAGGCCATTGACTTCGAATTTCGGTAGTAAATTTTAATAATTTCGACTCGTTGTTGGCTCGTATATCTTTCCATCATCAAATGGCAAACCTTACTGAAGAGAAATGTCAAAAGAGCGGCAAGAAATATAGCGTCGTTTGCTGTCCCTGTCGCTCTATTTTTGTAGCGTCCCTGTTGAAAACCCCGTTATTTGATGCAAATTTTAAATAACTCAATTTTTACCTAGATTTAAAGCCAACAATGGCAACTGAACGAACACCGCTGACTGCTGATCCAGTTATGATGATTTCACCCCCACCAGGCCCATCCTACGTTTTTCCAGGCGTTTCACCGCGTTCTCGCCGAAAGCAAATGCGACGCTACCAATGCTGCTTGTGTAACATTTTTCTGTATGATTTGACCGCATATTTCTAACGAACAGAATAATATGAGAACTTTTCCTCTTGTAGTGGAATAGTAATTGCAGCGCTAATCATAGCGATACAGTTTACAGATTTTGATATCAACACAAACTCCACATCTGTGCATCTTAATGTTCAACCAGATGAAAGTCCATTAAATGGAACAGAATTGTTTCTCCTGCTGATGAAATCAAATGAGCCTTTACCTGACGAAAAACCCCAAATATGGGCATTGCCTGCGATAAATGCTTCGATGAGAGCGGAAGCTCAACGGTACGGACTAAGAGCACTTGGTGATCGGGAACTATGCGAGGAGAATTTGGCTCTTACACCAGTTCATTCGCCAGCTTTTCGGCACTACCGTTCAATAAGTACAACTCCCGAGTCGAGGAAAATCTCTCGCCGGGGTTATGTCGAATATCATGCGACTGTTCACCTGGCCAGGAGGTTCAACTACACTAAGAAAGCTGGTCGCAGTAATATAGGACAAGGTCCCAGGATCCGTCTAAATGATCCTACACAAGACGTTAGATGTGATCCGAATGAAAAATATAGACGATCAAATGGTACATGCAACAATGAGCACCATCCGACGCATTTTGGCGCTGCCATGACCCCCTATCGGCGAGCAGTAGCACCTGACTATGGCGATGGTATATCATCACCGAGAATATCTCACACTGGAAAAGATCTGCCATCCGCTAGACAAGTATCACTTCAAGTTCATCGGGCATCTTATCCCACCGACTCTAACTTCACCGTGATGTTGGCTGTTTTTGGGCAGTTCCTAGATCATGATATAACTGCCACGGCTTTGACGACATCTCAAGATGGCGAGTCAATTAATTGCTGTACGATTCCCTTGAATACCCATCCTGAGTGCTTCCCAGTGCCTCTTGGACCTGGAGATCCTTATTACGATCAGTACAACGCGACCTGTATGAATTTTATGCGATCTGCAGTAGCACCAACTGGTTTCTATGGACCTCGTCAACAGCTGAATCAAGCCACTGCATTCATAGATGGCTCCGTGGTCTATGGTAATACCGATCAAAGACAATTGTCACTTCGTACGAAAACTAATGGAACCTTGCGAATGTACGTGACACCTGATGGCAGGGAGCTTCTGCCGCTGTCAACAAATCCAAACGATGGATGCAACTTGCAGGAGATGAATGCTGAAGGCAAATACTGCTTCGAGTCGGGAGACGATAGATCGAACGAAAATTTGTTGCTAACATCAATGCATCTGTTGTTCTCGAGGCATCACAATTACTTGGCTCATGGCTTGCAGGCTGTCAATCCGAATTGGGATGATGAGATGATCTTTCAGGAAGCTCGAAAAATTCTTGGCGCACAAATGCAGCACATAACTTACAACGAGTTCCTTCCGATTCTTTTGGGAAAAGAGTTGGCCAAGGAAATTGGCTTGTCATCAGATCCTTATTCAATGTCCGACACTTATGATCCAATAGTAGACGCAAGCATTGCGAACAACTTCGCGAGCGCTGCTTTCAGATTCGCGCACACATTGTTACCAGTAAGTCAAAGGACACTTTATTTATTTTTCATTTCTGGCACTCAGAAATTTTTATACATTTTAGGGCCTCTTCGAAATAACTAGTGACAACAGTACCCCAGAATCGATCGAGTTACACAAGATGCTCTTTAATCCGTACTCCTTGTGGGCTGAACGTGGCATAGATAGAGTCGTCCAAACTGTCATCAATACACCAGTGTCCCGTGTAGACCGTTTCTTTACACCAGAACTTACCGAGAAACTCTTTGAAAGCACAGCTACCGATCATCTTCCATTATGCGGTCTCGATTTGGTCTCTTTAAACATTCAGCGTGGTCGCGATCATGGACTTCCTGCTTATCCAGTTTTTCGTGAGCACTGTCGTCTTCCTGCAGTCAATACTTGGGAGCAAATGGAAGCTGCCTTAGAACCGGAATCCTTAAAGTCAATTAAAGCTATCTACGAGTTTGTTTTGCTTTATTCTCTCTAAAATTTATGTTAACGTTTATCTCTTTTATACAGTTCCCCGGAAGATGTCGATTTCTATACTGGGGCATTGAGTGAGCCACCTCTGCAGGGTGCCATTTTTGGACCATCGCTGGCTTGTATCGTTTCGGATCAGTTCCTACGAATTAAGAAGGGCGATTCGCACTGGTATGAGCGAAAAAATGGAATTCACAAATTCACTCAACGTAAGTAGAATAAAGGATACTTGTTCTTTTGAGCCTCGTTAGATTGTAAAATTTTAAAGGTCAACTGAAGGAGATTTACAAGTCAACTCTTGCCGGGATCATCTGTCGTAACTCGGATGCTGTTGATCACACCCAACGTTTCGTAATGGAACGTCAAACTGCAGCGGATAATGCTTTTGCAGATTGTTCCGAAATCAAGAATTTCGATTTCTCTCCGTGGAAGGAGAAAGAAGAAACCAATCAAGATCCAGAAATGTCACGAATTGAAGTGGGAAACACTGAAACCCTTATTAGAGTAATGAAAGCAGATAATACGACTTTGTCGCCTAGTTTTCGAATGTTGGTCTAAGAATGATTTTTTTTTAGTTTTAATGTCATAAAAACTATAGAATATTATCAAATAAAACTGTAAAATTGTTTTTAATTGATCGACCTGTTAGCTATCGCTTTATTCGCTGGATTTATTCGACATAAGTTTTATATATGCACTTTGAAAGTTTGGAAGATTTAGCCAAACAAACCCCACTGTCAGTTCACAGCAGAGCCATCTACACACAATCTACACAAACCACTATTTTGACAACACGAATTAGGAATTAAGTCGATTCAACAACCACTACAATAACGCCATTCATTGGTCAGAATACAATCGCTGGTCGACCAATCCAGTGATAGTGCCATTAAATTTATCCCATTGGCAAATGGTGACTGGATATGATTCGAAAATCTAGACACCACTCTAAGAATCGAACCTGGGAATTGAATCAAGCGCTCTACCAACTCTGTCACCCAGCTGTTTTTGTAGAAGAAAGACTTAGCTAGATGAGCAGGCAATTGCATTTACTTTCACATCATCTAATTGTTGGTTACACATAAAAGTTAGGTTAACAAGAGTATGAAAATGTTTTTGTTTGTTTTATGCAAATTAGTTGTAACCTTTTACACTTTTTAACTTTTTGAAGTCAAAAAACACAAAACTCCCTTTTTAATCACTTGAACTGAACTTTTACCTATCACAACGTTTATCACAATTAAATTCTGTTCTATCATTCGGTATTAATCATTTCATTATTTCAATCAATTAATCAATTTCTTGCGAAGTTTGCCGTCGCTTTTATACCAGATTTGCCGTCGCGCTAGCTTTCGATTGTCTGCGGCAGACATGGATTCGATCGTCGTTTTCGCGTACACTTGACAAAGTAATGCAATCAGATTTAGCAATTCAGTATAAATAAGATAATACAATTACAATGAAAAATATTCATACTGCTCTAAGGGGGCCCTCAACTTGAAATTCTTTGGATTAAAACAAGATTTAGAATGTCTCAACCAACTCAATCACATTCGCATACAAAACATAACAGTTGAATGGATGCCTGGGCCTTGAAGGCAATGAAAGATCCAGCTGCCTTTCCAAGAGGAGAAGAGTAATCACAGTCTTGCTAGTTGCTGGACAGATAATATTGTCAGGCAAAATATTTCGGTTACTCAGATCGATTAAAAAGCAAAACAAAAATAGCACTTTCTTGGTTAAGAAGGCCTAAGGATTCAAAGATATATTCTAATTACGGACAAGTCACGTATCACATTAAAATGGTAGGACTAATTGACAAGGGCCTTTTTCGATTCTGCTAAAAGTCCACAAAGAGTGCGAATGTTCCGCTGTAGCAAAAGGATGATCAATCCAAATGGGTTCGGAATCACAAAAACTATGTAACGTAGAGCCGAGAACAGTTTTGATAAGGTTTTTCATAAGCCTTAAGGCTACAATGTGAAGAAAACATGAATATAGCAAGGTAAGAAAAATTTTAAACTATTTTCTCAATGATTGATAATTTATGGCAATAAAATGAAGGTCCAACCCCCGCACACAAATAGTGAAGCTACGCCCTAATGCGGTCCTAATTTGGCATCCCTTTTTCAAACACATAGGTACGTCAAACTCAACTGTCATTAAAGGCTATGTTTACTGAATTTAAGTTTTGGCATTTAACAATATGGATCGTTTAGCAATCGTGGAATATGTTAAAATAATGAAAACTTACTAAAAATTTAGTGTATCTGTAGTAGTAACGTTTCATGAGTAGATTATGGACCTAAGAATATATGGCTAGTATAAGTGTGTAAGTACACCCAATTATATCGATTTATCGGTGAGCACACCATTTGGATTGCCAATTTGAACACACATTTTCTCCAACAAAGATGCAATTGTTAAAAACTATTGCATCCACAAAAACCACTGTATTGTATGTCTGCTGGTGTCATTGGTTAAAATTTCTTCGAAAATGATGAAGGTGTAATCGTCATCTTCAATTCTCCTTTTTTTTTTTTTTTTAGTGCAATTTTTATTAACTCTATTACATATGAATTACTTAATTGCTAGGGAAAATAGCTTAAAACTAGCTTAAATAACATGGTGTTTATATCTATCTTACTGGCCAATTACAGGCGCTCTAAGCTAAACTTACTTATTAGACTATGTCTTTCGACTTAAACTTACATACTCTTTGGTTCCTTAACAATGCTAACTATAGACTAAGAAAATTAAGTTTTAAAAACTTAGTAAAAATGTGTTTTTTTTATATAAAACTATTATTATTAACTTAAAATAACCTATAATCACTTAAATCTACCTAAAATACTTAAATAACTTATTTCTAGCTTAAAGTATATATGCAAGACAGGCAGAAACACACACACCTGTATTGTCATGCTCGGTACATGCAATACATGCGCACATATATCAACATATACAAAATATATGTCTATGTGGATGTCCCCTTCTTGCACATACACTATACTAAACTTAACTAAAGTAGAGGTCCTTAACCTAATTGAGTCAGCCACTACTCTTACGACAACAAAAAAAACAAACCTATGTAACATAGAGACGGCGGCCAACTCTGCCCTTGTGGGCTACTCGTCAATTGAAGGATGCGACGAAAGAGTTCCTTCCCTGCGCTCTGTCATCCACCAGAATTGTCGGTGCTGGCGTACTACTTCTATCCTATCGCGGTCTGAAACCGCCCTACTGAACCGAAGACACTCCGCGGAACTGTTGGCGACGTCTCGTTCGTAGTTGAGTCGCTTATCCACAGCTCTTCGGGCAATGTGGAATATAAGCGGAACCGCTAATCTATTCTGGATCAGACCTATCGAGTCTAGGTAGAGGAAGGCCTCTGGGGGTACAAAGCCTAAGGCGCACACTTTCGTGATACAGGTCATTTGGGTAGAAAGCCCCGGAGATCAGATTGTTGACCGAGTTCATTGCTCTTGCAACGTGATTTCGTGTCAGCTTTATAATAAAATTATCCACTCTTATAATGTCTCTATTGTATAGGACCTCGTTGGGATAGAATTTTCTGTATTCAGACTCTGGAGTTCTGTATAAGCGTAAGCAAGTCCTTAGACATTGCCTTTCAAACAACCGAATCATTTCCATTAAGCTTGCTCCCACGTTGAACCACACGGGGCATCCATAGACGAGCATAGGCCGGATGAGGGCCATGTAGCAGATTATTTTTACCCTAGCATCGAGTTGCTGGTTATAGAACAGTTTCTTTGTTAGGGCAAATGCAACTTTGGCTCTGGCAAGGGCCGCATCTATATTTTTGTTGAAATACAGATACTGGTCCAGACAAATTCCAAGATATCGGACTACACTTCGACTCGTCAATGGCTGCCCGTGCGGTCCCATAATTGAGAGCTTTCTCCAATTCTTGATGGTATCCCTAGAGGCCCCAGACAATGGCGATCTAAACAATATAGTTTCGCATTTCCGAAAGTTAATCTTTAATTTCCTGTCGTCGCAAAATCGCTGGATCTCATCGAAGTCACGCTGCAAGAGATTTCTAATGCCTTCGATCTTCGGACCTGATCTGTACGCAATTAAGTCGTCTGCGTACGCTATGACATGGGGAAGGGATCTTACAAGGTCACTGGTGAATATATTGAAGAGGATCGGCGAAATGACAGCGCCCTGTTGCAGACCATTTATTAATTTAAATAACCCATTAGAAGTTACATTGCCATTTTTCACAATGAACTGTCTATTGACTAGCATATTTACAAACATGTACAACAGTGATTTGCTAATGCCAAGGCTACTCAACTTGTAAAAGAATCCTTCTAACCATACGGTATCGAAAGCCTTTTCCAGGTCGACCAGGCAGGCACCAGAGCATTGTTTCTTACTTTTGTTCCATTGGATATCAGATACCAGTTTAGACGCGGCATGTATGCAATCATGCCCCGCCTTGAAACCAAATTGGTTATCCGGAATAATATTTTTGTCCTCAACAAAATTAAGCAGGGCTCTATGTACCACTTTCTCAAAAACCTTACTGATGTTCGGGAGAAGACTTATGGACCGGAGATTTTCCGGATTGGAGATATCCTTGCCCCGTTTAGGGATGGGTTGCACAACCGCCGTCTTCCAATGTGTTGGATAATATGCATTATTCAGAGCATTGTTAAAGAGGATGGTGTAAATATTTATCGCTTCTGATGGAAGATGTTGAAGCACAATGTTCGATATTCCGTCGATTCCCATTGATTTTTTCTTCTTCAGTGATTCGAAGATGCCTTGGAGATCAGCCTTTGATATAAACATGGGATTTGTCGTTTCACTGGCGTTGACAGTATTTGCCAAGTTATCGTCATTGAACTCGGTAAAACCGGTGTTCTCTGATCGCCATTGTGCCATCTCATATCGAAGATTGAAATTGTGCTCAAGTACGCGATTTTCCAGGTCATGATTCGGGCAAATGGTTTCATTTACCTTATACACTTCCTGAAAAATAGCACCTATAGCCTCAACTTTCTCATGAGGATCTTCGATCACAAAGAATTCATTGTCAGCTATTGCGTTTACCGGATCTATGCCCGCTGTCAAAAGTATTTGTTCGTTTACCGTCGTTCGATGGATCTTAAGACACGGAAGATCGTTTTGATTTTTCCTCCGAAATATTTTATT
Source organism: Orthonevra nobilis (assembly GCA_963555765.1). Classification (NCBI taxonomy): domain Eukaryota; kingdom Metazoa; phylum Arthropoda; class Insecta; order Diptera; family Syrphidae; genus Orthonevra; species Orthonevra nobilis. The sequence continues at coordinate 5,180,354 of OY743225.1, read as the reverse complement.
TATTTGCGGAAACATACTCGGGTTGCTGGCTTTTACAGCTCGAATTTTATTGTTCCAATGCAAGTTTATAGATAATCTGTAATTTTCTTTGATTAGCTGTTGGAGGTTTTTAATCAAAGACTTCAGTGACCTTATCTCGGCGTTTTGTGTGTCAGTAAATCGTCTGTACAGGAGTTTAAGTCTTGACAACAGTCTACTTTTCTGTTGGCGCAGTGCGTCGATTGTTGCGTTTCGGAACAAGTTGGAGTTGTCAGCTTCTTGGTACAGAGGTATCGTACTGTCCATTGATTGTTTGATTGTCACGTCCATGTGTTTCAGGTACCTGTCAATATCATCGTTTGACAGATTCCTGTTGGTCGGTGGATGTATCTCATTTAGAGAGGGTTTTCTTATCAGAGTTCTAGTGAACCGTGGCCAACGCACCCTACTATAATTGTAGGGATACATCTGGATAAACTCTTCCAACTCCGCGCCTTCGTTTGGAATTCGTATTTCGGCACTTAGTCCGTAATGGTCACTGTCGTACACAATTGTGCGCAAACAGTTTATTGTTTGTCGGTCCACGTCAGTCAGTTTTAACCGTACGTCGCACAGCATGAGATCCAGATAGGAACCGCTTCTAGGAAACGACGGACTATCAGTAGCTTTTAATTCGAGTTTATATTCGACTTGATGCAGACCCCACCAATTAAGTAATTGGGTCCCTCTGGAGTTTGGTGAAGTATTTCCCCAATTTCGGTGTTTCGCGTTTAAGTCTCCGGCCATAAGGAAATAATTCTCTTCTAACTCCAGCCTTATGCAGTGAAAAAGTGATTCGAGTTCTGGGATAAATAAACTAGGTTGAGAAGTATCAGGTGCATAGAGCGCGACAATATACATCTTCTTTCCACTGTGGAGAGGGATGCACACGATACACGCTTCCAGCAGCTGGAATCTCCGCACTTCACCGCTGTACACAGCCCTATACTTGAATTTATTATTTATAAATATAGCAACACCTCCCCGTAGTTGGGAATTGGGACGGTCTCTTCTAACAATATTGTAATTATTGTGCCTTATCTTGTGCTTCTGATTAAGTTTAGTTTCGCTAACCAAAAGCACATCGGGGCTTAGGTCTTCTAGCAACTTAAAGAGTTCGTCTCTACGTTCGGTCCTCACCAGTGAATTAACATTCAACGCAATGATCTTTAAAGGACTTCCCACCAGCATACTCATTACAACTGAAGGCGCGTAAGGTTCGGCAGCATCGTGTAGATCCTATCCACCCGAGTCGCTTGCTCTTGTATTTGATTTTGGAGCTGACTAATCTGCCCTTGGATAGAGAGCAAAATAGCCAGCAAGTCACCCTTAGGTGCTTTAGGCACTTGGGCCTGTGTTGCAGCCTTAGGTTTTTGATGTACCGTGTTTTCCCGGCCTGCCACCATTTGGGCGTAGGTCACTTGGGCAGTAACGGCTTTGGATGGGATACGACCGGGAGGACGTTTCATATCTACTTTCTGCTGGCGAACCTGCTTTAATTTCTTAATTTCCTTGAACTTGGGACATCCCCTATAATAAGCGGTATGTCCAGAGTTCCCACAAAGCGTACACTTGAGCAGGCTTAAATCTGAAACCCTATCCTTACCCAAACTGCATTCCTCTGATTTGTGGTTCTTTCCACACTTCGCACATCGAAACTACATTTCACAGTTAAGTGCGGCGTGGCCGAACCATTGGCAGCGTCCACATTGTAAAATGTCTCCACTCCTCTTTACTTTTTCCCAGTGAACAACCTGGTAATCTAAGACATTAATGTTCCTTAGACTATCAAATTTACTTTTGGATGATAGCTGGACCAGGAAGATCGGTAATTTTCGCTTCTCCCGTTTGGCCCTTGCTGTGACAAAAAGCTTTACCCCTACGAAATTGAGATCGTCGGTTTCAAATCGCTTCAGCTCTTTCAGGAGTTCCTCCGGATCAGTCGATGGTTCTAGGCCCTTTAAGAGGACACTTTGCAATTTTTCCCCCTTCGGGGTAAAGGAAAAGAACTCTGTCGTCGATTCCTTCAAAAGCTGTTTAATAATTTTATATTGCTCTAGAGTGGAGCAATGAATAGCATGCCTAAATTCGCTAAATCTTTTGACAAAAAATGTTTCAGTAGTGGCTGACTTACATAGATCAATGGTATCCTTTAGCTCCATCTTGTATGTATTTATAGGGGGTACCTTCACCTTCACTTTCGTCTGCGACTGTTGTTGTTGTTGTTGTTGTTGTTGAAGGTGCTTCTGCTGCGACACTTCCTGCTGTTTCTGTCTCGGTTGCGTTTGTTGTTGCTGCTGTTTTGGATGCAGCCCTTGGACTTTCTGAACTTTCAGAGGTTGTTGTACATGATTCTGCTGCTGTTGTTTTTATTTCAGCTGCTGATGTTGTTGCTGCAGTTTTCCATGCTGTTGCTCAATATCTTGCTGAGCGCCTTTTAGTTCTTGCAAGCGTTCCTTCTCTCTTCTTGCCATTTGTTTAGCTTTAATGGCCAGCATTCTTTTTTCCAGGTCTTTCATATCACTGTGAAGACACTGGATTTGTTCGTCCTCATCATCTGTTTCAGACGACATCAGGGAGCCGAATCTGTTGCTGCCCACCGAATGGTTTGTTTCCTCACTGTCCGAGACGTTTGGGGAATTTCCGCTGGCTTCAACGCGTGCTTTGGCTGAGAGGGAGAGCCGCTTATTTTGGCTAGCAAAAAGCTTTTGCTTCTTCCTCCGCTTCGTTGCGACTGCGGTGAACACTCCGCTTTTGATGTGGCTTCGTCGCCTGTCTTTTCGTTATCCGCAACTGGGAGCGCGGACCGCTAACTAGTTTCCATCACCTGATGTTTTATCTTTTTTGTTCAGTTTCTTTTAGTACCAACTAAGAAGAAAACCGAAAAAAAAAACGCTTGTCCCCGTCAGGGATCGACTCACTACCTCTTGAATGAGAACCTGTTGTATATGCCACTAGGCCAACTCGCGAATTACAATTTTATTGTCTTTATCACAACTTAATCAAGCTCACTATGATAACACTGATAAGTCGAAACACGTGATTATTCCGCGGAGGTCTATGAACGACTGTCTTCAATTCTCCTCAATGTAGGTTCATGTTACCCAATTTTGTTTGTACTCAAATCGAAAAAATGTTACAATAAGACGGTGGCAAATTTCACGACTCGTTTTAGCTTTATTACAAGAAAAGTTTCCTTACCGAGTTGTTTAAGGTTTTGGCGATGTGAGCTTCCCATCAAACTAGTGACTATGCACAGTGACCATGCGGATAATCTTGAAACGCTTTTGAGCGTTCACTTCCCAGGTTCGTTGCCTGTACGGGTGACTCATCAGTTGAAAGGCACGATCTTATAATAAGGTTAAAAGTCTATTCGGAAAATTTTCAGTAGTGACAAGATAAAATGGGCAATTGACTCATTTAACCCCTTCAAAGCACTCGGAGGAAATGGCATCTTTCCTGCCCTTCAACAAAAGGTCATGGACAATATTCTTCCGGTTTTTATATTTTTGTTTGAAACTAGATTCAATTGCGGATATATTCCCCTGATCTGGAGACAGGTTAACGTTGTATTTATACCAAAACCTTGAAACGGACCTCCGGAGCTACCTAAATCCCCCTTCATCGCAAAGACCCTGGGAAGACTTAAAGACCTCCATATAAGGGGACACTTGGAAAATCACTCTCCCGTGCACCATAACCACTAAAGGAAGGGTAAGTCAACTGAGGGTCACTTCACCATCTGTTCACCCTTGATGAAAAGGCATTTCACTCTAAGGAAATTCCTCTCTGCGCCTTTCTAGATTTTTAGGGTGCTTTTGGCAATACTAGTTACAACGTCATGACGAGCGCAATACGGAGTTAAGTAATTGACGACTTAACTTACAGATGGATAAGATCCATGCTAGAAAATCGAGTTATAACTTTCTCGCTTGGAAGCGTTTCAAAGTCAGTCACTTCAATGAGAAGTTGTCCTCAGGGAGATGATCGGACGCCTCGCCTTAGATCATTGGTCATAGACAAACCCCATGTAAGCCTTGATGATTGGCTATGCTGATGATCTTGCTATTTTCAGAAGAGACAATCACTAGTGTTATGCATTCAGCATTAAAGAAAGTCTTAGAATGGTGTAAGTTTGAAGGACTCTGTGAATCCTAGCAAAACCGTTCCCTCAACTGACTCGGATGGGGATAGTTCCACATATAGACTCTCTAAAAATTTCAGGTAAATCGGTCCATTAGAACCTGAAAGATCGTGGGTATTGTTTTAAAAACGACAGTTTCGCGTTTAAAGTTCTTCGCAGTCTAAGTCATGAAATGATATTGTAGACTTACATTTATTCAATCTGCCATTCCTGCTTCATACATCGGACCTTCCTCGTCTTCGAAAAAACTATTTTCTGCGTTTCTCTCTTCATATCGAGCAGTTCTGACCTCCTTTGATGCGTTTGATGCTCGTGTCTCGGAGGGGTCAATCCGGGCGTTGTCTCGTTTCACAGCAAATGAATGAGCTTCCGGGCCAATTTTCATTCCCATAAGCTCCATCATTTTTAAAATAGGAATGACGCTTTCATTAAAAATACAATCAGCAATAAATGTACATAAGCATATGTACGTCCACGTGGTTTGAAGGTTAGAATTGGAACTGTTAGCAGCTGGACGTAAGTGAATACTAAATATAAAAGATACAAGTCACCTTGGGCTCTTGTATTACAATATATACAAAAGAGGAAAGGTTTTACTGAGAAATATGAATTCAGGTAGACGGAGAATCCCTAATGTTTTTTGTTCTTGAATAAACATAGATTTTTTTAAAAATTTTAGACTAGAATACCCCCTTAAGAAGGCGCATTTTACTCAAAGAGATATGCTCCCCATTGTACAGTAAACAATGTTTCATATAAACTTAGCTTTTGGACCTTTTTAATAAAAAGCTGTCATTTTTCACTTTAAATAATTTTTTATGATGTATAACCTCTATGGGTGCTCGTGTCAGAATTTGGTAAATTTTGATAGAAGGAGAAGTAAGTGTGTGATTTAAGGGGCTCTTGAAATGTACTTCAAATGTACGTCTCAGGCCTCTTCGTGCCTGTTTCGCGAGATAGAGAAATTTCCTTCTTCGGCTGCTGATATTTACCATTTCCGACTTTCGATGAAACGAGACCAAATAGCTTCACCACTGAATAAGAAAAGCGGTGACGACGGAATTCTTCATAGCTGGCAATAGTAAATGTAAAAAACAACTTGCTAGCTATATGTTCTAAGAGCCACTTCTAACTATGAAGAAGTACTCGAACTATAAGTCGAAGAAGAAAAGAGGGCGGTCAACTATTTAAAAAAAGAAAAGCGGTTGATTCGGAACCCTCTTGTAGGTCGATGTCTTGCACCTCTCAATAAGCGCTTTAAACGCCGTTAAATATCAGGTTGGCGACTAACTTATTGCGGATTTCACTCATAGATGGCTTAAGTTGAATTTTTAGGTTCGCTGACGTAATCGAAATGTCAAACACATAATGTTATTTGATAGTTGGTACTTCAACTGTCAATCAGTACATCGGTTGTGTAGTTTTTGTTTGGCGTCTGTTGAAAAATGGAAAATCAAAACGAACATTTTCGTTCTATTTTGCTTTTTTATTTCCGGAAAGGAAAAAACGCATCACAAGCTCACAAAAAGTTATGTGAGGTTAATGGTGACGAAGCTTTAAAAGAACGGCAGTGTCAAAATTGGTTTGTCAAATTTCTTTCTGGTGATTTTTCACTCAAAGATGAAAAACGCTCTAGTCGCCCAGTTGAAGATGATGACGAACAAATCAAAGCAATAATCGATTCGGATCGGCACAGAACAACACGTGAGATTGCAGAGAAGCTTCATGCATCACATACATGCATTGAAAATCGCTTAAAACAGCATTGCTATGTACGAAATCTCGATATATGGGTTCCTCATGAACTGAAAGAAAATCATTTAACACAACGCATTAACATCTGCGATTTGTTAAAGAAACGTAATGGAAATGATTCATTTTTAAAACGATTGATAACTGGTGATGAAAAATGGGTTGTTTACAACAATGTCAATGTGAAAGCAGGTGAACCAATTCAAACAACATCAAAAGCTGATATTCATCAAATGAAAGTTATGTTATCACTTTGGTGGGATTACAAAGGAATTGTCTACTTTGAATTTTTACCACCCAACCGAACGATCAATTCAGATGTCTTCATTGAAGAACTTACAAAATTTAACAACGCAGTTGAAGAAAAGCTTCCCGAATAGACAAATCGGAATGGTGTTGTATTCCATCATGACAAGGCAAGGCCACACACATCTCTGGTCACTCGGCAAAAATTATTGGAGCTTGGTTGGGATGTTTTGCCAAATCCACAATGTAGTCCTGGCCTTGCACCTTCTGACTACTTCTTTATATCGATCTTTGCAAAACTCCTTGAATGGTCAAAATTTCAATAATAAGGATGATGTCAAATCGAACCTGGTTCAGTTTTTTCTGATAAAAACCAGAAGTTTTATGAACGTGGAGTTATGATGCTGCCTGAAAGATGGCAAAAGGTCATTGCTCATAATGGGCAATACGTTACCGAATAAAGTTATTTCGTTCCATGAAAAATTGTCTTTTATTTTCTAAAAAAATCCACAATTACTTAGTTGCCAACCTGACAGAAAGGCTTTACTTCTGACTTATTGAAGTAAAAAAAAGGAACGTTTTCTGAAAAAAACATTGGCTTAAACGATAAATTGACTCAAAACTGAGAAAAATATGATCTTTAAAGACGTGCTCTTTTAATCATATCTTCTCGAAGTAAATACATTTAGAAAACTACGTCTATAAACCAATTTAAATGAAACTACCCAACAAAATGTATTCGTTGTGTTTACAGAACTTCATTTCCAAACAAAAGTTTTAAGTAGAACAAAATGATCCCTGGCACTATACTATTAAACCAAAACAAACTTTCATAAAACAATTTTAATGAAGCCACAAACAAAGGCGTATGCGTTCATCCTCTGAATGAATTTATTAAACGTGCAAATCCTTTTATTCCATTACATGTGGCCTTTCCATCCTTGCGCCCGACTAATTGTCAACATTTACACAGCCGCCAACCCATTTGCTTGCCATCGTAGCTCCTGTGTTTCGAGTCCTCAATCAACTTCATCCATATGTTATCATGTACACAAAATGCAAATGAAAATGGAAATGCCTGGAAATAAGGCTTTTATAAAACAACACTCATGCTTTATGCAGAAAAAAAGGCAAACAAAAAAAAAATCATACCGGTTTCTTCAAGTAAATCTACGAATAATTGCTATAGTAACTGAAGCTGAAGACTAAATCCATGGAGCGAGAACCCCGAGTTAAAGGGCTGAGAATATCCAATTAGCATCCGGGCGGCGGCACACATGCTGTCTGTTCCCATATCTCTCGAGTCCTCCAAAAGTTACGTCTTCATGTTGTCCCGCATTTGCCAAATGTGTAATGTTAATCTTTCAATCTTGGGATTACGTCGTCATCGTCGTCGTCGTCGCTCTTCCTAAGGCAAATGTGTTTATAGACAAACTATCAAGTACATGTAGCACAAGGAATTTCCTCTTGGCATTATCGCTTGAATCGCAGTCTGACTAAACAAACCAGACATGCGTTTGTTACTAGGTACTACTACGATTGCCTGCCCACTGTTCCATTGTTGTACAGATTCAGATTCAGATTCAGATACATATATGTATAGTATAAGAGATACGGATACAAATGCTCAGAGGCGCGTATGGTATAGATAAGGTTGTTTACAGGAATTAAAATCTGAATGCGGCACTTTAAGAGGTATGCCGGGGGGGGCGAAAACATGGAGCATCCCCATCGTGACCGAGTATTTAAAGAATTGCTGCTTCCTCCATCTGAGAAGTGTCAATGTTCCGTTGAACAGATGCGGGTAGAAAGGCAAAAGATACTTTAATGAGTACTTTCACTTTTGCAGTCTTATCGTATCCAAAAAAATAAATAGTAGACAAATTGTTCAGAGTGTATCTAGAGAGTGTGTGTTAATGTGATAATGAGCACAATCTGCTGGATAAATCGAGATAGCAGAAAGATATTGGTTTTTAATAAAATAATTCAGAGGGAGCTAACGTAGCAAAAAATAAGGTCTTCCGCCAGTGAAGCTTCGTTAGTTACTAGTGAAATATTTGTGGAAAGAAGAAAAATTGCATGGTTATGGCGACCGAAACCACTGGACTTTTGTCGGGGTACATTATTGACATGCCAAAGGATAAGGACGATTACGAAGATTTGTCCGAATGCCAGTAAGTAAATAATTATTTAATTGGAATGAAATTGGAACAGAGTTTGGGGAAAGAATTTCATTAATTGTTGGATACAAATGAAAGCTCTTTTTGGTAGTACTTACATTTGCAAATTATCTTTAAAGCTTACACATTTAAAGATATTAAAACTGTATTCATGGATTGAGTCTTTTTTTCATAAATAATGTCTCGGCTTTAAAAATGTCATTATGAAGAGTACATTTATGTTTTATTAAATTTATTTGTTTTTATTTTTTCTCATTTCTAAATTTTTTATTTACAAACTCTTAAAGCTGCATGTCCTTAACATATCTTAAGACCTATACAAGTCGACGATAAAAAATAAAAAGGGACATGTTTACTTCAGGGTTCTTACGAGGACTCGTGATGATAGTCAATGAGCTAGAGGAAGGGTTAAAATAACTCCACCCCAATGCGCGGTGTTACTTGAGCCTTTTTTAATAGTGCTATCTGTGATTGGTGAATTTTTCAAACGAGCGTTCTTCTTATTAATCCTTTGGAGTCCACAAAGCTGACATGGTATAGGTTATTTTTAATTGAAGACCATATGCTGAGTCCACGAGTTATCCCAATTTTTCAGTTCTATGTAACAGAAGGGTATACTATACAAATGGAATTTAAATAATTTGTTAAAATTGAACTAAATAGAGGAATGTTCCTTTTGAGGAAGGCCGAAATAAAGCATAGTGTTATCTGGTCCTTAGAATTTATGTGATCGGAAAGTTTTTATGGCTAGGAGGGTATATTGGCATCAAAAATGACTTCATTCGCCAGAACGTTAGTTGGCTTTGGGTCAAATGGTACCATTTGTATGTAAAATTATTTTAAATTTGTGAGAAATTTGAAAAACAAACGACTTTGTTCTGAATGAACTCATAGATGATTTTTCGGGATTCTCTTTAGACTGGTATGCCTTACATTTATGCTATCATGCATTGTTAAAAAGCTTTCGCATCTCTCATGTTTGTCGATTTAGGATGAAGTTTTAGTCAATATAAACATTGATTTTTTTTTTATTTTGGTTTTTTCTATTCAATACAATTTATTTCATAATAATTCAGTTCTTTATACAATTGCATTTTACAAAGTTTAAGAAGAAATAAAATAATTTAGGTGTCATTAAGTATTTGAAATAGTATAGAATGGTTTCAAATGCCACTTCAATAGGCTAAACTTAAAGTATAAAAAATATATGGGTGGGTTGACCCTTATTTACTTTACTCAAAACAATACAAATTCAAGTTAATTTGAAAGAAAATTAAATAAAATTAGAAACACCAAAGAAGAAAATAAGATGAAAATATTTAAAAAAAAAGAAGTAAAACCTTAAAATAAAGTACTCTATTAATTATGTCAGAATGGTAGAGAAAAAGTTTTGAAATGCTGCGAAGTTAAGATCCAAAAAGCACAATTCACAAACCCTCCAGAAATTGTCAAAGCTTAGATTCCAGGTGAAAGTCTATTAAAGAGACGACACGATGAAACTAGGTAAAAATTACGAAGGCGGTAGTGCGAAAATTGGGTACTGGAACAAAATTCGAAAAGTTTCTACGCAAATTGTTATCTTCAATTGACATCCAGTTGAGGTATCCCGATCTATTGAAGAACGTTTTAAGGACTTTAAAATAATATATAAATGATGGACTGGAAGAACATTCATATCACGAAACAAAGGATAACTGGGATGACAACGATGTTTACTCGATGTATTACGATGTATTATTCTCAAAACATTCTTTTGCAGGATTATAAAAGGCATAATTTTGTTCATATATGTACCTCCCCAACAAGTGATACCGTATTGTAGCTTTGATTGGAAGATTACATAATAGATAACTCTTAGGAGTTCAGTTGGGCAAACATTTTTTAAATGAATAAAGTTCCGGAGAGTGCAGCAGAGGTATTTCCTTAACAACTCAGTATGGTTAGAAAAGCTTATCCTGTCATCAAAAGTTAGTCCTAAATATTTGAACTCAACGACTCTCTCAATTGGAAAACAGTTATCCCAGCAAACTAAACTACTACAATAGGTAGAGTATGAAAAGTTTAAACTACATCTGCAACCGGGAAGTTTGCATCTTTGGCATGAAAAAATACTTCAGAATTAAAGTAAAGAAAACTGGAGAGTATCCGACTTAAGATCATTCTCCGACCATAAGTGGATACTTAACGATATGGCTCTCAAGACCGAGAAACCCATTCCCTTCAGAAACCCTAAAAGAATCGACTGGGCAAAGTTCAGCCAGGTTGTCAAATCAAAACTGCATAAAACTCCCAATCCAAAAATAATCTCTATTGCGGAACTCGACACAAATGTTAGTAATTTTGTAAAAGCTTTTAAAACAGCTTACAAAGTCTCGTGTCCAGTTAACTTTAGCAAGAAATCCTATCCTCCCTGGTGGAAGGTAAATCTTTCTAATCTCAGAAAGCTTACCAGAGAGACGTTCAACATTTGTTACAAATGTAAATACTGGCAACCATATAAATCTTGCCTGAAAATATACAAACTTGCTATCAGAGAGGCTAAGAAGCAATCCTGGGTAGATTACTGCCAAAATATTGAAACCCTGAAAGATTCTGCCTAAGTAAAATCCTGTCAAAAGAACACTCCAATCCGTGTTTCCTGAGGAAATCAGACGGAGTATGGACAGGATCAGCTTCAGAATCTTTAGAACTCCTAATGAATACCCACTTCCCCGGATGTCGAGACAACATAGCTAGGGTCACCGACTCACCTTGTCCTCAACCGGGTTCTTGGGAAAATATAACATCCCTCATTACTTATGAAAAAATGTCATGGGCCATAAAAAGCTTCGCTCCTTATAAATCCCCAGGCCTGGACGGCATACTACCCATTATGCTGCTAAAATTGCAAGATTTAGCAATTCCCTGGCTTCTGCCGATCTATAGAAGCTGTATCCTTAACAACCACGTCCCCGATTCGTGGCGGCAAGTTCGAGTAGTCTTCATCCCTAAGATGGGAAGACGAGGGCATGAAAACGCAAAAGATTTCAGGCCAATTAGTCTGACATCATTCATTTTGAAGGTTCTCGAACGAATCCTGGACAACCACATACGGGTTTCAATAGTAGATACATCCCTATCCAATTCTGAACACGCATACCTGAAAGGGAGATCCACAGAATCGGCTCTCCATGAAGTAGTGCGAACAATTGAGAAATCGCTAAAATATAAAGAGTACATACTAGCTACCTTCTTAGACATAGAAGGGGCTTTCAATAACGTTCATACGGAAGCGATACTTGAATCCTTAACCGAACTTGGTATCGAAAACTTTCTATGTCAATGGATTGTCACCATGCTAAGCACTCGGTGCATTCAAGCAACGCTAGGTAATAGTCTTATAATCAAATTCGCTAGCAGAGGTACACCACAGGGCGGTGTCATCTCTCCTCTTCTCTGGCTTATTGTCATGAACAACATTCTATCAAAACTAGACAGAGATGGGGTAAAGGTAGTAGGCTACGCGGATGATATGGGTTTCGAAATGCGGCCTTGGTATCAACTCAAGCAAAACAGAACTGATGCTCTTCACCACTAAAACCAAGATACCCAGTTTCCCACTCCCCCGTCTGAATAAACAACCGCTTTCTCTGTCTACCAGCGCCAAGTTTCTAGGCGTTACCTTAGACCCTAAACTCAGCTGGAAGCTAAACGTTGATCAGCGAGTTAAAAAGGCGTGCATAGCTTTTTACGCCTGCAGTAGAACCTTTGGCAAAAAATGGGTTCTCCAATCAAAGCTGATCCTATGGATGTATACGGCGGTGGCTCGTCCGATACTAACATACGGATCACTAGTATGGTGGCCGGCTCTCATGGAGAAATTCAATGTCATCAAACTAAACAAGGTACAGAGAACTGCATGCATAGGCACCACAGGCGCTCTACGATCGACTCCGTCGGATGCTCTGACGGTAATGCTGCATCTCCTACCTTTGGACCTACACATTAAAAACAATACTGCTCACAGCGCCATTAGGCTCAGAGAGCCTGGATGCTGGACGTCAAAACCCTATGGTCATAGCGCTATACTCGATCTTATACCAAGAGATCTGGTATCTTCACCTACGGACTATACGGTCCCTAGAATTTATCCATCAAATAACTTTGACACTCTAATCCCAGAAAGGGCGTAATGGAATAGTGGTCAGATATGTAAGGACTTTAACTGGACAATCTACACTGACGGCTCTAAGATGGGCGGTGTCGGTGCGGGTGTGTTCTCAGAATCTCTGAACATCTGTAAAGCCTACAGACTGCCCGACAATTCCAGTGTTTTCCAAGCCGAACTATTTGCAATCCGGGAAGCATGTCGTCAAATCAAATTACATCCAAACATCCTGCCAAGCCAGAAGGTTGCCATATGCATTGATAGTCAAGCAGCCATCAAAGCTATTGCCTCCTTTACTTCACATTCAAAATTAGTACAGGAATGCCGAGCTGAAATAGCGTCGTTAGAAGGTAAGCTCATTTCCCTTATATGGGTTCCCGGCCACAGTGCCATCCCAGGCAATGAGAAGGCCGATGAACTTGCTAGAAAGGGATCTGCCCTTCAGCGCTCGCTTGCAGGTGAGGTTTTTATCTCACTACAAGCAGTTAAGACTAATATATCCTCATACTTCCTTGAAGTAGCAAATCTAAGATGGGTCAGACTTACGAACTATGCAACATCAAGGAAAATATGGCCGGAATACAAACAATCAAAAACAAAAGATCTCCTTCGACGAGCCCGTCATGATATTGCTAGATTAGTGGCGGTCTGCACAGGACACTGGCCGATTGGAGATCATGCCATTAAGCTAGGTATCCCACACAACTCACAAACACAGCTGAGAGGGAGACCCTAACACACTTCTTCTGCGACTGTCCGGCTCTTGCTAGAGCCAGACAACGGGCGCTTGGTAGACCCTTCTTCAACTCAATTAATGATATTTCAGGATATTAAGGAACTATTGTCCTTCTTAAATACCTCGGGCTGGATTTAGAGATATCTCAAATACACCAAAATAACATCATAAATAAGGTAACAGAGCTGTGGTATTAAAACGGCACTTAGTGCTAATTAGGTTCTCACTGAACCACCATTATTACCTACCTACCTAAAGTAAATATAATTTTTGTTTTCAAACTTATAATCAATCTGTGTTCGACGAACCAAGTCCTCAATAAATTCAGATCCCAATTGACATCGGCTACGAGATCTAGAGCACTGTCAGAACTATATGAACAGCCAACATCATCAGCGAAAGCAGTAATATAAGCTTTAAAGTTTAGTTCAAACAACGAATTATTATAAATGGAAACAAAATAGGTCCCAACACAAAACCCTGGGGCACTCCCAAATCAATAAAAAGAATGTCGCTTCTCGTTTCTTCAATGTTAACTCTTTGATCTATTAGAGAGGTAGGACTTAAACTTTAAATATAAGTGAGAAACAAAATAGGTCCCAACATAGAACCCTGGGGCACTCCCAAATCAATCAAAATAATATCGCTTCTAACTTTAACTCTTTGAGATCTTTTAGAGAGGTAGGACTTAAACCAATCAAGCATTAATCCACGAAAGCCCGCTTTTTCAATTTTTCTCAAAAGGATTGCATGGTTCCACATATCAAAAGCTTTCGTTAACTACAAATACACCTGCAGTGAACTTTGTCGCATCAAGGCTAAAAAAAATATGAGAGCAAAAGTTTAAAAGTGCGAGGATGAGTAGATTTTCCCTGCTGAAAACCAAATTGCGCTGAGCTGTAAAACTTAGATTTATTCAAAAACCATGCTATCCTCTTCTTTATAATTTTTCAAAAACTTTACTTTACATAGGAAATAGAGAGATATGTCTATAATTGCTCATATCTTCTTTCGAACCTTTTTTTAAATAATGGAAAAATGTCAGAGCATATAAGTTTATCTGAAAAAACACCCGAAACTATACTGCTGTAAAAATTAACTACTTAAACATCAACTACGTAGAAACCAATTTGTCTTAAAATTCTATTCGAAATGCCATCAAATCCGCAAGCATTTGAAATCTTGAGGGAACCAATTGTCTTTAAAATCTCAAAGGCGGTTATAGGCTCGTAAGCAAAACTATTTCCCTGAACTGGATCACGACGGTTAACAGCAAACGGACACCGTTTACAGCGAGATTGGAAAATTTGACTTGTTGAACTGATAGCTACTTAAGCAAAGTACTTATTAACAGCGTTAGCAATGACAAGTTTATCCGTAACAACACAATCATTTTGGTAAATAGCAGTAGGTATAGTATATTATTTGGGGAGCCCTGTTTCAGAATAGTACTTACTACCTTCCATTCACTTTTCTGGTTATATTTAGCAAAAGAAAACTGATTTCGATTATGATTATTTCGGTAGATGGGAAGCTTTTTTAAGCTGAGAGCATAACTCTAAATATCTTATATTAAAGGATGTTAGATTTTTTCAACGGCTCAGTTATGGAGCAAATGGTAATATGTTTAGTTGGACACTTAATAAAAAGTCTATACGATTCAGAGGCATCATTTTCTATACACATCCTCCCAATACTCATACAAAAGATGATTTGAAAACACTGAATCGTTTAGATCAAGCATTCGGTCTAGGACCTTTTACGCACATAGAATTCTTTTGAGTTCGATGTTTATGCTAAAAGAATTTTAAAGTGGATTGAACTCTCCAGATTTGTATGGTGAAACTTATTTTATAAAAAATTGTTAGGTTCCTATACAGAAAAAGTTTGGGAGATGTAATAAAACAGAACATTAGATGAAATGAGCAATTCTAATTTCCGATGTCCGACGATTCGGTCTCATAAAAGGTCGTCTTCGTATGGCATCTTAGAAGAGAGCCGTCTCCGTGTTTATACTTAAACCTTTTATTTAGATAAATATTTTGATTTATTAATATAAATAAAAATAAGATAAAAACTAATTAATATTCTTTCCTTTCTTTTTAGAATAACAAAGAGCTTAAGTCTTGAGGAGCTAATGCCATTCCAAGACGATCCATGGTGGCAGAACATTCGACGAACTTTCTTTTTATCATTCTGGATAACTTTGCTGATTATCTTTGTGAGCGCTTGTATAATCTCCATATTAGAACATGGATCTTGCGATGCTCTGAAAAATGAAGTTGTAACAGGAAGTACAATGGACTCATTCACAACAATCTCAGCTTTGATAAGTGCAAAAAGTGCTTAAATGCTGCAATACAGCAAAGAGAGAAACTTTTTTAATTTATAATTCTTTGTATAAATAAACATTTTTGATTAATCAGTATTTACATGTAAGGAATAAAAATAATAATAATTGCACATCTTGCATCTTATCTGTTTGTTCTCAAGGCAGTGCAGTGTACTCGAGTGTTGTAAGAAGTGCCCTGATTTTCAAAATATTGCATCATCAATTGATTATTGTAATTCAAGACCGAATTTAACTTGGACCCGTTGATAGCGAAAACTCGAATCAGTACTCGTTGTCATGTGAACGAGTATTTACCAATAATATTAAAGTTGATCCATAAAAGAAACCAACAAAATTTTATTGAGCACTCTACTTGAAAAAACTTCAAGGCTCGCTGTGTTATTTATTCAGATTGTTTGAATCCTTGCGAAATCTTACTTTTCAAAAATTGATTTGCACACACCAGTAAGGGTTCATTTTTCGAAGGGTGTATAGGACATTTACTGGTGTGCTTACGAGTACTCGAAGACTTATTTACATTTTGGTATAAGCGTAAATTGAGCTTTCAAAATTTTCTTGAAAATTGACTGACATTGGGACTAGAATACGATGAAGAGTGTTATTGGAAAACATTATATATTATAACTCGCGAGGTTTTTGAGTGACTAGGGGTGTGAAGGTCGATCCATATGACATCCTTTCTATGAGCTCTATTTTCCAGATTTTGTGTGCGTAGTTGGATGTTGGTTAGATTCCACCCTTCGTGTTTTGCAATCGATTTGATTTTTGATTAGGTAATTATTGTTGTACAATAAGAAATTTCTCTTTCGGAATATATGGATTCTAAAAGGTAGGCTATTGGGTTTGTGAAAATGAGAAAGGGACTATACAGTGGGTAGAAATATATGAGAAATAAGAAATTCCAAATGAATGCATAACCAATGAGGACTTTTTTTTTTGTAAAGTTAATGGGAAGAATCGATAGAACTTGATATGAAATTGCATCATAATTTTAGATGATTGATGCTATAAGAAGGAACATTTTACGCGTCATGGTGTTCTCCTAGCAATACTTAACTGCTTTGATAGTACATTCATTAAACATCTCCTACCGAAGATTTCGGTTTTAAGCAAGAACTTCCACACACAGTTCTTGTGATCGGTCCGATTTTCGAAATTCCAAATTTTTACATATCTCAACGTTTCGCGGTCCCAGTTGTCGGATTCCATTGTTTTTAGAAAGATGTCTGTGTGTGTGTGTGTACGTCCGTATATGCGGATTCTTTCATACAGCCTAACTCGAGAACAAATCAGGCTATCGAATCCCAGATGGTCTCATTCGAAGCTTGTGTGCATAAAGATCACCTGAAAAGCCTTTGGTTAAATTTGACAGGGTGATTTAAATTTAATAACGAAAAAACTGTCAAAAAAGGGACAATTTCATTTCTTATATTAAAAGCAATTTAGTTTTCCAATAAAAAAAAGTTCAAAACCAATTAAATTTTTCGTCTTTTTTATTTGATAAATATATACTCTGCCGTTTTTAAGTTTTCGAACAAATTCATAAAAATTTTAGTTTGATCTATCTTTATTTCATCAACATTATGTTTATTTAGCCAATTGACTAAATTTAGTTAGTTATAAACGATAAAAACTTAAACTTAAAACTTACAGACTTAAACAGTATTATTAAGTTTAGGCAGTTTCACATTTTGATGTGCCCTTTTTGCTCTTTTTCTTGATCCACGTTCCCAGAAGTATGAATCCTAGTTAAGAAAATTCTACCAACATGAACAATAATAATCTCTTAATTACAAGCCTACACCGAAGCCTGCAATGTTTAAAACATTAGACAAGATGATGATTGTTATGCGAGTTCTTCAACATCGTAGTTGGAAAAATATTCCAAACGCCAAAGATGAGTTTGGCTGTATACGAGGTGCACAAAGAAGCATGTGTTGTCATCAAGAAAGAACACCCTTGGCCAATACGTTACTATAGACAGCTATATCTTTGAGGTAGTTAGGGACTTTGTCTACCTAGGCTCCGCTAAAACTAGCGCTAAGATCAAACGAAGAATACCTCTTGCAAATCCCTGTTTCTTTGGACTAAGAAAACAATTGAGTAAAGTCCTCTCTCGAAGAACTAAAGTCTCGCCTTATAAGGCCCTCAAAATCCCCATCCTGATACATGGTGCAGGGGCATGTACACTTTCAAAAACAGATGAAGGCGCCTTAGGTTGTTTCGTGAGAAAAGTGTCAAAAATGTATTTATGTTAAATTCACTAATTTTTTTAAATGATAACATAATATATAAATATTCGTTCGGGGCAGCTAAAATTAAATATGTATCTTTTTTTTTTTTTTTGCAATGCATTTGTCTGGGGAATGAATGATGTTTTCAAAACCTTAATAAAATTTGTTGGTGGTAGCAAATAAAGAGGCACTTACATTTTTTTGTATCGATGGGAAGTTGATGGTATGGGGAGGCCTTCTCGCACCCAAACCAATTTTTTTGTTTCTAAGCTCGTCCATCTCAAGCTTTCGGTAGATGTAGTTGAATACATTTCAGTGATTTTGTCATATTCTCGAGTGGTAAGAATTTCACTGGTTTTTAAACTTTATGATGAGAAATAATTCATTGCCTCAAATCCCTTCTCAGAAATAGAAGAACTATTCCTAATAGCCATTCCGACTTCGGCCATTACCAACTACCTGCATGTCAAATAACCTATGTCGGCAACTTGATCGAATATTTTCATAGATTTTCGGGAATTATTTGTTATCAATTTAAGATCGCTGCCACTCTTCACTATCAATCTTTATGCCCTTTTCAATTTCTCTTAAGGGGGTATTCTTGTATTGTCTTAAAGTGTCGTAAAAAAAGGAATTTAATATTTTTAGAATCCATTTTTTTACTAGTTATTTTTAACATAACAAGAATAGAGAAAGAAGTCAAAAAATAAAAACAAGTTGAAAATTTCAAAAATTAGCAGTTGATGAAGTTGGATCTCAAAAAATTGGCGCGTTACCACACCCACGATTTCAAGCCTCCTAGTAATCTGAAACAAAAAAAAAAAAAATGATTAATCTAGAATAATGTCGCAATGTCTGGAACTACGGAAAAGTTGGAAGTTGCCTAAAAAATAAAACAATTTTTGAACCACTTTTTTTGACTGTTCGAATTTTAAAAAGAGTAATAGAAATTTGGGGATGGGGATAGTTGCAGACATAGAGAAGTCTATAAAAAAGACTAATTTAAAAATTTCATGTAAATCGGTTCAGTAGAACCTGAGAAATCGCGAGTATTGTTTTGAAAAAGACAATTTCGAGAAAAACGCGTTTCGCGTAAAGTTTTTCGCAGTCTAAGTCATGACATGATATTGTAGACTTAAATTTATTCAATCTGCCATTCCTGCTTCATACATCGGACCTTCCTCGAATTCGAACAAAATATTTTCTGCGTTTCTCTCTTCATATCGAGCAGTTCTGGCCTCCTTTGATGCGTTTGAAGCTAGTATCTCGGAGCGGTCGATCCGGGCGTTGTCTCATTTCACAGCAAATGAATGAGCTTTCGGGCCAATTTTCATTCCCATAAGCTCCATCATTTTTAAAATAGGAATGAAGCCTTCATTAAAAATACAAACAACAATACTTGTCGCTATCTCAATCATCTTAGGTGCGGAATGAATATGTTTTGGATCGAAAGTCCAAATCAAAGAGTTTAGAGAGAATTCAACTGTTAGAAGACGGAGAATCCCTAATGTCTTTCGTTCAATTAGTTCCGGCTGAACCAGTTTGGATGCCGGGTTAGCAAAATACCGATATGTCCGAAAATAATTTGAATTTTGAAAAATCCTCTTGTAGATATATTCTTGAATAGTTAAACTTTGAAAATATAAAAAAATCGATTTTTTTTAAATTTCTAGACTAGAATACCCCCTCAAGGATATTATATGAATCAATAAAAAATTTGACTTTGTTTCTATTTTCTTCTTCTTTTATATATTGAGAATATGAAAATTAATAGGCGATCGTTGCCTTCTCCAAAACGTCATCATCACGAGTTTTCCATATCCAACTAAAATTTTTCTTTTATAATAATGAAGAAAACCACTTAAAAAATTCTTAACCTGATTTGAGCTTTATCTGTTGTAAAGAGCAAAATTTTCGTTGTCATTTAGACCACACTGTTAGCAGAACCAACTCAGTAAAGAAGAACTCTCGAAATCTTACGTATCTAAATCCCTTGATCCCCTTTGCAATTGTTGAGTCTGGTCACAAAACGAAGTTGAATGAAGCATTTGATAATTTCATTCTAGAAAATAGGGCAAGAAAGCTGAAATTGAAGCTTTTGAACATGTTGTCCTTAGTTTTTGGAAATTTGCTTTAAGGAAGTTCAACATGTATGGTTTCTTAAACAAATTCACTTGTAAGAAATTTTTGTAACTTAAAACAGAAAAATAATAAAATTCTTGCTCATCATGATCACTTTGCTTATGTTTGTATTGATCTTCATATATTCATATGCTTTACGACCAAAAATCTATCCAAAATGTCGCATTTAAAACATTTGACTGACGTATCTAAACGATACTTAACAAAATATTAAGCAGTTAAATTGTGACACATCATTCATTTGAAAATAAAAAAAGAAATTCTTGATTATGTTGAGGCAGACCAAAAATTATACATTTTAATCATAATAATCATTTAATGCCATTTTTTTTGTCTAAAAATCTTTCCAAAATGATTTTCGAAAAATTTATCAACTTCCTACGCCACTTTGTTTCTCATCGGGAACAACACCTACGAAACTATTAATAAAATCAAAACACATGTGTTTAAAGCACGTAAATTTGAAATTACGTGAGCGTTTGTATCTGAAAGTGTTGTAAAATTTCACACACGAAGAACATAAATCAAAAATCATTTTTAATAGTAGACATATAGTATAGTCACCACGTGCCCAAAAAAGCCATAAAATTCACCAACGCAGAGTCGTTGATTAATTTAAGAAGCTGCGAATAATTTTAGCCTCTTTCACTGTTCCTCGAACTCCGATGACAGTGTCTTCATTGATTAAAAACGTTGATTGAGATAAAATAAACTTATAGTCAAATAAAATGCATTTTTGAAGTGAGCAGATGGTTTTTCATTTCAAGGCTAAAAAATAAATTTCTGGCGGCAAAATTTTGTTTGTAAAAAACATTGAGCCATGATATTGTATTTAAATATCATTTTACTTGAAAGAAGTGGTGACAAATGTACAATCGGAAATAAAAAATGCCCTTTGGGTGGTAAAGTATTTTTTTTTTTAAATAGTGCTCAAGTGCTCAAGGGATTTGAAGTACCCTTAAAGTGTTTTTTTTCCACAGCACGAGCAGAATTGGAAGGGAGCGAAAGGAGGTACCACTGCACATTGGTTTTAAATTCTTGTAGGTTGCAGTGCAAAGGAAAAATAGAGCGAGGTAACGCATTGTGCGGCCTATAAAAGAATTTCTAAATTTCACAGTGCGTCCGAAAGTGGGCTTTAGGGTAAACTAATGAGCATTCGATGATGTGCGGTGGAAATAGCGATAAAACAAAGTCAAGCAAGACACATTTCGACGGAGTGAATTGCTTTCGATATGTTGTCATCGTCTTTGAGTTTTATCGCTCGCTTTTGTATTCTATCTAGGAATTGCAAGGTGGTTTTGGGTGCACCTGCCCAGATGTGAGCGTTGTACTCTATTTTAGGCCAAATTAAAGCCTTATAAATTATGGCTAAATCAGAAGGAGTAAAATTCTTCTTGCACTGGCTGAGAAAACCTAAGAGTTTCGCTGCATTCTTGGCAATATCGAATATGTGGTCATTCCAACGTAGGTTAGAATTGACGCGCATACCGAGCATTGAAAGCTTTTCGATTTCTTCAAAGCAAGTGCCATTCATGGACAATGGCTGGGTGTTAGGGTTTCGCTTTAATTACATAAGACAGCATTGTGTTTTGGAAGCATTAAATTCTATTTTATTGGCTTGTCCCCATTTGCTTCTGCTGTCAATATCAGAATTTAATGAGTCAAACAAACGATGCGGTACAATGTCTTCGTCCAAAGAGCAGGGGCGTGAGTCATTAAACTCATATGTGAAACTGAGGGTACTGTCATCTGCGAAGGAATATATTGGATTAGATGTGATAGACAAGTGATCGTTAATGGAAATTAAAAAGAGAGTGGGACACAAAACTGAGCCTTGGGGAACATCAGCATTTATATGGAGAATTTCAGACTTGAAACCGTCCAATACAACTTGTATTGTACGATTCGAAAAGTAGTTTCTAATCCATCGAAGAAGAGACTCACCGATCCCATATGCATGCACTTTCGACAAAGGAGCCGGATGTCAGACTCTACCTTTGGCTTGAAATATCGAGTGCAACTATCTTTGTTTCGCCGAAATAGTGTCAAGATCGGTTCCACTTTTCAGTGAGACAAGTCATCAAATCACCAGTAGACCTGTTACTTCGAAAACCATACTGCCGGTCATTAAGAAGTTTTCGAGATTCAAGATATTTAATAAGCTGAGGATTTATCAGCGTTTCCATGACCTTAGAAAGAAGGGACGTAAGTGCTATGGGTCTGTTATTGGAGGGAGAAGAAGAGTCGCCTTTTTTTAGGGACAGGCTGGACAAATGCAGTTTTCCATCTGCTCGGAAAGAGAACTAAGAAGTAGGAAAGATGAAAAAGCTTACGCAGTGGTTTTGCCATCGTTGAAAAACACCTCTTCAGGACAATAGGGGAAATAACATCTGGACCAGCGGATTTGTGTATGTATAAATCTTTCAGTACTCTTGCGACTGTGTCAGTGCGAAAATATAATTGTCCCATAGAATGTTCAACGCTCTCGAGCACAGGTGGTGGTAAAGTCCAATCTGGAAGAGTGGAACTGGCCGCGGATTGTGCAGCAAGCAGATTTGCTTTGTCAAGATTACTTACGACGGAAGTATCATTCGAAATGAGCGTCGGAATCGATGACGAAGAAGAGTACTTAATATTTTTTACGAAGAATCAAAATTGTTTACTACCACTGGGACAACGTTGTATTTTTTGCCTTACGATGAACTAAATCTACCGAATTTTCGTATTCAAATATACTCAGCATCGCACCCGATTTAGTTGCGCATTGAGCTAAAATATGAACATCAGAGCGACAGTGCGCCTCTGCCTCCTAAAAATCAAACCGGCTGAAATATGAGTCAGAAGGCAACAAGTAATTCCCCAGAATGAGTTCACACCAAAAACGTAAGCAAGGCGATATGCGATTAGCAGTTAACCCCACTTTTAACAAGAGCTTTCTGATGGAAGCACAACAAGCTTCTAATGAGGATGATATTTCTCTTGACGATTGACGCAAAAAAAAAACAAGGTCACGGGCAGCTGTATAACGCGTTGGTCTAGTAGGGCGGTTCCAAACCGCGGCAAAACAGATCTCGTTCGCTTGAAAGTGACGAAGGAACTCTATCATAATTTTTTCTTATGTATGGCCCTGTAGTCCTCAGCTCTTAGGAACATTTAAAGAATTTTTTTTTTAAAACCTCCACTTGGAAAACAATAATGAAGAAATAAGAAAAAATATGAATGGTAGACATTTTTAGGTTTTCAGTTTAAAAATTATTTGACGATAGTTTAAGATTAGCTTAAGATTTTTATAACAACATTGATTAAATTTTTTTCTTAATAAAAAAAAGGAATTAGCTTCATAAAATTACGCTTATAGATAGAAGGGTAAAGTTGAAAGACAAATTTTAAGCAATAGGTTTAGGCCCGCATATGGCCAGAATATTTTATTTATTGGGTTGGCAACTAAGTAATTGCGGATCTCATAGATCTCATAGATGGCTTTAGTTGAATTTTTAGGTTTGCTGACGTAATCGAAATGCCAAACACATTTTGTTATTTGATAGTTGGTACTTCAACTGTCAATCATTGTTTTACCTGGATGCATATGGCTACTCATCTGACTCTTGTAACGTTCCTATTATATAACATGCTGCTAGAAGGGCCACAGACAAATGAATCCTCATGACGAGAGGTCAAACCATAAAAAATTCTGGTGGCTAGATTGGGGAGAAGCTGACACTTAGGTTGTAGGTTTTCTATGTAAAAATATTAATTTAGAGTACTTTTTTTTTGTCCCCAACTTTTTCTTCTCTGTTTATTCATAATATAAATTTAAATTGTTATGTGAATAGGTTTATGTTATGCCTAAATAAATAATATCATAATTTCAGTAATGAGAGCCAACATCAGTTCGGCCATTTACAATAATGTAAAAAAATAGTGTTCAAGCGTTTATCTTGTTTCTTTGCTAAAAAAATGTTTGTATAAATACTGGAAATAAACAAGAAAAAAAAAACATCTTTGGTCACTCGGCAAAAATTATTGGAGCTTGTTTGGGATGTTTTGCCACATCAACCATATAGTCCTGACCTTGCAACATCTGATTACTTTCTATTTCGATCTTTGCAAAACTCCTTGAATGGTGATAAAAACCAGAAGTTTTATGAACGTTGAAGTATGATGCTGCCTGAAAGATGGCAAGAGGTCATTGCTCAAAATGGGCAATACATAACAGAATAAAGTTATTTCGTTCCATGAAAAAATTGTATTTTGCTTTCTATAAAAATCAGAAAATACTTAGCTGCCAAACTGATAAAATAGAGTTAATTTAATTTATCTAGCTTTAAGTGGTTTGTCTAGCATATAAGTTGGTTTGTCTTGAGGGATGACAAAATTTTAACACTTTGTAACTTTGCCAACGATGATTATTTAAAGAAAAAATAAAACTCCACAATTCATTAAAACGTTATAATACTTTATTTTTTTTCTTTTCACTTGCCGAATTGGACTTTCTTTCTTTACACTTCTTTTTACCTTGAGAGTTACAATGCCAATGAATATTAACTTGAATTTGAACTCAAAAGTAACTGACGAAAAGCTTTTAATTAACAGCTCAACTATTATATAGTTTTCGTTGGTCGTTGAACTTGCTGGTCCCCGTCACTTTCCCCCTTATGTAAGTGTTTGCAATTTACATTATTTCTCTTCTTAAGCTTTTCTTAACAATCTGTGTTATAAATTTGCCAATGCTTTAATGCCAATGGTATAAAATTAGATGAATTCTTAATAGTCTGCTCTCTTCATATGTTATTTGTGAAACAACAATACAAGTATGAAAGAGGCAAACTATATTTACATCTTTTCTGTCAAAATTTTGTTGTGATTTGCTTGTGCGGTTGTGTCGATTTGGATCTTCCTGGTTGATTAAGTAATTTTGTTGGGAACCAACATAAGTGATTAGTAATTTATTAATAAAAACTCATTTTGAACTAAAAAAAAAAACTCGCCGATGCGAGATGCAATGGAGTGAAAAATAGAGAATGTTTGATATATAGTACATACGCATTATGGCTAGATGCATCATCGTTAAATCTCAACTGTGCACATGCGACAACGGAAGTAAAAACGACGTTATCAGAGAATGCTTCAACAGCCTCCTCGACAAGGCCTAAGCCAATGCTACAATCACGATTTTAAATTTGTACTCGATGATTTTGAAGCGAAACCCCTATTTTTTAATAACCTTATAAATATTATTCTTGAGTGCCCAAATGGTCCATGAATTGTTTGAATGGTAACGACCTTTAATGACACTCCATAAAAAAATCCCACGGTCGGCGGCAATTCACAATTGTGTGGTGGCCAAGCAACGTATTCAAATTTGTTTTACAACCAAAGTCAAAGTTCTTATTTCTGCCTAAAAGAAGAGTTTTGGCTGTAACGTTTCTCCATTGTCAACTTGGATGAAAAATGGGTCAGTAAAGCCGCTACAAGCAAAAAACAACGCAACTAATGTTGATTTATTATTCTGAACGGAATTTCTTTCTTAAACTTGCACTGTTTCGGCTTAACATCATTAAATCCAGCCATTTTGAGACATGAAAACATAATGTTTGGTTTCAGTCAATTTATCGAATTCATAGTCTGTAAAATGCAAGCCGGATCTCATTTGAAAGTGTCCAAAGTTAGGGTGTTGGTTAGAGCATTTTAAAATAAACTGTACAATAGAAATATAATGGAAGTAGCCTACACCAAGACCTTGTCCTAATAATCCTTCTTCTTTCAAATTTGCCTGACGTCCATATAAGCATATTAAGTCCTCCAAACACCCTTTTAAATACTTAATTTGTAGACAGCGCCCTGATAACATTGCCAGAGTAAATCTTAGTTCTCATGACCATGAGATTTTCTTTCTTCTTATTGGATTCAGGGCTGGTCATAGGACCTTCGAAGCTATAAACTCCTGAATATTAAATCATCTACGGTTATTATATTTTTTTTAGAGTTTTAGCGGCAGCGTTTTAAAAGCGAGCCTAAAACTGTCGTTTAATAAAACCTTCACTTTCATGAAAAAGGCAAATCCATATAAATAAAATGTTGATGAACACACAATAAAAAAACACGTATACGCCTCCAGTAAATAATTTTCTTTCTTTTCCACATTTTTTCGCGGTGTTTAGTCATTTCCATTGCAAAGTAGCATTGGAAGAGATGCCGACATTCATTGAAGGGCTGTTGGCTCATGTCATGATAGCTTACAGCTTCTTGAATATAAATTTTATAAGAAAAGTAGGCTTCCATAAAACCACCTTTATTAGCATAACAATCTTTTATTTTATAGGGGTATTGAAAATCAATAAACTAGATTTTTAAATGCGGGCCAAGTCTGCACACTGTCCCCCAAAAGTTTTCAACTCAACGCTTTTATTGACATTTGAATATGCTGATCTGTGCTGTGGGTTTTTTGATATTTGATGCATACAAAGGGTGGGTCATCATGTTGGTTTCTTTTTGAAAAATATTTTATTTTCCAACTGAAAATCAGAAGCACTAGGTTGAGGGGCATTTAGCATTAGGATTATTCGTTTATATAGCCCAATTGACTTAGGAAGCTCGAAAACACAATTTATCCTGAACGCGTGAATGGCATTAGTTCTTTTTCTTTCAAGACAATGAAAGAAACGTTACAGTCAGTGGAGGTGACCAATTTTCAGTGTCAAGCACTTGACCGAACTATTTAGCTAGAAGGATCTGCAGAAACCACCCAAAATTGATTTTTTACACACTTAGTCTAATATTCAGTTTATCAGTCGCTTTGGTGATGTTGCTTGAACGCCACTCAACTGAGATATGACGTGAACAGTAAAGAGACTTTTCAGTCACTCAAGAACAGTGTTGATTTTATACAATTTTGCTGCTCGTTTCGCAGTTTCTTCACCATTCGCTGACAAAAACGATAATTTTTTCTCGAGCACTGCTCTAACACTGTATTTTCTGATTAGGTTGGCCTCGTTGTACAGAATCTCATTTGAATTGATTTTTTATGACACTTTGAAGTACTGCATAAGTGAGCATACCGCTCAAGACATCGTCTCTCGAGAACCCGAATCTTGGCCGTTCTTATACCCATGTACAAACACAGGTTGTATGAGGGCATCGAGTCATCTTCTATGGCCGGAACAACATTTGCTTGTTTCATGAACTTCCCATATAGGATCTTAACTTATATGACTACACTTCGACTTGCGAATGACCCTCGACGTGTATCACGATCAAGCACCTTGAACACTTCTTTTCCTTATACACTTTTAGAAGTTGCTATTTAAGGAGGTATTTAAGTCTAGAAATATAAAAAGTCGATTTTTTCTTTCTAAGTTTAACTATTCAAGAATATATCTACACGAGGATTAGGGATTCAACCTTTTGTCCAAGAATCCAAAGTGACTTGTTTCTTTTATATTTAGTGTTCACTTACGTCCAGCTGCTGACAGTTGAATTCTAACCTTCAAACAACGTGGATGTACATATGCTTATGTACATTTATTGCTGATTGTATTTTTAATGAAGGCTTCATTCCTATTTTTAAAATGATGGAGCTTATGGGAATGAAAATTGGCCCGGAAGCTCATTCATTTGCTGTGAAATGAGACAACGCCCGGATTGACTGCTCCGAGATACGAGCATCAAACGCATCAAAGGAGGTCACAACTGCTAGATATGAAGAGAGAAACGCAGAAAATAGTTTTTTCGAAGACGAGGAAGGGCCGATGTATGAAGCAGGAATGGCAGATTGAATAAATGTTAGTCTACAATATCATTTTATGACTTGGACTGCGAAAAACTTTACGCGAAACTTTAAATGCGTTTTTCTCGACAATGTCGTTTTTAAAACAATACCCACGATTTCTCAGGTTCTACTGGACCGATTTACTTGAAATTTTTAGATAGTCTTCTTTATAGACTTGTCTACTGGAACTATCCCCATCTCCAATATTGTATTATTTTTTTTTTCAATTCGAAACAGTAAAAAAAAGTGGTACAAAAATTGTTTTTTTTTTTCAAGCAGTCGCCATTTTCCAGGCATTGCGACATTATTCTAGAATAATTATCTTTTTTTTTTTGGTTTCAGATTGCTAGGAGGGTTGAAATCGTGGGTATGGTCACGGGTCAATTTTTCTAGACCCCCACTTCATCAACTGCAAATTTTTGAAATTTTCATCTAATGCTAAAAATATTAATTGGCTTTTCTTCATGGCACTTCAAAAATTACATGAAATTCATGCCTCTAGACTAGAATACCCCCTTAACTTCGAATTGAAGTAATAATGCTGGATCTTTTCAAAGTCGCGCTGCAAAAGGACAAAGCCTTACAAGTCCTGTACGCAATCGTGATATCTGTAAGCCACCGAGACCAGTCGGAAAAAAATATACCAAACATCTCTTGTAAAAGAACCTGTGCAAGTATTCGCTGTACAAGGCCTTTTCATTTTCCGAATCAACCATGATTGCGTTTGTTCCATTATATTTTCGTTACCATTGAAATTAGACACGCAGGATGATATTTTTGTCTTCAACACACTTCTTTATGATTCCATTGATCAGCTTTTTTAAACTTTACTGATGCTCGGAATGAGATTTACCGATCGGAGATTCGTCGAATTGGTCGACTATAGAGGATGCCTTCCTTCATCGGTAATGGTATCATATATTTGTCGGCTTATAACCTAAAGTTTGAGAGAAAGACAGGAAAGCTTAAGACATGGAATTTTTTTTCCGAAACATATTCCTTACAAAATAAGTGAGGACCTGCAATTCTCTTGAAGATCAACGACTTCAATGTGCTATGCCTCGAATGTTGTCTATCCGTAGAACGACAATCCTGCCTAGTCAAGAATAGACTGCCTTGTTTTAATTTTTTACTTAAAGTAGCCTTGCAGTCTGTAGAGACCTGGGCCTCAACGAACAAGCTCGGTCGCTAGCAGTCTCTAGTTTTACACGCCAAGTCTTCAGCATATTTTTTTCTCGGTGCCGATTTGATGTGTCTATTGTTCATTTAAAGGTCACTTTTATTTCTTTAAGCTTCTTGTTCGACAGACGACAGGCATTGGAGCATATTCTTCTAACTCCTTAATCTCGTTGGCAATTCTTATTTGGATACATAGGCCGCAGTATTCACTCTCCTATCATATATTAATGCATGCAGTCGGTTTATCGATATATAGTATATCGGTCAGTTGTAACTGTACTGCAAAATGTACAAGATCCAGTAGATTGCGCCACTTCGACATTGAGGATCAGGAGAGCGTAAGCGAAGTTGAAACGCGATTAAAAGTCTTAACGAAGTAGCTTATTGGAATCAACGCTTAAGAATTCGATTTCCATGATAAGCCGTAGACATACAGCTCTGTAGACAGGTCTTGAGTCAGGACTCCTGTCTCCTAACAATGCTTCACGATTTAACGCGTAAAGGTCAGACTTTTCGGTTAAAATTTTGATTAGGCGTACCAAAAACACGCTTAGTACGCCTTTGTCTGAAATTTTTACCCTCTCATTGTCAGTTGAACATTTCATTCTGATTGTCAGGCTGGCAACAGTTCTACAATCTTAACTTGTTTTTATTTCATGTCCTCTCCGTGTTTCTAATCGCTTCCCTCCTGATTAATATAAAAACATCATTCCTGCTCTTCACTTTACTTTAGCAATTTTTTTAGGCCAAGTGTACATAAAGTAATTCCCCATACTTTCGGTCCTAATAATTTGTAACTTCGATAGAGTCCCTAGATTGGGTCAAAATATTCTTTGGTTTGTTTCATGCAGTTTCAATTACGTTACGATTAAAAATCATCTTACCAAATTATTAAAGTGTCCTGATCCCTTCATCATCATTTGGTCGTCTATCACTAGTTAGAGCATAAAGATTTTATGAATTATTTGTACGCCAATATTTTTGAAAATTTTGCTGACAATGTTGTTATTTGCTTGTGTTCACCTGCCGTAAAAACTTGCCAAGCCAATTTGCTTAGCAAGATAACAGCTTGACGTGTTATTAAACGCCTTTTAAGCTGTTGTCTAAATAATACTTAATTTCACAAATAAATTGCTA
The DNA here is from genome assembly GCA_963555765.1 of Orthonevra nobilis. Taxonomy (NCBI): domain Eukaryota; kingdom Metazoa; phylum Arthropoda; class Insecta; order Diptera; family Syrphidae; genus Orthonevra; species Orthonevra nobilis. Next base: position 5,150,318 of record OY743225.1, on the reverse strand, counting down.
TATTATTAAATACTCCTGCACTTGGAGAAAGATTGGCAACTGATACTTAAAGTGAATTAACAGACTTGTTAGCCGTATTAGAATATACATATTTATTTAAGTAGCCTGTACTGTCCCTCTAGTACTTGGTAACTGATGTCGTAAATTTCAAGCTAAGGCATTTAGATCTCCGGCTATGAGGAAATAATGTATGATCCTTTGAGCGCAACCTTCGTCTCACTTAGTTTTCGAGTTGTTTGCGCTAAAACCTACTTCTCGTGTCTGTGCCTTAAGCCAGGCTCTTTGAATGTTTATTGTTTTTCAATTATCTTATTTTTCCGAATCTTTTTCACACCATTGTACAAATAAGTCATCAATTGAAATTGTTTGCTCGCTTTCATCCTTCAATGGTTTTCACAGAATAAAAAAAAGAACAAAACCAAATAATAAATAGCACTTTATATCCTTTTGACAATAGAAATAAAGTTATGTCAACACATAACTAAGCCTCATTTATTTGTCGTGTCTCTGAAGTTATATAGAAAGCTACAAAGACCGTTTAGCTCATAGGAAACAAATGTAACTGTTGAGCTTCAGGCATTTAGAATACATCCACGTGATCGTAATCCTTTTTATGATACATGAAGGCAGGGGCCAAACCTTTTTGCCATATTCTTTTGTTTACGATTCCTTTATTCTTTATGCCTCACAGCATTTGCCACATTCGGCGGGTGGCAGCTGCGTATGGACTCTTTAAGTACACGTATTTGCAGCTCATATCAACTCGAATCATCATTCCAACCAGGAGGGGTGTCTCACTTTCATTCCAAAATTTTTTCTTCTCTCAAACTCTGCTCTTTAACACTTTATATAGGCACAGGCGTATAACTCTAAAGACGCGTGCTGAAAATAATAAAAAAAAAATTTAATCCGAGGTATAAAATAAATTCTTCCGCTTTTATTTCAGAAACTTGCATTTTGTCGGTTGAGTGCGAGGGTGGGAGCGGGATGAATCTCGCGAGACATACGAGTAAGCTTGTTGAAGTGCGAAGGCGTTACGAATAAAAGTTATTCAAATTACAAAAATAAGGAGCTGGGGAGTGTAATAAGAATATCTTATTGAAAATAATAACGAGCACATTTCAAGGACAATTTTTTCCGCAGATGGAGATGGAGAAGATGGAGACTGAAGGAGGGAAAGCTTTACGCGCAGAGTGCATGAAGTATTTTTTAAGACTTTAGTTGTCATTTGCCAGTTTTGACACAAAAAAAAAGGGTTTCTGACAAGACCATCAAATTAACATATTTAATCGCCTGTTAGTTTTGTTATTCAGCGTTGACGACTCAAGGAGAATGATGCAATATTTCTACATTTAATCAATTTCGATTTTTCTGCGGCATAATGATCGAAGAACTTTGAAGGCCTTAAACTAATTTTTTTTTATTATTATTTGTGCGCTCTTCAAGAGGATATTAAGACTCTTATAATGCGTGTGGCACAGAGCGAGCGGAAGAATTAGGAGAAGAATGAGAGATTGTGTAGTGGTTTGAGAAACTCCTAATTTGTAGGATTTTATTCGACATTAGTTATGATGAAAGTTTGCAAGATTTAGCTTAAACACCCCGCTGTCAGTGTTATGCCTTCACAGCAGAGAAATCTACACACAATCTACACAAACCGCCATTTTCAAAACACGAATTAGGTATTAAGCCGATACAACAACCACTACAACAACGCCACCCATTAGTCAGATTACAATCACTGGTCAACCAACCCAGTGACAGTGCCATTAACTTGATCCCAATGGTAAATGGTGACTGGACCAGATTCGAAAAACTAGACCACTACTCTAGGAATCGAACCTTGAACCTATCAATTGAATCAATTGAAAGGCAGGCGCACTACCAACTTCGCCACCCAGCTGTTTAGTTTTGCACAGGTAATTAAATCACAAGTACAAGTAAAACAATTTTAAAATTCATGCTTAATGATGCTATTGAAATACTCAAACCGATTCTCTGAGTTCACCTTTCTTAAACTTAGAGAGAGTTTATTCCATAGGTGGATTGCATGAATAAAGAACTGCCGGCATCTAACTTAATATCTGTATCTTGGTATAATTAAGTTGAATGTCCTTTGAGATAGCACAAATCTGAGTTTATTAAATAAATAGCTTGGTGTTTTTCTGTTGATGATCTTAAATAGCATAGAAACCGTGCATATAAGGAGCAACTCATGATGCGTTTGACAAAGGAAGTGATATGATCATAGCGATGCTAAAGGCAACATTTCATTCAAAATCTAAGCTGGAAAAAATTATACAACCATAAAAGATATTGGGTAAGACATATGCCTTTATTAGTTTCAGTTTAGCTTCAGTAGGTAGGTACCAGTTTGTAGGACTTAGACCACGGAGAATAGCATATATTTTGAAAACAATATGATTGATATGAGTGCTCCAATTAAGAAACTCATTGAAAGAAACACCAAGATTTTTTAATTTCCTTACGGAATCTATGGCAGTGAAAAAGGAAAATCTATCGGACTTTGACTGAAAATCATAACTTTGGCTTTCGATGAGTTAAGATTTATTCAATTTTGTTGCGACCAAACATACTACTGTGTCCAAAAAATAAGGTGACATATGAATTTAAACTGCGCGCATCGAAGGATTTGGAAATTTTTCTTTCTTTTTAGGTTGGTAGTACTGTCAGTGACATCTTTGTGAAATTTCATGTCAAAATATATTCATAGTGTTTGAGATACACGTCGTTTTGTGAGCTGCTAAAAGTGAGTTTTTCGTTTTTTGCGATGTCGAAATTTATTGAGCAAAGAATTTGCATTAAATTTTGTTTGCGTAATCAATTTTCTGCTGCGATTACGTTGAGGATGGTGCAGAAAGCCTTTGATGATGAGGTTATGTCTAAAAAAAATGTTTACAAGTGGTATAGTGATTTCCAAGCCGGCCGTGAACGTGTCGAAGACGAAGAGCGTTCTGGGCGACCATCAACCTCAACCGATGAAGCTCACGTCCAACAAATCAAAGATTTGGTGTTGAAAAACCATCGACTAACGATTAGAGACCTTGCTGATGAAGTTGGCTTATCGAAAGGCTCAGTCAATACCATTTCGAAGGATGCTTTGGGCCTCAAGCGCGTCAAATCTCGACTGGTACCGAAAACATTGAATTTTTTGGAAAAAACGGCGTCGCGTTGAAGTGTGTGAAACAATGCTTTCCGACTACCAGATGTCATGAAACGCATTATAATTGGCGATGAGACTTGGATCCATGCTTACGACCCCGAAACAACCGATCAATCGAGCGAATATCGTGCCAAAGGAGAGCCGAGACCAAAAAAACCGCGCCAAAGTCGCTCAAAAATCAAGGTCATGTTGACTGTTTTCTTCGATTATCGTGGTGTTGTGCTTTATGAATTCCTTCCAACCGGCCAAACAGTCAACAAGGAATATTATTTGAACGTTATGCGTCGTTTGCGTAACGCTATCCGCCTAAAAAGGCCGGAAATGTGGGAAGACAATTCTTGGTTTTTACACCAAGGTAATGCACCATCCCATACCGCACTCGTAGTTCGTGATCATTTCGCCAAAAACTCATTTCATTTTGTTCCGCAACCACCGTATTCACCTGATCTGGCGCCGTGCGACTTCTGGCTGTTCAACAAGTTCAAAAGACCGCTCCGGGGACACCGTTTTGATACGATAGAGGAGATTCAAGCCGCAGCGAAGACGGAACTGAAGGCCATCCCGGAAAGTGACTACAACCAGTGTTTCAGAGATTGGAAAATCCGTTGGCATAAGTGCATTGCATCGGGAGGGGATTACTTTGAAGGTGATGAAATTGATTTGGAAGAATAAATAAAGAATTTTCAAAATAAATACAATGTCACCTTATTTTTTGGACACAGAGTATGTAGCGTTTAGATCGCTGTTCAAATCATTAATGACAGATAATTCTTCGGATCTCTGGAATCGCTTCAAAAGCTGCACATCATCTGTATATGTATGGTACTCATAGGTTTACATTCAGCGATATCGTTTATAAAAAGTAAAAATAAGAGAGGACCAAGAACCGAGCCTTGGGGCACACCCAATAAAACAGGTAAATTTGATGAACTTTTACCTCCACAGAAAACAACCTGCACATGGTTATAAAGGTAAGAGTCCATAAGCTGATACACGGAGCTCTCAAAAGCAAATTAAGTCTTAAGTTTATGTAGTAAGATCTTGTGGTTTACTGAGTCAAATACTTTTGAGGAATCCAGAAAAACAGCTAAAGACAACAAGCCCATGTCAAAACCAGAGCGAATATCATCACTTACTTTCAGCAAGGCCGTTATACAATTATGCTTCATTCTAAAGCCTGATTGGAAGTTCGTTATGAGCTTTTGATCTTCCAGATAGGTTTTCATTTGATTGCTAACTATTTTTTGAAGGCTTTGCTCAGAAATGAAACAATTGTAATGGATCGGAATTCAGTGTTATTTGGCGAAGATGGTTTGGGAACTGGCAAAATTTTTCCATTCTTCCAATCACTGGGAAATACATTTGTTGTGATTATTGTATTGTATAGTATATAGTCAACAAATCAATATTGTTAATTTTCCTTGTTTTAAGGGGTACATGTTTGTTAAACAAGATCCCATGACTCCCATATCCAAACTTATTTAAGGTGATCGAATGCCTTACCTGTGGAGGGAAATTCATATTCTTCCATGGCATACAAAAATGCGATAATCATAAACTAAGAAAATTGTTGGGCGATGCATTCCACGTCATAAGGGTAAAAATCAAGGATTTACAAAGAACAAAATGTGGAGTTGTTGTGGTCCACCAGGTCGTTGTGGTCCACCAGGCGAGCATCGTGAGTCCTCAGCTGTTTATTTATGCCCTTAATTATATGTTTCTTGACTTGAAAGTGCACTAGTGTAGAAAAGATGAAGAAACAGTAAAGCTCCCTCATTTCTGGGAACGAAAATGATGATGCTTCGCATGACAGCAGCAGTAACGAAGCTTGCTTGGAGCGAGCCTAACGCAACCAATGTCGATCAAAGTATAGCGTGACCAACTCGATTTTTGTGCTCAAAAGAAAGATACCGCGAATCCCACAAAAAAGGCAGGACCAAAACACCTAATTGGCAAAAGCGGTGGGTCTGCAAAGGTGCTGTCGAGTGAGAGTTGTGATCCATTAAGTCTAGAAAGTACTCGCCTTAAAGGATGAAGAATTTGATGCCGGGGTTAACTTAATACTTCTGTATTAACACTGTTAACAGTGCTTAAATTCTAACTTATAATTAGGGACTTGGTGGATGAGAGAGGTGAGAGGAGAGGACATATGTTTATGAGAACCGTAATTGATACGTTGTGGGTCTAAGCGGAATAGATTAACTGATCTGAGGTTATGGGGGTTTGTAAATAAAGAGATCGATTGAAGTAACGTTGGCCAGTCAATGATACCAGGTAAGAGCTGGTGAATGAAAAGAATGTCTGCAATGTCACCGCGTTACTGCAGGGATTGGAGATTGATGAGTTGCAACCGGTGTCCAGTGGAGACAACGCAGTGTGAAGCGTAGAACACAGCGGTGAATAGCCTCGATTCGCCGGATTTGGGTTTCATGGTAAGGGGACCAGACAGTCTAACAAAAGTAATGTTAAGGGCTTTGGTGACATAGGGGTTTGAAAATTCTTTGGAACACCGGTTAACGTAAACAAGGGCGGAGTTAGCGTGGCTAATGATGGAGTCCCTGTGTGTGCGAAAATTTAGTTCTTTATCGCAGATAATACCCAAATCGCCGAGAGAATAGACTAGCGGAACAGGTTGATTAAAGATGAAGTAGGTCCTGGAGGGCCGTGGAAGAAGAAGAACCAATATTCACCTGGTATAATCTGTACAACAGATACTTCATTTTCCGCAAAAATCAATATAAATCGCATGTCAAATGTGCTTCAAGACTTGTGCGTTCTCTGGTTGTAGATATGTTTCTCCTTTAAAATTATCACGCACATGATCCGTTGGCTGGTTTCACGTCTCTTAGACATTTTGTCATTTCTCTATTCTTACAAAATCCAATTGCTATTTTAAGCCAGACTTGAGCATGCCGTATTGGCTCAGTTTTACTATGAATTGAGCATCGATGCTGTCTTTTTAGAACGATAAATTTCCAATTTCTTATGCTGCGAAGCATGACTTGTCATCACTTTATGTTCAAATTGTCTACCAATCATTGTTAACCAAAGGTAATGAGTTCTCTGTGAACATGAACACCGGGCTGGTTCTCTCACTTCAACAGCATATTTTGGCGACGAAAATCGTCGACCATGCATTTTTTTCTTCATGTGCGGGAATAAAAAGAAGTCATTGGGTGCCAAGTCAGAGGTGTATGGCGGATGACTCATCAATTCGACGTTTTGGCCGTTCAAAAAGGCGCTGGTTTGAGCCGATGCGTTAGAGCTCGTATTGTCATGGTGAACAATGATCCGTCTTCTCTTGTTCGTTTTTCGAATTTCTCAGAAAACTTCAGGCAAACAAATTGTACCACTCAGAATTGACCGTCCTACGTTGCTCAACCGGAACAGTCGCCACATGACCAGTTTTGCCGAAGAAACCATTTGCTTCGAAGTGCTTCTTCCACGAACAACTTTTATTGGATTTGGCTCGTGTTCGAAGACCCACACGGTCGACTGTTGTTTTGTTTCTGGCTTATATGCATAGATCCATGATTCGTCACCTGTAACAATCTTATAAACGTCTTTTGAAGCACCGCGATCATATTTTTTTAACATTTTTGTACACCAATCGACACGAGCCTTTTTTTGAGCAATTCTCAAATTGAGAGGGATCCACCGAGAACAAACCTTTTTTACGGCCAGGTGTTCATGCAATTTCGAATGTATGCTAGTGGGAGAAATGCCCGGGGATGCCTCTATCTAACGGTATGTCACATGACGATCTTGCATTATCAGTTCACGCACGGAATCAATGTTCTTTGGCACAACGGCCGTTTTTGGACGACCTTCACGGAATTCGTCTTTGAACGAGCGTCGGCCATGACTGAATTCATTAAACCAGTTTTTCACAGTGCTATAGGATGGTGCTTCATCGGCATACAAAGATTTAAGCTTATCAATGCACTCTTGTTGTGATAATCCACGTCGAAAGTTTTGAAAAATGATCGCACGAAAGTGTTCACGAGTTAATTCCATTTTTTTGCCGAGATGAGTTTTTCAAGTCTCAGTAAATAAAACAATTCACGATTAAATGACAACACGTTCGGAGTGACAAAAAACTATCGATATCTGTCTATTCTGACAGATCAATTGTTTCTTGACAAAACAGGAGAATCCAAAATTAAATTAAAACGAATTAATTCATTCTTAATGAATTCTTATTATTCTTTCATATTATATCCATAATAATAAAATGCACTTATTGATCTTAATGTTGACCTGAAAATCACATCATGTCCGCTTTGTTTAAAGACCTTTTCCAGGAAGTTTTTTATTGACTGATATAAGTAACCATTCAGCTCAAAGGAAATATGTTTTCAGGTTTTCAGGTTTTCAGGTTCAGCGGCTTAACACAGGCCGCTAATTTACGCAACTATGGACGGACACTAATAAACCCAAGATCTAATGTTGCACTAATTGTTCACACAATATGTTCACACAAATGGAAATGAAATCAATCTCTTCGCTTGCTTTTTCAGTATCTGTTAAAAAACATCTGGTCATTTAATCCGGAGTTAACTTACCAAATTAGCTGAGTTAACTCGGGGTTAACTCTTTACTGAAAATCACGTTTCCGGGGTTAAATCTTATTTAACTCCGAGTAAAATTAACTTAGAGTTTTTTTTAACGCTATCAGTACTGCTTATAAAACAAGCTTTGTAAGTGACAGTGTTACTCATAGAGTAATACCCATCTTGTCACAGTCATAATTTAGCGTGGTGTTAGTTGTTAGTAAACATAATTATACAGTAATAGCCTAACACCATACACAAGTACACATAAAGAAGAAATGCAAAAATATAATTGATAAAAATTGCAGCCGTAGTTCGTACGGTGGTATTTAACGTCAAAAATGACGAAAGAAGTGCTGATGAGTCAATATTACCGGCTATAAGCTGATGCAAAAACACAATACCACAGACTTCGCGACGTTTTTGTAAAGAATCAAGGCCGATAAGAAGAAGATGGTCCTTATAAGGTGGAAGGCAGAGAGGATCAGTCCATGATAAATGACGAAGCGCGAAACGAACAAATTTGCATTGTACAGACTCGATTCGGTCAATATGTGTCAGGTAATACGGTGACCACACATTGGAAGCGTATTCAAGCTGTGGCCTGACAAATGTTGTGTACAGGGTTCTTGTTATTAATGAACATTTAAATTCTTAACTCCAGCGTTTTATGAAGCCGAGGAGGGAGTTACTTTTGTTGAAAATTTGCTCAATATGAGTTGAGAAGTCAAGATTTTGATTTTGATTTTGAGCGAATTGTACACCTTAGTCCTTTGTCAGGTTAACTTTGACCAGCGCAGAACTATTAAAGGTATACGTATAGGTCAGAGGATTACGTTTTCTACAAAAGGACATGTTAAAACATTTAGAGATGTTTAATGATAGGCTATTGTTGGAGCACCATTTTGCGACAGAATTAAGGTCATCCTGCAGAGCCCAACAGTCTGAAAGATTGTTAATTCCGTTAAATATTTTTATGTCGTCGGCATAATCAATCATGTTGTGTGTTCTTGAGCACACTTACAACATCGTTAATAGATATAATGAATAACAGAGGACCTAGGTGGCTACCCTGAGGCACACCTGAGGTAGCGTAAATCGATTTAGAGGTTGATCCCCTAACCAAGACTTGATAGGTTCGTCCGTCAAGATACGAGCAAATCCATTCCACAAATGATGCAGGGAATCCAAGGGCTTTCATTTAAAAGCTATTAGCTTATGGGAAAGCTTATCAAATGCTTTACTGAAGTCAGTGTAAATGCAGTCGACTTGACCCCCTTCTTCTAATGCTTTATTAGTAAAAGAAGTAAACTCCAGCAAGTAAGTCACAGTGGATTTGTTTTTTTTTACAAAACCATGCTGTTTGTCAGTGAGGAAAGGCTTGCAACTAAGGTAAAAACTGTCAAAAATGATAGCCTCAAAGAGTTTAGGCAAACAAGATAGCTTAGCTATAGGTCTATAATTAGTAACATCACCCCGGCAACTTTTTTTGTGTACCGGAATTATGAAACCATTTTCCATAACCTTGGGAAAACTCTATGGTGAATGGATGCCTGGAATATGAAAGCAAGGGGCCCTGCCAAAGCACTGCCGCAGTTCTTTAAAATTATTGGAGGTATTCCATCAGGTCCGCAACTGGTGTCATTTGCAAGTCGAGCGAGGTGGTAATTCACCTCATCAGAGGTTATTGATATTGGATTCATGGAACTGGGGCAAAAGCATTCGAGGTGGGTGAACTCTTTTGGGTTGGGTGTAAAATTGTCAGAAAGAAAGAAAATCTGGGCCTAAGAAATAAAAAAAAAATAGAAAGATTGCTTTGCTGATCTAGATCTACTTTGTTAGCAGTACAGTACAGTAGTATTATAAAGTGTTTTTGTTTAGATTTTTAGCATGCTCACCCATTTGCGTCCAAAACAAGGCTGTAAAAATTCGTCAACAATTAAAACAAGTTCAAGTTTCGATTTTTGAAACAAAAACGATTACTTTAATGTAGTATTTCTCTTTCCCAATTATACACGGACTTTGTATGTAGGTACTTACTTATGTAACATATATGCAAGTTTGTAAATCAAAATGTATACATGTACCTTTGCATTGTATGTATGTATAATGATACTATAGGTTTTTTTTTTACAGATCAAAAATATATACTGTTTCGCTTAGTTTACAAAAAAATATATTTATATAACATTTTACTTTCATCATATATTTTTTCTAATTCAATTTCTTTATTTATATATGGCTGGTTTTAGGACGTTTTTAGATATATTTCTTTTTCTTTTTTCCCATTTGATGCAGTATTTTGCTATTACATATTTGCTAGATTGCTTATGAAAATGTTTTGTTGATTTTAATTTAATATACCTGAACAAAATCGCAAATAGCGCATTAAGCGCGTCATATTGTACGTTGCTTCTTCTAGTTGTAATTTTAATTTTAATTCTTTTGATCAATGATGTACCTGTTTGATTAATGTTTTATTTATATTCCGATATAAATGTTAAATGAAAAATATGTCTGGATATATAATTATGTATAGTTTTTTTTTTCGAATACCAATTATGCTTGTATTTTGGTTTTTTTTTGCTTTCTTACTGTGTGCAGCGATTAGGATTTTATTTTGTTTTTTTTTTTTAAATATTTCTAAAATGTTTTCAGAGAATTTGAATAAAATTTTCGAAAAGGGTTATAAAAAAAGAAACAGTTATAATTCGGAAGCTCTATCTAACAATCCAATATATTTCTTGGTACGACATTTTTACAAATTTATTTATAGGTATTTTTTATATATATATATATTTTTTTTTTCTATAACTTATGCTCGAAGACTTGAATTTGGTTTACTAAATATTTTTTTTGTTTATTCTCTTAAAACAAATAAAACATTCTTAAATAAACTATATTTTCATTCTTTTCTTATTGACTAGAATTAAACATTAACAAGAAAAACAAAAAATAACAAAAAAAAACGACATGAAAATAAAATTTTATTTAATTAAATTAGAAACTATATAAATTCAAGTAATAATTTTTTTTTAAATTTGATGGCTTATAGCGGTCAATTAAGTTTTTATAGCTGTGATTTTTATCTATTTTGTATAAATGTATGTTTTGTATAATATATGTGTACATATATTTTCTCTTTAAACCACAAGTGGGCCATTTTGCTTAGTATTGTCTTTTCCGTTCTAGTAAAATTATAATTTATTTATTTATTTACAAAAGGGGCGTATATTTTATGAGTAGGTATGCATAGCAAGATGAATTTTAATTCATACACATATATAAATTGTTTAATAATTTTAGTAAAATATTTTAATGAGTCAGACTTTAATGAAAATTCTTAGATAATGTATGACAAGATTTAATTGGTGTTTTAACTATTCATCTTGCTAGGAGAAATGAAACGAAGAACTTGGACAAAAGTTAAGAGGGATTTGTAACATATACTTAAGGAACACACTCACCATGATTTCTTTTTCTTGGAAATATAACATATTAAATTACATGGTTTAACATTAAGATTTATCAAATAAGTTTTCGCTTTTTTTTTAAAGTTCTTAATAAAAATACATGTAATAAACTATTATCTCTTTTTTTATTTTATTATTATTATTATTTTTTTTTAAACGAATCAACTTTGGCTCTGTAAGTGTTAATTTTTTTTTCATTTATGAAAATTATGATATTTACACGTTTATTTTGTTTTCTCATTGTTTTTAACAAATTGGGTTCAGCTTGACAGGAGTCCAGTATAAGGCTTGACTGAGGCTTAAAATGTATTTGAACACATATATAACTCTGACTGCAGAATTGCTTATCTAAACGTAAGTAGGGGATAAAGCCTGAAGAAGAAATTGGTTGTTTCTACTTTCCAGAAAAACGTGAGCAAAACGAAAGGCGAGAGCATGTCCTTAAACTTTGGTTGTTATTTAATAATCTTGATATTTATAAGTGGATTTTTATATCGGTTCTCCAAAACGAGGTAGAAGTAGAATTCGATGCTCTTATTTTTGTGTGTTTTAAAGAATAATTTGAATTTATGTTTTAATTAAGGGCAGACTGAGGAAAAAGTGCTAGTATAAGCAACGAAGAAGCTGAAAAATTTTATATTTCCAGGACACTTTAATCAGAAAGAACAGATCAGTGAAAGTTTCTGCGGTCCCTTATCCCAAGAAATTTCCATACACCAAACTGAACTTCCCTTTAACATGTTATATGAGTTAATTTTTTTGCAGCATCCTTCTGGATGAAACATGGATAGGTGCGGAAGTGCATCAGCTTAACAAAGTACCCAAATTCAGTCTACTCCGAGTATCGACTTTGCACAGGATCAGCACTCCTTTTGTTGTTTCAAGTTTAAAAAATTTTGATCGTTTTCTTCAACATCAAAGAAGCCAGCCAGGAGTTTTTCGACAAAGACTGTCAAGGTTTTAAAATATGTTCATGTTCATTCGCATCATGGATGTTGCATCATGAAAATGTACCTCGTCACACGTATTTAAGTCTCAAGAACTCAAGAAACGATTCTTTGACGTCGAGATCATTGATTGGGCGTTCCAGGCATGGGCCAGTCACTGAGAAAAATGTATAGGTGCGCACTGATAATATCCTTAATATAGGACAAAAGAATCTGACTTTACCGGACAATCCGAGGACATAAGGAAAATCATAAGTAAACTAGGAAGTGAATGATCAAGTAGAGACGAAACTCAAAGATATGCTGTGTTTAATAAGTCTTTTGGAACATTATATTAAATGTTCATAGTTCAGATTTCAGAAGCACCATAACGATGAGGAGGTATCCTGAAGAATTAAATTTGACTCAAGCAAAGCAGATAGCCCAACTGTTAGCGCAAAGGTAAGATAAGCATGGTTTCGGTGATGCAAGAGGAGCTCTGGGTTTAGATAATGTTATGAAGTTTTTGGAAAGCCCTTCGAACATTGTCAATTAATCAGTCGTATTTCAGACAACAGATGATTATGGCAAAGTTTTTTACAAGTGTTAATTTTTTATAAGAAAATCTTTGACAAGCTTTTGCTTGTTGTTTCCAATTCGATAACATTTTCTAGATTGTCTTCCCGACAAAGGATTATTGGAATGTTAAGGCAAGGCTCAGGATCGGATATAAGATCTTTTGCCAAAATACTAAACCAAGAGATAAAGCTGAAATTAAGGCTTGGAGGTCTTTAGAGTTGAACTTTTTGGACAGATGGTTGAGGTCGGAGTGACTTGTCTATTTCATCCGAAATAGGATCATAATTTTAAATGATCTTAACACTGTTGACACTGTGGTAATAGATGATCGATTAACATGTATAAGCGTAAGTAGAACAGATTTTTTTACATGCAAAATCAATAAAAAAATAAACACTTTGATGTCGTCCTAGACTTAATATTTTAGTGAAGAAAAGCGTCGAAAACCATCATAAGAAGTCATATAAAACTTATAATGAATAAAAAGTACACTGCAATAACAACCGAGCTAGGATTTCATGAAAATAATGATTTCGGAAATAAGGATTCATCATCAAAAATACAAACCGCCATATCAATGAATTTAATTAAGGGTAATGGGCATAAATATTAAAATTCTTTCAGGAATTATAAAGGGGCAGTGTTTTGTAAGCATCCATGTGGAATGAATAGGATTTCTATACTGGGGCTTTTATATAAATTCCATGAATGGAATGTGAACACCATCTGCTGAAGGACTCTCCCATGCTGACTGTCAGAATATTATATTAACTTCAAAGCTCTATAAGACTTACTTAATTTGGGTACAATCATACTGGAGTTGATGCAATAATGCAGATAGCTCAATAAAATTTTTTTATTACGCCTATGCAATGGCAATCAAAAATAAATTCTATTCATCAAACAACTGAATTTTAAAACAGGAAAAAATAAATATCAATACCTTTTTTTTTAAAATATTTGTAAACTTGTATGCATGCTCGGGTACTCTAGATCTCATAGCGGTAAGCTCTCAAGGATTAAGCCCTTTGTTATTCTGGAATACGGCTGATAGTGCTTATGATTCTATGTCATTACGATCGGCAACAACAAAAATTATCTGAGCATCGTTAGAGACAAGTTTTTAAACAGTTTCCAGACAATTTCGAGAATTTTTTTCTTTAAAATCAACTTTTCATCTATTAAATTTTTTGGATTATAAGAACATGATTAACACAGTCTTTGGATAAAGGGTTGCTAATAAACAAAAGATGCAGTGAGCCTGTATATATATCGGTGTTTGGATAGAATGGTATTACTGACTAACTGTAGCTGAACTGGAACCAATTGTGGCGTGAAATGTAACTTTTATCGGCCAAGATGTGTAGTAATTAACAAAATTCTATTTCGAAGTTAACATAAACAACAAAAAGCAATATAAATAAAAAATTAAACAATAAAATTAATCACAAATTATAAAAACAAAAAAAAAGTATCTATAAAATTTAGCATATTTAATCGACATTATATAAAAATACACTTTATTGTTTGTTTGTTTTTTTTTTTTACATAAAGATACTTAAATTGTTAATGCATTTTCTCTTGCTATTATATTTATACACAAAGTATTAAATGTCTCTTCACAAAACAAATACTTATATATATATATATATATCGTTTTATTTGTTTTTTTTTTTTAATCAAGTTTAGCACGGACTCAAGAAAGTTTTATTTTTTTTTCTTTTGTTTAAACATATTTTGTTTTTCCTCTTTATGTTTATCTAAGTTATGTGTACAAAATTCTTAAAGATAAAGAAAGGATTGAATAAGGGTTTGTATCTTTCCCTCTAAATTTGCATTTGGTTTGCTGTTTCGACTTTTTTGTTTAAATTATAAATTTAACTAAAAAAATAATAAATACTTAATAAAAAAAAGGGGGCAAGATAAGAACATAAGAAATAACATTATCTAAGTTTTAAGTAAAACAAAAAAAAAATAGCAGTTAAGTTTAGTACTTATCGTAGAATACGTATTTTATAAATTATAAATTAAATATAATAATACAAAGTCGAAGTTGTTGTTGTTCTTGTTGTTGTCGTTGTTGATATCAACAACAATTACCGCATTCGGTAGTGTTTTTCGTTGTTTGTTGCTTGGTTTAACGTCTTAGAATCCTTCAATAACTCCATATGCCTCTAAACTGCTTACAACTACGTAAATAATCCACAGAGAGAAGAGTACAGCACCGCTAATATATTTGCAGGTCGTTGGTCCCCCTAATTCACCGCCGAAGGAATTACTACGTCTAATCATAAGAACCAAGATTGCAACCAACGCTTCGGAGCAGAATAGTGTCACAGAGAATGCGAGGCTGTTTATGAAATATTGTTTGACTTACGAATCTAGAATCCTTAAAGGGGGCAACTTACCTTCCTGGCTCAACTTCGAAATGACGGCCGTGCGATGCATGGTATATCGCGGCAATCGTCCACGCTACACCAATTCCAAGAAAAACATTTACAGCATTACTTCCAGTAACATTGCCGACGCTCGCATCGGCGTGTTTGTCCTGAATTGCTGCTACCTTACTGGCAAATGTATCTAAGAGTACATATAACAATCGTTAAGTAATTATTCATTTTTTAAGATTTTTAGATCGTTTCAAAAAATTTTACAAATCGTGTAAATTTTTTTATTTTATTGCAGAGTCAGTTTCAAATTCAGTAAGTTTTTAACGGATCAGAAACACCACTTCTGAAAGATGACCGAACAATTTCGTTTCAAAATGATGTATCGGGTAGTTCTGTAAAGACTTGACTTCTGTCAATGGATCTTTTGATCTATTTTATTTAAAGTCTTTGAAAGATCTAAGAGTTACGTCAGGTGGCCTTGGTCAAACTGCATTGCATCATCAAGCATCTAAACAAAAAAAATCGAGAAAGTAGGGAATCTTAAACTTCTGAAAATCAAGTCAGAACTGTAATCAAGGGCCTTGTGGCCTGGTGACCTAATAGTTTTTAAAAACGGGGAGGAATTTGACCAGTTTCCACTGCACTTGATAAATCCTCATTGTCAGAACGTTTTTTAAGATTGTGCGTGATATATCTATGAAAGTTGAGATCTATTCCTATTAATAAGTTATTTTAGAAAACAAAGGATGTATCTGAATAAGTACAATTGAATGTTGAATGAAAGAGGGCTTCAATAACTTTAAAAGAAAACGATGTGGTGCTTTGGTAGAGTCAAAATATATTAATTAGAGAATTGCAGTCAAAATCAAAAACATTTGGTTTTCACATACTTTTCACGATCCCTTCATTACGCAGGTTTTGTTGAATAATCCAATCGGTTCATTACGTCATGGTATTAAGTTTGTTAATAAAGGGTGATTTTTTAGCTATTATCTTTTTGGCAACACTGGTTTAAACAGCTGACGCACGTTTCGTGTTTTGTTTCACTGTCAAACATCTTCAGTTTGGTCTATAATTTAACCATGAATCGTCTTACAAACGAACAACGCTTGCAAATTATTGAATTTAATTATCAAAATGCGTGCTCTGTTAAGAAAGTTCATCGCGCGCTTTTTACCGAAAAATTCTTTTTTTTCCCAAAATGCAAGAGCTTGACTTGCATGACATGTGGTATCAACAAGACGGTGCCACATGCCACACAGCATGCGCAAAAATGGACTTATTGAGAGGCGAGTTCGGTGAACATTTTATTTCACGTTCGGGGCGGGTCATTTGGCCGCATAGATCGATCGATTTAACGCCTTTAGACTATTTTTTGTGGGGCTATGTTAAAGCTCATGTCTATACAGACAAGCCCGCTTCAATTGACGCATTGGAAGACAACACTGAAGCATTTATTCTTGAGATACCGGCCGAAATGTTGGAAAGAGTATGCCAAAGTTGAACTAAGCGGATGGACCATTTGAGGCGCAGTCAAGGTCAACATTTGCACGAAATAATCTTCAAACATTAAATAATATGGACCGTACTATCGATTCAAATAAAGATTTCATGCATTTTTCTGAATTCTATGTGTTTTTTTTTAAAAACTTTCCTATAGCTTTTAAAAAATCACCCTTTAAAAGATTAATTTACACTGTTAACGTGTTTTTCCTAAAGATTAAAGTAAATAAATTCAAAAAGCTCTATTTTCTTAGAAAAAATGAGAATTGAGTAAGATTAAAATACGTTCTTTGAAAAAAAAGCGGACAAATGCGAGTAAAACTCTCCCACGAAGGGTTCCTTTGTTCTATGTACCTTTATTTTCTAATTTTTTTATATTATAATTTGCATAAAAATTGGTGTATGAATGGAAAGCTTGTGTTGTGATTGAAAATTGAAACTCAAATGTATTAAATTTCAACTGCTTCATGTAATGGGTTCACTGTTTAATTGAGTCGATTTTTAAGATTGTTTCATCTTCATATCATTTTCGTTACTTGTTACTCTAGCGTTTCATATTCTGTTAAGATTACAAGTGTTATTGTTCCGCACCCCAGTAGGACAGGGCAATTCAGACTTTCGACGTGTGGTGGAACATTAGCCCATCGTATATGGAGAAGTACAGAATTTTTGAAAGGAAATGCCTACGAGCATGCACGGGAATGTACAGAAGCGCTCATTCCGACTTTTGGCATTATGTCTCCAACAAAAGACTATTGGATGCTTCCGGTGTGTCTTGAATTGGCAATTTCTTTCTAGACCTTGCAAGGAATCATTTTACGCGAATATGAATTCATATCGGGTTTATTTTCCCTAATCCTGGGTATTTTAAAAATTCATTGATAAGTGGACTTATACCCTCTGAAGCATTCCTTTATCTGGATTTTCATGTGGCTATCTTTCCATATGTCCTTATCATATATCATATACTATACCATGCTGCCAGAAGGGCAACAGAGAAACGAATCCTCCATGTGCCTGCACACTCAAGGGATGAAACCAATATTTGGAAATACTGCATGAGCAAATGATGATGGTCAAACTTAAATAAATATTGGTGGCTAGATTGGGTAGAAGCTTACACTTAGGCTAAGTTAGGTTAAGTCGTTTTATCTTAGTTTGTAAGTACTGTTTTTTCGTTTTTTTTTGTTTTTTGTCTTTGTTTAAAAATATATTAGTTTTTCTACCTCCACCTTTTCTTCCCCCAACGAAAATAATAAATTATAAAATATCTCAAAACAAATATGTTCTAGTAATTTAGTCTAAGTAATTATTATAAAAATAAAATGTAATGAGAGCCAATTGTTAGTTGGCCATTTACGAAAATGTAAATTTATTGATTTAGCATTTATCTTGTTTCTCGTTAAGAAAGTTGTTAAAATTATGGTGGAAATAAACAAGTTTGAAAAAAAACAAGTGTCTACCCATTATGCTTCAGAAGATACAGCTCTGTGACAGACGGATGGACAGCGAGTGTCAAGAAGTAGGATGCCGTTGGCGCGCTGAAGGTACGGCACCCTAAAAAACCGTCGTCAAGTACTGATCATGCAGCTGAACCTTGCCCATATCACTGACCCAGAATAAGTCCAACAACTTTGAGCAATTGTCCGAGAAGTGCGTCAGGGTTCTGATATTAACAGACAGCGCGTGATGCTAAAAATGCTTAGACTTTTAACTAGAGTCCTCTTAAAGGTTTCAATCTAGATCAGCACACATAAGGATTTGTGAATAGGTTAGGAAAATGTCTTCCAATGTTTAATGGTGGAGAAACATTTGTGTTTTAATAGTGTTTCTAAATGCTATCTAAAAGGAGTGAAACCATCCACGCCAACAAAGATTTGTTGAGTGTTTACGTTCTATTCTCTGCCAAGTTTTTCAACATATAGTACAAAAATGGTCCACCGTGTAAAGTACAGGTCGATAACTTGCTGGGGAATCTCGAAGGAATGCATCTTTTTGGATGTAGCAGAGCAAATGATTTTGTGAGACAAATGTCAAAAGTCTTGATCGATAATATCTTTAAAATGATATCAGCCTGCTGGAAGTTACACGGTAGGTTTCCATATATCTTTTGTACTTATAATGTGTTTTTCAACAGGGACGCTACAAAAGCAGAGCGACAGGGTCAGCAAACGACGCCATATTTCTTGCAGCTCTTTTGACATTTCTCTTCAGTAAGGTTTGCCATTTCATGATGGAAAGATATACGAGCCAACAACGAGTCGAAATTATTAAAATTTACTACCGAAATTCGGAGTCAGTGGCCTCAACGTTAAGAGCACTACGTCCAATTTATGGTCGTCATAATCGTCCTAGCAGATCAACAAATGAACGTCTAGTGTAAAAATGTGAATCCACAGGCACAGTACAAAATGTTCCCGTGCCAGCGAGACAAAGAAGTACCCGTAGTGTTGAGAATATTGCTGCCGCTGAGGTTTCAGCTGCAGAAAGCCCAAATGTGTCTCTCACACGTCGTTCTCAAGCGTTGGGCATCTCTGTGACGTCGTTGTGGCGAATTTTGCGAAAATATCTTGGCCTACATCCTAACAAGATTAAACTGACCCAAGAACTGAAGCCGCTTGACCACCAGAAGCGTCGTATGTTCGTGAATTGGGCTGAGCAACAACTTGAAAATGATTCGGATTTTCATCGAAAAATCATCTTCAGCGATGAGGCTCGTTTCTGGCTGAATGGCTCCGTCAATAAACAAAATATGCGGTATCATTGCATCCCGAAAAAATTACGGTTTGGTGTTGTTTATGGGCCGGCGGCGTCATTAGGTCGTACTTCTTCCGTGATGATCAAGACCAGCACGTTACTGTGAATGGGGATCGCTACCGTTCAATGATAACCGAATATTTTTGGGCCCAATTGGATGATATGGACTTGGAGGACATGTGGTTTCAAAAGGACGGCGTAACAAGGCACACAGCGAATGTCACAATCAATTAATTGGAAACCAAGTTTGGAGAACGTATTGGTCCAGTCGCTTGGCCGCCTCGGTCGTGCGATTTGACGCCGTTAGACTATTTCCTGTGGGGCTACGTCAAGTCTATGGTCTATGCCAACAAGCCGGCGGCGATTAATGAACTTCGTACGAATATCGAACGTGAAATTGCAGCAGTATCGGCCGATTTATGCTTGAAAACCGTCGAAAATTGGGTTCAGCGTCTGGAGTTCTGCAAGCGTGCCCGTGGTGGCCATGCAAAAGAAATCTAGTTCCATACATAATGACATCGAACGTTCTTTCAGAGGAATAAAGAATTTCATTGATATCCAAAACCGTTTTTGTTTTATTAAAAAAAAACTCTTATTGAAAAACACTTTATTTATAGAATTTCACTTTAATTCTTCTTCTAACAATAAGAGCCTCACCATCTTTGGGTCGAATAATACCCCAATAACCTTTCCGTCTAATGTTTCTTTGTAAGTATGACTTTGGATACAGACTTTTTTTTTTTTTTGGCTGTATGTGGAATTGGAAGATTTTCGAAGCTCTGTTTTAGGACTTGTACGAGTACAGTGAGCTGGATGCTGGACGTCAAAGCCCTATGGTCATAGCGCTATACTTGATCTTATACCGAGAGATTTGGTATCTTCACCAACGGACTATATGGTCCTTAGAATTTATCCATCAAATAACTTTGACACTCTAATCCCAGAAAGAGCGGAATGGAAAAGTAGACAGATATGTAAGGACTTTAACTGGACAATCTACACTGACGGCTCTAAGATGGGCGGCGGAGTCGGTGCGGGTGTGTTCTCAGAATCTCTGAACATCTGTAAAGCCTATAGACTGCCCGACAATTCCAGTGTTTTCCAAGCCGAACTATTTGCAATCCGGAAAGAATGTCGTCAAATCAAATTACATCCAAATATCCTGCCCAGCCAGAAGGTTGCCATATGCATTGATAGTCAAGCAGCCATCAAAGCTATTGCCTACTTTACTTCACATTCAAAATTAGTACAGGAATGCCGAGCTGAAATAGCGTCGTTAGAAGGTAAGCTCATTTCCCTTATATGGGTTCCCATGAACTTGCGCTCGCTTGCAGGTGAGGTTTTCATCTCACTACAAGCAGTTAAGGCTAATATACCCTCATACTTCCTTGAAGTAGCAAATCTAAGATGGGTCAGACTTACGAACTGTGCAACATCAAGGAAAATATGGCCGGAATACAAACAATCAAAAACAAAAGATCTCCTTCGGCGAGCCCGTCATGATATTGCTAGATTAGTGGCGGTCTGCACAGGACACTGGCCGATTGGAGATCATGCCATTAAGCAAGGTATCCCACACAACTCACATTGTCGCAGCTGCAAAAACACAGCTGAGAGGGAGACCCTAACACACTTCTTTTGCGACTGTCCGGCTCTTGCTAGAGCCAGACAACGGGCGCTTGGTAGACCCTTCTTCAACTTAATTAATGAGATTTCTGTTAAGGATATTAAGGAACTAAAGTCCTTCTTAAATATCTCGGGCTGGATTTAGAGATATCTCAAATACACCAAAATAACATCATAAATAAGGTAACAGAGCTGTGGCTCTTAGTGCTAATTAGGTTCTCACTGAACCACCACTTTTACCTACCTACCTACAGTGAGCTGGTTGTTTTTCGGGGAGATGCCATTCAGTTTCCTCGCTGATATAAGGAATTTCGGATTATATAAGGGTTAATGACTACTGTTTTGTTCTTATAAAAATTTTTGAAACGAGTATGATTAAGCGTAAGGGATTATAAAAATTCGGACCAATTGAAATCTACACTCACTGGAAAATGGGTTAAATATATGATCCTTTTAAGTTTCAAAAATACAAATGGGACTTACCAGGTATACTTGTTCCTAAAGCAACAAAGCATATGGCAGTGACTGCATCCTTTATTCCCAAAGTACAACCAAAATGTGATGCTACATCACCAATAACGGCAGTAACTAAACCTATGCACGTTATAGATATCGTAAAACATAAATAACCTCCGGCATAGTCTGGAAATAAAAAAAATAAATTAACAAAAACCATAAATATCATTCCACTAAAAAAAATACACCCTTAAAGGAACAACACTTGTACAGCAAAAGTCCTGGCAACGTTTCGCGTTCATAAATTGCCGTCGGATAACTTTAGATGGGGATCATTGCCTGCATTGCTTTTGCTGCACTTAAGGATACAAGTGTTATCTTACCTGTTGGTGGGATGAATGCAAAAAGTAGTTTCCAGAAGAGTGTAAGAAAATGCATAATATAGTCGCCGCAGCTTGGTGAGGGTTCATCACCCTCCTCCGCTCCTTCACCATCTTCGTCGCCTGAGTGTTATGGGAAAATTAGTTTCTCTCCGTATGCAAGGCAAAACAAAAAAAAAAAAACTTTAAAAGAAAAAAACCATTTCCTACCCGCACTAACAGTAAGTGCTTCCGTAAATTGCTCCCTCCAACTTGAGGTTCCAAGGAGTAGTGATGCATTAGCCCTCTGGACGAGTTTGTCTACAGTATTCTATGGAAAATGAAAAAAAAATAATCACATATTTGGCATCATTGGTGGTTTAGAAAATGACGAGAATTTGCTATGAAAAATCATCAAATGATAATTGTTGTTGCTTATTGTGAACAGTAAACGCGCTCTCTTTTGCTTGTGTGCGAGGACATTTGAAGTTGCCACGAAAAAAAGGACAATGCTACCTGTTGACTGGCATCGTCAACTTTCAACCATGTTATCACGTTACCAATTCATTGCGAAGCCTACTTGCTGCACATACAAATAAAAGTGTGTACATGCTTAAGGCACTTGAGCAGCACGAAGGCTTAGCCAGAGTGTAATTTTGAAGCATCCTGAGTCCTTTATCCTTTAGTGGTAATAAGAGCTCTTGGCCATGCTACTGAAAGGGTTTAGTGGCAAAACGAGGAATAATTAAGACATGACAGCTTAAAACCACCTTCATTGGTTTAATTGTGTGTTGTCTCGTCCTGGAAGATACTGTTTTTTTTTTTTCAGCGCGCATGAGTGTAATAGGTAATGTTAATTGAGTGGCAGTAACATGAACGGGCGCTTAAGGATAACTAATAAAAAATTAAAACTTGACAGCGAAATGCGAGGACATCCAAATAAAGTGTCAATTTGCGTTAATCTTCACAGAGTTCACTAAAACATCTACCGTACTCGGTTACAAAACAAAGCAAATGTTTTGGAAGTAATTTCTACTAACGCGAGACACACACACAAGGTCCGTTTTATGTTGCTTAATGGGCTTGAAAGTTAAGAACAAAAACAAGTAAAAAAAAATCCCAAAGGAGAGACACTATTTATGCTGTCAACATTAACGTGGATAGTTATGTAAGTTTTGAATGCAACGACCTCAAATTACAGAGCTTACCTGATAGAAGGGGAAAAGGAACTATGCCAACGTTAGAAAGACGAATTAAACACCATTTGTGCGCACGATACGAATTTTGACCTTTTGAGGCACAAAGGGTTTCCATCGAATCTCTACGTAGTCATAAATGACAATTCATAGGGGTATACAACTTTATTTTTTGAACGTGCAGCCTAAGTGTAACACGACTCGTACGAGGTTTGTTTAAAGCCTCTAATGGCTTCACTAGCACCATTATTATCGACATTGTTTTTCTATTAACTTAGCACTCTAGGGGAATTCAATACCAACAATTGACAAATGGTGTCGTTAATTCGGAGTCGGTTAAGTTATTACTGCTCGTTTGTAGAAGTAGGCCTCAGTTGAAGGAAATAAAAAGAAATATCTTTCATTGCAATAGAAGAACGATTATTTGGAAATGGGGCTGTGGTAAAACGAGGCTGATTGTTTAAGAGGATAAAACTCGCGGCAAAGTTATCTGTCCACCCGATTTCGGGTTCTGTCCGTGAAACGAATAGAAAACAACGACCAATTTGCGGTACTCATAATCATCTGTGGCAGCAGCTAAGATGCAATACAATAGATCGATTTATGTAAAATCTTATGGATATAAACTCATCCAAGATGAGCTTACTGTACGAACAAAAGAAGCCATCGCTTAAGATTTTTCAAATCTAAAGTTAAAGCCAACATGGATGACATCTTATTTTTCAAAGATATTGACTGGTTTACATTCTTCCAATTCGCAGTATTTTATTCACCAGTATTTGATGCACTAGCGAGTTCAGGTTTTGAGTGTGCAAGATTGCGTCGTGCCTTCTTAGCACAGGACTCGAAAAACATCGGAGCTCAAGCATGGCAGCTGCTAAAGCAATCACTAAAGCACTGCCACTAACGCTTGTTGATCACTCTGGTGTTAACGTTGTTATCATAATCCCTTGAAAGCAAATAAAAAAAAACATTCACTCATACAGGAGAACAATGACGCAAATCTACCCTTCATCCAATGACAAGTGCTACCTTTCGGATTATTTCGTAAAACATTTTAGTCACAAAAATCCGAAAAGCAGGTCTCTCTGAACCATTAAGAGGGTGTAAAAGGCTCTTGGGACCAATCAATTGAACCAATTAAACGACAGGTGCTGCGATGAGCAGCCACGCCATCTAGCCGGAAAATATGATTCGTAATTAATTGAGTCCCGGTTTTAAAACGAATCGTCTAAGAGACAAAAACTGATTTGAACATTGGTCGTCACAATCATGTTCTTTGACTCCTTTGGTCTTATTTTTGTGGAGATGATGATTAAGAAGCCAACATTCGGCATATTTTTATCGAAGTAAGCCGGGTTATTCTGGAACAGGTAATATTAAAATAGTAAGTAACATACCTCAAAATGTATTCAAACAATAAATGCCATACAATTTTGGATGCAATAAAGCCAAATTTTTAGTCTTTTTTAAAAAATACTCATTATAACATCTTGTCAAGCAACGCCTTGAATATCATCTGAACACAGTTTCTGAATGAATTGAGGAGACCAATATAAACACAACGCGGATGTTCACTTTCGAATTCGTTTATAAATTCTGAAAAAATTAATAATACTTTTTTTGATGTAGTTAAATGTCGAAGAACGAATTAAAAGTTTTAGGATCCTTTTTTTTTTTGTTATTAATGACTAGAGGCGACTGATCCATCAGTGACGCATACAAAAATGTTTATCGTTTGTGGGGTATAATAAAGATTTTAGCTTGTAATACAATATGATTGATGATTTTAAAAGATTTTTTGCAATATAACAAATACTATAATAACAAATTAACAACATAATATAAAGATTGAAATTGAAAGAATCTTGAATATAAGCCTACATTATAAATTTGTACTTAGAAAAACTTTGGTAGCTGAATTATCCAAACTGAAAGGAAAACGCTTAAGTTCCTTTAAAAATAGGGTAGGTTAGTTTCCTTATGCGTAATGGCAATTTATTAAAAAGCCTAGGTGCTATCGTAGTATAACATTTCAAGCAGCGGGGTTTTTTAGAGAATGGGATATTGGACATGACCATATTGTTTGTTCTTAGGTTGTATAAATTTGAACATCTCAACTTTTGACTGTTCCCGCTTCTCAAATAGAAAATTTTTAAAACCTTTAAAATATAGATGTGATTCAGAGGAAATGTACGCAATTTCAGAAATAGATGCCAACTGTGGAAAAGTCTATTACATTTGCAAATAATTCTAACTAAATGCTTTTGGGATTTATACAATACATCAAATGTTGTGTTGTAGGTTCCTCCCCAACTTGAAATACCAGACCATAGTAAAACATTAACAACATTTTTTCTGAGCAGTGCTCCTTTAACAAGTACATTTTTCAAATGGCAGATAACATATAATTTTTAAGGTTTTCCCCATCTGCCTTCCATGTCATCTTATGCCTAGATATTTAAAGTTCTCAACCTCTTCTATTTTGAAACAGTTCGAATCACATAATATGTTTCACTGGAAGTTAATTTTACCATAAGTATGGACAGAAATCGAACACTTAGGACATGCACTCGAATGAAAAATTGTATCACAGTCAAGTGAATAAATGCCTATTAGATTACATAACATTAGTCTTGTTTTATTGCTTACGAGAAGTTCGTGTTCAGAAACCATTGAGGAAGAATGTTTAGGTCCATGATTAACTGAACTACAGAGTCAAAAAAAGTTTTATTTTCATAAGTCAATGCAATATCATCGACAAAGGCTGTTATATTGCTACTAAATTTTTGATGAAACAGTGAGTTTATTTATGTCAAAAACAATGATGGACCCAATACCGAACCTTGTGGAACACCAATCTTAAGTTACAGCGGGGTGCTAATATAGTCACCATTAAACTTGACGCGCTGTGACAAATACGAAGACAACCACTTGTGAATTACACCTCTTAATCCTGCTCTATGCAATTTTTCCAGCAGAATATCATGATTGACCATGTCGAAAGCTTTGGTCATATCTATAAAAAGTACTAAGTTAGAGTTAGTATTGCTGAAACTCTCATATACTTCAGAGCATAGCTTAAGAATTGCATCTTCAGTAGATTTCCCCTCACGGCAAACAAACTGTTCATTTCCAAAATAATTGTACTTGTTTAAAAATGCGACAATGTGTACTTACATTAGCTTCTCCAACAATTTTGAAAGTGTCGGAAGTGAGGAGACAGGTTTATATTGGGTCATCAACGACCTGGGTTCTTTTTTGAGCAGCGGAATCACCTCCGCAGTTTTCAATGATAAGGGAAATACACCACAGTGAACACTTAAGTTAAATATATGACATAACACATCTATCACATAAAAAGAAATACGTTTCAATATACTATTGGTCCACAAGCGTCTTCCAGTCTAAACCGTAGGGACATGAGTGAAGGAATTGACATTCGGTTAATGTTTATTGAAAATCAGGCCGCCATCAAAACTGATGTGTTTTGGTTCAAAAGGGTTTGAGTCTCTATACACATGAAGATGCACTTTCAACAAAATTATCATGTGAATTAATGTCAATAAAAACTAAAAATGAATTAACTGCGGAACTATTGTGTGCAAATAAAGTGTATGGCAATATCCAAAAAATTAACAAAGAAAAACATCTCGTGCTTTTTGGCTTAATTATTTTTCAGACATAGATTGTACTACTCTTAACAATCTTTGCATTCACATTTTGACGAATGTTGTACAATTTTTCCTAACACTACGAAATTTTAGTAGTCGTAAGTTCAAGTCAGAAAAAGGTTTGCAACAGGGTGCAATTAATTCTCTTCAATATTTTCACAATTGATTTTCATCAGATCATCAGATGGTTCTAGCAGTAAGACTTGGAAAGGAGGATATGAGAGACAGTTGGCCGCTGATACTGATATTGCTTTAGCTGAAGCCATACTGGTGCCTGTTTTTAAGCAGTCAACTCAATAAAGGACATCTGCTTCATGGCTTCAACCATGATTAAGGGCAAATCTTCGTTCCAGAATGCAATGAACTTTCACACAATGGGGTGAACCTGGTCAGGATAGATAATTCCCTCATAAAAGGCAATGACATCGACCAATAATGATTTGTATCAAAATACTTTCTGCTTTTAGGGATTGTAAACTAGCAACTCGCATAAGATCGAGATCTTACATGCAATTGATTGAAAAATTATTTAAGAAACCCCATCAGTGATATTACTAAGTTTTAGATACCCCTAGGCTTAAATTATCTACAGTGTCAGGCTGGCTTTTTCAACTTAAGTTTTGTAGGCGAAAATATTTTTACAATTTTTAAATAATTATATAACCAAAGAAATTATTTCTTTTAATTTCTTTAGAGGTGGTTTAATTAAATATATGTTTTTTTGTATAACAAATATGAAAACAACGTCTTTTTTAGGTTGTAGGGTATTTTTATTGTTTTTTAAATCATTTCAACTCGCAAAAAATGAGTTCTAGATCTAGTTTAGTCCATTAATATGGCTAAATAAATGCCATTGTTAATGCTTTGTTTTTAAGAATAACGATACCATTAAGCAAAGGTAGTACCAACTGTACATTGGACCATGAAGCACTGAACAACTATTTTTTGGCAAACAATCAATTGACTGTTTACAACTCTCATATCAATGTTCGAAATCAAGCTGAATTTGATGTTGTGATGGAAGATGATATTTAAGGTATCTTAACATCTTTAAGATCCAATGCTATGCTAAAGTTTATAAAAATAATTTTGCCACATAGTTTGAGCCACCAAACCCATATCATTAACTCATGTATAATGTCATCAACTTTTCCACAAGCTTGGAAATATGCAAGAGTAATGCGAATTGCAAAAAAGTCGAATTCAAAGAGCGATTGAACTTATAAAAAGTTTTTTGTTTGACAGGTGGCAAAGAGTCGTTGTTGATTATAAGTGATCGACTCTAAAGCGTCTTACTCAGGGTGTACCATAGGGCTCCGTCCTAGGTCCAATATTTTTCTGCATATTTACTAACGATCTACATTTGGTATGTAAGCATGTGCGGATTCATTTATATGCAGACGATGTTCAGCTCTATCTGTCCGGTCACCAGAGTAAGATAAATGAGGTGGTGGCCTGTCTTAATGAAGACTTGACAGCCATCAATGACTGGTCGATAAAAATGGACTTCTCATAAACCCAACGAAATCTAAGGTAATACCAATATCACGAAGATCATTTAGTTTTCACGCTGTTTCAGACATATGACTCTCTGACAACAAGTTAGAGCTTTGTTAGAGTAAGAGATTTGTCGTTAACCCGAGCATGTCTGAATACAACTACGTCAACTGGGTGATAGATCGCATCTATGGATAGTTACGCAAACTATGGCTTACTGCTGGCTTTACTCCGATTGAGAATCGACGTAGACTTGTAAGTGTACTTATCGTCCAGATAATTATTTACGCGGAAGTCGTTTACTGTAGCTTTCAATGATGCAGTGCGATATGTTCAAGGCATTCGGAGGTACGACTGAATATCATTTTTTGCTACAAACCTATTGGGCTGCACCCTACAGCAGTATCTTAAGGCAAGGGCATGTATTTACCTTCATACTATAATTATTTCACAAGCTGGAATTCTCTCGATCTCGTAGGACACTTAACCTCAACACACCTTACTATAGATATCTCGACTGGTCTAGATTGTTCTTCAGTCACGTCATTAGCTTATGGAACTCTCTGCCCTTGAGAACTAAAAGTACAATTTCAATCACGAACTTTTAAACCGCGATATTTAATCTGTTTTCGTCACAACAGTAGATACGTAGGCTGCCAGACATATTTCTGGCCTAGGCAACACTAAGTGTTACCAGGTGCAATCTGACATTTCCATTGGAAAGGTTGACATTTTTAATCATAACATCACTCAAAACGTGTTGTCATTTAATCGTGAATTGTTTTATTTACAGAGACTTGAAAAATTCATCTCGGCAAAAAAATGGAATTAACTCGTGAACTCTTTCGTGCGATAATTTTTCACAACTTTCGACGTGGATTATCACGACAAGAGTGCATTGATAAGCTTAAATCTTTGTATGCCGATGAAGCACCATCCTATAGCACTGTGAAAAACTGGTTAAATGAATTCAGTCACGGCCGACGCTCGCCCAAAGACGAATTCCGTGAAGGTCCTCCAAAAACGGCCGTTGCCGTGCGTGAAGCTCGTGTCGATTGGTGTAAAGAAATGTTAAAAAAAATACGATCGCAGTGCTTCAAAAGACGTTTATAAAATTGTTACAGGTGACGAATCATGGATCTATGCGTATAAGACCGAAACAAAACAAAAATCGACCGTGTGGGTCTTCGAAGACGAGCCAAATCCAACAAAAGCTGATCGTGGAAGAAGCACTTCGAAGCAAATGGTCGCCTGTTTTTTTCGGCAAAACTGGTCATGTGGCGACTGTTCCGCTTGAGCAACGTAGGACGGTCAATTCTGAGTGGTACACCATAATTTGTTTGCCTGAAGTCTTCGGAGAAATTCGAAAAACGAACAAGAGAAGACGAATCATTGTTCACCATGACAATGCGAGCTCTCACACATCGGCTCAAACCAGCGCCTTTTTGACCGGCCAAAACGTCGAATTGATGAGTCGTCCGTCGTACAGCCCTGACTTGGCACCCAATGACTTTATTTTATTCCCGCACATCAAGAAAAAAATGCGTGGACAACGATTTTCGTCGCCAGAACATTCTGTGGAAGCGTTCAAAAACCATGTTTTGGAGGTGTCTCAATCGGAGTGGAAAAAGTGTTTCGACAATTTGTTTGAGCACATGGAAAAGTGTAAAAATCATGCTGGAGAATACTTTGAAAAACAATAAAACCACTTTTGATGATAAATATTTGCATTTTCATTATAAGGCCAGAAATATGTCTGGCAGCCTACGTGCTTAGCACTTTTGTTTCCTTTTCCTCACTCCCTTCTCCGTCAAAACGAATTCTTATTACTTTTTAGATTAACATAATTTTTGTTATCAAGGTAATATTAATTACCGAATTTTTCGCAAATTTATTGTCTAATTACTATAGTAAATAAATAAATAAAAATTGAACTAAAAAAAACATTAAACCTTTGTCAGTACCAACGAAGTTGACGAGAATCGTCCTTATTTTCTTTTAACTCGTAAGTATTAGACGTTTTTTTCGTAGTCATAAGTCACATTTTCATAGACAAAAAAATTGTCAGATCAACTGTTATTATAATAATAAATGGAGCCTAGAGATCAAGATAGCGCGACTTTGTCATGCATATTTATTGGTATTCTCGTTAACATCCCTGCACTCAATTCATATTCATAAGGATAAAGTTATTAAAGAAACCTTATATCAAACACACTCCCGCTATTGAGTTTCCTTATAACAATGTTATTATGTTAACACCAAATTAATTCCTTAAAGATCTCAATTGCAGCGTACCCTTAGGTTCAGACGAATGCTTTTATATGTTTTTCTTTTCACCAAGCAGTTCCTTTAATACTCATACCAAAATTTCAACCTCCCCTATAAACGCGAACAAAATGGAAGCTCTACGAACTCATATTTAATTCCTGACAAGGAAGATACAAAGGGACCTTCTTCTTCCATTCGCGGCGTACCCGCCCAAAGCTTCGACGGCAGTGCTTTTCAGGTTCATGGAAAGCATACTCAATTACCACCTTGTGCGGTATCTCGATGGCAACTATATATCCTAAATGTGGTATAGTGGCTCCATTTACAAGATTCGAGCCATGAGTGTGAGTAACGGCTTTCAACGCATTAATTCAAGAGCTAAGGTCTGCTGTATCTTATGGTTTACTGTTCGGTACACGTATCTTTGCATTGATACCGTGAATGAAGATGTAGTAGCATAAACCTTACTTTCAATGTCTTGCGTATTATTTATTATGCTCTTTAGTTTTGTACTGGGTTCCACATTTCACTGGTGGACCTTCGTTCCAATTGGTGTGCATTGCAATATTTAAAGTCTTCCACTTATTTCTGCGGAATGATTAATGCTATGCCTTGGAGTTAGTTCTTCACCAATTAAGGAGCAATTTGCAAATCGTTTTGTGGGCGATGGATTGCAGGTAATCAATTCAATTACAATGGGATTCAGGTAAACGATTTGATAAATGCACATCCATTAGAAAGTTGTCACTTGGAAAGACAATAAGCATAAATATGAATATACACTTTCGGTCTCCAACACTAATTTAAGAGAAACATTTCCAGAAACTTTCGGAACCATCATAACACTTGACTGTAGGTCGCCCAATAACTTTAAACGTCAAATTAGGCGAATTGAAAAAACAAAAACTTTTAACGTACCAGCTGAAGATTGAGATTGCATCTTTTTTGGAACCATATTTCCACTGTTGATCCTGGGCATTCATCTTCGAAAAACAGGCGCGATAATAGCTCCGGCATAAAGTCTGTACCATACAGAAACTTCGGGTGAATGTTATGGGTCTTCGTATATGATACGTGGATGCCATGAGCACCTGCCCTACGGCAGCACTGGAAGCTGTGATTGAGCTGGCTCCTCTTAACATTTGCATTAGGAAAATAGCCGACAGAAATGCCCTTAAGTTACAACTGGCAATGAAATACAAACCAGGTGACTAAACGGGAGACTTGAAAATAATCAATGTCATCACGGTTCTGCTCGATTCCAAATTGTATGAAGGGAACATACTGCTTTTGGTGTCTCTTTGAGGGAAACCATTTCTAACCGTCATGAATGGTCGAGCAACACACTTATCCCCGATTTTTCCGCTCGTCTATGAATGCCCCGTGTGGTTCAACGTGCGAGCAAGCTTAATGGAAAAGATTCGGTTGTTTGAAAGACGATGTCTCAGGGCTTGCGTAGGTTTATACAGAACTCCATAGTCTGAATGCAAAAAATTCTATCCCAACGAGGTCTTATACAGCAAGGTAGACATAATAAGAGTAGATAATTTCATTATAAAGTTGACAAGAAGTCACGTTGCTAGAGCAATGAACTCTTTCAACAGTCTGATCTCCGGTGCTTTTTATCCAAATGACTTGTATCACGAAAGGACTCGCCTTAATGGCTTTATCCCCCCAGAGGCTTTCCTCTACCTAGACTCGATAGGTCTGATCCAGGATAGATAAGCGGTTCCACTTATCTTCCACATTGCCTGAAGAGCTGTGGATAATCGGCTTAACTATGAGCGAGACGTTGCAAATAGTTTCACGGAGAGTCTGAGGTTTAGTAGGGCGGTTTCTGACCGCGATATAAAAGAAGCCGAACGACAGCACTGATATTTTTGGTAGCTTAAAAATTAAATCGAAGGAACTCCATCCTCAATTCCTTCTTATGACTAGTAGCCCTTGAGGTAAGGTTGGCCGACTTCGACGCTAACGTTTTTTCGCATGGTTGGCTGACTTACGGTAGGATGGTCGATTAGGTTAAGTTTTTATGTATAAACATGTGCAAACAGAGGATGTTCACATATCCGTACATGTGGGTGTATGTTGACATATGTGCATCTACCTGCTTTGCATGTATTTATAACGTAATATTTAGGTAAAAATAAGATATTTAATTTGCAAAAAAAAAAACACCTATCCCCGACCACAGAAACTTAATCTGGTATACTGATGGCTCAAAAATGGCAAATGAAGAAGGTGCCGGTGTCTATGAACCCAACACAAAGATCTCTATAACCATGGGAAGGCATCCAAGTGTTTTTCAGGCTGAGCTACAAGCCATCGAATTCTGCGCCATAGAAAACCTTGCGAAAGGCCAAAAATGGGCCAGAATCCTAGTCTAATGGAATCAAAATGTGTCAAAGGCTACTACGACGCCTTTCAATCCCCAGTCCGACGTAATAAAGTTAGGTAAGGATGGGTTCCAAGTCATCATGGAATCAAAGGAAATGAAATTGCGGATGAACTAGCCAGGACTGGTTCAATAACCGCATTCACTGGTTCGGAATCTTTTTGTGGCGTAAGCTGGACGGCCACTGGTTTGACCAACAAGTGGGAAAACGAGCCACGCATTGTCCACTGGAGAAATCTACTGGGACTCAGACAATCAGTAGATTTCTCCAGTGGGTAATGCGTATCGTATTACTAAACAATCCCTTCTCTTGCAAATAAATTCTTAAACTCAACAAGGGGGAGAGATTTCTCCCCCGTTTTAGGACCATGCAACCGGAGTTCCACAGGGAAGTGTACTTGGCCCGGTTTTGTACTTTTTGTGCACGAACGATATCACTTGTTGAGAAGAACCACTATAGTGTTCGCCACTTGGGCAGGGGCTGCTATTTAAAAAAAATAAAAATAATTCGTGGAATCTTAGAGTTCGAATTTTAGGCCTTTTCACACGCAAATGGGACTTTAAGTTGCACCTCTTGAGATATACGATACGGACGATTTTTTGACGCCATTGTGTAGAATACTAGAATTCTATCTTGAAAATAGACTCTTCTATATTAAATTCAGAAATGATTACTCCAACCGGAGCTCCACAGGAAAGTATTCTTGGCCCGGTATTATACTTTTTGTACACGAACGACATCGCTTGCTGAGAAGGCACAACTATAGCCACGCTTGCGGACGATAGGGCTTTTTAAGGGACCGATACGATAGATTCATTTTCAAAGAGACCAAGTTAACTCGTTTTTGTTTTAAATAGGAAAATGTTAACGATTTAAGGTGAACGAAGCTTAGTTGCTGTGATTAACGCTGAAATTGAAATCCGACGTTAAAAAGAAGCACGAAGAGCGTGAATGTAGATATAGATACAATTATGGGCACATAATATTTAACTTTGTGGTTGTATGATTGTTAACAACATATGATTCAGTCTTTTCAAAATAAAGCTTTTCGAGTTACTGTAAATGTTCGATGGTGCTCCAGTTTATGTCGTCATGTTTATTTGAAAAAACATAGACCAAGAATAACACTACAAAGAGCTCTTTGCTGATCCTTATAAAGGGTCCGCCAAATAACTTTCTATTTTTAAAATGCTATAAAAAAATAAACTGCTGAATATTTTCTCAAATTTCTTTTTTTTATTTGAAAGTACAATTATTCCGGTTAATAATGGAAAATAATTTCATTTAAATGGCTGCCTCGGCTGGCCATGCAGTAGCCTACACGATCTGTCCAATTTTTAAGCACATTATCGATTGTGCGCAGCTGTATTTCACCAATGGCTTCACGAATATTGTCCTTTAAAGCGTCAATTGTCTCTGGCTTGTCGGCGTAACACTTATCTTTGAGGGCACCCCACAAATAATTGTCCAAAGGTGTCAAATCGCAGCTCCGAGGTGGCCAAACGACATCAGCTCTGCGGCTGATAATGCGATCTTCAAAAACAGGGCGCAAAACATCGAGTGTAGCTTCGGCTGTGTGGTACGTAGCGCCGTCCTGTTGAAACCAAATGTTGCCAATATCCTCCTCTTCAAATTTTGTGAACAAAAATTCGTTCAACATGGTCCGATAACGATCGCCATTGACTGTAACGGCCACTCCTTGCTCATTTTCGAAGAAAAATGGCCCAATTATGCCTCTGGACCAAAATCCGCACCATACAGTGACTCGTTTTGGGTGCATCGGCTTTTCAATGTATGCGTGCGGGTTTTCTATGCCCCAAATGCGACAATTTTGCTTGTTTACATACCCGCCAAGATCAAAATGAGCTTCATCTGAAAAGATGATTTTTTTTGGCAAAATCGGCATCTTCTGTAAGTCGATCGCAGGCCCACTTAGCGAAGCGAAAACGCATTGGGTGGTCAGTTGGCTTCAACTCCTGAACCAATTGGACTTTGTATGGCGTCACACCAAGGTCTTTATGCAAAATTCGTCTCAATGATGTCTCCGAAATGTTCAATTGTTGAGAACGACGGTGAATTGATGTTGATGGCGCTTCAAGCACACTTTCTGCCACAGCAGCAATATTCTCGGGTATACGCACTGTTTTTGGCTTTTCACGCTTTGCTTTATCGATGAGGATGCCAGTTTCTTTCACTTTTTTCCCAAGATAACGAACATACGGAGCTGACCGTGCTTCTCTTCTTCCAAAATCCGTACGCAATTTTCGCACACATTCTGCAACATTGCCATGATTTTCAAAGTAATGTCGCAATATTTCCCAGCGGTGTTCAAGCGTATACACAACCATATTCGTTCAGCGGAAGGACAAAACTAATTTTCTGTCAAATCAGACATGAGCTTAGTCTTACCATTCACGAAATAAGCACTCGTTGGAAAAAAAGTTAGATGGCGGACCCGTTAATATCGTTAAGATTTTCATATACCCACGTAACAAAAAAAAACCGGGCAAGTGCGAGTCGAACTCTCGTTACAAAGGTTCCGTACAAACTTTTACTTTCTTCTTGGGTTAAAATTACGTTGCGATTTTTTTTCAAAATTTTTTTGTTTTGGATTTTTCCCTTTACTTGTGCTAGAAGGCATTGCTTCTTGCCAAACTTCATGATTCCAGCCCAACGGGTTTTTTATTCCGATTATCTTATGACTGTATCAATTTAGAAGCTTGATTACAGCTTTGAGGAACCGCAGTCACAAGTATTTGGAATAAATTGCAACTTGGTACCTCCTAGCGTTCCTGAGAAAAATGGTTGTTGCAGACAGACGGAATATAAGTTTTCCGATTTTATGCTTGGAAACTTATTTGAAACATGTTTTCCAGTCTCTTCGAGAAGCAAGATTAGGTTCCTTTTATCTTAAAATTTTCGCCACTTTCGCGATCTTCCAGAGTATTCTGCTCAGTTTGTACAAATATCAAAACTGAACAAACACTTGCCGCACTTAGATCATTATTTAGAAGGTAAAGGTTCGTAAATTTATCAATAAATCTACACGATGGAGTTCGTACTCATGTAGACTTTAGAAGTTGTAATAAGAGTCGCCAATTATCGTACCAGAGTCTGTATTTTTTCGAACAGATGTCAGGTAAAAAATTCCTCATCCATCAATCAATAGGATTTAAAAGAACTCCTTTTCAAAGAGAAGTAACTTACAACTTTAAGTGTGGATTATATCGGCAAAAAATATTGAGAACTTGCTTAACGGTCACAATTGAAATGCGTGCGTTTGATTTTTTAAAGCTTGCTGACTTTTTTTTCAAGTGAAAAGGAATGGTGCTTTTGCAGTTGCCGATTTGATTTTTAATTGTGACATGATGGTGAAAGTCTGTGATGTACAAATAATAAACGACCCTTGTTCAGTTGGACTAGATGCTTCAGATCTACTACCCCATTGATGTGCTTTGAACGTGAGTTTTAAATCTGTACTAAGCCCTTAACCTTTTTATTCTTTACACCGCCATTTAACAATACCTCATTTAGTTACATAGGAATCGTGGAGAACGGTCATGGTGCTACAACACTATTCACGACATCACTATTCAGTAACTCACACTTAAGATAAAAAAAAACAACAAACTCCCTCAACTTTAGCTCACCCTTCTACGGCGTTTTGTCCACTGTTTTACAATAACCTTCAGTAAAATTTTAGAATTCTAATTTTTAAAGTAAAATTTTAATTAAAACAACGAATGCATTTATCCTTACCTTGAACTCCTTACTTTCTTTGATCCGCAATTGTGCACGAACAACATCTCCTGGCTTTGGACGTCCTAATAGAGCCAACTTGTCCTCCTCTGTTAGTTCTTCGGGAGCCTTGGCTTCGGCTGCTTGTATGAGTCCTGCCAGTTCATCATCTTTTTTTTTGTGTGTGTTTCGATTTGTTTGTTGATGTTTTTTTCGTTAACGATATTGGGTTTCGTTTTTTTGGAATTGTTTGTTTTTCACAAAAAAAAAATTAAAACATAAAAAAACAAATTAAATGGAGAAATACAAGTGAAATTTTTATTATTATTCTGTTTGCGAAAAAAAAAAGAAAACATGTGTGTTTGCTAAGTAAACAAAAAAAACGCAGTGAGTTGCTCTAATGCCAGAAGCACGTGCGATGGGATTTTCCGCACATCAGGACTTTAAAATCCCTGAAGTATTCATTCAAAAAAAAAAATTATGTTTATTATGAGATTGATCATTCAGGTGAGTGCCTATTATTAGCAGCGTGCTGATTTAAGCCATTTATATAACAATAGGGTATGAATAAAGCTAGCAAACAACAAACAACAATCGCACAATCAAAGACACAGAAAGATGAGTGTTTTGTGTTTTAGTAGGGACAGATGAATACAATTACCACATGCTTAACATTCTCCAACGATGAGTGATTGCAATCATTCTACACAACTTTACTTTTTGAGACACCAGGTCATGTGGCTTGGTGAAATCACAAAGTGGTGAACGCATGACTTTGGTTGAAGGCGATTTCCTATGGGTACTAATTTGGGTCTACAGGATACAAAAATCCACACTCACTTTGTTTTTTGGAGCATATTTTTTAAGCCATGTAAGTTTTCAAGCATTCAATTTAAACTTTTTTTGGAAGTATATGAAAAAAACATCTTCTCTAAATTAGCGATTGGTTCTAAAAAAAAAATTGGGCTTGAAACACTCTGGCGCTGAATAAAAAACAAAAATAAAATATTCGAATCTACATATGATGAAAATCTAGTTTATTCCTGGAAACATACTCGGGTATATACATAACGATAGAATTGGTACAAAGGAGCATCTAAGAGCAAAAATTCGCCCATGACGGTCCTGGACCTTACTGAAGAGCAAGCTCTGATTCAACCGTCTTTAGATTGAAATAATCACCTTCACTTGAAGGAGAAATTTGACAAGATTGCCTTTTCTGGAGGACACTATCATCCAGTCTTCCACAGAACCTTTTTGAGTCTTCGTTGGTCCAAACAAGTCAAACTAGGCTTTTTTTTGGTTTTTGTTATTGAAGTAGTCACCCCTATCATGAATTCCGTCGTATTCGGAAACGTGCTACGAACTACGAAAAAGCTATCACAGAATTCATTCTTAGTAGAATCGTAATGAAAAATCTGCTACGAATTTCGAAGTTCGTGAAATTGGAAGGAAGATGTAACGTTTTTTTTTTTGGAAAAGGTGAAGGCAAATTTAAACGCTCTTGGGCCACCTTCTAAAAAAGCTATGGTGTGGAGAAAAGTAAGTATGAACTTTGTTAATTGAATCTTTTTTTGAATCTTGCTCAATACTCTAGGTTTGGTTGGATTGGAAGGCTTACGTTAAAAGAAAACTCGTAGAAAAAAAGAAAGAAGGGAACGCAACTGGTGGCGGACAATGCCGACTACATTCCTTCGCAAAAATGAAAGATGATGTTATTAAACTTGCACGTCAGGAATAAAAGGCACATTTTCTTTTGGAACAGAAAACCCAGCTGAAGTTCAAAAACAGGGTGAAAATGTTATCGCCCATGAGCTGGAAAACCCTTTAGACGTGTCAATGTTATCCGACCACGGTACGCCCCAATCAAATAAGAACTTGCCTTCAACGTCGCGAAGGTTTGATGATACTACAGACCTCCTTAAACGCAAATTCAGTTGCGTATGAGGAGCAAACAAAACATCTTGAAGAACTTGCAGTCAATACAAGAAGAATCTAAAGAGGTATCGACAAACTGTGCGACTTAAAAAAATTGCAATTGAAGAAACTTGAAGACACAACAAGATACAAGAAGAGCTTCTGTAAAAAAAAATTATTCAAATAGAAGAGAATAATTTGAATAATTTTTTTTTACAGAAGCTCTTCTTGTATCTTGTTGTGTCTTCTAGTTTCTTCAATTGCAATTTTGCGACTTCGTCGAATAAAGTACAACGAGTTTATCAATTTTTGCTGTGATGTAAATTTATTAAGACTATAGTTTTAAGATTCTTTACTTTGAAGTTTTTTCGTTTCGTTTATAATAAATTTTTTACGTTACAAATATGCTTAAAATGTTATTTCTAGATCAAATGGGTCACAATTGTCTCACAGCATCTTTCTTTGGATTTTCAAAATGGACTTTTGTCTCAAAGATTCCTTTTGAGCAGCAATAATTGCGAAGCCAATAAAGTCCATTTTGATTTTATTATGTTTTTTTTATTTCAATTTTGTTAATTATTTATGAACTAAGCGCACAATTTGTTTTAGATAATTTTCACACTTTAACCAATTTTGACACTAAACAGCTGATTTTGAAAATGATTGTGAGAGAGTTCCATGTGGCAATGCTTTTTGCGATTCCGTTCGGATTGTGTGATAGCATTTTTTCGCAGTTCGTGTCGTAATGGATTCTATGATAGGGCTGAGTATTGTGGTGTACTGAAATGTTAATTGGTAATAGATTCCTGAGGAGAATCTTATATCGACTTATGTAAACTTTCACTAGCAGATCCTCGTTGCTTTAACTGCTATGTCTTTGCAGTTTAAACAAATCATCAGTTTGATTAAATGAACTTCGAACTCCTCTAAGTCAAGCCGATCATCATTACAACGCGCCCTTCCACTTAGTCAGATCGCCGGTCGACCATAAATGATACTGCCATTTACTTCATCCCAAAGGAAATTGGTAACTGAGAAATATTCAAATCGACAGCGCCATTCAATAAGTTCCAGAAAATCTATGCCTGCATCCGGAGTTCAAGTGAATTCCAGTTAAATACCTTAAATTATTCAGAATGGTAACTAAGAAGTTAGCACAACAAATTGATTTTGACCCAAAATTCGCAGAAAAGCTGCCAAAAGATGACTTCAACATCGCTCCTCAAAAACGACAACTTTTTGACTTAAGTTTATTTTCAGAAGCCATTTGAATTGCTGATCCGTATCTATGCCCAAGTCTACAAAACCTACTCACTCCATTGCAAAAGATTTTAAATCCAATTAGTCTCTTTTATTTTAAAGACGATGGAAAGAGAACGATCAGACTAAATCTTTGTGCTCTTGGAAGAACATCTCCCATGGAACAACTTTAATACTCTTTTGAGGAACTCTTTGATCCCTATTCTCAGCGGAAAAGACTAGGCGTATGTAGGACTCTGTCGTAATAAAGCACAATTAGTGACTTACAAGTTCAATTTTTTTTTAGGTAAAGAAATTTTTATTTATGTCTAAAATATTTACAGTTATGACCTAAAATTAGACTCAAAACTATGGTAAAGTTTTGTTTTTGTTTTTGGAAGAACGTTTAAGACAAAAATATGCACATTCTATATTCTATTACTGAAATGGATATAATTTTTTTTCAAATGGCTGGCTCCATTTATTTGTTTCACAGCTCTTGGTAGTGAGTTCCAAGGTCTGGTACAGTGAACATAAAAAAGGCGGCCAGTACTTAAACAATTTGATTGAGGAATGATCAGATTCAAGGTTCTGGGTGATTGTACGAACAGCAGTTTATGAAAAACATAAGAAGGTTTTCGTGCCTGTATTTTTTTATGCATGAACATACAACACCTTATTGACCAGAACTCCCGTAGCGAACAACCTAGAAGGAGCTTGTGATAACGCGATATATGATCAAATCTACGAAGTCGATGGACATATCTGATCACATCATTAGAGGCCAATTGTAATCTGTGCATAGAGTGCGAATCAAGTTTGCAGTACACACAACTGTGACATATTTTATGATTGGAAGAAGTTAAGTTTTTACTAGTTTACATTTTGTGGCCACGGGTGTAAAACTAAAAATCAACCAAAGTTTGCGCAGTCCCCCGTATATTTGCCCAATAACATGGTTAATATGATCCACAGCGCAGAGTGTCTGATTAATTTTAAATCCTAGATTTTTCACAGTTTCTACAAACTGAAGTCTTGTGGAATTTACATATGAAAATGTTTGGAATTTGTTCAGTTTTGTACGATTTTTTCGACACAAGAACTAACTGACATTTTGTCGGATTTAAAAAGATGTTATTACAGTTCGACCAATTTACAATTTTTGACAAGTCCTCATTAAATCTATAGACAAGATCCTCCACCAGTCTAATAGGTCTCGAGAGATAGACTTGACCATCGTCTACATATTAATGCATCGATACAGCAGAGCCCACATTAAGTCATATATGAAAAGACAAAAAAGTAATAGTTCAAAAATAGATCCTTGTGGAACTCCCGCGAATAATTCCTTAGAAAGTGAGTACTTATTTCAGTCTAACATCGTCAAGGACCTAAACCATAGCCGTAGCACAACTATGATGTGCTCTGAAACCATATTGACTTGAAGTCAAAAGGTTATATTGGTCTAGGTAAATTGATAACTGTCCCGCGAGAATTTGTTCCAAAACCTTGGACAAGAACGGCAGAATGTTCATTTGGCGGAAGTCAGTGGTCAACAAGGGGTTGTTTTTCTTTGGTGCTGGTATAACTTTGGCCGTTTTCCAACAATCAGGGAAAGGTTAGGCAGCTCTAAATATGCGAAAGTATCTTTTTTATGAAACTTCAAGGGCATTAGACTTAAGGGCGCAGATATACTGGATAATTTCTGTCTCCGACACAACTTCGAAGTCAAAAGGATAAGGCAGTTCAAAGATAAGCTGATTGTTTGGTATAAACTGTGAATTGTTGACGGAAGAAGGAGGAAATGCATTGTTAAGTTCGTTAACAACAAAATAATTGTGTGGGTTATGTTTTTTACCAAAACCAATTGAAAGCAAGTTACTCCAGAGCTTTTTGGCCGTCTTATCCGTGCTGAGCTTCGATAAGAAATACCTTTTCTTGGCTCGTCGTATAATTAAGGTTGCGTGGTTTCTTGCGCGAGAGAGTAAAGTTTTCTGCGGGCTTTCAAGGCATGATGTACTTCAGGTGTGAACCATGGACAGTTTTTGTTACGCACTAGAACAGTTCTCAATGGAACATGCTGATTAAACAGATCTAATACTAAATTTTGCATTTGCAGGTTAACTTTGCTGTTAATGGAAGTAAACTTGCATCCAACTCAAGAGCTGAATTTTTCACATGAATATCGTTCCTATAGTGGAGACATTTCCACTTCACGGTCAATTTTAAAAGCTTATATCAACACTTTACAGATTACAAAGCTTTCACCCAAACACACCTATCTGCATTTTAAGTACATCCTTATTTGGTAGCTCTATTTGAACCAGGATGAAAATGATCCTTTGAATGACTTTCTGAAAGGAACATTTCTTAAGTGGTCTCAAACAAGTGTCTAAAAAAATATTGACATAGTTCCTTAGATTCAAATGAACAATTATTTTATTACTTATTTTTTTGCACCATGACCTAAACTGATAAATTTAGCCAAAGGATTCCCTTTCTAAGGATGCAGAAAACTGAAGTTTCACAGCAACTTCATGCCTGACATCACTTAAGCAATATAATATTACGAAGCTCTCTAAAATGTTGGTCTGGAAAAATATGTCGCAACACCACTAAAATACATAATATCCGAGGGTTCTTAATATTCAGGCCATAATATCGTTGCTTGCGGCTGACTGCCTGTAGGGATTTAATCCACCCTTCTTTTTTTGTGTTCCTTTCTGGGTGAGCAATGCGTGACTGCGGTTAAGTTTTCCTTTAGACTTACAATATTCATGGATTTCGCGAAAACTTGAATGTGTCATTTTGCCTTGACCAGACCTCCAACAGAAGGAAAACCAGAAATGTTCTACTGTGCGAAGAGAGCGAATGTTTTTCTTTCATTGTTTTGATTTAAATTATGTTGATTAGTTTGAAATGGCCAACACGAGACTGTATGCTACAAAATTAGACTAGGATAAGGATTGTTTAAATATTTTTTTTTCTAAATGCCATTTATGAAGACATTCAGGAAAGAGGAAATTCTTTAATGTGCAAAATTTAATTTAATTTACCGTCGACCAAGTCCTTGCAAAATTCGAATGCGTATCAGAAGACAGCTACATCGATGCTTGGATTTGACTTCTCTACCAAACTCGCGGGAGTTTGAAAAATGTTATAAAAAAAAAAGGTTATAATATCACAGAGACGTTTGACATCAAAAAAGTTATTTGAAAAATTAAACAACGGTTTTCTACGACACGCTAAATATTTTAGTTGAGCTGGTGCTTGGTCCTTGATATGAGTTGATAAATATTATGACATTTTTTAAGGCTGAAATTCCAAGCATAAAAAAAGAAACCTTAGATCATCTTAGAAGTGATGTCTTCGGGTCAAAAAATCCTTGCCTATTGCATGTTCGAAGAATTTTGCAAAAATTATACTGATAAATACTAAACGTTATTGCCGGCATTGAATGACACCAAGTCCGACTTTACATTACATCCTTGTCATTGCGGAAGTCTGCGGTGATTGCAAGAGGACCGTCTGCTTCGTGCTGATTGTCACCTCCTGACAAAATAGCACAGCAATGCTCATGATAGTGAAAAGTTGGACTTTCTCAAATGTTAATCGAAGGAATCATCTTCATGAAAAAGTAAGTTAAGCAGCAAACCTGTGGAAATTGCAGCTCAAAATTAGTGTTGACGTTTTTTATGCGCCTTACTTTTATATTCATCGGTCAAAGGGCTAGTTTTCGTTTCGGTGGAAGCAGAAAGTGAACTAAGCGTTTTCCAATATCTAACAAACCATCTTTGACTGAACACTTCATACCTTGGTTGGTAAGAATCTCGTTTTGAAAATTCACTTATTTTTTTGGTCACTGAATGTCATTGGAATTTATGGTGATGATGCTGAATATTTGAAGATCTAATACATCAGAAGGAACTGTTGCCCCATAAAGCAGCACATCCTTGAAAAGACCACATGACCGAGGCTCTAATGCAACTTGATTCGCTTGCGAAACGCTTATCAAGAACTCCAGCAAAGATAAAGAGAACAATGTCAGATGATTTCCTAGACAATAAGAGGACATCGAAATGGATTTCTTATCTTGTACACTGTCTGCATATACGAATAAAAAAATACTACTACCATATGAGGACTGTGTTTAATGCGACTGAATCTTAACGAATTCCTGAATGGCAGTGCAAAGTAAGTTTGAGAAATCCTTATAAATAGCACTGTGAACTTTCCCCTAAGAAGCCTTTTAACAGATATTGCTAAATTCGAAAAACTGTGATATCCTCCGCTTTACTCCATTTTAAGGTATAACTCCTTGTTCGCTTTTGATTCTAGTTTTGATGATCATTTTGTCCGAAACCGAAACTTTTCAAACAGAATTTCAATGACTCGGTCTGTACAAGAAACACTTGCTTTAAAATTATTGCGTTGGCAACTAAGGAATTGCGGATTTTACTCCTAGCTTTAGTTGAATATTTTGGTTTGTTGACGTAATCGAAATGTCAAACACATTTTGTTATTTGATAGTTGGTACTTCAACTGTCAATCAGTAAAAAAAAATTTCTGATCGGGTGTGTAGTTTTTGTTTGGCGTCTGTTGAAAAATGGAAAAT
This sequence comes from Orthonevra nobilis, assembly GCA_963555765.1. Lineage (NCBI taxonomy): Eukaryota > Metazoa > Arthropoda > Insecta > Diptera > Syrphidae > Orthonevra > Orthonevra nobilis. The sequence continues at coordinate 5,105,969 of OY743225.1, read as the reverse complement.
CAAAACGAACATTTACTTCTTTATTTCCGGAAATGAAAATACGCATAGCAAGATCACAAAAAATTATGTGCTTATTATGCTGACGAAGCTTTAAAAGAACGGCGGTGTTAAAATTGGTTTGCCAAATTTCGTTCTGCTGGTTTTTAACTCAAAGATGAAAATCGTCCTGGTCGTCCAGCTAAAGTTAATGTCGACCAAATTAAAGCAATATTCCATTCGGATCGGCACAGAACAACACATGAGATTGCAGAGAATCTTCATGCATCACATACATGCATTGAAAATCGCTTAACACAAGTTTGCTATGAACGAAAACTCGGTATATGGGTTCCTCATGAACTGAAAGAAAATCATTAAACACAACGCATTAACACCTTCGATTTGTTAAAAAAAAACGTAATGAAAATGATGAATTTTTAAAACGATTGATAACTGGTGATGAAAAATGGGTTGTTTACAACATTGTCAATCGGAAAAGATTGTGGAGCAATGCAGTTGAAGAAAAGCGGCCCGAATTGACAAATTGACAAAAGGAGTTGTATTGCATCATGACAATGAAAGGCCACACACATCTTTGGTCACACGGCAAAAATTATTGGAGCTTGGTTGAGACGTTTTGCCACATCCACCATATAATCCTGACCTTTCACCATCTGATTACTTGTTATTTCGATCTTTGCAAAACTCCTTGAATGGTAAAAAATTCAATAATAATGATGGTGTCAAATCGTTCCTGGTTCAGTTTTTTGCTGATAAAAACCAGAAGTTTTATGAACGTGGACGTATGATGCTGCCTGAAAGATGGCAAAAGGTCATTGCTCAAAATGGGCAATACATTACAGAATAAAGTTATTTCGTTCCATGAAAAAATTGCCTCTTATTTTCTTAAAAACAATCCGCAACTACTTAGTTGCCAACCTGATACAACCTCGAAGATATTTCTAAAGGAAAGGAAAAACCTTCTCAGCAGAGCTCTGAATGTATTCTGTCGAAACGCAGTGTCTTGTAATAGGACTACCGGTTGAAAATGTCGTTATTGCAGACAACTTCATATCTATTACTCTGAGGTGAATTTTGACCATGACAGCTGTCACATCAGAAACTTCATGTCATTATCTAATTATTTCAGACTAGGTTATTAGTCATTAGTGAAAACACACAAGTTTTTGTAAAGCCGTAAAATGTCTACATTCGTGCCATCAAAACAACTTTTGCGGGAAGTTTTAATATGGTTCTATCATTTAAAGAAAAAAGCAACCGAATCGCATCAATTGCTTACCGAAGCTTACCCGGGCTGTATTATAGACGTTAGAATGTGTCAGCGGTGGTTTAAACGGTTCAAAGTGGTGATTTCGACACCGAAGACAAAGAACGCCCCGGCCAGGTGAAAAAGATTGAAGACCATGAATTGGAGGCATTGCTCGATCAAGATCCGTCACAAACGCAAGAAGAACTTGCAAAATCACTTGGCGTCGCTCAGCAAACCATTTCCGATCGTTTGAAAGCAATGGGAATGATCCGAAAGGTAGGACATTGGGTGCCGTATGAATTGATTCACTGGTGATGAAAAATGGGTCGATAATATTCATGGCCTGAAGGTTATGCTGTGCATTTGGTGGGACCAGAAGGGTGTTGTGCATAATGAGCTGCTTAAACCGAATGAAACAATCACAGGCGAGGTCTAGCGACGACAATTGATGCGTTTTGAGCCGAGAACTGAAGGAAAAACGGCCGGAAACGGTCGCAAGACACGATAAAGTTAGACAATGCTCGGTCACATGTTGCAAATGTCGTCAAAACTTAGAAACGCTCAAATGGGATGTCCTATCCCACCCGCTGTATAGTCCAGACCTTGCGAATCCGATTACTTTCTCTTCCGATCGATGCAACATGGCCTGGCTGACCAGCACTTCCGTCATTTCGATGATGTAAAAAAATGAATGGCGGCCAAACCGGTCGAATTTTTCAGAACGGGTATCCATGAATTGCCAAAAAAATGGGAAAAATGTGTTGCTACCGATGGGCAATACTTTGAATATTGAATTTATATCTATTTTTCCTCAATAAAGCATTGATTTTTGAAAAAAAAAAACGATAACCGGTAGTCCATTACTTTTCAGATTTATTTGATCCTCATGTAGACAAATTTCAACTTTTGTTGGAGTATACATTTTTTTTATCTAAATCTGCCTCGTGGCGCCACCACAGACACCACTTCGCAAAAGAAAAACAAAAAAAATAATATTTTATTGTTGTACTTTTGCTTGTATTTTTTTTTTTATCGTGTATGAATAAACATTAGAAAAAAAAACAAATACTCTAAATACCTGTTAAAATATTTATTTGCATACCTGACGTTTTAATTGATAATTTTAAAAAAATATAGCCGATAAAATATCCAAAAAGCAAAAGAGAATTCCACTCGAAGAATAAAAAATTCCCATTTAAGCGTTGTGTACAATTAACGTCGAACAAATGCTTAAAAAAATAAACAACAATTTGTTTATTGTTTAACATGTTGTACGAGTATGTTTAATACACAAAAATGTAAAAAACAAAGTTCGGCATGACAACAAGTATTAAAGTCTTCTTTGGATAGAAATGCTGTCTATCGGGGCGCACATCCTTGTCTATTGTCTGTTTGAAGCATTAAGGCATTTGTTAGGTCATGAAGTGGAATAAGTAATAAGGACACGCTTCGAATCGCTAACGTTAAGAAAGCTCTTCAAGGAAGCTAGGTCAACATCATTAAGAGCGTTCATTGATAAAAGAAATAATGCCTATGAGTAAATTGTTAAGAATGAAAAATGGAGAGAAGTGAAAGAAAAGTGGGTACATTGAAGAAAATGAGGGCAGGAAATGCTACGAGAAAGACTGTCAAGTAACATAATCCTTGACAGTTTCAGGGGTGGGATAATAGCTAAATTTTCTTCCGTTAATTAAAAATGGAAACTTGCGTAAAAATGCGTCGTCAGTGGAGGTGATGTTTAACGTTATCGGGCTTCAGTTAACGTCACATTACGGCCTTTTTGTCGAATCATGTTAAGATATATTATTGTCGAAGCGTAGCTTGTCAAAAGTTCTAATGTGTTGTAAAGTTTTTTTTTTTCTATTTGACATACTTGTCAAACATAACTTCACTCTTCAACAAAGAGACACAACTGATCAAAAAATAAGTGTCGAAGGGAAGAAAGCTAGGAGTTTATAAAACTTATTCCAAGGCAACTTTAAGATAGATTTGATGGTGCAACTCTTGAAATGGCGTAGGAGCCTTCAAGTCATCTCGATGTCAGATGATAAGCTCTGGATTACAATCTTAGCAACTGTGAGTTGTAAACTTATGTATACAGCCAATTAACCCCTTTTGATGAGTCTTTGTTCCTTTGGATACTACGTCAGACTGCTAAGCGTGAGAACCCAGGTTAGAATCCATGAAAAAACTTCTGACAATTTTTCATTGTCCCAAGCCTTGTGAGTAATTAACAATCCTCCGAAGAGTTGGTTCAACTTCTGCCAATTTGAACACAGAGGGCTACGGAACTCTTCTATTTTAAATGAAAACGCTATTTTAAAGCGTCTCCGGTTAATTAGAAGAGGGTCAGTTTTTCAAAATGATAGAAACCCTAAAAATTCAAAACTCTTTAAACAACACCAGCTGTATGCAACAGTAATAAAAAACAGGACGCCTATCGTAACAGTTTGGCGACTATAATCGTTTGATTTGAATTTGTTGGGATTATGGGAACACTTGGACAAAAAAGGTTCACGAAATGTCTACTTAAAGCTATAAACGTTTTCAGAAAATTAAATTTAATAATTGAAGCAGTTTCCTTCTACATACTGTGAATTCCGGGATGTTATGGCTTGCTCCTCACGGATCTAAAAAATATAATTCTACTGTGCCAAGCAAATTTATTTGAACCTAGTTGAAGTTCAATAAAAACTGTGTTTTCGACAGTACTTAATCCATCATATGTTCGAAAGTAAGAAAAAATTTTGGAATCGACATAAGGTCGGTGCATCTTACCGTGATTATTGCGGGGCCATTGTTCATGATTATAGAAGATAAAAATACCTTAGGGGTATATTCTTAATCCTATTTTATTTTGCCTTTTTATAAAAAAGTTCCTTGGGGTTGGCTTAATGCATGGGTACATTTTTCTACAGACGACGGACATTTTTATCTATGCTGAAGCAATCACGGCAATTCGAAGTTGAAGCATTCTTGGCGTTTGAAGAACAGGCCAAACGAGTTGATCTTGGAATCAATCAGGACAAAACAAAAAATGCTTTCAACCAGAAATAGAAGAATTTCATCTACTTCGGAACTTATAAATTTTCCACTTACGAAACCACAGTAGATATCTGCAGGAGAAAAATCTTGGCAACTGCTGCAAATTGAGTTTGCCAAAACAGCTAGGATAGAAACTCATAACATGAAGGACACTCAAGGAGCCAAATGCTGGAAGCAAAACAGCCGAGCACATATTGGGAACTTTCCAAAGAAAAATCTTAGTCGGAGGAGAAGGCATAAGCACGAGCTGCACATTGGCTCGACCACATCGAGTGAATGGACATGAACGCTCCAGCGTTCTTCAGAGAGATTCTTCAAATCCAAGCCACCAGGTTCAAGAATGTCTGCAAGGCCGAACCTCCGGTTCAAGTGTCAGATAATCGCGGACATAAGAAAGTTCAATCTAACTAACTGGAAGCAGCGTGCTCATGATAGATCTATCTCAGGCTCTGGTCCTTCCAGGATTGTTGAACGTATACTATAAATCAGTATGCGAAACTTTTAGTCGTATATGATTTGTCTTAGCCTAATTGGCTCATGTGCTACTAAGAGTATTTGATTTGCCGCCCGGGGGTCAACCCCGGACATCTTTATAAGCTTAATGCAAGCAGTAGAGGGAGAGGATGACTGGTTTAAATGAAGGGCATTTTTAAGGGTGTATCTATTGTAGTGGAAAATAAAAATGTTCTGTACCGCGTTGGCCTTACCCAACATTCTGGACATGGGTTCGTTGGTGTCATAGTTAGTGCGGTGAGGGACGAGACGGAAGAAGGAGATAGATCTAAGGTTACGGGGATTAGTATTCCGGTTAGAAGCTGGTGAATGAAAAGAATATCAGCAATATCACGGCGTTGCTCGAGGGACTGCAAATTGATACGTTGCAGGATATGGGAGTAAGGGGGAAGATTGTATCTGTCTGCCCAGGCGAGACCGCGTAGTGCGAAACGAATGAATCTGCGCTGGACGGCCTCGATTCCCTGGATATGGGATTCGTAGTAAGGGGACCAGACTTGGGAAGCGTATTGAAGGAGGGGTCTAACAAAGGTGATGTAAAGGGATTTTGTGACATAGGGGCTCGAGAATTCCTTGGACCATCGTGTGACGTAGCCAAGTGCAAAGTTGGCTCTACTAATAATGTTATCGATGTGAGAGCGGAAACTAAGTTCGGTATCACAGATTACATCCAGATCGCGAAGGGAGGACACGTTGTAGATAAAGTAGGTTCTGGGAGGTTGTGCTAGACGCTTCCGTGTATATGTGATTGCCTGGCATTTGCTGATATTGAGCTCCAGCAATTTTTTTTTGCACCACATTGAGAATCTGGTTAGACCATCTTGCAGGAGGCATGAGTCAGCGGGGGATGATATGTTCGTAAATATTTTCATGTCATCAGTTACACATGCATTTTGGATGATAAGATCGACATCAGTTATTATCAGGATGAAAATCATTGGGCCAACGTGACTACCTTAAGCGACTCCTGAAGGACCTCTAAATGGATTGGATTTGGAAGATCTGAAAAAGACGACGTATTCACGATTTTCCATATAGGATTTGATCCACGCGATAAAGCCCACTTGAAGGCCAAGATCCTTTAGTTTGAGGAGTATGATACTGTGGGAGATTTAAACAAAAGCCTTGCTAAAGTCAGTGGCTACAACATCGACTTCTTTACCTTCTTTCATGGCACATAGGGTCCGAGATACGAATTCAGTTAAGTTGGTGGTTATTGACCCACCTCTGAGGAATCCGTGTTGATTTGATGATATGATGGATTTGCAGTGAAAAAACATAGTATCATAAATGATGCTCTCGAAGAGTTTCGGAATGCATGAGAGTTAAGCAATTGGTCTGTAGTTCAATACATCGTTTTAAGGACCTTTCTTATGGATGGGGTTAATATATGAGCTTTTCCAGAGTCAAGGAAAAACTCCTTGAGAAGACCAGGAATCTGATGGATTTTTTTTAGCACTATGGCTGGTAAAGCGTCGGGGCCGGGAGAATAATCATCCTTGAGTTTACTTATCTTCTCTGTTACTTGTTCAGGTGTTATATCATCAGCTGTTCATCTATCGGAAGTAATCATGGTTGGGCTCTTCGTTGTGGTCAGCAAATGATTGGCTGAAGAAATCAGCTTAAAAATTAGCGATTATGTTAGGGTCAGCTGAGGATGAGTTGAGATACTTGAGGCTGGATGGGTAGTCGTCGGATTACCAGAAATCAGATTCGATTGCACTCTGTTTACGTAGTCCAGGTAGAGTGAATTGCAAAGTTCGGAGAATTAGGTATATACAATTTGGTAAAGCGAAAAATCAGATTCACATCGAGTTTTAATATATGCTTGCCACAGTTTGTTCCGTTTATTTCGATGTGAGCGCAGTTCTTTATTTTACCAAGGTGGGATTGACGATACGTTTATCTGCGGCAAGTATGGGACTGATTGGATGATGCAATCAAGAGTTTTGAAGTATAAAGCCAAGAGAGCATCAACAATAGTGATAGGTCTTCTTGTGGTATTAAGAATGCTAAAATTGATGTTTCTATGGAGACAGTTAAATTTACGAAAATCTGCCTAACGAAAATTAAAGCTGTAAATGTGCTCGGAGAGTATGGATTGCGGTACATTCTCGTATAAGGAGGTGAGGGAAAGAGGAGTAACAACTAGTCTAGTTCAGAGATTATCATTCTCTCATTTACCCCACTCGCTTCCCTGTCGGCATCTCTGGGTCCTTCGTAATCATACTTGATCCATAGATAAAGAATGAAGGCGCGCCAAGACTCGCTTACTGAAGCCGATCAGAGAAAAGTTGGTTGAGCATTCAACTAGAACTGACAATGATTTATGCAGACACTAGAATGGCTAAGACGTTATTTATGATATTCCACACGCACTTTGTTAATGCAATTGTATTGTCCTGAGCCCTAGGGAAGCTGGTCTAACTCGGTAGATAGGTTAAAAAATTGGAGGTGAAAATCCGCATGGAACTCTTGAAAAATTATTGCAACCACAAAAACTCATCGTATGGTGTACAATTGTTCTGATGGTATCATTGGTAAATAATATATTTCTTGGAAAATTAGGAAGGTGTGAGGACTTCTGCGAGGAACATTATTAGGTTTATTCAACCCAACATACAAGTATTGAAATGTTAACTTAATCGAAATCTTAATCATAAATCATAAATAGATGACCTTGCAACTTTTTCGTGCAATTGGTCAGTAAAATCGAATTGAAAATTGAAAGTGTAAACTACTTTTGAAAAAATTTACGCAAAGCGTTTTTGTGCAAGTGAAAGTTTATTTATAATCTAGTCAAAAAAGCATGTGGTTTTCAGTGGATAAAGTTGTTAAAGTCATTTAACAATTTAAATCTGACTTATTGTCATTTCTACGACACTCGTATGTGTAAGTGGATCTGCAAAAACACCCATTGACATTTTTGTCAAGTTTTTTTTAGCTGTTCAAGCAGTTTACCTGTTTTAAGTAATCAACTTAATACTTTCTTGAGACTAAATTGATAAATTTTTATCACTTTATATAGAACGATTTTTAATCTTTTCGGTGAATCTAAAAATTGACTTAGGATTACGACGATGAAATGTAAGTTTGATGAGTTCAACAAAACACAACAAAAACAAAGCCAACAACATTAAACAATTGTAAGAGTTAGTATGTGATCTATTGTTTATTTTTTTTTATTCTTTTTTGTTTGTTTAGATGAGTGTACAACTGTTTGATGACAAAACGTATCAATAACGTATATATTTAACGATCAAAAGAAAGAAACTCTAATTAAATTTCTGTCGATGAAATTTACTTACAAATTTATTCGTAATAGAAGCGTAGATGGGGAATTGCGTTTATTGATTTTATTTTTGTGATATTTATATATTTTTTTTTTTTTGATTTTTTTGTCAAAATATACAAATTATGTTCGTACAATTAAGACGCAATTATTATTACATAGTGCCAAACAGATAGATAGAGATCAATAATATTACGATGATTATTATATGTTTACGAGTATAGTCGGAAGCCCATAGTGAAACAAGCGCAACAAGCATTCACAGTCCGAAAATGTTCCAAAAATGTTAAATTTCAGTTAAAAAATTAAATGTTTTTTTTTTGTAAGCTTTTGAAAATTTCATTTTGTGTTTTTATAGAATTTTTATATAATTTTTTTTTTTTTTTAAAAAAGAGCTCGATTGATTTTTTGTTTGTTTATAAAGAGACGAAAAAGCGCAATGCAATTTAAAATAATGAAAAAAAAATATTACAGTAAGAAAAATAAAATTAAATAAATAAATACAAAAAGAACAAAAAAAAGTGTAATTTTGTGTAAAACATGTAAAGCGATTCAAGATGAAAATTTGAAAAAAAAAAAATGAAAATATTTGAGTGTACGAGTACATTAACATTTTTTAAAATTTATTATGAGTTAATTTTAGCTTTTTTTGGAACGATTTTAAAATTTTCATAACTGTGACATTTGCCCTCTCCATAGACATGTATAAGTGGGTATACGTAAAAACAGAAATACGACACAGGTTTTATTTGAATAAGAACAGTAAGTAGATATTTTTTTTGTTTGATGGTTTTGTGTTATATTTCTGAACATTACGTACCAAAATATTTAGTCAAAAATTTAAATGGATCCGTTTTTTTAGACTCGTCTGTGGGTTTAAAAGTTTTTTTGTTTTTTATATATTCTTATATATATATTATTTGTTTTTTTAGATTAAAGAGAGCACGAAAAACTTATCTTTAAAACCGCCACCGATTATTAGAAAATTAAAGAAAAGTAGTTTATTGAAAAATATGTTTGTTTGAAATAATTAATTAACGTAAAATAGTTAATGGAAAATCGTGGAGAGTTTTCGAAGCATTTGATAAATAAGATTTTTTTTTTTGAAAAAAAGCAAAAGCCTTACATGTGCAATTTTGTGTTTCTTATTGTGAAAACTAGTTTTTAAAGTGACAAGTGAATGAAAAAGAAATGATTTTGATTTTGTAAAGTCAAAATAAGTGTAGGGCTCTTATTTAAACAAATATTTTATACATAACTTAAATAATGTTTGTTTTATACAATTTGTATAAATTTGTATATTCCTATGTTAAGTTTGGTCGTGTTTTCTGTTCTGTAAGGAAATACGTTCAGATATTTACAAAGATTATAAGAAAAGGCGTTTTTTAAACTTCTGGAGGTAGTTTTCTAATGTTAATCATGTTAATAATAATTTTAAGGTTTCCCATTCAATTTCCACTTCGGAACGGAATCGGTATCATCTCTTCGGCAGAGTTACTGAGAAACGTGTTGGTAATGATCATACAATGGTTAATCATTCTTCTTAAAGTAGCCTCTAGTAAGGGGGTTCCTATTGATAACATTATTCCGACTTGCATCTGAACAATTGAAGGGCTTATTGCAACAACGTGATAAGCCACATTTTTTCAACAATCGAGATTTTGATTGCATTCCACTCAGGAATACTGTTGCTAACAACGCTCTGGATTTTGACAAAATTTTTTCTGAAAATTGGGATCATAGTGTTGTGGATAAAGATTATTATCCAAAAGATGATACTGAATCTTAAGAAACCAGTGAGGTTAATACTTGTTTTTCATTTTTGTGGCTTATCAAATTTTTGGGCAAACAATTTTTTTTTTTTGTATCATATCATGTCAATACCTCAAAGAGCGCAGAAATCACGTTGGAGGCAGAGGAGAGATGAACATTATGATCGGGTACGGAGCAAAAGAAGGCACAATCTTGGTAAGAATCTGTCCCATCGCGTAAGTTGGGGCTACCATGCAAATGCAGGAAAAAATGCAGGGAGATACTAAATGATACCCATGAGGCTATTTTTAAACAATTTTGGGATATGGGACTCTACGATCTACAAAACAGTTACCTGTTTGGTTGTGTTCATGTAGAGAGAAAGAAAAGATCTTACCACAAAAAACAGAAACGACAAGAGTTCATAAGAAATTTTACGGCTCGTTATACAGTTAAAGTAGATGGTGTGGATGTGCAAGTTTGTAATGTTGAGTTTCTGAGCCTGCACGGACTTCAGAATTCCAGAGGAAGAGTCGATCATATCGTTTAAATGAAAACAGGCTCCTACAAAGGATGGTCGAGGTAAATATGCAAACCGACCACATCAACTTAGTGCTAAAAGAAAGGAATCGGTTAGAAATCATTTAAACATATTACCAAAGTATAAAAGCCATTATAGCAGAGCTAATAATATGGGAAAAACGTTCCTAAATTCCGATATGACGATTGCTGGTGCGATTGGTGCGATGAACAAGGCATTGATCCTGTGAGCGAAACCACCTATGGGAAAATATTTTGCACGGAGCTTTTCATTGCAGAAAAATTTGGCCGCATAACCTTGGAGTAAACGATTGCACGGCTGGACAGGGCTACATGTTTACATGTACTTCTTTTTACATGGACAGAAAACCAAGCCAAACGCGGATCAGATGAAGTTGCGTCGGAGTTACTTAAATTTCTCAACAATATAACTGGTTATCTTTAACGATAACTACCCAGGGCAAAATAAAAATTGATGCTTTTGATGTCTTTTTGGTTCCAACTTGTGAAAGAAAAACGGTTTAAAACAATCACACATCATTTCTTAGTAAGTGGTCATACGCATTTGCAATCCAACAGCGACTTCGCCTTAATAGAGAAGAGGCACAGAAAATATGTTCCACAAATTTTTATTTTTTTTAAACAGATTGAATATGAAATTGTTTCGTTTTTGCAAAAAAGAAAAATATATGTTTTTGCAAGAATATGATAAGCCATAATATGGAATCCAAAACTTTTTTTCAAAGGCATTTAGCTGTTTCTTTTTCTCCATTAATTTGGTAATTTGTCCACCTATAGCATTTTTTAAAAAATAACTAGAAGTTAAAATATTTATTATCCTATTTTGTAGATTTATTCAAAACTTTAAAGCCCATTTTGTAAATATTTTGCTTTTGTGGCTTATTATGTTATTGCAATAAGCCCTTCAATTGCTAAATCGCTCTCGCTCTGATTGTGCGATGCCCATACTTGTGTATATGGTTTTGGCTATTTTTGAATGCACTAGATCCCTGCTAGTTTTCGGGCGGTTAAAATTTTCACACTTAACTTCAAGTCGAGTTGTTTTTGATTAAAATCAGTGTCACGGTCTTCTGAGCTTTAAAGCATATGCATAATTTAAGTACTCAATTTTGAAATTTGAACATAATGAGCCATTAACAGCGGAAGTTTCATGTTACTATTGTGGCTATTGCAATATTGCAAATGTTGTGGAATGTTGCCGATATGTATCGTCTTACCAACAATCGGTTAATTGCTTACTGAGTGGTACTGTCGTATAATCATTCTATAGGTAATTTTCCTAGGTCGCCCCGGAGCTGCGAAACCGTGGGACTTCTTTTTGCAGTGTGCAATACGGATCGATGTTATGCGAACAATCCAGAGACGATCTGGTACTCCAGAATAATATAAATCAAGCTGTTAATGAAATAGGGGAAGAAACTATAGAAAATATATTTTTAAATTGGATTGATTGATTGAAATCGTCCAAGGTCAACCGAGGTTGAAGTGTGTTATAGAGTCTTTTTTAAAGCTTTTTAAAAATACAAAAAAAAGAGACGTCTCCGCAACTTGCACAGAGATAAATAAAAGCTCAATGTATTTTTTGTTTAATGGTAAATTTCTTAATTGTTCATTTCTGTTGCTTAACTTAGTGTCACTTGAAACAAACTCACGGGTCTACCTTAAAAACCTTTTTATTTACACTCACTTCAAACGATAGAAAAAAAGGAGCGAATGACACATTTTCTGTCCCAATAAGCCTTTCATTCTGTCAAAGATTTCTTCGAAATGTTGGCTATCATGAAAGTTCTGTACAATAAACTCTGATTGGTGAATCCCATTCAATTCCCAAAGGATTCAAGCATAGTTGTAATCTAGAGATATCTGTCCCCGGTAAACAATGTTTTCGAAATGCTACCTTACGGCCCAACTAAGCTATTGCAACCTTAATGAATATTTTCACTTCAATTCTTGAAAATGAAAATCCCAGAATTGTACGATTTACAAAGCCAACGGCAAATTCCACACTCTTGTCCTTATCGACACTCCAAAATTAGAAAATTCTTTCTTTGGAATTCGGCATCCTTTTTAGGGTAAAAAGGTCACATTTTATGTGGTTTTTCTGGGTGCGCCAATATCTTGTTGGCCCAACTAAGATGATTGTGGTTAATTTTGCGGTTGAAACTTAATAGACAAAAACGAGTCCCCTTCAATGGTCTATTAAATGAACCCCCATGAGGAAAGGGCGTTTGAAAAACTATCAATCGCCTTGAATCTTGCATGGGGTATATGGACATTAACCTTTTTTCATAAGCCTTGTATGTAAATATCTGAGCGTTACCTTTTTTTGTTTATAAATTTAAATCTAAACAAACTTAGATTCCTAAATAATAAATATGGCATGAAGTCGTGAATATAAATAAAATAAACTTATTTAAAAAATAAATAAATGATACTAAATAAAACCAAAATTATTAGTGACTGGGGGAACTAAATCTACAACAATTTTTTCGTGTAAATAACACAATCACATCATGTTCAAAGTTAATTTTTGGAAAATTTCTAACTAATTCTGTTAAAAAAATCATCATCTATAAACTAAGGACAGAAAATAATAAAATAAAATTTATGTTTATTTATAATTAAAATAAAATAATCACATTAAATCAACACCATTTGTTTGCACTTTTTGGTCACATTCTATTTATAATATATAAATATTTTTTTTTTTGCTTTTTGATTTTTTAAATGTTTTTTTGTGTGTGATTGTGTAAATTTGTTTTGAATTTTTTTTTTAAAAAAATATGTATATATATATAAATATTTTCTTTAAAGTTTAATTTAAATATTTTGTATATTGTAAGAAAAAAGTTAATAAAAATTTAATTTTTACTGAAATTTGTGGTAGAAACTAGAAGCAAAATATAAGAATAATTGTTGTACTTTAGATAAGAAGGTAATCGACTTTTTATCAAAATTTACAAAATTTATTTCAAATAAGATATTTAAAATGAAATTATTTTGTTTACCTGAAGCAATCTGCGGATCGCCGAGATTGACGTAGAATAGAACATCCTTCTCGTAGCTGCCCTCTTCAATGATACCAAGGCTGAGAAATTTTCTGAAAGCAGATGTAAAACAATTGTACATGAATAAGAAAAAACGGGTTCAGAAAAAGTGTGAGAAAAAAGAGAGATTTATCAGAATTGAAAATAAATCAAACTACCACAGTCGTGGGCAAACCACATCAAGTCTTGAGCTATAAATTTAATTGTCTTCTATCGTTAATAAAAATACATTGCTAAGATAATCAAATTTGGAATTTTGTTCCAATTTTCCTTCACAGTTGTCTTAAGGTGCCGTCTGGTGTCGGAAATATATTGTATTGAATTGTATGTGCAAAAAAAAAAAATAAAACAGCTGGGTGGTGAAGTTGGTAGAGCGCCTGCCTTTCAATTGATTCGTTGGTCCCAGGCAGTGTTGCCAAGTTTTTTCTGAGCCAAAGCACCGTTCCTAATATTTTCAGCGTTAATTTTGATACCTTGGGCACCAACAAAATTATTTTTCCAGTTCCCAAAACAAAAAAAAAAAAAAACAACATTTATTCAGTTCTAGTCATAAGTAAGTGTTACCAAGCCTTTGTGCGTCCAATTCTGACCTATGCGAGTCCAGTATGGTGGAACATAATATAAAGTTTTCGAAAAACAGTGCTTGCAAGCTTGCACGCGATTTACAGAAGCACTCATTCCGACTTTCGGCATGTGCAAAAAACAAAAGATTATTGGATTCTCGGATTGACAACGTTATCCCGGGCTTTCTGATGAATCATTTTGCGCGATCGGCAAATGTAATTGAGAACGAACTCATGTCGGGATTGTTTTATCCTAACCCGGGATATTTTACAAACTCAACTCAAGGGAGTTGAGGATGCATACCACCTTAGGCACTTTGGTATTAAGACGCACATGGATACTTGTCGGACTGCTAGAATAGCAACAGACAAAAGAGTCCTGTAGAGCTCCTGACTGGAATTACTGTATGAGCGTTCCTAAAAGAAACACACTAAATATTGGAAACGGCTGAATCACAGCAAATACTGGTGCACGAAAAAAAATAAATAATAAATTTATTCAAGTATTTATGTACAGCAAAAAAGATGTTCCATTAAATCAGTTCAGAGGTATATGACTTAAAGGTTCCAATTTTGCAAATCACGCTTTCAGGAAAATTGTAACTATTACAGCATTTTTGATTTCTTTGCAAACCAAAGGGAGTTTCAAGTTAGCTTTCCACTAGGTTTACTTGACTAAAAACCCTTTCAAAATCACCATTGAAATGTGGCAAACAAGGTAGGTTTCACCGTTGAAAAACGGAGTTTATGAAGCACTAAAAATAAAATGAAAGCGTAAAATAACGCCCTAGCACTGAGCTCTGAAATTAACGCTGAAAGCACTAAATTGGCAACGCTGGTCACAGGTTCAATGCCTAGAGTAGTGGTCTAGTTTTTCGAATCTGGTTCAGTCACCATTTGCCATTGGGATCAGGTTAATGGAACTATTCCTCAGTTGGTCGACCAGTGATAGTAGTCTGACTAATTTGTGTCATTGTTGTAGTGGTTGTTGTATCGGCTTAGTTCCTTATTCGTGTTTTCAAAATAGCGATTTGTGTAGATTGTGTGTAGATGGCTCTGCTGTGAAGGCATAACACTGACAGCGGGGTGTTTAAGCTAAATCTTCCAAACTTTCAAAGTTCATAGATCATAACTAATGTTGAATAAAATCCTGCGAATTAGGTTTAAGCAAATAGGTCAATATCGAAATCCTCCGTCCCGTTTCGGGCTCCACCCACGGAAATACAACTGATTTTCTCAAACCACTACACAATCTTTCATTCTTCTCCTAATTCTTCCGCTCGCTCTGTGCTACACGCAGAAGACCCTTTCTTTTAAACGGGAAAGTTGTCTAGCTATGATTCGCCATCTCTTTCTGGTATGGATTATCTTATTACAAGATCAAGCATCATCTTCGAGTTTTAAAACCGCATCCATCCCTGAGATAGATAAGAATCTAGCCTTCTTATATCCGATGGAATCGTCACCATAAGCATCGATGGAAATGGGATTTTTTCGAGCCTCCTGAATTAAGAGCTCTTCCTTCATCAGTCATTAAAAAAATATCTTCTAAAACATCAATTTTAAACTGAATAGACCATCTTTATGATGTCATTTATGATGACATTTCAATAAGCTGGCGCAGAAAAAAATTTTGATACGGTTTTTAATTATGGACCATCACTTTAACCCTGCGGCAAGACAAAAGTGTAGGATCAAGAGAAGACCATCTTTAGCGCCACTGAAAGTTTAAAAAAAGGCAAGTTCAGCGTAAAAGTTGTGTCTTCCGTATACTAAATGCGTTCAAACGAGAATCTATGCATTTTGTAACGCAAAAATAATAAACGAAGTTTTTAAAATTTGTTTGAGTGCCAAAGAGCTGCCGATGGCGCACCCTTTATCAAGAATTTATAGAGCGCTATTAAAAAAGGTCTGATTTTACATTTTAATTTTATTTGTTATCCCTTGTTAACTTATGTTTTTTGAAAAGCCAAATTAAACACTTTCAGTTTTTGATTATTTTTATCTACTAAAGATTTCCAAAAAAAAATTCATTTAAAATTCTGCTCCCTATGCCAGTCAATCCTTCTTCATTTACGTCTCCGTAATAATATTTAAATCAAATTTTAATGACGGTATTCAGTACTTAAACAGTTCTTTTACTGCTTAAAAAAAAGAAACATTTCACTTCTTTTTTTTTATTAAAATAAATATATTTCAGAACCGATATCCTCCAAGAATCCTACGTTTAAGTATTTCACTCATAAAAATGATTATAAAATGCCTGCACGATCAAAATGTAAGCTTTTTACGACAGCGTACAGTATCAATATTTTGGCATTCAAAAATGAAAAAAAAAAACAAAATATTTTTAGGAGAAAAGTTTATTTACAAAAGGATCCCAAATAAATACGTGAAACATAAAACAAAATTGCCTTCATGAACTTCATCCCAAACTACTTCAAATATTGATTCACGCCAACTTCGAAAACGAAATCTCAAGTACAGTCTGATAAATGACATTTATTTTGATTTGTGAGATAAAATTGACACTGTAATCTATTGAAATAAAATATGCATTTTTGAGACCCATATCGGCAATCTGACACACCTTGAATTCAACGTTTCGAAGCCCCTAAGTACGTGTGTCGGTGTCGGTGTTGTAATAAGATTTATTGAAATGTTGCGTGTTGAAAAACATTAAACAAAAGAATTTTGTTTTGGTTGTCAGTTTGTAAATTTCCTTTTGACACGCCTGTTTGTTAGACTAATAACACATCAATTGGTAGCCCTATACTCGTATGAGTTTGTTCACACGAATCCTTTAAGCTAGTCGATTTTATACTCATGCAAATTAGATAATAATTTCGTAAAAAATTTTCAATTAGTTCTTCAAAAAATCGAGTTTTCTATTTAAGTAGCACTGCGTCAGCCGTCAAAGAAATTAAGTAAAACAAAACTTTGCCACTCTCTCAGACGCAAATATAATAAATTGCTGAAATTATAATAATAAAAAGAATTGTCTGCTACCCAATTGGCATCTATCCAATTACAATGTTCCACACATTCCCCATGTAATCTTTGACAGCATATTTTCTTATGAACTATATTTATAGGAATATACTTGTATCTGGTAGTGAATTAATCACTAGCTATAAAAATAGAACGCATCTAGACTTATTCTTAATAAATTAGCACTTGATTAGTTGCAATTTACACGATGACGTATGCAGACAGACAATTTTTTTGTTGCCTTATTTTTGAACGCTTACGAGATTGCTTTTCACGTACTTGTTCCATGTGCCATGTTTCACTTTGCATATAGTTTTGAATTGAAAGCTTCAATGCCGCCGACACTAGATTTACTGACAGGTTTTTTTTTTGCTTCTCCGGCGCGATTAGGTGAAGGAATTTTAAAAATCTGTTCTTTTATCTAGCATTTGAGATGTACTCGTAAGATTTTCCACCTGTCGTTTCCGCAGCTTTCCATTAAGAAGAAGCAAGCGCACATGCAGTTGAACAGGCTACTTTAATTTTTTTTACTATATGAGAAAATTCCTTAGTATTGTTCTTAAATTCCTTTAAATGTAGTCATTACTATTAATCATCGCTAAAAACGAAGGGAACAGGGCGCTAAAAAGGACAACGATATAGGAACGTACTTCACGCAGCATAAGGCCGATAGTACGATATTATAATAAGAAACAAAACTTAATAAATACAACTTAAATATTTAAGGTCAACAAGTGGCAATTACTCGTCTAGAGCTCTAGAGACGTTAGGATATTTCTGAAGCACCTCAAAGTTCCAAGAACATAAATTTTAGCTTGCAGTCTAATTGCATTGGGAATGCGATATATTGCAGCTGTACTAAAAGTTGCTTATAACGGGTTTTTCAACAGAGACGCTAAAAAAGTAGAGGGACAGCAAACGACACCATATTTCTTGCCGCTCTTTTGACATTTCTCTTCAGTAAGGTTTGCCATTTCATGATGGAAAGATAATAACAAGCCAACAACGAGTCGAAATTCTTAAAATTTACTACCGAAATTCGGAGCCTCAACGTTAAGAGCGCTTCGTCCAGTTTATGGTCGTCATAATCGTCCTAGCAGATCAACAAATGAGCGTCTAGTGAAAAAATTTGAATCCACAGGCACAGTACAAAATGTTCCCGTGCCAGTGAGACAAAGAAGGCTTCAGTTGCAGAAAGCCCAAATGTGCTTCTCACACGTCGTTCTCAAGCGTTGGGCATCTCTGTCACGTCGTTGTGGCGAATTTTGTGAAAAGATCTTGGCCTACATCCTAACAAGATTAAATTGACACAAGAACTGAAGCCGCTTGACCACCAGAAGCGTCGTAAGTTCGTGAAGTGGGCTGAGCAATAACTTGAAAATGATTCGGATTTTTATCGAAAAATCATCTTCAGCGATGAGGCTCATTTCTGGCTGAATGGCTCCGTCAATAAACAAAATATGCGGTATTGGTCAGGCAGCAATACACACGTACTCCATGAGTCATCATTGCATCCCGAAAAAATTAAGGTTTGGTGTGGCTTATGGGCCGGCGGCGTCATTGGGCCGTACTTCTTCCGTGATGATCAAGACCAGCACGTTACTGTGAATGGGGATCGCTACCGTTCAATGATAACCAAATATTTTTGGCGCCAATTGGATGATATGGACTTTGAGGACATTTGGTTCCAACAGGATGGGGCCACAAGCCACACAGCGAATGTCACAATCAATATATTGGAAACCAAGTTTGGAAAACGTGTTATCTCACGAAATGGTCCAGTCGCTTGGCCGCCTCGGTCGTGCGATTTGACGCCGTTAAACTATTTCCTGTGGGACTACGTCAAGTCTATGGTCTATGCCAACAAGCCAGCGACGATTGATGAACTTCGTACGAATATCGAACGTGAAATTGCAGCAGTATCGGCCGATTTATACTTGAAAATCGTCGAATATCGTGTTCAGCGTCTGGGGTTCTGCAAGCGTGCCCGTGGTGGCCATGCAAAAGGAATCGACTTCCAAACATAATGGCATCGAACGTACTTTCACAGGAATAAGGAATTTCATTGATATCCAAAACCGTTTTTGTTTTATTTAAAAATGTAGTGCTCTTATTGAAAAACCCGATACATGCAACAATTTCCATGTCTACGGGCTTAAATCAAATTTACACTTCATCGCTCAATCGACGAATATATATACGGATAGAAATTAAACCATGGGCATGTACTCACTTTTAGAAAACGTTTCGATGAGTAACTCGTACTCAGAGAAATTGGCATCGCCAATTTATCAATTTGTAAAAATATTCAAATTTAAAAAAAAAGTCTACCACCGGACACCCTTACTGAGTTTAATCACAAAAAATGGAATGAATATTAATATTGTAGCAGAAAATTTAATATTTGTTCGCAAAGTATTTTACTATTCATATTTTTTACTGTAACAAAAACATTTTCCAGATCGTAACAAAACATGACACCGAATGGCCAAAGGGATTTGCACACATCGCACACAGGACACCACAAGTATTGTCAAAAGTGTAAAACTTTGATTTCATTCACTAAACTGACGATTCTCTGGATGCGACCAGGATAATCCTAGGGGGGATTTGTGACAATGTTGATTGGCCCTTCGGCCACTCTGGATTAAACAATGCAACGCAGAATGGTTGCACATTTGGGTAGGTTTGATTTTTTATATTTTTTTTCGATGCATTGTTTTTTGTTTGGGAATTTAAAGCTCTAAGGGTTTTTTTTAAACTGATGTTTAGGAATAATACTCAATTTACAATTTGATGTCTGAAATTATTTTAAATTGTTTTTTTGGTTAATAGAACTACCGGTTGAAAATTTCGTTATTGCAGATAACTTCGTATCTATTACTCTGAGGTCAATTTTGACCATGACAGCTGTCACATCAGAAACTTTATGTCATTGTCTAATTATTTCAGTCTAGGTTATTGCTCATTAGTGAAAACACACAAGTTTTTGTAAAGCCGTAAAATGTCTACATTCGTGCCATCAAAACAACATTTGCGGAAAGTTTAAATATGCTTGTTTCATTTAAAGAAAAATGCAACCGAAGCGCATCAATTGCTTACCGAAGTTTACCTGGGCTGTACTTTAGACATTAGAATGTGTCAGCGGTGGTTTAAGCGGTTCAAAGATGGTGATTTCGACACTGAAGACACAGAACGCCCCGGCCAGATGAAAAAGTTTGAAGACCATGAATTGGAGGCATTGCTCGATCAAGATCCGTCACAAACGCAAGTAGAACTTGCAAAATCACTTGGCGTCGCTCAGCATACCATTTCCGATCATTTGAAAGCAATGTGAATGATCCGAAAGGTAGGACATTGGGTGCCGTATGAATTGAAGCCACGCGACGTCGAACGCCGATTTTGCATGACCGAAATGCTGCTTGAACGCCACAAAAAGAAGTCTTTTTTTGCATCGAATCGTCACTGGTGATGAAGAATGGGTACATTACGATAATCCAAAACGTTGGGTAACGTATGGATACCCCGGACATGCCTCAACATCGACGGCCGTTTAGAATATTCATGAGCTCAAGGTTATGCTGTGCAGAAGGGTGTTGTGTATTATGAGCTGCTTAAACCGAATGAAACAATCACAGGGGAGGTCTACCGACGACAATTGATGCGTTTGAGCCGAGCACTGAAGGAAAAATGGCCGAAAACGGCCGAAAACGGTCGCATGACACGATAAAGTTATTTTGCAACACGACAATGCTCGGTCACATGTTGCAAATGTCGTCAAAACTTACCTTGAAACGCTCAAATGGGATGTCCTACCCCACCCGCCGTGTAGTCTGGACCTTGCGCCATCCGATTACTATCTCTTCCGATCGATGCAACATGGCCTGGATGACCAGCACTTCCGTCATTTCGATGATGTCAAAAAATGGATCGATTCGTGGATTGCGCCTGAACCGGTCGAATTTGGGAAAAATGTGTGGCTAGCGATGGGCAATACTTTGAATATTGAATTTATATCTATTTTTCCTCAATAAAGCATTGATTTTTGAAAAAAAAACTACATTTACAACCGGTAGTCCTACTATGTAAGCATTTGAATTAATTGTCGCGAACGTAAGCTTACTCAAAAGTCGTATTTTAATTCTTATGATCACAATAAATAACCTCATAAATTTTGTTTGATTCGATCTGCCCAAACTATGAACTTCCCATTTATTAATATTAGCATTCGGTGTGGTTTATGATATGATCAGTACGCATCTCATTTCCATACGCTGATCGTAAGGTTTGCTGTGAATCCCTGCATTCGGTGATGCTTGAAAGTGCTCACTTTGACCGAAAGTTGCTGATCTTTATCCGGCATTTTTGTTGCCTCAACATGGGACAATATGGATATAAAATTTCAGAACTAGATATGGTTACAATACTATCAATAATATTATACCGGTTTTAGATACGTTTAGAGATATGATATTATTTTGGATTATCCGTGGGTTTCGTTTAGTTCCATTGACGTATATTCGCTTTTAAAGGAATTGTAAAAATTCCAATCAAATAATCAATTTTATGCTTTCAGGTGTGAAGTGCTTGCCACTTGGATAAGGAAAGATTGCGTGGGCACCCATTGATTTTTCAGTTATGAAGTGAATATGGTGCTCCCAGAGTGTAGTTTTTTTACTTCACTCACGTATTCAATAAATGTGTTTTTTAAATATAAAACAGGACAAAGATCAAATACAATTCAGGCTTTTAAATAACAATGCACTTAGTGTTTTTTTTTTAAGGATTCAAGAGCAAGTTTTTGTTTACGGCCATTGCATGATATTAGCGAGATCTATATTAAGTTTGAAGTTGTACATCGTCAGCATACATATGCAAGGAAGAATGATAAACACTCTGTGAAAGATTGTTGATGAAGATCGCAAACAAAAATGGACCAAGAATACATCCCTGAGGAACACCTGACATAAGCTTAAAAAGACTTGATTGACTTCCTCCTGCTATAACAGATTGTGTTTTCATTCAATTAGTTAAGAGTAAATAAGATTATTTTTCATTTCATTTTATTAATTTCCTCTACAAGTAACAATATAACTAACAGATGTAAACAATTTGTTTTTGCTCAAAATATAAATAAGTAAAATAAGTTAGTTTTAAATATATCTCTACTATTAGCTACATATAAGCTTCGTTGAAAGCTAAAATGGCTCTTGAAATAGGCTCATTACGACCATAATTGGTCCTGTGATTTTGTTCAAATAGCAGATCTCGAATTCTCAGCGACCGTGCTGGAGCATATATAGGTATTAACGACAAAAGAACAGGAGACTTAATATGGTTACAAAGTAAGTCTCTCACAAACATTACATCAAGAATCGAACGTCTAGATTTTAAGGATTTGATTCCTAGTAACTGACATCTAGCCCTATAGTTTGGATGGAAGTTCCAACGCAACTTGTAGAAAATGAACTTCGTGAAGCGCCTTTGGATTTTCTCAATGCGGTCGGAGAAGATTACATTAAAGGGATTCCAAATAACAGCCGCGTACTCTAGAATAGATCTAACAAGAGATGTATATAGGGACAATAGCGCATATGGGTCCTTGAAATCTTTACCATTACGCTTGATAAATCCAATTACTAAATTGGCCCTTGCAACTGTTAGTTCTATGTGGTTTTTAATAAAAAAAAATTATCAATCATAACACCAAGGTCTTTGATTTTGCTAACTCTTTTCAAAGGCATAGAGTCAATGGAATAGTTGAAATCAATTAAAGAAGTCGATCTGGAAAAAGAGATTACATTGCATTTTTTAATATTGAGTTTTAAACTGTTAGTGTTACACCAACCCAGAACGCGATTAAGATCTGCCTGTAGTAGATGACAGTCATCCACACTCTTGATAACTGAGAAAAATTTCAAATCATCGGCGTATAGTAGACACTGGCTATGTTTAATAACACTTACAATATCATTAATAAAAATTATAAAAAGCGGTGGAGCTAAATGGCACCCTTGAGGTACACCTGAGGTACATTCGATTATCCTGGACAGGTATGCCCCAATTTTCACTCGTTGAGTACGACCAGTGACAAACGAAGCTATCCAACTTAAGAACTCAGAGTGAAATCCGAAAGATTCCAGCTTTTTAATAAGAACAGCATGGCTTACTGAATCGAACGCTTTGCTAAAATCTGTATAGATTGAATCAACTTGCGATGTATTCTCAATCGCATTAATGACATATGATGAGAAATACGCCAGATTTGTAGTAGTGGATCGACCGGATACAAATCCATGTTGAGCTTCAGATATGATCTCATTTATAAGAAACTTGAGTCTATTTTCGACTATGCTTTCAAAAACTTTGGGAATCGCTGAGAGTTTGCTGATACCTCTATAATTCTCCACCTTATTTTTGGAGCCAGACTTATGAACAGGGACGAAGTACGAAACCTTCCATTCGTCAAGAAATACACCTTCAGACAGAGAACGATTAAAAATATTAAGCAACGGAGTACAGAGGGAGCTGCAGCAGTACCTTAGAAGCACTCCTGGTATACCATCGGCGCCACAATTGGGATTAGGATTCACAGATTGAAGAGCCAAGTAAACTTCTTCATAACTCAGTTGGAGTGACCCTATTTTGATGCCATTTAGACAGTCAGTTCCTGAGTTACTACCTGTACTCGGGATTGAATAAACAGATTCAAAAAAGTTTGAAAAAAGTTCAAGGGAAGACTCAACGTCAAATGATTCAACGTCCTTAAAATGCATTGTATTAGGAATTCCTATGGACTTCCTTTTTGAATTTATATAATGCCAAAACGATTTGCTGTTGCATTTAATATTGCGTTCAATATTCATGATAGAGAAACTTACTAAGAACAATAAAATCTTTACGTAATTTACCAAACTTGACATAATCGGTCGGATTATTCGATTTTTTATATTTTTTAAAAGCTTTGTTTTTCAAGTTCTTTAAATTTGTAAACTGATTATTATACCAAGGAGGCTTGGTTGTTCTGTGGTTAGAATATTGAGGAACAAAATTAGCAAAGCCATGACTAAGTTTTTCAACGAAACGTTTGTACGTGTGATGTAAATTGGGGTGATTTACTTCATTGTCCCACTCAATATTATTGAAAAAATTATTTAGCTCAAGAAAGATTAGTGGCCGAGTTGGAGAACTAAACTGTGTTTTTTTATTTGGAGAAAAGTATTCTATAATCCACTGAGGCAAAGGTTTTTGAAAAATCTAAAGGACAAAAGAATGACACTGAGTTGCGATCCATAGCAGTTCACTGAAGTAGCACTGAAACACAACTGATGAATCATCATCATCATCCATCAAATCTGATATCTGATAATGTGGAAGTTTTTCTAACACTTTTGACAAAAATTGAAGAATTGAAATTGATTAGCGGGCTTTTTCACTATAGCAATATTTCGCATCTGCGCATGATTTTGTCATGAGTGACTTAACTTGTTTGCCTACTAGATTGGTACTCCTCTAGAAGGGAGAACTATTTCCCTGGAGGGAGGACTTCTTCCGCCTGAAAAATATTTAAATTTTTCCCGAAGATCCGTAAAAAGTATTGAATCCTTTTAAGAGGTGCACGGCGTCAGTCGAGAGGATCTTGATCTTGTGTTTTTAAAAGTGGCGATACTCGTTTAACAAAATTTTCCTGTGATCTTTTCGCTTTTTCTCCTTCCACATCGCGTGGAAACACCTTGCGAAAGATCAGTGGTTTGACAACGTGTGGCATAGCTATACCCTGTTATGGGAAAGAAAAAACGTCCATATTTAGCCTTTCAAGTACCGGACACATTATTTCATTGATCACATGCCTCCTCCTAAAAAAACTGCAGAAAATAGAGTGTATTCTCGGCAATCTTAGCTTAGGATTACTCTTAGGTGAGATTTTAAATCAATTTCATAGATTTCCAACATTCAAATAGCAAAGATGCGATGCTGCCGATGTTCGGTATGCTTAGGTTCTTGCTATAAATATTCCTTATGGGCTTTCTTCTTCAGGTTCTAAAGTTTAGTCCGCGGGTTTATTGTTACGAAATGCAGAATTCCTAACCCCGATCTGAGTTTTCGTTCATATTTCGATTAAAATAAGCAATCCAAAATGCTGAATCAATTAGAAAATAATCAGGAATAAAGGTGTTTCATGTCAATGACATTATGAACGATTTTGTTGACATTGTTTTCTTTAAAAATAAAAGCAAAGACTGATGAAGATGATTTTAAAATGAGAGTCTAAAAACAGATTTAAGAATCGACTTTCACAAGGGCATACTTAATAAGACCTGGAACCGAATGTGTTTTTTTTTGTTTTTTATGAAAAGCACTGTTCACAAATCGCCAAAAAACTGGTCATAAAAGCTCTGAAATTTCAACTCGTCAGCAATCTGGGGATACAATAAAAATAAGCATTGCTAAAAATTGTGCGTGCTGCAGAAAACTCATTTTTGTGACAATCAAATGCGGGTTCCACTGATGGGGATTTAATGAACTCATTTCTCTGTCAGTACCTATTCGAAGGTGCTGTATACTTCAATTAAGTATTATTAAATTTCAGGTTATTTAGATTAATTCGTTGAGATTACTCGAGAAGTGTAATATAAGGCGCATGGTTCGGGGGAGCGTTTGTATTAAATCAGCGCATTTTCGTTTGTTTTATAAGAACGATGACTCAAACATTATAAGCTTGGCCACGTTCAGTTCTTGTTCCTCGAAACTAATATTAGAAATTCGTTGAAAGAAAGGAAAATTAAGTGGGAGACGTTCTGGGAAATTCGCTGTTTGTTATGCTTGCAAAATATAGGTTAGTGTGAGTATCCTTTTTTATTTTGTTGTTTTCACTTTAGTTTGTTCTGTTTTATTGAGGCAAAGGGAGCACGATTCTGAATGCAGTACTGAGAGGAATGAGAATTTCTGAATGTTGGCAGTGTCAGTTTCTGAATTTAACCAGCTGCATTTCAATTTAGAGTAGGTGTTTGTTAAGTTTTCGAATCTGGTTCTGTTGTCATTTACCGCTGGGTTCAAATTAACAGCGCTGAACCAAGCAGGTGGCTTTGATGGTGTAGTTTTCAAATTCGAATTCAAAGTTCGTATATTTAAAATATTAGTTCATGTTGACGATCTGCCATAAGCTCTTCTGAAGAAGGTCGATTCCATTGTTCGCGGAGACAACCAAGTTATTCACAAAAGCGATCGATTGATTTAATAGTGCGTAGGCAGTTTCCAGATCTTGCCACCTTCAAGATGACTTTTGAGCGGCTGTGAGGCACATAGCCTCATCTTGCTGTTATCGTGGTTCGCCCACATTAAAATTCTAAATTTTTTGTTAAAATCGTTTAATAATGTTTCTTCCAGGTGTGGAATTTTCGAACCCAAATACGTAGATGAAAATGCTCTGAAGCCAGCAATAGAAGCGAAAACGAAGCTGGTTGTCTATTTACCAATTGGACCGTGTAAGTGCAGTGTTTTGGTAGCAAAGCCACCGCTTTTGAATTGACTATGTGTCAGGTACAATATGCCAGGAAAGAAAGAAATCGGGGTCTGTCAGCGCAAATCAATGGAGTTGCTTCACAATAGTTTAGTTTAAGTTTATTTAATCAAAAGAACTTTAACAATGTAAGATTATAAAATCTTATAAATTATGTAAGACATTAACAACTTTAAGCAAGGAACTACTTGTATTAATTTAAAATAAGGTATTAATAAAAATACAAAAGAAAAGCAAAAATAAATAAAATAATAAAATTATGTAATTCATTCTAAATGGGATTCATTAAACAATGGATAATCAGCTGGAGATATTTCAAAACTATTCGTTCAATTCAATTTTATTTATTTATTTCACAACATGGATTCATTTATTCTTAATTAAATCATTTTTAATTCTTAATTAATTATATTTAAGATTTCAATACCTAAACAATATTTATTGAGAAATAAATTATAATATATATACTATAAATTATAAATAAATAAATAAAACATTCTTTAGTTTAATTAACTAGTATCGAACGTATTGTGTGGAAGAATAAAATTTAGTATATTTAATATAAAGATTGTGGAGTGTTTAGTAGAGTTACCAGCAGATTGAAGAAGGCAAAACCAAAAATAAATACTTTGAAGGAAACATTTAAGTAATATTAGAAACAATAGTAGGAGATATAAGTATTATAAATATTATACTACTAAGCTGATTAGATTATTGATTTGTTCGAAATCAAAGCAAAATAACCAGGTTTTGGTTTTTTTATGAAGAGAAAAAGGACTTGAATATATTCTTGAATCAGGAGGCAACTTGTTAAATAGCCTTGGTGCTACCGAAAAATAAAAATTCAGGAACTGCTGCGTAAAGTGCCTTGGAATAATAGCATGCCAGCTTTCATACTTCGTATTTCGTATGAAGTAGATGTTTTATTAAGAGTATTACCACTTCTTACAAAAAATACCTTGAGCACTTTATAAAAGTAGAGATGTTTTAAAGGGAGAATGCCAGAATACAAGAAAAGTGGGAAACTATGCTCTTGACGTCTTTTTTTCTACATAATTCTTAAAATATGTTTTTGCGCCACTATCAGGGGTTGTATGTTGAAGTTATAAGTGCCACAACAACACACTAAGCCATATTGGATTTTAGACTGAACTAGACCATAATAGACAGTTTCTAAAAGTTTTTTGGAACAAAATTTTCTTAGATGATATTTACAATATACGAGTAGTCGTTAATAAGTAATAAGAACGCGGTGTGCATTTTCCAATTCATTTTGTTGTCAATGGCAAGGCCAAGATACTTAAAATGTCGGACGTTTTCAATCTTGAAGCATTTTGTCGAGCAAGGCAAATTGACATTAAATGTATGAGGAGTCTTGAAAGATCTACAAACCTCTGAGCTCACACATATATTTTTACATTCACAACTGTGGAAAACGAGATCTGGTGAAACCTGTTCAAAAGTTGGTAGATTAAAAAACATCAGCTTGGTTTTGTCGCTGATTCCGAGCTTATGAATCGAAAACCAGTGTCTTAAGATTTCAAGATCAAAGTTTATATCAGCAGTCAAATCAAAAACGGATGAATTAGTATGTACACATGCAATGTCATCTGCAAAACCAGTTAGTTTGGCCTTCAAAGGCAGACCAAAAATAGAATTAATATATATATGAAATAATATAGGACCAAGAACAGAGCCTTGGGGTACGCCAGTACGAACATCAACAATTTCGCTGAATTTAGTGCCCAGTTTTACCATTTGTTTTCTATCTTTGAGGTACAATTCAACCCAGTCAAGAATAAAACCTCGAAAACCAGCTTTTCTTAATTTTGACAAGACAATATTATGATCCACTGTATCAAACGCTTTTTTTATGTCAATAAATAATGACGCAGTTTTTTTCTTGTAATTCTGACTATTGTTAATATTAGAGCAAAAATTAAGGAGCGAATCCACTGTAGAATTACAATTTCTAAATGTGTTCCTATTCTTCTTAGGTAGCGAGGCAGAGAGTTCCACTGTCGAGTTATCTGAACAAAAAATTGATGTTCTGAAGCAAGGCAAGGAGTATCTTGGTTGCACTAGCATAAGTAATCTGCGTGAGTGCTTCTTCTGGTACAGAAAATCTGGCTGCCGTATCTGTATGACAGTATGCATGAGGCACAGTGACCTATATTTAAGTAGACTATCAAACGAACATCCGGAAATTTGTTTAGAAAAAGATGAAGCATGGTCTTGTCTTTTTAAGTTGTAAACAAAGCGCGCAATGTTGTTATAAACAACATTCAGTTTTCTCCTACTCTTAAAGTCGGGATTGCAAAATATTTCACATCCGTATAAAAGCAATGGTAACAGAAGAAATGTTACCAGTAGCAACTTAGTTTAAATTGAGTACGTAGTCCACCATACACCTTACTGACAACATTTTTGATATTGGGACTATGATTTAAACGGACTCTCTGAAACCCAGAGAGGTCTTGTACTTTTCGGTGAATAGCAAGCACCTTAGATTTATCAGCATTTAAATGCAAATCATGTCTACGTGACCATTGGTAGATATTGTTGAGATCTTCATTTATAAGGCTGATGGCTTCGTTACCTTGAGTGAGGGAGCTGCTCAGGAGAAAATGGACGTCATCCGCATACATGTGGGTTTGCAGTGTCTTACAATTTTGAGCAGCACGTTAAAGTACAGCGAGAATAAACAAGGCCCAAGAATAGATCCTTGTGGGAGTCCACTGTTCACGTTAATGAATTTTGAGAATTTCTCGTCTGCTTCTACTCATAACTGCCTCTCATTCAAATAGGAAAAAATAAATTTAGCGGAAAGCTTTGAGAATTTAAAATCCTTCTTTGGTTTGTTTCAGAGAACCGAATGGTTGACTGAGTCAAAGGAAAGATTCGAAAAATCTAGAAGCCTTAGAAATGTTAGATAGTTACTATCTAAAACATTTCGAATCTCATCAGCAATAAAAATAAGGGCTGTTTTACAACTTCTCCTCTTTGCATTTTTTCCTTTACATTTGTTACGTTTCCCAACTTTCGTCGATCAATTTGAACCTCGAAAATGCATTAGACATGCTATCTGTCAATTTCTATAAAAGCTGTCAGTTTAGAATTAACGTGTGGAAACCAACAGACAACAAATAAACAAATCCTTGTCAATTGTAATAAACATATCGTAATTCGTTTGTTTGTTAGACACATTGCTTATTGCTTTCCCTAAACAAATTAATACTAATCATTTCCGACAATAGCTTCTTGCTTCAGTGCAGGATGACAAAATGTCGTAAGAAGGTTACACATACAGACGCCACTCGTAATAAACTCAATTGCAAACACGCATATGAAAAAAAAAAAAACACTCCAAAGACGAGCACACATCCGATTCTTAGAGAAGGACTTCCATATCAATCAACAATTCAACAATAAAACATCTTTGAATCAAATAAGTCTCCTGGAAGACATTCAGAAACATTAACAAGATGAGCCGAGTACCGAGTTTCTCTCGTTAATCCCAACATATACAAAGTATACATTTCAAAACAAAGGACAACAAACAACGAAATATACGAGTATATGTAAGATAGGTAAATAAAAAAAAAAAGGATTTTCCCATTTTAGCACCGATTTTTCTCCAGCTTAAAAGGCATATTGCGGAAAAGGAAAAGGAAACGGGGATACGTTAAAGAATAAAATAGGATAAGGAATTTAATGCAGACATCAAATGGGGTGTATCGGGTTAGGACATGAGGCCAACAGATAATTCATCTCCGTCACTTTGTTTAGCTTGTGTGCTGCTATGTCCTCTCCCACGGACAGGGGCCGTAAAAGCATTTTATGTTCATCACGGTATAAAAAAATGTCTTATCATTTAGTTGTCCCCCTGAAAAAGCACTTTTTTTTAAAACCTTCGTTCTGACATCAATGGAAGGAGTAGACAGACCATCGTTATGGAAAATCGTTGAGGAAAATGAAACAACAACAAAAAATAAAGCATGAACCTGGGTCGATTTGAGTCATTTTTTTTAAAGTTTGTGGCCCGACGAGTGACCACCGTAAAGACACGTTAGCGTAACTTCGAGCTCACAGCCGAGTTGCTGTTTTGTTGGATGATTTGTGGCTGTTCAGGTGGTTTGCTGAGTAGGCTTCGAATTGCGACAACTTTGCAAATTATAATAGATACTTTGTTTAAGTGTTTTCTTTATCCTTTTGCTTGGTGCTTGTGGTGTGCTTTTGTCGTTTTTTTTTTTTGAGAAAGAAAGGAAACAACTTATGGGTATGGGCACATAATTATGCCTGGCGCTAGGCTAAAGAAGGCCAAGGCCATTCAAAGCAGGCGACTGTCATTGCATTCTAATTCAAATTTTCCTCACTCATTTTCTGAATTTCTTCGCCAACTTTTCATGTTGCTGCGAATCGAGTGTGAGTTTTCTTGGCACTAGAAATCGATACGTTGTCGTCGCCTTCATTTAGCTTAACACAGACAAAAAGGCGTTTTTATTTTTTATTTTTGTGCCGTCTTTAATTAAGTTATATTCAAAAGTATTGCAACAATTGAATTGGCTCCAGTGACCTGACAGCATTTACACCGAGTTCCTTCTATTGAATAATGAAATTATTTTGGCGTCTTTGATGCGAATTTAAAAGTGACATTCAATTTAACGGCCATTTGGCAGAGGCGTTCACGTTAAGGTGACTAAGACTGATTAATGATAACATCACTTCTAAGTGAGGCTACATTATCAAATAAAATTTCCCCCAGCCATCTATGATCTCGATTAAATACAGAGTCAAAGTGCTAATTTGCTGTCCATTTGCGGAGAGGAGCTTTTACCCGCTTGCAATGAAATTAAATTTAGTGGTGGAGGAGGAGGTGTCATGCACAGGAAACTAATTAGGTCGCATTAGTTGACTGGATTTTCACATGTCGTGACAGTAAATGCCGTGACATTTACTCAAACAATCCGATTCCTATAATTGAGCATATTTAGTGTGATTTTAAAGTCAACCGATGATAATTGAAAGTCCCGCCACACGTCCATTTGGAGGAGGTTATAATAATATTTATTTGTTTCTTTTTTAGATCGAAATCCACAAGGACGACGCGTGACATTTTAAATAGATAGATATCTTTATTTCGAAACTAATTTACAATATTGGGGTTACCACACATTTTACATTACAGAGATTCGATATTAAGCTATCTTGCTACCGCAACATTTATTTATATTGATGAAGTTGAATTTTAATATGAACAAAGTATATCACGAAGGAAAATTCGAAAAAAACCTTCACTGAATAGTTGTAAGAAAAAGAAAAAAAAATATATTTATAATAATAAAGATATAATGACTAGATAGAGGAACGATATGAATAACAATAACATTGAACAATTGTTGACATCGATATTATAATAAATTAAATAAATAAATAAATAAATAAATAAATAGAAAATAAAAAGAATAAATTAATAAATAATTAAGTAAGTTAATAAATAAATATATAAATAAATAAATGTATAAATAAATAAAATAAAAAAATAAATAATTTAATAAATAAATAAACAAATTAATAAATATATATATATATAAATAAATAATTTAATAAATAAATAAACAAATTAATAAATTTATTTATAAATAAATAAATTAAATAAATAAAAAAAAAATTAATAGGTTAACATTTAATAAACGAATAACAAGTCATAAAAGTGACTGAATATATAATTTATTAATTAATTAATTTAAAAACGGATTTTACAGAATATTTAACAAAAAAAATAAGTTTTTAAGAGCACAAATTCGATACAAGAGTATTTTCTACAAAAGCACATTTATTGATGAATCTTTCTGTAAGTTTTTGTATTCCTACAGATATCGCTCTTTTATGCAGGCTTAACGTGGAGTGATGCCAAGGCAGGTTAAGCATCATTTTAAGTAGTTTGTTTTGTGACACTTGTAATTTTTTGATGTGACACTGTGCACAACAACCCCATACTTGGCAACCGTAAAGAAGTATCGATTGGAAAATGACTTTATGTAATATGATTTTATATTCATTTGTTAGCGCAGATTTCCTGTTAACAAATGGGTATAACATTTTTGTTGCTATTCTAACTTTGTGAATGGTCTTAGAGATATGTTCACTAAACGTTAGGTTTGTGTACAGTTGCTCCACTGTACTGCGGCTCCACAGATTTGTATGCTGCTGTTCGGGAGGAGGCAAGGACTTCTTTTTCTGGTTAAAAAAGATGGCTTGCCTTTTAGTACCGTTCAGCTTAATTTTCCATTTGTTGTAGTAGCTTTCAATAATTTTCATTGCATCCTTTAAGTTTGTCTAAACGTTTTGAGGAAACTTATGAGATGAAAATAAAGCGATATCATCTGCAAAAATAGCCGCCTCACACTCACTCAGACTCGAAAAGTCGGATGTGAATAAATTGTATAAAGGAGGTCCTAAAACAGAGCCTTGAGGAACTCCCAGTTTGAAATAAATAAGACTAGATAACGCACTATTGACAAAGACTTTAAAGCAACGACCAGACAAAAAACTTTGAACTATTTTACATAAATACGGAGGAAAATAAAGACTTATCATTTTATATAAAAGACCATTATGCCAAACAGAATCGAATGCCTTTTCAATGTCTAGGAGAATCATGCCTGTTGATTTTCCTTGTACTCGGTTTACTTTAACGAAGTTGCATATTCGGAGCACTTGGTGGGATGTGCTATGATTTGGCCTAAAACCAAATTGTATAGCCGGGTATAGTATATTTCTTCTTCGATAATTTTCATTATGATTTTTTCGTATAATTTACTAAAACTACTCAGCAAACTTATTGGTCTGTAATTATTAGAGTCCTCAGGTGACTTCCCAGCTTTAAGTATTGGTATAACTTTGGCCATTTTCCAAGCATCAGGAAAAAAAAATTACCCTTTCGAGGTAATTGCTTGAGATATATAGTATATTATTAATGCCATCAAAACCTGCACTCTTATTCACTTTCAAATTGTCGACATGAAATTGGATATCTGCCTCCGTAATAAGTGCATTGCTGGGAGTCTCAGCGGTCAACATATTAAACGCGGTTAGAGTGTTGTTCACTAGAGTTTCAGTATGCGTGTCACCTAAACCAGATGAAACACAATAATTATTTGAAAAAGTTTTCGAAAGTACGCCAGCCTTTTCAGTATCAGTAAAAAACAAATTGGAGGAAGTTTTTAACCCAGGGATACGTCTATTTTTATTTTTTAGGATTTTGACTATGTTCCAGAATGGTCTTGCATGTTTTTCTAGAACTTCAAGTTTCTTGTTCCACTCCTTATTACGTTCAAAAAGAATGAGTTTTGAAATTTGTTTAAATGTGCCAAGTTCTCTCGATACACAGGTTGACGATATCTTTGCCAAAATCTCTTTTGAACATTCCTGCACTTAATAATTTCTAGGATTTGAGAAGGAAGCACCTTATAGGAATTCTTAACTACAACTCTGGGCACTGAGATTCTAATTGCATCATGAATCAGCTTATTGAAGCTATTTACGAGTAGATCCACATCTTCTTTACAAGTAGTATTTTGAAGGTCTTCTGGTATCTCACAAGCTTTTGCTTTTATGAACCTGCGGTAGCGCACCCAATTTGCGTTTTTAATATCTTCTATATAATGAATTTTTTCCTTTCCTGAACATCTAAGTTGGCACAGAACGGGATTATGGTCAGAACCAAGATCGCTAAGCGAGATTGGTTGCGTAACCTGACTTGAACAGTTGGTAACAAAAAAATCGAGAACAGAAGGACGACCACGAGAACTGACTGGAATGAAAGTGGGACTAAGAGGGTACAAGATAGAAATCGTTAGCGCGATGGTTAGATCATACAGCAAATTTCCCCAAGCATTTGCTCTTGCATATCCCCAATCTTTGTGCCTACAATTTAGGTCACCTCCGAACAGAAAGTCAATATTGCTACTGAAAAGTTTTCTGAGGTCTCTTTTTAACAATGCCTTGTGTTCAACTATTGTAACACAACCAGCGAAATACACACAGTATATTTTTATAATTTTATTATTTTCCAACCGAACTTTTATGCCTACATTTTCTACTAAATGTGTTTGAACTATCGGTAAGAGCGAATGTTGAATTGATCTTCCTATAAGTATTGCAACGCCTCCTCCTCTTTATTCAAACGATCAACTCGATAGCATTTGAATTCAGACGTGGCAAGATTTTCGTCATGGTTAAGCCATGTCTCTGTAACCAGAGCAAAATCTATGCTTTTGTTATTTAAAAAATTTATAAATTCAATCCGCTTGTTACGAATGCTTCTAGCATTCCATGTTAATATTTTAATTGATCCATCTACCATATTACTTAACGTTACTGGACAACGTGACATTTTAAATTGTTCAACTGGTATTGATATTTTCTTACTTTGATTGCAATACAAAAGATACAAAAAATGAATGAGGATGAGTTATTACACAAGACAACAAACAAAACAACCAAATCGGGGTTATAAAGTCAAGTTTATCTAAATTATGTGGACTTAAATGTAATTTTGCTCACATTTATCTGCGAACATCAACAAAATTGACACATAATACAACCTCTAAGATTATGAATTTAAGATAAGCCAGCGATACAAGAGAATCTTTTACGCTTTGTTGACTTGCGATAGTTGCTGGTGTGTAACTTGTTGCGCACGTAATCTAATTTACATTTATGGACGTTGTATATTTTTCTTGTGTCGAACATTGCCAGATGTCAATGGAGTTTTGGGAAGAAACCACAGGACAAAAGACTCCTCAATTTACAAAGGTCATACGATATCCTTTTATGACACAAAAAACAAGAAGAAAAGACATGAATTTTCGGATGTGTGAAGAAAAAAAATCGCAGATTAATAGAAGAATTCTTTGTGGGGAATTGATGTCTTGCTTGTTGAACCATATCAAGTTGGAGGTTTTTGTTTGCGAATTATTTTGATGGTTGATTCCCTTTAAGTCAAATTCTATTGGAAAATCTTAGAAAATCATCACTGTTCTGCTGATATGGCTTACAGATTGGATGTCAAAACGAATTTTGACTTGGGAACTTATTTTTTTAATAAAATAAATCGATTCTAAGGTGTGCTGTGTGTGATACCATCCTGTTTTTTTTTGTTTTTAACGAACACGCGCGTACAAGGGGTTATGACTACCCTTAAAATAAGGCGAGTGGAAGGGATCAGCAAGGAAATAGGGATCAGTACTGATGCACATTGTTTTTGAATCTCTGCAGATTGTAATGAGTGGGAAATACCGAGCGTGGAAGAGCGCTCCACATTCGTGTTGTACGGCTAATAAACGAGTCTCTCTACTTGACTGAACGACCGAAGTTGAGCTTGAGGGTGAACTGATGATTATTCCTGG
This sequence comes from Orthonevra nobilis, assembly GCA_963555765.1. Classification (NCBI taxonomy): domain Eukaryota; kingdom Metazoa; phylum Arthropoda; class Insecta; order Diptera; family Syrphidae; genus Orthonevra; species Orthonevra nobilis. Next base: position 5,070,023 of record OY743225.1, on the reverse strand, counting down.
TGAGACGGGTGTTACGGTGAAAGTGATAAGAGGGTGGAATGCAGCTGGCTAATGCGCTAGAGCACTGCTTATGGTAGAAGCAAGACACAGACAGGAGACGTTACGACGGTGGTGAAGCGAGTCAATTGACTTTGTAATATTTTTGTCACCTATGAGTCTTAACGCTCGATTTTGAATTCTATCAAGTAGGCTCAAGATGGTCTTTCGAGCGCCTGTCCATAAATGGGAGTTGTATTCCAGTCTGGGGCGTATATACGCTTTATATATGGCAGCCGGATCATATGGGGTAAAGTATTTCTTGCATCGCTTTAGGAAACCGAAACATTTCGCAGCCTTTTTGGCGATAACGGTTATGTGATTTTTCCAACCGAAGTTGTTATTGATACACATACTAAGTACTGAAAGTTTTTCGGATAATCATCGAGGGTTTTCGTTTCGCTTTAGTGACAGAAGACAGCATTGAGTTTTGGAGACATTAAATTCCACTCTATTCATAGAACCCCATGATAGTATGCTGTTAATATCGGAATTAAATGAGTTAATCACACGCTGCCGTTCCATTTCCACGGCCGAAGATGAGGGACGTAAATTTGGAAACGAATATGAAAAACTGAGAGTACTATCATCAGCGAATGAGTGTATTGGATTAGATGTAGCAGACAGAAGATCGCTAATGAAAATTAAAAAGAGAGTCGGTGACAAAACAGAGCCCTGAGGAACACCAGCATTTATATGGTGGATATCAGACTTGGCACCGTCAAACACAACTTTAATTGAACGGCCCTTAAAAAAGTTTATAATCAACAAAAGTGCCGAACTCTGTCATATGCTTAAGAAATATCAAGCGGATCAATCTTGCTTTCATCAGAAAGTTGTAGAGAGTTGTTCAACTTTTCGGTGAGATATACCATCAAATCACCAGAGGATCTTTTGCTACGAAAACCGTACTGCCGATTATTGAGGAGTTTTTGTGTTTCGAGATATTTCATTAGCTGACGGTTTATCAGCGTTGCCGTGACCTTGGAAAACAGGGACGTTAGTGCAATGGGTCGATAGTTGGAGGGAGAAGAAGATTCGCCTTTTGAAAAAACTTACGCAACGGTTTTGCCAACGTTGAAGAGCACCTCTTCAGAAGAATGGGGGGAATACCATCTGTACTGTACTGTTGAAACCAAAAATCGTCCAAGTCCATATCTTCTAATTCGGGCCAAATATAATTGGTAATCATGGCGCCATTCACAGTAACGCGGCGATCGTTATCGTCGACGAAAAAATATGGCCCAATAATGCAGCCGGCATGCAAACCGAACCAAACAGTTATTTTTTGGATGGAGTGATGATTCCTGCAGCAAATGTGGATTTTCTTTCTTCGTCACTGAAGATGATTTTACAATGAAATTCATCACCTTGCCGCATCTTCTCCAGAGCCATATCGGAGAACGTACGTCGCTAAAGCGATCCATCGGCTTGAATTCTTCAGTAAGCTTGATCTTGTTTGTTTGTAAACCAAGATCCTTACGAAAATTACTCCATAATGTGGTCTGAGCGATGCACGATTCTTGAGAACACCGTGGAATTGACTGATTTGGATCATTTGCTATGGACGTCTGAACGACAGCGATATTTTCAACACTTCGACCAACCTGTTATCGCACTGAGACCGAAACATCACACAACGAATATGTAGACTCAAATTTTTGCACTAAACTTGTTATTGTCTGTCTACTAAGACAAGAGCTACGACCGAAAATTGGAGTTACCGCTCTTAAAGTTGTGGTCACCGGCTTTGAATTTCGGTAGAAAACGATGTTGTTCTTTCGTGTACTTTACCATAATGAAAATATTAAGTTTACTGAATAAACTGACAGTGACAGTTCGATGATTAGTGAAGGGTGCGTTCACAAATTAAATTCAAACTTAATTTAATTTGAAAACCCAATATAACACTATTTCATAACTAACTAAAACGTGGAGCCGCTATCTGAATCTTTCAGGTGAAAAAATAATTGTTGCCGTTGATAGCTCCAAGGCTGGTGTACCACAAGGTTCCGTTTTATCCCCTTCTCTCTTTTTATCTTCGCGATTGATCTCTTATCTGCCACATCTAATACAATTCCATGTGCATTCCTGCATCTCCCTCAGTTTTTTAACAGCGCTTTGGAAAGGGCCTCTATGAGCGGAGTGGAATTTAATGCCGGCAAAACACAGTGCCGTCAAACTATTAATAAAGCGAAAAGCAAACCCTCTGCCACTGTCCATGGATGGCACTTGAATTAGTGAAGCCAAAGGACTTTTAGTTTTCGAAATGTGCTGAAGCTGAGCTTTTGTGTTGTGCGAATGATTTCCTATAAACTAGTTCCAGGTCACCTGTTTGCGGGTTAATGTTTGAAAATGTGAAAAAATAACATGTAAGGGAAGAGTGCTAACAATGACAATGCGCAGCTGGTTGGGAGAAAATTATTCGTTCATTTTCGAGGCGTTTTATGAAAGTGTTAATTCTTGTGTTAGACAGAATGGAAAACAGTAGCCGCCGTGGCAAAGTGATCCAAAAAGTTGTGATCATGATGTTCAAAAATATAAATCAAAAATTTTACCTTTAAATATTTTATTAGTGCGAAAAATTTCATTTCAAAATGTCGATTGTTGCTCGAGCTATGCTTGTAGTTGCATGGTCCTGTTTAAACAACATACCTACTTAACTCAATTCATCACTAAGGGGCAGCTCAATATTCAAAGAATCATCGAAAAAATTAGGCCTTGAATGAGAATGCGAACGCTCTTTCCAATGCCCCGGAAGTGAAACTCTGTTCAGACGGAAAGAATCTCTTCCCAAAATCGTCGTCATTGTTCATTGCGGTCTGCAGGAAAAAGCCGATGGACTGGCTGCACTTTCTAAGGAAATATCTTCAAGTCTTTCACTTAAAAACGCTGCAGAGATGAACGTGTAGGTAATGGCCAAAAGCGTGGCACGTCGTCATTGACTAATCAATGTTGATGGCTATTCCGCGACATCTTCGGCCACAGCGGCTATATTTTCATCGGATCGAGCAGTAAAAGTTCTCTCGTGGCCTTTTCTGTAACGTAATGTTGCAATTTCTATGAGTTGAGCGGGTAAATGTCTGTACGTTGAACTTATTGGTGTTGGACAGACGGGGAAATCTTGAGTATTCCGTGATCCCCCGGAATATAGATTTGCATGGCTTTTCGACCTGTTTTCGACATCTTGTAAGACAATCAAAGTAACTTTTTGTCGTACAAATGGTAATTGTGGCATAAGCGTTATATTACATCAACATGACAAAGATAAGTTTTATTCAAACTTTGGTCTCTAATAAAAGTAAAAGTTCATCGCAAGCAATCTCAGCAACATACACATGTTAAAAGACTTGCTTACATGTCAACAAATAAACACGTAGCCGGAATTGAACTTCGTTTCCCGTCATTACCAATTTCACATTACCAACGAAGATGTCCATTTACCTAATTGACCAAAACTCTGATAGATTTAATAGCCGAACGTATTGTTACAGTGACAACAATTTGATAGGATCAAAATTACGATGAGTAGCAGAGCCAAACAATCGAATAAAGGAGACAAAACTAATAAATAAACAATGCTTGGAGCAATGATTTACGAGCAAGGACGAAAATCGATAGAGTTTAAATGAATACGTGTGTAACTACGCCAAACAAGCTATAATATACGAGTTCAATCATAAATTATTCAGCCAACTGTGAGTTTAAGTAAAATGGAACCCTGTTTTTGAAAATAATTTATCTCCCTACATACGAATAGTCGTTGTTTTTCTGTATGTCAAGTGTGGGGACTCAATAACGGCTCGGCAACTATCGAAATATCGATTTTCGAAAATGGTCAAATCCTTGTTTTCTTTTCAATATAAAAAGGATTCAAACAATTGAACTCAATTCATGCTCTCCTTTAAGGATCTGGTAAACGTTCAGAAATTGAACAATTATTGCGCTCCAATTCGTTTTTTAAAGAATCTTTTGGTGCCCTCGGGGGGAATATTCAACAGATTGGTCGTTTCAAAATATATAGCGCCAGCCAAACCTCTAACATGGTGTGAGGAATATAAAACTTTTCCGTCTAGTTCATTGTTGGTGTGTAGTCAAGTTCAAATCTATTAACTAATTGGCTAGGAGGTGTAGAGCGAATGATTTCACCGCATAACAACAACTCAAGGAATCAATGGAAGGCATCCACTTGGGTGGCGTGCATAAGTGAAAATGGACGTCAATCAACTTGAAGTTGAGTAATGGTTGGAGATAATTAAGCATTAAAGTTTACTGAGATGTCATGTTGACGGGAGTGTTCAACTAATAAGGAGAGAAAAGCTTTCTAACCCTTACCATCTAGTAAGTCGATATTAAGGTTCAGTTAGCGTTGGTCTGTTTTTCTTTGGTAATTTGAACCATTCACAAGAGTGCCTTTTACTATGTGTCATGATCTCTTTGAATGGTTTGTTAATTTCAATCTAATTTTTTCTCAGAAGTTTGAACAAAAAGATAAAGACTGAAATAGGGGCAAAGTCCGTGGCACGGTGGTATTCCTTTGTATTAAATAAAAGACACGTTAATAGCAAAAGGGTAAAGTTGTATGAGTCTTACATTGTTTCCTTCATAACACTTGAAAGAATTTGCGATAGGCATATAGTCATTTGCTGAACATGGTAGACGACCTATCGATATGCTGCAAAAGCGTAACAGACACATCAACAACTTGAAAATATGTGCGTTAAAAATTCGCGTCATGACGTCTTCATTGGTAGATGGGGCAATGTTGTAACCGGGTTCTAGGGATGTAGAAAAAAAGTGCCCAAAATATATAGCATATGCAGATGAAGAGGAAAAAATTCGAACTCGATACTAAAAACTCTGATCACAACCCAGTTATTTGCCGACTTCTTTGGTCTAGTCTACAAAAAGGATGCCATACTTATCAAATTAAGAAATCGAACTGGTTACAATTTAGGTCAGAAATTAATGCAAAACTTCGTTGAATAAACGCCAAACTAGATATTATAGTCACTAAGACAGACGTTGAAAGTCACGAATATAATATTACTAAAACTATCGTTGATTAAATCGGAATATGAGTTCTCAAAATTCCTGTAAAAACTATGTGATAAGACTTCCACCAATCGTACCAGAGCTTATTATCACAGAATGAGAAATTTTGCTTTAAGAAGCTGGCAAAGATATCGAAAAATTGAATACCGCATTCAAATAAAGTATCTCAATAAACTGATTTGGAAACATTTTTTACGCCAACGCAACGAAAGTTTGAACAATAAGCTCAAAGAAATTGATAAAAACGCGAAACCTTTCTGGAATATAGTCAAATTAGTTAAAAGTAAGAATAGACAATTACCTTTTCTCAAAAAAGCTGGTAACATCTTTTTTACTGATGAAGAAAAGGCAAATGCACTGGCCCGGAATATTGGTAAGAACCACACTGTGTCTCTTAACATGGGTGACGCAGCAACAAATACATTAGTCAACAGTAGAGTTCAAAGTCTGAATACAGATATTGCTGAAACACCTTGAAGTGCTTATGTTTCCGAGGAAAATATAATAGACATCGTCAGGAACCTTAAGGCATGAAAGGCGGGAGTACTTGATCTCATAAAAAATACATATATCAAACAATTGCCGAGGTCAGGAACTAAATACTTTACGTATATATTTAACGTATGTTTGAAGTTGAATTATATTCCAGACGCCTGGAAAATTGCAAAAATAGTACCTATTTTAAAAGCTGGAAAACCAACTAATTATGTAGACAGCTACAGTCCTGTTTGCTCAGTAGTTTCAGTAAAATTTATGCAAAATTACTTAAAGAGAAACTACTATCATTCATAGATGAACACGGCATATTTCCCGATGAGCAATTCGGCTTAAGGAAATTGCACAGCACTTCCCACAAGGTACTCAGAATATGTAAGCATGTTAGAACTTCTATCTATCTAGAACTATCTGTATACTATTGTTTGATATAGAGAAGGCTTTTGATTCTGTATGGCACGACGGCTTGGTCTTTAAAATGATCCACTCAAATTTTCCGAAATATTTATGTCAAATTGTCCAAATCTTTCTGTCTTCACGTCGTTTTAAAGTGTACGTTCTTAATAGTGTTTCTGATGAAATGTTCGTCCCAATTGGTGCTCCCCAATGTGCAGTTCTGTCACCAATTTTGTTCAATTTGTACACGTCTGATTTTCCAAACTTGCCTCAATGTCAGGCCGCTATCTTTGCCGATGACATTTAATATTTCCTTCACATGAATTCGCTCTCAACATTGAGATGAATCTAAACCATGCGATTCAAATATTGGGAAAATATTTTAACAAATGGAAAATTATGCTAAATGAGGATAAAACGCAAGCCATCTTGTTCACCCGGAAAAGAAAAGCTTGCTTTCTGCCCAGCAGACAACTCCAGCTAAATGGGAAAATTATAGCTTGGGAGCAATCCGTTAAGTATTGAAATTTAAAGAACACATTACAAGAACAATGAACAAAGCCAAAATAGCAATAAATTTAATGTACCCGTTTTTTAACAGGTAGTCATAATCAACGAAAGAAAAAAAAATAATTCGTAAGGTGATCTTTTAGGCACTAATGTTATTTGGTTGTCCAGTCTGAGGTAATATCGAAAACTCCCAAATAAAACGTTTACAAGTGTCAAAAAATAAAACACTTAAAATGATGCTTAACCAACCATGGCACCATTCTACGATGGATCTCCACGAAAGAGCGAATGTTTAATTGGCTTCTGAAAGAACTGACAAACTCAATAGGAAATATTTTTTCGAGCTGTATAATGGCTTATTTATTTATTTATTTATTTATTGATTTATTTATGTATTTATTTATTTTTTTATTCACTAATTTATTTATTTATTTGTTTGTTTATTTATTTTTTATTCGTTAATTTATTTTGTTTGTTGATATACTCCATTATTTATTTGTTTTTGTTTATGAATGTATATAAATGTATTCTTATTCGTTTCTACAAATGGTAAACTCTAATCTAGTCACTTTTTTTTAATTTGCGAAAGTTTTTCACGAATTTTTCTTCCTTAAATGGTTTTTATAGTTTCAATTAATTTTTTTCTATAACATTAAGACAATATTTCTGTTGACAAATACAGTAGTATTGTTTCTCTGAATTGTAAAATGTGCGGTAACACCTACTTTTGAAACATTTATTTCGAATATAATAAATATATTATTATCAAAAACAAAACCGGCCAAGTAGGAGTCGGACTCGCGCAACGAAGCTTCCTTATAAACTTGTAGGTATTCAAGTAGTTCGTCCATCACAGAAATCGAGTCTCGAAGAGCTTTCTCGCTTGTTTGTGCGTAGTACTCATTATAAGTTTCGATTCCGTTGTATCAAAATACGCAGCAAAAACAGCCATATGGTTCTTAATGGATTAAAAAAATTTAAGGAACCGTGGACATTAATATTTGGAATTATTACCTTAACGTTGTCAAGAGAAAAAGGGTGGTGACAGACAGATACAATTACGGTTTTCCGTTTTTTCTTTTTACAAACTCTTCACAAAAAAAGAATAAGAAGTGTTGAGTTGAATTTATATTTGGTAGAAAAGAAATTGAGCTAAAGAAATATCAGTAAAAATCATACAACTAAGGCTTGGAGGAAACACTCGATAAACTTGAAGGCTTTATGAAAATTGTTGGATCTAAAACCAACGGAAAATTCAACTGATATGTTATCCACCAATAAAGTGCATTTTTGTTACCAAAGCTGTCAAAGAATTAGAATAAATAATATGCTTGGACTTTATCTTCACATTCTCAACTTTCTGTCTGACTGTCTTTTCTAACAACATCTTTGGTGTATCACAAGGATGCATATTTAACCCCCAAGTTTTTATAATACTTAATGCTCATTCGTTTATTTGCTGACATACAACAACATACATATAGTATATATTTCGCGTTGGTTATTTTTGTATGAGAGATAAATAACAGCTGGGCGGCGAAATTGGTAGAGCTCCTGCCTTTCAATTGATTGGAATAAAATTGGAATATAGTTTGCGTAGATTGTGTAGATGGCTCTACTATGAAGGCATTACACTGACAGTGGGGTGTTTATCTAAATCTTCCAAGCTATCAAAGTTTATATGTTTAACTAATGTCGAATAATATCCTGCGAATCAGGTGAAAACTATTAGGTCGATATCAAAAATCCTACGTCCCATTACTTAATCCACTCAAATGTATTCTTGTATAGAAATTTAAAAAAAATCGATTTTTTTTTATATTTTCAAAGTTAAACTATTCAAGAATATATCTACAAGATGATTTTTCAAAATTCAAATTATTTTCGGAGATATCGGTATTTAGCTGACCCGGCATCCGGCCGGAATTTTAGGGATTCTCCGTCTACCAGAATCCATATTTCTCAGTAAGACCTTTTGTCCTTTGTATATAATGTAATACAAGAACCCAAGGTGACTTCGTGCTTTTAAAAATGATGGAGCGTACGGGAACGAAAATTGGCTCGGAGGCTCATTCATTTGCTGTGAAACGAGGCAACGCCGGAATTGACCGCTCCGAGATACGAGCATCCAACGCATCAAAGGAGGTCAGAGCTGCTCGATATAAGGAGAGAAACGCGGAAAATATTTTTTTCAAAGTCGAAGAAGGTCCGATGTGTGAAGCAGGAATGGCAGATTGAATAAATGAAAGTCTACAATATCATTTCATGACTTAAACTGCGAAAAACTTTACGCGAAACTTTAAACGCGTTTTTCTCGAAACTGTTTTTTTAAAACAATACCCACGATTTCTCAGGTTCTACTGGAACGATTTACCTGAAATTTTTTGAGACTCTGGAAATATCCCAATCCTAAAATTTGTATTTTTTTTTTTTGAATTCGAAACAGCCAAAAAAGTGGTACAAATATTGTTTCTTCTTTCAGGCAATCGCTATTTTGTGAAAAAAAAATCTTTCCAACTTTTCCGTAGTTCCAGACATTGCGACATTATTCTAGATTAATTATCTTTTTTTTGTTTGATTTCAGATTGCTAGGAGGGTTGAAATCGTGCATATGGTTACGCGCCAATTTTTTTAGACCCCCACTTCAACAACTGCTAATTTGTGAGATTTTCAGCTTTTTTTTTTGTTTTTTGATTTCTTTCTATTTTCTTGTTATGTTAATAAATACCTTATAAAAAAATGGACTTAACCCCTTAACTCATAAGGGACTTCAGAAACGGAGTTATAGTTGATTGTATAAATAATGATTTTAAATTAAAAAAAAATCATCAATTGCGGTTAACTTAAAATTCAAGTATGCATTCGGATTGGGTAGATTTTACGAGCAAGAAATGATAGCACTGCTGTAATTCGTCGACTATCTTTTTAGTCTTCACAAGGGATACTTGTTACCATAAACAAATAAGCCAAAACTAATGCATCCCTTAAGCTATTATTTAATATTCAGCGTTTATTTTTATATTTTTTTTCATTTCATTTGTTTACATTTATCTTTTCTGCAAAAATTTCATCCATAATAATAAACGTTTCTTTGATGCTACCAGACCCTAATATACGCAGACAAAGATAAATATACATGTTAATAAGTTAAAGAGAGGTTGTACATAAATCCCAGCAAAATGAGTAAGCTTCTTTGCCATTTGAGTTTAATTATTCTTTGGGGAGTTCCCTCCCATTTTATATATATTTATTTCCTTTTTCCTCATTTTACAGCTTTCAAGGAATTTTATTGAGAATAATGCGTGTGTGCACAAGCTGCGAATATTTTTTAAGTACATTTTCCATGGAGAAACATTTCATAAGTTATGTTATTAGTACTGTGACGTGACGCCTTTTATATTTTTTAAAGCAAAAAAAAAGTGGATTGAAGTCTTGAAAATGCGTCACGTAAATATTGACCACAAAAGTACTCAAACATTAAAAGGCAACCAATAAAACTTTGAATAAAAGAATTTGCGTTTGCTGGACACTCCACAAGATCACCATGAACGATACATCCCCACACTCAGAATGCATTCTGCAAATAATTCCTTGAGTTCAAAGCTTAAGCATTCGGGAAGAAGTTCTGTGATGAAGAATAGGGAGCGCCAACTTTTGTGTTTTTTTTTTTTTTAGCTACACTCAGTTGCAGTGACTGCTTTCTTCTGGGTTGAATCCCGTGGGGGAATTGTTTGGTCTCCGTTTTTCAGATAGCTTTATCCAGATGGAATAAATTACGTACAAGAGTCTGCTGGATATCACTTTGCATTCAAAAACTTTGAATTGAGATTTGATGTTTTTGATTTCGAGAAATAAAAAAGTAAAAGTTGAGCTCAGTACTTTAGTTTAATTCAACCGAAGCGTTTAAGGACGCGGGTACCAATTATTTGCAAAACTTGGATTTTCAGTTACAACACGCTATTTTTGTAAGTCACATTTTGGCGTTATTAGTAATTTGTCTTTTAATAAACATATGCCAGACTGAAATTTATATTTACTTTTAACAAAATAGCAACACAAATCGTCGTCGGTTGTAAGAGACCTTTATTTATATGCATTGAGACGGCATGTTGAAGTTAACAGAACGCGCATTACCCTTGAGTGTATTTTTATATAATTCATCCGCCATATTCATGGGCATTGGTCGAGCATTTGAGGTTTCCTCCTTCCGCACATTTTACGTTATTTTGACATGAAAAGTGGTTAATCCCACCCACCTGCAATCCGATTACATACACTGTGTGAGCGAAGGGAAAGTGTGTTTAACACAGTCGGGTTATGGTGTCAATCGAAGACAGATAAAATGCTAGTCGCAACAAACAGAAGTAAACCATTGATTATTGCCAAATTTAAGGACCCTTAAGTTTAACTGCTGCTGAATTTTTAGTTTAACATTAGAACTAAGTTCGTAGTTCGTTCACTTCGTAAATCTATAACGCCGAACTGCGGATTATGTAGTGCACTTCCCAAAGATCTTTCCCTCGAAGACCCAGCACAATATCTGATATTCTCGTATTGCTGCAATGTGCAGTCCAGTGGGTTTTCAGAACGCGCAGAAATTTTATCGAATCTTCGAAGGTCGAAATTAATCTATACCATCCTGGCCAAAAATTTCCCGGAATTTATTCAGAAAATTAAAAATACAAGTTTATTCATCTAAATCTATATTGTCCCCTTTAAAGTAATCCCCATCGAGTGCAATACACTTATGCCAGCGCCTGATTCAACCCTCGAAACTTTTTTAATAATCGGTTTTCAGTATGTCTATCCAGTGCTTCCTGCGATTTTCGATTACTTCCTCTCGGCTGCTGAAACGAGTTCCCCGTAATGGTTTTTTAACTCGATTGAACAAAAAGAAGTCTCAGCTCAGGGAGCCAAACCATGCGACGGTGGGTTATCATGGTGAAAAATCCACGACTTTTCTGCCCACAATTCTGGTCTCTTTTGGCGAATTGCTTCACGCAAACGTCTCATTACGCCCAAATAACACTCGTTGTTTACTGTCTGGCCTTCTGGAAAAAATTCATGATGCACTACACCGTTGTAATCCATAAAAACCGTGAGCATTGCCTTCTTTTTTGACTGAAAACGACGTGTTTTTTTTATTGTCTCCGCTCATTTGGTAAACTCTTCACTTGCCTGATGTCTGGATTGCTTGTCGTACTCATAAACCCACGTCTAGTCTCCAGAAATGATCCTTTTGATGAATATTTGATCGAATTCAGCCCCGCAAATCATGTCTTTTACGACGTCCATTTCATTTTAAAAAATCGCCAACACACACAGAGATAGACGTACACTTGCCTAATTAACTTTTGTAAACGTCAAGCTATGACGCTAAAATTTGGAGAGAATGTCAACAACAACAGATGTACCAACTTAACAAAAAAAAGCTGAAATCGGAACGATGGGAGCGTCACACGGTGGTTATTCCGGGAAGAAAAAGGAGCACCCTGACTACTTAAAACTACAGCAGCATAAAAAAGGGTTTGATTACGTTAAGAATAAGTAAAAGATAAGTCTCGAGTGGTGTGAGTGAAGTGAAGCTAGCTATTTATAACCTGAAAGAGTATTTTTCGAGTTTTATTCCGTTAGCATTGTTCATTGGTATTTGCAAATAAATGACTATAAAAAAAAGTTTGGTCCCAAGATTGATCCGTGAGGTACCCTTGCTTAAAAAATCGCAGCGCGGCGCAATTATTTTCAATATCAACTATTCGTGATCTGTAGATGGAACACCATTTTCTGAGCTTTTTCCAAAACTAAAAACATATGTAGATTTCAAGGTTCCAAGAGTGTGAAGGCAGAGAAGGCTGAAAAGCGGAACAAGACGATATTTCCTTATTCAAAATGTTCTCCTAAGTCATCCAAGATTTAAAGCATTGCAAATAAGCAGCTTCAAACTCTTGATTGGAAGTAAAGCAACAAGGAATTCAGTCACATAAGCCATGGAATCCTAGTCTTTGTTTAAGAGTAAACTTATGTTTTCCTGGGATAAATGAAATTCAAATTTATCTGTTTACCATTTCGAAAACGTTTTCAAACAGCATATTAGCTGACAAAAAAAATCCATACATTTGAGTTGATGACAACGCATAATCGATTTTGTAACAAGATTCGTGCAAATTAAACAAATTTGGAAACATTTTCATTACGCAACCGTTAAATACCCGCGAGTCCCAAATCGCCCGATGATAACACTAGCCCATCATAATCCTCCAAAAACTCGATAAAGACGTCCGACGAACTCGCTACTTCATACACATACACAATGTTGTATGCTTAAACATTATGCTGGTCCAAATTACATCGTGAAACACCCCGATGGGCAGAGAGTGGGAGCATCAAAAACGTTGAACATGAGGGGATTGACCCTTCGACGAGTTTATATGCTTTTGCACGTACGTACACAACTCTCCAAAGTAACATAAATAATAACAAATATTTATTTATAGCCTCTCGACTTACGAGTACCTACATCCGATGCCAGCAGGATGGCTAAAAAGGTGAACAACGAACATAAGGGGGTCGACCGTCCACCCTGTGCTGTGCTGTGTGCGTGGCATACGAGTACCAACAGTGGGGTAATATGGTATCTACAGCCACGTGAATACAAAACGTGATATCAGATACTTTGTTGAACATGGTGTGTCGCGTCCGACGGTCGGTTGGATGGACGCTTACCGTGGACAAGTGACATTCCATTATAATGTTACTACGAGTGCAGGTGATAATCGATTAATTAAAAACACGCGCCCATCAGTGATACCCAATTAGGTTCATTTAGAGCATGTTTCCGGAACAGATTTGATCGCCTTGATCCGATGTGTTTTACGAACGCGACTATGGCTTGTTCTCATGGACTATGCGATATCTCGTTGACGTAACATTTATAAAACTAGCAATCGATGCACATATGCCTTCAATGGCTTCCAAATCGTTAGTAATTTGCTGTTACGCTTACTCACACATTAGACTCGAGCTAAAAAAACCATAAATGCCCAATCTTCACATCGATTTCAAAACCAATCGAATATAATCATTCGAAGATTGAATAGGATCAGACCAAAAGACCCCCCCCCCTGTGTTTACACTGGCAACAAAATGATTGCTTGATTCACTTGTGGTGCGGGGCGTATTGCTTTGGACACAGCAAGATGTAAATATTTAGCTACCCCAACCGCCAACGCGTTGTTAACTCGAAACCAAATGACCGGATAGCGGCGGCGTCGGTGGCGGCGGCGGCGGCCGAAATCAATTTAACACCTTACCCGACCGCACCGCCTCCCCTGTTTTATTTCCATTAGCCTGACGGTAAGTCTTCCTTTTTTATTCATACTAGCCAACCGGAGTGTTGTTTATTGCAACAAAAGTAGGCTGATAATGATGAACAGAAATGGGCAGGCCATTAAGTTTGCGCATATTGTTCCTGTCCGCACAGCGGCAGATCAATAGGTGCGGGGGGAACAACATTGCTCCAAATTAATCGTCATTGACATCGAATGGCTGATTTTTTTTTTGTTTTACTGGTACTGGTGAGAAATACGGGTGCTAATTGATTTATGGGAGAGGGCGGGAGACTTGTACCTATCTAGAGGTGATAAATAATAGATACTAGAGGGTGCGTTCCAAATAAATGGATTGCCAAGTTTATGGCATTTTATCGCGACGGGAAGGAAGGAAGAATTTATGAAACAATCTAAGAAATTTGTCATGTGTGTACGTATTTACTTAGAAATTCAATGAAAATGTAAATAAAATTTAGAAACGAATTTCTCTGTCGGTGTTTGGGCGATATAATTAAACAGGATTTAAATTAAGTGTTGCTGATTTTGTTCTTGCATAAGCTCATGGGTATGATTTAAAAAGAAAAAAGGCAACAGATTTGGAGGCGTTCGTCCCACATTGAAGTGGATTTTCATGCTGGGTTGCTGTGGTTTTTCCTTCGTTTAGCCGAGACTAATATGAGGCCGTTGGCTTTTTACCATTACGAAGGCATCATTCCAACTGGGCTAATTTATTCAGCTTTGCCCTTGTGGCATTTCGGCCAAGAATATAAAATATTTTTCATGACATTTTGACTGTTGCCATGAGTTCGGTGCGTATACACATTTGTTGGATTCCTTTTTATTTTTCGTTTTGAATTGGCGCATTTATATAAGGGTGGATTAAATAGGATAGCGAAACTTCCCACTTGCATGTTTTCGACTTGACCTTTGAATATCAAGATTTCACATAAGCTGTGCGTTTTTCTTTTTGATTTTTTTGTTTCCAAGAGCATTTACGAACAGGAGCGGTGAAGTCGTGACTTTGTTATTTGGAAATAAGTTGAGACTTTAGATCCTGAGCGCAATCATTGGATCTTTTGTTAAATTTGCTAAATTAAAATGTGATTTGAAGGTAAAAAATGTAAAAGATTTAAAAGGTGATGGGAGCTTATTCGGAGCTTGGTAGGTGCAATTGCTTATTGGACATGATACTTGATCAACAAAAAGTGATAGTACATCCGTGAGTAGTTTAAGGTGGTATTCTATAGTCTAGAAATTTAAAAAAAATCGATATTTTCTATATATTTAACTATTCAGGAATATACATATCTACAAGAGGATGTTCCAAAATTCAAATTATTTTTGGAGATATCGGTATTTTGCTGACCCGGCATCCAAATTGGTTCGGCCGGAACTAATCGAACAAAAGACATAAGGGATTCTCCGTCTACCTGAATCTATATTTCTAAGTAAAACTGTTTGTCCTTTGTATATATTGTAATACAAGAACCCAAAATGACTTGTTTCTTTTATATTTAATGTTCACTTACGTAGAGCTGCTAACAGTTAAATTCTAACCTTCAAACCACGCTGTGAGTGAAATAAGAATATTGTGAAATATTTTTTTTTTAATAAAATGGATATAAAATCCTCAGCGCAAAGGATTACGCGTCCAGATCGACAAACAAAAAGGCTTATGGGAATGAAAATTGGCCCGGAAGTTCATTCATTTGCTGTGAAACGAGACAAATACGAGCATCCAACACATCAAAGGGAGCCAGAACTGCTCGATATGAAGAGAGAAACGCGGTAAATAGTTTTTTCGAAGTCGAGCAGTGGCAGATTGAATAAATGTAAGTCTATAATATCATTTCATGACTTAGACTGCGAAAAATTTTACACGCAACTTCAATCGCGTTTTTCTCGAAACTGTGTTTTTCAATACAATACCCCAGATTTCTCAGGTTCTACTGGATCGATTTACCTGAAATTTTCAGAGAGTCTTCTTTATAGACTTGTCTATGTCTGGAACTATCCCCACCCCCAAATTTCTATTAATTTTTTTTTTGGAAATTCGAAACAGTCAAAAAATGTGGTGCAAAAATTGTATTTTTTTCAGGCAGTCGAAATTTTGTGAACTTTTCTGTAGTTCCAGACATTGCGACATTATTCTAGATTAATAATCTTTTTTTTTTTTGGTTTTAGATTGGTAGGAGGGTTGAAATCGTAGGTATGGTTACGTAGGCTGCTAGATATATTTCTGGCCTAGGCAACACTAAGTGTTGCCAGGTGCAATCTGACATTTCCATTGGAAAGTTTGACATTTTTTAGCATAACAACACTCAGAACATGTTGTCATTTAATCGTGAATTGTTTTATTTACAGAGACTTGAAAAATTCATCTCGGCAAAAAAATGGAATTAACCCGTGAACACTTTCGTGCGATCATTTTTCACAACTTTCGACGTGGATTATCACGACAAGAGTGCATTGATGAACTTAAATCTTTGTATGGCGATGAAGCACCATCCTATGGTTTAATGAGTTCAGTCATGGCCGACGCTCGCTCAAAGACGAATTCCGTAACGGTAGTTCAAAAACGGTTGTGCTAGAGAACTTTGATGCCGTGCGTGAACTTATAATGCAAGATCGTCATGAGATAGAGGCACCCCTGGGCAATTCTCCCACCAGCATACATTCGATATTGCTAAAACACCTGGCCGTTAAAAAGTTTTGTTCTCGTTGGATCCCTCACAATTTGACAATCGCTAAAAAAACGGCTCGTGTCGATTGGTGCAAAGAAATGTTAAAAAAATAAGATCGCGGTGCTTCAAAAGACGTTTATAAGATTGTTATAGGTGACGAATCATGGATCCATGCATATGAGCCTGACACAAAACAACAATCGACCGTGTGGGTCATCGAAGACGAGCCAAACACAACAAAAGTTGTTCGTGGAAGAAGCACTCCTAAGCAAATGGTTGCCTGGTTCTTCGCCAAAACTGGTCATGTGGCGACTGTTCCGCTTGAGGAACGTAGGAGGGTTAATTCTGAGTGGTACACCACAATTTATTTGCCTGAAGTCTTCGGAGAAATTCGACAAACGAACAAGAGAAGACGAATCATTGTTCACCATGACAATGCGAGCTCTCACACATCGGCTCAAACCAGCGCCTTTTTGACCGGCCAAAACGTCGAATTGATGAGTCATCCGCCGTACAACCCTGACTTTGCACTCAATGAATTCTTTTTACTCCCGCACATGAAGAAAAAAAATGCGTGGTCAACGATTTTCGTCGCAGAACATGCTGTTGAAGCGTTCAAAACCCATGCTTTGGAGGTGTCTCAATCGGAGTGGAAAAAGTGTTTCGACAACTGGTTTGAGCGCAAGCAAAACTGTATAAATCATGTAGAAAAACAATAAAACCACTTCTGATGATAAATATTCGCATTTTCATTATTAGGCCAGAAATATATCTAGCAGCCTATGTACGCGCTAATTTTAGAAATTTTCAACTTTTTTTACTTTTTGATTTTTTCCTGTATTCTTGTTATGTTTGTAAACAACTAACTAAAAAATGGATGCTAAAAAAATTAATTGCCTTTCTTTTATGACACTTCACAAATTACATGAAATTCATGCCTCTAGACTATAATACCCCCTTAATATTAATGCATTGATGCAGCGCAAGTATGAGCGCACAGCAGTAGAAAGTAGTAGAATAATAAAGTGAGAAGTCACTCGTTACGCTGAAAACAAGTGATTATTGAATTAAATTGATTCAAAAATATTTGTAATTGTCAGAAAACTTACTTTCTTCAATTTTCGAACTGAGCCTAGAAATTTGTAATTTTGCTGTTAGACATCACAGGAGTCTCAAATAAAAAAATCCGTTTGAAGCTTTCAAACTTCGTAATTATATTTATTAAATTGCAGTTTCCCCGTGGGCTTTCACACAGCATCTAAATAAAAAGAGCATAAGTTTCGGAACAGCAGCGTCGGCATTACGATCAAAACAGGCTGCTCTCCCCAGAAAACCCTATCAGTTTAGAAAAACAAGAACAAAAACGGTAACAAGAGCCAAAGTGTTGGAGTTAAAGCTGGACAGTGACAATGACATGATGTATCGCATTCCAATTATAGACGTACTCCACGAACAAGAAAATTCCCTCTTATCAGAAACAGTTTCTATATCAGTAAAGTTAAGTAAAATTATGCTGCTTGAAATAATGAGTTGTCTGCAAGATGATATGATTAATCGACCATCTTTTCATCATGGCACGCTGATGACTTGGTTGAGTTCAGATTGACACCGAAAATAGAGCAGGTCATATTGTTTCTGGAAATCTATTTTAAAAGATTGAAGCGTTAAAATTATAAGGTATAAGGACCAAAGGTAGACTTCTAGGTTTCACCCACATTTTGAACTTCAAACTCGATTAAAAATTCCACAACGTTGACTCTCGTGTCCTGCATTTAAGGTTCGACTCAAACCAATCAAGCACAATAGAAACCAATACGATGTTATTTGTTTAGAATAATATTTTAATGAACAGTATTAAAAACGATGAAAATGTCTTTAAACAGGCCGGCATACTATTTTTTCAAATCAAACAATTTTCAGGTGAGCATCTTCTATAGAATGTCATTCACGGAACTTTCATTGCATATTTGAAATACAATTATTTTAAACAATTGAGTAAATAAAAAAATATCACATGTTAACTCATATTATGAAAATAAATACATGACAAATCGTATTTTTTGGTGAATTACTTTGTTGCTTTATCGTTCACATCAAAGGAAACAGGTGCGTGGCTTTTGTTGGATATTTCCTTACAAATTAAAAGTAAATCAATAAAATCGCAGACGACGGTAGCGATTGACTAATGGTTCGTAGACACGGTCTGGACAACCACTTTTGTAGAGTACAGGAAGAAATTATGATTTATAATAGCAAGACTCAGCGGAGACCACAAACAAATTTATGAAAAACTTGGAAAACTTTTTGTTCTTCAAGTAAAGTTGAAAGAGAATTAATTTCATATTTATGCACAGAGGTATATATTTCATAAATATTCGATGAAAATCGGGAAAACTATTGAAATTTACTGTCAAAAGTAATTGGTCCTTCGTGCCAGGATATCAAGAATTTAATGGCAAACTTAAAAGAATGAAATAAGGTAAAAACGCTTGTACAATAGTAATAAAAAAAAATTAAATTAAATTTCAGGGTGCAGACCTTTACGCGACAACACGACATTTCGTTTTATAGTTCTGACGAAGCTGAGATTGCTGACCAACCCGTAGCAACACTTGATGCAATAGAATAATTTCCGATGAGATTGTTTGTAAATAAAAATAGGAGTGCCATAATAATACGCGGAATTGTTAGTCACTTTTTCACGAGTGCGTGTCACTTTGTTCTCTGATATAGAAACGCCACGACAAATGCCTGACCACCGACAAACTGTCTCCTGGGTGCTGGTTTCATTGACAAACGGCACACGACTCACAACAATGGAATCGTGCAGCGATGGCAATAAATATTCACTAAAGAGCATTATGTAAGCCATTTTCAGTGAATGAGGTAAAAAGCATCCAGCGAAGCGTAGCATTGCTTGTCATATATTTTTTATTTATTGCGGCATTTATTTGGTAATGGATTTCTAAATAAAATCTAAGCTCGTTTTGTTGATTGTGATTTAAGTGTGAAACAAGATGGTGTATGATTTGGGTCTGGCTTTTGACCTGACCAAAAAAAAAGATTTTAAAATCAACTAGCGTTCACAATATTACATGGCAACTCTGGTAAATAGGTTTCCTGTTTTCTTGCTTTTATTTCGAAAACACGTAAGTCTTCATTAGTTCATCTTTATTTATATTTAATATGAATATGAGGACCTACTTCTTTGAGCATCCTTCCTTCCCCGCATTTCATCATCAATAAAATCTTATCTCGGGCAGGAACGAAGGAAGTAGAAACATATACAAACATAAATACACTGCCCTAGGTGAAAGCATTTTCCAAGAAATGACTCCCCCAAAAATTGCGAGAAGCGTTCAATGTTTTAGCCGGAGACTTTCGTTCCCAGCTGAATGTACGTAACAGAAATTTAAGTCTTTAAAAAGTATGTGCCTAAAACAAGCTTTAAGTGATGAGGCTACTGTACACATAAGTTGGGTAAGTTCCTTGTACTGATTTAGCTTTATTGTTTGGCTGAGATTGTAAAAAAATTGAGGGCCCAACAATTGCGTGCATTAACACAGATTTATTATAGTCGGTGGAAAATTTTCAACAGAATTCAAGGAAAGAGGTTTCAATGCTCACTGTTTTTGAATACTGGAAGGTGATTTAAAAAATCCGAACTTAACATTTATTGTAAATTGAAGTTTTTGGCTGAAATTCATTTCGAAGTTCGCTTGAAAAATAAAAAACTGTCTATTTCAGCTACACGAATTCTGACATATTTAGCGTTTAGGGCAAAGTGCGCCGAACGTGCGTCTTTAAGGATTATAAACTTGTTTCATAAGAACACTTAATAGATTTTTGAAGATCCTAGAAATAATTATTCAGTCAAAACCGATAGAGCTAATTTAACTAAGATTAACTATGCAATTCGTTCATTGAAATCAGTTCGGCGGATAAAAAAAGGCAATGGAAGAATGAGAGCAGAAAACCGCCTTGAAACCAAACAATCTCTACGGACTTCAAATCGCGAAGATATGCATTTAAAAAGTGATAATTCCGAAAATAAGGTAAATTTTATGCAACGTCCAAATCGGTTGTTTATGGTCAAAAACTGGACCTCAATTTTCAGAAAAAAAAATAATTACATATTCTGGAAAGTTTAAATATTCTGTTAGGCAAGAGTTGAAGCTTTGAAGATTTTTTGGAGTTTATTTTCGCGAAAATTGGGGTGTTTCATTTGCAGTTTTGATACTTTCAATTTTTTAAAATTGATGCTCCAAATTGAATGGACAATATACTATTCAAGTGGCCCAAAATGCATCACCCTATGGTAAGATGCCTTATTTTTTTGGAAATGGCAACATCTTCCAGTAAGGGTTTAACTCTTTTAAAGCCAATTTATGCAGGATATAGGAAAAAAAGCGTCAAACCGTGAATCTCCCAAAGCTCCTAACAATTTTTCGTCAGTAATTTTTGCACAACGTGAATTTTGGTGAGGTATTCCCGGCCTTCAGTTAGGAAATCAGCTGCTTCCCCCTAACAAACTGGAATACTATTGGATAGAAAAGGTGATTGGAACATTTCATAACCATTTGACAAGAGTTCGAGAATTTATCGCTCGAAAGAATCGCAGACACGCTTGAAAATGTTGATCAAAAAAGCCTAATTTGTTGGTCATAAATAAAGGCGGTTGGTTGGTTGGTTGGTTAGGGTGAGCTCTAGTTTGGCTCGCTGTGTTCCCGTATTTCCTGTTTGGAGACGATTTTGTTTAAAGTGGGAGAGTTGTAGTGGAAGAGGGGTAATATCGGAGGGATTACTATGGAGTGTCTTGATTGGATTTTTTTTTAGATTAAGATGTTTTTATTTATCGTCCAAAAATATTTACAATCGTGACTTAAAATTAGACTTATAACTAAGGTAAGGTTTTGTCGGCTCAACAATAAGGGCCCGACTTATTTCATTTGGTATTTTATACATAATATTTTTTTTTTACAAAAACGTATAACAATGGCGACTTAATCTTTTAGGTGACTATATGCAATTTTCCAAACATTTTGAAAATTTTTGTTTAAGAATTTTTTTTTAAAAAATTTATAACTATAAAACTAATTACAGGGTCCTAACCTCTGTAATATCGGCTGTCAGCTTTTTCGTAAAACGAAGTCTCGTAGCAGTTTACGATGTCCTCGAATCTCTCGTCGATGATCGCTCTTGGGCTGAGGTACCTCAGCGCTGGCTCTAAGGTCTGCTGGCTGATGTTCCTGATGTCTCGGTTTGGATGGTCCTTTAGTTTGTCCAGTATCCTTCCGGAAAGCTGTAGCATGTATAGATCGATTGGCGTTATGCCAGCATCTTCATACAGCTTCGTGTTGCTGAAGTATTTCAGCGTGTCCGGTTTTCGCCAGAGTCCTGTACATGACCGAAGTATCCTTCTTTCCATGAGTCTGATTTTCTTCATGGTTGTTGGTGACACCGTGAACCATATTGGGCAGCCATAAGTTATTACTGGTCTTATGAGCTGCTTGTAGACCAGTAGTTTGGTTTTCTTGCTTAACCCGTTCCTCTTCCTCAGCAGTGGGTTCACAAGATGTAGAGCAAAGTTGGCCTTCTTCATCACGTTGTTGGCATGGGCGTTAAATCTGAGCCTCTCGCTGAAGTTGATTCCCAGGTATTTTGTCGTGTCCTGTGGCACAATTTGTGTGTTGTCCGGGAGGATTAATTTGATGTTGCGACAACGTGCTGCAAATTTTCGTCTTCCTCTGGTTGCCGTCGTTGGTGTCCTGAAACAGATGAGTTCTGTTTTGTTGCTGTTGACTTTGAGTCCCCACTTTAAGTAGTAGTCAAAGAGCTTCCTTATGTGGTCCTGGATCCTTCTTGCTGCTATGGTTGGTGAAAGTGATGCTGCGTATGTTATGGAGTCGTCCGCATATAATAGGGTTTTTGTTTGAGGATCGTTCTCTGGCTGATCTGCCGTATAGATGTTGAACAGCGCTGGTGCTGTTCTTCCTCCTTGCTGGACACCCCCTCTTAGAGGCTTCATGGATGAAGAAGCATCAAAGATCTGAACAAAAAAGAACCTATTTGTTAGTGAACTGAGGATTATTCTTACCAAATGTCTGGGAAATTCCATTTTCAGCAGCTTGTAAATGAGGCCGTTGATCCAGACACTGTCGAATGCCTTCTCGATGTCCAACAAACAGGCAACAACTGTATCCTTTTTGTTAAGTCCCGCGGTGATGTCATGGTGAAGTTTAAGCAGTGGATGAATTGTTGAGTGCTTTTCTCTGAATCCATATTGTTGGTCCGGAATTATCTGCTTTAAGTGGCAAACTTTGTTTATTTGTTTGAGCAGTACCGACTCTAGGACCTTTCCTACACAGCAGAGCAGTGATATTGGCCGATATCCTTCGATGCACGTTCTGTTGATTTTCTTTGGAACTGGAACAACTTTACCTATTTTCCACGAGGTGGGAAAATATCCGTTGTTTATACAGTTGTTGAAGATGATGGTGAGCAGTAGGATCGCAACGTTCGGCAACTTTTTTAATAAAAAGTTGGAGATACGATCAGGACCAGCTGATTTTTTTGAGTTTACACTCAAAAGCAGCTCCTCTACTTCTCCTGCATTGGTGAAAATATCGTTGTTGTTGGGGAATGTTGCCGTATTATCACTGCTAAATGTTGTGATGCTGCTATGGTCGTTTGAGAGTTCTTCGACCTTTTCGTTGACCTCTGCTAGGAATTCAGGAAGGTGCACTGGTGGTCTTTCCGTGAAGTTTTGCTCAAAATGGCTTGCAAAAGCTTCTGCCTTCTCCATTGGCGTGGTTACCTCTTGGTCTCCATTCCGCAGAATGTCCGGTAAATTATTCGATTTTCCGACTATCGAATTAATTTTCTTGAAAGTGTCCGGTCCTGGTTTTATTTTTTCCAGTTGACTCTGGAACTCTTCATCCGTGTGGTGTTTGACTGCTTGCTTGAACATCACGTTGATACAGTTTAGCTGCGATTGGACACTTCGGTACTCCTCGTTCACTGTGTTCCAGGTTCGTTACAAGATCCTTTGTAGCTTCTTCCTTAGTCTTTGTCTCTGAGCGTATATTGCTTGGATGTGTTGCGGCAAGTTTGCGTATTTGTCCTTACTGGTTACTGGTTTCCTTTGAATGTCGACAGCTCTGTGAACAGTATCATTAAAGTGGCTGATGACATTGTCAATCTCGTTGTTGGAGAGATTTGATATGTCCGTACAGTTTGTGAGATTACTCTCAATGTCTGCGGAAAATTTTCTCCAATCGATTCGTTTGTAGTTGGTGTGAAGGATTGGAGTTGGACGTGTAGTCATTATCCTTCTAAAAAGACGAATCTTAAGTTCAATGGCCATGTGGTCAGAGTCACTTAAATGTGCTAGACAACTATAGTTGCAAAATTCTGGCAGGATATTTATAAGGTTTGAACTAACCAAAAAGAAATCCAACATTGAGGGAGTGCGTGGGAATGTTGGTTGGGATTGCGAGACAGTCACAAATGAGTGCTGATAGGAATTGTGGAGGAGCCAGTTCACTATATTGGTACCCTGCGTTGAGCAAGTGTCGTCTAGCCACATGGTGTGCCTAGCGTTGAAGTCGCCACCAATAACGCAGTAGGTGTGACGCCTGGCTTCTGCGTTAATGATAAGGAGATTTTTGTTAATGTTTTCCTTAGAATTGTTACCGTGAAGGTAAACTGAAATGGCCAGTAGCGTTTCGTCTTCAGACACCTTGATGATGACAGCGGTTGTCTCCATCCTAGTCAATCCAGTAATTTTGTATTTTTCTCCTTTAAAGTTGTTCCTTGTTAAGATGGCCGTTCCTCGTCCTCCAGTTATTTTGTCTTCTCTGTACGTGATGAACTCTTCAGGGCTGTAGCGGTTTCTTGCTGTCAAATTTGTTTCCTGTAAGAAAATAATATCAGGTTTCTTTGACTTGAGGAACAAGTTCAAAGAAATCCTTCTAGCTATAGAGTAAATGGAATTTACATTATATGAAAATATACTCAGCCTATTTATTGTATGCATAGTTCGCATATCAGTTGTCCCAATACCATGGTCTTCGCCTTATCGTCTAGGCTTCCGTAGTTACTAGGTACTACCTTCTTGGCTTTTTGGATCAAGGTTAGTAGATCCGTCCCGAATAATCTCTCAGCGTCACTGAAGATATTGAACTTCGTTGTTGGGTTTGTTGTGTGGGCTGTTGGAGTCCTTTGTTGTACCGGCTTTGTAATTTTTGCTGCTCGTGGTTGTGGGTTTTCCTGTTTACTTCCCATAGCTGCCATATTGGCAAAACTTATTCCGGGTTTTAGTCCTTTCGCAACTGATTCCTGTGCGAATTTGTGTTGCTCCTTCTTTTTTTGTGCCATTTTATTTTTTTCCGCTACCCGCTCTTTGTACTTCGGGCAACCCCGGTAGTTTGCCGGGTGTCCGCTCTTCTGGCAGTTGGTGCAAAAAACCTCCTCGTCCTTCGTTGTTCTTGAACACTTTCCGGGTTCGTGTTTGTTGTTACACTTCACGCATTTGTATGCCATCCCGCAATTACTTGCGACGTGACCAAACTTTTGGCAGTTTTTGCACTGCGTGATCCCTGGGTTCTGCAATTTCTCCCAGTGAACCTTTTGGTTCATAAGAAGTGTTTTTTTGTAGATGGAGGGTAGATCCGCTCCTTTTTCAACTTCAACAACAAAGTTGTTGAATTTCCGCTCTGTTCGGCTCTTGCAAGGGCTCACTTTTATCACTGGAATTCCTTCAGTCTTGAGTTCCTCATGGATTTCCTCAGGTTCATAGCTGAAGTGAATTCCTTTGAGCACAAGAAGATTTTTGCGGTCTTCTTTCGGGGTAAATGTGTTAAACTGGAACTTCCTTGTCTTTAAGTAGTCCCTTATGCGTTCATGCCCTTCTCTTGTTTTCGTCGTTATGACAGATTTATTTGAATTAATGTTGTGAATTTTGTAAACCACATCCAATCCCTTGGTGTGTCTACTTAATTCAGCAACATTAAGGCCGAAACAGATGATTGGAGGCATCAAAGATGCTCTCTTAGTTGCTTCCATGCTGGGGTTGATTGTTGCCTTTGAGGTTGATGGTGTTTTTGTTGTTGTTGCTCCTCTTGATGTTAGTGCTGCTTTTGTTGTTGTTGTTGATGATGCGGTTGTTGTTGTTGAAAAGGCGGTTGTTTTTTTTGTTGTAAAGTCTGTCGGACTGGGTGAGTCCGACTTCTTCCTTTTTTTTGCTTTTACCAAGGTAAAAGCGTCTTCTTCTACCGATTCTTCGCCATCGGTTTCCTTGCAATTCTCAACAATTGTTGAGTTAAGCTCCTCTTCTTCATCAGATGAAGAGCTATCGCCGTCTGATGGGTCTTCTTCCTCCATCAATGTTTCCTCTTCTTCTTCGCCCTCGTCTGAGGAGTATTCAGGCATACTCTCATAGAGTGCGTCGATGTCGGAGAGCTTTTCATGGATTGAGACCATAAACTCTCTCCCGTGGTTGGCTGCTCCGTCTTTGATTTTTTTTATTATGTCTTCGAAGGTAGCGTTAACGCTATCCTTCCTCTTCTCTTTCCTGCCCATTTGGGTTGGGTTTCCCGTTCTTCGGCGTCTTCTTTGTTGGGTTTGGTTGGGTTGGGTTTTCACTTTTCACTTCTGCAGGTAGCCGGCAAGGCGAGGCAGGTAACGTTTTGAAAAAAACTTTTACCTGACCTGGAGAAATGTTCGGCAAAAATCGTTCGGAGATTTTTTTTTTTTTAAAGGATTTTATTAAGTCCTGTAGCCTGTGTCTGTCTGCTTTCGCTGTCAACACTGAACTGTGTGTCTTGATTGGAATGATCGTGAAATCTTTTTGTTCGTTTTGCGAAATCCATGATCTCATTAGTGACCCCAGTATTTTTTGTCGCAGTCTCGCTGTAGCTGGGCAGTGGCAGAGGAAGTGCTCCAGAACTACCTCTTCCTCCTAACACCTTTGGCATGTTGAGTTTTCTGCTAGTTCGAGTCTATGTAAGTGGAGGTTAAGGTTTATATGCCCTGTTACCAGTCCCATCATTAGCCTTAGATTGGTTGTTGGAGTCAGCGGGACGCCTATTTCCTTTACAGGGTTTTGGTGACTGTTTCCTGCTCCTTTCCTAGCCAGTTCGTCCGCTTTTCGTTTCCCGTTACACCTTCGTGTCCCGGCACCCAAGTTAGGCTGACGTCCTTCACTGTTGCAAGTCTGTTAAGTTTGTGTTTACACTTCCTTACCAGTGTCGATACTGATAGAGGCTTTGTGATAGCTTTGATATGTGCAGTACTATCGGAGCAGATGAGTATTTGCTTCTCCCGTTAGAATTGCGACTTCTGCTTGAAACATCGTGACGAATAGTTCAAGATGCTTCGAAACTTCTATCGTTGGATTCGGACAGTAGAACCCTGCCCCCGATTCACTCGATATCTAAGACCCCGTCCGTGTAAATTGTGATAACACCGGGGTCTCTTGTCGTGTTTCCGTTCATCCAGGAAGCTCTGGTTAGAAAAATTGTCTTAAAATTGTTTTTGAAGATGAAAATTTTCTCGTTTAGGTCGCTTTGGCTATCTTGTAGTGGTGTCGTCCTTACAATGTTTACAATTTTCCTATGCCCGGTGTTTTTCCTGTCGTCAAAATGACCCAGTGCCTTGAGTCTTATAGTCACGAGTCCTGCTTGTGTTTTCACTTCTAGTTGTACCGGTGTTATGTTTAGAATTGCTTCGATGGCAGCGGTCGGCGTGGAGTTTTGTGCGCCTATTATTTCAAGGCATGCCAATCTTTGTACTTTAGTGAGCCTGTAAGCTAAATATTTTTTATATCTATCGAGATCCATTATACTATAATGCCGTAAAGAAGGTTTGGTTTCATTACACAGTTGTATATCCAGTGGGCTCGTTTTGGTTTCAGTCCCCAGGACCCTCTTGGCTTTAGTATTGCGTTCCTCCAGGTTTTTCCTCCAATTGAGTTTCTTTTCGATTATCAACCCTAAGTACTTCACGTTGTCTTTGATTTCAAGTTTAGTTCCTCCAATCTCAGGGCATGTGGAAGTCACTAATTTTGGTCTTTTTTGTGAAGAGGACCAAAACCACCAAAAGGACACCATACACTCCTCCACTGTAGTGAAATAATAAATTCTTTTGTTGAACAGATATACTATATTTTATGTAATCAGCTACGGAACTGGGGTTCCCTTTTAAATTATTCAAGCTCGTTATAAATTGAAAAAATAGCAACGCGTCAACATAGACCTAGAAATTGATTGAAAATGTAATTAAATATTATCAACAAAGATTTTTCAAAGAGATCACTAATGGATATTCAAAACCTTTTTGAGGGATTATTTGTGCTGATATTAAATTTTTAATTTCTGAATTAATGATTCAATTGGATTAAAAAAAAGATATTCTGTATTAAAAGTCACTAGATAATGGATAGTACTCCAAAGGCTTTTAAAGCTTAATCGATTTGAATTAACGTTTAACGTTTGGTGCTCGTTTTAGTCTTTGAGCAATTTTGTTTGCCACCTTGCGTAGCAATCAAACATTAGATCAAATTTTGTACGCTACCGCAACAATTGCATATGTGTCATTTACACGTGAGTTTTCCTTAAGTAAAATAAAAATCTCTTATCTTATTTAAGTGAATATGTATTAAAGGGTTGAAGACTCTCTAACGCTAGTTGGTTTGACTCTTAAAAAAACACTAGGCCTCTATATATCAGATGGTCCTTTTCATGTCAGCAAACAAGGTAAATGATTTCAATTGAATTCTACCCATCCTTTTAGGTATGAAAAGATTACATTCTGATTCCCATTATTCAATTGAAAGCAAGCAATTTAATCAGATCATATATGAACTTATGGTATAGCTTTACCATGAAATGAGTTCTAAACACTCTGTTCCATCCTTGTTAGAAATTGGATGGCAACTTCAAAAACAAAAATGGAAGAGAATTACTTAATAACAACTCGAATTGCGGAATAAGGAGGCACACCTTAAATTCTCTATTATATGCGACGAAAAAAAATGGAAATGTTATCTGATCAGCGATGACAAGTGAGTTTGAGGTAAAATTTCACCTGGACGAACCAAAACGCAAAGATCGCAAGTGATTGAAAAAGATGTCTTGAATTCAAATGACTGCAATTAATTCACTGCAGAAGAAATGAATGTAACCATTTCACTGCTAATTGAATGGAGAGTTCTTTTATCAGGCTGGCAACTAAGTAATTGCGATTTTTTTTAGAAAATAAAAGACAATTTTTTCATGGAACGAAATAACTTTATTCTGTAATGTATGGCCCATTTTGAGCAATGACCTTTTGCCATCTTTCAGGCAGCAACATAATTCCACGTTCATTAAAGGAATTATGTTGCGATTTGACATCATCATTATTATTGAAATTTTTACCATTCAAGGAGTTTTGCAAAGATCGAAATAAAAAGTAATCAGATGGTGAAAGGTCAGGATTATATGGTGGAAGTGGCAAAATATCCCAACCAAACTCCAAGAGTTTTTGCCGAGTGACTAAAGATTTGTGTGGACTTGCATTGTCATGATGGAATACAACACCTTTTCGATTGATCAATTCGGGCCGCTTTTCTTCAACTGCATTGTTCAATTTTGTTAGTTGTTCAATGAAGACATCTGCATTGATCGTTCGGGTAGTAAAAGTTCAAAGAAGACAATTCCCTTGTTATCCCACCAAACTGACAACATAACTTTCTTTTGATGAATATCAGCTTTTGATGTCGTTTGAGCTGGTTCACCTGCTTTCCAATTGACATTGTTTTAAACAACCTATTTTTCATCACCAGTTATCAATCGTTTTAAAAATGGATCATCTCATTACGTTTCTTCATCAAATCGCAGATGTTAATGCGTTGGGTTAAATGATTTTCTTTCAGTTCATGAGGAACCCATATAGCGAGTTTTTGTACAAAGCAAAGTTGTTTTAAGCGATTTTCAATACATGCATGTTATACTTGAAGCTTTTCTGCAATCTCACGTGTTGTACTGTGACGATCCGAATCGAATGTTGCTTTGATTTGGTCGTCATCAACTTCAAAAAGCCAGAGCGTTTTTCAAGTTTGAGTGAAAAATCACCAGAACGAAATTTGGCAAACCAATTTTGACACCATTTTTTTAAAAGCTTCATCACCATAAACAGCACATTGTGAGCTGCGTTTTTTCCGTTCCGGAAATAAAAAAGCAAAATATGACGTAAATGTTCGTTTTGATTTTCCATTTTTCAAAAGACGCCAAACAAAAACTACACAACAGATTAAAAAAAAAATGTGTTTACTGATTGACTGTTGAAGTACCAACTATCAAATAAAAAAATATGTTTGACATTTCGATTATGTCAGCAATCCTAAAAATTCAACTAAAGCCATCTATGAGTGAAAATTACTTAGTTGCCAACCCAATTTATAGTGAGAGAGAGAGATTAAAAATGATTTAGTTATCTTACTGTTTTTTATAATGTGGAACTGATGCAATGTGCACAGCTTAAGCTATGAGTGTTTCCTCGCAGTCTAGGTGGGCATTCACAGGGCTCAATCATCTAAATACTCGCAGCCAATGTTCAATAGCAGTAACTTAAGACACCCTCTTGTGAACGATGATAAGGTTAACAATAGCTGGCAAAAGCATTCGTTTCAGTTCTAGACACTAGCTAAATGAAAGTGTACAATACTAGTTATTAAAGCCTTTGATTTTTTGTCAAACTGGATTCCCAGTTCAGCCAGGACCCGACGACTCGGCAACGAAAAATTGTTTGCTAAGTGAATGTTTTAAAGGGAAATTGGTATCGTATAAGTTAAAAAAAAAGTTTGAGCATTTGTGGTATTATTCTGTTATTAATAAATTATGTAAGCAATTTAAATTAATTTTGAATTTCTTTGAATTGTAATAAGAAAGAAAGAATTTTTGTTTATCGGCTAAGAATTAATCCGTATAATTTGCTGATCGTGATGAATCTTAATTAATATATTAATTAATAATCAATGTAAGACAAATAATAAAAAGAAAATAATATACTGCGCATACAACAGAAACATATTCCTTTCAAGATTGTACGAAATCTCTTTCTTTGTGAGTCTGAGGAGGCAAATTCCCAAAAAGATATTTGGCAAAAATTAAAGAAATATGTGTTTAAAAAATGTCCTGAAACAATTTCAGAAGTTCAAATTGACGATGGTTCTGTGATATATCAAAGTGCAATATAATGTGATAAATTGAACAAATTTTTCGTCGAGTCAATAAATGAAATAACCCGATCTGTGATACACTGTGATTACACAAAATTAATTGAGGAGTGCGATGTAGACTTAAAGTTCAGGTGTAGTAGACGTAAAAACTGTAAGATTTACAATACGACGAATCAATAAAAAATGCGACTTTAATTTTATGAGTGCTAAAATGATGAAAGACGCCATGTGCTTAATTGGTCCGGTGTTTGTAAGAATTCTAAATTCTTCATTGAGTGCGGGTATCTTCCCCCAATCTTGGAAAGAATATCTTATAGTCCCGATAAAAAAGTGATTATCGACCAATAAATATGATAATGTTATATGATTTAAAAATTTAAATTTTTTAATTTAAAAAAAATTGTTTCTATACAAATTCAAGAGCAAAAAGAAAGACAGTGCGAAAAGCACTCTTGTGAAACATGTTTATACTTTATCATTAATGATTGGAGGAAGGAGATTGACGGAAAAAATGTGGTGATAACAGTGTTTCTGGACATAAAGCGGACTTTGGAAAAAGTTAATCACAAAATTTTATTTAAGAAGTTAAAGTACTACGGAATAAAATCAGTTGAACTCAAATGGTTTATTTTCTTTGTTACGGGTCGAACTCAGCGAACCTGTGTAAATGGTAACATATCGTTACCAATCAGTGTTAATGTAGGAATACAACAAGGCACTATACTGTGAGCATTGTTATTCCTTTGTTTATAAACGACATAAAAAAATCGATTAAGTTTTCGAAATTGATCCTGATTGCGGATGATGGATTACTCTACATTGCCGGAAATGATATTACGGACTGCTTTGAAAAACTAAATCAAGACTTGGAAAAAATAGATGCGTTGCTGAAAATGAATAGACTAGTCCTGAACGTTGCTTAAACGAAGTACTAAATTTTGTCTGCAATCCTTTAAGTTTGTTAAGTGTAAATGTAAATGTGTCTATAAATAATGAATCCATTGAATGAGTAAAACAAATAAAATATCTCGGTGTTGTTTTAGATGAGAACCTTACATTTAAAGATCATATAGACTATATATGTAAGAAAATAGTTAAAAAAGTTGGCATGTTAAGGAAAATAAGAAAAAAATATTTCTGTACTGCAGTCAAAGTATCTAATGTCCTGATACAGCCTGACTTTGATTATTGTTCTAGTTTATTGTATATGTGTCCCCAAACTTATAAAGAGAGGTACAATTATTGCAAAACAAAGTTATGCGAGGTATACACCAGTTAATTTAATGCTTAATGCTTTAAGATGGTTAAATGTGGATCAACGACTTTTTTATCTATGCATGGTTTTTATATTTAAAATGAAAATGTACGTATGAACGAAATTGTTCTAGATAGATATTTCAAGAACAACGAGAAGCCAAAGAACTATTTTTTATATGGGTTTAAATGGCTTTAAAAATATTAATGAACTTCAAAGAAAGCTCATTAAATATGCTCAAACTTTGTAATATCAATGAATATTTAAATTATAGAAGACGTAAGTTATGTAGTTTTAATTTTGGTTACAATTGTAAAAATTGGTTTGGGTGCGAGTAGACCTGCCCTTACCATGAATTTACCATCTCATGAAAAAAAAAAACATCAAGGTGCTATTTAATTTGCTCCCAGCATTTACTTTAAGAAAATCACTTTTTAAGCTTCCCCGTAATTTTATATCTGTTTTCGCATCTTTTCAAAAAAAAATTAAAATCACAATTCTAACTTGAGATGATGATAGGTTGGGGAATGGTTAGCTGCTATGAAGGTAAAGTTGTGTATTAAACATGAACAAATGCAACAAAAATATAGGACCAAAGACCAAAAATCCGAGCCAGTCGTCTATAGGCACATAGTAGCAAATGGCCACCCCTCTAAGAGTATCCAACTCGACGTGAGGTAATTTTTTATAATTTCCTTGCTCTCAAGAGGTTATGAATACTCTTTTAATGCGAGTCGCACAGAGCGAGTGGAAGAATTAGGAGAAGAATGAACGATTTTTTGTAGTGGTTTAAGAAACTCAGATCTATTTGGTTTCAATTGAAGTCCGTGATTGGAGCTCGAAATGGGACGGATGATTTGATACCGACTTATTCAAAGTTTGGAAGATTTAGCTCAAATTTAGAGTTGCGAAAATCGGTTTCATTTAAACAACTTTAACATCGATAAAGTGTTATATATCAGACATTTTGTGAGAACTCTGTTTAAAGGGATTCATATTTTAAAAGTTTGAAGACCAGTTGCGTGGTGACACAAACTTAATTTCGAGCATGAAAATTTGTCTGATTCGGTTGAACTCTGCAATTTCTTTGCAAACTTTCCCTTTCTCAGAAAACTTTTTATTAAAACTTGTGCTGAGTTATCACTGAAACATCACCTACAAATTATTACTATTTCTAATGCTATTATAGGGAAAAGTTTTGTAATGAGCAAAGGGAAATTTGTGACAAGGCTTCGTTTTTTTTTTGTTTGCAGAATTTAAATTGTTTCGATAAAAACATTTTGACATTTATCTCAACTTGATGTATTTTCGGAATAATTTCTAATCAATCAAATTTGTTAGATTGCTTTTATTTGGAAGATATTAACCATTGCTTGGAATACTAAGGCGTTCAAAAGTACATCATTTCAGTCCCGAGACTTCGACTCTTCCTTCCGTCCGAGCTTGGAACTGCTCAGCATAGGATCTTTTTCTTCTGTTTAATATATGGCTTTAAGAGGATCACATTCAGTCCAGTTTTCTTTGCAGATTTTGATAGTTGTTTTCATGCCATTTTCGAGAGATTTTTTTTCCATGTGTCATTTTCTATGTTTTTCTTTGTCATTTCTCTCGATGCTTTTTCTTTGAGTTCGATTGCCTCATCGAAAGACTTACAGGATTCAAATTTCTGAAACAATTTTCCAAAAACTTCCGTGGAAATTTGGATCAGGAAATAGAGAAAAAGGGACATCGATGTATGAAATGGCTTCAACTGAATACCGTTTTAGTCTTTTTGGTAGTCTCTATAGTTAGTAACTTACTTAGTTTCGTCAATCGGCTAAATAAACATAGTATTGATGAAACTTTTGGCATTAAAATTGACCAAAAGAATGTATATGAATTTGTCCGTAAACTTATGAACGGCAGTGTATATATTTATGCATATTTTTTTATCTGATAAATTTAATAAATTTTGAACTTTTTTTATTGGAAAACTAAATTGATTTTAATTGAAGAAATGAAATTGTCCCTTTTTTGACAGTTTTTTTCTTCATAAAATAGGGTGGTTTACCCTATGGAATTTAACCAAAAGCTTTTCAGGTGATCTTTATGCACACACGCTTCGAATGAAACTAATTCGATAGCTTGATTTGTTCTCGAGTTAGGCTGTATGAAAGAATCCGCACAAACAGACACCTTTCTAAAAACTTTGGAATCCGACTACTGGGACCGCGAAACGTTGAGAAATGTAAAAATTTTGAATTTAGAAAATCGGACCGATTACAAGAACTTCCTGATGGGAAGTCAAAAATAGGACAAAATTGCTTTTAAAGCTAAATAAAATTAAGTAAAGTTTAGTAAATCTTACTGGCCTCAGTGAAACTATGAGATGCTTGCCGATATTTTTCATCACCAACCTCGTCTTTTAAGAAATAGAAGAGTGCGCATAGCAAACGTTTTTGAAAGCAAGATTTTTTGACATATGGTTAAGCTGTGAGGCATTTGACTCTTGTAACATGCGCCTACCTGTCTATCGCGTTGGGTAGCCCCTAGTACTGTTAAAAAAATTTGCATATTTGATTTTCTGGTATCTCAGTTCCTGGCGCAATTTGTTTTAAAGATAAATATCGCACACGTGCTGCAAATTCTAAAATTTTCATCTTTCCACTTTTGCTCTAAGAGTATATGCATATATCTACATATAGTATAAGTTTTAATCAAGTTTATCTAAAGAATTTTTTAAGAGTCTTCAAATAAAACTTAACCTCAGCTATTTACCATTTAATTAGCTGATCAAATCTAGAATATTCCTCCTCTAGCAGGTATAAAATGACTTCTTAAGTCAAAGTAGAATCGTTAAACACCAGATATGCCCCGAATGGCTTTTTAATATTGCTTCAAATTATCTGCAGTAAGCTCGCATAATTACAGCCATCGTCTGGCATAAAAGTTTCCATTAGCTCCTTTGGGATTTAAAATTCCATTCCTCTGCGCGTTGGCCTCCTGGGCATACAATTTTTTTTTCTATTACTTCGGTGGCCTTTTATTGTTCCTCTTCGCGATAAAAATCTTTGGTACTTCATTTAAAAAACATTAGTATCCGCATTTATCTCTCATTTAACGATTTAATATTATACACAATCTATTGCGATTAAATTTTCGAAGAAAACTTTAAGAATATCCTTAACGTGTGCCAGTGGGTAGTCATCCGCCCATCGGATGCACCCTTAAATGTCAGCCAATGTTAAACATGTATAACTGACATTGTTGAGTGCAATAAGGTTCAATTAAGTTAGCAATACTTAATTCATATGTATGTATAAAATCCGTATCGATTTCTGATTAAAAAGAAATTACCAACAGCGTCAGAGCGTTGCACATTTGCTTTGCTACCATTGCTACCCTTGTTTATCTATGTGTACATCGATTTCGTCGTCGATTCTGCTTCGTTTTGCTTCTTCCCATTATGCCATCACTTCACGAATAGAATTCGCAATGAGAAAAGAAAACTTTTTCTAAGCAATTTCTCTGATTGTGCGTTAACTTGGCGTTCTTCATTCCCTTCCAAAGAACAGTTCCGCACTGCCCGGGGGGTATAAGTTTCTATGACTAGTTATGTTATCTCTGACCAACCCCAACCTCGAGGGGTTGAGAAAACTCTTTCCTTTTAAACTTCTTTCCTCCTCAAGGTGTATGCATGTAAAAGCGGCTCATCAAAAATAAAATCGATGTGTCTTTCGTGTAGGAAGATTAGCTAGCGCTGGTATTAGTTGTAGTCAAGGTGGCTGGTTGAGTCGCACCCCGGAAATGTTGTAAAAAAAAAAAAACAGAAATGTATACAATGGGGTAGGACCTTTGGCGAAACCATGAAAATTAGAAGACCACACCCTTATGCGGCCCACCTGGTCAATATATCATCCTCGACCGATATGACTCAAACTTAAGGATACTCAAAGTGACTAAGGATTTTTAGGATAATGATAGACACCCTCCATGTTTCATGCTTTGGCATGGAATGCACTGCAATTTGGTATTCAAACTTTATTCCTCGGGCAATCGTTTAGATATACCGATGGTGATGGAGGAGGGCACGTCCAAATATTTATTCAAGATCGTCGAAGCGGGGTGGAAATCAATGGAAATTGGCCAACGACCGACCGTCGACGACGTTCAAGTTGGAGAACAACTTCTATTTGTTTGTTTGTCTTTCCAGCGCGAGAAGGGGCGCACGGGTATACATTGATGAACGAAATAGAGTACAAGGAAACTGCTGATGGTGTATTGACATGATCCTCATAAACATTCTACAGGTTGAAAATAAACATTTTGTTGTTTGCATGCCTGTTAAGGGAACGAATGTTCGTTTTAATTCCATTTCTTTGAATGACTATCCAAACGAATTTTACTCTGGAACGTTCAACTTGGTTTGCGTTTACTTGGAAAGTTTTGACGGGCGAAACTTTGAACTAATGTTTGAACAACGTTTTGTGCTGAGCTGTCAATTAAATCGGGAATGATCTTTAAGCTGTTTGACGTATAGATAGGTGGTGGATAAAAGCGAAAAGTAATTTAGTGTTCTTTGTACGAGTGCAGTTGACAGGGTTTAGGGCATTTTGATAGCATGTTGATTCATTTGAAGTCTGCGAATAACAAAGAACATTCTTTCAACCAAGTAAAGAGTGATTTTTTGGCTATTATCTTTTTAACAACATTGGTTTAAACAGCTGACGCACGTTGCGTGTTTTGTTTCACTGTCAAACATCTTCAGTTTGGTCTATAATTTAACCATGAATCGTCTTACAAACGAATAACGCTTGCAAATTATTGAAATTACTGTTAAGAAAGTTCATCGCGCGCTTTTTACCGAAAAATTGTGTTCAGCGATGAAGCTCATTTTTGGCTCAATGGGTACGTAAATAAGCAGAATTGTCGATTTTGAAGTGAATATCAGCCAGAAGCATTGCAAGAGCTACCAATGCATCCAGAAAAAGTCACAGTTTGGTGCGGTTTATGGGCTAGTGGCATCATTGGACCGTACTTCTTCAAAGATGATGCGAATCGTAACGTAAGCGTGAATGGTGAGCGCTACCGTGAGATGTTATGCAACTTTTTTTTGCCCAAAATGCAAGAGCTTGACTTGCATGACATGTGGTTTCAACAAGACGGTGCCACATGCCACACAGCACGCTTAACAATGGACTTATTGAGAGGTGAGTTCGGTGAACATTTTATTTCACGTTCGAGACCGGTCAATTGGCTGCCTAGATCGTGCGATTTAACGCCCTTAGACTATTTTTTGTGGGGCTATGTTAAAGCTCATGTCTATACAGACAAGCTCGCTTCAATTGACGCATTGGAAGACAACATTGAAGCATTTATTCGTGAGATACCGGCCGAAATGTTGGAAAGAATATGCCAAAATTGGACTAAGCGGATGGACCATTTGAGGCGCAGTCAAGGTCAACATTTGCATGGAAAAATCTTCAAACATTAAATAATATGGACCGTACTATCGATTCAAATAAAGATTTTATGCATTTTTCTGAATTTTATGTGTTTTTTTGAAAAACTTTCCTATAGCTTTTAAAAAATTACCCTTTATAACAATGGTTTGATATGATAAAAAATTACTTTGTTATCCTGAAACAATGTCTTAATTTATAGCAATGTCTTATTTTGATTCAATATTTCAGAAAATATAGGAAGGAAAATTCTTGCAAAACATTCGCAACTAGTTTTCCGTTTATTGAAGTGTTTGAAACACACGGTTTGGATTCGTCTCAATGTCTGGGGCGATTTATGAGAAGCAAATGTTACTGAGCTATTAGCAAATTTTGTGGCCCGGTACGGCAGTAAATTTGGGAAATCCAACGTGTACCAATTGTATAAAATTGGTGGCATTGTTGCACCTTTTTTTTTGAAGCCAAACCCCTGCACAAATTGCGGACACTGTGGACTATGAATAAGCCAGTTGTATTTTGCGGAGCTAACAGACATTCCATCCTTCTGGTGAAGGTCATAACGTTTTTAGAATTGTTTTGTCTAACGTCCAATGGGGAGCATAACTCTTTGAGGAAGATACAACCTCTTAAACAAATTGGACATTCACAAAGAATGTGTACAGTCTTTTCGTCGCCGAGTCGGCATTCAGTGGTTGTACTGAGTCGATAAGATGTTGTCTCAAGCGGCAATGGCCTGAGAGGAAGCTCACAAGCTTTCTAAGCCTGTTGAATTTCTCTGTAATAGAAGGGATTGATTAGCTATAAAAATTGTCTGAGTCCCGGTAGATTCCTCCACTGGGCAATTTGTGGCTTGCTTTACCTCTTATTGGTCAGGACTTTGACCATAGTCCAGCTTACGCCACAGAAAGGTTCCGCACCAGTGAATGCGGTTTTTGAACAAGTCCTGGCTAGTTCATCCGCAATTTCATTTCCTTCGATTCCATGATGACTTGGAACCTATCCTTATCTAACTTTATTACGTCGGACTGGGGATTGAAAGGCGTCGTAGTAGCTTTTGACACATTTTGATTCCATTAGACTTGATTTCTGGCCCGTTTTTGGCCTTTTGGAGTGTCTTCTGTGGTAGTGTAGCTCAGCCTGGAAAACACTTGGATGCTTTCCCATCGGTATAGAGATTTTTGTCTTGGATCCATAAACACCGCAACCTAGTCCATTTGTCATTTTTGAGCCATAAGAAGACCAGATTAAGTTTCTGGGATCAGGGGCAGGTTTGTTTTTTTCAAAAAAGGATCAAGCACCCAAATCAGTTTGTTGCCTTCGTACTTTTCGGGATCGAGCGGAACATGGCTTTATCCATGATGAAATTGATTAGTTTCAAGTATCCTGTTTGCATTCATTGCAAGTTGCATCTTTGTGGCATTTGTCGCGACTATTTTCTTTATGAAAATGTCAAGTGTAGACAGCCCAATGACAGGTTCCAGTGCTGCCGTAGGACAGGTGTTCATAGCACCAGTGATGCTCAAACAATCTCTAAGTTGGTCTTTTTCCAGCTTTTTAGAAGTTGTTACTTTTAAAGTTTTTGGCTACCTAATTATGGCTGCGTAGGTTATGACGTCATGACGTACGCTTACAGGCCGACATGGCGTTGGTGGCGCGTTCTGTGATGGATATTTGAAGTCCAGTTCAGTTTCTTATCCATGATAACACCGAGATACTTCACGTCGTTGGAGTATTCCAGAGAGGTTTATTCAATAACAATTGGGGACAGAGTCAGTTGTCTCCTCATTGTTAAGGGGACCGAAACGGTTTTTCTAGTATTCACAGGGAGTCCTGCACACTTGCATTATTCTTAGACTTTCCTTAATGCTGAATGCATAACGCAAGTGATTGTAAAGTCATATTTGCCTCTTATGACGATAGCCAGATCATGTCTATTATGGCGTAGTGTATCTCATAAGGGCTCACTAGGTGGTTGTCTATGACCAATGACTAGGGGTGAGGAAACAGAATACCTTCCTGAGGATAACCTCTCCTTGCAGTGACTGACTTTGACACGATTACAAGCGAGCAAGTTATAACTCAACCATCTGTTAGTCAAATCCTCAATACCTTTTCTCCGAATTACGTTCGTGATGGAGTTGTAACTAGTATTGTCTAAAGCACTCTCAATATCCGGGAAGGCGCAGAGAGCAATTTCCCTAGAGTGCCTTTTCAACAAGGATCACCCAATTGGAGAGACAATTCATCATGCAGTTTTTTGAAGGAGCGCAAGCCTCATGAGACACTAAAGACGCCATTTTATACTTTTTCACGCGCTTTGCATGCCGACGCGTAGTTATCCATTTTTGGAGCCCATTCTCATTAAGCACGGGTAACACAACGCATAGAGTATTCAGGATATTAGAAATATCAGATTCATTTTATAAAGAGCACAATGGGTTTAAAATAATCCACTTCCGAGATTTTCATTGCAACCACAATAGAACTTTCAAGCCCTCGTGTTCAATCACCTCTCTAAGGTGTTGGATGTCAAACCAGTAATAAATTGTCGCCCCAATAACTTGCGAATTTCACAAATAAATGAAATTTTAAAGAACTCATAGAGATGTGCTTAACAGAAAATTTTTTTGAGTTTAAAATGCTTTAAATCTCTTCTGGAACTGAATTCTATCCTATCTTAATAGAATACGCTGTTTTAGTCCTTTGCAGTTTGGGTTTAGGGCAGGCCTTTCTACTGAAGATGCTCTACTAGATTTTTGTTCATATATTCATATGGGTTTGGATGGGAAAAAGTCTTGTGCTGGTCTCTTTGTTGATATAACAAAAACCTTCGACATGGTAAACCATACCATTCTTTTGGATAAATTGGAAAAAGTAGGTTTTCGTGGGTTTATCCTCAAAAGGTTTGAATCGTATCTAAAAGATAGAACGCAAAGAGTTAAAATTGGAGAAAATACCAGTAACTTGAAAGTGACCAATCTTGGTGTACCCCAAGGATCTGTGCTTGGCCCAATTTTGTTCCTTATTTATATAAACTCTTTATTCGAGCAATCATTCGTAGGCAAAATTAGCGCTTTTGCAGATGATCTTGGTATTGCCTTTAGCTCAGTAAGCCCCTTGAATTTGATTGCCGATATAAATCATGATGTGCACATCTTAAGACGTTGGTTTGCGAAACACAAACTGATCGTAAGTAATAAAATTAAGCTAATGTTTTTTAGCCTAAGTTTGCAAGAACCCCCGGACTTAGACATTATATTGCATGCATCAGATTGTATTAAGCAAAGTTTATCTGACTGTAAGTGTAGGAAAATTAATGACAATAATAACAATAGTAATGAAGTAAATTGTAGTGGAGATTGCTTTAAAATTGATATTGTGGAGGATTTTAAATACCTTGGTGTCATCATCGACCAAAATATGAGTTGGTCCAAACACATCTTGTGTTTAAAGCAATATCTACTATAATCCATTCGTTGTTTTTACCGGCTCATGAAGTACTGTTCCATACGTACCTTAAAATTTTTTTATAATGGCATATTCCATTCAAAAATGCAATATGGTATTAGCTGTTGGAGTGGTGCGTATCGCAATAAACTCCAACAGTTAACTGTCCTTCAAAAATGTGCCATAAGGAAGGTTTGTAAAACTAATCGTTTTTCTCACAGTATGCATCTGTTTAAGGCCTTGAATATTTTGCCTGTGAAACATTTGTTTTATTATAAAGTAATGAAAGTTTTCTTTGCGAGAGGTGGTTATATGCAAAGCCCAATCTTCGACCGGCAGAACTTACGTAGTAGTACAAACTACGTTGTTTGTGTTCCCGCGTTTCGAACCACTAGCTACAGAAACTTCTACTCAATCATTTCATGCAGATTGCTTAACAAGCTTCCTATAGAAATAATAATAACTAGGAATCTTACCGCGTTTTTGAAGAAATTAAAGTTGTGGCTCCTAAACTTTGACCATAATCAAATCGAAATTCTGTTGCGCTTCCATATTTAAATATCTGAATTA
The DNA here is from genome assembly GCA_963555765.1 of Orthonevra nobilis. Taxonomy (NCBI): domain Eukaryota; kingdom Metazoa; phylum Arthropoda; class Insecta; order Diptera; family Syrphidae; genus Orthonevra; species Orthonevra nobilis. Next base: position 5,028,585 of record OY743225.1, on the reverse strand, counting down.
TTATATTAGAATTATTATTTAGTATTCCCAAGATCATTATTTGCTTCCGCACGCTTAAATTGTTTATTTTTTTGTTTTTTTTTTTTAATTGTTATTGAACATAGATTTTATCAATAAATATTTAACTAGCATCTGCTTTGTACACCCCACACTAAATTACAATTAATTGAAGTGGCATTTATTTCTATTTTCTATTAAATATAAAATGTCGCTAACTATTCTCATAAAATAGTTCTATAATTATAGCTAGATTAGATTAAATATTTATTGTTTAAGAAAGATGTAAACTGTATGAGAATAATGAATAATAAATGAAAAAAAATGAAATGAATTGGACCGTTTTTGGAAAGATGCCTTCAGATCGCTATTGACTACAGCTGCTCCATGAGGTGAAAAAAGTCGAACTTCAGAAACATAAATAAGTTGTCGCACCTCATTTCTTCAATAAGAAAATATTTCATCTCGAAAAGTTCCAAAGGACTCACACAAATGTGTCGTGAAAAACGAAACTGATTATAATCTGCTGTGAAAGAGAATCATCAAGAGAAATATCGTCCTCTTTCACCACTACAATCCATCTGGCAAGTTCAGTGGGCACAAAAAAATAAATTACTTGAATTCACTCCTCACGACACCTCATACACCGGCCTTGGTTCCGTCCAACATCATTCGCTTTCAAAAATTTCAAGTAAACTTCAGATGGAAGGAAATTCGGGAATAACGAATCTTTCCCGGGGTATATATCCGTATCTTTTACGGTTCAATAAGCTGAATAAATTTGACTGAAATGATGAAAGAACAAAATTATGGTCTGTGCTCTCCCTCAAAACATTGAACAATCAACTTTTATTAGATTTACAAAAAAAAAAACTAAATCAACATCGTTTTATTATGCCAAAATAAGTACACATGTAATTTGGGGCATCTTCCACCTGCTGTAAGTGTCAAGCCCATCACCCCAAGTGCGAGTTATGTCAAAATTGTGTAGCAAGCCAACACCACCAATACGCCGCGTCACGTGTCACCTGTCAACCCGATGATAAAACATAATTTACGTCAGACAGAAGAAAAGTCACAATAATTTATGAGACGCTCAAATCATAGCATTTCGCAAAATTTTAACAAATAAAACATAACTCAAGAAATTGATTTTGATTTCTTTTCCGAACAAGTGGATGAGAAAAATTAGCTTGGATTTTTTTCCATTTCATTTTCGGCGATAAATTTCCTATTTTTAGATACTTTTATCATAATAATCCCTTAATCACCATTAGATGTCTTAAATACTTTATGGTTTACACAACATTGAACACGATCGTTAATCATGTTCATTAATCTGAATCAGGATGTAGTTGAAGAAATCCCTTTCGTGAAAGCTTCTTTCAGGGTGGAGATAGAGAGTGCATTGACATGGCACGGTATTTGGAGAAAGAGGGTGCCTCTGCCTTGACTTCCTTAAACATGTTAAAGTTCTTTGAGTTTGTGAAGAATTACCATAATTTGATGTTGCTGCGGGAATGGCACGATGAAGGGTCAGTCATTTGAATAGTAACCCTTGAGCAATTGTTAATTTGACAGTGGCGGGAGGGGTGTTATTCAAGCGGAAGCTGACTTTTACTATTGATTAATAAATGAGGTTTTGATGGGAAGAAGAAAAGTTTTTGTATACTTTGTATCTTTAACAAGCACTTGACTATAATCAATACGGGGTTGACGAGGTGTCACGTAATAATGGATAGAAATTTATAATGTTGGGCAAAAGTAATGTCATAATGGGAATTGGCTGACATTTAGTTAGAAATTAAAAAAAAAAAATGTGGGCTCTGTTTTCTGAAACATTAATGACATTCATTTGACAAAATGATATCGATCAAATGTGCACCTCTTGAGGACGAATTGGTGATTTGTTACAAGAAGTCCGGCGTTAATACCAGAAATATCATGGCATGGACATTTAAAAAATGTTTGAAGGTTTTCTAAATCGCTGAAATTTTGGGAAACTGATATTTACTCCAAGTATAACACTATTCAAATAAAACTAGAAAATTCAAAACATTGTGCTTGGACATCTCCCGTAAAATGTTGACCAATATTTTTAACTTCCCATCAGGAAGTTCTTGTAATCGGTCCGATTTTCGAAATTCAAAATTTTTACATTTCTCCACGTTTGGCGGTCCCAGTAGTCGGATTCCATGATTTTTAGAAAGATGTCTGTGTGTGTGTGTAAACGTACGTACGTACGTACGTACGTTTGTGCGGATTCTTTCGTACAGCCTAACTCGAGAACAAATCAAGCTATCGAAGCCAAATTGGTTTCATTCGAAGCGTGTGTGCATAAAGATCACCTGAAAAGCTTTTGGTTAAATTTCACGTGGTGGTTTGAATTTTATGGCGAAAAAACTGTCAAAAAAAGGGACAATTTGACTTCTTCAATTAAAATCAATTTAGTTTTCCAATAAAAAAAGTTCAAAATTAATTAAATTTATAGTTTATAGCTACCTTATCAGATAAAAAAATATGCATAAATATATACACTGCCGTTCATAAGTTTCCGGACAAATTGATATAAAATTTTTTTTTTGTTCAATTTTAATGCCAAAAGTTTCATCAATATTATGTTTATTTAGCCAATTGACTAAACTAAGTAAGTTACTAACTATAGAGACTACCAAAAAGACTAAAACAGTATTTAGTTGAGGCCATTTCATACATTGATGTGCCCCTTTCTCTATTTGCTGATCCAAATTTCCACGGAAGTTCTTTGAAAATTGTTTCAGAAATGTGAATCCTGTAAGTCTTTTCCATTTTTCAAGACTCAGAGTGACGTCTGCAACACTGACACATGAAAACATCCTTAGAAAATTATGGGGCCACCAGTTTTTTTATTAAAAACTTGCTCGGCTGTAGCTTGACGCTTTGCTCATTTGCTCATGGCGCGAATTACATGAGGCAATTGAATTTAAAGCAAAAGCATCGAGAGGAACCTAAATGAGAAAGTTAAAATACATAGATAAATCTGCATTACTCGTATATTGCAAGGAAGACCATAACATCTGATTTAGTTTGCTTTCCACTGTTGTGGTTTTAAATCATGAACCCAATCCTAGAGGTCTTTCCAGAAAATGACACAGAGATAAAAAAAATCTCTCGGAATCGGCGTGGAAAATCCTATCAAAATCTGCAAAGAAAACTGGACTGAATGTGATCCTCTTTAAGCCATATATTAACCAGACAGAAAAAGATCCTTTGCTTAACAGTTACCACCTCGAAAGGAAGAGGTGGTGGAAATCTCTGGATTGAAACTATGCACTTTTGAACCCTTTCAAAAAGGACATCAAGTTAATCACGCCTTTATATTCCGAGCAGTGGTTAATATCTTCCAAAGAAAAGCAATCAAACAAATAATTCCAAAAATACATGAAGTTGAGATAAGCAGTTGGTCCTCAAAATTTTAAAATATGAATCCATATAAAGAGAGTTCTTACAAAATGTAATACTTTTGAAATTAAGCTTTATAATATTTGATAATAACTTTATTGAAGAAGTTGAAAAACAACTGCCAAAAGCAAACACAAATTCAACTTCAAATGTTAAAGTTGTTGTTATGAAATCCATTTTCGTAACTCTAAATTTAAAATATCTTATCTTCACGTTGAGTTGAATACTCTTAGAGGGATGACTGGCTAAGATTTTTGGTCGTTGGTCCTATATTACATTCGAAAATGCTTTCATTGAGTCGTTTAACGCAAGCCATGGACAGCCAGCCAGCAAAAACAATTGTCTCAAGACCTAGACGAAGTACAGATAGCAAGATAGAGCTTCTAAAAGCGGCGGCGATGACTTAGTTGGGAGTATGCACCAACTCATCTGAAATACATGGTCAGAAGAAAGCATGCGAGCATGTCAATACGCACCACCTTTTCATCAATTTCAAGGTTGGTTTTGGTGTCTGTTTCGTCCACAGAGACGAGATTTATGAAGTCATGTCTAGGTTTGGCATCCCTGCAAAGCTCGTACTTTTGTGCAGGATGACGATGGAGAAACCCAGCTGCTCTATTGAGGTCGGCAAAGACGTCATCGACCCACTTGATGTCAAACAACATTTTAGACAAGGTGATGCACTGTCATGCGATTTCTTCAACATCATACTTGGGGCAATAGTGCAAAAGAACCTTGTCAACCTTTTGCCAGAAGGCAAAAAGAGGCGTATGCTGTCATAAAGAAAGACCAAACCCTGATCAGAACGTTACCATAAACAGCTATAACTTTGAGGTAGTTGGGGCTTTGTCTATCTTGGGAAGAACTGAAGTGTCGATCTATGAGACCATTATCATCCCCGTCCTACTATATGGTGTAGAAGCATGGATACTTTCAAAAGCGGATGAAGGCCCCGTTGTTCCGAGAGAAAAGTGTGATCTTTTGTCCCATCTGCATTGACGGTGAGGGGAGGAGAAGATTCAACAACCAATTGACTTAGCCAAAAGGATACAATACCAATCCTACGTGGACTGTAATGCCACCTCAAGTTAATAATTAAATGATTAATGACAAAAAAAGTCCAACCAGCTAACATGTTAAAAAAAAAACGATAAAAATTAAATTATTTCTGCAGTCAAACTAAAAATCTAATTTTCCTTTAGTATCATAGAAAAGTAACTCAATCAGAAAAAAAGGTATTTCCAAATTGAAATATGTTTATCTATCAAACTTTTCAATCTTGTGCACAACATTAGATAAATGTTACTAAATCAAAAACGATTATTTCCAAATTGTTGTCCTGATCACTTAAAAGAATACTTTCGTAAGTAAGTAATTACCGAAATTAATGTTGAATACTCAACTTTACCTTCATAGCAGCTTACCATTCCCTTTCTTATCCCCATTTCAAGTAATAAATGTTATAGGATTTTAACTGAACTAGATAAATTTGCTAATGATTCAACTCAATTATTATAATCTCATACCTTATATTTCAACATGAATTTGTTTTAATTTAGATTTAATCTTCATATTTATATTTTTAATTTATTAGTCTAATATGTTTTAATTCAATTTTACCAACGTATTCTTTGCATCGCTTATCTTTCACAGATTTATAAGTATTTCTTACTGTGTTAGCATGAACATAATAAGTACACCCTTTAATCTATACTTTCGACGCAAATCGTATTTATTTTATATGTTTCAAAGATGCGAAAACAAATATAAACTTACGGGGAGCTAGAAAAATGAGTATCTTAAAGTTGATGTTGGGAGCAAATTAAATAGCACCTTTATGTTTTTTTTTTATCATGAGATGGGAAGTTCATGGTATGGGCAGGCATTCTCGCACCCAAACCAATTTTCATTTGAATAACAATCTAGGAATTGCTATACACAGAGCCGAAGCAGCTTTTGCCACGACAGAAGGCCTGCCAACTGAGATGACAATTTTTTATAATACTGAATCGCGATATGCTGGCGGTTACGTTTGAGTTAAATTTTAAGGTGTCGAGAGGGAACTACGTGTCAAATTTCCTAATCCCTCAAGTTGTACATAGACTAAGTGTTCTTTAGCTCGCATGTAGCATGGTTCAAACATACATATATAGTTGCTAGTGTCTGACCGAAACATGATTTTCAGCCGAAACCGAAATTGTAGCCGAATATTCGGCCTCGGTCTAAGTTTCGGCCGAAATCGAACCCCAAACTGAACCTTTTTTTTTAGACAAGTTGAAATTGATTATGTAGTTTAATTGTTATTATATAAATCTAGTATATTTTTACACATACATAAAGTTATCTCGTCCGAAGTCACCTGAAACGTCACGCAAGCACTTACCTAGCCATATAAGCACGAGAAAATAAACAAATTCAAAAATATGGCTCACGGACCAAGAACTCATGCGAAGTTAACCGTGCTAGTGAAGCAACAAAGTTTGTGTTGGTAAGAATCAATGCAATCTCGCCATGCACCAGAGTTGATTTTGATCAGTCCTCAATCTTTGGAGTAGATTTCCCTTCGAACAGTTATAGACTATATATTCTCAAAAAGACATTTTCCGATATCGGCCGGCTCCATCACGATAACAACCGATGGGTCAGAACTCGAACAAAAAGTGGAAGTTTATCTTTTTGAGTAATCTTAGTCTAGAACTCTCCTTCCATGTTTTACTAAGACCACGAAGACACCGTTGCATATTAACGTTTCTGGAAATATTCACTTCGACCGACAGCCATAAAATATACTTCTAAGCTTGTCAAGGAACGCCGGGTATCCCTTAAGGCGATAGCGGCCTTTTTTAAGGTTCACCTTTACTGTGTTTCAGGACATAGGAAATTCCACGGAAACTGCAGAGCAGATGAGCTGGGTCGGTCACAAATAGTTGCATTAACTGTACATAGTCATTATACATAAATTTCTTCTGTATGTGTGTTTGTCACTGAACTCCTCCTTAACGGGTGAGACGATTTTCATGAAATTTTGAGTGTATATTTAATTCACTATCCAATGTTTTTTAATGAATAATTGATTGTTTTTTGTTTTTCGAATTTCTATTTATATAAACATTTTTTTTTTAGCAAAGAAACAAGATAAACGCTTAAACACTATTTTTACATTATTGTAAATGGCCGAACTGATGTTGGCTCTCATTACTGAAATTATAATATAATTTATTTATAATTTATTATAATTTATTTTGCAATAGCATAAACCTATTCGTATAACAATATATGATATACTAGAATTATGAATTAACAGAAAAGCAAAGTTGGAAGAAAAAAACTCCTCTAAATTAATATTATTACAAATAAAGTTACAACATAAGACAATAAAACAAACAAAATAAAATAACTTAATGTAACTTAAACTAAGTGTCAGCTTCTCCCCAATCTAGCCACCAGTATTTTTTAGGGTTTGACCTCTCATCATTATTTATATCTCTTTCAGGTATGCTCATGCAGTATCTCCAGCTTAAGGTACCATCCACTGAATGTGTAGGCACATAGAGGATTCTTTTGCCTGTGGCCCTTCTAGAAACATGATAAATAATAGGAACGTTACAAGAGTCAGATAAGTAGCCATATGCATCCAGGTATCCGTCCACTTTCCAATGAATTCCTAAAATACCCCGGGTTAGGATAAAACAAACCCGATATGAGTTAATTCTCAGTAACGTTTGCTGCCTACGCGAAATGATTCCTCGCAGGATCCAGGATAACATTGTCTTTTCTGGACACACCGGAAGCATCCAATAGTCTTTTGTTGGAGATGTAATGCCGCAAGTCGGAATGAGCGCTTCTATATAATACCATGGCTCGCAGGCATTTTCGCTCGAAAATTCTATATTTTTTCATATCAAATGGACAAATTTTTCACCATACCGCACAAAGGCTAATAATAATAATTGACCGATAAAACTTCTTAAAAGTCAATAATTGCATTATTGAATTAAATTTTTTGGAGATTAAATAAAAATTAATAAATTAAAGAATTAAAAAAAAATTAAAAATATCATAGTGTCGATAATGTGGCCCATTCCGGGAGTAGATAATGTAGACCAGTGGGCCATATTTAATATATACTTTTAACTGAGGTTTTATGTTTCAGTTTTGTTTTTATTACTTCAAATGTTAGAAAGCCCACAAAACAGGGATGAAAGAAGATATGATGAAAGCGAGCACTGCATATAAAGAAAAAAGGGGGGATTCCCAAAATATTCGAAAGAATTCAACGTACCTAAAACCACATTACAGCGTTTGGTAGCAGAATTTTAAAAACCTTAAGAATATATGGCAGAAAGTGCACCTTTTCGCCAGAACGCGAGAAGTCTTTGATTAACTATATTCTCCAAATTGAAGGAAAACTCATATTTACTCGAAGTGACATAAGATCGTTGGCATTTCAGTTTGCATTTAAAAACAAAATACCTAATATCTTTTCATTTTATTGCTGCAAGTAGAACCTGGGTGCGATTGATCCGTCATATGCAGCCGACTTGCTCGAGCAAGTGAATATTCAAAAGAAAACGTCGAAAACGTCTTCAATTACCTTGAAAACTCTACTGACACGGATCCAATGCGTTGTACACACTATGTGGGCGCATGAGGACTGTTCAGGCAATGAAAGGCAATATTCGAATTTTGCATGCCTAAGGACCAAAGCACATTTTAAAAATATATTTTCAAATATGGACCACATTAAATGCGTTTTTCTCGAAACTGTCTATTTAAAAACAATACCCACGATTTTCAGGTTCTACTGGACCGATTTACTTTTTTTTTTGAATTCGAAACTGTCAAAAAAAGTGGTACAAAAAATGTTTTTTCTTCAGGCAGTCGCCATTTTATGAAAATAAAAATCTTTCCAACTTTTCCGTAGTTCCAGACATTGCGACATTATTCTAGATTAATAATCTTTTTTTTTGGTTTCAGATTGCTAGGAGGGTTGAAATCGTGGGTGTGGTTACGCGCCAATTTTTTGAGGCCCCTCACTTCATCAACTGCTAATTTTTGAAATTTTCAACTTTTTTATTTTTTTCTGTATTCTTGTTATGTTAATAAATAAATAATAAAAAATGGAAACTTAAAATATTAATTGCCTTCTTTTAATGTGAACAAAAGACAGAAGTTAAAATTGTTTATGGTTTACCATTTCTTTGAAAGTGTTTTTAACACCGTGTTTATTATATATACGGACCGTGAAAAAAACTCAAGAATTTTAATTTTGATATAAATGGGAATATCGTGCTATCGTGCTAAGAAACTGCTGTAAAACAATATTTAAAAGAATCAGCGGAATACTTTCGTGACTTACGGAGTAAAGTTGATAAAAAATGACACCTATACCTGCAAATTTTCTGCGTCATTGAAGCATTTAAGTGAAATAAAAATGAAAGTGAATTCTGAAGAATCAAGGTTGACTAGAAAAAAAAAAATGTTTACCAAGCACATCTAAGTCCTCCAGAAGCAGACCAAGAAAACGCATTGATTCTGCAACATTTGCTTAAAAATTAAAAGCTATCAAGGGCAACGGAAAATCTTTCAACTGAAGACGTTGGAATAGCTTTATCTCTGAAATACTATAATAATCAACAAAAGCCAAATGGGATTATTAAAATTAAACATAAAATGATTTAATACCTTCATAAGAAAGCTGTAATATTGATGTTTATCACAGTTATAAGCAATTAACTGCAGGAAAAAATCAAGAATTTCCAGCAACAGCAATACTATCGAAAAACAAAAGTTATTGTTGAAAAACAAATGCTGCTGCGATGAATCATAAATACAAATAAACTATAAGTGTGGCAGGAGGTGAAATTATTACAGAGGCAAAAATGTTTATGGTTTCTGAAGTTCCTTACGATATAGAAGTGAATGTGATCAACATTGGAAAAATCCTCGGCAATCAGCAGTCAAATTCTGCAGGCTAATAATTTCCTTATACCCACAGAAGCGCAGTATTATTCAATGAGCATTCACAAATTTAAGAAAACAAATTGATTTCGATCTCGGCTTACTCTTAATCGATATTGTTTACTTAAACCAGTTGATTTTCAACTTTGCGATATCGATCGAGATTTTTGAAGTTTTTCAATACTTACGAGCATTCATGGTCAATAGGGACCAAATTAAGATGGCCTCATTATAAATTTGAACAAAAACTTTCCACTATATATATTGTAATAAGATTTTTGTACACATTTTCGTGGGAAAATAATTTTTATCTTTAATCTTTATTTATAAAAGAATTACCCAGAACAGCGACGAAATATTTAACTTTCATCATATACGCTTGTTTAAAGAACACGAACTTCCCCAGTGCATGGAAAATAGCTAAAGTTAAACCTATACTCAAAGTGAGGAAACCACCTGATAAATCAGACAGTTACTCAGTAGCTTGAACAAAAACTTATGAAAAAGTGATTGAGGAAAAACTATTAAGAATAATAGAAGATTATAACATACTATATTTCCCAATGAACAATTTGGTTTCAGAAAACTTCACTGCATCTGTAATCACATCAAAAATTCCCGCTGCCAAGGAAAATTCATAGGTATGATTCTTTTGGATATTGAGAAAGCGTTCGACTCTGTATGGCATAATGGACTTATATATAAAATCATGAACTACAATTTCTCTCTGTATATATGTAAAATAATCAAAAGATTTTTGTCTGGTCGCAGTTTTAAAGTCCAAATTAATAAAAGTTGCTCTGATGCATTCCAAGTTGTGATGGGTGCTCCACAAGGCGTAGTCCTATCACCAACACTTTATAATTTGCACACATCTGATTTTCCGAGCTTACGACAATGCGATGCAGCCATCTTTGCTGGCGATACTGCAACATTTTTCATCACCATAAATTCGCTCTCGATATTGAGAGGAATCTAAGCCATGCGCTGAAAATATTAGAAGCTTAATTTTACAAGTAGAAAATAAAATTGAATGGTGACAAAACACAAGCAATATTTTTCAACCGAAAAAGGAAATCTTGTGTTCTCCCTAGTAGCCAAATCCAGGTTGCTGGAAAAAGTATTGAGTGGGAGAGCTCGGTGAGAAATAGAAATAGGTATCTATCTTGACACCAGATTAACGTTCAAGGAACATATTTCTAGATCGCTTTGAAAACTGAATACAGTCGTTAATTTATTATATCTATTTGTCAACAGAAAGTCAAAGCTAAGTATTGGTAATAAGCAAATAATCCATAATCCATGTTTGGCGGAACACTGCAAAATCTCACATCAAACGCCTACAAGTGTCCCAAAACAAAATTCTTCGAATGATGCTTGATCTTCCTTGGTACCACTCCACCCTAGACCTACAGGAAAGAGCGAATGTTGAAATGATTTCAGAACGAATACAGAAGCTTAATAACAAATTTAACTTAGGCTGTACTTTTTCTGATAATCACTTAGTTAACGAACTATACAATTGATATTCCATGTTTTTATTACATTATTATTTACCTGAACTTTATTTATCTATCTATTTATTTTAAATCACAAAGTTATTTTTTCTATTTAATCAATTGTTTACTATATTACTTAACTAATTCATTTATTTATTTACTTATATATTTATATATTTATTTATTTTCTTATTTATACACTTATTTATTTATTTGTATATCTATATATTTATTTATTTATTTATTAATTTATATATTTATTTATTTATTAATGCATACATTTATTTATTTATTTATTTATTTAATTTTTTATTTTTTTATTTATTGAATTCGTTATTTACATATTTATTTTTAACAATAATGTTTTCTTCATAAAGTAAGCAAGATACTTAAACTCGATTCATTAAACTTTAAGCTTATATAAAGTAATTGTTAAAAAACTGTGCACAATATGAGCATTTACTTGTTGCCAAATGTATCTATATACATAACTATATATCTATTTGCTGTTTTTTTTGTTTTGTTCTCTCTATAAAGGTTTCTTTTTTTTGGATTTTCCTTTAAAACGCTGTATTATTGTTAAGTATAACTCATCTCGATTGTGATATCTAATCCTACTTCAGAACTGTAAAATATGCGGTAACACCATAATTTGTAAATTTAATGTCTAAATAAATAAATCTTTCTATCTATCTACCTTTAAGAGAATTAAATAAAACAGTTTTAATCGAAAAAGGCAGGTAGTAATTTTATTTAGTTAGCATTACAATTTTATTTTATTTAAAAGGCATTTAAAGCATTTATTCATTTTTAGTAGCAGTTTAAATTATTATTTTAAAAAAAATAAAAACAAGGCAGTATAATGAACAAAAGTTTTATTCTTGTCTGACTGCAGATTGTCGTTTATTATGAAGCTAACAACCAGTTACTTCCATACAAAATATAGTAGTGGAAAGATGACAACAAGGAAGTTTCGACCCTTAGAACATTTATTTTATTAATTGTGCAATACGATCCGGCAGCAACGCGAAACCACGTCTAAAATTTCATACTAATGTCTTAAAATGAAAAACACTCCACAAGTGATATTGAACCCACCAAAAGGACCCTTTCCGCTCTACAACTGAACAATGTGTCCTTTTTGCTGTCAACTCATAATTCATAAGTAAAGGACGATTTTTTTTTGTCCTTTACCTAAGAAAACCGTTTTGGGGGAAGTCAAATTTGATGTCACCACATTTTATTTTTTTTCTTCTTATGTCGGGAATAAATTAAATTAAAACCACGAGTGAGGCACTGCAGATGGCTACAAACAGTCTTGAAGAATTCTTATTAAATTGAGGTTAATAATTTTTCACAAAGTTATTTTTTCTTTTGTAAAAGTAACGCCTTCATGCTGTTGTTTTCTGAACAAAACTTTGTCTGAGAGCATAAAAATTAAGTTGGGTTCATCCCTTGGTTTTTGGGAAGACATTTTTTTAATGTCATATGTAAAACTTTGGAATAAAAATGCCTTTTTGTTGATTTTTCAGGAAAACAATTTTCATTTAAAACCAAATAAATGTTTAAAATGATTAAATGAGAACTTTGTTGGCAGAGCTTTATTAATTGGAATACCAAACCCCGAAAGGAGAAATTTATAAAAGCCAATAGCATCCAAATAACAAATTTAAAATATTAAAGTAAAGTCAATTTGATTGAGGATAAAAAGTCAACCATGTGAGGCGGACTCATTAACTCAGTTGATTGGGCATCCACAAGCTTTAAGCAAACAGACATTTTAAAATGTCTTATAGCCATGGTCATCAACAGATTGATGGCTGCCTCAACCACTTTTCGGAATGGGAAACTACATTATTCAAAATGAATGCATGGAAATTCACTCTTCAGCATTCGTCCATGAAAAGTGACGATGGATTGTTTGGATGCATTGTTAACGTAGAGTGACTCAATCCGATTACGGGCTGCATTTCTCATGTTCATTAATAATTTAACTCTCGTTTTCCCACAAAAACACAACACTCCATCTTGTTCAATATTTATTTTAAGGTTTAAAACAGATCTGAAATTGATAACAAGGTTCTTTAAATTTATTATTATCATTTCTTTTGATTGGCCAAAGTAATTATAGGACTACCGGTTGAAAATGTCGTTATTGCAGACAACTTCATTCTCTGAGGTGAATTTTGACCATGACAGCTGTCACATCAGAAACTTCATGTCATTGTCCAATTATTTCAGTCTAGGTTATTGGTCATTAGTGAAAACACACAAGTTTTTGTAAAGCCGTCAAATGTCTACATTCGTGCCATCAAAATAACATTTGCGGGAAGTTTTAATATGCTTCTTTCATTTCAAGGAAAAAGCAACCGAAGCGCATCAAGCTTACCTGGGCTATACTTTAGACGTTAGAATGTGTCAGCGGTGGTTTAAGCGGTTCAAAGATGGTGATTTCGACACCGAAGAACGCCCCGGCCAGGTGAAAAAGTTTGAAGACCATGAATTGGAGGCATTGCTCGATCAAGATCCGTCACAAACGCAAGAAGAACTTGCAAAATCACTTGGCGTCGCTCAGCAAACCATTTCCGATCGTTTGAAAGCAATGCGAATGATCCGAAAGGTAGGACATTGGGTGCCGTATGAATTGAAGCCACGAGACGTCGAACGCCGATTTTGCATGACCGAAATGCTGCTTGAATGCCACAAAAAGAAGTCTTTTTTGCATCGAATCGTTACTGGTGATGAAAAATGGGTACATTACGATAATCCAAAACGCCGGGCAACGTATGGATTCCCCGGACATGCCTCAACATCGACGGCCGTTTAGAATATTCATGGCCTGAAGGTTATGCTGTGCATTTGGTGGGACCAGAAGGGTGTTGTGTATTATGAGCTGCTATAACCGAATGAAACAATCACAGGCGAGGTCTACCGACGACAATGGATGCGTTTGAGCCGAGCACTAAAGGAAAAACAGCCGGAAACGGTCGCTAGATACGATAAAGTTATTTTGCAACATGACAATGCACGGCCACATGGTGCAAATGTCGTCAAAACTTACCTTGAAACGCTCAAATGGGATATCCTACTCCACCCGCCGTATAGTCCAGACCTTGCGCCATCCGATTACTATCTCTTCCGATCGATGCAACATGACCAGCACTTCCGTCATTTCGATGATGTCAAAAAATGGATCGATTCGTGGATTGCGGCCAAACCGGTCGAATTTTTCAGAACGGGTATCCATGAATTGCCAGAAAAATGGGAAAAATGTGTGGCTACCGATGGGCAATACTTTGAATATTGAATTTATATCTATTTTTCCTCAATAAAGCATTGATATTTCAACCGGTAGTCCTATTTATTTGTCCTTAAAATTTGACATTCATTTTACAATATTAAAATTTTAACAGTACCCTAAATGTTTAAAAAGATTTTTTTAAAAGAAGTATCGCTTTTGCCCCACCTAAAGGACATTTTTTTACAACGTACATTAAGAGCTTTCCAAAAGCCGTCGTTTTTACAAGCTATTGTCAGGAGTTTGATTCGATTTTGTCACACATATCGATGTACTCTGCATCTATGACCAAGAACCTTTTACAATCTTGTCGGCGATTGTGGCTACGGGTTTTGTTATCTTGCACTTGTAAGTTTTGAAACGAAGATAAATGTTGCTTCTTAATTAGTGGTGATTCTGTTGTGTGTACCTTTCGTCAATTTAGATCAGATTAAGGTCAACTTAAGGACAATTTATCATCAATTCAATTCATGAGCATTCAATGAGCATTTTTTTGAATACACAATGATGTTTATGTAGCCGACCTCAAAACGCATGTCTGACTTAAATAGCTTCCGGTAAATACCTCTATTTTGGAACTTTTTGTGTTTTAAAAAGTTTGTTATATAAAGGTACATATGTGCTTGCTCCCGGCATACTTCAGGTCTATGGGGCTCATATAGGCCACTTAATACTGATGACTAGAAATGTGCAGAGAGACATACGAGTATTTACAATATCAGTTTTGAATATTTTGCTTTTAATTTATATCTTATTCTTAGAGAAGTGTTGTTAAATTTAATGAGTAGGACTTACTAAGTTTCCTATAAACATAACTTATATAGGAACAAGCAAGTTAAAATTCTACAATCTATCCTCTTAGCTTGGGCAGTGAAGCTTTTTCATAAAATGGCAGTAATTCATTTCCATTTGAATCACAATCAATTATCCGACCACGATCTTTCGTTCATGAGATTGAATGGTGAAAGGTAATACTGGTCGTAAACGCTTTGACCAGTAGGTGAGATACTGAACCAAGAACTAAAGCCTTATATCAATATTTTCTTCTTCATTGACACATCTTTAGAAGAAAATAGCTGCTAAAGAGTAGAATCACCCATTTGTGCTTTGTTTAGTATCTTCCTGCCATGCTTGTTAAACAAACATTTATTTTCAATCAGTATCCCTACATATTTAGTTTCTCGTTTTAATGATATTGTCGAGTTCTGAATTTCTTAGGAGTTTTGCTTTCCTTGTCCGCAAGCCGATGACCTTTTCCGTAGGTATTTCGAAAACAAATTAACCCACATTTTTGTCTATTCATATGTAAACCCCAAGGTCTATTGTATGAAATTAGTGAAGGTAACGAGTTTTTTAATTTATGTAGGGCAGAGTGGGGCCTAACTCCACTTGCTAGGATTATTGTTTCGTCAGCATATAGAATAGCGTCGGGTTCGTTCGAGGCTGGGTCACCTATAGGGAAATCATAGAGAGCTATATTATACAACTTTGCACCTATAATCGTTCCTTGGGCAATACCTGAGTGTATTGGAAATTCTTCTGAAAACTCCTTGATCTTCCTTGAACTCAAAAAGCTGATAAATATCTTATTGAATGGTGCAGGAAAATTAAGTC
The DNA here is from genome assembly GCA_963555765.1 of Orthonevra nobilis. Classification (NCBI taxonomy): domain Eukaryota; kingdom Metazoa; phylum Arthropoda; class Insecta; order Diptera; family Syrphidae; genus Orthonevra; species Orthonevra nobilis. Next base: position 5,012,775 of record OY743225.1, on the reverse strand, counting down.
CAATGAGTTTATATACTAAACCCTTGTGCCAAATTGATAAAAAAGCTGCTTGCAAATAAATATCTAGAGCAGCGGTACACTTTTTTACCCTGAGGTTTTGAATTATATTGTTTCCCAAAAGGAGCAATGCATGTTCGGTTGAGTGGCCTTTTCTAAAACCAAATTGGTTGTTTGGGATTATGTCAAATTGTACGCAAAAAACATCAAATGTTTCACATTGGATAAGCACAAATAATTTGCCTATATTTGACAGCAATGAAGTTGGCCGGAAATTTATCATCGAAAATCTATAACACCCCAATGCTGTACATGCTTATCAGTAGACAGTTCATTGTGAGAAATGGCGACGTAACTTCTAACGGGTTATTTAAATTAAAAAATAGTCTGCAACAGGGGGTTGTCATTTCGCCGATCCTCTCCGATCCAGTGATCTTGTAAGATCGAGCTGGCTGGAGACGCTTGTTGGTTGAGGTCCAGGTCCACCCCGGACAGTAGCGCCACCTTAAGTAAAGTAAAGTAAGATCTTATAAGATTCTTTCCCCATGCCATAGCGTACGCAGCCGACTTAGTTGCGTACAGGTCAGGTCCAAAGATCGAAGACATTAAAAATCTTGCAGGGTGACTTCGATGAGATTCAGCGATATTGCGGCGACTGGAAGTTAAAGATTAACTTTGGGACCATGTTGCTTGGGCCTCTGAGGCCTCTAAGGATACTATCAAGAATTGGCGAAAGCTTTCAATTATAGGACCGCAAGGGCAGCCACTGATGAGTCGAAGAGTAGTCCGATAACTTGGGATTTGGCTGTACCAGTAACTGTATTTCAACAAAAATATAGGTGCGGCTCTTGCCAGAGCCAAAGTTGCCTTAACAAAGAAATTGTTTTAAAGTCAGCAACTCGATGCTAGAGTTTTTACTCTGCTACATCCAGCCTATGCTCATCTATGGATGCCCCCGTGTGGTTCAACGTGGGTGAGCAAGGTTTATGGAAAAGATTCGGTTGTTTGAAAGGCAATGTCTTAGAACTTCCTTACGCTTATGCAGAATTTCAGAGTCTGAGTACAGAAAATTCTATCCCAACGAGGTCCTAAACAACAAGGTAGACATAATAAGAGTAGATAATTTCATTATAAAGTTGACAAGAATTCACGTTGCTAGAGCAATGAACTCTTTCAACAACCTGATCTCCGGGGCTTTTTATCCAAATGACTTGTATCACGAAAGTGCTCGCCTTAATGGCTTTATCCCCCCAGGAGGCTTTCCCCTACCTAGACTCGATAGGTCTGATCTAGGCTACGAAAGAGACGTCGCCAATAGTTCCGCGGAACGTCTTCGGTTCAGTAGGGCGGTCTCAGGCCGCAATTTGAAAGAAGTAGAACGCCAGCACCGACAATTCTGGTGGCTGACATAACACAGGGAATGAGCTCTGTCGTCGCATCGTTCCATTGACGAGTAGCCCATAAGGGCATTGTTGGCCGCCGTTCTTATGCTACATACCTTTTTCTTTTGTCGTAGAAATGGTGGCTGACTTAAAGAGGATAAGGTCCTTTAGTTTGCAGTGTGTATTTATGTGTATGCGCAAGAGGGGGACATCCACTGTAACTGAATTTCACTGTAAACATAGCATTTGGGTGTTTAAACATCAGTGATCGGATGTCCAATTTTCATATAAGCATTTTTTAACTCAATGAAGGAAAAAATCTTTATACATGATACAATAGCGAAATATAGAATTGTTTTTTAAATAATTTAGCTAAAAAATATATCTCAGAACTAAAGGACTTATTCTACCTTAACATAAGACATGGCATTGAGAATTCCAAAAAGCATGCAGACACAGTGATTCACACAAGCCACCCATATGCAAGCACAGACTGAAAAACAGTCTTTACCAGGCCTCAAATAGGCTGTTTCTTTCAATCAGTCGGAAAAAAAAACAGCCAATCACGAGATAGATACGTCATGAAACCGTACTTCATTTTTTTTTTAATTTCAAAAATTTCATTGCCTTTGTTCCTGCGCAAAGTGTAGTTCCGATTTTTAAAAATACGTGTTTTTTAAGGGGACTCCGCTTTTTTACGGCTCAGCTCTGTATCCGGCAGACGGTCATATATTTGTTCGGAAACCTCAAGCCATAAATTTCCCAACCGATGATTATTTGTTTAAGTTAGAAGTGTATAAATGACAACAATGGCACTCTCCCATCACATAAGGGATTATTCTTAATTAGATGAAAATCTTGCGGATAAAATCACTTTGGTTCACTCGCACGAAAAAAAAAAACTTCTTAAGTTTACTCTTAATCGGTCCTCATCTTGATTTATTTCCTTCAATAGCGGCTTCGTGCCCATTCGACAAATACATTCAATTTCAAACAAGGATTATACTGAGCCGAAGGTAAAAGTGTTAGTTAGCTCAACACATTTCTACCTTTCAATTGATAAGCAATTTTATCGGGGAATAAGTTTGTTAATGTCAGTGTTTCGAACTAATGCCTCGAAATCAGATATTCCTTCAGAACTGAATTCCCAATGTCAGGAGAAATTCAAGATGAGGGTTAAAACTCTAGCAGACATGCATACAAAGCAGCTTTAGAAAAGGAATAAGTGGTAGGCATGTCACACACAGAGCCTATAGATATGTGAGTTGGAAACCAAGCAGGTTTTATTTCTTTGACTCAAATTCAAAGGATAAAAATGGAACTAGAGAGAAAATGTTTTCTTTTGGTTACAGGGTACCCAATTATGTGAAATCTGCTGCTAATAACCTAAAACTACATCAACTCAACCTAGTCAAGAGTACTATGAAACTTTTTAAATGATTTTTGAACTTAACCCAAACAATTTATATATAGGTTGGCAACTAAGTAATTGTGGATTTCACTCATAGATGGCTTTAGTTGAATTTTTAGGTTTGCTGACGTAATCGAAATGTCAAACGAATTTTGTTATTTTATAGTTGGTACTTCAACTGTCAATCAGTAAACAATTTTTATGGATCGTGTGTGTAGTTTTTGTTTGGCGTCTGTTGAAAAATGGAAAATCAAAACGAACATTTATGTCATATTTCCGGAAAAGAAAAAACGCATCGCAAGCTCACAAAAAGTTATGTGCGGTCTATGGTGACGAAGCTTTTAAAAGAATGGCAGTGTCCAAATTTCGTTCTGGTGATTTTTCACACAAAGATGAAAATCGCTCTGGTCGTCCAGTTGAGGTCGATGACGACCAAATCAAAGCAATAATCGATTCGGATTGTCACAGTACAACACGTGAGATTGCATAGAAGCTTCATGTATCACATACATGCATTGGAAATCGCTTAAAACAACTTTGCTAAGTACGAAAACTCGATATTTTGGTTCCTCATGAACTGAAAGAAAATCATTTAACACAACGCATTAACATCTGCGATTTGATGAAGAAACGTAATGAAAATGATCGATTTTTAAAACGATTTTAAACTGGTGGTAAAAAATGGGTTGTTTACAACATTGTCAATCGGAAAAGATCGTGGAGCAAGCCAGGTTTCATCAAAAGAAAGTTATGTTATCAGTTTGGTGGGATGACAAAGGAATTGTGTACTTTGAACTTTTACCACCCAACCGAACGATCAATTCAGATGTCTACATTGAACAATTAACAAAATTGAATAATACAGCTGACGAAAAGCGGGCCGAATTGACAAATCGAAAAGGTGTTGTATTCCATTATGACAATGCAAGGCCACACAAATCTTTGGTCCCTCGGCAAAAATTATTGAAGCGTAGTTGGGGTGTTTTGTCACTATCTGACTACTTTTTATTTCGAGCTTTGCAAAACTCCTTGAATGGTCAAAATTTCAATATTAAGGATGATGTCAAATCGTACCTGGTTCAGTTTTGTTGCTGATAAAAACAGAAGTTTTATGATCGTGGAAATATGATGCTGCCTGAAAGATGGCAAAAGGTCATTGCTCAAAATGGGCAACACATTACAGAATAAAGTTATCCGTTCCATGAAAAAATTGTCTTTTATTTTCTAAAAAAAAAAATCCGCAATTACTAAGTTGCCAACCTGAACTTTAAAACATCTCAACGGCTGGGTGGAGCCCGTTTATCAAAGTGGTAGTCTTGAACTTTTATCTAATTTTTGAGTTGATAAGGTTACCATTTATCGTTGGGATGCATTAAATAGTATCGACTGGCGATATTTACCCGACTGAGTCGTTGGCTGTGGTGTATTGGTTACATAGTTCCCTGTTCGTATCCCCATCATTTGAAAAAGATTTTGATACGATCTTCTTGTTGCTATTTTGCCTCAAATAAAAATATAAATATCATTTTCAAAAAATTGGACGCCAACTAGGGAAAGAAATTAGAAACTATTACCTTAAAGTAAATGCATCATAAGGGAAGTCGTAATCCCCCTGAGGGTAAGCAAAGATTCTTACATATCAAAAGGCGTATCGAATCCTTTCAAACAGCTTGTATGATGTCATTTATCATAAAGCGTTTTTCAATAAGAGCGCAACAAAATTTTTTTTTAAATAAAACAAAAAAGGTTTTGGATGTCAATGAAATTCTTTATTCCTGTGAAAGTACGTTTGATGCCATTATGTATGGAACTCGATTTCTCTTGCATGACCACCACGAGCACGCTTGCAGAAGTCCAGACGCTGAACCCATTTTTCGACGGTTTCCAAGCATAAATCGACCGATACTGTTGTAATTTCACGTTCCATATTCGTACGAATTTCATCAATCGTCGCTGGCTTGTTGGCATAGACCATAGACTTGACGTAGCCCCACAGGAAATAGTCTAACGGCGTCAAATCGCACGACCGAGGCGGCCAAGCGACTGAACTAATTCGTGAGATAACACGTTCTCCAAACTTGGTTTCCAATAAATTGATTGTGACATTCACTGTGTGGCTTGTGGCACCGTCCTGTTGGAACCACATGGCCAAAAATATTCGGTTATCATAGAACGGTAGCGATCCCCATTCACAGTAACGTGCTGGTCTTGATCATCATGGCAGAAGTACGGCTCAATGACGCCGCGGCCCATAAACCACACCAAACCGTAATTTTTTCGGGATGCAATGATGACTCATGGAGTACGTATGGATTGCTGCCATTTTTTGTTTATTGACGGAGCCATTCAGCCAGAAATGAGCCTCATCTCTGAAGATGATTTTTCGATGAAAATCCGAATCATTTTCAAGTTGTTGCTCAGCCCAATTCACGAACATACGACGCTTCTGGTGGTCAAGCGGCTTCAGTTCTTGCGTCAATTTAATCTTTTAAGGATGTAGGCCAAGATCTTTTTGCAAAATTCGTCACAACGACGTCACAGAGATGCCAAACGCTTGAGAACGACATGTGAGAGACACTTTTGGCCTTTCTGAAACTGAAGCCTCAGCGGCAGCAATATTCTCGACACTATGGGCACTTCTTTGTCTCACTGGCATGGAAACATTTTGTACTGTACCTGTGGATTTAAAATTTTCCACTAGACGCTTAATTGTTGGTCTGCTAGGACGATTATGGCGACCATAAATTGGACGTAGCGCTCTTAACGTTGAGGCCACTGACTCCGAATTTCGGTAGTAAATTTTAATAATTTCGACTCGTTGTTGGCTCGTATATCTTTCCGTCATCAAATGGCAAACCTTACTGAAGAGAAATGTCAAAAGAGCGGTAAGAAATATGGCATCGTTTGCTATCCCTGTCGCTCTACTTTTGTAGCGTCCCTGTTGAAAACCCCGTTTTATGTCATTATCAATACGTATAGTTGCATATTTTTTTTAATAAATACGGGCGAAATTTTTAGTTTCTAAGGAAAAGCAATGCAAGCTGGAAATCGAGGAGCTGCTCTCTATTGCGGTTACGTTATGAAAGAGCTTACGGTAGGAACGATACAAATTCATCACCCCAAGTAAGTGGTCCCATGTATTATTTACTTAAAAGGGGTGATCAAAATTGTGAAAGCTTGCCTCTCTTCTTAGTAAAAAATATTGTATAAATTCAAGCTGATTCTGACTATTCACTAACACCTTAGAAATTCGAAATCGCGTTCGGCGCAGCAGATCATGGCGTCTGGGTTGCCAAGGGTTTTGTAAGGGCAGATTACCTGCAAAAGGGAGTCACTATTGCAAGCTCGTTCTATGCTGACCATTTCGGAAAGTTGTGTGAAGGCGGGACAAAATTTGACACAGAAGCTCTTTCACCAATACACAAGGCCAAACTTGCAATAACTGACGTTCTAGAAATGGCTTTTCAAGGCGTAAGGAGCAACTATTATCGTTCACAACTGAAATGATATAAGAACTGTGGTTAGATGATTTGTTCGAAACGCTAATAAATTGGTTGGCTTATATAACAGATCACGAATCGACTATAGAACTCTGTGTGTTATAGTCATTTAGTCATTGGGTTCCAACATTTCTTCATGCATTGTTTGATTGCTTTTAAGAGTCCAAACTTCCGATCGTCGCAAATGGATTTTTTTCTCGTGAAAGAATCGTTTGATTCGTCGTAAATTCGATTATCGGTTGTAGAGGTTTCCCTGAGACTTACTCCATCAGAATTTCTCCACAATTTAGACACAGAAAGCGAAGCACACTGTAAAGAGATTCCACAAATAGATTGAAGATCACTTTTGGCCCAAACCGTGAAGATCCGACAATATTCCTTTCATGGCTCACTTGTTTGGCTGACAACAATTATGCTGTAGTTTCAGTCAATCGAAACATACATGCCACGCGAGTTCATTTTAAAACATGAAAATCAAATATTTTTCGGTACACAATGCAAAATTATTCCCGACTAACAAGTTTTGATAATCACTGTCTGTCTCTGCCACAACCACAGAAAGTTTGTCGAAGTCGGAGTGCCTTTTTCGTTTTGATTTCACCATGGTGGGATTAGGAGAATTCGAAAATAACGTTTTTGCATTCGTTCAATTCGCAGAATTTTATTTGCCTTTAATTGATACACATACGATGCAGTTTCCTTTGTTTTGGAAGATTGTGTCATCACTATGCTTTAAGGGTTAAGAGTTCAGGACAGAGCCAACGGTCATCTTAATATACCATTTCAATTACCCTATAAAGAACGATGAGTTCGTTGCCATCCAGCTTTTTTGTTTTCCAAAAGTACGTTGGCGAATATACTATTGGAAACTCGAGCTACAAGGCCGATTTAAATCTTCATAAATACTGGAAAAAAACATCAAATTAAAAACCGTTTACATATACTATATTATGAAAGCAAGCCATCTGCCCACTTTAAAGTACGGCTGGCGCACTGGTGGGAGTCTACTGTAGCTGTTGTGAGAAAATTCTAATTGCACACACTTGTTTCCATTTCTAAGAATAAACTTGCACTTACCGATGGATGCAATTAGTGCAATTATACCCCCACAGCCTGAGGGTCAACATCCAACTTGCAACGAGAAACGCAGTCCGATAAAACAGTTTTGCAAAAAGTTTGTTTTCTCTCAGAATCAGAATCTGCAGTTCAAGTGCCATAAAAATATGATAAACGAATAAATTTCATTTATTTTCCAACTGTTGCAAATATGTTTCATGTTGGTTTACCCAAAATCAACGTGGGATCAAGTAAACAAGACGGGTTCCAGCTGCATTCATCTCTCGCTTGAAGAAGCCCGTCGAATCTGTTCACTGTGTTTAGATTACCCAAGTTAATAAATATTCGCTACCATAACAAACAGAAGCGGAAGGGGAAGTGTTATTTTATTCGGCATGCGCATCACCGTGCTAAGTTTAAAATATTTCGTCTGAAAAGTGACGTACATGCGAGTACGTGTTTCAGCTTTAAGAGCCTCAGGCGGTCAGCCCACCTGTCTTTCTTATGTTCGAATCCCCAAATAAATATCACTCAAAATTGAACTAAGCGAGCATATTCGAATTTATTTATACCGCTTGAGAATACCAGCAGATTTTATTTTAAAAATGACAAAGCACGTGATCCGGCACTTGTGTGGGCGTAATAAGACTGAGCGGGACAATTTAAGACGTTACATCATAGACGAACGACAAGGATTCGGTCAAAGTTTTTGCAATCTGCTGGTCCCACATGCTGGTCTCACCTTAGTTGAAAGTGGTTAAATACCGTGATTTCGTTTTCATTTCGATACGAAAGAGTGAGAAGGGATGTCGCCTTGGTATGCGAGACGTTTAACCCTTTCGTCACAACAAATAACCCTGTCGACCGCAGCAACGATCCGAACAAACGGTCGGCGCGCCAAAAGATGGTTCGCTTAATTGACTAAACGAAAATATCTATTTATACAATAAATAAACACAATCGAAATAGATAGTTTAATTTATCCTCGGTTTTTATATTTAACACGTAAACAAACCTATCAATCGGTTCGATTCGGAAAAAGAAAAATGGGTTAAGGGGAGCGTTGCGTTGAGTGGTTCTAGTTGGCTGGGTAAATAGATGCATGTGTACGTCCTGAAGGGGAAACTCGTTAAGAGCACCGATAAAAACAACAACAAAAGTGTCAAAATGACTTTGGCACTCGAATGTTTTTTTTTTTTTTTGCTTTTTGTTTTTAAAATGTTTATTTTTGTGTTTCGATTGTTTGCTGGTTGAACATCAAAGCAAACAATCTAGATTTAGTTCTATGCTTGAGTTAGCGTGTCTTCTTGAGTCTGTTTGAAGTCATGTACATTAGAGAAATATTTGACATTTACTCATCATTGACTCGCAGCTTTCATATTTGATTCAAGTTACGTATGCTTTTTTTAAAAATAAGCGAATTTTTAATCATAGAAGTTGAAACCGGCACTGAATCATATATCATAAAATGATATATGTTGACAGGACAAAAGTTAATTTAAGGATTGAATTCCACAAAATCCTTTCTATCTATTATTTTTTAACATAACGCATGTGAAAGTGAACAACACGACAAAAAAGGAAAGCTTCGAAAAACTTCTTTTTTGTTTCAACGACTTCATTTAAGGCGTGGTTATGATCCCAACGTCGCTGTATCGCAACACATGTGGAATTTTTCGGTTCAGCCTGAAGACTTGTCGATAAGAATCGATTACGAATGACTTCCTTACTGATGCCCATCAGAGTGTTCCAAAGCCTGGCTTTTTTAAACGTTCGCGTAACCTTGATTATGTTTTTGATCGAGTCGTAATATCTCTCACTTAAACATAGCAGTGCTTTAATTTTATCTATATGAGTTTTTGGACAAGAAGGCTTTATCTGCCTTCAATTGGCTCTCATACCTTTTATACATTGTCCAGTCAAGAAAGCCGGACGTACAACTAGTTGAAAATATCTATTTTCGACTCAAGAGGATATAATTTTCAATGTTTCCTGAAACGCTGTTTTCAATTCCTTAGACCACATTCCCTACAATCTGTGAAAGCTTGATCTTTAAAGTGGAACTTCGTGGCTAGTTTTTGAATATATTCTGTTGTTTTTTTTTCGTTTGAAGTGGCGGAACTACTAAATTTTTTTAAACTAGATCCACGTCCCTGTATTTATTTAAGGCCATACTCGTAATATCTCCACCCTTCGACTTCTCGCAAACAAGACAGTACTTTTTTCAAAACAATTCTGAATTCTGCCTTGCTAGCTTGCTTCTTGTGCATTGTTAAAAATATTGGATCAATGCCGGCGTATTTTATCTCTAGTTTAAGTCAATAAACCGAAGAGATCAAATCGAGCGATCTTACCGGCCAGTACAACTTGCGACCCGGTAACGTCCTCAAAAATATAAGGCCAGGTCACTACTGAAGCATAGTATTAGCACCATGCGAGGACTTTGACAGCATGAAGTCGTTTATCGTGAATAAAATCTGAAAGTCAAACAAGCTCAAATTTTGTTTCTTTACACAATTTAGTTCCGCAGCTTCGTATTTCGACTTCGTCATTGAGGTTCAAGGGGACGTTAGTATAGTTTCAATGCAATTGACAGTCTAAAGGCAGCAGTTGACTGCCTATATTTTTCACAAATGCAAAAGCTAAAGCAATTTCAAATATGGAGATATATTTTGGACGAGCTTGAGTACAAAATTGACCCATGAAAATCCAATGATTTTGCGTTGACACTGCACATCACCAGCAACACCAAGGCTGCGACACAAAATACCCAACACTGAAACCATATTTTTCGTACCTCAATGGAATAGGAACCGCCGAGATCATGGATTCACAAAATGAAAGAATAGATTCGACCACACACACTTAACCAAATTTTTTTCCATACAGGAAAAAGGGGAACACAACGGGCCCAAACTGAGGTCAAGGCTCATCCTAACCATTCAATCAAACAACCAGTGGTAGACAACAATGTGTAATCGCTGAAGAAAAGTCTTCCAGCATTCTAAAAGTACCAGAAGGGTCGATCCTTGGACCTCTACTCTTTTTAATATGTGTGTAAGAATTCTGTAAACTAATTAAATACTGCTCACTTCACCTTAACGCAGGCGACGTTCATGGAAACCGTTAGCGTGCTTTATGAAGACCTCGCAGGTATACTCGTATTTGACTGGCTCATATCAAATGATCTAAACCTAAATACTAACAAGTCAAAAGTACTTCCAAGTTGGTAAGGTACTTGATTTTTTAGAGTTTCCTGAAGTCAGACTAGCCAGAAGGCCCATAGAGTGGGTAACTGAACACTAATGTTTGTTAAAACTCTCCCGTTACCAGCTCTTTTTATGGTTGTGAGATCTTCGTGAGCACCGATTCCAACAGGAGAGGAAAACAGAATGTTTCCTACAATGAAATAGCCCGCTATATTCTTACCCTGCGAAAATTTCTCAAAGCTATAAAATCGGTGTTCCTTCGACACGCTTTTATTTTTTAAATACAAGTTTAATACATGTCCCTGTGTGTCGTAAAAGGCGCTTGTACAAAAAACTTATTATTCTCCAATCATGAAAGTCGTTGATGTTAGTTCAACTCAAGTTTTCGTGTTTATGTTCAGACAAAATTCTTTATCGCGACTCTGGACCTCTCTGCCAGCAGTCCTCAGAAGAATGGAAAATACGAAAATCTTTAAAATAATTCTTTAATCTACACTTGGTATATATTGTAATAAGATCTTTTTTCATTTTTGAGTTGGAGTTTTCATAAAAGACTTGTATGAGTGTGTTGTTTAAGTTTTTATTAGCAGTAGCGTAGATATAATTAAAGTGGTTTGCACTATTTCTGATGAAAAGTTTACGTTTATTTGGGTGTATAGACTTCATTTTACGCCGGCCAATGTATTTTTAGATGAACTTTCAAATTTATTACTTAATGAGTATTCAAATAACTTAGTTCTTTAAGGAGATGTTTTAGATACAAGTTCTAGCTCTGATCGATAACAAGCTCTTATGGCAGATAATTGTTTGTACTCTTTTGTGGCCGAGCCTACTAGACCAGTTGCATGAACCTGCCTTGATCACGTCTTTGCTACATTTGAAACTGTTCCTTTAGATATGGTTGCAGGAATAAAATTTGACTCACAAATATCTGATCACTGCATGACGGGTCTATATTTGGAAAGTTTTAATCATGGAGAGCCAGGTGAAAATGCTCAGATCAGTCCAGTCAGTCCGGTCAGTAAACTTTGCTTATAAAACTGGGACAGAGTTTTTATTGAGCAACATTGTTCTGCTCGTATAATAGATTTCTGACGATTCTTAAGAATCAGCTAATAGCATCTAGTCAGAATGTAGTTAAAATAAAAACTGAAAGAAATCTGAAGCCTTGGATTTCATGTGCCTTAGTAAAAAGAATTAAGTTGAAATATAAGCTAAGCAAAAAGTGTCGGATACATCCATCGAATAACAATTTAAGAAACCGCTTCATTCGTTTCTCGAAAAAAGTAATTGTGAAAAAATTGTGAAATTCGAAGCGCTAAAGATATAATACTATATATCAAACTATTCGAGATTAAATTCAGCAAAGGGAAATCTCAGAAAAGAGTGGAATGTGATTAATAGTATTCTGAATCGCAAAAGAGCAACCAATGGAGACCTTAAAAGATGGAATTTCGATTATTTCAGATCCAGAAGTAGTAGCCAATAAATTAAGCAGCTACTTTGCTTCCATTGGGCAGGATTCCAATTTCAGCAACCATAATACCTGTAAATGTCCGAGTGAATCTGCCATTCAAGAAAACTGTAGAAACAACTTCTTCTTTGAACCAATTACGGGCCTTGAATTGTTGAAAATCATCAACTCCCTTGAATACACAAATTCGAAAGGAATTGATGGCATTTCGAATTCATTTCTTAAATATTGGTCCCACGTCAGTTGATGTCTTGGCTTTTCTCTTCAATTCGAGTATCTTATCTGGAACTTTCCCAGGTGACCTGAAATGTGCCTTGGTTATCGCTCTGCATAAAAAAGGAAATAAATCTTAATTTTCAAACTACTGGCCAATTTCATTGTTGTCATCAATTTCTAAAGTTTTTGAAAAAGTCATAAAAGTAAGAATGCTTTCATATTTAAATAAAATAATTTTTTTTAGTACTTTGCAATTTGGCTTCAGAACTGGTCTTTCGACTGAAGACGCATTATTGAATTTTTGTTGCATTCTACAAAAAAGTCTAGACAACAAAAACTGTTGTGCTGGCCTATTTGTTGTCATAATGAAAGTCTTTGACATGGTCAGTCACAAAATTCTTTTGAATTTGTTGCAAAAAGTGGGCTTTAGAGAGGTCAGTTACAAATGGCTTGAGTCTTACCTTAAAAACAGGAAACCGTATGTGAGTGTTGGTAGCAGTTCTAGTAGACCAACAACAAGTAACACTGGTGTTCCCCAGGGTTCTGTACTTGGTCCCATTTTATTCTTCATATTTATCAACTCTCTGTTTAAGCTTCCATTTTTTGGTAGGATTAAAGCTTTTGCAGATGACCTTGGGATTGCTTACTAATCTAATAGTAAATTGAATCTTATTGCAGAGCTAAATCATGAGTTCACTTGTTAAGGTGTTGGTTTTTCGAACACGAACTTTTTGTTAGTAATAAGACTAAGGTAATGTTTTTTAACCTAGTGGGCTCTGAAAATCCAGATTTAGATATAAAATTTCATTCATTTGACTGTAAAAATTTTATACTCATGAATAGTCAATGCAGTGCACATCGCGTTCAATCGTTCAATAGTAACGCCATCTGCAGTGACAGCTGTTTCAATATCGAATGTGTTAATGAATTTAAATACCTCGGTGTTACTAAAGACCGAAATATGAAACGGTCCTTTAAACTTAAAACAATATCTGCTCGATACTACTCGTTGCTGTTACAGGCTGCAAAATGTTTGCTCTATAAATCTGAGAGACAGTTTATTATGGCATCTTTCAATCAAAGCTACAGTACGGTCTCTGCTGCTGGGGTGGTGCTCATTTAAATAGGCTCCAACATATAAGACCTGTAAGACATATCGAAATGCTCATACAATAGATCTTTTTAGAAGCATAAAAAATCTTCCACTGCAACATTTACAATACTTCAAAGTCTTAAAAGTGTTCTTCATTAGAGGTGGTTATTTGCAGAGCCCTATTTCTAATGCAAGGAACCTTCGAAGTAACTCCATGTCCGTTGTAAATGTTCCATCTTTCAACACAACAAGCTATAGAAACTTTTATAACATTGTCTCATGAAAACTTTTCAATTCACTTCCAACTGAATCTCGACGCATAAGAAATCTCTGCACCTTCTTAAAAAAAAATTAAAACTTGGTTTCTCGGATTCGATCAGCTACAATAAGAAAATTTGCTTCACTATGTGATTTAACATTTAATAAAAGTAATAGAATATTTGAAATGAATTGTTAAGCTAGAGATATTTCTCATTGTCAGTTTTTTATATTTGAATTAGAATATGTTAATTTAGTTCAGCTGATCTTAAGTATAATAATTTTAATTTCTTTTAGTCTCTTTATAGTCTTTTTTACATACTACTGTGTCCAAAAAATAAGTTGACTTTGTATTTATTTTGAAAATTCTTTATTTATTCTTCCAAATCAATTTCATCCCCTTCAAAGTAATCCCCTCCCGATGCAATGCACTTATGCCAACGGATTTTCCAATCTTTGAAACACTGGTTGTAGTCACTTTCCGGGATGGCCTTCAGTTCCGTCTTCGCTGCGGCTTGAATCTCCTCTATCGTATCAAAACGGTGTCCCCGGAGCGGTCTTTTGAGCTTGTTGAACTGCCTGAAGTCGCACGGCGCCAGATCAGGTTAATACGGTGGTTGCCGAACGATATGGGTTGAGTTTTTGGCGAAATGATCACGAATTACGAGTGCAGTATGGGATGGTGCATTATCGTGGTATAAAAACCAAGAATTGTCTTTCCACAATTCCGACCTTTTTAGCGGATAGCGTTACGCAAATGACGCATAACGTTCAAATAATATTCCTTGTTGACTGTTTGGCCGGTTGGAAGGAATTCATAAAGCACAACACCACGATAATCGAAGAAAACAGTCAACATGACCTTGATTTTTGAGCGACTTTGGCGCGGTTTTTTTGGTCTCGGCTCTCCTTTGGCACGATATTCGCTCGATTGATCGGTTGATTCGGGGTCGTAAGCATAGATCCAAGTCTCATCGCCAGTTATAATGCGTTTCATGACATCCTGGTAGTCGGAAAGCATTGTTTCACACACTTCAACGCGACGCCTTTTTTCCAAAAAATTCAATGTTTTCGGTACCAGTCGAGATTTGACGCGCTTGAGGCCCAAAGCATCCTTCAAAATGGTATTGACTGAGCCTTTCGATAAGCCAACTTCATCAGCAAGGTCTCTTATCGTTAATCGATGGTTTTTCAGCACCAAATCCTTGATTTGTTGGACGTGAGCTTAATCGGTTGAGGTTGATGGTCGCCTAGAACGCTCTTCGTCTTCGACACGTTCACGGCCGGCTTGGAAATCACTATACCACTTGTAAACATTTTTTTTAGACATAGCCTCATCATCAAAGGCTTTGTGCATCATCCTCAACGTATCCGCAGCAGAAAATTGATTCCGCAAACAAAATTTAATGCAAATTCTTTGCTCAATAAATTTCGACATCGCAAAAAACGAAAAACTCACTTTTAGCAGCTCACAAAACGACGCGTATCTCAAACACTATGAATATATTTTGACATGAAATTTCACATAGATGTCACTGACAGTACTACCAACCTAAAAAGAAAGAAAATTTTCCAAATCCTTCGACGCGCGCAGTTTAAATTCATATGTCACCTTATTTTGTGGACACAGTAGTATTTAACATTTGTTCCATTTATATTTTTATTTAACTTGTTATTTTGGTCTTAACTTGGATAAATTTTCGCTTCCGCAGTATACTTAGTTTTACAAGTAAACAAGTAAATATTAATAAGATTATCATAATCTTCATTTGTAAATTAACTGAAGTATAAGAAAACGACATAATAGAATAGAATCCCTTTTCTAATTAAAATCCACAAATTGTTTCGAAAACCGAACTTAACAACCAATGGCATCAAGATTGGCCAATTGGGAGCCTTGCTATGTTTGCAATCACTGTTCTCAGTGCCAGTGCCACACGACCTTATCTGACCTACCACATAAATAATTGCAAGGATTGGCCTGACCATAAAGTATACCCAAGTGAAATAGTTTCAGATTTCAATTTCAAGTAGCTTACGACTTTCTAAAAGTCACGTACATACATAACATAGTAGTGCGAATTGTAAATTGCGGCCATGCTGCAGCTGCCCTTTAAAAGTCAATATCCTCTTCTTCGTAAAAAAAAAATGGTATTCCCATAAACAGCTACTTTGGAAGTGAATAAGAAAACAAATTCCAAACAACCAGAATGGACAGAAAAGCCCGTCCCTCCGGTCGTATACGTAACACCTCAGTACCAAAGTAAGAAAAAAAAAAAAGAAAAAAAAATACCCGACATCTTTATACGTATCTGAGCTCTCTCCTACTTGGCAGTCATCCCAAATTCCAGGGGACTTTGACCCGGTTCCTTCATACACTTGCTACGCCTTTTGCAATCGAAAACCTTTGAAAATTACTTTTATTTTTCATTCTCCCCCAGATAGCGAGCAAAGGCAGTATACCAGATACATTTCGTTTTTGTATAGTACGAATTCAGCACTTGAAGCAGGAGTTTTTCTACCGCCGTCACCGATTGTGAGTCTACAAAACCAAAAAAATCCCATTAGACTCGTTCACATGATATGAATGTGTGTATCTATGTATGAAACTCATTGTCTAGCTTAAGCGCCACACATTTTTTTTTGGATAAGTGGAATCTTGTAGACTCTGCCTACGTGGGCCAAAAAGATTCTAAAAAAACAAAACTTCAAGACAATTTGCCTCATTCCAATGCGATAGATACACCTTGTATGTATGAGACTGCACAAGGAAGAAGAATTCTCGCAAATAATTATGTCATAAGAGATTTTTTATTCCCCATGTCTACGTACTACGAAACCGGATTGTTGTTTCAGAATTTATTTCTTTGTCACTATAATTATTCCTCTAATAATTCTTGACAATGTGTGCGTCCTCGTTTTGCTAAGCTATAGTACGGGCATGCATATGTGTACTATGCTGGTTCTCCCTCAATTGAGTAATTGCAAACATCTACAATTACACAATTATGAAAATTTAAAGGCACAACGCGAGAGGCTGTGTTTATTATTTATTTTTGTTTTTTGATGTTTTTCATTTTGAAAAATAGAAATATTTAATTTCGTGCACAATTTCGCGCATTCGTGTACACATACCCCAAGAAGACGACTCTTGCAATGTTGTTAGTAGTTTTTAGAAATTCTAATTATAGCTTTAGCTTGAATCTTAGCGTCAGTTTTAGCAGCTACCTAGCTGCCCATATGTACAAACGGAGGCACGCATTTGTTTCTTTTTGCAGTCAACAAGCAAAACGGATAAACTTGTGAATTTCATTGAAACCATTAAAATCATTGCGCTGCCTTTGACGTTAATGATTCCCCTGGTGAAATGTTTTACGGGTAAGAATTTGTTTTTTTGTTTTTTGAGTGCGAGTATGTCAGGCTTCAGATAACAAGGGAAACTAGAGGCCAAAAACACACAACTCGCTTGATTGTAAATACGAACTGAGATTTACCTTGGTTTGGTTGTATGAATGGCAACGTCTATAAAGAAGATGAAGCTCTTCGTTGAATATGATGATTCCGCATATTTCCCTAAGTCCCAGGAAAGGCTATGTGCAAATTTGGGGAACGAAATATACAATTTGTCAGCGTTTTATGATTTCATTTTTGACAGTACTTTCTGCTGTGGAAGAACTTTTTTTTTAAAGGACTCAACAGCCAAATTCGTTTGCTTAGATTGTGGCATTTAAGTTTCGTAGGCGGAATCTTGGACGGTTTCTTCAAACAGCAAAAGAGCCCTTGCGGTTGCGGAAAATAAAAATCACTAATGATACTGCTTATGTTCATTTCAATGGCCAAAACTATAGCCTCATAACTCGAGTTATGACGAAATTAAGAATTTGTCAAAATTGTGTACATAATTTTTTAGAACTGTCTCTTTTTCCGAACGGAAGTTTGGATTCAGAAAATGCCATTCGGCAGAGCACGCTGTTACGACATCAATTGGAACTTAAATGCTAAAAGATATACAGGTACCTGTCTAGGGGATATCGAAAAAGCCTTGGACACGCTTTGTATTGACGGGTTTATTTATAACTTAATCAAATATGAGTTTCCACACCACCTTATAAACGTTATCATTTCTATGATACGGTCGAAACATTTTTTTGTAACGGATAGAGCGTGCATAAGGACTGCGGTTTTTGATGCCATCAACGGTATGTTGCAGGGTACAGTGACGGTACCGATACTCTTTAATATTTACATTTCTAAAATGACCAGGGACTTGGAAGGTACACTAGCATTCGCTGATGATGTAATCTTATATGTTCACGGCTTAAAAGTTAAAAATATACAGAAAGACCTTCACCAGGATAGACAATTTCATCCTAAGGCTAATAAGAAATCACTTCGAGCGATCAGCGAATGTTACTGAGAACGAACTCATATCAGGTTTGTTTTATCCTAACCCTGAGTATTTTAGAAACACTTTTGCAACTGGACATATACCACCTGAGGCATTCTTGTATTTTGATGCGCATGGCTACTTGTCGGACTCGAGAAATGTTCCCACTATAAACCATGTTGCTAGAAGGGCAACAGACAAAAGGGTCCTTTATGCGCCAGAGAACTTGGAGCTTGAGTCTGTTGAATGTAGGTATTGTATGAGCGTACGTGAAAGAGATAGGCTTGATTGCAGTAGGCTTAATAGGGATAAATATTGGTGGCTTGACTGTGTTGAAGCTAGCGCTTAGTTTAAGTTAGGTTAAATTAGGTTAAGTTTAGCTAAGTTTTGCTTAGTTACTTTATGTTAAGTTATTTTATTTTTGTAAGTAGCTCTTAAGTTAGCTTGTAAGTTAAAACATGACAAATAGGAAAAATTTTTACCACATTTTTGTTTTCCAAATTATTCTTATAATTATAATAATTAATAATATAAATTATTATAGGTTCTAGAATTAGAAATAAGATATAAAGATGTTAAGTACTGCATACTGGATCTGTCACAGTTTTTTGTACCATTTAAATTAAGTTATGTTTAAGATTTTTAACTCCTTTGGCTTAATAATTTAAATTGATCGATTGAGAAAATAAATGAGCTAAAACATTAAAAAAAACCTAAAGTCAATTTTTTTAATTTTTTAATTTTTCTTAAGTCAACCTAGGCTGATATTCCTCAAAATAAAACAATTATTTAATTTTCTTAACTTGAGTTAGGCAGTTATGCAAAATTATAGTTCAGTTTGTTGGTAAACTTTACTTGATTTAGGTGGTTATGGCAAACCAGACTATGGTTCTTTGAAAATCATTCGATTTTTAAAAATCACAAATCTAAATTTACTTAACCTTTTTTTGCTTGTTTTACTCAATCATTTTCAAAACCATGGGCCTTAACCTTAAAGCACCGAAGGTAGACACATGTCCTTCTTGCGATACCTACGCTTCGAAGGGAAGTTCATATTGATTGAACAAAAATTAAGACATTTGCATAAGGCCGAAATAGCTTATGAAGCAAACCGCGACGAAAAAATGTAAGCAAGAAAATCTACATACATAAAAACTTTCCCATTTAACCTTCAAAAATGCTTGCCAACACCATGTTTAAATCGTGGTGGAAACGAAATTTTATCTTGCATTTACAAGTTATTAAAAAGTTTATCGGAAGAGACGTACATGGAATGCGACAGCGACCATGCACTAATTGAGCATATGAAAAAAAAACAACAAATTTTGATGATGATTTTTCCAAATTTTCTAAATCGAATTGATGAAGAAGGCAAAAAGTTTACCTGGAATCAAGTTATGTGGCTGCGATACACTAAAAGTTGCAATCAAGTGGCATATAAAAATTCGTTGGGAAAAAATGAATCTTTTAAAATTTTAAAAAGCAGGAAAAAAGCAGGTTTGAACAAGAATGTTGGTCGAAAAAATGTATTAAGAAAAATACTTAAATAATAAATAATAAAATGTTAATAAAATATTGTTATGACAAGTTCTCCTTTGTTTGTTTAAAGTAATGATTCGTACAAATTAAAAAACCCAAGGACAACAGCTTCCCGACCAATGCACGAAAAAAAGGAACGTAAAATTAATTTCAAATAGTGGAGTGATAGAAAAGAACTCAACTAAAAATTCAAAAATTTGATATCAAATGTTGACAAAAGGAATAACGACCGTTTTCAACAATAGTTCTTCATTCTGTTGTTCTGCATAGTTCTTCTTACATATGCCACAACAGCTTTACATAACCAAAGCATTTGATTTTTTTCTTCCTACATATTCAATAAAAGCCTAACTCGAGCTAAGCTTTTTATATTTTTACCGATTAAAAAGCCATAAAACTAAAGTATGTTTGTTTTTTAAAAAAATACTCCTTAATTATCTGATATCAAATAATTTTTTCTTTAAGCGGATCCAAAACTTCAAACTGCTCGCCTGAAAAGTAGGATAAATAGACTTAAGCGTAAGTAAGTAAGTCTTGCCAGTCCTTGCGGCAAAGTTCCTACTAGTTTAATTTGAATCAATTTATCTTTTCACTTTCACAACCCTCAGGAGATTCGATCGAAATAGTGTAGGAACGGTCAGGTCAGGTGACAAAAGTATAGCAAAGGACATTTAAATGAACAGTTTATTCGGCTTTACTTTCAAAGAGCCGCTCATATCTAAAAAAACATTCCCGACATAAAACTCGAATAACGAAAGGCGGACATATGTGCAGAAACAAAATGACAAATGAAAAACAAAGCCATATGAACTTGAAAAAGTATCGTGATTCCCTAAAGAATTTGCACATAGTGCTTGGTGATTTTGGAAATGTATTCCCTGTAAAGAGCGCGTGATGTATGGGCTGACGTTCTGGAGGCTGTGTGATCTGTGTTTTCTTTTTGACACTTATTACAATTCCCAAGCGTTAAAAGTTCTACGATCTAGGATCTTTGAAAGCATCATGTGATGACTACATCAAACATGGCGTGGGCAGCTGCGATTTAAGGAACTTCCGGAGCTTGCACGACAATCACTCGCCAAATGGCTTGCACGAATATAGATTCGTGCGTCGATCGCCTGGGCGTGAAAAAAAACTGATCGGCGGAGATATGCCTCGATAGTTCTTACAAGACAAAGGATTGTCTTCTTGTAAATTTATAGACTTGTGAAGTGACAAAGCCGCTGCTCTCTTCCGCAGTTTGCACATACTATAAGCTTCAATCCATGGCCTGAATGTTTTTGGAGTTCTCAAAATACCGTTCCTCAAACGGATCAACGGAGCCATTTTAGGATCACTGCGTTGTCCAATGCACCACTTGTGTCGGCGCGCACTCATATAAGATCTATCACTTCTTGAAAACTAGCGAACACTATGTTTCTGCGGCGTGCTGATAACTTAATTGAACTCTCGGTTATTTATTTAATCATTTTTTAAATATTCCTATTTAAAAACACGAAGCTGCTACCCGACATCCTGTATCTAAAATTGCTTAAAAATAGTTTGAGATGCTCCTGAAACGTAAAAAGGTAATATCCGAAAATCAGTCTCTTTAAGAACCACTCATATTGGAGACTAAAAAAATGTTGCATATCTTTGATCCTTTGCTATTTTTCGCTCATGAGACGAAAATTGACTAAAAAGTTGAAATAAGGGATACTTTTAAAATTTATCAGAACATTGAATATTAAATTCACAGCTCAGATCTATACTGTCAAGACAAAACCGCATTCCCAATTATAGATATAAACAAAGGTTTATTTTTTTCGTATTCATGCAGAAAACTTTTCAGTTAAAGTTATACTATATTTCAAAAACTGTGATCTTTTCTATATAACCCTCATTTTCAAGATTGTGTTTGACTTGTGCATTTCATCTTTTCATAAATAACCTCATTTAGTTTTATACGCTCTTTCTTTCACATAGAAAAGAAATAGGATCTGAAAAGTTCAGGCCTTTTTTGAGATCACATCTCGCGGCATCCACTGCAAAATCCACGTCATTCTATGACAGCCATAAATTGATCGGACAAATGGTATATTGACATGACAGGAAATTTTCCTAGCTATGGACATGCCCCTACTCAGGTCTAAAAAGTAAATACCATGTTAATTAGAAGACACCATATCAGCAAGTTGGGATCTTTATCCATGTACTATATATTCACAAGCCAGTTGTTAAGCTTGTATAAATGGTTTAAAAAACTCATAATCTGTTTTCCCACTAACTATTTGTGCAGAAAAAATAATGCAACATCTTTTGAAACTCTGGGTTTGTGTGCTGGGGTGTTGCTCAAAGTTTGGCCCGCATTATTTCCTTGATAGCTTCGCCCAATCTATCAATGTTATACTATCTCCATTTCTTTTCTGTCGAAAGCCTAAACTAAGGATGCCGTTTTATTCTGAACTTGAAGTACTTTGCTGTGTGTGAAGAAGCTCCCTTCCAGGTCGAAGATTGTCCTTTTGTTTCTGGTTCACAGTAATAGAACCATTATGAGCTCAATGCTATAACAAGAATTTTTGATTTCGGGTCTTCGTGTAGATATTTTTTTCGGGCAGAGATACTTGACGACTGCACCGACTTTGTTTTTCTTAAATGAGTTTAGTTCCGAGGCAAGATGTTACGTTAACATGATTTTTTTTATCTAAAACTATCGACAGTATCAGAAAGCTGTCACTTTTTTTTAAAAGAAATGCGGTTATCATTATTTTTCGAAAACCCGTCGTATTGAGACCTATTTACAGTTGTTAAAGTATTCGATCGGGAAAGTATGTAAAAAACTTCGGTTGAATTTTGGATTTAGTGAAAGATCTGTACGGCTTATCTGCAGCAATATATCAAACAGAATGCAAAGGGTGTGTGTGGGTGACTGTGCCTCTAATTATTTAGACTTATTGGCAGGAGTCCCGCAGGGATCTATTCTGGGACCTATTCTGTTCTATTTGTATATCAATGACCTACTTAAAGTATGCAGAAATGTGTCCTTTCGCCACAGATCATGTGAACTATACGGTTGGACGCACTTATGCAACTCTCCGCAAACTTTGGCAATCTGCGGCATTCACTCCATTAGTAACAAAATTAAGAATGGTCAAAACCCTAATTATACCAATTATCTGCTATGCTGCGGTAGTTTATTGCAAACCCGATTCCCAGTCCCAGCATAAGTTACTTGTCGCTTTTAATGACACCACAAGATACATATTCCGACTGCGGAGGTAGGACCATATCTCTGAATATCATCGGCTAATTCTTGGGTGCACTTTAGGTGAATATATTGATATATAGTAAGATGCTGTATCTTCATGCACAAGGCCATTCAAAACCAATTGCCTGGGTACCTCACCGAAAAGCTTAAATTTGCTCAGTCGGTCCGAACATGTAACTTGATAACTCATGCGTCAAGATATTTAAACTCGTCACGTCTTTTCTTCGTCCACGTCGCCAGGCTCTGGAACTCTCTGCCCTTGGAAGTAAAGCAAATAATGGGAGCAAATAAATTTAAAACCGCAATTACCAAATATTTTGGTGAACTTCATAGTTGTACTCACGGAGGGATTGTCAAGCACTCGCGAGATTTGAGGCCATGAAAAATAACAGATGTTCTTACACGGATTTGAACCCGAGTCCTCAAGCCAAGATCAAAAGTCAGCTATCGAATTTAGAGTCCTTAATACTTAATGTATCTTTTGATTGCGTTGGCTTAGAAGTTTGATTGATGGTTCACAGCTTCAAGGGTCAGTAGATCTGAGTATTTTGTATAAATTCCACTTAGATACCTCCACGCATTCCTGAGAAAAAGAAACAGACAGACAGACAGATGGACGGACGGACAACAAAGTGATCCTTGAAGGGTTCCGTTTTTCCTTTCGAGGTATGGAACCCTTCAAATAAAGGGTATGATATTTATACGCACTATTTTCTCCCACAATTTCATTCCGGTTCTACATAGACCTCATGTTTCAAAGCCTAAACTTAAATTTAAAATACGAGTAACTTTTCTTATCACCAAAGAAACAGCCTACAAACAGAAAAGAAAATTAATCTTAATGCAACACGCCCCTGTTCATCTTTGCAAAGCCATGTTAATAACATTTTCAACACACCTACCCTACAGACATTCTTCATCGATCCGTGAGTTCCTTCCTCTTTCCCAACTATGTATATCCTTTTAATTACGCGCAAAGCTATAAAAAGCCCCTTGTATTAAATTGAACCGATGGCTTTGGGAATTGCTGCCTTCATCGTTACTTCTACTTTACTCTTGTAGTTCTATGGCTCCTGTTCAAGGGGGATGCTGGCAGTGGTCCCCCCTATTTGTAAATAAGATTTTGTCAGTGTACTGACATACACATAAGGTGTATCATTTTTCTAATTATGAGGGCCTTAACTTCTTGTTGTACATAAGATTGCTCGTGAGTAAATATTTGTCAACATGTTAAATGTGATTATGTGACTGCACGCATGCGAGTGCTCCTACGAGACTTAATATCTTAATTTAATTTCAATATCTTATCTAACCGAACGTTAATGAGCTCGGTTGGACGTGGTATTGGAAGTTGTTTGAGTTAACTAATTGCTTAACTTAAGTTGTATTCTAAAAGCGATGTGATGTTTATGAATTTGCATGATGCAAAAAACAAGTCTCATTATACTATACATAGCAGCCTTTAAAGAGTCTCCCAAGGACAGCTCTATAGGATTGAGATTGAGTTACTGTTAATTTGTTTAACATTCAAAACCATGCGGAAAGATTTAAAAAAATATCGTTTCTTTCTTGCAAATGAGTTGGTTTTAACTGAAGAACATCACGACATGTAGAATCCTTCAAGGTATAGGGTAAGCGATATCTTTCCTTAACCTAATTTTTAACCAAAGTCTTAAAATGGATAAAGTTGTTTCAAAAACCATGGAAGTCAGATTTCAGATTAATCAGATAACTTGCTTGGGGATTTGCCTACTGCGTTTAATATTTTCAAATATTTTCAAGGAAGTCAAGGATATGATAGTTTGATCACCAGCAAGAATCGTCCTTTTTATTTTTTTGGGTTCGAAGATGTTAATTTTATTTTCGTACTTTTTTAAGAAAAATCGTTCGAAATAGCCAATAGAGTTCCTCAGAATCGCATATGAGTCTTTATGTTTAATTCTCTATGTCTCTATGGCTCCACAATTGTTTTCTTAAGAACACAAGTCGGAGATTGCCTGTCCTCTCGCTTGAAATTTCAAATAGAATTTCAAATAGAATAGAACCTACAATATTCGAGCATTATCTGGGAAATAATTTTATTTCGATTTTTCCCAATAAGCTAACTGAGTTTTAGCAAAATATACGAATGAATTTTAAAAGAAAAACTTTCAAAATTTGCTGAAGAAAACCACGTTCTTCCGGGTGAACAATTTGGATTTTGAGGGTTTCATAGCATAACCCATTATTTTCTTCGAATTAAAAACAGCACAAAAAATAACTTTGCAAATGGGAAGGCCACCGGTATGATACTACTGGACATAGACCATGTGTGTGGCACAATGGTAAATGATACGTTTTAATTTATCATCATATTTGTCCAGATCCTTTTGTCAGGTCGTTGTTTCAACGTGTATTTCAATACAAGCTACTCATATTTAAAATTTTTCAATGATGGTCTTTCTCAAGGAATAGTTCTTTCTCTTGATTTGAACAATAAATATAAGAGTTGGAAAATAAAAATAAATGTTTAGAAGTTTCAAGCTATCTTTATTATTATGAAAAGAAAACCTTGCTTCCTCCCGCATAATCAATTAATTTTAAATGGAGTATAGATTGAGTGGCAGTCTTTCTTTCAAAATAAAATCAATTAATATAGGAACAAAAATATTACATCCATTCATTAATAGAAAATTCAAACTCTCAAATTAATACAAAGTTATTGTATAATGTCATATTTCAGTCAATTATTTTGCATGCTTGTATACTTTGTAGTATGTGTGCAGATTCCGGCTTAAAAAAACTGCAAATATCGCAAAATTAACTCCTAAAAATGATGTTTAGTCGTCCGTGGCACCGTGTTACGTTGATTAGTTTAATAGAACTATTTAATTTGTTTGTTATTGTAAAAACTCCTTATATCTATTTTTTCGATCTCGATATTTATTTATTTACCTATTTATTTATTTATTTATTTATTTATTTATTTATTTATTTATTTAATAATTTAATTATATTTATTTATTTACAATTAACAACGTAAAATTGAGGTGGCTTAATCTTCCAAATTCCTAAAGGCTTGTTGCAAGTCTTCATGCAGTTGATCAAAGTCAGCTTTGATCATGGCTTAACCATCCTTGACGGGGTCTCATAGAAGGCAATGATATTCCTCAACATACCAACTGTCTTGTAGAAGGGACAGAAACGATCGTAGGACGAATGGGAGTTCTGTTGCAGGAAATCATCCTTAAGCAGCTTAGCCACCTCAAGAGTGATCTTATCGGTCTCAGCCAACGAAGCCTTACCGACGAGCTGTACAATTTCTGAAAGATCCTCTTCCTCTTGCACGATTTCCTTAACCTTGGTCCTCAATGGTACGAATTCGACGAAGTTTTTGTCATAGAAATCATCCAGGGCACGCATGTACTTACTGTACGAGATGAGCCAGTTGATGGAGAGGAAATGTTTGCGCTGAGCGAGTTTTTTTGTCCAAATCTCAGAACACTTCCACAATACCCAAGGTAGCCGATGTGACGGGATCAGAGAAATCACCACCAGGAGGTGACAGAGCACCGACAATGGACACGGAACCCTCACGTTCTGGATTACCCAAGCACTTGACACGACCAGCACGTTCGTAGAAGGAGGCCAAACGGGCACTCAAGTATGCTGGATAACCAGAATCGGCAGGCATTTCAGCGAGACGACCAGCGATTAAACGAAGAGCCTCAGCCCAACGGAAAGTAGAATCAGCCATCATGGACACGTTGTAACCCATATCACGGAAGTACTTGGAAAGTGTGATGCCAGTGTAGATGGAGGCTTCACGAGCGGCGACAGGCATGTTAGATGTGTTGGCAACAAGGGCGGTACGCTTCATAATAGATTCGGTGACACCATCGATCTCGACAGACAACTCCACGTTCTCCGCAACCGACGTAGATGATCACATCGGAGTTGGAGTACTTAGACAAAGCCTGTGAGATAACAGTCTTGTCACAACCGAAAGTTCCGGGAATGGCAGTGGTACCTCCTTGGACACAAGGGAACACTGATTCCAAAACACGCTGACCAGTCAACAGTGGATGATTGGCTGGCAACTTCTCGGTGACTGGACGCGGCTGACGGACGGGACATACCTGGAACATACTGTGCTTGGTGATCTCACCATCGAATTCGGTATCCAGGACAACATCTTCAACATGGTAGTTACCTGCTGGGGCAATGTAACGGACTGTACCCTTATGACGGGGTCCAACGATCATCTTATACTTAATGAGTTTGTTTTCGTCAACTAAACGTTACAAATCTCCTCCGGTAATGTGTGATCCAACTTTAACGTTGAGAGGATTGAATTCCCAGGCTACGGAACGGGACAGGGCGGGCGCGTTCACAACCTTTGGAATGTAGATGGAGTGGGTGAGCTCATTGATGTCCTTCAACGAAAGTTGGATACCTTCGAAAATACTGCCTATAATACCGGGTCCCAATTCTACGGAAATCGGTTTGCCAGTTCGCAAGACGGGATCACCAACAGTGACACCAGATGTTTCTTCGTATACCTGAATAGTGGCCATGTCACCTTCGAGACGAAAGATCTCACCAACCAGCTCGAAGTAACCGACACGCACCAACTCGTAGCTGATCCGGACATACATTTTGCTGTTACGACGGGTCCGGATACGGCGAAAACACGTCCGTGGACGTACTCCTTTTCCTCATCACCGAAACGTTTCAAACTAGACATTGTGGGATTGGTTTATCGTTTCTATTTCTTTTAATGAATTCGCAAAATTGACGAAAAAATCAACAATTTTTATGTTGTTCAAGCGAAGGAAATGGAGAAGAAGTAAAATCAAAAAATATAGAAACTGTGCACTTGAAATGAAAACGCTGCGTTTCACCAATAGAACAACACCTACTGATATACCTACACTGTGATAACCATCTTTGCAATTATTCATTTTTTAACTAACCAAGTTGTTTATTTATATGCTCAAATCAAATATTTAATTTATTAATTTTTGCTCAAGAAACACAAAAAATATATTTGGTACACATTTTCTTAAGCGTAATAGGATCATGGTAAACACCTACAAGGAGCAGTTCTTGATAAGACTGATCCTCCTTCCGCGCTCCCGAGTAAATATGTGTTCAAAAATATTATCGTGCCGTCATACTCGTCATACTGGTCGGCCTGATGCATTGATATCACCATAAGGCCAATAGTTTGGAAGTCGGGTGAATTATTTATTGCCTTCCACTTCAGTGTGGTTGCTGCAAGCCTTGTGAAGCACACTGCAGATTTTAGTCACAACCAACTGTGACCACAAAAGTCAGTCTCACTGTGAACTCCTCGACTCAAAAATCGTGTGACATTTGTACAGTACGTGACATGTGTATGGGAACAAGTTGTTTTAATATTTTCCAAGAAAGGCACTTGCATGATTTGAGGAGCATATGGTTTTGTGACCATTTATCTGACAAACTTGGGGAAATGTGGTCTTCCTGCACATCACGTAAGGACGTTTACTCATATATTCGACTACGTATAAAACGTTTCACTCTTCAAACATATAATTCCGTCCATACAATACGCGCAACGACATATGCAGACATCCTCATCGAATGTGAATTTCACTCGTAGAGTAACATTTTCGCCGTTTACGATGCTGCAGATACTTTTAACATCATTAACTTAAGTATTAAAGCTTACAAAAGGTTAAAACATGCAATAAAATTCATTATTTAGCAACCATTTTATTCAATTTCGCACTTCCAATTCGTATCACTTGTCTTAACGTCTTAACATACGAGCAAATACTCATCACGGGAGCTTAATTTTGCAAAATAAATTAAACTCAAACTCCTTGAAAATAAGAGGCTTTTCAAAAAATGAATCTCAATTGCGTTTAAAAGTTTTATCGTTGAAATAAAGTTTATAGCCGGCATTATGACAATTCATGCTTCTCATTTGCCGGTACGTGAGCCTTGTGCTGATACAGAGTATTAACTCGTTTCTAACGTGCGTCACGAAATAGACTTGCAATCTTCACATATGCTTGAAAATACTCTCGAAGAAGTTCAACACACAATCGAAATGATTGCATTTTGCGAAATTGCAATTCGTTGAAAAACATTGATGTTTTGAAATAAAATGAAATTGCATTTTCATCAAAATACTATACAACAAACGGTCGAATATATGCGCTGGCATGATTCAAAAACTGGGTCAAGTGGCTTTTCGTCGAATAAGTTTTATTGAAGAATGATTGAAAATGGTGTTTGAAAACCAAAGTGAGTACCCAACTGTGACAACAGATATGAGTATTGCTGATAAGTATCACTTCTTATTTATCTACTATTTTGTCATCCAGAGTCGTAACTTTCGTTTTATGACTAGAAGGTTTTTACTGCCGTGCCGGGTTATCCAGGGAATGGAAGCGCCGTTCGACTGTAATAAACATAATCTCGAGGAGAAAAAAGATTTGAATGCTAATTACTTTTCCGCTTAATGTTTTATTTATCATTTGCTGGAACTTTTACTTTGTTAATTAATTAATTAATTAAAGAGCTCAGAATCAGTTCGGAATACAGATTACTTAAACAATTTTGCAAATACTTCCCGATGCCACACCATTTGAATATTAAGATAAAAGCCTTATTATTATACCATCAGCATCGAATTAAATTAAATTGAAATTATCATTTTACTGCTGGCAATGCAACATGCAAGACAGACAGAACATGTATCGTAAATTTGAGTTGCTTGATCCTCGAATTAATATAATAAGGAAGCCTGTTTTCCAATATTAAGTGCAGGCTATGGATCTTTGGTTGTCCGTGATGCTAAACGACAATATCATAATTCAAAACTGAGTACTCTGGCGTTATCATCGTCAAATTGGAATTGCTGGAAATGGAAGTGATGCTTGTAAAACAGACCCAGATACATTAAACAAAAGCTTTCTCTCGCATACTACACACGCAGTACATTTGAATCTTCCTGAGCGCAACCAGGCCAGCTATGAGAAAGAGCATGAGAAAGAGTTCAGCTTGGTTACACATTTAGAAGTCTCGCAAGTGATAGCTTCAATTAAGGCTAATGCTATTGGCGAAGATGGTGTACCACTTCGTTTCATTAAAATGATAATGCCCCATGTCATAGGTCATCGAACAGATACTATTAATTACTGCTTTATGTCGTCAACTTTTCCCCAAAGTTGGAAGGTTGCCAAAGTGATACCTGTTCCTAAAATGCATAAGGCAACCTCTGCGAATGACTACAGACCAATCAGTATACTTCCATGTCTATCTAAGGTCTTTGAGAAGTAAATAGCAAAGCAGATTCAACACCATCTTCATCGTCACTCCTAACTTTATCCTCTCCAATCAGGATTTAGAGCTGGTCATAGCTGCTCTACAGCTATGGTTAATATTATGGATGATATTCGACTGTTAAGGTATATGTTCCCTATCTTTGCTTGCTCGACTTCTCAAAGGCCTTCGATACAGTAAACCATGATATTCTTATTTGGAAAATGAAAAAAATACTTCCATTTCAGTTCTCAGCCACTGAAGCTAGGCAGAAAGTTGCTAAAACACGTTACACAGGGTGTACCACAGGGTTTAATTCTCGGCCCAATTTTGTTCTGCATGTTCATTAATGATTTATCATCTTTATGCAAACATGTTACCACGCACTTATATGCTGACGCAATTGTGTTTATCAAGTCCGCTGGAAAATATCAACGAGCTCACAGTAAACCTGAATTATAACTTATCGGCAATAGATTAATGGTCTTAAGCTAATGGTCTTTTTTTCAATCCCACAAAATCGCAAATTATATCAATTTCCCACCGCTCATTAGACCATAACCTATTGCAGGATATTTGCATCGCAGGCTCAAGTCATACTTTTGCATATAAATTGAATAACCTCGAAAATATCCAAAGGCACGTAATTGTATATATTTGTGTAATATAGTGAAACATAAGACCCCGCATTATCTGTATCATAAGCTATCTTTTACCAGATTCCAAAGAAACTTCGGGTTTAACTTCACATCAAGAGATTTAGAAATTCAACTAACTTCAAACAAGTTATGTTGGAATACACCCAACTCTTTTTTAACACGGTAGATACGTTCCTCAGAAATCCGTGTAAAAAAAACCGTGTAAAAAATGTTGAAAACTATAAAATTTCAGATATGCATTCAAATTGTATGTTCATATGGCATTTTATTGAGCATTAAAACTTAAAATACATAATTCATACAAGTGAAAAATTGGTAGAGCAAGCAAAAAACAAAAGAAATCTGCTAATTCAGAATTAAGAACAGATAAATTAGAATAAAAACAAAGAAAAAATATTTACATAGCTACATAGTTATTCGTCGCTACTTGATAACAAGCGCAATTGTTTGCGACGAACTGGAATAAAGTCGATCTCATCACTGGAGATATCTATCAAATTATCCAATGGTGACTTTCGTCCGGTAATAAAGATTTGAACTATCGGACTACTTTCCCAAAGGTCTTGCGCCGTCGACGTTTTTATTAAAAAATCTTTTATAGAAAGTTGAACTTTTGGTTTTTTAAGTTCTTAATACCCAGTAAAACAATTATTAATATCTCGTTCAAATTTCAGGTCACGTTCCATATTAGGATCATTTTTTAATTTTTTAAGAAATGATTCACCATACTTTTACCAAATGTTAGACCGTCATCAATTAAACTAGGAGTTAGTTGACATATTTCGGTCTCCTCGTCGTTATCGTTATAATGGTTCTCAGTTTTGCCGTCATCTGTTATTTATTCAATCAGACAATCATCATCTAGAGGTCTATCAATCATTAATTCGTCGACATCTTCAATTTGTAGGTCCTCAAATCCTTTTCCTCCGATTTCGTGTGCCAAGGCTATAATTTCAGAAGTCTCCATAGATGCTTGGGGCACTAAGGTACCACTCTTGACGCATTCTGGCCAAAGTGCTTTCCAGCAGGAATTTAATATTGATACCCTTAACCCTTAATAAGCATATGTAATGCAATCCAAAATAGAAAATTTTTACATGCATCAACGTTCGTGAGGTTGTCCTTCTCTACTGCGTCTAAAATATGTTGGAATGCTCGTTGAATATAATAAAGCTTAAACGTAGCAATTATACTCTGATCTAATGGTTGAATCAAGGAAGTGGTATAAGGTGGCAAAAATATTACTTGAACATTTGGATGCTCTAAAACGGGATGACTTGGCGCATTATCTATGAGCAAAAGCACTTTAAAATCAAGACATTGCTGTTCCATATACTATATATTTCAACTTCAGGAATAAAGCATTTTTCAAACCATTCCGTAAATAGACCTGCTGTCATCCAGGCCTTTTTATTCGCCCTCCAATGAACGGGCAACTCTTGAATGTTTTTTCCTCTCAAAGCATGTGGCTTTAATGATCGGTTTATTAAAAGACGCTTTAAAATTTTGTCACAAGAAGCGTTGCTACACAATAAAATGGTTACCCGATCTTTAGCAAATTTAATACCACTAGCAATTTTTTCCGGATTTTGCTATAAAAGTTCTGGAATTCATTTTTTCCAAAACAAACCCGTTTCATCGGCATTGAAAATTTGATCGGGGACATAGCCCCCACCTTCAATTATTTTGGCTAGTTCTGCTGCAAAGGTTTTAGCTGCCTTTTCATCTGCTGATGCGATTTCTCCTTTAATTTTTAAATTATGAAATGCGTTTCTTTTGAGAAATCCTGTTAGCCATCCATCACTAGCAGAAAATTCCTTTCTCTTATCTTGACGACTTGTTGATGGCTCCGATATCTGCTGTTGCTTATAAATTCGTAGAGACTTCTTCTTTATAATATTTCCATCTACAGGTATTCTCTTTTAAATCCTCAATCCAACACACTACACATTTTTCCATTTTTACTACCACTTCAGCTCTGATGTATGACGATGTTTTGAAACTATTTCTTGATGAACAGATTTCCGTATTTCATTCTCATTTTTCTTACCCACAGATGTCGAACCTTCACCTCTTGCCAGACAGTCCAAGATTTTAAATTCCACTTCCAAAGAAATGGCCTGCCTTTTACGAATCTTTGAAATTTTCATGCAAACAAAATGTGCAGGTAAGAGTTATCGAATAAGGGGATTTCCCAGTTAATACCACATATGTATTTTCATTTCGGCAATGGTGCCAAGTGTGGTAAAAACAAACATAATTACAAGAGAGTGATTTTGAAACCGTACTAGATTAAATTTTTTTTACAAAATTTTTTTTTCAACCGTGTACCTTCAAAACCGTGTAAAAAGTAACCGTGTAAAAAAAGAGTTGTGTACTTCTTCACCCATTCCCACCATTGTTATTTTTATTATTTTCCTAACTATTAGTGTTTGCTTAAATCCTTTCCATTGCTTTATAAGGATCATCTTTTTATGCGATGACGAAAATGACCATTGAGCACAATTTACTAAGGATGCCTTAAATGTTAGAAATAGCACCACCCTTCCTTATTCCAAGGTGACCGCCATCCTTATGGAGCAATCTCCTGGAGTGGGCACATCCAGTGTGACATGGCTTGATAATCTTGGTCAGTTCTTAATTTCATTCACGATAACTCAGGCTTCAAGAGAATAATGTAAAATGGCATCTGTGAACTCCAATTTTTATTCTTTCTGAATCACTGAGTCACTGAATGATTTACAGCTTACCCTTCTCAGTCAATTGAATATTTACTAACCTTGTAATCTCATAAAGTTTGAAGGGTACGGCTCCCATAACATCGGTCAAATGAAGGTTTGGAAGTCATACGACATGAGCCGACTGATTTAAGTTCATTCAAACTACGTCAAACTGTGACTCACAATAAGGATGGAAGCCTATGTGAACCATAAATTCAATTAAATGTATGATATCCCTGCATACTATGAACCAACGCGGTGCTGAATGGAATGCGCTCCATAAAGCCTCATTAATGATTGTAAATGACATAACTCCACAGTCAAATGGGTTCAAACGGGACCATCATAAAATGTCAATGTTTTATTGGCAGCCATGTGGGTGGTCTAATGACCATCAATGGGATACGGCCATAAATCTACTTGTTTTAAGGAATTTTTTTCTTTACTGGAAAATCTTTAAAGAGTGTTTTGGATGCAAGAAAACTGCTACTGCAGCTGTTACTATAGCTGCCAATGATATGAGTAAATTTGGACCAAACAATTTTAAATTTTGTTATATTCTTGGAATTTTGACAAAGTTCCGACAAATTGTTGAATAGGTCATGTGTAGCGAGCTTAACCCAGAGATACTCAATGAAGCGGAGTCAGAGTGTGGTTGATTAATTAAGTATTTAATTATCTTACTGAAACGATCATTGGATACTGTAACTTCAAGATGTAGAGAGAGTTGTTGTTTTCAAAAATACGTCGAAAATGGTCCATTTGAATCATCGTACATTTCAATTGAATTACGAGTATGTTGGAAAATTCATTATTCAAACTGAATGGAAATGTCTAATTTTTCAAATGAGTATGTGCCTTTTTTTCTACTTAAATATAAGACAACACATTTTAGACAACCTTGACAGTGAAATTATGGATGCGATTCTGATGAATTGATTGCATAAATGGTTTAGGCTTCTTTGACGGATGTTTTTTTTAATTTGTTTGAGAAACGTGACTCTAATTTGTAAGCTGACATTGAATATGTAACAAGATTGATTGTTTGTTAAGAGGGCTATAGATATAAGAAAGTAAATGTAGCGCTACGAAAGTAAGACAAGCAAGATTGTTTAATGTAAAGATTTGTTTAGGATATCTGAATAAGTTTAATGAAAACCGCGGCAAGAGCATGAATCGATACTCGGCCAACAAGGGTTTAATAACCAAATATTCGTTTTATTAATCGATTTTTTTTTTGTAATTAGTTTGACTAAAATATCATTCTTCGTGTGGAAATCGATAACTTTTAATTTTGCCGTGACAAATACTTCGAAAAAAAGCCTAATTTTTTTTAAAACAACTTTGAGGCAGGTGAAATACCCGAAAAAAAACACACCTTTTCAACTGGCTCTTTTGACAATTTAGTGTTTATTAAAGCCAGCTTAAGGTTTACCTTATGTTTAAATGGGGTTTGATTTGAAAATGGTAGATGCTAAAGAAGGATAAATAATAGTCTCGTTTTTCAAAATAAATTTTTCAAAGTACTCAAATATTAAATATATAATTGATGAAAGAATATGCATCTTGTTAACTTTTAATTTTAACGTGATAACTATCATGAGTTTTTGATGAGTTTGATGAGTGGAAATCTTGACATAAAAATGATTCAACACACTTTCTACATCAGAGAGACTTAATTAATCAAGGGCAAGTTATCTTAAATGACAATAAATGCTCGTCTGCTACGGTCAAGGTCCTAGACGACATCAGACAGAATTTCAACAAAGGGCTTGTAACGTTGCTGTGCCTCCTTGATTTTTCAAAGGCCTTCGATAAAGTCAATCGTTCTATTTTATGCTGGAAGCTTCACAAATTGTTCGGATTTAGTGAAAGAGCTGTAAAACTCATTAAAAGTTATTTATGTTATTTATGCCAAAGTAAAATATCTTGGCTTAAGTCAGTGCCTCAAGGTGTACCACAGGGATTAGTATCGGGGCCTATTTTGTTTTGTATGTATATTAACGATCTGACAACAATATGTAAATATGCACTTATTCGTCTTTATGTGGACGACGTGCAACTCTATTTATCCCTGCAACTAAAAAATCTAGTTGATTTAGTTTCACACTTTAACGATGACCCATGTGCAATCAGTAACTGGGCGACATAAAACAGACAAGTCCTGAACCCGAAAAAATGCCACGTCATCCCCATATCACACAAGTCCCTTCAGTTAAATATCGTGCCTGATATATGGTTATCTGGTGCTAGGATTCAGCTAGTTGAGTTTGTTACAAGCTAAGCTATAACAATCAATACAAAACTCTCTGGTTATAACCATGCTTGCGAAAGCTCTGGATTTCAGTGAGCTACACACTGTTAAACACTCGGCGAAGGCTTGTCCTACCATTAATTATGCCTATTAAAGTATATGCAGCTGTTGTCTACAGCAATCTGGACTCAATATCTCTCCGCAAGCTTCAAGTTGCTTATAATGATGCGGTAAGATGTGTTTACGCAAAACGGAGATTCGATAGAATCTCGGACTCTAGTTTGAGTTTCCTTGGTTGCACTTTAGAACAGTATTTTGATTTTAAAAATTGAGTAATCCTCCACAGCATCATAACTTCCAAATTGCCTCCGTTCCTATATTCGAAACTAGAGTTATCCGATCTAGTAGGACATTTAACATAAACAGTCAACGTTTTAGGTATTTAAACTCATCCCGCGTATTTTTTATTCATGCTGTTTATGTTTTGTATTTTTCTAAGTTTTTCATTTTAATTGTAGCCAATTAAAGCTTATGTATCTTTCCCTAGTACCATAAGAGACTATGTCTTAATTGTACAAAATTGTATTGTTGAATAAATTGAAATTGAAATTGAAACAATAAACAGTAGATACAATTTAAGGTAATTCAACGCACTTTTCAGTAAACATATGGAAAGTGTATGTTCTTAAACATCAAGATAACTTCGAATTGGCAAACTGATAAGTCCTGATGAGCAACATTTCACAGATTATCAAATATATAAACGAAACGTGATTGTGATGAAAGTTGTCGAAAGTATTATATTTAAATGCATACCTTAAAAACACACAGGAACTTCAAATTCCAGAGAGGTTGTTAGCAAGGTATACTGTGATAAACCGATTCTAAGGTTTGGTTATTTTATTATTGCCAGCTGAACTTTCAATTCCGTTTACCTAATGGACTGTTAGCAAAAGAATCAGTCCAAATTACGGAAGAAAATGTGAAATTCAAAATGAAAATTAAAATCCAATTTAGTTATTAAAAATAAAAAAAATAAAAATATTGGTGGCATAACATCTTTATTGAGGGCCAGGACCTAGCTTCACCATTTGTGTGTACGTCTTACATTTTTCGCAAATGGTGGCTATTGGACCAAAAGTTTCTTGCGCAATCCGAATTTGTTTGTTTGTATTCATCTACATATTTACTGATTCACTTTCGATTTATGTTAGCTTTTTAAATATATAGTATGCCACATGACGAAATACATAAAACCCAACAACGATAATTTGCAATTCGAGATAAAAAAATATCCAAAAAAGACACCTTGATGTTTCAGAGCTCTTCTTCATATTGACTTCCCATCTAACCTGATTACCATTTGGTCTTTTGAGGCAGTTCCGTGTCAGGGTACCAAGAACGATTCGTAGTACCTTCGAAAACAGTAAATGAATTTGCCAAACATTTTTGTCCCGAAGCTAAATCCTTAAAATCCGAAGAATAGTTTTGGACATATATGAAGGCTTATTTCAGTGAATGAAGATATTTTATGGAAAAACAAATCCAGTGGCTTGAAGATTAATTAATTTTCAATTCAATATAATTTATTTCATAATAATTCAGTTCTTTTTACAATTCCATTTTACATAGTTTAAGAAGAAATAAAATAATTAAGGTGACATTTAATATTTGAAATACATAAAGTATAGAAATAGTGTCAAATGCCACTTCAGTAGGCTAAACTTCAAGTATAAAAAAATATATGGGTGGGGTGACCCTTAATAAACTACACTCAAAACAATAAAAATTCAAGTTAATGAAAATGGAATAAAATTAGAAATACCAAAGAGGAAAAAAGATGAAAATCTTAAAAAAAGACTATTAATTATATCATCAGAATGTTTGAGAATAAGTTTTGAAGTGCTGCGAAGTTAAGATCCAAAAAGCTACTGTCTTAAACAATTTTCAAACCCTCTAGAAATTGTCAAAGCTTTGATTGCAGGTGGAAGTCTATTGAAGAGACGACGAGATGAAACTAGGTAAAAATTACGAAAGGAAGTAGTTTGAAAAGTTTCCACGCAAATTGTATTCAGTTGAGGTATCCCGATATATTGAGGAATGTTTTTAGGACTTTAAAACAATATAAATGACGGACTGGAAGAACATTCATATCACGAAACAGAGGACAACTGGGAAGACGACGATGTTTACGCCATATCATTCCCAAACATTCTTTTGCAGGATTAAAAGAACCATAATTTTGTTCATATATGTACCTCCCCAACACATGATACCATATTGTAGTTTTGATGTGAACTCTTAGTAGTCCAGTTGAGCAAACATTTTGCTGAAATGAAAAAAGTTCCGGAGAGTACAGCGGAGCTATTTCCTTAACAACTCAGTATGGTTAGAAAAGCTCATCCTGTCATCAATAGTTATTCTTAAATATTTGAACTCATCGACTCTCTCAATGGGAAAACAGTTATTGCAGCAAACTTTACTGCTACAACAGGTAGAGTATGAAAAGTTGATGTACAACTGCAACAAGCGAGTTTGTATCTTTGACACTCAGGCGCATGAAAAAATACTCCAGGATTTAAGTAAACTTTAGATGATAAGTTAAAACACATAATTTCACATAATCTGTGTTCGACAAACCAGGTCCTCAATAAATCCAGATCCCAATTGACATTGGCTACGAGATCTAGAACACTGTCAGAACTATATGAACAGCCAACATCATCAGCGAATTCAGTAATATAAGCTTCAAAGTTTAGTTCAAACAAGGAATAAGTATAAATGAGAAACAAAATAGGTCTCAATACAGAACCCTGGGGCACTCCAAAATCAATAAAAAGAATGTCGCTTCTCGTTTCTCCAATTTTAACTCTTTGAGATCTATTAGAGAGGTAGGACCTAAACATAATCAAGCATAAATCGACGAAACCCCGCTTTTTCAATTTTTCTTAAAAGGATTGCATGGTTCCACATATCAAGAGCTTTCGTAATATCTACAAATAGACCTGCAGTGAACTTTTTCGCATCAAGGCTAGAAAAAATATGAGATTAAAAGTTTAAAAGTGTGTCCGCAGTAGATTTTATTTAATAACGATACTGTCCTCTTCTTTATAATTTTTTCAAAAACTTTACTTAACACAGGAAGTAAAGAAATAGGTCTATAATTGCTCATATCTTCTTTCGAACCTTTTTTGAATAATGAAAAAATGTCAGAGCATTTAAGTTTATCTGGAAAAACACCCGAAACTATACTGCGGTTAAAAAAACTGCTAAAATGTTAATATTCTATTCGAAATACCATCACATCCACAGGCATTTGAATTTTTGAGGGAAACAATTGTAATAGGCTCGTGAGCAAAACTATTTCCCTGAACTGGTTTACGACGGTTAACAGCAAACGGATACCGATTGTAACGAGATTGGAAAATTTGACTTGCTGAACTGCTTGTACTGAAGCAAAGTACTTATCAAAAGCGTTAGCAATGACAAGTTTATCCATAAAACACAATCATTTTGATAAATAGCAGTTGGTGTTTTATTTGAGGAGCCCGGTTTTTATGGAGTAAACATATTCTAACCTTATTTCAGCCAAAACAAAATAAACTCCAACCATATGAAAGACGAAATCCATCCGAACTTTGTCTGTGAGAACTGAAAGTCTAAAAAAAAAGTTGCCCAACATATTGGCAGCCATCCAACCAGATCTTCATTATAACTCAATGACAACCTTCCAGACAAATCGAAATCATTTTCAGAACGTACAGCTTCCAAGCCAAAACGTCTAGTCATATAAATTGTAGTAAAAATAGCTCCATGATGGAATTTTTTGGTTATTTTTGGCTTAAAATTCCGCTATCACACCCGTTTAGCAAACTCAAAGAGGTAAGACTGTCTAAGGATACATAAATCAATCGTCCTACCCAAAAATGACAAGCAATGACGTGTGAAACTAAGCGACATCCATTTGTTTTAACGTAATCACGTTTCCCAGATTCCATTAAACAACTTCATAAATCAGTCCGAACAGTACCATGTGACGTATCCACCAGGCCACAACAGCACAATCAAACGAAGCCAAAAAAAAAATAAAAATACAAAAACCGAAAACAAGAATATTCTTCTATTGAGGCGATGATTATTATCAATTCATTATGTTAAAAGCTGACATAGCATACGGCAACGACACATACAAGGGTTGAAGCTCCCAGTAAATTCAAGGCAATGACACGCCTTGTGTGTGCCGATAGATACGGGTCAACTTCAATTAGTTCCTCCGACCACCGACCACCGAACACCGAATATGCATCAAGCTCCAGCCCCAGCAATTAACATGGCATTTGTTATGGCAGTCTTTAGCAGTATTTCACACTGCACCCCCTCACTTGGCCTTGTGTAATTCACCAGCATGATGTATGTGTGAACAAGACCGAGCAGCAGAAGAAATGAAAACGGCTTGTAGACGCATTCCACAAATAACGAGCCATCACAGCACACCATTCCACACAAATCGACTCTGGTTTGGTCGTATGCAAACGGATGGATTCCGTCATCGCTGCGTCGCGTCGGTCGGTGTCCAAATAGAGAAGATGCCTCTGTAGCTGTATGAGGTTCTTCTTCGACATCCCACGCGAGCGTGTATGTATATTACAAGAGCTTTAGCTCATGGCATCTCCCCATCTTCATGAGATTACATCATCCAGCATCACTGTTGCTCAGTCTTGGCTCTTTTCTTAAAAGGAAAAAAAAATTGAATCCTCCCCAGCAAGACGGAGCAAACGACTGCGATATGTCTTGGGGATACACCTATACCTAGTCGCACAATTTGAATTCGAATAAATGATGTTCGGGATGAATAAATGTTTCAAGACCTCCGTGTTCAATGGAGGAAGGCCATCATTGAGAATCGATTGCGAAGGGATGATTTCTTGAATCTTAAGGATATTTTTATGCATATCTTTCCTTTTTGCCTCATCTTTATTCAGTTGCCGACGAAGAGCCATAACCACGTTGGATCAACAGATATTCAGTATCTAGATATATCTATCTATGTAGTTCTCATTTTGAGTTATATTTTCATTTTCAACGGGTGGCAGGTTATTTGCCACACAAACAGAAGAAAAAAAAAACCCCTGTTAAAGCAGAAGGACATCGGACAAATTGGGCGCCAGATGGTAAATTTGGTGCTTCTAGCCCGGGTAAATGCGTTGGGACAATTTTCATTAAAGGTATGCTTGTTTGTCTGACGGTTAGGCGCCTGTCCTAAACCAATTAACGTGCCATTCATTACCGGGCCGCATAGTTCACGCATCAATGGCTAGATGATGAGCTAGGTTTATTTATAGGAGTATTTCGGGTACTATTGAATTGGATACACATGAATCGTTTTTGAATGGACGTAATTATCGGAATTCCCAAAAGGCTTATATTTTATGAAAGAGCTTTGGAGCAGAAGGGATTTTCAACCACTTTTTGCTTGTATTTAACATGAGCACAAAAAGTCTACGAGAATGTGTGTAAAGTATTTTTTAAAATATTTATTTTTAATGGAAGCGTATTTGGTTGGAATTCTTCAAATATTTGTGTACAATTCTATTTTTCAACTGCTGAATTAATGAATCATATTATTCTTTTCATTTAATTGTTTATAGAACAAAAATTTATTTCATTTATTCATAATCTGAACTACTTGTACCGATAATAATATTTTTGTTAATTTAATGGTGTGGTCACAACGAAAAGTAAAAAAATATAAATTGTTCTCTCCCCTAGAAAAACAACTACATTGATATGCAGATCCGGAAGCCATAGTTTTATTTTGTTTAAAACAAAAGCGGATTAATTCGTAATGACTTGTTTTTCCCAAGAAAGACTTTTAAAGCGTTTACAGGCAAAACTAGAGCAATCGTTTCTGTTCCCCGTGGTACGAAAATATTTAGGGTTATCATTTAAATTATGTCTGCGTCGCATAAATAAAAGCCTTTACAGATTTCAAATTACAACAAGTGTCTCAAGGCTAAACATTCATGGATTTTAGAAGTAACAATGATTGGTTTTGTTCAGCTTTTCTACTGCACATTTTTAAATAACACGGAGCGGTTTGATTTAGAAGTGATAAGCACCTCTGCAGAAAGTTATTGTTAATTGTTTCAATTCGGATAGAAGTATACCATGGTAAATCATTTTTATAGTCATTGCTTACTTTACTTACTTTTTAATGCATTTTTCATTAACTTATTTGAATAATTTATTATCTAGACAACTAGCTTACATAACTTAACTACACTTAATTAACTTACTGGCCCTATGCGAGCGCTCTAAGGTAAGCCTTGTACTTAAATTATGTCTTTCGACTTAAACTAACCATTTTTTTTTTCAAATCTATTACTGACAATTATTTACTAAGAAAAAAGATGTTTTTTAAAAACTAAGTATCTGGACGTTTTTTTTTTATAATATAATTAAGCTTAAAACTACTTTAAAATAAAATAAAATACTTAAATACGAAAATATATATAAAATATATACATACTATTATAATATATATTTTCAACTTACCCTACCTATAACTAAGACAAATTAAATCTATGCAAGCCGGCCAAGGCGATTTGCGAAATAGTAAAGAAACAAAACCACATAAACTTTATGCCGGAAGGAAACTTTACTTTGAAGCTAGCTGACGAGAGAGTTCCTCATAAATCTTCTGACAGCCACCAAAATTGTTGCTTTTGTTTTTGAACATCTGTCATATCGCGGGTTGACATCGGCCTGCTGAAACGGAGAATTTCTTCGGAACCGCGTGCGATGTCTCGTCTTGTAGGTTAGTCGCCTGTCTACACTTGAACGAGGAAAGTGGAAGATTAGTCTCAATAGGGTCATACTTTCGTGGTACAAATAAATGGGGTAGAAAGCCCCGGAGATCTGGTTACTGATCGAATTCATTGACTTTGTAACATGCCTTCGGATCAGCTTAATCAGGAAATTATCCACTCTGATCAGGTTGGCCTCATTGTAAAGGACATCATTGCGAAAGAATTTTTTGGATTGGGTCTCTGGATTTCTATATATCCTAGATATAGTCATTGCTTCTGGGATGTTAATTCACTCGATTGGACGATAATATGAAGTCTTTCAATTTTAAATGTGTTCAGAGATTTTTCAGCTGCAAAAAGTTAACTTTACAACTTATATTATTGTTGAAGCGAGACTGACTGGACCCACCTAGAAACATATTTACATACCTAAGGGAGCCTTCAGTATGAGGGAAAAAATATCAGATGTTAGTTTAATGGCAAATAACTGGAATACACCACCTTTTTAATTTGTCAATTCGGGCCGCTTTTCTTCAACTGCATTGTTCAACTTTATTAGTTGTTCAATGTCGACATCTGAATTGATCGTTCGATTGGGTGGTAAAAGTTCAAAGCTGACAATTCCTTTTTTATCACACCAAACTGATAACATATCTTTCTTTTGATGAATATCAGCTTTTGGTATTGTTTGAGCTGGTTTACCTGGCTTGCTCCACGATCTTTTCCAATTGACATTGTTGTTAACAACCCATTTTTCATCACCAGTTATCAATCCTTTAAAAATGGGTAATTTTCATTACGTTTCTTTAATAAATCGCAGATGTTAATGCGTTGTGTTAGATGATTTTCTTTCAGTTCATAAGGAACCCATGTATCGAGTGAGCGATTTTCAATGCATGTATGTGATACATAAAGCTTCTCTGCAATCTCACGTGTTGTACTGTGACGATCTGAATCGATTACTGCTTTGATTTGGTCCTCATCAACTTCAACTGGACGACCAGAGTGTTTTTCATCTTTGAGTGAAAAATCACTAGATCGAAATTTGGCAAATCAATTTTGACACTGCCATTCTTTTAAAAGCTTCATCACCATAAAGAGCACACAACTTT
Organism: Orthonevra nobilis; assembly: GCA_963555765.1. Classification (NCBI taxonomy): domain Eukaryota; kingdom Metazoa; phylum Arthropoda; class Insecta; order Diptera; family Syrphidae; genus Orthonevra; species Orthonevra nobilis. The sequence continues at coordinate 4,969,156 of OY743225.1, read as the reverse complement.
TTGTGAGCTTGCGATGCATTTTTTCCTTTCCGAAAATAAAAAAAGCAAAATATGACGTAAATGTTAGTTTTGATTTTCCATTTTTCAAAAGACACTAAACAAAAACTACACAACCGATCAAACATTTTTTTTTACTGATTGACAGTTGAAGTACCAACTATCAAATAACAAAATGTGTTTAACATTTCGATTACGTCAGCAAACCTAAAAATTCAACTAAAGCCATCTATGAGTGAAATCCGCAATTACTTAGTTGCCAACCCGATACGTCGTGAATATTTGAAAGAAATAGTATCGGACCAAGAACAGAACCTTGACGGCCGTCGCGATTTGAAAGTTTAGCGCTGCTTACTTTTAGAGGAATTACAAATTTCAACTGAGTTCAAGCCTATTGTTATTTGTTTGTAAAATATTTTTTCTAAATGTCTTATAAAATACTTTTGTATTTTCAATAAAAAGGAGCAAAAATCCAGCAACTGAGGATGCAAAGTGAACCGACCTTATCTCAAACCAAATGAGAAAAAATTGACTGTAGTGAGGCAAGACACAAATGTAGAAAGTCTTAGAAGTTCGTACACTGTTATGTGTTCCAAAATATAATGCTACTGTTCTAAGCATGCGCAGATTGCAGCAAGTGCAAGTCGAAAATGTTCTTCACAAGTGTGAAACTGCCGATTTTCGAAAAGTAGTGACTGAACTGGTTTTCTTAATATCAAATGACTACACTTCGGACTCCGGTTGTAACTTGAACATATGTTTGTATGTTTTGCTTTCCTTAGAACTCCCCAATTTCTATTTGAACGAAATGGAATTGGTGAAATTTTTATATCTTAACATGAGTGAATACAGTGAGCAGCGTTGCCAATTTAGTGCTTTCAGCGTTAATTTCAGTGCTCAAAAAATTATTTCAGTGCCCAAAATGTCATTTTAGTGCTCAGGCATTCTTTTAGTGCTTTCATTTTATTTTTAGTCCTTCATTAACTCTATTTTTAAACGCTGAAACCTACTAAAATCCTTATGGAAACATTTACGAACTAGCCTTGAAACTGCTTTGTTTGCCACATTCTAATGGCCATGTTGAAAGGGTTTCTAGTCAAGCAAACCTAGTCAAAAGCAAACTTAGGAACAAAACTAGTTTGGAGATGTCAAATGCAATTTTGCAAATACGCTTTGCGAATACGCTAATACAGTAATTCCAGTCAGGAGCTCTATAGGGTTCTTTTGTCTGTTATTCTAGCAGCATGGTATGGTATATAACGAGAATATTGCTCGAGTCCGACAAGCAGCCATGTGCGTCTAAATACCAAAATGCCTGAGGTGATATGTGTCCCTTTTCTACTGAGTTTTTTAAAATATTTCGGGTTAGGATTAAAAAATCTCGATTTGAATTGTTCTCAATTACAGTTGCCGATCACGCAAAATGATTCCTCAGTTAGCCCAGGATAATGTTGTCAATCCTTGACACACCGGAAGCATCCAATTGTCTTTTGTTTTTTACTGATGCGGGAAGTCGGAATGAGAGTTTCTGTAAATCGCGTGCAAACTTGCAAGCATTTATTTTCGAAAACTCTATACTATATTCCACCATACTGCACTCGCATAGGTCAGAATTGGACGCACAAAGGCTTGGTAACACTTATTTGCGACTTGAGCTAAATAAATATTTTTTTGGGAAACTGTAAAATGATTTTTTTTGGTGCCCAAGGTATCAAATTTAACGCTGAAAATATTAGGATCAGTGCTTTGGCTCAGAAAAAAACTTGGCAACACTGACAGTGAGCACAAGCAACTTTGAAAGTATAAAGCATTTTTTCAGATGTTAGAAACTATGAATTCAAACCAGAAAAGGGGTCTGCTTGAATTTTCTTAGCCTTAGCAAATGTAAGAGTCTGAACCTTATTAATGTTTATATTAGCATCGAAATTTACAGTGAACGTCAAAAGTCATTAAACATCCAAATAATATCTGGAATAACCTTCAATTCAAACAATTTAAAAACTTTATAAATATTTCGATCACTGGGTGAATTTTTAATTTTCTGAATGAATTAATTGCGTTACTTGTACATTTGAGAAGCATAATAAAACTCAAACGATAAAAAAAAAAAATAATGAAATTAATTTGCAAGAATTCATATTCCATAACATATTTTGAGCGCCAAATCATAAACTCTCGGTTAGAAATTATGCAAAAAGCCAATCATTCTGTTTATTGTTCCGGTTCCATTCATCATGCGATGAGAATATGAAAGTGCTTCAATCTTTAATTAAGCGCTCACATCCATTCCTTTTGGAAGACAAAACATTGATTTCATTCATTTCGATTTCAATAAATTTGACGTTATTTTCTTTATTGGATGAGTGAAAGTACGAGTAAACTAATTTCAAGCCAGTTAATGGAGAAGAGTTTATTCAGACAGCCATGTAAGAATACTGATAATAAATTAGAATGGTATTTCATATTTATTTGGGAAAATATTGCCAACAGAGGCGGACTTGATATTTAATTTAAGCCCAAGTAGAAGTATGCGAGTATGAGTCAGCTTTTCAAGACGAGCGTGGGAACTTGAAAGTCCATACACAAGCGCACATAGCTTGGAAAACATCATATACATACTTATATATATAGTATATTGTTATTATCTCAAGCGAATTTGCAAAACAAAAATGTTTCAAGGCAAATCAAGCTTACGATATTTTGTTGCTATAAAATACGTGCGTTCCTTTAACGGAAGACAATATTGTAATTTTTATATATCGGGTTTTTTAATAAGTGCGCTACAAAAGTTTTTTTAAATAAAACAAAAACGGTTTTGTGTGTCAATGAAATTCTTTATTCCTGTGAAAGTACGTTTGATGCCATTATGTATGGAACTCGATTTCTTTTGCAAGGCCACCATGGGCACGCTTGCAGAAATCCAGACGCTAAACCCAGTTTTCGACGGTTTTCAAGCATAAATCGGCCGATACTGCTGCAATTTCTCGTTCGATATTCGCACGAAGTTCATCAATCGTCGCTGGCTTGTTGGCATGGACCATAGACTTGACGTAGCCCCACAGAAAATAGTCTAACGGCGTCAAATCGCACGACCGAGGCGGCCAAGGGACTGAACCATTTCGTGAGATAACACGTTCTCCAAACTTGGTTTCCAATAAATTGATTGTGACATTCGCTGTGTGGCTTGTGGCGCCGTCCTGTTGGAACCACATGTCCTCCAAGTTCATATCATCCAATTGGGGCCAAAAATATTCGGTTCAGTTCACAGTAACGTGCTGGTCTTGATCATCACGAAAGAAGTACGGCCCAATGACGCCGCCGGCCCATAAACCACACCAAACCGTAATTTTTTCGGGATGCAATGATGACTCATGGAGTACGTGCAGATTGCTGGCTGACCAATACCGCATATTTGGTTTATTGACGGAGCCATTCAGCCAGAAATGAGCTTCATCGCTGAAGATGATTTTTCGATGAAAATCCGAATCATTTTCAAGTTGTTGCTCAGCCCAATTCACGAACATACGACGCTTCTGGTGGTCAAGCGGCTTCAGTTCTTGCGTCAAATTAAACTTGTAAAGATGTAGGCCAAGATATTTTCGCAAAATTCGCCACAACGACGTCACAGACATGCCCAACGCTTGAGAACGACGTGTGAGAGACACATTTGGGCTTTCTGCAACTGAAGCCTCAGCGGCAGCAATATTCTCGACACTACGGGAACTTCTTTGTCTCACTGGCACGGGAACATTTTGTACTGTGCCGGTGGATTCAAATTTTTCCACTAGACGCTTAATTGTTGGTCTGCTAGGACGATTATGGCGACCATAAATTGGACGTAGCGCTCTTAACGTTGAGGCCACTGACTCCGAATTTCGGTAGTAAATTTTAATAATTTCGACTCGTTGTTGGCTCGTATATCTTTCCGTCATCAAATGGCAAACCTTACTGAAGAGAAATGTCAAAAGAGCGGTAAGAAATATGGCATCGTTTGCTATCCCTGTCGCTCTACTTTTGTAGCGTCCCTGTTGAAAAACCCTTTATAATTAAATTTTATTGTTATTATAAGTGGTCAATGATGTACTCCAAATCTTTGAAATTTCATACCAGGAAGATTTTAAATTTCAACGTTCTTCAGGGATTGTCAGTATGCATTGAGTGGAATGCCAAAACTTTGATGGAAAGCTTTAACAGATCAGCCCTGACACACTCACATCGAAATTGCTTGAGACCAATAAGTTTAAGTTTCTTTTGCATAGATCTAGTAAACCTATCTTCAAGTAATCCCTTTAAGTGTATACCACCTTGATTAAAAAGTTCCCGGAATAACCACCGTGTGGCGCTCCTATCGTTCCGATTTGAGTTCTGTGTCTTTTTTTTTGTGTTAAGTTTGTTCATCTGTTGCATAAGTTTGATTTAAGAAATGGACGTCGCAACAGATATGATTTGTGAGGCTGAATCCGATATCCCATTCAATAACAAGATCATTAATGGAGACGAGACGTAGGTTTATGAGTACGAGACACAAAACAGACATCATTTGGCGTTTACCAAATGAGCCGAGACCAAAATAACCACGTCGTTTTCAGTCAAAATTGAAGGCATTGTTCACGGTTTTTATGGATTACAAGGCCAGACAATAAACAAAGAGTATTATTTGGCCGTTATGAGACGTTTGCGTGAAGCAATTCGCCGAAAGATGCGGCATGAAAACGCACCATCGGACAGTGCCATCATTATTCGTAATTTTTTGATGAGAAATGCTTGTTGCATTTTGTTGAATAAATACCATCCAACAGCCACCAAATTCACCTGATTTGACTCCCTGTGACTTCTTTCTGTTTAATCGAGTCAAAAACCCATTACGGGGAACACGTTTTAGCAGCAGAGACGAAGCAATTCAAAAATCGCAGGAAGCACCAATGGATTGCAGGATTGGATCAAGCGTTGGCCTAAGTGTGTTGCAATCGATGGGGATTACTTTGAAGGGGACAATGTAGAGTTAGATGAATAAACTTGAACGCAAACACTGAAGAGATCTTGCAATGTTCAGAATTGGACACCATAAGCATAGTCAGACCTGGCAGCACTAGACTTCCTTGTGGCTTTTAGTAAACTGAAAGACTCTTTTTGTCTAAAGGTCTTTAACACGACATTTTAGATCAAAATATTCAAATTTAAAGTTTGAACTAAGCAAAAATAAGTTAAACTCATCAGTTCACCTAAGGGTCTTTAAAACGACATTTAAGATCAAAATATTCAAATTTTGGGTTTGAACTAAGCAAAAAAAAATTTGACTCATCAGTTCACCTTCAAGCCCAACTTCGGTCATACCTTCAAGTAAAGAGACTCGTTTATTAGCCGCACAACACGAATGTGCAACGCTCTACCACGCTCGGTATTTTCCACTCATTACAATCTGCAGAAATTCAAAAACAATGTGCATCAGTTCTTATCCCTATGTCCTCCCTGATCCCTTCCACTCGCGTTATGTCCTTACATTTTAAGGGTAGTCATAACCCCTTGTACGTTTAAAAAAAAACTTGATTAATCGCTAATTCGACATTTATCCCAAAATTAGCAAAAAAAATAAAATAAAATAAAATAATAATAAGTATTTTCCTGACCTAGTTAATTCAAATAATAAAGTTTTTATTTTTCGAATTTAACACAAATTCCGTTGTCCAGAAAGCAACTCACCCCAGTCAGAGACCGGAATAAATCTAGAGTGATGGAAAATCTACGATTTCCATAGAAAGAAATTTTATTTTGTTGCCATAGAAGGCAGGTTTGAAGCAGTTATTAAATATTTGACATCCTATTAGAAAGAAGTCCTACTAAAATTGACATTTTGAGTGTTTTATAAACAAGTTCAATCCTTACAAAGAATTTACACAATGGTGTACCCGAACGTGAACAGGGAGTTACGTCCCAGTGAAGAGATATTTATATGCCAAGATACACATGCATAAATATCATATGAAGATATACTCTAGTATTGACTTTGTTAAAAACACTACTGTCCATATTCGAGTGAGGCTCAGTTCCATTTGGGCAATTAAAGCACTCAAGTTCGTGTCCATTTAACATAAATTTAACAACATGCATTTGTGCTATAGCCATTATATTGTTGAATTTCTGTTCGGTTTTAGGAAGTGTCTTCAATGTGTTACAGAGTCGCGCACGAAAAGAATTGACTTCAAAAAACTTGAGAAATTACGACACAGAGAGTCAGCTCAAACAAACTTCAAATGCTGGTCAATTTTATATTAAAAGTCAGCATTGTTAGCCTGGCCCAAGGATCTTAAAATAATTTCTTGAATGTTCGAAAGGTGCCTGGTTCAGCGTTTCAATGGACTGTGATGTTCCGCATGCCGTTCGAAATGAGGTTAATATTCTTCGGGCGAGGGTATTTTTTTGGAAAATACTTTTAAGTTGCTCCATTTTCCTAACGAGTTAAAAAAAATGGCTGGCGTTTTCAAGAATAATTTCGAGATGCTGAGATCGCTTATGCTTTTAATAAGCTCTCAGCTATTATCCATGGACAGCCACTACATGGCTGAAGCTGAAAGACTTCTTCAACTCGGAATATTTATTAAAAACAACCTAAGTTGGTGTGACCAGATTATTGTCAACGCCATGAACCCTACGATAGGCTTTCGTAATCAGTGCAAGGAATATGGTACTTCTCCCGTCTCACCTGGCTGTTCTTTATTGAAAATAAAATTTATCTGCGCGATAAAAATAATAAGAATTTTTAACGCACAGTCATATATATGTAAATCCCCGCTCTTTAGCAACTCAACACGAATTAGGACCGCTCTCCCCAACTCAATATATAGAGGGTGATTTTTTAAAAGCTATAGGAAAGTTTTTAAAAAAAAAACACATAAAATTCAGAAAAATGGATGAATTCTTTATTTGAATCGATAGTACGGTCCATATAATTTAATGTTTGAAGATTATTTCATGCAAATGTTGACCTTGACTGCGCCTCAAATGGTCCATCCGCTTAGTCCAATTTTGGCATACTCTTTCCAACATTTCGGCCGGTATCTCACGAATAAATGCTTCAATGTTGTCTTTCAATGCGTCAATTGAAGCGGGCTTGTCTATATAGACATGAGCTTTAACCTAGCCCCAAAAAAAAATAGTCTAAAGGCGTTAAATTGCACGATCTAGGCGGCCAATTGACCGGTCTCGAACGTGAAATAAAATGTTCACCGAACTCACCTCTCAATAAGTCCATTGTTAAGCGTGCTGTGTGGCATGTGGCACCGTCTTGTTGAAACCATATGACATGCAAGTCAAGCTCTTGCATTTTGGGCAAAAAAAAGTTAGATATCATCTCACGGTAGCGCTCACCATTCACAGTTACGTTACGATTCGCATCATCTTTGAAGAAGTACGGTCCAATGATGCCACCAGCCCATAAACCGCATCAAACTGTGACTTTTTCTGGATGCATTGGTAGCTCTTTAAATGCTTCTGGCTGATATTCACTCCAAAATCGACAATTCTGCTTATTTACGTACCCATTGAGCCAAAAATGAGCTTCGTCGCTGAACACAATTTTTTCGGTAAAAAGCGCGCGATGAACTTTCTTAACAGAGCACACATGTTGATAATAAAATTCAATAATTTGCAAGCGTTGTTCGTCTGTAAGACGATTCATGGTTATATTATAGACCAAACTGAAGATGTTTGACAGTGAAACAAAACAAGAAACGTGCGTAAGCTGTTTAAATCAGTGTTGCCAAAAAGATAATAGCCAAAAAATCACCCTTTATATGTTCACTCATTTCTGCAGCAGTCCATGTATCTTTTATCTCCATGATCCTTTCCAATCGTATCGTGCGTATATTGTTAGAATATCCAAAGCCTCTTGGACGCGTGTGAATTTCAAAAACATAAAAAAACAACACTGTAGGACCACGCTTCTTCGAAAACATACAGTTCCTACGGACGTCCAAACTGTGGCACCACATTCTGGTAATTTAACAACACTCAAGCTGGAGCGAGATCTTAACGATCTAAAATTCAATAAATTGTTATGAAAAATGTGAAAAAATATGTCAGTCAAGAAACCATAATGTCTGTTAAGCCCCACCCCATACAATCGTTTTATTCTTAATTTCTTTAAAAGTTTCCTGTAAATGATTTTAAACAATTTCCCTACCTATTTCCACCCACACTGTTTGCGTAAGCAAGCTCATTTGCCATTTGAAAGGTTCCCGTGATTGCTGCAGATCTCCTACACATAATTGAGGAATGCGGGTCACCCCGCTGTGTCGGTCTTATCGAAAAATGTTTCTGTTGAGCACATTCAAAGTTGTTCTTAATTTGCCATCCCATGGATAATGTAGACTTCCCGGAGATGTTATTAACTTTCCAAAATACAGAAAAAAAAGAAAAAAAAAACGATTCTCGAAAACTACGCAAAATATTTTTAGCACACGTAAGTAGAACATGAAGCTCCCTACTCATATTTCACCTCGTAGGCAATTCACTTCAATCTACCAATTCAATTAGAGCTCAATAGATACAAACGCAAGCAGATAGCCTACTAAAAGATTGATGGTCACTAAACATTTTTGCAGATTCAACGATTTACAAATGTTAGGTGCGAGACTGTTGTGCGATAGGAATGCCCAAGGCGAACATGTCTACCCTTAGATCCTTCAATGTTCATTTTGAATAGTAGACGCTTGATACAACTGCTGTCTTAATCCTGTGCAAGGATTCAACCTTCGAGGAATTGCTTGCATCAATCAAATGCAAATAAGAGAACCCAATCCAAAAGCCACTAGGGTCGTTAACTACTACTAAAAAAAAGCAGTTTTTCCTCATGACTTTGTGTGTGTGTTTGCGGTGTATATGCGCGAGAAAGGACTTGCCAGAGTTTCCACCAGCATGGATTGGGTGAGATTTTATGCTGTTCGCCACCCCGTTGGGACACATTCGAAAATTCGTTTGGAGTATTTCACAAGAAGCAAGGGAATTATAAAGTGTTGTGTATGTTATACAACAGTTCTGAGTACGGGACGGGTCTGGGAGGCAACCGCAGAGAGGAGTTTCTGTACGAAACTTTGTAATATCCATGAAGTGGTTTTGCAATATTTTTTCGATCGGAATCTAGGATATATGTACATGCATGAGTTTCACGAGTTTTATTTAACCCTTGCATAGATAGAGGTGTGACTATGGGCGGCTAGATTAAATTTTAAGCACGTTCGACGTTTGCAGAATTTTCTTGTGATGCAATAAACAAGAGACGAGCAGACGTTTATTTACCAGAAACGAGGTCGGATTTTCTTGTATCTATATTGATGTACGAATGTTAAAGCTTTTCGTCTTGAAGGAGCAAAATGGTTTTGCTGTCATCCTTAAATATAAACATCATATAAACGCAACTTTGATTGTTTTTTGGCACTTCAAGTGAGTAGAAGACGATGGGCGCTGGACTTATTTTCAAAATTAATTCATTGTTTTTTGCTGACAAATTTTCAGTTCACATCAATTAATCATCTTGTCAACCAAAGTTCATGTGTCAAGAAATCGAATTTATTATCGTTTTTTTTTTTTTACTTCCTAGTACTCTCATCTTGCTGTCAAGATTCCCCTTCACCAACTTTAGAAAGTTAAGGGAGAAAATGAAGCACAACTTGTCGTTAAGTTGTCCTAAGAAGTTAACTTGATGATTTATATTTACATATCTCGTAACATATTCGAAATATGATTTTTCCATTATAAGCACTTTCAAGGAGTCATGAATAGCTTTATCGGTTTTGTGTTCATTCCAACTGCGGCTGTTATTGATAAACATTTCGAGGATGAAAAGTCACAGAATGTCACTCATTGTAAAGGGTTTATATTTCACGGGAAGGAGACATCATAACGATGGAGGCATTAAATTCCAATCTGTTCGTAGAGCCACATGATAATACTTTCTTTAAATTGGAATTGACCTCCAATACCTAAAAAAGGAGGTAGTGACTTTTGACCCATTGCAATTCTGCCGTTTTTGAGTAAGGTATTTGAAAAAGTAATTTCGAAACAGATTCAAACATATTTGACAGCGAATTTCGTTCCAAACACAGCTGCAAGACTGCGCTGTTGTTGCTCGCTGATGACGTCAGAGAGTCGCTGGACAAGAAGTTTGTAGCCTTCTTGATTCTTTTAGATTTTTCCAAAGCTTTCGATGCCAGCCAGTCAGCAAAATTAAAAATATCATATTGCTGACTGGCTGGGAACATAGGTAATTATGAATAGATACAAAAATAAATACAGAAAACTTGTCAGGTGGTGTCACCGTGACACACGTTCTGCTTCAAATTTTCAAAAGAATCCGGGAAGCTTATATACAGTTACTTACGAAAGATGTGTGCAATTTGTTTCGGTTAACGCCCGGTCTTCAAGCTTTCTTAAAGTTTCGAGCGGCGTGCCACAAGAATCAATACTTGGGCCTATTTTATTTTCTATGCATACAAACGATTTGCCACTTATTCCCCCAAGCTCCCTGATTCGTATATATGCCGATGATGTGCAATTGTGTTTGAGTGGATCTGTAAACAATCAATACGAAGTCATTGCACAGATTTACGATGAGTTGAATGATATTCTTCTCTGTCCCCGATGTTACTTTCTGAGCTTGATTCTGGCAAAATCAAAAGCGCTCGCCATAAATAGGAAAGCACTAGACACGTTTATCTTGCCAAAAGTTAAACTTGGTCAAGAAATCATATCATATGTCAGAACTGCCACGAACCTCGGTTTAGTTTTTAAAGATACCCTCACATGGAGCGACCATATTAATGCTGTGGTCGGAAAAGTTTGGGGAGGACTTCGATTGCGTTGGCCAACGAAAATGATTTTACCACTAACAATAAGGAAAATTGAAGTATTAATAAGAGGTTAACGGTAAAGTTGATTGTGAGAGACTTAATCACGTATCAGGTTTTTCAAAACGTCTTGCTTGTTTGACAATCTCTTAGTTTTTCGTTCGTTATGTTGTTTGCATGATATCGTTCAGACACATCAACCTGAGTACCTTTATAGTAGATTACTTTTCCCTCAAGCCCCGAGGAACATGAACATTTAGGTTTGACTTGAAACCGTCCACTACTACTGGAATTCTCCGGTCTGAAAGGTACTTTTTCATCTGTTGAACAAGAGATTCGAAGACATCCAAAGCACGCATTTTCTACAAAAAAGTCTAATGCCGGCCTGTGTCATGTACAGAGCGGTTCGACTTTCAGATCACCACAGGACCTTTTTATGCAAAAATCAAGCTGCTGGTCATTTATTTTTATGTGATTCGATTTGCTTTTTAAGCTATCGATTTATTGATGTTTCCATGACTTTGAAAATAGGGACTTTATTGCGGTGGGTGATGTTTATGGATGAAAAGCAATCGAGTTAAGTAAGGTACAGTGTTAAGCTTTCCTTACAAATTACTCCCTCTTATTAAGGGGTTTTGAATACCCTAATGATGAAACATGCAAACAGACTTGGCCCTATTGACACAGATGTTTGCAAATACAACAATCGTTTGCCATTGTAGAATCTGTCGTTGAGGGCATAACATACATGTTATGTGAACGCATATACAAGAAATTCCCTTTAGTTATGGAGGAGGTACCAAAGTGAGAGTCTTTCTAAAACATTGTACAGAAAAAGGATATTTTGAAGAAAGCGCTTTAATTTAGTTTCCTTCATATGAATGGATCGCCGTGGGTGCATTGTTTTATGAAGTGCCCTTGTAAGACTCTGAACTTATATATTAAGACTATGTTAATATGTAAATGCTTCTTCTCCTCAAATTTTTTTGAAAAAATTTTATGCTGGTGTCAAATCAAAAATAAAAAATGAAAAGGCGCATGCTTATTTATTTCCATTTATCGTTTTTAGTCCATGAGTAATGCATTTATTTATTCCTTATCACCAACGCAAAATTGTCACATAATTTGTGTCTTATCTGATACTTAAGCCATTTATACAAAACAAATATTTGAATAGAATAAAAAAAGTCGGCGCTTTGGTGAATGTTTGTTCTTGAAATTTGTCTCATATACCTTCGAAGGTTATGTCATATATAGTATGTTAGTTTTATTACAAGTCGTTTTATTATTACTTGTATGTTTGATTCTCTGCCGTTGATTTGTTGTTACAACCTCTTTTTCTGTATATTTTTTATGTGAGACAATTTATGTTTAAAAGAAGATAACTGATACTATTCCAAGGACATTTCAATGATTGCATCTTAAGGGAAGGGCTAGTACTACTGCTACTACTGCATCTACTTCTACTTTGACTTTTAGGTTAGGAAAACAGGATTTTCAATACTGAAACTAAAATTTAAAGCTCTCCTCTTCTGAGTGATATCACATGATATCAGAACCATGCATAACCAACCCCCAAGAGGAGGTTATATTATACCGTCAACAATTTCTTTTCTAAGAAACTTTATAATCTGAGGCATGATACGGTTCACATGAATTTGAATTTTGGTTTCTTACCTAGTTTCGGTGATATTTGACATTTCAAGTTTTCATGTTCTTAGTTCAATAGCAGATCATTGAAATAGATTTCCGGATGGGGTCCAGTCACATTTCACCATGGGAGTTTAATAAGTAGCGATATAGCTCGAATGGTCGACTAGCCGTAATAGGCAGATTAAGTAAATGTGGTACTCTACAGGCTCTTCATGTTTTTCCGAGTACATATGTCAGCGTGACAAAGTTGCATCTTATAAGCTGAGTAAAATAAAGTGATCTCGAAAATGTCTGCAAAAAAAAGTCAGAAATCCATATCATAAGTGTATCTGATAGCAGCGTACAGCAGATACCAGTTTAAGTCCCCTCTGAAAGTAACACCTCACTGCAAGCCAATCTGCCGCCACACTGTTTTATTTGGTTTAAAAGGGATCTTGAATAAGCCTTGATTCTTTGATTCTTTGAGTCGTTAAAAGGGACTTATAAGACTGACTAAATCCGCACGGCGAAAGTCAAAAATCCAAATTGCTATTCGGCTATGCAACTGGTGAAAAACACCGGGCATAGGAAAAATGTGAACATTGTGAGGCCGATGGCACCACTACAAGATCGCCAAAGCGACCTAGATGAGAAAACTTTCACCTTCAAAAACAATTTTGAGACAATTTTTCCAAACAGAACTTCTTGGACGGACGGAAACACGACAAGAGACCCCGGTGTTATCGCAATTTAAACGGACGGTTCTCAAATATCGTCTGAATCGGGGTCAGGGATCTACTGTCCGATCTCACCGATAGAAATCTCAAATCATCTTGAAACATTCATCACAATTCAACTCAATTTCAGTAGAAAAGCTCACGGAACTCAACATACGGGAGAAGCAAATACACGTCTGCTCTGATAGTGCTGCAGCTATCAAAGCCATAACAAACCCTACATCAGTATCAACACTGGTAAGGAAGTGCAAACACAAACTTAACAAACTAGCAACAATGAACGACGTCACTAATTTGAGTGACGGGACACGAAGGTGTAACATTAAACGAAAAAGCTGACGAACTGGCTAGGAAAGTAGCAGTAAATAGCCACCAAAACCCTGTAAGGGAAAAGGCGTCCCGCTGATGGGTATTAAAAGAGTATAAATAAATGGGCAACCCAGGAATTCAGAAACCCCTGGGTCAATTTTCCAACATGCAGAACAGCAAACGGCATCTAAGGCTAATGTTGGGACTGGTAACAGGGCACATTAACCTTAGCCTCCACTTACATAAACTTGGACTAGCAGAAACCTCAACATGCCAAAGCTGTGAGGAGGAAGAGGAAGATCTTTCCATTACAACTCCCCCCTCTTTAACCATAATCTTTTCCATACAGGAAAAAAGGGGAACACAACGGGCCCAATCATAGGCCTAAATGAAGAGCTAATAGCCTAACTAACCAACCAATTAACCAAAATAGACTAGCAACCGACTTTCGGCAGGTGACTAAAGGGGGTATTCTAGTCTAGAAATTTCAAAAAATCGATATTTTTTTATATTTTCAAAGTTTAACTATTCAAGAATATATCTACAAGAGGATTTTTCAAAATTCAAATTTTTTTCGGAGATGTCGATATTTTGCTGACCTGGCATCCAAACTGGTTCCGCCGGAACTAATCGAACAAAAGACATTAGGGATTCTCCGTCTATCTGAATCCATATTTCTCAGTAAAACCTTTTGTCGTTTGTATATTTTGTAATACAAGAACCCAAGGTGACTTGGAGCTTTTATATTTAGTGTTCACTTACGTCCAGCAACAGTTGAATTCTCTCTAAACTCTTTGATTTGAACTTTCGATCCAAAACAAATTCATTCTGGACATAAGATGATTGAGATAGCGACATTTATTGTTGTTTGTATTTTTAATGAAGGCTTCATTCCTATTTTAAAAATGATGGCGCTTAGGGGAATGAAAATTGGCACGGAAGCTCATTCATTTGCTGTGAAACGAGACAAAGCCCGGATTGACCGCTCCGAAATGCGAGCATCCAACGCATCAAAGGAGGCCAGAACTGCTCGATATGAAGAGAGAAATGGGGAAAATAGTTATTTCGAAGTCGAGGAAGGTCCGATATATGAAGCAGGAGTGGCAGATTGAAAAAATGTTAGTCTACAGTATCATTTCATGACTTTAAACGCGTTTTTTGAAACTGTCTTTTGCAAAACATTACACACGATTTCTTAGGTTCTACTGGACCGATTTACCTGAAATTTTTTTGAGAATCTGGAACTATCCCAATTCTCAAATGTTTATTACTTTTTTTTGAAAATTCGAAACAGTCAAAAAAGTGGTACAAAAATTGTTTATTATTTTCAGGCAGTCACCATTTTATGGAAAAAAATCGTTCCAACTTTTCCGTAGTTCCAAACTTTGCGACATTTTTCTGATTAATAATCTTTTTTTTCTTGGTTTCAGATTGCTAGAAGGTTTGAAATCGTGGATATGGTTACGTCCCAATTTTTTTTTTTTTTTTTTTGATTTTTTTCTGTATTCTTGTTATGTAAATAAATAACTAATAACAAAATGGAGACTACAAATTGCCTTTTTTTTAATAACACTTCAAAAATTACATGAAATTCATAATTCTAGACTAGAATACCCCCTTAAATCGACCGTGCAAATGCTCAGTCGCAGGCGATATATAGTAATTCAGCAGGTTACCTGCGATCTTCGTCGACCTTTGTAAATGAGGTGGTGATTCGATTTTTACAAGCGATTCGACTTGTGACTCGCCTTACGACTTAAGTCACTCGTGTAAATCCCCCATAAGTTCTACGACTATCTGCGACTACTATAGGGTAAATGAAAAATTAATTTACACATTCACATATCCACATTCTTGAGGTTTCAGGATTGACGTGAATCGTTTTAAAGGTTGCTTGTTATGTTGCAATGTTCATGTGTCTCAAAAGAATCATTAATTTTAGGAGATTACAAAGACATTCTGCGAAACGATCCTAAATTCTAATTTTCCTAAGCATCAATATAATATACTATATACAAAGCTAGGCACAATCGATACCATTCAAAATTCACATTAACAAAACAGATGAGCAAGTGTGCCCTGAATTATAATGAATCTCAGGTAAAAGAAAAGTTTTTTTTTTTTTTAATTACTTGTAAGATTTCGTTCTTTTTACATAAATTATTTTTAATTGGCAAACAAATGTGTGCCCAGATTGAAATGAACCTTAGCACACGTGCAAGTGAAGGCATTGTTCGTAAGTACCTTTGAAGTTATTGAGCTGTAAAAATGTATCTTTCCAGAAAAATAATCGCCACATTATTGCTCTTATTTGAACTGGAATATACGCCAGCATATTCCGTCTGAAGGTTTATAGATTACAAAAAGTACGTTCGTTAAATAAAGATTGTTGAAAGCTATACGAAATGATTTGAGTTTTATTTGCAATAAAGATAAGGCATATATCCGTAGGTGTGCATGATGTTGAATGGAATGTATGTTTTTAGGTAAGTTTTCTTTTGCGTACATAAAATCATTTTGAAGATACTCATGGAAAGTCGAAATCATAAATAACATCCGAAATTAATATTTTTTTTAATGATGCACTCGATATCGACAAATCAGATTTGTAGAACTACAATTTGAAATGGATAAAAGTTTGAGTATGAAATGACATTGACTGAGGATTAACGAGGGGTGTAGGAGTGCTATTTCTATTTTATGCCCACTAAACTTTTGATTGAATTTGTTATTGGTTTCATGTCTTTAAAATACAAGTACTGTTGGCAGTAGTGTAATGGGTGAACTTTTTCGAAATATGAAGTGGTTTTTATAGCTTCTTATCGGTGATGTTGTTCTCCAGATGGTAACCTTAGTTTTGAGCTGAACTTTAATTATAATGAAGATCTTAAATTATTTCTTGAGCACTATAATAAATTTCTGCGCGGAATGCTGCACCGAGATCAATCAACATCCAATAAAAAGTGTTAAATTGGGATTTAAAACTAATCATTGTTGACAAAGCTCGGACATTTTCTTGAATTTTTTCATTGTCTCGAAGGCATACCAAAGGAAAACTCTACGTATTTCAAACAACCGATACAAGACCAAATTGGCAGCATTAAACGCGAAGTTTTGCTTGAAATCTATTTTTCCTCAAATGTGTCGCTTGTTTTAATTCTGATTTTCTGTTTGCTGAATAGGTAGCCTACAGACTAAGGTATACAGACTTAACGGGTACAGGCTTTTTCCTTCTGACAGGAAACACCGCACAGGGGGTGGAATGGCTATCTATGTAAGAGAAGGCATTGATTGTAGGGCAAAATACGTGTCCCCATTCAGATGCGAACTAGAATATGTGTTCATTGAAATTGCTAGTGGTTGCGAAAAACTGCTCCTGGGTGTAATAACCAAGTAGATCTCTCTTATTTAACCTCGATACTAGATAATATAGCCTTGAGGAGCTTCAACTTCATTGTCTGTGGCGATCTTAATAGCAATCTTTTAACTGAGGATACACTCGTGCACAAATTGAGCACGTTCAACCTGCATCCAGTCAACATTCGTTCCCCAACTCAATTCTGCAAAGAAACTAGTACCCTATTGGACGTCTTCTTATTCAGCGATGTAACCACGAAACTTTTTTATGATCAATTGGGCGCCCCAGCATACTCAAGATATGATTTAATTCGATCGATATCGATTTTTCACTACCACCGTCAAATTCCCATTGACAATATTCCGTGCGAGTACATATTTTGTTTACCCTTAACGGATGAATAAGTAGAATTCTTGAGCACGAATATTGTTAGTCTTTTTAATAAACATGTTCCAATAAAATCCAAAACAATAAGACTCATGTGATAATCATGTGAACTTATGAACGAAACGGACCACATGCATCACAAATGGAAGCGATTTAGGATCGAAGAAGATCGTCGCAGGTACTGCAGAGAATAGCTTGAAAAGCATTGGAATAGGGAAGCAAAAGCGTGAGTGTCACTCGGGAATTAATTGCAACGCGATCAACCTTAAATTTATTTCAGAGGTTGCACTTTCGGACACATTGGCACGTACCCATACTAATAATGTCCAACCCACCACAGAATTCAGTTTTTCCAGAGTTGAGTCCACGGATGTGATTGAAGCCTTCATAAACGTAAAGTCTAACGCCTTAGGACTCGATGGTGTTTATGCGGTGTGTCTGAAAGCACTTCTCCCAAAGCTTTTACCATTTAACTCGGTCTTTACTACTTCAGTTTTTCTGTCGCATTGGAGTCATCCCTATACCTAAAGAAAGTCGTAAAGATGAATACAGACCCATATCTATTCTACCCTTTCTCTCTAAGGTCTTCGAGAAACTTATGCAAAAACAGATCAGCTTATTTTTAAGCGATAATCAATTGTTTTTTTCATGTCATTCAGGTTTTCGTCCAATACCCAGCTGCACTACGGCGCTCCTTAATGTAGTAGACGATATAAGGAAACCAATTGATAAGGACAATGCTTCATTTCTAGTTCTCCTCGATTTCTCAAAGGCTTTTGATATCATCAGTAATTCAATTCTTTGTGAAAAGCTTGGTAGATTTTACGGTTTCTCACCCCATAGAGTAAAACATATTTCATTCTATCTATCTAGCAGAAAACAAGCTGTCGCTTGTGGAGACGAAATGTCGCATTTCCTCCCCGTACCACGAGGGGTTCCTCAGGGTTCCATATTAGGTCCATTGCTCTTCTGTCTTTACATTAACGAAATTGGAGGTGTTCCTGAGAATTGCTCTATTTAACTTTATGCAGATGATGTACAACTTCTTTGTAGCTGCCCTCAAATGCAAATCGATAAATGTATAGTACACATTAACGACGATTTACATAAAATCTATGATTGGGCAAAATCCAATTGTCTTATACTTAATCCTCAAAAATCAAAGTGGATTGTTTTTTCAAAAAAGAAAATCGCTAGATCTGTCACACTTTCCTCCAATTCTTCTCTGTAGTTCTCTGGTAGAATATGTTGGCACTGTGAACAATCTAGGTATCGTTTTTAATCGAAACTTAACTTGGGATGACCACATAAATAAGATTGTTGGGAGAGTGTATGGTGCTCTCCGCACACTATGGGTCACTAAGTACTACAACCCTTTTAAGACGTGAAAAATGTTTGGAACAACACTTGCGGTTCCCATTCTGATGTACGGCTGTGAGGTTTTTACAGATTGCGATTCAACAGGCCGAAGGAAGCTCAATGTCGCATTCAATAATATCGCCTGAGGAGATTCGATCACGTGTCTAGTTTCGCAAAAAATATATACGACATGTCTTTTGACAACTTATTGAAATACAGAACGCTTAATTTGCTATTTAATATTCTCAAATCACGCCAACCTTCGTACCTCTTTAGTAGGTTTAAATTCTGTGCATCACCGAGACTAACTAATCTCCTTGTGCCTAGGTTCTCATGTCTGGTATCTGAACGACAGTTTTTCGTAAAAGCCGCTCGGTTGTGGAATAGTCTCCCGGATCATATCAAAGAAACAGGTATTGAAATGAGATTCCGTAAAAAACTGCAGTCTCTTCTTTCCTCCTCTTAAAAGAACAACAACATATACTTAGCCAACATTAATAGTGTAACCTTTAACTTAACTTTCTTTTTTATTTTTTCACCCTTAAACTTTTAATTTGATTTTAACTTTATTTAATTTTAAACTTTTAATGTTCAATCTTTACTCTTTTTCTGTTTCTTATTTTTTTTTTTCTACATAAAGCTGTACATATAGTATATAAATAAGATATTGTATCTTCGTTTACAAGCATACTCAAGAGTAAAAAAATAAATAAAATAAAAATCTTTTGAAAATGTTTATGAATTTTTAGGTTCAGGTTTAGGGATCATCCAAGACTACGATCTAACTATTGCAGTTTTCATACAGTGGCCAGGAATTGCCAACTTTCTTGTTTCATAAGGGGTGTTTTTTACAAAGTGTAGACCCTTTCCATCAACATCCACCCACAGAGAAATAAATCGAGAGGGTTCAAATCAATGAATCGACATATTTTGCTTTGCATCGTACTAGGAGCTGTATGTGATGCAGCACCGTCTTGCTTGAACCAAATAATCGGTAAGTTCTGAAGTTCGATTAAGTCAAATTTCGAGAGTTTTGGATTCCATGGAGACGTTGTTGTTTCGTATGAGTTAAAAATGCTTTATTCTATTGGGATACTGAAGCCAAATAAGTTACGTAGGCTGCTAGATATATTTCTGGCCAGGGCAACATTTCCATTGGAAATTTTGACATTTTTTAGCATCACATCACTCAGAACGTGTTGTCATTAAATCGTGAATTGTTTTATTTACAGAGACTTGAAAAATTCATCTCGGCAAAAAAATGGAATTAACTCGTAAACACTTTTGTGCGATCATTTTTCACAACTTTCGACGTGGATAATCACGACAAGAGTGCATTGATGAACTTATATCTTTGTATGGCGATGAAGCACCATCCTACAGCACTGTGAAAAACAAGTTAAATAAATTCAGTCATGGCCGACGCTCGCTCAAAGACGAATTCCGTGAAGGTCGTCCGAAAAAGGCCGTTGTGCCAGAGAACATTGATGCCGTGCGTGAACTGATAATGCAAGATCGTCATGTGACATACCGTGAGATAGTGCATGAACACCTGGGCGTTAAAAAGGTTTGGTCTCGTTGGATCCCTCACAATTTGACAATCGCTCAAAAAAAGGCTCGTGTCGATTGTTGCAAGGAAATGTTAAAAAAATACGATCGCGGTGCTTCGAAAGACGTTTATAAGATTGTCACAGGTGACGAATCATGAATCTATGCGTATGAGCCCGAAACAAAACAACAATCGACCGTGTGGGTCATCGAAGACGAGCCAAATCCAACAAAAGTTGTTCGTGGAAGAAGCACTTCGAAGCAAATGGTCGCCTGTTTCTTTGGTCATGTGGCGACTGTTCCGCTTGAGCAACGTAGGACGGTCAATTCTGAGTGGTACATTACAATATGTTTGCCTGAAGTCTTCGGAGAAATTCGAAAAACGAACAAGAGAAGACGAATCATTTTTCACCATGACAGTGCGAGCTCTCACACATCGGCTCAAACCAGCACCTTTTTGACCGGCCTAAACGTCGAATTGATGAGTCATCCGCCGTACAGCCCTGTCTTGGCACCCAATGACTTCTTTTTATTCCCGCACATCAAGTAAAAAGTGCATGGTCAACGATTTTCGTCCCCAGAACATGCTGTTGAAGCGTTCAAAAACCATGTTTTTGAGTGGAGTGGAAAAAGTGTTTCGACAATTGGTTTGAGCGCATGCAAAAGTGTATAAATCAGGCTGGAGAATACTTTCAAAAACAATAAAACCACTTTTGATGATAAATATTCGCATTTTCATTATTAGACCGGAAATATATCTAGCAGCCTACGTATTATGAAGTTCAATCCTACAAGCATCCTCATGGATATTTACCCGGGATCTAACGTGCCACATTTAGATGTGCTAACCATTAAGCTATCGATAATCATTTCGTGTTGACAAAAAATAATGCTTCTTGAGATATAAAGTATCTGTTTGATAATTCATGACCGTGGAACGAGGCTGCTCCTCTGTTCTTCGAAATCGCTTAGCACCCGGTTTTTAAATTTATATCGCACAACCTCCGTTCTTTTTAAATAAATTCGCAACCTTGTAGTTTGCATTGACCAAGTCTATATTAACTGCTAAGGAAGACCTTAGTTCGGTCATTGATTGTTCCCCCTGCTGGTGGAAAGGCGCAAAACCAATGGAATTGGAATCAAATACTTTCCAGTGCAAGTGCATAATTGCATTGGGTGGAATCCGCCTCCCGACACATGCGAGACAATACCGTGTCATACCTTTCCAACTCTCTCTTGTTGTTTATCCCTTTCGGCCCATTTAAACCTCTCTCGGAAACCATAGAGTGTTTGTTCATAATGTCAAGGAAATTGAAAAAAGCGGGACCATGAAAATTTATTTTTCTCTTTTTGCTTTTCTTTACAAAAAAAAAAAACGAAATAAAAAATAATCGATATTAGAAAATTAAAAGATATCACCCTACAGCGACAAAATAGAGTTGGAAATGTACAGCGGAAGAGTGACGTACTGTACTGGTACCCAATACCAATCGCTTGTATATTATAAAATTATTTGGAACTCGAACATTGGATACCCATCTGTTTGGTCAAGTTTCCTTTTTATCATATTCATTTCCTGCAAAAACAAAACAAACAAAAAAAAGACGTACACACAAATGCCAGCACATGTAGTATCTCCATCCGTAGATATGGTCAATTTATTCATATTGAAAAACCACTTAAGGCAGCGAAAGTACCCACTCCACCACCTCCTCTAAGCGTATCGCAGCAACAAAGTGCAGATCATTTACGGCATTTGTGAGATTCTTAAATGAAAGCAATTAAGGAAAACACGCTGAATATCTAACGAGTCGACTTGAAAAGTACACGTCACCCGAGCTCCGTTCCGATGACATACTGAATGACTAATAGACTATGCGTGCATGCTCGGTTGATATTTGTGTCAAGCGTGGGCGAACCAAACTAAGCCACTGCTGCCAGTCAGGATGTATGGCATTGAACATTGAATCTATGAAAAGAATGAATCGAATTTTAAATTAAATTGATTTTGCATACGAGTGTATATTACGAACGCATTTCCGACTTGCTGTCAGAGGAAATGATAAGCTTAACTTATGGGCGGATCACGTGTTCGAGTGCGTTTGAAAAGGATTCACGAGGAGACAGATTATTTCTACCCCGAGCTCAGTCCGTTTTTCTAATTTCCTTCTAGCTATTTCTACATTCGTTTTAGCTCATCCTCATCCATTGTGAATGAAATCAAATCAAATTTGCATGCAAATTGTGTAATTTCATGGGAATTTCCTCGAACCCCCTTTAGTCCGAGTTTCGCATACCGGTGGATAGAACAAAAACGTTAGCTATCATGGCCACCTGGTTTTGCTGCCACTGGTGGTGCAAGTAGGTATCCACTTGCAACGATGATGGTGGCCCAGCAATGACATTCCCATCATCGTGATTTATAGGCGAGGGCTTTTTTCCGAAAATGAAAATGTCGAAGGTGTAAGTGACTTTTCAATGAAATTCCAAATATTAAATAAAAAATCGTTCAAGATCTGTTTTTTTTTTTTCTTTTACTTAAAAAGTGGTGCTGGCATGTGGCCAAAATCGAATTTTGTGAATGGAACCACTTATCGGGTACTCTTCGCTTTGCATAAACGAGTTGATAAGGTGCGCGAAGTGAAAAACTACGGCTGGCTATTAAAGCGGCGGGAAGCGGAATATCAATCGCACTTTCATAAATCATTCAATCGATAGTTTACATGTTCATCGATTTGATTAAACTTTGCATTTCCCCCATCAACCGTATGGAGGAATCCATGCGATTTTCAGGACATGGATACGTTTTTGAATTAAAATTCAATGTGCCGTTTTTTTCATTCAATACAGTTGTTAATCCTAATTGATAAAATTCACCTATGTAAAATCTATGAAGGAAATATCGATGAGTGTATTCGAATTTTCATTTTATATCTCTTGTTTGCTTGAGCTCATCTGATTCAATCGTTTGCTGATGACATCACCTTTTATTTTTAAGGTTCCATACCCTTAGGGTGCCAATGTAAAAAGGTGTATCTTCTGAGCCAATATAGGTCGACAATTGCAAAATTATAAATCATATAAATTTATTTGAGAGGGGGGTGTGGTCCCCATAAAACGTGTTTATTAAAACCGAAACTCAATTTCACCTCAAAAAATAGGCCATAAGTGATTAAAAATTAATTTAAAAAAAATAGCTGCCAAGAAGAAGGCGATTGAAAGGAACAAGGCGGGTTTAAGGTCAACTGCATCTGCCACTTGGCTACTTTTTCATATTTGTCCTTGGGCACGCACTCTCTGGCGACTGTAAAAATAAATGGCAACGAATGTTTTACTCATTGAAATCCAAATTTGACAGCTTGTAAGTTTCCCTAAATACCAAGTAATGATATTTGATGTCTCTCCTACTAACTTTTGTGAACTGTAAGAAAAAATAAAGGGCAGGACATTTTTTTGAATCTAGTGTCATCATTACACTTACCGCTCTTATGCTTTAACAACGTGATTAAATAGTGCAAAATCACGTCAAAAGCGGATGCTGTGTTGCTCAAACTGCAAGAAATTCATTCGGAATTATCGCCAGCTGCAGTTGTCTATACAAATTTGCGAAGAATGTTCGTGAGAACGTAAGGCTTTATTTATTTATTTATTATTTATTTATGTATTATTTATTTATTATTTATTTACTTATTTATTTTTTTATTTATTTATTATTTATTTATGTATTTATTTATTTATTTATTTACTTATTTATTTATTTATTTATTTATTTACTTATTAATTTATTTATTTACTTATTTATTTATGTATTTATTATATATTTATTAATTTATTTTTTATTTAATTATTTATTAAACATTTATTTATAATCATTGTTTATATTTATTTGTGTTCTGTATTATTGTAAGTCCACATTCACTGTAAAGTCGATCTGATAACTTTTTTACTGGTACCTCCTCTTCTCTCTAATGAGAGCATTTAGTTTTATTGTTTCGAAGGTTTTTGCCGGTAGCTCTTCCTTTCTTCTTCTATTCTTCAACTGTGATATATTCATTAAAATATAATTTTTTTTTTTTCAGTTTTAAGGTAGCCATATCAATGTGCAATAATCTATTTAATGAGTCTGTAAACATATCTAATGCTACTGTAAATAATAAACGTGTTTCTTTGTTTGTCGACAATCAACTGAATTTATTTGCTAACAAGGAATTGGACCCTATGAAGACCCAAAGCGTTATAGCTAGCTCTGAGGTGATATACATTTTATGCTCAGCGACTAAGTAATAAGCAATTTGGGGCTCGAAAGTTCCACACGTTCTCCAAGAGCAGACAATGCATTCTGAACACGAAACCACACGTTTGGGATGACGTTTGAAGTGGCAATATTACTGTCCAATTTTGTTTTTAACAAGAATGCAATGCAAGAAACGCTTCAGTCAATGCAGAGCGCTTCCGAGGTATGGTAACTCATTTTCATGGCCCGTTAGTGGGTTGTGGCTCAAGCAAGATGGGGCTTAATGTTTTCAATAAATCAACAATCGTTAAAAATTATTGAAAAGTGATTTTATGGAGAGAGCAACAAATGACCCACCAAATAATATTCAGGTCAAAAGACAGTTTTCATGAAGAACAAACTGAATTTAAAAGTTATTTTGAATCAATGAATTGGTGACCAAACTTACAAGTAATGTTTTACAATTAAGTTAGCACAACAACTCCTCAGTTTTTCAAGGCTTCCAAATTTCCTATTTCATCGGCATCAATATTTATTTAAGGAGCTTGTACTGTGTGATAACTTGATGGGAGATGAATATAACTTTGTCTTTTTAGATAGTCTTTAGATAGTTAAACTTTGAACCGATATAATATCTTCATTCTTACAGGGCTTCACATCAGCAGGCATTTGAATTTTGATTGATTCAAAACATAAAAAATAAATGTTTCAAAACATAGAAAAAAAATCCATGCGGAAATTTTGTGAGAAAAGAGTGCAGACAAATACATATACGAAGGCAATCTCATGCGCTTTAATAAAGATAGAAAAAAAATCTAAATGACAGCGTTTGCCCAAGAACGGTTCTTAAAAGGTGAAAATTAATATGCCCCGAAACAAATTGTTTCGAAAAGGCATTCGATTCGGTATGGCACAAAGCTCGCATTCAAAAAATTATGGATAATAATATTCCCCCGGTCCTATGTAAAATCGTTCAAAGTTTCTTGTCTTATATTTGCTTCAGAGTGTATAGTTTATAATAGTCCCTCAAACTTAATAAACTTTTATGACGGCTTGCTCCAAGGTGCAGTTCTTTCCCCAGATCTGTATAATTTGTTAACGTTGGATTTCCCAAGACTGCCAGGATGCGCATCGGCAATGTACGCTGATGATATTGCGATATTTGCATCGCATGAAATCGAACTCAACATCGAGACGATGATACTTAATCATGCAATCAATATCGTGGAAAAATATTACAAAAAGTGGAAAATTAAAATAAATTCAGAAAAGACGCAAGCCATCTTTTTCTCTCGCAAAAGAAAACCTTGCTTTCTTCCGCAGAACCATTTAATATTAAATGGAATCCTCCGTCAAATATTTAATGTTTATTTCACGTTTGTCACAATTTTTCATTACTAACCTAGTGTTTACTTATTTACTTGTCGAAATGTTTATTCATCTCAAAATTAATATATTTCGGTCATCTATTTATTTATATTTGTTTATTTATTAACATATTTATTAATTTACCTAAATATGTTGGTTTTTATTTATTTATCTATCAACTAATTAAGTTTTTCTCGTACTTTCCCACAGAAACATATCGACTAAATTACCATTTTGAACAGTGTAAAAGAAATTGTAAAAATAGTTCAGTTGAAAGCTAATTTAAAAAATCGTATCTCTGTTCTGTAAATTGTGCGGTCTACATGATTGTAATATGTACGAAATTAATATTTATCTAAAACAAATTGTTTCAACATAACCAATATGCTCAACATTTTATCCAAAGTCTGACTTTGACGGGAATGAGTAAATACCAAATGAGTCTTCCATGTTACAAAGGGCAGGACCTCTGGTACTAAATTGAACAAAGGCAAGCTTTATGCCCTTAAAAACCAATCCTTGTAGATGAATAATCACAAAAGCCCGTCAACAAATTTCACAAATTTAATCAGCTTGGAGCTAATAAGATTGAAGTCTCTACTGGAAAATGTAAGATCCTTATTAAAACAACAATTTCGGAATTCTATTAATGACTACTGGAGGCATCGAGCCGAAAATGTGATGTAGTCTGACTCGAGGAATATGTTTCCTCAGATAAAAGAGATTTTTAAGCCTCGTAATGTTATCAATATTCCGAAATTGAAAATTCCGTTGGCATCCCAACAACTTATTCACAAAGCTGGAATTGATCACAACCACTGCACAATTGTGGAAAACCAATACGTGATCGATGGTGGAATGACTAAACTCAATCTTATTGGTTCCCATTTTGAGTCGATCCACGCCACAGAACACCCAAGTCGAAATCTGTCGAAGTAGCGGAGGAATTAACACGGTTTAACTTACAACCTGACCGTCTTCTCCAATTTTCTGAAGATATGAAAGCAGACGACCTAACGACGGAACAGACAAACAACTACTACACAACACTCGATGAATTGACTGAAATATTCAGGAAGCTCAATAATAAAATGACATCGGGATTAGATGGCATTCCAAATATTGTACTTAAACATTTACCTGATGAAATCATAAGGCTACTTCCCAAGCTTTTGGAAAATATCAAAGGTATTTCCAATTGTTAAAAAAAAATAAAGATCCTTCAGATCCTTCGAACTATAGGCCAATTAGTCTCCTGCCTAATATTGGGAAGGTTTTTGAGGTAGTTGTTACCAAATCAATATTTTTCGCGTGCGAAACAAAGGAGATTATACCGCGAAATTTGGATTTAAAAGAAATCACTCGGCAGTGCACGCTGTTACAAAACTAGTATCTGATATGAACTGGAACCTCAATGGAAAAAAAAGGACAGGTGTCTGTCTAGTGGACACCGAGAAAGCCTTTGACACGGTTTGGATTGACGGGCTTATTTACAAACTAATCAGATATGAGTTTCCCCAGTGATGATCGTATCTATGATACGCGAGAAGAAATTCGTTGTAACAGATAGAAAGTACAAGACTGAAAAAATGTTTTATGCCATTAATGGTCTGCTACAAGGCACAGTATCCGCACCAATACTCTTTAATATTTACGTTTCTAAAATGCTGAGGGACTTGGATGGCTCAATAGCATTCGCCAACGACGTCATTCTGTATGCTTATGGTTCGAAAATTTGCGAAATTAAAAACGAACTCCAACTGAAGTTTGATACCGCCGAAAAATTCTGTGAGGAAACCATACTGTTCCGCACCCCAGTAGGACACGCTAATTCAGACTTGCGCCGCAATTGGAGAAATTAGGTTATAACATTTTCAAATGGCCTTCGAATCGAATCAAAAACTGTTGTGAGGTATTAAGGATTTTACTTAAATAAATTCCTATATTATAATGATCATGTTAATGTCCAATTAAAAAAAGCAAGGGCAGCATTTATGTCGCTGAAGAAACTTTTTTATTCCAACTATTTGAGATCAGATGTGAAGGTCATTTGCTACCAAGCTTTTGTGCGTCCAATTTTGACTTATGCGAGTCCAGTCCATCTTATATGGAGAAGTACAGAATTTTTGAGAGGATATGTCATCGACCATGCACGGGAATGTACAGAAGCGCTCATTCCGACTTTCGGTATTACGACTATTTGATGCTTCCAGCGTGTATAGAATTGACAATGTCATTCTAGACCTTGCGAGGAATCATTTTGCGCGGTCGAGTAATGTTATTGAGAATGAATTCATATCGGGTTTATTTTATCCTAACCCTGGGTAATTTAGAAATTCATTGATAAGTGGACATATACCACCTGAAGCATTTCTTTATCTGGATGCATATGGCTATCTTTCAGACTCGAGTAATGTCCCTGCCAGAAGAGCAACAGATAAACGAATCCTCCATGTGCCTGCACACTCAAGCGATGAAAGCAATATTTGGAAATACTGAATGAGCGTACCTGATAGAGATGTAAATAATGACAATAGGTCAAATTCAAATAAATACTGGTGGCTAGATTGGGTAGAAGCTAACAATTAGGCTAAGTTAGGTTAAGTCGTTTTATCTTAGTTTGTAAGTACTGTTTTTTTCGTTTGTTTTTGTTCGTTCTTTGTTAAAAAATAAATTATTATGAGGAGTTTTTTAACCTCCACCTTTCGTTCTCGCAACTTAATTATATAAAAATTATAAATATCACAAAACAAAATATGTTCTAGTAATTTAGTCTAAGTAATTATTATAAAATTATATGTAATGAGAGCCAATTTTTAGTTGGCCATTTACGAAAATGTAAATTTATTAACTTCCCATCAGGAAGTTCTTGTTGATTAAGCGTTTATCTTGTTTCTCGTTAAGAAAATTGTTAAAATTATGGTAGAAATAAACATGTTTGAAAAAAAAACAAATGTCACTCAGAGGCGTCTGAGATGATTAAGAAAGTTCTGAAACTAATTGACTGGAGAGCTTCGATGCTAGAAACCAATGTTGATGACATAGGAATAGTTACAACAGTCAACCTGTCAACCCTAATGGGGAACGCCTTCTCCTTACCTCGTAAGATACAAAAAATATATGGTATCTCAAACAAGCCATCGGAACGCGAATTCATTCAAGGGTCTTAATTATGATGTTCGCATTAGTCCAACCAAAGAAGGACTCCCTCGGCTCGTCTTGACTGTTACAGGAAATATGTAAAAAATGATTTAATGCATACATTATCATACCTAAGACTTGCGAGTAGCTAGTTTTTTATTACGAATATATTTTTTTTCACCAACAAGAGAGTTTGAGCCGTTCATTTATGACTAAGCTCGACGCCACTAATTCAAACCTGAATGACATTTTTATTAATCATTGAACAGAAACAAGTTTGAGTTACAGATAATTTGCTTACATCATCATGCCGGCAAAACTTGTTTATGTACAAGCCAAACAAAAGCTGAAAATGGGTTTTATTAAAGGCCAGAAAATCTTTACATAAAAATAGCCATTGAAGAATGAAAGAAATTTGATTGATATTTGAATAGAAGAAAAAATTATTCGTACTTACTCGCTTTCATTATTTTCAAAAACCAGCTCTCCTTGCAGCGGCTCGTAATCCTTGCCCGCCTTCGCTGTACCATCTTCGGTCCAATATGGCACAACCACTTTGCCACGGGCGCCCGAATACCTCTGCACTTTCAATTCATACGATCCCACCGATTCGACAATCTCGTGATCCTTACTCGAGAAAGCAAAGATACCACAGTGATCGTCGTCGAGGATCATCACAGTTGCCACCTTTGGCGTCACCAATACAGCAGGCTCTGATGGATTGCTGAGTCTCACATAGAAATGTTCATCCTGCTCGAATACGTCGTCGTCTATCACTTCGATTTTAAATCGTTGTTCATCTACACCGGGTGGAAAATTTAATACGCCCTGCTTCCCAATGTAATCTGAACCAGCTTCGGCTGAACCATCTTCTGTTTGAAATTCAACAGTCATGTGTGTTGAGAGATCTCCACGACGGACAACACGCACCTCGAACGACCCACAACTCTCCATGACGGTATAGTGTCCTGGCTCGAAAAAAAACTTACACGTCGAATCATCATCATCTTCTTGGACGTCGACTTTTTGCAATTCGGCCTTAACTTCGCTAAGGTCACTCTGCGCACGCTCTTGAATTTTTCTCACTATATTTCCACTGCCCATCATTTTGCGTGTTGCCTGAACTCGGTAGAATGCCCTCGTCTTGGGACCCTTATTTATCAATTGTTCCTGGGCCATTAGTTCTAATTGCTCCAGATCACTTTGTGGGTACTTCTTGCGCAGATCTCGTAGCGTTGAAATGTACTCACGTCGTGCCTCTTCGAAATCCTTCATCTCCTCGTTGACCACGCCGCCGTTCTCCTCCAAACCCTTAAGGTCGTTGTCGCGATTATTCATCTCCAGGACGGCATCGCCCTCAGCGCTGACAATAACGCCGCGTTTATTCATTCGATAATTTTTGTCTAAATACTTGTAGATCAGCATACGTCTGTCAGCGATGTAGGCGGTGAGCACTGTGGCCGGGAAGAACATGAACGTTAACAGGCCTTCCCATACCTCAACGCGTCCTGGTGAGATTTTCGACAGAATTAAGTACAACCAAATGTAGGCAAACACCGACCAAGTAGCCGTAACAAAGAACACTCGCAAATGCTTGATCTTTCGGACCTCTCCATTCGGGATCACGACCACGCACAGGGCTATGATCACAAATAAATTATAAGCTGCCGATCCAACAATTGTGCCAGGTCCTAAGTCGCCGGCTTGGAACTTTTTCGCAAACATTTCGATGACCGATAATAGAATTTCAGGAGCGCTCGATCCCAACGCCATTAGCGTTAAATTGGCAACGGTTTCATTCCATACGCGTACAACTATAATCTGTGTCTCCCCGCTGGCCTTCTTAATGACAACCTCCTTCTCCTTTGACGTGATCACTTCAATCGCTGCCATAAAGCGATCGGAGACAATTGAAACTCCGATAAAAAGATACACAAGTGCAAAGAAATACACGAGGCCTCTGGCGAATCGGTCCCCAAATGTTAGATTATCTTGCGGCTGCCAAACGGCTAGCATCAGCCCATCTTGACATTTGATCGAGCTGCCACTGCCACTCTCTTGACGCTCGGCTATGGTTGTGTTTGCTGTTGCCTCTGTGAATGGTTCTTCTGTTTCTGATTGACAGGAGCCGTGCGGCGCTTGAACAACCAATAGGACCGCAACAATGGCCAGCGCTAGAGCTGTTGATGAGAACGTGAATCTTCTGATGTTCCTACTTGTTTTACGATATATTGATCCCATATTGTTAGTGGTGGTGGTGGTGGTGGTGGTGCTGTTCGTATTTGGTTCTTGAGTGCCCCCAGATTTTGTTGATTTCGTTGTTGATGCTGTTGCTGCTGTTGGCCGCATTGTCCTTAATTTCTCACCTTCTTATTAACACTTCCTTTTCCCCTTGCTATTCCCTCGACGGTGACGATAGTGAAAATGATGTTGATGATGATGATGATGATGATGACATTCAGTCGACGTGTCGGTGCTGGTGCTGTAGTTTAACTTTATTTAGGGAAAACAGATAAACAGGACGTTTGATTCGCAAGAAAATGCTGTTTGCTATCTCATGTTTAGAAGAGAAATATAACCAACAACAGAAAATACTAGTTGAGTGTTAGTATGTGTCAAAAAAAAATTGCGGCCCAAGTTCACCGAAAGAGGAATTTCTTTTTTTTTATTTTTACAAATCTGAAAGAGAAAGAGGTATACGAGTTGAAAACATTTTCGAAATTTCTTCTCTGTAGGTAAGAGAGAAATTTCAAAAATGTTTCCGCGCGCCTAAAGCCTCCCCACCACGCTCCAACAACATAATAAAAAAACAAATGGGCTTTGCACTTTTATTTGAAAACAAAAATATTAAAACAAAAAAAAAATCCGGCTTTCTGTATATTGCAGGTGCAAACAACGGGGACTGTTGTACATTTGTACATATGACGGGAGGCAGGGCCAAATGATCCATATTTAGTTTGTAGCACGGTTTACGTTGTGCCGAAATATATAAATAGATTTTTCAGTTGATCTCGCGTCGAAGTCGACTAGCATGGCGGTCAGCCGTACCCGGTGACAAGTTTTGCACAACCCGCCTGACTAATCAACGAGCGGACCGACGATGAACACGGCCAGGTACCCGCGTCGACTATGAGAAATATTTTTAAACATATTTTTATTTATTTATTTTTTTTGTCACACATTTTTTCGTACTGAATTTGAATTTTTTTCTTTTTTGAAAAACACTGAATTTTCTATAAAAATTTCCACTTTCGCACAGGATTATTATTTTTTTAATCAATAAATTTATTTATTTATTTTTTAAACATATTTGCTTATAAGATAAAAAATAAAACAAAAATAATTATTTGGCCCCGCACTGAATAAATTTGTTTGCGATAAAAATAAAGAACAATTTTTTGTATTTTTTTTTGTTTTTTTAATTGTATCGAAAAGCGCGCACCGTTGTCGTCGTCGTCGTCGCGCCAATGTCGATCCACAATACACTACTGCTTGGTACACTAATCGATCGTTTCTGGCTTTGTAGCGATGTGCGGTGGAATAATATCTAATCATCGCCATAGGCACTTGTGTAACGCGTTTGTTGCTTGTTGCTGCCGCTGCTTCTGCTGCTCGGGCTGGCTGATCGTAGCGTAGCTTCACGTCAACGACACATGAAACAAACATTAAACACACATACAGTAGAGTCGTTGTCGTTCGCATTCGCAGAACCATCATCATTGTAGAGCCGACAAAAGTATCTCACGTTAGGTTGTTTGTGTATTTTTTTTTTTAACATTTTTACGATACTCGTACAATATTTGGAAAAGGGGAGGAATTCTGTTTGGGCGATGTTGCCCGATTCTTATTCAAAATATGCAAATGCCAGAATTCGAATTTGAATAAATGTTTGAAAACTAGGGGGCCGCCGCCGCCAAGAGAGAACTAACTTGCGGCTATTATTTTTGTCAATTTTTGTTTTCGTTTTTTTATTTTTGTTTTGCGCGATCAGTGCTTCGGTATACAGACTAGAACCAGTGCTGCTATGCTGTGCGTTTATAGTAGGTAGGCAATGCGTCACGGTCTGACAAGCACTGCCACTGACATCAGTTAAAGTACTGATCTATAGATTTTTGGATCTGTTGAGAGAATATAGAATCTATCTATCTAATTCTGATTGTATATTTAACATTATTTAGGCAGTGTAATAAGGCGTGCGGATCGTTCGCTTTGCGTCAATTTGACAGCGTGTAGGTAGGTACGGGCATATTCAAGTGGATTCAATGGTTAACGTTTCTTAGTTCCCATTGATATGATCTTGCTTGCGTTTTGTAAAAGAGAAAAATAGAATCTGGGTTACTATTGAAAAGAACAATGCATCTTTTGGTAAGTTCGCTGGCTGCAAGGTCTATGACATTTTATTCACTGTAAGTAGGTAAAGATCATGTCTTGAAATAAGTTAAGAACAAATCGAAGAATTCGCAGAAAAAATTATGTATCTTTAATGATTTCATTAAGATACGAATATTTTCAATTCAATTTTCTAAATGTACGTATCTAAATATAATCACAGACAGTCAGAGTCGAAGTTTGATATTTTCATTTCAATTAATTCGAGTCCACTTCAAAGATTACTTCTGCAGATACCCAATACCGATAACCATGGATGATTTAAGGCTCATTCGTGTAGTTAAGTTTTGTTTGAACGTCATAGGTGACAGCGCTTCGTACGTAATAGCCCAGATAATAGGCCCAGAAAACCCGGCCTCACGTATAGATGGCAGTTGTTGTTTGAAAAAAAAAATTACTTTAGACAGAAGTCAAAACCGAGTTAAGCCTGTCTTTTTAATTTGAAGACGTCTGGTTGTTTAGTATTGGTTTGTCTTGAGCATGAGAAAAAAATGGTCATCTAGGTATGTACATGTAAACCCATACTATCACTCCGGCCAAAATCAAAGAGAAGCTAGATTCTTCTATAGGGGACTCTGCACCATCATTCACAACAGTTAAATATTCAGAGTTTAAATAAGTGGTCGAGGAGACCTTTGCAGAAATGGTGAAGAACATCCACAAAATGTTATTGAAAAGGCGCCGACTAAACGCGAGCTAGCAGATTTGAAAGGCATTTGAAAAAGCCGTGTACATAACATATTGCCTGATAATTTAGGTATAATAGAGTTTCGCCCGAATAGTTAAGTTAATTAAGCTAGCTTTAAGCGTTTTTGTCTAGCATGTAAGTAAAATGAATTTTTGAAATAAAAATGCATTGAATTGAATTGAAATTGAGTTGTGCCCGGGATGAATTTCGCCATTACTAACAATATAACGAAATAAGCATCTTGAAAGTGTTCCAATCAAGTTTTTGTGAACTTTTAAGCCATAAACATTTTTTTTTAGACTCACAGACTCATAACAGAAAAATGAATACTCCAAAAAGATTCGTCTTTTGGGATGAGTGTTGCAAAAGTATTATGCAAACTTATTGCAGCGTTTGAGTGAAGTGAAACAGTGGCCCAATTGGTTCGCCAATAAGATAAGCTATTTTTCAACAAGACATTGCACCAGTTCACAAATCCGTTTCTGCATTCGAGCTTTAAAAAATGGTATTAAGAGATTTGCCAACAAAGAATATGTGGTGTATGTATATGTAAATATGTATACGAGCAGGCTATCGAAGCTATCAAATATCTCTGGAGACATACGTAGGCTGCTAGATATATATCTGACCTAGGACACACTAAGTGTTGCCAGGTGCAATCTGACATTTCCATTGGAAAGTTGGACATTTTTAGCATAACATCCCTCAGAACGTGTTGTCATTCAATCGTGAATTGTTTTATTTATAGAGACTTGAAAAATTCATCCCTGCAAAAAAATGGAATTAAATCGTGAACATTTTCGTGCGATCATTTTTCACAACGACAAGAGTGCATTGATGAACTTAAATC
This sequence comes from Orthonevra nobilis, assembly GCA_963555765.1. NCBI lineage: Eukaryota > Metazoa > Arthropoda > Insecta > Diptera > Syrphidae > Orthonevra > Orthonevra nobilis. Next base: position 4,934,318 of record OY743225.1, on the reverse strand, counting down.
TTTGTATGGCGATGAAGCACCATCCTATAGCACTGTGAAAAACTGGTTTAATGAATTCAGTCATGGCCGACGCTCGCTCAAAGACGAATTCCGTGAAGGTCGTCAAAAAACGGCCGTTGTGCCAGAGAACATTGATGCCGTGCGTGAACTGATAATGCAAGATCGTCATGTGACATACCGTGAGATAGAAGCATCCCTGGGCATTTCTCCCACCAGCATACATCCGATATTGCATGAAAACGTGGCCAAAAAAAAGGTTTGTTCTCGTTGGATTCACCACAATTTGACTATCGCTCAAAAAAAGGCTCGTGTCGATTGGTGTAAAGAAATGTTAAAAAAATACGATCGCGGTGCTTCAAAAGACGCTTATAAGGTTGTCACAGGTGACGAATCATGGATCTATGCGTATCAGCCCGAAACAAAACAACAATCGACCGTGTGGGTCTTCGAAGACGAGCCAAATCCAACAAAAGTTATTCGTGGAAGAAGCACATCGAAGCAAATGGTCGCCTGTTTCTTCGGCAAAACTGGTCATGTGGCTTCTGTTCCGCTTGAGCAACGTAGGACGGTCAATTCTGAGTGGTACACCACAATTTGTTTGCCTGAAGTCTTCGGAGAAATTCGAAAAACGAACAATAGAAGACGAATCATTGACGAATTTTTGACTGGACAAAACGTCTTATTGATGAGTCATCAGCCGTACAGCCCTGACTTGGCACCCAACGACTTCTTTTTATTCCCGCACATCAAGCAAAAAATTCGTGGTCAACGATTTTCGTCGCCAGAACATGCTGTTGAAGCGTTCAAAAACCATGTTTTGGAGGTGTCTCAATCGGAGTTTCGACAATTGGTTTTAGCGCATGCAAAAGTGTATAAATCAAGCTGGAGAGCACTTTGAAAAACAATGAAACTACTTTTGATGATAAATATTCATTTCATTATAAGGGATATTTTTTCCCAGTTTTTTGGTGCTTTCTTTGTAAGTCCGGCCACTTTTGAGACTACCCGTTTATCTTGCAAAATAAGCCTGTTCTGATTTGAAGTAAGAAATGGTCTCATGTTGGCAAAAGCTTCGTGTTATCATTTTCACCGGTCAACCACTTACGTCACATTTGGAATATTTGCCGTTTGCGCAAACAGGAATACATGTGTACATAAGGTTGAATTTTTTTGGAAAAATTTACCAGACGATTCCAATTTTTGTCCTTAACTTAAAAGTAGTTGAAATTCAGGAAAAAATTATCGTTGTCGTTTTTTTTTTTTTTTTTTTTTTCTTTCCTTTTTTTTGTGATTTGATAGCTTTACTATCCGAAACTGACTTTATTCCGATAAAATTCTTCGGTAACCTCGTCATCGTTATGCTAACCTTTTTTTAAAAAATATCGTCAACAAAATTGCAGTTGCCAGGAACAAATGTATTTACTATGGTTAAAAAATAAAATGAGCTCTAAAATATTGTAACTTTAAGGAATGTACCTGGGCCCGGACACAATAAAACACAAGGCAAGTTTCTATCTGTCTTTTTAATATGCCTTAGCATTTAGTCATGCAGCAAATTTGGATTTTTTACAATACAAACATTTTCAATTCATGAGTGGAGATATAGTGACATTAAGTAAAGAATGCATGTTGCTTGTTTTGAGGTATATTACCTCCTTCTCTGAATATATTGTAGTTGATACAAACTAGTAAAAAAAAACATTGCAAAATTATTAATCAAGTGACTTGCATTTCTCAGACACACAGACTAAGGCTACTTTAACGTAGAGGACATTTGTTAGTGATTTTCGAGGAATTGCTCCTACTTAGAGCCAATGAGTTCTGACGCGGTTATTTCAATGAAAACCGAATATGGTGGAAAGTGTCTTGGTTAAGTAATTAATAAAGTAATAATAGCTTTCCTATTTTTATATTTATTGCACGTACGTAAATTTTGTTCACATGATCAGGAAGGTAAAACTTTAAATTGGAAATCTTGCCTTAAATTCAGAGGTGCTTAAGTTATTGCTTCAATAAGCTTAGGAATTTTCGTCATCATACTGTCTTACAAATAATAATTTAAAAAAATTAATTTTAGGGATAGCTAAACATTTATTCGAAAAATGTTTAAAATTGAAATCGAGTTAAATGTAAGTCTACTTGCTTGTAGAAATTATAGAACGCTGTGATATTTTTCGTCATATTGTGGATATGTTTATATGCGCACAGAAGATGATTCAAAATGTCAATGATTGCATCTCAAACAGTCGATCTAGGCCTTCATCCGGATAAGATTCAACTGGTGCAGGAACTGAGTAAACTTGGCCACGTCTTACATTGGGTTGAAATAGATCGTGGTAACTTGTATCTTTTATGGGACATATGTACTTACATACATGAAACGCCCCATCAAAAGTTCCTTTTAATTGACTCATTTTTGGCTCAACGATTTTGTGAATAAGTTGAATAAGCATTTTTAAAGTGAACCAGAAGAGACCAATGAAATGGTGAATAACCAACGATCAAAAGAACCGAAATTGCCATTTACAATTAACAGTGAAGGCCTATGATTTTAATTAAGAGAACATTGACTTAAACGTTAAAGCTTAAAAGATTTTCAAAACAACTCCAATGAGTTCTTCTAGGCCACTCTGTATATTAACAAAGGGTTCATTGAATTACGTCTCATGGGACTGTGTAAAGCAGCAGAGTACACTGCTTCAAAACACCCAATGATATATAATGAGCCACTGAAAATTTATGCTGAGATATTTATTTAAAACTCAATTCCAATTAGTATGAAAAAAATAAAATTTACAGGACCCTTTCACCTAATAAATAGGTAAAACTAAAACATACATCGTAGTTTTAATTTACTATTTACAAGTACTTTTAAAATTGCCGACCATCATTGTAGAAAATAATAGTGCTCTGAATGAGTTTGGTCCTACTGAATTTTTGTAGAATCGAAAAGTTTTGGGCTGTGGACCTGGTTTTTCCCAACGTGAGAAAGTACGTTCGGAATGAGTACTAAAAGGTCTAGAGTAGTAGTATGTATTTGGCCAAATTTATTGAGATATTTTCTCCTACCCATTTGTATATTTATTTTTACGTAACTGTCATGTTCACCCACCTTGATTATGAATTAATACACAAGCACTTTAATAGCAACATAATTCGTATCAGCCCTAAATTCGCTGTTGGAAAAACATTTTTTCCTTTCTGCTTAAAAGCAGACAACTTCTACATGTTTGGCTCAATGTATATAGTATTTTTCTGTCTTATCAAATTTTCACCCTAGAGGGAAATATCCAAAAAGCACCCTCAAAGATAAACAAACGCGTTTCCATTATCTTTTTCCGTTCACTAGCTGCAACAATAAATTTAAATTATTATCTGAGAGCACTGATTTCGATTACTTCAACCCCAACCCTTTTTACGGATCCTCTAAAGTGTAAATAAAGGGTACATATGGGATTCTTTGAAATACGTATGGTTATTACTGAACGCACTTTTGAAGCACTAAATTGTACCGGAATCCCATATGCATGGGAGTGGGCTTCCACTAATATTCCATCGAAAAGAAGCATCGTAAATAGTATGTTCTTTACGATGAAATTGGCTTCCGCTTCGCTCGAAAGGCATACAGTATGAAATATGAATCGGCTCATTTGATTTTCCGGATCCGTCGTTACGAGCAAGTATTTTTTTTTTGGCATTTTATGATGTTGCTGTTCATTGAACTTACTAAGCGCAACTTACAAAAAGAGAATCAACTTTAGACGGAAGGTTGTCGCTCTTAATGAACATCACAAAAAAAAGCTCTCACATATCACAACACTCATTATATTGTCAAAATTTCAGACAATTTTGAAAATGATTTTCTACACTTTGGGAAAAGAACTGAGGGATAGGGATTATCAAAAGCACTTTGTCGGTTATTAACATTTCCGATATTCACACGCCGATGAACAAAATGATAAAATGACTCTAACGGGAACGAAAACGTCTTCTCCCGGACCATAATCAGACTGCACAGTATTCAACCGCCTTTACCACTTGTAAACAAATTTTGACAGTTTGTTGTTTTTTTGATGTTGTCAATGCTCTGAAATGACGTGCAGGAAGGAGGCTCCGTTCGATTGTGTTTTTTACCTACTGCAAGTGCGTTTACGCATTTTCATTGACAAAAACTTGTGAAAGGCTCTTTTTGAGCGCAGTTTACACGGAGTTGTAAAAAATTGGAATTTTAAGCACATTCCCAGTTAAGATGGCATTTTAGTATAAAAGGTGTTTTACATTTTAAGCTGGTGTAAACCATTTTTTAATCCAAGCTACAAATAGCCCAATAACAATTTTTTGCTTTCCAATAGCTCGATGTTTAGAACATGGTTTTGACTAAATGGGAACACAAAGTGTGTTTCTTGTCGGGACCTATTTTAATGGACCAAAATATAAACGGAACCATTATATGATCTTTGTTGTCCATCTGTCTGCCACCACCCTTGTTCTCAGAAACGCGTATATCTATCAGGTTTAAATAAAAGCCATAAACTTGTGACTGCGGTCCATTAAAATTGTAGAAAAAACCAAGGATTTAAGCCCACAGTCAAAAGATTCGGCTGTTTTAACCACAAATTTTGATCCTTGCAAGGGGAATCAAAACTTTCTTCCCGTTGACTTAGAATCATGAAATTTGGCAGAAAGCAAAAAGGCAAAAGCAAAAGAAAAGGCAAAAATCCGACAATCGTAAATTTGTACTTACATCACAGGATTTTTTTTTGTTTTGAATCGCGATTCAATTTTAAGCCACGAAGACTAGAAAAATATTTTCATACACGCAAGGCAATCAAAACCTAAAGGGTACTATATCCAAATAAGAGCGGCAACAAAACTCTGAGACCTATTTAAATACCTACAAGTATGTATGAAACCTTCGTTTCGCGAGTCCGACTCGCACTAGGCTGTTTTTTTTTTAATTGAGGCAAGTTTCCCGAGGTGAGTCTAACAATCAGATTTATGATACGAGATTTTATGCGTGAGGTCATGGGTTCAATCGTATGAAATAACATCGGCTTTTCTTGTGGACTCCACCTTGAAAATGCTTCTATGGTTGTTCCAAGTTAGCAATCAACTGTACAAAGGTCAAACCCATGCATGGAAGTGCAAAAACAGGGTTAATTGCAGGTTACTTATACCAAGCTGGAACTCAGTCACGACCCCTGTCCCTGGGCAGTTAATGTTGACGTAGAGCTTCTGCACCGCCTCTTGATATTAGTAATCAACCCGACTAGATGAAGGTTGTGTTTTCTTAAAGCATTCCTTGTTTTGAGAGAGCAAGCTTTCAGGATATAAAATAACCTTAAAAATGAAGTAGAAACGAATCGAAAAGACTCCATGAAAGAGTACTTCTGCGAACTCTCTGATGAAGCCATTCACATGATGACAAAGCCAATAACATTTTTTCAAATGAATTTTTTTACAGAATAATCTTATGCAGAAATTTGAAAACCATATATTTTTATATATTTAAGGGACATGCACACGGACGGTAAGGAATTTTCTATGTAAATATAGCGTTAAAGCATCTTTACCCAGAAAAGTACAAATGTACAAATTTTCCTTGCAGCAATGTTTTAAAGCAGTTAAATTCAATAACGAAGAAATACTGATAACGCTATCAAATGATTTCGTCAACACGATTCAGAAGCCTTTTGAAATGGTGTCACATAAGTTTCACTTATCAATATCTCAATCAGCAGATAGTACATTTGTCAACCGTATTCGATAGCGCAACTTTTAAGGTACGGCGGCCAAGGAGGTATCTTATTTATTAATCTTTCATTAATTTTCTGATTTATTAAGTTTTTCTTTTTTCTGTTTCGCAATCGATTAAATCGAAAGTAATATGGACGATATGACGTCTTGAAATGTCAAATAGATGACGTTAATCAATAAATAATTTTTACAAAAAGCCAATTAAACATTTTTCTGTTTCGAGTTGGTTTTCAGAAGTTTCTGTTTGATATAAGACCAGGAGGAGGTTTCTCAGTTTCCAAAAGGTTAATCGCTAACCATGATTCAAAAGAAAGGCGTTTTCGAGCACTCTTCTGTCATCTCATCTGTCTTATTTTATTCAGCCGCCATCTAGTGTTCGAAAAAAATTTAAAACAATAGACTGTTTAATTATCTCATTTATATTGCAAGAAGAAAATGTGAAATAGATAAATTGGATTCTGTAAGATTTAAAGCGGCATTTTTTGGACAATAAAAAGCTTGTTTATGGTTCGAACTTCATGTTTATTTTGATTTCGATTGCCCCACAGGTGGAGTCTGAATGCGGACGGAGAATGTTAAATCGATTTAATTTCATTCACTCAATTCACAGGATTTTTTTCCTCGGCATTAGTTGAAATTATAAGCATGTGTAATTTTTTCTCTTTTAGAATATTATATGAATGATACAAAACATCTTGTGTGAAGAACAGGATCGAATCTGAGCTGAGCAATTATGCAAAAAAGTTCTTTGCAACGTTGTTACTTATAATTCTGTTGTATTTACAACATGGACCAATCCATCGCAGACACAGATTAACTTTTTCTGAGAGTACCAGACCTCAAAACAAATGCAGGACATCAAGTCACTTCAATGGTAAAATCAGCAAAGATCAAATGCCACACCCAAGAAGTTGTATCTGCTGCTCTCGTACACCTACAATTATAATATAAAACTTTTTTCTGTCGAGTTCATTTCCACTGAAGTCGAACAGCTACGACTTGCCCTTAATTCTTATTGAAAATGTAACAAAGACGTCAGTTCTTAATGTATATTCATAATAAAAAGCAATATCAATCTCACGAAACGAACATGTCTGTTATCGTTATTTTTATCTACAATTTATGAGGTTGTATACGTTTCGCAACGTTGTTTTCAGTAAGAGACTAGTCTCAAAACCTCAGTCAATTTCGTTACAAAGTTCAACCAAGAAGGTTTTATTCAGCCCATTTAAAAAATGTTAGCGCTCTTCTTTAGCCAAAACCATTTGAAAAAGTAAATTCTTGAAATTGAACTATTTTAATTTATGCATGCATTTCGAGACCAGACATATCCTTCTAAAATTGAAAGCTTTTTGATTTCTGATTTCATCCATTATAATAGGACTACCGGTTGAAAATGTCGTTATTGCAGACAACTTCATATCTATTACTCTGAGGTGAATTTTTACCATGACAGCTGTCACATCAGAAACTTCATGTCATTGTCTTATTATTTCAGTCTAGGTTATTGGTCATAAGTGAAAACACACAAGTTTTTGTAAAGCCGTAAAATGTCTACACTCGTGCCATCAAAACAACATTTGCGGGAAGTTTTAATATGCTTCTTCCATTTAAAGAAAAAAGCAACCGAAGCCCATCAATTGCTTACCGAAGCTTACCCTGGCTATACTATAGACGTTAGACTGTGTCAGCGGTGGTTTAAGCGGTTCAAAGATGGTGATTTCGACACCGAAGATAAAGAACGCCCCGGCCAGGTGAAAAAGTTTGAAGACCATGAATCGGAGGCATTGCTCGATCAAGATCCGTAACAAACGCAAGAAGAACTTGCAAAATCACTTGGCGTCGCTGAGCAAACCATTTCCGATCGTTTGAAAGCAATGGGAATGATCCGAAAGGAAGGACATTGGGTGCCGTATGAATTGAAGCCACGAGACGTCGAACGCCGATTTTGCATGTCCGAAATGCTGCTTGAACAACCAAAAAGAAGTCTTTTTTGCATCGAATCGTCACTCGTGATGAAAAATGGGTACATTACGATAATCCAAAACGTCGGGCAACGTTTGGATACCCCGGACATGCCTCAACATCGATGGCCGTTCAGAATATTCATGGCCTGAAGGTTAAGCTGTGCACTTGGTGGGACCAGTAGGGTGTTGTGTATTATGAGCTGCTAAAACCAAATGAAACAATCACAGGCGAGGTCTACCGACGACAATTGATGCGTTTGAGCCGAGCACTGAAGGAAAAACGGCTGGAAACGATCGCTTAACACGATAAAGTTATTTTGCAACATGACAATGCTCGGCCACATGTTGCAAATGTCGTCAAGACTTACCTTGAAACGCTCAAATGGAATGTCTTACCCCAGACCTTGCGCCATCCGATTACTATCTCTTCCGATCGATGCAACATGGCCTGGCTGACCAGCACTTCCGTCATTTCGATGATGTCCAAAAATGGATCGATTCGTGGATTGCCGCCAAACCGGTCGAATTTTTCAGAACGGGTATCCATGAATTGCCAGAAAAATGGGAAAAATGTGTGGCTAGCGATGGGCAATACTTTAAACATTGAATTTATATCTATTTTGCCGGACATTTTCAACCGGGAGTCCTTTTATCTGGAGTTAACCAAGGTTAATTGAAATATCGTATACGCATGCTACATTATTAAGCAAGCTCATTGGAAAATATATAACATTCAAAAGAGATGTTTTAAAGCTAGCCGAAATGCTCACATATTTAAAAAACCAAATTCGTTCATTGCAATATCGCAACAAGCATAAAATATTGCCTTGTGCATTCCAGTTTAACTTACAAATGATGCGTCATCAAAAAATCATGATTTTTCGACGACCCTAGTTCAAAGCAAGAAAAACTCATTACTTAAGTCTTAACAAGAGCATCATTTCTAATGCCTCGTAAATAATCTCCTGTCCAAATTAGTAATTCACCTGCGGTAATCTCAAAACTCACATAATAATTTGTTGAGAGCAAAAAAAGTGGTTAGCAACTCCGCTCCTGTATTATACCGCTGTCATTGCTCGGAAGATTTATTAAAATAATGTGTTCCACGTTGGTGCTTTCCAAATAACCAAAGTTTGAAAATAGTTGCAATGGATTTCAGGCAAACTCAATTTATCCTTGCGCCGGAAAAGTCCCTACACTCGTAATAGCGTTCAACCATAACTTTCGTTTTTAATTACATGTCGCATCAGATAGGTTGGAGGAGGTAAATGCCATCAGCATTGCTGCTTGAAATAAAATATACCATTTATTTAGTTCGTTCATCTATCCTTCAAAAAGCATAAAAAAAGGGATGATAGAAGAGTTATGATAAACGAAAAGACAATGAAAAAAGATGCCACGATTTGCTAGCTGATAGAAAATAAGGATAAAAGTTAACAATGGCTTTTTTGTTGTAACAAATACAATAGCCAAATAATTCACCGGCTTATAAGAGTGGTTGCAGTTGCAAGCTAAAAGAAATTATATTAACAGAGCGTGTGGGCAACTTTTAAGGTCTTAAAGATGAAATACAGGACGTTTCACATTTAGACGTTAAGGCAGAGGCTTAAAAGATGTTTTAATTCAGAATCGAACAGGGTTAGAACTACCTGTGCAGAGCTATTTGACAACATGTTGACCAATTCAAAGTTGAGCAAAGGATTGATTTCTCTAAAGCATGGAGAAAAAAATGCTTTTTATTAACGTAATCAAAAATATACCAAAAGATGAGCTGGATTTTTCGGGAAGCCAAACCAAGACTATGAAGGAAGGAATGAACGTTCCTCGTGAAACTATCCTAAACATGTGTAAGTCATACGGTCTTATCGAGCTAATAGTGCACGTGCTCAAGGGATTGGTTGGGCCCTTATAGTGCGTTTACACAGTACGAGCAGAAGGAAAGTTAGAAGGGAGAGAAAGAAGGTAGCGGTGCACATTGGTCTTAAATTGCTGTAGGTTGCAGCGCAGAGGAAAAACGGAGCGAGGTAACGCATTCCACATGCGCGATGTTCGGCCTATAAAAGACTCTCTAAATTTCACAGTACGCCCGAAAATAGGCTTAAGGCTAAACTGATGAGCATTCAATGATGTGCGGGTGTTGTGAGTGAATTGTTGGAGGGGCGATATGCAATCAGCTATTTCCTCGGAGCATTGGTGGTAAAAGTAGCGATAAAAGAGCGACAGGCAGGAAACATTTCTTCGATGTTCCAGCGAGTTTATTGATTTTGTTATAATGCTGTCGTTTATAAGTTTTACCGCACGCTTTTGGATTCTATCTAGCAGGTGCAAATTGGTTTTAGGTGCACCTGCCCAGATGTGAGCGTTGTACTCCATTTTTGGCCGAATAAAAGCCTTATAAATTGAAGCTAAGTCAGAAGGGGTAAAGTATTTCTTGCACCGGCTTAGGAAACATAAACATTTCGCTGCATTCTTGGCGACATCGAATATGTGCTCATTCCAGCGTAAGTTAGAATTCACGCGCATACCGAGCATTGAAAGTTTTTCGGTTTCATCGACGCAAGTGCCATTCATGGACAATGGCTGGGTGTTAGGGTTTCGCTTTAATGACATAAGACAGCATTGGGTTTTGGAAGCATTAAATTCTACTCTGTTGGCTTGTCCCCATTTGGTTATGCTGTCAATATCACAATTTAATGAGTTAAGCATAAGTTTTCGTTCGATGTCCACTTCCGAAGAGCAGGGGCGTGAATCATTAAACGCATATGAGAAACTGAGTGTACTGTCATCTGCGAAGGAATATATTGGAATAGATGTGATAGACAAGAGAACGTTTATGAAAATTAAAAAGAGAGTCGGAGACAAAACTGAGCCTTGGGGAACACCAGCATTTATATCATGAATTTCAGACTTGAAACCGTCCAATACAACTAATCCATCGAAGAAGAGACTCACCGATCCCAAATGCACGCACTTTCGACAAAAGAGCCGGATGCCAGACTCTTTCAAATGCCTTTGAAATATCGAGTGCAACTATCTTTGTTTCACCGAAGTTATGTGTAGATTGGTTCCACTTTCCAGTGAGACAAGTCATCAAATCACCAGTGAACCTGTTGCTACGAAAATCATACTGCCGGTTATTAAGAAGTTTTCGTGATTCAAGATATTTCATTAGCCAACGATTTATCAGCGTTTCCATGACCTTAGAAAGAAGGGACGTAAGTGCTGTGGGTCTGTAATTGGAGGGAGAAGAAGAGTCGCCAGGCCAGACAAATATAGTTTTCCATCTGCTCGGAAAGAGAGCTGAGGAGTAGGAAAGATGAAAGAGCTTACGCAGTGGTTTTGCCAGCGTGGAAGAACACCTCTTCAGAACTATAGGGGAAATACCATCTGGACCAGCGGATTTGTGCATGTCTAAATCTTTCAGTACTCTTGCGACTGTGCGAGTGCGAAAATATATGTGTCCCATAGAATGTTCAACGCTCTCGAGTACAGGTGGTGGTACAGTGCAATCTGGAAGTGTGGAACTGGCCGCGAATTGTGCGGCAAACAGATTGGCTTTATCAGGATTATTTACGACAGGAGTATCATTCGAAATGAGCGTCGGAATCGATGACGAAGAAGAGTTATTAATATTTTTGACGAAGGACCAAAATTGTTTACTACCACTGGGACAACGTAGTATTTTTTGCCTTAATTTTTGTCTATGGGAGAACTTCGTACGTCTTAGAAGAGCATTACAGTCATTACGGACTCGTCGAAACTTTTTCCGGTTTTCCTCTGTAGGGTTGGCTTTATAAGACCGAAAACTCAGCTCTCTCAACCTGACAGCCTCTTTACAGCTCAAGTCGAACCATGAATTCTCTTTTGGCCTAATTGTCTTCACCCTGTTCGGGATGAAGTCATTCATGCCTTGGAGAATTATATTTGTGACCATATCAGCGGCGGCGTTCACGTCACTAACGAGGAAACATAGTGACCAGTTATAACTCCTAAAAAAGTTATTAAGGCCGCACCAATCAGCTTTTTCATATTGCCAAAAGAAGTCTTTTAGGAGTTTTTTCCTTAACTGGTTGGTTTGAAGAAGTGGAGTTGGCTGATATGACACAATGGTCTGACAAACCTAGGGGCGCCAATACATCAATGGAGTATTTGTCAGGGTGAGCAGTGAGGAACAAGTCCAAAGTGTTGGCTTTGTGACATGCAATGTCTGGGATTCGTGTTTGCTCATTTACTAGATGGGTTAAATTGTTTAACTCAGCGAAGATTTCAACATACCTTCCTTCGGGTGTTGTCTGACCAGAATGTCGAAGCCAGTTAGAAGTGTGTATATTGAAATCGCCCGCAACGACAATTTCAGTGTGAGGATATAGGGATACAATTCTTAAAATGGAGTTGGACAGCTCATCAAACTCGTTAAAAGTAGATGAACTGTTCAGGTTTGGACTTCTATAAATGAAACAGTAATGAATTGTTTGCTTATGGACGTAGAATTTGAACCACATGAAATTAAATTCCGGATTGGAACATTGACCGTATTGTGGTTGAAGTTGATAAGCAATATCATTACGTATAAATACGACGATCCCACGATGTGAGAAGAATAATGGCACTAAGCTATATCCAGGTAGGTCAAAACCAGAGTTTTCGCAAACCTGTGTTTCGCAAAGTGCCAAAACAGCTGGTCTTAATTGATATGTGTGGGCGTACACAGCAAAGAAATTCTTTTTGAGACACATTGCAACCATCTGCAGCTCAAAACTCCAAAGGGCAGCGCTAGCATTTGAACGAAACAAGGCGGTTGACAGAAAAAGCCAATGATGTTATTAAATAAAAGAAACCATGAACTGCAATGCAGTTGCGAAAAAGATGTAACCCAATAGCAAAAGTATGAAGGACCTTGATAGAGTGTTACAAGAAATTTCTTTTCAGTTATCGCTTTTGGCTACTAGAGCTTCGGAAGACGATACAATTCTCAAAAAAGGAAAACTCACGAGAAACTAATGAGAGAAAGCGTTCGATAAGCAACCGAAATATCTAACGTGGGTATCGTTAGAGTCCACGAGAGTCCTTTTTCCTTTGGTATTCCTTTTTTTCCGTTATTATACGCTTGAAGGAAGAAACTTGTGAAGACGATATATATTATCATGGAAACGTAGGCTGGATAATATGTTGGAAGAGCTTTCTTATATAATGTGATCGAAAAAGGCGTCCAAAAATACCATGGTTCCAATTCTTGACTATTTTCCAAATATTATAAGAGCATTTTAATGACCGCTGAAATGAAGGTGGTACTCCTGCCATCTGGATCGATTAAGAAGTTCAAAGAAACAACAAAGAAAACAACTCATGTCAATAAAGTTTGGAGCGGTACTTATTTAGCTGATACTGTCAAGATCAGTATCAGCTAAATAAGTACCAGCTCAGATCCTCTGAGCCCCTTCAAAAAGACAATGTTGATCAACGTTCCAATGTTACCGCGTAAAAGATATTGTAATGAAGTAGCTCGAAACTGAGAGGCATATGGATATTTTGTTTATCCAAAATGGGAGTGGGAGAGTTATGATCCCTTAAGCTTTATGAAAATTAATTCTGAATCCTTAGTTCAAAAGATTTGCTGAAGGGGGTTATCTGTATTTCTTTCATCTGAATAATCTTGGCGACAGCAATATAATTTTTATAATGACAGAAATAATACCAAACTATAAGCGATTTATCCTTTTTGAATTTTATTTTTTACAATAATCCCAATTTTGAATGTAAATGAAGCCAACAAGATGGAAATGTGCCTTTTCTTTCTGAAAGTTGTTTGCAAAGTTGCTCTTTATATGCTCTCTTATTAACAATCTTATTGTGGGTATTGGTGAATTCACTTCGTTATAAGACGATTTAATTGTCTTAGAAACCTAGATTTTTTTCACAGGTCTTTAGTCTCCTCATGTTATTTGTTTTGCAGCCATCTGACCATGTAAAGAAAAGCAAATCCTGATTTAATCTGTTTTGAAAAATATTATTGCTAAATTTGAAATTTGTGATTCCCTGTTTTGCAATATCGAGCAGCAATATGAATTCTAAAAACACAATCGATAAACGAAAAAAAAAATATTATTCACCCACAGAGCCTTTACAATGTTCAATTGAAGTTGTAGGTTGTATAGAATCGAAAAATGCGAAGGGGAAGATGAATTTATTAGAAAAATCTTTTCTACAAAAAAAAAAACACAAAGGAAAAGGACGCAATGATTATATTTTGCACACATTTTGTAGGTTTCGACAGATGTTACCTAATTCTGATATCGATTTGCTTTAAAAGCTAAAATTTGAAGCCAATAAGAACAATAAATATTTCTGGGTATTTTCATCCCCAATAGCTTTGAAATGTATACACTTTTGTTTTTCTGGGCACAACAACATTTCTTCTTACGATTAAATGTTCCATCAAGTTAGGCTGTTGAAGTTTTCAATAAGTTTTTTTCCTTCGAATTTTTATAATCGTGTCAAAGCTTTGAAAATAAGGCTGAACCAAATTATCAATTTCTTAAGTACTTACTACTCGAAGAAATAGGGAAGATGCAATTTTTTTCGGAGAAAAATTCAACGTGTTAATGAAAGCATGTTTATAATTGATTGAGCTCCTTTAAGAGTACTATTTGCACAGTCGGAGTTTTCACTCAGTTCCACCCCATCATCCATTTGCTTATTAAGAAATGAGTGCAACGATTTTCATTAGCAATTATGGACAGCAATCGAAGAACACATCTGATGTGAGTGGACAGAGCAACTCCTTTTTAATGCTCTTAAATTTATATTTATCTTTTTATGTTTTGCTTTTTAAAGCCGAGCTGGAACCAAACTATGAAACATAGCCAAATATGGAATCCTTGGAAATGCCCGCAGATACTTTGTGAGTATGGCATTTTAACATATATAGTATATCCGTTTCGATGCAATCTAAACCGATGTCAACTGACTTTCTTCTCAGCCCGACCTAGATGAATATTTGAATGGAGTCAAATACGACGAATTCGGGTTTTTTTAAATCAATTAAACGATTTTGTTGTTGAAGTGGTGAAAATCTTCAGAAAAGATTGACGAATATAGAGAAAGTTTCTACAGGAATTAGAAAGTTATCACACAACAACAACCTTAGATTTAGAATGTCTGACAACATTCTAATATCAAACTAAGTTGCTCTTGGAAATGATAAAATTTGAAAAGAAACATGTGACAGACATGGTCTTTGAAAAAGTGATTAAAACTAGGAATTTGCTTTTCCTCTCAAACAAACGGTTTTTTAGTCCAATGCAGTTTGGTTTCTTATCGAGGCTTTCTACTGAAGATGCTCTTTTTGACTTTTGTTCCTTTATACAAAAAGGTATCGATAACAAAAAATATTATTGTGCACTTTTCGTTGCTACAACTAAAGCCTTTGATATGGTTAATCACAGTATTCTCTTAAAAAAGATTAACAATATTGGTTTCCGTGGTTGTATGCACAGCTGGTTCGAATCTTTTTCAAGTTATCGACGTCAAAAAGTGAATAATGTCTTGAACGACTCGAAGGATATAAGTATAGGTGTACCTCAACTATATGTGCTAGGTCCCATTCTCTTCTTAATTTACATAAATTCTTTGTTTGAGCTACCCTTTGTCGGGAATGTTAAAGCCTTTGCTGATGATTTTGCAATTGATATGATTCAGTCAATCCGTTAAATTTAGTTGCTGACATCAATTATGATGTCCATTCATTAAAGCCGTGGTTCGCTGAGCACAAGCTTCTTGTTTGCAATGAAACTAAATTCATGTTTTTTATTCTGACGCAAAGGAATTGAAAGATATTGAGGTCATGTTTCATGCACCCAATTGTTTCAGGTTTAATCTTTTTAACAACGATTGCCAAGGACTATGTCCTCAGTCTCTACACAACGCTAATGCTGCATGTGTAGGGAATTGCTTTCGCATTGAAGAAGTAAGTCATTTAAAGTATTTAGCAGTTACTTAAGACCAACACTTTATATGGACTGAACACGTTTTAAATCTAAAAAAGAACTTTCTTTCAGCAGTTCGATGCCTCTTCAATCTAAGAAAAATGTGTTCTGAGTACTTATTAAAAACTGTTTACTAAGGATTATTTCATTCGAAACTAGAACATGGTATAGGCTCAACAAATTACAACCACTCATTGCCCTTCAGAAATGCGCTTTAAGAAAAATTTGCAATTCTACCCGATTAGCTCACTCCATGGAACTATACCGAAAAACAAAAATTTTGCCAGTACGACACTTATACTATTTTAAAGTTTTAAAAGTATTTTTTATACGGGGGGCTATACGCAAGGCCCTATTGTCGGCTCTTGCATCTTAGGGAACAATTCTCGCACTGTTCTAAATGTACCATTTCGGACCACACTTTTTAGAAAGTCGTACTCCTTCGTCACTCGAAAGTTGTTAACAAACTTCCTGCTCAAATACGAAATATTGAACATCTATGGGCATTTGTAAAAAGAATAAAATCGTGGCTTCTCAATTTTAACATAAATGAAATTGAAATTTTGCTGCACTACATTATTTAATGAAGGATTTTATAATGATTTTTTTTAACTGTCTTCTTTGTACCTTTTGGGTTTCTCCTGTTTTTTGCTTGTTTTTCTTTTCTGCAATAATTAGGTAAAAATTTAAATAAGTGGCAATATGATTAAATGCTTTCTTAAACTTTTCACCTCACATTAAAATTTAAATTGTATGAAATGTGGCATTAACTCTATTTTACATGACATAAAAATGCTACAAACTATTCTCCCAAATTTAAAATATGTAAATAAAATATATACAGATTAAAGTTAATGAATTTTTGTAAATGAGGATAATGAATAAAATAACAATAACAAATTTATTTAACATTAAATCATATTCATACTTATTTATTTATTTTTTTATCAAATAACTTATTTATTTGTTTATATATCAATTTGTTAGTTTATTAAATTATTTATTTTCACAGATATTTATTAAGCTATTTATTTTTATATTTTATTCATTAATTATTTAAATATTTATTTATTTTCTATCTATTTATTTATTAATTATAACATTATTTATCTATTTATTGATTTATTTATTTATGTAATATATTTATTTACTACTTAATTTATTTTTTTATATATTAATTAATCTATTTGCAATAATTTACCATTTTGCTCCTTTTTATTCTTTTTGTTTCTTAAACATTAAATTTACTCGACAATAAAATTGTTGTATTATTGTTAATTGTTTCTAATACGCACTTAGGGCCCTACAAATGGTCTAGCAGTATGGAGATGCTTTATGCTTTTTTTTTTGTTTTTGTTCCGAGTGCCTTTTAACCAGATTGTGCTTAAGAAACCCCTCTTCTCTCTTACATAATGAGATATTCTTGAATTTTTTTTTTTTTTTTGTTTTCTTATTTTTGTTGTGAAGGTTTTTTTTTGTGGATTCATTTCAATCGCATAATTCAATTGAATATTATAATTTTTTTAATATTAAGGTAAAAACCATATCTCTAATAATGTGCAATATATTTAATATCAATGTTAACATTTTATGATATTTCTGCTACAATAAATACAAATACAAAAGATTGATGATTCATGGGATCCTAATGCAATCTCTTGCTGCGTTAAGCAGAACTTAAGAAAGTTAAGGTTACTTACACTTAGACCACATTGGATCCATTTTTCTCATTAAGAGTTCTTCAAATAGAGACCAGAACTTTTAATAGGACCAGCAACCCAACTGTGCAGGTTAAATAAACGACATGAAACAACACTATAAAATTCCGGAACGCGCTTGTACGAAAAGCAGGTGTACACACTTGACTAAAGGAATTACCACGCAAACCAAAACTATTGACTAGTCTTCTTAAGCTTAGTTGCCTAGCCTTATCTAGAAAATTTTCAGTACTTTATAGCAGTATAAGTATCGAACTGAAAGAATCCTCAAATCTTTGAACAATGGAAAACTAGAATGTAAACAAGGCTTACGGTATATATTTTTTATAATGTGTTTTTTTTTTCCAGAAAACTCCTCCATAACAGGTGATGCCATATTCCAATCTAGAAAGAAATATTTCATAATACATGTACAATAATTATTATGAAGAAATATTGCTCAGAAAATAAAAGTTTTTAAAAATGCCACGAAAATAGTTTTTTTTTAAATTATTCGTATGGCTATAAAAGCTCATCATCCTCGAATCAAGGTCCCAGATACTTAAATTCACTAACATTTTTAATTTGAGAACAATTTTCGCTACAATTGAGACAACTGCGAAATGTATAAGAAGACAAACTTGCATTGTAAGTTCAGAGACCTAGTTTAAACCTAGGACATTCAGATCCTCTAAAGTATACCTCTGCAACCAAACTGTTTTGCGCTTTCAAATTGAAGAATATAACTTTAGTTTTTGAGCTTGTAACTAAATTATGCTCCGTAAACCAGCAATTGATCCGAGCAGCATTTTCTTGGGCAAATGATCAATGACAGTTTAGACAGCTGGGTGGCGAAGTTGATAGAGCGCCTGCCTTTCAATTGATTTAATTGATAAGTCTCAGGTTCGATGCCTAGAGTAGTGGTCTAGTTTTTCGAATCTGGTCCAGTCACCATTTGCAATTGGGATCAAGTTAATGGCACTATCACTGGGTTGGTCAACCAGTGATAGTAGTCTGACGAATGGGTGGCATTATTGTAGTGGTTGTTGTATCGGCTTAGTTCCTAATTCGTGTTTTCAAAATCGCAGTTTGTGTAGATGGCTCTGCTGTGAAGGCATAACCCTGACAGCGGGGTGTTTAAGCTAAATCCTCCAAACTTTCAAAGTTCATAGATCATAACTAATGATGAATAAAATCCTGCGAATTAGGTTAAAGCAAATAGGTCGATATCAAAATCCTCCGTCCCGTTTCGGACTCCACCTACTGAAGGGAGTTGAAACCAAGTACACCTGAGTTTCTCAAACCACTACACAATCTTTCATTCTTCTTCTAATTCTTCCGCTCACTCTGTGCTTAACGCATTATTAGAATCTTAATATCCTCTTGAAGAGCGAAGCAAATAAAAAAAAAAAAATGACAACTGATTTAAGTTCGAAGGATAAACGGTCTTATAAGAAGAAGTGAACATGGTATCGACTCAATTTCAGGCCAATTCTTCATATTGCGTTAAATGTTGACTAAAAAGTCCGAAACAATTTGTGCTTTATTAACGCTTTAAAATTATTTCTTTAAAGTAAACGTACTGACTGATTATTGCAAAATATTTGATCTATTTTCTTCCGCAAGCAGGAGACTGGAAGCTGCCTTATCCGTTCTTGTAAACATGTCTCATAGTATCGAAACAGTTTTTCCAATTCTTGAACTTCGTCTGACCTTGCCAGAAACATAGCACTGTCATAAAAGACTGGTTCTGTCACATATGAATGTGTTGAGGCATCATCGAAATGGACGCTTGACAGATAATGTGGCTGAAAGTGTTGAACGTGTTTTACAGTTGGATCTGCATGAACACCCCTTAAAAATCTTAACTCAATTAACAATTACTTTGCAAAAGAGTTTGAATCACCGTTTTTCAAAATCGCAACTTTTATACAATATGACCCGTGTTAGCTTTTTTGCAAAATTTCCTCAACGATTTATTTCGCATTTTGGTGATGTCACGGTGCGTTGTTTTTCTGTGGGGCTATGCCAAAGACCTGCTCATTTATTATCCGATGTTTGTCGGCAAGTTATAAAAAATTACCTTAATCAATTGTAGATGATTTAAACTGAATTATACTGCCTTGTTTAATAAAGACCATCAAGTGAATTTAAAGACGAAACAAACTTTCGGTCAAAATAGAAAATTGAAGAGAGAAATTTAAGATAATATCTTTGACAAGTATCCATTTTTCCCAATTCACGAGAGTAATTCTATTCTATTTTTCTATTTATCATTTTTCACAGGAAAATTTACTAATGCGGCTTAATTTGAGCATGTATTCGGAACCCACAAATCATTTCACGGCTAATCATTTGCCAAAAGGAAGTATGTTTTGAATTTGCACAGATTATAATTACGTTTCTACACGCATGTCACGTTTATAAGGAACACAAAAAAAAAATCACATGTTGTGCTATAAATTGTATCAAGCACGAATTAATGGAGTAATTGATCAACTAGAATATGGGTAAGAGTTCCAAATATAACAAGCATGTAACGCCCAAGCATGTGACTTTATCATTTAGGTTAAATCAACACATTTGAAATGTAGCTTGAACGAAAAGGTTTACAAAAAACAACGTGGCCCAAAATATTAAGATGCTATAAAATTTGTCAGTCATAGTAGCTGACAATTTTCAAGTTCATAGACGCAGACCTTAAAAGAATGAGCCACGGTGTGTGTTATGTTTCCTAACAAAGTGATTAAGGTAAATCAGGAATTCAATTCCGTCTTCACTGCGCTCGCGATTTCACAATCTCTAGGGCAATCATTAAGGGCATACCAGCAAAGCCGTCATTGTATGGTAGACTATTTTTGCCTGGGGTGTCATTGGGGCGCTTCAAATTTCTTTTTTTGGACGTTTTTAATGTCACAGACTCTGAAAGTTCTCAATGAGAATATCCAACAAAACTGCGAGAGTTTCTAAATGATTGATATGCGGTAAGAAGATCGCATATAATCTCTTTCAGTGATTTCAGAATCCTTATAAAATGACAAGCGACAACATTCCAATTTACCCAAGAAATATAAAAACGAGAGATTCCTCTTAACATCAGTACTTATGTCTGCTGCCGTAATGAAACAAATTCTTATATCCCCATTATTTGCTGAAAGCTAAATATTTGAAGTTATAGTTTTTCAAATAAACATATTCGAGTTCCCGGCAGTTTTTTTTAACACAAGCATTTTATGGATTTCTGTGCGTCAAGTTGCATGGTTAAGTTCAGGAACACACGCAATTGTAGTAGAACGTCAATAACGAGGTACTAATAAACAGAATACTCATTAAATTTTAGCTTGGGTGCTGTATGTAAATTGAAAATGACTCATTTGCTTAGCATCATTTTAAAGGCTGTTAAGGATTGAAGTCATAAGATGTTACCGAAACCACAAAAGGATTAATAACTTTATTTTGTCGTCATCTAAGACGGCCATTGAAACGTAAAAGGAAGACGAACTCTTTAAGTTTGAAGTTCATTTAAGATGATTATCCAGAAGTCCTCTTAGGTCATGGGAAAAAGCAAAATATATTCATTCCTGTGTGACTTAATCCTTGATGAAGGCAAACCACAATGGTGGAGGGAAAGACTTTTAAACTATTTATAAATAAATGTCTTATATGGGGCAGGTCTTGTTTATAGTATAGCAACTTAAAGTATGTCTACAGAAACTTTATTTATAAATTTAATTTTGGAATTTTTGTTTTAAGGCGACAATATTTATGGGTTGTCTCGCTGAAAAATGCAGAAAAAGACTGATATCAAAACTATTTTGCACAGTTCCTGTCAAACTAAGGATACGAAATTCAACAAGTAGATACTGTAGGGTGTATGTACGTTAAATGAAAGACCGCTTCGTTAGCTCTTCACTGTTCAGGCCTTTCAGAAAGATATAAAACATAGTATATGAAATCTCTGTATGTAAAATGTGCATTTACAGACCATTTGTATGTTTTGTATGCACAGTAAAAATACATAGATAGATGAAGATGTGGCCCAATCCCATCTCGGCGGTTACGAAAACAAACAAAATTGCCATATTTGAGACTAGGAAAGTCCATACGTAGTGTTTATGGCTGTTTTAGCTTCCAAATTTTATGGCATTTGGTAATTGGAAATCATTTTGGGCATATGGCACTCGCGGCTGCATCTTATGAGTCCCATGCAATCAGTCCAATTTTTCAACACTGTCTTTCTTGACTTATTCAGAAATAACGCACAGAAAGATGGCTTTCAAAACGTCTACTGTAGATATTCAATCACACGCCCTCGGCGGCAAATCGTCCAAGACAGTAACGTTGACCCCTTCAGTTTTGAAATAAGCAACTATTGTGCGGTCGGTATGAAAACCGCGAATAAACTGAGAATTTTTTGAGACATAAGTTGATTTGACTATAAAATTCAGTTCAAAACTCTGTTGATTGTCATTTGTCTTTAAAAGCTTAACCAGTTGGATCTTATGTAAAAGGTTAAAGATTTTTTTTTATCAAAATCCAAATAACTCGGTGATGGACGGGCCGAGGTTCAATTGCTGAGAACCATAAATTTGTATTCTCGATCATACAAGCCCCCATAAAGGCGATGGCAGCGGTTATCGCAGTATAAGCTCGTGTTGGATGAATATTATCCATGGTTAGAGTGAAAATTATGAGAGTAGCAAATTGAGAATTGATTAAAGTTTGAAGCACAGGACATGAATTTTGGAATCAGATATCGAAACGTTGCACAGATGTTTAATAGTAATTTGCCAAGGTTGGTCGATAAACATATGTAAATGTCAAAGACAAGTGCCTCGTCTGTATATGTCAAATGTGTTTTAGTAAATACTCTACTCAATTCCTTCACATTTCAAATTCCAAGCAATAGAATGATACATCCGCAATGCTTCCTGCTTATTATTGTTTTGTCTTTATGGTTCCGTACATCGAAAGGAAAAAACGGAACCCTTAAAGGATCACTTTGGTGCCTCTCCGTCCAGCTGCCGGTCAAGACCCTTTTTCTCAGGAACGCATGGAGATATCAAGCTGAAATTTGGATCAAAAACTCAAGGTCTACTTGGAGCTTTGAACAGCCGTTTATGCCACAAATTTCTGAAAAATATCGCCACTCGCAAGGGAATCAAAACCTACTGGGTACTTTCCGTGAACTCAGAATCTTGAAATTTTGTACGAAGCAACGTATTATACGACAAATAAAGCTAAAATTGCGAAAACCATAAATTTTTAATTATATTAATAGGACTACCGGTTGAAAATGTTGTTATTGCAGACAACTACATATCTATTACTCTGAGGTGAATTTTGACCATGACCATCAGAAACTTCATGTCGTTCTCTATTTATTTCAGTCTAGGTTTTTGACCAACAGTGAAAACACACATGTTTTTGTAAAGCCGTAAAATGTCTACATTCGTGCCATCAAAACAACATTTGCGGGAAGTTTTAATAGGCTTCTTTCATTTAAGGAAAAAATCAACCGAAGCGTATCAATTGCTTACCGAAGCTTACCTGAGCTATACTTTAGACGTTAGAATGTGTCAGCGGTGGTTTAAGCGGTTCAAAGATGGTGATTTCGACACCGAAGACAAAGAACTCCTCGGACAGGTGAAAAAGTTTGAAGACCATGAATTGGAGGCATTGCTCGATCAAGATCCGTCACAAACTATTGCTGATCGTTTGAAAGCAATGGGAATGATCCGAAAGGTAGGACATTGGGTGCCGTATGAATTGAAGCCATGAGACGTCGAACGCCGATTTTGCATGTCCGAAATGCTGCTTGAACGCCACAAAGAGAAATCTTTTTTGCATGAAATCGTCACTGGTGATGAAAAATGGGTACATTTTGATAATCCAAAACGTCGGGCAACGTAGGGATACCCCGGACATGCCTCAACATCGACGGCCGTTCAGAATATTCATTGCCTGAAGGTTATGCTGTGCATTTGGTGGGACCAGAAGGGTGTTGTGTATTATGAGCTGCTAAAACCGAATGAAACAATCACAGGCGAGGTCTACCGACGACAATTGATGCGTTTGAGCCGAGCACTTAAGGAAAAACGGCCGGAAACGGTCGCAAGACACGATAAAGTTATTTTGCAACATGACAATGCTCGGTCACATGTTGCAAATGTCGTCAAACCTAACCTTGAAACGCTCAAATGGGATGTCCTACCCCACCCGCCGTACAGTCCATACCTTGCTCAATTCGGTTACTATCTCTTCCGATCTATGCAACATGGCCTAACTGACCAGCACTTCCGTCATTTCGATGATGTCAAAAAATCGAATCGTAGTTTGCGGCCAAACCGGTTTTCAGAACGGGTATCCATGAATTGCCAGAAAAATGGGAAAATGTGTGGCTAGCGATGGGCAATACTTTGAATATTGAATTTACTATATATCTATTTTCCTCAATAAAGCATTGATTTTTGAAAAAAAAATGACATTTTCAACCGGTAGTCCTATTACATCATTTGATACAAATATTTTTAATAATTTTAAATGTACTACCCCTTTCCTCATGAACGCGTAGAGGTATTAAATTGAAATTCAAATCAAATACTTAGGCCTTTGATACGTTAAAGCATTAACAAAATCAAACTTCTATGTCAACGAAATCCAAAGAAACAGCAATTTAAGCCGCATATTTTCAAACACGCAAGAGAATCAAAACCTAAAGGGTACTTCCAGTTGACCCAGAATCTTGCAATTTGGAATCAAGCAATTTTTTTTTTGTTTTATAAATTTTCGTGATGGGTGAACTTTTACTATACTCATATACCCACAAGTTTGTATGGAACCCTCGGTGCGCGAGTCCGACGCGCGCTTGGCCGGTTTTTTTCTTCAAAAGATATGTTTAATTATTTTAAAGAGCAAATTTCAATTTCAATGCATTCTTCTTCCTAGGCAATGTCCATATGGAGCACAAATATGGGAAAGACGTGTCTGTCTCATCGTAGAGCCAACGACTACGTGTTTTTTAAGACTCATCTTAAAAAGCAGCAACATGAAATTAAGTGAAAAGCATTTTATTAATCACATTCAAATGGAAATTTGTTTTTCCTGAACCAGAAACAATTCTGGGGCTAAAGATATACGATTGTATCAGAAATGGTCAAATGGTTCCTTATTGCTGCCTTCTGTAAATTGAAAATGATGACCTTTTGAAGCAGTTCAACTTTTATTCAATGTAACTTTTGACTTATTCATGCTCACTTTACTGCCGTTCTTGTTGATTCTCACACATTTTAGCGACCTCGAATTTTTTTAATTTTTAAATTCAAAACAATTGGTGGACCACAAATTCCAATGCAAGTTAAACAGGTAGAACAACCATATGCATGAAATCCTCACTACACTGAAGGTGTTCCCAAGCTTACAAAAGATGAGAACAAATTTCTTCTGTGTTTGAACAACATTTTCACAATATCAAGCGAAAATAGCTTAAGCCACTTTTCGCCCCTGAAATAGCACAATCATCAGTAAAAAAAAACAAACAAAAACAACACGCTTTTAGACAGAACTTAATTAATTTCTAAAATAAATCATCGAAACTATTTCGATCTTTTCATATGAATGTGCACCGCTGAGACTTGTACACTTTATTGTGAAATCTTATTTAATGCAAATGTGTCCTTTTCAACATCAAAATTTATCGTCTTGCACTTTATATGCTCGTTCATTTATTCCTCGATGCCGCGTCCTTTCAAAAAAAAAAAAATCGATTTGAGTAGCAAAAGCGATACAAATTTTGACACTGAAACCTATAAAATTTCACATCACATCATTCGAATGATGTTGCATACGAGTGGCCTTGCCAAGTTTAATAAGCGTGAGCAACTCACGAGAAAAAAAAAATTAAAAGAAAAAGAGAATTATCGTGACACCCGCTAATTTCACGGAAAACCACATAAATATTATAAGTATCTTGTTATCTAGAGACGCGCATTGACTGACGTAGTTTTCCAGTGAATTCATAATTCATCAGCCATCAAACACTAACCCTCATTTGGATGACAAGCCATGCTTATCGGCATTGTTACCGTCATTGCACTACTTCGTCATAAGAGAGTTTTAAATAGGAACTACTATGGTATCTGATCACAATCAGAAAATATGACGTCGATCGTGGTCTCAAATAAAAAAAAATTAGGTTTTGAGCTGAAGATATCACTTGATCCAATAACTGTTATCAACTCTTGATGATGGCAGCAGTCTTTATCAGAAATGGCATGTTCTATCGAAGGTTTGATTATGTTTTTTTTTTCTTTCTTTGTTATAATTTTTTGTAATTATTTTATTGTGTGTACGAGTGAATCAAAATTAAGTATCGGCATGTAAAGTACTGCCTCACTTGGCACACTGTTGGCTAATTTATTCAAGTTTTCTATTCTTATTCTTATTTGCAATTACATTCGGCACGCATATTTTCATTGGGAATATAACAGCAGAAGCAGCAGCACAAGTAAGCCGTCATAAAATTAGGAACTACCACGAAAGGGGTATCTTCACTACACAAACGTCCTTCAATGAATTTCTTTCTATGTTTTCTTTTTTTTCTTTCTTTTTGTTAAACATTTAACATATGCTAAGGCGGGATAGGAATTTTGATGCCTTACACAAAAACACTTTATCGTTTAAATTATATAGGAATGCAACAGTAGTTACAATGAAAAGGAACCTTGTAAGTTTCTTGAAGTTTTAATAACACCAACAAACTATTTTAGTGAATTTCCCCGAGTATCCACGCACGCACGACAAACGCCCGACGAGATAACAAAAAAATATCTAAAAGATAAACAGTGCAAGTAACTTTAGTTTAAAGGATATGATGGGCAGGATCAGCTACAGTTGTCCTTACGGAGTGACGAGCAGATAGAATGCATGGCGTTAATCCGTGCTGTTATTATTATTATTATTATTATTAATTTTTTTTTATCTATTATGTGTTGTACATATGCATCTGTATGTTGAGAGAAGAAAGTGAGAAAGTAAGAAGAAATAACTGAAAATAGTAAGTATTTATTTTTTTTATAATAAAAAAAAATAAATTCCACCGAACCGCGCGATACGTGCTCGACGACTGAGGAAGGATATACTGAGCTCTAGTTGTACCACAACCTAAACTGTTTTCCCACAGACCAGCCAACGCCGAAAATGAACAAGTGAAATTAGGAAAAGAAAATGTAGGCAAGAGCAAGAAAAAAAAAATAATAAAGAAAAATGAAAAAAGGAAAAAAAAACACCACGAAGAGCTGTAAAGCAAAATAGGGAAAGCTAAAAAGTGCAAGAGAAAGAAAACACAAGACCCTCTATCGTGACACGTTAACAACAACATCACCAGAGCAACAACAACAACAACAACAACAACAACAACAGGCAAATTTGTTAACAAGCGGTTTGGTTAAATGATAAAGGAAACTTGGGAAAATTTGCAAGAAGTGGATTTTCTTTATCACCATCACTCTGAGAGTTTCTCGACACGCTCCCGACTCTCGTTCTCAAAGCATTTTGGGGACTAATGCGCATGTACCCCACCCAGTAACCCACGGTCGGGTAGTGATGGTTACCGCCTGCAAGGCGGGAGAGTGTATAATTCGACTCCTTTAGCGGTGTAGGATTTATGCAAAACAACTAAATAGATCTTTTGAGTGAGGGCCTTATTTTGGTCGTCTTTCCATTTTTTCAGCCTAATGTAAGCGGAAATTAAATAATAATAAAACGGAACTGTAATCAAAGCAATAAAAATGCATAAAAAAGGATGCCAAGAATACAGCCGCAAGCATGGGGCGTAAAAGTTCCGGTCTTATTGGGTTGTTATCATAAAAATAATTGTATTCGGCCAGCGGTATAGTAATCTCGTAGACGTAGATACACTCATTGTGAGCAACAGTGTGAGGTCTGGGGTGGGAGCCAGTGAGAGAGCAGCTTTTACGATATGAAGAGCTTTTGTCTCACATAACAGAGATCCCAATTTAATCAAATAGTAGGTAGTAAAAAAAGTAACAATGTATTATAAACTAACATTTGAATCAATTGTTAAGGGTGATATTTCGAGAAGAAACAAAAGTAAGACAAAATAAAAGAGGGCAATAATGTCCGCTTGAACGTCAATGGCAAGAGCTATAGGAAAATGATTCGGGACTTTCAGTGAAGAGATGAACGATTCCAACTGGACATGCCTTACTGCGGAATCAAGCCGTGACTTCAATTAGATATCATTTGGTATGCGAATCTTCTCAAGAATTGGACTAATCGATTGTAATTTGAACCCTTTGAAGTACTTCGGCTTTTCAAAGGAAACCAAACTTTTTTATGATATTCGCATTTTAAAACCAAGCAAGGGGAAAGGAAGATCTACCTTAGATGTTACCAAACAAAAATGTCAAAATTCGGACGGTTATGTGCTACGGTCAATAAACGACAAAAGTTACACAAGTACCGATTTTTATTAGCACTTCATTTGTAAGGCAACACTTACGTTCTATTTCTTCTTAGTACTAAGTATTGCCTGAAGCACAAGGACCTAAATATTAATTAATCATTTAATGTCTTCTGACAGACACCAAAATGATTATGATTGTAACACTGTTGTTGTTTCTTATCATGAACCGCAGTCTAGAGGTCTTTTCAGAAAATGACATAGAGTTAAAAAATCTCTCGAAATCGGCCTGGAAATAAGTATCAAAATCGCCAAAGAAAACTGGACTGAATGTAATCCTATTGGAACCAGAAAGAAAGTGATCCGATGCTGAACATTTCCCCAGCTCGGAAGGAAGAGATGGTGGAAACCTCTCGACTGAAACCATGTATTTTTTTAACTAAAAGGACATAGAGAAAATCACGCTTTAATATTCTAAGTACAACAAGTACATCATACAAGGTCGTAAAAATAATTTCGAAAATACATTGGACAAGGAGTTGATATAGGCGATCTTTCGAAATGTTTATATCGAAACAAAGATTTAAGTTCCGCAATCCAAAGCCAAACTCTGTTCACAAATTTGACTTTTTCTCATTCCAAAACAACTTTCTAAACTTTTTTTACTAGAACAGTAAAATTTTGTAAACGACGTATTGGCAAAGAAAACTCCCGCACAAAGCTTAAGCACTGTGGTCACTGAGAAAATAAGCATTAAGTGGAATTCAGAAACTACCCTCTCATGTTTTCTTATGACCAGAATAGTAAATGTAATCGGGTTGTAAAACATTTATGTATTACCATGCGTGACAAATTTTCGAATATTCCAAATTGCTGTTTTTATCTCGTGCACAACATTATCAAGCTTGCAACTTCTATGAAAGAGCCTGAGAAACGAAGTTCGAAAATTCTACACAATGATAAAACAATTATCTCAGGGTTAAAGACCCCAAACCAAAGACTGCAAAGTTCTAAATGGTAAAATCATAGTAGACATTGGACATGGAAGAACTTGTTCCGACTGTATTACGGCAGCGAAATTCCGCTGGTAGGCAGGCCAACAGCTTCTACCCAAGCTAAACGAAGTAAAGATAGAAAAAACATTTATAAGCTTAAGTCCAATAAAGCCACTTTAGCTGTCGGACTTTCCAATGCGGTGGCAAAGATTAGTTGAATCTCAGTATTGTTTGCCCAATCTCGAAGAAAGGAGACCATCTAAGCTGTGCCAATCAATCTTTAACACCTTTCCCGCCGTATAATGTGAACGTTTGAAACCCTTCGTCTGGCTTTCGACCAGAAAAGTCCACTTTCGACTAAATATAAACAAACCTGCAGAATCTTGGAAAAAACGCACGCACCTCCTTTTCATCAATTTCAAGGTTGGTTTTGGTTTCTGTTTCGTCCACAGAGAGGAGATGTATAAAGCCATGTCTAGGTTTGACATCCCTTCCAAGCTCGTCCATTTGTGCAGGATGACGATAGGGCACTCAAGCTGCTCCATTAAGGTCGGCAAAGATGTCGCTCACCCATTTGAAGTCAAACAATGTTTTAGACAAGCTGATGCACGGTCATTCGGTTTCTTTAACATTGTTCTTGAAACAATACTGCAAAAAAAACCCGTGTGAACACTAGAGGCACTATTTGTTAAAGGTCTGTTCAATAACTCGCATACGCCAAAAATATTGATATAATTAGGGAACGTAGCTGGATGTCAACAGTGCATTTATGAGTGTTTAGTCAAAACTCAAAGATGGGTTTGGCGGTATTTAAAGCTGCAAAATTATGTATTTTATTTTTTTGATTGCAATACATTTGTCTAGAAATGAATGATGTTTTCATAACTCAAATGGAATTCGATAGTGGGGGCAAATTAAATAGCACCTTCATTTTTTTTTAACCTTGAGAACTGAATAACATGGTATGGGCAGGCCTACTCGCAGCCAAACCAATTTTTTTATTTTGCTTATGGGACTACCGGTTGAAAAAATAGATAAAAATTCAATATTCAAAGAATTGCCCATCTCTAGCCACACATTTTTCCCATTTTTCTGGCAATTCATGGATACCCGTTTTGAAAAACTCGACCGGTTTGGCCGCAATCCATTTTTTGACATCATCTAAATGACGGAAGTGCTGGTCAGCCAGGCCATGTTGCATCGATCGGAAGAGATAGTCACCGGATGGCGCAAAGTCTGGACTATACGGCGGGTGGGGTAGGACATCCCATTTGAGCGTTTCAAGGTAAGTTTTGACGACATTAGCAACATGTGGCCGAGCATTGTCGCGTTGCAAAATAACTTTATCGTGTCTTAAAACCGTTTCCGGCCGTATTTCCTTCAGTGGTCGGCTCAAACGCATCAATTGTCGTCGGTAGACCTCGCCTGTGATTATTTCATTCGGTTTTAGCAGGTCGTAATACACAACACCCTTTTGGTCCCACCAAATGCACAGCATAACCTTCAGGGCATGAATATTCTGAATGGCCGTCGATGTTGAGGCATGTCCGGGGTATCCATACGTTGCCCGACGTTATGGATTAATTTGATAATTTTTCATCACCAGTGACGATTCGATGCAAAAAATACTTCTTTTTGTGGCTTTTAAGCAGCATTTCGGAAATTCGGCGTTCGAAGTCTCGTGGCTTCAATTCATACGGCACCTTTCGGATCATTGCCATTGCTTTCAAATGATCGGAAATGGTTTGCTGAGCGACGCCAAGTGATTTTGCAAGTTCTTCTTGCGTTTGTGACGGATCTTGATCGAGCAATGCCTCCAATTCATGGTCTTCAAACTTTTTCACCTGGCCGGGGCGTTCTTTGTCTTCGGTGTCGAAATCACAATCTTTGAAGCGCTTAAACTACCGCTGACACATTCTAACGTCCATAGTATAGCCCGGGTAAGCTTCGGTAAGCAATTGATGCGCTTCGGTTGCTTTTTTTTTTTAAATGAAAGAAGCATATTGAAACTTCCCGCAAATGTTGTTTTGATGGCACGAATGTAGACATTTTACGGCTTAACAAAAACTTGTGTGTTTTCACTAATGACCAATAACCTAGACTAAAATAATTAGACAATGACATGAAGTTTCTGATGTGACAGCTGTCATGGTCAAAATTCACCTCAGAGTAATAGATATGAAGTTGTCTGCAATAACGACATTTTCAACCGGTAGTCCTAATTAGAGCGAAACCGTAACACTCAGCCATTGTCCATGAATGGCATTTGCGTTTAACAACCGTAAAGCTTTCAATTCTCTGTATGTGCGTCAATTCTAACCTACGTTGGAATGACCACATATTCGATATTGCCAAGAATGCAGCGAAATGCTTAGGTTTTCTAAACCTGTGCAAGAAATATTTTACCCCTTCTGATAAAGCCATAACTTATAAGGCTTTCACTCGGCCTAAAAGGAAGTACTACTGTGTCCAAAAAATAAGGTGACATTGTATTTATTTTGAAAATTCTTTATTTATTCTTCCAAATCAATTTCATCCCCTTCAAAGTAATCCCCTCCCGATGCAATGCACTTATGCCAACGGATTTTCCAATCTTTGAAACACTGGTTGTAGTCACTTTCCGGGATGGCCTTCAGTTCCGTCTTCGCTGCGGCTTGAATCTCCTCTATCGTATCAAAACGGTGTCCCCGGAGTGGTCTTTTGAGCTTGTTGAACAGCCAGAAGTCGCACGGCTCCAGATCAGGTGAATACGGTGGTTGGGTTGAGTTTTTGGCGAAATGATCACGAATTACGAGTGCGGTATGGGATGGTGCATTATCGTGGTGTAAAAACCAAGAATTGTCTTTCCACAATTCCGTCCTTTTTAGGCGGATAGCGTTACGCAAACGACGCATAACGTTCAAATAATATTCCTTGTTGACTGTTTGGCCGGTTGGAAGGAATTCATAAAGCACAACACCACGATAATTGAAGAAAACAGTCAACATGACCTTGATTTTTGAGCGACTTCGGCGCGGTTTTTTTGGTCTCGGCTCTCCTTTGGCATGATATTCGCTCGATTGATCGGTTGTGTCGGAGTCGTAAGCATGGATCCAAGTCTTATCGCCAGTTATAATGCGTTTCATGACATCCTGGTAGTCGGAAAGCATTGTTTCACACACTTCAACGCGACGCCTTTTTTCCAAAAAATTCAATGTTTTCGGTACCAGTCGAGATTTGACGCGCTTGAGGCCCAAAGCATCCTTCAAAATGGTATTGACTGAGCCTTTCGATAAGCCAACTTCATCAGCAAGGTCTCTAATTGTTAATCGATGGTTTTTCAACACCAAATCATTGATTTGTTGGACGTGAGCTTCATCGGTTGAGGTTGATGGTCGCCCAGAACGCTCTTCGTCTTCGACACGTTCACGGCCGGCTTGGAAATCACTATACCACTTGTAAACATTTTTTTTAGACATAGCCTCATCATCAAAGGCTTTCTGCACCATCCTCAACGTATCCGCAGCAGAAAATTGATTCCGCAAACAAAATTTAATGCAAATTCTTTGCTCAATAAATTTCGACATCGCAAAAAACGAAAAACTCACTTTTAGCAGCTCACAAAACGACGCGTATCTCAAACACTATGAATATATTTTGACATGAAATTTCACATAGATGTCACTGACAGTACTACCAACCTAAAAAAAGAAAAATTTCCAAATCCTTCGACGCGCGCAGTTTAAATTCATATGTCACCTTATTTTTTGGACATAGTAGTACAACGCTCACATTTTGCAGGTGCACCCAAGACCACCTTGCAACTTTTAGATAGATCTCGAGTCTAATGTCTGTGTTTCGGTACTTTTCACCTGAAAACTCTCGTGTACAAATATTCAGACCAAAATATGCAGTAGAACATTTTTGACAGCGGTTTAAATAGGTGGTGCTCTGGCAGTACCATTGTGACTCAAAGGGATAAACAAAAACTTGTTTCGCTGATTAACCAAAAAGGAAACTTCTTATGTCATTCAAAAATAAAAGTACACTCTATATTTATGAGCTGACGAAATTTGATGGCAATTTTGAAACACAAAGCATCTACCGCAGTAGTTCCTCATTTCGTAGGTATACGTGATAGTGTATGGCGTATGCGTTACTTTTTTCTCGAACTATATTTTTCCAAAAATGTTTCCTTTAATTTTTGACCTATAATCAGCATTCTTATTCAAGACCATCCCACGTATTTGATAGTTGGTGTCATGTTTAGTGCAAACAACGATTGCGATAATTACTTACAAGTTTTCCTTGCTCGTCTAAAGCAGGCAACATGCACAGTTCTGCAAGTTTAATTCCAAGAAACGTGCGAAATGTAGTCAGGTACTATCAAAGTTACTGGCAAAATTTACGTGAACAAGTCCTTTTTTTTCTTGCGTTTTGATATGATTAAGTTTCATATACTCGAAGAAACCAAGTCAAAATCAGGATACCTTCGTAAGGCGTTGATTCCCCACTTAAGTCCGCACATTAGGTAGTTAATAATATAAGGAAGAGTACCATTATACGTATCTTAAGAACACTAGGAACTCGCTCAAGTATTCTCATGAGTGTAAGAAGAGTCCAAAATCCACCCCAAAGAAAGTTTAAGACTTAATGACACATGAATAAATCATTCAGTATGCCTTGGGTCTGTGGGGAAAAATCATCGTAAACGACTCGGCTGTATTTTATTTCATTAATTCGCATAATAAAGGAGAACGACGAAAAAAACAGCACCTCGAAATCAAAGGAATACGTAAATGGCAATCTGTAGGATGAAGGAGCTTATATTTGCATAAATGTGGTTGGGTTGTTCAAAAAACAAAGAAAAATCGTTCCATCGACTTTCCAGCTTTCTATCTTTGGGAATACGAAACAATTTAAGGGATTGCCACTTAATTTTATGAATGAAATCGATAAAATACTTGAATACGGTTTGGTGGAAGTAAGTAGCAAATTCAGGTTATTCAGTAAATGGAAAATGTATTGAAAGTGACTTGGTTACAGATTATGTACATACATATAATGAATTCAAGACCATTGCTTAATTAGAAGCCATACAACATTTTTAATTTTACAATTGAGGTTCAAATTAAGTTTTGTTTTATACAGTATTAAGAATTTTATAAGAGACGTTAGCCTTAGGGGACATATCTGGGTAGTTGACAGATCGATTCACATTCTTTTTGAGATGAGACACTTCAGGATATGTTCAAATAAAACAACCACAGATTCCATTGAAGGGTGAATCGTTTTTGAATCGTTTAAAAACCATGTTTGCGTTGCAGTCTTAATGTTGTAGTAGGATAATGCAAAAGGCCCTTGAGGCGATTTTCGGCGAATGCTTTCAACAAGTTTCGTTAATTAATGTTGATGTTTTTTATCATCACTGAATGATCAGAAAGCCCAAGAGCAGACGCAGTTTTGCGCGCAGAACCTCGTTGGGATCGCAAAATTGAAGCCCTCACTGACTTAATGTTCACGTGGAATCTGCTGCGTAACAGCTTCCAGTTCATTGTCTTGCCACACTCGCATTTTTAACTCATATAAAAATGTACGTCGGAACTACATTGAATCGATTCAAGAAGTCGTGCTGAGACTAGACTCCACAGCAATTTTACGCTCCTTACTGTTTCAACGCATGATGGGCATTAGATAGATAGTGTAAGAGAATCAAACACACAAAACACTTCTTGATTCAGTGGGCGCTTTATTACGAATGACATAAATCTGTTTCAATCGACATGATGATGGTCTGATATTTTACATAAAAACGGCTTAATCTTCCGATAGTACTTGAACATCGGCTGACTTTAAGTACAGTAAGCGAGCTTTTCTAATTATATAATGATAATGTTATTTTGCATTATGTAAAGCGAGGTTGTAGAACAGGGTGATCCGTAAGGTTACAATTAAAGTTATGTGTGGATGTTTTTATATTATTAGTTTTCATTAAAGATCTCTTACAAATCGACCATCCTGACAACAAATCGTCCTCGATTTACAAACGCATCTTGTTCATAACAATATAGTAAGTATCTTAAACAAAATATCATAACAGATGATAATATTGGATTGGTTTTTTAACACGAATAAGTAATTATATCGAGAAATACATAAAGTATCTTTGTCTTTGATATATAAATTCGATTTTACATTTTACCTTCACAAAATTAGAACATAGTTTAGAAAGAAAAAGTAAAAATAAATTTGCGAGTAATGATTTATTAAACCGATATATAAGGCTTCATGTTCTCTGGAGAGGCCACTCCTTCGTAAGGAACTCTTGTAATTTGTAAGTTTTCTAAGTCCTTGATTAAGTACCGGTCGTTTGGTAACACTTTTTTGACCTCGAATGGTCCTTTATATTTAGCAATAAGTTTTTTATTTAAACCGGGAGTGGTTATTACATTTCTGATCATTACATAATCACCAACCTTATACGAATAAGGATTTTTATGTCGTTTATCAAAATACATTTTGTTAACCTCCTGACTACGAACAGTGTTTTCTTTAGCTTGTTGTCTTACACTCTCCAAATTCCTTGTTTCCTGCAAGATGACATTTTGTTCCAGATATTCGCGGATGCGATCACTCACTATGCCTTTTTGAGGCACACCAAAAAGAAGTATACTTGGACTAAAACCGGTGCTTTTGTTTTCAAGATTATTCAAAGCAAATTCTACCTTCTCCAAATGTTTTGTCCATTCGCCAGGATCTATTTCGCTTTCTTTGGCCAGCATCTGTGTAAGACTCCTATTAATCCGCTCCACCTGGCCATTGGACTGCGGTGAACATGTAGCGATTTTAATGTGTTTTATAATATGCTCTTCGCAAAATTTAGAAAAATCGGCTGAAGTAAAGCAGCTACCTCTGTCGGATATAATACGAGTAGGCTTACTGAAATTTGAGAAGTAAGACTCAAGGCACTTAATGACTTCATTGGTGCTAGTGGATCTTACTGGGTAAAGTTTGGTAAACTTTGAAAAACCATCCACAACTAAGAAAATGTGCTTCCGAGTGTTGCTCACCGTTGAAGGTAATGGACCAAAGTGGTCGATATGGATTGTCTCAAAGGGCTTGTCACCTTTGGGGATATTATGTAAAACGCCCTCTCTTTTGCCAGACGGTACCGAAAAATGAATGCACCTAAGACAATTCCCAATATAGGTTTTGATTTGGGCTTTCATAAATGGAAACCAGTAAGTCTTTTTCAAAAAGTCATAGCACTTTTCAACACCTACATGACATAACGCATCATGGTGAGTTTGAATGACATTCCTTTCCATTGTCGAAGGAACATAAAATAATACTTTCTGATTCATCTTTCTATACACAATGCCGTTTATCAATTCATAAGAAGGGCTTTCCCTTTTTGCTAAAGTTTCGACCAATCGTTTTATTATCGGATCTCTCTGCTGAGATGCAGCCAGGGCATGTTCAAAGGAGTCTGCTTCGACTATCAAGACGTTATGACACCTGCTAAGGGCATCGGCATGAAGCATCCTTTTACCATCTCTATGCTCAACACTGTAATCATATTCCTGCAGCTCTAAAGCCCAACGTGAAATCCTCGGGTTTAACAGTTTTTTATTAAGGGTAAGAGTTAGGGATTTACAATCCGTTATAATCCTGAACTTGATGCCAGTTAAATAAATCCTAAATCGTCTAAGAGCATAAATTATTGCCAGAGTTTCTAATTCGTAGGAGTGATACTTAGACTCCTGTGCGGTGGCGCGCTTAGAGAAGAAAAATATTGGATGGAAGGACTTATCTTTTTGCCGCTGCAACAAAACAGCACCAAACCCGAGGCTACTTGCATCACAATGTAACTCAGTTTCGGCGTTAGGATTGTAGATACTAAGCAGTGGAGCATTAAGTAATTTTTCCTTCAGCGTCTCAAAAACGAACAACTCTTTTTCGCTGAAAATGAACTCTGTATCCTTTTTAATAAGATCGTATAGTGGTTTGGATATAATGGAGAAATTCTTTATGAATTAAAAGACATTTGTCGTATCGCAACTGAAGACAATTTTCCCGCACTACCGCAATAACTTCGGATAAGATTTGAAAATGTTCCTCCTTTGTTTGAGTTGCGATAAGTAAATCATCAATGTAGACTAAAAGTTTTCCTGATCGTATAAGCTCACTAAATATTGTGCTGATATATCGTTGAAAAACTGCGGGGGCGTTTTTCAAACCGAAAGGCATGCGCAGAAATTCAAACTGTCCTAGCGGGGTTACAAAGGACGTAAATTTAATTGAGTTGTCTGACATTTTTACGTGGTGAAAACCGCTTTTGAGATCTAGAAGGGAGAAATATTTTTTATTGCGTAACTTATCAAGGTGGTCTTCGATAAGAGGGATTGGAAAATTGTCCTTGACTGTTATTTTATTTAGCTGTCGAAAATCAACGCATAAGCGTAATTCACCCGACTTCTTCTTAGTTAGGACGATAGTTTATTGCGTAACTTATCAAGGTGGTCTTCGATAAGAGGGATTGGAAAATTGTCCTTGACTGTTATTTTATTTAGCTGTCGAAAATCAACGCATAAGCGTAATTCACCCGACTTCTTCTTAGTTAGGACGATAGGAGATGCAAAAGGTGAATTACTCTCACGAATGATGTTATCACTTATTAAGTCATCTAATATTGCACGTAGTTGCAAGGAATGTGCGTGAGGCAATCGCCTTGGAGTGCAGTTAAAAACACTGTTCGTATCAGTCAAAACTATCTTCATCTCGTAATTTGATGTTTCAGGTAAATGTTTACTGATCAACTTACTCTCGTTCAATAAATTTCGCACTCTAAGTTTTTCGTGAAAGTCTAAATTTTCATTAATTTTTAATCCAAATTTATCGTCAAAATCATTACACGCGTCAATATTCAAAATTTCGTCGACCTCATCTTCTAACAGAGTTTCATTAAGAACATTTACTTTTGTAACACTTAATTTTTCTTTATCAAAAGTTAATTTACTATTGGTTTTTTGCAAAAAGTCGCGACCGAGAACTATTACATTTTTCATAGTGTCATTTCTTACAACAAACAAACATAAGTTTACGTTAACGTTATTAAATTTTATCATGCAACTAACTTTTCCAAAAATAACTAACTTACTATTGTTTATTCCAACAAAATCTTGAGTTGAAGGTACCGGTGACATGAGGTAAGATGGTATGAACTGCTGCTGGATAAAGCTGATTGGGCTACCCGTATCTATCATTGTCCTGGCGTTGATTGTTGTCTTCACTGCAGCAGGTTCCTCTTGATGAAAAATATATTCAAAAACCCCTTGAAAATCATTGAGGAAGGAAGTCTGGACATCATTGATCGGTTCAGCATTTTGAAGCATCAATACTGGGCTCGCTTGGGGACAGTTTCGAACCAAATGTCCCTTTTGCCCACAACGCTGGGCAACTCTCTCTCGCTGGGGTTTTGGACAATTTGTGACGATGTGTCCCATGTCATTGCAATTATAACACCTTACGGTGGATTGACTGCGGTGTTGCATGCCTGGTCTCGAAGGTAAAGCGCTTTTAGTATTGACCGGTGCTGACGGGTGGACTTCTAGTTTCATCTTCTCGTATTTTCTCAAAGCATTTTTCAGCTCAGAAATGGTGTCGGCTGTAAATAAAATTTGCTTATTTATCATGGAATCAGGTATACCTCTGATAACGTAGTTGATTAGATCTTGATCCTCGATGTCAGCTGAAGCAGCGATTTCCTGCATAGCAAGTACGTACTGTTGCATGCTTTCATCCCTCCGTTTCTTGCGGTTTCGTAAGCTATTATGAACGTCGGTAGCTGTTGTGCGTTGATCGAATTCAGCTAACAGCGCTAACTTCAATTCACTCCATGAACGGCATACAGTTGATCTCAGGAAAAGTCTAGCTGTACCTTTTAGCAATCGCTGAGCGTAGATGAAACGTTTCGAGATGTCCAATTTGTAAACGCAAACCGCCTCTTCAAAAGCTGTGATCCATCTTGTAACTGGGTAACTGTCGTCTCCAGAAAATGTTGGTAAGGATTCTTCGACATCCCTAAACGAATTTCGGATTTGTACTGCCTCCTCTAGGTCTGGAATACTCAACTCGGCTATCCTCTTCTGAAGCAATAGCAGCTCTTCTTTCTTGGCTAGAATCACACGCAGCTTATCCACCTGTTCCGTCACTAGTCGGCTTTCGTTATCCAGCTCCAATGCGTGATCATCATCGGCAATTTCGTGCTCGAAAATAGCCCGTGGAAAAAAATTCCCCACCTGACTATCATTCAATGCATTAACGGCATGCTGCAATCGTTCCTTTAATTTAGACTTTACTCCATGCGTGTCCAAGCTCATTTCTTCCAATTTGTCTTTGAGCTGTTGCACTGTTGCATTTTGTATAAAATTTTCGGCACGTGCACTCATCTTTTCACGATTAAAAATTACTTTTAAGAACATAAAACGTTTAACATAAAAACGAACTTAATATTTCACAGCAACAAAACAAAAAAAAATCGTTTACATTGATCCCACTTCTGAATAATTGTAAGAGAATCAAACACACAAAACACTTCTTGATTCAGTGGGCGCTTTATTACGAATGACATAAATCTGTTTCAATCGACATGATGATGGTCTGATATTTTACATAAAAACGGCTTAATCTTCCGATAGTACTTGAACATCGGCTGACTTTAAGTACAGTAAGCGAGCTTTTCTAATTATATAATGATAATGTTATTTTGCATTATGTAAAGCGAGGTTGTAGAACAGGGTGATCCGTAAGGTTACAATTAAAGTTATGTGTGGATGTTTTTATATTATTAGTTTTCATTAAAGATCTCTTACAATAGATAGATTCATTTTATTCGAATTAAATATTACAAAAAGCTGGAGTTACCGCACATTTTACAATACAGAGATGCAATACAATTGTATATTCCTACTGAAATATTATCTTAGTGTTATGGAAAATTTTAATTGAGAATATAAATATTATGTTATGTTAGGAAAATTCGTGAAAACCCTTCGCAAATACAAAAAAAAAAATATATACAAATAAAATCAAACAAAAAAACAAAAAAATTTGACTAGATTGGAAGTAAACATCCGTTTGTATAAACGAATAAGAAAAAATAAATATATTTACATATTTACAACAACAAACTGATAAATAAACAACTGTATATATTAATAGCGAATCAAAGAATTAACAAACGAATAATTAAATATATATATATAAATAAATAAATAAAGTAATAAATAAATAAATTAATAAATAAATATATAAATGAATAAATAAATAGATATTTGAATTAGTAAAAAAAATTGTAAAAAATTAAATAAATAAATTAATAAATAAATAAATAAATAAGTAATAAGTAAATTAAATAACTACTTAATAAATAAATAATTAGATAAATAAATGTATATAGAAGTGTGTAATTGAATACAACGATTTTTTTTTTTTTTTTGCTATGTATTTAACTGCTCAATTGGTTTACGAGGATATTATCAGCAAAGATACAGCTCGACAGAAATTTCGTATTCAGCTTTTGAATTCTATCAAAAATCAATACAACATTCGCTCTTTCGTGGAGATCAATCGTTGAATGGTGCCATGGTAGATTTAGCATCATTTTAAGTGTTTTATTTTGTGACACTTGCAAGCGTTTAATGTGGGATTTAGCGCTATTACCCCAAACTGGACAACCATGTAGAAGTAATGCTTGGAAGATCACCTTCAGAATTATTATTTTATTTTCCTTCGTTAGTTTCGACTTCCTGTTAATAAAGGGGTACATTATGTTAGTTGCTAATTTAACTTTGTTCAGCGTTCTTGAATATGTTCTTTGAATGTCTTGTGTCTAGATAAATGCCCAGGTACTTAACAGATTTTTCCCAACCCAGCCTGCTGGGTAGAAAACAAGCTTTTCTTTTTCGGGTGAAAAAGATAGCTTGCGTTTTATCCCCATTTAGCTTAATTTTTCATTTATAGAAATATTTTCCCAATATTTGAATCGCATGGTTTAGATTCGTCTCAATGTTGAGAGCGAATTTATGAGAAGCAAATATTGCTGTGTCATCAGCAAAGATGGCGGCCTGACACTGAGGCAAGTTTGGGAAATCTGACGTGTACAAATTGTACAAAATTGGTGACAGTACTGCACCTTGAGGAGCACCCATTGGGACGGGCATATCATCCGAGATACCATTGTTAACGTGGACTTGAAAAAGACGGGACAACAAAAAGCTCTGGACTATTTTACACAAATATTTGGGGAAATTAAAGTTAATCATTATAAAGATCAAACCGTTGTGCCATACAGAGTTGAAAGCCTTCTCTATGTCGAACAATATCATACCGGTGGATTTACCTTGAGAACGTGAAGTTTTAATATGCTTACAAATTCTGAGCACCTGGTGGGAAGTACTGTGCCATTTTCTAAAGCCGAACTGTTCGTCGGGAAATATGTCGTGCTCATCTATAAATCTTAGTAGTTTCTCTTTTAGTATTTTTTCATAAATTTTACTTAAACTACTGAGCAAACTAACAGGCCTATAGCTGTCCACATTATTAGGAGGCTTTCCAGCTTTAAGAATTGGCACTACTTTTGCGAATTTCCAGGCGTCAGGGAAATATTTCAATTTCAAATATCCGTTTATAATATACGTTAAGTATTTTACTGCCGACCTCGTGCAAATGTTTAACGTATAAATTTCTTATTAGATCTAATCCACCTGCTTTTCGTATCTTTAGGTTCCTGATAATGTTTCTTATTCCTTCCTCAAATACATAAACACTTGCAGGTGTTTCAATAACTACTGTATTTAGATATTGAACTTTACAGTTTACGCCCATGTTTGAAGATACTGTGTGATTTTTGGCAAAATTTAACGCCAGCGCATTTACTTTTTCCTCATCAGTAAAGAACGTGTTACTAGTGTTTTTGAGGAAAGGCAATTCTCTGTTCTTACATTTGACTAATTTGACCATGTTCCAGAAAGGCTTAGCGTTCTTGTCAAGATCTTTAAGTTTATTGTTCCACCTTTCATTACGTTGCCGTACGAGATGCTTCGAAATTAGCAGTAATCTTCTAAAAATTTTAAAGAAAAAATATATTTAATATCTCTTAATGTTCATTTAATTAGGATCTGAGAATTAAATGACATGGTTCAGTCTTAATTGAAGTTGAGTAATTAGGCTTAGTCAGATTTAGTTTTGTTAGAACTTATTATATACCTTACATATATTATCTGTTTGGTATGGTATGATAAGAGTACTTCGTGCTCAGAAAAATGGACTGCAAATATGTCACATTAATGCTCAGAAATTAGATCCTAAAGACGATGAGTTTCCATACCTGTGTGTCAACTCGGAGGTTGACATTGAGTACTTAACGAGAACTCAGTTCTCTCCAGATATATCTGATAAGTATAATGGACTGGCCGGTTTTAAACTATTTCGATTGGACATGATTGGGCGCACAAGCGACTGTGCTGAGATGTTAGTATGTTCGTGACGGTGTCAAATGCAGAATCCAGACTGTTCCTATGAACATATTTTTGTAGAAATCAGCAGCGGTATAAACAAGGTAGTGCCTGGTGTGTTTTGTCGACCTTATAAGTCTATACGCCTCAACCCGTTCATTTATGTTATGAAACAGTTTCTAAATATTGCACCCAATATTAAGAAAACTATTGGATGATATTGAGGCACTTGAGCTGAAATCAGTTTAC
Organism: Orthonevra nobilis; assembly: GCA_963555765.1. Classification (NCBI taxonomy): domain Eukaryota; kingdom Metazoa; phylum Arthropoda; class Insecta; order Diptera; family Syrphidae; genus Orthonevra; species Orthonevra nobilis. The sequence goes on along the minus strand of OY743225.1, from coordinate 4,891,749 downwards.
GTCGATAACTAAAGGCACGTGAGCCAGCCAGCTCCGTGTTTCTCAAAACATGATCTCTTCCATTTGACTTTTGACTTCGAAACAGCTGTAAAACAACCCTTAACTTACTACGGGACTTCAAGAATTATGGCAGTAATGCGGTGGAACAGGACACTCAAAGCAGAAATTGTATCGCATGCTGCACGTAGACGACCAAGTAAACTTTCTACAGGAGCAGATTTTCATACCTTTACGAAACACATATCGCAACAATAAAATATATCATTAAAACCACCATCCCTGAGTAGTTGACTTCAGATATACTGCATATAAAAAATGGAAAGGATTTGAGTTAAATGGGCTCTTTCAAGTCTATGGTAGCTTAAGAAATCTTGTGGTGTCAAGGATAAGAGTTGCTTAATCACACTTTCATGAAAGAGGCCATGGTCAGGCAACATCGGGAAAACGCATATGGGACTCCATTAAAAAGATTGGCATTGGAAAACAATTTCCGAAAATCCCTGACAACCTTGATATTGATCTGCTCAATAAAAAATTTTCCAGTAACATAAACCCTGCTGAATCTTTTGAACTCAGAGGTGAGGACTATAGAAAGGCTTTCAGTGCCGGCGGCCGACGCTTTGAAGATGAATTGACTTCGCTGTTATCAATAAAATCAAATGCCACTGGCTTGGATGTCAAAAGCCACAAATTCGGGAAAATAATTTTACCGATTATCTTACCATTCATAACCTATGCGTTTACTAGTATTGTTATAATCTCATAGAAAAAGGTAAAAAATAGTAACAATGTCAAAAAAAAACAAATGTTGGTGACTACAGACCCATTGCCATAGTCCCATATTAACCTAAAGTAGTAGAAAACCATACTTACCCAAATCTTCACAGACGATAATCCAGTTTTCGAGCCAAGAGTATCAGCAAAACGGTCCTAATATTGGTGGTGGATACCATTGCAAAAGATTTTGTTGAGAATCATTTCACATATCAGACCCTGTTAGATCTCTCAAAAGCCTTTGAAACAAAGTATTTTAGTGTTTAGAAAGCTTACAAAAATGCCTCAGGGGTACATTCTCGGACCAATACTTTTTACTCTAAATGTTAAGGAGCTTCCAGCACATATGTTTGCTATTGGTGTACAGCTTATCTTAAGCCACCCCTTAAACACGATCGAAGAAGCTACTAGGAAACTGAACGAAGATCTCCTCGCGATACAATGTGAATGTATAATCCTTTTTCCTTCTTAACAACACCTTTTTCTTAGATTTCATATATTAAATATAAATAGAAATATATATAAACCACTAGAACATTTGTTAAGGCTTCTCCTTTTTTAAAAAAAATAAATATGTCTTAAAGTTGTAAGCAGCTAAAAATAATTATTATTATTATGATATTATTATTATAATATTTTGTGTTATGTTAATAAATTACAAGAAGAATATTTGCTTAGCCATAGCTACCAGGACTTTCAGGTAAATATTTTAAAACTTTAATTAATTAATAAAATAATTAATTAAACTTTTATGTAGATATTAAAGAAGAGTAGGTATAAGTTGAGAAAATTAATGTATAGTGCTGATTAAGTTATGATTGTATGGGTTATAAATAGTATGAAACAGAATAATAGAATTGGTTAAATGTAAATAACTTGAGAAGCATAAATGTTTTCTTGATGTTGGTTTCTGATGTTGTCATGAGTAGTTCTTCAAGGGAAAGAAACAAAGAGGTGCTTGTGATTGCGTCCTTAATCTTCTGTCAGTCGAGGAGATGTTGTATGGATTGTGGTATGTTATTACAGCAAAGTTGACAGTTGGATGGTGTGGTTTTGTTCAGGAGGTACCCATGAGTAATTTGGGTATGTCCCATTCGAAGACGCAGAAAACATGTTAACATTTTTTTTTTTGAAAAGCTGGATGGATATAGTGCCAAAAGGCGTCCGGGGTTAATCGATGAGTAGTGATGAGTGTAGTCAGAAGTGGTTTAAAGTGGTTCTTTAATCGCCAATTTTGCTTCTTGATCGGCGTTCTTGTTTCCTAGAATTCCCATGTGCCCAAGTACCCAAAGAAGTTTCAAAAGTTTTTGTCTTGTATCAGCTTATGGCTTCGATAATTTCACAATTTTAGTTAAAAATTATATTAAATGAAATGAAATATTTGTATTTGCTTCAATTAAGAGCCATGTACAAATTGTTTATAATGAAATCCTATATAAGCAAAACTGTTTTCGCATAGAAAGTAAGTAATAAAACAGCCCACTTTGCATTGAATTAAGCCGCTGTTGCATTTTTCTTTGGTTTGTCCCAACCGCTACATCTTTTATACTCAAAAGTAATAAATTATTTTTGAAGGGTGCAAATAAAAATTTATAAATTATATAACATTAAATGAGGCCATTTACTTATAATAAATATGTAAAGTAGTTTTAAGTTTATTATTATAGAAATATATATTTTATTTTGACAAGAAAGCTTGCCAATTCCGTAATTTAGTTTTATACTCTTTACTCTGATGGTCAATCCTCGTGAATACTTCAATGACGGCGCACTTAGTGCCATGATGTCAATAATATTTATTTATTTTATTTATTTATTTATTTATTTATTTATTTATTTATTTAAAAAAAATGAATATTTGCACATTGATTAAAATCTTATGAGTAGTGAAGGCTTTAAGGTAATAATCAATGGTCTAAGTAATAATTAATAGATATTTAAAACAGATTACATAATTCAATTCAATTAATGATTACAAGTTTAAAAGAAAAAAAAAAGTTAAGCGAAAACTAATTGCAAAAGGAGAAAAAAGATAAAATAAGAATAGGATAATTTTTGTTTAATTTACTATATCATTGGCCAAATGTTCGACGAGGAGGGTCTTAAAACTGTTTGCGCTTCTGATCCTTCTAAGTGCTATGGGCAGTGAGTTCCATAGTCGAGCGACGTGGACAAAAAAAGTTCTTTCAGAAACTCGACAATTATACCTTGGCTGGATTAAAGCAAACGATCTTCGAGAAGTTCCAAAATTAAGTCTGTTGTATAGATATTCAGGCTGACCCGTTTGAATAATTTTGTTCAGCAAGATAAGTGAACGGAACTCAAAAAGTTTGCTTAATGTAAGGCCCGTGATCTGCTTAGAGTGAGCTGATATACTATATGGTCATGGTAACGGATATTAAAAATATATCTCGCAAAATTGTTGTAAATGACATTTAATTTTCTATTTGTATCATAGTCCAATTTACTAAAGACTTCGCATCCGTAAAGCCGAATGGGTAACAGCAACGACCTCACCAGTAACATTTAAACATTTGTAAGTATGAAATATTGAGTTGTCCATAATAAACGGAGGCAACTGTACAATTTCCCTACGGTAGCCACTACATGATCGGTCCATGTAAGTGTGTCGTTAAAAACCATTCCTAAGTTTCTGGCTGTACAGACGAACTCTAAGCGTTCTTGATCGAGTTTGATTGGTGGGAAGTAAAATGTGTCGAGTGTTCTTTTATAAATGCATGTCTGCTGTAATAACTAGACACATTGATTTAGATAATGCCTCCCATGCTGACATCTAATCGCGGAAACATCTGGTCCAGGATAAGGGTAAATAAATCTTTTGACAGCCCTCCTTATTTCTGTTATCCGTCTGTTATCCGGGGAAAGTCTGGAAAGAGTCCAAGATTCTAAGTCCAAGCTGCAATGTTCATCGAATGTTTCCAACTTTTGCGCGACGTAATCTGGTCAAGTAAACACGTCAAAAGCTCAGTTAACTTTAATGCAATGAATGTTGCCTTAATGTCCCTTTTACCCACCATCACCCTTACAGTTGATCAAGTGCGTACCATCTTTCAACTCGGCCATATTTTAAAATTTCACTTGTTAACTATTTGCATTCGAACTTTTGCTGTTTCAAGCTTTTTCTATGGTCACTTTCTGACTGGGCTGACCATTCACATAGTTTGGCAGAAAATATTTTATAGGCGACGTAAAGATCACTTCTACCTTCAAAGGTCCTTCCATTAAGATCAGGCAAACGATGCAAACGAGGCGATAATTTGGTGTTGACACCGGAATATGTCATTTGCATCTGCTTGAAAGAGTTCGTCAGGCACCAGCAGCCTTATTAGGCTTTCAATTCATTACGAATCTTCATTATTTACGAAGGTTGTTCGTCATCACCATATAACAATTTACAGAATTGGGCATCAACATCTTCATCCCTATACGCTTCAGTTCTAAGTGCTGCCAGGTGCAATCTGACAATTCTATTGGAAATTTTGACATTTTTTAGCATAACATCACTCAGAACGTGTTGTCATTTAATAGTGAATTGTTTTATTTACAGAGACTTGAAAAATTCATCCCGGCAAAAAAATGGAATTAACTCGTGAACCCTTTTGTACGATCATTTTTCACAACTTTCGACGTGGATTATCACGACAAGAGTGGATTGATGAACTTAAATCTTTGTATGGCAATGAAGCACCATCCTATAGCACTGTGAAAAACTGGTTTAAAGAATTCAGTCATGGCCGACGCTCGCTCAATGACGAATTCCGTGAAGGTCGTCCAAAAACGGCCGTTGTGCCAGAGAACATTGATGCCGTGCGTGAAATGATAACGCAAGATCGTCATGTGACATACCGTGAGATAGAGGTATCCCTGGGCATTTCTCCCACCAGCATAAATTCGATATTGGTCGAACACCTGGCTGTAAAAGGTTTGTTCTCGTTGGATCCCTCACAATTTGACAATCACTCAAAAAAATGGTTCGTGTCAATTGGTGTAAAGAAATGTTAAAAAAATACGAAAGACGTTTATAAGATTGTCACAGGTGACGAATCATGAATCTATGCGTATGAGCCCGAAACAAAACAACAATCGACCCTCAGGGTCTTCCAAGATGAGCCAAATCCAACAAAAGTTGTTCGTGGAAGAAGCACTTCGAAGCAAATGGTCGCCTGTTTCTTCCTAAAGTCTTCGGAGAAATTCGAAAAACGAACATGAGAAGACGAATCAATGACGAATTTTTGACCGGACAAAATGTCGAATTGATAAGTCATCCGCTGTACACCCCTGACTTGGCACCCAATGACTTATTATTCCCGCACATCAAGAAAAAAATGCGTGGTCAACGATTTTCGTCGCCAGAATATGCTGTTGAAGCGTTCAAAAACCATGTTTTTGGAGGTGTCTCAATCGGAGTGGAAAAAGTGTTTCGAGAATTGGTTTGAACGCATGCAAAAGTGTATAAATCATGCTGGAGAATACTAAAACCACTTTTGATAATAAATATTCGCATTTTCATTATTAGGCCAGAAATATATCTAGCAGCCTACTTAAAGGGTCCGGCATTTAACTTTTTTTTCTTTTCAACTAGTGCTTATTTCATGAATGGTAACACTTAGCTCATGTCTGATTTGACAGATAATTAGTTTTATCCTTCCACTGAACGAATATGGCTCTGCATACGCTTGAACAACGTTGGGAAATATTGCGACATTACTTTGAAAATAAATAATGTTGCAGAATGTGTGCGAAATTTGCGTACAGATTTTGGAAGAAGAGAAGCACCGTCAGCTCGTCAGCGTATACCGGAGAATATTGCTGCTGTGGCAGAAAGTGTGCGTGTAGCGCCATCAACATCAATTCACCGTCGTTCTCAACAATTGAACATTTCGGAGACATCATTGAGACGAATTTTGCATAAAGTCCAATTGTTTCAGGAGTTGAAGCCAACTGACCATCCAATGCGTTTTCGCTTCACTAAGTGGGCCTGCGATCGACTTACAGAAGATGCCGATTTTGCCAAAAAAAATCATCTTTTCGGATGACGCTCATTTTGATCTTGGCGGGTATGTAAACAAGCAATTTGGGGCACAGAAAACCCGCACGCATACATTGAAAAGCCGATGCACCCGAAACGAGTCACTGTTTGGTGCGGATTTTGGTCCAGAGGCATAATTGGGCCATTGGAGCAAGGAGTGGCCTTTCCAGTCAATGGCGATCGTTTTCGGGCCATGTTGAACGAATTTTTGTTCACAAAAATTGAAGAGGATGATATTGGCAACATTTGGTTTCAACAGGACGGCGTATTATCAGCCGCAGAGCTGATGTCGTTTGGTCACCTCGGAGCTGCGGATTGACACCGTTGGACTATTATTTGTGGGGTGCCCTCAAAGATAAGTGTTACGCCGGCAAGCCAGAGACAATTGACGCTTTAAAGGACAATATTCGTGAAGCCATTGGTGAAATACAGCTGCACACAATCGATAATGTCCTTAAAAGTTGGACCGATCGTGTAGGCTACTGCATGGCCAGCCGAGGCAGCCATTTGAATGAAATTATTTTCCATTATTAACCGGAAGGATTGTACTTTCAAATAAAAAAAGGAATTTGAGAAAATATTCAGCAGTTTTTTTTATAGCATTTTCAAAAAAATAAGTTATTTGGCGGAGCCTTTAGAACTTGGAATGTTTGTTTTACTTGTGGGTTAAATTTGAGTCATTCCTGGCATAGAGCCTCCCTTATGTTTTCCTTCTGAGGAGGTTATGTTCCCCCGTTGCTTGTTTGCTCGCTTTGTATCTATGGATGCACTAAGGTAGTGCTGCCAATGGTCTGCTCAATTAAAACTCACAAGCCTTACCCACCAAAAAAAAGGCAGAGCTATGATAGATGACACGCCACAGTATTAATATTCTTTGGATGAAATCAAAGATAGAAAAAAAATTCCATTGTCTAACAACGCTCTGAAACTATTGTTTTTCAGATACTTACTACACATGTGTAACCTGCAGACAAACAAAATATTAAATAATACAGGTTTTTAAAATGATTATATATAAAACAATTGTAAATAATTTACTATTGTATAATTCAGTAAAAATACAGTATGAATAAAATTGATTAAAAAAAAAAGATACATTTCATTAATAGAAGTGACTTTCAAATACCAAGGCAGTTCGCGCGAAGAGTTCCCAGACAAGTTTTTTCTGTGACGAAAAGGTCAAAGATCTTATGTGGTTTTCTCGCTCAGTAAAAACGAGTACAGGAATAAAACATTCAACAGGGTCAGTTGTGAGGCAATATTTTAGCAAAGACCGAAGTCTTTTTATGTTATCGGGTCTTGAAAAACTTAAAAGATGAGAATGGTGTTAAAGTTTAAATACTTAAGTTGAATTAAGAACTGTAACCTTTTCGTCAATAAAATTAAACCAAAAACAAACTCATTCAAGAACTTGCAGTTTCCTTAGGTTTTGTGTCTAAACAACGATTTACGATTTCTTGCCCTTTATAAACTCACTGATACACTTCTCAGATTTATTGTAGTATGCCTTTAGCTCCTCAGGAATACTTTCAAGCTGGGACTCAATATAACGTTTTGATTTGTCGAATTTATCCTGTAGACCGGCCGTTAAACCTGCAGATGTCTATAAAGTAAACTATGTGCGTTAAAACCTTACTTATTCTTTGAGTTTGAAATTATTTCTAAACCTCGCTACTGTTAAATTCATGGATGGTTCGCTTCAACTTTGAAAAGATTTGTGTGCTCTCTTCAGGTCCGTCCCAAACACCTAGTCTTGCCGTTAGGTAAACTGCTCCACATCCGATTAAGGCTTTGAGTAGAAAAATCTTGAATCCTCCCGAAGCTTTCTTTTTTACAATTGGACATCCTGCTCTCTGTTGATATGAGGAGGTTTGACTTTTCAATACCTTTGATAGCGTGGGTAAGCTGGCTCTTCGTTTTGTTATTATGGCGTTTGTTTTTTTATCACTTAAATTTTGTTTTTCTGCCATCGAAAGAGCTGCTTTAATTTTGTTCTATGTATGTTTGAATATAATTTTATTTTATAGCAGCAAAGTCATATCTGATTATGTTGAAGTTTTTATTTTGATGACTTCAAAGTTGTTTATAGGTTTGTTGATTATGCTCATGTATGTAAGGTAGGAATTGAAGAAAGAAGATATTGAAGTATTTATTTCCATAGAATTCATGTAAAGAATTTTACTTGTTGATTAATGTTGCCAAGACGCAAGATCCAATTGAAAAAGAAGTAGTGGTTGATAACATCTTAGGAAAGGACAGAAAATCTGTAAAAATTGGTAGTATTGAAGTTGAGGGCATAGTGGAATCCGATATAGGCAAGATTTCAAATAAATTTAACGAGTACTTTACTGAAATCTCTGAAAAATTGAAACCTACTTTCGAACCTTGTACAAATTGTAATTGTTCTGCTACTTCAGCAATTTTTACTGATGATTTGCAATGTAATAGTTTTGTGTTCAATGAAATTACGCCAATAGAAATTTACAATGTAATCTTGTCCCTCAAAAATAAAATGTTTGCACAAGTGATGGTGTTTCAAGCATTCTATTAAAAAATGTTGCCTGGTATGTCGTAGATGTATTGTGCTTCTTATTCAATAAAAGTGTAGAAATGGGTTGCTTTTCTGACCATTTTAAATGTGCTGAGGTTATACCTCTTTTTTAAAAGAGGATATGGAAGACATGTTTCAAATTATAGACCTATGTCAGCTTTTTCGACCCATTCCAACATTTTTGAAAACTTAATTAAGGTTCGTATGGTTTCACTTCTTGACAAGTCTAACTTCTTTAGCAAAAATCAGTTTGGTTTTAGAGCAGGTTTATCTACTGAGAATGCCATTTTAAGGGTGTGTAGTCAGATCTATGGAAGTTTAAACAACATCAAATCAATTATTGGACTCTTAAGATATGATATGACAAAATCTTTCGATCTTGTCAACCACGATCTTTTGTTAACTAAACTATTCAATTTTGGTTTATCGAGGTAACATTTTCAATTGGTTAAATTCTTATAATTGGTTAAATTCTTACCTAAAAAATAGAGCACAAAAAGTAAATGTTAACGGTATTTCAGGTGAACCCAGGCTATTCAAAAAAGGTGTTCCTCAGGGATCTGTACTTGGCCCTATATTTTTCTTGATATACATATTTTTAAACTCAAGTTAATTGGAACTTCAACTGCCTTTGCGGACGACATAGTTTTAACGTACGAATCTCGAACTACTTTCGAAAGCATTGTGATGATAAATGAAGATCTTGAAGTCTTACGGCTGCGGTTCACCTATTACAAATTGATTATAAGCGAAAAAACAAAATTGTTGTGTTTTAAGATAGCTGGAAACACCCTACAGGATTAATATTTATGGTTTCATGCACACGATTGCAAACAATTTCCTTTACCTATACATAAGAGTAGTAATGTTAAATTTATAGCCAATCTACGTTATACCGAAAATTGCTTCAAAATCGAGTCAGTTCAAAACATTCAGTACTTATGTAGGTGTAGTAATTGATTACAACTTAAACTGGAAAGATCACATTCAAATGATTAATATTTCTTTGTTATTGGTCACACGTAAATTGTACTTAATAAAGCCTTTTTGCTCTCAAAAAGTTTTAACAAATATTTATTATGGTCTTGCACACTTAAAGTTGCAATACGGCATAACAAGCTGGGGAGGTTCATATTCACAAACTTTCAGACCCTTATTAACCGCACAGAAGCATTTATTACGAATTATTTTAAAGAAAAATCGTTTTGCTAGAAGTTGGCCTTTGTTTAAAAACTTGCGTATTTTACCAATCAGACAGTTATATGTTTTTAAAGTTTTAAGAGTGTTCTACAAGCAAAGCGGTAATATTCCTAGTAGGAATATACAAATGTATTTACAATCTACTCGTTAACAATATGAGCTTGGTAAATGTACCTTTTGCACATAGAACACATTTTTCACATTTTTATACATTTACAGCTCCAAGTATTTTAAATAAATTGCCCTTACTCATAAGAGACACTTTCCGTTTTTAATGTTTCACAAAAAAGGTTAAAGACTGGTTATTCAATTTAAACTATGAATGTATTGAGTCACTCTTTTAAATTGTGTTTTGCTTTTGAAATATTATTAATGAATTTTTACGTTATATTGTATAATATCACTTAAATTTTCCCTTTTTCCCTTTTTCCCTGTTTTCTTTCACTTAACTTTAAACATCTTATTTAAATTAACACTGACAGTTAGCCAACATCAGATGCCAATTGTTATGTTAAGCTTGATGTGATACTAATATTCAATTCAATTTATTATTGTTAAATAGTTTTAAGATTATGAACTGAATAAATAAATAAACTAAACTAAACTAAACTAAAACTAAACTAAACTAGAATATAATTTTAGCTTTCGAAAAATCACGAAGGCAATTTAGTAAAAATAAAGGCGTTTTTGCGACTTCATTACAGTTTAAACTTAGTTGAAAAAGTCTACACTGCTACGCAGTGGATTTTATATCTAGCATGACTTTAACGTACAAAGGATGGTTTAGCATCTAACCAAATACTTAGTATTTTCAAAAATCTTTTAAAAATATTAAAGCTTGTTTTTAATTGTTTTGTTTTAATATTAATATTTTTGTTTATGTACATAACTCAAAAATTCAATTTTAACTCGTTATTGGTAAGGTTGAACTTTATTTGTTCTCCTATGTCGTGCATGGAATGGATTTTGGTTAAGTGGGGGGTTGTAAAGAAAAGGGGGATGTCAAGAGATTTTTATGGAGCGGCTTTAGCTGTGTGGTTGGGAAATCTCTTCGTCCGTTTTGAGAAATCTATGACCTCAACAGTCCATATTCCTCTAAGGTACAAAAGATATGGTATCAGTGTTGACTATAGTAGTTTATGTCGCAGTCTCGCTATTTCTGGGCAGTGGCAGAGTAAGTGCTCCAGATTTTACTCTTTCTCCCTACAGCTTTTGCAAATTGAGATTTCTGATAGTCCCAGTCTTGGTAAGTGGAGATTTAGATAAATGTGCCATGTTACCAGTCCCACTATTAATTGAAGATTCCTTACGGTGGAGTCAGAGCTCGTTTCGCTCCATTGTTTGTCAGTTTATCTTTTATAGATTTTTCGATTCTGCACGTTGTTAGATTGACTCAGTGATTTTTGAATTTGAATCGGGTTGCCCAATCGTTTATAGCTTTTATAGCTGTCAGTGAGACGCCTTTTTCCGTAACTGAGGTTCGGTCTCTATTTCCTGCTCTGTTCCCTTTTTTTCGTATCACGTATCACGGTATCGATACTGATAAAGGGTTTGTAACGGCTTTAATTGCTGCAATACTGTCCAAACTCGGTAGTGTTTGCTTCTCCCGTATGTTGAGTTCAGTGAGCCTTTCTTTTACAGTAAATATTGTTTGAACTTCTGTTTGAAAGATCGTGACGAAATGTTCAAGATACCTTGAAATTTCGATCGATGGGCTTGGGCAGTAAATTCCTGCTCCCAATTCGGACGATATGCGAGAGCCTTCCGTATATGAAGTGATTTCACCGGGGTTTCTTCTCGTATTTCCACCTCTGGTTGGAAAAATTGTCTTGAAGTTGTTTTCATCGGTAAACATTTTCTCTCGCTTTGATAATCAAGTAGTTGTGTCATCGCCCTTACAATTTTAAAGAATTTCCTGTGTCCGTTATTTTTCTTGATCATTGAGTTTTCGAAGTACGTTCTTGCAGATTTTTCTTCCATTTGAGCTTCTTGTCGGTTATCAATCGCAAGTTCTTCAGACTGTCTTTGATTTCAAGTTTAGTACCTCGAACTTCAAGGATGTGGAAGTCACTTATTTTTGACTTTTTCGTGAAGAAAACAAAGACTTTTACAAGGGTTTAATGGTGTTATTGTTAAGATGTTTTCCTTGAACCAGTTTATTCGGCGCATGTCCCTTCTAGTTTTTTTTAAGAGCTTATCCATCACTACAACCCACAGAAGAGGTGATAGAATTCCTCTTAGGACTCTATCCTTGTTTCATCTCCGATGCAGGCTGTGATGATGCGATTCGATAGCATATGTTCCAACCACTTGTTGAATTGTGTTTTGTTGCTGAAGATTAATTGGGCATCTCCCTTCGCTATCTGCAGATGGAAACGAGCTCGCTATCTTTGGTGCCTTTTCCCCCGTCTCGGTTGTAAAGTGGCCTATCACTGTTTTATCCAAGCTTATGAATGGACGCAAAAACTCCGCTTAATTACTATGCAACTTCGACACACTACATTGATGGTGAGAAAAGCGGCATCCATCTTTTCTTGTCGTAAAGAATTATATCTAGAATTTTAGTCAATACACAATATACAATGCCTGGTGGCTAGCGGGCTTTCAGTCTATTGTGATTCAACACCATTTGGTGGATTTTGTTCACAATTTCTGGCGTGGACACCACATTAGATCGACCACTTCGATGTTCGTCTGTGCAGCTGGCACGACCGAACAAAAGAGTTGAGAGACACTTTCAAACGGAAGGAAGCTTAAGCAAAGGGTCTTTCAATATCAATATTTAAATAAATGCCTGCAAAATATAACAATCAGCACAGCCCTGAGAACTCTTAGAGCTCGCTGCAGACACAAATTCGCACTCATGATGGATCGACTTTATTCCTTATTTCCACTATCTTCACCATAATCTGTAAAAAGGTTTTCGAAAATTCTCGATTTCTTGGCTCCTTACCAGATCTCTGGTTGACCATCTAATTCTTATGCCATTGTCAGGTTAATAAGTTTGATCGGACGATATCCCTCTTTACACAAAAGCTGAATATAGTTTCCCTTCTGCTGATAAGTCATTGGATCATGCCTTTAAAAGGAAGGAGACGCAAATGACGATGGATAAAACTTTATAATATGGAGTGCTTGGGACTAAGTTTAGCTCAGAGCCATCAGTGGAAAAATAGACTTATAGATCGTTTCAAATGAATATGCAGTTAGTTCGCCCATGTTTTCTCTTTTCCAGTAATTCCTCATGAATTCCTAACGCAGACTGTTCAATTTCTTGAATGAGCTGTTAAATGTATAAAGCAAATAAGTAGCCGCCGTTGCCAAATGTGAATAATGAGTGTGAAGTGGGTAATGCTTATTTGATGAAAGAATGGTTAGTTAGGTATCATCATCACCATCCACACCGTAGCTTTCCACTTGATGAGTTTTTGCCACGTCTAAAGACAATTCTGAATAACTCTGTTCATGTGTCAAATGATTGTCTTTTATCCTTTTGGCTCACAAGTACTTTTCCAGTCTTCGACCTAATTTTTGGGAATTTTTCTGCTGCTAATTTCTTGACGGCGTCGAGTTTAAACGTTGTATTTCTACTCGGACATCTTGATTTTACAATACTCCATATATTCTCAATCCAGATGGTATGTTGGTAGCCTGAGTACTTAATGACCTGCTGATCTTATCAAGTCGTCTATTTCACGCTGCCAATCCGTCTTGTTTCGTTTAACATCATAATAAAGTTAAACTTTCAGCATTGAGCCACTAATTCACTCAATGCTGATGAATTTGGCGTACGGTTTTTATATTTTGAAAGTTCATCTCTCGTGGTTGTCACCAGACTTCGTTCCAGATTTGAATATGAGAAGAGCGACAACGACAGATCCATTTAATCCACCATCACCTATAGGGTTTTTTTTATCCTTCCGTACTTCGATCAGTCCATGACAGTATCCACTTTCACGGAAATTCCTTATTTACCGGATATATCTTATCTTTTGAATTTTTATGTGCGTTACACAGAGGATTCTCCTATTGTCTTCCGTTTTGCGAAAGCTAAATCCTTTGCTTTTCAGAACTCTCCAAAGTGATGTCAAGTTCGTCATAGATTCTTTGTTCAAGGCTACTCAATGTTGCAACTTTTTTGTCAAATTGACGGAATCCTCAAAAACGAAATTGTCAAAAGCAGTGATCCAGTACCGATAAGAAACTATCTTCTGTTCTTTGATAACTTTGTAGATTACCCTTTGCGAAAGTCCAATAAATTCTGTTTTAATCTTCCAATTTTGGTTGTAAATTTTCAGCGTCAGCACTTTTTCTTGGCCTCGCTTGAAGCAGTCCATGATATATTTCTTTTTATTTTATTATATTTACTTTTGCTCCTTCCAAGGTTGGGAAAACCCACGCCTACTTATTGCGTACTGTCAGTAAAAATCGGTATGATAAAATATCTATGAATTTCCTTGAGCTCTGCGCAGCTTTCTTAATGCATAGTGATTTTTTTGCTTTTTATTTTTGTAATTCAGAAAAACTTAAATGCTAGACAAAGTGCTTAACACTAGCCTTATTAACAAAAACCTAACTAAATCTAACACCCCATGGCGTAAACATGTTCTCAAAAACGCTGCAAGCCGACCAAGCTTCAAAGAAATTGCTAGGCACTGATTGAGCCATCTCAACAGGAGATGAATACCACGATGATGAACCTTCTGCTATTTCTTTTAACCACCAAACATTTTTATACAACCAAGTAACATCCACCTTGGCGCGAACTGATACCGGAGGTTTACCCCTGAGCTGCTTGCGATGTCTCTGTTGAAGGCTAGTCGCCTATCTACACTTTTACGAGCAACGTGGAATTAATGGTATCGCATCTTTATCCCGGATCAGTCCGTTAAGGTCTAAGTATAGGAAAGCCTGTGGTGGAGTAAAGCAGTTAAGCCCTGGAGTTCATGTTATTGCTCTTGCAACGTTTCTCCGAATAAGTTTAATAAGAAAGTTATCCACTCGGATTAAGTCCGCCCCGTTGTACAGGACCTCATTAAAATAAAATTTTTTGTACTGAGACTCTGGAGTTCTATATAAATGGACACAAGGCCTAAAACGTCGTCTCGCGAGAACTCGAATCTTTTCCATTAAGTTGAACCTCACGGGACACCCATATACCAGCACAGGTCGAATGAGGACCGCGTTGCAGATCACCTTACCCTGTGCATCGAGTAGGCTGCTTTGAAACAGTCTCTTTGTCATGGCATAGGCCGTTATGGCTCTGGCTAGAGGGCTAGAGTTGTATCTGTTTGTTTGTTAAAATAAAGATACTGAGCAAGCCAGAGCCCATATCTCCGACTCGCCAGGGGCTGCCCGTTTTGTCCGACGTTGAGAGAACTTTCGCCAATTATTCCAAAGTGATTTGAACACAGTGAAAAGAGACCTCAATCTACTTGCACTCAATGAGTCAGCGAATTGACTGGGGGAGATTTGTTGTTACTTACGTCTTTATATACCCTTTTAATTAAGATAAAACACACTTCAGTCGTCGGCTAACCTCGGTACGGTCAACAACTACCAGCGAGTATTCTCTATCGGTCGATCAGCAGCGTGTGCGCAGTTTAAACAAAAAAAAAAAAGTCCCGCTACATTGTAGCAAGTGTATTACACTTCTATTTTTATTCACCGTTATAGTTAGTCTTAAATAAAAAACAAGTGAAAGAAAGTAATATTAACAATAATGACCCTCTGGGGTCACGTGCCTCCGGGAAACCGGTTTGGTAGCCTCGATATTGAGGTGCTACCCGGGCCCACAAATAAAAGAAAAAAGAAAAATACTTACCCACAAACTGACGTCTCAAATACCCTTGCCACAACTCATAACCTGTCTGACCCCAAATTTATCGTGATTGCAGCGAGTGAAGATAAAAAACCCCTAACCTCATTCAGTGTCTTTCTCCTTAAGAAAGCAATCGACGGAATTAGCACCGGATACGAATCTATAAGCCAACTCAGAGACGGAAGCCTCTTAGTTTTAGCTAAATCGCAAAAAATCGCAGACCTATTTATCAACAAAAAAACGTTGTCAAACGTATGCCCAATCAAAGTCTCCTTCCATAACACTTTAAACTCCTCCAAGGGTACAGTGTATGCCCCTTGCCTCATACACGTGCCAGAGGAAGAAATAATCAATGAAATGAAATCACAGGGTGTAACAGAAGTATTTAAATTTAAAAAAAATCAAGAAGGAACTCAACGTCCCACAGGTGTTGTTCTCCTGACATTCGACCGCCTCCATCCGCCGTCATCAGTAAACATTGGTTGGTACAATGTTAAGGTACGGGAATACTTTCCAAATCCAATGAGATGTCGTAATTGCCAGCTTCTGGGCCATACTGCAAAAAGGTGCAATAACCTTCCCCGCTGTGACAAGTGTAATCTCCCCCCTCATGACCCTGCCACGTGTACCCGTGCCTCATGTGCCAACTGCTCTGAAGATCATGCTGCATCCTCAAGGGCATGCAAAGCATATCTCCAACAAAAGGAAATTATAAAAATAAAAACAATAAACAAATGCAGTGTATCCGAAGCAAAAAAAATATTCACCTCACAAAATCCAACACCTACACTCTCCGCTTCATACGCAGCGATTACTAAAACCGCTTCCCAACTACATCCTTTACAAGCAACACCTCTCCCAACAAATACTTGTCCTAATCCACCCTCCCTTCCTACCCCAGCACATCCAGCAACAAACAAACAAACCACCACAACTATAACAATGCCTTTTGAACACACAAAAGAACAAAAACAACCCACAATAAACCTATCAGTACAACAAATACTTGCAAATTCATCTAAATCTGACGATCACCCTAGCGTGTCTCCTACACACAAGCCAAAAACTATCGCTACTTATCAGAATAAATCGCAAAATACCAATAACAGAATGTCACCTATTTCAATCATAACTCAAGAACTTATCAATGAAAACTCTTATTACGATCCACCAAATCAATCTCAATCTACTTCACACCTCAAATCAAACACCAAAAATCACCATAATATCAACACCCTCCTCTTCGAAGAGCCAAATCAAACTGATAACGATGAATAATCCTTACCCAACAAACACTTACAACCACAACGATATCCCAAATCACCCCCAATTCGCCGCACCTGCACTTAAAATAATTCAATGGAATATCAAAGGCTACTTAAATAACTATAATGAAATGCTTATGCTTATAAAAACGATCTCTCCCAAAATAATAGCTCTGCAAGAAACTCACCTTACATCCGCAAAAAATATCCCTATCCCAGTCAACTACCAATTTATCGCCCAAAACCAATCCCTAAACCCCTATGGTGGAATTGCTTTCCTAGTACACACTTCAATACAATACAACCAAATCAGCCTCAACAATGACTTTGAAGCCATTAGCATCACAATTATATCTAAACATAAATTTTCCTTAATAAATGCTTACATATCCCCTACACATCCTTTTAACTACAACAACCTGAAAAACGTCCTTAATCACCAACACTTACCCACTCTAGTATTAGGTGACTTTAATGGCTGGAACTCTAGCTGGGGCTCCCCCAAAAATAACCACCGTGGCAACACCATTTCAAAATTTCGAACTAAATCCGACTATCAACTTCTCAATGATGGATCCCCAACACACTTTAGCACCCATTCCACTTTCACCCACGTCGACCTTTCCTTTTGCTCCCCGACTCTAGCTATCGACACAAAATGGACTATCTTTAATGACCTATGTGGAAGTGATCACTTTCCCATTATAATTTCAATGTTCCACACTATCTCCTCCCCACCCAAATCGAGACCCAAATTTAAAACCGACGAAGCTAATTGGAATTCATATAAACAACTTTTGAACGAACATTCTATTGAACGCCCCATCAGTAAAAATCTCAACAAAGAGGCTGCTAATATACACAAAATTATCCTCCAAAGCGCAAACCTATCCATTCCCCAAACTTCTATTTCGACAGTAAGACCAAGAGTCCCTTGGTGGAACAAAGAACTGGAGCAGTTAAAAAGAGAAAAAAACAGACTTTGGCAATTATTAAAATTAAATATTTCCACTGAAAACGTTATCAGTTATAAAAGAGCCAACGCCCAATTTAAAAGAAAAATAAAAATCTCGAAAACAGAATCTATCCATAAACTTACATCCGAAATCAACCCCAACACTTCTACAACTAAAATCTGGTCCAACATAAGACGATTCTGTGGCATTAAAACGTTCTCTCCCATCCACTCCATTACCCCTACTGATCAATCTAATATTAACATAACGAACCCCTTCGACATAGCCAAACACTTTGCTGAATTCTGGTCCAAAGAATCCTGCGATTCTAACTTCCCCCTCTCCTTCTGCCGAAACAAACACTCTACTACCCCTACCATCTCCTACATCCCAGCAAAAAATTCTGAAACCATTGACAGCGATATCAGTACTATTGAGCTAGACTTAGCGTTAAACAAATTAAAAGGGAAGACTCCAGCTTACGATAGAATATCATACGCTATGATAAAAAACCTATCCTCCTCCGTGAAAGACAGACTCCTCAAACTTTATAACTCCATACTCCACAATAATATCCCGCAACTATATAAAAACAGTACTGTCATCCCTATCCTTAAGCCTCATTCAGATAAATCCCTTCCGAAATCATACAGGCCCATCTCACTAAATCCTTGTTGTGCCAAAGTTCTTGATAAAATAATAGCCAACAGACTCTGGTGGTTTATTTCTCATAATAAACTACTTAGTAGTCACCAAATGGGATTTAAAAAAGGCAGATCTGTTACCGATTCTCTCCTATACCTAGACCATCTCATTAATGGCGTCCTTTCAAAAAAAAGCCATATTTCCCTTATTTCCCTCGATTTCACTAAAGCTTTTGATAAAATTGGCATACACACCGTTATCGATCAACTTAAAACCTGAAAAGTAGGGGCTAATATTATTAACTTTATGTCTAATAGAAAAATTTCAATCCGCATTGGAAACGCATTATCCTCCTCCTTACCCCTCTTTAATGGTATCCCTCAAGGCTCTCCCTTATCTGTCCCCCTTTTTCTTATAGCCTTCAATAAGCTTTCAAACATCCTATCTCTCCATAAAGAAATCAAATTCAGTGCATACGCTGATGGTTTCACAATAATCAAAAAGTTGTATAAGAAAAACACCTCCAACATTGACCTCAATTCCATTTTCGAAGACATACTTTCCTGGTGCGAATATTCCGGAGCAAAATTATCATTGGAGAAAAGCAAACACCTTCACATCTGCCGAAAACACAAATGCTCCTGCAGTATATATTCATGCAATATTCCAATAGAGAAAACTGACCGACTCAAAATACTTGGAATAATATTCCAAAAAAATTACAGATGGAATGCGCACATCGAATATATCCGCTCTGCTTTGGAAAAAAAGCTAAATGTAATAAAATCCCTCTCCTGTAAAAAATTTAACTGCAACCCGTACACACTCACCTCAATCATCCAATCTTTAATAGTCAGTAAAATAGAATACGGTCTCTTCCTTTACGGTTACTCCGCCAAATGTCACCTGAACAAAATTAAAACTATATATAATGCCGCTCTAAGAAAGGCTCTTAACGCATATGTAACGACTCCCATCAACCAACTCCTATTTGAAGCGAAAATGCAAACTATCGAAAGCCTACGCCACCAATCCACCCTAAAACTCTACAAGTCTACACTCTTTGGTAAAGATACCCCTCTCCACAGAATATCAGATAACCGTAAAATAAAGAAAAAAATTCCGTCCTGTATTGAACTTTCTTCAGCCCTCTGTAATGAAATCAACATACCTTACAAACCCGCCCAACCCTATCCTACCCTTCCCCCACCATGGCTCTTCCAATCCTCCTCCATCATCTCTTCCTTAAGATCTCACAAAAAAGGTCACACCCCCCCGGAATTATTCAGAACCCGATTCGTCGAGCTCAAAAATAACTTAAGTGACTATTCCTTCATCTACACAGATGGCTCCAAAGTAGATGACAACATCGCCTTCAGTGTCACTTCTGAAAATGAAATCATCTCCTCCTTCTTGCTACCAAATTATACCTCTATTTTCTCCGCTGAAATCATTGCCATCCTTAAAGCTCTGCAATACACAAAGAACTTTAAAAAGAAATTTGCAATCTGCACAGACTCATTGTCATCAATTGACGCAATTCTTAACACCAATAACCATAGCTATTACCCTTCCCTAATTCGTAACCTTCTCCACCTTCAATTTCCCAACGTCAAAATAATATGGGTCCCTGGTCACGTTCAAATCACAGGCAACGAATTCGCCGACAAAACTGCTAAAGACACCCTTAGAACCCCATCGCATTTCTACCCCAACTTTAACTCTAAAGACATTAATAAATTTATCAAAAAACAAGCTACCTCTAATCTTCAGTCCCTCTGGGATAAAACATCTGAGTGGTACCGATACATTAATAACAATAAGTTATCCATCAAAGATTATACAAGGAATATGGAATCAAGCCAATTGTCCCGTACAGAAGTGACCAAAATAATAAGACTACGACTCGGCCACAGCAAACTCACCCACGAACACTATATAAACAAAAACATAACGTCTCAATGTACATACTGTAACCAATCAGTAATAAGTATTAAGCATATTCTCACCGAATGCTCTGCCTTCATCATCCCCCGACACAACTCCTTTCCCCAAAATAACGTCAAAGATCTACTTGCTAACCCCAATTCGGAAAATATAAAAACGGCTATCAACTTCTTAAAAATTACTTATTTGTATAACGAAATTTATAATGTTTTTATAAATCTACACTCATAGCTGAAGGCCTCAGTTGCTCTGGCTATCCAACTAGCTTAGGATTTTAATCCTAATCTAGTTTTTCAATAATAATAATAATAATAATAAAACACACTTAACCTTTTCTTACTTAAAACCTTAATTTTTACATCTTTTCTCGGAATTTGTTATTAAGATGGGTTGTACCGGGGCACTTCATTTTCACCATTCGTACAGTTTAAACAAAAACAAATCGTTTAATTGAATTATTCCTTTTTATTGAAGAACAAAGTAAATTTGAACAAATTCGCTCTAATGATATTTTCTATCGGTTCTATGGGGCCTATTGTTGTTTCGTATTTGTTTTGTTTTTGTTTTTTTAGAATTTTAGTTCCACTTAAGTGTCGAATTTATTTAAAAAAAAAAAAAAAGAAGAAAAAAACAACAAAGACAAATTTATATATATTTTTGTCGTTGCTCTTTATACCAAAGTTGATATAATTTATGCTCTACAATTTCGTTTAAGAAGTATGAAAGTTTTATCTTATATATATACACATTTATATATACGTAAACATCAGGCAGTAGTATTTTTCCTCTTACACACAAAAAACATAACGTTTGGTTCACGATTGGATGCAGCTCGCAACTACTTTCATCTCGTACAGGAATTGTTCATTTTATTTGTAAACATATTGCTTTGCTAAACATTGAATAATAACATTACCTTTTGATAGATGATGTAATCAAAACTACGTGAATAGAAGAAAACTTACAAAGTCGATTGAGGATAGAAAATGCATCTCACTACGTATAAGCAAAATAAATTTACAAAAAAAATTAAAAAGAGTATGTTTGAGTTACGAGTTAAAGCAGCTTGCAAACTTTGTAACGATTCGAAATGGTGCTGAAAATACGGCTGAAAATCGTTTATGAAAAATGATTAATATTTTCAGTATTTATATTTAATGATCTTTTCCAGATTTACACATTGCAAAAGCTGATTTATTTTTTGTCGAATGCGATTCAAGACCAAATAGTAATACTATACAGCTAGGAAAGCGAATCTGTTCTTGAAATGCTTAACCATCTATACAATGAGAAATAAAATACTTCGTTTTAGTTTTTTTTTTTTGTCTGTTTTTACCTTATTTTCAATGTTTTTTTTTTGTTTTATTTATTTAATTCTACAATACATTTACAGCGGAGGGCGAAAGAACAAAAATGTATTTTTTTTTATTCATTTTAAAATACTATTAAAATAATTAATATTAATTATTTTAATTCTCTCTCTCAAATTAGAAGTGTTATAATTTAAAAAGAAATAATAATTAAAACAAAATTAATGCCGTTGCGTAACTGTATAGCACTTGCGTTTTTTTTTCCTCATAGTTTTTTTTTGTTTTTTTCAAATATTAAAAAAAGAAAAAAAATATCAAAAAAAACTAAAAAAAAAAATATAGAACATTAGCAACAGAATTTAAAGTAAAGAAATGAAAATGACATGATGTTGAAGGAATATAGTAGTATTATATATAATATTTATAAACAAATCTAACAGTTAAATTAAAGAAAAAAAAAAAAACAATTAAATAAGAATGAAAATCATAACATTGTACAAAATAAAGCAAAAAAAAAAAAATACATTAATAATAAACGAATTACGGAATATCATTGTTACATCATCATTACTTTACTATTTATCAATGAGAAAGACATTTTAAACATTATAACAAAAAGAAAAATCAATTATTTTCGAATAAAAATTAAAAAAAAGTATATGTTATTAGAAAACAAAATGCAACTGATGCCAAATTAAATTGGTTATGCTGGTGGTGGTGGTGGTGGTTGTGGTGGTAGTGTTATTTCTTTTCTTTCTTTCGTTTTTGTTGTTGTTATTACATGTTTATATATTTATATGTATATATATATATATATTCGGAACCAAACAAAAGTACAAAATAATGTGTGAACATTTTTCTTAATTTTTTTTTTCTCATTTTCATGTGTTTTCTTAGTTTTTTTTTTTTATATAAACAAATATTCTTTTATACTTTTTTTTTTCATTAACTACACTATAATTTTTTTGTTTTCATGTTCTGTAATTTTTCTAAAATTATTTTCATGCTTTCTTAAAAGTTAAAATCGTTTAATGATTTAATTATTTTTAAAGTTGTTGTTTCTTTGCACTCTTTAAGCTTGCATTATTTTTTCACAAATTAATTTTATTTAGCTTGTTTTAAATATTTTACTTTACTCACTAAAATGTATTTATTTTTTCTTCTTTGTTTGCTTATTGTGTGTGTTGGGGTTGTTTTTTCTTTTTTTTATAATTTATCATTGTTGGTTTTTTTTTTAATTTTTTTTTTATTTTTCTTAAACGTTTAAATAATGATCTTTTTAATTAAATATTTAAAAAATAAAAATAATAATTCTTTTTTTTTTTGTTTGTTTAATAATATGTCTCCTGTTCCAACCAACCACCTGGGTTGCGACGCAAGTAGAATCGACGTGTTTCATCATAGATGAAGATGGACAACATGAATGGAAGTGCTGGCAACCACCAGACGAATCTAATGGAAGAGAAAAAAAGAGATATTAGTTCAAGCTCGTAATTTAAAACTGGATATGAAGAGAGCAACTATATGAAAAACATTGGATAAAGGAAAATATCGTATCCATCATCTGCAGCAAAAGGAATAATAAATCTAAGGTAGCATGTGCAAATCATTGTTGATTAAGCTCTTTAGGTTTTATTTCCGCTGAGTTTCTGTGAGCTCTTTAATGCTCTTTTAAAATAAACAAAATTTTTATACTGTCGCCAGCCTCTGCGTGTTTTGTAATTAATACTGTTCGAAGCGTGAGAAGATGAACCCGGACCTCAGACCATTTATTGTTCCCTGTAATATGAGCTTAAAATAAATGTAAGAGATCTTTTTTCATGATATCTCAGGCATAAGGCCCAGAGTTCGATTCCCTTTATGTCAGAACCCCTCAGACGAGGCGTTCATTGACCATTTGAAGGGTGTTTCGAAGTCAGCGATGAACAGAATTTCAAGTGACATTCGCAGGGTAGTCAAGTCACGTGTCAGGTTAGTCTTTGGTTTGGCGATTTAAAAAAAAAATCGAGGATTCATTTAAAACTGCATGAAGTGATGTTCGAGAAACACTTGATTTCATTGGGTTTTTTGGGAAAAAGAAAAATGAAACTGTTTTTTTAATGTTTTCTACTTACTTGAGTGGGTACATACGAAGACCCTTGTCCATTCCAGGACAGTAGGAAAGGAATGCAGCTAACAATGTTTCGAAAACAAGACCGAAGTTAAGAGCCCAATTCCTCATGCCTTGATGAACGAGCGAGTTTCGGCGGGTCTTGCAAATAATCAAATCGGCCCATTGTACAACCACAATTGATACGAAGAAGGCGGTATGGCAGGTGAATTCCAGTGTTTTACGGTCGCGATAAGTCTTTAATAAATAAGACGTTATATATTGTACTCCATACAACCAAATTTAAGGTAAAACTTACCCATTCTTGACCATATGAGTCGGTTAGATCGTTGACAGCCTTGGAGTCCCACATCTTACGGATGCCAAACAGTTTCGTTGGCAAGAAACCATTCTCAGCCATGATAACAAAGTACACAAAGAATCCTGCAGCTGCTTGAATCATACCGATTTGTCCATAAGCCATTGAAATCAATCTAAATCCATGAAAAAATTAAAGAAACAAAATTAAAATAATTCTGAGGAACATACTAGAACATTTGGTTTGTAAGAAACAAGCTATTACAACTGGAATTTTGAAGGATTCTAATTAACTGGAATCTATACCTTCACCAATTCTCTTCAAAGTTCCATTTGCAATATAAAATGTTAATTGAGGTGTTTACTTTTTTACTTTTTGTTATGTACACAAAGTGTTAGTATTTATATTTTACACAAAACTATCTAGAGAAAATGTACAGATATGTATTATTGGAACAAGTCACATTTTAGAAAGCCCGCAAAGCATGATGCTCACGCAAATGCCACATGTTTGCATGTCATTTAGCACATGAAAGTTACATTAAAAAGCAAAGCACTTAAGAAAGCACAATAGATTCAAAAACAGAAAGCAAACCATGCGTGTGTCTCAGAGAGATGTGTTACATATATTCTAGCTGCTAGAATCAAGCCTTTTGTATACTTACTTGTGTTCTTCAAGAGTTCATTTTTGACTGAATAAATTTTTTTTAGGACTTAAGGAGATAGTGTTAAGGAGGAAAAAAGGAGTTTGAAAAAATATTAACTTAAACTCATCATACCTGTGATGTAAAAAGCTTTCTACATACTTGACCTTTGCCATCACGGTTGTTGACTCCAAAAGAGTCTGTTTTTCTTACAAGACACATTTTTTAAATGTATATTTAGTGGGATTGAGATTCATGGGATGGGACAACAATTTTTGGTTGCATTAACATGTGTGTCACATGAAATAGAGATAAATAGATAATTTTGCTGCCTCCTTTAAATTTGTGTAAAAGATAGAACCAATTAGAGAGATGAAAATAAAACATTCCTTCCATGTGACATTCATTTAACAGAGGATCTTTAAACAACTAATAACTACTCGTTCTAGATGGAAGACAAAAATTAACAAACTACTAAAACTTAATTCAACTCAATAACATTTAAAGCTGTCTGTTTTTTTTTCTGTTTTTGTCTGTGTTTTTACTTGTGTATTTGAAACACTCGCGCTTAATATTTTGCTTATGCAGATTTGCAAACTAGCTACTTTTTCTCTAAGCTCTTAAGTGGTCATTTGTTTGTGTGTGGCATTTGTTTTATTTTGTTAACCGATAATTGGGCAGCAGAGATAACTAAGTGAGAGTGAGTTAATTTCAAGAAACTAACAATTTTGAGACAGAGCTTGGTAGTCTTGTGATGTGTAATGTGTATGGGGACACATTGTGTTGCAGTTTCTAATCTAATTTGAATCAATTAACTAAAATGAACAATTTACAAACCAAAACTTAACTGGTTGTTGTTTATTTAACGCCATGTGGGCCAATTTAGTTAATTTTGTTTTTTTTTTTTAAGTTTTTTCGTTTTAAATCTGCGGCGAGTAAATTAGATAAATCATGGATAAGCTCATTCTAAGAAGTTTCTTTTCCTTTGTTTTCGAAGATTTACAATAACATGTTTTAAAGGATACCACTTGAAACTAGCACTCAATTTTCTCATGAAAATCTCTTGTCTCGAAAGTATAGTAAAGTGGTATATTCTTATAAATTGAATGAATTCTCTAATAAACTGTGGAGAACTTTTATTGTGTTGTAAAAAAACATTTAACGAGGAATATCCTAATAAGCTCGTTGTTTTGTAAACCTTTGGTGTGTGGCGTTAAATCAGCTTCACGAATTTCCTTTAATAGACAACTTTGAAAGAAGACTCACTATCTTATAGCAAAAAAACTTAAATATGCAATATGAGATTTTATTTAATAATATTTTGAGACCCAGTTACTGATTTATATTTATGGTATCTCAGCTGTACACTATTAACGATTTGTGTAGTTATTCTGCATGCTTCCAAGTCCAATATACATTGGTTAAGAAGGCTTTGTCTGTTGCATATAATCGTAGAATGCTCTGCTCTGTAAATGGCATAGTTTTCATATTCATACTCGTAGAATATCGAAGGCTCTATATGTTCGGTGATGTTAAGAAAAAGCAACTTGAAGAAGAAATCAGATTCCTTTCCTTTTCGTCCACTGACTGTTCGTTTTCGAACTTTTGACCTATTGTCAGATTTCTTAGGGAAATAAAAACTATCGAAGGAAGTATCTAATACTGTACTCTATTTCATTTTCCCGAGTCCAAATGCAAACATTCCAATTGGTGAATTTTTAGCTCTTCATAAATTCATTGAACAACAACCATTTAAGCGCATATTAATTATGCCATTTAATATTTCTAGTAAATATTAAATACTACGCCTGCAAAAAAAAAATATTTATAAGTATAACCAAACAAACGTATCTATTATGAAACAAGTGTAATAAACGGGGTGTCTTTCTGTTTTGTTATCTGACTTTGTAACATGTTATTTGTTCTATACATTCGATAATGTAAAATAACAACAACGAGACATTTTGTTAAAATGTGTGTAAAACATGTAAACAATAATAAGGGGGAAAAAATATGTTTATAACGATTTCTTTTTTTCGAACATCACATATCGTTTTTGAAAACTAAAATAAAATTTTAAATTATCGAACATTTATATGTTTGAACTTTTTATTTTTTTTTAATGCATGTCTTTTTATTTTTTTATTATTATATATTTTTTTGCAATCTAATTTTTTGTTTTCTATTTGCATTTTATTCCTGACCTGCGATTCACCAAGTTGTCGCGATATGGATCTCTGGGCTGGCGTTTCATAATGTCACTCTCTGGTGCTTCATAAGCCAATGAAATGGCCGGTACCTTTTTAAAGGATTAATGATGATAATAAACGTTACGCTTTTGGACTTGTTGTCATTTTGTTAAACAAAAAATAAAGGCGAAACAATAAAGAGTAATGGGTTCTTAAATTAAAATGAATGTATTTCGACTGGAAGAGAAGAAATGGGGCTTCATTTTAAACTGTTAACTTGTACGGTATTGGTGCCATGATTGGAGTTAGATTTGGCCTGTTATTGACTGTGTTAATTGGTTTTTTGTATCATATAATCGATTACATTCTACTACAACTACTTTTTATTTATTTTAAAATAACTTAAATAGAAAAAAAAATACTTTATCATATGTTTTTTATAAAAAATGTCTTAAAACTAAATTGATAGAGTTTGTTGGTTGATAGGCTCGGTATTCTGAAGCTCTACCTAAGGACTTTCAAGCACATTCATAGAGTTTTCTATTCAATTGGTTCATATATACACACACACGCGCACGCATGCATACAGCTTACATTGTGAGTTTTGATTAAACAAATCAATTTTATTAATATAACTCTGAAATAATATTTTTGCTGCAGCTGCAGTGTGCAAGTGTATGCATTCTATGATAATCCAAAGATAGAAAAACAAGAGTCGAGAAGTCATCTAAAATTAGTAGAGGAAACTTCAAAAACACTGACATACGTTTTGAAACAATTCTGAATAAATTTTTAATACTTGATTAAATAAGATGGTCAATGAATTGAGAATATATGGTAACAAAAGAAAAATGATGATAGGTTGGTATGTAGTAAGAGAGCCTTCGATCGTGTTAAATAGTTGAAGTTTAAATTCACTTAAAGTAAAATAACGAAGAAAGAATATCTACGAACTAGTAAAAACTAGATAAATAAAATATTATTATTATTTTGTTTTTATTTTTTTGTTTTTGTTGAATGAAAATCTCAGTCACTAGCAAAGAATTTAGTTGTACAAAGAAACTCTCACACACACACACACCAAAAAGAAATTTAAATCAAAGAATTACTTATTTATTTAAAAAAAAAAATAAATAATATTAAATTCAATTTTTTTACTTTTTGGGAATATCATAGACGAGCACAAATCCTACTACATTTGGGGCATTCAATGGAAGAATAGAGTTTTGTTCAGGCAGATAATATAATAGTATTATTATTATTATTATTATAATTGTTTTAAAGGAGGAGCATGAAAGTGTATGGACTAACCATAATGCATTACGAACGGGGCAACAACTCCCGCTTTACATAGACACTGAACTTACCTTCTGCATAATGTTTAACGTATACAACACACACATAGGTGCAAAACTCCTATTAAATACATACGTCTAATACATACGTTCATTTTTATTATCATTAAGTTCTTGGTTTAGGAAAAATAAATTAATTAAATGTTTATAATTGCAAGAGTAAGAAAAGTATTTGTTTGAAAAAAGTTAATAAAAAAAATTAATGTGTTATTTTTTTTTATAAAGACAATTGAAAAGAATCGAAAAGAAATTTAAATGAAAATAAAACGAGAGAAAAATCGGGGGATCATGAGAGAATAATTTTATTTTTAATGTAAGAGTGTGTTAAACAAAAGCATTAGAGTGTATAAGTGAAGAGTATTGGCCGAAAAAATTCAAGTCGAATGGTATTTTCTTTATTTTTTTGTACAAATTTTGGTTGTTTTGTTTTCTCCAATTATGAGGATTTTTAAAGACAGAAAGCAAATTTAACATAAGGTCTACAAAATGAATGGTTTTCAGAGTGAGGCATAAGTATATCGTTTCATTAAAGGTAGAGTATGTACCTTCACAGGGATATACCAATTGACCTTACAAAGTCAAACACTTGGAAGTGGTCGACACAGGTTACAACACCACACATTGTCAAACTCAGCTAGATTTCAACAAGACTGTTCAAAGAATCTGACATAGTCCAAGACCCACGATATAGATGTGTTGGTTTTATAAAGAAAGCTGTTAGAAACGCACAGGTTAAGTGGGCCAAAACCACAATACGAATAATCAATATTTAAGACTCATATACTTTTATACTACTGTGTCCAAAAAATAAGGTGACATATGAATTTAAACTGCGCGCGTCGAAGGATTTGGAAATTTTTCTTTCTTTTTAGGTTGGTAGTACTGTCAGTGACATCTATGTGAAATTTCATGTCAAAATATATTCATAGTGTTTGAGATACGCGTCGTTTTGTGAGCTGCTAAAAGTGAGTTTTTCGTTTTTTGCGATGTCGAAATTTATTGAGCAAAGAATTTGCATTAAATTTTGTTTGCGGAATCAATTTTCTGCTGCGGATACGTTGAGGATGGTGCAGAAAGCCTTTGATGATGAGGCTATGTCTAAAAAAAATGTTTACAAGTGGTATAGTGATTTCCAAGCCGGCCGTGAACGTGTCGAAGACGAAGAGCGTTCTGGGCGACCATCAACCTCAACCGATGAAGCTCACGTCCAACAAATCAAAGATTTGGTGTTGAAAAACCATCGATTAACGATTAGAGACCTTGCTGATGAAGTTGGCTTATCGAAAGGCTCAGTCAATACCATTTTGAAGGATGCTTTGGGCCTCAAGCGCGTCAAATCTCGACTGGTACCGAAAACATTGAATTTTTTGGAAAAAAGGCGTCGCGTTGAAGTGTGTGAAACTATGCTTTCCGACTACCAGTATGCCATGAAACGCATTATAACTGGCGATGAGACTTGGATCTATGCTTACGACCCCGAAACAACCGATCTATCGAGCGAATATCGTGCCAAAGGAGAGCCGAGACCAAAAAAACCGCGCCAAAGTCGCTCAAAAATCAAGGCCATGTTGACTGTTTTCTTCGATTATCGTGGTGTTGTGCTTTATGAATTCCTTCCAACCGGCCAAACAGTCAACAAGGAATATTATTTGAACGTTATGCGTCGTTTGCGTAACGCTATCCGCCTAAGAAGGCCGCAATTGTGGAAAGACAAGCTGTTCAACAAGCTCAAAAGACCGCTCCGGGGACATCGTTTTGATACGATAGAGGAGATTCAAGCCGCAGCGAAGACGGAGCTGAAGGCCATCCCGGAAAGTGACTACAACCAGTGTTTCAAAGATTGGAAAATCCGTTGGCATAAGTGCACTACATCGGGAGGGGATTACTTTGAAGGGGATGAAATTGATTTGGAAGAATAAATAAAGAATTTTCAAAATAAATACAATGTCACCTTATTTTTTGGACACAGTAGTATAACTTGTTGCCAGTTAAGATGCATTTGCAAAAGAGCTAACAAAAGGATCAGAACTATGGCTGATAAAAACCATTCGCAAAAGCAAAACTTCTCGACGCCATTTAAAATAAAGGCATCGCAACAAAATTAATAGTTCTATTTCATTGAATTTCAAAGCCGAAATCCAAAAATATTCGTGCTGATTTAAGTAAGGTAACCATTATGAGGGAAAAGTTTACATGAGCTCAAAGTTCCTTCAACGTTTTAGTCTCATTTCAAAAACAAACGTTCTTATGCAGCAGGTTCAATAAAAAACCATTAAATAACTTTGTGGACCTTTTACAGAAGAAACTAAAATAAATGCATAAAAAGCTTATTGAAAATATAATATAAAATAAACAAATAAAAACAAATAGGTGAATCAGATTCGTTAAACCAAACGTGAAATTGCAAATCAAGCTAAAAAAAAAAAAAAATTTACTTATTGTTAATGCAATTTGGGGCTAGAACAGAGAAAACGAAACATGGATTAGAATCCATTTTAAATACACCAAATCACACAGTTGTTTTTTTTTTGTTTATAATTTAATAACACTTTAGGCTACAGATTAAAGAAAATAATTAAAATTAAAACAAATTAATAGGAAACACAGAAAAATATATACGATTCTGCTTTCTTGCGCAAAGTAACAACAGAAGAAGAGAAGTAGACAAAAAGGGCATAATTTTTCATATCGAATCAGCAAAGGAATCTCGCATGTGAAACTGAATTTTGAATTTTGTTAAATATATAATGTATATTTCGAATAATTTAATATAGTATATATTGCTGAAGAGTCAAAGCAAATATTGAATATTGAATAGAGTGAGGCAAGAAAAGGTTTTTTTTTTTTATTTTTTATTGAATACAAATATACGTTCATAAAAAAATATATAGATATTAATATTAAGGAATATTAAAAAAAGTGAATGTACTTTGCTTTCGATAATAATATTACTGTAGGCAGTTAAAAATGTCGATATTATCGTCTTGAAAATACTTGAAAAGGATTTTGATATGGTAATATGGTAATATAAACGATATTCCATTTGCGGACGAAGAGTTTCGATTTGTTTGTTTCATGTTTGTTTGTAGAAGTAGAAGATCGTACAGCAAAAAACGATAACTTTACCTTTCGTTTACCAGTTTGTCTTTGAAAGGATTCCTTGGCTGACGTTTCATAATATCGGATTCAGCTTCCTCATAGGCTAATGAAATAGCTGGCACCTATATTTATATATTTTTTTTTTTACAAGGATGGACAAAAATCATACACGCTTACATGTTAGTCAAATACAAAGAAAAGAAATGTTAAACAAATTAAAAGACAAACAAAAAACAATTATGGTGTTAAATACATAGAAATTGAATATGGTGGAAGATTTATAATCCTAGACGACAAATGCTCTCTCTTTCTGAGTTCTTGTTGTTATTCATTGATATAGTTCCCAAATAAAGCAACAATACAGACAATGATGCAAGAGGAGGAAACACGTGATCTGCAAAATGCCAGTGAACGAGATATTTTCTTTTTTTTTTTTTGGTTTTTCAAAATTAAATGAATAAAATTGGGACTGACTCGATAATCGATTTCTCTCTCAGAATGTGGTTATGCGAAAAACAAAGGAAAGGAAAATGTTAAATGTAAAGAGTGGAATAAAAGTAAAATTAAGAAGAATGTAAATAAAAAAAAAATGTTTTTCATTTTTATTTATGTTTATCAAAAATGCGACGACACGAATTACACACCATTAAGAACTTCACATGTGTATGATACACATTCAACAAATGAGATGAACGAATAAATAAAAAGTAATGATTTCTTGTGAATTTGATGAATGATGATCGCATTGATATTAATTGGAATTTCAATTGAATAAGAGTAAGGTGGCGACGGTTTATGTTTAAATTCTATTCCACATGACCCATTTGGAAAGAGAAAGTTGTGAAACAAATATAAAGGAAATTGTTTGTCGAAAGTGTTGTTTTTTCTTTTTTTTTAGAAATTGAGAACGCCCGAAAGAGACGTTAAAAAAACACTTGAGTGCTTTCAAGGTGTTTGTTTCTACATAACAAATTATCACAATGTTGCAGGAGAACTTTATCTCTCATAATCGTTAACTTTTACTTTTTGAAACACAAAAGGTGGAGTTTAAATTTGAATTAAGTCATTGCTCATGATAAAATGGTCTTCGTAGAGGTTCAGAAACCAAAGTGTTTGGGAAAATCAAAAAGTATTTCTTGCTGAAGAATTCTTATCAATTACTTAACTTGAAATATAAAACTAGACCAATACCATATGCTTCCAGGTTACAAAATGGGTTATTGAGTGGATATATTGTTATCAGCTACATGTAAAAACCAAATTGAAAAAGTGTACTGAAAGTACACGCCATTTGTTAATGAAGATGTTAATGAAATTCCATATTACTAAACGTTGTTTCAAACAAAATGAAAAAAAAGCGTCCTTTCGTTCAACATTTGCACGTGAATGTGAATGAGAGGAATGTGATATGAGAAATGATGAAAAGGTTAGTATAAGTAGATGAAACACGAACTGATGATTAATGCAACAAATAAACCCAACAAACCCAAAATACAATTTTTTTTTATTATGTTGTTAGACACACATTTACGAGAAGTGTTTTGAGTTAATTTTTCGGAAAACCTTAAAAACTAAGTTAAATACGTTTACGATAAAAAAAAATTATTCAGCAAATTGTGAATTTTGTGTGCACCTTGAATTTACTAATTTATCGTTGAATGGATCTCTGGGTGGGCGTTTCATGATATCGGCTTCGGCTGCTTCATAGGCCAAGGATATGGCGGGCACCTAGATATTGTTTTTTTTTTATTTTAAAGGATTTTTTGTTTGTTTTAGTTTTTTTTTTAAACCAATTAAATTGTTTCCTTAAAATTATGCGTAATCTATATCTTAGCATTACTTTTTCTAAATATACCTGCGTTCAAATTAGTTTTACACATATTTCTATCGAATATTCTAAAACGATGTGGAATTTTCTAGCAAAGTTAAAATAGCTTAATCGATGAATCTGGCTGGTCGATTTTTTTTTATTTATTCTTTGTTCCATACAAGGTATGGTTTACCTTTCGTTTACGAGGTTATCGTAGTCGGGATTTCTGGGTCTTCGCTTCATGATATCAGACTCTGAACCCTCATAGGCCAGCGATATAGCTGGTATCTATCGATCATTACACCAAGAACATTTTTTGTTAACAGAATAACAAAATAATTGTATTAATGCTAAACTTCAAATAGTTCTTGTCGTCCAGATGTTGTCCAAAGTTTATAATAAAATATTCTTTGTCGTCTTACAACAATAAATATAATCAAAGGAAAAGAACTTACCATGTCAGTTCCCAAATCGATGCAAAGAATAGTTACTGTTCCCAGGGGCAATGGGATATCACATAAGATGAATGCCAAGAATGGAGAGATTTCAGGAATGTTCGATGTAAGTGTGTAGGCAATCGATTTCTTCAAGTTGTCGAAAATAAGGCGACCCTCTTCAACACCGGTGACAATTGAGGCGAAGTTGTCATCAAGCAAGATCATGTCGGCAGCCTTTAAAAACAAGTTAAATTTTTAATCTGTTCTATGAAGTAGATTTCGTTTAAAAATTTACCTGTTTGGACACATCAGAACCAGCGATACCCATAGCAACACCGATATCGGCCTTCTTCAAAGCTGGCGAATCATTTACACCATCACCAGTTACAGCAACAATAGCACCCATTCGTTGACAACCTTCAACAATAATCAACTTCTGTTGGGGTGAGGTTCGGGCGAACACAATTTCAGTGTGATATCTTAAAATTTCGTCCAATTGATCATTAGAAACTTCTCGTAACTCAGCACCGTGGACAACAGCGGCCTTAGCTTCACGTGGATTGACTTCAGCAACAGGGATATTCAAACGCTGGGCAATATCTTCAACAGTTTCGTTTCCTTCGGAAATGATGCCCACACTCTTGGCAATAGCTTTGGCGGTAATTGGGTGATCACCAGTAACCATAATGACTTTAATACCAGCTGAACGGCATTTAGCAACGGCGTCAGGAACAGCAGCACGAGGAGGATCAATCATAGACATAAGACCAACAAATCGGAGGTTATCGATGGGGAAGTTCACTTCGTCGGTATTGAATTTGTATCCAGTAGGGTATTTGTCAGATGGCAGCATAAAATCGCAGAATCCCAAGACACGTTCACCCAAACCGCCCAATTCCAAATAAGCATTATTAAAAGCTTCTTTCATTTCTTCATCCAAAACCTTCTCCTTGCCGTTGATGAAAATGCTTGAGCAACGTTCCAAAATTCTTTCTGGAGCACCCTTCATCACCAAAAGATAACGTGGATCACTGGGATCTTCAGTTTCATGAATAGACACTTGATATTTGTTTGTTGAGTTGAATGGCAGTTCAGCAATCTTCTTGTTCCTCTTGCGAATGTTCATCACGTCGCCCAAAGCCAATTCCATACACTTCAATAGAGCTGCCTCAGAAGCATCACCACTGACTTCCTTCTTCAAAATTGGGACACCATCTTGACCTCCCTTGAATTCAGCACGGTTGCACAGAGTCGCAATGCGGGACAATGCCTTGAAGCCAGGGCTAGTTCTATCATACTGCACACCAGATTGATCCTCAGTGGTATCGGCTTCAATGATCTGATTATCGAACCACATGTGAGCGACGGTCATACGATTTTGAGTCAGAGTTCCGGTCTTATCTGAGCAAATGGTCGAAGTTGAGCCCAGAGTTTCCACAGCTTCAAGATTCTTAACCAAGCAATTCTTCGATGCCATACGCTTGGCAGTTAAGGTCAAGCACACTGTTACAGTGGCGAGCAGACCTTCAGGTACGTTAGCTACAATGATACCAATCAAGAAAATCACAGCGTCCAACCAATGGTAACCCAAGATAAAGGCAATAACGAAGAATGTTACACCCAAGAACACGGCGACACCGGTGATCAAATGAATGAAATGATGGATTTCCTTAGCAATTGGAGTCTCTCCAGTGTCCAAACCAGAAGCCAAACCAGCAATACGACCCATGACAGTGTGATCACCACAGCTGATGACAACACCCTTAGCAGTACCTTCCACAGCGTTGGTAGAGAAGAAAGCCAAGTTTTTGGTTTCCAAGGGATTCTCATGTGTGAATTCGGGTCCTCGCGATTGTGGTTCAGATTCACCAGTCAACGATGAGTTGTCAACCTTAAAGTTACGCGCCTCAATGATGCGAATATCGGCGGGAATACGATCACCAAACTTCACTTCGACTACATCGCCCAATACTAGATCCTCAGCACGCAGAGTTAGTTTTTCGCCTTCACGAATCACAGTAGCAAATTGCGGCACCATGTTCTTGAAAGATTCCATAATTTTGGAACTTTTCGATTCCTAAAATGAGAGATTACTTAATAAGCGTCTGATATGAAAGTGACTTTATTGATCTTACCTGATAGTATGAGAAAATGCCAGTAACTATAACTACAGCAGCAAGTACAATACCCAAAAACAAGTTATCATCGGATGGCTCTTCGCTCGTACTTGCTTGAATTGAATAGGCAATGAAACAAAGAATGGCACCAATCCACAACAGTAAGGCGAAACCGCCAAACAAATTTTTACAGAACTTCACCCATTCGGGTGTTTGTTTTGGCGGTGTTAAAGCGTTTGGTCCATCCCGTTCGAGATTTTCCTTGGCCTTAGCGTGGCTGAGACCCTATGGAACAAAAAAAAAAACATTATATACAAATTTATTTAAAATTTCTGCCCTAAACCAGTAACAACGCAAAACAAATTTTGTTTACATTCCAAAACAAACCTGATAACTGGATTAAACAACACAGTAGGACGTCTTTTTTTTATACATCCAGAATATCATATTTTAAACAACAATCAAGATCAAATTGTTGAACTTCAGCTGTTTAAGCCATACAATGTTATTCTCCAATAAAATGTTTACTCTTTCATGTTGAAAAAAAAATCCGCACATTCTATTAAATGGTAGCATTAACAAGTAAGATGAATAATAAACATTTTAAAATCATTTCGGAATTTATATCTGATGACACACTACTATTTTACGGCCAAACGAGTACATACACCAGCCATAGGTGCTAAACATTATTTACCCAACAATTAACAGATCTTGTTCGTTGCGAAGTTCAAAAAGA
Source organism: Orthonevra nobilis (assembly GCA_963555765.1). NCBI lineage: Eukaryota > Metazoa > Arthropoda > Insecta > Diptera > Syrphidae > Orthonevra > Orthonevra nobilis. Next base: position 4,855,433 of record OY743225.1, on the reverse strand, counting down.
ATTAAACAAAATATTTGAGTAAGAATAGTAGCTTTTTTTTATAACAAAAAAAAAAGAGTGATAAGTCGAGTTGAACATTTAAGACTCTCGGGTTTAGATATCGAAATGATTTGTTGTCGGAGAATCAAATTGGATCAAATGATTATAGTCCGACGAATTAGTAGAACCTAATAAAGGGAATCCAAAAGGGGACGTAAGAATTATGTTCTTATGTTAGCAGTTAATCGATTAGACAAACTGTTAAAGGAACACGAATGAGACCTTCATTCATGAATAAGAGTCATTAAAAAAATGAAGATGAAAATATTTTTCCAGGAGAAAGGAAAGGAAACGATCACTTATAAATAAACAAAATACGTACGGTTGAAACAGAATATTCATCAGTTAATGAGAAATGAAGATATGTCGTGGAGACCAGCATCTTAATCTTTTGGATAACAGCGATGCACAATAAAAATTTGTTCCTCACTGTTCATTGGACAAAGGAACAGATTAATTGAAATCGTTTTAATTTTATATTTTAAAATGAATGAATTCATATTGAGGATGTAACGAGTTATGTTGTATTGTAAGAGTCCTGTTTTCCTCTTGTTAAATGTGCAAGGCAACGTGTTTTAATTAGTTCCTTTCCTATGATGAAAATCAAGAGCACTGCACAGAATAAGCCACTGCAACTAAAAGCAAGGGGTTTCAATTTCAACTTAGTCTAAAGATCATTTCAGATAAGTTGTATAATATTTTTATTGAGTGGAGCACTTAACTACGAGGCAAGAATAAGCTTTATTTGACGAATCGAAATGATCCACTGTGTCATAAGCCTATGAGGAATTTAGGACCTATGCAAGAGAACCAGCGGCAGGAATTGGGGCAAGCGACCGTATGAATTACATTGGTCCTAAATAACGTAGGTGCGTGTCTTTAATTACCCACGGCTCCATTGCATGGTGGATAGCAGCGTAATAGGCCAGCTATGCCCAAAAGCTGAATAAATCACAAAAGACTAGCTTGTCTATCTGAAAAGCACTGTAACAAAGAGTGTGATTCGACAGAGAGTATTTTACACTCAGATATTTCAGTACGATGGTGATAAACGCGAGGACTGATTGTGCGATCCCTTCTTACAGCTCTGCCACAATGTTCTCCTCGTTTGTCTCCAGTAGAAAGGATTGCGAATCAAGCTTATTAACCGCAGCATGGAACACAAATCGTCATCGATGGATAAAAGATGGAAGGGACTTGTGCTGGAGTCTTCTGTAATACGTTGCACATCAATAACTCCTACAGACTTCCAAAGGAATGTAGTGTCACTCTGAAATCTTCGCCATAGAAAGAGCTGCTTCGACAGTAAGAGTAAATATCTTTGTCAACAGCCAAGCGGCAATAAAAGCATTTAAGAAGGATACCAATTCTTCTAAATGATCTGGACGAGCGCCACAAGGTTACCATCATGTGGGTTCCTGTCCAAAATACTATAGACGGTAACCACACTTAGCATTGTGTGAGCTAAATAAACAAATAGACATAGTGACTCGAAAACGTAGGGAAAAATGTCTCATATCTCGTAGTCTATGACCAGAACTAAACACAAAGAGAATCAAATTCTTTCTTGTCTTCAACAAGAAAGTTTTACGCATCCTGATAGGACATTGCGCAATAGACAACTTCGGTTCACGGGGAACAGAATGCACAGTGAACTGGGAGCACACGCAAAGGTACCACTCAAGGACCAAATGAGTTTCATTTGGAGCACCAAATGGTTTTACTTGAAACAAAGTTCCAATAGTTTGCGATGGGGAATCATAATGAACCTTTTAGACCCCCGTGGTTACTTCCAACTTAAAGAAGTTCCTCCCCTTCATCACATTTACTTAGCTGCGGAAGATAGCAACGAGAGTGATGTAAATCAGAAGAGATTTTCTATAAAAAAAAAAATTATTAACAAGAAGAATATTAAACTTTATTTGCTTATTAAATGCCTGCAAATGCCAGCACATTGGGCAAGGAAAAAGATAATGCAAACAAAAAAAAAAATGCAATACGAGCCAAGATAAGTAATTTTACGAGTTGAAAACGGAGGGAATAAAAAACGCTGCCTTTGTTTTTTGAAATAGTCTAAGAATAAACCTGCTACCACGTGAACTATAATATATAAGACAAGAATCAAATGTTGTTATACTAAGATCATACACGTGTGTTTGTTTTCATTAGTGCCATTCATTTGAAAAGAAAGCTAAATTAAAAAAAGCTCGATTTTTTGTAATCATCTCTGCAATAAGTTTCAACAGCATGTGTATTATCACTTCAGTACAAAAAAAAAGAAACAAATATTCCATCACTTACTCAGATAAGAAATGACGTATAAAAAAAACGTTTTACGGACAATTCGATCGAAAGTAAATAAATTTATTTCTCAGACAAGGTAATTGTGTTAATAAAAAATGCTGCTCAGAAAAAAAGTAAAAAAAATACCATGCGGGTTTGATCAGCTATATCTCTTAAATACTAAATACGTATCACCAAAAAAATCATGGCCAACAGTCAATAATCTTTTTCATTAGCAATCAACTTGATGTATTATCGGCCGGTTAATCAGCTCTTATTTACGCTGGTTTTGTAGCACATGCTTTCGCATTTTGTGACTTTTATCTTAATGAACGTAGTAATATGAGGGTTACTTTTTTTTGAAACCAGGTGAACTTATCAAACAAGTGAGTGGCTCGATCTGCACATGAAACATACGAGTATATGTTTGAAAGTGCCGAAACGTCGTTCTTAACTCAAAACGATTTTTTTTATATGGTAACGCATTGCATATACAGTTGTGTTCAAAATAATAGGAGTGCTACGTTGAAATTCTTTTAGGCCCTTCCTTGACCGTTTTTTTGGCGTTGACTGAAAAATAATCTAAGGATACTCAACAAGCACATCAAACACAAGTGATACACTCAGCACCTCTTGCTTGTTAAAGGATGTAACTCAATGAAGTGACTGCATACGGAAAAGTTTTGTTCATAATAATAGGAGTGTTTTCGAAAACGAAAATAAATTTAAGACTACTGTTTAAGAAAATAAATAGATTTTGTTGTTAGAACAATATTTAAACAGGGTTGTCTTCTTTCTTCTTTCAGTAAGTTAAGAAAAACAGGAACTTATATGTAAACTTCGTCAAATGGGAAAGTCTTTCCAGGTACTTCAAAAAACTTCAAAATTAAAATATATTGAAAAGCCGGAAACACGAGGGTGGAAGCGTAAAACCTCCAACGCTGATGACGGATTAATAGTGAAGTTTTCGAAAAACTATGAAAGGGCATCATCTAAAGTCATACAGGATAAGCTGCAGCTTCCTGTTAGCTGTTACCATTCGCAGAAGGTTTCTAGAAAATAATTAACATGCCAGAAGCCCGCGCAAGGTCCCAAAATCGCGAAGCTCGAATCAAATTTACCAAAAACCATACCGATTGGCCTTCGACAAAATGGTGCAACATACTTTGGACGGACGAAAGTAAAATTGTCCTATTTGGTGGAACTGGTTCCTGGCAATAAGACCGACGTTCGCCCAACTCGGAGTTTTTGCCACACTAAAAACCGTTAAGCATGGGGGTGTGAAAGTCATAGTTTGGGCTTGCTTTTCTTATTACGGAGTGGGGCCTATACATCAGATAGATGGTATTAAGGATCGAAACGTCTATGTGAAAATTCTAGAAGAAGTCATCTTACCATATGCCGAGTACGAAATGACGCTAAATTGGTTGTTCCAGCAAGATAACGACCCAAAACACACCAGTAGTGGTTTCGGGTCAAAGGTAAAGAGGTTGTAGAGAGGCCTCCACAGTTTCCCGACTTTAACTTGTAGTCGGATTTTAAAAAATATGTTGCTGAAGTCAAACCTAAAAATAATCAACAACTTTGGAGGGTCGTTCAGAAAGCTTGGCATAAGATAACTCCAAGTCGTTGCCAGAACCGTCGAAGTCTTTAAGACAGCAATTACAAATATTGCATGTGTAATTACATTTTGTATGCATTTTCAATTGAATAATGTTTTACGAATTCAAATTTCAGATGTGGTTATTGCACTTATATCTTTTTCTGAGAACACTTAATTGCGGTTTAATTTTTATTGAGAAATGTGACAAAAACGAACTCATACAAAAAAGCTGAAGCATGTTAGTCATAACTCGATAGCTCGCAAGGCGCTTGGATCTTTAATTAACTCTGAAAATATGCTTGACTGTGTCTGGTAAGGGCATGAAATGCTAATCTAATCACTTTTAATTAAAAATAAATCTCTATAATTATTTGTTAGCACTCGGGGATTTAAGACCAATGAGATTGATTAAAAAACAAAATGATGAAACAGAGTGCAAGCTATTAGCACTCATTAAATAAGCTTAACTTTTTAATATACTTTCGGTGACCAGGTGGTGTTTAAAGAATTTCAAAAGTGTTCAAAATACGGTGATATCTCCATGCATGTTTCCACGCGGTTAAATATATTATAATTAGAGATTCCTATTGGTTCTGATTGATGCTTCTATTTTCATAACCCAAAACCGCATGGACTACGTCAATACATATGGTTGTATTTATAGTGCCGTTTGCCAAAATTAACATCTTGGAAAAACAAAAATAATAGATCATTTAAAACAGAAAACGTCGAGACAGAAAACTATTAACCCACTGATCATCGGTCGAGTCTCCATTGAATAAGGTGGAATATCGGCCGGATTTCGGAAATAGATTTCGAGTTTGTCTGTCGGAGAATATGAAATCACTTTCGAATGCTCTTCACAACAAATAACAGTCTACTCAAAGTTGATGTTGAATGCAGAGAGACGACTCCTGACTCATGATCAACTGAACTGATTGAAGTCGGATTTTAAAAAGTGTGTGCGTGTCAGTAGGTCAGGTCCGACATATGATTCCGAGGAATAGTATAATCAATTTTTCCTCCCGAGCTTCTTTGGAGGCATGGAGTCGGCAATAAATTTTGGGAAAAAAAAGTTGGTTAAAAACGCTTTAACGATCACGGGTTGAGGCGTTCGATTTGAACGCACTGGAAAAGGTTATTTGTTAAATTCCTTATTGCGTTCATCCATTCATACTGAGTAAGGAATTATGATTCAGATAAAAGATTAGATAGACCTATCCTAAGTACTTGCTTTTTAATAGGGTTTCCTTGAAGATTGGTTTTGCTTATTTTCAAAAAGTGAAACAACAGCAAAGGCCAGGATGAGATCAATATTCAAAAAGCTTAAATTTTCCACAGTGTTGGTTTGGTGTTACAAGGCGAAATAAGAGAATAATAGATCCAGGCAGAATTCTGCTTCAGTAAACCGAGTTAGATTACATCAGATAAACTATCAACGAGCTAGGCTGAAAAAACATGGGACTATTGTTTGAGTACATGGTTAAGAATATAATCCGTAGATCGATAATAATTGATTTTTGCTTCGACGTCGAAGCGTTAGATAAGTTGTCTACATAAGATTTCTTTGTAAATGTGACAGAACCTATGCAACTGCACTCATTGGAAATAGTTCTTATTACACCATAATCCAGTCTTTACATAAAAAAAATATTTGAAGCTCAGCTAGACCAAGTGACCTTGTGTTTACCAAAAGGCAGTATTGAGAAGCGAAATCCCAGTCCAATTTGTTATCCTTGTAAGAGTAAATATACCCCTGCGCAAACAGCTCGACTGAGTGATGGGCGGTCGGTCGAGTTCGCGATAAGCTGCACAATAACATTTTCGGTACGGGTTACAATAGTGTTCACGATGTTCTGGTTTGTCATTGTCATTGGAATTTGAATTTGCATGCGAACGGTCATTACCTCAAGACCGAAGACAGGCGTCTCTGGAGCCGGTTTCATTGCCTTCTCATGAAGTATTAAAAGTTTTCACGTATTGTCGTTTTATTTTTTGAAAGATACATTCAGCAGGAATATAGATATCTCCAGGGGATATGTTTTGAATAGTAAAAACGGAAATAAATTTATTTCCTCAAACACCGGTCTGAATATTTAGAGCCAATTATTGCGGGTTGAGGGTATTGCTCTCCTCTTGAAGACAACTTTTTGCCACTTGCACCTGATCTCTTAAACACTCATAGGCCGTCATTTGCAGCATTGGATATTATAATGTCTGATTGCTTATTATTTGATTAGTTTTCTTAGGATTTTACTTCAGCAATATTGTTTTATTACTCTGGTACAGCTTCCAATCGTGTCGGTAACAAACCACAACGCAAATTTGCGACTTAAAAATTTGTTTGTTGTTCATTACTGAGACTGATATGCATCTTCTCAGTAACATCAACGAAATCTTTTTGTATGTTTCTCGAGGAAAAATGAAAAACTCGAACTGATCTAACAATAATTTTCGAAATTTTATAACCACAATGCATCATGAATATTTCCGATCAAAATATATAAAATTGTTTTATAATTAGTAACGCACATGACTATGAAGTGTTTGTTTTCATTTGACGTGATCATTTAAGAAAACCTCTCGAACGAGTGTTTCTTTATTATCAGTTCTCATTCTAAAATACAGGCGAGTTCCAAAGCGTAAAAAAAACGCATCATTACTTTATCTGCGCCGTGATTCATTCAGATGATATTATTGCAATGCTTGATTCTTGATTATTAGAAGAGTTTAATAGATGTCAACAAACAATATCATTGCAAAATATCCAAGCTAACCGAAGGGTATACAATTTTTTGTGAATATCCTTAATTTCACCAGTCAATTGAATAAAATTTGTTTATGTTTTGTCACTCTTGATCCAAACAATTTTCCATGAAAGTGGCGATCAAAAACGTTTAATTTTTCAACTTTAATTTAACTTTCGCGTTTTGTTAAATCTTCCGACATCTAAATTTTCGGCTTAATCAGACATTATTTTAGTTAAGTGCTTCGTCCAGTTGAGATTTACTTTAAACAGCCGTAGAAAATTTATTTTGGGCCTCTCCATTCATATCCTTGCCAAATTTGAAGTAATACAAGAATACGCAAAAATCATTGCAACTTTTGTGGGTTTTTTATTATCAATTTGCTGTCGTTTTTTAAAGAATATTCCAAAAAAATTTTGCTCATCAAGTTGAAATAGGGTCCCATATTTGCAACCTGTTTTTCTTCAATAAACCACGTCAAGAAACAAATAAATGCATTTCATTTTTTCAATAAAATATGCATTTATTGGCGTGATTAATTTACTTAAGATATGAGTTCATCGCCTTTAGTCAGTTTTGAAATCCAGTTATCAGGGGTTTTGGTTGAAAATTTAAATATACATCTTTATTGTTATTAAAAAAACTTACATTTTCCGGGTGTGTCTGAAATCGTTGATACAGTTCCTCCGGTGAGATTTTATGATAATCAATATCTAACTCCTGTTTCAAGTCATCCAAGTTCTCCTTCTTGGCCGGTCCTCCCTTTTTAGGTGGCATCTTGCGTTTTGACTATAAATTTTGTTTATGGTAAAAGAAAGAAAAACATTTTTATCAAATTAGGTTAAACTTGCCAATAGGCCAATTTGAAGACACCTTCATGCAAAACTCATAGTAAATTCCATTGACTTTCGCTTGTAAACTGCGAAAAAGCCAAATAAATTCTTGACTTGTTATCTTATCTTGCTCATCTCGGACTGAATCGTGATGAGTTTTACATTCGGGTGAAATTTCTTTTTACTTAAAATGTTAATACCTCAACCATTCAATGCCATTTGATTATTATTCTAGGAACACAATCACAATGTACGTTCATAAGTTTTACAATAAGGAACGTCTCTCATTCGACACAATATATTATGTGAAAGTTTTTTTTTTTTTTTTTTGTAACGTGATAACTTTTATCGGAGAGCATTCTATGAAAATCGATTTGAAAATTAAGTGAAATTAAACTTATTTGGTATGCTTCTATGTAAACTAGGAACTCAGAGGAAATTGGCCAAGCATGGATAAACATAAACAAACTAAAAAAAAACTAAATATTGACAATCAAATATTCCAATATACGTTTTTCGTTTGTCTTAGGGCTTTTAAAAAAAAAGGATTATCTATCAGCCTCATCACTTCATACGGATTCGATTCGGACTCAAAAGACCAAATATATTTTAATTAATTTCGACGAAACAGACGTTCAACATCTTGAAATATGCTTTGTACGTGATCTACTAGTACTATGGACAGATCTCAGGATCGAAGGGAAAATCATTGCACGCATTGATTTTATGAGAAACCTGCAAATACAAAATTACTTCATTCAAGGAATACTTGATGTCAAAAAGAATCAAGAATTGTCTTAGGGGTTTCTTCTTCCCCAAAGAACACTTATTGGGATTGAGGATAGGGAGATGCGTCCTTAAAACTATTCCTGGCCTTTTGTTTGGTTTGTCTGGTGATAAAGAATGAACCTGTGCTTTATTTGCATGATTTAAGTGTTAAGATTTTTCGCTAAAAATGCTTTGCGAATCAATTAATTGTATTGATTTAAACCTTGTAGAAGCGGCATTAATCGAAAACATAGAAGAAGTAAGTTAAAATTATTCGGTAAAATACTTTTTCTGATTCGCTTTGGAGACAACAGAAAATGTTGAGATGGAGTCAACTTTATCAAGACAAAGGCTCGATATTTTGAAAGTTTAAGGTTTTGTGACAGGATTATCCACTTAACGCCGATGGTATATAATTTTCAAGGATAACAACGCATGACTTAAGGCTTTTCAACTCTGTTAAGTGAGCTTTGCTTGCTGATTGCTCAGAGAAAAACCAATTGAGTATAAACGGCAATCGAGCCTGAGATTGGAAGACTTGCTATTCTTCATAATTTGTTCACACCAGTTTCTTAGAGACTGCTTCAGTAATGGTTAGTCACCAGACAACTGCCCATAGTAACGAAGTATTCCATAACAAAAATTTGAATAAAAAAATATCGATTTTTTTTTTCTAAAATTAAACTTACCATTCTAAGAAAAGAAAAAAAAAACAAGAAATTAAGCGTTTGCTATTCATAATTGGTTCAATATTGCTTATAATGTTTTAATGTACGTTTTTCTTTTTACGTTTCATACAGGGTGGCCCGTTGGCGATTTTATGTTTTGAAATGGTTCCTCGAAAGCATTTGATACCCACGGCACTTCGGAGCATCAACAATCGCTAAAAACATTCAGGTGGCCGAAAGTCGTTTGCGTAAAAGTTCACCCCTGTCAGGTTAGAAGAGAGCGGTCGCTTTGGCATTCTCGATTGGAATTGCTCTGAAATTCTCAACAAAAACAAATTTCATCCTTTGAAAAATTATTTTGGCGGAATGTCGAATTGTAAATTGCGCCTTTTGCAGCAATGAAGCTTATTTCGGCCTGAAAAGCCGTTGAAAACGTTATCGGCGATACACACACGTGGTTTCAACGAGATGGAGGACTCCGCGTACCGCCAGATTCACCTTGTGTCCCGAAAGACGATAACCCGTTTCCAACTATTTTCGAAACTTAATGGACGATACAATATTCAGATTCGTGTTAATGGACCACCCTGTACATACAGTAATATGCGAAAATTTAATTTAAATTATCACGTTATCACAGAAATCTTTAAGGTGCAAGAGGGACTTTAACTTATTTATTATAACTTACCAAATACGCTTTAGGCTTATGAGTTACTTTACCTTTTTGTTAACATATTCGTAAGCATCTCGTTAGTTAATAAATAAAACATTTAACAAAAATAAATAAATGTTTAAACGAAACTATCAAAACAATGCGTAAAATAAATAGAGGAATATCTGGCGATTTTACATTTTATGATAAATGGAGTTTCGAATTTGCATGGCAACACATTCAAATGTTTTATTATAAATTTGCTTCTTTCGTTTTTTTGTTGAATAAAATTCAGCCCATTCAGAAAGTAGGATAATTGTTTGTATTAAAAATTTGATTCGTTGTTAATTTTTGCGACCTCGTCGTCGTATTTAAGAGTGTGCGATAGCTTCTTCGCGACTCTTTCGAGTGTCGTTTCATTTTTGTCTGCGACTATTATTAGAACTCAAACAACAACATTGAACCGAAAATACGTCAAAAAAAAAAAAAGAAAATTCAACGTGAGTTTGCAACAGAGCGGCAAAACTATTTTCAAAATATCTCAATGTTTTTATTCGCTAATATATACAAATGAAGCTATGAAATTGTTCAAACTTGATTGGCATAGATTCGCAAAGCTCAGGAAAGAATAAACAAAAAAAAATTAATGTTTTCTTTTTCACCTGACTGGCTGCAATGCTGGGCTGCTATTTTCCTAACAAAGTTGAATGGACTGTTTTTTGATTTTTAATTCAGGTTCTACAGAGACTCTTTGAAAGTAAATTGAACGAACGCAAGATCTATGATTTGTGATATTGAAATAGCTTTCGAAGAATTCATGACAGATTCTAGCGACAAAGTTTGGTTTATTTTTTGTGGATATTTATGAACTCTGGACGAACTGAAGATTTTTAATTATTGAATGAAAATAAAATAATTTCGAACGTGTATATTGAAAAAAAACAATCCCACGTGGAAGAAACTTCAGGGTTGCAATCAGTCGAGTCATTGACTTTTCATATAAACGCAAAGTTTTTCAATTTTCTATATTTTTTTTTGTTTTCGTCTTGGAATCTGTGCATTTTGGCAAGCAATCCGAAAAGCTCGTAGCATGTTAGGCCAATTCATTTTTTTTTCTGTCTGACACGTTTTCGTTGTAAGCAAATTTTCAATTTTCTACAAAACAAACCGGTAGCGTATGAATTCGACTGATAAGCCATCGAACGTTCACTCCAACTTAGTTAATGCAATCTTGTTTTTTTTTATATTATTTATGTGAAAATTTAGTGTGATAAGCATACAACAACATATATGAATAACATAAACAACAAAAAAGTGTGATATTGAAACATTACCTTATATTGACCGTCCGCTGTGATATTATCATCTTCAGTTGGAATGACTGTGGCGACTCTATAAGAGTCAGCTCTCCCATGCTAATGTGAGATATGAATGAAAGAAAAAAAAAACAATAACAAAATAACATAACAAACACAACAAAAAAAAAGAACAAACAATCATAACAATAACAAAACAATTAAAACAAAATCATAACAACAAACACGACACAGCAACAATAATTAAAAAAAAAAACATGAAAACTTCAATACAAAAACAAAGAGTTTCATCATTGATTTCATAAGCCAAAAACTAAAAAAAAAAAACAAATCACAAGGGATGGACAATTATTGTTGTATAGACAAATATTTAGCTCTGTGGGGGTAGCGATATTATTTCCTAAACAAAAAAACGATCGAGATTGCATAAGATGGTACTGAAGCATTGGAACATGACACAACTGCCTTTTTGTTTTTAAAATAAAATTTAAGCCCAAAGTTTTCAATACCTTCGCAGTTTATTTCCTGATCAAAGCAAAATTTAGTTTGAGCGTTTTTTGGCGAGACAAATATTTGAAAGCACTAATTAACGCGGGATGAATGGGGAAAACAAGACGGACGGACGTCAAGAACTTTGAATAGTCTTAGGAATGATGTATTGGCTGTCAGCTATCCGTCGTTAGCAGTCATTTCCATATAATATTTTGCTTGGCTTAAATGGAGAACTCAGAACTCTCGTCGTCTTTTATGATGGCAGTATTTTTGAGACCCATCATATGTCAGCTAATCGAGCGATGAACACTGTTTTTTATGCTCGAAAATGGTAATGAGTGGAAAAAGTCCCTTCGAATGAATTAGAGAGGTTCAATTTAAGCCAGTTTCTTTTTTCAAAACAAAAGTAATGATTTTCGATCATTAAAATATATGGGGGTTAAATCAAAAGTAATGATAATCGTATATTATAAATCTGGCTTAGATGCCCACTAGTTTCGAGTAAAAAAAAATGCATTCATTCGAATATTGACGATGTATATAAGCACATGCAAACTCTCCAAGAACAAATCCTGAGAACTATAGAGTTGAAGTAGAAAAATTTTTGATGCGATTGTTAATCAAGCCCCCATTGATTCTGAGACGAAACAACAGTCTATGAGATCTGGAAAAAAACATCTTCATTGATATCGTCGCAAGTTCGACAAAATAGGTAATGGCATTCGTATTTAGGATTTTCTGTAAAAAAAAAATTAGACATTTTTGAAGACTCCAATTAAAAGATTGAGCGATGCGGATTGCTGTGCAGCACCCAAAGCCGAAGTTGCGATTATAGCCCTTACAGAAGCAGGTTTTAAGAGCTGGTCCCCAGCGACTTCTTTATTTCTTCCCAACTTAAAGAGGAGCTCAGAATTAAGAAACGTAAGGTTCAAAAATCCAAGAGTGATTGTTGAATATTGTGGACAGTATTTTATTGTCCACAATAATATACTGTACAAAAATTACTGTGGCCATTATAAATAAAACCGCAATGTACTGGTAAAGAACTTGGTTATTATATTAACTCTCAGATTAGATGCTTATAAGGTTTTTCGTTATCTGTGAAGGAACAAATGATGATTAAATAAGAGCAACGTTCGAAGGGCTTTAAACTAAAACTGTATATGCTCTTCGATAGTCAAACCAAATAGCATACTCTCTGGTAAAAATGTTCTAGAGGAGGATTAGATGTTGGCTGATTGTTGCCTCAATGTATTAGCCAAAGGATAATCAAATAAATCGTTTAAGTCATGGTCGTTTTTGCCAATCTTGTCGATTATGTTTGAAAAAAAAAAAACCAATTCTCGAAGAAAAGTGTCTTGTCTATGACCAGCAATTTAGTTTCAGAATCAAACAAACCAGGCTTACAGAATAGTCAACATCTTAGTCTTGTATAAAGGCCTGATATACCAGGTGTGGCGAAATTGTGGCAAATATAAGAATGATTAAAGTTCGTTGGAGTTCCACAAGGATATGTTCTCGGCCCAATAAAGAAATTTATTTGTAGTACCAAATTTTCGTGGAGGTGCTTTTATTGATTGAATCTCACTCTACTGTGAGGGTACTCTGCCTATCTTCATATAGTCTATGAATACTTTCAGTTAGATACGTTCAAAAAAAAAAAAAAACATACAGCCTCTTAGGAAATAGAACCTCATACAAACTAGCTTCTGATTGGGTTGCCGGCTATTTAGGTGTTACATAAAAAAGATGTGTTTTACCGATAACGACTAAAAGCCTTCACAGTGAATGGGCCACTTTATCAGAATTAGGTTCAATAAAAATATGGCTAATCATTTTGACCATGACAAAAGACTAGAGTTTCAATGAACACAGTACCCTGTACCGAGTTTGTCAAATAAATTTATTTTTAATGAAAAACCGTCTTTCGCGTTATGATCTTATATGATTGACACTGAAAACAGCCACAGGAATAGTATGATTTTTATTTGTGCCCCCTAAAAATATAATGGAATCGTGGTAAACAACTCGTTTTATGGTGTATTAAGGCACTCGTAAAATGTGCTAACCAAAAATAACCCAATAGCTTGGGCAACACATACTTTAAGACTAGTCAGCACACTAGCTACCGAAAGGTTAACTTTTAAGTCATAAAATGTTTTATTTGCTTCCTTATAAGCCTAACGTGAACAACACATCCGACAAAACTGTTTTTGCATTAAATTCCTTTCTGTCTCAAGCAAGTTTTCTTCTTCCTCAAAGTTCCAACAGAAAGTGCAATAGACCATCAATGCTGAAATGCGTAAGGTATTGTTCAACAAGGACATAGTTTCTGACTGCGCTTAATTGTTCCTGACAATTTGAATAAAGAGAACAATGATTGAACGATATCGTAGATAGTAATTAAATCCGAAATGGAAGGTCTTACACAAGCGTACGATAGTTTATCAAAATAATAATAAGTTGTATTTTTGTATCCGTTCTGTTACGATTCATTCAGCTGAAGTATTAGTATTTTGAAGTGATACAACTGCTGCCGGAAAGAAGTCGAGGAGCTTGTGACATTATAAACAACAACAGCTAATTGCCCGATTAACGAGAATTGAAGGTAATCGAGCTCGTGATCAGAGTCAATCGCTACTGCTCGATTTGCCTTATAATTATAAGGTGGAGTGCTGTAATTAAGTATTTGTTTTTTAAAAGAGATAAACGAGCTTTGGGGGTTGCTTGTTACAATTAAGATACTTCAACTAATTGAAGCAAAAAGCAGAGCTAATAGACCATGGCTTATATAAGTGGATTGGGCTTTGGGTTTTTGAGCAACTTTTAAGCGGATTGGGCTTTGGGCTTTTGAATGCATCCTGTATGTGAGGTCCTTTGACAGTCTGAGACAGGATAGCTGATTTCTTATGGTCAGAAAGTGAGAATTTGGTCTAGGTTATGCTATGGTTCTAGCTGAGCCTGACAATCGATTGGATAATTGTGTAGTCAGTCGTTTTGTTAACGCTGTTTTGTCGTGACAGAGCTGCGATTTCAAGTAGTTGGCTTTTATTTTTAGCCTTTTTTGAGGAAACAAACAGAAGGCCCACTCACGAACGATATTCATTTAATTCCGGATTGGACGCCAATCGATTTGTAAAATTTGTTCTGCTCTGAAAGAACGAAACAAATGTTATTGGTAAGATTAGGGCTCAGAAGATTTCCCTTCTGCTTCAAAAAAAGATCCCTGAATCAAGGACCCTCTTGACAGATAAATAGAATTATGGTGCACTCTGTTGTATTGCCTTTTAATTTCCAATTTTCAACGATGAATAAGAAGTTAAAAAAGAAGTATCCAATAAAATGGTATGGTCGGCTTATCCACCCCATTTAAATGGCAAATACAAATCGAAGCAATGAATATTTGCCTCGTGAAAATAAAACACAGTCAATATCCCTGTGCCACATACGTGCGTGACATTGTAAGATGCATTTTAAAAATTAAGATGCAATATAAATACGTAAATAATGATACGAAAAGAGTGCACATCATAATTTTTTTAACGCTGAATGCCAAGAAATTAAAGTGCCGACAAATATATAGGTGAACGCGTTTTTTTTTCACTTGTTCCCTCTCACATCGTCGTGTGGTGGTACGCCTGTTTTTCATTTTCCTTTTTATTTAATTTTTTTTCCAATTGAACACGCCACATACAGTATTGTGTACTCATTTCCTAACCTTAGCGCGCAAGCAAAAAGGAAATTCCTCCTTCCAACATTTTGTATTGATTTTTCTTTTTGTTTTTAATTTTTCCTTTTTTTTTTGCAGCCTAAATTTAGAACACTTATTAGAGGGACAACACGACAGCGTTATAGTTATGAACCGAGCGCAGGTTCTCATCGTCATCATCATCATCATCATCATCATGGGCGTGTGTAAAAATGTCAAGTGTACATGTTATGCAACATCACTCTCTTAAACATACAAACTAAAGCAAAAAAAAAAATATATATATAAATATATCATGTCCAATGGAAATTAAACAACAAATTTAAAATGGAAAATTATGAGCAAGGCTGGGTTTAAAATGTTCGCATATTTGGCAATCAAACCTGATCGATGTTGGAACCATGACTAGATTGTAAAAGGTTTTGTTTTTTTTTTTAAATCAATTTTCTTACTTATTTCAATTTACTGTTGATATAATAGAATTGGAATTGGTAGGAGTAACTATCGATTTAATATTGGCGAATAAGAGCACGAATTGATTTTTGGTTTTCGCTTGGCTTTTGGTCTCCTCTATACAACCTGTATATACATAAGGAAGGAAAACACACACTTTAACACATTCAAATGAAAAAATTAAGTACATATGTAGTTTAAAAATCTATCAAAATTTAACTAAAACTAAATTCAATAAGTATTAAAAAAAGTGCAATTCGATGTAAGCTCAAGACTCAGTCGGTCTTGATTTTCGCAGTCAATGTCGATATAAAATAGGTACTCAATTTAATTGTATTGATAGATTAAATAAGTTGGGGGCTCAACACATCAATTAAAGTCACTCTCTGTGTGCGCTTGGACTATTTAAAAATTCTATTCATGACCCCCCTAATAATATGAATGAAATATGCGACAACAGCGACGATGGCCATTCCCAATGTAAAAACAAGTGTGCTGCGCTCAATGATGCGAAACAAGTGTAGTAGTCAGTTAAATAGTTTAGTTTAGTTTTTTTTATAGCTTGTGTGGGCAGGCAGATTGCAAAATTAGCAAAATAAAAGGACAAGTTCTCACTTCCTCTCTAATTACAAGAGTATAGCGTTCGAAGTACCCGTCCACCCGGTGTAACTATTAACTGGGGTGGCAAATCAATTTAGCAAAACACAATGTGGTGCCCGAAACTACTACTTGAGGTTCACAATCAATCTCCATGCAAATTGTTCACCCACTAACCAGTCATACTAGCTCTATTTGTATACATACTATTTGCTGACCATGATTTTCATGGTTCAGCAGTTGAGTTTTGTATCTCACACAGCTTTTCTGATTTGGACTTTCGAGGTATATGTACATATGTGTGACATTTTGACAAATTCACAATCACATTGAACTTGGAATCGGAAACTTACAATAAAAGATGAGAAAGCATTTAAACCAGTTGCAACCGGACAAAGTACAGTGCACGACTGGTTGTGACTGCTTTTTCAGAGCGGATAGTGCACTTTTTTTTTCCCTGACGTCATCTTCAACTTTGGAACCCATGTGTATACACATTCGTAGAGAGTTCCCCCATAGTCATGCTGCATTTGAATGCAAACAAACAAAACACCTTGTGTGACGGAAAGTTTCATTAACAAGAAACGAACAAAAAAAAAAAAAAATCAAATCGTTAAGTCGTGGAATATTTTTTTTTATTATTATTTTGTTTTTTCTCCTTCTTTCTTGGAATATATTTGTAAATACAGACGACTGATCACAGGTAATCTCCGTGATCAGGTGGTTTAAACTGGTTTCAAACCGGCAATACTAGGAAATGTATAGAGATACAATTAATGTATCAATGACTCTAGGAATCCCCGCATGGCTTTTGACGTCGGTAGTTTATTTTTTCATGTATTTTGTAGGCTAACCACACAAGTCAGTATCATGCGCAAAGGATGTTCGGGTATACCATCTTTGACTTGGTATGAAAAATAGAAAATATATAAGATCAATTTATTTGGAATCCAATTTTTGTAAATTGAGACTACTCAAACTTTATACCATTTAAACAGGTCGACGAATATGACAACCCTCGGAAAAAAAAAAAAAAAAAAAACAGCAAACCCCCTATTCGCCTGCCGCACCTACTTTTTTTTTGTCAGGATGATCGAATGTGAAAAAAGAATCTGATAAATACCGCCCCTCTTCAACAGAATATTGATTTTTTTTATATTCTTTATTTTTTTTTTTCAAAACCTTGTCTTTGCATAGAAGTTTTCATATTTCATATCTTTGAACTTAGAAACGTATAAAACATGAAAATATGTGTATTTAATGTTTTTGTTTTGTGGCAAACCCAACCTACCTGGTTACTCATATTCCAATCTGTATTTTTCGAAATTTTCTACTCTTAACTTCTGACTTTAAAAAAAAAGAAAGAGGCTTTAGTTTTTTCTATAGAAATAGAAACAAGAAAAAATTAAATCCACACTTCATTCAGTGTGACTTTGGGAAAATTGTAAGGATTCGAATAGTTGTGTTCAAATAACTATTGAAGGGAAGGTATTACGCAACCTGTGCATTTTTGATTTTTCAAATATACATAGGAATTGCAATACTGAACGGGAAAAGGAATACATAGATGTCTGTTGAGCTTTGTGTGTATCTACTTGTAATAAATAGGTACCACCTAATAATTTTTTATTCTCATTTATTCATAAATGTACAGTCTTTTTAATATAAATATTGATTTAAAAAAAAAAAACCAAATTGTCTTGAAAATTATTTTCATTTTCTTTTTTTCCACTTGAAGTAATCCACGCAAAACGTTGTGGTAGATCCTTGTTTTTTTTCTTTGTTTTGTGTTTTAAATAAAATTTAATCACAGCACATTTATGTATTTTTCTCCTTTATTTAATTTTTTTTTTCTTAAATCGTTCACTTCACAATGTTGATTGCATTCAGAAAGAATACAAAAAAAAAAAATTATTAAAAAAAAAACAAACAACATCAAATGGCATGAATATCAGAAAAAAAAGATATTTTACATTTTTTTTAAAAAACAAAATGTCAATTAAGGATACCTTTTAATACTACTTTGCACTATTACACAATAAGTTCACAGAGAAGAATAATTTTTTTCTATATTAGAGGGGCTAAACCACCCCTTTAGCTTCACGGAAATGCGGAATTCTTATTTAGTTTGGTTGCGTTTCGATTCTTTTTTTTTGTGTAAAAATATTTCTCTAAAATAGAAATGTGAAAAGTATTTAAGTTTTTTTTTATTCTCTCTCAAGCTCTTTTAAGAAAGAGTAGTAGAAAAGAATTATTTTGATTTTTCTTTTTATATATAAATTCACTGAAATTAAACTAACCGTATCAACGACCACAACGCGCGACCTTTTCACTTCGGGATCAGCGCTCGACTGACTGAAGTTCTAGATGTTAGCTCGTACAAGCTTTTCGCCGTGAAATTTCAAAGAAAACTTTTTAAGAAATTTTCCACCACCACAGCAAAATGGGGGGAACGTAAAAGCAACACGAAAACAAAAAAAAAAAATATAAGAGTGGAAATAAATAAATTGATTGCTCTGGTTTTTGTGTGACAAACTGACAAACACAAGTTGGCAGCGAAAAAGAGACAGGATACCTAACAAGAGTAGACAACCGGTATTGGAGGCGCTGATAACACATATTCTTGTATCCCCTGGCCCCAATGTACCATGCGTACTGCCAGTGAGCTTTTTGTCAATAGGGGGTGAGAATTTTCATACACTGTAGTGGGATGTTGTATAACACATCTAAATGAAGCGAATTTGCAAAAAAGCTTCTTTTAAAACGAAGACTGTATCCACCATACATTTGTGGTGGGGCTAGGGTATCTTTTAATCGAAAAAAAATCAACTGATTGCACTGGCATATTTATTTATGTATTTTTTTTTCTTGTTTCTTTTACAAGAGAACAAAATAAAGCTTTTATTTTCCTATCTATTGTCATGTTTTCCACGAAGGTTGTAATTGTTGTTAATGAAGTGTTTTTTTTTGTTTATTTTTTTTTTTTTTTGGAAACCTCGTCTTTGAGTTTATATTATAAAATGCGGTTGCGCTGTAAAAGTGACGTCACAATGCGTCATAATTGGCAATGGTAAAAGTTTAGTTTATTTTTTTTTTTTTTTTTTACAAAAATAGCATTAATGTAACGACGAACGGTGAAAACTTTCGAAGCCTTTACTACCTCAATCCGAGCAGAGACCATCAATAATCATAAATTTTTTGTCAAAACGGATACATTAATGGTGGATTTCACGTGTCTTCGATTGATGGTCCTTCGGTTGAGATACATTACCGCGAGAGAGAGGAAGAGTGTTGACCAGGGAAAAAGAGCATAGCGCATGTTCGTTAATTTCAAGAAAAATAAGTAGGGCATAGTTTTATGTATTTTCAACGGGTGAAAAGCAAAGCTTTCGCTCATTCCTGCTATATTGCCAGTAACTTAATAAAAAAAATAAAAAACATAAATTTTTCCATGACATAATTTTCCATAATTTTGTTCATCAAAATTAACTTGAGAAATAATTTAATTAATCTTTTTCAAGTTGCATTAAAAAAATGTCTTCGGCCTTTCGACCCCGTTACATAATTAGTACGTGATTTGCGCATACCATCCACCCCGAAGTTAAAAGCTTTTAAGGGGAAAAAAAAAGCAAACTTCCAACATAATTTAGAATATCCAAAGGAGACTTAACCTATATTTTCCATGACTTCTGTACATGTGTATGTGTGTATTGGCATTTAACAAAGGATAACTACACAAATATGAAAAACCCTGATTGGAAATGTCACAAAAAAAAAAACAACTAAAGATATCCTTCGGGTAAGCATATGTACGAGTCGACAAAAAGGACATGTATTGCAAATACTATGATATATGCTTATGTCTCTTTTTTGGCAAGGATAACGCGAAAGGATTACGTAAAACATGGGCCGGCATTATCCTTATATAATACATTCATGGAAAATTCAAGAGAGACAGGAGTGCTGAACTCTCTTGGGGCATGTATTCGTTTTGCATTTCCATATTTATCGATCTAGGACTCTCAAAAGAGGACAAGAACAAAAATAAAAATACATGAAAAAAAAAGTCTCCAAAAAGTCTGGTCTATGAGCAGGACTGATGTTAATTGAGTTGCATAATGTGTACGCGTTTCAGTGTTTAAGTTATGATTGTTTTGCAAGGTAGTTACCGACAAATGATTTCCCGAGCAAAGCAAACATATATGTAACAGGAAAACGTGAGGTGAACGATATCAGAAGCTAACAAAATAATGTTTGTATAGGTCATGCGAAAATTTATCGATTATTTCCATTCTTTAAGGCTTTGGCAGGCGTGGGTATGTAGTTTTTTTCGAAATACAAATCTACGCGAACCCATCGAACTAAAAAATAAGGGTTAAAATGAGGTAATTTGTAGCGGATTTATTGTCCGCGATTCAAAGGAATCCTAAGGCGTTATTTAAATTTGTTTCTTTTTCTTTACCAAATAAGTTACGGGCGGAAATAATGAACTTTTCCTTACTTGGCTGGTACTGAACGAGTTGATTAAATTTAGAGTGGACAATCGCAACCTTAAAAATTTTAATGCATGCAACTATAAGCATGTCTTTCCAATGTTTCCTCATTTACATTGCACATCCAAGATGCAAATTTTTTTCTCAAAAGGAAAAAAAACATTTTCTACTCGCGAAGGAAGCTCTTTTGCCTACAATAAACGCAAGGTCAAATGGTTCAAATGGAAATCAAAGCTACATAGACAATATATATGAGAGCATTCGTTGGGGATAGTTACACCATGGTTAACATGATTCACTTCCTCAAATACTAATGTACTGTCAATGTTGTTCCCAAAGTTGAAAAATCAATAAAGACAGAGGTTCAACTTGAGACGGTCACCCTGTGAAGGTTTATTTTTCCGCATTTTTTTGGGGAGCTAAATAAACATATAACTGCAATCTTTTCGCCATATACATATGTCTATATAAATATACATGATATTATCACTCATTGCCGAATTACACGACAACTAATATGTCGTCATTTTAACTACCACATTTTTTTTTTATGCACGGAAAGGCAGATTAATCTAATATTAAGAGAATTCATTTGAAGATGGGGTGAGATAAATCGTTATGGACTATTTCCATTTCCAAAATTTTTACAATCACACTTTTATGGTGTACAGAGTTGTCAAAAATATTTGTAGCAAAATTCGATAGCAACTATATCTATATCTTGCAAAACAAAAAACATTTTCAATATACCCTTTCTTTGTTCAAACTTTGTGGAAAAGGATTCATTAATCTTTATGAAAATGGAAATAGACTCAACAACAGGATTTGTTTTTTGTAAGTCTAAAAGCTTAGTTAACTGGGAATTGAGTCAGGTTGTTATTGTTGAGCCGTTAAAGCTTTATCTTAGTTATAAATCTAATTTTAAGTCATGACTGTTAATATTTTAGACGATAGTTAAGAACATCTTAAAAAAAAGTACATTTACTTTTCACAGTTCTAACGGCGGTGGGCATCCACTTTGAAATTTTGTGTTTCAAATTTAAAATACAATTTTAAAAAACGTGGTTAAAAGCGCTTCAAGATGATATCCGACACGATTATAAAATAAAAAATTGCGTCCGACAATCCCTTAAGGGGGTATTCTAGTCTAGAAATCTAAAAAAAAAAAATCGATTTTTTTATATTTTCAAAGTTTAACTATTCAAGAATATATCTACAGGAGGATTTTTCAAAATTCAAATTATTTTCGGAGATCTCGGAATTGTGCTGACCCGGCATCCAAACTGGTTCGGACGGAACTAGAACAAAAGACATTAAGGATTCCGTCTTCCTGAATCCATATTTCTCAGTAAAACCTTTTGTCCTTTGTATATATTAGGTGCGTTTTGTTTTTAGACTATATAGGCTTAGAAAAAGGACGAATAAAAGAACGATTATCGCGGCTTAATATTTTGTCAATGTGAATATGGCAGCAGGGAGCATAATCACATATTGAGTTGAGATGACACTTCAGTGTCATCTTTTCATGAACATAAACATATATCGTGCGTATCCGCTTGAAAATTCGTTTCAGAAGTTATCTTCATTGCTTGAGAGACCAGTAATAAATGTTCAACAGTCCACATGTCTAAAACAAGCGCAAGAAATGCTTGCGTTTGTATCCAATTCTTCAGGTTCCAGTAGCGATTCAGGGGAATCTGAAACTTAGTTGGAGAACCACCCGAAATGTGTAGATTTTGTTGGCACAATTGGCTCATTTAATGACCACGACTTCATGTCTCACATGCAGTTACATCGTTAAAGCATGAACTGACTAAAAGGTATTTATTTCTCCATTTCTTATTGTTAGTTAGATTGTTAGTTTTTTTATTAACATTTTTAAATTTAGATTTATTTTAAGAATTTACTTCTTTCCATGCTTAGCTGCTAACAATTCCCTCAATCCAATGCGTATACTCTCAAAATTCCACAGAATTTCCAACAGACAGAGGCCGGCTTGTCATATTTGATATTTATCGATAACATTTTCGATAACATATGTCGGAGAGTAGTTTGACAGCACTGGTTTTATAACCGCTTAACTCATAGCGTTCGATAACTATACGGGCTAAACGAATTCTATATAGGCTTAGTTGTTATTGTATTTTACATGGAAAGCTCCTAGCCTGTATCGCCTTAAAAGAAAACACACCTATTGTAATACAAGAACCCAAGGTGACTTGTATCTTTTATATTTAGTGTTCACTTGCGTCCAGTTGCTAACAGTCTAATTTTAACCTTCAAATCACGTAGACGTACATATGTGCTGGGAGTGAAATAAAAATATTCTAAAATATTTTTTTTATTTGAAAATGGATAAAAAATCCTCGGCGCAAAGGATTACGCGTCCAGATCGACAAACAAAAAGGCGATTTCACGGCAATAGACTCGATGTTAAGGTTCAGAAACTCAAAATAATAATGAGTCTCTAAACTCTTTGATTTGGACTTTCGATCCAAGACATATTCATTCCGGACCTAAGAAGATTGAGATAGCGATATTTATTGCTGTTTGTATTTTAAATGAAGGTTTCATTCCTATTTTAAAAATGATGGGTCATATGGGAATGAAAATTGGCTCATTCATTTGCTGTGAAACGAGACAACGCCCGGATTGACCGCATAAACACATCAAAAAAGACCAGAACTGCTCGATATGAAGAGAGAAACGCGGTAAATAGTTTTTTTCGAAGTCGCAGAAGGTCCGATGTATGAAGCAGGAATGGCAGATTGAAAAAATTTAAGTCTACAATATCATTTCATGACTTAGACGGCGAAAAACTTTACGTGAAACTTTAAACGCGTGTTTCTCGAAATTGTGTTTTTCAAAAGAATAGCCACGATTTCTCAGGTTCTACTGGACTGATTTATTATTATAAGGGTAATAATCATGAAACGTCACAGAGAAAATCGTCTGAAACAGACAGACACAATGACGAAAAATTTATTCAATAAGGGTTCCTTTTGAGGCATGGAATCTTTAAAAACAGAAATCAAAAAATTGTTTTCAGCACAAACTGGCTTAGTCATCAAGGTCATTGATATTATTTTTCTGGTTAGGCTGTACAACAAATTCCTTAACCGATCAATATTTGAACAATATTGTCATGAATATTGAGAGAGACAAAGCAGTGCATCACGACATGAGTAAATTGCCCGGATATTTCACTTATGACAGATCTTTTGAGATTGGTATCCATACCTTTGCCATCTCCGTCAGATTTCGTATCATTATCTTTATTTTTTAAAGATCAAGTTGTCGGAAAAGTGATGACGTTTGCTTTTCGAAGATACTCCGCTATAGATGAATGACTTGTCTTAATGTGAAAAACTTGCTTGCGCACTTGTTACAAAAGGGTTAAGTCTTCATAACGTCACCTTTAATAGCTCTGAATCACTTTGTGAATGCAAGAAGTCCAAATAAAACCAAGTCTTTACACCAGGACTTCGTATCTTCGGAAAGCACAGAAACTCCAAAAAGATACGAGTACCCGCCACCTTCTTACCGATTTTTAGGCAGCTAGTTAGCCGCTAAACACCCCTACGAAGCTCATCCGGTTATGAAATTTTTTTAGGCGTATAATAATGAATAAAACACCATCAAACAAAATAAAGTTGATTCTGTCAACAGGAAAAGATCTATTTTCGAATACGATAGAACGTTAAAA
This sequence comes from Orthonevra nobilis, assembly GCA_963555765.1. Lineage (NCBI taxonomy): Eukaryota > Metazoa > Arthropoda > Insecta > Diptera > Syrphidae > Orthonevra > Orthonevra nobilis. Next base: position 4,831,074 of record OY743225.1, on the reverse strand, counting down.
TGAACAAATATAACGTCAAGATTCCCAAGGACTTTGTCTACCTTCGATCCGCAAACCAGTTATAAAAAGCCGGCCACGCAGATAAGTATGAAACAAAGAATAGCTTTTGTACGCCAATATTTCTTTGAGATAAGAAAACAATTGATTGGTTCAAATCGTCCTGAAGGTGCAACGACTCAGGTTGCTAGAACATGCAGAGCGTATTGGACACCAAAGCTCCGGCTCGAAAACTCATCTTCTTAGAAAACGAGGTAAAGAAAAGCTTGCACTTCAGCCAATTTAGTATAACCAAGTGGAGGCAGCAAACTGAAAAGACTAGTTACTTATCCAACTCGTGATTTAAGTAAGCTTTAATCTTATACAAAAAAAACTAAAAAGCATAGGCTAAATCATTTGCATGCATAAATTTGAATTTTCAAAAAACGTACTTTCGAAATAGACTTTTTAATTGTTTCCTCGTTATTATTATCGCGATGTTTAATAACTCAAAGAATACTTTTTGTTTACATATTTGTGGAAAGTTGATGGAATTAACCAGTGAGTCATTTAAGCATGAGAAATTCTTGTTATCAATAAACGCAAATAAAACACATTCAACTGCTGTAATTATTACATCGTTTCGATGACCTACATTGATACATCGATTTAAACAGGAGTTACCCCGCAAAAAAAAGAATTCTATCGATGATACTGATATAAATGTTTTCAACACCGTCTGTTGCCTATAACCAACAAAACACTTGACTCAAGGAAATAGCTTAAGATAAAGAAGAAAAATCTCAACGCAAATAGCTAGTCTAATAAAGATTGATAAGGCAGCTAAAAGACACACATAGGTACACCGCCACTAGATAAACATATTATTAATATTTTTTGCAACTAGTCTGAACTGCTTGCATGGGACCCTAACGACTGATGTAACCGGTTTAAGCTAAGGCAGGGTAATTTAGATATATAATTTGAAATAAATTATACACCGCATTTTTACAACACAAAAATCATTTGTCTAAATGAGAATGATTTAATTGAAGTGTTTTGATTTTGTAGATAACATTGCAATTAAATCCCTTCTTGACCGGCTAACCTGGATTCCGATATCATTTTCTTCTTCGATTATTATGCTATCTTCAATGGTAACATTGATGTCTTGAAAGTACTCGCACAATTGTTTCTAAATAAATAGAAACCTTGTAAGATCTTGAAGCACACTAAATTTACATTTCAGAGGTTAAAAAAAAACACGCCGGGTAGTAAATAGTGGCGAATCCAGCCGTTTTGTTTTTCTACGATAGCGGAGTGCGAACGCCTTGCTTAGCTTTAATTCATGCCATTTAAAATTTTTTTGAAATTCAGGGGTCTTTTTCGTGCAGATAAAAATTGTCGGAATGTGCGATGCGTTAGAAGAAGTCTTCATTAGAAAAAAAAAAAAGTTTAAGAATTGACTCGTTTGAAACCGATGTTAACTAAAAGGATACTAGGATACTACAATTCAATGCTCAGAATGATGAGACACGCGCTTAAGTTAACACCCTAACCAAATTTCAAGAGCAAAACAGTAACAAGCCCTGATAAACAAAAAAGGGAATACGATTTGAGTTTGATCTTTGAGTATTAGTGAAGAAAACCACTCAATATTTCAGAGGGAGTGTGTTCACAAGCCAAAATTATGCGGTCCTAGCAGATAGACTCATTTCATGCTAAAGGGTTTTTCAACAGGGACGCTATAAAAGTAGAGCGCCAGGGACAGCAAACGACGCCATATTTCTTGCCGCTGTTTTGACATTTCTCTTCAGTCAGGTTTGCCATTTCATGATGGAAAGATATACGAGCCAACAACGAGTCGAAGTTATTAAAATTTACTACCGAAATACGGAGTCAGTGGCCTCAACGTTAAGAGCGCTACGTCCAATTTATGGTCGTCATAATCGTCCTTGCACATCGATAATTGAGCGTCTAGTGGAAAAATGTGAATCCACAGGCACAGTACAAAATGTTCCCGTGTCAGTGAGACAAAAAAGTGCCCGTAGTGTCGAGAAGCCCCTGAGGCTTCAGTTACAGAAAGCCCAAATGTGTCTCTCACACGTCGTTCTCAAGCGTTGGGCATCTCTGTGACGTCGTTGTGACGAATTTTATGTAAAGATCTTGGCCTACATCCTAACAAGATTAAGTTGACGCAAGAACTGAAGCCGCTTGACCACCAGACGCGTCATATGTTCGTGAATTGGGCTGAGCAACAACTTGAAAATGATTCGGATTTTCATCGAAAAATCATCTTCAGCGATGAGGCTCATTTCTGGCTGAATGGCTCCGTCAATAAACAAAATATGCGGTATTGGTCAGGCAGCAATCTACACGTACTCCATGAGTCATCATTGCATCCCGAAAACATTACGGCCGTACTTCTTCCGCGATGATCAAGACCAGCACGTTACTGTGAATGGGGATCGCTACCGTTCAATGATAACCGAATATTTTTGGCCCCAATTGGATGATATGGACTTGGAGGACATGTGGTTCTAAAAGGAAGGCGCCACAAGCCACACAGCGAATGTCACAATCAATTTATTGGGAACCAAGTTTGGAGAACGTGTTATCTCACGAAATTGTCCAGTCGCTTGGCCGCCTCGGTCGTGCGATGGTCTATGCCAACAAGCCAGCAACGATTGATGAACTTCGTACGAATATCGAACGTAAAATTGCAGCGGTATCGGCCGAGTTATGTTTGAAATCCGTCGAAAATTGGATTCAGCCTCTGGACTTCTGCAAGCGTGCCCGTGATGGCCATGCAAAAGAAATCGAGTTCCATACATAATGGCATCGAACGTACTTTCACAGGAATAAAGAATTTCAATGATATCGAAACCCGTTTCTGTTTTATTTAAAAAAAAAAATTGTAGCGCTCTTATTGAAAAACTCTTTATATCCCGGATACCTATAGCCCTGGAACGCAAAGTACCATCAAAGAGAACATAGCAGTTTGTTTGCCACATCAAACTTAAAAGGTTTTACCCACCCAGTCCTGCGGAAAGATAATTGTTTCTGAAAAACCGGCAAAAAGGCAAGGAATATCTGCCTTATTGATGGGTTTAAGGGCTAAGAGACTTGGGTTAAAGTTAACCAGCACGGAGAGATTCCAGTGCTCAAAGAGTTGTGTCGAACCTCATCCACTGCGTCTTTAACATAAGCACCAAGTTTAAACCGTTTAAGGGCCTTTCACTTTCAATGAAGAAATGCAATGGGGAAAAACAGAAAAGAACCATCCATATCCCCAATGAGAGTTATCTACATCATCATAGCAATACCCTTTTATATTTTGATGCTTCAGGAATGCTCGAAGCAAACGAAATGCAACCACTTTGAAAATTCGCAGAATTACCCCCACTTACAGAGTAGTATAGTGATGCTTGCTTTTAGTTCACATAACCAGGCTCAGTCACCATTTTTCTTTGGGATTTAATAAACTGAGTTCTCGACCTACGATAGTAGTCTGTTATCTAAAATAATGGTTTGTGTATATGATATGCATGTCGAATAAAATACTGTGAATTGAGTGAAAACAAATCAGTCGATATCATTGAACAATTGGAACAAAAATACATCCAAGTTTCAAACCACTACTTTCTTCTTGTCCGTTTGCTAGCTCTATGCATAACTTCTTGAGAAAGAAACAAATTTCACATTGAACCATATCACTCCTAAGTAATCATAGGTCTTGATTGCATCTTGTAGCAGATGACTTTCATCCTTGCATTGAGTTGGTTGCTATAAAACAGTGTCATGGCAAAACCTTTATGTCGCAAAAATGTTGCAAGGTCATGCGTTGAACCAATAGGACTGGTCAAGTGACTTTACTAAATTTTAAATGTCAAATCTATTAAGCTCGCAATCCAAATCAAGGCACAATCCATAAAGTTTTATTTGTAAGAAATCTACTCGTAGATGCCAAAAATAGTTCAACAATAAAAAGTGGTCCGGGTTAAAAATTTCTCTTTAAGGCAGAACAAAAAAAAAAAGATTATGTTAATTGAAAAAATTATCACATATGTATTTATATTTTAATGGAGAAGGTTTACCAATATAATCGGTGCTAATCTAATGCGTGAGCTTCGAATAATTTTTTTTTTTTTAAATATCAGATTGTTACGATTTTTATTGCGATTTTTCGTCTCGACAGTGTTTACCCATCGATAAGGTTTAAATGTGTTTATAAAGCATTTGGAGCACGAGAAACCCATTAGTCTCGAGAATTGTTTGTCCAACTCATTAAAGTGTCTATTTTCGAATTAAATAAACTCCTGGCGTGCAATCTTTACAGAAATGTATATGTATCTATTATGATATCGATTTACGTCAAAACTGAGCAGTGATATCATTCATTATGTAATTAAAGTAGTGCAGAGTTATTTTAAAATTTTAATCGCGGTAGGAAAACGTCATTGACGGTTTTTTTTTTTCGTCTTAGACGAAACCCGCTTATCTTGAATGACAATTTAATACGCGTAACTACTAACGCTGCACTAACGGTGTAGTAGCCGTGAATTTAAATTATTTATGATTTCTATTAATTAACACCAATTGAGACTGAAGGAAGAAATCTTCTGTCTGCGCTGGTAATTATCAGATTCCTTCCATTGACAGAACCTCCGACGACAAAGGCAAAATATACTCGTATATTATCGTTGTGGGAGGCGGCAACTTGGCAAAAGCATTAGGAACATTTTCTAGACGCTAGTTTGTGTTGTAGCTAGACCTTACCTAGCCAAGCTATTACCATTGTCGGCTGTAGTAAGCAAGATCCGCGCACAGCAACACAGCAAAGAGCAAGCAAAACTAGAATAAATTTTAGCCCGGAAAAAACCAATTGTAGTGCGTTTAATTTGCTTTCCCGTATCATTAAGAATTATAATTCACAGTTTCACTTCTCATCTTTCCAAAGCAGTCTTGTACATGTTAGCTGACTTGCTCTTGTATGAAAGAGGTTATGTAATTAAGGCAAGTTCTTAATTGAGGAATGGGGTTGGGAAAAATCGATACTATGGACTGGTCGAGAACATGGCAAACGCACTTGAACGTGGAGATGATGGGTCGTGTAAAGTTGGGAGGTTTAGTAAGGGGCGGCAAGCCAGTACATTTATTTAAATTATATTGTCCCCACATGTTAGATTAAACTAGTGCCTCGTCGTAGGTACACAATCAAGAAGACAATTTGTCTTGATAGCTTGTAAAAGAGAGGAGCACAAAGATTTCAAAGATAATCATTATCATCGTACACAGAGACACGAGATTGCTGGATGGGATGGCTGGCTGACTATCTGACTTACTGGCTGGTTGGTTAGTCGTATGCTTCTTGTCTTTACAATACTTCACTGTCAGTTTTTTTTTTCTCATTGTCCGATTCATTTCAGAATAAGTGAAAGATTCGTGTTTGCGTGGTTTGATTCTTCTTTTTTTTATTGTTCACTCATTTTTATTTTGACACTTCATTGAATTCGCCCATGTTGTTGCGGGTCAAATAGATTTTGTGTTACTGCAGTCGTCAAACAAACATTAATTTCACAATCTATTTAGAGAATTGGGAGATGAAAAAGCTCTTGAAGGCACACTTCATACTACTACCGGGCACGCGAGACAATAGATGCTAATTAACACCATTTTGAGGTGATCAAAAACGCAGAATCTTGCTCTGGGTTTATCAGAATTTGTTTCCTATTTACCTGCTGATCTATCTTTGATTTAGAAATTATGAACGCCCACCAAAGAGTGTAATAGAAGCATGTGAATAGGACGCACAAATCTAAACATATATACTATGTTCGTATATGAGGACGTCTCTTGTATTTGGATGAGCTGCGAAAAAGTTTGCGCGCGCTTGACGCAATCCCCGTCACCGAGTGGTTAGTGGGATTGTTTCTTTTTTTTTGTGCTGCCTTCTTATTGTATTTATTTATTAAATTAGAAACTCTACACAAATTGCTTTTTATCTTCCATTTAACATAGACATGTGGGGATCTTTAATTTTTTTTTTCTTTGCTATACACTGAAAAAAAAAATGAAAACAAGAACAAGAACAGACGCATAACCCTGCTCTCGATTTATTTTTTTTAAAACATTTTAATGGAGATATTTGCAAAGATTTAAGGCCCTCGTTACAGATCTATGCACGATAAAATGGATTGCTGTTTCTAGTTGAGAATCTGAAATTTGAATGTCTACGAGTTAATTAATGCATCCTGTGCGTATTCTTCAGATGATTCATTCGTTTGTGGCCAAAGCCAAAACGAGCAAAAGTAATCATTTCTGTTGAAATATCGCTTTTAGTAAATTGAAACGAAGTAGACATATATTGTTTCCAATTATATAATTAAAAATATGTCCCTCCTGACAGTGTGTACTGAGATGAAGTCAAATAATTTTGCAAAGAAAATGTGTCTGTCCAATGTTTAATTTTGAAACCAAAAAGTTGAAACACGCACATTTCAATGGAATTTAAATTGTGTAAGGTTGTTGTTTTTATTTTTAAGGATTATCACAGGTATTAAATGAAGTTTAGTACTGCAGCTCCTGCAGTACGAATGGAAGGGAAGTTTTGACTGACGTCAGTACAAGGTTTGTAAATTCATCTGAGGACGGAGCACAGAGAGTTAACGACTTTTAAGCTGGTCAAGGTTATCGATATTAGCACCTTCTGCTGTAAATACAAATTTTGACACAATTCAATGTTAAGCTGAATTATATTCTTCACGTACATCATTGTGAAAGTAACGAGATTTTATGCAGAGTGCTTCAAAATGTAATTAATAAGTTCATACTTAAAGTTTAAGTTTCAGTTTATTTAATCACAAGAATTCTTACAATGTAAGATTATACAATCTTATAAATTATGTGGAACGTTAACAACCTTAAGCAAGGTACTAGTTGTATTAATTTAAAATATGGTAATAATAATTAAAATGCATAAATTGAAGAGGCAAACAAAAATTAAAAATATAAAAGAAAAGCAAAAATAAATAAAAGGTTGCTTTAATATTAAATGAAAATAAAATTATGTAAAAGGACTACCGGTTGAAAATGTCGTTATTGCAGACAACTTCTTCTATTACTCTGAGGTGAATTTTGACCATGATAGCTGTCACATCAGAAACTTCATGTCATTGTCTAATTATTTCAGTCTAGGTTATTGGTCATTAGTGAAAACACACAAGTTTTTGTAAAGACGTAAAATGTCTTTCGTGCCATTAAAACAACATTTGCGGCAACTTTTAATATGATTCTTTCATTTAAAGAAAAAAGCAACCGAAGACCATCAAAGCGCAATGGGAATGATCCGAAAGGAAGGACATTGGGTGCCATATGAATTGAAGCCACGAGACGTCGAACGCTGATTTTGCATGTCCGAAATGTCCGCCCAAAAAGAAGTCTTTTTGCATCGAATCGTCACTGGTGATGAAGAATGGGTACATTACGATAATCCAAAACGTCGGGCAACGTATGGATACCCCGGACATGCCTCAACATCGACGGCCGTTCAGAATATTCATGGCCTGAAGGTTATGCTGTGCATTTGGTGGGACCAGAAGGGTGTTGTGTATTACGATCTGCTAAAACCGAATGAAACAATCACAGGCGAGGTCTACCGGCGACAATTGATGCGTTTGAGCCGAGCACTGAAGGAAAAACGGCCGGAAACGGTCGCAAGACAAGATAAAGTTATTTTGCAACATGACAATGCTCGGCCACAAGTTGCAAATGTCGTTAAAACTTACCTTGAAACGCTCAAATGGAATGTCCTACCCCAGACCTTGCGCCATCCGATTACTATCTCTTCCGATCGATGCAACATGGCCTGGCTGACCAGCACTTCCGTCATTTCGATAATGTCAAAAAATGGACCGATTCGTGGATTGCGGCTAAAGCGGTCGAATTTTTCAGAACGGGTATCCATGAATTGCCAGAAAAATGGGAAAAATGTGTGGCTAACGATGGGCAACACTTTGAATATTGAATTTATATCTATTTTTCCTCAATAAAGCATTGATTGAGCATTGAAAAAAACGACATTTTCAACCGGTAGTCCTATTAATTCATTCAAAATGGAATTCATTAAACAATGGATAATCAGCTCAATTCAGAGGCCAAGTGCTCAAAAAGAGATATTTTAAAAGTATTCGTGTTTCCTATTCTCCTAAGGTGGCGGGGCAGAGAGTTCCACTGTCGAGTTATCTGAACAAAAAATTGACGTTCTGAAGCAAGGCAAGGAGTATCTTGGTTGCACTAGCATAAGTGATCGCAACAATTGCAACTTCTGGTACAGATAATCTGGCTGCCGTGTCTGTATGACAGTATGCATGAGGCACAGTGACAAATATTTAAGAAGACTATTAAACGAACATCCGGAAATTTGTTTAGAAAAAGATGAAACATGTTCTAGTCTTTTTAAGTTGTAAACAAAGCTACATTCAGTTTTCTTCTACTCTTAAAGTCGGGATTGCAAAATATTTCACATCCGTATAACAGCACTGGTAACAGAAAAGATTTTACCAGTAGCAACTTAGTACGTAGTCCACCTTAGACCTTACTGACAACATTTTTGACATTGGTATCCCAAGTAAGTGTACTAGTAAAGATCATATCAAGTTTTTTGGCGGTGGCAACCCACTCTATGGGACTATGATTTAAACGGACTCTCTGAAATCCAGAGAAAGAAAGAAAACTGGAGAAGTTGATCCTTTGAGAAAGTTTGCAAATTTGTACAAGGGAAGTGAAATAATAGTCGACAACAGGAACAACAAAGTGACAATGTAAAGAATCAAGTTTTTTAAAGATTTTGCATCTATAAATACTATCCACGAACATCCAAAATGGATTTTCGATGTATAGATAAATGAACACTTATAAATTGTTGATGTATGGCCTCCTTAGTTAATTTCCTGGAAAATAGCTAAAGTTGTTCCAGTTCCAAAAAAAACTTATAGATCCAGCATTGACGGGTATTGGCCGATAGCGCTTCTCTGCTGTGTTTGGAAAGTGCTGGAGTCAATATTGCTGCACCAAATCATATGGAAATTTGCTCGGAGAACGGAATTCTGCCAAACCATCAATATGGTTTCCGGGCGAAACATTCAACCATCCATCCACTGCTGAAGCTGCATCATGATGCCACCCAATGTCTCAATAAGAAGGAAATCTTAGTGGCATGCCTGCTGGACATAGAAAAGGCCTTTGACGGCGTCTGGATTAAGGGCCTCATCTACAAAATGAAGACAATGGGATTTCCTCAGCATATGGAAAAAATCCTCTTTAATTCACTTACAGAAAGATTCTTTTTCGTCCAGATACAGGATCAACTATCAACATTAAGAAGACTTCTCGGAGGAGTTCAACAAGGAGGAAAGGTCTCTCCCATCCTATTCAACATCCTTACAGCGGACCATCCAGCCAACGACGCCCGAACAGAGACGCTCCTCTACGCAGATGACTCCATCACAAACGCTACGTCATTAGACCCGGAAATGGTAGCCGCTAGGGTAGAACTACTACAAGAAATGGGGACTGAGGATTACCAGCAGCAAGACAGAGCTCATTTGCTTCCGACCAGCGACCACAGCAACAAAGTAGGAAAGCTTTGGCGACGAGATGCCACGACACGAGAATAACGCTGCCAGACGGAAAGGAGATTGCTCCACAACTCAAAACGAAGTACCTAGGGATAACCTTCAGCGAGCGATTCCAGTTTCGGCAACACGCTGAAAAGACTATTCAGAAAGCCAATTTCGGCCTGCATCTTGTGCACACACTCCTAAAAAGGAGGAGTGGTTTGCATAAAACCACCAAATTACTGGTCTATAAGCAACTTTTAAGACCAGTAATTACTTACGCTTTCCCAATTTGGTTTACGGTGAAAAAATTCAGATCTTGGAAAGGAAAATCCTCAGATCGTGCACTGGACTCTGGAGAAATCTCAACACGCTGAAATACTTCAGCAACATAACGCTGTACGAAAGTGCAGGGATCACACCAATCAAGGAATACATGCTGCAGCTGTCAAGAAAAACCATCGAAGGGTTAGCAAGCCACTCTAACGAAGAGATCAGGATCATCAGCAGACAAGAAATTGAGCCAGCCCACAGGTACCTCAGCACACGGACAATCATCGATGAACAATTTCAAGAGATCATCGACTGAAACTCATTCTACACGAAAGCCAACAAGAACTTCTACAGAGGTTAATACCCTGTATAATATTTTAATTATTTTTCGTTTTTAAAGCAACTCCCTCAGAGGATTTCCATAATGTTTGGAAAATTGGATATAAAATCAGTTTTTTTTTACAATTTTTGTTAAGAAAATTTAGTATTATATAAAATCACAACTGTCATTCGTTGGACCCTTATTGTTGAGCCAAAAATATATAAATTGTAGTTATAAGTCTTGTTTTAAGTCAATCTTAATCGTAATCGTAAAAATCCTTAGTTAATTCAGTCTTGGACAGACACAAATACAAATCAGTTGTCCCCATTTTGCGAACGGAAGCCTCAAAAAAAAAAAAAGTAGCTTTAAAATGTTCAACATCAATGCACTTGAATTCAAATCAATGATTCAATGCCAATGCAAATTAATTTTCATTACAATTAAATTGTTCAATGACGATACAAATGACATTTCATTAGCATTGACGGTTGCATTTAACAAATAATGCAGTACATCTGGTCTAAACCACATATACATACAAACTACGCGTCATCTACGTGAATAAGAATTTGTTCGGTGATTTGATTAATTTTAGGTTAACACTCATCGAAAGGCTCTAATTCATTACGCATGACTTTCGTTGACGCGTCTTTATTTTATCTCTAATCACACGGCATCCTAACAATACGAATGAATCATTGGCAAACGTCACATTCAACTGATGAAATTCAAATGTTCTGCCAGACATGCCCATTTTATTTGTAAACAAATATTTTTAAAGTCGGATTGAAGCTGGTAACATTTAGTTTGAAATCAGAATTTTTTGTACAAGGACTCAAAAGCTGACCTTCAATTTTTTTTTCTTAAATCCGATAATCTTTCCTGTGTTTTCGAATGCCGATTAACAAAACCAAAAGTACAAACGATTCAATATTAATTTTAATTGTTTTTTTTTTATTTTTAAAAGTTGATTTCTTGGATATGAACTTGACAACAAATAAAATACTTTTTCGCGGTTTGCTGAAGGCTGCGAAGCGACCGACGGCTGTTGATAAATGCAAACGTGGTGGGCCTCTTACGCATGACGAAATTCCCTGTCTCGAGTATGTTCAACATGCCTGAGTGGAATGTATTTTTAGGAATACTAAGTAAACGAATGAAATTATTTGAATTTTATCCCAAGGCGAGATGGTAGGTGACCTAGCGATAGCGGGTTATTGTTTACCTCTGCGATTGCCAATTGTTTAATATTATACGTGTGTACGGCAGAGAGACTGAAGCTTTCAATCATAATAGCCATAGAGGATCGCTTCACTCTTTGCGTATGAAAACAGGTGTTTACACACAATATGATAACTTTTAAAGTGGCATCAAAAAGCTGTCTCAAGTTGGTTTGCATAACGTGTTAGAAAGACGGATATTGACTAATTTAATTAGATCTTTGTTGGCATTATATATATATCAAAGATTTCAGATTTACAACTTACTGGTTGGCAAATGTCAACGTTTGGATGATTTTGCGTCCTACTAACTAAACTGTTGACAGCTTCATTATTTGAATCTTAACATATTTGCTGACTGACAGAGGCTGGACTTGAGTCTGTGGATGGATGATTGAGTATCTCAACTTCTGCCTGAATTGAATCTCTTATCTGCTGCCTGTGTTCATTGTTTTTAAATGATACCTGGCTTGAGTCGGCGTACAGACTCTCCGAGCCTACTTTAAATGATAGTTTTGTACCTGTCTGAGTAGAGCCCTTCCAATGCTGACTCAGTCAAGTATCTCGGCGATTTGAGTTGAGTTTCTCAACAGCTGTCTGAGTTTGCCTGAGTTAAATCTCTTAACGCGGCCTAAGTTTACTAAAGGGTGATTTTTTAGCTATTATCTTTTTGGCAACACTGGTTTAAACAGCTGACGCACGTTTCGTGTTTTGTTTCACTGTCAAACATCTTCAGTTTGGTCTATAATTTAACCATGAATCGTCTTACAAATTAACAACGTTTGCAAATTATTGAATTTTAATATCAAAATGCGTGCTCTGTTAAGAAAGTTCATCGCGCGCTTCTTCCATTTTATGGTCAGTTTAATCGACCCACTGAAGCGGCTATTCGGGCTATTGTGACTAAATTTCGCACCAAATTTACATTGTTGGGCATTAAACCACCAACACGCTTACGTAGAGTGCGAACTGAAGAAAATATCGCAGCAGTATCGGCCAGTGTTAATGATGACCATCAATTATCGATTAGTCGCCGTTTGCAGCAATTGGGCCTCTGTTACTCAACAACGTGGAAAATTTTGCGGAAGGATTTAGGTGTGATGCCTTTCAAAATACAGCTGGTGCAAGAATTGAAGCCGAACGACCTACCGCAACGTAAAATTTTTGGTGAATGGGCTCTTGAAAGTTGGCCGAAGATGCACTTTTTTACCGCAAAATTGTGTTCAGCGACGAAGCTCATTTTTGGCTCAATGGGTGCGTAAATAAGCAGAATTGTCGATTTTGGAGTGAATATCAGCCAGAAGCATTGCAAGAGCTACATACCAATGCATCCAGAAAAAGTCACAGTTTGGTGTGGTTTATGGGCTGATGGCATCATTGGACCGTACTTCTTCAAAGATGATGCGAATCGTAACGTAACTGTGAATGGTGAGCGCTACCGTGAGATGATATCCAACTTTTTTTTGCCCAAAATGCAAGAGCTTGACTTGCATGACATGTGGTTTCAACAAGACGGTGCCACATGCCACACAGCACGCGCAACAATGAACTTATTGAGAGGCGAGTTCGGTGAACATTTTATTTCACGTTCGGGACCGGTCAATTGGCCGCCTAGATCGTGCGATTTAACGCCTTTAGACTATTTTTTGTGGGGCTATGTTAAAGCTCATGTCTATACAGACAAGCCCGCTTCAATTGACGCATTGGAAGACAACATTGAAGCATTTTTTCGTGAGATAGAAAGAGTATGCCACAATTGGACTAAACGGATGGACCATTTGAGGCGCAGTCAAGGTCAACATTTTCTGAAATAATCTTCAAACATTAAATTATATGGACCTTACTATCGTTTCAAATAAAGATTTCATGCATTTTTCTGAATTTTATGTTTCATTTTTTTTAAAACTTTCCTATAACTGTCTGAGTTGAGTGTCTCAATCTTTGCCTGAGTTGAATCTCTTAACGCGGCCTAAGATTACTAGTTTCTCAACGACTTCTAGATTTGAGTTTTTCAACGGTTGCCTGAGTTAAGTCTTTCGAAGTTCAGAGTCCTCGAGTATGCTTGAATTGTGTTTCCAAACTGCTGTCGGCTTTGATTTTTCAAAAGCCTATCTGAGTAATTTTTTTTTTTTTTTTGGCCCTATGCCGGCCAAAGTTAACTTGTTCTTTGTTTTTATTTAATTTTTAAAATTAACAGCAAGATATGAACTAAGAAAAAATGTATGTAAAAAACTTCTTTACCGGACTTGTTTTTGTATTCTTTTATATAAAACTATCTTAAAATACCTTAAGTACCCTAAAAAAAACAAATATATGCACCTTAAAACTGATGAAATAAATATGGACTAAAGAAATACATACAAACAAAATTTATATAATATTGTTATATATATTCCATCAGCAAATCCCATTTATGCTTAAAGTTAACTTAATCTTAATCTAAATCTATGTAAGCTGGCCAAGGCTTTTCTGAAAGGAAAGAGGAAAACTTTGCCCCGATAGGTAGTTCGTCGTGGAAGGCATTCAACGAGGGAGTTCCCTATAAATTATCTACCAGCCACCAAAATTGCTTGTGCTGTTTTCGTATATCTGCTTTGTCACGGGCCGAATCCGCTCAGCTGAAACGGAGACACTCGTCGGAACCGCGTGCGATGTCTCGATTGTATGGGAGTCGCCGTCTACTTTTGAGCGGTCGAAGTGGAAGATTAGCAGCACCGCCATCTTGCTCTGGATAAGACCTTAAAAATCGAGGTAGAGCAACGCCTCTGGAGGGATAAAACCGTTAAGTCACATACTTTCATGATACAAATCTTTGGGAAATCCTCTCTTAGTTGAGTCTCTCTATAGCTGTTTGTGTCAAATCTTTTTCAAAAGCCTACCTAAGTTATTTTTCTGCTGTCTGAGCTGAATACCTTTCTGACTGATATCGAAATAATGTACTTTACACTTCATTTAATTTAATGGAAATTTGATTCAAATTAGCGACTTTCGCGGACTTAAAAATGTAATTTGAATGCCAGTTTGATGATATTAAATAAATTTATTTTTTTCAATTTACTGAATGCTTACAACCCAGCGATTTTCAACTGATGGTAGGTAGACGATGTCCCGTATTTTACGCCCATCAAAACAAAGAGTGCGATTCGAAAAAAACAAAAGAGAACGTTGCGCGTCATGAAAGCTCATTTTAAGGCCCCCATTAAAAACCAAAGTGGTTTCTTACACAAATATGGATCAAACACTAACAAAACCAAATTTCAGTTTTCGCTTATTTTATTTTTAACCAATTGAAACACTTTTGACGTTCAAATGTGTGTAAAATTAGTCTCCTGGTAACATCCAAACGAACTTTGGCGTCAATGTTTATATTTTTACAAAAAAAAAAAAAAAAAATCAACGTCATTCAGATTCAAAGGAAGTCCAAGTTATAATAAATCATGAGTGTAATAACTCAAAAAATTGTATTGAATCAAAAAAGAAACATTTATTTGGAAATTCCCCACAGTGAAACATTTTTAAATAGAATGCTCCTTTAGACGCGCAGCAGCCGTGTCGCGTCTTATTCTCATCTAGCCAACAAATACAGACAGGTTTACCATTTTATTTGTTTATATATGTATATATGAACATACGTACGTATGTAAACGTCAGCACTCAAGAGCCAGACACCGCAAAACAAATGACGTCAGCAAGATACCAACGAAACATTTCACGCTTGTACAACCAATTAATATACATTTCCAACAAATTGATTAACATTAATAAATTTTTTGATGTATTATTGATAGGCGATAAGACAAGAAGTGAATTTAAGCGCACATGAACGCCTTGAAGCCATGCCAACCATTGTGACACAATTCCTATGTCATAGCCACCCAAGACTCGTAAATCTAGTTCTCAATGACGTCTTAAAATCCTGATATCGGGAGTTTCCTATCGAGATAGTGAGCAGTTCTTTTTTTCGTTTTTCAACGCGTTGATTAAATGTGATTTCAAAAATGATAAGCTGAATTGACCATCACATTTGTTGCCATACAGCATTTTGCATGTGCTCGTTCGTCAATCTACTATTTAGATGGAAATACTTTTCGCTTGGATATGATAATAATCAGTGTACTTCTTCAGGTTCAGTGTGTGACGACAATCAGAGTCATTTTCTCGAGGCGTTCAATTTTCCAATTGTGAACTTTTTCACTTTGGAGCTCTCAAGTCTCGCAACTCGAGCTGTGTTACCAGCCACTCACATTCATTATTATTACGGCAGCATTAGCATCAATATGTGAAATGAAATCAAACCCTGTCGCACGCTACAGATGCGACATGCAGCGAACGCGCTCGACATAAACTAGCTACCTACCATCCGTCATCACTACGCTTAGATCACGAACCAGAGAACGAACGAACCCGATGTGTGTCCAATCTCGGAGCGGTGGCGACAACGGAACGTCCCCGAATGTGGGACAACACAGTGTCGGCAGAGAATTATAAGCAAGGTCGTGAATTTAATATAACATGAATTGAATACAAACAAAAATATATAAATCACAAATAAGCATATGGGACACATGTAGAGGAGAGGACACTACTGTGCTCGGCTCTGGCAGTGTTCAATTATATTGTGGCCGACCTATATTGCAATTTTCTAAAAAGGATGACAGCTGATTAGATATGTCACACATCTCGAAAAAGTAGATCTTAAAAAGATTGATATTTTCGCCATAAAAGAAAAGCAGTGTTGTATTGAAAATATTAAAATATTTCTCTTCTACTATTTCGAAAACGAGGAAAAAAATGTCACCGGGAAATACACATATGCTGTGGGCTCTTTTTGTTCCATGACGATTTTTGTTTTTGCCGCCAATTCGGGTTGGACTTGACAGTTGTCGACAACGATAAAGTTTGTTTGGTGCAAGTTTTGTGCAGAGCCTGTTAACTGTTCAGAGTGTAATAAAGCCTACGTACAATAGAAGAGACGCATGCAGTTAAGCAGGATGTTAATGAATGTTCGTTTACCTCTCATCGATGCCATGCACATAAATATTGAATGTCTTCGTTATGTTTATTAAAAATCCTCAAATTACCATGAAAGAAGACCTCGAATTGGGATTTCTATCTATGAGGGTACTCAAACGAGAAAGTGTACACAGACAAACCAACTATACTTGGATCAAAAAATCATAAATTGAAAAATTGTATGCCAGCTAAGTTATTTTAAAAACATTAACCTGCAGCATAGAAAGCAAGCTGTACTTTGATCAGTAGTATTTTATTTTATTTATTCATAGTAATATTTACATTTACTATTTTTACCTTATGGGGGTATTCTAGTCAAAAAATTTAAAAAAAATCGAGAGGATTTTTAAAAATTCGTATTATTTTCGGAGATATCTGCATTTTGCTGCCGGGTCAGCACTGGTTCGGCCGGACCTTATCGAACAAAAGACATAAAAGACTCTCCGTCTACCTGAATCCATATTTCTCAGTAAAACTTTTAGTCCTCGGTATATATTGTAATACAAGAACCCAAGGTGACTTGTATCTTTTATATTTAGTGTTCACTTACGTCTAACATTCTAACAAATGTGCTGTGAGGGTAAAAGTAAAAATATTGTGAAATATTTTTTCTTAATAAAATGGATAAAAAATCGGCTCCCTTGCGCCGATTACGCGTCCAGATCGACAAACAAAAAGGCAATTTCACGACAATAGACTCGATGTTAAGGTTCAGAAACTGAAAATAATAATGAGTCTCTAAACTCTTTGATTTGGACTCTCGATCTAAAACATATGCATTCCGTACGTAAGATGATATTTTAAATGAAGGCTTCATTCCTATTTTAAAAATTGTGGGAATGAAAATTTGCCCGGAAGCTCATTCATTTGCTGTGAAACGAGACAACGCCCAGATTCACCGCTCCGAGATACGAGCAGCCAACGCATCAAAGGAGGCCAGAACTGCTCGATATGAGGAGAGAAACGCGGAAAATGTTTTTTTCGAAGTCGAAAAGTCGAGGAAGGTCCCACGATCTCTCAGGTTCGACTGGACCGATTTACCTGAAATTTTTAGAGAGGCTTTCTTATAGACTTGTCTATGTCTGGAAAAATCCCCAAATAACTGTTACTTTTTTTTAAATTCGAAACAGTCAAAAAAAGTGGTACAAAAATTTTTGTGTTTTTTTCAGGCAGTCGCCATTTTGTGAAGAAAAAATCTTTCCAACTTTTCCTTAGTTCCAGACATTGCGACATTATTCTAGATTAATAATCTTTTTTTTATATTTTGGTTTCAGATTGCTACGAGGGTTGAAATCGTGGGTTTCAATTTCAACTCCTAATTTTTGAAATTTTCAACTTTTTTTATTTTTTGATTTTTTTCTGTATTCTTGTTATGTTAACAAATCACTAATAAAAAAATGGATGGTAAACATATTAATTGACTTTTTTTATGACACTTCAAAAATTACATGAATTTCATGCCTCCAGACTAGAATACCCACTTATCAGAAAATGCTTATTACTAAAATAGTTAGTCATATTTAATATTAAATTCAAATCCATTTATTTAATATTCAAGTCTATTTATATTTTAAACTTTATATTTATTGGTTAAAAAAGGTTTAAAAGTTACAAAATAATTGTAGTGAATCCCTACAATTATCAGTTGTTTATTTTCAAATGGTTATTATTCAAGAATTCAGATGATAAACTGAAAGATAATCTGAATTCCAATTCAATCTTGGACCAATCTAAGCCACAACTTTTTTGTTCTTCCAAAAATACAGCCGAATTCCTAATTACAATATTATTAGTGTCTCTACAGGATAAAGAATCTACATGAAGTCATAGAGGAGAACTCTCTGAAGCTAATGATGCAAAACACATGAATCCATGCAATATATCTGAGTTAGTTGGTTACGTATGTCGAAGATTAGACCAGCACCTTACAACTTCTGGATAACAAAGCTCTTATTGTTTTTAAATAGAACATTGTTTCCGTGGGTATCCGTAGATCAGTGGTAAGCGTGAGGACCCAGGTGCACATCTGTACTCTCGCGGCGAGCGATTGACAATCCCTCCGATGAATACATCTGGCAACAAGCTTTTGGGTCCGTTCGGAGTCGACAATAATCAGCAGGTCCAACACAAAAAAAAAATAATAAAAAAAACCCCACACACAAATGGTGAAGTAAGGTCCTCGCCCACAAAAGTGCTGTTGGGCTACCAATTTTTTTTTTCTTTATTAGAACTTTGTCTCTCAATAATTCTTCCTTCCTTCAAAAATATCAGTTCTGTTGAATTTTATTATTTAATGAAGTATAAGCAATACTTAAATCATCACCAAATAGGGGTTTGAATGTTATTGTGGTAAGAAGTAATTGAAGTAAATAAGAAACAACAAATCACTTTGAAGTAGAATTCAGAAGTGTTCACTTCATTTTTAAGATGTTAAGCTCTATCTTCAAGATAAGACTTAAGTTGAAAAGGCACTACCGAAAAAAATAATCGCATAATAATTCTAACTGAGGATGAAGAGTCTGAGATATTTAATTAATTTGTTTTTAAGAGTTTATTTAGCCGCCCACTGCTTTTAAATTTGACAAGACTTTCTCAAGTTTGGGATGAGAGTTTGTTTAGATTTTTTTTTTTTGCAATTCATGTTTTATTTTCTTACTTCATATGCCCAATTTTCAAAAAGCAATATGAAGTTCAGTTCGTCAAAATTGATTCTCGATAACTTTTCGGAAGAGTTCTTATTTTTATATATTTGTTAATTAAGTCATGATCACTTGTGAGTCGAAGTGTAGTCAGATATCTTGGTATTTGGCTTGACCAGTGTCTGTACTTAAAAAAAAAATATAGATGCGGCTGTTGCCTGAGCCAAAGTTGCATTTGCCCTAACAAAGAAACTGTCTTATAGCCAGCAACTCGATGCGAGGGTAAGAGTAGTCTGCTGCATGGCCCTCATCCGGCCTATGCTCATCTATGGATGCCCCGTGTGATTTAACGTTTGAGCAAGCTTAATGGAAAAGATTCGGTTGTTTGAAAGGCAATATCTTAGGGCTTGCTTACGCTTATACAGAACTCCAGAATCTGAGTACAGAGTACAGAAAATTCTATCTCAACGAGGTATAAAGCTGACACGAAGGCACGTGACTAGGGCAATGAACTCGGTCGACAGCCTGATTCCCGGACTCCCAAAGAACATTTATAAGGAAAGTGCTCGCCTTAACGGCTTTATCTTTTATTGGAATATAAAAAGTTAACAACGGCTTTGAAAAAAAAAAAACACGTGACAAGACTACAGTAAGGTGCAAAAGTGATCCTCAATATGGTGCTTGTTAAAACAACTTTATAATTCATTATAAATAAATAAACAATTACTTTACATTAATTAAAAAAAAAAAAAAAATGCTTCATTTAAAAACAGACAGCTAAAAATGTATTAAATAAGTTTTGCATCATGGTGGAAACTGAAGGGTCCTAAGCACTTAGTGCTTTGTTAGGCTCTCTTTCATCTCAGAGAACGGATGAGGACGATGTAGGCGAATTATATGTGGTCTTTGGAAAAGATCAGTTTTTTAGGTAGGCCCAACGATTTTCTATCGTGCTCAGATATAGATTTAAGCAGGCCATTCAAATGCTTTAGATTGATGCGGGTGCAAAGTGCCTTCTATGAGGTCAAATTTTCCAACACCAGATGCACCCATCCAACCGAACAGAGCATGAGTTATAGAAAAAAGTCAACTCCGGGCCTTTGTACGTGATTAGGCATCACAAACTAGTGATCGTCCAACGAATCATAGAGAATGATTTATTTCTAGATCTGTGTTGGAATTTTACTGGTGGTTGCGTAAAAGGAAGCAATTATGTTATGTCATTTCACTGCAACTAAAACATTTCCCGAAAGCTAGCTTTATACCACCCTGTATATACCCTTATAATGTATCTTCTACAGGGCAAGCAGATGTATCAAGATTTGGAACTCAATGTCAGGCGGGTTCAAATTCGGCAAATAAGGATGTAAAATTTACCATCAACTTATTTGCATTCTCTTAAAATTCACAGTATTTTTGTTACCCTTAGTTTATATCCTTGCATAAATAACATATAAACAGCTATTTTTTATTCTTTCACAAACAATTTAAGACAGTTGGTCATTTCGTTAAATTGTACAATTCAAAAATTTACAGACGAGAGAAAAACAACTTCAACGCGTATGAAAGATTGAAGATTTAAAGATTAATACATTAATCGCTAGTTGGTTTTATATGTATTACATTATACCAGTTTTGCGCGTTAAAAATTTTAATTTTTTTTCCGAAATTTTCTGCGCCTTAGTGTATGAAACAAACGCCTACTCTAAATGGTCTATTTTGCATCATGCCTAAAACACCAAAGATGCTACCTGAAACCGATTTTGTACCAGCCAATAAATCTTGGTCGAACTGGTTTTGTCGAGTGGGGTAGGTACATAGCTCCGGATAAACCAGGTTTAAAGTGGTTGCCACCATTTTCGATGCCAGTGCATACAAACAACTGAATGAGGGTGCGAAATATTCGTTCGTTACTTCAAAACGTTATTGAATGTTTTGCTTTTGCTAATTAATTTACACATCAGTCGGTTAATTATTGTTTGCTTAGTATTCGTATGTCGAACGATTGCAAAACTTAATCGTATTGAGAAAGAAACGAGAGCTTTTCGGCGTAATGTTTAACACATAAATAATTTTAAATGTCCTCAGCCTACCTTAAGTATGTAATTGTTTTTTCTTAACAACAAAATAAGTTAAGAATCAACTTGTAGCTTTTGAGCATATATAAAGTGGGCAATGTTTTCAGTTAAAATAAACTTGATCTCTTTGCCTGTTGTTGTGAATTGAAAACGGAAATCCCCAAGGTGCTAGTTAAAACTTAACGAGTAACGAAATATCCGTAATTACTGCCTAGTCAAGTTCTTTTAAGTATGATACACTAATTCGTGTTTTTATCTGGAGCAACGGACTACCGTGCCAAACCGCAAGAAAAGAATTCCAAGCAACGGAGATTGCAATGCCTGAGAAGGATTGAGTCACTGCTCGTAAACTAACTAAACTAAATAATTTAGTCGCAGCTTTTTTATAGCTTTTTTGGTCCATATAAAACTTACGAAACAAAGGTCGAACCGAAAAGTCGTATTGCTCAGCGTCATGATGTTTTATGATTCTTCAACAATCTGGGTTCTCAAGATTTTATGGCACATCCAAAGTTAAGCGGTTAAAGCAATTTAAATTAAATTTTGAAACCGCAAATAAAAATATGACCACGAAAAGCTTCAAAGGTCGTTCGTGCTTTACTCAAGCTACAGCAAGAACTAAAAATTTATTTAAGCATTGCACGGCTAAGGCTAGAAAAAAAGACTTGTTATTTAATGTTAAATAGTACATTCAAGATTGGATTAATTGGGATTATTGAGGTCTATGTGCACTGAACTAATTGGTAAACATAGAATGTTTTTAGCTCAGTATTCCTTAGTTCCTAGCTGTTTTAGAGGCTACAACGTCCTTGAAAAAACCAGTATGCCAGCTAAGAGGGCAATAACCGCCCCTCTTAGAATCTGATCGTGCGTTTCCTGCAAGGATTTGAAACAAAATGTTTCGGTGTTCTTCATAAATGTAAGATTACGATCTTAATCTATGGGATAATAATCCTCCCACTTCAAAGCATCCGAACTGCCTCCCCTGCAAGTTTCAACACCACTGCCTCTCCTGCAAGTTTCAACCGCGGTGTTCGTCCGTTTTTCTATAACGTTAAAATGTACACAGGCCTTTCGGAAGTGGACCACTTCATCACTGAAACCATTAATTTGGGTGAACAATGCATTTAAAGTCGTTTCGCGATCGCATTGGAACATTGTTTGTCTTCTGACAAGTTCTCTACTTTAAACATGACAGTATCAAGGCAGTAGAACTTCTCATTTGTTCAAGCTTTGTTACTCGTGCTGCAAAGCGTCTTAATTGCAGCTGCTGTAAATTTGTTCTCATACTTTCTATACATTGCCCAATATGTGAATGATACAACTACAGCACGAAACCGCAAAATCATTAGTAAGGATCATGTAAATTAATGTAGGACTTGTAAGGAAATCAAATGGATCCTACACCAGTGACCATGCGCATACTCTTGATACGCTGTTGAGCGTTCACTTCACAGGCTCGTCTACTTATGCGGGTGACTCGCCAGTTGAAAGCTACCACGGCACGCTGTTCTAACAGGGTTAAAAGGTCATGGACCACATCTTTCAATTCTTATTGCTTTGTTTCAACTTAGCTCTAAATGGGGATATATTCCCCTGATCTGGAGACCGGTTAACTTTGTATGACAGTATAACAGTATAACGTTGATAGAGACATGTTGGGCTCGATCCCAGATACCTTGGAGTCAACATACTGTTTTGGGCGTCTCTTTGAGGTTTGAGACATTCCTAGCCGTGATCTTTCGTCGAGCAACACACCTGCCCCCTACCCCAGAAACTGACGGTGTCTATCCACCCAACACAAAAATCTCTATACTTATGGGAAAGCATCCAAGTGTGTTCCAGGATGAGCTACAAGCCATCGAATTCTGTGCCATTTAAACCTTACAAAGGGCCAAAAAAGGGCAAGAATTTCAAAATACTCAGACAGACAAGCAGCGCTCAAGGCACTGTCATCCAATCTAATGGAATCAAAATGTGTCAAAAGCTACTACCATGCCTTACAATCCCTAGCCCAATGAAACAAAGTTAGGTTAGGATGGGTTCAAGATCATCATGGAATCGAAGGCAATGAAATTGTGGACGAACTAGCCAAAGATGGTTCAAGAACCATGTTCACTGGCCCGGAACCTTTCTGTGGCGTAAGATGGACTGCAGCCACAGGTCTGACAAATAAATGGGAAAGCAAGCATCGCATTACCGGGACTCAGACAACCTAAAATACTTATCAATCCCTTCTCTGTAAATGTAAATTGTAAAGCTGGTGAGCTTCCCTTCTGGCCATTGCCGCTTGAGATGACATATTACCAAATTAGGACTTCAATCACCGAATGCTGACTCTGCTTAGAAGGAGACGACGAAAGGGCATTCACATTCTTTGTGAATGTTCAGCTCTAATTTGGTTAAGAAGGCGTTTCTTCCTAAAAGAGATATGCTCCAAATTGGACAAAAGACAATCCGATGTCAAAACATTCTGACCTTCATCAGGATGCAATGTTTGTTAGCCGCAGTGTTAGACCGCAGTGTCCGCCGCCTTCGTAGCGTGCTTTTCCTCGTTGTTGCGTGGGCGGGACAGGTGTCCTAGTCGAAGTGTCTTGTTCCACCCATCTCCGATTGAAGGTATTGATGCCATCTGTATTTAGCATGGTGTTTATTGCTTGAATTGAGGGGTAAGGAGTCTCCTGATTTATTGCCACTGGCAAGCTCACCCCTATTCTAGCAAGCTCGTCGGCTCTTTCATTGCCTGGAATACCACCAATGCCCAGGGACCCAGCATAGGGTATGGTTACATCTGACTGCTATCTCCCTGAGAGATAGACGGCAAAGTTTTATTATCTTGGATTTAATTGATGGCCGCCTGGCTGTCTATGTGTATGACGGACGATAGATAACCCGTCTATCGGATTCATTGACAGTAAGAGGGCAGCAGGAAAAGCTTCTCAAAATGAAATGAGACAAAACTTCAAAACCATTATCTACGAGCTTTCTGATGCCACCCACTGTAATAATAAATAACACTAGTAAATAATTAACAATTGTTCAGGCAATGGTTAAAGACGAACTTAGTGTGAGTGATAAGCTCGAACGTTTGATTTGCTATCTTAAAATTCTACTTTTCATTCCGTTGCACGGATAGAGATCAGTTGATCTCTAGTTGAAGTAATAAAAGATAACTATTTAAATTAACAGGCACATGCAGCCTTGTATGAAATCGTATGTACTACCGTTCAAGTGCTAATGACTGTCCTCATACTAAAGCTACATTCATAACGCCAATGGCCGGAGTCAAAGGAGGAACAGGAGAGATTCAAAGAGTCTAGGAACATGAAGATCTCGTCGGATTAGGTCGAAAAAATAGCTCAGTCAAATTGAGCGAATAAACAGACTCTAGCTAATAGTTATCTTCACATCCATACTACTAGGTTCACGGAAAAACGAAAAGACCATGCTCCTGGAAGGAGTGTGTAGTGAGCACGGTACCGCGCTGGATGGAAAGCAGCCTTGGATCAGGCATCAATCCACCAATGATCCAGTAAGCTTTCCATAAAGTCTGTTGTGGCTCATCGTGGAAACAAGTGTCTTCGTATCTTTATTTTTATTAACTTCAAAATTCATACTGCCTTATGAATTGAATGTGTCTATAGTATGACGAAATTTAATATTTAAAATGTTTATTTTTATTCAGCTTTTAAACCGTTTCTCTTCAGAATTCAATTTCAGGTGTTCAGTTTTATTCGCAATTTTATTTGTACATAAAATCGTATATTCTGCTTGAATACCTCAACATGCAAACTCAGCTCATTTACTAACTTTTAACACTTCGAATTCGACTGTTGGTGTGACGCAAGCAAATTATGACTTCACCAGTTAGTTCGACTTTAGGTTTAAACTGAATTCAAGTTGTTTTTTCCGGGCCTTTTGTAATGCAAATGTGCCAAACATCGTCGTATTACATGCGAAAGCAAAGGTGCTAATTTTTTTATCTTGCATTTTATTGCTCTCTGGGAGTGTATTCTTCTTGGCCGTTCGAAATTTTGTTTTTTTTTTTGTTTAAAAATGTTTACAACCATAAATAAACCCTAGCTGGTTTTATTGAACGAGTACAATTGAAAGGCTATAATTTTTCCGATCGTAAAAAGCAAAAGATAAGTACATACGTACAAATGTATCTCGAACTCGAAATTGCGACACTTTGTATGAAGAACGCTGACGACATGAGCCCAAAGCTAACACAAAAAGCAAACAAAATTAAATCATCATTGTTCTACGATATTACCGCCTTAATATTTACCGAATCTGGAAAATTATTCGCAAGCGAAAATATTGTCTCACCATATAGATGAAATTTCCTTTTTGTTAATCTTAATACGGCTGATGGAAGAACATGAACGAAAAAAAAAACGTGAAGAAAGGAGCTCTCCTCCATTGGATGGGTTTGGCTCATATTTCGTGTTGACTACAATTTACGATTAATTAAAAAAAAAAATGTTTATACATAAATGCCATTGGGGCTTCGTTTGCAGGCGAAAACCTTTGGTATGACAGACGTGAGAATATGTCATTAATCCGGGGCGCTGACTCGTGTATACATAATATGTTTTGATATCATTTACCAAACCTTAAAATGTGGTTATTCCGTTTGTACACGAGAGAAATCTACTCGGTTAGTTATTGGTTAACGAAGAGCATTAATATTAGATTAATATGGTGACGGGTTTATATTTGTACCTATGTAAGTATATTTTTTCAGATTGACAAGAGGTGTAATTCAGAAATACTTATGAAATTATAAGAAAAATCGGAAAACATTTTCAACGGAATTTTGGAATCAAGGAAGTGATTTTTGAGAGGACCCATGCCGTTTGATGAAAGACCTGATTTATTGACGCAAATTAAAAATACTGATTCCAGGTAGATTTAGGTTTGCGTATTGAAGGCATTCATTTCAAATTTACTGTCATCTGCAATACGACACTTGGTCTCTTGGCCTTCAAAACTGTGGATTAAGATAGGAATTATTTCTAGTCTTACATAGTGGAATCGTTTCTTAATATCCCAACCCAATGCCGAAACAGAATATAGCATTCCGAATCAGTGAACATAATTAAAAAATGAGAAGCTGTAAAGGAGCAGGGACTTTCGGCACGTTTCTTACACACTTTCAGTGAAATGAAGCTGTTTTCAGCCAGACATTTCAGTTGACATCTTCGTCGATATTCAAACAGCGATAAAAGCACTGCAAAGTGACACGATGAAATGAAGATCATAAGCCAGTTGGAAGAATATCAGCGATCTTATATGAATACTCTTATAATGCGTGTACCACAAAGCGAGAGGAAGAATTAGGAGAAGAGTGAAAGATTATGTAGTGGCTTGAGAAACTCAGATGTATTTGGTTTCAACTCACTTCAGTGGATGAAGCCCTAAACGGGACGGAGAATTTTTATATCTACCCATTAGCTTTCACTTAATTCGTAGGATTTTATTCAACATAAGTTTGATATATGTAATTTGAAAGTTTGGAAGATTCAGCTAAACAACTCCGCTTTTTGTGTTATGCCTTCACAGCAGAGCCATCTAAACACAATCTACATAAACTATTTTGACAACACGAACTAGGAATTGAGCCGACATAACAACCACTACAACAACGCCACCCATTTAGTCAGACTTCTATCGCTGGTCGACAAATCCAGTGATAGTGCCATTAACTTTATCCCAATGGGCAATGGTGACAGGACCAGATTCGAAAAACTAGACCACTTTAGGAATCGAACTTGGGATCTATCGATTGAATCAATCAATCAAACCAAGTCCGCCCTGTCAGGGGAACGAAACTCACCAAATCAAGAAAAAACTACTTCACATACTGATGTCCTTTATAAGTGTTGCAGGATATGTCAATCTCTTCAATGACTTGATACGTATAAAGAAAGCTCGGGGAAGTCTTACATTCTGATAAGATTTATGAATTGCACAAAGCGGTTCACATAGAAGACCCTTAAAAGGACTCATTTCTTAGAAATGATAAGAATTAGTAGCCGTTTTGTAAATTAGAAGGCGCCAAAGATTTGGCAGACGAAAACCGAGGATAAAGAAAACTCCTTGTCTCAAATTATCAAAAAAAAAAGTGTTATCGCTTGGTAGCTCTAAGGGGCAATCAGTCAATTCAATTCAATACAAATTTATTATCATCTTGCAAAGTAAAACGAAGCCTTTAAAACAAATGAAGAAGTTTCTAGATTCATCGAACGATGAATATACAAAAAAAATTTATATTAAATCACAGTAAAATGATAAAAAAGGACTGTAATAAGGATACGATTTGCGTATGCTGGGTATTAAAAGATAAACTTATTTGTAAGGATCTGTATTCAACATACCATGGTCAAGTATTTTAAAAAAGACGATCTGAAACGCATTGTGTTTTTGATGTTTTTAATTGTCGTTCCGATGTCCGACATGTGTCCAAAAGAATTTTCATCGTGATTGCACAAACCGAATTATTTCGAGTTAGAAGTCAGGTTGGCCTGTTTGAATTATCGCGTGAAGAAGACTCACATAACTAGTACCTTCAATTGTTAAGGGTTTAAGCTCAAGAAGTTCTCACGTGACCATTTGTATATAAAAGACAAATCTTGGATGTCGTTTGCGTTTTAAGCAGGAATGGAAGCTAATTAGGTGAGAAAAAGAAGCGGTCCAAGGATGGATTCTTGTGGAACTCCACTCGTTTCTGGAAGAGCTTTCAATATTATTCCGTTTGCGTTTAGTCGTCGCTGTCATCCCTTCAAGTATGAGAAGTTTATCTTACAGGCCCAACGCGAATATTTAAAAATGATTTAAAGTTTTTTACACAAAATTTGATGATTCACGGTATCGAACGCTTTTGTAAAATCGAGAATTGATAGAAATGAGAATTGATAAAACTCAAATGATTCTATGATTTGGTCTACAACTGCTTTGCCACGGCTCCTTGCTCGAAAACCCGACTGGTGACTGGTAACAGTGGCGGATTTACAAATTTACAAGTTAAAAGCTATACAGTTTTTCTCGCTCTTGCCACAAAATTGTCATCTCCTACATTATTTTACAATCCAAAAATTTCGTTGAAATTACACATAAAATAATTTTTGGGTATATTTTTGAGCTTATCAGAGCTAAGTCATGAACGAGCGGAGTACATAATAATGTACATTTGGTAAACGTGAAAAAATAACCTTTATTGCACTGACAGACAAACAATTAAAAATAATCAACTCGTTACAATACCTTTTTGCGCGATTTTTGTTGGTAAAATCATCCATGATATCGTCGTAAGTAATTTTGTTCATTGATTCCGACTCTAAGAGCTAAAGCGCTTAATTTTTCTAGGCTCAAAGTCGATTTCAGGTAATTTTTAAACAAGAAAAGCTTCTCTCACCCGAACAATTCGTCGCTGGTTTACATAAGGCCATACGAAAGGATATGTCTAAGTTCGGATAAAAGTTCTGCAGGCTCTATTTTCGCAGAAACGAAGATGGACTCCCTAATAATGAACAATCTGGTTTTACCAAAATGCTTTGCGAAGACATGTGGATTCGAAAATGTATGCATTGTTGAACTAATTCAGTCTCTAAATCCTTCTACAAAGGACAGAGCCTTTTTTGTATGGATGATAGAGGGAAGAGGGAAAAACATTAAATACATTTTCTACAATTTCGATCTTTTCTCTAATACAAAGTGTGGGCAGAGGGTGCAGAAGCCGATTACTAATTGGGAGGCGGGCGGCGAACTAGCTGTTTTACAGAATATTGATTTTATTACTCTCGGCATGTGAGATTGGAAAGTCATTAGGCAAATTTGTTGCAGACTTCTATCTGTGAGACATCAGAAAACCGTCATGCAATAATAGTTTTAATTTCTATAAGGTAACAAAAGGCCTACTCAGCCTGCTGGTAAATTCGCCACTGATTAGAAAGAAGTTTTTGTTCTTCAAGGCGTTCCTTTATTTGTCTCACTATACTTTTCTCAACGGAGAGTGGAACAAAATAGTTATAAATGTTAGAACGAATGGCAGGATTATTTTCACAAAATTCGGATCAATTTCAGCCAAAACTGGGCTTTATAGATAATCATGTCTGTAAAATGCCTTCATTGCACAATCTACAGAAATCAAGAGTATGAACATCGCTCGTTTTCTCAACTGCTCGAGCAGACTGACCACTGGCCGTGGATTTAACCGTCACAAATTCATCGAAGTCAAAACCTTTTCTTTTATAAGCAATGGCATGCTTCCGTGAGTACATAAGGAGCAAATGTGTTTTACAATAGAAACAAAATTCTGCGCATGTTCGAAGAGTTTAATAAAAGTGACTCAAAACCAGTGTTTCTCTAATCGGCACTCGAATGTTGAGACTTTAAAGAAAGTTTTAGTGAAAAACGTATTTGCTGATGTTGATGACTTGTTGGACCGTTTGAAGCCTTGCTGGAAGGTATTGCCTGAGAATATTTGAAGATCTGGAATCACTTGTCGCTTGTTATCTTTTGAAATCTCTGACTCATACGTACTTAAGGGGCTGGCAGTCTATCAATTAGTCTCATTAGTATATTCGAATTTCTTAGAAAGCGAATGAATTCACCATTATACAATCTCTAACTAAATGGCTAACTTGATGTCTCGATTGGATTCGTTAACAAACAGAAACAGCCTAAAGCAAAAGACATACGTTATTCAGAAAACTGTAGCAGTAAAAGCGCAAGTAATCACAAACTGTTCAAGTCTTATGATGCCATTTTTCTCTTACTTGTTAAGGGAAACATAAGCTTATCAAACGAACTAAGCTCTAATGAACTGGTTAAGGATTAATCTCAGGAAAAACCCGATACCTCGCGATAAAAGCCAATAACTTCAAACACATAACAAAGTTTCGCTGCATAAACAACTGTTCGTAAAAGCGGATACATATTTTTGATCCTACTTTCATTCTTTACGAAAACCTTGCAGATTTCAAGATGCCAGCGCAACTGACTTCTTAAAAATTACAATGCCAAGCTGGTGCAGACGTTCAACCACGAAACTTATCTAATCTAATCTGATTTTGATGGCAGATACGAGATAGTATATAAATATTCTTTCATTGCCCTAGATCCAGCAATGATGGATGTAAGAGATTTGATATAAGCCTGGCTATCGATATAGATAACAATATCCGTTTGCAATAAAATATTTAACGTTGGCAATGTTTGTCGAATACCATTGATATCAGTTAACAACAGAAGATTGAAGGGGATTATGTAAAGACCATACTAAATTCTTTAGCATAGAAGGCTTGCGTTTATTTAGGCCTGATTGAAGAAGTTTTTGCACAGCTTTGTATGTAGATAAGACAAGAAAAACCAAAAGCAAACTAGTAAATACTCGTGGGAGTGATTGAGGTCATGGAGAGAGTCTTCAAACTTGAAATGCAAAGCATATGCGGCAGCTATAACCATTCGAACTGGTAATCTATTCCGATAAAGCGTTGTCAAAATTTATTATCATCTTATACATATAAATACTATATCTCGCTTTCTCAGGGATCGTCGTAGTCTTTTACTACAATTAAGGAATATACAAACTAAAAAGACTTGGAAATCAAATAAATGGGAACAAAACTAAATACACGTTCTTAGTAAATAAATATTCATCCATTCACCGAGGTATATCGAAATGATTTACGAGTAATCCTACCACGGATTAAACAACAACTGCACAAATGAGATACGACGAAGAGTTACCCAAGGAAACCTCTGTTCCATAGTTTGGCGAACGCAAAAACTAAACTGATTCGGCCAAATCGAGCGAAATGGCGAACGCAGGTTCGAGACGGCAAGGAAGACCTACACTCCATTTTAAGGTCGATTCAACTGGAAGCACCGTGCGCGGTATCGAAGCAAATGCAAGACTGCCGCGTCTCAACCAGGGACTCTTCACGGATCTGGATCTCATTAAGTAAATAATAATTAAGCAGAAAAACCATTAAACTATTTACTACTGTGTCCAAAAAATAAGGTGACATATGAATTTTAACTGCGCGCGTCGAAGGATTTGGAACGGCCGTGAACGTGTCGAAGACGAAGAGCGTTCTGGGCGACCATCAACCTCAACCGACGAAGCTCACGTCCAACAAATCAAAGATTTTGTGCTGAAAAACCATCAATTAACGATTAGAGACCTTGCTGATGAAGTTGGCTTTTCGAAAGGCTCAGTCAATACCATTTTGAAGGATGCTTTAGGCCTCAAGCGCGTCAAATCTCGACTGGTACCGAAAACATTGATTTTTTTGGAAAAAATGCGTCGCGTTGAAGTGTGTGAAACAATGCTTTCCGACTACCAGGATGTCATGAAACGCATTATAACTGGCGATGAGACTTGGATCTATGCTTACGACCCCGAAACAACCGATCAATCGAGCGAATATCGTGCCAAAGGAGAGCCGAGACCAAAAAAACCGCGCCAATGTCGCTCAAAAATCAAGGCCATGTTGACTGTTTTCTTCGATTATCGTGGTGTTGTGCTTTATGAATTCCTTCCAACCGGCCAAACAGTCAACAAGGAATATTATTTGAACGGTATGCGTCGTTTGCGTAACGCTATCCACCTAAAAAGGCCGGAATTGTGGAAAGACAATTCTTGGTTTTTACACCACGATAATGCACCATCCCATACCGCACTCGTAATTCGTGAGCATTTCGCAAAAAAACTCAACCCATATCGTTCCGCAACCACCGTATTCACCTGATCTGGCGCCGTGCGACTTCTGGCTGTTCAACAAGCTCAAAAGACCGCTCCGGGGACACCGTTTCGATACGATAGAGGAGATTCAAGCCGCAGCGAAGACGGAACTGAAGGCCATCCCGGAAAGTGACTACAACCAGTGTTTCAAAGATTGGAAAATCCGTTGGCATAAGTGCATTGCATCGGGAGGGGATGAAATTGATTTGGAAGAATAAATAAAGAATTTTCAAAATAAATACAATGTCACCTTATTTTTTGGACACAGTAGTATCTCGTCAACCTTCCTACCTTATTCAAGGCTGTGTACGTATATCGCTTGCAAATCAAATTTAAATAAATTTCGTGAGGTTAATATTTAAACCACGCGTTACCAGCCAATGAAATAATATATTATTCACGCCATCTAGATGAATGGAATTAATCATAATTCTGTCGACGGTATTTTAAACAGTTTTCAAACCTAATCAATCTTACCGGGTGATTAGTCTTCATAAAAGTCGAGCAATAAACGTTAACAATTCAAATTGAACTGCAAAAATCAACATTCAAAAAACATATGAGATGTATACCGATAGATTTTACAAATCAAATTCAAATTCAATATCATGTATAAATCATCATACTCGTATGACGACTTAACAACCACTTCAGATTAATTTTGTTCGAGCTAAATTAATCAAATAAAACAACATGTTGTTCAAATATCTTTTCCATAAATCTGATGCCCAGAACCAGATAACTAGGCAAATTAAATAAGCACACGTGTTTAACCGACATGTGAAAAAAAATTGATGTCGGGGACTGACACTGTCATCTTCATCTATCATAGTGTCACCGAGATTAAGATGAAGATACATTTTATCTAGACGCGTCACCTGAACTTGGTACGGATATGATATCAAATCTGGAATTTCTTTCAAAAAGATTCGCATGCCGCAGGGAAGGGACACTATAGTTTTTTTTTTTTTTGTCAAATGTTAAACTTACGTTTACTTTAATATTCGTAATTGTTATGCGGATTTTATACTCCCCATTCCACACCATATCGCTTTCACAATAATAAATTATCGATATCAATCGAGCAGGAGCATAAAAATACCACACTATCGTATTATCGATCGAGAATCAGCGCGTGCTTCGTTCTTTTTCTAAGATTTTTTTACAACATTTACTGATATTGTATATTTTACGGTGTCTGGAAGTCGATGACACTGTTCCTGTGCCATTCATTTATAATCTTAACTAAAAAATTGCGGTTCCCTTCCTTACGTATAATAAATCGGGCTTTGTCGAAAAGCTCTTGAGAGGTTTAACAATTATTTTTTAATAAAATTGAAGTTAAACTTGAAGAATTGCCTTGTCAACAACTACAGATTAATCTTGAGAATTTAAAACGAGTTTCAAACTGGTTTCAAGTTATTTTGTGGTAAAAATTAATTTTCGAATGTATGATCAACATACACTGTTTTCTCAATAGAAAAGGTCTGGTCCAGGAAAGTTAAGCGGTACCGTTAATCTTCCACGTTAGTCGAAAAGCTGTGGACGGGCGAGCCAACTACGCTCAAGACGTCGCAAGTAGCTCACCGGAGACTCTCAGGTTTAGTAGGGCGGTATCAGACCTCGACAGAACGGATGTCGAAAGGCAATTCCAACACGATTGGGGGTTGGACGGAGAATGATCTCTGTCGTTCGTATATTTTCAATCCTGAGTGCCCTAAATTCTAGTATTCTAGTCTAGAAATTTAAAAAAATCAATTTTTTTTTATGTTTTCAAAGTTTAACTATTCAAGAATATATCTACAGGAGGATTTTTCAAAATTCAAATTATTTTCGGAAATATCGGTATTTTGCTGACCCGCCATCCAAACTGGTTCGGCCGAAACTAATCGAACAAAACGCGTTTTTCTCGAAACTGTATTTTTCAAAACAATATGCACGATTTCTCAGGTTCTTCTGCACCGATTTACCTGAAATTTTTAGAAAGTCTTCTTTATAGACTTGCCTATGTGTGGAACTATCCCCATCCCCAAATTTCTGTTCCTTTTTTTTAATTCGAAACAGTCAAAAAAGTGTTACAAACAATTTTTTTTCCAACTTTTCTGTAGTTCCAGACAATGCGACAATATTCTAGATTACTTAACTTTTTTTTTGGTTTCAGATTGCTAGGAGGGTTGAAATCATGGGTATGGTTACGCGCCAATTTTTTGGGAACCCCACTTCATCAACTGCTAATTTTTGAAATTTTCAACTTTTTTTTATTTAAATAACTAATAAAAATGGAAAGTAAAAATATTAATTATCTTTTTTTATGACACTTCAAAAATAACATGAAATTCATGCCTCTAGACTAGAATACCCCCTTAAGGCAAGTAAAATAGCATGATTAAGATTTTAAGATTTTATGTTTTAGATTAATTTTAAGTTAAGTTTCAGAGTAAGTTACAAAAAAATACAAAGCCCATATACTAAGTTTTTCGTTGTTTCGAACAGTAAAATTTTTCTTAGTTTTCTCATAAGTTAGTATATTTTTATATAATATAATAAGTAGTATAAAGTCGAAGGACATATTTTAAGATGTTAGGTTTAGCTTAGAGCGCCCGCATAGGGCCAGTAAGTTACTTTATATATAGTTAAGTTAATTAAGCTAGAATAAAGCATTTTAGTCTTGCATTTAAGGTTATGAATTGAATAATAAAAAAAATTCAATTGAAAAATAGTGCACCTTTTAGTGAACTCATGCGCCTGAACTCGAGTTGAGCAAAAGATCTCAGCAATTAACGTCAGTCACACTAGCCCATGGAGAATTTTGCATAAGACTTGACTCAAGGTTAAATTGGCTCGTGAATTGAACCACAATGACATCCCCGGTTGATGGCCAAATACGTGGTGGATTTTTCAACGAAACAAAGGTTCTAACCCTATTAATTACTCAAGTCTTTCTTTTTGTAGGAGATATGGAAAATAAATTTTTATTAGTAAATCCAAAATAACAACGAATTTGATATGAATTACTGCAACAGAAACTTATGGACAGCAGTGTTAAACTTTTATCGAGGTTTAACAAAATTGTCTAGGTCTCAATGTCTTATGCTTCGGACGTGATTTGACTACCAAATACTTTAGGGCAATATTAGTGCCCAAACGTAAGAAAAGAATTATGCTCATACCTCATTGATTTTACATGAGTTTGCTTAAAGCACATTTACCATTAATTATAACGATGTCTGGGATTCTGATAGCTAAATACAGACGGATACATTAAATCGTGCGGTGGTTTTATAATGTCCCTGCTTGTTTCATTAGATTTTAAGTGATTTGCTATAAACTCATGGAAAATTTGGCTTCTAAGAAGATCTGTTGTGTCTTAAATAAGTCAAATGTATTTGTATTTGCAATGGCTTTTAAAGAACGTATCCGATGGTGCTCTTTTGATAGTTTAGAGTTCGAAAATTAAGCCAGAATGCAACAATTAGACTTGTAGTCAAACAACTTACTGGATGGTCAAAAATCATGCCCATCAATCATTCTGTCAGATTTTCTATATGAAACAGAATGTTGGGTGACAGCAGAACGGGTTTTAGGATCCCAATTTTCAAGAGTGCTGAACCGAATCTACGATTAAAGGATCAAGTGATCGCGGATGCGTGAAAACTTGGTCTTACGAAAAGCAGCTTGAACGTTAAAAATGCAATACAGCTTTAGTTCGGACTCAAATCTTCCAAGGATCGATTATGAATAACTTTGAATGTGTAAATGACTTTAAGCCTTTTGTTGTACCTTATTTAATTCAGCTCTTAAGGGAGAGGAAGTGACATTTTATGGTCTTTGAATAGTAAGTTCCAAAATATATTTTTTATCCGCATGCATGCGTTTTTTTCGAAACCATGTTTTCCAAGTTGGTCATCATTGTTACTTGAAAACGACTTTGAAATTTTTCTCAGTTATTATATTATTATTGTCCTCCAAATGAATTATGGACAATGGATAATGTGGATGAAATTTTTGTCAACTTATCAATTTTGATTTTAAACCCCTACTCTTTTTTTTTAAATCAACACTTTTCAAACCCTTCTGTCCATCCAGAGCACCTTTTCGCCGTTTTGTTTTTTGATTTCACATGATCCAGTGACGAGCTGCAGTGATCACGGCAATACACCTGTTATAAATGGATCCTTTCTTGATAAAGAACTTTTTTGGATGTTGGAACTAGGTCTGCCCCCTTAAATACTCATATCCAAATTGAGGCAACTTTAATTGTATAACTCAATCTCAGTCATAGAACTACCAACGCATAACCTTTGGGCTCATATCTGGTTCGTTAACTGGAGGTCTCAATAGAATCCAAAGCTCATGACTTAATAAAGATAAAAAAAACCGGCATAACTTTTTCATCATTCATCTCAAAAAGTCAACTGGATTTTCCACCCGACAGAGGAAATCTTTGATGACTGTACTCGTATTTTACTTAACGAAACGGAAAACATTGGAAAAAAAACTGTAAGCAAACAGATGATGCAATGAAGAGTGTTAGAATGTGGCGCCTAGGTCATATTGAGTTTCATTTTGCTCTAGCACCACGCTCATGAAAGAAAATAAACGGCGCTATCACATAGGTCAGCTTCTACTAAGTGTGTGGTCGTATTGTAATCATAACTATCGGCTTGTCATGCAAGAGTTCCAAGAGTTCCGTAAAATCTCAACGTTTCGTATCTCGACTAATCGTATTCCCAACTAATTCCCCAGAGAAAAACCCTACTGGTATAAAAACAACGTACTTCAGATTTCCCGGTAATTTGTTTTATATTTATGTAGGAAGTCTCCCAATTCCTACGTCTCTATCCATAGGTTGCAATAAGTGTACAATTTGAATCGTGCAAGAATGAGCCAGAGAGGAGGAACGATTTCGAGAGATGTAAAAATAAAAACAATGAGCCGGAGTTTGCAAGACTTTAGTCTTCATGCTACTAATTTGAAAAATGATCTCCTGTTGCTGCGTGGAGTTGGAACCTTCAATTGCCACGTATGGATAGAAACTTCTGTTTTTACTGAGGGAAAGTGAGGTGAGAAGGAAAGTTACCGTTCTACTTTTCAGTGTCGTTTTTGTTACCGTACGGTTAACATGTCTCGAAAAAAAACGTTAGCATCTCTTTTAAGGAGAAGCAACAGATTATAAGCGCCATTGCCAGTGGCTGCAAGCAAACGTCCCTCGTTCCACAATCACTTTCCACAGCTTGAAAAGCAGCTTAAAAAGCCTGAGTTTTTGCATACAAAAACGGGAATTGAAGACTTTCGTGCAAGTGATGGATGGTTCGACACCAAGAACATATTCAATTCCAACGAAACGGGCCTGTTCTATAAGTGTCTCCACGATCGTTCCAACGTGTTACCATACTGTTGGCAGCCAACATGGACGGATCGGAAAAAAAATTAATTTTCGACGTTATTTAACAAATGGATACGATCAGTCAATGCTGATATGGAAAATAGCCAGCGATAAATTTAACTTTTCATCGATGCACGACCCTCAATTCTGCACCATCTGTCATTAACTTTAATGTTGTGTTTTTTCCCGCCAATACAACTTCTAAGCTTCAGCCTGTGGACCAGCATATAACTAAAATATTTGAAGCTATGAATTTTTTTTCCAGCTATGAACATAGGCATGACGGAAGAGCACATTAATAAAAGATGCAGAACAAGATGTTGAATGTCTTCTGGAATGGGATCGCATTTCACAAACTGAAGGAAATCAATCATAGTATATTAAGTTTGCATAATTTTACACTCTCTATAATTGGTTATCTCGATAATTCTGTCAGTCCCGTGACCATACGCTAATAAGCTAAGCTAATAGAAACATGTCGTAATCAAATCCATCACTATTCCGCCACCGTCCATAAAGTAGTCGCAACCATAATACATCTTGCTATGATCTCTTCTCCTTATCCTTCCGCTCAAATCGCGTCCGAATTAAAGTCACAACATTAAGTTAAAGTTCGGACTCAGTTCTACCGCCAATGTACACAGCCAAAGAAATCTAGTTTTAAAGTGTAAGGATCCACGTTCCTTCCATCTTGAAAGCACATAACTTTTCAGTTTATATAGTTCCAACAAAGCCAATTGACGAATTTAATCATTTGGTGGGAAAGTAATTTCTCAAAAAAAAAAAAAAAAAAATAATATATAAATTCATATTAGTCGCCATGTGCGTGTTGAAAGAGGCGCGTCTTATCGAAATACTATGCATAAAATGTTTTATTATTTTGGGGATAGCCAGTATCCTTTGTGTGCATATAATGCGGGTGGGAAAGCTTCAGCAGATGACGTTCATAAATTCATAAATTGTGACCACCGACAGCACGGTTAACAGAAACTTTTATTAAAGTAAATCTCATGTTAACTTTAATACTAAAACTGTTTGAGCCTGGTGCACGTGTGTGTTTTACAATGCTTTAAAGGTTCGCAGTAACTGAAAGCTGCAAACAATTGAATCCGCGTTCTACCGCTAGGTACATCAAAAACTGAATTAGTTTATTCAGCACAACTTTACAGTGAAGTCCTATCTGGAAATCAATTCGGAGTATAGAGAATATTAAAATCCTTAGACCCTAAAAGTTAACATCACTTCTGAATAGTTTTCATTAAAGTTAAAGTACTACCATCGCTTACACAGTCTCGAATCTTTATTTTCTGATGAAAACCAGCACATTTAAATAATGGGAAATGTGTCTCCCGAAACTGGTCGTCACGTACTTAAAACTTTTTTGAGCTCAAAAAAAAACAAAATAAAAAGATTAGACTACGTCAAAAAGTATGAAAATATTCACATTTACGATCCAACATCCTGGGAACGCGTGATATTTACCGATGCGTGTAAATTTAATGTTTTTGGGCGAGATGTACGGTCAAAAGTATGGCGAAGGCCAAATACATTTCCTCTACTGTTTAACTTGGATTGGGATCTGTTATGGTATGGAGATGCACGGCGGCGAAAGGAGGGGGAGCGTTGCACTTCATAGACGGGATAATGGATCGGCATCTTATTAGGAGCACGCAAAAACAGGACCATGAATCCAATTTTATATTTATGCAAGGTAAGGACCCGAAGCACAACTCGTTCATCGTTAAGAAGCAGCAGCTTTACCATGTTTCATCGAAACTTAAACATCCACCAAAATCGGCTGACATTAATGCTATCGAACATTTATGAGCTCATCTTGAGCAGAAGCTCAGAGAAAGGACCGTAACATCCATTCAAATGCTTGAAACTGTCTTGGTCAAAGAATGGGACAAAATTTCATCTGAATTTACCAGCTCTTTCTATGCCATCACGATTGGGAGAAGTAATAAAAGCACATGGTGACCCAACAAGTTCTTGATAGCTGCAAATCAGTATTTTACAACATCGTTTGTAGACTTTTGAGAATTTCAAGGACTGATTCTTGTTTCCTTTTCCTGTTTCAGCCTTCCAGTTTTAAACAACTTAATGTCACATGTTATTATTTTATTGTTATTTTATAAAAGAGATGAAGTTTTGTGTTGCTTAAAAACCGAGTTTTACATCTTTTAATAAAAAAAAATAATAATTTAAAACCGTATGTAGACTTTTGTAACATGGTGTACATCACTTCATATTTTTTCATTAATCTTTGACTAGCTGAAACATATGCGATGCATAAATCATCAACAAAAGCAATAATCTAACCGCATAAAAAAGTTTATTTGTATTTTAAAAACAGAACCGGACCGAGCACAAACCCTTGAATTACACATACATTTTTAGTGCAACGTTGGCTTAAGCAGTCTCCAATCTACTTAAGTAATTGGAAATGCTGAGGATAAAATTATAACTTGACTATTAATTAAGCTTAGAGAAATATTCTAAATGTTTGGTCGTATCAACTACTAGACGAGTTTCTTTTAGGGATTGCTTGCCAATGATCGGCGCAAAGTAAATGCTTCATTTTCCTTCATTAATTTGTATTTGTTAATCGTTCAAGAATTCAAAATAGTTAAAAATAAAAATGCAATATTGCTTCGGTAGCCGGCTTCATCTCTAGTCGATTAAGATCGTAACTCATACAGATACTTATATTGACCAAAATAATGCGCTAACTATTTCTATGAAAGCATTTACATGTCAAACAATATTGAGGCGTAGTGTATCGCTACCTGGCAAAATCATAACAAAAAAAAAAAACACACCAGGATAATTAGAAAATGATACGGAAACCAGTTTAATGACACTCCATGTTGTTTATATTTTCTACTTGCCTGACTCTCTAGACTCTTGGTAATTATGCATGTAAATTGATATTTTGAGAAGACAAATTCTAAGAATTTCCGATTAAAAACCAGACATCCATGATTTATTAAGAGTCTCCTCACGAGCACGATTAATCCCAGCGGAAGAACTTAAGAAGCTTATGCAGGTTGGTATATGAATGATCAATCAGCGAAATCTCAAACAAAAATGTTTTTGAAGTGCGAAGAAAAGGGTAACTGAACGGAACGATTGTGTTTATTCTACAGAAACTGGTTTCAAATGGAAGAAATCGATTTCAAGTGTTCATCATGGTGTTATTATTGTGTGGTACTTTCATTTAAACTCACTTTGCCGCACTTGAATAACGCCAACTGCAACAAAATTAGTAATATCATAACATAAAAACGTAGATGTTACAAATGTATTGCGGTGAATCAATAAACCAATCAACCAATCCTATTACAATGGTTCAACTGGGTTACGTAACAATTGTCATAGTGGGTCTGTGCTTCCCAATCGACAAGAATGGATTTAACAAGTTGTCGTTCCTTAAAGTGAAAATCAAATACTTTTCATTAAAATTGCTTAACTGTCTCCAAAAAAAACTACAGGAGAATCTGCAGCAGTAGCACAACCATCCTTGGAGCAATCTTCCCAGTCTTGGCCAGCATCGCTGTGTAATGATGCCTAAAGACATTGCATGGCAAAACAAGTGTTCCATCGTCATCAAACCCAACGGTTTTTAGAAAATTGTTCATATTGTTCATCTAATTACAATCGTGGTCCCCCGAGTATCCACCCACCCCTTCGCCAGAAGACTAATGGGTGTTGTTGATTATGTGGAATGGCAATCATGGAGAATCACTTCTGGTTTATTGATCATGTGCGACACACATCAACTGGAAAAATCAATGGACTTCCGATTCACAGGCTTCGATTGCTTTCCAAATATAGCGGCCGCGATTGAAAATTCCAACACGCAAGATAAAATGCTTCAAGCACTTTTCACACCAACAATACCGATCCAGTAATTAATATAAAAAGCATTAATTTCTTTCGTAAGAACTTCTGAAAACTGCACCAAAAGGGCGTCGCCGTTTGACGGCGCACACGGTTGACTCGAAAAAACCACTTATTTACCCACTTTCAAGCACTTATCTATTGGTTTTTGGAATTGCACTTAACTTATTGAATTTAGTTTTTATTAATTGATTCAAATATTAATTATTTAATTGATTAAAAATGAAACTTACCTCGTATTCTGACCTTAACGCCATATTCCAAAAACTCAAATGCCAACTACAACCACAATACAAGAATTACAAAAAAAAACTTGCTTGTTTTTTTGATTTTCTTTTTCTTTTCTTCCGATTTATCAGAGGTGCCAACGTTGCGAACCAAATATTTGATTAGTAGACGTCAAATGTGTGCTGTTATGGGGAGTTTCGGTGTGGGGAAAACGAGCTACCACTATTGGCACATAGATGTCACGCAGTGTGTTCGGAAATTGATGAGTGGAGGAACAGTGCGTGTACAAAATTGAACTTTTGAGAAGAACGAAAAAATTATTTCAGAAAAAAAAATTATTTTAAGTGTTGATGGCATGTGATTTCGGCCGTCTCAAAAGAATCGGGAACAAAGTTTTCCCTCTGCAAACTCATATTGAGATCTTTGTGTCGGGGACGCGCGATAAAAACAATCCACGATACTTAAATACCGCTATTGCCTATGATAGCGACCATAATGCCATTGTAGTTCAGACTTCCTTTGCCGAGATTCCACAATTAGCTTTGCAACTCAACGCAAGGTTCCTTAATAGTAGATTCGCTGGTTGTGCCACAAGAAAATATAGAAGTCAACGTCCGTCTTCCGAAGTTCCTGGTTAAAGGAACCTCACGAACGATGAGTGTGACTTTTATATCGGGAAATTTAGAGGCGTAGTACAGAAAGCAATGGAGTCGTTGGTACAGAAGCTCAAAAGCAATAATATGTCAGTTCTAAAACCCTCGAAAAACAGTGAATTTTAAACGAAAACTTACGAAATCCTATTCGAGTGCGCTGAAATTTCGTAGTTTCTCGCAGAAGAGAGTGCTCAGGAAAAAGGAAAACATTTCCCCTTGCTACGAATTTAAGCCCAAGAAATTGCTTTGGGCAGATTAGGACATTATCTAATCTGTCAGATCCCCCTCATAAAGCAGGGAGGCCATCGAGCAGGAACGCAACGAGATCCTGAAACCAATGTGGAATTGTTTGACGTTTAATTTGTGACAAAAATTTGTTGTTCAACGCGTTCGTTTGTTTTTTGGCAATTGTTCTTTTTCTGAAAGAATTTTATCCCCCCAACGAATTTTGGTGCAGAAAGCACGTGAACAGACCAAATACATGCTATCCAAACCTTGACATAATGACATTACAGACGCATAAAAGTTTTCTTTTAACTCAGGGGTTGAATTACGATATCAGTTAACTATTGAGTGAAATTCAAACGATATCGTGTGAGCGAGTAACTAGATTGTGATGATCACATAAGAATGTTCACGTATCGTATGCACATTGAAAATAGTACTAGAAATATTCTACTACACGAGTAAAGACAGC
This sequence comes from Orthonevra nobilis, assembly GCA_963555765.1. Lineage (NCBI taxonomy): Eukaryota > Metazoa > Arthropoda > Insecta > Diptera > Syrphidae > Orthonevra > Orthonevra nobilis. Next base: position 4,788,316 of record OY743225.1, on the reverse strand, counting down.
TGATAAGTGTCAAACGCAACGATTTGTGGAATTTTTTTTTTTTGTTTATTTGTAAATTAACATTGTTTCGTTTATCTGTAATAAAAATTGAATATTTTCGATATTTTTTATCCTCTGTTATTGTTTTTTCTCCCGAAAGCAACTTGATCCGTCAGCAACAATGATACCGAATAAAAAAATGCACGATACTCACCATTCGATATCGTAAGCTGTCATACTGATGCTCGATAACTGATGTCGTAATTCGACTCCAGCTTAATCGAAAACGCCGACAGTTTCAGACAACAATTTCGGACTTCTGTTTATGACTACTGAAGGCACCGAGCTGAAAAAGTGGTGAAAACTGATAAAACTGACTCTGGGACTATGTTACTTTAGATCAAACAGATTTTTAAGCCTCGTTGTATTATAAAATTTCCAAAACTGAGACTTTCATTAGTATCTGAAGAACTCCTCTCTCGACACCATTGTCCTATAGCTGAAGACCATTTTATAATAGACAGTGGAACAAATAAACTTGATATTATTGGCTCCCATTTCGAATTAGTCCACGATACACAACACTTAAGCTGCAAATCTGTCGAGTTGGCTGGGAACCATTAGTACCAGTCACACTTTTCTTCAGACGAAATCATAAGGCCACCGTTACGTAACCGCAGCAATTCACTAAGCGTATACGCATCCAAAGGAAGGTCATTCATTTTGACAGAGTAATCCCGACGAGCGAATGCCAATGCCATTGTAGCATACGGCTTCCGTTCCTTGTTTTTAACACGTGTGTATTCCACAGCACACTCGGATTCCTCACTCTGCTGTAGTTCGAAGATCGTACCTAAGAGAATCAATCTGATATTGCTCAGCGGTCCAACTATCTCTCGGGTGGTGAATGCTCTAGTCAGCTCGAAGAAGATTACTTTGCTCTTAAGCACATTGATTCCTGTTAGAATGTTCTTGAAAGACTGCATGAATTCATATACCATTATGCAATCACCGAAGTAGGTACTTCAGGGAAGTTTGAATGGTGATTTCCTTGAACTATGGCAGGGGTTTATGGCCGTAACGCTCTAGATCATCTGTTTTTTTTTAAATCAGTTATGCTTCTTTTTCGATCTTCGCAACACGTTCAGCTTTCTTTCCTTTATGTTCAGCTTGTTGCTCTTCCTTTGACTTTCGAAGTCGTTCCATTTCATCGCACAGTTTTTTCAATTGTTCTTTTCGTGCAGCCTGTTCCTCGGCTTTCGAACTATCATCCGAAACTATTGTATTATCCTTTTACTATATGGTTCGCAATTGCTGAACATTTTGAAATAGTGCTAAAAAATGTGATTCCATAAGATGTATAGTATGTACGTATGTTGCATAATGTACAGATTCTGGTCGGCAAATTAAGTTTAATTTACTCAAGAATAGAAGCCAATTGCATGAGGAATGTGTAGAACAGATGGCGATTGGATGCTTAAACACCAGCCAGCGTTCGGATGACCAAGTTTCATCACGGTGAATACGTTAACAAAAAAAAAATTGCATATGGGGAAGTGTAAACCCATTTGCAACTTTCGAAATTTGGACCTGTGGTGCGATTGTTTCATACGTCTTATTATTGGCCAATTAGTCTCCGCCCTAATATCGGGAAGGTTTCTGAAGTAGCTGTTACCAAATGAATCTTGTTCGAATGCGAACAAAGGAGATAATACAGCGGAATCAATTTGGATTCAAAAGAAACCATGCGGCAGTGCACGCCACAAAAAAACTAGTATCCGATATTAACTGGAACCTTGACGGCAAAACATGTACGGCTGCCTGTCTATTGGTTATCGAAAAGCCCTCGACGGTTTGCAAGTCATCGTATAAGGATGATTACATGTATGATACGCGAAAAGCAATTTGTGGTAACAGATTAGAAAGAACACGACGACAAAGGTTTCTGATGCCATTAATGGTTTGTTACAAGGCACAGTTTCGGCACAAACACTCTTTAATATTCACTTTTCATAAGTAATTAGGGATTTGGATAGTTCAAAAATTAGAGAACTACAACACAAATTCAATGGGACAGGGTAATTCAGAATTGCGACGCAATTAGAAAATGATGGTGATTAAGACTTCAAATGGACTTCACATCGAACCGAAGGGTGTAGTAAATTATTTGGGTGTTCATTTGGACAAATTTTTGTACTATAACGAACATTTATGTCGCTCAAAAGGCTTTTGTACTCCAATAATCTAAGTGCCGATGTGAAGGTCATTTGCTACGAAGCCTTTGTGCGTCCAATTTTAACATATGCGAGTCGAGTATGATGGAACATTTGTCCATCTTATATGGAAACATACACAATTTTCAACGAATGTTACTGAGAATGAACTCATAACGGGTTTGTTTTATCCTAAACCTGGATGTTTTAGGAGCTCATTGGAAAGTGGACGTATATCTCCTGAGGCATTTTTATACCTTGATGCAAATGGCTACTAATCAGACTCTTGTTACGTTCCTATTATATATCATGCTGCTAAAAGGGCCACAGACAAAAGAATCCTCTATGTGCATACACATTCAGGGGATGTAGCCTATAGGTTGAGATACTGCATGACCGTACCTGATAGAGAAAGACTTAGACTTAGACTATAAGACTTAGTATAAGTTAGGTAAGTTAGTTTTTTTGCTTCCATCTTTTCTTCTCTGTTAATTCATAATTTAAATAAATTTTAAAAATATATATTAAAAGGAAATATTTAGACAATAATAAATAATACTGTTCTTCCAATAATTGACTAAATGAAGATGAGGTGGTCAATTATTCACATAATTCTTAAATTCATTGGACTTCTCAGGACTGCCACCGCACATACTGCAATTGAAAGTTGGAGCACCAATCATCATGCTTCATAATATCAAACAAGTGGTCAAGAAGATAATGACCACCGCTATTCAAGCCACTATTTAAACTGGGAAAATCAAAGGTGAAGACGTTTTAGTTCCACGTATACCAATGACACCAACAGATACGACATTCGAATTCAAACGTTAGCAGTTTCCCGTACGACTGGCTTTTGCATGGACAATCTTTGTAAGCGTGTGGTTTGAATTTGGAAAACAATTGTTTCGCACATAGACAATAGTTTGTAGACAGTTCACGTGTAGGGGAACCTGCTGATTTGTTTGTGTTCGCACAAGAAGGACAAACCAAAAATATTGTTTTCTAAAAAAACCTTGCAATTAATTCATTGCAAAGTAAAAAATAATTGTTTTCTTATTTACCAAATGAATAAAGGAAACGACACTGGAAAAAAAACAGTTCCGTGGCGGTTAAGCAACATCACCAAAATGCCTGATGACAATTGAACTTTTTTTGCAATAAATTGTTGAGCGGCTGATGTTGTATACAGTCCCACCGTTGTAGAGCCATACAGATTTTGTTCTCATCTCTCGCTAGAACTCTCCATTTTAATCCAGGAAGAAAAAATGGGTTAAAAAAACAGCCATTCCAATACCAGACATTCACACGTTCAGGATGCATTGGTTTCTCTAAACTTTCGAAGCTTCAAATTTGCCCGATTTGGAAAAAAGCTCTTCATCTAACAAGTGTGTTTCTTGAGCTAAATTATTGACAGCTTTTCAAGATTCGTTGATTCTTGAAAACATAGTTGCAAACTTGAAAACAACCTCACGGTTAAGCAACGAAAAATTTGAATACCTTTCCTCCCTCAGTACTGATTAGCCGACCTTCTTAAATTAGCAAAAAAAGTAAAAGTAAAAATACGTTAAGTTAATAAAAATCATTTAGTGTCTTATTTCTTTTTTATAAAATAACGTTATGCATAACTCATCGTTAGCCCTTCTGGTAGTCGGTAAGGAAAATTATGAGAGAAAAAGTTCAATGAATGCAATTTCAGGTTGGTGAATACATCAGCTTGTCCTTATGCTTCAGCAGTTCGGTTTGAATTGTTTAATTTGAAATGTTGAATTAACTATAGTTAAACTCCTCGAATAAAGGACGAAACCGCGAGGCCGGTTAACATCTCTTGGAGCGTGGACACGAATTTATTCTTCCTATTAAGCATTAGCTTACTCACATTAATATTAAGAATTGCTTTGAGTTTTGTTCTCATAGATGATATATTTAAACATTCCAAAAATATTGCTTACAATACAAAATATGAAAATCTTTTAAGTTCTGCAAGTCTTAAAAAGTTTGAATAGCTATTTTGAAAATTGTGTCAAAATATAACAAAATAAAAAATTTTAGTAGGCAGCTCGCAGATAGGGATAATTCAACAAAAGACTTGAACTGTAGTAGTTGCCTCCAATACAGATTTGCTGTTTTCAATTTTAACACTAAGCTCTCTCTGAAGACCTGTATCAGTAAGTTTTTAATTTACATAGAACATAAATTAGCCAACCAATCCAAAATTCGCAGTGAGTAGGACCATTTACAATATCGTAGTCAAAAGCAGCTAAACCAGCCGATCAAAATGATGTGCAGTATGAACAAATTAAAAGCATAGCTTTCACATCAATACCAAGAGGGACAACTCGAGGGACAATGAATGCAAGAGGATCAGGTATAAAAGTGACAACCGATTCCAACGTGGCATTTCTAATTGCTATAAGGACTTCGATTACAGTCTGCATTCAGTTATAAGTGCTGGATAAATGGCAAACATTTCTTTGTATTAAATAGCCCAAATTCGAACCATTTTTGAGAAAACTTCAAGCTCAACTCGCGTGTAAGCTGGGCCCTACATTCCAAGACAAAAAAAAAATTCACAGGGTCAATCTATAACAATAATCCGAATGGCAACCAAACCGGATTCATTTAAACAGCAGAAAAACGAAGTTGGAAATGCAAAAAACATATTGAATGAACATCACATTCTATGAACGATTTAAAATCAATGTCACAAGAGTTCGGTGAAAATGTAAATAGAGCCTAACATGCAGCGGAACTATAACTAGATCTGGACCTGACATATAGATGGCGCTGCAACTGCGTTCAACGTTTTTTTATTTTTGTGTTCCTGTATGGTTTTTAAATACGAATTTAAATCATATCTGCAGTTTTTAGTTTTTCTGGTGAAAAATGCAAACGCCTACTGATGCGAAAGGACAACGTGCATTCTTAACTACTTCCAAGCACTAAGACAATTTTGTACGTTGCTACTTTCAAATGCTGTAAGCGGCTAAACTCTAAACCTAAGCGAATTTAATATAGTCGTTTTTAATTGGTTTCCTTCTTAAATATGCCTTTCCGTATTCGGAAGAGCTGTAAAAATTTACTCGCGGAGGTCATAAAAACATTTTATATCAGAAGAGTATCACAATTAATTAATTTTCTGTTGCATTTAATTAAAAGAAAAAACAATTATTATAAAAGTTGTTGCAGCTTACAAATTTCCCTTGCACTTCTGCTGACATTGCTGGTCTTTAGGGAATGAATGAATGAATGAAAGGCATTTTAACATTTAATTTTTATTGAACTTAAAATATTATTTACAAGATATATTTACATTGGTATTATTTTATAGTTCTTGGCTCAACAATAGGGGTCGAACGGTTGGATTGAGGTTTACATAAATTTTTTACATGAAATGGTGAAAAAAGTTGTTTAATGATTGAAGATACTTAGAATATTGCCGCAGAGTGTTCAGGTCTGGGCTTCGATGTCGGTCCTTTAAGGAGGTTTTGTGAAGTAAGTCATCCTCGATGATAACTGGATCCTATTTTCTTCGAAGAATGCTGGTTGCTCATCTGCATCTGGGGGAAAGAGTTCCTCTTGCAGCAATGCCATTGCGTTGAGGTATCGGTGTTCAGGTATGTGTCCTTGGTTGGCCATGTTGTTGACGAGTTGATTGGGATGGTCCTTGGCGGTGGCTTTTGGAATAAACCAACCATGTACCGGGTTATGGGCTTGATTCCTGATTCGCTGTAGAGTCGCCTGTTGCTGACGTGTTTCTTCGTGATCCTGTTGTAGTGGAGGCCAAGAATAGAAAGGCTGAGGATGACCGAGTATTTATTGCACAAAGTTTATATTGTTAGGCTTTTTTTTAAGTATTCTTTCCTGGACGTTTACCCGGACGGTGGCGAAAATACCATTGATTGACATATATTTTTTTATATCATCATCATATATAATTTTTTGTTTAAAATAGAAGATACTTGTTTTTAATTTACCTATTTCGCTTTGGTTCGCTCGAATTTCAATTTCTTGCACTAACAAATCATCGACGGACAGTAATGTGAGGGCATTAACTCTATCTTGGCTCATACTTTCTTTTGTTTTTGTTAAGAGTTTTGCTTCGGAAACTATTTTTCAGATATATTAATCAACAAGGCCCAGTAGAAGGGCTCGCAACTTTTCATGTTCGCCAATATGATGCGTTTTTTTTTCGTTTATTTGTCCATCTTGAAATAACATATTTTTCTGTAGCATAAATAAACTTAACCTAATTAATATCTATTTGTTAAAGTAAATGGCCAGATCGGCTCTCATTGCAGTTTTTATGACTCAATTTTGGATAATCAAAAGAAAGTTCATATTTGATTTTAATTGAACTATTCTGTTTTTATTGAACTGAACTGAACTAAATCTCTGCTGTGGAAACCGTCACAAGTCTTGGCTATGTAATCAACCGTAGTCTATCTGGCTACAGTCATATCAACGTGGTCATTGGTCATATATACGGTTGTCTGCGCAAATTGTGACTTCGCGCTAACTATACCCCACTGGAAACACGACGAAAACTGGTGATAGCCCTAGTCTTGCCTCTTATAACTTATGCTAAGGTTGTTTACTGTATTCTTGACTCATTATCCCAACGCAAATTGCAAATAGCGTTCAATGATGCAGTCAGATACATATGCACTCTATTTGACTACATTAATGCCAGGAACTGTATATTTTTACACGAAATTATTTATAGTAAATGTCCGTCTTATTTGTATAGCAGAATTAGTTTCATTCACTCCTAAAGAACGCAAAATATTATACCTGTCCGATATAATTACCTAAATTCCTCACGTTTGTTTTTCATCCATTCTGTAAGACTTTGAAACTCTTTACCCTTAACTATAAAAAATATTTCAAATTCATCCGATTTCAAAAGAGCAATCTTCCAACACTTCTCAAGCTAACAAATCACCTCCTAATCCCAAGTATTTCCACTGCTTTTTCTTCTTCTCACTATTTTACTTAACTCTCTTTGATCCTACCTCTCTAACCCTGCGTTTCCTATTAAGTTAAGATTTGTTCATTAATAATTGTTAGTTAGTTTTAGTTTTAAAAATTGTTGTTATTTTCTGAAGCCAACATGCTAAGTACTTTAAAAGATAATAATCTTAATGTACAAACCTGTTAATTAAATAAATGAAAATGAAAATGAAACTGTTCACGATTAATTTATTTTTATTTGGAAGGAAAACGTGGTGAATAAACAATGGTATAATTTTCTAATGTCCTTTGTATAATTAGCCTTAATGCTACTCGATAACTTTACCTAATTAAACCTAACTAATACTCATATTCGTGAGTATATGAGATTGAATAGATATAATAATTATTTCATTCAGCACATTAATCAACAAGCTGAGATATTACAAGTCAGAGTTCAGTCTATCCCTAAGCGTTAGCTACAACCCAATCTAGCCACCAATATTTTATTTTATTAAGTCTCTCGGTAATTACCTTTTTATTTGCAGTTTCTAAGGTTTGCATGTCCAACCCCAGATTTGAAAGGCTCATAGAGAATACGCGTGTATGTTGCTCATCTAGCAAAATGGTATATAATTGGTACGTTCGTGAGGTCCGATAAATAGCCATTTGCATCCAGGTACAAGAATGCCTCTCATATTAACCCTGAAATACCTTGGGTTGATATAAAACGAACATGAAATATGTTCGTTCATTCTCCAAAGCGTTTGCTGATCGCGCCTAATGAATTCTCTCCAATAAAATTTTGTTCGCAACGTTTGATGATATTTTATTCTAAGTATACGAAGTTTGTCCATGAGCTTCCATTTCGAGAAAAATGATTGGAGCTTATTGTACTTTTCCTGGAGCTTAGTTACACTTACTTACAAGACGGACGGACAAAATGGACTCATTAATAACTATCAATTCATCCAATTTCTTATAAAAAAAGGTCGTCTGTATCCTAAGTAAAAAAAAATTTTCAACAAAAATAAAAAAATCTTAATCTAAATCAACTATGTTAAGTATGATAAAGCAGGATAATAATATATGTCTATTAAATCTACAGTAAATACATTTTTGAGTTTGCTTCTACCGCGGTTTGATAATTATTTGAGCCTTATTTTCTTTTTATTTAAATAAAAAGAGAAGCAAATTAATTTTATGGTGGTTCTGTAGGCTCATACCGTAGATGCTATCCATGTTTCTTGTGATATGTGCTCAAACCTATGTAGATTGTAAATGAAGAAAACAGCATTGTAGATAGCTACTTTCAGCTTTCCTTGGTTTATACTATCAAGACTGCAGGTGATTATATCGTCATAGAGTCATCGTCATACCCTTACCGAGCCGCATGCTTTACCAATGGTATGGGATGTACTGTTCACTATTGTTATTATTTGTATAATTTTATTGACTAATAAATAAATTACATAACCTTAGGCTTTAGGCTTAATTTAAAGGGAAAGAAATTAAATAAATAATAACAATTTAAAGTTTAAAAATAATTTCGTAAGTGGATCTAATTTGTTTAAAAAAGTTGTTGAATAAAATCTTTTCACACATTAAAAAGAGAATGAATCTAAGTAAATTTTTAATATAAATTATATGCATTTTTTTGTGCCTTTAACATACTATCGACTTAAGTCTTTGCCGCCCCTTAAACTTTGCCACCCTACGGCCGGGCCTCACGGGCTTGCAAGTAAATCCAGCACTGTCTGTTTTGGTTTTTGTATTTCATCAAGAAAAGAATGTATGAAACTTCGAAGTCTTCGATTTTTGCTTCCGATCGTGTGAGGGCGAACTGATTAACATTAAATCAATGAGAATTGGAAGCAATAGCATCTAAAGTTTGATCGGTTTGAATTTACTAACTTGTATATTAGTTTGTTGTAGGAAGGAGTCGGAACTTTCCCAAAATTTTGATTTGGCGCAAGTGTTTTCTTTCATCGTCGAAATTCCAAAATCTCTAAATTTATTCATGTTTGCTACTCGATTTTTTAGGTTCTTTTCGTTGCCGGGTATATTCCTATATTCTTTAATGTGCATCGGAATCTTCGATATATACCCAGTGTTATAGGCTTCTCCTTATCGCTAGACCTAACTCCCACTTTGAGTTCAGTTGTAAGAGTTTCCTTTAAAATTTCCACAGAAAAAAAGTTACATATCAGAAAGGTGCTTGCAGCTAAAATGATGAGCACACATTGCATTCATAACCAGTTAGCCGCTTTAAATTCAAAGATGTGATTGCCTGAGGTTAAAAGATAACTACGTAGGTCTCCAATCATTTTGACATATCAAGAGACAATGAATCTCGCGTAAGTGCTGTGATTTCATAAATAATAAAAGTGACGTAAAACAAAAGCAGCACTTTTGTTGACATTTTTCCATAGATTCAACTGTATCTTTACTTTCTCATTATAATTAATATTTTATTATTGCAACTGAAAATAATATTATGCAAATTCAGAGTTCGTAAACTTTGCTAGTGTAAGTATTACAAACCAGATAATAATAGTGTGACTTAAGAGGGCAATTTGCTGTGAATGGTAATGAAGGTGAAAAAAAGATGAATAAGATTAGCTAGCTTCATTTGCGTCAATTGTCCCCAGCATTATCGGTTCATATAAACCTTTGTCTAACAATAGTCAATCAGGAGATTATTAAAAAGATTTATAAGCTCAGTGGAACCACAGGTAGTTTTGAATACAAACTAACTTTACGGAAGCAAGTTCAGTAGTAGTTTCCGCAAACAATAGTCTGTGATTTGTCACCGCACCTCGCCTTATATTAGTTATTCATGCAGCGTTTATGAGACTGTACTGAAAACACAATAAGTATTTATTTTAGTATTTTTAACGCTGATTTATTTTTGGTCAATCTTCTGTACTAAGAGTAGAGCATTTATTCTCGAGACAGTCCAAGTTAACTACACAAAAGTGGTCATCTCAAGTATTCAATTCTATACTGGCTTCATTTGCATTATAAAATCTGTAACAAACTTAATTGTTATTCATATCGAGTGCTAAGCAATTGTGATTCATTATTCCTTAAATATAAGAATTGAATAAATAATCAAATGAGCTATAATCACGCCGAATTTTGTGTGGGTACACCGCAAGTAAAAAAAACAGAAATAAATATTGTGTAAAAGTATTTCAATGTAAATAAATTTAAAGGTCAGAAGCGACGCCGTCAGTAGGATTAAAATTATTTTAACAGTTCGACATTGATGACCGCCAACTTTTGATACTTATAAGTATTGCCAGCTTATTGGAAACTTCACCATTTGTGTGTGCGTGCTACATTTTCTTCACAATTAACGTTACTTAGGCCTGCCAACTTTGAACATCTCTAGAAGCTTTCTCATGACGTTTATTCCATCCGAAAATTGTCAATAGATCGCGTGAGGTGGGTTCGTTGAAAATTGAGGCCCTTTTACTCCCCGGGCTTATATCTCACGCTGACCCGCCTGACGGACTTTCCAATTTCTGGGAAATATTTACCAATTTTGTGAGCATGCGTTAAGTTCCCCGTTTTCATATATATAATCTCGGTATGAGAGTATGTTCAAATTTTTAAGAAACGCCTCAGCCAATGGTGGTCCTTTAACAAGCTTTCACGAAATTGTGCTTGGAATATTTGAAGGTGATTTTTAAACCAATTCCTGGTTTACTTTTTTTTCATCAGTCATGGGGGCTGTATCTCATGAACCGTATTACGTAGACACTTGTTCTATGACTATGAATATTGTAATAGGCTATTAAACAACTAAAAATAAAAAATAAAGGGACCCGCAAACAAAAAACGTGCAACTAAATTTTATGCCAAGAAGTAGGCTATAAGAATTTAATATTAAAAATAGTTGTGTTGCATATTGTATGGTGGTACGGAACCCTTCGTCTTCGTGTCCGCCTCGTACTTGGTCGCTTTTTCCATTACAGTTTTTTCATATGGAGACATCCCATTTTACACCAAATTTGTGAGTTTATTGTACTTTGTCGTGCTGTTAACAAAATAAAAATAAAATACATTGTCTTTCGACGTAATTCAACTTTTTGTGTTATTGAAAATATTAACCGTATTACTAAGAAAAAATGTGCAAGAAAACTTAGTAAATATATAATTGCGAAAAAAAAGAAAAACTATATTTAACATAAAAACTACCTTAATATAACTTAATCTGTCTGTAAACCTTCTCTACTACTTTAATTTTTTTTTTGTGCTGTGTTATTTATTTATAAGTATACTTCCTTAACTAAGAGCTAAACATACCTTAAAAAATTTACCCCAAGGAGTAGGCTTTAAGAATTTAATATTAAAAAAAATTGTGTTGCATATTGTATGGTGGTACGGAACCCTTCGTCTTCGTATCCGATTTTACACCAAAATTGGAAGTTTATTGTACTTTTTCGAGCTAAATTAACAAAATTCCTTCACATTCACTACTCAGAGATCCTAGGTAAAATATTCGAAGAGGTATTAGTGATTCACAGTGTATGAGTATATCATGTATGTTGTTATTTACTTATAGTACGTTATGAACAATACCACTCTTATGCCGATCTGGGTGGCGAAGTTGGTAGAGAGCCTGCCTTTCAATTGATTCTATTGATAGTACCCAGGTTCGATTCCTAGAGTAGTGGTCTAGTTTTTCGAATCTGGTCCAGTCACCATTTGCCATTGGGATCAAGTTAATGGCACTATCACTGGGTTGGTCGACCAATGATAGTAGTCTGACTAATGGGTGGCGTTATTGTAGTGTTAGTTGTATCGACTTAGTTCCTAATTCGTGTTTTCAAAATAGCAGTTTGTGAAGATTGTGTGTAGATGGCTCTGCTATGAAGGCATAGCACTGACAGCGGGGTGTTTAAGCTAAATCTTCCAAACTTTCAAGGTTCATAGATGATAACCAATATCGAATAAAATCCTGCGAATTAGGTTAAAGCCAATAGGTCAATATCAAAATCTTCCATCCCGTTTCATTACACCTGAGTTTCTCAAACCACTACCCAATCTTTCATTCTTCTCCTAATTCTTCCGCTCGCTCTGTGCTGCACGCATTATAAGAGTCTTAATATCCTCTTGAAGAGTGAGCAAATAATTAAAAAATTACAAAAATTTAAATTTAAACCTGTAATTATGCACAGCCAAAAATTTCAAAATTAAATTAAAAGTTAATCAATATTATCATATTGCAATTGCGGAATAGTGTTTTGAGAAAAACATATAATATTTTTTCTGCTACAAAAAAGATAATTTAAACGTTATTTATGACGCTTATAATAAAAAAAAGTTAATTGGAAGACAATATTGAATGAAAGAAATGTGTTTTATTTTCTTTAAATCAAGTATCAATGCGAAATTGTCCATCTTCGAGCTAAACTTGTTCAGCCAGCTCATCCGCATTGAGAATGACATTAATCGTGTGACATGGCAAGTGTTTTAATGGCAAAGCTTGTCATCATGCTATCGGCTATGAATTTGATTAACTGATGACAATTTATAATGGTTTCTCACTTTGTGTCGGCTTTAATGTGAAAAATGTTACATTAGTTCGGACATATCGTGATAGGGAGTGGTACGAGGATTTATTTTATAAGCTATTCCGCTTTGAACTTACGCTTTGTATACTTGGTTAGTCAAGCGTTAATCGTGGTTAGGATTAATGTTCTAAACTGGACGCAGAAATCAAATTAATTGAACGAACGATTTTTCTGTTACTTACTTCATTACTTATCAGGTCATCGATTTTTGGCGGAAGTGAGCTTGAGCTTAAGCTGCTTTCCATCAGTGTCCCGGACACGTGGCTTCCTGCTGGCGGAGCACAAGCTTGCTAGCATCCACAATTACTTGATCCTTAAACCGAGGGTTAGGTCTCCCCTTTTTTCGTTAGCCTGATGACTGGAACTCACACACTCTTAGCTGCTGTCCAAATGCTTAATGTGGCCGAATCCTAACTTCGCCTTCTTAACTAGATTAACATCGTTGTACAGCTAGTAGAGTTCAAGGCCATACTTTCGCCCTATTCTCAAAATGGGTCATATATGAGACGAATAATTTTACATTCGAAGGTAAAATGTTTGTCGTCCAACATTCGACTTGATATAGAATAACTGGCAAGATGAATGTTTTTCGAATGGGAGTTTTGATTCAATTTGTTTGGAAAAACCCAAAATACATAAACTTCCCTATTGGCTCATTGTTGGACCTGTTATACTATATGTCGAAGATATTTTAGTATGCGACAGTTTCTTTTCGACAGCACGTATTTTGGTTTATGTTTAGTAATTTATAGATCAAGTCATCTTTTCCCATGGAACAATGGTTATGATTTTGAAGGCAACATTATTAAAAAATGTTTACTACACAAATCTAGCAATACAAAACAACAGGTATCATGTGCATTACGAACATAATCCTTTTTAGGGTTCCGTACCTCAAAAGGAAAAAAACGGAACACTTAAAGGATCACTTTGTTGTCCGTCCGTCCCTCTGCCTGTGAAGACTGGAATTAAGTTCGACTACTAAGGTCTACTGTCCCTTGGAGCTGTGAAAAAATGAACTTATAAGAAAAAAATTAACTTTTAAAAATTAACTATACAGCCGTTTATGCCGCGAATTTCCGCAAATTTTCGACACTATCAAAACCAACAGGGTACTTCCCGTGAACTCAAAATCTTGGAATTATTTACGAAATAACATCTTATAGTTCAAATAAAGGAAAAATTGCGAAAAGCGTAAATTTTTAGTTACATCATATTATATTTTTGATAATTTTAAAATACTACCCCTTCCTCATGAACGCGTTTAGGTATCAAATTGAAATTCATACCAAATACTCAGGTCTATAATACCATTGAGCTGTAACAAAATCAAACTTTTATGTCACCGTAATTAAAAGAAGCAGCAATTTAAGACGCAAATTTTCAAACTCGCAAGTACTTGCAAGGGAATCATAACCTAAAGGGTACCTACAGTCGACCTAGAATCTTAAAATTTGGCATGAAGCAATGTTTCTTTTTTTTGGTTTATAGATTGTCGTGGTGGGTGAACTTTTACTTATATACCTACAGGTTTGTACGGAAGCCTCGGTGCTCGAGTCCGACTCGCACTTGGCCGGTTTTCTTTTACAATTTTTCACTTAAGTGCAAGCTTCCAAAGAAGATCGACAAGGACCGCAGATCAGATATCGAATGCATGCTTTCAAAGACTTGACTCGATTTTTAATAGTAAAGCTGAAAAATTAAATTATCTTCTTTGACTCGGTACTGCAGTTGGAAAGGCGGCATTCATGCGTCACTCAAAAACAAAAAACAGTTCAAGTGCTTGCTAAACCGAAAGAATAAGACCATCCAGAATATCCTTTGATGTAAAACATTCGACTTCCGTGAAAGTTTGGAGACAAGATGGTTCAAAAGCAAGTAACCTCAGTCGATACGAGCTCAGGAAGTATTTAACATGGGATCTTTTCCTTTCTAGTAAATATTTGCAGTTCCGTCTTTGAGAGGATCACATTCAAACTGCCTTTAATTGCGGATATTTATGATTCATACCAGGCGGATTTTTACAGATTTCTTATCATTGAAAGAAATTTACCAGTGTTCGGCATGTCATCCGTATGTGCGACTATCTCATGCTTTGTTTAAGAAAATGACTCATTGATTTTGCTCCATGAGATTCTTTTCGTTATACTATAGTTCAATGATAAAAAAGTTTTTAGCAGCAGCAATCCTTCACGGTTGAATAGTGAAAACAATTACAGATGAACAGAAATTTAGAGTTGTTGAACAAAAAACAGAGTCTGCTGTGCCATCCAAAAAGTCAAGCAAAGCGGTTGCTCCATAATTGTGATAGGATGTTTCTCATGCGTCAGTGTTGCAGACCTCCTCTAAATCATGAATACGAAAATTAACATGATTATGATCAGACATTTTTTTCCAAGGCTTTTTTTAGAAACGTGGAATAAAGAAGTAGAGAAGGGGGTACTTCAAAATATGAAATGACTTAACTCAATAGAATTGATTTGGGACGAACTTGACAGACAGGTTTGTTAAACAGAGTCCACCATCAAGAGATAAACGTCGGGAGATCTTTTATAATAACATTGGAAAACATTAAAAAGTTGATCGATCGGCAGTGCAAATATTTAAACTTGTGCTTATATTTGAGAAGGAAAGAAAGTATCATAAAATTGATTTCGAACTTTTTTAATTAGTAAACTAATTTAATTTCAGTTGAATAAGTGAAATTGTCCCTATTTTTGACAGTTTTTTGTCATCAAATTTAAGACACTTTACAAACACCTTTTCGGCTGTTGCAAATGTGCTTTGAATAACACCAATATGGATTCGATAGCCCTATTGTTTATACACAGACATCCTTCTAAAATCAATGAAATCCAACTCTTTTACGAAAACCAAACTCATTACAAATACGTCCAGATTGGAAGTTAAAAAGTATTATATTATAACAAAGCATGGAAATGATTTCTCCTTATTTATAGATATTGCCAAGTTGTACAAGGAAGTGTCAATGACCTGGTATTGTACGAGAGAGTGTTCACTAGTGAAGGAGGTATCACCATAGCCACGTTTACGGGTGGAAAAAAACTTGGCTTATAATTTTTTTCCTCGTGAACTTTGTTTCCATCCTCTTGGCCATTGAATTCATTCCATTCTCCAAAATTTGAAAATTTACTACTTGAAAAAAGTAACTAAATTGTAAGTCCACGGATACGAGTATGCAAGGCGTTTTAATAAGTAAGAATGTAATGCCACTTTGAGCGCACCCAGCCGGTCCTCATGGTATTAAATTAAGCTACCCATGTAAAAATAAAAATTGTGTGCCTCAATTTATGCAAGAACTGGTATCAAAGATGTTATGAATCAAAATTTGGAAACTCCCTGGTTTTTCTTTTAAATATTTCAAAAGACCATTGCCTCAACCACAGATTACTATTTGTCTTGCTTAACCATATCATGAAACCAAACGCTAGCAATTATTTGTTATGACATTTTTATGAAGATATTAAATTTTAAACTTGACCAGAATGAAAGAAATATAATTTCAATGTAATGAAAAAAAAAGCTAATAAAATAAATTATCTACTAATCAAAAATGAGAAACAACTGGTTTCCTCCACAACAAAATCACACCTAAATTATAATAATGTTATGACCCGTATTATATAAATATGTTATATTTCAATCATCTCAGGGTTTGATGGAGAGCAATCGGGAAATTGCAGCGACTAACGCCAAAGTGATGTCAAATTAACCCCAAATTATTTTTTCAATGCTTAGACCGTTAATTTGAAAACGTTAGAAAGAAAAATGTTTAAACTAAAGAATAATAACGTTGGCCTGTACATGTATTTAATCTGAATTCACAAAACCATATTGTGGCCGAAAATATATGATTTAATTTAAAATTTGAAAATAATTCAAAACTTATTTGAAAGTTCTGTAGAAAAAAGATTTTTTAAAACAAATAAATATTTTCTCAATTTACAGGGTCAGCTTTTCAAATAAAACATATTGATTTCGATTTCGATTTTTTTTTGGAATATCTTGTTTGGATCCTTCCATTATGAATGCAATAAAACATTATTGAACTGACCTCCGCGTGAGTTCCAGCAGGACTTGATTCTGACAAAAAAAGTCTTTGATGACTTTTTCAATCTCCTCATTTTGAAAGAATTATGTACCAAAAAGGCCAGGACTTTCAGGATACATTCGTTTTTCCGCATGTGGATTTTCACTTCTTCATTTGGAACAATTTTGTTTGCTAATCTAAGTATCCATCGAGTCAAAAAAGAGCCTCATCGTTGAAGAAAATGTGAAATTTGTCATCAAAACGGTGATGTTCAAGAATCCAATCGATATATGTGATTGAAACAAGGATATTAAATCTGAACCACGAACTGGATGACCCTGTATTTTTATTGATTTAAGGGGGGCTAAGGTATTATTTTTTTTAAATAGTAAGTAGAATGCACAATATTTTAAGAATATTGTTACAAAATTTCAAGTCAATTCGAACAAAATTGACGAACTTACGAGTACTTTTATGCCTGTCGGATGAACGTTTTATACCAGATTTCTTAGTTTTCAAAACTTCAAAGCGTTTTCTCCGCTACTCACATTTTCAAAGCCAGTGTCCCTCATAATTTCAAAACTACTGCACCGGTATTTTTGAAATTTTGAACACTATTTCTATACATAATTTACGAATTAATGCTGGAGAGCTTTATTTGACAATAACAAGTAAGTCAATTTTTTCGCAAAAATTGCGTTTTTCCCTTCAAAGTGAGGAACACTACCTGCATTACATGGGGAGAACTATTATCTAACAAATGAATCATGATTTTTTGATTTTAAATGATCCAGCACCAAGTTATGAGGGTTACCGCAATTCTACTACTTCCCGAGACATGTCCGAATAATTGCTGACATTGCCGTGTTTTTTAATATTTCTTCATGAAAATTTTACACAAAATTCTTCAAATGTCTTCCCTTAATAAACTATTAGTTTTTAAAAAGATATTTTAACTGTGTCGTCACAAAAAATTCACATAACCCTGCCTTTTTTCTAACAGATCTTCCTTAAACAAAACTGGCCTACATAGCTTTTGACAATGCTTTCAGAGCTCTAAATAAAACCACTTTCAACAACAGCATATGTACTACTGTGTCCAAAAAATAAGGTGACATATGAATTTAAACTGCGCGCGTCGAAGGATTTGGAAATTTTTCTTTCTTTTTAGGTTGGTAGTACTGTCAGTGACATCTATGTGAAATTTCATGTCAAAATATATTCATAGTGTTTGAGATACGCGTCGTTTTGTGAGCTGCTAAAAGTGAGTTTTTCGTTTTTTGCGATGTCGAAATTTGTTGAGCAAAGAATTTGCATTAAATTTTGTTTGCGGAATCAATATTCTGCTGCGGATATGTTGAGGATGGTGCAGAAAGCCTTTGATGATGAGACTATGTCTAAAAAAAATGTTTACAAGTCGTATAGTGATTTCCAAGCCGGCCGTGAACGTATCGAAGACGAAGAGCGTTCTGGGCGACCATCAACCTCAACCGATGAAGCTCACGTCCAACAAATCAAAGATTTGGTGTTGAAAAACCATCGATTAACGATTAGAGACCTTGCTGATGAAGTTGGCTTATCGAAAGGCTCAGTCAATACCATTTTGAAGGATGCTTTGGGCCTCAAGCGCGTCAAATCTCGACTGGTACCGAAAACATTGAATTTTTTGGAAAAAAGGCGTCGCGTTGAAGTTGTTTGAAACAATGCTTTCCGACTACCAGGATGTCATGAAACGCATTATAACTGGCGATGAGACTTGGATCTATGCTTACGACCCCGAAACAACCGATCAATCGAGCGAATATCGTGCCAAAGGAGAGCCGAGACCAAAAAAACCGCACCAAAGTCGCTAAAAAATCAAGGTCATGTTGACTGTTTTCTTCGATTATCGTGGTGTTGTGCTTTATGAATTCCTTCCAACCGGCCAAACAGTCAACAAGGAATATTATTTGAACGTTATGCGTCGTTTGCGTAACGCTCTCCGCCTAAAAAGGCCGGAATTGTGGAAAGACAATTCTTGGTTTTTACACCACGATAATGCACCATCCCATACCGCACTCGTAATTCGTGATCATTTCGCCAAAAACTCAACCCATATCGTTCCGCAACCACGGTATTCACCTGATCTGGCGCCGTGCGACTTCTGGCTGTTCAACAAGCTCAAAAGACCGCTCCGGGGACACCGTTTTGATACGATGGAGGAGATTCAAGCCGCAGCGAAGACGGAACTGAAGGCCATCCCGGAAAGTGACTACAATCAGTGTTTCAAGGATTGGAAAATCCGTTGGCATAAGTGCATTGCATTGGGAGGGGATTTCTTTGAAGGGGATGAAATTGATTTGGAAGAATAAATAAGGAATTTTCAAAATAAATACAATGTCACCTTATTTTTTGGACACAGTAGTATGTACCTTTATTAAAAAATCGAGAGCATTTTTATATCCAAAGAATTGCCTGCTGGCTGTCTTTTAGCTTGCTTACGGCTGGGTATCGCTTGCTTTTCAATTGGATCAATTAATAGATCCCAGGTTTGAATCCTGAAAAAATCTTGTTTTCAAACCTGTTCAAGTCACCATTTATCGTTGTTTTGATTTTTGGGAAGTAATAAGACGAAAAACCGACGTTAAAAGTCTTTAAATGTTTTTTTCGGCGTTTTGACTCAAAATGTGAAGGCTAAGTCGACAACGCCGACCAAAAGACGTATCACAATGGGCTAGTAAATGTTCGTCTCTGTCTCTCCGTTGGAGATTTTTAAAATCACAGGAAAATGAGAACAAGTTTCTTAGTTAAGAGGCTCTCAAGGAGAATATCCGAAAAGAAATCGACAACTTGTCGACCGAAATTCTCCTAAAAACGAATGATAATGTGGTAAAAGACCGCAGATTTACATATTCAAAAACACATCTTTATATAAAGACTAATTCTGTACGTGTGTATGTCTATGAATTCCTGCTTAACGACTGGACCGATTTTAATGCAACTTTTTTATGCATTGAGCTGGTCGCTGGATGGTTTATATTTATGCTCTCAATTTGTTTCACAAATTTTTAACCAATTAACCTTCCAGTTTTACAAAATTTACGGCATGTCAAATGTCTCTTTGTAAGAATGTATCTGTCATAGTTTATAGAAAAAACTTCGGACATGACGACGTGTGTGCGGTCTGCTTGTTTTTTATAAACATTGGAAAAAGTATATAGAATTATTTAATTTCGAAGAAAAACATTTTGAACAAGACTTGAGAAAGTAAAAAAAAAATTATTTTTATGAATAAAAATGTATTTAATAGTGTGGCAACACTGACAAAAGTACAACGAAAAAGTATTCAGACAAAACAAACAAAATGTCTTCACGAAAAACAAAAGAAAACTTACGAAAGTTAAATAATCAAAAAATTTTGTATGGTGTATCCGATGAGTCTCATTTGTTGAGAAAGCATCAGACTTGGCAAACATTGGTTCGCTTGCGAAGACACCGCCGCAGCCGCTGCCGTTGCTATTAAACCTAGCGATTTCTCGAAATCATTACTGCTTCACAGTAGGTACGTCTGCCGTCCCACTACTACGACGAAAAAAATAAAGTAAGTGCCTCTTCAAACGTCTATATAAAGGTAGCCCACCTCTCGACCGACTTCCCATTTCGTTAAAGTTACTCTTACGCGAACCTCCAACGGAAGCGGCGTCAATTTCTCCCGCACCAAAACGATCAGTCGTTTAAAATTAGCAAGATTTAACACAGTTCTGTTTTCACGGTATGTGTCCAAATCCAGTGTTGTTTTTCTACTGGTAAATTCGAATGTATCTAAATCAATTGCAATAACCATCTTGCATAACTCTTATCGGGTTTCCGTTGATAGGTGGTCATTGCCTTGTGAAACTAGTTTAGCGTGTATGCACTCAAGGCGTTTCATATCTGAATTTTTGTTTTTTTTCTTGGAACTTGGAATAAGTGTGTTTTTAAGTGGTTACCTCCATTTGTTTATACAAAACCTTTTTTTTTGAACCGCAATGCATTAAGGCTTCAACTTCGGAGTGACAATAAATTGTTTACGTGACTTGCGTGCCTGGGATGAACCACGTTTTTGTGTTAATACGTTATAAGTGCGCGAGTCGTTAAAGCTGGTTATAAACCATTAATTTTTTTTTATTTGCTTATCGCCATAGACTGTGAGTTATATTTAATTTTTGTCCTATTATATTGTAGAATCACGGTTGGAAATGTTTTTCTGGAAGAGTGTCTGCCTTTTGGCTCTGGTGGTTTCGATTCAAGCAACGGAAGTGAAAAAGTGTCCAAAGAGTGAGTTTTATCGGCTCGCAATTGAACAATCGATTTTCAAGGTTTTCATCCGCAGATTCCGCCAGGAAACTAGAACCAAATGAAGTGTCTATTGGCAATTGTCCAAAGAACAAGTGTACCCTCAAGCGAAACACCGAGGTACCGATTGAGATGAAAATCATCCCGGAGAGGGATTTCGATGAATTGAATTCCGATATCACCGGAATACTCTTGGACGTTCCTCTACCGTTCCCCGGCGTTTATGGCACCAGTGCTTGTCCGCATATCTACGATGCAGCGGGTGAGAAGAAGGTCGGTTGCCCACTGAAAGCTGGTGAGACTTATGTGTACAAGAACAGCTTCAAAATCTTGCCGATCTATCCGACGGTGCACTTGGAGATTCACTATGGATTAGGCGACAGTAAAGGTGATGTTGCGTGCTTCCAAATCCCTGCTAGAATTAAGTAAATTATTTTTAAGTGTAACGTTAAAATAAGCTTGTGATATGTGTTTCGTTTTCTTAGTAATAAAAAAAAAGATTTTTCATTCAACTTCAAGCACTGTGATTACGTAATTTCAGTTTATTTAATACTTAACGTTTTTTTTTTGGTTGGCATTTTGGCAAACATTTTGAGACCTTGGTTTCCGTAAAAGCTGCCAAACTTCTTTGCGACGATGTTAAATTAGGCGAACAAAATTCAGAGCAATAATCAAGACATTTAACTGGCTTGACCTTGGCTTCTTTAAATGAAAGGAAGTATTTATGCAGAAAAACAAATGGAGCACCATTCCGATATGTCCGGTATCAGAGTGAAGTTAAAATGTGTCAAATAAATGTAGCAAAAAAAGTTCCAAGGAAATATAATCGAAGCTGTGTTTATGTTAAACCTCCTTCCAACTAGTTCGTCACATTTTAAAACTAAGTTCAGACTGATTTGCTTTTTTGAAAACAAAATGTTTTTTGAGAATAAACGAAGAAAACCCGGAAAATTCTGACGGTAAGAAAAAAATAGGAAAGGCAACTTGCATGCATGGTTACTACGCTTCATGCTGCATTAATGCAAAACTTGATTCATGTGTTGTGCTGTCGGAAAAGTCATGAATTATTTTTTGAAGTTATTTCTAACATGTTTTTTTTTTATACATGGAGCTAAAATCAATTAAGTTGCATAGCTTTCCGTTCATATAAGCACTTGCCTTAAAGGGCGAAACGCTACGGACGCTGCTGATTAAGGGCCTCATCCGTATCTTAATTGCACATATGCATTTCGACGCGACGAGCTTTTTGAAGAGTACGAAAAAAGTGCCAGTCCGATTGCGCAAGGTAAGGTGAGTGTGGTTGTTGCGGACATCACATCCCATTCAAACGGCAATAACTTTGTGTGGTCGTACAAAATACGCTATGACGCATTACAAGGGGGGACGGAGGGTCAATAGTTTTCAAAAATTGCAAGCATGCGCACTTTGCTCTTCTATTTCAAACCTTTTGCAGAATCTCTAAAATTCAGTTTATTTCCGTCCGGTCCGTCAGAAAACCGAATGCTTTTTATCGAACTTGGTTCTACGTTCAACTAGACGGGGCACGGCACTCACCGAATCGAGCATTGGCTGACGAGTGCCATAGAACAAACAAACTCCCCGAGTTGCCTGTTCTGTGATAAAACGATATCTTTGATCTGGCGAAGGCCACTTTGGCTCTAGTCAGAGCAATATTTAAATGCTTATTAAAAAAACATTGATAATGGTCGAATAAGGTTGGGTGGCGCCCACCCACTCAGTCAGGGCTCTTTTGAACACTTTTTCCAATACTAAAAGACTTATTGACCAGAGATTTGCCGGTCTTTTTCATCAGTGGACGTCAATTCTGTCCACCTTTTCGCTGTCCGCGCACTCAACTCTCTTGTCCAAGCCTGGAAATTATTAAATAATCGGTGCAGAATAAAGGCAGTTATGAAGACTCTCCTCTCTGTCGTATGATATCTCACCTTTGGGTATTGGGAGTTCAAAGTAACATTGGACGAACAGCGATATGGTCTGAGTGTGTGGTTGTAGCGTAATGGCCACACTATGTGCCTGTCATCCGGGAATTAAATACTGCGAATTCTAAGCGAATGCAAACAAAAAGGTAGCGAACTTTTCTATTTATTTCCGGCTAGTAACAATAAAATAAATATTAAAGTGAAAAACTAGAAAGTCGGCAAAAATAAAAATTTCCCCTTCCTGAAGTCCGAATGTCTCTCGTTCAAAAATAAAAACAGAAAAAAAAGAACTAACCTGAATAATTAAAGTTTGTATAAAAAAGGTAAAATAAATTACATGAGGTGTCGAAGGACATCCCTCACATATGAGTGACAGACGACACGTACACTACATGTAATTATTATTACTGACTTTGACGTCAGAGTTGCTTATACATGCACCCATTAAAAAGTCGTGTACTTTGGCTGTAAGATAAGTAACTTTATTCCTAGAAAATAAGTCAAATGATCTTTTTTTCTTTAGTTCTGAATTAAATGAATTAAACGGAATTTAAATAACGTCTTAATTGTTGTCCAATTAGGCATGTAGTTTCCGCTACGTCGTTATCATAATTTGATGTGCAACGCGAAAAAAACAGATCGCGATCGTATGTTTGGAGTGCCGCCTTAAGCATCGGCTTATTTTACTCGACAGCATACAGAAAAGAGTGTTGCGTTAAAAAGAAAACCACGCACTTAAATTCAATTATAAGCTATTACGGTAGGTCTTTCGATATAAAAGTAAGATGATCACAATTAATATATTTTACCACACAAGTTCCAAGCGGTACCTTCGTTGTGTTCAGATTGCAATCGCCCAGATGCCAAGACAAGCAAAATTGTTTAATTAACAGGAACTTTAAATTAATTACGAAACATTGTTGATTTGTTAACATCCTTTATGATGACTTTAAACAAACTACAACAATTTTTTGTATTGTTTTTTTAATGTTTGGTTTGTTTTTTTGACACTCATTAAGGGGGTATTCTAGTCTAGAGGCATGTTATCTTGATAAGCCTTAATTGCAAAGTTAAATTGTGATATTTACTTCAAGTTAATATATTACATCACATACAAGTTAATCTAAGATAATTAGTTAGCTAGACAAATATCTGAAAACTTTACTTCCAAAGTATTTGGTTCCGCGAGTTCGTCTTATGTCAAGTGGAAGGGAATTGAACGAGCGGATAAAATGAACGAAAAATTGTCGCTCAGTATTTCTGCAAGTGAATCTTGGTTGAGTAAATGTTGAGGAGCGTTTAGAATTTGACATTTCAATCTTTTCAACGAGATAAATGGGCTCTTTGGTTGTTAAGATGTTGTTAAAGGTCTTAAGGGCACAGTATGTAAGATAAGAGTAGCGACAACAACCTAATTTATTTTTTTAAAAGACCGATATATGATCAGAGCGTTTTAAGTTATAAACATACCGTATTATATTATTAAAAGCTATAGTAAGGCTTCCTTTGGATTCTGAACTATTGCAGAAAATTATTTGACATCCGTAGGTTATTATCGGCATGTTTAACAATGTGAAGCTTAATATGTTGAGGAGTGAAGTATCTAGAAAATGATAAGCTTCGTAGACAGCCATATATCTTTGCTTTTATTGATTGAACATGAAGGTCCCAAGTTAGATTAGTCGAGATTTGTTGCTTTCTCAACGTACTCTATGACTGTATTACCTAAATGTAGTGAGGGAAAATAACAGAGGTCAAGTTTGTTTTTGTAAATAACGAGGCACTTAGACTTCTTTGGGTTTAAATAAAGGTTATTTTTGGTAGACCAGTACATGATATTCTAAGTACCCATTTTTTTATTAGTTATTTATTAACTTAACAAGAAAACAGAAAAAAATAAAAAATTAAAAAAAGTTGAAAATTGCAAAAATTAGCAGCTGATGAAGTGGGGGTCTCAAAAAATTGCCGCGTAACTATACCCATGATTTCAACGCTCCTAGCAATCTGAAATAAAAAAAAAAGATCATTAATCTAGAATAATGTCGCAATGTCTAGAACTACGGAAAAGTTGCAAAGATTTTTTTTTCACAAAATGGCGACTGCCTGAAAAAAAAAACAATTTTTGTACCACTTTTTTCACTGTTTCGAATTAAAAAGTCAAATAAAAAAATTATAAAAATTTGGGGATGGGGATAGTTGCAGACATAGACAAGTCTATAAAGAAAACTGTCTAAAAATGTCAGATAAATCGGTCCAGTAAAGCCTGAGAAATCGTGGGTATTGTTTTGACGGGCGTTGTATCTTTTCATAGCTCCATCATTTTTAAAATAGGAATGAAGCCTTGATTAAAAATGCAAACAACAATAAATGTACATATGCGTACACGTGGTTTGGAGGTTAGAATTCAACTGTTAGCAGCTGGACTTAAGTGAACATTAAATATAAAAGATACAAGTCACCTTGGTTTCTTGTATTACAATATATACAACGGACAAAAGGTTTTACTGAGAAATATGGATTCAGGTAGACGGAGAATTCCTTATGACATTAGTTCGATTAGTTCCGGGCGAACTAGTTTGGATGCCGGGTCAGCAAAATACCGATATCTCCGAACATAATTTGTATTTTGAAAAATCCTCTTGTAGGTATATATTTTTGAAAAGTTAAACTTTGAAAATATAATGAATTGAAATTGACTGCATTGATGTTTACGGGTCTCCTCTCCAGTAAATAAGGCCAATTAAGCATTACGGTAGGAAATTTAGCGTTAATATGATGTAACCGTTCCAATTGTATTCGTCGTTTCATAAGACTCATCCTACTTTTGGCTATACCTGGCGTGATTTTCCAATGTAAACTTTTTGTGATCATAATTTTGAATGTGATGCGATTTTGACACCAACATATATGTCAGAAGCGCAGTATTATATTTTCTTATCTTGTTACGATTTCGGCCAAAAAAATTAACCAATTGCAGATGGTGATCGACATTTTTGTCACCAGTCCGTTATTGGGGATGAATTTTTAAGCAGCTGCTTAGCCGAAACTACCAACGACCATTTTACCCATAAAAAAGCTTAAAGCAACAAATTTTCGAGTTAACATTTTAATTCTGGAGGAAACTACCAAAAAACCTTAAGCATTAAGAATTAAAAAGTTAAACAATTGAATGAGAAAAATAATCAAGTAGATAAGAATGAAAAAAATATTAATAATTGTTCAAGGATTACAAATGATTATAAAATAAAATGAAAGCGAAAAAGAACAAGTACGAAGGATCAAAAATAAATAAATAAAGTATAGAGTTGATAATAGTGTAAATTAATAAGTATATGTGCATAAATAAATAAATTAGTAATAATAATAAAGAAGAATTAACAAGAACATAATCAAATTTTTTTTACTAGTTAATTTGCTAACTAAAATTTTATCTGGCTATGCAAAGTGAACGGAAATTTAATCTTAGGCATTAGGATTCTTTCGAAGATCAATTGAACATTCTCTTTTTGATGAAGATCATATGTAGAGTAATGTCAGGGTAGATTCAGGATCATTTTAAGCAGCTTGTTTTGCCACAATCTTTGGATTTGATCATTTTTTTTCATCATCGTTGATCTTGAGCTGATTATTCGAAAGCTAGCAAGGTTTTTTTTCGTGTGAAATAAATGGCTTGTATGTTTTTCTAAATTAACCTTTTTTTCCATTTTTTATAATATTCGCAGAGTATTTCTATTTCTATCTAGTTCAGGTTGCTTTCAATATTGAGAGAAAAGTCATGCGATGAGAATATTGCTGTATCACCAGCGAACACGGCGGGTTAACAATCATTAATTTGGGAAAAATCAGAAGTATATACTTATGTTGTCAAGGGTCTTTCATTAAGTGCTTCCTATCTTCAAATTTAAAGAAAACAAAGTGTGGGTAAGGAATCATCAAAATCTTTTATTCGTTTGATAGGCCAATCGATGCCATGTACGGTATATTCAAATGTCCGATTAGGCTTCTCTGGTGGCGCGCATCCGAAATGTCCAAATTTCATGTGTGGTCATGGTATGGGCCGCTCTGGTTTGTGGCTTATTCGTATAAACCTGCGAATCTGCAAATCTCACGATCTCGGTGGCCAGTTCACATCACCTCGAATCGCTCGCGCAGAATTTGTGGCGTAAGCTGTGTGGCACGTAGCACCATTGTGTTGAAACCACATGCCGTTGGTGTCCATATGATACAATTCAGGTCATTAGAATGTGATAATCATCGACCTATAGCGCTCGCCGTTGACGGTGCGGACATGTCAATGTCGTTCTCAAAAAAATATGGACCAATGACACCGCCAGCCGAAAATTCACTCCAAACAGTGACTTTACGACGCTCTTGGATCTCATGTTTTGACTAGTGGATTCAAATTTATCCATCACAATGCAAATAGTCCTCTCGGAAGGACGATTATGGCGTCGGTAAAATGACGAAAGCGCTCGGAACGTTGCCCAAACAGAACACCCGCTTTGATGAAACAATTTTATTAGTTGCAGTTGTTGTTGTTTAACACAATGTCCATTCATGGAGATTTGACAAAACAGACTGAAAAAATCACTGCATATTGGACGGATGTAGCTTCAATAATATAGCTGTCAAAGTTAGGAAGTCCCTATTGGAAGACCCTTTATAAAATGGGACTTACAACGAAACCTTGGGCTGCAGCTGCATTTGAATAAAATAGATGCGAAGGACAATTATTAACAAAGACTATGAAACTACGATTTGACAGAAAGTCTTTGAATAATTTTACATAAATGTAATGGGAAATTGAGAGCTTACATTTTGTAAATGCCATAGAGAGCCACAGAGTATCGAATGCTTTCTCATTCATGCCATTCATAGTTTTTTAAATTGGCAGTCTTGAAAGTAGTAGGGAAATATTGCATCTTAAAACATGCATTCAATATGTATTTTAACATCTCTATAACCGCCTTCTGCAATTCTTTAAAAAATTCAATTCTCAAGCCATGAAGTCCACTGGCTTTTATCGTTTTAAGTGTTTGGGTGACAAGCTCTATGTCCTCTTCCGTCTCCATCTCCTCCATCTTAAAAAAAAAAAAAAACA
Source organism: Orthonevra nobilis (assembly GCA_963555765.1). Classification (NCBI taxonomy): domain Eukaryota; kingdom Metazoa; phylum Arthropoda; class Insecta; order Diptera; family Syrphidae; genus Orthonevra; species Orthonevra nobilis. The sequence continues at coordinate 4,760,180 of OY743225.1, read as the reverse complement.
TCATACATTTTTCATCCTACTCTCGAGGGTTAACGTCGCTGTCGGGATCCTACCGTCTGAAGCCATTATGCAATACAATTCGTCCAATTCTGGACTGGAAAATCGACAATAGCCCAGCTTTTAAAACTGCGCTAAGTCCCTCAAAAGACCAATAAATTTAAGTCTTTACTCATCACTTATTTATTGAATTCAAAGCCGAATGTAACAACATTCATAGCACTAAACTATCGAAAGCGGAAGTCGAATTCATAAAGCTAGGAGAACGGATCCAATTATGACGCAAAACTAACGAGTTGAACCGAATTCGGATTGAACCGAATCATTCTAAATTTGCACCGGATTGCTGCAAAAAGAGGTGTCAACATGAAATTTAATTTCAATATTAACATCGCAATCGATATACTGTAATTGAAGCCTCCACGGTGATTGAACGAGAAGCCAAAGAGTTGTGGATAAGAAGCCGATCCGTCGAAATGGCACATGACGAAGCATCGTACTGGGAAATTTTTCCTACTACAAAAAACTTTCGACCACAATAAATTCGCAAAGAAAAGACCGAACCTTCAGTTCAAGGATCAAGCTATGTCAACTTTAGATTAAATAATGTTAGTCGAAAAATAAAACACACCTTATTTTTTAATTCATTATCATTTAAACATAATTTTAATTCAGCAAATTGCATTTAAATATTGGAACATCCAGCCTTGCACCAATAAATAAACGAAACATTTTATAAAATAATATTAAACAAGACAATGGCTTTGTAAATTTATTTTATCATGATAAAAATATCCTTTTGCTCAGTGTTGTTTTTGGTAAGATGTTAGATATTTTGATTTTTTTAAATTTTCGTAAAATATTTATTTTTTTAAGCGTAGAGCTTTATTTCAAGTCCAAGTAGTCCATTTCGAAGTTCATTGATGGATAGTTGGCAATTTGTTCATAGTCAGCACTGCTTTCAGCTAATGGTTCCTGATTGTGTCTTACCGAGCTGGTTTCAGTCGAGCTCCTTTGGCCGATGAAGTCATTCTCCTTTGGTGAATAATGGAAAACAACACCTTTTCGGAATGCGTCTCTCAATCTTCTTCTTAACCGCTGTTCGGAAGCATCAATGATGTTTTGTTTGTCGTTGTTTGCCAAATTTAAGTCGTGTTCGTTTCTCGCTTCATCCAGATTCACGTGTCCATTCTAAGTGCATGAAATAAACATAAAAAGTGTAATAAAACAATTATGTGCTTTTAATTAGTACATAAATGTTAAAACGTTTAGAGAAAAGAAAAAAACTAATTTCTATTTCGTTTATTATCATGAATGATAAATAATTATACAACTTGTTCTCGGAGTTTTGTAAACGACTTGACTGTTGAACTTGCAGATGTTAATTGAAAACAAATCATCACTCGATTTCCGTGTTAAATGCTTTAGCCAATAAAAGCGAAATTTTTCGCTAAGAATCGCTCAATTGTGGGAATGTAGACATAAAAACGTCACCAGCAGAGCCACTCAAAAACAAATCAAATGGTTAAAATGTTGACAGTTAAACTTAAAGATGATAATTAATATTTTACAATAAAATGTTTCAGTTGTTTTCTCATCTCCAATAAGGAAAGTGAGAAATACCATGTGGCCCAAAACGAATCCAAACCCAATCGAAAAACAGTTTTACTTTTGCAAATGGCGGCAACTGTCAGTTTTGCTTTTAAGTTCAACTCATTAAGGCTGGATGACATGTGTGTCTAATAGTACAAAATACATTTGGAAGGATTTGTTAACTTAAAGTCACAAAGAACAGTTAAAGAACAAGCCACAGACTCTAAAAGCTCTCAAGGAGTATATCCGACAGCACTTAAAAAGTGGGCTGATGGCGTTTTTTGGCCACCCTGTAAAAATAGAGAGCTTTTTCTTGAAAAACTGATCAAAGACATGAAACAATCATGGCATATAATTGTGATGACATACAAAAAATGTGTGTCTTCAACCAAATGTTCAATGTCAAGAGCATTGTTTGATGGTTTGTCAGTCACGGGAGTTTAGCATGGTTGCATGTCTGGTCACTCATTATTTTTGGTTTTGTTATAAGCAATTAAATGGGAACAAATTTGTGTGTAATGAAGTGAGACTTTCTTGTGATATATAATCTGCCAGCTTCACTTTAAGACCTATTGAGCGGGATTAATTGTGCTATGCAGATTTTGCAAGAGCCTTCATCTGGAAGACCAAAGTGTGCATTTTCGCTGAAGTGAAGTGAACTCAAGTCGAGCTTGTAAAAATTTTCATGAAGTGTACTTTGACGATGTTGTAGAAAAATAAAGGGCGGCTGAGTTGTGGACCACCAGGATCTATTCATAGGTCCCAGGTTTGAATCACTGAGCGAGAGGAAGTCTTGAAGTTTTATTGAGCTCTTCGCATCTGATCAAGTCACAATTTGACGTTGGGATCAAATAAACGGCGTTTCAACAGGAGTGGAGGAACAGTTCAAAAGCAAAACGATGTCATTGTCACTGCTGTGAAGGCATTACTTACTGTAAGTTGACGCCTCATGTAATTTTTATTATGCCGTCTAATGGCTTATAAAATACTGTGAACTTAACGAATGCATATTGGTCGATATCAAATTGCCTGTCCCTATTCGGACTTTATCCTCCTTGCTGCAATCGAAACCAAAATCTTTCTGAGTATCAACCACTTCGCAATCATATGCAATATAAGGGTAGGGTAAGGGTAGTTTGGGAAGCTAAATAAAGACGTTAGCAAGCTTGATGCAGATTTACCCATGAACTCAAGGAGGATCTTGTGACAATTCATTTTAACATCTGCGATTTGCTGATTTAATGGAAGGAAGGTTCTTATTTTAAATGACTTGAGTTTAAGTCATCAGACTGCCACTTGTTTCGTTCTTTTTAGAACTCCTTAAGTGAAAAAACGTTAAATTCTGTTGACATCTGAGACAATAATTATTTTGTCGATAACATTATTTAATTTTAATTATTTGCTCGTTCTCAAGAGGTTATTTATACTTTTATATGCGTGTAGCACATAGCAAGCGGAAGAATTAATAGAAGAATGAAAGATTTTGTAGTGGTTGAGAAACTCTGGTATATTTGGTTACTATTCTCTTCCGTGGGTGGAGCTCAAAACGGGACCGAGGATTTTGATAGCGAACTTTTAGCTTCCACATAATTCGCAGGATTTAATTCGACATTAGTTGTCTTTGAAAGTTTGGAAGATTTAGCTAAACACCCCGCTGTCAGTGTTATGCCTTCACAGCAGAGCCATCTACACACAATCTACACAAACCACTATTTTGAAAACTATTGAATGAATTAGGTATTAAGCCGATACAACAACCACTACAACAACGCCTCACATTACTCAGACTACCATCGCTTGTTGATCAATCCAATGATAGTGCCATTAACTTGATCCCAATGGCCAATGGTGACTGGACCAAAAAACTAGACCACTCTAGGAATCGAACCTGGGACCTATCAATTGAATCAATTGAAAGGCAGGCGCTCTACCAAATTAATTGTCAAAACTAAAATGTAAGGTACTTATTGACTTTCTTTAAACGACTCTTGAGTGCAAAAAGACAAAGCATTCGTAATCCTCGACGGACTTAAAAACACTTTATCCAAATCAAGTCTCAATGTGCTGTTTATATTAAAGGAAACCATCCTCATGTCAAAAAAGATGTGTCTCAAGTAGGCGAAGCTTCTAGAAGCCTGAAGAAGTTATGCAGGGAGTCACGATTTTTTCATTTTTAACAAAGAATTATCCTCTTGGGCATAATGGGTAAAATGCGCGCATGCATCAATTCTACTTAAGAATACAGTAATGGTGAAGTAAGGAGCCCGATTTTAATTATTGATCGTCGTGTTGTTGAGAAAATGTTTACGTTTTCCTAAATAATGTCCTTCAAAAAGTAAACATTCGTAGTCAGTTATGAGCGTCAATTTTCCGTTGGATACTATCGGTTTAATTCGGTCGGGTTACAAAGTTTTTATCTCTATACTTAGACTTAACTTGAATGACTAGAATGACTTTCACAGAGCGTCAGGGCTATCAAGTCATCGAACAAGTTACTATGTTTTAGATATTTTAACCTAGAAAAACTCCATCCAACCCACTCCTAGCAAAGAGAAGGATTACAATCTTCATTTAATCAAAATCTCCACATATTTATATTAATGAACCATCTCTCTCTCTACTCACCTTGCCCAAAAGGATACTGAGAAGTTCACTTGGCCTTATCTTGTCCTGCGTATAAGCCACGTCTTTACTTCCCTTGGTCGGTTGACTTTCACTGCCATCTATAGAGCGATATATTTTCCCACCGGACCGTTTACCATGCGCTACAAATGAGACGAGAAATAAAAATATATTAGTCCACACATTTTCCCACAGGAAAATCAGAAACTCTCTTAATTACCTCCCCAGCACGAGTGACCATATTCAAGACAGGAACCTGAAAAAAAAACCGTGAAAAAATATAGGAAGGATGCAAATCGCAATTAATTACATTTTGTTGCTGTGCAAAAATTGAAAAGAAGACTTAAACACGCCATAAATATCAATGAACGACCACAGAAAAGCCCCAAAGCGAACATATAAGCATTGGACAAGATTCACACCGCCGACCACAGAAACGCGTTTTCAACTGATTTTGAAAAGGGTAAGGAACAACTTTGCCGAAAATATTAATTCCAATTTATATATAAACTGATCCTCGTGTTGTTATTTAGAACTCAAAATGTTGCCCAACTTGGTCGCATTGGTTAATTCAATGAGTTGCTTATCAAAACTGATGGCTTCCTAGGAACAGTCAACGTAAAAGGTTTCAGGCGGCAAGTCCTGCGTCCTGCTGCTTGGTGAAATAAAATAATGAAACTTTTTTGTTGTTTCTTGAATCCTGTCAACCTGCTGGAAACCCCTACGCTAAGACCGTATGCAAAGGAAGAATAATGTTCTTGTCTCCCGCGAATGTTGCATACACATGCGATAGCCTCACTTAGGAGGGTGGAGGGATATTATGATGAATTGCACTTTAAGGATTATTACGCGTGCGAGCTCTGTACTCTTTTTAATAGCAAAAAAGGTGAAGGATAAGGGCTATGAGCTGTTATTCAAATTTTTCCAGTTACATTATCCATTTTAATTGGTAACAGAAAATAGAGAAATGAATTTCGGTTGCAATCCGAAATACAATTGAGCGAGGCAAACGAAAGGTTCTGGGAATTCTTCATTCTACCATGGATGCCCCAGCACCTGCGACTTTTCTTTTCTCCAAAGGGTATTATCTCCCACCAGAGGTGTTATCCTATTTTTCTATTTTTAATTGTTTCCATTGTGAATGAATAGAATATATGGCTGGCTTGTGCAACAGTTGGACTTTAGAATTACATATAAATTGAAGTTCTCGTTTTCGTTTTCATTATCACTTTTTTCGTCATTTCACATTTTGCGCAACGTTTGTTTGGGCTTAAAGTTTCTCTTTAAAGTTTATCTATTATTGTTTCCAAGGTGACAATGATACAGATGTGTGTTGTGTATCGAGCGCCTTGTTTACCTAGGTTAGGTTGGCTTACTAAAAGGGTTGGCAAATACGACAAAGGTAATTCCCCTAAGGAATAAGATATAAAGATGCCGCGTTGAGAGTTATTTTTGTTGACAAACTACAACAGTTTCTTACGTCAGAGAAACACTCAACAAAAACACGCTATAAACTATTGTTGGCAATACTTTTCTTCCAAAGCTTTCAAGCGATGTTGTGAAATTTTTATTATTTATGTTTAAAAACGAGGAGTTGGCTGGCTTAATGTCTATAAATATCATGTTATTCAACTCGAAGTCCATGAACATTCAAAGACACAATCAATCCGTTCTCCTAGTCATTTATGGCGGACATCTCATTTATTGACTGAGCCGCGTATTCAAATGTTGTAAACAAATAAAAGTCACTGTTTCTCTTTACCATACGGAGCCGCTTATATTCGATACGGTGTGCAATCGGCGCAATAATTCAGCGTATTGGAGACTAGCGATCGTTCTAGCTTGACTCTCACACGAAGGATTCTGCACCACCCAACGGTATGCAATTTCTTAAATTTTAGATTTATCATAGCCAGAAGTATGCAACACTTTATGTTTCGTAAATTTCAGATTTCCCATAGCATGAAACATACACCACTACATTTTTCACATTCATAACACAAATTCCAAACGAATCTGCAGTCGCTTTATGAAAACATAATTAATCGTCAACTGTTCCATGAAACGGGATCATTGCCTTCTTTTAGGCGTTAAATTGAGTTCCTCAAAAGGTAAAACGGAACCATCATAAGATCACTTTGTTGTGATCTTGTGCTGTTTATGCCGCATATTTTGTTACTCGTAGGGGAATCAAAACCTAAAGCGTACAACATACAAAAAATGGGGAAATCTTCGCGACTCGATTTCCATGATGAACGAACTTCCTTGCAACTTCTGCATAGAATTCAAAAGCGAGCCATCAAACTCATAGACGATGATAACATATCGAAAGCAATTCACTCGCTGGAACACCATCGAAATGTGTCTTGCTTGACTTTGTTTTATCGCTATTTCTACCACCAATGCTCCGTCGAAATTGCTAATTGCATTCACTCGCAACACCTGCATAGCATCGAATGCTCATCAGTTTACCCTAAAGCCTACTTTCGGGCGCACTGTGAAATTTAGAAATTCTTTTATAGGCCGTTACCTCGCTCTATTTTTCCTTTGCATTGGAACCTACAACAATTTAAAACCAATGTGCACTGGTACCTCCTTTCTCTCCCTTCCACTTCTGCTCGTGCTGTGTTAAAAAACACTTTAAGGTTACTTCCAATCTCTTGAGCACACAGAATTACATACCTACAAGTTTGTTCGGAACCTTGTTGCGCGAGTCCGACTCCCACTTGAACGGTTTTTTATTATACGTTGTTATAGCAGCCATAGTAGTACACATTCTGTCAAATTGCAAGTGTCTACCTATTAAGTTTTATAACAAAAAGGGTTCGGTTGACACCTTTTAGGTACGGATCCCTAAAAACAGTGCCCATTACCTTTCCTCAACACGGGCCTTACTTTGATCAGAAAGTCACTATTTCGACTGGTTCTTGCTATGTGATAGTGGATCCATGTATATCTTCTTCGTCCTTATAGGCGAGCTTAGTATCGGAAATTCGGGGGGTCATTCTGCTCCGACTACGATGTTCATTCGTTTAGCATCTCGGTTTCGGACCACTTCTTACTGAAGTCAGACAAATGTTGCTGCTGCTACATTTCTGTTACCCAAGCAATTTTATGCATGTTTTCTTCACGTTATTGTATTGATTGACATTGGCGGACAAGATCTTTTCTTTGAACATGGCAGTATCAATCGAGTCGGTAACATCCCACTTTTAACTGTTTGAATTGAAGGCTTCTTCAAATTTTTTAACTTCTAATTCCATCTAGTTTTATTTCAGATATTTGCACGCTTGGAAAGAATTCATACATTTAAATGAATGTCTGAAACTGACCAGAATGGATCAGACTTCGGACAGTATAGGTCCTCAGTCCTTTTTGAGCTGATGCGAAACCCGTCTCAAACATATTCTCGTGGATCAGCTGCTTGTTGCAAGGAAGTTTAAACGTCAGCAAAAAATTACCTATGCACTTTGGAATCCTTCACGTTTTCTTTAATTTGATACTCAAAGGGGCCAGGACAACCGAGTTTAAAGAAGAGGCAGGTGATGTTTAAAATAAGAAGCGGAGTAAATGCTCAACTAGCTTTGAAGCGGTTGAACATCGGGACAAGTATTTCACAAACCTCTCACGTTTTCACTTCCGAAGAACTAAGTTGGTACTTCATTCTTTTACTAACTGTCAAACCGCTAGTAATATAATATAATTTTGTTTTATATGAGGAGCACACGTAAGTTCAGCTACTGGACAGAATGCTGACATTCTGTAGCTACAATTCCACCCAGTATGCGCTGGAAGCAAAAGATACCCCGGTCTTAACCCGGGCTCCAGTGTTCACTGGCCCAAACACAAAAATGAAAACACTTACTTCGATAGTGACACCAACTTTTATGGGGATTTTTTCAGCGACTTCTAATGGGCATCTTGAGGATTAATTATTTCATGCATGGAGTTCCAAGCATACTTCATTTTTTGTTTTTAATACTTAGATTCAGCACTCGAGTCTATTGAAACAATCTGGCGCGAATTAAAACAAACCGCTCAAACTCAACAGAGCGTAGCAAATTTAGCTTCTGCTTAGCAAAACTCAATGACAACACAAGGTTGTTGCGAGAAATCGCTTATGCTCTTCACTTGGAACAGACAACAAAACAAATTTCATTGTGGACGAATAGCGAACAACATCCACTGGAGCAGTATGAACATAAATTAAATACGTGAAAATCTTGGAGCCTACTTATATTATGCTCTTAACATATGATGTGTACCTAATGATATTTATATTTGACAATCGAATGGAGATTGAAAAAAATTAAACTTCTTCCTCGGATCACGGATAAATAGCTTCCAATCTTATTTTTTTTTATATTTCTGCCCCTGCCCAAGTGGGGGACACTGCGGTCTGAAGGAAAAGATCTTTTGTATCAAGGGGAGTTTGTTTTGGCTAACAGACATTCCATTTTTCTGATGAAAGTAAGAATGTCTTTAGCATTGGATTGTCTCATGTCCAATGATGAGCATATTCTTTGAGGAAGATACGCCTTCTCAACAAAATTAGAGCTGGACATTAAAAAAGAATGGGTACAGCTGTTTCGACGTTTTCCAAACGGAGTCGGCATTCGGTGGTTGTACCGATCCCTAGTTTGATAAGATCTGATTTCAAGCGACAATGGATTGAGAGCAAGCTCACGAGCTTTCTAATGTGCTCCTTCTTGAGTTTAAGGATTTCTCTGTAAGAAAGGTAATTAAGATTGTCTGAGTCCTGGTAGATTTCACCAGTGGGCAAAGCGTAGTTTGTTTTCCCACTTATTGGTCAGACCTGTGGCCGTAGTTCAGCTTACGCCACCGAAAGAATCCGGACCAGTGAAGGCGATTTCCGAACCAGCCCTGGCTAGTTCGTCCGCAGTTTCATTGCCTACGATTTCATGATGACCTGGAACCCATCATAATTAAACTTTGTTACGTCGGGCTAGGGATTATAAGGCGTCGTAGCAGCTAGATTGGATGCCAGTGCCTTGAGCTCTGCTTGGGTGTCTTAATATATTATAATTCTGGCCCATTTATGGCCTTTTGTAAGGTTTACTGTGGCACAGGATTCGATGGCTTGTAATTGATCCTGGATAACACTTGGATGTTTTCCCATGGGTATAGAGATTTTAGTATTGGGTCTACAGGCACCGGCACCTACTCCAATTGTCATTTTTGAGCCATCAGTATACCAGATTAAGTTTCTGCGGTCGGGGGCAGGTGTGTTGCTTGACCATTGATCACAGTGAAGGTAGAAGATGTCTTTATCCGTGATGAAATTGATTATTTTCAAGTGTCCCGTTTGGTCACCTGGTTTGTATTTCATTGCCGGTTGAATCTTAAAGGCATTTCGGGCAGCTATTTTCCTAATGAAAATGTTAAGGAAAGACAGCCCAATGACAGCTCATCGCACCAGTGATGCCCAAACAAGTTATGCGTTGCACTTTTTCTAGCTTTTTAGAAGTTATTACTTCTTATGTTTTGGACCACCAAATTATGGCTGCGTAGGTAATAATAGGTCTTACCATCATGATGTATAATCAGTAAAACATCTTAGGTTTGAGACCCCAAGTCCTACCTACGCCTTGGTTGCGCGTTCTATGATGGGCTTGATAAGTGAAATCCAGTTAAGTTTCTTATCCAAGATAGCACCGAGATTCTTGAATTCACTGGAGTATGCCAGGGAGGTTCCTTCAATTACAATTGGAGACCAAGTCAGTTGTCTCCTTATTCAAGAACAAGAACAGTTTTGCTAGGATTCACAGAGAGTCCTTCGCACTTACACCACACTAAGGCATGCATTCGAATGCATAATGCTACTTATTTTAGTTTCATATTTGCCACTTATAACAATAGCCTATTGTGACAAAGCCTATCTCATTAAGGCTTACTTGGAGGTTGTCTATAACCAACGACCAGAGGATAGGTGACAGAACACCTCCCTGGGGACAGCCTCTCGTTGCAGTGACTGACTTTGACACGCTTCCAAGCGAGGAAGTTATAACTTGATTTTCTAGCATGGATCTTATCCATGCCTTTACTCCGAATTGCGTTCGTGATGGTGTTGTAACTGGTATTGACAAAAGCACCCTCAATATCCAGAAAGGCGAAGAGAGAAATTTCCATAGTGAAATGCCTTTTCAACAAGGGTGACCAGATGATGAAGTGCCCCCTCTGTTGACTTTCCCTTCCTATATGCATATTGGTTGGGATGCAGGGGAGATTGAGTTTCCAAGTGTCCCCTGATATGCAGGTCTATGAGTCTAAGCCTCCAACCTTAACATTGACGGTTGTTGCAAGATCAAATTCAGAAATACAAAGGAAATCATCTTGGAAGCCCACGTACAATTTGATGAAACATTTATGAGAATATTATAATAAAAAACTCACTAACACAAATGACTTAATCATGGAAGTCCAGGAGCGGTAAATACATATGCATTATTGAACTTCACCGAAGTAAAAGAAGGATTTTCAACAAAGGTAAAAACTGCATGTACTCATTCAAGAAATTTACCAAAACAGCTGAAAGAAAATCTTGTCAATCTATGTGTTTTTGAACATGTGAAAACAATGGGGTAGCTCAGTTGTAGAAGCTTCCAACCTATTTTCCATGAGAAAACCAAGAGAAAATAAAATAAGTAAAAAAAAAGCTGAACATTTCAAATAAGGCGGTTAATTATATGTTTAGTTTGGAAGGACAATTCATGCCCGACGATAAAAATATCAGTTCTATCCGTCCGATCATATGTCCTGCAACTACTTTTGAGGTACATCCCTGTTTAACGTCCGTCGTTAACAAGATCAGATGAAGGACCATAGACCAAAATTTTATTCTACGTCAGATCCTGGAAAAAACCAACAAAATTTAAGTCCAAAGCCGCCCGAAAGAAAAACTGATCCGTTTACTCAAAACACACAGCGTACTGGACAGTTTGGACTTAAAGCGTCGAAATTACTTCGGGTTTGACAAAAGGATGCGCTGTCATGTGAAGTCAGTTCAGGTGAAATCTTTTGCCGGATAAAGATGGTATTGACATCATCACTTGCATCTTTGTAGCTTGTCGCCATTGACGTATTCATGACGATGAAAGAAGAAGCAAGACGAGTTGCACTTCAAATTAATGAAGATAAAAAAAAAATCGATCTTTCGAGCACCATCTTGGCCAAAACATCGCAATGGAAATCTACTTTAGGGAGTTTATCTATCTCGGGATAAATTTAAACTCTTCAATTTATACCTTCGTGTAGATCCGACGAAGACTTGTCCTAGGCAAGTGAAGCTGCCTCGGTTTTAACAAGCAACTAGAATCAGCATTTTCAACTCAAAGGAATCGTTTCCAAGAAAACACTCATCCGAAATAAGCAAGACATCATAACTGATTTTAGGAAGCTTTGAATGAAAAATTCTCCGACTGCGAGCAGAGCAGAACGGGGAAGAAGATAGAAGACTCGAGATCACCGCAGTGTAGAAAGATGTGGATCAAGCCCGAAAGACAAAAATTCATCCGCTCTGCCAATATTTACGAATGGACAAGAAAGCTCTAGGTAAGGTTTTTGAATCATCTCTAGCTAAGCAAAAATTTTAAAGACCGAACCCTCGAGCTTGATCAGGCTCGATCGATAAGTCAGCAAGTATGGCTCTGTGCTTATCAATCGCCCTCGTGTACAACAAACGAAGAACTGATCTAGACGTACTCGTATTTCCAAAGTCTCTTCGAACCGCAGGCATGTTTTTCTATGGATTCCGTCTATTCTTGGGAGAAGGTAACCTTTTGAGTTACAATTAAAAAATTCAATCAAACAAGTTACGAAACAAATGCGTCTTATTTAGAAATTGTGAGCCACGCCATTTAATGATGTGACCTCATCATTATCAACCGAACAAACTTATATGACTGCAATAAAACCAACTGGGCCACCGAGATGGTTTTCCCATTTAACACCTCACCGCAGAGTCATAAATAAGGCCGCTATGTTGTAATAATTACGGGAGCATGTAACGTCTATGCCAAAAGCAGTGTAATTGAATTTTTTCTATTGACTCCATGAGACGGCATCATTGACATTTTATTGGTCAGGTTGAACCATTGCGAGGGGAACATTTCTATCTAATCTCAGTCGCCGCGCGGCGGTGGTGAAATTTTCAGCAACTCTAACTCTAGCCAAGTCGTGGCTTGCGAAATATGTACTCGTACAATTGATCGGCACATTGGCAAACATTTGAGGCTGTCGAGGTCAGAAACCTGCGGCGTTGCTACAAACAAACTAGAAAGAAGAAATTTATTGAGTCTATTATGCGTTGTGTGCTAGTCTTTTAATTGCTGTCATAAATTAATCCCTTCAGGAAATCACCGAATGTATGAAGTGCCCGATAAAAGCAGGTGGATAAGAGCGCCATGAATGACTACAGCACTGCACATCGGTTACCACCTCGCCGTGTTTTCCGAAGTCCTGGACACCTGTTGAGGTTCTACGTGGTTGTTCGCTGATTGGAAGTGAGGTGTGAATTGCTTGCCTTAGTGTTGTTCAATTAAATGGCATGAGTAACTTTTATTCGTCCAAATAAGAGGGATGTTGAATTTTTTTTTTTTTTAATTATCGAACGTCATTCCAGATCAAAAGTGTAGAAAGTCTGCTGGTGGAAACAGCTGCGACATCTTAATCGTTTGTCGAAGTTAATCTCAGCGATTAATCTTACGTATCTTGTTGCCCTTTAGCTGAGGCATTATCATGCTTGTTGGGAATTAATCTTTTAATCGACGTTGAGTATATTTAATGTGGGCATGACTACGAAAGTAGGACACTCAGTAAATCTATATTCAACTTTTCTGGCGAGCAGACCTACCATGAGTTGTGACTTTATGAGCGGGAGGAGATTCCTATTTCGGATTCGGAAATTTTAGACAGAAGACCTGAACATGTTTAAATCGTTTAACTTTGTTTGGAAGCCAAACACTTGCTACATTAAAACTGATATGGTTTTATTCATACGTAAAAGCAACAAGTGAAATGCCAAAAGAAAGTTTTAAGAGAAACCACATAGTTTATTTTGGAGAATGCCTCGTTGTTGAAAACTAAATATACTCTTTCTGTTTGTTAAATTTAGCTTACTCTAAAATGAATAATAAGATTGTGTAGTGGTTTGAAACTCAGACGAATTTTTGTTTCGATTGCATACCTGGGTGGGGTCCAAATGTGACATCGACTGTTTTGCATTCATTCGGTTCACAGTTTTTTATTCAGCGTCAATTGATACACAAACAAGTGCAGCTTATTCACAGCAGAGCAAATGACATTGTCTTCACAAACCACATTTGTGCAGCACTGTGTCTCAAGTTAAGGGGATATTCTAGTCTAGAAATTTAAGGACATCTAGTTTTCAAAATTCAAATTACTTTCGGAGCTATCGGTATTTTGTTGACCCGTCATCCAAACTGGTAAGGCCGGAACTTATCGAACAAAAGACATTAGGGACTCTCCGTCTACCTGATCCATATTTCTCAGTAAAACCTTTTGTCCTTTGTATAGTTTTTTCGAAGTCGAGGAAGGTCCGATTTAAAGGGTGATTTTTTAGCTATTATCTTTTTGGTTTCGTGTTTTGTTTCACTGTCAAACATCTTCAGTTTGGTCTATAATTTAACCATGAATCGTCTTACAAACGAACAAGGCTTGCAAATTATTGAATTTTATTATCAAAATGCGTGCTCTGTTAAGAAAGTTCATCGCGCGCTTTTTACCGAAAAATTGTGTTCAGCGACGAAGCTCATTTTTGGCCCAATGGGTACATAAATAAGCAGAATTGTCGATTTTGGAGTGAATATCAGCCAGAAGCATTGCAAGAGCTAGCAATGCATCCAGAAAAAGTCACAGTTTGGTGCGGTTTATGGGCTGGTGGCATCATTGGGCCGTACTTCTTCAAAGATGATGCGAATCGTAACGTAACTGCGAATGGTGAGCGCTACCGTGAGATCAAATTCCAACTTTTTTTTTGTCCAAAATGCAATAGCTTGACTTTCATGACATGTGGTTTCAACAAGACGGTGCCATATGCCACACAGCTCGCTGCAACAATGGACTTATTAAGAGGCGAGTTCGGTGAACATTTTATTTCACGTTCGGGACCGGTCAATTGGCCGTCTAGATCGTGCGATTTAACGCCTTTAGACTATTTTTTGTGGGGCTATGTTAAAGCTCATGTCTATACAGACAAGCCCGCTTCAATTGACGCATTGGAAGACAACATTGATGAATTTATTCGTGAGATACCGGCCGAAATGTTGGAAAGAGTATGGCAAAATTGGACTAAGCGGATGGACCATTTGAAGCGCAGTCAGGGTCAACATTTGCATGAAATAATCTTCAAACATTAAATTATATGGACCGTACTATCGATTCAAATAAAGATTTCATGCATTTTTCTGAATTTTATGTGTTTTTTTTTTTTTAAACTTTCCTATAGCTTTCAAAAAATCACCCTTAATGAAGCAGGAATGGTAGATTGAGTAAATGTAAGTCTACAATATCATTTCATGACTTAGACGGCGAAAAACTTTACGCGAAACTTTAAACGCGTTTTTCTCGAAATTGTCTTTTTCAAAACAATACCGATGATTTACTGGACCGATTTACCTGAAAATTTTTAGAGAGTCTTCTTTATAGACTTGTCTATGTCTGGAACTATTCACATCCCCAAATTTCTATTACTTTTTTTAAGTTCGAAACAGTCAAAAAATGTGATACAAAAATTGTTGTTTTTTTTCAGGCCGTCGCCATTTTGTGAAAAAAAAACCTATCCAACTTTTCTGCAGTTCCAAACATTGCGAAATTATTCTAGAATAATTATCTTTTTTTTTTATTTTCAGATTGCCAGGAGGTTTGAAATCGTGGGTATGGTTAAGCGCACATTTTTTGAGACCTCCACTTCACCAACTGCTAATTTTGGAAATTTTCAACTTTTTTATTTTTCTGATTTTTTTCTGTATTCTTGTAATGTTATACTAAAAATAATTGCCTTTTTTATGACACTTCAAAAATTACATGAAATTCATGCTTCTGATATTCTCCGTTCTGGAGAATATCAATAATAATACTATATATTTGAAAGGTCTTTTCAGTCTCGGATTTCTTTATCACTGAAATCAGTTAAATGTTATGGCTACCGCTTGTGTGTTGCCGAGGTGTTTTCGAAATTTCCTATTTTTCTCGATTGCAACGTTTCAATCCCTTTTTCTCATTTGAACACGATTCAACTTTCAACTGCTTTTATTGAATCCTAGAATTTGACCGAAACTTTTTACTCCTGCTTTTATGAGGAGGGAGTATCTTTGCACTCATATTTATTGAACGCTATGGTGATATTTTTCGGACACAAAAGGTAAATCATTTTTGCTTAACGTCAATGAAATTATTCTTTTAAATGTGGTGAAAGAGTAAGAAGCCCACAATCTGCGAACGACTTCATAGATCTTGCCTACTGCTTTAGATTCGAGTCGAGCAACATTATTCAGAAAGGGAGTAGAACATAAATAACGTCAAGCAGTTGCTTGGAATAAAATATCCTAAGTCTAGAATGTTAAAAATTTTGTTCTTTATAAGCATACAAGAACAAGTGGTCGCTGATGTAAGGCTAATGTTATAGAAATAATCGAGGTGCCTTATATGGAACCCGATTCGATATTAAGTTGGTCAAGAAAGCTTATAAACTTAGCTAACAATTGTGATTCAAAACCAACTTTTTAGTCTTGTAAAATGTCCTCGAAAAGGGTTACGAAAACACTTTTCAGATGAAAAGGAACGTGAATAACTTTAACAAGCTTCAAATGTTTAGGAAAAATCTCATGTGTTAGCACTGAATCAAAAAGATAATTTATTTAAGTTAAGAAAGCAGGAAAACAATGTTGGGCAAAGATTTTTTTTTTAGATTTAAATTTTTTATTTTATTCTTTTCTTATGAATTTTAAGATACAATTCAATATATATACAATAATTATGATATAGGAAAAAAATAAGAAAAGTTAATGACATTTTATATTTTAATTTAAAATAATAATAAAAATAGTGTCAAATGCCATATCAATCAATAAATAAAACAAATATGTTTTGGGTGGGGTGACCCTCAAAAAGCAACTTCATACAAAATATTAAATAAAAATTAGTTCATGAAAAATGTAAAATTCATTCAAAATTCAAGGCAATTGTTAAATGATGCAGTATAAAATAATAAAAGTAAAAGCAAAAGCAAAAGGGAAAATAAAAAACAAATAAAAATAATAAGCAAAAGATACAATTATACCAGAAATACAATTATACCAGAATATCAGAAAGTAGAGACTCTAAATCAACATAGTTGAGACCGAAAATCCATATTTTGGTGCATTTTATAAACGCTCCAGGTATTGATATTGTCCTGATCGACAGTGGGAGTTTATTAAACAACCGGTGAGAAAGAACAGAAAAGAAATTACGATACGCAAAAAAAGTACGGAAAAAAGGTACAGATAACGCGTTCGAGAGGTTTCCCCGTAAATTATACTATAATTTGAAATAAGACGAAAGTTACGGTTACCAGACTTCATGAAGAACGTTTTTAACACTTTAAAACAATATAAGTGACGAACTGGAAGGATATTTTGGTCGCAGAACAAAGGAAAGCTTTGATATCTACCAGGTTTATGACAAATTTTCCTTAAAATATATTTTTGCAAAATTAGCAACGGTTGTATTTTATTAAGTAGATACCTCCCCAACAGGTAATTCCATATTGCAGCTTAGAATGGAAAATTCCATAGTAAAAAATCTTTAGCAGTTTAGTTGAGTATACATTACGCAAAAAGTAAAAATGTCTAAGCGTGCATCGAAAGTACTTTTGCAATGAGTCTGCGTGATTCGAAAAGCTCATTCTTGAATCAAGGGTGAGCCCCAAGTATTTGAAGTCGTTGACTACCTCTATTCGAAAACATTTATCACTAGAGTTTGAACTACTATAGAAAGTGGGAGAGAGAGACGAACAATTACAGTTACACAGTTTGTATTTTTTACACTCAGGTGCGTGGAAGTACACATTTGCCTCCAGTGTGGGCGCGGATGATAAGCTAAAAAACATTATTTTAGTTTTGGAGCTTAAGACTATGTTGTGTGTTGCAAACCAGTGCCTCAATAAATTTAGATCCCAATTGATATCCGACACCAGGTCCAAAGGACTGTTTAGGCCAAACCTATGTCATCCGCAAATGCAGTAGGTGACCCTTTAAGTTTAAGATCAAATAAAGAGTTTATGTAGATTAAAAATAGGATTGGACCCAAAACAGATATATTGATGTGCCTTAGAAAAGTCTTCAAAATATTGACTTTTTCCATTTAAGGGCTTCTGTGTAGAAATAAACTCAGAATAAGAATTATAAGAATCAATATAAGAAGGTTGGTCCTTAAGTCCGTATTAGAGTAAAATTGAAAAAGTTTGACTTTGTTGCTTTAGTTCCGGATTTCGCAACGAACAGGAAACGCTTTCACTATTTGCTGACGGATTTGTTAGTTGATATGTTCAGTGAACTAGTGCATGCAAGGAGTTTTTAGTTTTCAAGGGAATATGCCTGAATATTGAAGCTTAAAAATTGTTTATTTGGCTAGAAAAGTAGTAAAATGTTCTCAAGTTGATGCTTCTTTATTGGATCTCTTGAAGTATTTGTATATGAGAGTGAACAAATTTGTCAAATGGGCATTGATGGACTGGTCGCTATGGGGCTATAACTGGAGGGATTAGATAGATTTAGCAAAGTTCCAAAAGAGCAGACTCGTATTTTCAATTGTGAACTCATCAAGCAAAGAATTCTCAAACGTTCCACTCACTTCGTATCTTATTTTCTTTCCAATTGCAAGGTGAAAAAAATTTCGAAACCAAATCCCGAAGTAAGTCGTTCTGGCACCGTCACAACAAGTAGAAATTGTTGCGGTATTCAAATTGATGCGTAAAGTTATAACGCATTTTGGACGTTTTTTTTAGCACCGTTATGGCTATATTTTCGTCCAGTAAAATGACGCACTCCAATTCCGCTCGAGAACAGCACAGACCTATTCGGAATCATATAAGAACCCCCTTATGAAATTATATTGTTTAAAATACGGAGAACGACAGAGCTTCTGAACTGGATCAGATTTGTTTTTCTAACTGAAATGGAGTCTTGCAAAATAGAAGAATAATTTAATATAAAAATGAAAAACTGAAAAAATTAAAAACTGAAAAGAGTCTGAATAAGTTCACCAACTAGGAGGAAAGGTAATTTAAAAAATTTATTCGTCATGTGATATTCATCTTAAGTTTTAGAGTTTAGTTAGCAAGGGATTTCGAGACTTCCCAAAACACTTAACTTGAGAAACGGGTGTTAATGGAAAATTTTCTTTTTCTTGTAAAAATTGCGCTCTCGGTATTTTAATCGCCGACATTGGATGTTTCGGCTATTCGCCATTCATAGTTTAATTTTTTTAATAAGTAAGGAAAACTTTGTGAATTGAGATTCTTCGTGTTTTTTTTTTTTTGCGTCGAAAACAGATGAAAATCTGTATTTCAAATGGTTGCAATTACATTCCAACTTCACTTAATTTGCCGACGGAAAATGTAAGTTTTTTGCTTATTTCAGTTTAAAAAAAACTTCCTTAATTAATTGAGTTTATGCAAAAAGATACTATTTCAGACTTATTTTATATTTAAAATATCTATTTTTCAGATAACGACTTCGACAATGTTTTTAAAGCAACAACAAATTACCTTTCACAAATCCAATAAAACCCAAAACTAACACTAAACCCAGATATACAAGTTTGTTACACATATTTTTTTTTTTTTAAATTAAAATCCTTTTTTTTATTTTTATTATAAGAAACAATGTTTTTATGCTGGTTCCAGCAATAAGACTTTCTCTACGCTTTTAAAAACAGGTTTTCAACAGCAACAGGTTTTCTTTCGCGAGGATTCAAATTTCACTCTTAGCACTGCACTTTTAGTTTGAGGTCTATTCTTCTCTTGTTGAGCGAAGCACGTTAAATCGTTAACTGGCTATCCTCGATGGTCCAACGGATGTCTTATATAGAACCAAAGTCAGCATCAACCAAAAAAGGGTAAACACACACGCACACCGAGGGACACTGGTTGCTGATACCCGTAGATACATCCAGCCAAACTCCTATCTCCTCCTAGTAATTTCTATTCGCAGATACTTTATCTGTATGCATACAGGTCAAGTGTAGAGAGGAGCTTTTCGCTTATTCATGTGTGCGTGTGTGAAATCTGTGCTCCCTAACGTTTTTACTGGTTAACTTTTGCGTTTCTAACATTTTTAACACGACCACATATCCTAATCTTTTGTTCGCCTCCATGTGTGTTACTTTTTTCCTTTTGTAGGATTCAACTTTCAATTCATCTATCGAAAGATAAAATACAAATACATATACTCATTTTTGAATGTAGGAATATCTATTTCAAAAATAACAGCTGATTCCTTTCCGGACCTGATGACGTAAAAGTGTCGAAAAAAATTGTTGGCAAAATTTATGGTTTTATGATCCTATGTGCTTCAGGAGCAAATTCCTAGAATAGTCGAGAGGTAAAATAATTATATTTTGATAAACAAATTTTTATGTGGCGTTAAGGTGCCACGTAGTAAGTCAGTGCTTGGATTGTTTATTTAGTCTACGCGTCACAGAGGGACTTTCACTGCTGCGCAAATTGACGTGTCAGCTTCTAATAATCAACTTGATGGACTTAAAGGGAATTCTCTGACGATAGTATCGCCCTCGAGCTACGATATCCTTTTTAATTAATTGTAAGTACTTAATAACACGGCGTTTTATGGTCATTGCAGCATTGACGCCTCATGAAAATTGACACGAATGTGAATTGCAACGCAAGCGTTTTATGATGTCTAACTTGCAGTACAAAGCAATAAAAATTGACTGTAGAACATTTTGAGCACATTTTATGTATGGAAGAAGTTTACATTAACCGAACTAGTTCCAGCTTCAAGAGGCCATCTTCGGATACTGAAGGAATCCAGACTGTTATTCAAGTAAGGTGTGAAATTTATGACGACACCTGAAGAAATAATGCTAGTAAGAAAAATTCAGCTGGAATACGCATGTAAAAAAAGATCACAAAAAAAGCCAAAAGGTTTTCAAATGTTACACTACCAGAAGATGCCTGCAAACTTATCTTCTGACCATCTTCCACTGCAACTGAGCAATGATTTCCAAAACGTCTTTTCCAGTCTTCTGTTTCTATTCTTTGAAAATGTCCATAATGAATGCGGCTTCAAGATGTAGTTTACCATAAAGCATGCAATTTTACGAGACGCCAAGAAACTTTAAAATTATTTTAAGATGTTCCAGATGATACGCAATGTCGAAAACATCACAAATATGGAAGCACAAGCCCATGGAAATTTAGTTATGTGATACCATCAGGACCCAAATACTGATAGATAAGTAGGTTCAAATTGGATGATGGTCCTGGAGTCGTTGGCTCAATTTTTTCAATATCAAGCACGATATTCGAAGTGAAATTTCACGCACGCAAGGACGCTTCTTTATCATCTCTAACAATTGAGTTAGATATCTATTTTTGGGATTGGGCTTTATATAAGTGCCCAAGTGTCGATTTAGAGAAAGACTTCTATTTTTGTCTAGTTTTTGAATCGGTTGCACTTACTCCTTTCCGTTTTTGCAGGTAAGGCCGCTTTTATTGGATTTTTGACTAAGTGAGTTGCCCTTCTGTCTGCAATAAATGAGCGAATGTAAGCAAGCTCAATTTCGAATTCTTTATCCGTATTTGGACTACGTCTGTGGTGCAATTGAAAGAAAATATATCTGAGCTTTAACGACTAGAAAATCTATCAAATTTAATAAACATATGTCGAAATGTCCAAAGGTTAAATAAACATTATTAAAGGTTGCAGTACTTTCACTAAATTCAAAGATGTTTGAAAACATATTTTGAAGCTGATGTAACGTTTTATTGAGGAAAGATGGTGTATTCATAATCATTTATAAATTCGACTTCAGACGAAATTTTAAAAATATCCCTTAAATTTGAAAAAGCCTTAGAACATGTAAAAATATTAAAACTTTAAGAAAATAGTGAAACGATCTTCGAAAAAAAACCAAGTGCCAACTTTCGAAATCTCACCTCAGGCAATAAACTCAGGGTCAATGTTGTGAGAGAATTCCCACAGGGAAAAGTGGGCTTACCGCTAATATGGTCTGTCGTAAATAAGAAATTGCTGCCCACGTTTGGTAAAGACGATATATATATCGTATAAACATAGCAATCCAAATGATAGGTTAAATAAAAACGCCTCCAGAGGGCTCTAAATATCGTTGGCGCATAATGTACAAAAAAGGGCTTACTTGTTACACAGCTTAATTGAATTAACTGAATGATTTAAGCGGGAAAAATTTAGAAATTCTACATCATTTAGTGAGCAAAGAACTTTCAAAAAATGATACATATCTGGGCTGAAGCAATTATTTAAGAGAGCACCTCATTATTGGCCCGTACAAATAAATAGAATATTTATACGAAGTCTTGGTGAATTTATTGGCGACTCCAAACGGTCCTAGAAGCTTTATTATGGCAGTTATGCTCCCCGGAGGGCTACCAATCATTTGCAAGTGATGGGGTTCTGTTAAATTAAGGGACTTCATCCAAAGTTATAATTTAGATGCAAGCTGCAGTAGTAATATCCATTGCAGTACGGTATTAGCAAACTAAAGTCCACTCACTGGTTATTTGTGGCGCCCACCGCCTAACCCACTCTATGCTGCTCTCTGAGGCATTGAAAATATTACTAGTAAGACATTTGTACTACTACAAAGTATTAAAAAATTTTCTTTTTAAGAGGTGGCTACATGCTAAGTCCGAATTCTGATGCACCCAGGTTGAGAAGCAATTTAGACTGTGTCATTAATGTTATTAACTTTCGCACCATTCAATACAGAAACTTCTATACAGTTGTCGCCAGCAAATTTTACAAAAGACTCCCTTTAGAAACACGCGTAATAAGAACATCCTCTGAGTTCTTAAATAAAGTTAAAGCGTGGCTCCTTAATTTCGATCACAAGGAAATTGAAGTTTTGCTGCAGTATATTGTCTAATCCAGTTACCTGGTTATTTTGTTTATACAAGAAATGTTAATTTATGTTATATTATTTAAATCGTTTTTCTCAAATTCTATTTTATCTATTCTTTTTATGAATCATTTTTTGAAATTGTTCACCCCACATAATTTTAATAATTTTGTACATAGGTACATATGTACATAGGTACATATGTACATAATCTAATCTCAACTTTTTACCTATGAACAATGTAATTCTTATGTATGTAAATGTGAAGATTTGAATAATGAATTAATAAATAAATAAAAAAAATAAAAAATTATCATTAAAGCAGTACCTACTTGCTGACATCAAACAAAATAATGCTCTTTACATGCCAAGCTTAAAATATAACAACAATTATCATCTGTCTGCACAACTTAGGTTCTCAATATATTTTAAGAGTTTAAATTTGTAAATTAACATTTTTGTTATTTTATCTACGTAAAGAGTGTGGCCATTTTTTGTTTTTCTTAATTATACCTTTTTGAAACTGACAGTTGTAAGTTGCTTTGAAATGAGCCAATTTTTTTATTCTTTGTTTCGTTTACCTTATTTCCTTATTTAACAAAAGTATTTCCCTTAAGCTATGTTTACATTTTTTTTAAAAAAAAAGAATAGATAGTGACATTCGTATACAAAAGTTGAAATGTGATAACATGTCACTTCAAATATAATTATTATAAAATGGATTCATTTAACGAGAATTTATGTGGGGTGAACATTATCGGAGTGATTAATTGAAAAATTTTAATTTTATTGAGTCTTTTGTTCTTTCAGTTACAATGGATATACAATTATCTGTTTCTTATATATAATGCGGCTGTATTCGTATGGCCTGCTTACTCTTGTTGTACAAAGGTTAATCGCCCCGCGGCTTACATTGTTATTGTAGTGAAGCTTCTCTTGCTCCCGGAGCAATGTACTGCTTTTACATTTGACTTATGTCAAAAAATTAAAACTTAATATTACTCTAACTTAACCTAAAGGAAAGATATGAGTCCACAGTATACTCATATGGTATACGAGTCGCTCTACTCATTCTCAGACTCAACCTCCAGTAATTGGAAATCGAAGTCACTATGAATTCGGATTCATTAATTAAGTGATTTATTTATCGGAATTCATCTTTTACTTAAAACTAAAACTATCAGCTTGACACATATTTAAGCCATTACCTAATTTATTTTAATTATTCGCTTACGGCAATTAGTATTACATATGTGTTAAGGTTCACTGAAGTTTAAGAGAAATTGAGAAAATGTATGTTGTGATGTTTATACTTGGAATTCAGTTTAATTTAACTCATAATTTAGGAATAAATATAAAGATCATTGTAATAAGCGGCTATAAAATAACGTAACTAGTTTAAGAAGAAAGGTCTGTGCTCCCAAATAAATATACGTGTATGTTGATAGAAGTCAAAGTGAGAACCCGCTAGAGGTCGCAAACCAAGACAGGAGCGCAGAAGGTCAGCCTTTATTATGACCGGGAGTGGCCGAGAGGTAGAACTCCGGCAAGGACCGGAGAACTAAACTAAAGAATTACATAATCAAAAAACATTTGGAAAAGTAGCCAGATTACAATACTGTAGGACACATGACAATGAAAATTTCTTAATAGCCGATTTCAAGTTTTAATTATTTTGAACTAATAAAGACAATGACTTTAAGGCAAGAATTGCTGAAGGAAGCCGATTATATAATTTGCATGAGACAACGGAGTATAAGTTTCTAAAGTGAGTGGTGCGAAATGTTGGTACCCTTACGATGATATCTGAATAAGTTATCAAGCTCTGGGAGTCAAAATTCGGACTCTGCATATTACCACCTCTCATACAAATAATTTTAAGAACTTTACAGGAGCACAAATGTCTTACAAGCAGACCTTTCAGTCACTTACAGAGCATCATAGAATGGGTCAGGCGACTACGATTACATACTTTTCTAATTGCGGACCTTTGTAAAGCAAGCAGTTGGAGAATTTGAGGGCCGCCCCAACAGCTTACATCGCATTGCAGTTTGGAGTGAAATTTTCCGCAGAAGGCCATTTTTAAAGTTTTTTATTACAAGATTTCTGCAGATGATAAAAGCTGCGAGTAGGTTAACTCTGGTATAATTTCATTGTTGAAATATGGTCGGACCAATTCAAACTTTGGTCATGACACCTAAGTATTTAAATTAAATTAAATTTCGAAGCAGGTTCTGTCACACACCATCCGGCACTGAAAAATAGCTTTCGGCTGCAAATCTACAGGGTAACATTTCCTCTCGACGGCCGTGAAGGAAGTGAATACTAAAATCCAGGGACTAAAATCCAGAGAGAACAATATTCTTAGTTTTTTAACATCTTTCTTATTCTTGTCCACTAAATTGCGCGGATAAGCTGAATCTTAAGCTATACTAAGGTCATCATCGAAAGCAGGAACTTTGCCAAAGGTAAGATTGAACGAAAAGAGAGTTTATATTTATTAAGAACAGGATTGGACCAAGTTGAGACACTTGAAGTACACCTGAGTTTAAAGTTCTAGAATCGCTAAAACTGTACCCAATCTTAGTTTTTTATATTCTATCCTTAAGATAAGACCTAAGCCAACTGTGTATTATGCCATGGAAACCAATATGATGTGATTGGTTTATTTCACACCAAGTCAATAAGAATACTAGTTACTATTTTTTAAACACAATATTTCTTCAGAGATTTTGGCTTAACATGAACTTTGGCGCAGCCGTTCGATCTGCTATTAAACGTTCGTCTGAAGGTGTCATTTTAGAAAGAGAAGACAGTCCAGCGGATTCTGAGCAAAATACTCACACGCTCTTCTGAACTCTTGACGATTTTCGGTCGAATTTTATCATGAGCCCAAATTTCCATCGGACACTGAGCTCCCGAATATCATTCACATATCATCTTACTCAAACTCACTGCACCGGATGTTTTATCAGCTTAATTTTTTTAAAGACGACATGACAAGCTTTCTGTGACTGGTGAGTGATGCAATGGGGCTGGAAAAAGTAGCAGAAAGGTAAAACCGCATACTTATTTTAAAGAATGCGTCTCCGCTCGTCAACATTGCCCGAATCGAGCGCTCCAGACTTCTCTCCTTGAGAAGTGCCAGATATTCACTCCGAAAATTTATCGGCCAAAGTTTTTGAAATGCAAAAATGGTTTATAGTATGTCTAAATAACGTGTTTTATTTTTTTGGAAGAAGATTTAAAATGACCTTTGGATGAAGACCAAGAACACACTCCATGGCTAAATAGTTGTCATTTTGATTCTTTTTAATGTTATGCTCTAACTGCATGAGCGGGTAAAGCCTATAGGCAACCTTCTGAACAAAACGCTCTTAGTACTAGAGTGGCAAATTACGAATTAAATACTTCGAATTTGAACGAATGGAAAATTAATATTTTCTTTCCAAAACACACATGAGATTCTTAATATATGCAGTTGTTTAACCGCCTCTTTTTTCTTAATCCTTTTAAATTAGAGCGGTGAGTTAACGCTCATATAATTATCATCCCTGTTGCATCTTACACCATTTATGATAATTACCTTTTCTATGCAATCTAGATGTGCCCACGTTGAGCGGTGAAAAAAAAAACACATACACATCCTTCCACATACTGTTACGCCATACAACAAAAGGATTTCTGAAGAAGAATATCCAGAGGCAGCCGTAACTCATATCTTGTTTACGGTTTGCTTTTAACGCAAAAGGTGCATCATACAGCCGACCACATTGTTGCAACTTTGAAAATAAATAAGTAAAAGATCTTCCATATGCTTTTATAAGGGTTTCATGCGTCCTTAATGTGCTGTTGGCTTATTTAGGGATTTTTTTTATATGCGTATATAAAAAATCACTGCGTTGCACATACAAAGTTGGTATTTGTAAAAATGTTGTTAGTTAAATTGCTTCTTGAGGGAAGGAGTTTTCATTTAAATTAAGCGTGAAATTAGTTCAGATAATCTGCAGAAAAGTTTTATTATTTAAAGTAGCAGTCCAAGAAGTTTTACACGCTGCGAAATTTTTGCAAGACGCTGTGAAAGTGTCAATCACCCATTAGAAGTTGAAAATTTAAAGCCACACATCTAGCTAAATAAAATACAAACGCTTTCATACGATGAGTTGAAACTACCAGTGTCATCCTAACTTTAAGCTGCATCGGCTTTGAGGGGGCCTTGTAGTGTATTTTGTGTTGTTTTTTCCTCGAACAATTTGATTTCAGCACTATTTTGCAATAAAACGTTTTATTAATCAAGATCCCTGTTCATAGGCTATTCAAGTTGATATACAGCTTCCACCTGGTGCTTCCGAATAACCATGTTATCAACCGCTGAATTCCGCTGATTGTGTGTTTATGTTAATTCTCTTATCACGTAAAATAAACAGGACAGCGATATATGATTATGTTCCTGGAACGCTCTATACATTTAGACTAAGTCCAAATTTTAAGCTTTGCTTACGCAGTCGAAGTCGAAGTTGCACAAGTTGTCGATAAGGTGCACAAAAATTCTTCAAAAACAAAAAAAAATCCAAAAAGAAACATAGCTTTTAGTCCATTGAAATGTTACATTTTTTTGGCTTAACCTTGCGTTTTTCAGAGGACGCAATTTTATTGTTGGGACGTGTAGGGGGGGTCACTAGAAGCTTAACTTCAAGTTTGTGGGGTTGCAACCCTTGTCCCGCGGCCGCCATATTGGAAAAAGGGGTGCAAACGCCTTTTTCTCTATAACTCGCGAACCATACATCGCACAAAAAATTTGCTAGGACATAATTTGTTGCAAATCGCTTCGTCTACAATTTTGTTTATGTAACTTTTTTCAATACATTTAAAAATAAAGAAGTTATGAACCAAAATATCAAAAAATTTCGCAAACAATATTCTTTTTTGTTATATAACTCCTTTATTTATGATTTCAGGAAAAAATATGCTCAGACCAATATTATAGAGCATCTCTTAACGAACATTTTTACCTAAAATTTTTTTAGATTCAAATATTTTATGAGGGTTTTAGAGCGCTTTTAAGTCGACCAGCTTCTTACTACTCGCAAGAATCCGGTGACAACAATACGTCCACCTTATTTTGCATTTATTTTCTTATTTTTAACATAGATTTTATTTTTTGTTGGTAACATTCATTTATAATTACTAAGTTATACTGACCTTTAATCTTATTATATAACTTAAAATATTTAGGTTTTTCACAATAATTTCTAATGTGACTCAACATTCACAAGAATTCTTGGCGGATAGAAAAGTAACCGTTTGGGGACAAATGAACATCTGCGTGCTGTTACTGTTATTATTATTGTTTGCCCTTGAATTCTGAGCTGTTTCTTCAATTTTATTTTTCAGTAGAATTTTTCAATTTCTCCACACGTGTAGACGTATTATCCAAAAGAATACCAGCTTCAGCTAAAACTACTATAGGGTTAGTTCCTTTTTCTTATTCGAAAGGCAAAACAATCGGATTGGGTACAATAAATGTTTCATTAATTGAAAATATGACATCACCGGCCCAGAAGATTGTTCCTCGCCCATGTGACTTAATGTGGCGAATGGAACAGCTTCATGATTGCAGTAGCTTCTGAAAAACCTTTATGCAGAAAACTGTGTTTAGCACATAATATCTGGACATGCGTATGGTAGGGGTGTGCGCGCTCATTTGTTGTGCATTTATCAATCATTAGAATTATTATGGACTCCATTGAATTCACAGAAGAAGAAAAAGTCCTTTATTCAAACAAGTATCAACAAAATTTTAAGGAACTTTGATCATGCTGGATAGTAAAGGACCAACAGCAACTCTATGGGTACAATACCACAGATTAGTCGCTCTCTTCAAACATTTTCTCGTAGCAGAATGTTCTGTTCTGGAAATTGGTCACTCCACTTCCAATGCTTCCAATTTTCCATGCAAGCGGACATTTATTACATGCTAAATCGAGTCAACTTTACCTGCAAGATATGTTGAATATTGATAAAATAATGACTCCTGATGAATATCACTCGTTTACTACTAAATATTGTTTTACAATTCGACGAATCGATACATTCTGCAGCGGAATTATGTCTGACCTAACTATTGAACAAACTCATGAGAACATTTAAATCATCTGGAGGGTTAACTCACGGCTGTGGTATTACTGAAAGTACGCAGGCATCATGGTCTCTTGGAATGATACGCTTACAAGATGTTTGCGAGCAGATAACACAATGCTGTAACATTCCGATGGATAGTTTAGAGCAGCATGTTGATTACAAGGATTCACGTATCCAACGTGACAACGAAGACCACGAAAAAATTGATCATTGGCTATCATCTCATGATTTTATCGTAGATCGCCCTGAAATAATATGTATTGCTAATGAAATAGTTGCTTTTATCTCCGAGATAATCTCACCTAAAAGTTATGATAAGGCCTACCGGGGATACTGCATAAAAAAACGCGCCTACAGACCCTACCTAATAGATGTAGGGGAAAAAGGTCAGTTATAGCTATGGAATAATATCTGAATGTTACCAAAAAAAAAATAAAATCTATGTATAAAAATAAGAAAATAAATGCAAAATAAGGTGGACGTATTGTTGTCACCGGATTCTTGCGAGTAGTAAGAAGCTGGTCGACTTAAAAGCGCTCTAAAACCCTCATAAAATATTTGAATCTAAAAAAATTTTAGGTAAAAATGTTCGTTAAGAGATGCTCTATAATATTGGTCTGAGCATATTTTTTCCTGAAATCATAAATAAAGGAGTTATATAACAAAAAAGAATATTGTTTGCGAAATTTTTTGATATTTTGGTTCATAACTTCTTTATTTTTAAATGTATTGAAAAAAGTTACATAAACAAAATTGTAGACGAAACGATTTGCAACAAATTATGTCCTAACAAATTTTTTGTGCGATGTATGGTTCGCGAGTTATAGAGAAAAAGGCGTTTGCACCCCTTTTTCCAATATGGCGGCCGCGGGACAAGGGTTGCAACCCCACAAACTTGAAGTTAAGCTTCTAGTGACCCCCCCTACACGCCCCAACAATAAAATTGCGTCCTCTGAAAAACGCAAGGTCCAATGTAACTTTTCAATGGACTATTTCCCGGGCCTAAAGAGCTAGACAAGGAGGGGAGAAAAAATTACTGCGAAATATGATTACGCCCTAAGAGTAGACTCAACGATCTACTGCTGCTGCTAATTGATAATAACCAAGAAAATGAAACAAAAACAATTCCAGCCAATAAGTTAGTTCTGCTACCCACAGTATAAGTAGTTAGTGTGACCGGAATCCGAGTATCTCTATCCGACCCATGGAAAAAGGCGATCTTATTTCTTTCAATAACTTTCGAGGCTGGAATATGTGAAGCCTTTTTGTCCAATGGCTTTCGGCATCTCAAAGCAACAGCAGGCCACATTTTCCCTTTATGCCAAATCCTGGAAAATACTAACGAATGTCGATACGCATTCATTAAGTTCGAAAAATCAGTGCAGTTCAGTTTGGACCAAGAGCCTGCGATTTTTTTGGGTTTGCACCGTTTTCCGTAAATTCAATAAAAATATTGAACTGAACTCGTCGGTCGAGTGCAGAAGTTAGGCAAAGGAGTTGGTCTTCAAAGTATCCAATTCCTAGTGCCGAAAAAAAATCGCTGTTTCGAACTCCAAAAGGTACAAAACAACACATTCTGCAGGAAAAAACTGTGATGTGGTAAAAAAATGACGGTGCTATTGGTTCAGCATATTAGGGTCTCAGGTTCAAATCCTTGTGTAAAATCTGACTTTCGAATCCTATCACCCCTTGCCATTGGGACCAAAATAGCAGTCTGAACAAGTGGGTGGGCTTGCTGGAGGGGTAACTGTATCGGCTGTTGGAATTTTTAGGTCTAATGTTGTAAAAACCAATAGTTTATTTATCTGTCAACAGCACTGCTGTGAAGGCAAACCCAATCATCTAAGACACAACTTTCTAGCAATCAACTTATGCCGAATAAAATCCTGCGAATCAAGCGAAATCAAATAAGTCGATATTAAATCCTCCATCGTAATTCGGACTCCACCCGTAAAGGAATTGAACCCAAGACACATCTTAGCTCAAAACCGCTTCACAATCTGTCTACCCTTCTCTTAATCCTTCTATAATAAACGACAAATTGGAGAAGATCGAAGGCAATCGGTGCTAATTTGGCGTGTCAGGCCAACTGGTATTTAAAGTCCTACTCGAATGATAAAAATCATGCTAGATTTTGAACTTCGTCGAGCAGGCTCAACCGTTGGAACATCTTTTACATTTTTGAAGAAGTATGAACCAATTGCTAACAATATTCGATTATTTTGTTAATTAAAATGAGCCTCATCGCTGAAGAAAATGTTGAACATATTGGACATCCAAACGCTGATGCTCAAGCATCTAATCGGCGTACAGTGTTGGTCAAAATGAAAATATTTAAGGGGGTATTCAAGTCTAGAAATTTAAGAAATCGACTTTTTTAATATTTTCAAAGTTTAACTATTCAAAAATTTATCTTTAGGAGGATTTTTCAAAATTCAAATTATTTTCGGAGATATCGATATTTTGCTGACCTTAGATACAAACTGCTTCGGCCGGAACTAATCGAACAAAACGCGTTTTTCTCGAAACTGTCTTTTTCAAAACCATACCCACGATTTCTCAGGTTCTACTTTATTGATTTACCTGAAATTTTTAGAGAGTCTTGTTTATAAGCTTGTCTATGGCTGTAATTATTCCCATCCACAAATTTCTATTACTTTTTTTTTAATTCGAAAAATTAAAAAAAAAGTGGTACAAAAATAGTTTTTTTTTTCAGGCAGTCGCCATTTTGTGAAAAAAAATCTTTCCAACTTTTCCCTTAGTTCCAGACATTTGGGTTCATATTGCTAGGAGGGTTTGAAATTTTCAACTTTTTACCCTCTTAAATACAATCTGTGTAGTTTCTTATAGAAAAAAATAGTTTTCATAACAGTTCACTTAATCTAGTAAAATAAGTAAAATGAGTTCATTAAAAAATTGGTCAAAACAAAAGCAACTTTTAAGCAACTCATAATTTTTTGTGATCTATTTACAGTTGTGCACTTGTGATTATTATAAACAGTAGATTTCTGGGGTACGATTTATCTTCTATCCAGAAGAATGCCAGCTGGCTTTAATTCTTGAGTGAGTTGAACTTTATAAGTATGTGGATTCAACTGCAATAAACAATCCACCACCGAAAGCCGACTTCAAGTAAAGGTAAGTCGGAGGACCAGTCTCCACCTTACCCTGCTGAAGACTAGGACCAATCATACGTCTACGGCTCTCACGTAAACAAGTGGCTGATTCGCTGAAAGTTAGTAATTGTGCCTGCTGACCAAGCAAATAAGCTTTTAACTAACGAAGAAATGGCCTGCATCCAAGAAGCAGTCATTGACATGACGATAGAGCTAAGCGAAAGCGGCATGAGGCCCGAGTTCACTTGCTCTCACCTCAAAACGGGATGATATTAGTCTGCTCCAAGAAATTCACTGCTGAGTGTATGCGGACAAATTTCGGCAACATCAAGGCGCGAAGTGGCCTATACGTTACTGTTGTGGAAAAGCGATCTTTCCCTTAACCACACGATGTTCGGAGTTTCTTTCCCCAGAGCTCAGAGCTGCCAAACGATAAATTTCTGACACCTCTAGAGGCTCAAAACAATGACCTGAAAACGAAGGGGAGCGTCCGCAGACTTAACTTAAGACTCCAGGAACCCTGGGTTAACGTCGGATTTATCAGAGGCCAAAACAACCCTGGAATGAAAGTAATATATAAACACGCCTGCCAAGCCCCTAGGATGGCCTGTCTTGTCAGCAAAGATATTAACTTTCTTATAATTCCAGAGTTTTTGACGAATGACCTCGTTATGTTAGTGTTAGAGGTACCTACCTACCTAGAGGAGGGGTACGGAAGCTGGTATGTGCTTAAGTCTGCTTCCCTAGTGATGACGACAATATACGACCAACTGAAGTCCAAGGCCTCATTCTGTACTGCCAGATGGTAAATCTACATTACATCATTGGAGTGGACATCACGAACGTAACTCGGAGTAAGGGTATTGAAGACTCGACTAACAGATGGATAAGATCCATGCTAGAAAATCTAGAGTTATAACTTCCTCGCTTGGAAGCGTGTCAAAGCCAGTCACTGCAACGAGAGGTTGTCCCCAGGGAGGTGTTCTGTCACCTCTCCTCTGGTCATTGGTCATAGACAACCTCTAGTGAACCTCAATGAGATAGTTTATATAACAAAAGGCTATGCTGTTGATCGGGCTATTGTCATTAGAGGCAAACATGAAACTACAATTAGTAGCGTTATGCATTCAGCCTTAATGCATGTCTTAGAATGGCGTAAGCGTGAAGGACTCTCTATGAATCCTAGCAAAACCGTCCTGGTTCCCTTCACAATGAAGAAACAATTGACTGTGTCTCCAATTGTTATTTAGGGAACCTCTCTGGTATACTCCAGTGAAGTCAAGTATTTCGGTCTTATCTTACATACGAAACTGAACTGGACTTCACATAACAAGTCCAACACAGAACGCATACGAACCTGTAAGCGGTTCTACGAAGGGACTTGGGGTCTCAAACCTAAGATGCTTTACTGGTTGTAGGTACATCATGATGGTTAGACCTATTATTACCTACGCAGCCACAATTTGGTGGCCCAAAACTTAAGAAGCAACAACTTCTAAAAAGCTGGAAAAAGGCCAGCGTATAGCTTGTTTGGGCATCACTGGTGCTATGAGCTGACATCCAAGTCTTTTCCAGGCTGTACTACAATCTTCATCGAATCTTGTGCCAAAAAAAGCCGTGCAAAAGGCCATGCTACGACGCCTGACAATCCGTAGCTCGAAGTAACAATGTTAAGTTAGGATGGGTTCCAGGTCATTATGGAATCAAAGGCAAAGAAATTACGGACGAACTAGCCAGGGCTGGTTCCAGAACCGCCTTCACTGGTCCGGAACCTTTCGGTGGCGTAAGTTGGACTACGGCCACAGGTCTGACCAATAAGTGAGAAAGCAAGCTACGCATTGTCCACTGGAGAAATCTACCGGGACTCACAATTTAAATTACCTTTCTTACAGAGAAATCCTTAAACTCAAAAAGGTGAACATTAGAAAGCTCGTGATCTTATCAAACTATGGATCAGCACAGCCATCGAATGCCGACTCTGTTTGGAAGACGACGAAACGGCTGTACACATTCTTTATGAATGTCCAGCTCTAAATTGGTTAAGAAGGCGTATCTTCCTCAAAGGGATATGCTCCTCAATGGACAAAAGACAATCCAATGCTAAAAACATGCTGACCTTCTCCAGAAGGATGGAATGTCTGTTAGCCTTTACAAACTCCAGATACATATATAAAAAAAGAAAAATGTGAATTCAAATCCCAATGACAATCCTTTAGAGACAGAGAGTAAAAATTATAATTTAGATTTTTTTCCAGTAGTTGAATTAAAATCGGAAAAGTTTACTTGAAGGAATAAAAATATCATGAACGATTTCCCTTAATGGTCACCACAAAAATCACCCTAAGTTCCAATCTGAACCACTCACATTTCTTCCGCACTCTCATAAAACCAAAATGAAACTAAACGTTCTCATTTATGAAGGAGTCCCTCGATAATACTTTTATTAAACATTTTCCATCATTAAATGTAATTGCATTCAGGATTTTCTATTTGGCTAAGAAAAGTCACACGTGGTTTGCCCTTTCGAAACACGTGGTAAAGGTGCCAATGGCATTAACTGCCCGCCGCGCCGTGGTGTTAGGAAAAACAAATGAATGGTTATTATGTGTGACATTGTGTGACATCTATGGGAAATCTTGAGAAATTATTTCCAAAAGCTAATAGAGGCATTCCAAAAAAAAGGTTCATGACCTCGATTGAACACTTTGAGCTTACGGAAATCAGATTCAGTGCTGACACCAACCAGATTACAGTTTGAGAGCCACAATCTGAGTATGATTTAGAGAACTTAGTTTGTTTTTGTATGCTGCGAGTACAGAATGGAACATAACCCTGTTGCTGTTTTATTTAATTAGTAGTAAAAAGTAGTGGATGATTTAAAGGACTTCAGGACTTTGATTTTGTCCAAGCCTGGTGAACGTGACTTATTACTTTATCTCGTATTTCATATCATCTAACGCCTTACGTAATAATGGCAATGACGGCACACGACATAAACGATCACTAACCCAAATGCAATGGCGCCACACAAAACACATAACAGATAACGTATGACCCAGTGACAGCGCATTGCACTAAGGCATATGCTTGATTCGTTTTTTTTTTTTTTGCAATTTCAATTTCAATTTCAATTTCAATTTCAATTTATTATAATGTTTAAATCAAGAACATGTAAGACATGTACATGTAAGTTTGGTAAGCAGATACATGATCATATCTTCGGAGACCATAAACAAACCGTATCATATCGTTAAATGCTACCTGTAACTTATTTCGCGATACAGAATCAATTTTGCAGTACACTACCTCTGAATACGTTATTATAGGAATGAATAAAGTTCTTACAAGTTTAAGCTTCGTATCACGAGGAACGAAACAAGCACATAACCATAGCTTACGGAGGCAAGCATAAATACGACATATTGTGTAGTTTACATGATCACTGCAGGAAAGATTGCGATTTATCTTAAAACCAAGACTTGTAACTGTATCTACAAACTTAATTTTTGTGTCCGATAGGAATACTGGAGGCAGACAGCCCGTATCATAGCTTGTTTTCGATATCAAAATCGCTTGCGTCTTGGATGCGTTCAGGGTTAGTCCATTTTCAACTGACCATTTAAAAAGTGGCCTAGAAAGGAAGACTTGAATGTCATCTGCATAGAGGTGGAAAAAAACATTTTTGCACTCTAAAACAATAGATATCATTTATGAAAATGCAGAATAGTATTGGTCCCAAAATTGAACCTTGCGGAACACCTTGTTTCATATATTTCGCAAATAAGAAACGCTTACCATCGAAAACTCTTTAGGAGCGATTTTTCAAATAATTTTCGATAAGTCGAACTGCTCTGTTGCTGAAACCAAAGTAGTGAGCTAGCTTCAAACACAAAGTCTTATGATTTACCCTGTCAAAAGCCTTCGAGAAGTCTAGTAAACAAAGTACGGTCAGATTACCACAGTCTTATATCATCTAGGATTTTGACCACAGCCGTAGCACAGCTGTGACCCGGTCTAAAGCCTGTCTGATAAGGAGATAATAAAGAGTTTCGAATAATATGATCCACTATTTGCTTAGCCAGGATTTTCTCAAAGACTTAAGACAGGACTGGTAATATACTAATAGGCCGGTAATCAGTTGGAAGCGTCGGTTGAGGCTTCTTTGCGACTGGTACTATTTTGGCAGCTTTCCAGCTTTCGGGGAAAGTAGATGATGTGATGCAAAAATTTATTATATGAGTCAACGAGCCAAGAATGAAGGGTAAAATTAGTTTAACGAATCGCAAAGGAATGCTATCCTCACCAATAGCTTTTGATTTTAAGCTCGCAAAGCTTTCACGAACGTCATTCTCATTTACTACTTCAAAGTCCTGCTTGGTATTCCTTAGAAGCTCAGGTTTCAAGGAAAACCGTGGTGTGCTTCCTGGATTCGTCAGGAAGGAATCATTCAGCATATTAGGATCTAATAAACATTCAGTATTTCCTTTACAACCGATCCCGATGTTACGCAGATTACTCCACAATTTTTTCGTGTCTAAGGAATCATTAAACTTTGAACAAAAATAATTACATTTTGCTCTTCGAATCACAGTGGTACAAGCATTACGTGCCTCAGAGAATGCTTTCCACTTCCCTACAAAATGGTTGTCTCTCCAAATGCGGTAAAGTTTTTGTAAGCAGATAAGGTTTTGTAAGCAAAAATCTGATCCGTAGTACAAGTGTCGCTCGCGGGTCATCACCCCCAATTGCCAGATGTTCAATGTTATCGTTTGAGGATGTAATAAGACTCGGTAAACATATTAAGCGATATCGTGAGTCAGCTGATTGAACGATATTAGGAATGCTAAGGAGGGACAATAAGTATTTAAGGAGAATAATTTTCGAAAATAAAACAGAGAGTGCTGGAAGAACTTATCGTTCGAAAGCTGAATCGCTTCTGCACCGCCAACAGGACGATCCCGGACATCCAATATGGATTCCATTCAACCCTGCATCCTCTCATGATTTTTCATCATGATGTGACGAGAGCCTTGAATAACCACCAAGTCACTGTGGCATGCTTCCTGGATATCCAGAAAGCATTCGACACAGTTTGGATTCAAGGACTCGTCCACAAATTAACAATATTCAACTTTCCTTCGTCACTTATAAAAATCATTTACTCCTTTCTCATCCACAGGAAATTCTACGTCCAAGTGAACCAGGAACGGTCCAGCCTAAAAATAATGGAAGCCAGCGTAGCCCAAGGATCCAAAGTTGGCCCGAAGCTGTTCAACATCATGACATGCGACCAACCACCGCTGGACAATACCACCAAGTGCTGCTTGTATGCCGATGACTCGCTGACATACGCCAGCACGATGTCACCAACCATCGCCGCAAGGAGAGTAGAGGCACACATCCGCCGTCTCTACGAGTATTACAGCAAATGGGGTATACGAATAAACCCCAGCAAAAGTGAGCTGCTCTGCATCAGGAGGCCGATAGCAACAGCCAGACGAGCAACAAGGCGATCAGCCGCCAACTGTCGAGGAATCAAAATTGGACTACAGAATGGCACCATCATAAAGACGTCCCTTAATGCCCGCTACCTTGGAATACTATTCCATGAGCGGATGAAATTTAACGGACATGTCAAGTCCATTCTGAAGAAAGCCAACTTTGCATTCCACCGGATCCATCCACTAATGCGGAAACAAAACGGGCTCAGCCAACGGACCAAGCTACTATTGTACAAGCAACTCATCCGACCCGTAATCACTTACGGGTTCCCGGTATGGTTCACCGCATCAAAAACGTACATGCTGAAACTGGAAGCATTCGAACGGAAAATTCTCCGTGTATGAACTGGACTGCACCTGGACAAAGACACCATGAGACACGTGAAGAACAGCGAGCTCTATGCGGCTGCCCGGATAACTCCGCTAAGCGTCTACATGCCGCGGATCTTCAAAAAATTCCTCGAGGCAGCAAGGACCCACGACAACAACAACATCAACAGCATGGCCAATGAAGAAACACCAGAGGAGCACAAATACCTCAATGCAATGGCGATATTGCAAGAGGCCCTCTTCCCTCTCGACGTCGAAGAAGGACCAGCAGCGTTCTACGATGAAGTAGACACTATCCACCACCGCGGATGAGGCCGCATAACAACACTCAAGAAATCAACATCACCCGGATTTGAACAACCCGAGGTTCAACCAACAACAATTTTTAATTTTTTTTCACAAATGTATTTATTTTAAGAAAAACCAATGTATTTCGCTGGGCCCCTTTTGTTGAGCCAGCAGTTTTTTTAAGAAAAACATTGTAAATTAGGTTTAAGAACAATTGTAAATATTATGTTCAATAAAATATCGTTAATATCGACAAACAAAATAAAACAGAATCAGTTTGACTAACAATCGACTCGTTTCTCCTATGGCAATCACTATGGCGTATTGAGCCTTACTCCCTTCTCTTTTCTCGGCTTGATAGTATTCTGGCAAATACCATTGGCATAACTGCTTGCCCTTATACTTCTGATAGCGAATTCTAGAGCTTGTAATTATTTTGCTCTGCGATCTGGCTAGAGCAATAAATCAGTTTGAACACTTTATACTTTTAAAAACATTACATGACGATCCTGCTGACCGAACCTACTGACCGATCCTGCTGACCGATCCTGCATTCGACGATCCTGAGACCGATCCTGCAAACGACGATCCTTTCGATGAATCTGTATACGTTCCTCGTTCTTTACTCCCTTCCTTACATGGAACCATAACATACATACGAGCCTAATACTAAGCCTGCAAACGATCTCTACCCGATTGAAAAAAAGAACATAAAGATGGGAAACGACACAACGAAAGACGGGATAGTGATCAATGAAGGGCAAAGATTGCAACCAACAACAGTAGCATTAACAACAATTGTAATAGTCGCAAGAATTTATATAACATTTGGAATAAGAAAACATTCATTTTATAAAAGTTTTAAATAAATTATAAGACAAATTTTAACAAAGTCAAGAAAAAAATATAATCAAAAATAAATATGTAAATAGTGAGGCTTACTTATATGTAGATGGAAAATAACAGCAAAATTAGAAAAAAATTATATTAACACGAAGAAAAGTTCAGGTAGAGAGTACAATCAAGACGGATGATGAAAAAAAAGTAAGAACTGAAGGAAGAACAACAAAATTTATTGGCAATAAAAAAAAAAAGATAAAGAAATTTAAAAAAAATAATAGAAACAAAGTAAGAATAAAAAGAAGAAAAGATGTCTGAATAGTCTGATAGTCCCGACATTCTCGAGAGCCTATAATGAACCAATATCATTTCTAAACATAGCTGAGATAATATATAACATCCTTTACGACCAGTCGAAACAAGTGTTCCTTGATGCGTTTAGTGTCAAATTTAGCCAAAATGTCAGGACATTAAGTACAACACAATATCCACTATATATTTCGAAACATCCCAAACTTTGCAGATTCTATAAAAACATAAATTCTCTTTTGAAGAAGAATTAGTCATTTATTTGGTCGAACGAATGGGAAACGGCATTCACCGATTTAAACCAGAAATTGATAAACCCACCAATTTGGCAATATCCAAATTTTTACCAAACCATTCATACTGACGCACAAGATTTTTCACTAGGGGCAGTACTTTCACAAGGCGAAATAAGTCACGATCTACCAATATCGCATGCCAGCAAGTCACTCCAAAAACACAACATCAAAAAACCGATAATAGAAAAAGACTAATTAGCAATCCACTGGGGAATAATTTTTTTCAGACCATATCTATATGGAAGTCTACGGACTGTAGACATACTATAGTCTAGTATCTCTGTTTTCCCACAAAAACCCGTCCTTGAAAATGACAAGAATCCGACACCAATCGAGATAAATAAACAAATGTTGTGGAAGTTAATTCATTTAAAACTCACGAACTTATATTCCTGGCCTAAAGGTAAGAAAAAGTATATTGCTTTCAAATCAAGAAAAGGCGAACTCGTTAGCCGAAACGTTCTTTTCTAGCCATATGACAACTATCACCGGTGTAAGCAATAGCGTCATAGAATCGGTTGCTAAACATTCAACTGAGACAATCAACAGAGCATCTATTATTATAGAAAATGATATTGTCACAG
This sequence comes from Orthonevra nobilis, assembly GCA_963555765.1. Classification (NCBI taxonomy): domain Eukaryota; kingdom Metazoa; phylum Arthropoda; class Insecta; order Diptera; family Syrphidae; genus Orthonevra; species Orthonevra nobilis. Next base: position 4,720,422 of record OY743225.1, on the reverse strand, counting down.
TTGAATCACTAAAGGGGTTAAATATTGGGTTGGCAACTAGTTGATTTTTAAGGTTTGCTGACGTAATCGAAATGTCAATCAAATTTTGTTATTTGAAAGTTGGTACTTCAACTGTCAATCAGTAAAAAAATTGTTTGATCGGTTGTGTAGTTTTTGTTTGGCGTCTGTTGAAAAATGGAAAATCAAAACGAAAATTTTCGTCATATTTTGCTTTTTTATTTCCGGAAAGGAAAAAACGCATCGCAAGCTCACAAAAAGTTATGTGCTGTTTATGGTGACGAAGCTTTAAAAGAACGGCAGTGTCAAAATTGGTTTGCCAAATTTCGTTCTGGTGATTTTTCACACAAAGATGAAAAACGCTCTGGTCGTCCAGTTGAAGTTGATGACCACCAAATCAAAGCGATAATCGATGCGGATGGTCACAGTACAACACGTGAGATTGCAGAGAAGCTTCATGTATCACCAGTTTGTTTTCTTAATAAATTTATCTTTGTTCTGAATATTTATATCTGACAAATCTCCTAGGTTGCCGTGTGAGTAGCTTCCTAGCCTGCTTTTCCTCGTTTTCGCGAGGGCGGGACAGGTGCCTAGGTAGAGTAGTACGCTTTCTACTTCTTCCTCGTCCCTGCAGCTCATGTAAAAGTCGTTATGGGGGGCTCCCATTCTTAATGCATGTGAGCCCATGATACAGTGACCTGTTTTAATTCCTTGCTCATTATATTTCTGTTAAGGCTAAGGAGTGTACTTGTCTTTTTTGGTTTAATGGGAGGCCAAATTTGCCTCGAAGTCCTACAGGTGTCTAGTTCCACCCATCTCCGATTGGTGATATTGATGGCATCTGTATATAGCATAGTGTTTATTGCTTGAATTGATGAGTAAGGGGTCTCCTGATTTATTGCCAGTGGCAAGCTCACCCCTATTCTAGCTAGCTCGTCTGCTCTTTCATTGCCTTGAATACCACTATCCCCAGGGACCCAGCTTGGGCTATCTCCCTGAGATATAGGCGGCAAAGTTTTTCCATCCAAGATCTAATTGGTGGTGTGTCCAGAGCTTTGATGGCCGCCTGGCCTGGCTGTCTATGTTTATAACGATAGATAACCCGTCTATCGGATTCATTGACAGTAAGCGGGCAGTCTCTTGGATAGCTTTAACTTCTGCCTGGAATACACTGCAATGGTTGGGCAATCGAAGGGACAGAGAGAAGGAGATCTCCGGCGGGATCGCAGATTCTCCGAGTCCGGTGCATTCGTTCGTATTGGAACCGTCCGTGTAAACTTCCAGATTGGCAGATTTTCTGACTATATCTTTCGACCAGTCATCCCTATCTGGGATCAGTATTTTGTATCCCAATTCGAAGTCTAGGATAGGTGTGATATAGTCTGTAAGTCTCGGATTTCTCGCATTATTTCCGTACGACCTGAGCTATGTGTTCTGCTCCAGTGGTTACACTCAGTCAACCATATCGCTTCCTTGGTAGCTATCTGTTGCCCATATAAGTATGTTCATGGGAAGCAGTTGTAGCCTAATTTCCATGCCGGTTGAAGGTGTGGAACGAAGTGCCTAAGTGCATAAACACGACGATCTTTGAACGATTGATAACTGGTGATGAAAAATGTGTTATTTCAATCGATCGAAAAGATAGTTGCCAACCTGATAAATATTGTTCAATAATTATTTTTCTGATGTATCAAGAACTATTCAGGAGTCAACGAAAAAAAAAACCATTCTGATCGTTTATGCGAAACCATCCTTACTCATGACCCCTTCAAACCAGAGAGTTTTTCTTTGAATTTTTTTCATGCATACTGTATGCATGAAAGCAACTGATTCAACTTCATGTGATGGAATTTCAAGCAACATATTGAAACGCGTATCTTTTCTTGTTTCTGATGTGTTTTGTCGTATTTTTAACTTCAGTGTACAAAAGGATATGTTTCCGGAGTCAGTAAAATCAGCAGTTGTAATAATAATTACCAACCAATGTCCCTTTTATCAGTCTTGTGAAAAGTCTTTGAGAAAGGGGTCAAAAAAAGAATGTTGTCGTTTTTGAGATAAAATAAGATTCTTCGATTTCGTAGTGGCAAATCCACTAAAGATGCATTGCTTAACTAAAAATATATAGCATTCTTAATTAACCTGAAATTCCTGCTAGTCTATTTATTGACATCACTAAAGCTGGATTAAAACATACTGCTCAAAAAACTCTTCAACGCAGGTTTCAAAGGATTTTTCCAAGACTGGTTAACTTCTTATTTAGAAAACCGTAGTGCAAAGGTTCTCCTCAACATAGGTGTTCCACAAGGATCTGTTTTGGGTCCTATCCTGTTTTTAATTTTCCTTAACTCGCTCTTTCTTCAACCTTTCAAGGGTATGGTAATAGCTTTTGCCGATGACACTGTTCAAATGGTTCAAACTTCATAAACTGACCATTAGTGACAAAACGAAGATCATGATGTTTAACATAATGGGCAAAGTCTGTGATGATTTAACTTAAAGATGCCATGCGCCCATATAATCCATATACTTTGTAAGGTTAACCGTCAAACTCCTAGTTTCGAGTTGTTCAAAAGCCTTCCTTTAAAACATCTGTATTTTTAAAAAGAGTTGAAGATGCCTTCAACCTGACCGATTTGGAGAGGACAAACATATATTTTTATTAGTCCAGGAAACTAGTTTAAATTCAGAGTGGGACATGAAACCATACATTCTGCGTCTTAACCGGTGTCAGATATTTAGTGGAAAAACGGCAAGAAACAATGCGGTCTTTAACAACCTGAACTTGATATAAACAACTCACTACTGTACATGCATCATGACATGATTTTCACGGTTAATCTTTTGTGTTCTCTTCGTCATGCCATAGCCAATGCAGACGACTGGATTTCATATAGATCGGGCCCGACAATTGAGCTCGTCTTAATAAACTTGCAGCGTGACTTTGATGAGATTAAGCGATAAACATTATCGGAATCGGAAGCTATTCTTTTTATGACTCCATTGTCTACAGCTTCTTGGGATATAAGGAGGAATTGGTAAAAACCCTCTGCAACTGTCAAATCGAAGTACGACTTTATCTCGACTTACGCAGGATGCTAGTTATATTTTTTGCCTGATAATGAAAATGCGAATATTTATCTTCAAAAGTGGTTTTATTGTTTTTCAAAGTATTCTCCAGTATGATTTATACACTTTTGCATGCGCTCAAACAGCTGTTCTGGCGACGAAAATCGTTGACCACGCACTTTTTTCTTGATGTGCGGGAATAAAAAGAAGCCATTGAGTGCCAAGTCAGGGCTGTACGGCGGATAACTCATCAATTCGACGTTTTGACCGGTCAAAAAGGCGCTGGTTTGAGCCGATGTGTGAGAGCTCGCATTGTCATGGTGAACAATGATTCGTCTTCTCTTGTTAGTTTTTCGAATTTCTCCGAAGACCTCAGGCAAACAAATCATGGTGTACCACTCAGAATTGACCGTCCTACGTTGCTCAAGCGGAACAGTCGCCACATGAACAGTTTTGCCGAAGGAACAGGCGACCATTTGCTTCGAAGTGCTTCTTCCACGAACAACTTTTGTTGGATTTGGCTCGCCTTCGAAGACCCACACGGTCGATTGTTGTTACGCATAGATCCATGATTCGTCACCTGTGACAATCTTATAAACGTCTTTTGAAGCACCGCGATCGTATTTTTTTGACATTTCTTTGCACCAATCGACACGAGCCTTTTTTTGAGCGATTGTTAAATTTTGAGATGAGGAATCCAACAAGAACAAACCTTTTTTACGGCCAGGTGTTCATGCAAAATCGAACGTATGCTAGTGGGAGAAATGCCCAGGGATGCCTGTATCTCATGGTATGTCACATATGATCTTGCATTATCAGTTCACGCATGGCATCAATGTTCTCTGGCCGTTTTTGAACGAGCGTCGGCTATGACTGAATTTATTAAACCAGTTTTTCACAGTGCTTTAGGATCGTGCTTCATCGCCATACAAAGATTTGAGTTCATCAATGCACTCTTGTCGTGATAATCCACGTCGAAAGTTGTGAAAAATGATCGCAAGAAAGTGTTCACGAGATAATTCCATTTTTTTGCCGAGATGAATTTTTGAAAACAATTCACGATTTAATGACAACAGGTTCTGAGTGATGTTATGCTAAAAAATGTCAAATTTTCCAATGGAAATATCAGATTGCACCTGGCAACACGTAATGTTGCGTAGGCCAGAAATATATCTAGCAGCCTACGTATATCTGCATTTTCCAGGAAAGACAAAAACTTCATTTTTACAGAATAAAGGACTCCCAACAAAACAAACTTAAACACAATGAAACTTGTTTGGCCGTTTATTAAAGTAGAGTGGATGCTTTTATTGCAAAGTTTATAACAAGACGCACTGCAAGGGCATTGCTTTCAGGCAAGAGTCAGAGCTTTGGAACCCTCTACCCTCTTTTCTGTAGCCTTTGTCCCACGAGAACGGTTTTTTATTAAGAAAACTTTCTTGACTTCGATTCTGAAGGTTTGATCCAGTGAAATCGGGCGGCTCAGCTTAGTGTCCATTTCACGCACTCAAGTGAAGGCAGGCGACTTACCTACAATCGTGATATGGACTGTCAAAGACAAAGTTTGTATGTATCTTAGCAGAGTGGTATCAACCCGAGATTTAGAAGATGTGCAAAAGAAGCACCAGCAATTTCGGTAACTGACTGAAATGGAATTTCATCGTCGACTTTCTTCAACGTGAAGGGGCAAGTTGGCCTAGTTTATTTCATAAATACCTGGATTGACTAATATGGGCTTAATTTTTTTAGATTAAGTAGATGGGCAGTTCCTCCGTGGACGATAAAATGAGTTAAATAAAATTAAGTTAGATAAGTTAGGTTTTGCCATTTTGCTATTTATAATTTTGTAAAAATTATTATAAATTCAACAAATAAAAAAAGTCATAAAAACTGACACTGAATCAATAACACTTTTGAGGCCCCACCTTGAGACTTTGGATTTCGGGTGTTGTGTATTTATTCTACAAAAAAATTTTCTTTGCAAATTTGAAAAAATGAAATTCGCTTGTCCTTTAACTCATGCATTATTTGAATATTAGAACGTGAAACCATTTCGGCTGGATTTAATATAAATCCTATTTGAAAGCTCATTTGTTGATTATGTGGTCAAAGCCACATCTCTAAAGCATTTTTTAAATGGGATGCAAAAAGAATATTGTACACATGCTAAAAGTTGCAGTCCACCACAGACATGGTCGACGACACAAAATTATATTTTCATAATTAAACTCAACACGCATATACTCGAATACTAATTAGTTCACGATTAAAAGTATACAACACGAACAAACGAGCGCTCCGAGCTATTATCCATAATTCATGAACGAGAATCAAATATGAAACCCATTCCCATTCCCTGAATCGTGAATATTTTCCCAATATCCCAATTTTTCGTCACAAGGCACAACAAGGTGGATATGCCTCTTTGACATTGACAAAAAAAAAAAGCCAAAAGAAAGAAAAATAAATATGGAAATAATCAAACAAACTGTAAAGCATCATCATCCAAGGACACTGTTTTTAAACTCGATTTCTTTTTATAAAACCAGGCCACCAGGCTGGACCTAGCCGGTCTTATCTGAATTCAAATACAAATAATGCCCTCGGTTTGCATTTATTTCGTGTAATTCTTTTCTTTTTTTTTTTACTCTTTTCATTTGTAGAATAGAGACAGTCCAGCAAAAGGACCTCTTCTGTCTACTCGATGCGATGTGATGGTGGCGAGGAAGTACTCGAGAGCGAAACAAATACAGCGCAAAGGATAAATTAATACATAAATTGGATCACATCCAGATGCAATCTGCAATCAATTCTACTCACCACATTCCCCCTTTTGTCTGCTTTTAGCGCAACGAATTTTATCTTCACACAATTACTCCTTGTAACCATTTCTGGAATTTCAAAGCTAATCGCCTGAAAATATGAGCTCAACATTTGAAAGTGCCTTAAGATATGACACTGGCACAACCAACGCAAGCAGGACCATTGCATCTGTGTTTGAGGGAAACTCAAGAAGCTAACTTTTGCCATGCAGTTAGACCATTCTAAGGACAATGTGAAAAGATTTTCCACTACCCATTAATGAACACTCGGTCGCTAAGTGCCTTAGCCACGACAACAATGCGACAGTGGAAAACTGCTAAACAAATGGACTGACATGCTGTAAAACTTCTTAAGGACGGCATGTCAGCACTTTTATGAAAATAAACTGCGGACCAGCTTCATCTTCATTTCACCTTGCGTCATTCAAAGGATAACACGAATTTCATTGTCATTATCAGTTGATGAGTACATCTACTCCTACCTTCCGATAGAATTTGCAGCCGTAATTAATTTGGCGCTGATCCAAAATTCTTTGCTTTTGGAATTTCGTTTCTGCGCCCGGTTATGGGCGACCAATCGTTGGCTGCTGTGTCATGTCAACTGTCTCTCAGCTCAACTGCAATTCATTTTACCTGTCACTGCCAGCCTATTGCCCAGATACATATCCTTCCAACAGTTGTGGTCGGTTGTTTGGAACTGCACTTTCGTCCTGTATCTCTAATGAATTCCAATTTCATATGAAATTTTTCAAAACATGACAATACCATATCTCGCCTTAATGTGGCCACAAAATTGTTCCACTAATGGTGAAAGTTCCAAATAATGGCCGATTGTTTTGTTTAAATTGCCTTCGGCTATGGAAAATATGATTACGCTGTGATTCAATCGATGATTGTCGGTTAATCGTTGAAACAGAGATGCCAGAGCATTCTGATGGAGCACCATCGAATAAACGGAATATTTTCAAAATTAATGGCCAAACAATCAGAGGAGGAATGAAATTAATTATGCAGCTGTCCCGTGAGTGAGCACCGAGCATGGATAGGCAAATCCTACTTTCGACTTTCATAAATGATTGAAAATTTTCAAATTGAACTCTCCGTGGAGCTTTGTTTTCCGATAGGCCTGAATTAATATGTTGCCAGTTAGTCATGTTGTTTTCGGTGTACGGTACGGCTACGGGTATCTCTAAACGTATCGATGATTGGATTTGAAAATCACTTATTTCTCCAAATGAACGATGCACAATGCACAGATGGCGAGAGAGGATAGTATAAAATGAATGCGTGCCGTGACTGGAATTCATTTTGTACGATTTTTGCTTTTTTTTTTTCAAAATTCAATTCAATTTATGGGTTTGATTTTATTTCAAAAACCTATGCGGATTATGTTTTTAAAAAATAAGGTTGTGGTCAATTTTTCTATCCGCAGGTAGTTTTTAGTGAAATAAAAAAGTGCATATATTTACATGATATTAGTGTCCGACCGAAACATGATTTTCAGCCGAACCGAAACCGTAACCGAATATTCGGCCTCGGTCTGAGTTTCGGCCGAAACCGATACTGAAACCGAACCTTTTTTAGAAAAGTTGAAATTGATTATGTATTTTAATTGTTATTATATAAATTTAGTATATTTTTACATATACATTAGAAAATACGGCTCACGGACCAAGAGCTCCCGCGAAGTTAACCGTGCTAGTCAAATAACAAAGTTTGAGTTGGTAAGACTCAATGCAATCTCGCCATGCAGCAGAGTTGATTTTGATCAGTCCTCAATCTTTGGTGTTGATTTCCCTTCCAACTGTAGACTATATACTCTCAGAAACAAGTTTTCCGATATCGGCCGGCTCCATCACGATGACAACCGATGGGTCAGAACTCGACCGAAAAGTGAAAGTTTATCTTTTTGAGTACTCTTAGTCTAGAACTCTCCTTTCATGTTTTACCACGACCGCGAAATTGCATTTATATTGTAACATTTCTGGAAATATTCACTTCGAGCGACAGCCAAGCTGCCATAAAATCTACTTCTAAGCTTGTCAAGGAACGCCGGGTATCCCTTAACTGGATAGCGGACTTTTTTATGGTTCACCTTAACGGGGTTCCATGACGTAGGGAAATCCACGGAAACTGCAGAGCAGATAAGCTTGCCTGTGAAGGTACAATGCACCCTCCCAGAGGCACCTCACAATATATAGACATACAATTAGCTGTAGTCAAACTTAGCATAAAAAATAAATACATCCACCATCTTGCAACATCACCAGACAAACCTGGAACCTCCTTAATAAATAGAGAACCAGTAAGTTACGGATGTCCGATCATAGCAATATCAAGAAATAGAAAGCTATGTTCCCATTTCTTCACAGCTTTGCACCAACTTGCTAAAGCGAACCCAAAAGCCCCGCTCTCAGTTCATTTGAGAAGCAAATTATTTCTCTCCACCTCCTTCTTCTTCACCATCCGGGAGGAAAACCTCTCGATACTCACTTACTCCCCAATTTAGGTAGCATAACATAACCCTCGCGGTATCACAATGAACCAAATTGCTGTGTGCCTTGTGGAAGACTGAGTTTCGGCCGATTTTTTGCCGAAACCGAAACTGTGGCCGAAACCAATTTTTTGGCTGAATCGAGCTGAAACCGAAACCGAATGTTCGGTCGGTCACTGCATGTTAAACTTCCGATCGTAATGAAATTGAAGTAGGTACAACGTTCAGAATTCTAGGCACTATTTGGTCGCGACCTCGTGAATTGACTGCAAAACTAGTTGAAATTTTTGTGGGGCAGTGGACTAGATTTGCAGTTAAAGATATTTGACAGCTTTGGCAGTTGATTGACTAAACGTCAAAACTCAGCTGGTTCGTTGTAAAATTATTTAAGACCCGGTTGGACTTAACAACTTCTACTTGAAGGAAATGAAATTTGGCGTTTATGCAATCCAAAGATTGTTGAATTTCGCTATTTTTATGATTCTGTCTGTAAATCGTTTAAAAACAAAAATAAGTTGAACAAATCTTGTGGATTAAGAGTTCACTTTCAGAGCACATGTGCACAAAACTTAACTAACATACCACCTCAGCCTCTGTGTCGCCCATTAAAATCGTTTAATCCTTTAGAATTGAATGAAATAAACAATCAATTTGTTAGTAAAATATTTTCTCCCGTCAATTTTATGAAAGAATATGTCAAATGGAAATGTCAACTGCATTTGCAGTCAGTTACTCGTTCAATATTCTGATTTTGACTGACATTTTAGTCCCTAGAATTCTGATCGTGGCCAATGTTAGTGCGCCATACCTACTGCATATGGCATCAAGTGTCATCGCGCTTTGACATTTATTGTTTGTTTGACCAATTTTCGGTTCGTTGTTTTGACGGAGCGTGATTTTCTGGTTCTCCGATAAGAGCGAAAATTCGGTCGTTTGGCTGAGCGTCTCGTTCAAACTTATTCCGCTTAAGGTGTCGAATGACATCTCAGCCTGTAATTGTACATAATTTGGAACCAGCAAATATTTGTTTTGTTTCGTTTTCGTGGCTCAGCGGAAAGTGCATCAGATGCTGAGTGTGATGTTCCGGGTTCAAATCCTGCTTAAGAACTGGCATTTTTTCACAGCCTCACATCTCGCGAGTGAGTGAAAATCCTCCGATGATTGCAACTGAAAAAAAAAGCTTCTGGGGCCTTTCTGAGTCGGCAATAAATTGTTTTTTCAACGTCAGCTATTTGTGCGTATTAATTATATTGTTCTCACAAATGGCAAGGCTTTAGCCCTCAAAAGAGCTGTCGTGCCACGAATTTTTTTTTTCATTTTCCGTTCGTTGAGTCAAATTCGGGTGAAAGATCTGCGTGTGTGCTGTTCATCAATTGTTGTTGTTGATAATTTTCAAGTGAGGTAAACTCTTTCCCATGCTATGTTAAACCTGATAAAAGAAGAGGAGAACTTCGTATCCTCAAAGTTACTGTTTGTGTGCGGCATTTACAGTGAAAAAATGATTGGCCTTTATTGTTTTTTTAGAGAACTGGGGCACTGGTATTAAACTAGTTTTTACAGCCAGAGAAGTTTACAATTTTAATTTTTGGTAGCTTATAAAAATTTAATTAAAATGAAACAAATGTGTGAAAGAATCATTAAATTATCTCTAGAAATGAAAATGTTATTGGACTTTGGTAACACACAGCGCTCCAGGATGTAACGTCATGTGACTCAAACGACGCGGCTCGCATTCGCTGAGTTCGTACAAATTCATTGGTGTGTAGTCCTTTGCGCCGTTCGTGTCGTATTTGGGTTGATATTATTTTTAAATAGACAATGAATGAGGTAAAAAAATGCGCCTACAATTATTGTATATATAACAAAGCGCGATACTTAAAAACCCCTTATAAAATATTTTTCTAAAACTAAATGATGTGAAATACTACTTCAATTGAAGGAGGTTCATATAGTATACGATTTTTTCCTAGAACTATACTCATCACTGTATTTTAATAACAACAAACGGCGCGACAACCCTGGCTCGACTTCGAAACTAACACTTGAATGTTTTGTGGTGCGATGGCATCAGACTTTGTCTTTTGTGGCTTTTTGAAAAAAAAAAACGCATTAATCACAATAAACCTCAAACCTTGTAGGTCTTGAAAGAAGAAGAAAATAGACAAATTTGGACCCAGAAGTTTTTCAAGCTGAACTCAATGGGCATCTCCTCAAGAGATGATCATTTCACCGATCGTCACTAAGAAGAAAAGTAGATAGACTTTTTATGAAAATCGATCCTTATTTTTTTATTTCTCATCCTCGTAATTGATAAACTATGTTTGCAGAAAGAAATTAAACTATTGATTTTTGAAAACAACTGAGGATTGTTCCCTCGAATTTATAAAATTACATAATTTGAAAAAATACAGCACGTTAAGGATTCTTCGCCGCGCATTTTCATTTGAAAATAGAACCACCCCATCTTAAAGCCCATCAAAGAGATCCAAATAAGGATAAAAAAAGTCTTTTGTCTGGCTTTCTAGGAATGCCAGTCAAGTCCTTCGTTTGAACTGCCTGTGACTCTAAATAATGCTCTTGGACTCCTTTCGTATAGTCTCCGCTATTCACCTGGAGATCAGTCCTTCACTCATCATTTGTGGATGTGCTTTCCAGCTTAAACTCCTTGAAGCAGCACTCTCTCATTGATTTTACCAAGTACACATTTTTTTTAATTCTTAACAGCACTGCCTCAAATGTATTCTTATTCAAATGTTGTGGCGAATAATTTGTTGTCTTATACGATTTTATTTACCAATGAATAAAAAGGATATACAAATATATAATTTCACACATCCCAACCTTCATGTCAAGATTTATACATGCGCTTGGTTCCAAATACTTCGTGATGACTGAGCGAAGAATTGCATTTTGCTTTTACAGAACAGTCATTTCCTCCAATTACAAGTCTTTAGTTTAAACTGAAAAAAGTGCGTTTTTATTTGTCGTCAGTACAAATTAAATTTTATTGGATGTTAAAGGTACGGCTTTTGTCTGTCGCTATAAAAAAAATGTAAGCACTCATAAATGACATTTTGTAAGGTTTATTGGCCAAGAGTTATCTGCTGAAATTCTTACGAAAAGGGTGTTATTTCACCACCCATAACATAATCTGTTAGGGTCACGTAACTACTTACCATGAAGAATATAATAAAAAGAAAAGTTTATTAGGCAATGACCATGTTGCTGGTGGATGGAAGAATATCAATATCCTGCCCATCAACATTCCTGAATGAACATTTGAATGTCTTCCTCACAGCTAAACTATAAAGAGTTCAATGTTTCGTACGAAATTTTTGTGTTTTTGTTTTTCTTTGCTTTGCATTTTTTGGAAAAAGTTCTGTTTCTTATCAAATTTTCGACTTGGCTTTGAACCAAATGTGAGGAAGCTTTTTCTCGATCTGGTTTACTCTTTGCAATGTGACAATATGCAATTTAATTCAATCATGTTTAGATAACCTTGCCATCGAAAATGACATTGTTTCCTCGCAAGGATATTTCGCCGTGCTCAATTTATCTCGTAAAGAGTTCATCTTGTCACTATAGTGTACATCAGTGACAGTGAATGCATCCGCAGCAGCATTTTCGAAGATGTATGGAGAATTTTTGTGTCCAATCACTCTGCTTTGTTTCATTGACGAGACGACAACGCACAACATTGACAGTTTACACGACTCCAGAACTATATTTCGGAGTGAATGTTACTACAAGTGCATAAATTGTATGTGATTCATGGTTCGATGCATTGGTTGGAGTCAGACACTCTTTAGCTCGGTTAACACTGGCCATAAAGTTGTCAATGTTCGATGGTTCTCTGCATGATGGTTTGAGAAAGCTATCCGAGAACGATTTAAAAACGTTTGTTCTTCATAATGGAAATTGCACATTTGACTAAGCCACGGTGAAGAAAAGATCATACGTGTTCTATGAATGGATCGCTATAAGCAACTCAGCCAGCGCATTCATATTTTCATTTTAATGCGTTTTTATTATTCTCAATTCATTTACTTACATGCTATACAATAAAGCTTAATTAACTTAACTAGATGTAACCTATTTTCCTCTGCGCGCGCTCTAAGCTTTGCCTAAAAATTTAAAAATGTTTATTTTTATATTTAAATTTATGTAACTATACATTAAACTAAGAAAAATGTTGTCTGTTAAAAAACAAAACACTTGTGTTTAATTTTTTTTAAACTTAATCTAAAGATTACTAAATCTTTATCTAAAATTTAATCTTAAACCTAAAGCTTAAACTTACTTAAAATAACATTCACAGCTGCTTACTTTCTAATAATTAACTACACTACCTTAAAATATAAGTTAGCCAGCCAAGGCTGATAGGGCATGCCAGAATCATTGCCAGGAATGCATCAAAGATAAGTAAAAAACGACAGAGTTCTACTCATCGTCTAACCACCAATAGTATCAATGTTGCCTTACGACATCAGTTCTGTCGCGATAGGATACCGCCCTACTGAACCGAAGAGTCTCCGGTGAACTTCTTGCGAATTCTTAATCATAGGAGGCTCGCCAGTCCACAGCTTTTCGACCAACGTAGAAAATTAACGCACCGCTAATCTATCAAGGACCAGACCATTTCTATCGAGATAGAAAAAAGGCACACTGTCTCATGGTGCATATCATTAGGCCCGGAGATCAAGTTGTTGTTCGAAGTCATTGCTCTTGCAATGTGACTTCGAATAACTTTTATCCGAAAGCTTTCCACTCTGATCAGGTTGGTCCCGTTGTACAAGACCTCATTACTATAGATGTTTTTTACTCAGACTCTGGAGTTCTATATTATTGGAGGCAAGCCCTTAGGCATCGTCTCTCGAAAACTGAATCTTTTCCACTTAGCTTGTTCCGACGTTGTTCCAAACGGGACATCCATAGGCACAGACAGGCCGAAAGAGGGCGTTCAGCAGCTCACGTCAACCTTGGCATCGAGTTGACTGCTGTAAAAATGTCTGTTTGCCACGGCAAAGGCCACTTGGGCTCCGGCCAGAGCAGTATCTATATGCTTGTTGAAATATGAATACCGACCTAGCCAGATCGCAAAGTATCTAACAAGACTTTGACTCGCCAGTGGCTGCCCGTTTTGTCCAACGATAGAGAACATTCGCCACTTCTTTCTTGTATTTTAAGAGGCCCTAGACAACGGAATCCTGAACAGAATAGTCACGCGCTTTTGGAAATTGATCTTCAACTTCCAATCGTCGCAATATTCCTGAATCTTTTTGAAGTCACGTTCATATTCATTTCAATTTCATTTGTTGTAAAACATTTTGTGGTTTACATCAAGACTAAGTCTCTTATAGTACTTATATTATTGTGATAATAAATATTCTTAGATATTCTTAGAGTTGATGGATAAAGATTGAAATAAGAATAATTAAATAACAATAAAAATAAAATAAAAAATAACAATGGTGAGAATGAGGGAATTATTGCCGCATTGAGAAGTATTCCAATATATTTTGTTTGAAGTTAGTTGAATTCGAGCTTGCAATGAATAAGAACCGGAGTGAAACTAGCTGAAAGCCACAGTTTTCGAAGCAAGGCATAAATGCGGTCGATATCTGAGTTTATGTGGTCATAAAACTATAAATTATGATTGACTATGTATCCGAGGTTGTTTACTTTATTTTGGGAATTTTTCGATTTGGGTATTCAAAGTCGCACCCTAACCAATTTTACAAATCAAATTAAATAATCCGATAATCAAAGCTTGCTTCTGAAACCAATTTGCGTACTTCTATATGTTAAAAATCGATCTTACTTGTGTGGTTTTCCACAAAAATTAGTGTTCCAATTTAATTTTTTTTTGTTGTTTTTCAATTTTGTCGATAAATTATAATGTAAAGGTTGAAATGCTCTTTTCAACCTTTTTCTTTTTTGTCCTTAAGTCTCATTTCCGGAGATCTATTTCACATACTGAACATACTTTAATGGTTATAACCTCGTGCATAATTGGAGCTTAAGATAGTCAAGTAATCCTAATGTATATTTAAACAGTTGTGTGTGTTCAGTTGAAAAATTATGTATACATAATTAAATAGATATGCATGTTGCACATCCTGTTATAGTTTCCCGGAAATCCGACCGCGGCACTATTTCAATTCGGAATTTTGGTCTAATCTCAGGATATTGCGATTTTAAAAGAAAAAAGGGACAATTTCACTTCTTCAATTAAAATCACTTTATTTTTCCAATAAAAAAAGTTCAAAATTGTTTAAATTTATAGTTTTTAACTACCTCATCAGATAAAAAAAATGCATATATATACACTGACGTTCAAAAATTTCCGGAGAAATTTGTTTAAAGTTTTTTTTTGTTCAATTTTATTTCCAATAATTTCATCAACATTACGTTATGTAGCAATAATTGACTAAATTGAATTAGTTCTGAACTATGAAGACTAATTTTTAGACTTAAACTCCGCTTTCTCTATTTCTTGTTCTACGTTTCAACGGCAATGCTTGGAAAATTATTTCACAAATGTGAGTCCTATGAATCTTTTTCATTTTTGAAAACATGGATAGAATTGCAACATCCGAAGATCTGATCATGAACGAAAATCTAGAGATCTTTCAAGAAAATGACATAGAGATAAGATCTCTGGAAATCTGGACTAAACGTAATTCTCTTGGAGTCATCTTTTTAACCAGAAAGAAAGAGATCCGAAAGGAAGAGATGGTGGAAATCTCTCGACTGAAATAATGTATATTTTGAACTTAAATAACATAAACATAATCACGTTTTAATATTCCGAACACAATAAGTGCATCCTACAAGGTCGTAGAAAGAATTTCAAAAATACATTGGACGAGCAAGTTGACTCAGGCGGTCTTTCACAGTGTTTATATCGAGACAACGATTTAAATTCAAAGAGCCAAACTTGGGTCACAAATCAAAATAACTTTCTAAATAATAATTTCAGCACAAGTTAAAACTTCCCTGCATATTTTTTATAAATACTGAACGCCTGTCCCTAACGAGTTAAAGCACTTTATTGGTGAAGTTGACAAAACAACTTCAACAACAAATTAAAATTCCAACGTAAAACTTGTAATATATGTCATGCGTCCAACGCCTATAAAAGAGCATGAGAATATTGCTATCGAGGATGTTGAGAGATTAAGAAACAGGAAAGAGGTTAGAAAATTCTACCAATAGGTAAAACATTCAAAATGGAAAAAATCATTGTAGAATTGCAGTCAATGCTGAGGACATGGAAGAACCACTTGGGCAAACTGTATTAAGGCAACGAAGAAAAAAAATTCCGCTAGCAGGCAGCCTGAACCTTTCGATAAAGACGACGCAGACCAACAACGTCTACCCGACCTAGACAAAGTTAAGATAGCAATAACATATATAAGCTTAAATCTAAGAAAGCATCTCAGCTTGCCCAATCGTGAAGAAAGGAGACCATCTAAGCAGCCAATTATAGAAGTGTCAATCAATTTTCAACAACATTGAATATAACACCTACCCCGCCGTATTATATGAACGTTTAAAACCGTTCGTCAACAACCTGATAAGTCCATATCAATGTGCCTTTCAACCAGAAAAGTCCACCATATACTAAATATTAACATTTCGGCATATCTTGGAAAAAACACACGCACCAGCTTTTCATCAATTTCAAGGTTGGTTTTGGTTTCTGTTTCAGCCACAGAGACGAGATGGTTAGGCTTGGCATCACATCCAAGCTCGTCCTTTTGTGCAGGATAAAGATGGAGAATTCGAGCTGCTCCATTAAGGTCGGCAAAGATGTCACCGACCCATTTGATGTCAATCAACGTTTATGCGGTTTCTTCAATGTTTTCTTGAACCAATTGAGCAAAAGTCCCGTCTGAACACCAGAGGCACTATCTTTTAACGGCCTGTTCAATAACTCGCAGACATCGAAGATATTGATATAATTAGGAAACGTAGATTGATGTCAATAGTGCGTTAATGAGTGTTCAGACAAAACTCAAATATGGGTTTGGCGGTAAACGAGGGCAAAAAGAAATAAATGATACCATCAAGAAAGGACACCCAAATCCGACGTCTAGGTCAGAACGCTTAAACTTTGAGGTAGTTATGGACTTTGTCTGCATAGGCTTTACTGCAAACACAGATATTAACACTAACGCTAACATCAAACGAAGATTACATGTGGCTAAAAAATTCGAAAATCGTTTTTTAAATGATTCAAAGCTGAAAAATATATGTAAATTTATTTTTTGATTGCAGTGCAACGATTGATGTTTTCATAACCCAAATGGAATTTGATGGTGGCGAAAAATAAAATAGCACATACCTTTTACTTTTATCTTTATTTTGAAGTTCATGGTATGGGCAGACCCACAAGCACCCAAACCATTTTTTTTTAAAAATAATTATTTTGAAAGTCTTTGAAACTGCAGTCCAATTCATTTCATATCCACATAATTTCTAAAGAGCTTATTTGGGAAAATGAAAATTGATGTAAAATCTTCTGTCCTATTTTTATACTGAAGGCTTCTGCAAAGCTACTGCGTTCAAAACTTACGAATTTAGAGCCACTTCTTATTCCAAAACTAATTCGTCTCTAATTTTCTCGTCCCAAATTATACAATCCTTTCGATGGAATTTCCCAAAACGACTTCAATTTAGATGAAAATCAGGTAACAACGACAAACCACAATGAGAACGACTTGCATCTTCTATTTCCAATGTACGAGTATTTATTCCAGAAATGATTATGTACAAAAGCTGCTCACTGTAGACTATGTATATTATTTTAGCAGGGTACAATTCTAGGTTATTGCGGCATTGGCAGCAAGCCCAACAAACAGACAGAGCTATACATTTGCATCACATCTGGGCCAAAGGATGTAGCCGTAGACGCACAGAGTGTCAAAAAACAAATGAAATTCCTCACCATTAGATATTTGTATGAGTACAACGACAAACCAATTGTCTGATTTATCTGATTCGGATTAGGACCACCAACACCTGCACAGTTCCTTGTATATCATAGCACAAAGAGACAATAATTAATTCCTAATAATAGACCAACAGACAATACACCGAAGTATTGCAGGCGAGTCGCAGCTCCTCATGGTCCCCAAAAATTTGTGCACCGATGAGAGCGATATGAGCGGGAATTGATGCCACGCATTCATATCCAAGGATTATTTAGATTATATGAGATTAGAGTCGTATCCCTTGGGTGTTATTTTCCGTCGTCTGCTAAAGAGCCAAGGAACGATACACTTGGGGAGTCTCAGCATAGTCGTTATTATTTTTATTTTGATTAAATGTAGATGTGTACGGGTGCGGAATCGATACTATTCACAGCCTAATGAATACCAACTTAAATGTAGTCCCAAATAGTAGTGGAGCATCCCCAGACTGAAGTGTGATTAGCATGGACAATTGAATTTGTCGTTTGTCTGGAAAACTTGCTTTGTCGTTTGTCGTTTGCCATTTTGCCTCTTTGTTGGGGAAAGTTTTTCGGGAGGAAGGATCCATTTATTCGTTCGATTTGTTGGAATCGGTCGTCTTGTGCGATGAAGGCTTTATCTGTTTTATAAGTTGTATTCCATTTAGATTCTATTCAAATGGCAGATATATTTGGAGGTGGATGTGAAGGAATATAGCAGAGATTGATTGGGATAATGGAACTAAGCAGATGGATCGAATTTGTAAGTCAACTTATTTGCTGTCAATCTTTTAAGGGATTGGTAACAAGAGAAACTAATAATCTCTCAGGGTCGATATAAGCTTTAAGTTGATGGGCTGTACCTTTCTTAACCCTTAATAAATTAAACATGGGGTGGATTCAGATTATGATTAAATAAATAAGTTAATCAGCAACTGAAAGTAATAGAAAAAAACTGCTTTGGGAAAAGAAATTTTGAGACAATGATCTCTGACATCATAGACCCTATGAAGAAGGATCCTGGTCTAATTGTCAAAGAGAAAAAAGCTTAGTCAATCGACAAAAACTTATTTAACACCTAATCATAAAAATAAATGAGGAGAAATAAACAAGGCGAATCTGAAAAGATATCATTTTCTGTAGCCGGAATTCAGCGACGTGAAAGTTAGCTCAGCAATCGTTGGAAAAAGACACCTTTACAGGCAAAAGAGAAAGTTCTATCGATGCCAAGCCTTCAAACAACTTAGTTTAGTTTAGTTCTTTATTAGTATTCTTAATACCTTTACATCAATATAAAATATACATAAGTAATATTTTTTTTTCTTCTTTTTTACATTTTTGATGTATTAGATTTGATTAGGTATCATTAATTGTAGTATTTTAACATTCATTTGTATTTACACGAAATAAATTTGTTTAAATTAATTTTTATACTTATTAGTTAATTTTTACAAAACAAAATCAAAAATCTTTGTACATATGTCTGAATGAGACCTCTTTTACAAAATTCAGTGCCCTTATTGTTTGGTTTGGTTACTTGGTTTGGCATTGAATAGGACCAGCCCCCTGTAGAGAAATATGTTTTGTCTCCTCGTTGTTCTCTCTAGACGCCCTCGAAAGTCATCTTCATTGCGTAGCTGGTATGGTTGTACATCTCTAACACTGCTTATTTCTCCAGATATGAGATTTGGAGTCTCCCCGCGCTTGATTTTAAAAACAGCAATAAGGGTATTTAGTTTCAGTTTTCGTCGCAACTTAAGCCATGTACGAGCTTCCACCATCCCACTTATTGGAGTATACCTATTGCATTCCAAAATGCTTCGCAGAGCTTTATTCTGCCGTTTTTGGAATCTCTCTAGTTGCCTTTGACAATATTCAAAATGGGGCTTTATAATTGTTTTATTTACGATTATTGCTATAAGATCTTTTAAACTCCGTCTAATATGCTTGAAAATGCAATTCTTTTTCCTATTTTTTTGCGTGTCGTCTCCATATAATACGATTTTACATTTAATTATCGATTTTGGCATATCATATATATATATTATGAGTAGGAGTGAACCTAATATTGATCCCTGTGGTACCCCCAGTTCGATTGCGTTGCTTTCCGATTCTTTATTGTTAACTTTTGATCTTTGTGTTCTGTCCGTTAAGAATGTCTTAAACCATCTAAGTGTTTTTTTCTGCATAACATAGTTGTGTAGTTTTTTTTTTATCAATATTGAACGATCAATTGTTTCAAATGCCCTTTTAAAATGGTTTATTGGCCTAAATTCTTCAAATTTATTTGTGTGTGCAATTTTTTTCCACTGGTGTTATCATAGGCTCTTTCCATGATCTACGAAACTCTTCCATTAAAAAAGGGTTACTTGCATAAGTATCTTTCCAAGTAAATCCCAGTTGTCCAGGACTTATTTTCATGAAGTCTCTCTTATTTTTTTAATTATTTACGAGTACCCTTTAGCTCAAGCACAGATATTAGTCGGAATTTAAATTTAGTCAGCGTAGTTTATAAACTCCATATCCCCTATTGACTCTCTTATTTCTGTAACACTTTTTATAAAGTATTTGTTAAAATTGTTTGCTATTTCTGCCTCATGTGTTTTGTATTCGAATGCATTGTTTATGTATTGTTTTCGAATATAACATTCCTTATTTTTTGGTTATTGTTCTTTAGAACAAGCTTTTTTATTTCTTGCCACATTTTTTTTGTCCTTTTGCACAACTAATTCGTGTATTAATGTATTTATTTTTCGCCACATTAATTTTAACTTTATAGATGTTTCGTGCATTTTTATATTCATACCCTTTTTGGTCACTTCTAGTCCCTTTAGCGATTTGATACTTTTTTATTTTTTCAAGTTTCATGATTTGAAGATCATTTTACCATGGCTTTGTTTTATTATTTGTTTTTATTGTTTTTTTCTTGACATATTCTGTGGCTATGTCTCCCAACACTTTTCCAATTTTGTTTGCGTTTTCAATGATGGTCATATTTGTTCTTAACTGCTGCCTGAATTCCGCTTTATTGTATTTGTATGTTTCAATCTCCTCACTTTTGTCTAGTTTCGTTTTGAATTTTTTGTTGAATTTCAATGCTTTCATGTTCTGATATTTTTTCATCTACCTTTGCTTATGCTTCGACGTTCTGCATGTTCGTCATGACATAATCAACTAATGTCTTTGAAGTATTGGTTACTTTTGAGGCATCTACCATTTTTTGAACAAGGCTTTTAGGATTTGTTCAATCTCTCGTTTGTATAGTATGTATCACTTTTACGACCACTCACCGAACTCTCCGAAGAAAGAGGCAATGGCAAATAAGTCTGCTGAAAGATCATCTGAGTCCTGACAAATTTCCCACAAGAATGTTATTTTTTTGGAACGGAGAAAGAATCATTGTGGCAGAGCTACTTGGCAAGATGTCGTCTATTTAAAAAGGCGGATGTGAGCAGAAAGAAAGAAATGGAAATTGGCTAGAGATTCGTCAACGAACACTATAAGGGCTGCGATGGTGGACAAAGAATACTTCTCCGACGTTGAATGTGGACGTCATAGAGTCTTATCGTGCTGCATTGTATGTTCGTCGAGCAAAGCTCGCAGCTGATTACTTATGGTAGAGCAAAAATGGGACACACGGCTAATCTGGTAGCAAGTTTAATGAAGGACAGCAAAGTGATCCTTGAAGGCAAGATCACCAGTTATGTTAAAATGTGATTTTAACCTGAACATTTTATCTGTATCAAATGTTGATAATTATTTAGCTGTGCTGTTTGGTTTTGAGTCCGGAAAAAAAGAGCCAACAAGGTTAAATTCTTGTTTAGATCATGTTTTTATAAGGTTTCATAGGAACAATTAAGTTGATTATTAAATGATTATCCAAGATTTAAAGATATGTAACTGATCATTGCTTAAGTGGAATTCAACTGAGTTGTTGTCAATATAGAACAAATAAATGTGAAAAACTCGTGTTTCAAAAATTTGATTTTGCTATCCTAAGATCAGGTTTTAGTATAGAGTTTTGGAATGAGGTCTACTCTGCAACAGATCCCTCTTTGATTTGTTTTTAAACCACAATTGTGGTAAAAAATTATGCAAACAAAATAACAAATTTAAATGTCTTAGGCAGTGGATGACTCCATCGTTATTTAAAAAAATCAAAAAGAAAAATAAACTTTCCTTTATTAACAAGAAACATCCAAGAAACCATAGATTAAAGAAATATTATGAATAGTTATGTAACGACGATAAAATTGAAATTGGACATAGCTAATTTGTTTAATATTTCTTTTTTTGTAAATATACATAGTTTCAAATAATAGTGTTTCAAATGTAGTTAATCCATCACTTCTCTGTGAGTCCTCAATAGTACATGATACGCTTGAGTTTTCTAATATTATTATGTCACTTAAAATATCGAATTCATCATCTACTGATAAATTTTTAAGTCGTGTATTGAAACAAAATGCATTTCATGTATCTGATGTCCTTTGTTATATTTTTTTTACTATTGTGTGCATGAAGGAGTTTTTCGTGACTGTTTGAAAGCTGCAGTTGTTCTACCGCTGCATAATAAAGGTGATACAGATACATTTTATAATTTTCGTCCTATTTCCATATTATCTGTTTTTTCAAAAGTTTTTGAAAAAAGAATAAAAATAAGAATGTTATTATTTTTTGAAAGCACAAATTTTTTAAGCCATAGTCAGTTTGGGTTTAGAAGTGGTAATACCATCAACATTATTTATTGATGTAAGCAAGCCCTCTGATATGGTTAATCATACTTTGCTACTTGATAAACTTTATAAAGCTGGTTTAAGAGGCTCCATTTATATATGGTTTTCTTCCTACCTATCTGACCGTAACCAAGTTGTAAAAATAAGTAATGCTTACAGTTCTAAAGGCTTCCTAAACATGGGTGTTCCTCAAGGATCAGTATTGGGCCCAATCCTTTTTTTAATTTATGTTAACTCATTATTTTTACAACCTTTTAAATGTAAAATCACTCCCTTTGCTGATGATACATCTCTTTTCTATTCAAACATTAATTTAATAGGTAGTTTTGCTGATGTCAATTACGACCTAGATATGACGGTTTAACTTTCATAAAACAAAGTTCATGGTATTTAATATCAATGGTAATGATTTCACAGAACTTCCTTTATATTACAATGCACCAATGTGTAATCGATTTGTTTTTGGTGATATGATATTTAACAATCAAATAGATTGCCATAAAAATTGCCTTTTGATTGAACGCGTTGACAGTTTTAAATATTAAGGTATTATCTTGGACCAAAAACTTTGTTGAAACAGTATCTGAACGAGGTTGTAAGACAATTGTATCACCTTAGTATGTACTACAATTTACCGGTTTTAAAATTGGTTTACAATGGCTTATTTAAATCGAAACTGGAATATGGAACCTCTTCAACCTTTATTGATAAAGCAGAAACATGCTGTGAGGGTCATTTTAAAAACTAATCGCAGGACACCCAGTTTTGAGCTAATCAAATGTCTGGAATTTCTTCCCCTTAGGCACTTATATTGTTACAAAGTTTTAAAAAGATGAATTTGTGACTCCGGCGACGATATAGCTAGAGCGCAAGACAATTATAGCTTGCGAATCAACACCAGAAATTTCGTAACTATACCTAGAATAAAAAAAACCCATATTTCGATTGTTAATAGATTCGATTGTTTAAAAGCGTACCAGACAAACTTAGGTGTGAGAGAGTGAAAACAGTATTCGTAAAGGCAGTAAAAAATTGGCTTTTTTCATTGAATCATTCTGAAATTGATGCTTTGTTAAATCCAATGATGTAATAATTCTGAAAATATTTTATGATTCAATATCTTTTATACTCCATTTAAATTTACTATTGCTTCCCCACCAATAGAACTATTTGATCTATTTTTAGAATTTGTTAAGTTATTTCATCACTGTCTTGCTTTAGACACAAGATTGTATTCGACTTGTTCAAATATAATGAATTTTTATTGTAATAATCTGGCTGGAGTTTTCATGGACTAGGCGACGAAGAAACATAACCAAGCAATGGATGAGGGCTAAATCCTGAAGCTGAAAAGAGGGTTCTAAATACATTTGGATTTGAAGACCACGCATATGGTTCACAATGTTGAACAACGTATGAGAGCAATTTGACGGCAACTGAAGTGAAGAATCATGTCAGCAGAAGTAAGAAAGCTTGATCGAATAAGAAGTTCAAATATTCGACGAAGGAGAAAGGGAAGGGTTGCAGTGGAGTCGGACGTATATTTTTGGTAAAATTCGGCCTTTAAGGAAGAAGAAAAAGATTTCCAGTATATGAGGTAAACCGTTCACATATAAAACGTAATGAATTCGAACGCGGTGGCTGACATGAGTATGAGCAGCTTCCCTTCTTAATTATGAACGATATTCAACCTGAATTGTTTTCTTTATAAACTTGAACTTAACGATTTTCTATTTCAATCTTTTATTATGCAGAAACTTCAATGAATATGATAGGCTTTTCCTGGCTGCAATCCAAGTTTCCATGTCTCAAACACAACTTCAAAACCAAAAGAGACACACTTTTTGCATATGCATCAAACGCTTAAGCTCTATTCAAGAGTTAACAGACCCGACAACATACGTAATCGAGACATAAAATGGTTTTATTGAACATAAAGAGGCCAGAGAGGCACTACAAAAGTGTACAAAAAAAAAAACAGATATCCAAAGTAAGCCCATAAAAATCTGACTGACAAAAACGAAAACAGTTTAAGGCACACAACATTTTAATGGATGACACATTTAACAGGGTGTCAAAATGAGTCTGGCTTTGATGTTCTCCAGCGGAAACAAAAAAAAAAATATATGTATTCAGATTCTGTTGGACAGATGCCAGCATACAGCAAATCCCTCAAAGCACAAAACCTACACGTACGTATGTCCGAGTTTGTGTTCAGTGCCCCCTCTCGTTTTGTATTCATTTTCAAAACTGATCCTGGAACCACCAAGGGAAAAAAAAATTATGAAATTCAAATGAATATTTATTCATACAGTACACCAATCATTAGATACTCCTAAATTCTAAATTCTATTACGACACATTCACACAAATAATTCACTAGAGGGTGTTTCCGGCTTACAATTAGACTCCTTTGGCCAAAAAAGTCCTCATGTGTACGTTCAGTACTAATGTGACTCGGTCAATGGTTCTTGAAATTTAAATCATGGAATAACACAAAACTCCTGGCCGAGTGAGTTGTTCCAGTGGCGAGTAGTGATTCGGAGAACAAATGTTTCAACTGACCAAAGAACTGCACTCACGTCCAAGCACAGCAAAAGAAAACAAGGATGAATAAAAATGCTTCATGTCCTCGCGTCCCATTCCGACTGTTGGAATACCCACTGTAGTAACAGTTGGTGGCATAAAAGATGAAAAACAAAACAAAAAACATTGTTTATCCTGCCTAGCAATATAGAGGAATGCAGTGAGTTTGGCTTACATGTGCCAAAAAAAAAAAATATCCTGCGAATAAAATCCATCGCAAAAGTACGAGTAGCTTAAGTTCTCTCTGGTTTCTTTTTTTTTGTGTGTTATTCAATTGTGTGTTAGCAAGTTGATTTATTCCGGTGCTATGCAGCTGAAACTCAACAAGGCTTCTTAAAAGCAGACAATAGGCGGATAAGGCGACCGACCGCCTTTCGACTGTGCTCACTCATGCTTGAGGCGAAATTATGCTTTTAACCAATCTATGGGCGAAGAACCCAAACCGAAACACGATAACTCATCGATGGAGTATTATTTACGAACTTAAATATTGAATTTATATCGGGAGCGAGTGTGCTGCTATATCATGCGTATCCTGAAGCACTGGTCAAATATTTATCGTCGGTGGCGGACGGACGTGCCACCAGCGTGTTTAAATCTTTTCGCAAATGGAGTGGTAATAATATGACCGATATTTCCACGTTTTTCGGGTCATGCCAATTTGGTTTAGTGTTGTGTTCAGTTGCATTTTGTGTTGCTGCGTTTTAGGTAATTCTACTCCGAGGAGATGGACGAAAGTTGGAGGGAAAACTTCTAGAAAAGTTCAGTGAAATCCGTTTGCTAAATATGATTAAATTTCACGTTTATTGCTGCGAAGGACGTACTACAAATGCACGAATACTTCGTGCTGAGGATTCATTCTATTAAAATGTTTAATGTGTGAATGGTTTCGGGTGATAAACTTTAATATGAACTAACGAAATACAGAAGTTTGAGTACAAAACGGATAAGGACGAAGACTGCACAGCGTCTATGAAAACTCCAATCTGTGTCAATTCATTTGGAATGAGATCTCATATTCGAGGTAATGACTTTATTCAAGGGTTTTTGTTTCATTGAGATTTGGGAAGTTATATTGGTTGAAACTACTGACTGACTGGACTAAAATTTAATAAAGTCCGATCAGTCTTACCTAGGAGATTTGTTTTATTTAAGCTTCGGTAAGTTATTTTGCACAGTTTAAGTGGTCCAAGAGTATAAAACACGACTGATATGAATTTAAGTTCGTTATTCTCTTCGAATTTAGAGGGTAAGAAAATTTTGTTGTAAAAAAAATGTATACTTGAAGAATAATAAAAACAAAATCTGGTTATTTTTCGAAATAATTATTATTTAAATTTACTTTCCATTAGTTTTTCATGATTGGTACTCATTTACAGAGGTTATGTTTGTAATTTTGTATTTTGGAGGTTATCTTCGAAATTACTCACCCGATTTCCAAAACTCTTTCACCAATATTTAGAATGGCCCCTAACGGTGGACAAGGACTATAAATTATCCCGTTGAAATAAAAAGGCCTTTAAAGGCGTTTTAACTATATTCGATGAAAAAATAGCGATCCATAGAGGGTCTGAGTTTGAGATACGACTGCCTTAACAGTCCGAGGGCCCTGCTTCCACTTGCCAAGCAAGTCATTTTGCATCCCCGGTTTCTTGATCTTTTTACCGGAGCTTCGATCTTCCTCTTCTTCTCGGACCAAGAGGCGCAGGTTCGAGGACCGTCGTAGCTGAAGCGTTACTGTTCATCCACTCGATAAAGCCGAGCCAATGTGTTCGATGGATTTTTGCCATCCGAACTGTGTCCACATCATTGTACAGCTCATAGAGTTTGTGTTTATGCATTAACCTCCATTTGTATTCCCCGCAGGCTGGAACCCAATATCCGACGAATGACTTTCTTCTTGAAGTAGCCAAAAATCAGTTCTGTCGTCCTGCCGGATATCCGGATCTGTAATAAATGTCTGAATGAAGATGTCGGAAGGCCTCGTGCCGTTTGATGGTGTGGATAAGCCGTCATAGTCGACCAGTTGACGTGAAGAGAAGAAGAAAAAGGAAGTAAAGAAGTAATACAATAAATATTGTAAATAAATAAATAAATGGATTTTAGTATATAACTTAAAATAAATAATTAAGTATATATAGACTACCGGTTGAAAATGTCGTTTTTTTTTCAAAAATCAAAGCTTTATTGAGGAAAAATAGCTATAAATTCAATATTCAATGTATTGCGCATCGCCACATTTCCCATTTTTCTGGCAATTCATGGATACCCGTTCTGAAAATTTCGACCGGTATGGCCGCAACCCACGAATCGATCCATTTTTTGACATCATCGAAATGACGGAAGTGCTGGTCAGCCAGGCCATGTTGCATCGATCGGAAGAGATAGTAATCGGATTGCGCAAGGTCTGGACTATATGGCGGGTGGGGTAGGACATCCGATTCGAGCGTTTCAAGGTAAGTTTTGACGACATTTGCAACATGTGGCCGAGCATTGTCATGTTGCAAAATAACTTTATCGTGTCTTGCGACCGTTTCCGGCCGTTTTTCCTTCAGTGCTCCGCTCAAACGCATCAATTGTCGTCGGTAGACCTCGCCTGTGATTGTATCATTCGGTTTTAGCAGCTCATAATACGCAACACCCTTCTGGTCCCACCAAATAACCTTTAGGCCATGAATATTCTGAACGGCCGTCGATGTTGAGGCATGTCCGGAGTATCCATACGTTGCCCGACGTTTTGGATTATCATAATTTTTCATCAGCAGTGACGATTCGATTTAAAAAAGACTTCTTTTTGTGGCGTTCAAGCAGCATTTCGGACATGCAAAATCGGCGTTCGACGTCTTGTGGCTTCAATTGATACGGCACCCAATGTCCCAATTGCTGAGCAACGCCAAATGATTTTGCAAGTTCTTCTTGCGTTTCTGACGGATCTTGATCGAGCAATGCCTCCGATTCATGGTCTTCAAACTTTTTCACCTTGCCGGGGCGTTCTTTGTCTTCGGTGTCCAAATCACCATCTTTGAACCGCTTGAATCACCGCTGACACATTCTTACATCTATAGTATAGCCCGGGTTAGCTTCGGTAAGCAATTGATGTGCTACGGTTGCTTTTTTCTTTAAATGAAAGAAGCATATTAAAACTTCCCGCAAATGTTGTTTTGATGGCACGAATGTAGACATTTTACGGCTTTACAAAAACTTGTGTGTTTTCACTAATGACCAATAACCTAGACTGAAATAATTAGACAATGACATGAAGTTTCTGATGTGACAGCTGTCATGGTCAAAATTCACCTCATAGTTATAGGTATGAAGTTGTCTGCAATAACGACATTTTCAACCGGTAGTCCTGTATACGACAACTTGCACAACTTCCCCAAGCTTGGCATCCGTAGAGGAGAATGGATTGGAATATGACTTTATGTTTTATCATTCTGCTTTCCTTACCTTTCCTTATTTTTTTATTTTTTTTATTTTTTGTTTATAAACTTTAGATTTAACAAGCGCAGTAAGAAAATCTTACTTATTATTTAGGGGTGTTTCGATGCAATATTTAAGATACTTCGTAAAAATATAAAATATATAAAAAATATATATATAAAATATGTAATACAGAAAAGACGAAGAAGGTTTTTATTTTACTAAATTATTGAAGAAAAATAAAAAAATATTAAGTCAAAATAAGAAAAGAAAATGCATGAATGCATAAATAGAATCTGCCGAAAATTTCGCTAACCAAAGCTTCTTTAAATATAAATTGATAACTGATTCCAGGCCTTCACAGTGCTGGGAAAGAACTGATTTTAAGAAGAAACCGACAAACAGCGCTATAGAACGAATCCTGTTGCTCCATATAAAATAAGTGGCATAATAAGCGCCTTAAATAACATTAACCTTGTCATCATAGGCGTGAACGACCGAGACTGGTACAATGTACGAGAGCAGATTTTGCTGACTTGCTGAACCCACTTCAAGGTGCGATCAAACAACACACCGAGATTTGTAGCTTTGTCAACGTACATCAGAGAAGTTGAATCGAGACAAATGTTATTAAAGAGTGAAGTGTCGACTTTGTTTTTGTAAATTATAATACACTACGATTTATCTGGATTCAAAGCTAAACCATTCTGAACTGCCCAATTATAAATTTGTCGAATATCAGAACTGAGATACTCGATAGCTAAGCTGACTTTATTATTTGGAGCCGCAAAATAAAATTGCACATCATCAGCGAATAAATGCACATTACTTGCTTAGTAATAGTTGACAGATCGTTTATGTACATTGAGAACAATATCGGCCTAAGAATAGATCCTTGCTGAACTCCTCTAGTCAGTAATAATGCAGATGATATTTTACCGTTGTTGTATACAAACTGATCTCTATTTATAAGATACTATATGAGCTTATCACTGCTGCTGCAGAATATGAGAAGCCAAAGCAGTCTTCAGACAGTCGTGGGTAACAGTAACAAAAGTCTTAGAGAAAACCAAACGAGTTATTAAAGAAATTTTATTTTGGTCCATTTCTGTTCGGATATCATCAGTAATCTTCAACGAAACAGTTATACAACTGTGTTTTTGTATAAAGCCTGACTGAATATGAGATAAAGGTTTATTCTGACTTAGTAACGACTTTCTATTTATGAGAGGGTAGAGCATTTTAGTGCCAATGTTAATCTTTTGAATAACTCTGGCCACATGGCGACATAAGACCATTTGGCCATACAGAGTCAAAGGCCTTTTCAATGACTAAGAGGACCATACCAGTTGAATTTCTAAACGCACGGCTTTTCGTTTTAATATGTTGACAAAATCTTAGTACCTGATGAGAGGAGTTATGACCACTTCTACATTTGAATTGTTCATGAGGATATATGAACTTACAGAAGCTTCTCTTTTAAGACTCTTGCTAAAAGAACTCAAGAGGTCTGTTGCTGTTTGGATCTTATCCTTGGTAAGTTTAAAAATAGGTGTCACTTTTTCATGTGTCAGGAAAGCATTTTATTTATAGGCTCGCAATAAAGAGCAATGCTAGGAATCGTAAGTCAGCTTAATGTAGACGCTTTAAAAATATATTTTTGATCCCATCTATTCCACCTGCTTTCCTAAATCGTAAGCTTCTCACAATGTCGGTATTTATTCATTACATTATGGTTTTCAGCAAAAATCACTCCAAATGCGTTAGCCTTATCCGCATCCGAATATAGAACTCCAGATGGACCTTTGAGGCTTGGAGTATTCTAAATTTAATTGTTCATAATTTTTACAATATTCCAGAATGGTTTTGCGTTTTTGTCCAGAGCCTATAGCAACCTACAGCAATTTAAGACCAATGTGCACCACTACCTTCTTTCTCCCTTCTAACTTTCCTTCTGCTCGTGCTGTGTAAACTCACTATAAGAGTCCAACCAATCCCTTGAGCCCTTGAAGTTTTGTAGTTCTCGTTTCGGTGTTTAAGTGAATGGTAAAATTTTCTAGAATTTAATAAAAAACTATAAAAGTTTATTTTTAGATTTTTAGTTAAAATCTCAATGAAATGGTTAATTTTTTAAAAATTTCCAAAGGTTCAGTTTTGATCGTGGGTCTTCCGTACTCCCTAGTAGGGCTCGAACATTCAAATTTGCAGCATATGGCCACAAGGCACGAAGTTGTATTAATTTCACCACTGTTGTGATTTTTTATTATGAACTAAATCCAAGAGGTCCTTACAAAAAATGACATAAAGGAAGAAGCACATGCGCATGACTTTGACATTCCAATCACTGGAGATAATCAATCTATTGAAATTTGCTTGGCAGAAAGTTAAAAAAAAAGCTCACAAAAAACAGACTTGACCTTTTTTAGCAAAAAGAAAAAGATCATGTACCGAAACCTTCCTTTTATCAAAAATAAGACTCTCCCCATTCGACACGACAAAAGAGGTCAATTGTTTTAACGGACCTTCCGGAGCATCTGGGATTACCTGATACTGCCATACATGTAAGAAAAAAATCATGCAATCGAAAAGGTGCTCATAGCAAGAGTTTTCCATAAAAGTTACTCGTAGCTTCCTTCTCAGATATAACCATTCTGCTAGGCAGAATCCAAGTCTTTTTATTCAAAAATATGCAAAATTTTGATGGAATTACTTTGAGTTTTATTTGGACTTCTGCGACATCATGTAGTGTCAGGAAACTTATGGGTGACATTGTATGTTACAAGACTTGTACAAGCTGCCACTACACCAACTTAATCCGACAGAATCTTCGATCCACAATTTATCCATCAATTTTTTTTAAAGCAAATTCAGCATAATATTTAGGTTAAGTTTACTGCAGAAGTTCCAACCTTCCTCGAGGGCGATGTCATCGGCTCAGGAAATTTTTCACTCTCTCTTTTAACTTGTCTATATTTTGAAAGGTTTGTATGCAGTTTGATTATGTGATTGCAGTTCTTTGACAAGAGACTAGAAACCATGGCACGAACTGTGGATGCAAGCAGGCGATGTTAAGTGAAGGGAACAGCAACTACCCCCATCCGATGAACTGACCCAACGAGCGTGGAGTTGTTTTCTTCACGTACAACCGAGGTACATCTGTGGCACGCCAACAGGTGGAGTACACTTGCCCTGTTTCCCCCCTGTTATTTTCTTTATCGATTTATATCTTCAAAGGATTTTTCAAACTAGTCTACCCACAGCATGGCTCGATTTCTCAACATTTGATAATTCAAGGGAGCTCTGGGGGCTTCCATTTCAGGCAATAAATTGTTTTCTTCAACATAATTGCTCAAGAATGGCGTGTTAAGCACTTTACTTCAAAATGTTTTGGTTTTTGCAGGGCAAAAGAATTATGGGAAAACGTTCTTCCATCACTGCGTGCTGTTGGAAATTTTGTTTATTTAGTCCAGAAATGTGTCAGTAATGGAATCGTGTAATTCTAAAACAACTTTTTCAAATGTAGCATTTTTTTCTTCAATCCACTTTCATTTTGATTGAGTTTACTTACTATTTCTAAGATGTCAGTATTATTCAAGTGTTTTCTAAATCAATACATAACACTCGAACATCGCCTCGATTGTCACAGATGTGGGTAGTTTTTTCTTACAGTTCTGTATCGTGTTCAAAGTTGAATTTATTTTCGCAATTTCCTCCAATTGAAAATCTTCGATTGTCATGTCACTTAAACGGATTTAATAGAAAGGCAATCCGATTTCAATTTCATGCGGGCTTTCGGCGTTTGTTTAACGTGAATTCCTGCAAAATATTCAACATTTGCAATTTTCAAAAAAAAAAAAAAATATTGATTAAAGCCCGGAAACGTTAAAAAATTATTTTGAACTCAAGTGAAGCCGTTCTGTGTTGAAGAACGCTGTTTAAACTGAATCTGAACTCAGTGGCAAATAAAATAGCACCAATTTCTTTTGTATCTTGAGATGGGAAGTTCATGGTATGGGCAGGCCCACTCGCACCCGAACCATTTTTTTTTTTTTGTAAAAATAGCGAATCTACTTCCTTCAATGAAGGCCTTAAAAGTCAGACATATTTTTAATGTCTAAGGTTCAATACATTTTCTTCGTTCGTGTATGAAAATGTAAAATTTCCAACCGTAAAGCCATGCTAATTTTATAGAAAACTTAATGTTTTATGTCCACATTAACTCCACTCTTCGCATAAAAAGCGCGGAAATTTACTTTTCCTCGACATAGAAAGACGCCAATTGGATTAGTAAAAAGCTCACCAGATGCCATCTTAATGTTGATGACAAAAAAATCCGTCTTCGAACCGAATCTCAACTTTGTGCATGCAAATGCGCCCGTAATTCTCTCGTTTGAAATTCAGGAACTCCTGCAAGTCCTCTGCGAAATTAATTATGCCATAAATTAATAATTATTGACCAAGAACTCTTGTGATAATTAAATCAATCTAAAAAATTACTTCAAGCAGACGTCCGCTGTTTTTTTTTTTTCACACTCGTTAAACAGACAAAGTGTGGGAACATCAGTCCCAGCACAGCATTTAGCTGGTTGGAGGCTAATAGAAAAATCTCCTCAATCGTGCAGCATCACGCGTTGCTGTGGTATTAAATTATTTCGCATACAAAAATGATGATGAATAATGGACCTAAGTTTCATTAGCCTACGGGTTCAATATGGAAAGAATGAAAAACGCAAACACAACATGGACTCTTATTGAGAAGAAACAGAACATCTAAGGACATGCTTGAGTTGTTGCGTATCAAAACTCAGACCCCAATGCCGAAGCTTAATTAAATGGCATCCGTGGTAGCGTATGTAGTTTAAGGTAACACTAACACACAAAGGACTCAGAGGAGGAAAACAATATCAAGAGTTCCTCCATTATAATCGGAACCCCCCAGTGCTTGATTATTTTAATTGAATGCTGCATGCAGGACGTACTGGTGCTTGTGTTCACTCTGGTTATCGCGTGAACATCTCTCATACGAGAGAGAAAATAATAAAAAAAAAAGGAAAATCTATGAAAAGTTATGCTGTATTTTTTTTTTTGGTTTAGTTCCTGCCTCTAGTACCACTGGGGGTTATGCCTCGTCATTCAAGCACATAAATTGAAGGGCAAATTGTAGACAGAGTCCTTAAGACCGTAAGACAGAGAGCGCTTCAAGATCTCACACACCCTTAATTAACCCTTGACTCGACCTGAATTCGGATTTGGTTTTGCTTCTCGCCTTCGTTTCGGTTTCACACTCATTTCCCTTGCAATGCTTTCGAACCGAATTCCTTACTCCTTAAATTGATTTTAATCACAGGATAGCATGATCCTAAAAGCAGGTTTCACTGCACACAGAAGGTACGCCCCTTGGGATTGGAGACAGCAGTTCCTTATTTAATTTTTTTTTTTGTAAGAAAATTATAGCAAAACCCAAGATGACTTTTTTGCACACCAAATTTACTGGAGCTTAAGGAGTCTTACTTTCGAATGAACAGAAATATTCAATATTCAAGTAATGCTATTCTCGGACGTTTTTCCAATGTTCAGGGGCAAATATTTATGAGACTCTTTAAAAATAATTAAATCAATCAACCCATTATTTTTGCAGCAGAGGGAGGAAATCAGACATCGGGTGCACATGTTCACGTTCAAGGACATTGGGGGAAAGAACTGATGAATGCGACAAGATTTCCGTCTGCTCTCAAACAACAGAGGAGGAGGAGGATTTTTTTTCCTTGAGAAATAAATGTCATAGATCTAAGGACATTAGAAATGGAATTTGATAAACCAGATCAACATAAGATGCACGTTCAGTTCCTGCTTATGTGCGAGTAGACAAATCCTTGCAACTTGTACAGTTTTGAAGGATACGACGCAGACGATGGTAGCCATGTGTAATGTTGGAATTAGTATATGCAATGAGTCATAGATCTAATCTTCCACCTAATTCATCCAGCAAACTATTAAAGACGATTTACATTGTGTACTTGACATTTCTGTAGCATTACCATAAATTTGGGTGCATTTGTGAGGAGGCAGAGATTCATGTTAACTCTGTTGTTGTATGGTTAAAAAAGGATAAATTTGGGCTTTTGGTTTCTTTCTAAAAAAGAATTTTAGAAAACTATTGCTCTTTTGAAAAAAACGAAACCTTTTGATAAATTATCAAACTCTGAGAAGGCTAACGCTCTAGCTAATGAATTTTTCAGAAACCACTTAATTGCTAGCAGTATTACCCCTGCTAGTCATATTCTGGATTCTGTAGGGTATTCCGTGAATTTATTGAATTCATCTCTGCCAATGGACAACATCAAAACAGTTTCTCTTAGTGAACTAGAAAGGTCTCTGGCAGACATAAAAACTCGCAAGTCTCCAGGCTTTGGCGGGGTAAGAAATGTTTGCCTAAAGAATCTTCCGAACATTGGCTTAGAAATTATTTAACGACTGCTTAAAGATAGGGTATTTTCTCAGTGCGTGGAAGGAAGCAAAAGTCATACCCATCTTGAAGCCAGGTAAGGAAGCTACTTCCCCCTCAAATTACAGGCCCATAAGCTTATTAAGTTCGTTAAGCAAGTGCTTCGAGAAAATAATTAAAAATCGAATTGTGTCTTATGTAGACACAAAAATCGTTTGACAAGATACGTAAAACAAAATCTTAATACAGGCAAAAGCACATGAATGGTAATGCTTGACGTTGAAAAAGTATTCGACACTGTCTGGCACAATGGGTTAATACATAAGAGGTTCAATCTTAAATTTCCGATGTACCTTTTAAGAATCATCCAATCCTTTTTATGTTCTCGCAGCTTCAAAGTTTCGTTAAATAATGTCCTTTCAAACATTTTCCATACTCCAGATGGAGCTGCTCAAGGATCAGTGCTAAGTTCTGTTCTCTACAATGTGTACACCTCTGATTTCCCTTACCTGAGTAACTTTGATTTTGTGCTTTTTGCAGACGATACCTGCATATTTTCGTCAGATGTAATTGGTCTTAATATTGAAATCAACCTACAATCTGCCTTAAATACAATCCAAGCGTACTTTAACAATTGGAAAATAAAAATCAATGCTTCTAAGACCCAAGCTATCTTTTTTACTTGTAAAAGAAAAGCTTGCCTGCTTCCAAGCAACAGACTTTCAATAGACGGTACCCAGGTCGAGTGGAAATCGCGAGCGAAGTATCTTGGAGTTCACAAACGCTTGACCTATAATCTCCACATATAAGAGGTCGTTAACAAGATTAACATCCCTATTAAGACTCTTTATGCTTTTATCAACAGAAAATCTAACCACGGCAACGAGAACAAATTACTGACTTTGAAAGCAATTTTTCAAGCAATTATGTTTTATGGATCCCCTGTATGGAGCAAATGTGCTAAGACACATATACGTAAATTACAAGTCGCGCAGAACAAGACACTAAATATGATCTTGAACCTTCCTTGGCATTTCTCAACAAATGAATTACACTACCGGGCGCAAATTGAAACTGTGGCAGCGAGAATTGCAAAACTCGCCGCTAAATACAATATTTCTTGTTTGTCAGCTGATAACCACTTGATTTCAAATCTAGCTTTGTAAAACTTTTATCATCTAGTCTATAAATATATTCCTAATTAATTTCTTGCTATATTGTCTATTTATTTATTTATATATTTATTTATTTGTTCACTTTTTAATTTAATTATTTATTTAAATGTTTATTTATTTATCTATTTATTTATTTACTTTACTTGTTTATTTATAAATTTATATATCTATTTATTTATTTATTTATTTTATTCATTTAATTATTTATTTATATATTTATTTATTTATTTATTTGTTTATTTATTTATTTATTTTTTTTATATTTATTTATTTATTTATTCACCAACTTTGCGATTGGAATCAAGTTGTACTTATCTTAGCAACTGATCTGAATCCTCTTCTCTCTTGCCCTGGGCAACTTAAATGTGATGGAGGTTTTTCTAGTGGCTTTTCCTTCAAAACTATTCTTCTGTGATACATATTTAAGCTTTATAAAAATATTTAAGTTGTAAGGTATGTAAACTAAATCCTCAAACATACTTTATTTTGTAAAGAAAAATCAAATTGTACTTACTTTGGCCACAATAAAATATCTAAATCTTTTCATAAATTTTGAAATAAAATAACACTCAGTCTGTTTTTAATTTCAATGGTTTCAGCCCCTCGTTTACAATAAGCTTGACCAATATTTTACTGTTTATTGGTTCTGACTGAATTGAGCATTTTTTCTGCGTACCAGAGTTGTAAAACGATTAAATCTTTTCGGAAGATAATTCTTTTGAATTTAAGACTGTTTTTTTTTAAAATACATTTATCACCATTCTGAAGTTAGTAATTTGTGCATTCAATTTTAATTCAATGATTGCTTTTCTTATATTTACAGAGCTGAATTCACTTGATGTAAGTTGAAGTCATCATTTTTAAGAGGATTGATGATATCGTGAACATTTTGAGCAGAGCTATGTGAGGGCCAAATGAAGGCAGTTCGGACTAGCGGAGATAAATTTCTTGGCAATGCGAGCCAAGTGAATTTGATGTGTTTCGAAATAAGTTTTCGGTGGTGTGTTGCGAATTATACTTTATTATAAAATTGTACGTGTACTCGTAATAAATACGTACATAATAGAGTAAGAAATTTTGAACAACAGCTCACAATAGATGACCGTGGATAATGGCATCATATTCTTTCACAAGTTATTGCGCCTCAGATATTTATTTCTTCCTTGTTATACTTCCTGCAAATCCGTCTAGCAGGCAAATCCATCAGGCGGACCAGTAAGGATGCAGTAAAGTGTAAAAGTTGTATTCCTTGTTGCGGCAATGGAGATCGGGGGACACTGCCGTACCATTTCGCCGCATTTTCAGGCCCCTATTTGAGAGCCTCTGGATAAAATCAGAACGCAAAAATTTTCGTCATGCAGTAAGCTATAATCACATACTTAAAATCCAAAATTTCAAGTCTGTAGGTCATTTAGTTCCGAAGTTAAGCGAAAGCAAAGTTTCGCATTTATGACACTCACTCACTCATGATCATCAGAATAGAACTAGTACTTCCCATAAACACAGAGAGCTGAAATTCGGTACAGAGTTAGGGTTTAATGGCTACATTAAGGAAAAACTATAAGAACTAGGATAATCGAAGACCTTGAGTATCTGGTGACCTTGATTAGAAAACACAAGAGCCCACCCAAGCTATTAGAGATCGACATACCGCCTTTACATAAAATATTCAACTTGGCGAGCCGCTTCATTTGATGTCAAAAACCGAAGTTCTGAATTATCTGATGAAGAATCCTCAGCTGGTCTCAGGTGTATTAGAGATATGGTTATGCCCCCTTCTACTATTGGTACATAAAAAAACCAGCATCGTGGGACACATCTTGTAATCTAATTTAATCTAGCCTATAGCGTCCCACTATTGGGCGAATGCCTCCCCTTCTGCTTTTAATACGCATATAAATAAAATTAAAGGAAAACTCTGGATAAGACAAGACTGGATTTTATATTTATACTTACAAGTTTACAAGAAGAAATAGTCCAAGGATTAACTTTATTCTACTCGAACATTATACAAATTAAATAAACAACAATATTGTTTTGGCTCAAAGTTTGGTCGAAATATAATGCATTGGACTTAGAGTGGCGGTGATACCCGCACACGTCACTAGATAGCGCTGACTGTATTTTGAAACGTGCTTGAGTTTCTTTTTCCGATAACCAATATGCCCACATTTCTACAGAAAGAAGTGAAATCCCACCAAAAACATTCTGTAAAAAACTAGACAGGTCTCGATGGAGCTGCTTGTTCACCTCTTAAATGTAATGAAATCTAGACAAAGCCGTGCCAAGTCTAAGGTTCCTTACTTGGCCGTTGAAGGGTATACAAGGGTACAAAACCAGGTGCTCCATGACACCATTGCACCAATCTGTCGCCAGAACTGCTATCCATTGACGATGGAAAATTGCCATTTGGAAAACGTTGATTCAATAACCAATTGTAGGCTTGATAGAGCTGCGTATTTCAATAATACTTATGTATAGGCGAGCCTGAAACAAACAGTATAAACATTATTTTCCAGTACAGACGGAGTTCTAATCATTGATAGAAGTCCGTCTGTACGTCTACTTCATGTTAGATCGGTGGTCGCTTTGACGCTCCAAAAAGAAGAGAGCAGAAGTCAGTAATATCAATGGTGAATGCATGTGTTGCCTAATCAACAACAGCCTAAAATGAGACACTAGCGTCCAATAACCAACACCAGTATGGGCTATTATCTCGCTTAACAAACATAGGTAGTTACAACAAATATAACATTTAGTGTAAACAAAATTGACTTGTACCCACTAACTTATAAAGAATGTTCAAAAGCGAAGTCACACAAAATTAACTATAATAATAAAGAAATCGCAGTAAGGAACCTTAGAATTGCGACGACTTTGTCTAGATTTCATTACTTTTTATAGATGAACAAGCAGCTCCATCGAGACCTGGCTTGTTTGTTACAGAATGTTTTTGGTAGGATATACTCTTATTTCTTTAATTAAAATGAATTCAAATGATTTTATTTGATTTAACTGACTTCAACCGATTAAAAATGAATCCACTAATAATTTCAAGGAAATATTTGAATTCACTGATGACTTCAACTTAACTCTACTGAATTCAATTGATTTCTGAAAATGATTTTAGTACCATGATGGCTAAATTTGATTTGTCGCCCGGGAGTCAAGCAATCAAACTTACAACTATTTACAAAAATTGCACTTAACGCTATTCTTAACTAGAAGGAGAGGATGATTTAGGGTTAGATACTAATGAAGTGCATTTTAAGGGTGTATCTGTTGCAGTGGAAATTAAAAATGTTCTGCACCGCGTTGGCCTTACGCAACATTCTGGACATAGGTTCATTGGTGCCATAGTTAGTCCGGTGAGGGACGAAACGGAAGAAGGAGACAGATCTAAGGTTACGGGGATTAGTATTGAGAGAGATCAATCTCAGCAGTCGGGGCCAGTCAATATTTCCGGTTAGAAGCTGGTGAATGAAACGAATATAAGCAATATCACGGCGTTGCTCGAGGGACTGCAAATTGATAAGTTCTTTTGTGCCACATTAA
Organism: Orthonevra nobilis; assembly: GCA_963555765.1. Classification (NCBI taxonomy): domain Eukaryota; kingdom Metazoa; phylum Arthropoda; class Insecta; order Diptera; family Syrphidae; genus Orthonevra; species Orthonevra nobilis. The sequence goes on along the minus strand of OY743225.1, from coordinate 4,681,167 downwards.
AAATCTGGTCAGATCATCTTGCAGGAGGCATGAGTCATGCCATCATGACTGTCATGTATACAGATACACATGCATAAGATCGACATAATTTATTGTCAGGATGAAAATCATTGGGCCAACGTGACTACCTTGAGCGACTCCTGAGGGAGCTATAAATGGATTGGATTTGGAAGATCTGAAAATTACGACGTATTGACGATCTTCCATGTAGGATTTGATCCACGTGATTAAGCCAGCTGGAAAGCCAAGAGCCTTTAGTTCGAGGAGTATGATACTGTGGGAGACTTTGTCAAAAGCTTTGCTGAAGTCAGTGGCTACAACATCGATTTCTTTACCTTCTTCCAAGGCACAGAGGGTTCGAGATACGAATTCGGTTAAGTTGGTGGTTGTTGACCTACCTCTTAGGAATCCGTGTTGATTTGAAGATATGATGGATTTGCAGTATCATATTTGATGCTCTCAAAGAGCTTCGGAATGCATCAGAGTTTAGCAATTGGTCTGCAGTTCGATACATTGTTTGTGGGAACTTTCTTATGGAAGAGGATGATATAAATATGAGCTTTTCCAGAATTTAAGAAAAACTACTTGAAGATTCTGATGGATTTTTTTAGCACTATGGCTGGTTAACCGTCTGGTTAAAAGAATGGTGATTTAATCCGCAGTCTATTTTTGAATTCAATCGCATCAATCAAAACAATGAATTCATTAATTTGAATACGCAGAATGCATTTCCAAAAGAACACATTCTTTTACAACTCTGCCGCGTACTATTGATCTTTAATAGCAACTTGCAACACCCGCGCGGCCATCGAATCACAGCTTCGTGACGGACGAGCAACATTACCAAAACTTAAGATTGCGTCATCATGAATTAGTGTGCAAAAAATTGATTGTGGGACGGTTTGTAGCTGACCTCGGTCGAAATCCTCAATTTCTTTATATAAAAAATGTGGTTAACATTTCTTGCTATAGGTCTCCTTTGAATGGAACGTTCCATTGTCGACTTAGAAGTGAAATGGGTCAAAAACGCCGCTGTCCAAGAGAACCACATCAAAATGCCTTTAACGCATAAGTGGATTTTCTGAGTCTCAAAAGCTCAAACTTAGCAAGATTGTCACCGATTTCAAACATGCGAGAAGCGATACTAAAACAGGTTGTCTTGTTCGGCGAACCAGTCTCAAGAACTTTCTTCAAAAACTTCCGAACTCCAGCTGCAATTGGCGCACTATTTTAACCGAAATTTTTTTTCAAACATTGTACTTTTTCGGCAACACATTCTAAAAGCGATTTCCATCTCATGCATTTTAAATGTAATTCCGAGCATCTGTAAATTTTTGAGCGAATTTCAGTTAAAAAAACTTACCAGCTCATTCATCATCGTCATAAGCTAGAGCTTTCTATCACTCACGGTACTGGGCACGTAACGATCAATTGATCAGACAAAACTTCCGGATATTCGAGAACTTTCTTTTTTTTGACTTTGTTGTTCTGAAAAAGGGGATATATCATATCCGAACTATCCTTTCGTTTTTAAAGTCACTACAATTCAACAGCAATCATTCCCCGATGGTCTGAAGAGTTTTGCTGTCGCTCCTCTTTTTCTGCGGTTCTAATCCTTATGCGTCGCCGCCATAATGTATGTTTAGTTTCCATGACAAATTTTATTCAGTGCTTCAAAAACAGAAGCATTGCGCGTAAGAAAAAAAAAAAAGGAACCCGGTTTCGAACCCAGATCTGCAAACTGCAAAAAAAGTGCTCAACGCATCAACCGATTACGCCTTCGATAAATTTTAATAATTTTTTGTCGTTGGCATTCGGTATAAGTGTGACATACTTACTTACATACCACTGCACTGTATTCCAGGCAGAAGTTAAAGCTATCCAAGAGGCTGCCCGCTTACTGTCAAAGAATCCGATAGACGGGTTATCTATCGCCTATCTCTCAGGGAGATAGCGGTCAGATGTAACCTTACCCTATGCTGGGTCCCTGGGCATAGTGATATTGTAGGCAAATAAAGATTAGTTTAAGATGTTTTTATTTATCGTCCAAAAATATTTACAATCATGACTTAAAATTAGACTTATAACTAAGGTAAGGTTTTGTCGGCTCAACAATAAGGGCCCGACTTATTTCATATGGTATTTATACAAAATATTTTTTTTTTTACAAACTCTCTGACTCTATGCAATTTTCCAAACATTTTGAAAATTTTTGTTGAAGAATTTTTTGAAAATTTATAATTTTAGAACTTATTACAGTGTCCTAACCTCTGTAATATCGGCTGTCTGCTTTTTCGTAGAACGAAGTCTCGTAGCAATTTACGATGTCCTCGAATCTCTCGTCGATCATCGCTCGTGGGCTGAGGTACCTCAGCGCTGGCTCTAAGGTCTGCTGACTGATGTTCCTGATATCTCGGTTTGGATGGTCCTTAAGTTTGTCCAGTATCCTTCCAAAAAAGCTGTAGCATGTATAAGTCAATTGGCGTCATGCAAGCATCTTCATACAGCTTCGTGTGGCTGAAGTATTTCAGCGTGTCCGGTTTTCGCCAGAGTCCTGTAAAGGACCGAAGTATCCTTCTTTCCATGAGTCTGATTTGCTTCGTGGTTGTTGGTGACACCGTGAACCAAATTGGGCAGCCATAGGTTATGACTGGTCTTATGAGCTGCTTGTAGACCAGTAGTTTGGTTTTCTTACTTAACCCGTTCCTCTTCCTCAGCAGTGGGTTAACAAGATGTAGGGCAAAGTTGACCTTTTTCATGACGTTGTTGGCATGGGTATTTTGTCGTGTCTTGTGTTGTCCGGGAGGATTAATTTGATGTCGCGACAACGTGCTGCAAATTTTCGTCTTCCTCTGGTTGCTGTCGTTGGTGTCCTGAAACAGATGAGTTCTGTTTTGTTGCTGTTGACTTTGCGTCCCCACATTGAGTAGTAGTCAAAGAGCTTAATAATGTGGTATTATCTGCTTTAAGTGGCAAACTTTATTTATTTGTTTCAGGCAATGAAAGAGCCGACGAGCTAGCTAGAATAGGGGTGAGCTTGCCACTGGCAATAAATCAAGAGACCCCTTACCCCTAAATGAAGCTATAAACTCCTGTCATGGCTCCACCTTGAAAGCCCGTCTAACTCCTCCTGCATTATTATGGTCGCGCAGGCAAAACATTTATGTTTGACAGCAATTACAATGTCATCCGCATATACAAAAGCTGTATAAACAGAAATGGTCACAGTTTGGATGCTTGAGGTATTCCAAAATAGCCGTCCTTTTCTTCGCTGGTGGACAGTTTGACGTTTGATTTCTTCCTTTCACAGCCACTTTCTTAGTGATCTCCTTAGTTCTTTCAATGCTAGAATCAGTTTCCAAGAATTCAGAGTGTTGCAGAAATCTACGAAGATAATCAGAACATGATGATTTTTGTCCAAAATTTCGTTCACTGTGTTCGCTAGTTCTCCCAAAAGTCTTACTGGTTATCTTTTATGATCAAATTTTTTTAAGAAGTCATTTATGCGATTCACAACTCCTTTTTCAGTTTTCCTATCAATAGAATTGCAATAGTTCTGTAGTTGGGTTGATGTCAGATCATTTTCATCCTCGGCAAAGTTTGAAAATATGTTTTGGATCATAATATTGAATTTGCATGCACACATCTAGGGTCTATTTATCGCAAGTCGCAAGTAGCAAGCCATTGACTTTTGATACTGCTACAAGGGCATGAAGAACTCCAGTAGCTTAACACTTTTGCAGGCGCAAATTTTGATAATTTACGTATCCGTTTCGATTGAAATGGATCTCTTCGCTCATGTATTTCGACCGAAAATCATCAGCCATCATCGTCGTCTAATCGACGTTGAGGGTCCCCCTGAAGCGTTTCTCTATTTAGATAGAAAGCTGTGGACAGGCGAGTCAACTACAACCAACACGCCGCAATTAGCTCAACGGAGACTGTTAGGTTCAGTAGTGGTGGTATCAGACCGCGACAGAGCAGACGTCGTATGGCAACGTCGACACTATAGGTGGTTAAACGAAGAGTAGAAGTCTCTCGTATGTCGTATGTGTATTTTTAACTTGAGGGCCCTCATGGCAAATTGGATAGCATGTCATGTTAGCCTTGGCCGGCTGATACATTTTTAAGGTTGTGTAAGTAGTTTTTAATTTATTGTTATTTAGTTTTTAATCTTATTTTATAGTTGGTATTTAGGTCTAGTGTAAGAAAATATAAAAAAAATGTCCGGTCACTAAGTTTTTTTTAAAAAAAATAAATATTTTCTTAGTTGTTAAATACCGTAATTTAAAATTAAAATCAAAAATGATAATTTAAGTCGAAAGACAAAGTTAAATGGTTAGGTCTAGCTTAGAGCGCTCGCATAGGGCCAGTAAGTTAGTTATAAATAGTTAAGTTAATTAAGCTAGCTTTTAGCGTTTTTGCTTAGCACGTAAGTAAAATGAATTTAAGAAATAAAAATGCATTGAATTGAATTGAATTGAATTGAATCGACGTTAAGGGCTCATCTGCGAAACAATCAGCCACGATCGGAGGTGATATCCTCGTCGAAACGAGCTCTACGAGCCCTTCTAGCTGAGCTGATAAATGCCGTAGTGTTTACCCAGTTTCTGTTGGATGGCTGGGAAATCTGTGCCAAAATTGACGTTGCGCCAAACTCTACAGAACAGTGTTTATAGGCTATGTGACTCGTTCAAGGGGCTATGATTACTCTTGGTTGACTGACACATAACGTGGCTGGTAGGGACAAGATGTGCTTGAGATGATATTTGGAGCGCCTGCCAAGTAATGCGAGTTATACTGCAATTTGCGAGGGGGGAATAGACTTTATCATCAAACGGCACACTTAGAGAACTTAATTATTCGGTACACATGTACATACTTACACTGGACCACGTAAGTTTCTGCATCACCTTACCTGAAACTTTCCTTTTGCATCCAAAATTTCCATTAAAAACAAAAATATATTTCATAGGTTTTATTTATTTAATTTTTTTTTTTAGTTTTTAGAGCTTCCATTTAATAAACTTTCAATTTTAATCGGTTTAAATTAATCGTTAGTGATCAAATAAACATTGCTTCTAAAAATCAAACCTCACCTGAACTTCACATAATATATTTCCTTCTTTCTTTCTTTTTTTGAATAACATTTATATTTTTTTATTATTTATTATGAATCTACAGAATTTTATTATTTCTATTTTCTTTTGTTTAATCACATTGCAACATTTTTTATATTTTTTTCCTTGTCCACAATATCATAAGTGTTAATTGACTTGACTTTTAAATAATAAACTAATAAAAGAATCGACACCATTCATATTAAAAATTCTAGATAATGTATAAAATGGAATTGCTTTAAAATTGCTCATTATTATGTTAATTTTTTTTTATTAATTATTCTTTTCATTTGAAGATTGTGTTTTTGTTTAGTTTCATTTTAGTTTAAGAACATTCACGAGAGTATGGAATTTCTATTGACTTGTCCAAAAAAATTTTAGATTTAATATTTAAAGAATCAAACGACAACTAATTGATATACAGTTAATAATATAGTTTTTATTTATTTAAGGTTTTCGTGTAGGATTTTTCTTTAGTTCGTTTTAAATTATTTTTCTATTTCGAAACACAAACAAATCGCATAGTAACAATTAAATAAATTAACAAAAGCAATAATTAATTTCGTTAAAATGAAGTCTTTCCAAAGATGAAGTTGCCTGGAGCGTTTGGATTCTCAGAAGAAAAGTATTCCTGCCACAATTGAGCGAATTGTTCGCGAGTAACTTCCTCCTTTCCCTAAAGTTACAAAAACCAAAAAAAATTATAATAAATAAACAAATAAACAAAGTAAACGTTTTGTCCTTACCTGTGACATCTTCTTGAAGGCATCTTCGCATTCTTTCTTATCTAGACCATAGCTAGAGCATACTAATGAAAATTCAGTAGCATCGATTCCACCATCATTGGAGGCGTCCTCCAAATCAAACATAAAGTTCATGTACCTGCCAAGAGAGAGAGAGAAAGATGTGCAGGCTTTAATAGCGTTCCGATAAACAATATGCACGATGGAAAATTGCTCCTTGGTGAGGATGTTGCTATATCCAATGTAAGCAAAGCACAGCAGTCAAGGATTAATGATTTGGGGGTGAAGTTTTTTGATACGCCTCTTGAGATTGGAGGCGAGTTATTATGTGGCTGCTCCAAAGTTACGAGCTGAGGTGTGTCCGTGAATGTGTAGTTTGCTCGAAAGTAACACCATTAAAAGGTATTTTGACGTTTATTTATCGGAAAAGCATAGTAATTACTTTTATTTTGCAACAGTTAATGGTATTCAGGAATTGCCAAGGTAATGGGTACAACGGGTACTTAAGTATTATAGCTTTTTTTTTTTTGTATTTTTATTGCAGACACGGTGGGTCATTGTATTGAAAAGTAAAGAAAGTTATCTGCTTGCAAAGTGGAAACTATAGAGGTGGGATTATCATAGAAACATCAGTTTTATGAGTTAATTTATTTGTTAGGAGGTAATTCCGGTCATTAGTTTGAGTGGATGCAGTTGTAATGGATCAGTCCTGTTTATACAGATAACGCTTATGGGTATGGAAGTTTGGATTTGCCATTTGTCAGGGTCGATAAAAACGCGAACAAAAGTAATCAAATGCTGGAAAAAAGAGACATAGACTTTTTCAGAGCAGCATAGGCGAGTGAGATACACAAAGCGTTCGTTCACTGAACAATGAAAGATGAACAAAAGTTGTTGTTCATGGGCGGATTAATCATGTTACATAGGCATTAGTGAAACTTGAAACATGGAAGTACTTTAAAATTGTGTTCAGTTGGATTTTTACAAGGACTACATACATGAAACGTCAAGCTTCTGATGCAATTTCGTCTCAGTTATCGAAGCACGCGAATATAAATACGAGTATAAGACACTTTTACACCAGTTTGAAAGTTAAGCCAGGAACAATTTGCCGTTTGAATTTCGACGACCAGGAATTTTAAGCAGTCGTGGAAGAGAATGAATACTTGACAACTCGAATGCTGGCCGCAGACTTAAATTTGGACCATTCAATCAAGGCTCATCATTTCGAAAACCTTGGAAAGATTTGGAAAGCGGCCCACGAGAGAAACGAGCAAGTAAGCTGAATCGTGCTGTTGACATAAAAGTGGCTATTTACCTTGGGGTCATTCTATTTATAAAATTTGAAAGACAAAAGGATATTCGCTAAGAAGTGATCTCAAGCCAAAATAGTACAATGGAACATACGGAACATTCCAATTCTCAGACCCATTCGAACCTTATGCTTTTGTTCGATTTTAAATCAAATGAGAGACCGTAATATCTTTTCCAAAGACTGAAAACATGCAACTCAAATCATACCAAGGCACTCGTTTTACAAAAATTCAAAAACGAAGTAACTCGAAAACAAATTTTCGTGTACTCCATAAGCTTGTGGAATTCACTTTTAAACGCTATCAGTACTGCTTATAGAACAAGCTTTGTAAAGCCCGTAGAACACGACATGAAAATTGTTGGATGTACATGCGAGCCTGACGTCATTCTGACGTCAAAATCTGGCACAATACTTGCATGGAATTTGCATGTCGTGTACTACCCATATTTGTGACAGTCGCATATAGTCACGCATGTACATGTGAATTATTCGCATGCCGTGTACTAGCAAGCAGCATGCGATTTGGGACAACATGCGACACTTTATCGCTCAATGCCATGGAAACATCACATGCGAGTACACAAATTCGTACCGTCGCATGTATTTCACATGAGTAGAATTTTTCAAGCATTAGGACGTGGGCACAATGGATTTATTTTGTTAAAAAAAAGGGTAAAACTATTAAAACGTTTCTTTGTTTTTAGATTTAATACGAAGAACGATGCTTTGAATGATAGATAAGAAAGATTTTATATTCATGTCTTCACGATTGACCCCATTCTAATGCCAACGAGTTTTAGTTTAAATCTTAATCTGACGGCTTTCAAATGTGTCATAAACACTTTTTAGAGTTTATTGTTCGCTCCACAAGTGGGAGCTAAGACGTAGGATTTCTGGGCTTCCGAAACGAACTCCACCACAAACATATGAAATATGCTTAAGCCAGATACAGTTGTGTGGCCTCGAACGCTTGGTTTTATAGTTGCTGGATCTTTGTTTAAGAGCATTAAAATATACTTTCGGTAACAAAATTTATAATTAAAAGGGATCAGCGACGGCCGAACTCAAATCGTCCTAGGGACCCTCATCCGCAATGGAAGCAATTTGGCACATGGAAAAAAAGTAGACATGATTTGACAAATCAGGATGACGAAAATTTAACGTTTGCCCTCATGCGAGTAAAAAAACTTTCTTAATAATAAATTTCTTTTTGACTGAAGCCCTCAAAAAATAACCAGCAGAAATCTTAAAAAAAAGGATGCAAAAATAACTTCATTGTGTATCCATCCTTATGTACAAAGCCCACCTAATCGCGTTCTGTCAGCACAAGACGAACAGAAGCACAAGATCAGCTCGTTCGCACAATGGCATCAGGTTTTTAGATTACCTAGCAAGTAATCGAATTGGTCCGTTCAGCCCTTTCACCAAAATACTCGTCCTTTTAAGTTTGGGCTTTATAATGCTCACTATACTCAGCTTTTTTGGCATTATTAATTTGATTTTTTTGCCAAAAAAGCAATCTTTTCCAGTTTTTTTCGCCATTTTAAAATTTTACAAATAGCAAACTGAAACACACTTAAAGTGTACTCATGACAGTGAAAAAATATATTCTCATGGACACATGCCGTGTACTAGGAAATCAATGTTTATGTTGTTGCCTGCGAACCGCCTTGCATGTCGTGTACTAGCGCAACATGTGCGCACGACGCATGCAAAAATACATGCGAATTGTTTCCGTCGCATGGAAACATACTTGTGGTATTTAATGTCAAAAATGTTAGTTGTTCGGGAATTAAATGACTTAAGTTAAGAAGTGCTGATGAGTCAATATTACCTGCTATAAGCTGATGCAAAAACACAATGTCACAGACTTCGCGACGTTTTTGCAAAGAATCAAGGCCGGTAAGAAGAAGACGGTCCTTATAAGCTGGAAGGCGAAGAGGATCTGTCCATGATAAATGCCGAAGTGCGAAACGAACAAATTTGCGTTGTACAGACTCGATACGGTCAGCATGTTTTAAGTAATACGGTGACCACACATTTGAAGCATATTTAAGCTGTGTCCTGACAAATGTTGTGTACAGGGTACTTGTTGTTAATGGACATTTAAATTCGAGGAGGGAGTTACTTTTGTTGACAATTTGCTCAATAAGACTTGAGAACTCAAAATTTTGAGCGAATTGTACACCTAAGTCCCTTGTCAGGTTAACTTTGACCAACGCAGAACTATTTAAGGTATGACTAGACTTCTTGAGCACGCTTACAACATCGTTAATAGATATAATGCACAACAGAGGACCTAGGTGGCTATCCTGAGGCACACATGAAGTAGAGTAAATGATTATGAGATTGATGCCCTAAATAAGACTTGATAGGTTCGCCCGTCAAGATGCGAGCATATCCATTCCACAAATGATGCAGGGAAACCATTTCCATTTTAAAAGCTATAAGCTTATGGAAAAACTTATCAAATGCCTTACTGAAGTCGGTGTAAATGTAGTGGACTTGATCCCCTTCTTTTAATGCTTTATTAGCAAAAGAAGTAAACTCCAGCAAGTTATTCACAGTGGATTCGTTTTCTACAAAACCATGCTGTTTGTCAGTGCGGAAAGGCTTGCAACTAAAGTAGAAACTGTCAAAATAGAACAAGATAGCTTAGCTAAAGGTCTATAATTAATAACATCATCCCGGTAACCTTTTTTGTGTACCGGAATTATGAAACCATTTTTCCATAACTTTGGGAAAAACTCTTTGGTGAATGGATGGCTGGAATATAAAAGCAAGGGGCCTTGCCAAAGCACTGCCGCAGTTCTTTAAAATTGTTGGAGGTATTCCATCAGGTCCGCAAGTGGTGTCATTTGCAAGTCGAGCGAGATGGTAATTCACGTCATTAGAGATTATTGATATTGGACTCATGGAATTGGGGCAAAAGCATTCGAGGTGGGTGAACTCTTTTGGGTCGGATGTAAAATTGTCAAAATCATATGCTGAATTGAAAAAAGATGCAAATATCATCTGGTATTTTGCTAGAACAATTCATGTATGAAAGTGTTGAAGGATCTGATGGCTAAGATATTTTCTTACTGTTAATTAACTTCCAAAATAATTTAGGCTCAGTTAGACGGGATATACTCATTCTTTCAGTATATTTATCATAAAGATGAACTCAAAGTAAATGAAATTCCCTATAAATGGATAGGCAACGATCATGATCATCGGATTCATTGCTTGAAAGATACTTCTTCCATGCTTTATTTCGTCTATTCCGAAGAATACGTAGTTGGTGATTATACCATGGAGCAGTTGATGGCGATCCCTTACACGTCCGCTTTAGAGGAACAGATGAGACGAAACAATCAAATATGTGTATATAAAATTGTTCAACCTTTTGGTCAACTGTTCCCTTCAAAATAGTGTCAAAGTCAATCTTAGAAATTAATTCATTCAGATGATTAAAGTCAGTATTTTTGAAGTCGAATACCATGTCATTGTTAACCATATCATTATTAATCTAGTCGTTATGAGAAATAGTTAAATGTAGAGGAGGATGGTATACTAGTATATCAATTTTTATCATAGGGGGAGTGATTACGTCCCAGTATCTCGCATTTGTAAAGAAAACCAGGTCAAGTTGACGGTACATTCAGTTTTTTATACAGCTTAATTGCTGTTAACCACAAGACATAACAGAATCAAGAAGCTACCAGCTGCAACACAACCAAGTTCGTCGTCAGAGGGTATCCATTTTAAAAGGGGTAAATTCCCCTCAGTACTGGGTGAATAGACAACAGGAACAGCATCGAAATAGAACTTTTAAACACATTGAAGGAGTTGATTTAACATATTAAGAAAACGTGCAGCAAGACAAATATTAAATTTAAATTTTAAATTAAAACTTAAACTCAAATTAAAAAATTAAAACCAAATTTTAAATATATAAAACATAACAATAATTTTTTTCATACATTTTTTTGTTTTGGACTTAAATTTGATTTTTTTTTTTATAAAAAATCTCTTATGTAAATTAAATGTAGAATATATACATAACTGTAATGTTAAATTAAAAGACGTCAGAGTCTTACAATGTTATAATGATGAAATAAATTAACAATTACCATTGACCAATCAACATTTCGATTGTATAGTGGAAGGTAATTGGAAAAAAAATGCTACGAAGTTCAAGGGCTTTGCAGGTTAGGGGTTACCGATGAGAGCGATACCCACTTGAATGTCCGAGTCATTTCTGAATCCATTTTCAATATACTGTAGCAACAAAGCGGTGCAGTTTGTGTTTCCATGAGAAAGACTGTCACTTTGGTCTTCGCCAGACTTCTGTGTGCCAAAATTTATGGAAGAAATGAGTCTTATGACGGTGTAGTCTATTCCAACGCAAAGCTGATATATGGGGCTGTTAAGGCTCTTGGGTCAATAAGGTTAAAATCAAAGCTTGTCAAGATCAATTAAATACGGTGAGCATATGCTGGATGCTTAAACTTAAAACTATATTCGGAGAGGACGGAACCTAAATAACTAGCCAAGCAAGCCAATAAGTCCATCTTTCTCTATGATAAGGTGCCAATCAGTCTTATCCAAAGATAACTCAATAAAGAAATAGCAGAACTTTCTAAAAGCCTACGAATTGAATAGCCATTACCAGACCTCTGTGGCCAGATATGATTTATCAAATTTCCAAAAGTATTCGGATCGTATTAGTTTTACTAAACGTCCATTTCCTATTGTGATCCATGTGGAGCAACTCGGAATTCACTTCACCGACTTTTGCAGTAGCTACAAAGTTGAAGAGGAAGACGAAAAAAAGAATCCTTGCATCATCTTCCATTGACCGCGAAAAGAAACATTGCTCATAAAAAAAGTTTCTTCCACGGACGTAAGGACCTCTACAATGCCAAACCTTCTGATATTGATTCTTACATCTGATGAGGCAATTTTTTGTCGAAAATCCTCGTTTATTTCCAGGCTTTTTTTATAACCAATCTTTATATGGACAGAAGAAGGTTATAGGACAACGCTTAATCATGGTCTTCACAGCTTGTGCCTATGTTCAGAAAGGTTGGCTCTTTGTATATTTTAAATGTTTTTTTTTTAATGAAACTGGAGTCGAGAACAAAATATGGAAACACTTTAAAACTTGACTGCTGATAAAAGTGACGACCGTGACCATGAAATTAGAAACAATTGTCATCTCAGCCATAAACAATTCGAAAGTCTAAAGATCACTCTAGAATCAAGAGAGCGTCGGGAAAAAGAAATTTATTTCTTGCGAATTTGAAAACTAAGTCCTTAATGTGGCACACATAATAAAACTATGATTCTATGAAGATGATGCCTTAAACATACACCAGTGAACATAGAAAAGGATCTGTCTTTTTTGCTTTTCAAGTTGAGTGTCACTTCAACTTTGTCACGTGAAAAAAAACTTTTGTGTACATATTCTCAAAAGTTTTAATTTTCTTGTTGGCTTTAAAAAAAACTTTTCAGTGTAGTTGAAAATTTTCTCAATCGTCAATTCGATTTTGTTGATTTTTTTTCACGCCTTCATGTGTTACTTAAAGTACATGGTCATGTTTCTCAGCACACACAAGCTTTTCAACAGAACCTCAAAATAGTTTTGGAGTTTCGAGTACGTATTGAATACTTTTGAATAAATCGATTCTTTCAAATAGAATTGTTCATTGTGCTGTAAGAAGTGAATAATAAGTTTTTACCCAAGGCTCTCGGACGAGTAAGGAAATAGTAACAACGTTGAAACATGTTCACTGTTTGGCAAACCACCTCAAGCCCATCGCTCGAGCTCTAAAATAGATGAAAGTTGGCCCACAAGCGGCAGTGGGTTAGGAGTTAAATGAAGTAATTTTATTTTTTTTGTTCAAAGAGTTAAGCTATCATACACTAACTGGCTTGGATTTTATAAACCTCCAATCTAACCTCAAGAATATGAATAACAATGTGCGTGGTTTGCTTTTTGGTAAACGTGAGATTTCAAAAAAACCGAAATGAATGTAATCTGGCGTTGTCAGATCTTAAGATCTGGTCTGCCAATTCATACCTTGAAAACAGGAGGTCTTACAGTTCACAGAATTTTGACGTCTTTTGCAAAAATTATGGCACATTCACACCATGACTTTGCTCTCGACTCGATTGGTTTTGAAGAATTTGGGAAATTTGTGATGGAGAAACACAATGCTGAGAAAAGAGCGAAAGTTGTTCAATTTTATTTTAAGGGTCAGCATTCGATTATTCCAAACCACTTTGGTTTTCGATATGTGCCCAGTGCTCCAAGAGTTTTACGACATGTTCAGCTTTCTAAGAAGCTTTCTAAATAAGCAATAAGGAGTTTTCGAAAGCTGTCCTGAGATAACAACTTCAAAATGAATGATGAGGCCGCTTTTTTGGAACACGAAAATAAACAAAATTCGCAAAATATGGGGCACCTAAAAAACAAAAATGAAAATTCATAAAAAATAACATTGGACCATACATTTCCGAAAACGATGAAGAAACTGCTTTCAATGTTAATGGGTTTCAACAAGGGTTAGTTATTGAAAAATTTTTTAGATTAGACGTGGGTGGAGGTAGGAGTCCACAGCTTATACAGCGCAGCAAACATAAAAGTTATTAGCGATCGAATAATGTTGTTGTACAATGTATAATGTTGTTTTGCTGTTTTGGTTCATAAAATCGGGAAAACGTACGTTAAACGATACTATAACGAACGATACCGATGTTTAAGGACGTTTGAAATACGATACATTTTTATGGAAATGTTCAAGTGACCTGAGGAATGCTTTGGTGTGAATAAACAACCTGTAGTAGGACATCAAAAAGTGATTTTATAGATGAGTTGAAAAAGCAAAAAAATTATGTACCTTTCATAATTTAAGAAACTGCTCGCAGAAATTTAAGAAAAAAACCAAAAAGAAAAATCAATGTATTGGCAGTCAGTAAATTTTATAGTTTCTCTTTAAGTAAGGATTTTGAATGCCTTTGATATGACTTTGAATTTGTTGTAGCAATGAAAAAAGCTATGCGGACCTTCACAACAGTTTAAATGCACTGAGTTACCGTCTGAAGGCATTTAAAATTATAGCAGTGGATTTTTTTAATGAACTTTTTATTTAAGAAATTTGAAGTTAGCATTTTAAGCGTGTTTTTAACGAAAAACCTTCTTCGACAGGTAAAATGTAGCCGATTGCGTTCATTTTAAGATTTGTAAATTATTCCTTCCTGTAATGTCTTCTTCCGATACTAGTAATTATTAAATAATTTTTTTTTACCGATTTGCAACTTTATTTTTTAACAAGTCCGCCATCTTTTATTTATTTATTCAGCTGTTTTCGTACAGAACGGGAAAAAGGATCAATATGTTGTTTCAGATGATTCGATAACTTGTCGCCATCTAAAGGTGTCTTCTTTATAACGGGTCCGCCAAATAACTTATTTTTTTTGAAAATGCTTAGAAAAAAAAACTGCTGAATATTTTCTCAAATTTCTGTTTTTATTTGAAAGTACAATCCTTCCGGTTAATAATGGAAAATAATTTAATTCAAATGGCTACCTCGGCTGGCCATGCAGTAGCCTACACGATCGGTCCAATTTTTAAGCACATTATCAATTGTGTGCAGCTTTATTGCACCAATGGCTTCACGAATATTGTCCTTTAAAGCGTCAATTCTCTCTGGCTTGTCGGCATAACTTTTATTCTTGAGGGCACCCCACAAATAATAGTCCAACGGTGTCAAATCGCAGCTCCGGGATGGCCAAATGACATCAGCTCTGTGGCTGATAATGCGATCTTCAAAAACAGGGCGCAAAATATCGAGTGTAGCTTCCGCTGTGTGGCACGTAGCGCCGTCCTGTTGAAACCAAATGTTGCCAATATCCTCCTCTTCAATTTTTGTGAACTGTGAACCATTGACTGTAACGGCCACTCCTTGCTCATTTTCGAAGAAAAATGGCCCAATTATGCCTCTGGACCAAAAACCGCACCAAACAGTGACTCGTTTTGGGTGCATCGGCTTTTCAATGTATGCGTGCGGGTTTTCTGTGCCCCAAATGCGACAATTTTGCTATTTTATATACCCGCCAAGATCAAAATGAGCTTCATCTGAAAAGATGATTTTTTTTTTGCAAAATCGGCATCTTCTGTAAGTCGATCGCAGGCCCACTTAGCGAAGCGAAAACGCATTGGATGGTCAGTTGGCTTTAACTCCTGAACCAATTGGACTTTGTATGGCGTCATACCAAGGTCTTTATGCAAAATTCGTCTCAATGATGTCTCCGAAATGTTCAATTGTTGAGAACGACGGTGAATTGATGTTGATGGCGCTTCACGCACACTTACTGCCACAGCAGCAATATTCTCGGATATACGCACTGTTTTTGGCTTTTCACGCTTTGGTTTATCGATGAGGATGCCAGTTTCTTTCACTTTTTTCAAGAGATAACGAACATACGGAGCTGACGGTGCTTCTCTTCTTCCAAAATCCGTACGCAATTTTCGCACACATTCTGCAACATAACCATGATTTTCAAAGTAATGTCGCAAAATTTCCGAGCGTTGTTCAAGCGTATACACAACCGTATTCGTTCAGCGGAAGGATAAAACTAATTATGTATCTGTCAAATCAGACATGAGCTTAGTGTTACCATTCAAATGTTAGATGGCGGACTCTTTAGTACAAAAAAAACACATCTTTTTAAATTTATACCTAAATACCAGACCTTAAAGAAACTGTCTCAAACAGAATCCCGAGATTGGGATTAACCATTTTTCAAAACATTTACTTGATTGAGATCGATACCGTATTAAATCTTACGGGCACACTAGGCCTTTGATAATGTCCACAGACACCAAAGGAAACAATGTCAAAATCTGCAACAAATTACACATTTTAAAGATCATTTGTAAGGACCTGACTCTGGCTTACAGTCCACACGAATATGGCAACTACTCTCGACATGAAGATATTTTTAAATTCTTTTCAACTCCATAATTGAACAAAAAGAAAAAAATTGCAGGCACACGTTTCAATGAAGCCATTGTTTAATCCAGTAAACTGACATCAAAGTTCTTCCACAGAGGATTCGACCAAAGACAAATGTATTTTTCATCACTTTACCCCCCCCCCCCCCCCCCAAAAAAAAAAGAAAAAAACTTCAAATGCCCTCACTCACATCATATGAATTAAAAGTGCAATTTATTTGACTCACCGATTTTGCCATTCCATGGCGGTGCTAGGATCCTTGGCGTAGGCGTCCCACATGTTACACCACTCCTCAACAGATACCTTTGAATGAAAGCAGAAAAGAAAATCGTATTTCATTGTAATAGTTAAAAGGAAAAATAAACTACTGCTTGAGAGAGAAAATATATTTTTCCTTGGTCTTCGGAAAAGTGTTTAACGGCTTACGGAATATCAATCCACTTACGAGAAGGTAGTTCTCGCCTTTGCGACAACCGCACTTGAACAAGAATAATATCTCAACAGATCCGCAAGGACCAAGTTCAATAGCATTTTGTTAACGTAGCTGTCGGAAGGAATTTCCGCTGATTAGACAAAAATTGCAGTTGGTTTCCATGCAGAAGCAATGCACCAACCTTTAGAGACCCCTGCACTCTGTCAAGCATCCTTTTGCCATTTGGAGGGAAACAAACCATTATCATCCGACATAAGAGTTGAGGTGGCGGGCACGGAGGATTTGTGGCATGATGAGGAAAAAATTAGGACATGCTTATGTTGAAACACAACCATTCTTGCTTGCTGTTTTTAATTCCCTCTTTTGTTGGCAGTTACAGTCGGCCGTTACAAGGACTTGGTAACAAACAGCAGCAGTTGGCGTTGGCCCGCTGCCAGATGGCGCAGTGAAGTGCTGCTGCAGGCGAAGGTGGCCTACACTAAAGCAAATATATCTTGACAATTCAATTTGCCGAGTTTTACATGCCAGGGCAATTTATCGAATCCCCACACAACACAACTTAGTGGGCAATTGCCAACAATTAAATTTGGGCCAACAATTTGTTCAGTGTTTTTTTCATTTTTGTGGGTTAATTTCTTCTACAAGCACTTACCTGTCCATCGTTATCCTTGTCCGCCTTAGATCGGAGGCCTTCCCAAATTTTAATCATCACATCGTGAGTTTCCTTGTTCTTGGCACTTCCAGCACTCCAACCACGAAGTTGGCAGACTTTCTGTTTAAAATCAAACAAATCAGTCAGGAAAACATATTTATTTAAATTAGTTTCTACCTCAATTGCCAGTTCAAAATCCTTCAAATCAATCTCCCCACTTTGGTTGACATCTGAAAGGATATTTTAATATAGCCTTTCCGATAAATACCAACAACAAATTGTGCATACCAAAGAAAACGTTGAAAAGGAACAAAAGCTTCTTCTTGCGGAAGTCAGAGATTGACATCTTGAATGTAGATTTGTTTTTTTATTGATTAACACCTGAAAAGAAAAAGGGACATATTGTCAAAGTTTTCGGAAATTCATAAGCTACCCTTCTCTAGAAAATGAGGAAGGACTATTATAGTCAAAGGCAATTATGGTCCTTTGAAGATGGTACGTTGTCATCGTTCTTGTCGGAATGATGGGATGATGGGAGAAAAACTTGTCACTCAGCCAGGTAAACTTTTTCGAGGACTTTTCCGCTTTCTTCATTTACATTTTGCGCTCACAACAAAGGATATTTTAAGCCTTTTCTGTTTAAATTTATCGCAACTGGACAATAATGGTTTTTGCCATGTTGCTGCGAGATAATAATTTAAAAAGAGGCAGCGAGAAATAAAATCACACAGCCGTAATGAGGACACAATTTCCTCTCCTCACCAGTAATTGGAGGACGAATCACATAAATGAAACGAGTCCTGGACACTGTTGATGGTATTGCAATTGATAAAAAGAAACATGACCATGATGTTCGTGGCGAAGAGTGTCCAGTTCAAGTTGTCTTTTGTGTTGCAGTGTGCACTGCTCGTATCTCTCATGGCAGTCAATAAAGTCAGAATTTTTATGCTTCGGATGTGAATGTGCTGCCACAGTACAAGAACCGGAAATTAACCTTCTAATGTTTACTACGTTATTGAATCCAGTTCGATCATTGCGATGGTTTCGATTGCTTCTCTAAATTGTCCTCGACTTATATTCCGCTCGTACGTAGGACTGCAATGTTGGTATGTATTTTTCAACAGATGCACACATGGGATTGTTATTATTATTAAATTTTTTTGAGGAAGCTTCTTCCCCCAGTTGAACGAAAAGTTCGGAACTCAATTTGTTGTGAAAGTTTTTGAATTATGGTTGCAGGATTTCCTGTACAGTACAATAAGATAACCAGTCCATTTTTTTCTATAGCTGGACATTTCTTCGAATGTATGAGAAATATTGCTTTAGTAATTGTTAATAATAATAAAATAATATTAATAATAATATAATATAATTAAAGTTCTCGTATTGAGATAGAACAGGGTCCAAATAACATTGGCAATCCCAGGCATGTTTGGAGCACCATCAAAGATGCCGAAAATGGGAATGAGCACTTCCGTGCAATCGCATGCAAGCTCACTTTCAAAATTGGGAACACAAGGACATTAAACTGAATATGCATATAAAAAAAGCGTTCAAATAAATACCACAAAAGGTCAAGTAACCATGTTACTCCAAATGCTTAAATTGTGTTACTACAAAAAGCTAGCAGAAGGAAACCATCTTAACCCATCTCAAATTCAAATGTGTTTTCCTTTGATATACTACTATGTCCAAAAAAGAAGGTGACATTGTATTTATTTTGAAAATTCTTTATTTATTCTTCCAAATCAATTTCATCCCCTTCAAAGTAATCCCCTCCCGATGCAATGCACTTATGCCGACGGATTTTCCAATCTTTGAAACACTGGTTGTAGTCACTTTCCGGGATGGCCTTCAGTTCCGTCTTCGCGGCGGCTTGAATCTCCTCTATCGTATCAAAACGGTGTCCCCGTAAGCATAGATCCAAGTATCATCGCCAGTTATAATGCGTTTCATGACATCCTGGTAGTCGGAAAGCATTGTTTCACACACTTCAACGCGACGCATTTTTTCCAAAAAATTCAATGTTTTCGGTACCAGTCGAGATTTGACGCGCTTGAGGCCCAAAGCATCCTTCAAAATGGTATTGACTGAGCCTTTCGATAAGCCAACTTCATCAGCAAGGTCTCTAATCGTTAATCGATGGTTTTTCAACACCAAATCTTTGATTTGTTGGACGTGAGCTTCATCGGTTGAGGTTGATGGTCGCCCAGAACGCTCTTCGTCTTCGACACGTTCACGGCCGGCTTGGAAATCACTATACCACTTGTAAACATTTTTTTAGACATAGCCTCATCATCAAAGGCTTTCTGCACCATCCTCAACGTATCCGCAGCAGAAAATTGATTCCGCAAACAAAATTTAATGCAAATTCTTTGCTCAATAAATTTCGACATTGCAAAAAACGAAAAACTCACTTTTAGCAGCTCACAAAACGACGCGTATCTCAAACACTATGAATATATTTTGACATGAAATTTCACATAGATGTCACTGACAGTACTACCAACCTAAAAAGAAAGAAAAATTTCCAAATCCTTCGACGCGCGCAGTTTAAATTCATATGTCACCTTATTTTTTGGACACAGTAGTATGCTTATTTGCATTCGCTCAATTCGCAGTATTTTATTTGCTATCAGTTTGGTTACAACTTCAAATGCAGTTTTTGTATTTTGAAAGAATTGAAAGGCAGATGAATTGTTGAATGGGTTAAGGAGCGATATTGTATCTTGCAACAGATCGAAAACACCGAAGTCGTCATGTTACAAAAAAATCAAAAAGTACGTCCCAATACGTCTCTTGGTTTATTATCACTTCATTTCACAGGTCAATCAAGTATTGGTGTTCCTGCATTTATCTTAAATATAGGAAAAACGAACGAACGGCAAATTCACAGCCTTTTTTAGACCGATGCGAAGTTCTCACTTCGGGACCTTCCTAATCCTCGCCTAAAAATGCTTCATCTGCACTTAAGAAGAATTGACTCCTCCTTGCTTTGAGGACACTTCCGTGTTGCAAAAAAATTATATTTTCAAATCGACGTTGCGTTGCAACTATGATTCTGATCATCAGCTCGCGTTTTTACTTTCGTAGTCGGCGATTTAAAAGAGCTTAGACAGTTCCCTCCAACTGGCTGCTCCAACACTGAAATTCATCAGTTTTCATCTGAGCACTGTGGAAATGAAAGAGCTTATATAAGCTATCAGAAATGACCACATAAACATATTGGAATAAAAACAAATCCATCTGAAATAAGTAACGTCCGTTCGTTAACTGAAAAATGGAATCTTACTGATAGTTAATGCCAATTACGCTGCTTCGTCAATCGTGTAATCCTGGCAAAAGAATAGTTGAACTTTAAGAAAACTAAAAGCTTTATTTTCTTTATATTATTAAAAATCTATTACATCAAAAAATCTGCCCCTGACAAAAGTAATCAAACCACCAGGTTCACCAAAATCTGATTATTCGTTTAATTGAAAAATTTGCCTAAACACTTTCTCTTGTCTCTTTTTCTTTCTAACTTTAGCTGACTTTTATTAATCGAGTAAGCCGTACCTCTTTCTATGTTTTTTGAGGTAATGGGGCTTATAAAGATTTAACGTGTTTTCAAAATCTCAACCAGTTTCAAATTTGTATCCTGGTTCAATGACATTTTTCTATTTCCTGTATTTACAGGCTGTCTGAGCTTTGCTTCATGAGTTTGAACTTTTTCTATTTCGATCTTTCTATTGGAAAACTTTTTGTTACTATTTGACAAATGGTTACAGCCTCCTTTCCATATTTCCTAGTCCCTACCATCTCTTGCGCAGACCCTCGTTAATTTGATATTCAACCTTGTTGTTAAAATAAAATATATACAATTTAATTTGTAATACAAAGTTTTAAAAATACGATCAATATGATTCGTCGGTAACCAGCTTTCTAAAAACTCTAAAACATGAATTTGTCTCTCAAGTTTGACAGACTGAAAGTTTATCCTTTGAATATCGGAGCAAAGAACCTCACTGAAAAAGTTAAGAAGTGTTCACTCAACATTCTACTGATAGTGACAGATAGAACAGGAAACATTTGTACGAAGATAAATTGAACTTTTCAAAAATTTAGAGAAAACTTCGGTCGGAATAGGTCTTGATGAACGAGTAAAACATGTATTATAATTTTTGGGCACTTAAAAGATTTATAAAGTAATCCATTTGAATAATTTGTAATGTCTCATTGATGTTTGTGTAAATTGGAAATTGTGTAAAAAGTTCAACCAAACAAATGAATGGAATAGAAGATGGAAAAAGTTTCATCTCATGTCACAATTTGCTGTAATTAATTACATTACATGTCGTGGTTCACGAAATATAAAGCAAAATTGCCAATGCAGCCTTGAAAAGATGTCTGCGATTAAAGAAATAATTATTTCGACCAGGTCGAGTGAAGCTGAACGTTTAAAATTAAAAAGAAAATGGTATGTTGTATGTTGTATCTCAGCGAGTCTTATTTAAAATAAATCGTTTGACAAATGAAGTGAAACATTTCAAGAAGTGCGACTGAAATAATTATTATATTATTAAAGGCAACTTCTATTAAAAATAGGTTTGAGGTTTATTTCGATTATAATAATAATGACGATTTTCCAAAAAAAACATTTATAATGAAAACAAGAAACATAAAAACTAAGCGATGACTTTTTAGAATTTTTTCCGGAGCAGAAAGATTGGCAATTCCGATGGCATTTTTTTTAATTCAAAGCCTTTTTATTTAATTCATCAATTTTTCTTGCCTAGCTTAATTGTATGTATGTATAAATTAACTTACTGGAACTCTTTCGACATAATACTAATTTAAGATTAAAATTTTTACAACTAAATAATCAGAAAACTAAGAAACAATATTGATTATAAACAAAGCTTTATTGCATGAAAGTTTTTTCATGTTTTTTAAAACTAGACCTAAGAAATAAGCTACAAACTAATGTAAAACATAAAATCTAAACCTAACTTTAATCACATTAAATCTTTTTACACTTCCTTAAACATATGTTAGCCAGCCAAAGCTAACAGGACATGCTTTCCCATTTGCCTTACGCCCTACTAAGCGGAAGAGTCTCCGATCAGCTACTTGCGAAGTCTTGGTCGTAGTTAACTCGGCCGTCCACAGCTTTTCGACCAACGTGGAAGATTAATGGTACCGCTAATCTATCCAGGATCAGACCATTTCTATCGAGATAGAGAAACGCTTCAGGGGGCACAGTTTCATTGTCCATATCATTGGGGTAAAAAGCCCCTGAGATCAAGTTGTTAGTCGAAGTCATTGCTCTTGCAATGTGACTTCGAATAAACTTTATCGGAAAGTTATCCATCTGAGCAGGTTGGTCCCGTTGTACAGGACCTCATTCCTATAGAATTTTTTATATACAGACTCTAAAGTTCTATATAAATGAAGACAATCCCTGAGACATCGTCTCTCGAAAACCCCAATCGTTTCCATTAAGCTTGTTACCTTGGCATGGAGTTGACTGCTGTGAAACAGTCTCTTTCAAAGGCAAAGGCCGCTTTGGCTCTAGCCAAATAGAGAACATTCACCACTTCTTTCTAGTATTTCTGGAAGCCCTAGACGACGGAGTCCTGAACAGAATGGTCTCGCAATCTTGGATATTGATCTTCAACTTCCAATCGTTGCAATATCCCTGAATCTTTTCGATGTCACGCTTCAAAATATATCAATAACCTCGATCTTCAAACTTGACCTGTACGCGATCAAGTCATCTGCGTCCGCTATGGAGTGGTGGAGAGATCGCATAAGATTACTTGTGAAGATCGTAAAAAAAAATCGGCGAAATAACTACACCCTTTTGTAGACCGTTGTTGTAGTTCCAGCAGACGTTAAACTGCCTCTTTTCACAATAAACTGTCTGTTGGTGAGCATATCTTAGATTATGTACAGCAGCAGTTTGCTTATGCTGAGCTGTTCTACTTGAAAAAGAGCCCCTGCAACCATACGGTGTCAAATACCTTCTCCAAATCAATAAGCAAGGCACTCTTACCTTTGTTTCTTACCTTTGTTCCATTGGATATTTGATACCATTTTAGACGCGGCTGTATCCTTTTGTCAAACAGCATTATTCTGACTCCACCAATTGAAGAGTATGAGTTAATGGCGGATGTGGAAAGCGTTACCAGCTCCTATTTGGATTTTAATTCAATCTGAGCCTGAAGGCAGCATAGTTGAACTTGCTCGTTACCTGGCAGGAAAACATTGGACGAAATCAGCCTTTTTATTGTCAGAGGGTTCTTCGTGCCGTTTTTTCATACCCTTTCGACATTTAGTTGACGACAAACTTTGCTTAAATTTTCGAGCATTCGATTTGTGAAGCATTCGTCCGTCGCGTGAAAGTTGCAAATTGAAATTCCTCCTTTCTCGCCCTTCTACTTCTGCTCGTGCTGGGTAAGAAATCACTTTAAGGGTACTTTCAATCCCTTGAGCACTTGAGCACTATTCAAAAAAGAGAGGAGGCTGAAATGAGACCACTTTGTGGCTCGAAATCAAACTCTGTGTCGCCAAATTTGAGACGAATAAAGCATTCCAAAACCAAACTAGGCTTTCACTGAAAAGTATGTATATGTAGTTCTTACAAATAAGCTGAAAACAAGCCTGATAAAAAGCATCTTAAAATTTTTTCTTATGTACAAACTGCCTCAGTCGATTCCCATTATATGGGATATTCGCCGTCTTGTAGAAATTGCGAATACATATTTTGAAAATTGGAAAAAAAACTGCGGTTGAGAACATAACAAAGGCATGACTTTGCTCCTTTTATTATTTGTATTGAATGCGTGCTCGTGATTGACACCTCGGTTTTCTATTGGATTTCATTGAGATTGATGACTTTACTGGCGAACAGAAATACTTATTTTGCACTCCCTTCTTAATATATCAAGTGATGTACGAGTGTAACCCAATGTACTCGTGGGTAACATACTTTAAATCTTTACATGGAAGCTCAGCACTGCCTACTTTGATATGATTTGTGAGAAGATGAATTCCCCTATTTCGAAAGAAAATATTAATTACTCTAACTTCCCAATTTGTTCGTGCCGCAACATCAATAGGATTATTTACCTCAGTTATGAGCACCGCACTATGAACTACAGACCAAATTTTCACACAGACAAATCCTGGAAACGACTTGGAAGTCCTAAATCGATACGCACCATCTTCTTATCGACTTCAAAACCACGTATGACACCATTCATCACACATTACTTTTTAAAGCGATGGCAGAGGTTGTGTGACTTCTTCAATCTAATAATCGAACGGATAGTGCGAACGGCAAGGGAAAACGCGTAAGGCACTATCTTTCATAAGTTAGTCCAATTGTTGGGATACGCAGATGCTATCGACATCATAGCACGTTCCTTACGTTCCCTTGTTGAAGCCTTCATGGCAATTGAAGGGCAAGCGAGGCGAACCTAGTTGGTCTGGAGGGTATGGAGTTAAGGAGTTTCTGTACCTCGGGGCAACTGTGAACTCAACAAACGACATCACAGTGGAGATCCGGCGCAGTTTAACCTGAATCTCCTCACTCGAAGGACCGAAATCATGCTCTACGAAACCTCTATCCTTCCCGTCGTGTTGTATGCATCCGAAAGCTGGACGATAAGCGAGACGGCAGAGCTGATTCTTAGGAAAAAACAAAACCTTGATCTCTCTGATCTATACAGCGATATGGACATAGTTCGTAAGGCAAAAATCCGTCGACTGCATTGGCTAAATGGAGCGGATGAACACCAATGCTCCAGCCAAGAGAGTCCTCGAATCCGAGCCTCCTGGTTTGAGAAGAAGGGGAAAACCGAAGCTCCTGTTTAAAGACCAAGTAACCACGAATGCAACACGACTCGGTCTTGGCAACTAGAAGCAGTGAGCCCGGGACAGTGAAGGATGCAAGGCAGCCTTTTGTTAGACACCATGGGCCTCTGACCTGAAAAGTACATATTTATCCATGTGTAAGAAGTACATAGTAATTTACATTTTTGGATTACTTTTGGAAGAAGACTTGAAAAGCTTCTTAACTTTAGTAAACGTTTTATTATTTCAACAAATAAGCCTTTTGAATTCTTCTGTTTTATGTGAAAATATTTAGAAATAAATCTTTTAAGGCGCATCTTTCTCAGCCTTCCCTTCATCTTCCATCCTTTCATGTTGTAACGAAATTAGTATCCGATATCGACTGAAACCTCGATGCCACTGATGGTATGCGGCAAGGCACGGTACCGTCTCCAATACTCTTTATTATTTATGTTTCTGAAATTATGAGGGACTTGGACGAAGATGTCGTCTTTTCTGCCTATACGAATTGGTGTCAATATTAAGGACATACAGTGTGTCCCAAACTTCGGTAATTTACAATAATACTGCCAAAATTCGTTGCACCCTAGTATGACGGTGTAATAAAAAGAAGATCTGCGACGCGGTTAGAAGAATCTCGTGATAATAATTTCAAATGAACTTTGCATAGAGTCGGAGACTTTAACAGATTCAGTGCTACTTTTATATCACGTTCGTTCCGATTTCCGGCATACAGTCTCCATCCAAATGAGTTTTGGATGCATATGGAGTGTCCAGATTTGAAAATGCCATTTGGACCTTCTGAGAAATAATTTCGCTTGGTCAGCGATTCTAACTGAGATGGAACTTATATCCGGCTTGTTTTATTCTTTTATACATATAGAAGGCATTATCAATCGGAGATCCTGAATTAAATGGATTTGCCATGATCACCACCATAGAATTTGAGACTGAAGGTATGATCTGTTAAAATCAAGCTCCGTAACCAAAAACGAGGAAGAGCTCATTCTGAGAATTCCACTAATTCAAAGTTCCAACTGATATAAATTTCCTTCTTCGAATGTGTTCCTGAACATCTTTTCAATCCGGTAAATGATGGATTTTAAAATCAATCGAATTCGAAATAGGGTTTCATCAAAACAAATTCAAGTGGCCGCTCTTTTGCCCTGTCTCTTAAGTAAGGTTTGCCATTTCACGATGAAAAGATATACGAGCCAACAACGAGTCGAATTTATTAAAATTTACTACCGAAATTCAGAGTCTACGTTCAGTTTATGGTTGTCATAATCGTCCTAGCAGATCAACAATTGAGCGTCTAGTGGAAAAATTTGAATCCACATGCACAGTACAAAATGTTCCCGTGCTAGTGAGATAAAGAAGTGCCCATAGTGTCGAGAATATTGCTGCCGCTGAGGCTTCAGTTGCAAATACCACAAATGTGCCTCTCACACTTCATTCTCAAGCGTTGGGCATCTCTGTGACGTCGGTCGTTGCGGCGAATTTTAGATTTAAGATTAGATTAGATTTGTTTTTATTTCTTATAAGTTCATGAAAAGTTCACAACTCATACAGAAACATATTACAGAATAAATATTATAATATAGTATAAGAAATATTAATGACATTCGGTATTTTAATACATAATGTAATAAATATAGTGTTGAATGCCACTTCAATGGGCTACAAAAAAATTCAAAATTCAAAATTGGTGGGGTGACCCTGTTAAAACTAGATAAATGAAAACAGTAGTATTTTGAGACAAGTAAGATGGAGTAAGAAAAAACAAATAACATGAGAAGAATTAATGAAGTTGATACAAAAATATTCAATATATATAATACAATTTAATTAACAAGTGCATTACTCAATTTTTAAGGAAAGTGAAAAGCTGTAAGGTGTTGCGAATTAACTCTTATTGTACTATATGTAATTTATATTAAACCAGATTGTCAAAAAGCATAGATTCTAATTCAGTATAATTAAGACTGAAAAGCCAATGTTTTACCAATTTTATATGCAATCCAGGCACTAATAATTTCCTGACCGACTGTGGAAGCTTATTAAATAAACGGAATGAAGAAATTGAAAAGAAATTACGATATGCGGCGGTACGAAATTTTGGAACATTTGCGATTTTCGAAGAATTTCCACGTAAATCATAATTTGAGATTAACCGATAATTGCGATTACCAGACATGGTAAAGAATGTCTTCAAAACCTTAAAGCAGTACAAGTGGCGCACAGGAAGAATTCTCAGGTCACAGAACAATTGAAAACTAGGATGTCTTCTAGATTTACTGCATAATTTACGTAAAACATATTCTTGTAAAATTAACAGGGGTTTAATTTTATTTAGATAAATTCCTGCCCAACAAACAACTCCATATTGCAATTTAGAATGGAAAATACCATCGTAAATAATTTTCAAGACCCTTTTAGAAAAAATTTTTTGCAAGTAATAGAAATGTCGAAGTGTGCAACGGAAATATTTCCTAAGATAATCTACATGAATCGAAAAACTCATTCTAGAATCAATGTTAAGCCCTAGGTATTTGTATTCTTCTACATTTTCAATTAAGAAACATTGTTCACTACAACTTACACTGTTAAAAAAAGTGGGAGAAGAAAACCCAGGCATGCAATCGCAATGAAAAAGTTTGTATCTTTGGCACTCAGGTGCGTGATAACAAATATTGACTTTCATGTTATGAAGGGACGACAGACTGAAAAACATTATTTTAGTTTTAGGGCTTATAATCAAATTGTGTTCAGCAAATCAGTTTCTCAACAAATTAAGATCCCAGTTGATGTCACAAACAAGATCCAAGGGGCTGCTTAAACCATAAGAGTAGCCTATATTATCCGCAAAAGCAGTAGGGTTTCCTTTAAAATTTAGTGCAAGCAGTGAGTTTATATATATGAGAAACAAAATTGGTCCCAAAACAGAGCCTTGGGGTACACCCAAATTAAAGAACTTGATTTTGCTTCTTATATCGTCAATCTCAACTCTTTGCGATCTATTTCTCAGGTATGAGCTAAACCAATCTAACATAAAACCACGAAAGCCCGCTTTTTCCAATTTATTAAGTAAGATAGCATGGTTAACCATATCAAAGGCCTTGGAAATATCGACAAAAAGACCAGCCGTACACTTTTTTTCATCAAGATTTGACATTATTTGAGCACAGAACTGTAATAGAGCATCCTCAGTCGATTTACCTTTCTGAAAGCCAAATTGATAAGGGTTAAAAAATTCAGTCTTAATTAAGAAGCTCACTATCCTTTTTTTAATAAGTTTTTCGAGGATTTTGCTGAAAACCGGAGGAAGTCTGTAATTGCCAATTTCAACATCAGAACCTTTTTTAAACAAAGGCACAACATCTGCACATTTCAGCTCTTCAGGGAAGACTCCCGCAAATACGCATCGATTAAAGATATACGTCAAAACATCAACCACGAAACAAGAAACTTTTTTTAGAACCAGATTTGAAATGCCATCAGCTCCACACGAGTTAGAGTTCTTTAAAGTTCCAATAGTTTTTAAAATCTCAAGTGAAGTTATTGGCCTAAAGACAAAACTATTACGTACACCAGGTGTGCAATAAGACGAACAGGAAGTGCAAAGCGGTATGACGGGACAGGGTTGTAGACTACATGCTATATTCGTGAAATAACAATTAAATTTGTCGGCGATAACACGTTTGTCTGAAATCTCGCAGTCATTGACACGAATAGAGGTTGGTTTTTTTAGAAACAGTAGATATATTAAGCATGAATTAAATTGAGTATGGTAAAAGTTATCTCGGCAACACGAAATCTCCTTTTTAAGCTCATAGCATAGTTTCTTATATTTCCTTTTTAAATTCAAATTAAGAGGAAACTTATAACATTTTATTCTTAGCTTGTTTTTACTTTTTATTTTATCTAATAAGTATGTTGAGATCCAAGGTTTAAGCCTTTTGACACACCTTTTAGAGGGCAACATCGATGAACAACTTAAAATGTGATTCTTTAGAGAGTCAATGAAGATCGAATAGGATTTAGCATAGACGTCTTCCCAAGTGTCATGAAAAAGTTTGTTTTTAAGTTTACTCAAGTTAATTTTCATCACGCCGTTAACAGATTTTGGATTGTTCTTATTCTTGCTATTCGATATTTTTACTAAGAGTCCAGTCATAGAATGATCAGTAATCATTAAGTCAAGTACACACTTCTCACAGTCGTTTAATGAAAGGTTCCTGAATCGTCCATAAATATGATCTAAACATGTACCGGACACATTTCTAGTAGGTTCATTGATAAGACAAGCTAGGCCATGTGAGGCTAGCAATGCTAAGTAATTTGAAACAGCTTCACTGTTTTCCAAAATGTTAAGATTGAAATCCCCAACAAGTTCCATACATAATGGCATCGAACGTACTTTCACAGGAATAAAGAATTTCATTGATATCCAAATCCGTTTTTGTTTTATTTAATTTTTTTATATACTTTTGTAGCGCTCTTATTGAAAAACCCCGATATAATATAAAAAGAATTTATTTGGTTCAGCGTCCGTAAAAGAACGAGAGGAAATGTTGCAACATCTCGTAAATCGTCAAAATTATTTTGTGTTCATGTTGCCTTAAAATTAAATCAAAATTGAACTTAATCCTTACAAAACATTTGAGTACTAATTCCAGCTGTAAGAAACCCATTGTTCGAGCTGTTATTTTATTACAAATCACGAAACAAAGGAAACAAACCCCACGGGACACATTGTTTACGAAAGAAGATAACATCAGAAGCAAACACGGATGTGGACAAGAAATACATAAATTTTTCCAAATAAATACAGTCGAATAAACTTAATCACCGATTGTTCTCTTAATCTTCTGTTAAGGCATTTCCCTCAAGTGCAACCGCGCATAACACCCCATTGGACGATTTCACAATTTCAATACACATAATTGAGTTTGCCTTCACACCCCCAATGTCTTCATTTTATTCTCAAGAATAATCA
Source organism: Orthonevra nobilis (assembly GCA_963555765.1). Classification (NCBI taxonomy): domain Eukaryota; kingdom Metazoa; phylum Arthropoda; class Insecta; order Diptera; family Syrphidae; genus Orthonevra; species Orthonevra nobilis. The sequence continues at coordinate 4,651,061 of OY743225.1, read as the reverse complement.
ATCTTTGAGTCAGAAATCGAATATCTCGTCCTGAAATGTGTGTGGGTACACCCAGTATGTGATAGACTTGTTGAGGATAATTTTAACCTTCAATCGCAGTAGAAGAAGCTGTGTGGACCCCCTATTTGAAGGATGGCAAATTTAGCATCTCTCACGTAAATCTTTAATGGGTGGAAGTATAGAATAATTCAAGGATACAAGATTAATATTCTAATGGAGAGCATTGTGAATTAAGATTAAGTTTTCGAATAGGTTTAAATCTAGGATGTGTACCCGCTTGTGACTCGTACGTTGAATCCCCAAGGAGTAAGAATTTAAAAAAAAAAAAAAAATCCTTTTTCGGGGGTGTTGTTGCCTACATACCTACTTGCTGTGATTAATTGATAAGCCCCGTTTTCGGTGGCGGTTTTGGTATGCTTTTGAGTTGAAGAAATAAATTTTCGTTTTTGTACAGGATAAATAATGTTATGGCAAATCGAACAACTTTTGGGGGGACGTTAATATTTGAGAAGTGCGAACCGCAATTTAGAGGAACCATCGATGTATAAGTTAAATGAGGAGTTGCTGTAATTCAATTTCATGATGTGGCAGGTGTGATGAATGTTTTCGTGCCACGATATAATTCACAATTTTTTTTTTTTTTCGGAAAAATGTTTTATCTAATTTAATCAGACTAGAAATTTGAAAGTTAAACAGGAGACTGCAAGAAACATGTACTCGCACAACCAAAGTTCCGTGCAAAATTGTAGGTAAGTAAATAGTTCGTCCATCATGGGAATCAAGTTCCTGCTTTCGATTTTGATCCCCTTACGAATATCAAAATATACGGCATTGCAGAAGATAACTTGGAACCTTGATTTTAAAAAGTATCAAGTCAAAAGTATTTGGTATTAATCTCTCCACGCGTTTCTGAAAAAAGGATAATGACAGCCAAACAGAAAACCAAGTGATCCTATAATGGTTCCGTGTTTCCTTTTGAGGCACTTAAAAATTAAGTAATAATGCAATCATAAGCCAAAAATTCACACACTTTCCCTCAAATGCATGGCAAGTAGTATTTTCAAAACAACTATGTTGTGAGCCACCTTGTGATATCTATAAATGAACACTGTTCTTGACCTCCTGTAGGCGTTCTCCAAATACTCAATTTACGGCCATTCAATTGATCTTTTCGCTGTTTTGTACTATCGTCTTTAAAAATATGGTCTCAATCGTCGCCACCCTTAAAATCACACAGCTACGCGATCAGAATTAAACAGTTTTTCAGATTTTCAGAGCAACAAACTTTACGATTTTATTTGGATTGGATGTACCCGCCGTAATGGAAATGCACCTCATTAGAAAAAATCATTGTGAGCAAAATTGTTGTTTATTTTAAGCTGCTCAAAGTACAAAACGAAGAAACGATAATGTCTAAATGCGACTCATCTGTTGTATTTCCCGAAGGCGTTTCTCTATTTCCCTTCTTTATTTTTCCATTTATTTTTATTTATTCTTGAGTATGCTTGTTACGTGAAGATACAATATCTTATTTAGAATACACATTAGAAGACAAAAAAAGGGGAAAGTTAAGAGTAAAGATGGAACATCAAATGTTAAAAATTAAATAAAAAGTTTAAGGGTAAAAAGATAAAAAAAAGTAAAGTTAAAGGTTACACTATTAATGTTGGCTTAGTATATGTTTTTGTTCTTCTAAGAGGAGGGAAGAAAGGACTGCAGTTTTTTACGGAATCTCATTTCAATACCTATTTCTCTGATATGATTCGGGAGACTATTCCACGACCGAGCGGCTTGTACGAAAAACTGTCGTTCAGATACCAGATATGAGAACCTAGGTACAAGGAGATTAGTTGGTCTCGGTGATGCAAAGAATTGAAACCTTCTAAAGAGATACGAAGGTTGGCGTGATTTGAGAATATAAAATAGCAAATTAAACGTTCTGTCAATAAGTTGTCAAAAGGCATACCGTATATATTTTTTGCGAAACAAGACACTTGATCGAATCTTCTAACGTGCGATATTATTAAATGCGACATTGAGCTTCCTTCGGCCTATTGAATCGTAATCTGCAAAAACCTCACAGCCGTACATCAGAATGGGAACCGCAAGCGTTTTTCCAAGCATTTTTCGCGTCTTAAACGGGGTGTAGTCCTTAGTGACCCATAGTGTGCGGAGAGCGCTATACACTTTCCCAACAATCTTATTTATGTGGCCATCCCAAGTTAAGTTTCTATTAAAAACGATACCTAGATTGTTCACAGTGTCAACATATTCTATCGGAGAACTACAGAGAAGAATCAGAGGAAACAATGCACTTTGATTTTTGAGGATTAAGTATAAAACCATTGGATTTTCTCCAATCATAGATTTTTTGTAAATCGTCGTTCATATATATTCACATATGTACTACATACATTCATCGATTCGCATATGAGGGCAGCTACAAAGAAGTTGTACATCATCTGCATAAAGGTTAATAGAGCAACTCTCAGCAACACCTGCAATTTCGTTAATGTAAAGACAGAAGAGCAATGGACCTAATGTGGAACCCTAAGGAGCCCCTCGTGGTACGAGGAGGAAATTCGACATTTCGTCTCCATAGGCGACATCTTGTTTTTTTCCAGATAGATAGGATGAAATAAGTTTTATTGTATGGGGTGAGAAACCGTAAAATCAAGAAACTAAAATCTTCAACTCAAAAAAGACGTCAAACGTCAGCATCACCAAGATTTGTGAAAGAAGATTATGATCTTTTTCAAAAATTCAAAGAGCCCCTGAACGGCTAAGTAAGCTTTTACAAAAAATGAACATAAAAGAACAAAAAAAAAACACTTAAAAATTAAGCGATTGTATGGAGCTATGAAAATACGTATCTTAAGATAAAAGTAAAAAAAAATAACATTATGTAAATTCGAGTAAAATTTTGTGGGTATATATTTGTTAAAAAAATAATATGTTGTGTAAAATTTGCAGACTCACATTTGCAAGACTGGTGTTACGTTAAAGGTTACTGCATTGTTCTTGTGAGATTTATTAGGGGTCTAAGTTATTAACATTTTTTTATTTTGCAGTTTTTTTTAAATTTTTTTTTAACTAAACGCACAATATTTCAAAATTTCAAGTCGATTGGAGGAAAATTGACGAACCACAACTGACGTTTTCAAAGTCGGTGTCCCTCATCAAAACTACTGCACCAATCGTTTTGAAACTTTGAACAATATTTCTGTACATAATTTATGAGGTAGCACTGGTAGTTTTTTTTCAAATTAATTTATATTTTTTATTTTACAATAACAAATTAGCAGATTTTTCTTTTGCAAAAAATTGCGTTTTTCCTTTCAAAGTGTTCCAAAAAAGTGAAAAATTAAGATTTTGAAAAACCCTCCAAGCATAACCTGAGAAAAAACTATTATCTAACGAATGAACTTTGATTTTTTGATTTCAGATGATCCAGCACCAAGTTATGAGGGTCATCGCAATTCTACGCTTTCCAGAGACACGTCCGAATGATTGCTGCCATTGACGTGTTTGTAAATATTTCTTCTTGAACATTTTATACAATATTCTTCAAATGTCATTCTTTAATGCACTATTGGTTTTTGGAAATAGGTTTTAACTGTGTCGTCACAAAAAATTCAAAAAAGCATGCCTTTTTTCGTACGAATTAACCTTACTCCCTTCATAATATAATAGGACTACCGGTCATATCTATTACTCTGAGGTGAATTTTGACCATGACAGCTGTCACATCAGAAACTTCATGTCATTGTCTAATTATTTCAGTCTAGGTTATCGGTCATTAGTGAAAACACACAAGTTTTTGTAAAGCCGTAAAATGTCTACATTCGTGCCATCAAAACAACATTTGCGGGAAGTTTTAATATGCTTCTTTCATTTAAAGAAAAAAACAACCGAAGCGCATCAATTGCTTACCGAAGCTTTCCCGGGCTATACTTTAGACGTTAGAATGTGTCAGCGGTGGTTAAATCGGTTCAAAGATGTTGATTTCGACACCGAAGACAAAGAACGCCCCGGCCATGAATTGGAGGCATTGCTCGATCAAGATCCGTCGCAAACGCAAGAAGAACTTACAAAATTGCTTGGCGTCGCTCAGCAAACCATTTCCGATTGTTTGAAAGCAATGGGAATGATCCGAAAGGTAGGACATTGGGTGCCGTATGAATTTTGCATGTCCGAAATGCTGCTTGAACGCAACAAAAAGAAGTCTTTTTTGCATCGAATCGTCACTGGTGATAAAAAATGGGTACATTACGATAATCCAAAACGTCGGGCGACGTATGGATACCCCGGACATGCCTCAACATCGACGGCCGTTCAGAATATTCATGGCCTGAAGGTTATGCTGTGCATTTGGTGGGACCAGAAGGGTGTTATGTATTATGAGCTGCTAAAACCGAATGAAACAATCACAGGCGAGGTCTACCGACGACAATTGATGCGTTCGAGCAATTATTTTGCAACATGACAATGCTCGGCCACATGTTGCAAATGTCGTCAAAACTTACCTTGAAACGCTCAAATGAGATGTCCTACCTCACCCGCCATATAGTCCAGACCTTGCGCCATCCGATTACTATCTCTTCTGATCGATGCAACATGGCCCTGCTGACCAGCACTTCCGTCATTTCGATGATGTCAAAAAATGGATCGATTCGTGGATTGCGGCCAAACCGGTCGAATTTTTCAGAACGGGTATCCATGAAATGCCAGAAAAATGGGAAAAATGTGTGGCTAGCTAGATTTTTGAAAAAAACGATATTTTCAACCGGTAGTCCTATTATGTTGATAAGATAGTTTATGGCGCTATAATCTAGCAAGATAATGAATTTCCAAATCTTCCAAACGCTGCAAAAATTTAAGTTTATCATGAATCTACCGAAAATAAATTCTTCCAAAAAAATCTACTTATCAATAAAATGTGTGACAAGTGTTCTTTGCTTGTCCAAATCACCTCATTGAGGTTAGCCCTTATATTGTTCTGACGTGTATGAGACTTATTTTAGCCTCTCATTTTACCAATAATTCAAATAAAATGGAATGAGAAATTTACCCACTTCCTCTCGTTTGGATTTTTAATCCAAACGAAATGCTGAACGTTCACTTTTTTTCATGAACCTATTACGATTCATTAAACACAAGGATGTACTTTTTTGTACTGATTGCATGTGACACATTTTACGCAACTGTGGTTTGTTACGTAGAACTCTGATAATTTTTTTTCGATTTTTAAACTTTAATCTTTGACATTTATGTGAAAAAAAATTATTTTCAATCCGTAAGTTTTCTTTAACAAGAATTTATCAAACAGTTCAAAAGTTTCCAATTAAATTTGTCCTTTACGGGCATTTCATTTGACAACTCAAACACTCTGTTTTCAAAATTAAAATAATTGTTTGTAGTCGTCTTGATAGCCATTTAATTATTCATCCGTCTCAGCAGCAAATTCCCAACTCTACCCTTTTTTAATATTTAATTATTTCCTTTATTCATCGTTTTCAAGCATACACTTTGGATACAACACTTGCAATTCCCATACCAGTGTTTACCTTGTCCATATTAAATTTAAATACAAATCAGACCAAATTCAAGCAAATGAAAAATTTTTTTTGTGATTTCTTTACAATTCTAATCTGTTTAAAGTTTGGCAAGCAATTTCTCACTTTTCTTTGCAAATATTTACCAATCCATTGAATTTAGAGATGGAACTTATAATTCCAATTCAATTGACAAAAGTCCCACTTGTATTAAAGTTTCAAAATTCACTTGGATCCTTTGATGATGTACCTTCATACTTATACAACGAGGCCATGAAAGGCTTACTTGCAATAATACTGAGGCAGACAAGAGAACTTCCTTTTCCTTTTGTTTCTCGTTGAAGTACGAATACTTTGTTCATGCTACTTTGTTTGGATTATATTCTTGTGCAGGGAAACTTCACCTATTTCTCTTAATTCGAATATTTTTTTTTAAAGCTTTCTTGCACATTTTCTTTTACGTTTCGAAAACGGATGAAGTATGCAAAAGCGTTTATTTTTTCAAAATATCTTTGTGAGTACTCAGCCTTCTTTGTCTTAATTTAGTTTGTGTTTTCTCGTTTCAAGGGTATGTTACCAAAAGTACCTACATACCCTCCGCCCATAAAAAATTATACATTATAGAAGGCCGTTTCTAACATTACCCAATTTGGAAAATAATGAAAACATATGACGAATGAATTAGGTCTTAAAATTTCACTAACCGACCTGAAAGTCTATTTTCGACGGCGAAAAATATAAGCCCCTTTCTATACATTTTCGAAGGACAATCGACGAAGGATAGATTCTTTTGCGGGAACACTTATATTTTATGTGACATGCATACTGAATTTTAAGAAGGCGAAGACAATTTTTGAGGAAGTTGTTTGAATTTAATGTTGGTGTGATATTAATGAATGTTGCCATTAAAAATTGTGCGCATAATTCGAAGGCAAACGAGAAAAAAAAGCTCAAGCTAAAAAGTTATAATCAATCTTTTGTTTGAACGAAAAGCGAATTAAGGACAATTAAAGATTTATTGGGTTGTAGCTTGTAGCCTCTTGACGCGATGCTCAAATAAGACGGCGAATGGTTGAATAAGACCCCAGAATATCATGTTGAGGATCATGATGAGAGCTGTTTGTTTATTACCGACCGAAACAAGCTTAAATAAAAAAAGACGGCCTACGTATGAACACAATAAATGCTGGAAACAAGTTCCACGAACTGGAAAGTTATGGGAGCAAGCCACCAGACAATGTTATTCCTCAAGCCATTCAAGGCTGTGATGGCTCCGCATCAGCGTCGAGGTGTCGAATCGCGAGCTATGTTAGGGTGTAATATTTATATCTGATTGCCTCGTGAATAGCACAATGGACATTGTTAAGTAAAAGAGTGTTGACAGTCAAAATTCAGATTTATTCGTCAAAACCACTCGTATGAACTCAAGCACGACTCTGCTACTGTACTTCGTTGAAAAGCTAACTCGTCTGCCTACCATTCCCTTTATCAGATTTGTTCTTAGTCACCTCGAAATACAACGCTCTCATAGCTCCAAAACATGGATGTCTTCAAAAACTTGGGCTCACCCTCAAATTTAATCCATTTGTCACAAGGCAAAGACTTGTAGAAACCTTGATAACGCCGATTCCTTGAACAGCCCAAGATGAAGTTGTGTAAAGTTGATCTGACTCCATAACGATGCAGTTCGATATATTCACGATATCTGTCGATCTGATCATATAACACTGCAATCTAAAAACATGCAAGTTCATAGCCTTAACAATCACATCAATGCTAGCAAAGTTCTAGAGAGAAAAATATAAAATTAATCAGTCATATCCTATTTTTTTACAAGACTATGGAACTTACTACCCCCAAAAATCACTTCTCCAATATTCTTACAACTTCAAATTTTTGTTCATTCACTCCTTCTTCTTTTATTTCTGAAGCTTTTCTTCCACAAAATTAATTTTTTGCCCAAAACTTTGAAAAAAATTCAAAAAAGTACGTATTTTCAACTCGAAAACAGAAGAACTGGTGCTACACATATTTTCAAATATGTGATCAATATTCCGAAATTCAAGACATTGAGAAAGTCCCGTTGCACTTGAAATGTGCCTTCGGTTGAGACTTGAGAAGAAACATCAGATCATTTCTGTTCTAGCCCTTCTGGCGCCGTATAAAATTGGTAAGAAATTTCTGAAATTTGTATCGCGATCTCAAGATCTGTAGCCCTTCGCGCTTATTTTGCGACTTAAGCTCTTTTATGATAAAAAAAAAAATCTGAGAAAACCTCTTAAATTGATGCTTCTTTCTACACCCTTTTACAAAATAATCTTTGAAGTAGTTTTTAGAAAACGAATTGAAACCAAACATGCTTAAATTCTTGTTGAACTTCTATGATATGTTCATTAAATATAAGCCCACATTCTTTAACTTTATAGTCGAACGAGGTATTTATTCAATCGAATTGAGGAGGCTTTTCAGAAGCTTACACAGTTTTCCAAAGCCTCGAAATATTTTTTAAAAAGAGCTACGTTCACGAAAAGAGTTTGAATCAAAAATAATATGACTGAATTTCGCAGCTTTCTTCAATGCAATCTCGAGGCACTATTTAGAGCGTTCTTAAATGTTTACAATCATCGAGACTAGCACTTGTGTAAATTTATTAATCACTTCCAGGTGGTTGGAAGTTTTTGTAATGGGTCCCATTTTCGGAATTCAAAATTTCGGGGTCACAGGACTTTTCCTCATACTTACTAGGAGTCAGATTCGTGTAGCCACATGTGTTCTCACTGAGAACGTCAACGAACATTATAAAACCATGGGTATGATGATACCTACACAATGTGCAACGAGGACAAAGGAAACATCAGAACAGATACTGTGTCACTGTAACTGGTTCGTCGTACATACGTTTGTGCGTATTTTTTCGTCTCGCATATCTCGAGAACAAATCAAACTATCGACTCTAAATTGATTTCATTCGAACCGTATTCGCAAAATGAATACTTGAAAAGGTTTCGATCAAAATCTTGATTCGGTGCTATCAATTTTATGATAGAAAAAACTTTTAAAAAACGACAGGATTACTAGCCTAACAAAGTGAAGTATAAAATGGCAAGAGAAGGGCGGTCTCGGAAGCATAAAATTCTCTTAATCAATGTACACCATTGGGTATATTAAATAAAATAAGGAACATGCTTGATACTTGATAAATTGCCACTCGTATGAAGTTCACTAACTGAAGTAGTGATATGAGCAAAAGCAGCGCTCCTTTAAATGTGAAGATGAGACTATTCATCATTTTGTTACAAAGCGTCAAATTAGACCAGGATGTCAGGTTCATTAAATGACATCGAAATATCGATCGCAACAATGTTTCTGTCTGATGAAGTATGCAGAGAATGACTCCACTTTTTGGTTAGTTGGCCAACTTAACAACGGTTGACCTTTTGTAACGAAACACTGAAGTTTATGAAGAAAGAGTTTTCGGTTTCAATTTTGTTGTGATATATGTGAAGTGCGGCATAACGATGATAAAGCCATAAAATCCTTGTGTCTATTTGTACAGTAACAATTCGAGTGCTCTTCATATCATCTTATCGGTTGCGGCATCCATGTGGACTTGTTGTCTTTCCACAATATTGGTAGACACAAAATTAGAATATTCAATAAATTGGTAGCCTTTGCGATTCTTGGATCGATAACCAGATTGAGATAGAACTTGGAAGGCAATTTTATTTAGATATAAATGTTATGTGGAAAGAAAGACAAATGCAAGTTGAAACGATTCAAATATTCTCTCAACTAGGTCGCAAACAAGAAGAACATAACAGACGCGCCAAATATTAGGTTCCAAGCTTTATGGGGGTAATCTAGTCTAGAAATTTAAATAAATCGAATTTTTTATATATTTTCAAAGTTTAACTATTCAAAAATATATCTACAAGAGGATTTTTCAAAATTCAAATTATTTTCGGAGATTTCGGTATTTTACTGACCCGGCATCCAAACTGGTTCAGCCACAACTAATCGAACAAAACGCGTTTTTCTCGAAACTGTCTTTTTCAAAACAATACCCACGATTTCTCAGGTTCTACTGAACCGATTTATCTGAAATTTTTAGAGAATCTTCCTTTTAGACTTGTCCATGTCTGGAACTATCCCCATCCCCAAATTTCAATTACTTTTTTTTTTACAAAATTCGAAACAGTCGAAAACAGTGGTACAAAAATTGCTTGCTAGGAGGGTTGAAATCGTGAGTATGGTTACGCGCCAATTTTTTGAGACCCGCACTCTATCAACTGCTATTTTTTGAAATTTTCAACATTTTTTTATCTTTTGATTTTTTTCTGTATTCTTCTTATGTTAATTAATATGGATGTTATGTTAAAAAAATCTAACTTACTTAATCCTTAACGTCAATTCATGGAAAATAAGCATTTTTATTTGAGGCTTTAAAATGGATTTAACATTTAATTAACTTACCTCGGGCTTAGTCCAAATACCAATCACGATATCAAATGGACAAAAAAAGGCCCTTTTTCAAATCCTTTATTTCAATCGACTTAAACTTTATTCCAATCTTCTATAAAGGATTGCTTCTAATAAAAAATGCAGTGCCACATCAGTAAAAGGCTCGAATTCCAAATTCATGGCATTTCTCTTCAAATTTCTTTTCCTTACCTATAAATAAAATCTTATGTCTGAGAAAAAGATAATATATACCTTCCCTTGTCAATCGGGTTCTTATGAATAATTCTACCAAATCAAACATCATCCCTAAAATACAGAAATAAGATTTCACCCACCGTCCGTAGCCTCCCCCGCTTTGACATTTGATCATTTTACCGTCAAAAAAATACTACGCCAAAGGTTGATATTTTTATTATTATTACTTCATTGGCGACCTCTTTACAAGGCCTTCATTGAATTAGGCATCATATGCAAAATGCACAACTTGCATCATTATAATTGGCAATTAAGTGGCTTCTTTGAATTGACGCATGACGTAGATCGCTATTTGCATGCTCAAGAACTTGAGTGACTTGAAGTTAATTCAATCAAATTTGCAACAAAATATTGAGAGAAAAAAGAAGGGAATATAGAAAAAAGTTCCAATCCGTTTGAAGTGGACCGTGCCGAAGCTTAATTTTGTTTGATTAAGCAAAATGAAGCCGTACGAGTATGTCAATCCACAACGTCTTGGATAGGTTCTAGTTTACAGCGAAACTTAACATTGAGATTTTCATTTTAAAGTTCATAGAAGACGCAAGAATATCGATTACGCATAATCATGATGCATCAAAAATATAGGACATGTGCTTAAATTGGAGAAAATAAAGGCTCTAAGTCTTCAGGCTGTGGATTTTTTTCACAAATTGTGCGAGTGGGAAATGCGTCTCCACAATTAATTCAGTTGAGCAAAATTTAAATCATCGAATGTCGTGGAAAAAAAAATTATACTATTAAGCAAATTAAAATTTATTCCATGACCCTATGTCTGGTGTGCTTCACGTCATACTTTTAGAAATGTTTTAAAAAATGTTCTTAAATATTTATGTATAAAAACGAAACAGCCCTCGGAGTATATTTAATGTCCCCATTTCTTATATTACAAATTTGGGATACGATGTGCCTCTCGGTTGCCGAATCATGTTATTACGTTGGTGTAATCATGAAGTCTCTTTGGTGTTTTGTTTTTCAAGATTGTTTAAGGACAATATTTAATTATTTTTTTTGTTTCAATATACATACACATACGTGAAGTCTCTTTTTTGAATGTAATATTGGCACTCGGACTCGGCCGTGCTCCACTTCTTCTTTCAGATGTGCTACTTGACACGTTGAGTGCATATGTTGCTGGACACTGAAGAACGTTGCACTATATACTTCAACTCATTACTCAGTACTATATCAAAAGAGTTTAGTTTGATCCTCCTGATGGGGAAAACCAAAAGTTTTTGATCTTAGACGGAAAAATATGGCTTGGGTAAATTTTGATTTTTCAGCAATTACCAGCAAAAGGCAAAATTGAATATGCTGAAAAGTATGGGACTTCTAACACAGCCTTGTGGTACGCCAACAAGTACGAGTGGGTAGCCCAATTGATTAGGTTACATGAACGTTGTTTGATTTAGTTTTTCCTTTATTTTTCTCTCATATTGCTTCATGTTTCATAACATCTATTTCTTCTGTGACATTTAAGTTTAATTACCTTTAAGTTGTTATTTATTTACATAGTTATTTACAAAATTTAATATTTGTATTATATTTATTATATTTTATTATTTATTTCTTTATTTATATATTTACATATTTACTTATTTATTTATTTTTCATTTATTTATTTATTAGTCTTCAGTTTAAAAATACTTTTTTTTCTTATTGACTTCAATTTAGCCTCTTTTTTTTTGTTTAAAGCTAAACCATTATTTGACATTAAAATGTTTATGTAAAATCATACCCAATGTTTTTTTTTGTGTTGTTAAAATTGGAAGTTTTTCTGGTATTTTCCTTCAGAATCTAAATGTTAAGTAATGTAATAAATCGCTTGTCTTTATAAAATATGTTTAACTTTTCAGTAGAAAGATAGCAGGTAAATTATCATATCTCTGAATGTAAAATGTGCCGTAACAAACCTACTGGTAAAGTTTTGTGATACCAAATAAAATATCTATCTATCTATCTTTGAACTTTCGATTTCAACGAATTCCAATCCTGTGGACAGCCAAAACTTGAACTGCTCATTCGGGAATATTGGGCCCAAGTCAACGTGAGTATCTTTGATTTAATTATCTTTTCAAGGATTGAATTTTCTTTCAGTTTAGCTGCTTTTATTAATGTTGCATTCTTTCAAGCTCATGAAAAGCAGCTGAGCTTGAACCTCTCGAGAAATTTTGTATTGATATTTATGGTAAACTTGAAAAAATCAACTCTTAATACTCAAAAGAAAAGGTTCAAACTTAATCTAGGTATTCATGCGAGCTAAAATGGCCACTCATTTACCAACTGCATGAACAGTGATGAAGGTCTATTCAAATGCCCAATTTCAACTTCTCAGGAAGTGATCCATTAAATGGGGTAACACTTATAATGAAGGAAGCCTGAATTTGAGCTCCCCAAAAATCTTCTCCCACTTTCTTATTTTATCAGAAAGAAATACAATTCAAAAAAATCTGAATAACGAATCCCGAAAAGAGATCACAGTCCCATCATTAATTTTACCTCAAAATTTCCTCCAAAAATAGTTTTGAAAGAATTATCATGAAGATGGAAAAAGCGTCTATAGAATACCACAATTACTTTTCTTCATAATCAGTCCATAGAAGACTATATTTTTTATACACGTTGAATTTTAAAAAACTTAAATAAACTAATAATTTCAAATTTTTCAATATTGACGGGAGATCATCTCCAAGAATCCGAATTGCCATATTTTTTTCTTATCATATTCTATAGGCTTGAGAATACTCGCATAATGTGGAACGTAGAAATTCAATCACTTCCAAAAAAAAAAAAACGAAAGCACAATTTGAATAATTTAGTTAGAGAAATGCATGACGTTTTCGAGTTTTTTCTTGAAGTTTTTCGAAAAAAATTAAAATCGTAATTTAAATTTTAAATAAGAATCCTCAAAGGAATATTCTTTATCTGCTCTACTAAAACTTTTAAGGGTCAATATCAACTCGACTATGAGTCCTGGATTGTCATAAGGACCATTCGAAAACACACAAAAAAATTGTCTTTTCTATTTCTCCTTACTTCTAAAATACATTTTTCTTTTTTGTGAAAAAGCTAAATACAAACAAGTAAATGAATAAATGTATGCATGAAGAAGTAACGTGTCCCTGGCAAATGGAAGATAGGTCAGGAATGTTTGCACAATTATTTACTTTCACTTCTACATACTGTACATTCCCGAAAGTTTTGAGATTCCTTTCCCGGAATATTTTTTTTGCTTTTCAAATGTTAAAAAAAATGGTTTTAAAAGACCAACAAAACCCGAAACTACTCAACGAGCCTACTTCATTAATTTAGCTTCAATCAATTACATTTAAACTCAAAGATACAAAGATACATCGCTACACTGAATATGTGTAGGAAAATCTCTACGTGTCCCGGGTTTTCTTTCTACATAGTTTAAGCTGGGCTCTTTGCTTTCAAAATCATATACCCTAGATTTGTTTTGTGTTCAAAAGAATGTACGCCGTGGAAAGGGAAGACTTTGTTAAACAATAGGAGGATATGTCGGAAACCCTAAACACCACGTATGTACGATGGTGTAAAATACAAAGGAGAGCACACACGTCCCTTATTCAGGTGGCTTTACCGGATCTGTCTTTTCCGTTACACACTCTGGCACTCGTACAAATCACAGGGTTTTCAATTTTTTTTTTTTTTTATTTTTTTTTTTTTTATTTTTTTTTTATATTCAATGAAACTGTTGTTCGGTTATGCGGTGAACAAGGCGTTAGAGGATATCCCTTAATTTATAAGGACAAGAACACTAAACACAGAGCACACAGGCAAACAAACAGCACACAGCACTCACCAAGGAAAGAACTTAAAAGACACGAAACCGTAACGGATATCTATGATATTTCGTCGAGCACGGTGCTGTGATAGAACAGAACGCAAGAACTTACAACACGGTAATATGCCCACCTTAACGGTCGTAAGTGCTTTTATACGCCACCGAAAGCAGTTCGAATTGTGTATCTTTTTGTTTTATTTTTTTTTTTTGCTCATATTCTAGTGCAAAGCAAGGATGCAGCGATATCAGTAGAATTTCTGCAAACCACAGAGCTTTCGATTTGGCAAAAGCTTTCTCGCTGCGGAAAACACATGCTGGACGCGGACCTGATAAACGAACCCAGCTCAAATCGCTAGGAGAGAGCAAGTTTTTTTTTCCTCTCCCGCCTATCAAGTATCTTGTATCTCGAACTTGGGTAGTGCACATTTTTTATCTGTAAAAAAAGATTTCGTTATCAAAGTGGCCGAAATAGTTGAGAGTTCTACCCGTTTGCTGTTTGATGCATTGAACTTCTGTACAGTCGGGGGATGGAGCAGCATTCAAGTGGTCGCGTAAGGAATGGAATGCCGATGGCGGAGACTTTCTCTGTTTTTGTAGTTCGGGCTATTTATTTAAATGTAAACATTCTTTGTTTGCATCGTTTGTCATTCGGCAGACGAATTGAATTTCAATGACTTTCAGATTTGTTAGGCAGTAAACAAATGATGATTTCCAAACAGGGTACATACATATTCCCAAGTGGGTGTTGTAGGCAAGCACATTAGACTGATTTAACGATGTCGTGTTTCGTTGCAGTTTGCTACTGCAGTAGGAGTTATAGTTCCTTTTGGGTTAATGTTACGTTTCGTCTTTCATTCGCAGATGTTTACTTCGTTGAACAGTCAGAGAAGAGGAAAATAGGATTTTTATTTAACAACCAAAAATTGAGTGAATTCGTCATACTCGTAAATGTTAAAAACTCATTAGAATCAACCCAAGGCATGAGTGCATTAAATGCGGTCACTATATACATACGTTATGTTTTCTATTTCTTATGGATAAAGATAATGCTTCTCCATAGTTATCTTTGTGCACCATCAACAGAGTATTTATCTGCTACGGATATTGAGCGAGAACTATTAATTTTTAATGTTCAAAAGTTATATGCAGTTTGATCTTTGAATTATGGCATTTCAAAAGTAAGTGAATCAATCAAGGGATTAAAATCTCTTCACACACACAGTTTCGGATTTTATATTTTTGGTTTATTTATTTGATTTAACCTTTGATGTGATGGCATTTATGAGATCTCTTCCTTCATTTCATTTTATTGTAGTGAAAATTTAGCTTAATAATTTTAGTTTATAAATATGTTTCACATTTTAGAGACACGGTATAGGTTACCCTACTACTATAATTTATAACAATATTTATGCAATTATTATTACCGAGATTTACATTTCCCTGAACCGTCTTAATTATAAAAAAAGAAACTTGCAATCTTTCAGTTTTACGGTGGAGCATCTGTTGATTTTTTTTAGTCACGAGTCATTTGCACACTGATAGCACTTCTAAGCTTAATAAATTTACAGAGGCCATCTTTGATATTTTCGTGGTCAGAAATGGATAAAATTAAACACAGAAAAAAGTTCACAAATGTTAGAAAATTACTTCCAATTTGGATGTTGTGCTGCGTAGAACAGTGTGAATTTAGCTTGAAAAACCATCTCTTTTAAGATGAGTCCCATTTCCATCTCAGAGGCATCCTAGTTAAGCATACATTGTATAAGTATTGTATTGTATTGTATTTCGAACCAGATCTTTGGAGTTTCAGAAATATTTCGCTAGTTTTCTAATAAGGCATGATACTCAATGTTCTAGGACCAGAGATGAATAATTTAGAGCCTGACTTTCTTGGCACCAACAAAATATAGTAACGTGCCACAGAAAAGCGCCCTGCAATCAATTTATTGCATGGTTTGCTCATATTGTTCAATATTTCATATTGGTGATGTTTTTTGGTCGCCACAGAGCTAAGTTGCGATTAGACGCCATTGGAACGTTTTTTTTTTTATTTTTGCTTTATCGGGGGCCATTTAAGGTCCAGAAAAAATTCAGGCATTCGAGAACAATATTGGTCAAGCTTCAATAGTAACCGAAAAACTCAAAAATTGTTGGCAAAATTCGGTTGGCACGAAGGCCTACTGACGAGCCAGCGTGGACAACCATTGAATGAATGAAATCATATGCCATAAGTGATCGAGGGGCTAAATTTATCGGGGTTTTTAGTTACAATCGTTGAAATTTATTGAACAACATTGCTCGAAAAACAATTTAGAAAGAAACCAACAGATTCTTCACCGCCTACATTCGTGTGATTACGAGAAACACCGACGGTATTTTCTAAATGTAAAACAATTGTTATAAGCGTAAAACAAACAAACAATGCCAACTTTATTTATATTTAACGTGTGGAAAGTTATAGTTTCGAAACCTTGAAAATAACAGGTTAGTTTCTGATATAAAGGCGATCAAAATCTCAAATTTGACAAAAAGCTGAAATTTTAATATGTCTACTTTAGATGCAGAAAGAAACGTCGCAAATGTCAAATAACTCAGAAAACTATCTGGTGAGCTGGGTGGGCGGTGAAAAAAAAAAACCCAAAGGGTCTAGATCAAGCTTAACCAGAGCATTTTTTAAACGAGCTCAAGACCTATATAATTTTTCAAATCCTGCCCACAGTCAGAATGAGAATGAAATTTTAAATTAAAATTTGAAATCACGGATCGCACTTTTACCCAAAGTTTTTAAAGTTCACAATCAAAATTCACGGATACAACAATTTTATTTTACTTTATTTTATTTTTATATAATTATAAATAAAATATTAAAATATGTACACTGTCCAAGTTTTGTTTTTCAATTGCTTTATAGGATTCTTCTCCTAGTTCATGTGAGAAATATGTTTTCGATTTTGAGATCACCAATCATTGTATGACGGGTTTGATGGTGGATACTATGACTAATAATATTTTTAATGATTCTAGATTCCTTACTTTCATAAATAAAATAGATTTCTGCAAGCTCAAAACTAATTTGTCATTTGAATTTTAGGTAGATGTTTTTTGCTGAAAGTGATGTTACAAAATCTTACGATCTTTTTATTAAGGCTCTAGGTAGACATATTTCCAGCTGTACCTTCACATTTAAACCAGCGAAATCGAAAAAAAACGTTTAAAGCCATGGATATTCACCAACCTGTTTAAAAAAATTAAGATAAAAAAAAACTAAGAACCATTTACTTAACCCAAAAATATAAAAAAATGTGTGCTGAAAAATACAAGTCGAAATTCCTTTGTGCCGAGAAAGTAAAGTAAAGTAAAGAAACTGCAGTAAGAGATTCAACTCAATTAAAGGTAACATAAGAGGTGAATGGCAGTTAGTCAATAATATTCTAAATAAATAATCAGCCGTGAAGAGACCTTGCGTTGTCCTGTCAAACGATGGTGAGATTTCCGATAAGCTGGGAATCGCTAACACTTTCAATATTTATTTTTCTACGGTTTCTGCAGTCCTCTGTTTTATCCTGTTGAGCCGGTGCAGAGATTCAGTTTTTCATTTGAGCCAATAACTGGATTAGAACTCTTAAAAACAGTTGGCACTTTGAAGATATAATAGTTATGTTTTACGTGGTAATTCCTTAAATCAAGTATCTGTAGCTGCTTTTCGTACAAGCGCATTCCGTAATTTTTGTAATGTGGTTTCATGTCGTTTATTTAACAGACTTCCGGATTCTATCAGAGCACTCACACATCATCATGCGGTTATAAAGCAAGTCAAAAATCGGCTTTTTTGCCTTGAGACTAGAGGCGTTGAAGCTCTCTTTTACGTTTTACTTTGATTTGTCTATTTTTTATTTTCTCACTCTTCTGTTTTACATTTATAAAAAAAACTTGAATTTCAAATAGGTTAAGTCAATTTCTAAGGGTAAGGTAATTCAAGAATTTGTTTATATAGACATGAAGTGGCATTACCTCTATTTTTCATATAAAAAAAATATATGTCACTATTATTTCTTTGTGGCGACCATCCCATGCGTAAAAAAATTAATATGTAAATATTGTAATAGAAGAAATAATAAATATATAATTATATATAAAAAAGTATTGTGCAAAAACGCATTTAGTTTTTTTTTTTGAGTGGAATTTTTATTTACTTTATTACATGAGAATAACTTAATTGCTAGGGAAAATAGTTTGAAACTAGCTTAAATAATAACATGATGTTCATATTTATCTTACTGGCCAATTACAGGCGCTCTAAGCTAAACTTACTTCTTAAACTGTCTTTCGACTTAAACTAACATACTCTTTAGTCGCATTTCATCTTAGCGTATGCGTAGAGTACGTGAACAAAATTCAGGCATGAACGGTGGATCGAAATGAGCTCAAATACATATGTGTATAATTCCATCATAATCCAACGTCCTGTCACTCAGCCCAGCTGTCACTGTTCGTACCTACCCCACTTTTTACATGCACACGTCAGACAATAAAATTCCTTGATGAAACGATTTTGGGTGACCATTGAACCAGCCAAGCCCTTAAGGTCCACTCAAAAACACCACGAACATTCTTCTATTAAAATTAATTTTGTCGAAGAACCAAGCCTTGAAACTCGCTTCTAGAAGTTATTGTTTCCAGAAACAATGAGCCACTTTTAGTTTTTGAAGAACAGAATCAATTAAGCATATGTGTAACCAAGTTTTAGGGCACTGCAAATGAGTTTTGGAAAGAAAGACTATGCAGAAAAACGTTTTATTGTTTTCAGTTTGGAGCGGATAAGAAATGTCATCCTCGTCTTTTTTATTCTTTATTTATTTTTTTTTTAATCTTATAGTTTATTTCACCAAATACGGCAAAATTGCAAGTGTCTAAAATTAAATATCAAGCCAGCGAAGCAGGTTCAATTCGACACACACTTAATTCGAAATGAGCATCCTTAGAAACTTTGGAAGAAGAATTTTTATGTGAATAAATCATTAAAATAAAAATACAAGTAAAGATACAAGTAAAATTACACTCTATAAAAGAAAAGTCAAAAACATGTATACGTTGAGAATCGAATCAAAATTCGTCACATCCAAAGCAAAATAATTGTAAAGTGTTTTGCATTTGACTTGGTTAACTTCCCATGTGAATACCGTGAATGAATATTTCCGTTTATAGTATGAGGCAAATCAAAGCCGGTAATGAGAGTCCATGATTATGGCCATGTTTCGAAGATTCTTGAAACGCTCACTTTTATGTTCCTTATTTATGTATCTTCAAAATAGGCCGATTCAAATAAAAATTGCCCCACTTATTCATTGATACTCTGCATCAATTAGTCAGACAGTCGTTCCTTTTTTTCGAGGCTAGGCAGATTTCCGAAATTATTCAGAAAACCCTGAACGGTTATGTCGCCCGGCGCTTTTCATAGTTGACCAGTTATTTTAATCAAATATTTGAGTTACTTGTTTCAATTTAATCTGCCCCAATAAAAATAGCCGTCGAACATTCTCTGCGGCTGAGGACTTAAGATTTTTCTCATGGAAATTTAACTCGCTAAGGTTTGTTTTCCCTCTTACCTAATTTGAACCTGAGACCTGATGCTCAGCAGTTCAAAGAAACGGACACTTAATAAAATAAACTTTGTTTGGGCAACTGAAAATAACGTACTTAAAATAAACCAAAATAAACGGCCCTGTCTCAAAACATCGTTGAAACATACTAAGAAATAGCCGGTTTTAATTTTGAACACGGTGTTTTCATGCTGTTCACCCTTCGTTTTTTCTATCAAAGGTTTTTATTTGTCCAGCAAAAATAGAAGTTTCCAAAAAATACAGCACTTAAGGGACATAATCAAAAAAAGCCTTAAAGCGAACAATTTCACGGTCAGTGCTCAGGCATGAATGATGATTCTTGAATTCTTGACATTACCCCTTTGAACCCATTATCAAGTTCACAAAAATTACCCAGTTACTAAGAGAACACAGCACCCCCACAGCACACCTAAATCCATGCGTATTGTTGCTGTATGACATTGGCACACTTCTGCTCTGTCACAATTGGTCGGCAATTCGTAACCTAGATTTCAGCGTTTAACTCTCACTCTTCTTCACTGCAACGACCCGGCTTAGCATGAGATGCCACTTGCTTCCGAAAACAAAATCAAGTCGGGTGCCACCGAGGGTGGGCTTGAAATTGCTTTCAGTTCCACGGAAATAAGACCTTCTATGGCTCTTATTCAGCGGCGTGATATTCTTTTAGCGAACGCGTCAACAAAGGAAGTGTGCACACATTTTCCAGGCTTCATGCACTCCCCCCAAAAACAAGAAGTGCTAAGTCCTGTGGAAGTGAACAAAGGATACGAAACGAGAGAGAAAAAAAAAAATTAAAAACAAAAAATAAACTCAAAAGCGAACCAAGGTGATATTTATCCTGGTAAATGGCGGACTGCATTTGAAATAATGCGGGCAAGAATAAGTGCCGTGCGATCTGGGCTTCCAGTGGTAGCACGTGGCCACCACAGTGCACACGGCCTGCGGACGAACTCATCAGAAGTCTCAAACCGAGTGGCAGTGGATTTAAGGACAACAAATCACGGTATTCCAGTTTCTGCGGTTAAAAATGAGGTGCCATGGGTCCGAGACGACGACATGCAATGCACGTGTGAGCACTGTCGAGCATTGGTTATGGACATTGGACTCGAATTTTATTCTCGTATCTGTTCCTGCATTTTCTTTTTATTACAGAGACATCAAACAAATTTGTTGCAATTTAAAGCGACACTTTGTCCAGACAAGGCCTGGCATGTGTGATGTGTGGGTGGTGTGGTTGGACGGTGGGAAATTGAAATTCCGCTTTCGGGAAATAGGAAAACACAATTCTTTTTGGAAGGATAAATAGTTTTCGAATATTTTGTAAGCGACAAAATGAGTGAAGCATACATTTTGTCACAAATTGAAGCACTTCCGGTGGCTGTCGGCACTCTGGTGTTTAATAAATTATTTCGAAACAATAACCAATTATGCGTCGTATTTTAAAATAGTATCTAAATATTTGTTAACGCCAGCGAAATGGAATTCCATTAACATACTGAGTTTGGCAGAAAATTTGCTTTCTTCAAATGGCTTGTACTTTTTTTTATTTTTTTCGCTCTCAAGGGGTTATGACTCCCCTTACAACATCACACATCGAGTAGAAGAATTAAAAGATTGTGTATTGATTTGAAAATCAAAATTACTTTGGATTCGATTTCTCCATAAATGGAGACTGAATAGGGAGACAGATTTTGATATTTACTTATTTGCATTCACTCAATTCACAGTATTTCATTCGTCTGATGTGTAGATCATATTTTTGTGATTTCGAAGATAGGGCCACCATTCTCATGTCATAGATTAGAGCAGGCCAATAAAATCATCTTGCCAAAAAATTTTGTTACCAGTTTGGAACTCTACTTTTTTATAGTAAAGGCTTCAGGTAGTCAACACGCCGGACGTTTTAAAAATAGAAATGGTCTTCTTGTGGGAAGCATGAATCAATACAATCATGGTAGGTAGTTAAAGTGGTGGTTCAGTGAGAACCTTATTGGCACTACGTCCCATTATTCATGTGCCTGATGTATTAAGGAGGAACATTAGTTCCTTAATATCCTAAGCAGAAACTTCATCCATTGATTTGAAGAAGGGGTCTACCAAGCGCTCGCTGTCTGTCGCTAGCAAGAGCCAGTCAGGCGCAAACAAGTGTGTGAGGTTCGTCCTCTCAGCTGTGATTTTGCAATTGCGATAATGTGAATTGTGTAGGATGTCTGGCTCAACAGCATGATCTCGAATCGGCCAATGTCTTGTGCAAACCGCCACTTATCTAGAATTATCATGACGGTTTCGTCGAAGGAGATCTTTTGTTTTTGGGTTTTTGTATTCAAGTCATATTTTCCTTGATATTGCACAGTTCGTCAGACGGGCCCATCTTAGGTTTGTTGCTTCAAGGAAATATTAGGATATATTGACTTTAACTGCATGTAGTGAGATGAAAACCTCCCCTGCAGGCGAGCGCTGAAGGGCAGATCCTCTCATTACCTGTGCTGTCACTGTGACCGGGAGCACATATAAGGGAAATGAGCTGAGCTTCTAACGACACTATTTCAGCTCGGCATTCCAGTACTTATACTGAATGTGAAGTAGAGGAGGCAATAGCTTTGATAGCTGCTTGACTATGAATACATATGGCAGTCTTCTCGCTTGGCAGGATATTTGGATGTATTTTGATTTGACGACATGTTTCCCGAAAAAATTCCGCTTGGAAAACACTGGAATAGTCGGCCAATCTATATGCCTAACAGTTGTTCAGAGATTCTGAGAACAGTCATTCTGGAGTACGAAAAAATACCCGATAGCTCGAGCATCATTAGAAAAGTCTGTCCTTTCAAGATCTTATCCAGTTTCTTGTGTTAAGGGGGATTTACAAGGGTAACTTAAGTCGTGTGGCTAGTCACTAGTCTTATCACTCGTAAAAATCGAATCGACACCTCACGTACACAGGCCGATAAAATTCGCATGTACTTCTTCAATTTGTATCAAAATGTCGACCAGTTGCGTTGCGTACTGGTATAAAAATTTTTTCAAAGAGTAAATTCAAGATAAAGGGAAAGAAGAAGCAGAAAGTCTGCGTATCCAAATTGGATTTCCCGATGTAGGACTAATCGAATTCTAGAACAGGCGAATGAATTTTAGGTCTATACTCACCACTCCTTCATTAACTCGAAAGCCGTTCTCGATAGCAGTCGTTGCCATTGAGATAAACAGAGCCATAACGTTCAAAATCTCGTGAT
This sequence comes from Orthonevra nobilis, assembly GCA_963555765.1. NCBI lineage: Eukaryota > Metazoa > Arthropoda > Insecta > Diptera > Syrphidae > Orthonevra > Orthonevra nobilis. The sequence goes on along the minus strand of OY743225.1, from coordinate 4,628,128 downwards.
GTGCGGCTTAAGACCAAGAAGGTCCACAATCGATTAAATATCCTCATTATGACAGATCTTGGAAAAAACATAGGAGTTCCAAATCGATCCCCACGAATCGTTCATCAAATAAAATACCGATTTTAGCAGCATTTATACAGCCATACTAATTTTTGGCATCTCTGCGGGATTCAGAGACTCCTCTCTGATGAGCAAAGTAGGTTGAAGGCGTATCTCTTCAAAAGCCGCATGACGGTATTAAGATACTGGCTTATTTGTCCGATGCAAATACTACTGAGGAAGTCGTCATTTACTCACTTCATTACCAATTGAAAATTAAAAGTACCTGTACTGCAAAGCGACACATGTTCTTTTTTTTGCTTTTTGTTTTTTAAATGCATTTTTATTAAATTGAATTCATGATAACTTATATGCTAGACATAAAAATTCTTAAACTTACCTTAATAACTATTTACAATTACCTACTGGCCCTATGCGGGCGCTCTAAACTAAACCGAATGATTAAACTATGTCTTTCGACGATAATAACTTAATATTTTAAATAAACTTAATTTACATTATAAGTGAATTGTCAACCAAGAAAATCTCGAACCTGAAACTTGGAATATGAACATTTTTTAGAGTTTGTAACTTACAACTACCTTAAAATAAAAAAACTTAAAAATAACTAATTCTAGACACATAACAAATAAGTACATTATTTTTTTTTTTGTTTTTGTGCTTTGCCATAAATTTAATTAGTTTTTTTGTTGTTTTTTTTTTTTTTAAATTTATCTTATTACTAACCTAAACCTATCTTAAGTACTACCTAGGTTAAAAACTATAACAATATTTAAAGACATAAGTAATGACATTAAATGACAAAGGAGACAACAAGTAAGCATTCTCTTCCTCCTTCATCTACCAAAATTGTTGTTACTGTCTACTAGCGTCGTCCTTGTCCCAGACTGATAAAGCCCTACTGAACCGGAGATAATCCTCAGAGCTTTGTACGACATCTCGATTCTAGGAAAGTTGCCTATAAACACTCTTTTGGGCGACTTGGAAAATTAAGGGAATCGCATTTCTATCCTGAATCGGGCCGATAATGTCAAAATAGAGAAAAACCTCATATTGAATAAAGCCGTTAAGGCAAACTGTGTCTTGGTACATGATGTTGAGGTAGTAAGCCCCGAAGATCAGGTTATTGATTGAGTTCATTGCTCTTGCAACGTGAATTAGAATATAATTTTTGTGCTGAAACTCTGGAGTTCAATATAAATGGAGTCAAGTTCTTAGACATCGTCTCTCGAAAACTCGAATCTTTTCCATCAGGCTTGCTCCCACGTTGAACCACACGGGGCGTCCATATGCAAGCGCAAGCCGAATGAGGGCCGTGTTGCGGATCACCTTTACACTGTCATCGAGTTGGCTGCTGTGAAACAGTCTCTTTGTCATGGCATGGGGCACTTTTACAGCATCTATATGTTTGTTAAAATATAGATACTCATGCAGCCAGATCCCAAGGTATTTGACAACACTTCGATTCGCCAGTGGCTTCCCGTTAGAGAACTTTTGCCAATTCTTTCTGGTATCCCAAGAGGCCCCAGACAGCTGCGTCCGAAACAAAATGGATTCGCACTTTTGGAAATTGATCTTCAACTTCCAAACGTCGCAATATTGCTTAATCTCATCGAAGTCACGCCGTAAAAGACTTACAATTCCCTCAATATTTGGACCTAACCTGTACGCGATTAAGTCATCTGCGTATGCTACAGCGTGGTGAAGAGATCCTACAAGTTCGCTTGTGAAAATCGTAAATAAAATCGGCGAAATAACTAAACCCGGTTACAGACCATTGTTAATTTCAAAAGTCCCAGTAGACGTGACTGTCATTTTTCGCAATAAACGTTCTACCGGTGAGCATATTAAAGAGTATGTACAGCAGCGGTTTGCTAACGCCCAGCTGATCTAACTTGAAAAAGAGCCCCTGCAACCATACGGTGTCAAAGGCCTTTTCCAAGTCGATCAACACGGCGCCCGTGCATTGTTTCTTGCCTTTGTTTTATTGGATATCCGATACCAGTTAAGACGGTGCAAGTATGCAATCATTCCCCGCTCTGAAACCGAATTGGTTATCCGGAATAATATTTTTGTCCTCAACCCACTCGGTCAGGACACTATTGATCACATTTTCAAATACTTTACTGATGTTTGGAAGTCGACTTATCGAGCGGAGATTTGCCGGATTGGATGTGTCCTTATTCCGTTTAGGAATTGGTAGTACTACCGCTGTCTTCCAATAAGCTGGATAATGTGCATTGTGCATGAGCAAATTATTAAACAGAGTAGTGTAAATGTTTGCCGCTTCTATAGGGAGCTGTCTAAAGCAGGGAATACACGATACGATTATCGTGGAAAGCACACATACCATACGACTTGCTTGCGAATCTATTTTGTGTTCATTATGTTTTTCAGTCCAGATAACAATTTGATTAGGATAAAAAATGAGCGACCTGTGTGTTCGAAAAAAGATTTTATTAATATGTGCGGGCGCAATTAAGTAGCGATGATGAGAATCCAGAAAAGAGAAGAAGTAAGTGGGTCAAGGAATGGCTTTTGGAAAGATCATTGCATTCTGATATTTTTCTTGTGAAAAGATTAAAATTGACTGAGCCCGAAGACTATAAATGCTATTTACGCATGACAGATGAACAATTTGAACAACTTTTAAAATTCGTGGAACCTTGTATCACCAAACACGACACATTGATGAGATCACTTATATCAGCTGAACAGCGTTTAATATTAACGCTGCGCTATTAAGCTACGTGAAATGATTACAGCGATCTCAAATTTAGTTCTACAATATCACCTCAGGCTATTGGAAAAATTGTTCCTGAAACTTGCAGAGCAATATACAAAGTCCTGCGGAAGAAATACTTAAAAGTAAGCCAAATTTAACGGGTAGAGTACATTTAAGCAAACAATTGTTCTAATTTTAGTTCCCATCCACGGAAAACGATTGGAAGTTTGTTGCCGAGGGTTTTAGAACACAATGGAATTTTGAAAACTTGGAGACTTGGAAAGTGGTACTATAATAAAAGGAAATTGGCGTCAAGAAGATGAACTGTTATCCTTGAGAGTAAATAATTCTGGAAGACTAACTGATTCTGCAAAAGATTTCAGAAATAAATTAAAGGACTACTATAACAACGAGGGAAAATTTTCATTTCAATATAAAATGTGTGGTTATTCTGATAATTAAAAAAGTTGAACTTGCTTTATTTATATTTATTTTTTTTATTTTTTTTGTAATACTTTACAGGTTGCATTAATATAGTAACTGTTGATTACTTCAATGATTTTGACTTTGATCAAAATATAAAAATTCTGTTAGCTCTGCATTACTGGATGAAGCTGTGGGCTATTGAACGTGAGGAACAAAAGAATTGGCTTCAATCGCAAAAGTCGACTGCCGTTGGCCGCTTTCTTGTGAAACTGGACTAAGGACAAACGAGGAGTTCATAGTCAACTGGCTCATCCTGCCACTATTTTTCCGGAAATCAAATGTTGTCTTGACTCCATATTCCTAAATGTTCAGCAATCCTCTTTCCAAGAATATCGAATTCATCGTCATTCTTATCATCTTTATGAAGAAGATATTTGCTTGTATTTAAAAAAAAATTGTTTCTTTTGTTGCTCCAATGACAAATTTTTTCTTTTGACAGCTCGATTTCGAGCAATTGTACTGCTGCTGCTGGCTGGTGTCTCAGGTGGAGTAAAGCATTCCTTCATTATAAGACAAGAGTAACTAACAAGAATACTTTCATCTGAAATATTTTCATTATAATCATCACATAATTCATCATCTGCGGAATTTGCCAACGATGAATTCCCTTCTCGAGATTCTTCGCTATCCTTCAAACATAGAAGATCATTATAGTACCACAAAGTGGGAACATACACATTTTCTGCTGCACTACCTGTGCGATTTGAGTTTTCCATACTTTTAAATTCCCGTCCAAAAGCAGTCCTTAAATTTGCGATTCTTTTGCGCACGTAATCCTTTTTTGCATTGGGATTTATTTCTTTGCATTTTTCGGACAATTGTTGCAACGCTTCTTCCCTTAAATGTTTGTTGCTGTACTCTGGAATGTAAGCATTCCACAAACAGGGAAATGAGTTATATTTTTCAATAAAATCTAACCAAAACTCCTTTTCGCTTATTGATACCATTGCCATGTCACCACTCTGAATATCTAAAGACAAATCAAATCGGTACGACAGTTGTACGGACACAAACAACGCATACGGTCGTTGGTTTTCGGTCAACAGCGTTCGATCATGCGATCTCGGTACAACCGTGAATGAAGTGCTCACACACGACACGATCATCGTATATGACCACATGTTGGTACAACGATCGGTACGATAATCGTATCGTGTATTCCCTGCTTAGGAACAATGTTCGATATACCCTCGATTCTTACAGATTTCTTACGTCTAAGCGACCCGAAGATGACCAAGAGATCTTCCTTTGAAATAAATGGGGGATATGCCCCTTCGTCGGCGACGACATCATTTGCCAAATTATCATCACTGAACCTGGTTAAAGAGTGCTCTCCGATCGCCAGTTCTCAATATCATTTTGAAGGTCAGAGTTGTGTACGAGGACGCAATCTTCCAAGACCTGGTTCGGGTGAATGCTCGCACCTATTACTTCAACTTTCACCTGGGTATCTTCGATCGGACTTCAGTGTCCTAACTTCCGATTCTTATGGGTCAGTGAAGTGTCTGTAAATTAATAGTCTACTCGTTCGACAGATTTCTATTGTGTGGTGGGTTGAGCAAGTCCGAGGAAAAGACTCTGGTTAATATTCGAGAGAAGTGCGTCGAACGCGTCCTACTCCTACTCCTCTAATTCCGCAATCTCGTTTGGACAAGTAATTTCGGCGCTAAATCCGCAATGGTCACTGTCTTATACAAATGTTTTTAAACATTTTATCGTCTGTCGATCCACGTAAGTCAGTTGTGACCGTTTGACAATAAGCAAAAGATCCAGGTAGGAGCCTGATCTTGGATAGCACGGGCTATCAGTTGTCTTCAAATTTAACCTATACACAACATTGTTTTGACCCCACCAATTGAGAGTAGGTTCCCTCTAGTATTTGTTGAATGATTTCTCCAATTGCTATGCTTGGCGTTCAAATCAGCGGCTTCAGTTGCATAGACTGCGCTACGGAGGGGAATATACACTTGCTAAGGAGATTTGAAAACCCTTATGATGCAAACAAATTGCGCAGGTGTAAAAGGATTAGAAGTGAGTCGATTGACTAAAAGGTCTTTCGCGCTGAGGCTCAGGACAGTCTTTTGAGCCCCTGACCATATAAGGGAGTTCTAATACAGTTGGCTTTGGCATTGGCGTTCGCCCTGTTCATCGAATTCATCAGGTGAGAGATATATTAGTCACTGAATGTGCTTGCCAACGAATGGAGGCTTCGACTCGTCGTGGTAGCCTCGAAGTGCAAGTTCATTGCTGGAATGGCGTCAAAACTGCTCAAGGCAGTGAAGAGCTCGACCCAAACTTGCAAACAATGTTTGATTGTAAAAGATGGACGAAGAATGCATCTCGAGGAGATGGACATGCTGGACATCCTCTTGAGAGAAATGTGTAGAAATAAAGTTGTTTTGTTTTTGTTATGCTTCTTAAAGTGGTTTCGGTTTTTCGATTTTTTAATGCGAGCAAACTCGACAAAACAGATGATCCTTTTCTTGTTGCTAATCCAAATTAATATCATTCCAAAATCAAATATTATACCCAGTTCGATGCACTCCACTGTATGCGTTTCCTATTTACAAGAACTCATTAAAGCACAAAGTTTGGTGGAACAGAATTGTCATAAACTTTTCCCTCAAAAGTATCCCGTTCACTCCCAAGTGACTAAAACAATGCTTACTGCCAAACAATGATTCAAACGTGCAGAATATACTTCAGTTTTATCTCAAGTCAAATATTTGGCGAATGTCATCGGCATACGGGTAAACATTTCAAAAGCTCTCTATTGTGCATCTCATCGTGTCGACATGACTAGAATTCATATGCACAGCCATGCCTCGCCCCGAGCAGGCATCGTTTAAATTTAGTAAGATGTCCTTAAACTGCAGTTATAAGTCAAGTATTGCAATCATCCAAACATGATGGTTAAGAGCGCGCAGAATTTGAGAGTGCCTTACCTGGATCCAGCTTTATATAAGAAGGTTGCATGTGGATGCATTTGATCCCAGTTGGATTGTTTTTTTTTGTAATGATTAGGGCGTTTTCTAACCCCGCAGCTCTTAAAGAGCACTGCAAGAGGAAAAATAAATTTCCATATAAATCGCTGGTTTCCTTCGGCAAGGCTGTCTTTTTATACCAGTGCCTGGTATGAAAGTCTGTAGTGCAGTGCCCAAGGGACAAAAATTTGAAAACTTTAATGTGCAAAATCGCAGGAGAGAGCTTCAAAAAACAAGGGCAAAAAAAAACTTTAAGTCTAACTATAAGGGACAGAGAGCCAAGGTCGTGGTCATGTTTTTACATTACATGCAGTCATGGTGCCATGCGACTCATGTACATCCATACATTTATTTCGTAAGGCTAAACGGTTAATTTAGTATTTTACGAGGAACTTCCTCGTAAAGTCGGGGGGAGATAATGGGAGTCGTGCGAATGTGCCAGGAGACTGAATACATTATTATAACAATGGTCTTCCGAATCCATAATGGGACGAGGAGAAATAAAGATTCTCACTTCCACTATGAACTTTATGGTGTCTGGCGAATTTATACTAAAAAAAAAATTGGGTATAATGAACTAAGGAAAACTTGTCGACATCGAGAAAAAATTTACGTCAAGAGATTCAAGATCTTTGCATAGGACGTAAGGCGAGTAAACGCTGCTGTTGCTGCTTGGGCTGATAAAAATAGCTAAAATCTCGTAAATCGGCGAAGCAAGTCTTTCAAAATTAAAAGGCAAGGACAAAAGTAGACTCCAGAGTTTTAACAAATCAAAGGAAATTGATCACAAAGGTACGAGAGAAGTACTCGACCAGGTATATGTTGTTTAAAAATTATAACCATATAAGTAAAGGTAAGTTTGAAATGTGACAAAGTCGTTTGTTATATGGCAGCCATTTGAAGTATATAAATTCCTCAACTAAGTTTGTTAACACGACAAAAATTTATCGTCGTTCCGTCGTTTGCATTTAAGGCCTCAGTTCATTAATTGGGTATTCTAGTCTAGAAATTTAAGAAAATCGATTTTTTTTTATTTTCAACGTTTAACTATTCAAAAATATATCTACAAGAGGATTTTTCAAAATTCAAATTATTTTCGGATTTTGCTGACGGATTTTGGCATCCAAACTGGTTCGGCCGGAACTAGTCGAACAAAAGACATTAGGGATTCTCCGTCTATCTGAATCAATATTTCTCAGTAAAACCTTTGGTCCTTTGTATATATTGTTATACAAGAACCTATGGAGACTTGAATCTTTTAGATTTAGTGTTCACTTACGTCCAGCTGCTAAGAGTTGAATTCTAACCTACAAACCACTTGGACGTACGTATGGGCTGTGAGTGAAATAAAAATATTGTGCAATATTTTTATTTTTAATAAAATGGATAAAAAAATCCTCAGCGCAAAGGATTACGCGTCCAGATCGACAAACAAAAAGGCGATTTTACTTCAATAGATTCGCGGCACAAGAAGACACCAGTTTTACGACCGCTCCGAGATACGAACATCCAACGCATCAAAGGAGGCCAGAACTACTCGATATGAAGAGAGAAACGTGGAAAATAGTTTTTTCGAAGTCGAGGAAGGACCGATGTATGAAGCAGGAATGGCAGATTGAATAAATGTAAGTCCACATTATCATTTCATGGCTTAGACTGCGAAAAACTTTACGCGAAACTTTAAACGTGTTTTTCTCGAAACTGTCTTTTTCAAAACAATACCCACGATATCTCAGGTTCTATTGGACCGATTTACCTGAAATTTTTAGAGAGTCTTCTTTATAGACTTGTCTATGTCTGGAACTGTCCCCTTCCCCAAAATTTAATTCCTTTTTTTTTTTTACAAAATTCGAAACAGTCAAAAAAAGTGGTACAAAAATTGTTTTATTTTTCAGGCAGTCGCCATTTTGTGAAAAAAAAATCTTTCCAACTTTTCCTTAGTTCCAGACATTGCGAAATTATTCTAGATTACTAAACTTTTTTTTATTGATTGCTAGGAGGGTTGAAATCATCGGTACGGTTACGCGCCAATTTTTGAGACCCCCACTTCATCAACTGCTAATTTTTGAAATTTTAATTTTTTTTATTTTTTTCTGTATTCTTGTAATGTTAATAAATAACTAATAAAAAATAGATACTAAAAATATTAATTGCCTTTTTTTACGACCCTTCAAAAATTACATGAATTTCATGCCTCTAGACTAGAATACCCCCCAAAAGGGCTCGCTGAAAGTACAATGTTAACTCAATTCCAAGTGTCACTTAGCAAATACAATAGTTTATCGAAAACTCGAACGACGAAACTCGACAAGCCAACGTTCGAACATTACGGACATATCTGGTACGCTGGTGCGATTTTTATAAAGTAATTTATTATAGATTATCGTCCAAAAAACATCTCACCAACAATGTTAAAGGTCATTGTCTTGTAGAAAAAACTTCGTTTTTGATTTAGCAGGTGGGCAACTGAGCTTCTAGCAAGCCTCCTACAAATTTGGTTTCAATTGGCTCAATTTCTTTTTGAAGGAATAGCTTTGAGTTCAATTCTTGGTACAGTACTATTTTGCATTTACCTAAATGACATTGTCCATGTCTTAAGCAATGTTAATTTACACCTTTATGCGGATGACGTCCTAGTTTACATGTTAATTGTAAGAGGCCTGGGTCTAAGTGATGATTTTTTTTTCCGGCTCAAAAAAAACTATTACTAAACTAAAATCCTTGTTTGTTCCAATTTTTCAAGCTAGGAATTGCTTATTCATGAATAATTTAAATTTATTCATAACGCCAATGTATTCGAATACGAAACTAAGATTCACCCAACCAAACAGAACTTGAAATCTTGTTGTTAAACCATTTTACTACTTGAACGGCTATTCTCAACTCATTGCCTGATTAAATAGAAAGAACTTCGAGAGCTCCAAGTTTTAAAAATCCGATTTTCAAATACTTTTCCGAGTAATCTTTTTCTTAGTTTTAATCTTTGCAGTATTATCAAAATATTTCTTTAATTTCACTGAACTTTACTTAATTTAAACAAAATTTTTTTCATATCCAAATTTTAAAATTTATTTATTTATTTCATCTACTCGTTAATAATTTTTTTAAGCATTCTGTTAGTACTCTAAAAAGACCTAGTTTTAAACACATTTTTATCATAGCATTGAATTCAGTTTCAATTCAATTTATTCTTAATTTGGGTGTTAATGTTTAAAGTCATACTAGATTGTAAGAACTCCAGTTTCGAATACAGATGTGGAGGCAATTTAGAAGTAATGACGATGTGGAGGAATCCGCAATTCTTAGTATCAAAATATTGTCTGAGAGTGCAAACTAGGAAACTTAATATTATATCCGATATTGTATCGAATTTCCGTATTGCTTGCGGAAAGATATTGAATCCTAGCGCCAGATAACCATATAGCAGGCACGATATTTATCAGGAGGGAATTGTGTGATATGTGGAAGACATGACAATTTTTGGGGTTAAAAACTTGTCCATTTTTAGTCGAACAGTTTCTGACGGCACATAGGTCATCAATTAAGTGTGTAACTTATTCATAAAGAGATTTGCAAGCCGAATGAATGCACCTTCACATATTGTTGTCAGATCGTAAATATACATGCAAAAAAAAATGGGCACGAAAACTGATCCCTGTGGTACACCTTGAGTCACCGAGTTAAGGCCAAATCATTTGCTTCCAATAACAACTTGGAATGAGCTAGACAGCTCAATCTGTACAACTTACGTAGCTTCCAGCATTAAATGAAATAATTGACTTTGAAAAATCATAAAGGCACAGCAACGTAACAGGCGCTTTGCCGAAATCTTGTCTGTCGTATAGGACCGTATCGTATAGGACCTTGATCTAGTAGACGAGTAGCTGTTATTCATCCACTACGCAAATTGAAAGTAGCTCAAAAAAGAATTTTCAGTTTTGTGTTTCTGGATTTGTGATGCTGGCATTTGCTCAAATACCTTAGATTGACAAGGCCACATGCTGATTGGTCTGTAGTCAGTTGCATCTGACGCATAAGCCTTTTTGAAGATGTTTACCTTTAGCACATTTCCAAGTATGGGAAAGGTTAAGGTGGTTAAGGTTGCTTATAATGTGCAAATGCAAATATTTGTTTTTTGACTTTTTTATGAAATTTTATATATTACATCAAACTAAACAAACATTCTCAGGTGTCTGTTTTTAAACTACGCTTCAAATGAAACCAGTTTGTACCCGATAGCATTATTTATTCTCAAGATATTCGAGACGCTAAATCCGTAAAAACTCTCGTTCACACGTATCCTTCGAGAAATATTAAAAGTCTACTCCGGGACCTCGAAACGTGGTTATACATACATGCATAGAGTATATGCAAAATCTTAATGGTAGATTTCTCGTTTTCTGTTTTCGAATTGAATATCCAACTCAAATTTAAGGCATCCGCTTGCCACACTTGTAAAAAAAATAAAATACTAACAAATTCAAATTTCAAGTTGACAGTGGTGAGATCAAAATTTCGAAACGCCTTGTTATTTATTGACGAATAAATCAAGTCGCACACAGTGATATGCAAGCCCTAAGAACAAACTTTGAATTTTAAATCCATCGCAAAGAATTGCCATGCCGAACACAATCCAAATATGTATTCATCTTGAAACGAGTAAATTTCCATAGCGCACGACAGATTCTCTTTTGCCGCAAGGACGACTGTAGACCTTCTAAATTTCCTAAAGCACACAGTTCAATGAAATTTTAGGAAAAATTTGCATTATTAGGTTGAATATGAAAAGAAAAAAAAATAACCTAAAAAATTCATTTCATTGAACTGGCCACACGACGACAGACATTGAATATATCACACAATTTGTTGGTCCTGCAGAAGGAACTGTGTCGCCAGAACTGCATTTCACCATCGAAATCCATTTCAGGCCAAAGCAAATAAGAACTCAAGAAAAACATTTTTGAAGTCTCTTCACTTGAAGCTGTCACCCAATTCCATATGTAATTATATGGCAATAAATAAGAATCACATGGCAACAAAAAAAATATTCTTGGCAGCTGCTGACGATGAAAAGTATCTGCGGGAAAAATCCTGAGTACAGAAAAAAGTACCTACCGGCAAGGAAAATCGAACCATATGTTGGGCAGGAAGTCTCCTTCCTAACACAATCATACCGACATGCAGTTGCTGGCCAGACAACCAAGATTCCAGATATCGAGGTCATGAGAAATTGGGTTTCTTTGATTTTTTTTTTGTCGTTGGAATTATCGGTAACGTGACGTATAATTTTTATTTTGGCAAAGTCGCACACGAATTTCACGAATAGGCCGTGATAAACCTTATCAAATGCAGCAAAAATTGTATACAAGAGTATTTATCAAACGATAAGGTGTCTGTTTTGGATCCACATTGAATCCACTGGTGCAATTGACGCTATCTAAGTTCACTTTGCCGCATCAGTATCTTGTTTACAGCCGGTGTTATGGGCTTTGTTATCGCAGCGAACTTTTTCCGATAGCAAAATGTGCTCGTATAAATATCAAATAAAGTAATTAGCTTTTAAATTACTTGTATTTAGCTTTTGTATTTTTGGTGTTCGCTGTTGATTTTTATTGCTGCTGGTACTGGGGGATGTGTTTGCCTGATGAGTCGGCTGGATGAGCTATTTTTATGTGCGGAGATTTATTAACCGAATGTGTGGGGGTACTAACACGGGGCTCGTATCTTTCTCTCTTGACAGTGATTAACTGAGTTGAATATTTTATAACTTCACCTAATAGATATACGAATGCATATTATCTAACGTTGTTGATATTTTCATTGTGTACATTACTAAGACAATTAATTTCATATAGTCGCCGAAAGTGTCACGCGACTTTTGATGGGATTCAAATGTCTCATGCTTACAAATATTACGTTCAAACGTAGTTTTTCTTTTTTTTTACATTAGGAAAACATCTTTTATCTATTGAGTGAGTAAGCTGGTGACTCGATAAAATAAATTATTTATTATGACTATCAAAATGTGAGGGGATTATATACTTAATAAAATTGTATACAGAAATTCGACTCGACTTAAGCTTCCTGTCAGTAAATTGTTATCATTCATTTGAAGTTTACCGAAAAACCGGTCTCAAAACACCACGAATCCTTTAGGATGCATTGTTTTTGTTCAAATCGAACTGAAATCGAAACTTCTTTTTGCGTTAATTTACTTTCGAGGAGCTAAACGTCTTGTTGATATCAACAAATTCGTATGGCGATGACGAAGACGGACAACTTGATCTTTTTTTTATTCTATAATTTGTAGGCCCTCAAGGGATTGTGACTTCCCACATAAACCAATTCGACTTATTTAAGCGATTTCGATTGTTTTATGAAAAGACTTCGGAAAGGTACTTAGAAATTAATATCGATTTATTTACATTCTCTCAGTTCGTAGTATTTTATTCGATATCAATTAATATATCATAGTACATCATCAAATGCGATTTGTGGTTTTTTTTTTGGAAGATTGATTCAAGTATTTGGTTTATTTTTCTTTTCAATTTATATGTTTAATTTTATTTTTTCATAAACACTGCGATTTCTTTAGAGATTTTATGAGCTCTGCTGCTCGAGTTTTTCTTTACACTGCCTGTTTTATGTCCTTCATCAGTTGCCTTTTTCGTTGTCATGCCCTTGTCATTATATCACTAATCCCTTTCGGGCTGGCTTGGTGCAGCTCTCAAAAATTGGGCAGTTGGACTCATACTCGAGCTGCTAAAAGTAGTTAAAGTCAAAGAGTAGAACTTAGCCCTTGTGAATGTTCGCACATCAAAAATGCTGGACGTATGTCTGCTTTCAATCAGCACATTTTCTGAGGATAATCAGGTGGGAACGGGGATATTTTTACGAAGAAATCTAATGCGGATACAAAACTACAGCAAAATCTGTGAGTTGAAAGCAATTACCTGTTGCATTTAATGCATGCCGTAACTTTCAATCACTTAAGTCCTCAAATTTGACTTTCACGTCGTTGTGTTTTACAAACTTTTTAGCTTTGTCGACGGGAGCATGCATGTGCGCCTATGAGAATGACATTCAAAATTTTTCCTTCTATTTTTAAATCTTTACATATGTATATAATTCTTCCGTACGTTTGTATGTCACAAAACTCGTAGTAAATGAATGGATCAATTTTGATGCAATTTTTTGTGTATGTTTGAGTGGGTGCCTAGATGGTTTTGATTCACTCACGATATTTTTTTCATGAATAAGTTAATTTTTCTTTTCTGCTTCTGAAGCTGATTTTAAAACCCGGTTTGAACTGAAGGTAAAACATATGTTTGATTTGAAATGAAAGGCAATATTGAGCTGATATATTTTTAAAACAATATTTGAAAGACTTAGCTGCCCTTTTTGCCACTTTAGGAATACGTTCGATATGTTTACGAAGCGTGACAAATTTTATTTGGAATTTTTACAAATTTTTATGGGATGTTCTGGGATTTTATTTTATTTTTTAACTTAGAGCTAAAGTTTGGAGATACTAGAACGATAACTTGGGCGCTTAAAATTGATAACGATTTCTGGTAGAGGGGTCAGAAACAGGCATTTCTTAGTATGAAAAGGGGGGTCTATCTCACCCTGCTAAGGAATTTAAGAAAAATGAAAAAAAAATATATTAAACCCAACGGCTACGCAAACAATAAAGTACTATACAGGTTTTGAAAGCCAGAAACTCAAGATTTTCATAAAAAAATAAGTTTAGATCAATGTTTTTTTCATTTTTAGTACTTTTTTTTCTTAAATTGGACCTAATCCCTGCACGGGGTGAGATAGAACCACCCCCCCCCCCTTTTTTTTTGATCCCTCTTCACGAAACCTTAATAAATTTTCGAGGGCCATGTTATCGTACTCGCCCCGAGATATTCCTTCAATTGTGAATAAAATTGTCTCACGGGTGTCAATCACCATTACAAATCCGTCTTTTAGTTACAGAAATTGAAATTGGGAGTAATATAGAAGCAATTTGGATGATATAAGAAGGAAGCGAAGTTCATAACAGAAATAGACGACAAGTAGTTCAGAGTAGATGCCTTTTGTAATGTACATATACATCGAGAAAATAAGGAAAACTCTGGAAAGGCAATGAAACAAGCATGATCATAGATTTAATTGATTAAACGCTGGAAGGGTCAGGAACTCATACATTTGAAGAAGATCGACAAAAAAGATCACGATCCCCGAAGAAAGAATAATTTCACTTCTGCTGTGGTTTCTTACCGTCAACCTGCAATTCTTAGCGAGAAGGAGACTCAGGTGTTTTGATTGATAAGCAAATCTATCGAAGTTCGTTTACCATGAGCGGCAAAATGTGCAAAAATAATATACTTGTGAACTCTTCGAAAGCCGAACTGCTTCTTTTCAATTGAAAGAAAAATATGCGCAACTATCATAGCTCGAAATCATGACCCTCGATCTCTTGATTCAAATCTTAATTCAAATTGAATGTCTTAGATCGATTCTACTCTACATGATGTAAAAAAGAAATCGAAGAAAAAAAATCTTAATTAAGGACCTACGGAAAAACATGGGACCAGAGTCTTTCGGAGAGTGTTTATCTGATGGAAGTCCATGCAATTAAAAAAGATCAATTACTTAAAAAAGTGATCTCCGCCTCCTAGAGGGAGTATTCTAGTCTAGAAATTTAAAAAAATCGTTTTTTTTTATATTTTTAAAGTCTAAATATTCAAGAATATATCGTCCAGAGGATTTTTCAAATTTCATATTATTTTCGGAGACATCGGTATTTTGCTGACCCGGCATCCAAACTGGTTCGGCCGGAACTAATCCAACAAAGGACTTTAGGGATTCTTCGTTTACGTGAATCCATATTTCTCAATAAAACCTTTTGTCCTTTGTATATATTTTAAAACAAGAACCCAAGGTGACTTATATCTTTTATATTTAGTGTTCACTTACGTCCAGCTGCTAACAGTTGAGTTCTAACCTTTAAACCACGTAGACGTACATATGTGCAGTGAGTGAAATATTAATATTGTGAAATATTTTAAATGAAGGCTTCATTCCTATTTTAAAAATGATGGAGCTTATGGGAATGAAAATTGGCCCGGAAGCTCATGCATTTGCTGTGAAACGTGACAACGGCCGGATTGACCGCTCCGAGATACGAGCATCCAACGCTTCAAATGAGGCTAGAACTAGTCGATAGGAAGGGAGAAACGCGGAAAATTGTTTTTTCGAAGTCGAGGAAGCTCCGATGTATGAAGCAGGAATGACAGATTGAACAAATGTAAGTCTACAATATCATTTCATGACTAAGACTGCGAAAAACTTTACGCGAAACTTTTAACGCGTTTTTCTCGAAACTGTCTTTTCAAAACAATACCCACGATTTCTCAGGTTCTACTGGACCGATTTAACTGAAATTATAAGAGAGTCTTCTTTATAGACTAGTCTATGTCTGGAACCATCCCCATCCCCAAGTTTTTAAAACCTTTTTTTAAAAATTCCAAACAGTCAAAAAAAGTGGTACAAAAATTGTTTTTCTTTTCAGGCAGTCGCCATTTTGTGAAAAAAAAATCTTTCCAACTTTTCCTTAGTTCCAGACATTCCGACATTATTCTAGATTAATAATCTTTTAGTTTCAGATTCCTACGAGGGTTGAAATTGTAGGTATGTTTAAGAGCCAATTTTTTGAGAGCCCCACTCCATAAACTGCTAATTTTTGAAATGTTCAACTTTTTTTATTTTTTGATTTTTCGCTGTATTCTTGTTATGTTAATAAATAACTTAAAAAAAATGTATAGTAAAAATATTAATTGCCTTTTTTTATGACAGTTCAAAAATTACATGAAATTCATGCCTCTAGAGTAGAATATCCCCTTAAACCACACATTATAAAATCAAAAGCTTTAGCAAAATTCCGAAATATCTTAACAATCTAACCGAAAATCCTATCAATTACAACGATGCCACGTCACGTACACCATAGAATGTACTCAAAAATATAATTTTACCTAACGAGAAAATACATAAGATGCTCTCTAAATTCGTAGAAATCAGCAACCGCTTCACAAACTAGTTCGTAAAAGTGAGCAGCTTTTTCAATCTCTGATTGTGTGATTTGAAATTCTTTTTCAAACCTCAGGTAAATATATGTTAAAGCTTTTAGCTAATCTAAACTAAATGCAATTAATTTCAAATGGTTTTGCAAGCCTTCTAAGATCCCGCATATTTTTCACAGATTACTCCAGTTGTTCTATTATCTTATTTGTCCACTAAAATTCGGGCTAACAATTATTAAATAGAGAATAATTATACTGTGAAAGAAGGGATTAAGTTATCTTATGCGGCAGATGCTTTCTCATGACGTTTAACAAAGCCAGCACAAGCATCAAATTTAAAAGATAATCATACGGACATAACGCAATCCAACCGAACGTCATCAACTCGTTTAATTGTCATAGTATTCGTAACTACTCGAATAAAGTTTAAACATTTTCATCCCAATCTTTTGGATTGAATTTCAAAAATTTAGCATTTTCATGTTGTTGCTGCAAATACAAAAACTTGCGGCAGCATTTGCAAAACCAACCCGTGTTTGCAAACACACCAAATTGAACAATATCCGAGCGAGGACATGTCATTATTATCCGTGTGAACATTGGATGGTTGGCCTTGTGCGACCAATTGGCCGCTTCACGTCCTCATTAATTCATACCTCGAAGCCGCAGGCACTGTGTTCAGTCTATTGGCTATCGGCAATGAAAATGTGATCCAAACGGAGCCACATGTTTTTAAACTCCTGCCCGTCATTAGGGTTAGTTAACGTGGTCTATAGCAGTTGGCAGCACTCAAATGAATAAATAGCTCGCGGGTGGTAACCGTTAAAGAATGGAACCACCACTGTGGTCACGCAACATGAATTTTCCAATGCATTTCGGCAGCGTAGGTGTAAAAATTAAGTGACGTTTAAAGCTAAGGGCTATTAAAGAATATCGTTTTCATCGGGCAGGAAACCATCAATCCAGAATATACAATAAGGCGCCCATTATACACTCTCAATATAGCTGTTAAGTGTTATGTAGACCAAATGTTTGTCCCGGAACCAAGCCATAAACTGAGTTATTATGTGGCCAAGTCAATTACCCTCAGAAGTAGATCATCTCAAAAGAAAATCGCTTCGTTGCCGATGTCATTTTAGGCTCACTCGGTTAGCTTAGTCACAGTCACAGTGACATCTGGAAGATTGTATTTGATTGTTAAATTACGTCATCGTATCTTTATTTTTTTTTATCTTGGTGACTATATGGCTTTGAAAGACCGCGGCCGATACGGTCTTTGTGGTTGGCTTTTGTGTTATTTCTTAAAAAGCTGAATTGTTCATTTTGAAAGAGCTCTTTTAGGTGAAGTCGTTTACGGCTTGATGCGCATTATGTCAGAGAGCTTAAGTTGGTTATATCTTTACACGGAAAAGTTATATTTTTTAGCGGAAATGAAAAGATAAGTGTAAAGTCAGTAGGGCAGTACTGGCCCATTTGCAGGTGGTATAATGCATTTTGCTTTTACTTTCAAAACCAAAGCTTGCTAGGTTCATCGAAGGTGAACTAATGGCCAAAAATTCTCGTAAAATGTTTGTACCCTTGTGATATAACTCTTTAAAAGGTTATTAATTTAGATGTTCAGCATTATGTAAGAGATAAATATTTTACATGCTTTCATTCAGGGCGAAGTATCGATTACTCAACTGAGTTGCATTATTCCACTGGTTATGTTTAAAATAGTAGTATTTCGAATATAATTTCCGCTTTACAGGCGAGGTCGATAATCCTGCGGGATTCTTTTCAAACTGACATTATCTTTTAGATGTCCCATCATAACATCTTTTTTAAAGGAAATTTGGAACTATGTTTCCCAAGCGTATCTACATATGTCCGCATCGTACGTTTCAAAAACGCGTTACGTCCATTTTGCAGAATTATTAATGGTTAAATGCACTCTGAGTTTAATTTCAAGTTCAAGAGTACTTCCTATCCGTTTTGAAAGACCAAATGTTCTGTAACACGTCCTCAAAGTTTATACTTTAAGTATTAGACTGTAAGTGACCGACCGAACATTCGGTTTCGGTTTCCGCCGAATTCGGCTAAAAAATTGGTTTCGGCCACAGATTCGGTTTCGGTGATGTTGCAAGATGGTTGATGTATTTATTTTTTATGCTTAGTTAGACCGCAGCTAATGGAATGTGTGCATCTGTGAGGGTGAATTGTATCTTCACGGGCAAGCTCTTCTACTCTGCCGTTTCCGTGAATTTCCCTATGTCCAGAAACCCCGTTAAAGTGAACCTTAAAAAAGTCCACTATCTTCTTAAGGGATACGCGGCGTTCCTTGACAAGCTTAGATGTAGATTTTATGACAGCTTGGCTGTTGGTCGAAGTGAATATTTCTAGAAATGTTACTATACAACAGCGATTTCAAGGTCGTTAAAAAACATGGAAGGAGAGTTCGAAACTTCCACCTTTCGTTCGAGTTCTGACCCATCGGTTGTTATCGTGATGGAGCCGACCGGAAAATTTGTTTTTGAGAGTATATAGTCTACAACTGTTGGAAGGGAAGTCTACTCCAAAGATTGAGGACTGATCAAAATCAACTCTGGTGCATGGCGAGATTGCATTGAGTCTTACCAATACAAACTTTGTTGTTTGACTACCACGGTTAACTTCGCGTGAGTTCTTGGGCTTGGTGAGCCGTATTTTTTAATATGTTTATTTTCTCGTCAGGTGACTTCGGACGAGATAAATTTCTGTATGTGTAAAAATATACTAAATTTATATAATAACAATTAAGATATATAATCATTTTCAACTTGTCAACAACTTTCATTCTTTTTCTTATTCTTTTGCTCGCTCTGTGCTACACGCATTATAAGAGTATTAATATCCTCTTAAAGATCGAGCAAATAATTGAAAAAAAAATCTAAAAAAGGTTCGGATTCGGTTTCGGCCAAAACTTACACCGAGGCCGAATGTTCAGTTACGGTTTCGGTTTCGGCGGAAAATCATGTTTCGGTCGGACACTAAAGACTGCAATCTCAGATTCATTAACCGACCAAAAGTTGATAAAAATGTATCAAATGAAAATAATTACCGCAAATGAATACCAAATGAAAGGCCCGACCAAAAGCAACCTAAAAATATATACATTGCTGACTGACATTCAGTTCCACAGTTCTGTTCCGAAAAAAACAACTTAAATCGAAGAAGTCTTCCCAAAATCTGTAAGAAAATAATGATCGATAATTTTCGATTGAGCCAATGAAAGATGAATTAAGTTCCTCATGACTCAAAAATAATAATCAATTTTCCAATTGGGACTTGACAACTTTGAACTCAATTTGTGAACGCACCCTTTCACTAATCATCGAACTGTCAGTGTCAATTTATTCAGTAAACTCAAAATTTTTATCATGGTAAAGCACACGAACAAACAACGTCTGCAAATTATAAAAATAAGAAGTTTAGTGCAAAAATTTTAGTCTTTATATTCGTTGTGTGATGTTGCCGAGTCAGTGAGGCAACGGGTTGGTCGAAGTGTCGAAAATATCGTTGCCGTTCAGGCGCCCGTAACAAACGATCCAAATCAGTCAATTCCCCTGAATTCTCAAGAATTGGGCATCGCTCAGACCACATTATGGCGATTTTTGCGTACGAATCTTGACTTACACCTTAACAAGATCAAGCTGACTCAAGTTTTGGAGCCGATGGACCATTTGAAGCGACGTACATTCTCCGATTGGGCTCCGGAGAACATTCGCCAAGATGATGAATTTCATCGCAAAATTATCTTCAGTGACGAAGCTCATTTAACGGTTAGCATGCCGGCGGCGTTGTTGGGCCATATTTTTTCGTCGACGAAAACGAACTTCACGTTACTGTGAATGGCAAGCGCTATCGCGCCATGATTACCGATTATTTTTGATAGGCCTGTCGATTGGCCTCCACGTTCGTGCAATTTGACGCTTCTAGATTATTTTCTTTGGGACAACGTTAAGTCATTGGTTTTTGCCAAGAAGCAGACGACTTTGGAAGAGCTCTGAGCCATAATTGAATGCGAAATAGCGGCCGTTTCGGCTGAAATGTGTGGCCGTATCATCGAAAGTTGGGTGCAACGAATCGACCGTTGCAAACGTGCCCATATGAATGACGTCGGGTTCCATTCATTAGTGTTTTGATTGTACTTCAAGCCGATAATAAAGTTTTTGAAATATCTCAAATAGTTTGCGTTTTATTTAAAAAAAGTTGTCAAGTCCTTATTGAAAACTCGTTGAACTTTACAATCCGCCAAATGAATCCAAGTTAAAATAAATTGTTCCATGGAATAAAGAAGAAGTCTAGAATCATCAAAAGTTTGGTCTTCGATAATGGGTCAGGACAACACCGCATGACAATAGTCTAAAGTGATTAAAAAAGGATTCTCATGGCTTTAAACTTAAGTTGCACTTTGGAGACAGGAGATTTTTTTACGTTAAAAAACTAAAGGAAAGATTGAGATGTAAATATGAGCGGTTATATTGCTGTTCGTGTGGTCAAAGTAGGCTTTTTAAAGTGCAGCCTTTCATAATTTTTATATTATAATGAAATTATTTATTTAAAAAGAAGTACACGTACTCAACAGAAGTACAAGATTTATTCAGAGAGCAGTAGTGTAAGTGACGGTGTTCCATAGGGTTCAATACTGGGACCTATTTTGTTATGTATGTTTTAGAACGACTTGCCTTTAGTTTGCAAACATGTGTTGACTCATTTCTATGCTGATGATGTTGTACGTGTCTGACCAGCTTACAAAACTCGATTAGCTAACGTCAAAAACAAAAGACGATTTGCTTGCAATCTATACTTGATCAGTAACGCATGGGATCCTCTTAAATCACACAATTTGTCATAAAATTTATCTTGTTCTTTTGCCTGACATTTGGTTAACGTTCTTATAGATTTTTTAACCACTCTTGGACTTGTATTCAATCGTAATCTGTTTTGCTGCGAGAATCTAATTTGATCGATTTCAATTCTTTTTTTTTATTGTTTTCTTTCCTAATTATTGTGCAGTTACGTAGACAAAATATTCAATCCGTTGTACCAAGAATTCTCGCATTCTATTAAAAAAGCCATTCCCTCCTTCATTTCTGGATAATAGGGTTTGCCTGACTTGTACGAAATACAAAACCATAATCAATCTGTTTTTAGGGCCTTAAAATTGAAAAAAGTTGGGTTAAAGCTTGGGTTAAAATGCCTCAATGACACGAGCAGCTTGTGTGCTGAAAAACGTACCCTTAAAACGTACCCTATAAAAAATGGGAGCTTGAAACTCTGCCTCGCTGCTAAAAAAAGAAAGGATGAATCTATGTGAGCAAGAAATCTGTTATATCTGAGGACTTTTGCAACCTAGAACTCTAAGTAGATGTATTCTTTACCGAAATTCAAAGGCCACAATAACTGGTCTATTTTCAAATTGCACACACACGCTAGACCCCATGATTATTCAGTACAAAGTTGTACCAAAGGCAAGTTGTTATGTGCTAGCTCTTCAATGGATAAGGAAACAATCAACTTGAACGAGACTCCTCTGGGAAACTTAATAAATATAGCCCCTCTTAGCCCAAAGTGCATTGCACCAGATGATCAAAGGGTTAAGAAAATCACGGTTTTATGCTGCAATCTTTATCGTCAAAGAACACTTATTCGCCCATTGTTGTCATTCGATAATGGGAACGTTACATGCAGTTGGGAAGCCTAATTTGAATTTAACTCCTCTTTAAGTCAATCCTTTCTTCGACTTCCCACGGCAACATGAACTGCCAATTACAACTTTCAACCCGATTCTTAAGCATGTGATTAGGGTCGGGTGATGAACTTCAGTTCAAATTACTAACCCCTCTTGACCCAAAGCCTTGTTTGTTGCAGCATCCAAGACTTCATTGTCATTGCCCGCTTAATGCAAAATAAATTCCTAACCAAAGGTGAGGAATGAATGAAAAAAACTACAGAAAAAAAGAAAAACACCTCACTTTCCCCTTCGTTAACTGCCGCAAAGACAACGACGACATCACCGTCGCCGTCGCCAATCGTCGATTGCTTCGATGAAATCGAAAGTCGAGGAAAGAAAAGAAAATTCCTTAATCCGACTCTAGCTCCGACATCTGGTGTATCGTCGATGACAGTAATTGTTGCACGACAAACGACACAAGATACAAGATGCAAGACGCAACCTGCGCTTCAACTTTGACGCGTCCGTAGCGGTTGAATTGTCATCGTTAGTTGCCCGTCGTTCGCCTGGGCAAATGGGTTCAATTTGAAAGGCTAAACGGAAGGTCTTCCGATATCAAATAAAGCCACAACCACTCAACAGCATCCACATAGAACGAGTTACTTCGCTAATCCCCGTGAGCTGAGTGAAAGCTGGAAGTATTTAGCCTTTGCTACACCCCCTTCAGCGGCGTGGAACCGGTAGGTGTTGCATACGGAAAATTAAAACACCAATTACACCAGACGAAGACGATAACATCAGGGTTCATGAGATACGTCCAAGTCGGATTCACGTCCATAACAATTACCCGATGGAAGGAGTAAGACTGAATCTACCGGAAAATAGGGAAAATGCAAAAATGAAAAATGTAAGAAAAAATTTTTTTTATTTTTCCTTCTTTCATTTTCATTTTCATTTTCATTTCCATTTTTCATTAGAGTTTTCCTTTTGGCAAGAGCAGAGATGTTAGTGAACTTCCACCGGCAACCGTAAGCTGATATCAATACAAAGGTAAACTACCTTGGTTATATCTTGTATCTTTAGATAATCTCAGTTGCTCCATCCCATTCAGATACAGTCAAAGTGGCTCAGATACGTAGTGTGGCGGTGGTGGCGCAAAACATAAAGGGAAAAATCCAAGAAAATGTAATTTCACTTTCGAACGAATGTAACCAAGCCGTAAGCCGTAATTTTCAATGGATAACTATTCACGGTTGATGAAGTACATTATCTTCTGTGTGAAACAATGCGATTTGTTTGTGTATCCATTTATCGGTTCGAATAAAAATAAAACCAAATAAAGATATTTATGCAGATTGCGGTTCGCCTCTATTTTTTTTTTCCTTTTATTTATTTGTTTTGAAGTATTTGCGGTAAGCGTTCACTAATCGATGTTTACAAATTAAAGTTTTACAAGTTAGAGCAGTTACCAACACAAGTTGTGAATTAAAGAAAAAAAAAATATAAACAAATGGAGATGTTGGCTTTTTATGGCCAGTCGTTATTTGCCAATGGATGGCATTAATGATACTAATGGACGCCATTTGTCAGCGGCGTGTGGCTTTCCTAATGTCATAATTCGAAACTTTCAACTCAATGTAAACCTGGTTTGAAACAAGAAAAGTATTACATGAGAAAAGTATTTTTATACGGTTTGGAGGCGCATTTTTAGTAAAATGTGAACATTTGTGACGCCTTTGGAAGTCACAAGTCTCTCTGGTTCTGCAACTTGTGCAGATCAAAGCTTTCCATTTCTACGAAACAAAATGTTATTCTCCAGTAAAGCTGGGTCGGTCCAAATATGTTGAGTTTTCAGAGCAATGAAGTATCTTTGAAAGTGTCATTCCGATGCCGGTATTTACGCATCGCACTTAAGTATGGATTAAGATGTTTCTCGATAAGAAAAAAAGGTATGTCAGGTTCAACTTTTGAACTTCTGCCTTAGACTCTGACATTCCGACAGATCAACGCCCTTATCCTGATTTCCAAAACAATTGGTCATGTCTATCTTGACAAGGTTATGAAAAAATTAGACAACTTTGAGACAGCAACGCCTTTTTTGAAGCTATCCCTGATTAATGGAGTAAGATTTTGCTTGACTCTTGATAACAACTTTATGATTCAATTCAAAACCTTCTAAGGGAAGCGAATTGATCTCAAATACCAGTGAGGCTGCTAGGCTTCGTAATGTACTTTCTAAGGAAGCAAACGTTCCTGGCTTCAACTGAAAGTAGTCAAGAAGTTCTCAGAAACTCTGATAGAAATTCACTTTCCAGAAAGCAGGGCACCAGAACAGGGCGCATGTTTGGACCGCCCATAACCCACTGGAAAATATATAATTAATAACGGGTCCGCCAAATAACTTTTTTTTTCGAAAATGCTATAAAAAAAAACTGCTGAATATTTTCTCAAATTTCTTTATTTATTTGAAAGTACAATCCTTCTGGTTAATAATGGAAAATAATTTCATTCAAATGGCTGCCTCGGCTGGCCATGCAGTAGCCTACACGATCGGTCCAATTTTTAAGCACATTATCGATTGTGTGCAGCTTTATTTCACCAATGGCTTCACGAATATTGTCCTTTAAAGTGTCAATTGTCTCTGGCTTGTCGGTGTAACACTTATCTTTGAGGGCACCCCACAAATAATAGTCCAACGGTGTCAAATCACAGCTCCGAGGTGCCCAAATGACATCAGCTCTGCGGCTGGTAATGCGATCTTCAAAAACAGGGCGCAAAACATCGAGTGCAGCTTCGGCTGTGTGGCACGTAGCGCCGTCCTGTTGAAACCAAATGTTGCCAATATCCTCCTTTTCAATTTTTGTGAACAAAAATTCGTTCAACATGGCCCGATAACGATCGCCATTGACTGTCACGACCACTCCTTGCTCATTTTCGAAGAAAAATGGCCCAATTATGCCTCTGGACCAAAATCCGCACCAAACAGTGACTCGTTTTGGGTGCATCGGCTTTTCAATGTATGCGTGCGGGTTTTCTGTGCCCCGAATGCGACAATTTTGCTTGTTTACATACCCGCCAAGATCAAAATGAGCTTCATCTGAAAAGATGATTTATGAGATGTTAGTTAGCAGGAGCATCAGTTCCGTTTTAAGATACAGTTCCATTAAAAAGTTAGTCACTACAACGACTCCTCAGGTCGATGTCATATTCCTGATACGATGGTAGACCACATACTAAAGAAACTGCAACATATGGACATAGGCAACTTCCTGCGCAGATGATGTTCTGTAACTATTGCAGAGCAAATTTCCCAACACGTTAAGTGAAATACTTGACTCTGGCCTAACAACCCTTAGCAAATGGGGCATATAAAAGAGGGCACAACTTCATATAGCGAAAACAGAGCTGGTTTTGTTCACTAGGAAATATAAAATACTTACGTCCACGCTGTCGAAACTAGACGGAATCGAGCTGCTCTTTTCGGACCACGCAAAATATTTAGGAATAATTCTTGATAGAAAATTAAACTGAGACTTGAACACAAAGGAAAGAATTAAAAAGGCATGTAGTGTCCTTTTTATTTGTAAAAAAAATAGTAGAAAAAACTTGGGGACTCAAACTAGCAATGATGCACTGGCTCTAGTTAATGTTAGTCGGGCCCATACTAGTATATGAGACTTTTGTCTGGCGGAAAGCAACACTCAAGGCTGCAACATTGGGCAAATAAGCAGCAGTAAAGAATTTATCGCGGACAATTCAATTTTAAACCAAATTCTTACATGCAAATTTAAGAAAATTTACGAAATCCTTCCTGAATTAAACTTCGATACGCCGTACAAAATAGCGTATACTGGAAGAAATTAATGTCAAGCAATAGCAGAATTACAGCAAAACGAAATTGTTGTATACACCGATGGCTCTAAGACTATAGAGGGAATATGCTCTGAAATCTTCTCCATAAACCAAGAGCATAAAGTCTCCTAAAACTACCAGATGCTTGTAGCGTATTTCAGCAGAGTTTCTAGCAGTGCTTAAGGCTGCAGAACTACTAGAAATGAAATCGGTATCTGACCGGGAAATCGATATCTACATCGACAGTTAAGCTGTGCTTAAGGCTAGAATCGTGTGAAACAAATTCCATATTACTCTGAAACTGCCGCACAATGCTGTAGGCATTATGCACGAGGAACAATGTGAAACTACAGATGAAATTCTTAAGCTGAGCAGAAAACAGCTGAGACAAACGGTGGGTGTACTATCTGGACACTTACATGGTAACTCTTAGGGTAACATACAAGAGACAGGGTATTTCGGTCACGGACGAATGGAGATACTGCGGTAACTTGAGTGGCGAAGAGGTTTTGCTAGAACCCGTTGAAAACCTTATGGCAACCACTTTTTTTAAACCCTAGAGGAAGGAGGACGCTTCAACTACAAACAAATTTTGTAATTTTGTAGGAAAATAAATTGTCTGGAAAGTTTTTATACTGTTTCTTCGCATCAGGGATTGCGATAGAACCAGTATGATGCCTAGTGTCTCACGAAGTACTTCAAAACACTGCTTTGTCGCAATACTTACTTATTTTTTAATAAATATATGTTACTAACTTTTAAAAACCAGACAATTTAACCGTAAGTTAATTATTTTTCTTATTTAATTATATGCTCCACTTTATGTTACCAAAAATATTTCGTAAGTCATAAACATAAACGCATTTTCGGATAACTTACTACAAAACGAAAAACGGAACCACTATACGGTCACTTCATTGTCCGTCTATCTGTCTGCCACGAACCCTTTTGACAGGAGTTTGTTAAGTTAAATACGATAGATACATTGAAATAGATATATTGATATTACGTGAAATCAGAAGTTAATAAGAACAAGTCACATACTCTTAAAGCTCTCAAATGGGCTGAGTTCGTTTCTGTCACCCTGTATAAATCGAGTTAAGAATTGATAGGTTGTGAAGTAGTTTGAAATGTTTTTTGTAAATGTATTTTCGTTTCAATTTGCGTAATGGGTACAGTCTGAATAAAAAAGGTGAATTAGACATCGGTTTATTTTCATTCATTCAATTCGCAGTATTTTATTCGCTATTATGTGATCTTAAGTGCAATTTCTGTGTTTTAGAATATTGCGTCAGATTTCTGTTTGTGTTATGCCTTCCCGGCAAAGCCAGTCACATCACATTTTCCAAGACCTCCAGCGACCACTCACTAAGTCAGACTACTGATCTTGGTCGATCATTTCAGTGATAGATGGGGTAATTTGATATATATTATATATCAACACTTACAAATACCACCGGATACTGTCAAGGATATGCGCTGTGATTCTATTTCTTCGACATGAAGAAATATTGCGGCGGCTAGATGTCAATTTGTTTCCAACTGTTAGTGCCCGAACTTACATATAATCTTCAATGAATACAGAGGATAGCCCACCCATATTTAAATGAAAGAAATTAATGAGTTTATGTCTGTCGGGACAAATGTTTACTCCACAATCGACACATTGATGGAAATTCATACTTTACAGTCGACGCTACTTTGATTTGTCTAAACAATAGGGACCTAATCTCTTCACTCGGGGGACCGAAACACTCTAACCCGGATAACAAAAATTCAACGTTTTAAATAGCGAACTGACAACGATGATCCAGTCAGCAGCAGCAGCCAACAAGCTTACGAAATAAGGGAAGCTTAGTATAAGCATCTTGAGCAGCGTCTGGCTTGCGCAGTTGGTTAATATGTCTTTTAAACTAACTAGTTTATATTTTACAGCTCCCAGGTTCGAATCCTGAATAAAAAAAAATCAATTTTTCGAATCTGTCCCAGTCAGCATTTGCCGCTAGGATCAAATTAATGACTTTGTCACTGGAGTGGTCAATCAGCGGGAGCAGGTTTAATGTTTCGGCTGCTGAAATGTGAATTCGTGTTGATACAAATAATGCGTATAGATGATCTGACAGTGAGCTTACATATGTCAACTAATGTCGAATAAAATCCTGCGAATCAAACAAGCAGCTCAATTTACTTATTCAATCAAGTACTAGCTTCATAGATTTTCTTAGACACTTACTAGAGACTAAACGCAAATCATAAGCTCGAAAAGAGTATTTGTTTTTTTTTTCAAAACACGTGTTTCCATAAAACATGCTAATTATATGCCTCGAAAACTAAAAGACATTTTATAGCCAATTAATATGGACTAGTTTGTGCTTCTATGCAAAAGCTAGTTCCAATGAATATTATCACTCAGTAAACCATCTCATTCATTTATAATTAAATCGTTATGGTAAACTCAGCTAGGAGAACGCTCGTAGAACGCCTACCTATTGATCTAATTTGCACAAGGCGATTTATTTGGAAAGTTATTTTTTAAAAAAAAAATTGTGTGACAGTGAAGATCAGTGAAATTGTAAAACGTGTTGTCTGTGAAATCAAAAACAGTCGACAGATGATTGAATTGCCATTTAGTCTTTTCTATTTCTTTGTCATAATTTTGTAAACTTTGATTAAGTCGTTTCCAGATTATGTTTTATGAGTTTGAAGATTGGACATTTTCTGACAAAATCATTTTAAATGGTATTATATATAAAGAGGTGCTTTTTTTAAAGAAATTGCTCGGGAAAGTTTTATGAGAGCTCCAGATTAACTTACCGTCGATTTAGATTTCCAGATACTTACACTTACAAACCCAAAAACAAAAGAATTTGGTGAGCTCCTTATGTTAGTATTGAAAGTTCCTTGAGAATCTGGTCTGGTAATTGTTGGCTCAAGGAGGACGCATTAAAAAACATTGCTTTATTTTTGTTACTAAAGGCTTATTTGTGCATACGGAACTAATGTCTCTGTCTCTAAGTCATGACTTATATAAAGGCTGATAATTTTAGAAGAGAGCTGCTATAATTGGAGCACCCAGTGTCATTGGCAAACCTTGTGAGTTTAACTTTAATACCCAATTAAAAAAAAATTATTGCAAGGAGTTATTATTAAATATACGATCCGGGAAACTGGACACTGTTAAGGTCTCTTTCCTGTTTTGGCAGTGATGTTTTCATTTCCTCTTCTTAAATGAATAAAACGTTGTCTTTTTACTTCAAACACGTCAAAAATAGGTCCTAACAACGGGAGCCTTACGAATGAGAAGTGTGACTCCTCTATCGTGAATCTCAATACCGTAGTACATGAGTCAATGGAGTCGTCAGTACCAAAGATAAAGAGTGCAAATAGTGCGGTTTGCTTTTCAAACCGTGGCAAACGGACACTTGAACAATATATAAGCTTTTTGATAATACACACACAGTTTCAGGATGATTCAAATAGCGCGGAACTGATTAGATTGAAGTCCCTCCTGAGAAATGTTAAGTCTCTTATAAGTCAACAGTATACGAATTCGGTTAATGACTACTGGAGGCAATGCGCCGTAAAAGTATTGAATTCTGACTCAAGGAACATGTTTCCCCAAATAAAGCGGATTTTCAAGCCTCGTAGCATTTCCCAAATTTCAAAACTTAAAAAAGCGCTGTCTTCTGAGTGGCTCCTCTCTCAAACACTGCCCCATTATCGACAACCAATACGTATTAGATGGCGGAAAAGACAAAATCAATCTAATTAGTTTCCATTTTGAATCAGTACACAAAACTCAACTACAAAGCCAAAAATTTGTTGAGGTGGCTGAAGAGCTATTGCGGTTTGATAACCAAAACTGTGACGCGGCTACTCTTCTCAATTTTTTCTGAGGACCTTAAAGCAGGCGAACTTTCGACAGAACAGACAGATAATTACTTCACTATACTTGAAGAACTTTCTTAAATATTTAGAAAACTGAACAATAAAAAGTCATCTGGTTTGGATGGCATTCCAAACATAGTACTTAAACACATGCCGACCGAAATCATAAGGCAATATTGCGTAATCTTTAACAACTTACTCAACAATTGCTACATCCCAAGCTGTTGGAAAATATCGAAGGTATTTCCAATAGTCAAGAAAAAGAAAGATCCTTCAGATCTCTCAAGTTATAGACCAATAAGTCTCCTGCCTAATATTGGGAAGGTTTTCGAGGTAATTGGTTGCAAGTAAATCTTGATCGAGTGCGAAATAAAGGAATCAATTTGGATTTAAAAGGTACCACTCGACAGTGCACGACATAACAAAACTGGTTTCTGACATTAACTGGAACCTAAATGCCTGTACAGGTGCCTGTCTGGTGGACATCGAAAAAGCCTTCGACACCGCTTGGATAGACGGGTTTATAAATATATAAATTGATTAAATATGAATTACCCCCCGCAGAACGATAATTTCAATGATACGCGAGAAAAGATTTGTGGTAACAAATAGAAGGTATACGACGATCAGGGATTTCGAAATCACCGAAGGTCTGGAACAGGCCACAGTATATATATTCAAGGATATACAAGATTCAATAGAATTCGCTGATGATGTCATTCTATAAACACATGGCTCAAAAATTAGGGATATACAGAATGACCTACAACTAAAATTTAACAAACTCCAGGCTTTCTGTCGAGATTGGAAGCTCAAAATAAACAGCTCTTAATTTGAAACCATACTGTTCCGCACCCCAGTAGGACGGAGTAATTCAGATTTGAGGCGCAACTGGCGAAACTTAGTGATAAAAAATGGTGATAGTCTCCACATTGAATCAAAGACTATTGTGAAATATTTAGGCCTCCAGACATGGAAAAATATCGAGCCTTCGAACGAAAATGTCTTCGAGCCTGTATGAGAATGTACAGAAGCGCCCATTGCGAATTTCGGCATTACGTCAGCAACAAGAGACTATTGGATGCATCCGGTGTGTCCAGGACAATGTTATCCTGGGTCTTGTGAGGAATCATTTTGCGCGCTCGGCGGATGTTATTCATATCGGGTTTGTTTTACCCTAACGCGGGGTACTTTAAAAACGCATTGTCAAGTGGACACATTCCTCCAGAGGCATATTTGTGTCTGGATGCACACGGGTATACTATATATCGGACTCGTGTACTGTACCTATCATATATCATGCTGCTCGAAGGGCCCCGGACAAAAGAATCCTTTGCGTACCTGCGCACTCGGGAGATGTAGCCAATGTCTGGAGATACTTCATGAGCGTACCATGAATCCAGAAAAACCCGGAAAAAATACAGGTGGCCTACCCAACCCAGTCGAAGCTGACGCTTAGGTCAGGTTAGTATTAGTTTTTTTTTTATTATTGTAGGTATTCTTTGAATAAAAAATATTAAGTATATTAAGAGAAATTTTCCTCCACATTTTTGTTTCTCTGAAATTATATTATTATAAATTTTTATAAATACATTTATTGTTTATAGTGAAAATAAATGAGTTGAAACAAAAAAAAAACACGTCAGGGGTAGGTTGCAAACGCTCATTTTTGTATACTTGCTGTTGGCTCTCGTTATTTTCAGTGTTCGAGGCGTGCAAAGTTGAACCTTTATTTTGTTGCGTGGTGTAGGTTTTTATTATAAGACAATCGGACTCTTAGTTGAACTGCTATTAAAAAATTGTCAAAATCTAACTAAACCCTCTGTAGGTTCGCTCATCCAAAATGTTTGATTCGGTTGTGGATCTTTTTTTAAACAAATCCTCCAGGTCTAAGATAAGTAGAAAATATTTTTGCATAATTACCAATAACGATCTCGACTATTAATTGTTCCATTTATGAATGTGAGTTCGAAGGTTTTTATTTCATAATATGACGCCAGAAATATAATAGTTCGCAAAACATGACCAACCGTTCCGATTATTTAATTCATGAGCAAATAAGTTTGACCCAGTTTTATTTATCCCAATCGTAAAATTTACTTGAAATAACAAACAGCAAATTTTTCCAACTTTTTCACTTATTAAATGAAGCTTGAAGCAAATCACCTTGTCAATCACGTTCGCAGATCAATGGTATATTTTACATAATAATGTGTGATATTTTGATACAACAAGTGATAATTTAAGAAAAGTGTTAATTATAAAAAAAATTGGCACAGGTGACATATTTTTTTTCTTCTTTAAAATAATCTAAAATTTCAAGATAAATCGTAGGGAGCAGTGTTTTGTCATTTTTTATTGCGGATTTCATTCATAATGGGCTTAAGTTGAATTTTAAGGTTTGCTGACGTAATCGAAATGTCAAACACATTTTGTTATTTGATAGTTGGTACTTCAACTGTCAATCAGTAAAAAAATTTATTCGATCGGTTGTGTAGTTTTTTTTGGCGTCTGTTGAAAAATGGAAAATCAAAACGAAGATTTACGTCACATTTTTCTTTTTTATTTCCGAAAAGGAAAAAACGCATAGCAAGCTCACAAAAAGTTTTGTGCTGTTTATAAGTGACGAAGCTTGAAAAGAACGGCAGTGCCAAAATTGGTTTGCCAAATTTCGTTCTGGTGATTTTTCACTCAAAGATGAAAAACGCTCTGGTCTCATCTGGAAGTTGATGACGGCCAAATCAAAGCAATAATCAATTCGGATCGTCGATTTAAACAACTTTGCTATGTACGAAAACTCATGAACTGAAAGAAAATTATTTAACACAACGCATTAACATCTGCGATTTGTTAAAGAAACGTAATGAAAATGGTCCATTTTTAAAACGATTGACAACAGGTGATGAAAAATGGGTTGTTTACAACAATGTCATTCGGAAAAGATCGTGGAGCCAGCCACGTGAGCCAGCTCGAACAACATCAAAAGCTGATATTCATCACAAGAAAGTTTTGTTATCAGTTTGGTGCGATTACAAAGGAATTGTATACTTGGAACTTTTATCACCCAACCGAACGATCAATTCAGATGTCTACATTGAACAACTAACTAAATTGAACAATGCAGTTGAAGAAAAGCGGCCCGAATTGACAAATCGAAAAGGTGTTGTATTGACAATGCAAAGCCACACACATCTTTGGTAACTCGGCAAAAATTATTGAAGCTTGGTTGGATTGTTTTGCCACATCCACCATATAGTCCTGACCTTGCACCATCTGATTACTTTTTATTTCGGTCTTTGCAAAACTCCTTGAATGGTAAAAATTTCAATAATTAAGATGATCTCAAATCGTACCTAGTTCAGTTTTTTGCTGATAAAAACTAGAACGTGTGAGACGTAGCAGTGGAGGCATTCGCGACTGTAACATACTGGAAAACAACAATCGAGGAGTAACGGACAGGTACAATACAGAGGACGAGTACCACGGACAGCCTTCACAAATTTCTAACAAAGACGCCTATACGGCAAAAGACGATAAAGAGATACGACTGATGACGATACTGACAGAGAGCATCGCTTCCTTAGGGAAGGAGTTACAGACGATGCGTGACGATCTACGTGACTTGAAGAAGACAGTCAACATACAACAAGAACTAGAACGCCAAGCACAAACAGACGTACGACAGGCCCCGACACATACTACAAGACCAGAACAACGGGAAGTACGATACCCACTTAGGTTTTCAGACGAGTACGTACGACAACCACGGGGACTTGACCTATCGGACTTGGCCAACCAGTCGACGCCACAATTATACCGACCGACACCCAACCAGAGACCTGTAGTAGCCCGCGAACAACCTACCACACACTATGCTGGGAGAGTAGACGTTCACAAGTGGGGGATCAAATTCGATGGGTCACCCAAGTCCATGTCGGTAGAAAGTTTTCTGTTTAGGGTGGACCTGCTCCAAAAAGAAAACGGCCTAACCGACAGACAAATGATGGCAAATTTCCACCACTTGCTGCACGGCTCGGCCGAGAAATGGTACTGGGAGTTTAGGGAGGAGAATAGGTGTAGCGAGTTGATAACTCTATTCGACCTCAAGACCGAGCTGGCTGAACGATTCACAAATGACCAGCCCGACCCGGACATTCTGCGACGAATTATGAATCGAAGACAATTGCCCCATGAAACATTTGACGAATTTTACGAGGACATACGAACACTCATACTTCAAATGAGGATAAGACCCAGTGAGAGTGACCTAGTCACTATCATTAAACAAAATATCAAGGACAGAGTGTCTTCCTTGATATTTGGGGTCAAGACAAGAACGATTCAAGAACTGAGAGACATATGTAGACAGGCAGAAAGACATTTAGGTATAAGAGACGCTAGGGCTAGACGAAATATTAACGAAGTGGTAGGAGAACCGAACGAATTATACAGGACGAGAAACAGAACGAATGACTACGATTACGATGACGAATTAGACCTAGAGGTGGCCGAATTCCGGGCAAGGCCACAGATAAAAAGGCCACCATACCCGAAAAGAAACCAAGGGACGTCAACGCAAACTGACTTCCGACATTTACAAAGTACGGACGAACGACAACATACATGCCCTTCCACGTTCCACCACATGACGTGTTTCAACTGTGGAAAGGGCACTGTAGCAGCGACTAAAAGAGACGAGGAAAACTACAAAGTCGACGGGGAGACCGGGAACGAACCGTCGACATCAAAGTTCATCCCGGCTCCTCAGGATCCGAAAAAAAAAAAAAAAAAAAAAAAAAAAAAAAAATTTTTCACTCTCTGAAATGGAAAGAAAAAATTTAGGCGTCGAATTTGTTGTGAGCTAAGGAAGGCCACGGAGGCATCTTTGATGTAGGTCAGGAGGACGGCGGCACGCTTGTGGTTGCTCGGCTGAGCTCGTCGGACGGGGTAGTCCTTGCCCTCCTTTCCATACATCTCCTGCTCAACAGCAAAGAAAAGGTCGTGCCTGGGAAAGGGAGAGAGAGAGAAATAGAGAGAGAAAGAAAAGAAAGAGATAGAGTCGAAGCGGAAAAACGGTGTTCAGGGTATCCTGCTGAGTGTGAATCCAAATAAAAGAATCGGGGACCGACTTACCCTAACTACCCTAAAGCTATACCTATGCTAAACCAACAAAAAAAATTAAAACTATCTAAATCCTAAACTAGCTTAAAAATATCCTAGCTACTTAACCCAACTAACCTCACTACTCTAAATAAACCTAAAAAAAATAGAATAAACTTAAGCTGAGCCTTAACTAACTTAATCCTACCTAAGGTGTTCTAGCTAAGTTGTCCCCGTTTTAGTATCTCGAGCCCATCACCCAGGGTCGCACTGTCCCATGGATCAACCAGGAGATGATATGTCTGGATCGGCCTTTGCTATCTCCCTGGCCAGGGATTTCGGGAGATAGCCCCTAAAGGCGACATATCCCAAAAAGGTAATAGTCCGTTCTCGTAGCTCGGTCCTTGTCGTTGTCCTGTGGGAATATCCTTGTCTAGAGAATGGACGGCCTTCCCATTATTGCACACACACACACACCCACAAACAAAAAAACTCACTCGCACATCATCTTCTGCATCAGGTTCTCACTACAAGGAAAGGCTATGTGGATTGATGCTAGCAAAATTTTTCTTTTCTTTTTATATCTCTCCACAGCTATTTTTATTCATATAAAGATTTTATACAAAACTAGCAGGACTTCAATCAAACTTAGTCTAAGAAAATGAATTAAACTTAAAACTCTTATCTCTAGGTATATGAAAAACAATAAAAAAAAACAAAAGTGACTCACTCATTACATCCGGGTCCCTCGATGTCCTGCCGGCAGCACGATTCGGGAACA
The DNA here is from genome assembly GCA_963555765.1 of Orthonevra nobilis. NCBI lineage: Eukaryota > Metazoa > Arthropoda > Insecta > Diptera > Syrphidae > Orthonevra > Orthonevra nobilis. The sequence continues at coordinate 4,592,484 of OY743225.1, read as the reverse complement.
GTCACTGCACTTAACATTAATTTCAGACTAAAATTCACTTTCTTTTACAAGTTTACAATTAAAACTAATTCAAAAAAATTCAAAAATCCAGCACTAATAATTTAACTTAGTTGTTAATAGAAAAAAATTCAAAAAAACCAAAAAGAAAAGGAACTAAAATTCAAAAAAAAATGTTTCACCAAACAAAAAAAAAAAAACACCATCCCCGCAGTTTCCTGACCGCCCAAGAACTATTTTGTGCCCCTTTGGTTCTTTGTTCTTGCCTCCTTAGTTGGATCTTTTGTTGCGTTTGTGACTTCCTGTGTCGTGTCTTGTCTATGTGAAGTTCTTGATGTATTATGTCTCCTCCCTAACCCTGTAGCATAATTTTTTTTGACTTAAACGCCCGTTAAAATTTTAAATTCCCAACCTACCTCCGCTAAGTTTGCGGCACATCCAATTCTCTCCCGGTCCAGGGACTTGGCTTTGTCCACCGTTCCCTTTACTTTTGTGTCCCGGTTTCTTATTTCGATAAGACAAATCCTATTATTAATCTTTCCTTTTTGTTATTTTGTCTAAACGTACCTTGTTTTTATTTTCTTGATTCCTCTAAGTCCCCTTTACGTTGGCACTTTTCTTCTGCGATTTTTTTTTTTTTCGTTTTTCTTTGTTTGCTTCTGTTTCTTCCTTTATGTATTTTGCACGCCCGCTCTATTTTGTCCTCTGCGATCAAATGACCTACTTTTCATTGTTGGTCGTTGTCCCCGGGCTAAACTGTTTAGTCCACTTTTGGGGGCCCGTTCCATAGGGGAAAGTCTCGTCTACGTCATCAATTATCCGAGCATTGATAGGGGAAAGTAGTCATTTTCTTTCCCTTTCTCAAGCTCTTCGTCAAGTCTTGGTGCGATCACCATGAGTTGTTCAGCTTATGATACTTAGTGGCCTCCAGAACCAACTTTGTCTTGTCGTTCTGTCGTACTTTAATCTTCGTTTTATTAACTTTCCTTCCTATCTAAAAATTCTTATGATAATTCTACCTCTACTAACTTATCTCCTAATATCCCAGTCTTATACTTACTCTATATCACAGATTAATATCACCAAAATTATCACAAAAAACCTTACAAATGTTTCGTCGTGTTTCTCCACCACCGTGACCTCCTATCGGCAATTAGCGACCTAGGTTACGCTCTTCTCGTTTTTCCATTGGTGTGAGCGAGATCGCTATTTTGATTTTCGTTATTGTTTATCTGTCAAACAACCTTAACCCAAATTGCATATCTTCATACGTTTCCCGATTTTTTGTTTGATTATTTTCTTAATACTACTAATCTGGAAGGACTACGGATCTTTAAATTAACCTCTTGCTGCTGCCTCTGGCATCCTACTCGCCTAAGTTAAGTATTCCCATTTCGCCTGGAAAGAGGGATGATTCCGGTGGCAATAATGTAAATACGACCTGTCGTGTTTACATTTTTGCCCTAGAATCATTCCTCTATCCGATCAATTCTATCCTTTATTTTATGTTTTTTTTTTTTTTTTTTTTTCTATTCCTTTTAGTTTTCCCAGGTAGCACTTTCCCACGTAACACGTGGAATTATGATGCTGCCTGAAAGATGGCAAAAGTACATTACTCAAAATGGGCAATACATTACAGAATAAATTTATTTCGTTCCCCGAAAAAATTATCTTTTAATTTCTAAAAAAATCAGCAATTACATAGTTGCCAACCTGATATATATTTCACCTGACGTAATACTCTCGAAAACAAAACTGTAACATTGAAATTCATCAGGTACTAATTCTGAGTATAAGTTGCATCCGCAATAATTTGGGGGCTCACACGGCTTTAAGTCTGCTGCTATAGATGCAGCATTTATATTTATTAAAGTTATTAGCAATACCAATTTTATATATACATATACATTACTATTTATATTTTTGTTGAGGATACTGTTCACAACTTTCTGCAAACGTAACATTCTTCTTTAATGTTACCCTTACAGTTTTCGAATTTATTAGTGTAAAGCCTATTACAACTGATTTCTACCTGTTTTTGTCGACTTAGGTTGACATACTGTTTCTTCAACACGTCGCTATGGGGATTAGGCTTACATTTTTTTCTCAACATTTTTCTTCTCCCTAAAAAAGTAAACTTTCCCCAATCCATAGTCGAAGTCGTTTTAATTTTTAAGCTTTAAGACAAACCTCTGTGGAGTTATCAATATGAGTTTGCAATATTTTCAGAAAGATATCGTAAGCTAACGAATGATTAGTCTCACTATAAACTCCCACCTCCCAGCATTCAAACTTCAAATTATCACTAAGTTTTTCAGAGTCGATTGTGCGCTTTACAGGGACTGGTATGTGCTTACTGCTACTTGGAGTCAAGTCTTCTTTTAAATAATAACTACGAGAATCTCAATCTTTGTACTCCAGTCGAGCAAAATCATTTTCTGAAAATCAGGGGTACCCCCTGAATAGTAGAGTGAGGGTGTCATGCCCCTACACATTTTTGCGGTGTTGCAATAAGAATGGTATGGTGTAAGAGACATTATCTTTAAACTGGCGCAACGTTAAGGGGTTATTCTAGTCGTTGGGCATAAATTACATGTAATTTTTGCAGTGTCATAAAAAAAAGGCAACTTATATTTTAACCATCCGTTTTTTAAAAGATATTTATTAACATAACAAGAATAAAGAAAAAAAAGAAAAAAATAAAAAAAGTTGAATATTTCAAAAGTTAGCAGTGGGGGTCTCAAAAAATTGGCGCGTAACCATACCAACGATTTCAACCCTCGTAGCAATCTGAAATCAACAGATTATTTATCTAGAATAATGTTGCAATGTCTGGAACTATGGAAAAGTCTGAAAGATTTTTTTTCACAAGTTTTGTACCACTTTTCTTGACTGTTTCCAATAAAAAAAAAAAAAAGTAATAGAAATTCGGAGATGGTGATAGTTCCAGACATAGACAAGTCTATAAAGAAGACTCTTAAAATTTCAGGTAAATAGGTGGAGTAGAACCTAAGAAGTCGTGGGTATTGTTTTGAAAAAGACAGTTTCGAGAAAAATGCGTTTAAAGTTTCGCGTAGAGTTTTTCGCAGTCTTAGTCATGAAATGATATTGTAGACTTACATTTGTTCAATCTGTCATTCCTGCTTCATACATCGGAGCTTCCTCGACTTCGAAAAAACAATTTTCCGCGTTTCTCCCTTCACATCGAGCAGTTCTGGCCTCTTTTGATGCGTTGGATGCGCCTATCTCGGAGCGGTCAATCTGGGCGTTGTGTCGTTTCACAGCAAATGAATGAGCTTCCGGGTCAATTTTCATTCACATAAGCTCCATCATTTTTAAAATAGGAATGAAGCCTTTAAATATATTAAAAATATTTCCCAATATTTATATTTCACTCACTGCACATATGTACGTACGTCCACGTGGTTTGAAGGTTAGAATTCAACTGTAAGCAGCTGAACGTAATTGAACACTAAATCTAAAAGATACAAGACACCTTGGGTTCTTGTTTTACAATATATACAAAGGACGAAAGGTTTTACTTAGAAATATGGATTTAGGTAGATGAAGAATCCCTAGTGTCTTTTGTTCGATTAGTTCCGGGCGAACCATTTTGGATGCCGGGTCAGCAAAATACCGATATCTCCGAAAATAATTTTAATTTTGAAAAAATCCTCTTGAAGCTATATTCTTGAATAGTTAAACTTTGCAAATATAAAAAAAAAGATTTTTTTAAATTTCTAGTCTAGAATAACCCATTAATCTAAATCTATAGTGTCCCCTTCAAAATTATATCCATCCAATCCATTGCAACACACATTATGCCAGCGCTTGAACCAATCCTATAAACATTTTTTATATAAGGTTTTCGGTATGTCCAACCGTGCTTTCTGCGATTTTTCCATAACTTCTCCTCGGCTGCTGAAACGCGTTCCCCGTAATAATTTTTTTAACTCGATTGAATAGAAAGAAGTCACAGAGAGCCAAATCAGGTCTCTTTCGGTCCAAATAATCTCTCTGTCCTTCTGGAAAAAATTCTCGATGCACTACACCATTGTAATCCATGAAAACGGTGAGCATTGTCTTCCTTTTTGACTGAAAATGAAGTGATTTTTTTGGTCTCGCCACATTTGGCTCGTGCCACTGGTAAACGACCGTTTTCTTTAGACAATCGTTGCCGAAACACTGGTCCAACGTTTCCAACGTTTGTCTCCGTTTTTTACGTAAAATTTAATATCAGTTCGTTGTTGCAAATTTAAATCCATATCTAAAATTGGAAAAAATCGCCAACACACACAGAGGTAGATGTACTTTTTTTATTTATTTTATTTCATAAAAAAATGTTACAAAATAAAAACAATACATACTTTCACAATCGGTTTTGCATGAAATGATTTGGAACATTCTGTTGTCGGAAGAACAAGTGACGAATGCACTATCGGTACTAAATAACAAAGCATTTGTTGGTGGGGTTAAACATAATAAGTAATCTTTATTTATTAAATACATTTTTGTTATATTATTGTTTGCTAAGCCATTGTTGTGAATAAATTTTCTATTTCATGATTATTTAATGAAAAAGCCACATTTTTTAAAAATGTTGAAACTTTTCTTTCGCATCGTAAAAATATTTTAAGGACTTTAAAGCAGTATAAGTGTCTTATTGGAAGAATTTGAAAACACCTAAATAGATCAAAAGTTGAGGATCTGTGACAGATGATCCGAAATGCATGTTTTTCTTAAACTAGTAATGGTTTAATTTTTTTCAAAATGGTTACCCCCTCCTTCCAATTTATTCTATAATCCAAAGTAACTTCTAAGTACTTAAATTGAGGAACCATTTCTATTATAAAACAATCATTACTACATCTAGAGCTGCTATCAAAGGTAGATAACAAATGATGTTGGGAGGAATTATGTCCTAGGTAGAATCTCGTGCATCCAGGAGAGTGATAGTCTAACACCATGTCTTGCGGAATCATGCTCGTTGTGCTTAAAAGCATAAATTTGGTTTTATTTCTAATTAGTAGTTTATGAAACTTAAGCCACCTCCGTAATGTTTCAAGATCGGAGTTCAGATCAGCATATAGGTCGAGATAGTTATTGCTGGAGTAGGATAGCGCAGTATCATCATCGAAGTTTACATTTGAAAGGTTGACGAAATAACAAGTTCACAAAAACCAAGAATAAAATTGGACCCAAAACGGATCCTTGGGGGACACCTGAGTTGATAATCTTTGCTGAACTCAAGCTTTTCTCTTACTCTTGTAACTTGTAACTTTTGCAAATGTCAAGCTGTGATGCTAAGATTTAGAGGGAATATTGACAACAGATGTACAAACTTAACAAAAAAACAGAACTTTAATCGGAGTGATGTGAGCGCCACACGATGTTTATTCCGGTAAGTTTTTGATCAAGGTGGTATGTGCGTATTCTTTTTAATAATATTAGTAAAAATTATAACCCCGATGCTTTCGTTCAACCAAATCTGGTAGATGATCCGATGCATACACTCTACAGAAATATCGCCGCGATTTAAAAGAACTCCAGCTTGTAAAGTATCTGAATGAAAACACATGTAAGGCTTATCAAGATGGCATGGAACTTTGTTTTTCAATAGCTGGAAAATTGTTAAAAAGAAAATTTACGAACGATTACAACTAAGGTACGCATATGTATCATTATATCTGAACATGAGTCTTAGATTTTTTAGCTTATAAATTTGATCTCTTCTCTTTGGAATTCAATAAGGAAAATTTATTTACATAAGTACATGTTCTAAAACTCTGACAGCGCTGTCTTTTTAAGCACCTTTCATCGCATTCAACTCTAAAATATTGACAAATTACTAGAATCCGATTTACTGATATTAAACTCGATGTCATCGGGTGGCTGAAGTCATTCCAAAGACCAGAGGCAATTTAACCTGATTGAGTTCAACGCCCACTTATCATAAGTCTAACAAAAACAAAGCAGCCGCCCTAAAGTGTTAACATGATATATAATCTTCGCTGGCACTTTTCTGCTTCATAATCGATTAATAACTATTTTTTGGGTAAAAGTTGTTCCGCTCGGCAAACTAAATACCTTATTTGAATTCAAACAAGTTTGACTTTCTACTTAGATCAAGTTGTAAGTTCCGATCTAGCCTAAAAATTTTCTGATTATTTATTTTGAAAGACCTTAATCCGAAAATCTCAAACTAACATTAATCTATAACAAATTTTCCGATTTCATAGGCAAACATTTCTAGTTTGTTTTCCTTTGACATTTACACCTGCACCTTTGTGTTTTGATTTTTTTTTAACACTAATCTGGAACAATAGGCTTACAGCGCCCTCTCTAAATCCCAATCAACATAAATTTCCATATGAGTGTGCATATCTGCTGACTTATATAATGCCAAGGCTACAAAAAAGCCCAAAAAAAAGCAGAACCTATTCGGATAGAAAGGCTTACCTTTCGCTTCATGAAAAACTGAAAGAAATCAATTATAGGGAAAAAGACAAAAAACAAAATTTTGCTCTGTGAAATAAGTCGAGTGTGAGCAATTACAAAATAGCCCACGCTTCAAGTCTTACATGCTCACAATGCACTTCTAGTTTGATGCATAACACTTGCCATCATCATCATCATCATCATCGGCATTTGGTGCATCATCATGACCATTGAGTTGGGTATGCCTGGTAAGACAACCTTTAAAAGCGAACGTACGACCAGAGAGATGGAAGAGATGAACGATGAAATGCCATAGAAATCGAAAGCATTTCCATTTCTTTTTCCCGTTGCCACCACCATGGATCCCCCAGTGCCGGGCCATGCTATCATGCTATACGATGCCACAACAATAGCACACAGTTAAACGCGATGGCACTACTGGTGGAAAATTTGCTCCTCTTAGCTGTTTGTTAGTCTGGCACTTAAATCGCGCCAAGCTGGACGGAACTCCGATTCAAGCATTGACTTCCAGCTGTTAGTTGCAGTTAGTCCATGACTACGATCTCGTGTGCGATAGCAGCAACCTCGTATCTTTTACGCGACCGTCCAGATACATTGCAAAATATTTATCGGTTAGATAAACGAGACACCGGAGTCGAAGTCTTCGCAATCGGAATCGCCTTCAATTTCGTTTTCGACACCATAGATACGCATCACAGGGGGTTGCGCGATCAATGAACGCGTCTTTCGCGCAAAAAGGTTAATGAAACTTTTGCTATTTTTTTTTTTTTTTTTTTCTGTTGCTTCTTTTTCCGTTCCGATTGGACAAAGTTTTCATTTTCTATTACCGCTCGGACTTGTGTTAGGGAATGTTCGAAAAGTGAAGTTTTCCAAGCAAAATTAAAATTGTTTGAGTTTGTTTTCAGTTTTTATGGTGAACATTAGGTGACTTGGTTTCGCTCAAATGAATACTGAAATTGGAAATTGCTTGGGGAGATGAAAATTAAAAAAAAAAAAAAACAAAACCATTCAACTGTGAATAATCGCTTAAATTAGGATTCAAGTAATTTTAACAGTGCAGTATTTACGTAAAGTGTAATCAGTATGAAAAAGTAATTGAATCTTGAAAAAAAAAACCTTACTTCTAAGAAGATGCTGTTCCCTAAGTAGATTAAAAGTTTAAAGAGTAAAAGTGCTGTGCCATTGATTTCGTACCCAAAAAGCCTTTTATTGATATTCTTATTTCCTTTGTGTGTTAAATATTTTGCTGCAATAAAAAGGATTTAAAGCCTTACTGATAAGCCACTCTTTAAAGGTTTTGCTTTTAAGACTTGTAAGGTTTTTAATTTTTATATTGAGTGCTCGGTATTAAATTGGGTGAAAAAAAACTTTAAATTCTGAAAAGAATACCAAAAATGTACTCTTAAGCTTGAGTTTTTTTGTTCTGAATTACTAAGTGATAAAAAGTGTCCGAAATTTGAAGCCACTGAAACTTAAAAATCAATATCGGCTGATTGCTGAATAATTTTTATGATGGAAGAGAAATATTGCCATAAGGTTCTGTCAGCCTAACCATATTAAACTTTTAATGCCTGGACATATTAAATATTTATTTTTATTGCATGTTAACTTGAACTTGCCTCGTAAAAAAAGGAAACAGAAACGAGATTCTAGCTGTGTTTCAACAAATTATAAAACGATTCGAGAATTTTGAGCCTGCGAATTTTCTACGACGTGGAAAATCTGTATAGTGAAAATTTGAAGGCTACAGAACGCATTGAAAGTCGCAATCGATTCTTATTGAAAAGGACAATGGAAAATACAACAAAAAAGACATTTTTTTAGCATTTTGTAAGACAGGTCTTAACCAACAATGATAATGACAAATCGATTACAACTTTCAAATGAAAAAAAAAATATATCAAGGGCTGACTAGATGATAAGTCAGAGCTGAAAAAGAACATGCTGAACTAGAATTCAAATGCGATTTCTTGACAACCATTTTAGTCGTCACGGAAACCTTATACTGAACCATTTAGTTGAAGTTTCCATTGCTCAGAATTCAACGGTCGGCTGAGTGTCCTTTCCACTGTTTTTTGTCTCATTCGAAACGATATCTTTCTTTATAATTGGTTTCTTTTCCCTAAGAAATGAGTGTGGGCAAAAGTGGGTTAACATTTGATTTCTACGCAGCTGTTCAGTCTGCAGAGGTGATCTTTCCATGTGCTTAGGATCATCGACGTACGTTATTATGCATTTCAATCTTCAAAACTTTAGCATGTTCTCTCGCTACTCTCCATAGTGAATAAATTTGAAAATAGTCGCATACCAGTTTGAGTTAAGAGAAGAAAATTTACCACATTTTTATTCAATATTCGATTTAAATTACTGGCTTAAATTAAAAAACTTATCATTGATTATCAAAAGTTAACTATTAATACAACAATAATCACCCAATTTTTGCCATTTGTCAGAAAGTCGCATAATTTTCCTTGAAGGACTTCTTAGCAACATATTCCATCAAACTCCAATAACTTTTTGCTGCTGTTCAAACTTACGTGTGCAGTGCATTGTCATTATGGCACACCACTCCTTAACGATTAAAATATTTTTTTTTTCATGTATAACATTTTTCGATGAACACGTGCTTTCGATTTTATTTGCGGGGGTTTTAACATGATAGGCCCAATACTGCTTATGAACCAAATTGTCGTAAGCAATCCTTTTCTTACCCACAGTTGTGAGGTGCTTGAAGAAAATAAATTCAATGGACAAATTGGTGATGTTTTTCCCCTTAATCAAACGAACTTCCTTGAGTTCATGAGCATCCCAAATATAGAGTTTGCTTCCGTAGCCGTGAACAAAAAACCTGAGCATCTTTTTACTCGTCAAAAACTTGAGTATGGTCTCTGACTTTTTATCGCTTTCTATTTTTTACAACATAAAAGACTTATATGTCAACTATTGATGTTCATAATATTTCCGATTTTAAAGCTCTTTATTCGTGGTGTCTGCCATTATCGAAAAGAAACCTTATTTTCGAAACTAAGCTTTAAAAACTTTATGTTGTTCAATTTATCCCTTTTTCCCAAAGTCCTCATGACAATTTCTTTCTTTCCCATTTTGCAAAAGCGGCTACCTTTTGATGTGATTAAAGGATGTGTCTCAAGTTCAAATCCTATTGGAAGTCATAAACTTCTTGTAAGCCTGCGAATTTGCTCCACCCACCATTTGCAGTTGGTATTTATGGCAACTGAATGGTTGCTGTTTCAGTCGCCTGTCGTCACTGTCAGCTTGATATGACTAATTCCATGCATATTGTTTTGTATAGATAACCAAATAATAATATAATAACTCGCCTGCAAGCTTAAACAAAGTTCTAAAGCCTTGTGTGTATCACAGTAGAACTTGATTAAGCGCCATCTAAAAATTCGATTTAACGTTTAGTCTCTTTTGCGGTTCACTTTATATTTCAAATTTATTTGCTTTGACTCAGTTTTGAAGTTTAAAAGTAAAAATATTACAAACTGAAATCTGTGAGCCATTATAAGCTTGTAGTGCGAAAAGGCGTCATAATGTTATAGGACTACCGGTTGAAAATGTCGTTTTTTTTCAAAAATCAATGCTGTATTGAGGAAAAGTAGATATAAATTCAATATTCAAAGCATTGCCCATCGCTAGCCACACATTTTTCCCATGTTTCTGGGAATTCATGGATACCCGTTCTGAAAAATTCGACCGGTTTGGCCGCAATCCACGAATCGATCCATTTTTTGACATCATCGTAATGATGGAAGTGCTGGTCAACCAGGCCATGTTGCATCTATCGGAAGAGATAGTAATCGGATGCCGCAAGTCCTGGACTATACGGCGGATGGAGTAGAATATCCCATTTGAGCGTTTCAAGGTAAGTTTTGACGACATTTGCAACAAGTGGCCGAGCATTGTCATGTTGCAAAATAACTTTATCGTCTCTTGCGACAGTTTCCAGCCGTTTTTCCTTTAGTGTTCGGCTCAAACACATCAATTGTCGTCGGTAGACCTCGTCTGTGATTGTTTCATTGGGTTTTAGTAGCTCAGTATACACAACATCCTTCTGGTTCCACCAAATGCACAGCATAACCTTCAGGCCATGAATATTCTGAACGGCAGTCGATGTTGCCCGACGTTTTGGATTATCGTAATGTACCCATTTTTCATCACCAGTGACGATTCGATGCAAAAAAGACTTCTTTTTGTGGCGTTCAAGCAGCATTTCGGACATGCAAAATAGGCGTTCGACGTCTCGTGGCTTCAATTCATACGGCACCCAATGTCTTACCTTTCGGATCATTCCCACGATCGAAGATGGTTTGCTGAGCCACCCGAAGTGATTTTGCATTTGTGACGGATCTTGATCGAGCAATGCCTCCAATTCATGGTCTTCAAACTTTTTCACCTGGCCGGGGCGTTCTTTGTCTTCGGTGTCGAAATCACCATCTTTGAACCGCTTAAACCACCGCTGACCCATTCTAATGTCTATAGTATAGCCCGGGTAGGCTTCGGTAAGCAATTTATGCGCTTCGGTTGCTTTTTTCTTTAAATGAAAGGAGCTTATTAAAACTTCCCGAAAATGTTGTTTTGATGGCACGAATGTAGTAATTTTACGGCTTTACAAAAACTTGTGTGTTTTCACTAATTACCAATAACCTAGACTGAAATAATTAGACAATGACATGAAGTTTCTGATGTGACAGCTGTCATGGTCAAAATTCACCTCAGAGTAATAGATATAAAGTTGTCTGCAATAACGACATTTTCAACCGGTAGTTCTATTATGAAATGCTGGGATAAGTTTCGGCAGCCACAACAAATCAATGACCACACACTCCAGATTAAAATCTTGCGCAAATCAAAGATTTTGCAAAGATCGCCGCATAATGGCCTTCTTGACACCACTCCCATAATTTTCAGTTTGGAATCTAGTCCTTCTGTTGTACAAAATTTATTTGATTATATTATGTTTAATTTTACATAAATTTAGTTTTTGTACAGTGTTCTTCATAAATTGGCACATTGTCATGGGTCTTTTAAGTCCACGTTAATCTCATTGTCTTAGTCGGTTAAGTAAATAGAAAACTGGCCAGTGATGAGATAGCACATGACATTCAAAAAAAAAAATACATACGAACTACCTCTGGGCTAACTTAATTGAGATATTATTTTAAACAAAACTACGAAATATTTCGCGTGTCCTACATTCTAGTTTCGCATGTTTACACGAGACACATTCAAACTCACTGACGTGAAATTAAATCACTTCTTCTTCATTCGAGATGAAAAAATTATAATTGTCAAGCGCTTTCATTTTTGAAACTCCGTCCAGAAGTCCTGTGATAAAATGTTCTGTACTTTCATATCTGTCATTATTTAGTCACCTTCGATTTTCCACTTTTTACTCGATTTCTTCTTGTGTGTATTAATTACACAAACTCAAACATTACAACTCAATTACAATTCAAAAGATGCAATTCGATGGTAAACAACAAAACGAACAACATCTTCAGATTAATTCGTTTTACGCAACATTTCAAGAGGGCTTTTTCCGACATCTTTTCATTCAAAGCTACTTCCACTTGCACATCGTACTGTGGTAACTCAATTCAATATCTAGATGAAGAAACAAGATTTGTGCGACGAATGTGTTTTTTTTATCTTTATTGATCTTCTCTTTTGGATCTCGGCAACGGCCCGTATTGACACATACAAGCCATTACCGGATCTTTAGTAAGCTTATTACTCGTACTAAAGGTTTAAAGTACAACATTCGAACGTAATTTGAGGGCAAACAGATTGAAACGGATTATTTTACCTTATCTCAGAATATGGTGATGTAAATTGAAAATATAATCGATGGAGAGTTTCTGCAATAAAGGCGACTTCTGACCTCTCAAGAATTAATAAATGTATGATCAATGATAATCAGATGAGCCTTAGTGAACATTTTGTGGAATAAAATAATCTCATTTGAGGCTTCAAGTTTCGTATTGTCTTTGTCTTAAACATAAAAGTGAAATTAATTAAAGTACACAAATACACTTCGACCTCTGGACGATATCTTGGAAAAAACTTTTCTATTTTTTACTTAAAACGCTTTTCGTACCGATGGCGATCAGGCAAGTGATAAACCTTACGCTAAATGTTTTTAACTTGCTGTGAAGAATTGTTTCCATCGTTTAAACAACTTACTAACCATTCTTTGAGTTTAATTAGGTTCAAATAATAGGGATATATTTGCTTTCATATCAGCTGACTCTTGATGAAATCGACGCTTTATTCGGCAATGCAGATACAGCTAATAAATTTGAAATTCTATTTGCCTCCATCCGGTGATCAAATATCCATTTCTGCTTCTTACGCAACTAAAACAAAATTCTTTAAGCTGTTTCAATGAATCTAGATGTTTCAAATCAGTAAAATCGTTACGAACCTTGTCAGATAATTTGATCATATCTTTTTCTTTTAACTCTGATCATCTCACTCGATGATCCTCACCTTCTTTCAACATAAGAAGGCTCCCACCCCCCTCTTTTTTTTTAAATTTCTCACATGGGTTTGATGGAATACCGACGGAATTCAAAGAAACCCTGAAATTAAACTGTCGTGAATGTTACTTTGAAAAACTCTAGAATCCCATAACATTGCTCATTTTTAGCTCATTGCCCAAATGCATTGTTCGATAATATTTTGCCGGATACTTCTACGATAAATCTATAGCCCAATCGTTTTTGTGTAAGAGAATAATAAACCCTCTTCCATCACCTCCGTGATATGATGAAATACTTCGCAGTCTTCGTAATAAAAGGAACAAGCTCTGGTCCCGATCTAGAATTGACCATATACCAATACGCCGGTCGCTTCTCCGATTTCTGAAAACCTTATTACTATTATATCACGATCGAGAGCAATTCAGTCCGTAAATTCTCGGACATCTTTCTCACATGATCAAAAAGTAAGTGCTAATCTCTTCGTTGTTTTTTTTCAAAAAATCGTTTACTTAATATCTACTTCGTTCCAACTTAATTGCTAAAAAGACGACTCTTCACCATGTCCGTTAAGAGCTCCCAAACATGTAACTCGACGTTGCACTAACCTCTCCCAACCTTACTTAACATATCTTTTACCCAATCTGTTTTCCCTAAAGTAAAAAGGACTCATTTATTATTCCTTTCCACAAAAGGACTTTTAGGATAATTTATTAAGCTACCGCCGAGACGCCAAGCTGTTATTTTTAAGCTTTTTAGACTAGACTTTAGACTTTTAACTACAGGCGATAAAATCGTTTATTTGTTCGTTCCTCTGGATCATCGCAGGAAGTGATTTGGTACCACTCATCTTCTAAACCTTATCCATGAAAACTCTGAATTATTCATTTACGACGATGGTATGATAATCTCTAAACAATAACCTCCCTAACTGAGCATAATCCTCTGCAAAAGGACTTAAATCTTTTCTCTGGTGTTACAAAAATCCTGTTACAGCTCAATGTTAGCAAATGTAAAACGGAAACGTATTTTCAAAAGCATTTGTCATCAACATCCTTAAGCATATTTCCTTAAAGGTTGCAGTATAGAGCCCAACTTCCGATAGCTCCCGTAGCTTCATTGATTTCCATTTCACTAAGCACTGTGTCTCAGAAACGTCCATAAGATTCAAGTTCTGTTTTATAAAATTTGAGTTTAAGCTTCAATTTTATATATTATACCCCGGTACAAGGTTGGTTGGTATGATGAAACCATATCTCACAAAATCCTGAATCTTTGGCATTCCAAAAAATGGTAGTTAGGCCTAGGCAACGCTCTACATTGCTTTAGTATCTTCTTCTTTATTGCCTTGGAAGTAAACTGAGGCAGTAGTGCCGCATCTTAAAATACTGCGGCCCATTTTGCCGCCAGCTAAACACTTCAAGAACTGGCTTTGCCGCCACCTGTATTCGAGCTCATCAACTTTTCCATGGGACGGATCTATTTCCGCACTCGTACAGTAGCAAGAGTACTCAAAGATCTTGACATTCATAAATCCGCTGGTCCAGATGGTATTCCCCCCATTCTTCTGAAGAGGTGTTCTTTCACGTTGGCAAAACCATTGCGTAAGCTTTTTCATCTGTCCTACTCCTCTGGTCTCTTCCCGAGTAGATGGAAAACTGCATTTGGCCAACCCTTCCCTAAAAAAGGCGAATCTTCTTCTCCCTCCAACTATCGACCCATTGCACTAACGTCCCTGCTTTCCAAGGTCATGGAAACGCTGATAAACCGTCAGCTAATGAAATATCTCGAAACACGAAAACTCCTCAATGACCGGCAGTACGGTTTTCGTAGCAAATGATCCACTGGTGATTTGATGCTTTAACTCACCGAAAAGTGGAACAACACTTTCTGGTGAAAACAAGATTATTGCGCTTGATATTTCTAAAGCATTTGACAGAGTTTGGCTCGAGGCTCTTTTGTCGAAAATGCGTGCATTTGGTATCGACGAATCTATTATTCAATGGATTACAAACTTTCTTTCGGGCCGTTCAATTTAAGTTGTATTGGACGGTGCCAAGTCTAATTTCCACCATATAAATGCTGGTGTTCCCCAGGGCTCCGTATTCTCATCGACTCTCTTTTAGTACCCTCAGTTTTTAATATTCGTTTTCAAATTCACGTCCCTCATCTTCGGCTGTAGAAATGGAATGGCAGCGTATGATTAACTCATGGGGCTCTACGAATAGAGTGGAATTTTATGCCTCCAAAACTCAATGATGTCTTCTGTCACTAAAGCGAAACGAAAACCCTTGACCATTATCCATAAATGGCGTTTGCATTGCTGAAGCTGAAAAACTTTCAGAACTTGGTATGTGTATCAATAACAACCTCGGTTGGAATGATCACATAACCGTAATCGCCAAAAATGCTGCGAAATGTTTAGGTTTCCTGAAGCGGTGCAAGAAATACTCTACCCCATCTGATCTGGCTGCCATATACTATATAAAGCGTACATTCACCCCAAACTGGAATACAACTCCCATTTATGAGCAGGCGCTCCAAAGACCATCTTGAGCCTGCTTGATAGAATTCAAAATCGAGCGATAAAACTCATAGGGGATAAAAATATAACAAAGTCAATTGACTCTCTTCACCAACGCCGTAACGTCTCCTGTCTAACCTAGTTGTATCGCTTCTACCATAAGCAGTGCTCTAGCGAATTAGCCAGCTGCATTCCACCCTCTTATAACTTTCAGCGTAACACCCATCAGGTCACCCTCAAGCCCAACTTCGGTCGTACAGTCAAGTATAGAGACTCGTTTATTAGCCGCACAACACGAATGTCGGTATTTCCCACTCATAACAATCTGCAGAAATTAAAAAAGAATGTTCATCCCTTCCACTCGCGTCATGTACTAACATTTTAAGGGTAGTCATAACCCCTTGTATGCGTGTGTTCGTTTAAAAAAAAAATAAATCCACGCCGAAGAGTGACACATTCAGGATACATTGTGCTCTTTATGAATTTTTGTGGGCTTACGTAAACCCAAACTGGACGATTTTGCTTGTCTTAACTGACATTTTTTGAGCGAATTTGACATCAACTTAAAACTGATATTCTTCGCCCAGCACAAAGGCAACCAGAAAATCAATCAGCAAACCATTCCGACCAACTCAAGCTGTAGAAACACCTTTTTAGTATTCCGTAGGTTAACGACGGAACCCTGTTACTAAGCCTACGCTGTTGAGGCTGTATCTTCGGAGCCATTTGGAATGTGAACTTTTCTAGGCGCTTTAACAAGAAATAATTAAAATAATATAAACTTAATAATACCGCCAAAAAGTAGGCTATGGGAAATAAAAAATTTAACACCAAGAAGAAGGCAATGTACGGTGGTACGGAACCCTTCGTGTGCGTATTCGACTCACTCTTGGCAACTTTTTCATATTTCCAAACGTTGTTTAAACCTCAATTCAAGATCTATTCCAAGATCTAGGATGACGAACATTCAGCACTAAGGATCCCTTAAATAAAAATTAAACATAATATTAAAAATTTAACCAACCTAAAAACCATATCGTAACTCATTTGCATTCAATGTTAAAAAGAAAAGTCAAAACTTGATTACCTTCTTCAAATGAAAAGTCGTACAGGAATGGAATAAACTTTCGGTTAAGCAATCACCCACTGTGCCGCACTAAATGCCCAAACAAAAGTGACAATTTAATTATTAAAAAAAAAGTGCATTTTAAATTTAATCTCTACTCCCAAGATATTCATTCACTCTAACAATGGCTTTTACCCCAATTTTCTCATAGAACAATGCAAGGCAATAAAATACAAACTCTTATAAAATAGATACAGCTAAAAGGTAGAACAATTCACTTTCCACCCAACGGATAAGTAAGACGAAAGAAAGTAAAATGACACTGTGCGGCGTAATTAAAATGGAATGACAAAAAATGAAAACCTAAACACTAAACTAGCAGATAAAGTGTCCGCAATTACTCAAAAAAAAAAAAATAATAATAATAATACTAAAAAAAAGGCTAAGGAATACTAAGGTACGCAGGTATTCGAGCAAAGAGAGGACAAGAACGCAACGCAAACAGTGAATAAATGAATTAAAATAAAGACAATGCTCATTATACCCGACGGCTATGTACGAAAATGATTTACTCGTACTTTCTGCCACTAACAATATTTGCATGCATACACACAAGCGCAGGGGTGCAGTCCTTTCTACACTCGTCCATGTCGGAGAAACGAAAGTTTTCCAATCCGGATAAATATTCATCCCCCGGTAAGTTTCATTTGAATCCTTTTTTTTTCATACACATAAGTATACTTTTTTTATTTTATTTTATATCCGTTTTCCATACTTTATCGAATTGGAGTCCTTTGAGTGGAATGAAATTTCACTTTGTTTATGGAAAACTGCGTTTTATGTGTTTATTTAATAAATAGGGCTTTGGGGGGGAAGCCTTTGTCGTACTGCTGACAATCATCAGCTGTGTTTATTTGTTGTTGAATGACTAGCGGTCAATTGATTAATTTAAATTAATATAACAGGGAATCGTTACTAAAGAATTCAGCAAAATAACGGGTTTTTCAACAGGGACGCTACAAAAGTAGAGCGACAGGGACAGCAAACGACGCCATATTTCGTGCGGCTCTTTTGACATTCTTCTTCAGTAAAGTTTGCCATTTCATGATGGAAAGATATACGAGCCAACAACGAGTCGAAATTCGGAGTCAGTGACCTCAACGTTAAGAGCGCTACGTCCAATTTATGGTCGTCATAATCGTCCTAGCAGATCAACAATTGAGCGTCTAGTGGAAAAATTTGAATCCACGGGCACAGTACAAAATGTTCCAGTGCCCGTGAGACAAAGAAGTGCCCGTAGTGTCGAGAATATTGCTGCCGCTGAGGCTTCAGTTGCAGAAAGCCCAAAGCTCTCACACGTCGATCTCAAGCGTTGAGCATCTCTGTGACGTCGTTGTGGCGAATTTTGCGAAAAGATCTTGGCCTACACCCTTACAAGATTAAATTGACGCAAGAACTGAAGCCGCTTTACCACCAGAAGCGTCGTATGTTCGTGAATTGGGCTGAGCAACAACTTGAAAATGATTCAGATTTTCACCGAAAAATCGTCTTCAGCGATGAAGCTCATTTCTGGCTGAATGGCTCCGTCAATAAACAAAATATGCGGTATTGGTCAGGCAGCAATCCACACGTACTCCATGAGTCATCATTGCATCCCGAAAAAATTACGGTTTGTTGTGGTTTATGGACTGGCGGCGTCATTGGGCCGTACTTCTTCCGTGATGATCAAATCCAGCACGTTACTGTGAATGGGGACCGCTACCGTTCCCGAATATTTTTGGCCCCAATTGGATGATATGGACATGGAGGACATTTGGTTCTAACAGGACGGCGCCACAACCCACACCGCGAATGTCACAATCAAATTATTTGAAACCAAGTTTGGAGAACGTGTTATCTCACGAAATGGTCCAGTCGCTTGACCGCCTCGGTCGTGCGATTTGACGCCGTTAGACTACTTCCTGTAAGGCTACGTCAAGTCTATGGTCCATGCCAACAAGCCAGCGACGATTGGTGAACTTCGTACGAATATCGAACGTGAAATTGCAGCAGTATCGGCCGATTTATGCTTGAAAACCGTCGAAAATTGGGTTCAGCGTCTGGGTTTCTGCAAGCGTGCTCGTGGTGGCCATGCAAAAGAAATCGAGTTCCATACATAATGGCATCGAACGTTCTTTCACAGGAATAAATAATTTCATTGATATCCAAAACCGTTTTTGTTATATTTAAAAAAAACTTTTGTAGCGCTCTTGTTGAAAAACCCGATACTTGGTAAATAAATTTTATAGGAGATTTTGCATTTTCCTTTAAGGGGGTATTTTAATCTAGAAATTTAAAACAATCGATTTATTATATATATTTTCGAAGTTTAACTATTCAAGAATACAAGAGGATCCTGCAAAATTCAAATTATTTTCGGAGATATCGTTATTTTGCTGACCCCCGCTTCCAAACTGGTTCGGCCGAAACTAATCGAACAAAAGACTTTAGGGATTCTCCGTCTACCTGAATCTATATTTCTCAGTAAAATCGTTGGTCCTTTGTATATATTGAACCCTAGGTGACTTGTATCTTTTATATTTAGTCTTCATTCACGTCCAGCTTCTAAGAGTTGAATTCTAACCCACAAACCACGTGGACGTACATATGTGCTGTGAGTGAAATAAAAATATTGTGAAATATTTTTTTTAATAAAATGGATAAAAGATCCGATTTCACGACACAGGATTTCACCAGTTTTACGATTGTAAGTAGCAGACAACGCCCGGATTGACCGCTCCGAGATACGAGCACGAGGCCAGAACTGCTCAATATGAGAGAAACGCGGAAAATAGTTTTTTTCGAAGTCGAGGAAGGTCCGATGTATGAAGCAGAAATGGCAGATTGAATGAATGAAGGTCTACAATATTATTTCATGACTTAGACGGCGAAAAACTTTAAACGCGTTTTTCTCGAAACTGTCTTTTTCAAAACAATACCAACGATTTTTCATGTTCTACTCGACCGATTTACCTGAAATTTGTAGAGACTTCTTTATAGACTTGTTAATATGTGGAACTATCCCCATCAACAAATTTCTATTACTTTTTTAAAAAATTCGAAACAGTCAAGAAAAAGTGGTACAAAAATTGTTGTTGGCAGTCGCCATTTCGTGAAAAAAAATCTTTCCAACTTTTCCATAGTTCCAGACATAGCGACATTATTCTAGATAAATAATCTTTTGATTTCAGATTGCTAGGAGGTTTGAAATCGTGAGTATGGTTATGCGCCAATTTTTTGGGACCCCCACTTCATCAACTGCTAATTTATTTTTTTTTTATTTTTTTCTGTATTCTTGTTATGTTAATAAATAACTAATAATAAAATGTATACTAAAAATATTAATTGCCTTGTTTTATGACCCTTCAAAAATTACATGAATTTCATGCCTCTCGACTAGAATATCCCCTTAACGTTGCGCCGGTTTCAAGATTATATCTCTTACGCCATACCATTCTTATTTCAAGACCGAACTAATGTGTAGGGGCATCACACCTACACTCTTTCATTCATGGGATAACCCTGATTTTTTTCAGAAAAGGACTTTGGTCGTTTTTGTGTCAGGGTACTCTACTGGACTACAAAGCCTGAGATACTCGTAGTCATTATTAAAATTTTCTGGGCATTGGAGACTTGACTCCAAGTAGCAGTAAACACATACTATTCCCTATAAAGCGCACAATCGTCTCTGAAAAAGTTAGTGATAATTTGAAGTTTGAACGCTGGGAGGTGGGAGTTTATAGTGCGACTAATCCTTCGTTAGCTTACGAAATCTTTCTTGCAAACTCATATTTATAACTCCACAGAGGTTTGTCTTAAAGCTTCCAAATTAAAACGACTTCGACCATGGATTGGGGAAAGCTTACTTTTAACGGTAGCAAGGAAAAACATGTTGAGGAAAAAATGTAAGCGTAATCCCCATAGCGTCGTATTAAGGAAACAGTATGTTAACTTAAATCAACATGCCAAAAAAAAGGAAGAAATTAGTCGTAACAGGTTTAACACTAATAAATTTGAAATCTGCAAGAGTAACATTAAGGAAGAACGGAAAGTTGTGAACAGTATCCTCAACAAAAATGTAAATAGTAATGATATTCTTGAGATCGAATGTGAAAACGGTAACATTACAGATAAAATGGGTATTGCTAATAACTTTAATAAATACTTCGCATCTATAGCGGATGCAACTTTTACTCAGAAAGAGTTCCTGATAGCTGTCCGTCCGTCCGTTTGTCACAGTGCTGTATTTTGACAGAAGGTACACCTTCTATCGCTATTACCGCTTTAACAAAAAAAACTGAGAATTCAACCTAACAACTAACAGTCGATTTTTGTTAGGTGCTCGAATTCAAATAAGAAAAAAAAAATTTCAAAGGGTTGAAAAATAGAGGAAAATTTAAACATTGAATGATCTTATGTGCGTTGCTCACGCATTTAAGGCACACCGGGCCATTCAATGTTTAGATAAATTTTTTGTTATTTTGCAAACCGATGTCGAGCTTCTACTTTGTCTCGCTTACTTCTACATATTAATGGGCGATTCTAAGAGAAATCTTAAATTAAAGAAATGTGGTGTTGCACACTTTTAGGAGACGCGGAACCCTGCGTGTGAGAGCCAACTCTCACTTGGCTACATTTGTTCTGTTTAATATGTAAATATCTTATAGCTCAACAGAGATGTTTGTGTTGTTACCCTTAGAATAAGAAGTCGATGGTTAGTCCCGTACGTACCAAAATCCTTAAATATTCGATAGACAAATCGAATGTACTGACAGCCAACTCCCTGAGGAAAAGCGTGGAAATTTTGACATCTGTACGAATATCTATGAACAAAAATAAATGACACGTGTCCATGACACTGTCTTTCTCACACAATTGCTTCGATCGATTACCGGATTCCAAACAATCTTTTAAGCCAAATAAATTAGATTCGTTGGGGGATCCAATGGACCCTTCAATTTTATTCATAAGTAAAGGGTTATCACTAATTTTGAACTTAAGAAACGTAAGGCAATATAAATGTTGTCGGTATAGATATACGAATAAATATCAGTAGCCCATGAAAGAAAGAACTGGCTTCGGTAGCCTCTCAACTTTGCAACTACTGCATGAAGCTCAAAAAATCGATGACGAATGGACTCAATCTTCTTTTTGCCTGCAGTTCTGCAAGTTGCTGTTAGGATTCCTACAACATTCCACACGGAGGCCAACTGAAAAATTAGTTGTATGTAAAACAATTTTGACAACACTTGATACGACTTTTTGTCTGTCAATAAATAGTCACAGCAGAATGGCTGAGGTGAGTGCTGATTAGTGCTTGACCTCAATGGATTGGAATGGATGGCAATCCTTGTAATGCATTCAAATATTGAACTATCGTCGTTTAGTGGCTCGTAATTCAGATGTATTTTAGTGGAGTTTGATCATCGAATTATTTGCATTTGTTCAATTCGCAGAATTATATTCGCTATAAATTGATATGCTATCTCAATGTCATGGGGTCCAGCGTTTTTATTTTGTACGCGAAGCGAATTCCTAAAGTAGACTGTACAAAGGAAACTGGGTTTGAGGGTAAGTTGCCAAGTATTCCTAGCTAGGCGAGCCTTACGATGAAATTGATAAAAGGATCTGGCTGAAGCACTTTTTTAGAAAAAAAAAAATACAACAATAAAACATGGGAAAGGGAGCGAGTTGATTGTTTTTGTAATATTTAAAACTTCCCATTCGGAATTTAAAATTTGTACATATTTCCACGTTGCAAGATCGTGAAACGGATAACATCCTTTTTAGAAAGTTGTCTGCGAGCGTGTGGACTTAGTATTGTGCGAATTTTTTTTCTCACGGTACTCGAGCGCAAATGAAGCTATCGAACACAAATTAGTTTAGTTCGAAGCGTATGTGCAAAATGAACACATGAAAATGTTTTGGTTAAAAAAAACAAACTGTCAAAAAAGGGACAATTTCACTTGTTTAATTAAAATCTTGTTTTCTTCTGAAAAAGTTCAAATCCATTTAACTTATAGTTTTAAACTTCCTTATAAGAAACAAACATATGTATTAATGTACACACTGCAATTTATAAGTTTCTGGACAGATTCATATAATTTTTTTTTTCAATTTTAATACCAAAATTATACAAAAATTTATTGCAACAGTTTTATTGACTAAATTTTGTTTATTGAGCCAATTGACTTTATTATGTTAGCCTAGTTACAAAAAAGACTTTGGCTTTAAAATATGATTCATCCTCATTTTAGTCGAAAATCCACTTGATATTTCCACCGATTTTGCCGACGCTCAATCGATCGACATTAGTTTTCTAATGTTACTAGTATCAAAACTACTTCCAAGATTTCTCTAAATTTTTTCTCCCGATGTTGAACACTGTCTAACGAACCTGTGTGTCAAGTTCCTCCCAAAACAGTATTAAATTGATTCCTGAGTCCATTTCATATTTTGAGATACATCTTTCTCTATGTCTTGATCCACTTTTCCACTACAGAGCTTAGAAAACTATAGAAAACTATTTTCCAAATGTTAATCCTATGACGACTTTTATCGTTTAACTACATCAGCAAAAAGTTCTCCATAAGCTGTACTAATTTAAAACTACGAACATCAATTGTTCCTTGATGCGAATGCTCACTAAGTAGTGATGTCTTCAAAAGCTGCGCTAATGAATATGAAGATTTATCAACTTTTGTTAATCAGTAATGTTAAGTCAAACAAGGTCTTAAGTTCTTCGAGAGGAAATAAGATCTTAAGATCATGGTGTGAGCAAGTCATATTGCATAAAAACCATGTCTTGTCGTTAAAATTTTACTGTCTTATTTAAAACTCTGTCGAGCAGATGGTATTTTTAGTAGCCTGACAGATAGGAGAGCTTACTGTTTTATAGCCACATCAGATTGTGCAAAGTATTTCCTGCACATTTTTATCAAAATTAAACATATTCCAAGGACAAAAAGTCGTTAGACTTCAACGATGCAAGTGTCATACAAGCATAATAGCTTGTGATTTGTTTTTCACTTAAGTGCCAAAAGGCTGCTGTTTCAATTTCACGGTCGAAGATAAAGGACCTACCAAACAGTAGATTAAATTTGCAAATAAAAAGAGTCGGGGTCAAAACGGATTCTTGCGAAACACCAATATTTATAAAGTAAATTGCAAGCTTGACACCTCCAATACTTCTTGAATTGAGAGGCTCAATAACGTATTTCTAGAACAGTTCATAAGAGATAGTTATTTGCAAGATCCTCGAAACCGGCAGGGATAAATTGAATTTATTATTCAGTGATGTGGAAAGATAACCTTTTCTTCCTAAAGAAAAAGAGCAAAGCTTATATTTTAAATCAGACTATTAATTTATTACAGCCGATTTTAGTCAATTTTATCAAATAAACCAGCTTTTCTGTCAAATTTCTCATTTTCAATCTCACGATTTTTAAAGATACTTCAGGTAGCTCTTCATGATATATTACAGAAAGATTTTTAAACAGGAGTTCAATGACAAGGAACACCGTTGTTCGTAAGCCCGAATTGAATTGAGCTACACTTTTCCACATGTAATAGTATCGCACGACTTCTATATAATAAAGGTCTTTCATTTTCTCTAGATTAAATACGGTCTTTAACAACTATCAAAAAATTTATATATTAAAGTTATTCCAATAAATCAACATTTGCTAATTTTTGTGGAACATTAAAAAATTCAATCGTAATTCCCTGTTTTTTACTATTTTAGAAATAAACTTTTTTTTAATGCATCATTTTTTTTTTAATTCACAACAGTTGCCGAATGTGGATCGAGGCCTGCTCGTCGACAGCCGCGAACTAGCAGCAACAGTCCAAAAAGCAATCAATTTTATTACAACGACAGGACTCCAAAAATAATCGCAGGCACCCCAACAAAAGAGGGTCAATTCCCCTGGCAAGTGTCGCTTGAGTTACTGCACCCGTCCATGGGCTTCCTTGGACACTGGTGTGGCGGAGTACTAATTCATCAATACTGGATTCTATCAGCTGCACACTGTGTGCACAAGTAAGTCTTAAATCTTAAAAGTAAATAAATGAGTATAGCATGTTATAACTCAACAGCGATCTCTTCAATTTGCCGCTACCACCATTGTGGACTGTGGTCCTCGGCGAATACAATCGCGCCATAGAATCGGGCTACGAACAACGGATTCCTGTGGAAAAAATCGTTCTGCACAATAGCTATCATAACTTTTTGCACGACCTTGTCCTAATGAAACTCTCAGTACCTGCAGACTTGACCAAAAGGTCAAACATTCGTCGTATCTGTCTGCCATTCATTTTCGATGAAAATGAACAGTCCAGCCTGGAGACATCATCATCATCGTCCTCGCTGGAGGACCATGAAGTCGACACCTGGAGTTTGCTGGATAAAATGGATAACTTCCTGCGAAGTGTGCAAACACGTCAGCGCAACATCACATTGCCCAGTATGAAGGAGTTGCTGACAACTAAAATTATGAGTCGTCTCAGAATAACCAATGAACACGGCTCCGGCCGGATGCTTAACCCGCCTGCCAGGCGGCGAAATGACAAATTCATGCGAGGCCACATCGATGATTACGCCGATTATGAAGCCAACACACATGACATTGATGAATCTGAGGCAAAGCATCCACCTGCCCAGGGTGACTTCAAGGATCTACCGTTTATTGATTGCGTAGCAACTGGATGGGGTAAATCGAATATTACCGGCGACTTAACGGATATACTGCTCAAGACAAATGTACCACTGCACAATAATGGCAGGTTAGTTCTAGCCGCATTAGAAATGTTATTAAAACTAATGAGAACCAATTAATTATTTTCATCATTTTCTTTTTCCACATTACCCAAAAAGATGTAAAGAGGCGTATGGCAGCTTTGTGAAAATCCATCGAGGGCACTTGTGCGCCGGCAAGCTCAACGGCAAGGGTGGCACATGTGTGGTGAGCTGCAATTCCTTTTCCTTATGAATTTAATCAATTCCCTCATTAATTAGGGCGACTCTGGAGGACCTCTTCAGTGCCGTGTCACCAAGAACGGGCCATGGATACTTGCCGGTATTACGTCCTTCGGTTCAGGCTGTGCCCTTGAAGGATTCCCCGATGTATATACTCGAACCTCCTACTACATGAAGTGGATAAGTGATACCATACACTCCAAGTGAATGTTGTTTTTCTTTTTTTTTTTTTACTACTCTTAATTTATTTAATTTATTAACGTTATTTGTTACAATTATTTTATTTATCAATAAGCGTTTTATTTGTTGTTGTTTTTTTTTTTTTTTTAACACGAAGAAGTACAAATATATAAAAATATAAAAAAAAAATTAAAACAAAAAAATCAGATAATCCTCATAACCACAAAAAATCATCAACCTCTCGGCGTGAGCGGCAATCCAATCCCAAAATAAAAAAAAAATGAGTCCACTTAGAAATGTTAATATCACAGCATTGCTTTGTCCTTAATATCCTTAGAGCCTAGCTAATCGCATCAATCGTATATTCCATTGTTGGTAGGAAAATCGTGCAGTCTTCTTATTTCTCTGGCTTAAATCCAATTCCGTATGCCTTATTCAAATCTCTTCCGTCTGCACCTCGGTTAGACTCTGAAGCTGCTCGGCATCCTCCTCGTCAGCGAATTTACTGATTTCCTTCTTAATTAGTGGAAACAGATACGCCCCCGAGTATCGACGGATCTCTAATTTCTGGTCGATATCTCGTAGCGGCTTGATTGGTTTCTGCACACAAAGCAGCAATAGTGAGGCGAATCCCAAAATGGCGACTCCCGCAGCGCCAATCAAAATGGCAAATCCCATTTGCACGTAGGGAAAGACATTGAACAGTAGCTGCAGCAGGAGTATCAAATCGGGGGTTAGTCTCTCCACACCCTGTAAAGAAACAAAATAATAAAAATAAGTTGGTAAATGTTCAGATAAAGTGGCAAGCGCAAATTCTTGATAATTTAATCTCGGGATGGTGTTATGAATCGAAAATGGTTAAACAGTGTCCTTCGCAATTGGAATGCCAATTGACTGTGGAATTGAAGATGTTTCGGTGCTCCTATTCATAAATTTCAAAAGCAATTCACAGACAATGAAGCGGGGGCCACCCACCGGTCCGCAAGGTGCCAGTGGAAAGTGGTAGTTAATTTTCTTTTATTGTTTTTGAATATGCCTAGTTGGGGATATGCCCCTCGTAAAAGATCAATTTTGGGGCTATTTCGAAAATATACCTTTACGAATCTTTTAAGTTAAGTATCTCGTCCCGTTTAAGTTGGGTTTCAAATGAATGGCATTTAAAATCTTATTGTTGAAGCTGAAGCAGATTGAAGGTGCCGTAATGAATACTGAATTGTCGTAATTGGGGGCTTGATTTGTGGCACTCTAGATGACTCTATCCTGAACCCTTTTTTTGCAATGGTTGTCGAGAGAAAAACAAAATGTTGAGTGGAAGAAAACGCTTTCTTTTTCAATTTACATCCTGTAATATATACTTTATATTGTTGAATCTATGTACATTATAAACTTGAAATTACCTTAACACTCTCTGAATTCATTCATTAGTACTAAATACATTGAACTGCATTGTTGCTATTATATTAAAGTTTTGAGCTGAACTCTTTGTTAAATAAAAACCTTTTCATCTTCCTCTTGTTTCCTGGAAAGTTTGACTTCCAGTTTGGTTGGTCGTTTTTTAATTTATCAGTCCTTTTTTTAAATATTTCTACTTATAATTCTAAAGTCTTTTGTCTTTAATCTTAAATTTGTCTTAAATTTGCGGAAAAATCGTTGCCAAGCGAGAAATATAAAGAAATATTTCAGATTCGTTCAGATTCATGGCTTTCAAATGGACAAAAGTGACGACATTGCAACTCATATAATAAGCTTAACTCAACAGCTTAGGGAAGCCGGTGAATAAGTTTCCGATTTAATGTTGGTTACCAAAGTTTTGATGACGTTACCGGAGAAATTTTCACAATTTTTTAACGCATGGGAATTGACGGACATAAAACAGCAGACCATAGGAAATCTAAGATCCAGACTCACCATGGCAGAGACTCGTATGGGCACATGTGATGTCCAAAGTTCAAGTTCCGAAACAGCTTTATACGTGAAATATGACAAAAGATACAATAAATCGGATAACAAGAGGAATCAGAACTCTCAGAGACGCAGAAGTAAATGCTTTCTATGCAAGCAGTCTGGCCATTGGAAGAACAAATGTCCAAAAAGAAACAGTACGAAGCAGCTTAATTTTGCCAATCGTGAAAATACCAGTAATTGTGATGCATTTGTCGGCGATACAATCAACATCAACAACAATCAACAGTTGATGATTGGGTCTTAGATTCGGGAGCGAGTGAACACATGTGTTTTCGCACAGAGTGGTTCAATTCTTATGAAGCATTTCTTATGAAGTGATGATAACAGTGGGTAATGGAACGCAGATTAGAGCACATGGCAAAGGCGACATTAATATTAAACCATTCAATCATCAAAAGTGGGTGAACAAACGACTTAACTGTGTCCAAAAAACAAGGTGACATATGAATTTAAACTGCGCGCGTCGAAGGATTTGGAAATTTTTCTTTCTTTTTAGGTTGGTAGTACTGCCAGTGACATCTATGTGAAATTTCATGTCAAAATATATTCATAGTGTTTGAGATACGCGTCGTTTTGTGAGCTGCTAAAAGTGAGTTTTTCGTTTTTTGCGATGTCAAATTTTGTTTGCGGAATCAATTTTCTGCTGCGGATACGTTGAGGATGGTGCAGAAAGCCTTTGATGATGAGGCTATGTCTAAAAAAAATATTTACAAGTGGTATAGTGATTTCCAAGCCGGCCGTGAACGTGTCGAAGACGAAGAGCGTTCTGGGCGACCATCAACCTCAACCGATGAAGCTCACGTCCAACAAATCAAAGATTTGGTGTTGAAAAACCATCGATTAACGATTAAAGACCTTGCTGATGAAGTTGGCTTATCGAAAGGCTCAGTCAATACCATTTTGAAGGATGCTTTGGGCCTCAAGCGCGTCAAATCTCGACTGGTACCGAAAACATTGAATTTTTTGGAAAAAAGGCGTCGCGTTGAAGTGTGTGAAACAATGCTTTCCGACTTCCAGGATGTCATGAAACGCATTATAACTGGCGATGAGACTTGGATCTATGCTTACGACCACGAAACAACCGATCAATCGAGCGAATATCGTGCCAAAGGAGAGCCCAGACCAAAAAAACCGCGCGAAAGTCGCTCAAAAATCAAGGTCACGTTGACTGTTTTCTTCGATTATCGTGGTGTTGTGCTTTATGAATTCCTTCCAACCGGCCAAACAGTCAACAAGGAAATGTTATGCGTCGTTTGCGTAACGCTATCCGCCTAAAAAGGCCGGAATTGTGGAAAGACAATTCTTGGTTTTTACACCTCGATAATGCACCATCCCATACCGCACTCGTAATTCGTGATCATTTCACCAAAAACTCAACCCATATCGTTCCGCAACCACCGTATTCACCTGATCTGGCGCCGTGCGACTTCTGGCTGTTCAACAAGCTCAAAAGACCGCTCCGGGGACACCGTTTTGATACGATAGAGGAGATTCAAGCCGCAGCGAAGACGGAGCTGAAGGCCATCCCGGAAAGTGACTACAACCAGTGTTTCAAAGATTGGAAAATCCGTTGGCATAAGTGCATTGCATCGGAAGGGGATTACTTTGAAGGGGATGAAATTGATTCGGAAGAATAAATAAAGAATTTTCAAAATAAATACAATGTCACCTTATTTTTTGGACACAGTAGTACAAATGCTTTTTTGTTCCTGACATCCTGAAATTAACCCTTTGTTTTCTTCGGGAAGTGCATTGGACAAAAATTATTCATTAGTATCTGACAGTGAAAAGTGCGAGATTTTAAAAGATGGGTAAGCAGTTGCCATAGGCATTAGATGTCGTCACCTGTATAAAAAGCTATTCAAAATGGACAGTGAAAAAACCGTGGCTAATTATGTGTCAAAAACAGAATCACTTGAAGTGTAGCATAATAGGTTAGGCCATATGTGCATTGGACAAGTAAAAACGGTACTTAGCCAACGTGATATAAGTTTTGTAGATGGCCCGGACTTTTTTTGTGATGCTATTCTATGGGTAAACTGCATCGTTCTCCATTTTGTGAAAGTCAGTCAAGAGCAATCGAAAAAGGTATTCTTGTGCATACAGAACTTTGCGGCCCCATGCAAACAAACTCATAAGGTGGATCAAGGTATTTTTTATTATTCAAAGAAGATTTTTCGACCCATAGAAAAGTTTATTTTGTTAAAGAGAAAAGTGAAGTTCCGACTCTTATTAAAAAATATCTTAACAAAGTTCAGTCTCTTTTCAGTAAAGATATAAAAATCCTTAGGTCCGACAACGGATTGGAGTTCGTTAATAAACATGTACAAGATCTTTTGACTAAACGTGGAATAACCCATCAATTGTCTATTTCTTACAGTCCTCAGCAAAACGGACGTGCTGAAAGGGACATGCAGTTTATTGTCAAAACCGCCAGAACTATGCTGCATGCCAATAACTTGCCCCTCAAGCTATGGACTGAAGCTGTTAATACTGCGATTTATTTGTTAAATCGTTATGAACTATGTCCAATCGAGAATAAGACCCCTTTTGAGTTGTGGTTCCAGGAAACTCCAAGCATAAATAATTTGAGAACATTTGGTAGTGATGCAAAAAGGCTTTGTAGGGAGTCTTTGTTGGGTATCCAGATAATAGTAATTTGGGTACCAGAATCAGATAAAATACATCTTTCTCGTGACACTGTGTTTAAAGAAAAGATGACTTTCAAACTTGGAATCCGCAGGGAGAATGCATAGGAGTCTAAGCTTAATAATATAGCTGATGAGTCATTGAAGGATGGTGCGAACGAGATGCATGAGATGGAGAACATGGCGGAAAACGAAGGCAATCATTTAAGATCAACTGAAGAAGAAGGACCTTTTTATTCTCACCCAGCGGAGAAAGAAGAAAGACTTTTCACGGATACCGATGAGAGAGGAACTTCAACAACAGGAAATAAAGAACAATAAACTTTACAATCAAAGCTTAAGCGTCGCCGAGATCCAAAGAAATACGATGAAGCTTTATCCTGTCAAAAAAAAACTTTAAAGAGAAGCTATGTGCTCGACTTAAGCCAAAAAACGTAAACTTAATGCCATTTGATTATTTTTGAGGGCCCTTTTAGACTTTCACTTACATATTTGCAGACATTCGTCATACAATGAAATTTATTTGCATCAAAGTAAGACAATTTTTTTTTTTTATTTTGATAGTAAAAATATATATTAACATTAAAATATTATTTGTATAAAAAATATGCAACTTAACATCAGCGTTTTTTACCGCACTTATGCACTGAAAATCACTTGGACGAGGCCATTATTTCTGCAGCCGATATCATATTAATATATGTGCAAGTATTGTTTTTCAACCCAGAAAAATGTCTGGAGTAAGAACGAATTTTCCCAAAAGAAGAAGAAGAAAATGTAAGTGCATTCGAATTTTTTAAAATCAAAAAAAAAAATTAACTATTGAAAAAGGGTACAAAAAGATTCGCCATTTAAATGAGGCCACACGAAAAATCTTACAAAAAAAAATTAAGAAATGGTTTTAAGAACTAGTTTGCTTAACTTTTATTTATTTAAAATGAGTAAACCCTCAATAAGATGGGTTTCAATTGTATCATAAAGTTATTTAAAAACAGTCAAGTCGCCTTAGGCACCACAGATATCATCAAATAAAGTTTTCTTACCTTCAAGTTGAAGTTCGGTATTAAATGCAGCCAAGGCAAGATTATCATGTTTTCTGACTGATTCCAGCATTTGGAAAACCTGTAAGTTTGGATAACGACGTTGCCCTGTTGCAAAATCGAAGACAGTGGTCCAAAAGGGTTCAAATGAAAATTATAGCTAACATGAGTTCTTAAAAGAAATTCTTATTCGATTGCGCCAAAAAAGGCAATAGCTCTTCACAACATGACGCCCAATATAGATGTTGTAAGACATGACAAGTTCGTCGAAATGAAAATTGTGACCATCAGTTCCTAGCTGCAAATTTCTCGGAATGAAAACCCCAAACCCTTGAAAGCATAAACTTTTCCTTTTCTTTGTGGTTGTCAACGTTTTTTCGGAACTCGTTTCTATTCCACACTACCAACTCCTCGAAAGAGTTGGGGTTTTAGCCACGAACCTTACACTCATCAGTTCAACCCACAAATCACTGGGCCTCGGAAGCACTGGATTCACGCATTTGTACACATTCAAAGAACTTGAAATCTGTGATTAAACTTTACTGGCACGATCAAAAATACTTTTAAATCTTGAAATTAACAAGTTTTTTTAAATGCACGAGAAATGTAAACAGTACTGTCAAAAAGAATCAAATTTGTCAAAGTATATCCGGATTAACCAATCAGAATAACATCGTTTCAACTAAGAAATCCGATCAAAAATATGTTTGCCCTCCCTTACAAGCAATAATCGATAGAATAGGTATAACAGGATCATATTAACAGAATTTGCGGCAACATGTAATATGGTCATAAGTATAAGAACAACCTTGCCACATGGTCGAGTTGCCAACAAAATCGACCACGGACGGAAGAGACTCGGCTAGATCAAAACAGCTCTAAGCAGTAGTTCTTTTTAAAATTCGACAGTGCAATACCAAAAACAAAAAAAAAACGAAACTGGACGGCTAACTATACCATCGTACGCCGATCAATTGAGCAAAAGATTGTCCATTATGATTCCCACTTCGTCATACAAGAAGGAGCCGAAGAAGTGCTTTATGTGACCAGTCTTAGTCAAATACGAATGCTCACACAAAAGAGTATGCTGCTATGCAAAGCCAGAATAGCAAGTGATATTTACAAAGTCAGAAGGAGCCTTGTAGGAGGTGTAGAAAGTAAAAATCCATCGGCAAAGAAGATTCGAAGATCATGATCTAGCGATGACTCCATTTAAACAACTGTAAGCAGATTGCTCAGGAATCTGATCCCGTCAGTTTTCACAGAACTATTGGATAACTAAAAAATTCGCGTTACTATCTTGTTCTCCATTTGGAAGATTCGATACTGCCGTCGAACTATTTTTAACCATCTCAAAATTATTGAATAGATTTTTCAAGTCAGATTTCTTTGCAAATGATCAACGGTTCTTCTCATGAATATTCAACGAAGTAAGCTTTCTGCACTTGTTTGTATAGTAAAGCTATCAGTCTAGCCTCGACCATTGTCCATTGTTAAGGACTTTGGACATTAAAATTAAAACAACAAAAAATATTACTTACAATTTCTAGCCAAAATATTGGTAGGACCGTGTTCTTGAAAACGCTCATCTCCGAATTGAATTTGATGTCATCCATCAACAGATTCACTTGGAAACGTGTAAAGACCCTCATCGGCACCCCGAGTTGCTGTAATTAAACAAAACATGTAATTATAGAATTTTTTTCTCTACACAAACTATAATTAAAGCTCGTTAAAAAAACATAAACCCTTTGACATTAATTAAGAGCCACGATATGACCCCATTAAATAAATGAACAGTCAATAAATGAATGTTTAGCATGCTGCGCAGGTGTGACACAATGGCGCTCTTAATTTCGATTCTAAAGGTGCATGATTTTCACTCACCGGTTGGATGACGATCTCGGTACCGTGTTTTTTCACATCAGGCTTTAGGCCCTCTATGTTTTTAAGTAAGCTTGGATCCCCATTGTAGAAATGTGGAAACGAGATGGCGCTTGGAATGTCTGAAAGTGCAATAGTTTTCATCTGACGTACAATTTGTGGTTAACTCAAAAGTGAAACACTTACTATAGTAGCACGGCGTTATCGCTCCTAATCCTTTCTTGAGGCACATTTTTTCTTTGCAGAAGCACGCCGTTTGAGGATCTGATGCGTTTGTGTCGAAGGAATATTCGGCCAATTTAAAATAGTATGCATCGACACCGTCCAAAGAACCTGCAAAGGCAAAAAGGTTTTTTATAATAAAAAAGATGCGAAAAAAACAAAGAATAAAAAGAAAACCGATTGGAGACAAAGACATTTTTTTCTTAATGATTCTTTTCTTGGACTAAAAGTTGGAAGTTCAACTGAAGTGAAACCATGAAGATTTGATGGATGAACACATCCGTACAGCAACTTCCAAAAAATGAATAATAATACTTTTTTTAGGATCATGCTTATTCCATTCACAGAACGTGATTTTATGTTGGTTGAACAGGTTCGAAAAATTAGAATAATTCGAAAAATCTACTGGAATCTGGGCCGGTGGTGACAACCACTTGCCTTTGAAATCAAATTAACAATGCTCCCACTTGAGTCACTTAGAGGGTGGCCTTGCTGCAGTGGTTACTGTATCGGCTGCTTTAATTCTTCGTTCGTGTTGTCTTTAGTACAAAAATAATGGTTTGTGTAGATGATATGACATTCGCTCTGCTGTAAAGGCATAACACAACTTTCTAATATATCCAACTAATGTGAATAAAGTCTTTTGAATTAAGCGAAAGCAAATAAGTCGATATCAAAACTCACCGTCTCAATTCGGACTCTATTTAAGCCATCGGCGTCCGGGTTTTAAGCCAATACAAATTTTTTCTATTCTTCTTCTAAACCTTCTGCTTGCTCGGACAACATGCATTTTAAGGGAAGTCAAAGGTTTTTGAGAGCAAGAATATTGTAGAGCAAGAAGTTAAAAAAAGACATGGTTACTTTTTTTTATACAAACCATCAATTATCGATTCGTCGCCGTTCGCAGCAATTGGGCCTCTGTTACTCAACAACGTGGAAAATTTTGCGGAAGGATTTAGGTGTGATGCCTTTCAAAATACAGCTGGTGCAAGAATTGAAGATGAACGGCCCATCGCAACGTAAAATTTTTGGTGAATGGGCTCTTGGAAAGTTGGCCGAAGATCCACTTTTTTACCGAAAAATTGTGTTCAGCGACGAAGCTCATTTTTGGCTCAATGGGTACGTAAATAAGCAGAATTGTGTCGATTTTGAAGAGCTACCAATGCATCCAGAAAAAGTCACAGTTTGGTGCGGTATATGGGCTGGTGGCATCATTGGACCGTACTTCTTCAAAGATGATGCGAATCGTAACGTAACTGTGAATGGTGAGCGCAACCGTGAGATGATATCCAACTTTTTTTTGCCCAAAATGCATGAGCTTGACTTGTGGTTTAAACAAGACGGTGCCACATGCCACACAGCACGCGCAAAAATGGAATTATTGAGAGGCGAGTTCGGTGAACATTTTATTTCACGTTCGGGCCGCCTAATCGTGCGATTTAACGCCTTTAGACTGTGGGGCTATGTTAAAGCTCATGTCTATACAGACAAGCCCGCTTCAATTGACGCATTGGAAGACAACATTGAAGCATTTATTCGTGAGATACCGGCCGAAATGTTGGAAAGAGTATGCCAAAATTGGACTAAGCGGATTGGCCATTTGAGGCGCAGTCAAGGTCAACCTTTGCATGAAATAATCTTCAAACATTAAATTATATGGACCGTACTATCGATTCAAATAAAGATTTCATGCATTTTTCAGAATTTTATGTGTTTTTCTTTTAAAAAATCACCCTATATAATTTATAGGATACGGTAAGGTATTGAAACGTATCCTTTTCATGAAAAATTTCAGGGAAACAAGTCTAGAGTTATGAGGCTGAATTCGATAAAACAGAACAGACAATGAAATATTCGGAATTGACCATTGGCCAGACGACAGTCAAGTAATAAAAGGAGGCTTACCCTTCAAAGCTTGTTGCAAAAATACAGAGGTAATAAAAATGTCATGCAAGGTTAGTTTGAGTATGGTTATGAGGAATTCAAAAGCTATGCTTTGTTAATCTGTCTGCAAATAGCGTTGCTTAACACGATCTTTTGTTTTTTCCATTTTAAGGGCAAATTGCAATTTCGGTACCCTTGCCGCCGCCGGAGTGACCCGACACCCCACACATCTTGGCGCGATACTCTTTAAACTGCCATTAAAAAGAAGATACCAGAAGAATTTTTTGAGGAATAAACTGCTCTTATTCTTGTCTACTACTCCTTCATTTGTATGCGCCGATTTCCGAATACGTTGGTGTTATTGAATTTGATGGGACGGACTCGATAAATTATGAAACGTTCCTCACTACATCCGAACCGTATGCGTTTATTTACTAAGGGAACGATGGGCTATTATCTTACATTGCCTCTGAGCTACTTTAAAGCAATCAATTGACTCATATATTAGAACTTTGATATAACCATCAGTTTTTTTTTTTTGTTCCAGTTTGTTTTTTGAAACTGACCATTTATAAATTTCCAGTCTTCTTAAAATTCTGTTCGTTTTGGCGTTTTGTCGATAGTCTTATCTCTGATGTCCAGTGTTGTTTTTTTTTCCTTGCGCTTAGAAACAATTATAAGGACTATAAACTTTATTGTTTAAATTTTCTATAACACAAGAATTCATTAAGTTCGGAAAACTAAACACACCAGGTCGAAATTCTTTCAAGAACTAATAAATGTAATGTTGATCAGACTTATAAAAGAGGATGACCTTTTTACAATGACTTTTAAGACTTTATAGTAAATAGTACGCTAACACTAGAGACCATTTGAGGAATTTTTTTTCTTAATTATACTAAACCAATGTAAGTGGTAAAAACTTATTTATAATTCCTGCAGAATAATTGTTTTTTTTAGAGGAAAACAAATTAAAAAAAAAAACAGTCTTCGAAATTGTTAAAAACCCACCAAAAAACCTTGCGACTTATGAACTAGGTTGACTTTTTGATAATACGTTCATTGCAATTAATTACGAACAACATTAATAGAATACCTTCGTCATGTGCCATTATTTTAATTATAGTCATTGCCTGTTGTAAATATGCAATTAAAAGAATAAATTACAAACGTCTCAATTGAAATGGATACTAAAAGTGTTTGCGTCCGACATTGCTTGAATTGATTGAAGTATTCCTAAGAACTGGGTCTGTTACATGGCAATTAACTTCATATTGGCGTATGTACGTTACTGTCCCGCCTGGAAAGTAAATTAAAACTCCAAGCAAAGAACTACCTGTCATTGAATATCAAGACACTAATTTGGTATTACCTCTAGGCTCAAGCTCAAGCTTATGTGAAGTTTCTCATTTAATTGCATTGTAAGTCACCAAAATTATACGATTCCGAAATCAAAAAACAAAAAAAAACAAAAAAAAACAAACAAAACAAAAATTGACAGAGGGTTGTGCAATTTACAAGTTTATGTTTTGACTGATGATAGGCCATATATCGACATCAGAATTGTTAAGCCTTTATTTTCCAGGGAATTCAAACAAACACCCCGCCAGCCATAAGTTTGCCGGACAATAAATTCTATCCCAAAAATTCATAGAATCTTTTAGGAAAATTAAACTGCTTCACTTTTCTGTAGATCAGCGTTCTGATAATAAACACTGTTTTTGATTGCGTTTTTCAATGTTGGACACTGTTTTTGAACCTCGCCCTCAAGTTCGTAACAGAGCAGTTCTATTGCGTTTAGGTCGGGTGACTTGACAGGCTTTTGATATTTTTAAGTGCATATTTTTCTGCATATGGTCTCAACAATGGCGATATGACTGCCTCTCGACCATTTAGTCCTGCCTTTTTATAAATAGTTGAAACTGAAGTCTGCTTTGAGTGCAAATTTTTGCATGTCATAGTTCTTACCATTTTTCACTAACCAAAGCTTGTCTATTGATGCCAGTCTTTCTTTTCTTTTTACACGTAACGTGGGCAATCGTCCTACGTTTCATAGAAAACATTAAATTGTAATTTAAATCTCTCTTCCGAGGCTGAAGCTTGTGATCTTTTGTTTTATATAATTCACGGTCATCCAGTCGTTTAGGATCACACAAATGAAGTAATCACAAAAGCTGACTAATTTATAAGTACCGAAATATGTATGAAATAAAACCCCAACCCATTGATGAAATAAGTCCCCATTTGTTGGTCATGCTCACGAAGGGTTCCGTATCACTTTTACTTTTAAATTTATAACAATCTTCTTCCTGGCGGAAATTTGAGTTTTTTTAAAAAGAAACTGTTTTTGAAAACACATTTTATTATTATTCTTTGTTATAGCGGCTTAAGTAGTACACATTTTGTGAAAATTGCAAATGGCTGTGTACCTATTTTTTTTTCTGATTACATATTCAAACTACAAATTTCAATTTCAATTTACCTTATTAACCTTTTTTTACTCAAGTCACTTAGTTTTAACTTATTTGCGAAACTTGCATACGTGACAGTATTCGACACACAATGAACCGCAGACCGCGTACATAATTCCGGCTTTCGACATCCGTAAGGCAACGATGAAGGCTTTCATTAAATATATGGACTGACTCTATCATCATAGTTTAAGTCGATTTTCGCAACGAAAAGTGAATAAAGATTTACTCAAAACCATGATACAATTATCGTTTTAACGCTCAAATAATTAGTCACGCGTCAGTGATCGCTCAAATGTAAGTGCGTGCGTTTGTCTGTCAAATCTATTGACAACGTAATATGCAATTGTAAATGATGTGTTGACGAACAGTTAAAGGTTTAGTAAAGGTTATTCATCCAGTCATTAAAGGGGTTTGAACTGATGTAAATCGATCTTCTATTTAAAAT
The DNA here is from genome assembly GCA_963555765.1 of Orthonevra nobilis. Lineage (NCBI taxonomy): Eukaryota > Metazoa > Arthropoda > Insecta > Diptera > Syrphidae > Orthonevra > Orthonevra nobilis. The sequence continues at coordinate 4,554,177 of OY743225.1, read as the reverse complement.
AGCCGGTGGCATTTGAAAGCCAAGTTTTCAAACAATAAACTTTTTTTAAGTCAAGGCAAGGCACAGGAGTTTACAAATACTAAGCCTTTGACTAAGACTTTGTTTGAGTAACAGGTGGATTGTTATATCTATGATGGACTATGCCATGAAACAAGCTTACGTCATTTATTCATTCATTTGTTCATTTATTTTCGTAAATTTCTTCAGTTCATATGCGGTTTTTTTCAATTACTTGCTCGCTCTTCAAGATGATATTAAGACTCTTATAATGCGTGTAGCACAGAGCGAGCGGAAGAATTAGGAGAAGAATGAAAGATTGTGTAGTGGTTTGAGAAACTCAGGTGTAATTGGTTTCAACTCACTTCCGTGGGTTGAGCCCGAAACGGGACGGAGGATTTTGATATCGCCCTATTGGCTTTAACCTAATTCGCAGGATTTTATTCGACATTAGTTATGATCTATGAACTTTGAAAGTTTGGAAGATTTAGCTTAAACACCCCGCTGTCAGTGGTATGCCTTCACAGCAGAGCCATCTACACACAATCTAAACAAACAGCTATTTTGAAAACACGAATTGGGAACTAAGCCGATACAACAACCGCTACAACAACGCCACCCATTAGTCAGACTCGCCATTTAAATCTTTTGACTTTAAAAATCAATTGACTTCATATCTCTGACTCTTCAATTCATAAATTAACTCTACGAACCAGACTTCAATATTGAAATCATCATTCTCTTTGAAGTCTTGATTGGATCAATCTTTATGACCAGTCTTTTGATTTGAAAACAATTGAATGCAATTCTATCGACTGACTTTCTTTGGGACTTCAACAGATTTTCATTGCAGTCTTTGGGACTTCAACAAATTTTCATTGCAGTCTTTGGGAATTCAAATTTTTTTGTTGCAGTCTTTGGGATTTCAGCATGTGAACAGGTTTGAAACAGAAAGAATCACGAATAATACTTTTATATGGAGTATAATGGGCTTTTAGGTTTAATGTCGGCATTGCAGGTAACATAACGAAAGCAACCATTTACAAAGACTTTAATTACTTCACATTCCAGATCAGCTATTAGAATCACCTAATAACTGCTGTTTATCTGTAGATAACGAGTATCATGCATATCTTGCCAATCCATCGACATCCATAGAACTCCTCTGCCAATATCCAGCCTTGAAAAAAAACATTTTTAAGGTTTAACACTCCACTACCTGCCTCAGCAGCTGTGGAAAGACTGTTTTCAGTTGCTGGTCTGCTGAATACGCCTCGGCGAGGAGCCCTTTCAGACTACAATTTAAAAAAAAATTGTTGCTTCTGAAAGTTTATAGTTTGAAAAATTATTAAATATATAATTTGAAGTATGTTAATTCTTAACTGAAATAAATTTAATTTATTTACTTTCATTTTATTAATTGCTCTTAGTACGACTCCGTTCCCATCCCCTCCTCCCGACGTGAACGCAGCGTACTCCTCTTCCTCTAAACCTAAAAGCCCATTATACTCCATATAAAAGTGTGATTCGTGATTCTTTCTGTTTCAAACCTGTTCACATGCTGAAATTCCAAAGACTGCAACAAAAAAATTTGAATTCCCAAAGACTGCAATGAAAATTTGTTAAAGTCCCAAAGACTTCAACTGAATGCGGGAGACTTCAAGAGAATGGTAAGGACTTCAAAGTGACTTCGGTGAATGCACTGTCAGTCGATAGAATTGCATTCAATTGTTTTCAAATCAAAAGACTGGTCGTAAAGATTGATCCAATCAAGACTTCAAAAAGAATGAGAGATTTCAATGCTGGAGTCTAAGTAATCATATGAAGTAAATTGAATGAATCACAAATCATGAAATACTTTCCGAGAATTCAGGGATTGCATTACAAAAGATTGCAGTCTATTACAACTCTGCGCCAGACTGGTCGACCAACCCAGTGATAGTACCATTAACAAGATTCCAAAGGAAAATGGTGACTGGCCCAGATTCGAAAAACTAGACCTAGGAGTCGAACCTGGGACCTATCAAATGAATCAGTTGAAAGGCAGGCGCTCTACCAACTTCGCCACCCAGCTTCTTATTTGAAAGCGGTTTTTTTTAACTGTGCTTATTTCGCAAATCAAAATCGAAAAAATAGACCAGAAATCCTGTTTCATCTTATTTTTTTCTTTATAAAAAGAGGAATCAAACGAAAATTTCTTTGTTGAAATTTAGCTAATCGAGCAGTTCAAAAATACACGCAACTTGTGTTCGTGTAAAGCTAAAAAAAAACGTATAAGTGGACTAACAAAATAAAGAATATCCGAAAACTTCTAGTAGTTCTAAAGTCTGGATACATTTTACATCATTGGAAACCACATTCATTCAATCAATGCGATAATACGAAATGATATCGAATATATCTGCCAAAGATACACACATACAGACATGGTAGAAAGCCTTGGTTCAGCATAGTAAAGGATGACCATCCTCGTGCAGTGGCAAAAAGATTTTCCTTGATTATGAACTTCGAATAAAGAAGGTATCGGCATACTGGAATTAAAATTTCAAGAGCAAGCCGAAACATTTGAACTCCCGAGACAATTTATATCCATGACCTAGATCCACTGCTTCGATCCTGAGTCAACGATTGAAATTTGAAAAGACTGCCTTCACGAAAGCCTGCACCATATGTTTTTCTGGAATGCCAAGAGGACTCAAAAAATAGTTAACCAATATGATGGAGAAGTGGCAGGGCTATGAATTTGAAAACACCTCAAAGCCGAAGTTGCGATGGATTCAATTCTAGAAGCGACTTAAGAATTGCTCGAGAACCTTCTCTTTTCTCCAAATCATAGCCCAGTATCAAGTCAAAGGTTGAACATTGTAGGTGCGAACCTGTGGTATGACGACTTCATTGTTGCGTACATAGCTGTGCATCAAATGCCCTGTAATTTTATTACTATCCATCGCCATTATGAACGACAAAATCACCACGGCGACAACAAAAATGTCTCGGAAAAAGAGGCGAAAACAGTAAATGCCACAAAAAATTAAAAACCAACTCCAGCCTCCACGGAATGGTAACAATTTTAACTCAAATCAAATTGGCTGTCTACAATAACAATGTCAACATTTAAGGATTTGATTGGACAAAAGCTATTCCTTCAACAAAGAAATTTCGATTTAAAATGTTCAAACTTTAAATCCACTTACCTGGATGTGAATAAATAACCGGCAAAGTCCGGCAAAAAGCCTTCCGATACACCCGAAACATATCACCCTGAGCCATACCCTGTGGAAAAAGAGTACCATCAAATGCTCCCTGCAATGTGTTACATTCCGTATTACTGCAAAGCAATTAAATTATATTAGTTCCAAAAGAAAAACAAAAGACAAATAGCTTACATCGAACCCTCCTGGTATCCCCAATGTTTTAAACCCTTCATTCCATTCCAGCTGTCGATGGAAAAATCCCTCATCTTTGGTTCAAAATTATCGAACTCATAATCTATATAGGGTACATCAGGAGCTGCCGTTGTTTCCTCCTCATGAGATGGCTGTTTAATACCTGGCTTCCTTGGCAGATTAATTGTCACCAAATTGCTACCTTCATCAAACATCTGTCAGAAGCAATTAATGTTAAACGGAAAAAAGCCGCAAAATGCTATTAGGCCCACTTACCCGGTCGAGGAGTCCAAACTTTTGAAAATTTATCACACTTGGCACCAACCTTGATGCCATTCTCACCATTGGATCTTCATAGCCCCACAAATATTCGTGTACACTAACTTTCAACATTACTTGCGCATCGAATCGCCGCACCAGCGTCCGCACAGCAAACGCCATGAACATTGACAAGCTTGAAGCTGCCGCTGTCACCCCCATATAGGGGATGTTGGGCGAGACAATCATGTCGGTGGTGGGATCACCAACAGACTTCTCTCGAATGAATTTCACCTTCCTTTTTGGATAATACGAGAGGGTGTTGTTCGCATTGAATGTCACATTGAAGTGCTCCAGGAACTCCTGATACACATACGGGCCGACTTCTTCGACTTTTAGTCTTCTGTCCAGTCCTTTCGCAAAGCGCTCATAGTTTGTTACATTGAACATGTAAACTTTGATAAACACATCGAGTGGTGGTTTCTGCCATAATCTATACAAAAAGGATCCGTCGAACAATGTTAGTTTCTGAAAAGGGCTAAGTGTTAAGAACAAGAATGATGTACCAATAGGTTTTGCATACGTAATCGGCTATCATTTGAACTGGATTCAGGACGACAACAAGAATTCCGACTCCAAGGAGACCTAAGCCAATAGCCGCAAATTTTAATATTCCTAGAAAAAAAAAATATAAAATATTAAGATTATCTCAATAATGTTTTTTATTTCGTTATTATAATACTTTGATTTGTCATTATAATAAACTCTCGCTACTGCGTTCAATTGTCTTAAGTTTATTGTTTTTACTTGGAAATTTATTGCAGTAGTTTATAATTTATTCAAGTAAACAACTTAAACAGCCCCCTATTATTAAATATATTAGAATAATGGTCATCTAATTAAAAAAACATTTGTAATTCCAAACATTTCCAATCAATTCAATGCAAAACAAAAAAGTAGCGCCATCTGTAAATAGTAAAAAAAAAATCTCGTAATCTGACTTAATCTGACACCTGTCAGCAAGCGTTAATTAATATGGTTATACAAAATACATGACGAGGTACATTAATGCGACAAGCATCAATTTATTATAATATGTTTTATTATTATTATTATTATATTTATTATTATTATAAAATAATGATATTTTTATTTTTATTATTATTATTATTTTAATATTTATTATTAAATTATTCTGCATTAAAGAAGGAATCTTTCCTAAAAGTTGGAAGGTACAACGGTTGGTACTCATATGTAAAGGTAAAGGCATGTTAAATACAGCAGGAAAACTCCTAAAAAAGATGCTGAAACCACGCCTACTAAGAGCAGTCCAAAGATCAGGTGACTTATCCGAGAGACTTATCCGGCTTTAGAAAAGGTTAATCGACGATTGGAGCAGGCAAGTAGGTTGTCAAAACATTCAACGATAAGCAACATGGAAATCACGACTCCAGAGAGATCGTTGCATTTGTAACCCTTGATGTCAAAAACGCCTTCAACTCGGTCAGGTGGAGCAACATTCTCAACACGCTAGAAAAAAATTTCCGAATAACGAAATAGATACTTGCTAAGGATAATCGAAAATTATCTTAAAGACAGGGAACTGCAGTACGATACAACAGAAGGGCTTCGTAGAGAAAAGCTATCAGCTGGAGCAGCCCAGGGGTCAAGACTTGGACCCGATCTTTGGAACATCTCCTACGACGGGGTTCTTCGTATGGATATGCCCGAGAGGACCTTTTTGATGGGGTATGCAGATGACATCGGCGCAGTAATAACCACAAGAACTGTTGGAGACGCATAGAGACTAATAAATCAAGTCATGCGACGCGTACAGGCGTGGATGGAAGACCATTGTCTAAGACTTGCAACAGAAAGAAAGCATGTTCACGAAAGCAAGACGGAAATAGGAGCGGAAATGGCAAGGACAGAGCCAAAAGCCATAACCAAACGAAAATGGAAGGAACGATGGAACTCGGAGATAAGAGGAAGATGGACAAAAAGACTAATCAGCCTAATTCACGAATGGACAGAACGAAACCATGACGAAGTCAACTACTATGTTACCCAGGTCCTCTCCGGACACGGGTATTTCAATGCCTACCTCCACACACCAGGGTGTGTGTGTGTGTTATTATTATTATTATTATTATTATTATTATTATTATTATTATTATTATTATTATTATTATTATTATTATTATTATTATTATTATTATTATTATTATTATTATTATTATTATTATTATTATTATTATTATTATTATTATTATTATTATTATTATTATTATTATTATTATTATTATTATTATTATTATTATTATTATTATTATTATTATTATTATTATTATTATTATTATTATTATTATTATTATTATTATTATTATTATTATTATTATTATTATTATTATTATTATTATTATTATTATTATTATTATTATTATTATTATTATTATTATTATTATTATTATTATTATTATTATTATTATTATTATTATTATATTATTATTATTATTATCATTATTGTTATTATGTTTCTTATTATTATTATTCCGATCGAGGGAAAAGGACTTGGATACAGGGACCCAAAATAACGATTTTTTTTTTCATATTTCTGAAAAAGGTTGCTCCAAAATTAAGAGTTAATAGTAAAGGTCGTTAATAACCATTACGCTCGACTTATATCTGTTTTGGTTACGAATAACAGTTATCAATAACCAAAATTTATTTTGGTTGCCGATAACCATTATCGATAACTTTAATCTTTTTTGGTTACCAATAACCGTTGTCGATAATTTAAATTTTTTTTTGGTTACCGATAACCATTATCCATAACCAAAACTTTTTTTAGGTTACTGATGACCAATATCAATAACCAAAATGTTTTTTAGGTTACCGAGCTCCCATTTCGGAACGAGTTGGTCGATTTTAGTGATCGAGGTGTCTACGTAGAGCTAAAGACTTGATTTAGATGCTAATAGTACAAGGAAATTAAAATTTTAATTGAAGAGTAAAAGGTATTGAGATATTGTGAAAACACCGCGTTCTCAGAAGAGGAAGAATGCTGTAAAATCTGGAAATCCAAACAAAATTTGAATTAACAACTCCTTAGACCCAAATGCGTACCAAAACCGAAAAAAAGTTAAAAGAAATAATGAATACAATCTGCGTACACCTGCTTATCCTTCTCAATTTTATTTTTTTTCTTTATTGGTTTCAATTCTATAGATTCTTTGAGCTGGTTCGCGATGGGCTTTGACAGTGGAATTTTGTCGTCATCACTGCTATAACCACATTCGCCGCCCACCCTGCAGAAAAAAAATAAAAAATGAAAAATAAAAAATAAAAAAAATTGTGTAACAAAGGATTTTCCTCGACCTCGGAGTGTTTTGAAATTCACTCATCGTTGAGTTTGGCAAACATAATTGCACTCAAGTTTCCGACAGATAAATTGCATCTCAGGTCATCTAATATCAACCGTAGTGCAGAAAATGCCCTTTCTACGGAGACCTGGGTTGCTGGAACGACGTGAACAATTTTTGCCAATTCACGCAAATTTGGATATATGAGCTTTTTCTCCCTCAGTAATCTAATAGATTAACATCTATATCGACTCGCATCTCCATGTATGTGTCAATTTCTAAGAATGCTTTCATGAGCTGCTGGGAGTTTAAATCAGGGATTTCATCTTCGGATGATGAATCGATTTCCAGTTCCCTAATGAAATTCCTTACAGACGACGAAGTATTGGACAGCTCATCAATGAGAAAGGCACTTTGTTGACTTGTACTTGGGCGATTTCCAGGATCACCCTGCTATAAGTATAAAATTACAAAAATAAGTATTCATTTAAAAAGCCTCATGAATACTGCTGATGAAAGCGTTCACCGAAAACGTGGGTCCAGAAATATGGCAGCCCAAGGTAAGCATTTGAAGGGAATGTCTTGAAGTTAAATACAGCTCAGTTAGATGAAATTGACTTGACATATATTAAATTATCTACAGTGAGTGTCACTTAAAATCGTATATTATACCACAATATCTCAAAAACTTAGTATAAATGTCTATGACCTTTTGAATAATATATAGTCATGATTTTTTTATATATATTCTTATATTCATATCATTGATTTAAACATAATTAAAATTAAACTTATCATTAAAAAAAGAATGCTAACATTAATATCTGAATGTAAATGCTTTTTTAGTCGAAATGGATTGACAGAAACACAAGGTTTTTATATGTTCAATAATGTTCCTTGAAAAAGTCCCAAAAATCTAGTCTACATCCGAGATGAGTTACAAATTCCAAGGACTCGTTTCGGATCTATTTCATTAAAATATATTCAATATAATTACTATATATTTGTTTACCTTAAATTTGGAGTTCTTAATGTTTTAACGACTTGCCAATTACGATTTACTATGTCGGGTATATTGGCTGTAAGAAAGTCCTTGACCGCAAGTTGAAGGGTGTGTGCTGCACATTTGATAGAACAGATATTTTTTAGTTTTAATGTTCTTGTACTTTTAGCGTCTAAATCACATTTTTAGCTCTCCGTAGACACCTCGATCACTAAAATCGACCAACTCGTTCCGAAATGGGAGCCCGGTAACCTAAAAAACGCGGAGTCTTCACAATATCTCAATATTTTTTACTTTTCAATTAGAATTTTAATTTTCTTGTACTATTAGCGTCTACATCTCGTTCTTAGCTCTCCGTAGACACCTCGATCACTAAAATCGACCAACTCGTTCCGAAATGGAAGCTCGGTAACCTAAAAAACATTTTGGTTATTGATATTGGTTATCAGTAACCTAAAAAAAGTTTTGGTTATGGATAATGGTTATCGGCAACCAAAATAAATTTTGGTTATTGATAATGGTTACTGGTAACCAAAAAAAAAGTGGTTGGTCAATAATGGTTACTTCAAGAGAGATATGAAATTAGTTATGGATACCGGTTAAAGCATAACCTTTTCTTGAAAAAGGTTATAACTGTTATGTCCCTGCTTGGATATAGTTTCGTTTGGATATAACCCAAAAGCTCTCGAGTAGTTGGAAGCCTGGTCTGTGAACTGACCTTTCTAGGGAAGAAAAAATGTTATTGACATGGTATCAAAGTATCAGTTGTTCGTAACGTTCCTTCAAAGGGAGTATCCTTAATATCTCCATGACCTATCGGAGTCACATACTGGCAGGTGACCAAAGAGTTCACAGGGTTTCATCACAATAACATTACTTTTCACTAATCAACAGCTTAGATTAAATTCCAAAAAATGGACATTGACAAAGGCCTTTTACTTTCCGAATGCACGTCGCATAAAATACTTGCATGGCAACAGTTTGAGGATCCAATCGGCTTAAACGACCTGACGAACTAGGTCGTGAACCTCAGTGGGAAGTCCCTGCCCTGCCGACGTCCGTTATGGAGAGTAAGGGTACATGATCTCTAAGGGCCCTGATGCAGGATGGTCCTTCACCGGAATCAATAGTGACGAACTTTCAAATGAACAGTTCGGGAGGTTGTAAAATACTCAAAAACTCAAAAGTGGTTTGGCGGAATGAAACAAATGGAAAGCATTATTTCGTTCAAGACCCTTTCTCATTTTTAAGACCGAAAATTGCGTCTTAAGTTGTAAGGAGCATCCAGCTCTAGAAATGTACGGCGAACGCGTAATGTGCGACAGTTAAGAGATTAAATGAAGTGCAGCTAAGATAAAAACTGTTGGCCATAATGAGCTGTTGAAAAGCTTGTTTGAAAAAGTAGAATCGAGGATAACTGAACGCGAAGCCTTGCCCAACAAAAGTGGAAAAAAACTGGCTAGGTTTGAGCTCTAATGATCATATGGGAAAGTCTAGCGAAAATTTAACGTCATATTTCCTACACAAAGCTGATGAAATGTCCTCATCGAGAGGTTTGATGTTGCCTCGCAAGAGCGCCAATAGGATTGTAGTGGTCTACAGTTCCCATCAGATCTCGCATCTTAGTTAAATAAGAATCAAAAGATCAACATAGTCTTAAAGCATCAATGAAGCATCGGCCTTAAGCCCACTAACACCTTTAAGATTAATGCTGCAGAAAAAGCCACAAAATCTTTTTCCAGACGAAAAAGAACACACTTCATGTCACTTGGGACTCTTTCGAGTAGTTGGAAGCCGACAAAACGATTAACTCATTTGTCGCCCAATTTATGAGATAATTCCAGAGAGATACGACTAAGTACTGCGGAACATTTGTAAATATGTATTTGCAATCTTTTATTATGTTTTTGTCCTCTTGCCAAACCATTAAATCGCACTTCCGATACCTGAGCTCTTCCATTTTGATGCCAGAATGCACATTAGCTCAGGCTTGCATTCACTGGAATTCTCACAAGGCTACTTTGTCACTTATGAAATATTTATGCAATTCTCTGATTGTTGAGATATGAGGTGCGAAATAATTAATACATTGCTTGGGTTAATTACCATTGAACTCGGAAGATAATAGTTTAATTTGTGGACTTCTATCTTGTTGGTGGTTGGAGAACAGCAGGTACAGGTATTGTACATTTAATTTGAGTTGTTAATGACTGCTTTTCTGTTGAGTGTTAGAAGTCAAACAACAGCGTCAGATGGAGACTCAGCGTCAGCGTCAACGCACTTCAGTTTGTTTTTTTCACGTCTATGGCGTTTGAACTCATTTGCGTGGCTATTGTTGTTGTGAGTTATGAATGAAAAATTAACTTTACGTGGTGTGCTCGGTTTTTAGGGATAATGATAGACATTTGAAGCTGAGATTGATGTATGTAAGCTGTCGTCGTAGGTTGTATCTTGTCTGGGTTTTCTTCATGTAAATAATTCTATAAAGCCTTTGATGTTTTATTTTTATTGTTGACTTGTAGTGTGTTTTAAAAGGTAAACAATCTAACAATAAGTCAGGTGTTGATTATCTCAGCGTATACTTGTCGAGTGGCTGTAGTTTGTAGCTTATGGGATTTCCAGAAACTTGTCGAAGAGGATGCGGTGCTCCGACCTTATGTATAAGTCTAACTGAAATAATCAATATTTAATTGCATTCTATGTTTGCGAAGATAGTGACTCTTCGCTTGTTGACATTCTGCAACAATCTTTTGCGAGATGTATGGAAATGCAGCAGAAATTCTGCACATTATTTGTCAACAGAAAACGATTTACAACTTTTAAAAGTTCTTTTAAGCTGTAAATCTTTTCAATTGTAATTGTGCTTGCAGTCATACAACATACTAGACAGAATGGATTAGGACAAAAAAACAATTTTTCTATTGTACAACAAGTGCAATTTATTTTATTACTGACAAGAACAAAAGGTAGAAGAATGTTCTCAAGAAGCATCTGATAAAAGGCAAGAGGGTCTAGTGGAATTGCACCAAACTAAGGGTCTTCTGGGGGACCTCGATAAAAAAAAAATGTAATAAAGTTTACATTCACGAAATAGTGAGAACGAATGGCTTGCGCCAGTATAGTACGAATCAAAACTGGGGTATTTAATACACGAAACCGTACATCTAAAACAAACTACAATGCATCCTGGCAAATTTAAACCCGCTCGATTGCTCAAGTGACCTTACTGAACTTAGTTAACACTTTCTTGTGCACAAGTGCCCTCAATGTTAAAAAATCATTTTTGTTAACTATATGAATATAAGAGCTACACTGATGAGTTTTTGTTTTAAGAAATCGGGAAAAATCCTAAAGCTGAAAAATAATTGCGTTCAATACAGTAAGCTACAGTGGGAAACATCAAGCTACGGAAAAGGTAACAAAACGCAAAAGATCGCGAAAAACTTATGAGGCTGAGGATCAAAGAATCGCTCGAGTTGCCTTAAAAGATCCATTTATCAGTTCAAAATATATTTAAAAAAAAAGTTTTTGGTGAACCCCGAATGTCCCTTCAACAAACTCTATACGGGAAAAGTCATTGCTTTCACTCAAAAATCTAAAAGCATGATTATCTTTTGCCAAGAAGGATAAGGAGTGGACGATTTCTGAAACAATGAAAGAAATATTAATAGAGTCGAATCAGATGGTAAAAGACTGTCCAAAAAATGAAGCATTTAATCCGAAATACCCAACGGTTGCTTTGAAAAATGGGGCAGGAAGTGTTATGCTTTGGGGTGGTATGTCATTCAAGGAACTGGCCTTTATATCGAATAGAAGAAAATACATGAAAATGTTTTGTTACCCTACACTGAGGATGAATTGCTCGTTTCTTGGAGATTCATGTAAAACAAAACAATGGTTCGAAAAAATGGCCATCATATAATCCGATATTAAATTCTTTAGATACCAGTCGCATAAGCTTTAAACCGAAATCGGATAGCACAAAGTTGGAAATTTGAACGAATTTTTTGAATTCGGTTTGGGCCAACATTACATAAAAAAATACTACGATATTATTGAGCCGGGACTTATGAATTCCGTAAATAAGCAAACATTTCCAAATTAGATCGCCAACCATTTGGAAACATTAAATTTGAAAGAAATTCTTCAAGCGTTGCCCCGACAGCTTCTCTAGACGTTTATTGTTTGCTAAATTAGAAAAAAAAATTTTTTCATTCAAATGAATTTATAGTTAAGCTTTGTGGTAAACAATATTTTTTGTTTTTCCTTCATGTGCGAACACAAATAAATAAGCATATTTCCCTACTTGTGAACCGGCTACTTACAATTGTCCATGTGAGAAACAATAATTTTTCAAATTCAAACCTAACGCTTGCAAAGATTATCCCTGCGCTTTATTTATGGTCATTGCAAAAGCCAGTCGAAGTGGAAACTGCAAATGTTTGAATTCGAATGACATGTCTGTTGGCATGTCTCTTGTTCCATTGCAGAGTTTTTGTTGGTTGATATTACGAAGCATGACAATTGGTGCTCCAACTTCAGGGCAAGAGTTCTAATGGCCTTACACATATGATAGAGTTCAAAAGTGTTGTGACGTTTTGAGGTATGCATCTTAATACATTTCTGAGTTTAAATGTACAAATAATCAGTTAAAAAAGGCAAAAGCGGATTAAGGTCTTTTAAGGCTCTTTTCTGCTCCAGCAGTTACTCAGAAAGAGTCGCAATAATTTTTATAATATCAATTTTCAAAAATAAGGTTTTTGTGTTCATTTACTTACTTCCTGCAATTGTTTTTTAGGTTTATGTTTTTTTAGGTTTAAATTTAATCAACTTTGATTAAAATGTTAACTTTTAAGATGAATTCAGCTACAAATCTCACCACTAGCTTCTCGTGCAGCCTAATTTAGCTGAAAAAACCCGTTTTGTGTTACCGCAAACAAGTTTTAAATTTACTATTCTTATATTCAAAAATAAAATAAAAACTGTGATTGATTTTACAAATAAACAAACTACTTTAAGGTTGACAACCCGAAAATACTTCTGATTTTAGTAGCTGACCCAATCGCAAAGGACAAATTTAGATTATTTGTTATCAAAGTTCCTTAACTTTTTGGACGATTTAATACGAGGGGATAAAACTGCTTCCAGTAGAATCTTTCTCTTTTTGCTTTATGGTATTACTATATATTCTATGAGGGGTCAACTTCACGTCTATGGTAAGATCGTAGCCTTCTTCAAGAGAATTTATTGGCTCTGTTTCTTTTGTTTCTCGCTCTGCTTCAGATTCGTTGCACGTGCCAACACTTGTATGGGTCTTGGGATGCTTTTATGAACTTTCGTATTCTCCCAATAAGATTTTTTAAAAACGTTTCCGATTCTTAAGAGAAACTCACCTCACTTAAAAAAGGAATTAGTTGCACTATCTTTCGGAGTCTTTCTTTTTTTTGCAGTTTGTCATCAAAGCTCAAAAAGTAGTATTTAAAAAAAAAATTATATGCGGGTAGCAAAAGGGAGCACGAAATAGCATTTTTGTTTTTTTTTAAATAGTCAGGGAAGCAGATAATGTATCAATTGGCTTGTCTTCATGTGTCTACAGTGAAAGCTTTCACTTTATTTATTTTTCTCTAAGTCTATGTAGAAAAGGAACAAAAAAAGGAATTAGAAATTGGAATCTTAAGTATATTGTTTCAAAAAATCGAGCGATACTGGATATATTTTTTTTTACAGGGAAACTTGACTTAAATAGCTTTCTGCAAATAAACACCAAGATATGGCTTAAACAAACGGTTCGTTTCGGAACTGAAAATATAAAGCCTTTGATGGTGAAAGATAAACTTAATTTTTTGAATTAAGTTCCGCCAGATTCTGATTATTGCACAATGTGCGCCGTCATAATACAGCCCGAAAAAAGACTTTAGTTTTTGAGAAGATTTTGCACCTTAATCCGTGAGCCTCAATGATGAAATATCTCTGCAACCGAATATAAGTTTCAGTTGCTTAAGGACAATTGTGCACTAAGATCTCAGATAGTTCGCTTACAAGTTCCAAGCGACTAAGGCATTGAAACCAAATGCAGCAAGAATTTGGCGAAAATGTTTTCCAAAAAAATCGACTTTTCAAATGAGGCTCATTTCCATCCCGGCGTCTACTCGTACATATATACATATGTACAAAAACCAAAATGCCAAACGAAGACATAGAGAAGCCAATGTATCTTGAACGTATCTCTGTTAGGGTGGGCTTTAGTGTGGCCGTATTGTTGGCTCATATTTTTTCCAAGACGATAGCTAAAGAAACGTTGCAATTAATGAAGAACACAGAAGATGTTCTTTTTTTAATAGGCAAAAATTGAGGATTTAAACTTTGGCTACTTTGGTTTCCACGCAATCCATCCAATATTCGAATACTTGCACACTTAGTTCGATCATACTCAAACTGAATCCAATCGCTTTGGCGATATTGCTTGGTGTTCACTTAGTTGTAATTTAATGGCTTTGAAATTTGCGGGGTGCCATTAAAAATGAATAATATCCTAACGATACAAGGACGATTCAGATACCAGCTTTCCCTTAAGTAGGGCCCAAAACTATGAAAAATTGGTTTGAGAGGATGACTTATTGCGAAACCAGCCGAGACAATCATTTGAGAGAGATAATTTTTCAAAATTTTTGGGAATGTTGTAAATCAGCAATCAAAAAGCGGTACATAAAAGTAAATTAGCAACAATGTTGTTTATTAAAGACAAACCATAGACGGTGCTATACTTGTCGCGTTTCGATCCCCACGCTTGATGGGCAAAAATGGGATAAAACCACATAACTTCACTTTTTTAAATATTTAGAAAGCTTTAAAAGAAACAACCTTTAAAATAGAAGAACAACATTTTCGAAAGCTGAAATTATTTTAAAAAGAAACAACAAATCAAATCTTCTGTCTATTCAAACATTTCAAAAATTAAAGTTTTCAATTAAAAAACCGGCCAAGTACGAGACGGACTCGCGCACCGAGGGTTCCGTACAAAACTGTAGGTATAAAAGCACAAGTTCCACCATCATGACAATCTAAAAAAAAAAAAAAAACATTGCCTCATGCCAAATTTCAAGATGCTAGGTCGACTGGAAGTACCCTGTAGGATTTGATTCCCTTGCGAGTGTCGAAAATTTTGCGGCCTTAACGGCTGTATCCTTTGATTGCGTTAGCTTAGTAGTTTGATTTTTTCACAGCTCCAAGGGACAGTAGACCTAAGTATTTGATAAAAAATTAATACCTTCACGCGTTTCTGAGAAAAAGGGTCTTTGACAAACACAGTGATCCCATAAGAGTTCCGTTTTGTTTTGTTTCTAGACCTGTCACCTTTTTTGTGAAAATGAATGGTACCTTTTGACGAAAGTAATCACATCCTGAATTGTTTTAGAGACCTGGTGGGCAGAGTGCTTTATACAGTATAAAAAGGGTCACAATGCAGGTTTGCTTTTGATTCAATATCGTATGTCTTAAATGGCCCTTGGTGACTTATACACGCTGAAACGATTGTAATATTTGCTTCTTTTTTTTAATACTTTGAAATTCTCCATTTGATTCTGTTGGTCACACATTTTTTAAAATATGGAGCCTAACTTATTTGCGCACTGCTTTCATATTAAATGTTTTTGAACATTTTTACACTAAATTTTTATTATTAATTATTAATTATTAATTATTAATTCTTTATTTCTCATATAATACATTATAATTTATAGTTTACTTAATAATTTATACAGTTCAAAATAAAAGAGCAACATTAGTGACATTTGTATTTAAAAATAAAATAGTGATAATGACACTTCAAACAACAAGATCTACTATGAATTCGATAGTGGTGGGGTCACAATTCGAAAGGAACCAAAAATGTGCATTATTTATTTAATTAATACCAGAATGTTAGAATTATTATCTACTAAAATTTAGACCTGGACATTGAGTAAGTGTTCTATTTCATCAAGTTCAAAACTAAAAAGCTAATTTTTTATCTGTTTTAAGGACATATTTGTGAAGTTTAATGATCTCAATGACTGAGATTAAATAATCGACAAGAGATTACGGCAAAAAAATTTCGAAACGCAGTAGTGCGGAAAATAGGTACAGGGATTAGCCGCAAAGAATTTGCACGAAGATCGTTATTCTCAAGAATCCTAAAGTTAAGATTGCCAGATCTTATGAAAAATGTCTTTATCACTTTAAAACAATAAAGGTGGCGAATAGGAAGAATTTTCAAATTTCGAAACAGTGGAAAACTACGTTGGACACATTTTTTTTATCGCAAATTTTTCTTAAAATATATTTTTGCAATGTCAGAAGAGGTTGTATCTTATTAAAATAGACTCCACCCCAACATGTAATTCCATATTGTAATTTGGAATGGAATATTTCATAATATATAGCAGTCAATAGTTTTGTAGAACAAACGGTTCTAAAGTAAAAGAAATTTCTAAGTGTAAGACGCTAATATTTCCTCAAAGCTTCGGTGTGGTGAGCAAAAGACATTTGAAAGTCAATTATTTACCCCAAATACTTGAACTCCTCGACTACGTCAATTAAAAAACAATTACCACTAAAGTCTTCACTGCTTTCAAAAGTAGGCGAGTCATTGCAAGTGCAAATGCTCAATTTGAATTTTTTACACTCTGGGGCATGGAAAAAGATATTCGCAGACCTTGAACTGTTAGAAGACAGACTGAAAAACATAACTTTAGTTTTAGAACTAATGGTTAATTTGTACTCAGCAAACCATGTTCTAAGTAAGTTTAGATCCCAGTTTATATCAGCTTTAAGATCTAATACACTATCTGAGCCATAAACACAACCTATGTCATCAGCGAACGCCCTTAAAACTCCTTAAACTTGAGCCCAAAAGTAGAGTTTACGTAAATTCAAAAAGCCCATATTAATATATTTGATTTCACCCCTTATTCCTTCTATTTTTAGCCTCTGAGATCTCTTCGCCAAGTAGGACATGAACCAATCTAACATAAAAGCGGTCGACACTTCGTTTATGTTCTTCATGCAGCTTCCTTGTCATTTTGTTGTATGATTTGAGAAGTTTCAACACCTCTTTTTTATCATTTTCGAACAAGATATCGAAGCATGCCTTCAGTGGCGAGTTTTTTTTCATTTTATCCCTTTGCCTCTCGGCAATATGTTTTAAAATTTGTCAGCTTTTTAAACCTTTTTTACCCTTTTCATCCGCACTTGAAGACATTTCATCGTTGGATTGCCTCAATTCTGATTTTACTTTTGTACTATATATGAATTTCCCAGAAAGCCGTCACGTAAAGAGCATCAAAAATCCATATTTTTGTACAAACCATCCCGAGGTCTATCGAATGTTTATCAAAAAATTTTATCATCTGAAGGACTCGAAAAGATGAAAACATTTATTTAATATGTAAGGCTAAAAACGTTATGAGTAATGGAATAAGACTCTCATGGTCTCCACTTATGATAGCCTTCACTGATGACCAGAGACGACATTAAATCATCTCTTTTGCTTTTTTTGCCTTAATTAAATTTCTGGGTCAGCATGAAACCTTCAGTGCATTAAATCTGATGTTAACATAAATTTTCTTGTAGAACCTTCATAGTCCCCATTAAGTCTGCCAGTGCAGCATTGCGTAAGCCAGAATCCACCTGCCAATCAACAATATCGGACGACCATGTAGAAGTGACTCAATTCAGATTAATCCAGAAACAAAAACTTCAACAAAATGCAATCAATCTCAACAACTTCGCGCGCCAATAAAGTCGTGTAAAAAAAACACTTCGTCGTCGGATGTATGCCAAGTTGCGTTCTGAATCAATTTCATTCGGTATCGCCGCCAGTCATCGCCATTCACCCAGGATATCCTTTATAATTAACAAAAAAATAAACAAAAGCCGTCATTCTTTTTCCTCCACCATTCTGATGAACTTGAACCATTCTCCGGGGGATTACAATCAGATCGGGTTTTGGCCGATACGCCTTTAAACGGAAATCGGCTTACATCCACCCAATGTTATACACGGCGACTTGTAAATCACTTACTGTAACACACTGGAGATTTGTTTACTTTACCGTCAACACGAATTAATTATTGCGAGGTCTAGCATGCGGTGCGCCCGTACCAAAAATTAAATTCACAAAAAAACCTGCTGACCGGCATCAAGTGTACGTGCGTGCCTCCAGCAATGAACTACCAAAAAAAGAAGACCAGCAACATAGCTATGATTTAGGTATGGACAAGGAGATGGTCACTGGCTCTTGGCCAGTTCACTGAGTTCACTGCATCTTAAGGTCAAGCGCTGCTAGTTTCCGTCTAGTCCCAGACTACAAAATCGAAATCGGGTTTTTTTTTGGAAATAATAGCATATTCATAGTGGAGCATTTCACCGAAACCTAAAGAAGATGGACGAGGTGCGTTACCTTGTCTTTTGTGTTACAAAAAATCTCGCGGTCCGAGTCTGTCAACGCGTTTCTTTTTTTTTGTCGAAATAAAAAGTAAAGGGCATCTTGTCTCGCGATAAATTTGTTTAAATGATCTTTTTTTTCGACGATGAGATATGTTTTTTTTTTAAAAAAAAGATTTTATGCCCTTTTTAAGGCCAGGGCTTGTGGTTTTTATTTATGATTTTCTTTTGTATTGTGCCGTGAATTTTATTATGATGCTGCGGTGGGATAAAGATTAATTTTAAAAATATATCGTTGGTCGATGTTTTATGGGATGACAACAAGTTACGGTTTGACATCAATTAATAAGATTAAAATTCCAATTTCGAGTGAGGAATGCACAATGATGTTAGAAAACATTTAAGATCATAGTCATTCAGAAAGACAATTAAACTTGTCATTAAGCAGACTAAATGTCAAAATTTGTTTAAATGGAAAGCAACAAACTTGGATTATGGCTTGTAAAACTTATGATTTTACATCGGGCAAAGGTTTCTTCTTAGGAAGTGAATGGTGGCAATTACTCTTAACTACTTCCTACAAGTCAAAAATTAATACTTAAGTAAGTTGTTTACTATTTGTCGTCTTCATAGTTTTATTATATCTGCAGAATTTTTTTTTTGCTAAGCGAATAGGCAAAAACTCAGAGTTCATTAGGAGTAGTCGTTGGAAAAATATTATAGCCGCATATCAAGTCCTTTAGTTCGAATTCTTAGATGACTTAGTAGGAACATTTGTACACTTTGTTACCAGCTGAGACATACATGGTAAATGACCGCAAATGAGGGTCTGATTAATCTCACGACGTTCATTGCCAACAGCAAAAAGGCCTTGAATAAGGATGTCTTCACCATTGCCGACTCACGCAATTATAAAAAAAGAAATTAGTGACTTTTGGATCTTCACTTCGTAAGAAGGAGCTTGTCCTGAACCGTAGCTGTCATTGCAACTATCAAAAGGTAAAAACAAAACAGCGAAATCTTGAGTGAGGATAATTTATTAGAATCATGTCAATGAACAACCGATAATGGATGAAGACACGCTATCCGCTTTCCGCATTCCGATATCTACAAGGGAACCTGGAGGTCTCGAGAAAATTACCATTTAGAGATTCTATGTCTATGAGCTGCCCAAACCACCAGCATAAGACCACAAGACTATTGTCAACACTGACAAGGTAGGTAGGTAAAAGTGGTGGTTCAGTGAGAACCTAATTAGCACTAAGTGCCGTTTTAATACCACAGCTCTGTAACCTTATTTATGATGTTATTTTGGTGTATTTGAGATATCTCTTAATCCAGCCCGAGGTATTTAAGAAGGACATTAGTTCCTTAATATCCTTAGCAGAAATCTCATTAATTGAGTTGAAGAAGGGTCTACCAAGCGCCCGTTGTCTGGCTCTAGCAAGAGCCGGACAGTCGCAAAAGAAGTGTGTTAGGGTCTCCCTCTCAGCTGTGTTTTTGCAGCTGCGACAATGTGAGTTGTGTGGGATACCTAGCTTAATGGCATGATCTCCAATCGGCCAGTGTCCTGTGCAGACCGCCACTAATCTAGCAATATCATGACGGGCTCGCCGAAGGAGATCTTTTGTTTTTGATTGTTTGTATTCCGGCCATATTTTCCTTGATGTTGCACAGTTCGTAAGTCTGACTCATCTTAGATTTGCTACTTCAAGGAAGTATGAGGATATATTAGTCTTAACTGCTTGTAGTGAGATGAAAACCTCACCTGCAAGCGAGCGCTGAAGGGCAGATCCCTTTCTAGCAAGTTCATCGGCCTTCTCATTGCCTGGGATGGCACTGTGGCCGGGAACCCATATAAGGGAAATGAGCTTACCTTAGAACACTGACAAAGAACAACCAAAGTTTTCGCCGTTGATTTTCTCAGTTCCATCCGGCCATCACTATGAAGTGTATGATCGAACTAAAAATGCAGGCAAACATATGTAATTGAAGAGGAGGTTCTGGAAATAGGTCGATCACTGCTCGCTAGCTCTTCGGGTATTAGGAATGAAAAGTAAGTAGGCCAATTTAGAAGTTGAACGTAAGCCGGAAAAATTAAAATTGTTTTTTTTTTCGATACCACTCGATAAGAGTTCGTACATAATTTTGACAAATAAGAGACAGTTTTCTCAGTAGTCCTGGACGATTTAGTCAACAGATTCTTTCATACTCAGGAACAGATCCGTATTGCTACACCCCGCAGATTGATTTTGGAATCCCATCCAATCAGAAATTTTAATTAAAGGTTTGCAAATAAAAAAATATTCCGACAACATGGTGGACAAAAGAATAAGTGGATGCCCCTTTAAGGATCCATTCTAAGGATGGAGTCCAAATACATGCTCAATGAACTAGCTACGAACGTATAGAAGAATCGGGCATTGGTGTTGCTGTTAAGGGTGAAGAACCAATCTTCCAAACAACAAATTTTTCTTGTATATTTAATCTAGCGTCAAATAAAGATCCAACTTAGTACTATTCGAAATAAAAAATAAAACGTCTCAATTCGGGCTCTACCCACGAAGCAATTGAAATCAAAAGTACAACTGATTTTCAAATCACTAGACACTCTTTCCATTCTTCTCAAATTAAATCCGCATTTTGACTTCAAAATCATACCAAAAATACGGTGAGATGATAATAATGGGAGATATAAATATTTCATGTCGACAATTTGAAAGTAAATAAGAGTGCAGGTTTTGATGGCATTGAGAATATATATATCAAGCAATTACCTCAAAATGGAATAAAGTTTTTGGCAAGAATTGTAAATGCGTGCCTTAAAATACAATATTTTCCTGATGCTTGGAAAATGGCCAAAGTTATACCAATACTTAAAGCACACCAATAAGTTTGCTGAGTAATGTAAGCAAATTATACGAAAAAATCGTCAAAGAAAAGATTACGAAAATTATTGAACAAAGAAATATATACCCGGCTATACAATTTGGTTTTAGGCCAAATCATAGCACATCCCACGAAGTGCTCCGAATATGCAACTTCGACACAAGAAATCTAGTAGAAGGAAAATGATCCGGGCATCATTCTCCTTGACATTGAAAAGACATTCGATTCTGTTTAGCCTAATGGTCTTTTATATAAAATGATAAGTCTTTGTTTTCCTCCGTATTTATGTAAAATAGTTCAAAGTTTTTTGTCTGGTCGTTTCTTCAAAGTCTCTGTCAATAGTCCGTTATCTAGTCTTATTTATTTCAAACTTGAAGTTCCTCAAGGTTCTACTTTACGACCTCCTTTGTACAATTTATTCACATCTGACTTTCCGAGTCTGAGTGAGTGTGAGGCGGCTTTTTTTGCAGATGATATCGCTTTATTTCCATCTCATAAGATTCTCCAAAACGTTGAGACGAACTCTTTTTTACCAGAAAAAGAAGTCCTTGCCTCCTTCCGAACAGCAGCATACAAATCTGTGGAGCCGCAGTACAGTGGAGCAACTGTGTGAAATATTTAGGAACTGATCTTGACTTAAAACTTACGTTTAGTGAACATATCTCAAGGACCCTTCACAAAGTTAGAATAGCAAAAATAATGTTATACTAGTTTGTTAACAGGAAATCTGCGCCATCAAATGAAAAAAAAAATCATATTACATAAAGTCATTTTCCAATCGATACTTCTTTACGGTTGCTAAGTATGAGGTAGTTGTGCACAGGTCCACATCAAAAAATTACAAGTGTCATAAAACAAACTACTTAAAGTGATCCTGAAGCTTCCCTGGCTTCACTCCACGTTAAGCCTGCCTAAAAGAGCGAATGTTGAAATGATATCTATAAAAATACAAAAACTTACAGAAAGATTTCTAATAAATGTGCTTTTGTAGAAAATACTCTCATATCGAATTTGTGCTCATAATAATTTTGTTGTTAAATATTCTGTAAAATCCGTATTTAATTATTTAATTAATTATTTATCTATTCAGTCACTTTTATGACTTATTTTTCAGTTTGTAATATTATTACCGCTTTATTTACACTATAGATAATATTATTTTGCTCATAAATTTATATAAATGTTTGTTTCTTTACTTATAAGAATACTCTCTTGGTTTTCTTTTTTTATTTATTTGATTTATTTATTTATATATATATTTATTAATTTGTTTATTTAATAATTTGATTATTTATTCTTTTATTTATATATATATTTATTTATTTATTACTTAATTAATTATTTACTAATTTGTTCATTTTATTTTCTCTTTTCTTATTTATTTAGTTAATCAATGTATTATTATATCGATGTCAACAATTGTTCAATATTTTTGTTATTCATATCATTCATGTATCTAGTCATTATATCTGAATTATTTAATATATATATACATACATTTTTTTTACAACTATTCAGTGAAGGTTTTTTTTTCGAAACTTTCCTTCGTGATATACTCTGTTCATGTCAAAATTCAACTTCATCAATTTTAATAAATGTTTCAGTAGCAAGATAGCTTAATATCGAATCTCTGTTATGTAAAATGTGTGGTAACCCCAATATTGTAAATTAGTTTCAAAATAAAGATATCTATCTTTCTAAATATTAACACAAATGATAAAAATAAAACTACGGAAACAAACTATGTTGAATTGCTTGCATCGAAAGGACTTACAAATATCATACAGAATAATGCAAGAATTGACCTTAATCGTGGAAGTTCTACACTAATTGACCGCATTCTAGTTAGCACTCCTAAGTGACCTATGCTTTCGGGGGTAATCGCGTCAGATATATCAGACCATTACGCCGTGATGTATGGTACTTTTATGAATTGCCCTAAGAAAAAAAATTTTCACAATAGTTTGACAAGCTTAAATAAGTCAATAGTGGACAGGGAAATACTATGAACAGCGTAGTCAGACTTTCAACAAATATTAGATATTAACATGGCTTACTGGTGAAAAAAAAATTGAAGAAATCTACGAAAAGTCAACAGTATACAGGAAAATAAGAAAACGACACAACAACAAACCCTGGATGTCAAATGACATAGTACATAGATGCCAACTGAGGGACAGACAAACTGTATTCACCGGGGACTCTACGGTTCAGTAGGGCGGTGTCAGGCCGCGAGCTGATGTCGTAAGGCAATTTGGATACTATTGGTGGTTGAACGAGGAGTAGAACTCAGTTTTATATATTTATCTTGGGTGTCCTTAAGGTAAAACATAGCATGTCCTGTTAGCCATGGCCGACTTACATATGTACATGTAAGGTAGTGTAAGTAGTTTTTATTTTTAATTTTATTTTAGTTTATTATTAAGTCACATCCAAGTCTAGACACTAGGTTTTTATTTTAAAGCAATAAATTTTTTCTTAGTTTTACATACAAGGTTAATTAGTTAGATACAAAAATAATATTAAATCGAAAGACATATTTTTAAATGTTATGTTTAACTTAGAGCGCCCGCATAGGGTAACATACCACTTGGACAAACTGCAGAAATTACAACGTACGGCGTTCAAACTAATTCGAAATGCCCAGAGAGAAGAGAGTTATTTTACTAGTATTTTTTATGCTCACAGTAGATTAAATGTTTATGATGACAACACTAGTGGAACAGATGAACGTTTTTTGAGTCCAATTGCTCACCAAGTTAACACGAGACGCAGAGCTAGATAATTGCAGCAGACACCAATGTTTCCCAACGTGTATGGCACAAGAAACCTGAACTACACAGTCCCATATATTTCAAACAAATTTCCTATTACAATAACCAGCATCAAAAATACAAAAAAAAAAAAGAAATCAAACATTTTCTTATCTCAAATAATGTTATATTTTAATTAAAAAAAAAAAAGCTAAATTTCATCCAAATTTCAATTTTCAAAGTTTAAAGTAAATTTTAACTTTAAAATTATATTTTTGAAACACAACCACCTGCAGTTAAACACTCAACTTTGCGGGTAACGAATATTTGATTGTAAATTCTTATTTTTTGCATAATAAACTTCAAACTGCAAAGGATCTTGTGGGCCTTATATACTATTATGCCAAAATGTTACTTTCGGGTCAAAAATGGCTTTCAATAGCACTCACAAACAGATGAAAAGCTGATTCTGCTGATGGGCTTCCCTGGGTAAACCTTTTATACCTTTTGAAGTTTAGCTGTGATGTTTCTATTCTATGAAACACTGTTCATAAATCGATTTAATCTATTCAGATTGACTTTGGCGTAATTGCGAAACAAACAAATACCCATCCACATCCATTCCATTTTTAAAACAGCTATGTTTACCATTTTAATAAATTAAATACCATTAAAATAAATCATGTAGGTCAGCAAGCCTTAACCACTTACTCCTGTCAACCTAGAGAATTAAACTTGTCATTCAAATAGTTTATTTAAATTCAATCGTTTTGTTTTACCTTTTAATTTAATTCCAGCAATTAAGTCAATCGACACAAATTGAATAATGTAATATTATTAATCAATTACAATTTATTTAAGTTGATTAATATGCCTCTAACTGCACATGCTTACGGTGCGAAACAGTAAGTTATTGTTTGTTTTCTGTTTCGTAATTATACATCAACTTAGAAATTAAATTAACCGAATGCCGGATAACTGGCAACTCATCTACTCTCTCGTAAAAGGTGGCACATCATTTCTTTAATGAAACAATCGATTCACTAGTGACCGCGTGAATAAAATTAAATGCAGCTGAATCCTTTCATTTTGATTGCGTTTAATTATAAACCAATTGTTTTGCAATTGTTCGAGTACAAACATCCACAAAATTATTGTTTTCAATTTGTATCCCGCTGGGGAGTTTTCGATTGATCCGAACTGATTTGAGGTTTGTTGAAATTTGCATTGCAAAAATTTAAATATATTATGTGGATTATATTTCGGAATCTAAATTATATATTGAAATAAATTCATTGAACGAAATACTATTCGCAATAGATGAGGGGTGTAAATAGATGCCATGTTATGTGAATGAAGCCAGCACTTGAAAAGGAGGTTACTGACATGTCGAGAGTTATTGACAATTGAAAAATTTTAAGTCAGAAACGTTGCGTGTATTGATGTTTTTTTGCGTATTTAAATAATCATCAGACCCATTGTGCCATTAAAAATAATCAAAGACTAGCTGCAGACGAATGGAAGATAACCACCTAAGGCCCGCATCTGTCATACTGCAATGAAAAGGTTATGACAGAAATAGGTAAAATAGAAACCACTTTGGTTTTCGACAGGAATGCTTCACTGGAGTAGTCGTCTTCGATATTGAAATGTTGGGCCTTAGTTCATTCAGGATAGGAGATGGCTGCAGTGCTTTCAGGCTATTCCGCAGGCTGCAGAAATGATCATAAGAGACGATATTGTCGGCAGTATAATTACTATCTACATTGACGGATCTCAAGACTCCGGGGTGAATTTGGATAAATTTCAAGTCAAGGTGTGAACAAAAAGAAAAAAATTCTATCAGAAGTCAATAAGGGGTGTTGGGTGCCAGGGCAAAGAGATACGATCCCAAATAAAAAGATGACACACGAGGGCCACTATACCTTCCACCTTTTTTTTCTTAAATCAATATATAATCACCAAAGAAAATTCTATGTTAATAAAAGTGGCCGAAGCTGATAGATGATGGCCGGGTAGATTCGAGCGACACAGCCAGGCCACTATGGCTAACGTAAGTCGCAAAGATATCCGACTAGTATCAAACAAAATTTCCTACCATTTTCATCTGGACGCTTAGTACCCGGCTTCTCGAAACACGACTTAATCTTTTTGACGTCCAATACACTCACGAGCTCTGAGGAAACTCCATTTTGGTTCAGGGACTTCAAAAACATATATTATGATAATCTTCGCTCTGATGCCGTCAATTCTGGCTGGGATGAAATGTACTTCATGAGCTTCATGAGTTTACCTACAGATTGACTTTCTTGAAGAAAAAATTAAGTCCCTTTTCGACCAATAAACAACTATTCTCCCCCTTAGTTTGATAGGAATTTACACGAGCTGATTGATAAACGTAATGCGGCATACAAGGTATAAGCTGAACGTGCATCATGATGTATATAAATCTCCCCGAAACTTAGTTGTTCTTCGAATAAAAAATGCAAAGCGTAAATATTAAGAAACTTTATTGGACCCCACTAAATCAATCTGGGTGTAACCTTTGGCGGAAACTACGGAAACTGGGACATGGAAAACAACCTATCCAAGCTCCTCCTTATATAGACTGCAATCTTCTTAATTCGCAGTTTGTGTCCGTTCCGTTCACAATCGGTTGGTTCTGTAAGTGCAACCACTAATGAAGGCTTCGGGTTTTCTTGATTCAAAAATGAAGATGTGTCATTGAGACTCTTTTATCTATAAAATCGCTGAGATAAATCCCAAATTCCTTAAACTCCACCTCGCAGTTATCCTTCCTTCCATTACTCATACTTTCAATTGCATTCTAACAATTTGTGAATACGCGAAATCTTGGAAAAAAGCCAAAAATAATTCTTATCCCGATGCCGCAGAGTAGGGTTAATTCTGAATACAGACCAATTGCTATATTGCCATTTTTTTCGAAAGTATTCGAAAAGGCAAACGTATTTAACCACAAAAAATTGATTAGTTCCGCCCAGTCGGGCTTTCGTGCGAAAAGCTTGTGGTCGATGACATCCGAGAGGTCTGGATTTGAATTGTCCAACATTTTTAACCCAGCTGGATTTTTCTAAAGCGCTCGATACTGTAGACCATGCACTTCTATGCCATAAGCTAACGATCACTTTTGGATTTTCGCCGCTGGCAGCTAAACTTCCTACACACTCCTACTTGACTGGTTCAATATGTGATGGTTGGAGACAGAATATCGTCGTTCCTGGAAGTCGTTAAGGGCGCACCACAAGGGTCCATTCTTGGCCCTCTACTTTTCTGTCTATATGTTAACGAAATTCGTCGATTAGCCATTGTACTGTGCACATGTATGCTGACGATGCCCAGCTCTACCTGACATGTCCGCTCCCTTACATCGAGAGTGCGATTGGTGACATTAATACGGATCTAGATAGAATTCAGAAATGGGCCACAAAGTACAACTAATCTCTAAGCCCAATGAAATCTAAAGCGCTCTGCACTTAAAAAAGAAGACTCGACACATCTAACTTCCCACCAATCAAACTCGATCAAGAAACCTTAGAGTTCGTCTGCACAGACAGAAACTTAGGTATGGTTTTAATCATACGACGGCTTCCATAGGGAAATTATACAGTGGCCTTTATTTACTATGAAAAATTTCACTGGTGAGGTCGTTGATATTATCAATTCTGCTTAACGGATGTTAAGTGCTTAGGAAATTGGACTATGATACAAATAGAAAATTAAATGTGATTTACAACAATTTTGCGAGATATATTTTTAATACCCGATACCATGAAAATATATCACCTCACTCTAAGCAGATCACGGGCCTAACATTAAACGAACTTCTTGAGCTCCGTTCACTTAGCCTGCTGAACAAAATTGGTCAAACGGATCAGCCTGAATATTTATACAACCGACTTAATTTTGGAACTTCTCAGAGATCGTTTGCTTTAATCCAGCCAAGATATAATTGTTTAGTATCTAAAAAAAACTTCTTTTGTCCACGTCGCTCGACTATGGAACTCACTGCCCATAGCACTTTGAAGAATCAGAAGCGCAAACAGTTTAAAGACTCTCTTCTTTAAATATTTGACCAATGATAAAATATCTTCTTTCTCCTCATGCAATTAGTTTTCGCCTAACTTTTTCTTATTTTTTTTTTTCTTTAAACTTGTTATCATAAACTGTATTACTAAGACTATTGATAGTTACCGTAAAGCCTTCACTACTTTCTATATAAGATTTTTTTTCTTAATGTGCAAGTATTCTTTTAAATAAATATAAATACAAATATCCATACGGAACTTCTCGGGATACCATACTTCTCCTGAGATAAGGGGAACATAATATAAAACCCGAACATAGGTGGCAGTAGCTGTCGCAAGGAATTTTAAGTGCGAGACTAGTGCAGCAAGCAGCTTATAAAGAAGCACCCATTATGGAGCCATGGGCTCCCAGAGAACTCAAAATTGGTGCTGAAGAAAGTGTCTCGTACACAAAGAATCACGTGCTCGAAGAATCATGCTGTCCCGAAAGTGTTGCTATTATTCTTGGTTATTTGAAAAATAATTGTGGCCCCGATTGCTGGGTCTGGGTGACCAATCATTTGTTTGGGGATTTGATATTTGTCCCGACACAGCAAATTTCTAAACCAGCTCTACTATATTCGTTGTTGTTTGTTTGTTTGGCAATATTTTAGTGGCAAGAGGTGGATGCGAAAATGTAAAGCGACTTGAAGCGGAGTGAATTAAAAACCACTTTTGGCACATTCGCAATTTTTCGGAAATCGTTCCGAATTAAGTATAGCCTAAAAACCAGCAAGTTCTTATATTTAAATAGGCTTCTGGTATGCAACTTTAGGGTTGTAGTTTATAAATAGGTCGATCAAAATGCCCTCATTCACTGTCGAAATATTTTGTTAGAAAAACAGTCTACAACAATAATTTTTCGACAAGTTGTAAGCATGTTTTCACTTCACAATGTCTTAGCAAAATTGACAATTGTCATTCTGTTAAAAAGCAACACAAGCTATTGTAAGTGCCCAGTGATAAATTTGGAACAAAGTTAAGCACAGAGATTAAGAAAATCAGAAAAGTTGCTTGAATGCCAAGCAGTTCAAAAAGATAAAATGGGATTTTTTGCAATTATCAGGTTGGCAACTATGTGATTGCGGATTTTTTTAGAAAATAAAAGACAATTTTTTAAAGGAACGAAATGACTTTTTTCTGTAATGTATTGCCCATTTTGAGCAATGACCTTTTGCCATCTTTCAGGCAGCATTATAATTCCACGTTCATAAAACTTTTGGTTTTTATCGGCAAAAAACTGAACCAGGTATGATTTGACATCATCATTATTATTGAAATTTTTACCATTCAAGGAGTTTTGCAAGAATCGAAATTAAAAGTAATCTGATGGTGTAAGGTCAGGACTACATGTTGGATGTAGTCCCAACTAAGCTTCAATATGATGAAATACAACACCTTTTCGTAAATTCGCGCCGCTTTTCGTCAACTGTATTGTTCAATTTTGTTAGTTGTTCAATGTTAATATGTGAATTGATCGTTCGGTTGGGTGGTAAAAAATCAAGTAGACAATTCCTTTGTAATCCCACCAAACTGATAACATAACTTTCTTTTGATGAATATCAGATTTTCATGTTGTTTGAGCTGGTTTTCCTGGCTTGCTCCACGAACTTTTCCGATTGCCATTGTTGTAAACAACCAATTTTTCAACACCAGTTATCAATCGTTTTAAAAATGGATCATTTTCATTACGTTTCTTTAACAAATGGAAGACGTTAATACGTTGTGTTAAATGATTTTCTTTCAGTTTATGAGGAACCCATATATCGAGTTTTCGTACATGCATGTTTTTTTTTTTTTTTTTAAAGAACACACGCGTACAAGGGGTTATGACTACCCTTAAAATGTAAATACATAACGCGAGTGAAAGGGAGGAAATAGGGATAAGTACTGATGCACATTGTTTTTGAATTTCTGCAGATTGTAATGAGTGGGAAATACCGAGCGTGGTAGCTTGAGGGTGAACTGATGAGCATTCCTGGCGAGACGGGTGTTACGGTGAAAGCGAAAAGAGGGTGGAATGCAGCTGGCTAATTCGCTAGAGCACTGCTTATGGTAGAAGCGATAAAACAGTGTTAGACAGGAGACGTTACGACGGTGGTGAAGAGAGTCAATTGACTTTGAAACATTTTTGTCCCCTATGAGTTTTATCGCTTGATTTTGAATTCTATCAAGCAGGCTCAAGATGGTGGTTGGAGCGCCTGCCCAATAATGGGAGTTGTATTCCAGTTTGTGGCGAATGTACGTTTCATTTATGGCAGCCAGATCAGAAACCTAAACATTTCGCAGCATTTTTGGCGATAACGGTTATGTGATCATTCCAACCGAGGTTCTTATTGATACAAATACCAAGTACTGAAAGTTTTTCGGCTTCAGCAGTGCAAGGTGAAGGGTTTTCGTTTCGCTTCAGTGACAGAAGACAGCATTGAGTTTTGCAGGCATAAAATTCCAGTCTATTCGTAGAGCCCCATGATAGTATTCTGTTAATATCGGAGCTTAATGAGTTAATCATACGCTGCCATTCCATTTCCACGGCCGAGGATGAGGGACGTGAATTTGAAAACGAATATGAAAAACTGAGAGTACTATCATCAGCGAATTAGTGTATTTGATTAGAGGTAGCAAACAGAAGATCGTTAATGAAAATTAAAAAGAGAGTCGGTGACAAAACGGAGCCCTGTGGAACACCAGTATTTATATGGTGGATATCAGACTTGGCACCGTCCGATACAACTTGAATTGAACGGCCGGAAAGAAAGTTTCTAATCCATTGAATAAGATATTCGTCGATACCAAATGCACGCATTTTGGACAAAAGAGTATGGAGCCAAACTCTGTCAAATGCTTTAGAAATATCAAGCGCAACAATCTTGTTTTCACCAGAAAGATGTAGAGAGTTGTTCCACTTTTCGGTGAGATATACCATCAAATCACCAGTGGATCTTTTGCTACGAAAACCGTCCTGCCGGTCATTGAGGAGTTTTTGTGTTTCGAGATATTTCATTAGCTGACGGTTTATCAGCGTTTCCATTACCTTGGAAAACAAGGACGATAGTGCAATGGGTCGATAGTTGGAGGGAGAAGAAGATTCGCTTTTTTTAGGGACAGGTTGGACAAATGCTGTTTTCCATTTACTCGGGAAGAGACCAGAAGAGTAGGACAGATAAAAAAGCTTACGCAATGGTTTTACCAATGTGGAAGAACACCTCTTCAGAAGAATGGGGGGAATACCATCTGGACCAGCGGATTTATGGATGTCAAGATCTTTGAGTACTCTTGCTACTGTACGAGTGCGGAAATAGATCCGTCCCATGGAAAAGTTGACGCGCTCGAGTACAGGAGGCGGCAAAGCAAGTTCTTGAAGTGTTGAGCTGGCGGCAAAATGGGCCGCGAGAAGATTTGCTTTGTCCGCAGAGCTGACAGCTGGGGTGTCATTGTAAACAAGTGTTGGGATGGAAGATGAGACACAATTTTTTACATTCTTCACGAACGACCAAAACTTGCTACAATTGGGACATTGTAACACTTTTTGTCTCATTTTTCGTTCGTGGGAAAATTTTGCACATCGGATTTTAGCATTGCAGTCATTTTGAGCTTGTTTGTTCTTTTTTCGGGTTTCCTCAGATAAATCGGTTTCATAATTCCGAAAACTTAACTTCCTCAACCTGATAGCTTCTTTACAGCTCGAGTCGACGTACAATGCATACATGTGATACATGAAGCTTCTCTGCAATCTCACGTGTTATACTGTGACAATAAACAGCACATAACTTTTTGTGAGCTTGCGATGCGTTTTTTCCTTTCCGGAAATAAAAAAAAACAAAATATGACGAAAATGTTCGTTTTGATTTTCCATTTTTCAACAGATCAAAAAATTGTTTTTACTGATTGACATTTTAAGTACCAACTATCAAATAACAAAATGTGTTTGACATTTCGATTACGTCTGCAAACCTAAAAATTCAACTAAAGTCATCCATGAGTGGAATAAGCAATTACATAATTGCCAGCCCAATAAATTCTGAAAATTAAAGACACTGATGGTTTTTCTAAGAATCCTACAACTATTTTGCAAAAGTTAATACTTCACAAGGGAACTATATTTTAGTTTTTTTCAGCAAGCGAAAAACATTCTGCTGTTCAGTTTAGTCGGTTCTTATAGCTCAGGAAGAATTATTTCCTCTTACTTTTCATATAACTGAATAACAAAAGTTAACTTCGGACATCACTTAAGTAACCAAGGAAATACTTAAGAAAAAATAATTAAAATTCAAAACATTCCCGTAGAAAGTAGATGAACTCTTTTTTTTTTTTGTTTAACTGAAGTCTCATTTTGCTCCATAACAAATTAGTCATAAAAACAATTTTTCATTGCTAACTCACGTAGCCCATTCACACGTTACATTTGCATTGATAAATAAAACAAAATGTGATATCAAGTGCCAATCTGCCTTCACTTTCATTAATCAAACGATGTTTACATCGCGTTTTTTGTTTCATCAACATATTTTACAAAAAAAAAATCAGATTGACTGTCACTCTTGTAAACAATTTAAATCAATTAAACTAGCGTTTATTCAAAATAAATAATAAACAAACACACATACAGCAATATCACTATCATAAACATCAAGGTCAACATTCGTTTTCATTTCAATCACTTAAATGCAGTTCAACCCATAAAGATGTCCATGTACTAGATATTTGCCCAAAATCGCAAGGTTAGTACACAAAAAGCAAAAAAAAATCCAAAACGTCAGCAACTTTGTCAAATCACCACTGAAAGATGTCCATTGTTGTTGGCATTTATGCCTCAATATAAAGCGTATCTTTGCCGAGTTAACAAATAATTAATTTACTTAAATTGCTGACATAAAAATGCAAGAATCCATCCGATAAATATCTTGCGCAATGATGTGACTAAAAAGTACACACATCTCACACGCCACACCTCATAAAACATCAAGTATGAGTCTCTATCTCCGCGTTAACCCCACGCACCATTCGGCTTTGACACTGAACTTGATGACTGTGGTATGGCCACATCGCTTCAACGAAAACGACACAGTCGCCATTGCAGAGAGTCAACATGATGTTACGTATACGCCAGAGTATAGCTAGCACCAATCCGCATGGTTATTAGCCATGCAGTCGCATGGTTGCTCAGACAAACAGCATATTTTATCTGGACATGGGGGGGGGGGCTGATATGAACTCTTGTCTTTGTCTATGTGACCGCTTAATGGCTTCAAGTTGAACGAATAAATCTTTTGATGGTGAACTGCTGAAGTGCGGAATACTTTCCTTCTTTTTGCCAAGATCTTTACAGAATACAACGTAGTTTTGAACGTTTTGGAAAACTTTCAAACACCAGACGATAAATTGTTATGACGGGTGTTCTGGTGAACGTACTCTTTCTTTCATAGGGTATCATCATCATTGTTGCCTAAATAATTGTTGAAGTTCCACAAAACAAAAATGGTTTGGGTGAGTTTCGGCCTCTGAACGCCATCGACGGTCTTCATTGTATATGTATGCCGAGGTGCTCGTGCTCGTGCTGACACTGCGTATCGTGCATTATTATTCACAATGTCCTTTTAAGTATATTCGACGAACGTTTGTGATAACTTTTGGCTTATTTATGATCAGCCCATACTCATGAAACTTCTTTGTTATTCCATAGAATTGTCTTTGCGTCATCACATTAGCTGTATCAAGAAAGGATGATGGTATCCATACATTTAAGCTTTATCTAAAAGGACACTTATCTTGGTTGTCTACGTTCTGAGGTTAACCAAAAATCAATAGTCAGCTAGTAACTATGAATTATAGATCTATTAAATGGAAGGCACAAAAGCACTTCGCCCATTGACATTGACATTGAGCTACGTTGCATACCAAGTTTGGTATTTCCATAACATTTTCGAAGTCTGTCGACACTCAATACAATAATTTATTATAAACAGCTTGGAGTAGAGACCCTTAAATTTTTCAATCATTCATTAAGCCAACTTACTTCCGGTCTTGATCTTCAAAGCACAGTCGCTTCTTATTTGAATTTCACTACACCTACCTAAGATAGGTCTTAAACAACTTCATACTCTCTACAATAGTTGCTTCAGAGTAGGAAATTTTCCCGCGGCTTGGAAAATAGCAAAGGTCATATCAGTTTTAAAGCCAGGAAAGAATGCCAATGATCCTTCCAACTACAGGCCTATTAGTTTATTCAGTTCATTGAGTAAATGTTTTGAAAAGATAATCAAACATAAAATTATATTATTTTCCGAAGCCAATAACATTCTGCCTTCGGAACAATTTAGTTTCAGAGCCAAATCAAATTCACCACATCACTAAACACTTAAAAGAAAATTTCGAAATAGGAAACGGTTCAGGTATGGTTTTCCTTGACATCGAAAAAGCATTCTGGCATGATGGACTCCTGCATAAAATGATTCAACTTAACTTTCCCAGGGCTGTGATTAAAACTATTCGTTCCTTTCGAACAGAAAGGTCATTCAAGGTTTGCATAAACGGTTGGAATTCTGAGAGTAAGAACCCCGCTTTTGGTGTACCTCAAGGTTACGTTCTTAGTCCATTCCTATATAATATATACACGTACGACTTTCCTCGGCTGATCAACTGCCAATCTGCAATCTTTGCAGATGATAAATGTATTTTCTCTTCAGATAAGTTTGGTTTCCAAATTGAAACCAATCGTCAATCATCATCCAAAGATATTTTCAAAACTGGAAAATCAAAATCAATGCGGCTAAGACTCAGACTATCTTTTTTCATTAGAAAAAGAAAAGCCTGTTTTAAGCCAAGTAATTGTTTAGTTATTGAAGAAATTCAGACCGAGTGGAAGTCAAACGCGAAATACCTTGGTGTACATTTAGACAAAACGCTCACCTTCAATTTTAATATAAGCCAAATAATAAACCAAACAAATATAACCAAACACACTCTATACCCTTTCGTTAACCGAAAATGAAAAATGTCAACCGAGAATAAGAAAATGATATTTAAGGCGATTTTTCAGGCTTTTCTTTTCTACGGATCACCTGTTTGAGGAATTTATGCAAAATCATATATTCGTTGATTGCAAATCGCACAAAACAAGGTTCTTAAAATGATGTTAAATCTTCCTTAGTTTTTTTCCACGGACGAATTACATGTGATCGTAGATATTGAGAAAGTCTCTATGAGCGCATTAAAACTATCTACCTCTGACAATCACTTAATTGCAGAATTGGCTGCAGCCTAAACTTACTAATATGTGATATATACACACTTTGTGATATTTTTCTTTTTCCCTAATAGATTATTATTCCATTCTTACTTTAAAGTTAGTATTTAATCAATTTACTTATTCAAATATTAATTTATTTATTTGTTGTTATTTATTATATAAGTTTATTATTTACATATCTATTCAATTTATTTATTAACTATTTATCTATTTATTTATTTATTTAAGTATTCATATTTTTATTGATTTAACTATTTGTTTAATTATTTATTTCACCATTTATTTATTTATTTATTTACTTCTTTGATTGTTCACTCCTTATTTCAGATTGAATATAATTTTGTAAAGTAATCCTGCATCGAGTAATTGTCAGCCTCCACTTTCAATTCATATATTCATGTATAAATATATACATATTCTCACTATATTTATTTATTTATTATTTAAGATTATGAAGGTTTTACTTGTAGCTTTCCTTCACAATTAATTTTTTCTATTTCCATACATTTTTGTTTAAAATTTTTTAATTGTTCAGCTGTAAGGTGAATACACCATATCTCTGTAAATTGTGCAATAATATTTAAGACCAAAAAAATATGTGTATATTCGCTGCTACAATAAATATAACGATAATGATAACGATTCACTACAAGAAATCTCCTGAAAATGAAAGGTCTCTCGCGTAGTAAAGGATGGCCGGAACTTAAAGCAAACTTCTGCTCTTCTTTCCTCACTATCAAAATTTTCCTTTATCTTGAAAAATGGTCTGCTATTCGGATCACTCCCTCCTATCATTGGATGATTGATTGAAGTAAAAGTCGTTTTTAAAATCAACACTTGAACGCTAGTATAAGTCGTCAATTTCACATATTCTCAACGCAAGAAGCACTCGATTACAAGTGAGCCTTTTGTATTATTTCGTCCCAGATTTTAACAAAAAAACCTCAGTCGAAAAAAAAAAAAATTAAACTGTTTAATAGCGCAATTAGACTAATATTACTGTCGCTCCATGAACCCATTAAAAGCTAAAGAAATAAAATTGTTTGTCATCGCTCAGAAACCCTCGATGGAATCATGGATGTTAATCAATAAACTTAAAATATTGCTTAGAGTCTAGTTTACCGATGTCGCGAGTTACTAAGAGGGATTGATGTGAAATTAACTTGAGTTCCTGGGCAATTCTCGAACTAGCTAAGCAGTCTTGTCCAAATAGCTCACATTTCGAAAACAATTCAAAAATTGCCGGGCCAGAAGGTTCTCATGCAGACCCACAAAATATGTTAAATTTTTTTTATGTTTAAGCGAAAAACATTTTATCAAATCTGTATGGACACTGTATACTACTCATTGCTAACAAAATGTTCTGTTTCTATTCTTCAACAATTCGGCTCAGGTGATTCATGAGTAGGAATTCTAAGAAGTAAAATGTGAATATAAACAATTATTTGAGGTCAGCAAAGAGCAACACGAGTCTTGAAAATTTTGCCATTTTGACGACAGAGCATGAGATGACAAAATCTAGTTTTTTCAACAATAAGAAATTTCACTGCTAATAAACTGACGGCATATTACGAGCAACTTGGTTAACAGCATGAGTATATAAAAAATGAATCAAAGTTCTGGCTTTCCAGGGTGATAGATAAATAAACTAAAAAGTATATTGAACAAATAAAGCGGCTATAAGCCAAAGCCTCTGCAGTTATGAAATAAAAGGCAAGCAGATAAATATGCAAATTGAAAGTAAAAAGGAAGCGTTATTGTTTTTTGTTTATGGATACAATGAGCACAAAGTACATAGACCCCTCAATTTACAGATCGTTCCAAGCCCAGGAACTGGACATAAGTTGAACAGTGAACCTGAGGATATAAAAATTTAAACACGTAAATGCAACGTATCCCACAGCAGTAGTTTCAGTTTCAGAATAGAATCAGAAAGTTAGGTATCCTATTAAAGCACCCAATTTGCATAAAGAGGATCTCTAATATCAATTTTCAAAATGCCTAAGCGCTGTGAAAATGGCCGAGTAGTTATGCTCTATTACATTTGAAAACCATCGGCTTCACTTGGCAATGATATCAGGTAATAGGAGATTTCAGAGTCATGAAAGACCGAGATGTCCGTTGTCCACTCACCGCCCAAATTGAGAAAAAATAAAAAGCTTACAAGATCTCATTAGAGAAGACCATACAATCTTACTTCGATCCCTAATGAGGCAATAGCCTATACGGTACAACCCGTTTTCAATAGCGCTTTCCGAAAATGATTCCTATCGATTCTTCGAAGATATCAGAAAAGTACAAATGCCCTTTGGCAAAGAAATGATCAATTCATATGGAAAGGGAGTCTATAAAGCCTGAGAATATATGGAATCTTTAAATGCATCTCTCTAACAACTTTTGGAGAAGAGTATGCAAAAGAAAACTTAGAGCCAGCTTAAAGTATCGTCTGAAAGATTTGCAGGGCCATGAGCAAGCTTTGGTTCATAGTGATTCGAACGGACATGACAACACCAAGATTTATTGAGAAAGCTAAGAGCCATGTTTTTGTTTTACTGCGAGTCTTCAAATGTCAAGATTCAAAGAATTATTACATCTTTATTAGAATTCGATGTTAAAAGCGAGCCTAAAGTCGTCATTTGAAAAATATTTGAATCCAAACGACCCAAGCCAATTTAAATTCAGCAAGACGTTGTTTTTTTTATTATTTGTTCGCTCTTCAACAAATATCGCATATACTCTTTAATGCGTGTAGTACACAGAACGAGCGGAAGAATAAGGAGAAGAATGAAAGATTATGTAGTGACTTGAGAAACTCAGGTGTATTTGGTTTCAACTTTCTTTCGTGGATGGAGCCCGAAACGGGGCGGAGGATTTTTTATATCGACCTATTAGCTTTCACCTAATTCGCGAGATTTTATTCGACACTGGTTTGAATTATGAACTTTGAAAGTTTGGAAGATTTAACTAAACACTCCGCTGTCAGTATTATGCCTTCACAGCAGAGCCATCTACACAAACCTATATTTTGAAAACACGAATTAAGAATTAAGCCGATACAACAACCACTACAATAACGCCACCCATAAGTCAGTCTACTATCGCTGGTCGATCAATACAGTGATAGTGCCAATAACTTGATCCCAATTGCAAATGATGACTGGACCAGATTCGAAAAAGTAGACCACTCTAGGAATCGAACCTGGGATCTTTCAATTGAATCAATTGAAAAGCAGCTGTACAGAAAGAAATTGTTTCGCGTCAACCAGGGCTGTAAAAATACCTTATTCAAATATACTTCCAGTTTCGAATACCTCTTAAACAAAGCGTAAATAGTTCATTAATAATAATGTTCCAATCAACTTTTTTGAACTTCATTCCTGTTGTAACATTTTTTGGTGGTGGTTAGAATTTTGTAGTAATCTTCAATCTTCAACCTACCATCATAGGAATGAGCACAAGGTCGCAGTCTAGAACTTCAACCTGCTTCGGATGGTCCCATACACGTGTTGTCAATAAAAACTGAAGCATCAATTCTTTATGACAAAAAAGCAGACTCAGCATTTTTATAAGAGTATGAATAATAAGACTCAGGTATAGTAAGACTTACTATTAATAGAATAATAGGGTACGCACGATTGTGGAGCACTGTTTATAACAATCTTTCTTTATAAGTTTGTCTTTGAAATCGAATCGTCTTTGAATCATTGTTGCGCTGGTCAAGTACGTTTCGTTTGAAGAAGCATTGATTTGGATACCAACACCGAAAACCAGTTTAATAAGGTTTGGGTCACAGTCAAAGTGTTTGGTTGCCATCAGTTGAAATAAGACGAAGCTTTGACAAAACAGTACCCATGCATATAAACAGTGAGTGTGTGTCCTTCAGATGTGCTTTGATGGCCACGAATAAATAGTATAAATAGTGACACCCACGGTATGGGACGCAGAGGTTCCACTTGTACAATCTGTTTCCTTTAAAATTCATGACAAACCGATTTAAATTCAATACAGCACACCGAGAGTTCAGTTTGTTATTTCGGTCTTTGTGTTTTTTTTTTTAAATGAAATCATGTATCTTCTGTTTTTTTGTTTCGTTCTGTTTATAATGCAAATGAAACATGACTGAGCTGACAATTCCATTAAATGAAACAAATAAAAACAATTCTACAAAAGTATACGAAATTTGGTTTTGGCTTCAATATCTTCCAGTTTATCAACATGCCTCATGTCTCATCTATTTGTATACATACATCGCCAAATTGTTAATTTATATAAAACTTGATAAAATGTTTGTTTAAGTTCTAACTTAAGCTAGCTACAAATCTCATCCACCTCTTTTGTACACTTGACATCGAAAGAACACGTTGTCTCTGCCACTAGAGTTGGGTCTCTCTTGTCCTGCAAGATTCATTTCAGGTAACTTTGTGTACTTAA
Source organism: Orthonevra nobilis (assembly GCA_963555765.1). Lineage (NCBI taxonomy): Eukaryota > Metazoa > Arthropoda > Insecta > Diptera > Syrphidae > Orthonevra > Orthonevra nobilis. The sequence continues at coordinate 4,514,342 of OY743225.1, read as the reverse complement.
ACTCAAGGTGTGTTTATATCTGATCTATAAATGATTGCTTTTGAAAAAGTAGGAAAAAAGGCTATCAAGTGAGGGTCGGACATGAGCACAAAGGGTTCCGTACCACGTATTTTTTAAATTTAAAATATTTCATGCCCTACCTAGCCTACATCTTGGGGTTTAATTGAGTTTTTAACTGGTTTTTAAATTTTGTTTTTTGTATGGATACCCTCTCTTACTTTTGGTAGACTTTTATTTTTTATATTGTTTTTATATTTTATATTGTTTGCAGTTTTTTCGGTTTTCTTAAATAATCGTGACATTTCTTTAGCGAATGATACTGAAATGAAATGAATGAAAAACTGATTTTGGGTGACAATCGGTATTAATATAATTCAGATATTTTTATAACTAATTTTAAAAACGAAACTGTAATTACATTTAAATTTATATAAGGAAACAATCCATTAATTAAATTTTGTTTTGATTTAATAAATATGCACATATTTATGCTGTTGAAAAAAATTAAACAAAAGACACAATACATAACCAGTTTTTGACCTTTTCGTGAAAATATGAAAAACGAAGTAGATCTCTTATAAATAAGTGCAATTTATTAAAAATAGTTGGAGCTGTGTACCTATAAAAATGTAAAAAATTTGATCTGTGCGCAAAAGGTACATTTACTAAGCCCATACTGATAACTCAAAGATTGTACATTTGTTCCCGCTTTGTTTGTAAAACTCTTTTAAGTCTTTAAAAAAATATAAATGTCTAACTGGTAGAATCTTAAATTTTTCAAATGAAAGCCAACTTCGAGTTAAGCGATTTTTGTTTGTCACAATTCGTTTTAAATGTTCTTGTGCAGTTAATAAGGGCCTAAAAGTATTGGTATACGAACTTCCCCAACTTATTATGCTGTATTGCAACTTTGAGTGCGTAAGTGCATAATAAATAATTCTTAAAACTTTTTGAGAGCAAAATAGCTTTAATAAATACATTTTATGCGTGATCAACAACATATACGATTAAATCATTTGTATATGATTTTTCCAATTTAAATTGAAATCAAAAACTACACCTTAATTTAAATTGTTGAACTGATTCGGTTTTTAAGCATTTTTCGGAGCAGCGCAATTTGGCTCTAAAATTATTATTTCCACACTTATGAATAGTTAGAGGAAACTAAGCATGCAACCATATAGCTTATATCCGGCCATAGTTACACATAATACAAATATCAACTTTATGGTGCGAAAGATACAGCCTGTTGTTATCCTTTTGGGCACAGAACCCTAAGAAAAGAAGACAAATGGTCATCGATAATGACGGTGCCCACTAGATCAATGTGATTTTCAAAAGCTTATGTTAAGGCAAACCAAAGATTGAAATTTGCCAAAGATCTTAAGTACAATGGACAAGTATATAATTTTCAACAATAAAAAACACCTGTTGGTGTTGGCTGAAAGTGATCCACGTTTGGTGGCATTTAGCATACCAGCAAAAGAAAAAAGTCCTTCTACGGCCGCCGATGAAGGAAGGGGTGTGTTGTACCTCAAAAATGTTCTTTTAATTCAACCTTCAATGATTTCAAATAGTCATAAGACTACAAAGCAATGAAAAGTCTTAAAAGCAGTCAAAAGACTTCAAAACGATAAAACTGAAATGAAATCAAAAGACTTCACTACCGAATAAATCAATGATTTCAAAAGACTTCAAATAATTCAAACAGTCTAAAAGTATTGCATTCTTTTGACTTGAAGCCTTTTGATTACTTCAAGTTATTCTAAGTACAATGATTTCAAAATTAATGGGTAATATTAGTGGAAGTTAAAGTATTAATTTGAAGTCTTTTAACTGAAGTAAAAGGAACTAATCAAAATACTGTGACTTTGCAGAATACAATCTCGAAATAATGCATTCCTTTACAGCTCTGCTGCAGTCTTTAGATCATAAGGAACTAGATGCAAAAGCAGATTACAGAACAATTAAACTAATACAAATGTGCAATAAATGAGTGAGTGCGGGGTCATTACAGAAAAGCATGAAAAAAAAAATATAAAAAATAAGAAGAGTTTATATATATATAAATGAAAAAATAATTAGCTTTACATAGCTGGTGAAAATGTTTTTAAAACTTTATAACAATATAGATATTTTAAAGGCAACATTTTAAGGCATCTAAACAGAACCAAGGTATCAGACCATCGATTTTTATTACAAATTAGTCGAATAGCATGTTTTTGAGACACAAGAAAAGGGAAAAGTTTGTTGTAGTGAGTACCACTCCATTATACGTATACTATGCCATAATCAAAATTGGAATGCACTAAACCATACTTTAATATTTAAGAAGATGCAAAAAGCAATATGATTTTAAAATTAAAATTTGTCTAGTTGCTGTCAACAGATACTTCTTCAGTGCATTTGCATGATCAAACCAGCTCATCTTCCAGTCGAATGTAACCCCTAGATACTTAAAGTTTTTAACGCTTTCAATATGAAAACATATGTCTGTGGAGAAATGTTTGTACTACACATATCTCGGCTATGCTTGAACCTCTTACAGTTAGAACAATGCAAATGGAAAGGTATATAGTCTGCTTCCTTGCCATTAGGGCTATTACCATTTACCAATGGCTAAGGAGTTCAAGTTCATGGTTTATTGCGACAGCAAGATTCACAGCTAAATAAGCAGTAGACACAAGCCAGATCGTCAGTAAACGCAGTAACTTCGCTGTGATATTTTTGTGAGAAAAGTGAGTTGATTTATATTAAAGAGAGTAAGGGGCCCAACCCAGAACCATGAAGAACACCTATAGTGATGAGGCTTCTTGAACTTAACTCACCATTCATTTTGACTCTTTGAACTCTTTTAGATAAATATGACTAAACTAATCATGAATAGTATATCTAAAACCAAACTTGTACATTTTGTGCAGAAGAATATTGTGTTTTGAGGATGAAGCGATCGCGTATGCCGGAGCTCTCGATCCAGATCACTGGAAGCAGTGTGCCCGTGATCGACAAGGCTGCCATGCCTCATACAGAAGCTTTTCACGGGTCGCGGGCCCGTTAAGTATGTAAGTATGTTCCTGAAATAATTGAATAAGACGTTGACGTCATTCTCTTCAAATGAAATCATTATTCTCTTTTGTTTTATGGTTAATTCAAAAAACGATTTTATGAGGAATACGTTTTACTTTTGAATTTACTTAAGATTTGACAGACGTTTTTCCAGCAGACTTTATAAAACCTTTGAAGATGCTATCTAGTACTTGTTTTCGTAAACATACCAAGCCCATTTTATCAACATTTTTTTACGATATCGTGATTGCAAATCACGTGTAAATCTGATTCATTAGTTAAACTTCAAAGAAACTGCTAACTGCACATGCATATCGTGACTGTATGCCTCAAAAATAACTCAGTGAAGATAATGAAGGGATGATGCTGGTTTTTAAGGCGTTTAACTTCGGTACAAAGTCATTGCATGATCGTTGACAGAAAACATTTAATAAGCAATGGAAAAGTGAAGCACACCGCATTTATAGAACACGTGCTATGACTGTTCTCACGAATCATCTTCGGATCGAAGCATTCGGAAATTTTCCACTTTCTCTAGTTCCTCGAAAATGTGCATGTCTTTTCTAATATTCATAATTTATTTAATCACAAGCTTGGCGCTGGCGCTATTCAACTTGAGCTGACGTCAAATCGCGTGCACGTCGAAGAGCACATTTAAGTATGGTAAGTATGGTAATTTTGATCGGTGGCTAGGCCGAAAACTGGTCATTTTGTGACAGCAAGAGAATGCTGTGCATCTCACAAGGTCGATTATGGTGTCCAGAACTCGATACGCATTAGTTTCCATTCTTGGAAGATAAAAAAAAAACTCGTTTAGGAAAACCTTTGTTACGAAATATTTGTGTCAAGTCTTTTGGTGCTAGTTGTGGCCGGGTTAGTTCAGTTTTCATAATTAATCGTTATTTAGTATGAATGCAAGTTTTGTCTTCTTTCAAGGAATTTCGAAAATAGATTTACTGCCAACATTATCATATGAATCGGATTTGAGTAATCGGTCACGTGCTGTTTGAACATAGTCTACGTCATCGCATATGCCAAAAATTCCTCGTAATGTTTTTTTTTATTGCGGTCTTTAACAGGATCATTTTAAGGCATTTATAGCCAAACTTGAAGTCTTACAGCTTTAAGTTTTTTAACGCATTTGCCACCATGATACACGAACGTTCAGCTCGGTTCAGAGTCCGACTCTCTTATGCAAGAAGCTGCAGGAGGCAACAATGAGGACCAAAATTGAAAGCTTCAGCAACCGTGAAACCCAAAGCTCTCAAAGAGCCTCTGACCAAAAGACTCTGAAAAAGATGCTGCACTATAATTTAGGTACAAGCAGAGACACTCATTGCCTACCATCGATTTCAATTTCAATTTCAATTTGTTCAACAATATAATTTTGTATAATTAAGACATAGTCTCTTATGGTACTAGGTAAAGATGCATGAGCTTTGAGTGAGTACAATTAAAAAGAAAAATTTTGAAAAATACAAAACATAATATAAAGAGAACAGATAATATTTGCATACATATGTTCAAGAAGAAGGCAAGGTGCCTTCCTCGTTAAGGAAGGAAAAAATGAAAATTGAAAAACATTTAGTGAAAGTGATAGAGATCAAGAGAAGTAGTACGCAGACAAAGCGGTTTTAAAGTTTGCAGTTTTAGATATGTGTTTAATATTTGATGGTAAGGCATTCCAAAGCCTAACAGCATGAATAAAAGATAAGCGGGATGAGTTTAAATATCGAATCTCCGTTTTGCGTAAACATTATAAGCAACTTGAAGTTTGCGGAAAGATAGTGAGTCCAGATTGCTGTATACTATACAACAGCTGCATATGCTATAATTGATATATTAATGTTAGGACAAGCCTTCGCTGAGTGTTTAACGGTGTGTAGCTGGCTGAAATCCAGAGCTTAAGCAAGCATCCATAAACGCGGCCTATGACGGCGTTAACATGGTTATAACCAGAGAGATTAGATTAGATTAGATTCTTTATTAGTAATTAGATACTTTTAAATACATAAAAGGAATAGTATAAGATATTATTGCTTAGACAATAAAACTAAAAAAGAAGTAATAAAGTTTAACATTATAATTAGATAACAATTCAATATTAAGCTACTGGTGCAAAATGTGAAATTCAAAAACTCAATGAATTATTAACATGATTTTAATTTAAATTCTTCCTAGGATATTTTCACTACACATTCTTTTAAATTTAAACAAGGAGGTCACAGACTTTATTTCACTCGGGAGTTGGTTAAATTTCTGGAAGCCTTTGTAAAGCATACTATTTTGAGACGCCGCTCTGGAAACAAAGTTGATTCTTATATCCTCTGCGTTTCGTAAGGGGTATGGCTGACCATCAGCTAGCAAACTTACATTCCCAGAGAGATACTTAGGTGTGATTCTGTATTTCATTTTGAAAACAAAGACCATCGCATTCAACTCAATTCTTTGTTCAATATTCATCCACCTTAAAATCTGCAGCATCGAATTGATCGGTGTGAATCGGTTACACCTCAGGATGACTCTCATAGCCCTATTCTGCAGTTTTTGCAGTCTTGCGATCTCCCCCTCTCCACATAGGAACAGTACCGTGGCGCAGTATTCAAAGTGTGGCTTTACAATCACATTATAGATATTGATTAAACACGTAGTTGACACTTTACTTCTTATGAAGCCCCAATCTTTTTTCCGACCTTCTTACACACAAAATCCACATGCCTACTAAACTTCAATCCGCTATCCACTATTGCCCCCAAATACCTCATATGGTCGACAACTCCAATGAGTTCACTCTCCATTGTTAACTGGATGTGCGAAGGAGAGAAGCGGATGGTCATTACTTTTGATTTACTAACATTGAGCTTCAATTTATTCTGAATTAGCCAGTCTTCAACACTTTTCATATCTTCCTGCAATAGGCTCACACATTCTTCTCGATTTGTATAGCAGGGTATCATCTGCAAATAACATCACCTGACTGTATTTAACAACGTATTTCATGTCGTTAATGTACAGCAGGAAGAGCAGGGTTCCGAGGACCGATCCTTGTGGCACACCCAATAAAATTTCTCGTGCTGTCGAGTAATGGTTGTTGTATTTAACCTTCTGCTTTCTTGCTGTTAGATATGACTCAAACCAACTAAGCTCCCTGCCATTTATGCCATATTTTGACAATTTCTTTATTAATATTGTCCTATCTATGGTTTCAAAGGCCCTTTTAAAATCAAGAAACACCGCAATAATTTTTTTCTGAACCCAGACTGGAAGGGGCTCAACAACGAATTTTCAGTCAGGTGCTTCTGGATTTGTGACGCTAGCACTTTCTCAAAGATCTTAGATAGACATGGCAAGATGCTGATGGGTCTGTAGTCAGTTGCATCTGAGGGATTAGGCTTTTTTGGAAGGCGTATAACCTTAGCACATTTCCAAGTCTGGGAATAGGTGGACGTAGCTATGCAGGAATTTAAGATATGCGTTACGTGGCTTATAATGTCGAGCTCCGACAAAAAATTTGTGGTTCATATAGGTTATGACGAGAAGATGTGTTGAAGAAGTTTGCAAAAGATGTGGCTCAGAAGAAGAAGCTGCAAAGAAAAACTCGAGTAGCATGCGATATGGTATACAAGCATCATTTCTACCAACTAGCAGCAAGAAAGAGTGATAGGGTTTGAGGCGAACTCAGCTCCTGCCGGTGAAGTAGTTCTCTCACTCATTGTAGGAGAAATAGATGTGGCCATAGGAAAACTACAAATAGAGATAACTTTTGAGATCAGGAAGTCTACAAGTTGAACCTTTTGGATGTATACACAGGAGATTTTTTGAAAGGGAGTATGCAGGACGAGTTAAAAAATCGAACCTATGTCTTCGAGTACAGAAAACTTCACGCTTGGCACAAATCAGGCCAATACCGGTGGGGTCTTTGTTCCAAATTACCACTTTCCAAATTCTGAAAAAAAGAAAACAACAAAAAAACAATTTGGCCGAAATATGCTGTCAACAAAAACTCTATCCGAAGAGTTCATCTGTTTTGGGAATAAAAACAAATCCCTAACGACATCTTTGTGCAGATCGGACGATCCCTTACTCGAAGGACGAAAACCATGCTCTGCAAAATACTCCTCCAAGGGCGAGTTGAACTCACAAGTCGTCAGATCTGGCGGCTTTTTGACATCTCGCGTTAATCACAGTCAACCACAAACCATGCAATTTCTGTTTTGACATAATTTTTTCCCCACCCTGCACAACAAACGTATCAAAATTCGGCTATGAATGAGTCGACTATCCGACATGTTGCAAACAGCTTGCAATATGTTATATCGACATGTTTCTCAATTTCTTTTTAAGCCAAAAACCGAGTCAACATCTCACAATGAAAGCTCTTTGAATCTATCATTGATCGACTAAACAATGATGCTGACACAAACGATACTCTTAAACAAAGTTACACACTAGAAAAAGGGTCACTAATAGTACAACAAAAACAATTAACACAAAACCAATGCCAAAAAGATACTCACTTAAATTATTTCGTTTGTTCGTACTCAAAAGTTTCATTGTGAAAATTGTCAATCCTCCTCCAGTTGGTATAAACAATTACCGTTGTTGTTAACTTCTTAATCACTCTAAGTTTTTTTGTTTTTTTTTTTTTTATTTTTAAGCCGCTTCAATTACATGTGATTGTAATGGTATCTTAGTGTTCTGGAAGGCAAAAAAAAACACACAAAGTACACAGAAAATTAATTAATTAGACTGCTATTGAAAAATATTTGTTTTGTAATTGTTTTGGTCACGTTAAATAATAATTAACCTTAATAAACGTTTAAACATTAGCAATAATATAGATATGCCTTGAAATTTTCAAAAGGAAACATTTATTATTTAAACTGCAATTCCAAATGAACACACTCAAAAAAAATATTCATTTAATCCTTGAATCTCAATTGACCCTTATTTAAGTTGTAGCAAGAAACACAACACTTATCCAACTTGTCAAAATTTAAACAAGACAAAAAGCAAACTATTCAGCTAATGGGACAACTGTCTGTGCACAAAGTTAGCCCAGGTAATGGATCGGTAACCGCGAAAAAAATATCGATTGAAAGAAAAATCACATAAAAGGTGTAAGTAAGTTCGATTCGACAATTCCATTGGCCTTAATCTTTTAATCCTTAAACTGATCATCTCCGTCTGCGGCAGTTGGTTACATACATAGTCCATGGCATTCCATGCGTTCGAAATTTTGAATTCCATGTTATTGGCATTGTTAACAAAGGTTGCGTTGATAATTGCGGCTTGTAGGCTATTGACAAATTGCAATGACAGCAAGTTCAATGGGTACATGGTGCTGATGGCGTCAAACTTCAATGACGTCAAGACGATACTTTAGACACAAGAGGTGCACACCCTGAACATGCGCTATGAACTAAAATTTAACTTCTTAAGCACCCCAACGGAGTAATTAAACTCATTAGACTTAGAGGCTTGCGTGCTGCTTTATGGCATTCCATTAGGGTTGACACTTGAGTTCAAGACGTCAAGGAAAACTGATGGCTTTCTACGTCAATATTTTGTTTAGAAAAGTTTTAGAGCATAAGAGATTGTGGCCACGATTATCATGCGTATGCTTGTGTGCGTATGCTTGTGTGCGTATGTGGAAGATATGCAAAGATTTGTGATGGTAAAGACGCTGTGTTGACGCATTTTCATACACCGTGACAGGCTTTGTTTCTTTAGTTACTCATAAGATGGCTTTCAAAGTTGGACGGATACATTGAGATGAATCCTAATCTTTTCTTTTAAAAATATCAATGAAAAGTAACTTTATATCTTCAGTATAGAAGAGGCTGTAGACCTTGTTATTCAAATTGGTTTGTTCGAATAGAGACACAGAATTTTAATATCGACTTATTTGCATTCGTTGGATTCGCAGTATTTTATTGGATAGCAATTCATACACTAGCTAGTGTAATTTTTGTGTATTGGAAGATTGCGTCATCAATTTGCTGATATGTAGTGTTATGTAGAACAGTAGAGCCATGTATGGAGTTCGAATAGAGACACAGAATTTTAAAATCGCCTTATTTGCATTCGTTTGATTCGCTGTATTTTATTGGATAACAATTCATACACTAGCTAGTGTAAATTTTGTGTATTGGAAGATTGCGTCATCAGTTTGCTGGTATGTAGTGTTATGCCTTCACAGCAGAACCATGTATGGAGTCCGAATAGAGACACAGAATTTTAATATCGACTTATTTGCATTCGTTTGATTCGCAGTTTTTTATTGGATAGCCATTAATACACTAGCTAGTGCATTTTTTTGTTGTTGGAAGATTGCTTCATCAGTTTGCTCATACGAAGTGTTATGCCTTCACAGCAGAACCGTGACTTCATCTTTAAAAATCATTAGTTTAACGACGCATATTTCGAAATTTCGCCACAGTGTTTGATTCTGAAATGTTTGATTTGACCCGAAATCCTTCAATGATTTTCGAGGTGATATAACGTCTTTTAAATAAATCATGCTTTCGAGATGCATAAACTCTCACCTAAGGATACAAGTTGAGTGGTATCGAAGGACTCAGACTTTTCGCGAAAGTCCGTAAGAAGTATTGAATCTTTATAATTTTTCCTTTTGCATCTTTCAGAGAAAAATTAGGTAGCCATTTGATGATGTAAGAAAAATTACAACTCTTCGATTAGATAAACTTAAAAAAGGATAAGTGATTGGTAACGAAATGATGAATTGTCTTAACTTCATGTTTATTAGCGCGGCTTCTGTCGATATAAAAATACTTATATCTACTTCAATAAGCATACGCCAGGCAATTTATCTAGGACCAAAGGATGTTTGTTATTTTTTCTTGTAAAGCCAATGGTGTACTTAAAACAAATTTGAAATTGAAGGCTTAAGAGAATTATCTTGTCTTGGAAAAATATAGATATATTTTATTTATATAAAGATCCGAAATATTTTTCTAAACTTTGCACAAGGACTCAAGGATCAAGAAGAACAGAAAGGGTCACTCTTAAATATGAAATGACATCAACTCAATAGAACTGTTTTGCGATGAACTTGACAGAAAGATTCGTAAAACAGTGTCCAACATCGACAGGTAAGCTTTTGGAGATCTTCCAAGTACTTTCGAGATCAAAAACACTGTGAAGTTGATTGACATTACGAAGTTGATCGATGAATGTGTGCATTGAATACCAAATTGGTGCAAGTATGAGAAGTATTTTCGAAGAAAATGATGACGAACTTTATTTCTATACAAAATTCTTTTAATATATTGGATTAACCTGACTTAGTAAACGTTTTATTGAAAAAGCTGATTGCAATACAAACGCACTTCAAATGACACTGATTTGGATTCAATAGCTTGATTAGTTCTCAAGATATGCAAGAAGAAAAAATTCATACGAATACGTACGTGCACGTACATAAGTACATGGAATCCGTACATGGTTTTTCGAATTCCGAAAATCGGACCCATTACATGGGAAGTAATGCTAATCCAAAGTATATAGCTAAAGTCGGGAGGTTGAAGGCTGCGCTTCCGAGCCAATGTAGGATGCAGTTCGGGATATTAGAGTTCCTAGTAAAAAGTAGCAGTTCTGTCTTCTACTCCCAATACGATGATATTTATATATCAGTGGTTTATATTTAAGAGAATATTTTAAAGTAACAAATGTTGCAAAAAATTAAGGAGAAGCATCGTTTCTGCAATGAAAACGGGTTTTGATCGCTAAAAATCATTATCAAAGTATATTTTAATACTTTCAGTTAACAGTGCCAACAAAATCATAGCCACATTCACATTGCACACACATTTGTGGACATATGGTTACATTTCACATGTTGCCTAATGATGCAACATGTATGATAGCACAATTTGATATCGTTACGGCTACAGTGCGGCAGCTTTGCAAAAAAAAATGCGATTCCACTCCGAGTAAGTCATGCCACTGAATACCGAGATAGCACGAGCAGAAATTAAATAAACTTACAAAAACTAGGATTTCACGTTGGAAGCGTACTTGAAATAAATGAAGATGGCTAATCGATTACTTTAGTCTTTATGCGTTTCATTTTATAAACCAAAATTGCAGCTTGTTTATCAAGATCCACTTCAAACACCGAATCAAGTTAGATTTTTTAAACAACTTCTTAGTTGTTCGATCAGAAGTTGTTGCACTGTAGGTCCAACCCCTTTTGTTAGAAAAACAACAACAAGTGTGAAAGGAGTGAACGTAAATTCTGCCACCCAAATGAGATGTCACCCTTAAAAATTGCACATGCATTTTCGAACACAAGTGCACACAAAAATTTCGAATGATTTAACATGATGAGGATTCCAAATCGGTCCATTGGTTATTTACTTTCTGCATTCAACATTTATGCGGAGAGCACGGTAGTTGAGTCGTTGAATCGTTCCATTACTAATTAAGCGCATTAAACAAATGGAGTACATAATCATTGGCCCAGTTCCAGCACACGGCACGCAAGCCGGGCTAAAATCCGCAACACGAGAAATGTACTGAGTTGACAGCTCTTCGCATTGTGAAATGTAGCGAAGGGTAGCAAGTCAATACGGAGAAATTTAAGAGATATTTAAAGGGAAGTAAGCAAAGATGTCAGTGCTACGCAAAGAAATCATTTTGTTTGATGGTAAACATAACGTCATTTTTTCTGTCGCTCCAAATGCGTTCCAGAGAAACTATCACGAAGCGGAGCAATAGCACAGTTAAGCAAAGTCATGCTGGAAATGGGAGACAGCCACCTATGCATCGAGTATTTTGCAAAAGCATTAGATAATAATATAGGTCTCCTCAGGAAATCAAATGGATCCTACACGATGGACTATGCGGATACTCTTGATACGCTGTTGAGCGGTCACTTCCCAGGTTCGTCTACCACTGCGGATGACTCACCAGTTGAAAGCTACCATAGGGCACGCTATTCTAACAAGGTTAAAAGTCTATTAGGTAAAATTTGCAGTAGTGACAAGGTAAAATGGGCAATTGGCTCATTCAAACCCTTCAAAGTACCCGGTGGAGATGGCATCTTTCCTGTCCATCTCCAAAAGGTCATGGACCTTATCCTTCCGGCTATCATCGCTTTGTTAAAAGCAATTGTTATTGCGGAAACTTCTCTGGTATACTCCAGTGAAGTCAAGTATCTTGGTCTTATCTTAGAAATGAAACTGAACTGGACTTCACATATCAAGTCCATCACAGAACGCGCAACCAAGGCCATGTGGGCCTGTGAGCGGTTCTATGGTGGGACTTGGGGTCTCAAACTTTGGATGCTTTACCTGGCTGTTCATCATGATGGTTAGACGTATTATTATCTACGCAGCCATAATTTGGTGGCCCAAAACTTTAGAAGCAACAACTGCTTAAAAGCTGGAAAAAGTCCAAAGTTTAGCTGCTGATATACTGATGGCTAAAAAATTACAAATGTAGTAGGTGCCGGTTTCTATGGACCCAACAATCAAATCTCTTTACCCATGGGAAAACATCCAAGTGTTTTCCAGGCTGAACTACAAGCCATTGAATCCTGTGCCATAGAAAACCTTAAAAAAGGTCATAAAGGGGCCGGAATTCAAATATATGCAGACAGCCAAATAGCGCTCAAAGCACTATCATCTAATCTCGTGGAATCCAAATGTGTCAAAAGCTGCTACGACGCCTTACAATCCCTGGCCCGACGTAACAAAGGCAATGAAATTGCAGACGAACTAGCCAGGGCTGGTTCTAAAACTGCGTTCACTGGTCCGGAACCTTTCAGTGGCATAAGCTGGACTACGGCCACAGGTCTGACCAATAAGTGGGATAACAAGCTACGCATTGCCCACTGGATGAATCTACCGGGACTCAGACAATCTTAACTACTAATCAATCCCTTCTCTTACAGAGAAATCCTCAATCTCAACAAGGAGAACATTAGAAAGCTCGTGAGCTTCCTCTCAGGCCATTGCCGCTTGAGATCACATCTTACCAAACTAGGGCTCAGTACAACCACCGAATGCCGACTCTGTTTGGAAGACGACGAAGCGCCTATACACATTCTTTGTGAATGTCCAGCTCTTCTCTTCCTCAAAAAGATATGCTCTCCATTGGACATTAGATAATCCAATGCTAAGGATGGAATGTCTGTTAGCCTAAACAGAATCCCCAAGATACAAAAGGTCTTTTCCTTCAGACCGCAGTGCCGCAAGTTAGGCAGGGGTATTTATTATAAAAAAAAATAGATAAGATTTGAGCTTGAATTTTCCTCTAAGCGAACGTTCGAGAAAAATAAGAATTAAAAGCAATGGACTAAAGGCACTTCCTTGTGGTACACCAACTTTGCTTGGAAACAATTTTCTTTTATGACAAAGTAAGTAAAGTATATGAAGATATAAAAAGTATTTGATGCGAAAATGTAACTGGGATGAGTGTGCCATTCAAAATGCATTGTTTAGGAAAAAACTTGGTAGGCCTGAGACTCCGGCAGGACGAATATACTATCAACAAAAGGAAAGGGTTAATAAAGAAGAAACCGCAGTGATGTTTGGATTTACTAAAAAAATCTATTAAAGCGTTAAAACGTTTTAGTTCTATACACGATTCATGACAAGCTGGAGTTCAACATTAAGAAGCCCGTAATAAAATAATATAATAACCTAAAAGGAGTGGATAAATCCATTAACGAAGCTCTAATTGAACGGATTCCGCATTGAAGTGTTGAGATCTTCTGGTTTCTGACCAAACCCAAATCAGGCCAATATTCTTTTCCTGACAAGTATAAATGTTTTTGCCAATCCTATGTAATAAAATTTGATTAAAATTAGAATCAAACTTTACCATCATTACAAATTACCTGCCAGGCAAACCGCAGAATTTTGATCGAAAACCAGCTGAAAAAATTTGTTATATCTCAATCTATACAAGTGTAAAAAAGAAAAGAAATACCGGCGCTCACAGTATTATAAACGTAACGTAATCTTTGGCCGGTTTTGCATACACAATTAGAGCATATGGCACGCAAAAAGTAGACAACTTAAGCTTCTTTTTTTTTTTTCTTGCAACCAACCCAAACAACACTGAAGAGTGTGTATTAAATCATAAGTGGTTGAAATTGAAAATGGAAAATCCGGTATTGGTCTTAACTCGTTAATGTTTCCCCAGTCACCAGAGTAAATAGGATTAAACGGTCTAAAGATACACTTGCACTTAATTGTAGCTTATTATGCTATTCTGTAGCGAGTCGCGAATATAGGTCGACAACAGGAGTAAACCAGTACCATAACTCAGGTGGTTCAATCCATTTCGCACAATCAGGTTTCTTTCATAGATAAAAAGAAAAGAAAAGTGCATGTTTGTTTTTTTTGCCTGCCACACATAGTTATGGAAAGACCGGCTCCTTCTCAATCACAGGCAACTGATACTTTTAAACATTTACGAAATCTCAGGCCTCTTTCACTTGTATGCTGTGCAACACGTCATTCCGAAAACCTTAGAAAACCTAAGAAACTGTCCAAAAGAAGACGAAAAGAAACAGAAAATTTAAAGATCAACTCAAGGTATAAATAGACCTACAATTGGCCGCACTGTTTATGTATTTAAATTTTTTTTCACGTATGCAATCAGCTGGCTGTTACAAATCACTGGTAGATTGAGACATTGGTCCATAATTGTAGCAGATATTTAATCAATGAAATTCAAAGCCGAAAAGCAAAACAAGAAGCTGTCATTATGACATTACGTCACACTCGCCTATAAAAAAAAAGTTATGCAACTTCAGCTGAGAGAGATTCGAAGTCACATTTGGTCGTCCGTTGTCCATATCGTTTGAGGTGATCATGTCGTCGTCATCGCCGCCATGCGTTGCCGTCGCGTCGCGTCGGTTAGTCTGTCTGACAACTGACAGCGCGGTCAGCTATTGTTGTTGTTATTGGCGTTCATCAAAGACCTCACACATTTAAGCCATGTGTAACGTGGTCTCAAGCCGTCGGAGTTGCCCCTTCCGCGGCAATGATTATCAACCAGTTTTAAATGGTACAATAGTCAAACGATATTGTTTAGACAGGTATGTATTTATTGTTACTGTTATATTATTAATAATGTTAACTAACTAAATTAACTTAATTGCAGCATGCATTTCATCCTCAAGAGACAAAATAATGGTCGTGAGATCACTTCTTTTATGCGCTCTTAATTTCTTTGACCCTTCTCGACCATTATTTGACGTACGTTCCAAATTGATATTCGAGAAGTACAGGGTGTTTTAATTCTTTTAAACAATAATGAGAGGAATTTATTTGAGAGATGCTGCACATTTTTTGATAACACGCATCATGTCCGTCTACTTGTGGCAGACTAGTCCATTCATTTTGGGGTCTACACTTCCGTCAAAAAAAAAGTTTAATGAAAAAGAAGCGGAATCAAGGTATGGACAGAGAAAAACAAATCAAAACCGCACACGTCATTAACGACCACAAAACTCAGAATGAAAAAAGGTAAGACCTCGGCGTAAGCGTGCGTGCAAGGCGTGTATTGCACATGGGCGGCATGCCTAGGGGGTGGCAAATTAAGCCGTCGAAACAAATTTAGTTATTTGATAAAAAAATATTGAAAGCCTTAAGACACAGCCAAAACGTAACAAGTGTCATCGTATGGATAATAAAATCTGTAGAACAATATTTTATATGCTGTAAATATTACCATCTGTTGGTATAAACCAAAACTAAGATGCAAAACGTCATTCGGATTTTGAATTGCCGGAGACGGCACGGCACTCGAAAGTCAAAACCAAGTAAAGTTGCGTGGATACCTCTCTTTTCGGATAGAATCAATTTGTTACACGGTAAACAATCGGTTCTCGGAAAGGAATGCATGACGAAATCAGGGAATCCCCCAGATTCATTTGCTTTTAATGCTTTTAGCAAATTCATGCCAAACTCAACTTAAATAAATTGAATATTAAGTTTGCCGAAAATCGCAAGGATGAACACCTTGAGGAGATTTAAGAAGAATTTACAAATCTGGCTCAGATTCTCAACGAAGGAACAAATTTCTAACCTTACACGATTCCTCTAAGCAGAAGACCAAGACAAAATCAAATACGAAGAAGGTTTCCATTTACCGACCTATTTGGCTTTCAAAAAACAACTTATTAAGTTACTTCATTGATGCCTTAATGAAACATTGTAAGGATTTAAATCTAAAGCTTGCAGACGATTTTTGTAATCAAATCGGGGCTTAAGATTTTCATTTTCCAGTAAATCAGTCTGATGATCCGTAGGCCTTGTTCAAACATCTTAGGGCCAAGAATATTTCAATTGCATCCGCTGATCAAAAGAAAATACTTAAGATCAACCATGCCAGTCATCAGAGTCTAAGTAAAGAAATTTTGAACAAATTGGATACAAAAAATTTGAAAGCAGATCATGTAAACATAAGGGCGAGTATAAAAGCATTTATATAGTTTTATGTTTATTAAAAAATACTTAAAGCCAGTTTGGAGTTCGTAGTTAAATAAGATTTAACTAACTTTGAATTAAAATCAATCTGGAGTTAACTCTTAAAGCACTTTTTCAATGCCGAATTAATTTCCATGTGTGGTGATTTAATTCGGTATCACTGCGACTGGACCCTAATTTATCGACAAATTTGCCAAAAAAAAAACTATCAAATCTGACAGCTCAGTTGTCAATTGTTTTTTTTTTCTTTGTGCCCCAAAATACTGAAAGCAGATGCCTTTGAAAGATGCAACTGGTTTGTTCGCGGTCTAAAAAGACTGTTTTCTTCTTAAAATATTTACAATATAGCTAAATTATATTCATATTCTTTGACAATTTCATAAAATGTTTACACAAATAGAAATTAAGTCAAACTGCGCCATCCGTAAAATATCTAGGCATGCATCTCGACATGAGACTGACATTCAAGGAGGATTTTTCACAAAATCTTGATAAGATCAAAATTGCCATAAAAATGATTTATCTGTTCATGAGCAGAAAATCGAGTGAAAACAAAAAAATTATATTTAAAGGTTTGGCTATAAGGATGTCGAGCATGGGGAAGCTGTGCTAAGTCTCACATCCAAAACCTGCAAGTATCGCAAAACAATATGCTCAAAATGATGCTAGATCTTTCCTGACTACCTCTGATCTCCATAAAAAAAGAAAATTTTGAATTGATAACCCCCAGAATCCAAAAGTTAACGAATAAGTTTTTGTCTCTTTGCGTTCGCCGAAAGTGTTTTGGTTAACCAAATACCTCAAGCTAACTAACTGCGATTTTCTTATACAATTTATTTATTTTTTAATATTAATTTATTCTATTAATTCTTTTAACTTATTGTATATTTATTTATTTTATTTTTGTATGTACTTTTTATTTATTTATTTAATGATTTACCCTCTTCTTAGTTATTTATTTATATATTAATAACTTATTTATTTTTTTTTCTTTATTTTAATAGTTTTGAATTTACTTTTATATTTTTTTCCTGTTTCTGGATATTTCATTTGTATTTTTTTTATGTCTACAAATAGTGGGCAATGAACTATTTGTTCTTTATTTTATCTTTAACATGTTCCTTTTCTAATCAGTCACTGATTCTCAGTAGAAAGATTTAAAACACAGTATTTCAAATCTCAGTTAGCATACTGTGCGGTTACAGAATACTTGTATATTTTGTAAACCAAATTAAAATGTATACATATACATAAGTCAATCTCTTCGCTTGCTTTTTCAGTTTCAGCCAAAAAACATCTTCCAGAGTAAATTCACTGAATTGGTTGAATCAACTTGGAGTAAGCTCGGGATTAAGGTTTACTTAACATGCTTGTTAGTCGGATATATATTGCACTGAAAAACTGGGCCTTAATATTTAAATATCGAGATTAATTCATGTTACTGAGATGTTATTCGGTTTTTTTTTTTTTAATTCGCCTATTTGTCTTTTGTAGAAGTTATCCAACCAAAAAAGTTGTAGAATCGTCTCATTTAAATTAAAATATAGAAATACAAAAATTTAACCTAATTAAGCCTTGTTCAAAATGACTCCTTTTCGATACAAGAAACGGATTCGCTCGGATTAGTAGTCAAATGGATTAGACCTTAACCCATTCGGGAGGGTTCGACAGATTCGGTATTTCCGAGCTCAAGGGGCGCCATAAACGGTGATCCTCACAGGCATATAAATAGCTAGCGGCGAGCCTTAGAAAGAAAAATGATTCAGGTACTTTTTGTTAAAACAAGGTTTTTGTTCGTCAGACTTTCCTTGAGTAGGCAACTGTCAATCCGCAACGGCGGATGATATTTGTCATTTTTTCTTTCAGGTGAATTCGGTTTCAACAGCTTAGCTTACGGTTACTGTGGACAAGATCTTCATCCTCGGACTTCACAAGAAAATAAACATAAAAGTACATATAAAACTCTCCTTTCATTAAAGGCAAATGGACGAAATTATAAATTTGAAGGCAACCTTTCAAGCCATCTTTCAAGATTCAGAAATAGAAATACGTGTAATGAGATTTTCTTTATGAAAATGTATCAACAGCTACAATTGCATGGGGTCTCTATTTAGTCCGAAGCATGTTGTCATTAAAATATAATAAGCAAATGGGCTTATAACTCCTAGAATCCAATAAAAATCATAAAAAGGCGTCAAGCTAATGAAGGTCTTAAAGATCTAGTTGCTATAAGGAATGGTTTTTTTTTGCGACATCAAAACCAAGGTTTTAGGTTGGCGAAACGAGCAGCAGGGCAAAAGTCTTATGGACCCAGGAGCCTACACTTTTGACAAAAAACAGGTTGACTTTCGACAGTCTGCTGAAGAAATAGATGCTCCCCTTGCTGTGTGTTCCCAACATTCAAGCTTGACTGTGGTTCCATAATTATCTGGAGACGTATCTCTTTCCCCGTTGTTGGTGGCCACATCGTCAATAACGATATAATTATGAATTAAGGGAACTATGCACAAATATTAAGCCCTACATTCCCATAAATTCCGAAACTTTCTTCCAGGTTTTGCTAAGGATGCCTTCGATCCAGAACAAAAAGAAAAGTCAACAGATAGAGTTGTTTTCGGACAGACTTGACAAAGAGTTAAAAAACAATGTCCAACATCAAAAGACAATCTTTGCGTGATGATTTTTCAAGAAGCCTGAAAATCAATGACATTTAGAACTACGCCTATTATGCTTAGGTTGACGGCCAAAGTGTTGCAAGTGCGAGGTGCATTCTTTGGTCAGTTGACTAAATATTTATAAAATTGATGAAGCTTTTTGAAAAAAATTTAAAAAACAATGGGTTTTATGTGAGTTTCTCTGACTCTTGTGTACTGATATTTAGCTTTACAAAGACAGGACGTTCCTATTGGGCCATTCCTCTCCAAATTTTGTCAGTTCTTTATCACGTTCTGCTCGAACCAAAAAATAGCCAACACCAGCAGCTGTCTCCATTGGAGCAGTTTGTGACATCATGCCACTTTCAATCAAAGTTCAGACTGACGAGTCTGTTTCCGTCTCCAAAATATCTCTTCCAAAAACAACATTTGTATAGAGTTTTAACATCTACCGATTTCTTTAAAAAATCAAACATAATGTTAACAGTGGTTAAACAAGTCAGTAAAAACACACCCTTTACTTTATTCTTTTTTTTTAACTTAATTTAAATCACCGAGATTACTGAATGACGATTCAGTGAAAAGTGTTTCTGATTTGAATAAAATTAAAAGTCAAATCTGACAGCTGTTACGACGAATGTTTTAATCGGTCAGTTGTCATTCTACGTTAACGGTTACACTGTTAGATCAACAAGGCATATATAAAATTTGAAACGATTCAAAGTGATGCAATTTTCCGGTATGTGGTGAACTGAATTTAAGGATATTTTTACGAACATGTAATTATTTTATAGAAAATAGATTAAACAGTGACGACGACTTCCGAAGTTTTCATAGATCACTTACCAGTTTTCAGTAAGACTATTGATTTAAATACGTTTCCAGAAAACAAGGCAATTGTTCTGATTCGAAGATTGAATGAATTAAAAAGGAAAAACATGTACTTCAACTGTCAGAAACAGTTGATTAAATTCAATTTAAAGAAAAAAATCACACACATGAATAACGCCCCAAGTCAATCACTTTCTCATTTAAACTTTATTTACTTATGGCACGTTATGTCACCACTTTGGTTTGCCATTGATTCGAGGTTGTAGAAAAAATCATACTCGAGTAAATGTTTTATTGAAATTGCATGATAAAAAAATAAAATAAACACGTAAATGAGTAAAAAAAAAACTCGTGTTTTTTCCAATTTTATTGTCGAATGAAAAAGCTTCCCTCGAGACCCGGAATTCCCTTCAGATATTCTTACCGTAGATTCATCGTTGATTTTTTATTGTGACTGGAATATTGATTGCCTGCGAACGTTTTGAAAGCGTAAAAACTTATCGAATATTAAATTGACACAAGCACACCAAGATTAGGAATCATCCTTTCATCATTAAATGAAAACAATTGTGAATGGACGCGTAATTCCATTAGGCCAACTGCCTCTCAGCTACCGCACAGTCTAACTGAGACCAAAAGGAGACCAATGGTATGATTAAGCCAGACTTACATATGATTGACTACTGTGTGTGTGTCGGTGTGAATTCACACTCTTGGTTGGCATGGAATTTAGGATTTCGAAACTTAATCATTCCATAGTGTCCGGATTAAACACGGAAACTAGATTATTTGGGCAGAAGCGGCGTTGCGTCGTCTTTGAAGAGAACTAACTTAATTTTATTTATAAAGAAAAGACACAGCTTTTGATTTCTGTGCACGTAAATAATTGAACTTAAATCATTTGAGTACGATTTTTTCGTATAAATGAACGAATTAACAATTTTTGATTAGGAAATGTACAATAAACTTAAAAATTCACCAACAAAATAAACAAAAACATTTTTGAGTGGAAGAAATGTAAAATGTCTCGCCCATAAACAAGCTTTATTTTCAACGATCAGACATAAGAATTGGATTTAAAAACAAAGGAATTGGAGTATAATGTGGGCCTTAGCTTGGCCCAAAGAAAGAAGTATAAATATATATTGGCTTCAGTGAAATACACTGAATCATGAACTTAATGTTAAAGAACTATTTCTTTATTAAATTTGAATTGAAGGAACATATCTGGCCGGAAGTCTAGACTTTGCCTATGAAAAATCAAATCAGGCCTAGGTGCAGATCAATCTTTTTTAGAAAGTAATTTTATTTCACGGATGCTGATGATTCCTTACAGCATACAAGTTTTGTTAAGGTTTTCAATTTTTATAGGCATAACATAAATAATGTCAAGCTGTTTACCGTCCTGAAGACTATCCTATCGGGCCAATTCAGCTAGATTTAGTCACTTACTTGCAACAAAATCATGATAAAATCGGTCAATTGACAACGAATAATTCGTAATTTTGGTTTAAAATATGCTGTAGCCCACTTCTTTCCTGAATTAAACATTGAGCAACCACTCTTTTTGAAGATACCAAATGATGCTGCAGAAGCCGCCTTCGGCGTAGAATGCCAACTCTGCATTGAAGCAGACTCTTCACATTCCTTTTTCCATGAATTTTGATAAAAAAAAATTGTCTGGTTACGAACCAAGTGGGTTGGATGAACATAGACCGTCTGTATTATTCCATGTGACGTATAGATGCGGACTCAGGTTCTTATCTTTCCATAGATATCCAGCTTTCATTTTGAGCGCCGTCTTAATTGCTGTTTGCAGTAAATTTCGATAGGTGTTAGCTTCAGCATTGATTTCGAATCAAATGAGTGTGTCCATCTCATCGATCCAGTCACCTCTCAGCAGCTGAGTCCTTGAATCTTTGTAGCAAGTCAACCTATAAAGTGTCAGCTTCTTTAATTCTCCTTTCTTCTTTCCTGGGATTTCTATATCAAAAAACCGAACAGAAAATAAAAATACAAATATTTCGAAGCTAACTCTGCGATTTACAATGGTTTCTCCCGTTACTGCTGCCCAGCCAAAAAAAAAGTTCATATATATTCTAATTTTTTTCTTTCAATTTTTTAGCAATTTTGTTTTATTTTATTTCAAATTTGGGTTGGCAACCCTGCTACGAATACATAGTCGGGTCCAAAATGAATTTATTCACTGGTGCAATGGCCCGGATTCGAATTGTCTACAACTGCAATTCGGTTTATTTACAAAGCCATTCAACCCCAAGTGGACTTGAGCGAAATTCACCTCCACTTAAGCATGCTCTTTAATACAATCTCTGAGCGTTCGGCGCAACAAGTGGTCTTTTAGCTTGAGGTCAAATTTTTCTTTTATAGTGTAAGCACATACAGCCAAAAAAGCTTTCAAGTGCAACTTATTTTATAGCGGCAATTTGTTTGTTTGATCTGGTGTAACAGTGGTCGGTCGGTTTCAAACGCAGGTGACTCAAATTTTTCAGTCATTTTTAGGTTCAATTTGGGATGCTTACGGTCAGCGTCTAGCTTCCCAAAAGAAGCAAAATTATTTCAAAAAAGTGAACAATTAAGACGCATAAAATTTACATGATTCATCTATTCCAATGGCATAGAATCTAACACAAAGCCTCCACTTGCCGTCCTTTGATAATCATCCAAGCAACCTCAAAGTTTTGAAATAATGCATGGCTATCGGTTATCACTGAAAACGGAACGAATTGAATACGAAACGGTGAAAAAGAGAACAACAGACTGTGAAGAAAATTAAACTGCAGCCAAATAAGTATAACTTCCACCCACAATAAAAGGAGATGATAGGAGGGCGATAGCATTCCTGACGACTCTAAAAAAAATACAACTACCAATGCACAGCCCCTCTAAACGTCGCTTACAAGATCCCATCTTAATTCAACAATGTTCCAGTGAAGTGTGTCTTTGAATCACAGTCGACAGCTTCACGAGAATGAAAGAAGTAGAAGCTTATTAAGCTTAGCTTTAACTTACCAAAGACTCGAGCAAAGTTGTGAATCTTATTTTTCAACAAAGTTCTTCCGATGAATTCATTTTGTAATTTTAGGTGAAATGCATCCTTGAATAAAATATTCTGTCTTATTGAAGAGAATATAACTGCGGCAATGCTTAATGACTCCGTTCCCTGCAATATCTTAAACTCCTGTAAACCTTTTTAATTTAGTTTTCCAACTTTTTTGAGCTAACTAAGACAAAAACATTGGAATAAACGTTAGTACGCATGCAAGCCTATTCCAGAAAAACACAAAAATTTTTACTACAAATTTGAAGGTGTGACTCACGATTTGAAACTTAAAATATTGATTTTGCTTACCCACAACAAATTTTGCAAACGAAAAAAAAGTGAAAAAAATATTGTTGATCACAGCGTATGATCATGACTACTTCAATTGCATGTTTTTTATAACCTGTGCAATACAAGCGGTTCTCCACTTGAAGGTCCCATGAAAAAGGCGTATGGGTATTGCTTTTTGACAGAGGAAAATAAAATTTTCTTATTGATTATTTAAATAAAAAAAATAGTAAAACAATTGATAAGTTTAACGTAAGCTTCTCGAATAAAAGCCAAATATTTTTAGTCAAAGTTTATCTATCTTAAAATATTACAAATTCGGGACTATGCCTTTGAAGTCTTCAGTATAAAGAAAAAATCTCCACAACTTAGTAGAACTGACCAGAACTTTTTTAAGAAATTAATCAGCCATTACATTGGGCGAGATCTTACTATATATACAGACGGATCGGTACTATGTGAAGGAAGCATTCCAAACTTTTTTAGTATTCTCAGCTGAAGTCCTGGCTGCATTTAAAGCAACAGAACTGGCCCACATGTAGGACAAAAATACAATAATCGCCACTGCGGGCCTCTCAGTGCTTAACGCCATTTTGTACGCGAGACAATACACCACCGAAATGAATAAGTGTTTCCTGAGACTGAGAATGAACCATACCCAACTGACCCATTGCTATATCCTCAATAGAGATACACCTCCAACTTGTCACCACTGTCCTTTCAGTCTTTATTTCACGGCTTAACACTTGATAATTGATTGTTCTAAAACAAACAAATTATCCTTAAGTCCTTTCCTTCGAAAATTTTTCGACCTTTTAACTGAATCTTCTGCGTAATAGAATGTACGAAATCCAGATACAAATGTAACATAAACAATAAAATTGAATACAAAGGCAAGAGCCAAGTATTTATTTATTCAAAGCCTGTAAGCTTAATTATTTTTAAGCTAATTTTAGCTGGAACTTAAATATGAGGCAAGAGGCGGAAAAGAAATAAATTGTTAGTTGTACTTAATCGTGAATGGAATATCTTCTCGGATATGGATATTTTAACATCGGTCAAGCATCAAAACATACTGCAGAAAATACTCTAAGCTATCAGGTCTAGCATGGAACCCTTCGGGATTTTAATCGAGAAAGTGACAGAGAAATAGACATGGGCAACTAGTTTAAGCACAGAAACCTTAGCCGACTCTTCAAAGTCTTGTGACGATTTTTGCACAATTTGATATTTGTGATTTCAAAAACAAATATTGTGACAGCGCTGACAGAAATCAGTTTTTTTGCCAGCTTACTGAAAGCTGTCTAAAATTATTACACCAAGAAAGACATTTTGCAAGATATTAGTTTGCAGAAAGTCGTGAGGTTTTTAAGCGAACGCGGAACATTCCCAAAAAGTCAATTCAGATTTCGAGTGGAACATCCGAAATTCCCGCAAACATCATAAAGGCGCTTAATGATTAACAAGTTAAGTTGCTGTTTTTAGTGGACACTCAGTAAATGGTGCAGGATGTCCGGTGGCGGATTTATTTGAAAATATGAAACGTATAATTTTAATATGAAATCTGCCTTAAACAACAAGAATGCCTTTTGTATCTTCAAATACTATGTTTTCCAAATGCCGCCCATTTACATATCCACACTGATACAAACGGAAATTCATGTAAGCTTAAATTTTCCTACAGTTCCATGACAGACCACGGCTTATTAGCAAAGGCTTTACTCCTGACGTATAAAACAGTAAAATTATATTTGATCACCCCAGTAGCTATAGGACCTGCTCAAAGTTGCCGATCAGTTTTCGTCGCCCTATTTTCTGAAGGCACGTTTGGGACTTTTAAGATCGATGTTCTCGCTCCGTAATGGAATTTTCATATCTATGAGGCTCGATGTTGTTGTTTCAATTGCGGATAACGTCTCCGTAAAACCTAGTTGCGATAATATTGCTTATTGACATTCCCACGATGGTCAAAGGCATTTTTTTAAGTATTCAAAAATTATGAATTCATCCTTCGTTAAGAATTTCATAAAAATACATTCGCACTCTTGCGCACTGAGCTTCGTTCAATTGTCTAAAAGTTTTTGGCGTACATTGATGGGTTTTCTGGGCACTTGCTGACGGGTGTAAAGTGCTTAACAAATTTCGCGAATTCGCAACAAAGTTTTTGAGACTGATTATCATCCGTCATTGTGATCAAATTAACGGAGCTTTCGCAAGAGTAGTCGACTAGCTATAGTTATCTGACTAAATGGTCTGTTATTGAGTGGTAAAAATAGTGCTTTGAAAGATGCTGGAACCACTTAAAATTGACAGTTGAGTGAGCCACAATGTTCCAAATTAAAAAAATTACACTTGCAGAAGAAATACTGCGAATTGAGTAAATGCAAAAAAGTGACCCTGTCCGGACTGCACCCATTAAGTAATTCTACTTTCACAGTGCCTTGAGAGTAAGCAAATTGTAAAACAAACTCATTCGAATTTCATTCGATTTACTTCAACAAGGGATTCCTATTGAAGGCAGCTTTAAGATTATTGAATTCAGACTTAACATGTTTTTAATTTAATTTAATAAATGTTTTATTTCCTTCTTAAACGCTTGTAATATTTTTTTTAAATGCTTAGATTGTTTGAAAACGTCTTAAAAAGGACAATAATCTATTGTCAAATTCTTTGAGTTGAAGTTTGTAATATTCACTTAGAGAAAAACCTGTGTCATAAAACTAAATCCTTTAAAATGAATCCTTGAAAAAAAATAATTCATCATAGACACTTTATCTAAATTAGTGAATACTAACATTTTGAAACAACATAATTTTCTATTTTCAAACGCAGCATACAAAAACTTACTTTTTAAATTAAGTACACTTTCAATTTAGAGTTTTTTTTTTGTATCCGCGACTTCCTTAACAGCACAAGACCATGTAATCCCTTTGTTTGCTAGCTCTAACTAAACTAGAGCACACTGCACAATTAAGGTTTAAAATGCAACACTTCCTATAATGTAATTTAGCAATGAATTTAAAACTACTTTCAAATTTGTTGAACGCTGTTTTCTTTTTTGCACTTGTTCACATTTAAATTGATGTTTGACAAAACTTTTTCAAATTTATCACAGAACCGTTTTTTAAAAAATAATTTATTAGCACAAGAAAAGAAGGAAATTTATTTGTATCCTTTGTGAGTTTAAAATAAATATTGACAATTCCTTTAGTCGGAGTACAAACGCACAAAGGCAACATAAAACAAACGACAGTCGACAGACGAAAGACGACAATAATAATGTAAACGCGACGAGCACGAGCTAATCGCACTATTTAAATTCACAGCGAAATGAGAGGTTTAAGCATCTTGCCTAGACCTTTATACGATTATCATCTTTGGACAGAGCATCGATTGAGATGAGAGCGAATTTCATTCAGAAACGAACCAAGCCAAGCCGACTCAACTCAAAACTCAAATGACCAAGATAAAGCTAGGTTTGATCTCTCAACAGTGCGCAAAGCGTTAACGCATTACCTGACGCCAGCCAGATACAAATACTCGTTACCTGACCAGTCACTGCTGCGAATAAACATGTTGTCTCGGAGAGTGTGTGAGAAGAGTGCAATGCAAGCATGCTGGCTAACCAACGGATCGTGCCACTTCAGTTCGGGGGACTTACCGCATTTTCATTCTCAAACAACAGAAAAAAAAAAAAGATTTTTCCATGCGCCTGCTAGCACGAGTATCTTCTCACCTCGTGGCCACCTAAAGTTCCTTCCTCTTCAAGTTGAACTTGACTCTAGTTGCAGACGGAGGCAATTACCCCCGACTGATGCCATAACATGGTGTGAACTGGCTTGTTATGCCCTTACTTTGATTTGAATCTTAGAGATTGATGTCTTAAAGATTGACGCATTAGCACGGAGAAGGGGTTAGAGTGCTCTTCGCTTGCTCTTCTGAGCGTCATCTAAATGATTGAATGGTTAGTTGACATCTAACCTCTCAATTGACATCATGAAATAATTTATGATTTGCATAAGCTTCCCACTTTGGAGCGTAGGTCAATCATCCCTAATCACACTTGCATCCCTTACTATTGGTTAAATCGTTAACCAACTCCCATGAAGCTTGTGTAAGTCATCATGGCTCAACAAAAAAAAAAAAAAAACGAAATAAAACTCATAATAAAGTTGTTTAATGGCTGAGCAAATGACTTGTAAGTTGTCCTCGATTTGAATGAATTTTTTATCTGTTGGATGTCGTTAAACGACGAAAAAAAAAGCTCGGAAGCGTGCATCCTTAATCGACAAGGGATTTATTTTATTTATTGTTTACAATTTAACGAACAATTAAGTTAGCAAACTCGCTTAAAGTTTCAAGGATTCACTTCCTCAAAACATTTTATGGTGGTTAACTTTTGGTTAAGCCTTTGTCAAGTTCTTCGGTTGAAGATCAGTGATATCATCGATGGATTTCATGGGCACGTTCACGAAGGATTTCTAGATTAAGATCAGCCTTGATTTTTTAAGGTTTTAATTGAATTGCTAAGATGTATAAATTGCATTGCATTTTCGCACGAACGGTGGGGTTGCTCTTACAGTTTATTCCTGATGACCACAGAGGCCTTTTTATGTCAGTTCGAAGGTTTGTCAATTACGGCGTTATAAAAGTTTTTATATCCGGGAAATGAATCAGGGACAGCCGTCACACGTCGTTACCACTAAGTCAAGTCAATCCAAAACTACAAATGTGGTCGAAGATAATAATAATTATAAATATTAGAAATTAGAAATTTAATTTGTAATGAAGACCACAGTCGTGGGTTAAACTGCGAGCCTTCTCACAGACGTAATCCTGTCGTTGGCTACTGGCACCTTTCCTATGAACACACATAGATGAGAGGCCCGCGAACATTCATTTTATATTTTAGCGGAAAAGAATGAAGAATCCTTGGAGGAACCATTCATCAAAAACGTTTCATCAATCGTCCATGTGAACTGGTCTTAGCTTACTTCGATGTTCAGTTCAATTCAAATGATTTTTTTTATAACAAAATTCATTATTACATGAATTCCAGGTATAAACGCTGAAAGTTAACTCATCTATGTTTTTTATTTAAAGAAAGAAAGTAGCCCGCAATTTGTTACCGAACAACAGGATGTTAACAATTTTGGAAATCGCGGCAACTGTCAGCAATCCCAGTTAGCGATGGAACACTATACTGTCAGTGATTTTGACGCACGTAAATCTGGTGGTCAACAACTGCTCAGTAACACCTTGCCTCGAGAAGACTCGCAGCTATTGTTCTGAGCTATCAAAGTATCCCAAACGACGTGCCATCATTTGCGCGTCTAGGATACTGAGACCAATTACATCCACTCAATAGTGTTGAAGGTGTCACCGAACTTCCATTTTCTGAGGACTTCATTTTTACTGCGTCTGCTGGGCAGAACCAGAACCTTCGAAAGACACGAAGGAAGTTTCAAAATTGCACCAACAGACACACAGCTTGTGCGGCAATGGATATTTTGAACGATACGTTTTCGGCCCGCCTTCTGACTCTCGATAGAAATACTAATACTAATAGACTTTTTTCTAAAAAAAAAAAAAAAGAAAAAAACAAAATGTTTGTTTTGGAGGAGAAATTCACACCTGAATTATTTGCCAGGAATGAGGAAAAAAACAAAATGTCAATGTGAATGCCAGCTTTAGTGACTCCCGTGTTTGAAGAAATGGTGTACCACAAGACTTCAATTTTAGCTCCGTGCTGTTCCTTTACAAAAGAGTATACTGCATTTATCTTCCAGTTTGAGCCAAAGTTTGAGTTCAAAAACCACTTAGCTTGTTTCTTGATTTTATTTGCGGATATATATCCTGCAATTCGCCTCGTTGAAGAGGACCTCATTAGGATCGGATTCTTAGACTGATGCTCTAAATAAAAACATGCCTTAAGATATCAGCACTCAAAGCGGCTAATATAAGCAAATTATTAGGTAACTTGAATTATTAGCTTTCGTAGAATGGCTGTTAACATGCAATAAAAATTTCTAATGAACCCAATTATAATGTTTAGTAATTTTTCTTGACTAATTTCACCAAGAGTATCACCATCTCACATTAGGAGACTGGTCAAAGATCTATAAATAATTACATTTTGCAAATACTGTAATTCAAAACAACTTCACTAATGAGGCTACAAAAGGAATTGTAAGATGCAGCAAATATACAAATCCTATAAAGTAAAGTGCTTAAAGAAGAAATAGCTGATCAATTATTGTAACTTTGACTTATTGTATGAACTTAGGGAGCAAATCAATTAATCAAATTAATTGTTTCTGTTTCCTTTGTTTGTTTCAATTTATGTATTGTATTTTGTACAAACAGCAAATGTTTGTCATCATTCTTTTTTCTTAGAAAAAACTACGCGATCATCGGGTCTTATGAATGTATTCTACCACGTCCTATTTCTAACAACGCAGCAATTTTTCTTACTTGGTGGAGGCCAAGCAACATCGCCCAAGCGACCGATTATACTGTCAATGAATTTTGTGAACAACAAATCGTTGTTAAGAAATGTATTATTTTTGAAAATGCGTTTACTGAGAATCTGAAGAAGAAAGAATCCGAAGTAAAAAGACTTAAATCACCATTCTCTTAAAGTCAATGACTAATGCATTCAAATTTAAGAAATCAAAGAATTGAAATCATTTTCAACAATCAATTGAATTCACCTATTATGAGTTGAAATCAGCAATGAATTAATGTATTTCGTTGAAGTCATTATTGAATTCACTTAATAATCGGTTGAAGGAAAAGAATCCAAATAAAATTGTTCGAGTTCATTTAAGATAAATCAATTCAAGTCAACATAATATGGTTCTGTGAAAAGGATCTCCTTCCTGCTTTTAACCGCGAGGTCGGGATCGCACCACACCAAAACCTCCATCCTACCATTCCTGCAGACTTTTAAAATTGATATATGGATATATGCTAAAATCCTGACACTTTATCGACCAAAGACTGCACATATCGGTGGCGAGATAAGCTTTTACGAAAAGGTTAATTCGAGACAAAAAATTCACTCGGGTGGACTTACCAAGAAATTCATCAAGACTCAACTATACCGAGCTGAATGCACTCGACTTGCTTAATTCCCGCGCTGTTCAAAAGAATTCAATTTGAATTCACTGACTTCAACTGACTTAATGTGAATTCACTGCGGCCTTGAACTAACGTCTTGTTAATTCAACAATTCAAAATTGAGCAATCATTTGACATAATTCAATGATTGGTTTAAATTGAATGCACTTATTATTGACTTCAAAAGATAGGTTTTATTTAATCTACCCAAGAGATTTACTTCTCATATAACCCTGCGATGCTGCAACCAAGGCTCCTCAAGTTCAAATCCTCAATTTTTGATTTTTGAAAGCGTTCATCATTGAAGTCAATAACGCCGCCACTTCAAAACCAACATCAAACAGTCGCACGTTCGGGATGCATTACTTTTTCTTGTTATGGAATAATCATAATAAGGGTGCGTCAAGATATGACCAGGTTAAAGTCCGACTTGTGTCGAAAACTAATTGAAAATTACAGTGTCACAATCGGGCCCTGCAAGAGCAAAAGAAGAGTGCATTTCTATGAAGTAAAGATCTAAGCAATATGTTGAAATAAAAATTTGAAGGAAATCTCAATCAAAAGCGTTTTTTTCTTTACTTTCAGAACCACATAATGAATGACCATGTACTTAAGTTAACTTAAGTGCACACTTACCAGAACCAAAACAATAAATTAATTGTTTTAATCAAATTGTGTATAATTTATTTAATCCGGGGAATGGCTACATTGCCAATTTTTGTTTGAGACCGAATAACTCATTAAAACCACGTCACTCTTGAATCTTGCAAACAACTTTTTTTTATCTCGACCACATAAAATTGTTATCAATGTTTGCAGATAAATTTTCAGATATCTTAGAGCGGCATACGTTACATCTTAAAAAATGTTCCGGTAGGTTATATTCAAGATGCGTAATGACGAAAAGATGACATGATGTTGTGTGTTTGAAAGGCAGTTCTTCGAAAAGTATCTTTTTAACTAGTGACGCAAAGTGAATTGAAAATTTATTAGTAATCAATTTCATCAAGAATATTCCAAAAGAAGATTATGTATCCGTTCAAATATTGTGAAGTGTAACGAAGAAGAGACATTGTGGAACGGACGATGACACCAGGAGATCTCCTGGTTTTCAATCATGCTTTTAATAAGAACCATATTCATCACACAAAGCTGGCACCATACTAATTTCAGTTCTTCTCGAAATGAAACGCAGATGGGACTAGATGAATGCGTCTAAATATTGTGAAAGATTTTGAATAAACGGCATGATCCAATAAACCATCCAAAAGCTGCTTCCAAGAGACAACATCAGAGTTTTGGAAGCCATAGATTCTTATAAAAATTTAAATGAAAATTCCTTGTGATTACTTAAAGGATTTTATGTTTGATTCTCAATTTAATATGCAATTTCGAAACGTTTCTTAATTGCTTTCTTGTCCTTAATAACATAAAAATAATTCTGTAACTTTCGTTTGCTAATTACCCCAAAACGTTATACTTCTTTAGAAATATATTAATATTTTTTTTATATTTCCTTAAAAGTTAAAATATTCATTCACGTGCCCATAACCTTTTAAATTTGAATTCGAAAGAAGTATCGAATGAACAAAAGGAAATCCGTCCACTGGTTGACATCTATACTTCAAGTATGCAAACAAACGTCAAAAAAAGCTTAAAGCTTTATTGAACGCAACTTGAATAGATTGCGATACAAGATAAAACAACTGAAAAGACGTTCGGATTGCAATATGAACTGCAATAATAGGGTTTTTTTTTATTTATATGTATTATTAAACCAACCACATTTGGGATTTGTTCTCCCGAACTAGTTTCCGATTTAAATATTACCGAAATGTGCATTTCCAAAAGAAGAACTGGAAAACAAGTTTTTGAATTGAAATTTTCAAAACTTGATAATATTTTTAAATCTGGATGTGGTTTAAAAAGACATGCTTGAGGTAAGAGTGTTCCATTTGTGTGGAAATGCAACAACCCGTAAGAGGAAAGGCAAAGAGATGTAGACTTGGCAGAAATGATTAAAAAATGAGAAAAAAAAACACTACGTTGCTTTTCCGTTGCTTAAGAATGTGAAGAACTGTATCTGAACTTCCATTAGGACTCTTGTGAACAATATTATTCCGGTCATCATTTGTGGTGCTAGGTTTTAGATTATGCTTCACCTTCCATTATGCTTCAAACATTCCATGAAACATATTCAATTCCGCACTCGTTAAGTCGCAATAGCCGCTGATCCAAGTTGTAGTTCCAACAATGCTTTAAAAATGTGTTCTTCCTCGCTGGCAAAATAATGGCTTAAGCTTGTTCGTAAGCCACTTTTCACGAGTAGATGATGAGCTGCAATGTTTCCACACCGTCCGCGAAATAATGAAATTCATCTGCTCTTTACAAGTCGATTGCACTAAGGTCCCTTCTTTCAAGGTCATGGAAACGTTTTTAAGCTTATAAAAGATTTTTCAACAAATGAAAACTTTTCAATTACTGGCAGTATGGTTAGCATTTATTTCAAAGCTATTTGACAAAGTTCGGTACCAGGTATCTCTTGTTGGAAATGCGTGCTCTTCGGTTTCGGTTTTGGCAAAAAATCGGCCGAAACTTCGGCGGCGCCGAAACTCAGTCTTTCGCAAGGCACACAGCAATTTGGCGCATTGTGATTGCGAGGGTTATGTTATGCTACCTATATTGGGGAGAAAGTGAGTATTGAAAGGTTTTCCTCCCGGACGGTGAAGAATTAGAAGGTGGAGAGAACTACTTTGCTTTTCAAATGAACTGAGCGAGGTCTTTTGGGTTTGCTTTAGCAAGTTGGGGCAAAGCTGTGAAGAAACGGGAACATAGCTTTACATGTTCTGATATTGCTATGACCGGACATTCATTGAGGAGATTAAGTAGCTTTCTGGTTTTCTATTTCTTAAGGAGGTTCCAGGTTTGTCAATATATTGTGAGGTGCAACTGTGAGGGTGCATTGTACCTTCACAGGCAAGCTCATCTGCTTCGCAGTTTCCATGGATTTCCCTATGTCCTGGAACCCCGATAAGGTGAAGCTTAAAAACGTGCGCTAAGCTTAAATGAAGATTTTATGGCAGCTTGGCTGTCGGTCGAAATGAATATTTCCAGAAATGTTATTTTACAACGGCGATTTCGTGGTCGTGGTTAAACTACTAAGATTACTCAAAAATATAAAGGTCAACCTTTCGTTCGAGTTCTGACCCATCGGTTGTTATCGTGATGGAGCCGGCTGATATCGGAAAATTTGTTTTTGAGAGTATATAGTCTATAACCGTTGGAAGAGAAATCTACTCCAAACATTCAGACCTGATAAAAATCAACTCTGGTGCATGGCGAGATTGGTTTTGAGTCTTACCAACACAAACTGTGTTGTTGGACTAGCACGGTAAACTTTGCATGAGTTCTTGGTCCGTGAGCCGTATTTATGAATTTGTTTATTTTCTCGTACTTATATGGCTAGGTAAGTGCTGTCGTGACGTGTCAGGTGACTTCGGACGAGATAGCTTTCTGTATGTGAAAAAATATACTAAATTTATATAAAAAAAACTAAAATACATGGTCTCGGTTGTTATTTATAAAGTATACGTATGCCCCAAACTGCAGTATATCTTCCCTAAAACCTATCGTTTAGCTCCTGTCCTCTCCCTCTTTTATCGCTATTTTCGTTAGCAATGCTTTAGTGAAAAAGCTAGTTGCCATCCTTCCCTGTGATATTTTCAACGTGACACTCGAGAATATTTATCAGTTTACCATTAGGCTCCTTTTTTTGCCACCCAATATTTTTCAAACATAACAATTTAAACTTCAAAAATAATATGAACCAATATCCGGCCCCTTATTCCTCCTCGGATTTTAGCTGGGAATAATATGTTTCTTTCAATGAATGTCGGCTGAAAAATAAAGCTCTATGCATTCAGCTGCTGTAAGGTACCCGTAAGTGAGTTTTAAGGCCTCAAACCAATTTTACATAATATCTTCCCAGCTACCTACCCTTTTTTGCAAGTTAAAAAAGTAATGCTATAATATTTTGACTTATGCGATATCACATTACTCAATTTCAAGTTTCTTTGTTTAAATTAGGTAGACATTTAAATACCATATTATTTATATTGTCGTTGCAAGCATACTTGGCAGACAATTGCCTGTTTTATATTTTTGGTGATAATCCTTATAAACAACCCATGTCCTACCAGTTTTAATGTTTTAAGTTATTTGGTACAACACCTTTTCTTATGTTTACGGCAAAGTATTGGTTTTCAGCGCTCCCAATGTTATTGGGTTCTTTTTATTGCATTTTCATATACCGTGACTGAAAAAAAAAAGAAAGAAGTTAGGAGTGGTCAAATTTGGCGATCTTGCCGGTCAGAAAGGCATCATTCGAAATCATGTCCTTTGCTGCACGAGCTTCGTGTACAGTTGTACCATCCTGTTAGAATCTTGTGTCCAAATTCACAAAATCATTCCTCTTTATCGATAACCAGTCACAGTGACTATGTTATCCATTGCGTCCCGAAAAGAGCAATTAAGTTTTACGTATCTGTTCAGATAGAAATGAGCCTCATCGCTCACGAATTTCGATGGAAAATCGTCCCCTGCCTCGATGAAGGTCGAGAGAGCATGAACGATGTTCATACACGACGGTCTGCAGTCATTTACCGATGGCCTGTCTGCACTTTGTTAGAAAATATCTTCAACTTTTTTTCTGGTCGACCTTGATTGCTCATCCGCAATATTTCTTATCGGAACTAGCATTAGGAAAGACTTCTTCTCCCAAATGTCTAAGTATTCCACTAAATAAATTTCCGTAACCTGTTGATATTATTCTGCGTCTATTTAATTCACAAATATTTTTACAAAGCTCAAAGCAAAAATAACTCTTTTCAAAATCGAACTGATTCAGCCTTTTCAGCGACAAGCGGCTGTCTTAAACGTAAATATTGCTCAGATACTACCAGGTATTTAGTTAAGGAGATAAAAGAAAATCACCCACTAACGCATTCTCAAAAATAAACAATTATTTTCAAACATCCTTCGCAGTATCCGACACTGTCATTCGTCATCTTCATGCTTACTTTTAACGAAGCTATGTGCGGCCTTCAATACTCTGAACTGTCCGTGTACGTCGATGATATTGGCATCTCTAAGCATATATTAACCCAATAAGCAAACCCATTTCTTGAGATGATTCAATCGCCAAATATTTGTCGCAATAATTTCACACAGAATGAGGTGACAATCTGCTTTAAACGGTATCACATCATATTTGCAGAACTGGAAAATTAATATTAAGGCTTCAAAATGTGAGGTTGACTTTAACAAAAAAATAAAAAACGAAAATCTGGAAAAATCGCAAATGAGTAATACCAATGAAATTATTTTATGCAAAGCAATTTACCAAGCCATTTTATTTTATGGTTCACCAGTATGGGGAAAATGCGCAAATCTTCACATTCAAATACTGCAAAGAATTCAAATCAAGATCTTGAAAACGATCTTCAATATTTCAAGTGAGAAATTACACTTTGTGTCGAATATAGAGAAAGTTTCTATAAGAATTAGAAAGTTATCTCACAACTACAACTGTAGGAGTAGAATGTCTGACAACACACTCTAATATCAAATTTAGTTGCTCTTGGAAATGATTAAAATTGAAAAGAAACATGTGAAATTTATTTAATATTAATTCATATTCATATATATTAATTGATTTATTTTTTTGTCAAATAACTAATTTTTTTCTGTATATATCAATTTGTTAGTTTATTAAATTATTTACTTTCGTATATATTTATTTATTTTTTGAATTGACAATTTATATATTTATCTATTTATTTATTTTTTTATATATTTTATTATCTAAGTATTTATTTACTAATAAATTTATTTATTTATCTTATTACAGTTGTTTACAATTTTGCTACTTTTTGTTCTTTTTGTTTCTTAAACATTCAATTTTCTCAACAATAAATTTGTTGTATTATTGTTAATTGTTTCTTATGCACACGTATGGCCATAAAAATGGTCTGGCAGTAAGGAGAGCATCTCCTGTTGTTCATGTTTTTTTTTCGAGTGCCTTTTTTACCAGATAGCTCTGAAGCAACACCCCTTCTCTCTTAATTAATGAGATATTTTATTTTTATTTTTTATTTATTATTATTATTTATTATTTTTACTTTTTTTTTTTTTGTTGTGAAGGTGTTTTTTTAGGCTTTTCCTTCAATGAATTCATGTCAATCGCATAATTTAACTGAATATTATAACATTTTTTAGTACAATAGTAAAGTAAAAACTACAGCTGTTGTCAACTAATTAGAAACGCTGTGGTATTCACTATTTACGCTCATCGTTCAATTGCTGTTGGCATTATAAAAGCAATTTTTTCTTTCTGATTTTCTTCTCCTTTTGTCATTGTTTCATGTGTTAATATAGAACTTGATTGGAATTTTTCATTTAAAATTATGACACAGTTGCTATTAGTCGTTACGAGTTACGACAGCTAATTAGAAACGGTGATAAATTTTGTGAAAATTGATTTTTATTTATTTTTTCTGCACGTCTTGTTGGTAAGTTCGCACTTAAGGGAATTTCAGCAGTCTTGTTTACTTGAATTTTTCTTAAATGTTTTCAATTAAAATATGGGAAAAGCTAAAAGCTGTACCCCAGCCATGCGAAGGGCTATTATCGAATTGCATTCAACAGGTCTCACGTGTAAAAAGATAGGAATGCAATTGGAGTGCTCTAAGAAGATGGTTTTTAATGCACTAGAGCATTTTCGGAGACACCAAAGCATCAAGAACATCCCACGCAAAAAACGATCGCGGAAAACATCTCAACATATGGACCGTAAGATCGTTCGACTGGCAAAAGCAGATCCAAAAAAGAACGCTGCTGATATTATGAGCGAAGTCCAAACGCACTATTGCACGTCGTTAAGCTGAGGCTGGACTTCATGGACGGATTTCGCGCAACAAGCCTTTGGTAACAAAAATTCAAAGAAAACGAAGGGTGGAGTTTGCCAAAGCGCATTCCTCATGGACAGTGAACAACTGGAAGTTCATACTTAGGACCGACGGAACGAAGATCAATCGTATAGGTCCTGATAGCAGAAAGTATGAACGCCGTCCAAAAAATGCTGCTATTGATCCAAAGTACGTGTCGCCAGTTGTCAAGCACGGCGGAGGTTCAATTAACGTGTGGGGAAGCATTTCTTGGAGAGGAGTCGGGCCAATACATCGAATTAACAGCACACTTACTAAGGAGAAGTATGTGGAAAGTCTTCAAGATGTGATGCTACCGTGGGCAGAAGAACATTTACCTGTTGTTTGGAGGTTTCAACAAGACAATGACCCCAAACATACCGCGAAGCTCACTAACAATTTTTTTGAAGACAATTCCATGACAGTTCTTGATTGGCCATCGTGCAGTGCCAATTTGAATCCAATCGAGCATTTGTGTGGCGATGTTAAGAAGGCTGCCAGCGTGCAAAATATTGCTAACTTTGAAGAGCTCTTTGAAAAAGTTAAGACAGCGTGGGAATCCATTCCAGTCCAAGGATGCTCCATGCCAAAGCGGTGTCAAGCAGTATTGAATCAAAAAGGTTTTGCTACCAAATACTAATGGTAACACAGATCAAAATTAACTAAACCTAAATTTTATATCATTTTTTCCATCATTTCTAATTAGGTGTCCCACCTTGTGTCAGGGTTTTTCACCTCCTCACCTGCTACACTTAAAGGAAAAAAAAAAACTTAAGAATAAATCTTCTATTTTTATTATATATGTATATAATATATTATATAAGGTACAAATTCATCAATGTTTTCACAAGTGTTTGAATAAAACGAAAAAAACATATAATCACATCAGCGTTTCTAATTATTTGGCAACAGCTGTATATCTCTAATAATGTGCAATCTATCAAATATCAATGTAAACATTTTATTAAAATACAAATAAAAATCCAAAACTTAATTAAGCGCTGCAGTTTTTAGTTCTTGGATGGTTTACTGTCAAATACACGTTTCTGAAAGCAGGTTTGACAGACAACCCTATCGGAAGCTCTAAAATTACTAAATCCCTGCAAAAATATAGAATCTGCTGAAGCCAGAGCCCGAAAAACAAAACAAGTTCGCCACTAAGTTTAACGTAAATATTTTATTTATTTATAAGTGTTTATTTTAGGAATTAAAAAAGAAATCGTTTATTTACATTTACAGACTAGCTTTGATTTATAACGCCTGCATAGAATTAGTTGATAAAAGTTACGTTACAGCTGATTGTTTAAACGACACTGACAGCCCGCGCTCTTAATTTGATATTGTTTTTATGGTAAATAATTGTAAAATTAAGTTTTTACTTTCATCTTTTAAAAGTATCTTAATTATAATCATGCTGTAGTTTTTCAGTTTAAAAAAAAAATGTTGAAGATTCAACCAGATTTTTGTGTTTTGAATCCGTGACTAATTGCTCTATCTTCAAATCCAATTATGCTGTTGTAAATATTTCCAGTGTATAAACGGATAATTCAAATTGTATATAAAAGCTGATTTTCTTTCAAAACAGAATCCTACGCAGCGCGATCGTAATCACATTCCACAAATAACCAATAAATCTATTTGCTACGCATTAAATGCCGCAAATCACCTTTAAGCCTGTCACCACAACGCGAAGCCCGTTCCACGACTAAATCGCCAAATGCAGAACACAACAATAGTCATATTTTAATTACAAAACACTAAAAATCAATTTAACACTTCACGATCTATATCCCCACTGATTAGATTAGATACTCATATCTAGATTGCGCCGTTCTACAAATTCCAGAGGTGGCTCAACGCATTTGGTTAATTAAATTGCCAGCGATTTCCTCAGCCATCGGCAGGAGCATCATAGATTCCCTCCTAACGAGTGCATCTACATAATTTATCCCCCCGTAAATATTTACTTTGTTAATATCAGTTCAAACTATTTACGATGCGGAAACAAAGGCTTAAGAACCCATTAGAAAGTTTATAAATAATGACATAATATAAGTTTGTACCTAGTGTTTAGGGGGGTCATGAGACGGCTCGCAACAGTGATTAACGTTTTGTGACATTTCGAGGAAAAAAAAAATCAGTGTACCTACCCCCGAGCGAGCGCGTTACATTTGTCGGACATCCCAACCATTAATTAGCATTGACAGTAATCAGAAAACTTAGTCCGGATTCATCATGCTACCCACAAATTAATATTCAGATTGAGATATATCTCACGTGGTGGGAGGACTCTCATTTTAAATTGGAATTCTTCATTTGTCTACCTTTTGACATGGGCTCTCTGCAAATGCAGTAATTGTGGAAGAAGCCCTCCACTGACGCCACACACCACTGCCAAATACTGTTCAATCTGCGATGACGGAGTATGTGAATGGCGCCAAATATAAATACAGTCTTCATGCGGCAGCAGTCATCATTAGTCTACAGGATCCAACAGTGAGTGCTACTTTTACTGCGTGCTTGCAGATTACAAAAAATAAAAAAAAATAAAAACGGTGTAAGGTTTCATCTCAGCCCAAGGATATTCAGATCATTTTGCATTTTTTTGTTCCAATTTAAAAATACCACAGTGAGTGATTTAATATTATTAATAAAAACATAATTGAGGTTATAATAAACTTTAAGAATGACACTAGAAAGGATATTTTGGTAAAAAAAAATAAACTTTTTAAGCCCAAGAATACGTGCAAAAATCTTTTATACAATTACAAATAAAAAAATGGAATTTAAAAGTTTATAAATTAAAAAATACATTTAAGCAAAATATATCCAGTTCAGTGAAAAATTTTTAAATAAAATGCCATTGAAAAGGTCTTCAATTTTTCACCTAAATAGCATCTTAAGTCTTCCATCAAAATAAAAGTTAATAGAACATGTGTAAATTAAGCTAATGTTTGCATGCCTTCAAATAAAAGCTAGTCTTAAATAACACGCAGTGGATCGACTCTTTTTTATGTGAAAATAAGATTGTTCCACTTGATATTCAAAAAACTGTTGACAGAGCCTGGTGTCCTATGACACGGAATCCAGAACACCTCACACGCTTGGCCGTTGCTTGCAGTAACTACAACTCTTGCAGTGGCCAGAAGCATGTTACCTTTTGTCAACTTGATGAAACTTGGCTACAGTTTGTTTGCCTATTCTAGATGCAAGAGGGTATTGTGTTTCCCTGAGCATTAAGTCCAACATCGTGCTGAACAATTTTTTGCCTTGTGGTCTGCCTTAAGGCAATTTACTCTTAAATGTCTTCCCTGAGTCCACTTTTCCGATACTGAAAGCTTAAGGAATTTCTCGCAGATGTTATTTTCAATTTCAACTTCAATTTATTATAATATTTTAATCAAGTACATGTAAGATTCAGTCTTTTAAGTGTACCAACAAAGTTATTGTATATAAAAGTGGAATGATCAAAATTATGTAAGATTAAAAACAAGTAAGAACTTAAGTTAAAGATAATAATCGAAAAAAAGAAATAAAAATAAATAAATATAAAACATTAAGTAAAATCAAAATCTTATAAGGTGAGCAAAAAGAAAGAAAATAAAAGAAACTTCTGCTGTTGAGAAAAATATTTAAAAAAAATTCGCTCCTGAATCTCCCCGCAGCCGCCACTCGCTTTATATCTCCAGGCAAAGAATTCCATAGCCTAATAGCAGAGGTAAAGAAAAGTCGCGAAGAGTTTACTGTATCCTCAAACTTAATTTTTGTGTCCAATAGGAATACTGGAGGCAGACAGTCCGTATCATAGCTTGTTTTCAATATCAAAATCGCTTGCGTCTTGGATGCGTTCAGGGTTAGTCCTTTTTCAACTGATCATTTAAAATTAGCAGCGAGATCCTCATTCACCCTTTGGATGAGATCTTCTGACAGTCCAAGTGGCCTAGAAAGGAAGACTTGAATGTCATCCGCATAGAGGTGGAAAAAAGCATTTTTGCACTCTTAAACAATATCATTTATGAAAATGCAAAATAGAATTGGCCCCAAAATTGAACCTTGTGGAACACCTTCTCTCATATAAATATTTCGCATATGAGAAACGCTTACCATCAAAAACTCTTTGGGAGCGATTTTTCAAATAATTTTCGATAAGTCGAACTGCTCTGTTGCTGAAACCAAAGTAGTAGTAGAGCTAACTTCATACACAAAATCTTATGATTTACCCTTTGCCTTTGAGAAGTCTAGTAAGCAAAGTACGGTCAGGTTACCACAGTCATATTGTTGCCTTATATCATCTAGGATTGTGACCACAGCCGTAGCACAGCTGTGACCCGGTCTAATACCTGACTGATAAGGAGATAATAAAGAGTTTCGAATAATATGATCCACTATTTGCTTAGCCAGGACTTTCTCAAAGACTTTAAACAGGACTGGTAATAAACGTATAGGCCTGTAATCAGTTGGAAGCGCCGGTTGAGGCTTCTTTGCGACTGATACTATTTTAGCAGTTCCAGCTTTCGGGGAAAGTAGATGTTCGATGTGGCGACGCTTATTACTACTCTGGCCTTGTCCTTTCGTTCCACAACTTGTAATGATGCGAAGCGGTTTTTCAAAAAGTTGAAGAACTCGTCTATTGTCTGAAGTTTTGCACTGATCTTCATCGTACCTTTGCCGATCAAGTTTCTTGATTAACACGTGGATGAGTAGTGGAGCCCAGTTGTCCGTCTCAATACCCAGCGCCTTTAGTCATGAAATTCTCTGATAGACCTCATACTTGAGTTTAGATTTGGTATCCCAATAATCCGTTGAATGAGTGCTGATGTGAGGGCTCTTTTATTGCTAAATCGGTCATATAGCGTTTTTCAAGCTATCTGGTAATTGTCTTCAGTGAACTCGTCGCTTAATCGCTCCGCATCGCTAGGCACGTTTGCCTTTAGGTTACCACATTTTTCGGATTGGAGGTAATGGATGCTCATGACTCATTTTCCTGAAAATGTTTGCCATCCCCGTAAAATCTGGGTATCGAAATCTTCGGCAGTTGAATTGCAGAGCGTTAAACTTTGAGCTTATAGAACTTGATTCCTGAGAACCTCTTGCCTCCAATTTGGTGAACAGCTCCATGTTATACCCCCCCCCCCCCCCGCTTTCGGGTCCTCATCTGTTTCCCAAATTGAATAATGAAGTTCTTCAATATGACTCCACAGTTTGTTTATCGCATGAAGACATTGAGCCGGGGATTCTTCTTTGGCCGTGCCGTGGAAGATGCGGCCCAACAAATTCATTACGGCCTTCTGTCTTCGTTGAAGTGTCTCCCTGTTATGATGGTCCTCTTGTATTTGAGGTTGTTTGGTGCATTGAATCTGCTAAATTTCGATTGATGGTTGGTCGTGCTTTGCCCGATGACCTCTTTTACGTTTTTGCTGACTTCTTTTGTGTCAGTGATTCCCTATACTTGTCGTATAATTGCTTGATCCTGGTATAGTTCTCCGATGAGAAATACTCATCCTCTTGCGGAACTGCCGTGAGAGAGCGAATTCTATTTTCCGTAGCATCGAATTCTTC
The DNA here is from genome assembly GCA_963555765.1 of Orthonevra nobilis. Taxonomy (NCBI): domain Eukaryota; kingdom Metazoa; phylum Arthropoda; class Insecta; order Diptera; family Syrphidae; genus Orthonevra; species Orthonevra nobilis. The sequence continues at coordinate 4,471,309 of OY743225.1, read as the reverse complement.
CCATATTGCATCTAGTCGGTTCAGTCGAGACATGCAGTATTCTTCAATGGCTTTTCGACTTAGAGAATCCTTCGTAAAATTTATAACGATTTGCTGGATTTCGTCTTCTTATTCTCTCTGACTCATAGTCAAATGCTCCATGTTGGTCTTCTGTCTTCTTCGTCGCTTGTTGAGTAAATGTCGGATAAAATGTCGGATACCAAACACATAAATTTGCTATCGATCGTGAATATGTGAGCCAAGCACTTGAACGTGTTCACGTAATGAAATAAAACGCTAAATTGAAACGCTAACATTTTGTGTTGGATCAATGATAATTGACAATTATTGCATTAACTGCCTCTTCTATATTTATAATTAATTACACATAAATTCTATGTCGCCAGCGTTGTCCCCATTGTTCTGATTGTTTTGAAAACGATGTTAAAATAGGTCAGCTGGTGAAGTGTTCGTTGCACTTAAAGTTTAACTTAACAGGTTCTTTTGTCAATTTGTATTAGCTATCAACGAATCTTTTCCTTAATAGATTAGAAACAACATTTCAGTATGCTCAATTCACGTTTTTAATGTTTTCAATTCATGCTGCAGTATTCCAAGGGTTCCTTCGGTCTGCTTCACCAAATAATTCTTTCACAGATGACAGTAAACCGAGTTTTCATATCGTTGAAGCCGACTTTTTTTTCGTCCTCGGAATGTGTAATATCAACTTTATTTGCTGCGAAATGGCTAGATTTCCTGAAACAGTGCAAGAAATACTTCACGTCTCCAGATTTTGGCAGACATGCAAAAAGCTAAGCCCATACCTGCTTAAAACTCCAAACATCATCCTGACAGAGTTCAAATCCTAAAGTCTTTGCCATTCCCTTTTTTATAGTTTAAAATCATTTGTGATTTAACATGAATTGCTTTGTCCCTCCTTCTTCCTTTCGTCGTGGCAACCGCCTCGCTAGGAATGCTGATCAAAATATGAATCTGGAATGCTCTCTCATACTCGGTATTTCCTAGTAATAACATTTAAGAGTATTTTTTTGTCCCTGATCCTTGCCAGCTGCGTTTTTTGTTAGTATTTTGAGGATGTTCATAAACCTCTGAATACGAGCATAATATAACTAAGCAAATAGTTATAAGCTCAAACGATCTAACGAAATGTCTTCATCGGACTGCAGCATATAAGAATCGAATATGCGATTTCGAGAGCGCACCTCTTGCATATTTTGACTTACTTTCGATAACTAATTGGTTTTTAAGGTTCTCAAAAGAAAACCTGAACCCTTATAGGACCACTTCGTTGTCCGTCCATTGTTTATCGCAACCTTTTCTGTCAGGAACGCGTGGATGTATCAAGTTGCACTTCCAAATGTTTCTGACTGCGGCCATAGTTCAAGGCCTCAAGGGAATCAAAACATATAGGAAAAATCTGAAAACCGCACATTTTTTGTTTTTTTTTAATTGCCTACGTTGCGCGAGTCATACAACCACTTGGTCATTTTTGTTTAAAAATTAAACTTTTTAGCCAATAAAACGTTTTTTAATTTATATAGCAAATTTAATATTAAGACATGTATTTTATAGAAATTATTGAGCTTCAAAATTTTTCTTTAGAAAACAATTTAATGTGTCTAACCGTTAAGGCAGCGGTGGTCGCCTCGAAAGGTAATTTTATTTAAACTTCATAATTTTAGCCTAGATTCATTCTCAAAGTCCATTATAAATATTGTTGAAAGGATTTTATGAAATCGGATGAGTAGTTTTGAAGATTACCTCCTATGAAGATGACACAGTAGTCTGTCATTTCTTAATAATACTTCTCCATTACGAATATGGGCTGGATAAAAATTCTTTCAGCGACTTTTTACATCACAAAGCTTTCTTCATAAGTAAATCATAAATCATAATATTTCCCAAGCGAATTTTTGAGGAATCTTGAAGATCATTCAAAAACTTTATCCTTCATTATTTTGCCCATTTCTGGATGAACAAATTTCCGCTCTTAAATTTGTTCCTTGCTGATTTTAGATGACTTCTCTTTTAGATATTAAAACTCAATATATACCCTTATTTTTCAATGGTTCCATAAACTTTTCATCAGACTGATTTTTTTATGCAATTGTGGAAAGCGTAATAGGCAGCCACTTATAATTGGTTTGAGTGCAAGTAGGCCTCGCCATACCATGAACTAGTGGCGTGATGACACAAATTTAATTACGATTACGATCAAAAGCTCGGTCGTCGAACTCTGCAATTTCTTGGCAAACTTTTCTTTAAAATTTGTGCTGAGCTATCACTGAAACATCACCCACAAATTATTGTTATTTTTAGTGCTATTCTAGTAAAAAAGTTTTGAAATGAGCAAAATGGAAGCTTGTGACCAGGCTTTGCTTTTTTTTGCAGAATTTTAATGTTTTTTTCGATATATACATTGTGAAAGACCGCTTGTGCCAACTCCTTGTCAAATTTTTTTTCAACATTATTTCCATATTAATTTCACCAAATTTGTTAGATTGCTTTCCTTTGAAAGATATTAACCATTGCTCGGAATATTAAATTTTAATTATATTTATATCCTTTTAGAAAGGGCTTTAAAGTACATTAATTCAGTCGAGAGATTTCTACCACCTCTTCCTTCCGAGTTGGGAACTGCTCAGCAATGGATCTTTTTCTTTCTTTTCTACATGGCTTTAAGAGGATGAAATTCAGTCCAGTTTTCTTTTATAGCTGTTTCCAGGACGAATTCGAGACATTGTTAATCTCTAATTCATTTTCTTGAAAGCCCTCTAGATTTTGGTTCATGATAAGAAAACACAATAATGGTCAACAAACTATATCTTTGGATGTTATGATCTTCCTTGCAACGCTTTCTATTGATGCTTTTGATGCCTCATCTAAATTTTCCAAACACTTCCATGAAATAGAGAAAGAACAGGAATAGAGAAGGGGGCAAGCAATAGAGAAAGGGGCACATCAAAATTTGAAATGGATTCAACTAAGCACTGTTTAAGCCATTTATTTAAGGTTTATATTTCATAATTAACTTAATTTAGTCAATAAGCTTATTGATGGAACTTTTCGAATTAAAATTGAACAAATTGTTATGAATTTGTCTGGAAATTTATGAACGGCAGTGTATATATTTTTTCATATTTTTTATCTGATAAGATAGTTGTTAACTAAAAACTTTATTGAATTTTAACTTTTTTTATTAGAAAAGTAACTCGATTTTAATTGATGAAGTGACATTGTCCCTTTTTTTTTGACAAATTTTTCGTCATAAAACTTAAACCACAGTGTGAAATTTAACCAAACGCTTTTCGAGTGATCTTGATAGACACACGCTTTGAATGAAACCCGATTTGGATTCGATAGCTTGATTTGTTCTCGAGTAAAGCTTAACGAAAGAATCGGCACAAACGTACTTACAAACATACAAACAGACATCTTTCTAAAAACAATGAAATCCGACTACTGGGACCTTGAATCGTGGAGATATGTAGAAATTTTAAATTCCGAAAATCGGACCGATTACAAGAACTTCCTGATGGGAAGTTAAAAAGTAGCCAAGTGAGGGTAGACCCTCACACGAAGTGTTCCGCAACACTAAAGCCGTGTTTTTTTGTAAATCTATGGGCGGTAAGTCAAAAGCTTTGCTTGTTAAATACAATAGAAGTCAAGTGTATCGTGTGATTTTGGGACATGTTTAAGTAAGTATTGTCAACGCTTACAAGAAATTGATCTAAAGAAGGGATTGATAAATAGAAAAAATGTATCTAAACTTCGAATATTCTTGCTTCCGTGTGTGCTTTAAACGTGTTATCAAAGCATACAATGTGATTGAAAGATTAAATTTTTCTTCATTTTGCAACCCTCTGTTTTAAGTGATTTATTAAAACGCTCAAAACTCTAACAGACATCAAAATCACATGCAATTTTTTGTTTAATAATTTATTTTTAACAAATGGCATCGTTATTAATTTTTTCGGATGGAGAATAATGTCGCCACGAAAACAAAGCACTTATACATGGATTTGACACTTCGTTTGGTTGGGTAGAAAACTATACAACATTAAATTTACACTGACAACACTACATCTTCACATTCGTTCCACAAGTTGTAAAATGATCTTTTTTTCTTTTGGAATTCGAGCTGAATGGAAGAAATGATTGCATACTTTAAAAAGCTCTCAAGTTGCTCAATGATTCTAATTGTCTTCTGTTAGGCGCTAAGTTAAGTTGCGATTTCATAAAGCACCTTCGACAATGGAATCCTAAAAATGATAAAAAGTTAAAAAAACGTATTCTCTCATATCGCAACTGAATTTCGCATCAAAAACTAGGGAACATTTCATGGAGCAGTTGAAGCCAACCAACAAGTTTTCAAGGAGTCAATAAACAAACGCGAGTTATTTAAATCATCATAGTCATTCATTACTGCAGTAATGCCATTACAATACATCGCATTATATGCTTCTGAAAAGTGTGGGATTCGAATATAGGTTAATTCTAAAAGCTCAGACAGTTTTTAGATCATTTTAAATAACGTACTGAATCATTTTTTATAGCTGTGTAATTGTGTTGTTTTTTTGGAGTTATTGGTTCGAAAAGCGCTCTCTGCAGATACTTTATTTCCTTGGCTAGTTTCATAGGCCTAATTTTCTATTAGATTTGTATATCTTAGCATAGCTTATTCGGTATTAGTCTGTTTACTGATGGCACACACAGGCGGATTTTCCCAAAAAAACATGGCCAAAATTATTGCTTGGTGTTTTACATTTAATTATTTCGTATATATCAGATCTAGACAACCGTTATTGAAAGAATATTTCTTTTTATCGATTTAGCCAAATTTTGTTGAATTTTATTTATTAAATGTAAGTTTGTATAAAAATAAATAAAAAAATAAAAAAAAAACGTGAGACTTAATCAAAATATCAATGAATAAGTTTATACAAAAATTATTAAAACGCTAAAAATGTACTAATAGGATAATCTGTAAGTAATGAAGTCCATCTTTTGTAAATTATTCCAACTCTCTTTCCTTGACTTCTGCTTCCTTCAAGAACTGCAGCACTTCAGTGGGATATGATTTTATTTTTTGTTTGCTAGGTTTTCTCAGTAGTATGTATGAAAACAATCAGAAGAAAACAAAAGATTTTCTTGAGAAACTTTCTCGAAAATGCTTTATATCCTTATATTTAACTTCTTGGGCTTCTTCTCCTAACTATCCAATTGGAAGAATAGTTTCCGACAGAATTTCTGGACTGTGTACTTAAACTTTGTGCACTGTTTTTGGCATATTGTACCACGGGTACATGTGGACAAACTTGTTTGCCGTATCAATGCAGTACTCCTTAAATTCTTGATATTGTTAATTACACTACTCGAAAGCGATTTATCAAAATCTTGGTCTATGTTCGTAATACGCGACGAAATGACAGAGTCATAAAAAAAATTTGCGAGCAGTGTTCCCATCATTTGTGCTTCCATAACCTGGCTTCGGTTTGTCGACTAACAAGCCTATTTGAATTCGAAATTCTTCTTGAATCCTCTTTTTGTTCTCTTCTGCTTTCTTTTTATTTTCTTCACCACACGCTTGCCATTGACCGATAACCAATTTATGAGAAACATGGACTAAACATTCGAAAAACCGAATCCAAGCATCAACCGCAATTTCGATTTATCTTGAATTTTTCAAAACTATATTCATTTTGTTAAAATCTTTCGAAGTTAGTCCTTACATATAACACCGTTGTGTCGACGAATTTTCGGTGATTGCATTGCCGACCTTTCCATCTATGATGCTCAGTAGCAGTGTATCCTTGACCGGAACACTTCTATCTGAGAGATTTACAACGGTCTCATTCAATGCAGATATTTGGCTCTCAACATATTCAACTTCTCTTACCGTTATATCAGTTGTTTCATGGACAGATTGAATTCGAATAGGTCTGCAAAATCTTGGAAAGGATGGGCGAGAATTTTGCCACAAAATTATTTTATTTTTTGACCTAGGGTCTCCTGTTATTAACTGAATAGGTACAAAAGAGGTTATAAAAATATAAGCATCTGAAACGTTTAGGTCGGAAAAACGTTGCTTATATTCCCTCATTTCCGAGCTTCCATCGCAACAATATTTGGATATAAACAAACTCTGAGTAGTGTGATCAAGTATGTTTTGCAAAGGCGATTCTGCAACTGACTCGGTTATGTTCAATTTTAAAGGATAACACTTTTTGGAGTAGTTGGAGTGTGTTGGAGTAGAAAAGGCAATGTTCTTAATCACAGTTGAAGAATCTAATATATTTTTTCCTGTTCCCGAAGTTTCATTTGAGCAGCATAGCATAACTCTTCGGGTTCAAACACAGAAAGTGAATTTTCAGTTTTTCGCCTTTTTGATCTTTCACTTACCTGGAAAAAGTCAGCTTGTGTCCAACAACCCCATGGGCTCGGCTAGGAAATGAAATTTCAAGCTCCAGCCAGGTTTTGTTCTTATTTCTAAAGGCTTGGTAGAACCCTCAGTTTTGCAAAGTCGTAGTTAAATTTACATTCCTCATATCAGGCAATTTAACAACAAAAACGTGCAACAGTTTTCCAAACGCTCTGCACCCACAGCACGGCGACAGTAAAAACTATTTCAAGACGCTTAGCATCACTTAAAATACAAAGAGACTAGTCAAAATAAAAACCTTTGTCAAACCAAAGGTAGGCATAACGAAGTTACCATAACACCAAAGTATATCGCCTAGCGAGCTAGCCAGTAAGGGTGCCAAATGAGTACCATTTACTATAAGATCAAAGAGGACTTCAATAATCACTGGGAAAATCTTATCATATGCAAAATGGCTGGGTCAATTGTAAAAATCAAAGAATTCAAACAGGAAATAAGCTCTGAGCTAGCTGCATCCGTACAGTATTCTACTTTCAGACCGTGGCTGGAATATTGATCGCAAATTTTGAGTTCAGATCCTGAACATACCTTTTAAACAACTGACAAAACAACTTGTCTGCTTAATAGAAAATCATGTGCTTACCATAAATAGAAACTATTCCCAAGAAATGTCCATAAACTGTATGTCCACCTATTTGTCTTAAGAACAAGTTTACTTGGAACTGTTTGGACTTCATACAGAAAAGTTCAATCTACATCTCAAACTACTCAAAAACATAATTCACATTCATTTGTTCGCATCTCAGGTATCACGATAAGCTTGATTTGAAAGCCGACAGAAATTCGATGGAGGCTCATGTTTTTAAAGAAACTTTGACACTTAAAAACAATTTGGAAGCGAAAAATAATCACTAAACCGATGAACTTGAACTTGGAAAATTATTTCATATTCACAAAAAAGCACCTGGCAATATTCAGTCATTGGCACTCACCCGTCACTAATTTTTCATAACCTCTAACATTCTGCAATAAGAAATTAATCAGGAGAACTTCTTGACCCAAGGTCAAATCGTCAATGAACTCAGTAGTCGATCGCACTAGCAACTATAGCCTCAGCGCGGAATCCACATTATTTAAAATTCACTGTTCCACTTTTTAAAAACTTCCTTAAATTTAACTCAATTTGAACATTCAACGTCCGAGTCATTTTAATGTTCATTCGGGTCAATACTAAATGCTTCGAGTGCCGCTTTACCGGCCCAAATTATTTAATCACAATTTTTTTGTTTTTCTTTAATTAAACTTATAAGAAAAAAATGATTCGAGAGGCTGGTACAATAGAACAATCTGACGTTTAAGTAGAAACAATAACAAAGTAGCCGCGATGCCCACGCTCCCGCGAACGCGTACGCGTCGTTCAGGGTTGTGTTTTATGAATAGAATGAGTTGATGTTGATGACAGTTTTTTTTTACCCGGCAGAGAAAAAAAGATGTTTAGTTTATGTTGCTTTGGCTAAAAAAAGATTCTACTCGTCATTGCTTTTATTTATTGTGGAAACTAGTACTCTTAGGAATTGTCGCTAGTAAGAGTCCTCCCAAGTTGCGCAATAATATCGGTTCTTATCTATCTGAACGATAAAGTTGTCTGACATCAATCTGATTTATTTTCTCAAATATACAATTTTTTTTCATTTTAGATACTTTTTATGGAATATTCTCGATTCATTAAGAATCTATTCTTATCTACTGAACATTCCCGTAGCGCTATCTGTGAAGTTTGAATTTTCTGAAAATTCTGACAAGCTGTCAGCAAAAACTATCCACAAATATTTTCAAAAGTTACTTATTCGGTACGGTACAACAAGCTCATTTTCAAAAATGACATAAATGACAATTCAAGTTAAATTAGCTTACAGAAATTTTGAGAATTTCAAATTCATCGGCAACCCACTCCACAGTGGTCCAAATATTAAAATGTGCAGCGAAAAGCAATTTTTTAATGTGCCAAACTTCAACATAAAAATGTACACTTCTGAGACAAGCTTTGGCTGTCCGTAACCAAAAAGATCGTCTTAGCTTGCAAATTGGGGTGAAGTTAGATTCGCAAAATTTGAAGAAGATGTTTAGTAAATTATTTTTTTTCTGCTTGTTTGTGTTTGTCGCCCGGGGTGTCAAACCCTCACATCTTTATTAACTTAATACAAGCAAAACTTACATCAAATTACTTGAAAACTAGGACTTTAGTTAGGGAGAGGGAAGGGAGAAATTTGTTGAAACTAAGTGGAGATATTATTATCACTTTTTCAAGGAAGATTTGGAAACGTGAAAGTCCAGAGATTGATTTGCCGTACGAAGCATTCTGGATATTGGTTCGAAATAACCATAATTTGTGCGGGACGAAAAAGGGGCGCTGATCTAAGGTTACGGGGGTTAGTGTTGAGGTGGATCATTTTTAGGAGAAGAATCAATTGTACCGGAGAGAAGTTGTTGAACAAATAGTGCATCGGCGGCATCCCGACGTGATTTAATGTTTATCAGTTTAATTCGGTCCTGGTAGGGTGGCAAGTTATAATGGTCAGTCCATTGAAGACCGCGAAGTGCGAAACGAATAAACTTACGTTGGACTGCTTCAATTCTTAGGGAATGGGTGTCGTAAAAGGGGGACCAAACTTGACTAGCGTACTCAAGAATTGGTCGGACATACTACTGTGACCAAAAAATAAGGTGAAATATGAATTTAAACTGCGCGCGTCGAAGGATTTGGAAATTTTTCTTTCTTTTTAGGTTGGTAGTACTGTCAGTGACATCTATGTGAAATTTTATGTCAAAATATATTCATAGTGTTTGAGATTTGTTTTGTGGGCTGCTAAAAGTGAATTTTTCGTTTTTTGCGATGTCGAAATTTATTGAGCAAACAATTTGCATTAAATTTTGTTTGCGGAATTAATTTTCTGCTGCGGATACGTTGAGGATGGTGCAGAAAGCCTTTGATGATGAGGCTATGTCTAAAAAAAATGTTTACAAGTGGTATAGTGATTTTCAAGCCGGCCGTGAACGTGTCGAAGACGAAGAGCGTTCTGGGCGACCATCAACCTCAACCGATGAAGCTCACGTCCAACAAATCAAAGATTTGGTGTTGAAAAACCATCGATTAATGATTAGAGACCTTGCTGATGAAGTTGGCTTATCGACAGGCTCAGTCAATACCATTTTGAAGGATGCTTTAAGCCTCAAGCGCGTCAAATCTCGACTGGTACCGAAAACATTGATTTTTTTGGAAAAAAGGCGTCGCGTTGAAGTGTGTGAAACAATGCTTTCCGACTACCAGGATGTAGAAGTGCATTGCATCGGGAGGGGATTTCTTTGAAGGGGATGAGATTGATTTGGAAGAATAAACAAAGAACTTTCAAAATAAATACAATGTCACCTTATTTTTTGGACACAGTAGTGTGTTATATAAAGGGACTTTGTAACACATAGATTTGAGAATTCTTTCGACCATCTCTTAATAAAGCCCAGGATAGAATTTGCCTTGCGTAAGATTGAATCGATGTGAGAACGAAAATTGAGTTCTTTATCACAAAGAACTCCCAGGTCACACATCGAGTCAACAGAGGGAAAAAGTTCGCCGTTAAAAAAGTAAGAACGAGGGGGTGGAGGAAGACGTTTCCGAGAATAAGTGATGGTCTTACGCTTAGCAAGATTCAGCTCTAAGTGGTTTTTATTGCACCAAATGTAAAATCTATTCAGATCGTATTGCAGTTCGAGGGGATCGGAAGGGGATGATATATGTTTGCTGATTCTCATATCATCGGCATAGATGGACAGATCGGAGTGAGTTAAAATGTGTTCAACGTCGTTAATCGTGAATTTAAAAACAAAATAGGGCCTAAGTGACTGCTTTGGCGAACACCTGAGGTAGCAGCGAAAGGATTGGATAGTGAGGAGCGGAAAAGGACCCTATATTTCCGACATTGTAGGTATCATTTTATCCAATCAATGAAGGCAGGGTGGAATCCGAGGGCCTTGAATTTGAGAGAGATAATTCGGTGAGAGATTTTATCGAAAGCTTTACTAATGTCGGTTGCAATGGCATCGACTTCTTTCTTCTTGTGGTAGTGGATCTTCCCTTTATAAATCCGTGTTGCTTTGTGGAGAGAATGGATTTACAGTGAAAGTATAGTGAATCATAGACAATACTTTTAAAGAGCTTGGGGATGGATGAGAGTTTAGCAATGGAACGATAAATTGATTTTTCCTCTTTTCGTCCTTTGTTTTGAACGGGGATAATAATTCGGGGCTTAGATTTTGCAGTTACCCATTTTTTCAATACAATTTGGGGGATACCATCAGGCCTAGGGGAAAAGTCGTCCTTCAGGGTATTGATTTTTTCGATGACATCGTTAATTGTTATATCCAGAGATGTGATGGATGTTTGTGGGCATTTGTATCGGGATGTAGATCATGGTTGGCGAACGAGAATTTGCGAAGAGGTTTGCAACTATTTTAGGGCTTTTATTAAGGTAACAGTATTTTTGATAAATAGCATAAGGGTTTTTAAAAACCCTTATATAAATTTATTCATTGTGCTTGCAAATGTTGACTTGGAAGGTAAGGAGAGGAGAAACCGATGTACATTGGTATAACAATTTTTCCCAGGAAACACAGAGCTTCTTAATGAATTCGACATTCTCGTGATACGGCTAAGGAACGAAAATTATATCTATTGATAGTGCGTCCGAAGACAAGCTTAAAGGTGAACTGATGTGCATTCTCAGCCCGAGGGGCATTCAATTCCACACGGTTAAGATTATTCCACTCGATTTATTGTGGTGAGAATTTAAACAGCTTAACATATACGACCGCTCCAGATCCACGGCCGAAGAGTAATGTCGTGAAACTGTCAACCAATAAAAAAAAAACTGAGAAAGTCGAACACACTTCTTATCAATAGAACAAGAGATTCATTGATTCCATAACAATGCATTTCCTCCAGTTTCCATGAGCTTGGCAACAAGGAGGAAGATGCTTCATCTTTTAATCGGAAACAGCGCAGAAGAGTAGGACGCATGGAAAAGCTTCCGCTTTTTTGCCAGTGTGGTAGAACTCCTCTTAAAGATCTGTGAGTTCAAGACCGGTGAATTGTGAAAGTTGAGATCTTCTTCCACTGTTCAATATCGATGGATATGTCTTACGGAGTGTAGGAGGTTCTCGAGTACGGGAAAACAAAAGCGAAATTTAGAAGCGTACAGTCGAAAGCTGGAATGCCATTGTGAATAAGCGTGGGGATCGAAGATGAGGCCGAGTTCTTAGCATTTTTTACGAAGGACTTAAACTTTTTACTAACTTAATTTTTCTTATTCTGATAAGCACTAAGTAAAAAAACCGGCCAATTGCGAGTCAGACTCGCGCACCGAGGGTTCCGTACAAAACTGTAGGTATACTATAAGTAAAAGTTCACCCATCACGACAATTGAGTCATAGTTATGGTATTTTTAAAGACAAAGGTCTCTTTAACGTTTCAGTAATCCTTTATTTTATATTTACACATATAATTTATTTTATAATATAACTGAAATACCTGCGCTAGCCTACAGCAGCCTTACAAAATAAAATATTGTTTGACAATATTATGATACAATATGACAAGCTGTTGGAAAAATTTTGTACCCTCCCCATACAAAAAGATAAGCCGCGGTCATTGCGGTAACTGTTTATAATCAGAATTTCAAAATATGCGTTATAAATGGTTGTACCTTTGCGTTTTTGCGTTGACTTAGAAATTTGTTTGATTTTCCCAGCTTGTAAGTAATTAGACCTCATAAGTTTCAACTTGATATCTCTACCCGTTCATGAGGAAAAGGGAAATAAGTTTATAATTATTAAAAGAAAATATGTGATGTAACTACAAATTTTAAGTTTTCGGAATTTTCACATGTGCTTTAAAACACTGCTTCATGCCAAATTTCAAGATTCTAGGTCGAGTGGAAGAACCCTTTAGATTATGATTCCCTTGCGAGTAGTTGCGAGTTTGAAAATATGCGGCTTAAATATGCGGCTTAAATTGCTGTTTCTTTTGATTCCGTTATTATAGATTAGGGCTATCATCACGTAATTTTTAAGACGATAATCGTCAATAAGATTTCTTTGCACGCTCTCTAATGGGATCGACAATACCATAATTCATAAAGATTTTCGGGTTACGTGAAGCAAGTTAAGTATTAGCACAACGATATTGTTTTATTATATGGTGTTACTAAAAATGTATGGTTTTCGCAACTTTCCTCTATTATACGTTGCTTCGTATCAATTTTAAGATTCTGATCTTACGGGAAGTACCCTGTTGGAATTGATTCCCTTGCGAGTGTCGAAAATTTGCGGCATATACGGCTTAAACTTTTGATTGCGTTGGCTTAATATTGTTGTTTGATATTTTCACAGCACACGTTCCTGAGAAAGAGGGTCTAGACAGACAGACGGACGGATAACAAAGTGATCCTATAATGGTTCAGTTTTAACTTTTCGAGGTACGGAACCCTAATAAAATTTTTCATCTTCAATGTGACTACAAATAAGAGTACTTGTCCGAACACGCAACCTACAAATAAGAGTACTTGTCCGAACACGCAACCTTTCCGAGAATTTTTCCTTTAACTTTCCAATGAATTTTCATCATAGTTCTCTCAAAACTCTCGGCTTCGTGGTGGGCTCCAATTCTTGCAGAGCGTAGCCTTTGCATCCGTCCTTTTTGAAGCAATCATCCGGTTGTGACTCATCATCACGTCTGATTTCTTCGTAAGTGGTTCTCAGTTTTGGTGGACTCTTTGTTTGAAAAAATATATAAAATCTTTAAGAAACGTGACGATAAACGCTTGAACTCCGTTGCTGCTCTAAATTTTAAGTCAAATAAATCTTGATTTTGATGTTTATGATTTTGTTCGAAAAAAATCTTGAGCGGATTTTGAAGCTGCTACCTGCGCAACCTGTCCTTATCTGGGTTTATCAAAATAACTCGGAAATACTCGTATCTAATGTGTTGGTTTTAGCAACGAACAGAGTCATTTGGAATCACTGTGCGTTGATTCAAAATTACATTTTAAGTTATGGACAATTTGAGTGTTAAGTGTCTGTATTTGTTGAGCTTTTCAATTAAAAAAAATGCAAATTGGAATACGTTATTTAAGCTCAAAAGAGTTTTTAACTCAAATTTAAATATTTGCACACATCCATTAGTAATGAATTCCACATCATTATTGCTGTATGGGATCAAGTGACAATAAACTTGCAGCTCCGATTGTGAGACTCAACAGCAGTGTAAATATTTAATAATACTTAAGTTCTAGCTCTATTAATTGATTTATTTGAATAAAAATCTATGACAAGAACTCATATCCAGTCAATTGGCTTACCTTTAATATTCTACACTTAGTATAATGAATGCTGTCCTACTTGGTAAAGGACGGGGACGGTTTTTCACAACTGATTAAGTGTCTGCGCTTCAATTGGGTCGATTGAATCAGTGAATCAGTATAGGCCTTACGTATTATTTTTGACAGAGGTTCATGAGAAACCTAGTTTGTGCGGTTATTGTCAAGACGGAAAATGGGGACAGTTATGAATAGAGATCAATCGAAGCGATGTGTTCGAAGGACAGTCGATACCGGTTAAAGGCTGCTGGCAAAGTCATGGTATTGCTGAATGGACTGCAAACAGATAAGCTGCATTCGATGTTTATAGGTGTGAATGGTGAAAGATCCACCCAACACTGGACGACCTCAATTCACCGGATATGGGTTTTATAGTACGTTGACCAGACTTTGGAAGCATTAACTTGCCACTCTTAAGTTACAGAGTCGCATAAAAAACAAAAACAGAGCCAAAAACGATTTCAGGAGGTTTAATCATTTCTCCTGCTTTGATCGCACAATCTAAAAGCACAGTTAAAACTCAATTTTCCAAACTCACTTTTCTAAACCATAACTAGTACTTAACTAATTTTAATAATTAAGGAATTAAAAAAAAAAAGTAGAAAATTGAGAGTTGGCACTCACACGAAGGGTTCCGTGCCTCCCAAAGGTATACAGCGCTATATTTATTTTATTTTAGATTTCTCACGGCAGCAAAGTAAAAGCTCTATATCGGTTTACTTATAGTTCCAATGAGGATAAGAACCTCCAGATTTGAATGAGTTGTGTCCAATGATTTTTTTTTTCAGTTCATGAGGAACCCGTCTACCGAGTTTTCGTACAAAGCAAAGTTGTTTTAAGCAAACGACGTAAATATTCGTTTTGATTTTCCATTTTTGAATAGACGTCAAACAAAAACTACAGTTGAAGTACCAACTATCAAATAACAAAATGTGTTTGAAATTAAAAATTCAACTAAAGCCATCTATGAGTGAAATCAACAATTACTCAGTTGCCAACCCAATATGATTCTGATCTTAATGGTATTTTCTTGAAAACAAATTGTTAAAGACAAGTGTATCATGTGATTCTTTAAGATTTAGTTGTCAACGTATTCAAAAAATTGCTCTAAAGAAGTGATTGGAAAATATTGAAGAGCAAAAAAAAATGTATCTTAACTTGTGTGTCTCAAATGCGTAACCAACAACCCGCAGAACGTGTTTGTTTGCGTAGAAAACAATGCAACATTCAATTCGCAGTAACGTATGATTCGATGTCCTCGAAAACATTGCAAAATTTCTGAGTTGTGGGTTATATCGAGCAGTTAAGAAATCCTTTACTAATCCGGCTTCGATTTATAGCTCTAGTTTCTGGACGAGTGCTCCAAAAGTCATCCTGTGTCTGCTCGAAAGGTACCAGAATCGCTTTATCCATTCCTTTTTTTTGTCTTTATTAACCGCATTCCTCTCGCACATAACAATCACAACAATATTCGCCTCGTCGAGAAATTGCATTAGTTAAGCCTCAAGTCCAATTTTGGTCACAAAGTCAAAGATAGGGTGGCCCAATAGCTTGCTGACGAATTATTTCTTTATAAAATAATCACAAATATTCCGCGATCTTGAGGAGTAATAGCTTATCGACGTGTTTTCTGTTTTTAGCTTTACAAATATCAAAATAAAAATGACACTTGAATATTTTCCCTAAACGAAGTTATAGGGTTATCCATAACCACTCCAACGCGGGCACTTTACAAAAATGATACAATCTTAAGTTCGTTCAAAAAGGACAAAACTCGCATGTTTCCTTATGCCACAAGGTCGAAAAAATGTTTTGGCTTCCACATCAACAGCATTATAGCTTTCCGTAAATAACTCTACACCGTTCTTATGCAAAAGCCACACTTAATAAAAAATATTTAAATTTTTTTTGCTTTGTTTGAAAATTAATCTTCATCCTTATATTTTTTTTTCCTCATATAATATGAAACCCACTTTCGTTTGTGAACGGATTGTTTTTTCAGATATCGAAAACTCCTCCATAAGTTGAAAATACATATCTGGAAATGTGCACATGGAGTCCATAAAAACTCTCGCAACTTTATAATTAGTCACTCGATTTTCTTTTTATTAATATCAACTTTTTTGGCATTTATTTTGAATATTAATTTTTTTTTCCAGCACAGCTATGGCTTCTCTGACAGTCTCACGGTTTGGCATTTTCCTCTGTATCATCATGTTGGTCGGTTGCATATCAGCTTCTATGTCCCGCCCTCCAAGAAACAATGATATCAACAATATGGCTGATGCCCTGAAATATCTTCAGGACTTGGACAATTACTATGGTGACAAGGCTCGAGTAAGGTATGTGTACATTTTTACTCACCCTTGAGTATGTTGAAACACACATAATTTTATATGAATTTTTTTTTTAAAAGATTTGGAAAACGAACATCGCTTTTACTGAAGGATAGATTGATGGAAGAACCTGATTTGGTAAATTTCATAAATGCTGTCGCATCCCTAAAGGACTAATCTGACCTTTTCCCAATTTGCAATAGAAAGACTCATATAGGCAATACAGCTTCCGAAGATGAACCATTTTAATTTAAACGAACATGGACAACCGACTTGAAAAGGGAACTATTACAAAATTTAAATTTTTAAATGTTGATAAATTATAATGTACTTAACTGTGAACGTTGTTCAATGGCGTGTTGTTGTTTCTAAAAAGGCGGCTTGAATAAATAAACCCAAAGGAAATACAAACACATAAAGCTGAATATAAAAGGTTTAATTTTTCTTTCCTGTAATAAATTTTGTGTACAAAGGTTTGATAAAAATCCATCTCTTAAATTGGAAGCGTCAGTGTAAGCAAACCGCAAACTAAAAAAAAAATAAGAAGTTGCAAACTGATTTAATTTATATTTCGAAGTAGTTAAATTCTTACAAGCTATAATTCCGGAAAATATGTAAAATGTAATTTGACACTGCGCCTCTAAAGTAGCTCCTACTAGATTGCTGCCAACCACGCTTCCAAACCGTCCAAGCATCATGCATATACAAACAGCTTTTCCTCTGACAGGGTTTGGTTTTACTTTGGTTTTTTGTCATCATGTCTACAAAGCTTACCTCAGGTGAGTCGGTATCAATTCGACCAGCGATCCACCTAATACCGAAACAGAAAGTCCAGGCAGCATAAGGAATCCACAAAATGTTATCATTATCGTCCATGGTTGGGTTATCCATTGTAAAAAAAGACCACTGATTCCCGACAAGATCAAACACCCAGCAAGAATTCTTTTGCGCCCACAAGGATTTATAACTATCCCGAGAATGCCATATGCAACAAGGTAGGATCCTCCCAGGATCATATTATCTATATAAGTTTTTGTTGCTATGTCATCTCTGCAGACCTTAAGAAGTACTTAAAGCTTCTTATATAGTTCATACTGTTTAAAATACTTACAGTTTCCAATGTTGAGCTCTCCAATGATGTTACATTTGGAACAAGGTCTATCACTTCACAGATTGTCCTTTGAATACCACTTGTCTCGTGTCCTACTCGGTTGATAATTTCCGGATACCATAAGCCCATTCCAGATGATCTTTGGTTGAATTTATTATTTAAAGAAATAAAAGAAAGGTCTCGTGACCAATACTTACGTAAAGAACAGACCAAACATGACGAAACAACAAATCATAAAATTGACAACATGAGGCCGCATGAAAAGAGGAAGAGCTTGCTTCCACATGGAAGTAGTCATTTCACAGCTATAATTGAATGACTACATTGATATCAATGACAACAAGATTCCCTCTTCAAGAGATAAGACTCACAATGTCTTCTTTAGAGATAACATTTGCAAAAATTCCTTGTCACTCTCTGACCTCAATTGTTGAACTTGGAATTCCTTGGATGGCTTGCCGGTATTCCTTTCGTAAATCCAGTGAAGAATTTTAAGTGCCTTGTCATTCTTACCATGGGATAAGTATATTTTTGGGGTCTCAGGAAGTCTCCACAGGCAAAAGGCTCCAATTAAGCCAGGCAAGAAATTGAAGAAGATCAGAAGTCGCCACGGTCGGAAGTCGAGGATTCCAAAAATTGATATCGACCACGTTTGGGAGAGAACAAGCCAGGCAACAGCTAAAGTATTCAAAATAAATTTTATATAAATTTTTATAAATGTATTGTTGGAACTTCTAAAGCTTTTTCACAACACACAAATAAAACCTGCAAAAGACCAAATTTTCACACTGCTCAAAAAAGACCAAAGAACCTCCGAAGTAATCTGATCTTGCACCACATTCTGGCAAAGAAACACGCTTTCATGTGATTTATTTTGAACCGAAATTGCACCGGGCTTGTGTCAACATGGAGGGAAACATCGTCACACGCACCAAAAATTCCGCCATCGAAGCTTGAACGGCTGTAAGGTGTAAATAGATGACAGAAGAGTTGGTCTTCAAGTCAATGAGGAGAGGATAAAGCAAAATACGATTATAAGAAATCTATCTGTCGAACACGACACGGACTCATCCTAAGCCATCGATGCTACTTCCAATATACAAATCTTCTAAGTCGAAGGACCAAAATCATGCTCTTTAACACAACTTTGGCTCTGGCAACTTTGGCTCTGGCAAGGGCCGCATCTATATTCCCAGATATCGGACTACACTACGCCTCGTCAATGGCTGCCCGTGCGGTCCCATAATTGAGAGCTTTCGCCAATTCTTTATGGTATCCCTAGAGGCCCCAGACAACGGCGATCTAAACAATATAGTTTCGCATTTCCGAAAGTTAATCTTTAATTTCCAGTCGTCGCAAAATCGCTGGATCTCATCGAAGTCACGCTGCAAGAGATTTCTAATGCCTTCGATCTTCGGACCTGATCTGTACGCAATTAAGTAGTCTGCGTACGCTATGACATGGGGAAGTGATCTTACAAGGTCACTGGTGAATATATTGAAGAGGATCGGCGAAATGACAGCGCCCTGTTACAGACCATTTATTAATTTAAATAACCCATTAGAAGTTACATTTCCATTTTTCACAATGAACTGTCTTTTGACTAGCATAATAACAAGCATGTACAACAGTGATTTGCTAATGCCAAGAATACTCAACTTGTAAAAGAGTCCTTCTAACCATACGGTATCGAAATCCTTCTCCAGGTCGATCAGGCAGGCACCAGTGCATTGTTTCTTACTTTTGTTCCATTGGATATCAGATACTACTAATCAACAAAATTAAGCAGGGCTCTATGTACCACTTTCTTAAAAACCTTACTGATGTTCGGGAGAAGACTTATGGACCGGAGATTTTCCGGATTGGAGATATCCTTGCCCCGTTTAGGGATGGGTTGCACAACCGCCGTCTTCCAATGTGTTGGATAATATAAATTATTCAGCGCATTTTTAAAGAGGATGGTGTAAATATTTATCGCTTCTGATGGAAGATGTTGAAGCACAATGTTCGATATTCCGTCGATTCCCATTAATTTTTTCTTCTTCAGTGATTCGAAGATGCCTTGCAGATCAGCCTTTGATATAAACATGGGATTTGTCGTTTCACTGGCGTTGACATTATTTGCCAAGTTATCGTCAATTCAATTCCCTGTTCGACTGGGCGAAACGGAGTGTTTCAAACAAATAACTGGAACACCTGAAGTTTCAGAATTTAGGTAAACTTCAAGTATTCATCCAGTCCCATACCGAAGATGGAGTGTTGTAAATGTGCCACACTGGAGAACCGAGGAATAGAGTGAATGCAGTCGTTGAAAGCCACGTTAAGCTTGCGCTTACACTCACTGTCCAGAACTGTATTGACAGAACTATTGAAAGAGAAATACGACATAATAAGAGATTTTACTATGTGTTTCTAGGATCCGAGATACCAAGCTCAGTTTTCACACGTTACACCCGATCTTTAAGATAACTACACAAGAGACTTAGTGACGTGTTTGAAAAATTAAACAGTCTCTTAAGTTTTGAAACTAAGATTATGCTGTCTATGCTATCAAATGCCTTGGAGAAATCCAAAATCTCTTAATCGAGTGAAGTGTTGAAACCACTGCCTTAACATCAGTGTTCCATCCTTCACATCACAGAAGTAACCAGACTTGTTTTAAGTCTAGCTCGCGGATAAGTTGATACATTCCAAAAAGAATGAAAGAGGGTGGTAATTTTGGTAAATGTCAGATGAATTTTGTAGTGAGGGGAGCAACTCCGAAGTCTTGAACAGTAAAGCAAGGGGGGTATGTTCTTTATGAATTGTGAATTGGAAATGAGCAAAGAACTAATTTAGATCTTTAGATTGTAATCATCGACAGACTTTTGGTTGTGCATGTGAAGTTTTTCGAGCTTTGAGGAGAACCTCACTTACGCCATCCCCAGGGGATAAGGTCAAAGTATACCAAAAACCAAGTTCTTATCCATGGATTTACCACATACGCGCTTTTCTTCAGATCAGTTGAATAATTTCTGTTGTTAATCTACCCAGGCCTAGTGATTTGAGAGGTTAAAATTGTTCAATTGCCCATTTGTGTTGATGCAATATGCTTTCTGATAGCATCCTTTAGCATTGACCTTAATAGCTGTGGCAATTAGTTAAGGTTAAAAACTTTAGAATGATACCAATTATAATTTCCAACTTAAAACTAACTTTGGAAGAGCATTTGATAACAGATTTGGCACAAAGAAAACGAGAACGTATGAGGCGGCACCAAAATTCCCATGTACAGATGTTTATGGTCGCGCAAGGGACCCATGGGATCCAAATATAAATTGATGTTTGTCAACAACAAAACACTATCTTTACGAAAGTGAAGGAGTCTTCATAAGAGAAATTCTACTAGTTCCCTTAAAAAATGTGATGTCAAACAAATTTCCAATGCGTCGCGGTAAAGAAGCAGGCCTAAGATCCTAAGTAACATAAATGTGAAAAAAGCGAAGATTATCATCAGCGGGGAAAATGATACGTAGGCTGCTAGATATATTTCTGGCCTAGGCAACACTAAGTGTTGCCAGGTGCAATCTGACATTTCCATTGGAAAGTTTGACATTTTTTAGCATAACATCACTCAGAACGTGTTGTCATTTAATCTTGAATTGTTTTATTTACAGGGACTTGAAAAATTCATCTCGGCAAAAAAATGAAATCAACTCGTGAACACTTTCGTGTAGATTGATAAAATTAAATCTTTGTATGGCGATGAAGCACCATCCTATAGCACTGTGAAAAACTGGTTTAATGAATTCAGTCATGGCCGAAGCTCGCTCAAAGACGAATTCTGTGAAGGTCGTCCAAAAACGGCCGTTGTGCCAGAGAACATTGATGCCGTGCGTGAACTGATAATGCAAGATCGTCATGTGCCATACCCTGAGATAGAGGCATCCCTGGGCATTTCTCTCACCAGCATACATTCAATATTGCATGAACACCTGGCCACAAAAAAGGTTTGTTCTCGTTGGATCCCTCATAATTTGACAATCGCTCAAAAAAAGGCTCGTGTCGATTGGTACAAAGAAATGTTAAAAAAATACGACCGCGGTGCTTCAAAAGACGTTCATAAGATTGTCACAGGTGACGAATCATGGATCTATGCGTATGAGCCCGAATCAAAACAAAAATCGACCGTGTGGGTCTTCGAAGACGAGCCAAATCCAACAAAAGTTGTTCGTGGAAGAAGCACTTCGAAGGAAATTGTCGCCTTTTTCTTCGGCAAAACTGGTCATTAGGTGACTGTTCCGCTTGACCAACGTAGGACGGTCAATTCTGAGTGGTACGCCACAATTTGTTTGTCTGAAGTCTTCGGAGAAATTCGAAAAACCAACAAGAGAAGACGAATCATTGTTCATCATGACAATGCGAGCTCTCACACATCGGCTCAAACCAGCGCCTTTTTGACCGGCCAAAACGTCGAATTGATGAGTCATCCGCCGTACAGCCCTGACTTGCCACCCAATGACTTCTTTTTATTCCCGCACATCTAGAAAAAAATACGTGGTCAACGATAATCGTCGCCAGAACATACTGTTGAAGCGTTCAAAAACCATGTTTTGGAGGTGTCTCAATCGGAGTGGAAAAAGTGTTTCGAAAATTGGTTTGAGCGCATGCAAAACTCTATAAATCATGCTGGAGAATACTTTGAAAAACAATGAAACCACTTTTGATGATAAATATTCGCATTTTCACTATTAGGCCAGAAATATATCTAGCAGCCTACGTAAGTCACCTCCGAACAGCGCCACGAATTACTTCCGCTTCCACAGAAAATTTCCAGACTTGACCCCATATGACATCATTTTGTTCACAATCCCGTCAGAAAGTTATTGAGGTCTGAAGAGATTAACAAACCACATTGACGCTGCAGTAAATGCAAAAATGAAGATAAATTTATACCGAAAGACCTGCGAGTCTGACATCGATGAGAACTGGAATGCTTACAAAAAACAAGTCAATCGAGACGAGGATAAATATCGCACCATCTTAAAAGCAGATGTGAAAAGAGATTCAAATCACGGATTCAAAACGGAAAGGAAAATACCTAAGCAAGATACGGCAAATTTTTTAAAAAGAACATTGAAGATATAAATCGTTCGTTTGAAAATATTTAACATGTGCATACTGTCCCCAATTTCAACTGCTCGTTTCGCTTCATACTATTCTTGGAGGCAGATATAAAAAATGAATTTAAAAACATGAATAAAAAGAGGGATCTGTTGTTCATGAATACGGATAATATACTTGATCACTGGCGTATCATAGGGTAAGCGCTAGTTAACATTATTAATATGTCACGAATTGAAGGAATATTCCCAGAATGCTGGTAAGAGGCAACAGTGGTTCCAGTACCAAAAATAGCTTGGACTTTTAAGTGTGCCGAATATAGGCCGGAGAATATGCCGCCAACAACTTACAAATTATTTGGAGTGCAATGAACTTTTATCGGATGAGCAATCAGTTTTTTAGGAAAGATCATTCCTGTGAAACAGAAGTTGAAACAAGAAATCGAAGAAGGAAGAGGAATCTATGCAGTGTTTTAAGACTTCAAACGGGCGTTCGACACAGTACACAGGAGTATATTAATCAGATATTTGGGAAAAATACGATAACGAGCTTCAATGGTTTAACAGATAGTTAAAAGATAGCAAACAAAGAGTAAGGTTTGGTAATAAATGGTGACTTAGGAGTACCTCAGGGATCAATTCTTCGTACAATACTCTTCTTGCTGTACACCAACGAAACAAAGAATGTACTTAACCATTGCCGAGCAATGTTTTTTGCCGACGATACCTTTATATATGTAACAGGAAGAAACAGTTAGGAGTGTTACTTAAAATTACAAGAGGACTTTAGATTTATAGAAAATTGGCTAGATCAAAATAAATTAAGACTAAATAAAAGCAAAACGACAGCCATGGTTATGAAGTTCCCAAGTTTAAGCATCCAGGTCGAAGACCGTGACACTCAAATGGAAGGCCAAATAAAATGCCTAGGAGTAATTACAGATAGAAAATTGAACTTTGAAGACCACAGTGAACATATGTCTAAATAAATGGGAAAAAAGATCGGATTTTTTAGGCGAATACGAAATAAAGTCTCGATACTGATAAACATTTATAATATAAAAGTAAAGCCACAAAAGGATGAATAAAAAACAACGACTCGCTCTCAACATTCTGGTATTCTTACATAGAATGAAACAAAGAAACTCTCCTGCGCACCTGGCAAATGAAATAAATCTAGTGTCCGAAACGCAACCATATTCGTTGAAAAACGCTGCAAATATTCAGATCAACCTTGTGAGATCTACAGCAGCTCAAAATTGCATTATTTTTAGAGGTTTCCAAATGTCTAACAAACTTCTCAACAACATTAAAGTGCAACAAAACTCAAATAACTTTAAAAGATTATGTAGTAGATTTATATATACAAGCACAGCATAACTTATCTTTTAAATTGTAAATTGTTTAGTTTGTTTAGTGCATAAATGCCAATATTTATATTTATTTATTTATTGTCAGTGACAATTTTACTCGGCTCACCACCCATTACGGATAAGGGTGCTTGGACGACTTGAGTTTGGATGTCGATGACCCTTTTTACTTAAAAATTTGTCATCAAAAGTATACTTTTTAATACTTTAAATAAACAAACAAGAAAGATTTTCGAAAAGGATTCAAAAACTTACAGCACAGAGGACGTAAGTGCATCAAGCTGAAACGTGGACTATGTTGAGATAAAAAATCGAAAAACAATATCTCGATTGAAATAATAAACAAACATGCACTAAAGATTGATTTACATCTTAAAAACAATCACTGAACTATTAGTTGTCTATCATACAATAAAATGTATGCAGTAAAAAATTGATTTCAGAGAGCCTAACACTTAAGCTTTTGCCATTAATGAATATATCAGCCGGAAAACATTGTTTATGTGGCATCATCTTAATCTCATAATAATAAATAACACAAAAAAAAAAAAATATATATATATAATAGTTGAAAAACATCTTATCTTCCATAAAGATAAATTGTCATGGTTTAGTTGGCAAAAAAAAAAACAAGACAAAACAATGCAAAAACCCCCGGAATAGATGACATTGAAATCGTTGACACATAAATATAATTACCTGGGCAATACACCGTAGATACTCCAACAAACATACTCATATAGTTGACCGCAACAGGACGATATTTGAGCGTATTAAACTCACCCAAATAGGCATAGATAGTTGACGATGGTCCAGCCATTCTGAAATGACAATGCGTCAGCTATTAATCCTTGTTAAGTAACGTATCCTTCTTTACCCAATGCCGGTAAGAAAGCGCAGCGCAACAAAAGCCCACAGATTTGAAACAAACATCGATGTCATGGAAAACAAAACCGCTGCAATTGTTGTGTACAACAGAACTTTACGCCTCCCCGAGGTATCAGATAAATATCCCCAAGGATATGACGCCACAAGTATTCCTGCAATCGTAAGTCTATTATCATAATCACATATTCGCCTGGTCAGCGTACCGGTAAAACATGCTGCACTCATAATGGCCTTCTCTTGGGAATTGGCACTGAAATCACACTGCGATGCAAGGGTTATGATGTTCATGCCCATTGTCTCATTGATGACCGCCATCAAAATAATTCCAACGATGAGCAGGATTTCCAACTGCACTCTTCCGAATCCTAATTAGATTACAATTGAATAGAAATTGAATTATGAGAGTCCTGAAGCACAAACCAATCAAGTTAAGCGCGTCTTCGTAAAAATATTCCTGTGAATAGTCCTTGTTCGTTTCGACATCTTTGATATCCCTTGTTTTTTCATAAGGAGTGCTAATGTGCACCTCCTGTTTATCAGAAGACATCTTTGTGACTATAAAATGCTTTATTCCGAACTGACGAATCTTCAGATATATAAGCAAAGTTATAAAGATTGCACAGAGCAAACCACTTATCTTTTAAAAACAGTGAATCGTTACGTACGCGTAGTCCGTGTTGTGCAGCTCATTGTTGTTGACTGGATTTGTTTAAATTAGCTTTGCGCTATAACTATTTGTTTGGGTCGTTAATACCTAAAATTCATGGCGGTTATTTATTGTCGTTCTGAATTTATTAATTTCCATCTGTGACTGGTTCGTTGAATGCATTTTATTTTTTACTTTTTAAGTTGTTTTAAATGTGTCAACAAGTGGCACATGGTCATAAAATAATAAATGCAGCGAGTGCGTTGATGCGCTTGCGTTGTTTAATTGGACCATGCGCTACTTTCATTGTGCTTAAGATTCTGAGGCTACGCAAATTTTTTTTTATTTATGTGTTTCCACACTTTTACAGGGGCGAAAAGGGTGCTTAACAACTTGAGTTTGGTCTTCCGAAACAGGGTATTACTGCTCAATTGTTTCGACATAAGGAAACGAAAGTTTGCAAGACTAGTTTTCTATCTGTTTTCCCCGCAGGTGTCGTAACTCAATAGGACTACCGGTTGAAAATGTCGTTTTCTTTCAAAAATCAATTCTTTATTGAGGAAAAATAGATATAAATTCAATATTCAAAGTATTGCCCATCGCTAACCACACATTTTTCCCATTTTTCTGGCAATTCATGGATACCCGTTCTGAAAAATTCGACCGGTTTGGCCGCAATCCACGAATAGATCCATTTTTTGACATCATCGAAAGTGCCGAAGATAGTAATCGGATGGCGCAAGGTCTGGACTATACGGCGGGTGGGGTAGGACATCCCATTTGAGCGTTTCAAGGTAAGTTTTGACGAAATTTGCAACATGTGGCCGAGCATTGTCATGTTGCAAAATAACTTTATCGTGTCTTGCGACCGTTTCCGGCCATTTTTCCTTCAGGGCTCGGCTCAAACGCATCAATTGTCGTCGGTAGACCTCGCCTGTGATTGCTTCATTCGGTTTTAGCAGCTCATAATACACAACACCCTTCTGGTCCCACCAAATGCACAGCATAACCTTCAGGCCATGAATATTCTGATCGGCCGTCGATGTTGAGGCATGTCCGTGGTATCCATACGTTGGCCGACGTTTTTGATTATCGTAATGTACCCATTTTTCATCACCAGTGACTTCTTTTTGTGGCGTTCAAGCAGCATTTCGGACATGCAAAATCGGCGTTCGATGTCTCGTGGCTTCAATTCATACGGCACCCAATGTCCTACCTTTCGGATCATTTCCATTGCTTTCCAACGATCGGAAATGGTTTGCTGAGCGACGCCAAGTGATTTTGCAAGTTCTTGCGTTTGTGACGGATCTTGATCGAGCAATGCCTCCAATTCATGGTCTTCAAACTTTTTCACCTGGCCGGGGCGTTCTTTGTCTTCGGTGTCGAAATCACTATCTTTGAACCGCTTAAACCACCGCTGGCACATTCTAACGTCTATATTATAGCCCGGGTAAGCTTCTGTAAGTAATTGATGCGCTTCGGTTGCTTTTTTCTTTAAATGAAAGAAACATATTAAAACTTCCCACAAATGTTGTTTTGATGGCACGAATGTAGACATTTTACGGCTTTACAAAAACTTGTGTGTTTTCACTAATGACCAATAACCTAGACTGAAACTGAATTAGACAATGACATGAAGTTTCTGATGTGACAGCTGTCATGTCAAAATTCACCTAAGAGTTATAGATATGAAGTTGTCTGCAATAACGACATTTTCAACCGGTAGTCCTATTAATTTGACCGCGGAGCCTAAATGGTCACTTGAATGCACATGCTACAAAACACAATCCCTCTTGCTCTTTCTCAATCTTAATTGGACAGATTTTAAAAGCCATTTTAGTGTAATGAGCAAAATTCAAAACTTTATTTTTGTAATTTATGAAAACCCTTATTATGATATCACATTGGTCGCTGATGAATTGGCCTTACAATTTGTTTGCCTTCTTTTCATTTAACTCGATTTTGAACTCGGTCGAGAAAGCCCAGGATAGTCTTTTGAACACGTGCCGAGTTATGCGTTTGAACTAAAATTTGGGTTGTTCGGAAGGTGTCAGGTCCGGTGACCAATTTGACCACGGTATTTCTCCGTACATTTTGGTTAATTTATTGGGGAAAATTGAAAAATCTTTGTCAGTGAAGCTCTAGCTTTTTTTGACGCGCCAAAAAACGCAATGGTTTTTATATGTTCCATGGGGCTATCGGGGCACTAGTATCAAAAATATCAGTCTATACCCTGTATTAATTACCTTCGATATGAAAATGTACCTCACCACCGATCTCAATATACGAGAGAAGCAAATACTCATCAGCTCCGACAGTACCGCAGCAATCAAAGCCATAACAAACCCTCCATTAACATTGACATTCATCAGTCTAACCTGGGAACCGGGGTACGAAGGTGTAGCGGGAAATGAAAAACCTACGAACTATCTAGAAAAGGGGCAGAAAATAGCCACCAAAACAATGTAAACGATATAGGCGTCCCGCTAACAACTATGAAAAGTGCTTTTTACGAATGGGCAACCCAGGAATTCAAAAACTACTGGGTCAATCTAACAACATGCAGGACAGCAAAATCGGCAATAGACAAACCGAATAAAAAGGTTGCGAAACGGTCTCTTAACTCCAGCAAAACGAATCAACGGCGGGACTGATAACAGGGCACATTACCCTAAATCTCCACTCTAAGACTTGGACTAGCAGAAACGTCAACATGCGAAAGCTGTGAGGATGAAGAGGAAGAACTGGAGCACTTTCTTTGCCAATGCGCAGCAAGAGCGAGACTGCGATATAAAATACTGGGGTCAACACTGATACCGGATCTTGCGCAACGGTGAGATCATGGAGTTCGCAAAACGTACGCAACAGATTTCCCGAACTTTCTAGTCAAGCCAATCCATAGAAAGCCCTCCGACATTCCACCCTTTTTTTCCACTACATCACCCCCATTTTAACCAAAACCTTCTCCACACAGGAAATAGGGGAAGACAACTGGCTCCAACCAGAGGCTTAAGTGAAGAACTAATAAAGTTCACCCTAACCAACCAAACATGTTGTTTGTCCATTCGTCTGTCCAAAACAACGTTTTCCAATCGCAAAATCATATTTTTATGGTATTTCTGCATCTGAGGGATTGTTTGTTGTTCGGTTCGGTATGCGAATTTTACCGGCCAAGTTTCACATATTTTTCAACCAATAATTAATTATAATCATCATTATTGAAGTTTTATATGTAGTTATATTTTCTTTCTCTTCATCTGATAAAACCTTTCCCGTGGGCATAGTTGATTTATATATCTGAAAATGTGTTTCGGAAGAAAGAATCCTATCAAAAACTGTTACATTTGCGTGTATATCGTACTGCTTTGGCAACTATCGTTGTTAAAACTCTTGCACCAATAAACCCTTTGAGTCACAGTGGTACTGCCAGAGCACCACCTATATAAACCGCTGTCAAAAATGTTCTACTGCATATTATGGTCTGAATTTGTACTCGGAAGATTTGGGGTCGCTAAACATGAATCTGAGGTTATATTGACGGAACTCAAAATGGCGGATCCAAGATGGCGGAAAAATGTGTGAAATTGAACTTATCATTTCGACAAACCAATCAAACTTTATTCTGCTGATTATATCTGATCGGTTAGTCTAAACGATTCAATTGCACAAAATATAGGCCGCCATCTTGGATTCGCCATCTTGAATTCTCCAAATCTAAGCTCATATTCGCCCAAAAACATCTGTATACCAAATTTAGTGAAATATGATTGAAGTTCACAAATTTGGTCCGCCATCTTGGATTTGAAAATTATAAAAATATAACCTCAGATTCGTGATCAGCGACCCCAAAAATCACCAAAAACAAAATTTCAGGTCAAAATATGCAGTAGAAAAAAGCATGTGTCTCTCACACGTCGTTCTCAAGCGTTGGGCAGGACGTCGTTGTGGCGAATTTCGCGAAAAGATCTTGGCCTACATCCTTACAAGATTAAATTGACGCAAGAACTGAAGCCGCTTGACCACCAGAAGCGTCGTATGTTCATGAATTGGGCTGAGCAACAACTTGAAAATGATTCGGATTTTCATCGAAAAATCATCTTCAGCGATGAGGCTCATTTCTGGCTGAATGGTTCCGTCAATAAACAAAATATGCGGTATTGGTCAGGCAGCAATCCACACGTACTCCATGAGTCATAATTGCATCCCGAAAAAATAACGGTTTGGTGTGGTTTAAGGGCCGGCGGCGTCATTGGGCCGTACTTCTTCCGTGATGATCAGGACCAGCACGTTACTGTGAATGCGGATCGCTACCGTTCAATGATAACCGAATATTTTTGGCCCCAATTGGATGATATGGACTTGAAGGACATGTGGTTCCAACAGGACGGCGCCACAAGCCACACAGCGAATGTCACAATCAATTTATTAGAAACCCAGTTTGGAGAACGTGTTATCTCACGTTAGACTAATTCCTGTGGGGCTATGTCAAGTCTATGGTCTATGCCAACAAGCCAGCGACGATTGATGAACTTCGTACGAATATCGAACGTGAAATTGCAGCAGTATAAGCCGATTTATGCTTGAAAATCGTCGAAAATTGGGTTCAGCGTCTGGACTTCTGCAAGCGTGCCCCCACCACGGGCAAAAGAAATCGAGTTCCATAAATAATGGCATCTAACGTACTTTCACAGGAATTAAAAATTTCATTTATATCCAAAACCGTTTTTGTTTTATTTAAAAAAAACTTTTGTAGCGCTCTTATTGAAAAACCCGATATTTACAGATTCTAAAAAATTGTTGATTCTGTTCATGTTTTCGCAACAAGGTGTTTTAAAATATGTCTTTAAATATATTTTTAATTTTTGTACAGTGTTCTATTAAACGTTGCATGATTGACAGACTGGTGGGCTGTCTCTATTGAGCAGGCGTTGGCGCGTAAGAGCAGTGCGACCCATTCGTAATCCACTGTAGTTAGATACCTTGCATTTTGAAATTTTGGTAGGACTTGATCGGTCCTTGCTAAGTTTTTTGCAATGATGGCTGTAAAGACTCCAGTCGTTGAGCAGTTTTGGTTGCTGATTCAGGTGAATGTTTTTTTAGTAAGTTTCGTTTGCTGTAGACGTTGAAGCTGTACACTGGTGCATGTTTGGCGGTATTAGCAGAACTGTCAGCTTGTTCATTGCCTTGAATGCCAACATGTCCGGGTATCCACATTAGCTTTAATATTTGTTTAGATTTGATATGGTTATCTCTTAAATAAGCCATTAAATGTATATTGTTGTTGGGGTTCCTTATGGCTTTGAGCACTGAGAGACTGTCAGCGCATATTTTATATTTTCCGCGAAAGTAGTAAGCTGTTTTTATAGCTTTAAGGATGGCAAAAGCTTCTGCGGTAAATACTGAAAAGTGTTTTGTTAGGATGCCGATGTTAAGGATGTAACCATTTTCAAGTGTTACTGCGAAAGATGTCGAGTCCGTAGTTTTAGAGCCGTCGGTGAATATCAGTTTTTAGCCAGCGGCTGATAAGCTAGAAAATAATCTACGGAAAGTTGCGTTATCGGTATTTGTTTTGTTGTACTCGGATAGCGTCGTTATTAATGATTCTGGGCTGATAAACCATGGGGGGTAGTGCGTCGCCTATTTACTTACTAGCGTTAGTGGTGGTTCCATTTGTTTTGCTTTGTGCAGAATGATATTTATAGCTGATGGGATCCGTCTTGTTGTCTGTTTAATGTTATTGTCAATAACAGAGTCTCCTGAGAAGATGAGTTTCGCAATGAATTTTGACGAAATTGCGTCATTCTGTTCTTCGATGCTAGTTTGTCCGCTAGGCCGGCGATAAGCGTTAAGACTTCTTCTTACTGCATGATGGTAGGAGGGTTTGGCAATGTTAAAAATTGATTTTGAACACTTACCATAGATAAACAAGCCATAACTTATTCAGCTCAAGACTAACATATTGCATATATAAGACAGAGTATTGATATGTACATTGCTCTTGCTAAGTAACTCACTATATTATATTTTAATTACTAATAAATGTTTCAAATTATCTTTTAAACATATATGTTAACCAGTTATATCAGAATGGTTTGATATTTGAATTTTAAATAATAAGTTATATAATTCGGGCATTCACTTTAAAAAAAAAAAGCGAGTGCATATTGTCTTTTGTCCTTTTGGTTGTTTGCTCGTGCATTTTCGTTATAGTGGTCTGCAAGTTCATCTCCTCTTGCGAAGCTTACATATCTGCAACGGTAATCGCCAATGAACTTCGAAGAAGCAGGAATACAATTGTTATGGGTGCTTTCCTAAATTAAAACAAAATGTGCATTGTGATTGCACCTGCACATCGGTGGTGCAAAAAAAACAATGCTTATATGATACGTTGCGCATACGATTGCGTATTGAATCACGATGCATGAGTTGTTTTTTTTATTTATTTGAAATAATTAATAGTAGCATAGGTAATTAATAATTTGCTTAACAATTATACTGCAGGTGACAATCGCATATTCATAAAATATGCTAAAAATAAAAATGGTCAATTAAAACGCAAATTCCTGAATTCATTGGTTTTTTAAAAGAAACGTACCAACATGAATAAACTTTCTCCTCAAAGTCATCAATTCATACCCCAATGATGTATTTCTTAACCCATTTCTGAATGAATAGAAATATTACATTTCTATCAAGTTCAGCATTACAACTTTATTTATAAATAAAAGTCAAGTTCGTTATTCTTGTAACTGCTTTTGTTTTAAGTTAATGAAGAAAGCACTTCTCTTCATAAACAAGAAAGTATTCCTCGGGAGACCCATAATTTTGTTGGAATATTGCCTATACTCGTACTTAACCTTATGGAAACTCACTAACCTGTGTAGCTTCCACGAAGTTTCTAACTGATTTGATATATGAATGGTCCATATCGAATCTTCCTTCAAAAAAAACTATTGAAGCTTTACTTAATTCAAGAAAAAAATAATGCAGTGGCCGTGCAACCTGGAGTCTCTAAGCAAAAAAACGAGTGAAGAAGTTATCATAATTATAGTAACATACTTTAAAGTTTAAATTAACTCACTTCTCGACCTTCTCTATCATGCTTTCAAGGAATATGTACCTTTGGTAGTTCATTTCTAATCGACAATGCAGGCAGTATTGTATTTGGGTAAACACCCCATTTTTTCGTTTATTTATTTATTTGAATTATTTATTTATTTATTTTATTTATTTATTCATCCAAACATCTTTTAGGATAATAGGACTACCGGTTGAAAATGTCGTTATTGCAGACAACTTTATATCTATTACTCTGAGGTGAATTTTGACCATGACAGCTGTCACATCAGAAACTTCATGTCATTGTCTAATTCAGTTTCAGTCCAGGTTATTGGTCATTATTGAAAACACACAAGTTTTTGTAAAGCCGTAAAATGTCTACATTCATGCAACATTTGCGGGATGTTTTAATATGCTTCTTTCTTATTTTCAATTGCTTACCGAAGCTTACCCGGGCTATACTGTAGACGTTAGAATGTGTCAGCGGTGGTTTAAGCGGTTCAAAGTTGTTGATTTCGACACCGAAGACAAAGAACGCCCCAGCCAGGTAAAAAAGTTTAAAGACCAAGATCCGTCACAAACGCAAGAAGAACTTGCAAAATTACTTGGCGTCGCTCAGCAAACCATTTCGGATCGTTTGAAAGCAATGGGAATGATCCGAAAGGTGCTGTATGAATTGAAGCCACGAGACGTCGAACGCCGATTTTGCATGTCCGAAATGCTGCTTGAATGCCACAAAAAGAAGCCTTTTTTGCATCGAATCGTCACTGGTGATGAAAAATGGGTACATTACGATGATCCAAAACGTCAGGCAACGTATGGATAACCCGGACATATCTCAACATCGACGGCCGTTCAGAATATTCATGGCCTGAAGGTTATGCTGTGCATTTGGTGGGACCAGAAGGGTGTTGTGTATTATGAGCTTCTAGAACCGAATGAAACAATCACAGGCGAGGTCTACCGACGACAATTGATGCGTTTGAGCCGAGCCCTGAAGGAAAAACGGCCGGAAACGGTCGCAAGACACGATAAAGTTATTTTGCAACATGACAATGCTCGACCACATGTTGCAAATGTCGTCAAAACTAACCTTGAAACGCTCAAATGGGATGTCCTACCTCACCCGGCGTATAGTCCAGACCTTGCACCATCCGATTACTATCTCTTCCGATCGATGCAACATGGTCTGGCTGACCAGTACTTCCGTCATTTCTATGATGTCAAAAAATGGATCGATTCGTGGATTGCGACCAAACCGGTCGAATTTTTCAACGCGGGTATCCATGAATTGCCAGAAAAATGGGAAAAGTGTGTGGCTAGCGATGGGCAATACTTTGAATATTGAATTTATATCTATTTTGCCTCAATAAGGCATTGATTTTTGAAAAAAACACGACATTTTCAACCGGTAGTCCTTTTAAGTTTTCAGCCAATAAAAGTAAAAGTTATTAAATATATAATTTATTTTAATCACTAACAAAAACTTCATTTATGCAAATAAAAGTATTTTTAGCTTACAATTAACAATAAAAGTAAATGAATGTTAAATGTAATATGAAAATGTATATGCAAATATATATTCATAAGCAAAAATTAATAAAACGAAAATTGACCTCAAAGTCGAAAATTATCGCATGCATGAAAAATTAAACACCCTTGAAAAATTAATATCTGAGCAATCAAAGAAGATATCAACATTATTTAAACTCCGTTACAAAGAGAAGTACGTTTTCTTAAAATAGAGCCCTTGAGAAATTTTCTTTCATAAGTATGAACAGATCGTAAGTAATCGTTTTCTTAAATCATTCATAAGTGATTTCATGCCTAGACCCTTACAGAAGAATCACTCCTTAAATTTTCTTTCACTAATATCGGGTTACCCTGTATATTACCATTATAATTGTACTACATCTACTGAAGCGGAGGAAGGGACATTATATGGTCCTTGAATAAACGATGCAGTGTAAGTTCCAAAATAAATTTTTTATCTACATGAATACTATTTTCTCGAAACCATGTTTTCGAAGTGGGTGATCTCTGTAACTTGAGAACGGCTTAAACGATAAGTTTGAAATTTTTCCCACTTTTTCCATACATAATTGTGCTCCAGATGGACGAAGGGTTTTTTTTTTCTTGATGTTTAAATTATTTATGGGTGATAATGTGCATGAATTTTTTGTCGAATAAACAACTTTGAATTTCAATTTCCGCCATTTTTAAAAAATTCAAAATTTTTCAAAACCCTTCGACCATCCGAAGCACTATGCCATTAGTTGGTTAATGGTCCTTTTTTTTTGTATCACTTGATCCTTTATCGTACTGCAGTCATCACGGTAATACCCCTTTTTTACTGTATCCTACGTTTTTCTCAGTATACTACTGTGTCCAAAAAATAAGGTGACATATGAATTTAAACTGCGCGCGTCGAAGGATTTGGAAATTTTTCTTTCTTTTTAGGTTGGTAGTACTGTCAGTGACATCTATGTGAAATTTCATGTCAAAATATATTCATAGTGTTTGAGATACGCGTCGTTTTGTGAGCTGCTAAAAGTGAGTTTTTCGTTTTTTGCGATGTCGAAATTTATTGAGCAAAGAATTTGCATTAAATTTTGTTTGCGGAATCAATTTTCTGCTGCGGATACGTTGAGGATGGTGCAGAAAGCCTTTGATGATGAGGCTATGTCTAAAAAAAATGTTTACAAGTGGTATAGTGATTTACACGCCGGCCGTGAACATGTCGAAGACGAAGAGCGTTCTGGGCGACCATCAACCTCAACCGATGAAGCTCACGTCCAACAAATCAAAGATTTGGTGTTGAAAAACCATCGATTAATGATTAGAGACCTTGCTGATGAAGTTGGCTTATCGAATGGCTCAGTCAATACCATTTTGAAGGATGCTTTGGGCCTCAAGCGCGTCAAATCTCGACTGGTACCGAAAACATTGAATTTTTTGGGAAAAAGGCGTCGCGTTGAAGTGTGTGAAACAATGCTCTCCGACTACCAGGATGTAGAAGTGCATTGCATCGGGAGGGGATTACTTTGAAGGGGATGAAATTGATTTGGAAGAAAAAATAAAGAATTTTCAAAATAAATACAATGTCACCTTATTTTTTGGACACAGTAGTATAGTCTGGAGTAATTTTTAATATGTTCTTCAATTACAAATCTTTCATGTGAAAAAATATTTATCATAAATTATTTTAAGTTCCGGTAAAAAAAAATCTTAAATAAAGAGCTTTTTTCGACGTCCCAACTTGGTAATTAGATTTACAAAGGGAAAAAGAGCGAGGTAATGCATTCCACATGCACAGTTTTCGCCCTTTAAAAGAGACTAAATTTTACAGTACATGACAAAATACAGCTTTGCATTTCGGAAGCAATTAATACTTCTCAGTAAGCAAGTCCCCATAAGGTAAGATTAGGTTAGGTTGAAGGGGATGAACTTCCCTGAGTTTGAAGAAAACATGGGAGCCCCAAAAGTGCATTATCATTCCCCATCAAAAACTTTGTTCTAATTTGAACTTGCTTCTGATGAAACTCAAAAGGTCCTTGAGTGGCGCCTTCGCGAATGCTCCCAGTTCCTTGTGCGTTTTATCCCCCGTGAATCAGAGTCTTCTGATGGGACATTCGCAAAGGAGATGCTTAATGGTGTCCATGTCCTCTTCATCCTGGTAGGTTCTACAAAAATCGTTGGAGATGACGCCCATTGGGCAAATTGAGCAATGCCCCGTCAGGACACCCGTCAAGATGTGTTAATCTTTCTTGTTTCTTTTTGTTCTTAGTCGCTGAAGTTCCTTACTCTATTGCTACGTTCTCGAGTTAAATTTTCAAATTTCAAATTTATTTAATTCATGAGGGTACAATTAGGACTTAGTCTTTTTTAGTAGTTCTTAATGGATATAAGAAAGGAAAATTTCAAAATTAATAATTATATAAAACAAAAAATTACAGAGTTGAGCTAATAAACTTAATTAGAATTCAATACAAAATTAAAATAATAAAGTAGATACTCCTAAAAATGTTAAAGAAAACAAAGTAAAAGGATATTCCGTATATTCGCGCAATAACATGGTTAATATGATCCACAGCGGAGAGTGATCGATTTATTTTGAATCCCAAGTTTGTAACAGTTTCCACAAACTGAAGCCTTGTTTTATATAATTTTTTCGATATAAGAACGAACTGGCATTTTGTTGGATTTAGCAGAATATTATTGCAATTTGACCAATTCACTATTGTAGATAAGTCCTCATTAAATCTAGAGACAAGATCCTCCACAAGTCCAATAGGTCTCGAGAGATAGACTTGCGCATCGTCTGCATAAAGATGCATCGATACGTCAGAGCACACTTTCGGCAAGTCATTTTTAAATAGGCAAAAAAGGAGTGGGCCCAAAATAGATCCTTGTGGAACTCCCATCAATAATTCCTTAGATTGCGAGTACTTATCACCTACCACAACTCTTTGACTCCGGATACTTAGATAAATCATTACCAGCTGTATCGATCTGTCGCTCATTCCAAAGTAAAAACCGAGTTTTTTACACAAAATTCCGTGATCAACAATCATAGCGGTAGCACAACTATGTTGTGCTCTAAAACCAGACTGACATGTGGACAACAGGTTAACCTTAGACAAGCACGGCAGAATACTGATTGGGCGAAAATCAGTGGTGAACAAGGGGTTTGATTTCTTTCGTACTGGAATAACTTTGGCCAATTTCCAGCAATCAGGGAAGGAAGAGGACGTTATACTAAAATTAATTATGTGGGTAAGACAACTTAAACTTACTCACTATTTCTATTTGTGTCTTTAGCTCACACAATGGGTATGTGTGGTAATCTTTCCATCCGTTCCAGCTCGAGCAATGATCCTTTCTTGGCAAGTTCATCTGCCTTTTCGTTACCTCTCATGTTACTGTGCAACATTGTGGCCAACTCGCCCAGATCGCTTACAACTGTAATGCAGCTGTCGACTGATTTCCGTCTTGTCAGGATTGGAGCTCACTCCGCTTGAATGTGCCCATAATAGCTACTCTCCTGTGACGTAATTGACTACGTTATCGGCTAATGCTACTGCATTTACGCCCTTGGATTTGATGTTTGTCAGAACCTAGTTGATCACAAGGATCCAAAGAGTGAAATAACACCACCTTACGGTCTGCTTGTCTTTTTCTTGGCAATGCAGTGGCAAATATTGAAAATTAAATTGCAGATTTATACTTACTAATCAACCGTTCCAGGCGCTCATTTTAATCTCCAGTTCTGTCGCATAGGACTCTCATTTTCCTAATTTAAGTTAACATTCTATGGAAAAGCGAAATAAATAATAATAAAAAAATTTAACGTTCAATATTTTCGCTAAAGTTTATTGTAGCTGAATCTCCTCAACTTGCTTTATCAAATCCATATGCTTGAACTTGTCCGGTTGCTTTGTGAACGTTTCCAGAACCTTCAGCTTGGCTGGATCGTTCATACAATAAAACATTTGTAGCTCATTCGCCAAACACTGAGCTTCCTGCCCGGTAAGCACTTTGCTATCATATTCTCCCCGCATAAGAATCACTCCCTTATCTCTTAACTCTGTGTAGTGTACGATGTTAAGACACTCTGGAGCATTTTCAGCATGAACCTAAGAAATGCAGACTTCAGTTAAATGGTTACTTGAACAAAAAATATTTACCTGGTATGCCAGCAAAGGTGTAAAATGAACTGTATTGGCTGCAAACTGCAGCAAAATGAATTCGAAACCTTCACTGCGTGGTAAAGGCAAGATGAAAATGGGATGTTTCTTAGCTGTGGACATTAGATTATCGAATTGCTCGGGTTTAAGCGTCGCTGCAATCACATCCTTGGTGCTATGATATTGATGCCAAATCTGCTTTATTACGTCCGACGACTTGTCAGCAACTAACTCGAGCTTCATAATATCAGATAGTTTCTTGTGGGGAATTTCGCCTGTTTGATTTTCGAGTGGTTTTTTTGGGTTAAGTAGCTCAGCGTATTCTCTGAAATGTTTCAACGATCATAATTTCTTGGATATTCTTCTTTTTGTGCAAGTTCGATCTATGCTTACCGATTTTCCTTTTTCTTTTTAGCGTCTTTTACATCAGCTACTTTTTCCATTCGCTGAATAAATTCATCTGGAGAGGTCTTCTGAAGTGCTGCGATTTTGCCAGCATACTTTTCAAAGTAAGGATTCTTGGTTTTTATTTCGTCCAGAACTTCTTCAGCTCTTAGGCGAGACGACATCATGAATGTTCGTTTGATACCACAGTTTACTAATAATGATGAAAGTAATCTATTGGCGCATGCCATACCAAACAAGTAAAGAATTTTTTATAATTCAGAACCTACTTAATATTGCACAACAGAAAACAGACGAAAATGAGATTTCCTCGCAGAAAGAACTGTCAGTGGAAGAGGTGAGACCACTTTATTGAATAAACAAATGGTAACAGTTAGGGTGGAAACGCAATTCAAAAATGTGTGATTTACAAGAACTTTGAAGTTTTTTTTTACAATATAACAATACAACTTCTTTCATCTAATGGTAAAATTATGACAAGCTTAAAAGAAGTAACGCTATGTGGCGCTCTCGCACTTAAAATTTTGCTTAAAATTTATTAAAAAAAAGTTCTAAAACACGTAAATCGACATTTATCTTCTGTTTTGAAAAATCCGAACAAGAATCCACATTATATAAAGGGTGAATTTTTTAAAGTTATAGGAAAGTTTTTCAAAAAAAAACACATAAAATTCAGAAAAATGCATGAAATCTTTATTTGAATCGATAGTACGGTCCATATAATTTAATATTTGAAGATTATTTCATGCAAATGTTGACCTTGACTGCGCCTCAAATGGTCCAACCGCTTAGTCCACTTTTGGCATACTCTTTCCAACATTTCGGCCGGTATCTCACGAATAAATGCTTCAATGTTGATAGTCTAAAGGCGTTAAATCGCACGATCAAAACGGCCAATTGACCGGTCCCGAACGTGAAATAAAATGTTCACCGAACTCGCGTCTCAATAAGTCCATTGTTGCGCGTGCTGTGTGGCATATGGCACCGTCTTGTTGAAACCACATGTCATGCAAGTCAAGATCTTGCATTTTGGGCAAAAAAAAGCGGTAGCGCTCACCATTCACGATTACGTTACGATTCGCATCATCTTTGAAGAAGTACGGGCCAATGATGCCACCAGCCCATAAACCGCACCAAACTGTGACTTTTTCCGGATGCATTGGTAGCTCTTGCAATGCTTCTGGCTGAGATTCACTCCAAAATCGACAATTCTGCTTATTTACGTTTCCATTGAGCCAAAAATGAGCTTCGTCGCTGAACACAATTTTTCGGTAAAAAGCGCGCGATGAACTTTCTTAACAGAGCACGCATTTTGATAATAAAATTCATGGTTAAATTATAGACCAAACTGAAGATGTTTGCCAGTGAAACAAAACACGAAACGTGCGCCAGCTGTTTAAACCAGTATTGCCAAAAACATAATAGCTTAAAAATCACCCTTTATGTGTTTCCTTAAGTTATCATCTTAATTACTGTCCTACGAATTTGAGGGAATAGAACATTATTAGGTCATATTCCTAACCTCAAGGCGCGACCGTCATTAAGCCACATTGTGTGTTTCAACTTTTGAAGTCGTGCATTGTGACAGAGTTTCTCGTAAGTTGGGAGAAAGCCCGTCAAACACGAGACAACGTGATCACCACTTTGTGATTTTCCCTTAACACTTGCACAGTTTGAAGATTATTACGATTATATGCTCACCGCATAGTGCATCCACCAGCTTTCCACATTTGTGCACGTCAAGATTCTCCAACGAACTCACTCATGGCATGTTAGGCTGTGAAGCATTACAGATCACGCTAGACAGTAAGGCTCACGAGCCACGGCGCCTTAAAGATGTTCAATTATGATCGAAACTAGTTCGACTCTTCCCATTTTATAATGGTTGATATCTCGAAGAAAGTACAACCTTGGCACTGGTTGTCTTCAGGTCTAGGATATCGTTTTCTTTTGTCCACCTCTACTTCCAACATAATGAAACATATTTTAAGGTCACGTTTCACTCAAATCGTACGGTAAAACTTTGCACGAAAATATATTTAATCTTGAAACGAACAGATCAAGTTTTTGATTTTTCAATAATTTTCAAATGTCAGATCTTTTCCTGTCTAGTGTCTTTATTTCTCGGCGACTCTTTTACCTTGGTTCACTGTGGCCATTTGTTCCGTATTTAACTGATAAATAAGCATCAGAAAAGATCAACAAATTTAAAAAAATGGCATCGAGTACATCAGGCGATCAAATCGATTTGGAAAAGCTTAGTTTCGAGCAGTTGCAGCAAATAAAAATGGAATTTCAATCAGTAAGTTCATGCCTTGCTCATATATGGCCATAAGAACAATTCGTCATACTGTTAACACCCTATATATATTCACAGGAAGTAGAAGCAATTCAAGAATCAATACAAACACTTTACAACTGCAAGGCAAAGTATGCCACCTCGAAGGAAGCACTCGAACAAGTCCAGCCCGACTGGCAGAACAAACAAATCCTTGTCCCACTTACCAGCAGCATGTACGTGCCAGGCACAATAAAAGATATGGACAACTTTGTTATCGATGTTGGCACAGGATACTACGTAGAAAAGGTAAACCAGTTCT
Organism: Orthonevra nobilis; assembly: GCA_963555765.1. Taxonomy (NCBI): domain Eukaryota; kingdom Metazoa; phylum Arthropoda; class Insecta; order Diptera; family Syrphidae; genus Orthonevra; species Orthonevra nobilis. The sequence goes on along the minus strand of OY743225.1, from coordinate 4,430,296 downwards.
TCATTAGAAGGGCTTATAAAGAGAATAATGTATTATTTTGTTTGAAGGATCTGGAAAGTTCGAAAGACTACTTTAAGAGACGGGTGGAGTATGTGCAGGAGCAGGTTGAGAAAATTGAGAAAATTCAATACCAAAAGAGTAGATTCTTGAATGTCATTATCAGCGTAATGGAACAAAAGCAGCATCTGGCGAAACAAGTCGCCTAAAGCACGCGAATCAAGACAAGCCCTCGTTCATGGAAAAAATTAAAAACTGAAATTTATTTTATTTGTTGTCACAGCACGAACATTACAAAATAAGCATTTACGAATTAAACAGCAGAGTAGTAATAGATGTTAATATTCATCATTGACGTCCTCTTCATCGCTAAAATAGGAATTTTGTTTGAACTTCTTTTTGGGTATTAGAATTGATGTTTGGTCGAACATCTTCAATGGTGGCTCATCCTGAAATATATACATATATACATAAATGTTGGAAGCAAACTTCGATTTAAGAATTAAAGCACCTCCTCGCTTAGTTGATCTATTCGATCTGAACTGAGATCATGCTGGCGAGTTGAACGTCTTTTCTTGTGTGATGATAGCGGAACTCGATCGCCTAATATGTTTTGCGTGCAGTTGTAGCTTAAATGTCCAGATTCACCGCATTGATAGCAACGACTCTTGTCTAGGTATTCTCTCCTGAAAATAAAGAATGGGGCTTCATTGTCCGAATCGAAAGCCTATACGGGACTTACCTCTTATCGAACTCTGCACAGCGACCATTATCTTTGGCTATTCGAGCTTTCAATGTCCTTCCAAAGAGCTAAAGAATCATCAATGCAATAAGAACCAACCGTCCTAGTAGTTGTACTCACCTGCTGCCCGTCAAGATCATTCACGCAATTCTGTGCATCTGGAGCGTTTGCAAAGTGCACAAATGCAACACCACGGGATTTTCTGGTTGTCTTGTTGCACATTATGGTGACTCTGTTGAAAGACAGTCATTTCAAACATACCATTAGTAGTGCAAGATCTAAATAGGTACAACTATTCAATTGTTACTTGAAAAATCTATAAACACATTTTGGAAGAAACCCGCAAGTTTTAAGTTTAATCATACTTGACTATGCGCCCATATTTTTCGAATATTTTATGAATGTCGCTGTTTGTTAGGGAATATTGCAAATTTGAAACATAAACCGTGCTTGTAGTTGGACCCGACTTTTTACTCATTCTTAATTACATCTGACAGCGATTTGTGGACCTGTCAAAGTGCAGTTCCACTCAAGTCTTACGATGCGTTTACACGAAAGATTAAAGGAAATTTGTAACTAAAGGAATATATCGGTTAGATGGAAATTCATTTTCGCTAAGCGTTTTAAAAAACTGGGGGGATCTTTTACGGTAAGAACTTTTCGTTGAAGACAACGAGAGCTTAAAACAATTTCAGACTACGAGAAATTAAGACTCTCTCGTCCTGACGGAAACGATTCCTCGTGTATTTTAAAAAAAAATATTAGAAAAAGAAAATGTTAGCAAATTTTATTACTTTTTATTTTTTATTGATTTTATTTTCTGAACAACAATCTAACTGTTTTCATTGTAAATGTTCACGTAAAAAAAAGTGTACAATTATTAACTGCGTATTGGAAACCTTATTAAAGCAGGTGAACTCAATTCTAGTAAAATGCTTCTGTAGTTCTTTGAGACGGTTTATTTTCAATGAATTCGCATATATCAGATTGTCAACTAAGTAATTGCGGATTTTTTAGAATATAAAAGACAATTTTTTCATGGAACGAAATAACTTTATTCTGAAATGTATCGCCCATTTTGAGCAATGACCTTTTGCCATCTTTCAGGCAGCACCAAAATTCTACTTTCATAAAACTTCTGGTTTTTATCAGCAAAAAACTGAACCAGGTACGATCATCATTATTATTGAAATTATTATCATTCAAGGAGTTTTGCAAAGATCGAAATAAAAAGTAATCAGATGGTGCAAGGTCAGCACTTTATGGTGGATGTGGCAAAACATCACAGCCAAGCTTCAATCATTTTTGCCGAGTGACCAAAGATGGAATGCAACACCTTTTCGATTTGTCAATTCGGGCCGCTTTTCTTCAGCTGCATTGTTCAATTTTGTTAGTCGTTCCATGTAGACATCTGAATTGATCGTTCGGTTGGGTGGTAAAAATTCAAAGTTGACAACTCCTTTGTAATCCCACCAAACTGATAGCATAACTTTCTTTTGATGATTATCAGCTTTTGATGTTGTTCGAACTGGTTCACATGACTTGCGCCACGATTTTCTCCGATTGACATTGTTGTAAACAACAAATTTTTCATCACCAGTTATCAATCGTTTCGAAAATGCATCAATTTCATTACGTTTCTTTAACAAATCGCAGATGTTAATGCGTTGTGTTAAATGATTTTGTTTCAGTTCATGAGGAACTCATATACCGAGTTTTCGTATATAGCAAAGTTGTTTTAAACGTTTTTCAATGTATGTATGTGATACATGAAGCTTCTCTGCAATCTCACGTGTTGTACTGTGACGATCCGAATCGATTATTGCTTTGATTTGGTCGTCATCAACTTCCAGATGAGACCAGAGCGTTTTTCATCTTTGAGTGAAAAATCACCAGAACAAAATTTGGCAAACCAATTTTGAAACTGCCGTTCTTTTAACGCTTCGTCACCATAAACAACACATAACTTTCTGTGAGCTTGCGATGCGTTTTTTCCTTTCCGGAAATAAAAAAGCAAAATATGACGTAAATATTCGTTTTGATTTTCCATTTTTCAAAAGAGGCCAAACAAAAACTACACAACCGATCAAAATAAATTGTTTACTGATTGACAGTTGCAGTACCAACTATCAAATAACAATATGTGTTTGACATTTCGATTACGTTAGCAAATCTAAAAATTCAACTAAAGCCGTCTATGAGTGAAATCCGCAATTACTTAGTTGCCAACCCAATACTTTTTAGCATTAAATATTATACTAAAAATATAATAAAATAATAACCAAAATTTTAAAATTTTTCAATTCAACCAAAAATTTAAAACTTAAAAAGCTTCGTCTGGTTCCCTTTCGCGTCTAGGGCAGCATCAATGCGTCTTGGCATTACTTCTCTAGCTTCCTTGTTAATTCGAGGGATTTTTTGCCACTCTTCAACTAAAATTGACTTACGTGACACGGCAAATTATTGCTCAAAATTTGAAGATAATATTTCTTCGTACTTTATACATCCCCAGACAATTACCGAATCATCTCCGTGCTTTATTATGGAGTTAAGGTTTTGTTGTTATGTTTATTTCATTAGCTATGTTTTTGGCCGTTTCTTTAAGCCGAAATTCTCAAATTTGCTCTCGTCACTTAAAAGAACATTCCCCCTGAATGACAAGGTCTCATTTTTATATATTTTTCTATGAAGAAGTCTTCACTTTCGGCTTTTTTTTTTAATTTATGGCATTTTGCGAGGGACTCTGCCCATTACTTTGTTTTCGGCAAACTTCACTGAACTTACCGCTGGATTTTTGCGAACGAACCTCACAATAGCATGCCTATCACATACCGACAGCTTCTTTGGTCTTCCGGAACGGGGTCGATCTTGTAAATCTTTGATTTACTTAAATTTGGCTTAAACTTTTTCAATTTCAAGCTGTACACTTCGTTTTTAGACGTCAGAAAAATTAAAAAAAAGTTGTTAATTATTATTTGTTTTACATATTTTCTAAAGTTGATTCAAAAAGCTGATTGAAAAAGGCAGGTTTAAGATTTCTTGTTACATATAGTATATCGATTCATAGTATCATAGTAGGTTTTGAAGGTGCTCTATAAGCTAGTGCCCAACGATAGAGAATATCAGGCTCAAACTGTGGTTCGATTGATGGTTTTTGAAAATAGTTGGTTGGGACTTTTCATTTTCGTTCGTTTTCTTCCGTTTCTGAGAGGCCATTCACTTTACGCTTCTTGAGAAACAAGATCCAACCTCTTACATAAACGATTCCAAAACTTTGATATTTAGCTTAGTCAGTTCGAAATTATTGAAGACTTGTTTTCTTCTAGAAAACCTGGTTTAGTTTAGTTTCAAGAATGGTCAACGTATGGCACTTCCAGTAGTGTTTAGAGTTTTCCTTATTTTAAGTTGAAGCATATTTAATTAACATTGTCTTAGGGAATGTTAATATGTTATCTGCATGCCTTGTGACCAAAGTCACATCCTTGGAAATTTTCGACGAAGTGATTCGGCTCTAACACTTCAAAATTGTTCGAGAACGACGAACACAGTGTGCCGATATGAAAAACCAAAGTCAATACGATCAAAGAAATGTAGGTCGAAAACCGAAAATTGACGATTAAATAACTGGCAAAATACTCAAATATTGCTTATGATTCCGTTCAAGAAATTTGGTTCAAAGATTAGGGATTCAAAGGTGTCGGTGCAAACTTTGTATCTGAAGCCCAAGAAAAAAGGAAACCGCATGATGTCGTGAAAGTCATGATTTAGCAGGTGAATCCTATCCAATATTCTAAGGACAAGACGTGGGGTTATGAGTACAAAATACCATACAGGAAACAGGCGATGGAATGTCGTACACCTTATAAACAAATATCGACCACGCCGTTTTCAGTCAAAAGAGAAGGCGGTAACCACGGTTTATTTAATTACAACTGTTTGCAATATGAATTCTTGCCACATGGTCAGACGTTTGCATCAAGACATCCGTCAAATGTGGGGTCGCACAATGTCGCCCTTATTCGTGAGTTTATCGATTAAGGACACCGTTCCAAGAGAGAGATTTAGAAAAATGGAAAACAGCTGTAATGGTCTGACAAAAATCCGATTAAAGAAATATTTTAGGTTTGGATGAAGTGCTGAGCTATAAACATCATACGTCTCAGTTATGAAAAACATGATTTGGTGGCAAAAGACTTGACAACAATGAAGAGACGAATTCTGCTATAAACAACAAAGTATATCGAGCTTAAGGAGATTAAAGAAATAAAAATATTTTTACCAAAATATCCCGTATTTTCTTTGTTAAGTCGGCTACCTTTGGAACCTTGTGTACTGCCTAAACTATGTTTACATGAACACGATATCTAAGGATATCTGATATCTTAGCTTTAAGTTGATCTTTATTGATCAAACTTCCCAGCCGTTTATAAAGAATATAAAGAAATACGGTTTACACTGGAAGAATTTCGACTTAATAATAAAATGAAAAATATTTAACACCCTGTCAAGTGCGTGAAGATGAAGGTAAAGATATTAGAGAGCAATTCAGATACTTCATCTGGATACATTCTCATCTTGATCAACTGATCGAAAAAAGAGGAAGATACAGCTGCAGAAGTATAATATTAATATGCAGAAGTATTCTCGATATACATTTGTACCAAACGCAAATATACGCTATTGAAAAAGCATATAAATCAAGCCTTTTAAGGGCTCCCAAGTAGCACTATAACATCGGAAACTCTACATCATCTGCGTACCTCGAAATTGCAATATCCAAGTTCAAGTGGGTGCCCATGGCTCAGTTGTTAGTGCGTATGCTGCTGAGCATGAAAACCCGGGTTCACATCTGCCTTTTATTCACGGACCCACCTCTCGCGAGTGACTGATGAGTACAACTGTCAAGAAGATTCTCGGGCCGTTCCGAGTCGCTAATTGAAATATAAGACGCCCACAAAAATCAAGCTAGGCCCTAAAAAGAGCTGTCGCGGCAGTAATTTATTTTTATTTTTGTTTTAAGTCCGATCAACAAGATTATAATCATGGCTGGCACTGGCTCTATGGTCGTCAGAATTGACATCTCCTTTTTAGGATTTTGTAGGAACTGCCACTATCTTGACAAAACTGAGACCCTTAAACATATCTTTTGCGAATATTCAAGCATCCAGCTAAACAGTCTACGTCAAAAAGGCAAAAGAACCTGAAAAGAAGTAGATGAAATTGCAAGAGTTTTTCATCAAAACCATACCGGGAAGGGAAGGTACCCATCCATTTCTAAACTTATCTTACCTAAAGCTCGTAGAATATGGTAAAAGCAACATTTCCTACAAACTTTTATTTTCAGTAAAAGACTTAAATATTAAAATATTCTGCTACATTCTGCGTCACGCAGTCTTCTAAAAATAGAGTTCTCAAAAACGTCTATAAATACAAATCCAAAGATGAGAGCACGCCTTCTTCTAGCCAGAGACTATAATTTTCCATATTTCTAGTAGTTTTTTAAGGCGTTTGTAAAGGCAGATAAAAAAAACAAGCCCTTTTAAGAATGGCAGATAGTGTAAATAACAACAATCTCATTGAATTAGAAAATGTCGTTGAGAAGGATTTAAATGGAAACCCAAGTGAGGTCGACCAAAACACATTCGACGAAAATGGGGCAGTTGGAGGCATAGATGTTGGTGACAAGCAGCAAGAACTACTTGATATGGTGTTTTCGTTGGAAAGTGAGAAGCAGGCAATTATAGAAGAATCACGTAAAAGGATAACGCAACTAAGAAAAGATTTAGAAGTAAGTGAGAGTTAACTCGGTCTATTTTTTCAACCTTGTTTAACTATTTTTTCCGATCAATCATTGCAGGAGTCTCTTCTCGAAAACGACAAACAGAAGAAAAAAATCAATCAATTGGAGCAAACATTAGTTCAATCGGCTGCATTGGGTGGTATTGAGGGTCCGAAATCGAAGCAAGACCAAGAAGAGCTTCTCCTGCGAGCTAAAACGTTACTTTTTGAAAAGACAAAAGTGTGCAAACAACAGGAACAACAAATTGCAACACTCAAGAACCACGTGGATTCAATGAAAGATGTTGTTGCAGTGACCAAGGACATGCTGAATTTGAAAACCGCCGAGGCTGAACACACACAATCGCGACTAGATACAGCTGCACTACGGATAAAAGCTGAGAAGGACAAGTGTATTATTTTCGAAAAAAAGTTGGCAATATCACAGGGTGTCTATGACAAATTACGATCTGAATATGACATTCAGTCGAACATTTTTAAGGTACAGTAAATAAACAATGCATTTTGTTTTGGTTCAAAGTCCATACCTACTTTTTCTTTTATAGGGTTTAAAAGAGGCCTATGAGCAGAAAATTAAAGTTTTATCTCAAGCGCTGGAAAGAGCAAAGCAACCTTAAAATCCAATTTTTTGTTTCGATTTAATCTGCTTTACTTAATGAATTGATATAAAATTGATAACATTGCATCGAGTTTTTTTTTTGACTTATTTTAGACATTTTTGTTTTTCATTGCAATAATAATTCCGGTAATTTTAGACATTTTTGTTTTTCATTGTAATAATAATTCCGGTCCAAAGCAAAAAGTATAGTTGCATACCTTTATAGCACTGCAATTTGAATTGGAATGGATTCCAAAGAGTCTCTTATGTCATTGGCGTGGCGGTCCGGTTTGTAGCCAAAAGTGAGTTAGTGTAATAAAGTGTGTAGTTGAAAACAATTAACAAGTTGTAAACTAAGTTAAAAAAATATTGTAATTGTTGCCATTTATAAAGCTAAACAGTAAAAGAATGATGTGTCCTTCATTATTCGCAAATCGAGCCACGATTAATTAAAAACTAAGTTCTGCTACGCACACTTCATTTAGATACATGGTTAACAAATTTTAGCTCGTTTCACTCATTTAAAATACGATTTATATCTGACAGAACACCAACACACTCGATTACCATTCTAAAGAAATACTTAACTTTTTGCGAAGTTTGCCGTCGTATTTTTACCTGATTTGCCGTCTCGAGAATTTTTGATTGTCAGCGTTACAGGGGCGGTTCTCACGTTTATTGTGTGCTGCATAGATACTGTATAATATTATGCTACATCAAATTTGAGCTATTTGTTAAGGGTCTGCCCTCAAACCAAGCTGCGGCTTAGGTTTCGAGTCTACAATCAACATATTGTCGCTCTATTATGCTCGTTTATGCAAATTGCAATATGATAAAATAATTGTTTTAAGGATAACAATGTCCTGGAGATAATCGAGGTAAAAGCAGATTATGTCAATTCATATGGTTTTGCTCTATTATGTCTTTTTACTACGTTCGATGTTTGTGTGTTGCAGTAGTCTTAATTCATGCCGTTGTGTATTTTTTCCTCTTTTTTCTTTTTTACATGCTCTTCTCGTCTTTGTTAAGCGTCTAAGGTCTTGCAAGATATTTTGATGTGTTTGGTTTTTTTGGTTAATATTCATATGTTATTTTCTTGCTATTTTTACTGCTAAGATTGCTGTATCATCTGCGAATGAAACCATATTACTATTTTCTAGTTCTGGGAGACCACTGGTATACAAGAGATACAGTATTGGACCCAGCACACTATCCTGAGGTACTTCTGCTTGAATTTCCTTTAGCTTGAACTTCCTGTTTCATTCGGAAGAATTTTTCTTTTAGATATGATTCGAAGATTTCTTCAAATTTTTTTGGGAGAATCATTCTGAATTTAAGGATAAGTCCGTCATGACATAATTTATCAATGGCTTGTGCCACATTTAGAAGCATTGCAGAACACATGTTTTTGTCTTCCAATGCTTATTCGCTTTTATTAACTATCTTGTGAACTTGATCGAACCGAACTAATGATACGGGATAAGATTTTCGTTTCTATGATTGTATTGAGTCGTTTGACGAGTAGTTTTACGAAAATCTTAGATGTTACCAGCAGGAATGAAATAGGCACTTCATTAAGTGCATTCCCAAATTTAGCTATCATGATGGCTTCTGCTACTTTCCAAAAGCTGGGAACGCAATTCATCCTGAACCATGCATTAGTTAAGTCCCTAGGCTTAACTATTGCATTTTCAGCAATTGTTTTAGTATTTCGTAAGTTATTAGATCATAGCCTGGGGCTTTCTTTGGATTCATATTATTTCTTTTCTCTTTTCATACAACATTTGGTATCGTGGGTTTTATTTGTTCATATCTTTCTTCAATTTCGGTGCCAGTCAATGGTAATACATCTTGCTAAAATTGAGACTGAAAAATGTTTCCTAGATGCTCTGCAAAAAGTTTGGCATTTTGGATGTTATTTCGTGTCCAGCTGTTTTGATTGGCGGGATCTGCATGATTGCTATTGAAATTTTTGTAGCTTTCCAAAAAGTTTCGTGAGTCCAACTTCTCTGATAGTTTTTAGTTGACTCCTCTTTAAAGGCTTCCTTCCCTTCTAAGTTGTTAGGTTGGGTTGTTAAGTCTTCTTCTGTCTTGAGGGAATCTCGTTTCGGTAGTCGGTATGATTTAAATCACTATAGTGTATTATTTTTCTTATATCTTATTACCGGCCATTTTTCTGTTGACCTCGATCTTATATGAAAATCAGTCTTTGATTCAAACAAAAGTTTATTAGCACAACAATTAGCCGCTAAGAAAAAAACAAACAAAACCTAAAATTCTTCCAAGTATCCTCTGCACAACATGTCTGGTAACAAACGTTTAACTTCATCTATATAATATGGATTATCATAAAGCCTTCTTCGGGTATCATTTGAAGTCATTAATTCTTCAGTTTCAACATCGTTTTCGAAAACAGCCATCCACAATGGTAAAATAGCAGCAAGCATAAACAGCTCTTAAAATAAATATGGATTAGAGTCTTTTAATTGATATTTCCAAATGCATTTACCAAAGTATCTGTGACGCAACATATCAATGTAAAAGTCAGCAATGTTTGGATACTTTCCTTCAAAGTTAAGTTTTTTAAGAGTATCGATGAAATTCAAGCAATAATAGTGTATGATCTCATTTTGATGATTCTTCCGCAGATCTGCACTCAATAGCATATACAATCCATACATTAGATCCAAGACCGCAGGTCCAAAGAAGCAAACTTGAAAATCAATCTGAAAAAAAAAACACATCGATGTAGCTGAAGAAATGAAAGGTGCAAAACATACCAACATAACGTCTTCAAGTTTCCCTCTATCATCCATTTTGAACATCAAATTTTTCCCATGGAAATCACCATGACAAAGAACGAATATATTTTCCGCTGCATTCTCTCTGTACGCGCTAAAGTATTCAATGCATTTCTTGACTATGTTTTTCTCCAGCAGTCGCAAACGGGGAACGTATGATTTAAGTTCATCTATTGTCTTCAGTTTATCAATGAAATTTGACATGCCGGTTGACAAGAAGGGCATTTTTTCCGCATCTTTCAAGTTGAAAATGCTCTCCCGATATTTAGTCACCGATGTATTTCCCTTTATTCAAACAACAATCAGTATTTTAATAACTTATTCATTTCTTTATTATTTGCTCGCTCTCAAGGAATTTGACTACCTTAATAATGCATTTTAGCAGAGTGAGCTAAAATTAGGAGCACATTAAATCGCCAGAGAATTCGAAATCGATTTATTTGCATTTACTCAATTCGCAGTATTTTAAACGTCATTGCTTAAAGATTATGTCAGCGCTCTGCTGACAGTGTTATGCCTTCACAGCAGAGCAACCATTGGCCAGTAACCAGTAATCACTACAGCATTACTACAAAATACGTCATACTGCAGTCATTTGGTCATTAATTTGGTCTTGATGGCAAATGGTGACTGTATCACATTCGAAAACAAATATATGCAGGGTTTCAAAATATATATGTAGGCAAAGGTTATGTGAATCTTCATTTTCTCTTAATTAAATTTACAATAAAATATTAGATCTTCTTCAATAAGCAAGCTATGTAGGTTCAAAGCGTTTTGCTACACAAATCCTCTGACCGCAAACGTTATGAACGACTTTCGAAAGTTTAAATAACCTCCGAAGAAAACTATTGCCATGAAAAAATGTTTACTGACACTCCGAATAAGCAATAAACTAAAGATCACATTCCCGCACCATTTATTAATAAAACTATTTTTATTCCTGTTCTTTTTAAAGGGGAACCAATTTTAGGACCCCTTAAAGAGGTAAACCAGCGTTAAAAATATGTCCTGAATCCGTGTTTATTTGAACTTTACTCGAAAAAATAAAAAACCAAAAGAAATCTTGTCGAAAATTGTGCAGGATTGCAAAAGTTGTATTACGAGGATAGAACCATTTATAAAGGTGTTTACTTATGAAGTTGACGAGTTGTCGAAAAAAGTGCATACCTCAAATAGTTCGTACATTTTTACATAAATTTTTCGAATGACATTATCAGAACACCAATTCTACCCGATGCATCGTTATCGTTTAAAATGTTTAAAAGATTTGTCTGTTTCAAAAATGATGACTCATCAGACTCACATTTTGAATGTTTGAAAGTATCTATTCGAATTTTTTTTATATTCCATCCTTCTAAAGCTCGCACCAGAAGACAGACACTTGAATTTATCAGTTTTTTCAGCGTAGGATTTTTAGCAAATTTGAATGAAATTACCTCAGCAGCGAGTTTATAACTCACGGCATGCCACTTAGCCAGCTTAAGAAATGCGGCCTTAGTTTCTTCAATATTAGTTGGTCTTTTGCGGAGAGTCTCATAGCCTTTTGGTACGATGTCCTCTAAAATAATCACCTGCCTAGGTTCCAACGAATAATATAGAGCTCTAGGAAAAAACAATTTTCAAAATATAACCAACACTAAATTTTCATTTGCCATTACCTCACTCCTAAAACAGTGTCGTCGCCTATTTTCCTGAGTTCCGCTTCGATTTCTGGTATCGTCTTCGAATATATTCCAATCTCCGTTTCAAAAAGGTGCGACTCCTCAAACATTTCCTTTTTGTGCCCATCAACCTCTGGCATTGTTTTAACTATCACAGATATCACATTGTTATCTGAATTTCTGGAACTGTACCCGATCGTGGCACGAAACATTATGCTCGCATAGTGATCGCCCTTGACAGTCGCTGGTGTGATCTTCAAATTGGTTATCTAAGTTAAAGTACTTTCGGTTAGAAATAATTTTTACAAAAAGATTGCAACTCACCGAAATTGATTCATCCTTTTCACTTTTTCTTAAGACATGTTCAAAAAAACGATCGGTCATCCAAGTGGGAGCAATAAGCTCATCGTTATAAAACTCGGCCACAAAGAGAAGCGGTTTTTTCTTATGCTCTTCCGCCAGCCGATCAGCAGTGTAATACTGAATTCGATTTTCGCTTATTTTGACATGAATACATGAAAAGCTACGAGACCGATAAGAAAGAAAGATACTGATGGTTGGTTAAACATTGGGACAAGTTTCTCGAACCTCTTCAACAAGCGATAAGCCAATGCAATAATATTATCAGCTAAGAGGTGCATTCGAGGTAGAATATCTTAACGTTGAATGGCAGAAAAAGAAAAAATATAGCCCTGCCTGTACACAAAGACTTCAGAATTCAAATACACATATGGTCATTAAAATAGAGACACCATGAAATTTTTCCCAAAAATTAAATATTTTCAACTCAAAAAGGATTTTCATATTTTATTTGCTTCTTTTTGGTTATTTATACTAAAAATGAATCAATTGCAATTTTTTTTCAATTCGTAGAATAAGAAGCTCAATAAAAACAACAAAAAATCACATTTCATTGGACATTGAAATAGAGACACTAAACAAAAATTGAAAAAAATCCGACTTCGAGCAATTTGTTAACAAAAACACTTCAATAACTTGTTGCTCCACCCCTACTTTTGATAACCGCCTGGCACCTGTTTGGCATAGATTCTACTAATCGGCGACATTTTTCAACCGGAATTTCATACCACTCTTTTTGCGCTATACGCCATAATTCTGCCTTGTTTTTTGTTGAATGTCTACCAACTATCTATAGATGCTCTATAGGATTTAAATCCGCCGATTGGGACGGCCATTCCATAAGCTTAATATTTTGGTCTTTGAAAAAATTTTGCTCTGCCTTTGAGGTATGTTTCGGGTCGTTGTCTTGTTGTAGGACCCATTTAAGAGGCATATTTTCCTCTGCATATGGGAGCATTATATCGGTATACATATGCTGATCCATCTTACCCTCAATTAAATGCAGTGGTCCTACACCGTTCCACGAAAAGCATCCCCAAAGTTGAATACTATATTTCCGCCTCCGTGTTTGACGGTTTTTATTGTGTACTGTGACTTAAGTTCTTTTAGAGGTGGCCTTCTAACGGTTTGTCTGCCATCACTTCCAAAGAGGTTTATTTTAGTCTCATCAGTCCACAACACATTTCTCCATTTTTGGCTTCTTTGCCAAATGGTCTTTTGCGAATCTTTTTTTTTCAACAGCGGTACCCTTCTTCCTATTCTTCCATGTAGATTACCTTCAACGAGCCTTCTCCGAATAGTCCTTGCAGATATTTTCAACTGAAGATGTGGTCGAATAGCTTTGGAAGACTTAAAAGGATCAACTTTAGCAGATCTAACAATTTTGCGATCTTCGTAAGCCGTTGTTTTTCTTGGTTGGCCCCGTTGTTTCTTGGTTTTCTGTGGTAGAAGAGCATTTTCAACAAATTTCTTTGAGCGGTTTATTGTTTTGGCAACTTCACGTAGCGATTTGCCCTCTTTTGTTAGAGCTAAAATAACGTCTTCCAAGGTACAATGTCTTCCACGGCCCATGTTTTTCTAAATTTTAAAATATTCCTACATTTATAGTCCACTAAAGTAAATAACACGGATCTCAATTTTTTTATTTATTATTTTTTGTAACACATTAAACTGCACTGCTGTTTATCCAACTGTCTCTATTTTAATGGCCACAAAGAATTTGATCGTTGCCTAGTTCTGACACATTTCCAAACGTTAGAAAAATATTTTCGGAATAACGGAACTAATTTTTTTTTCTTTGGAAGTTTTAACGTAATTGTATAGTACAGGGATGTCTTTTGTTAAGTGTTGATACAATTAAGTGTCTCTATTTAAATGACTATACTACTACTGTGTCCAAAAAATAAGGTGACATATGAATTTAAACTGCGCGCGTCGAAGGATTTGAAAATTTTTCTTTCTTTTTAGGTTGGTAGTACTGTCAGTGACATCTATGTGAAATTTCATGTCAAAATATATTCATAGTGTTTGAGACACGCGTCGTTTTGTGAGCTGCTAAAAGTGAGTTTTTCGTTTTTTGCGATGTCGAAATTTATTGAGCAAAGAATTTGCATTAAATTTTGTTTGCGGAATCAATTTTCTGCTGCGGATACGTTGAGGATGGTGCAGAAAGCCTTTGATGATGAGGCTATGTCTAAAAAAAAATGTTTACAAGTGGTATAGTGATTTCCAAGCCGGCCGTGAACGTGTCGAAGACGAAGAGCGTTCTGGGCGACCATCAACCTCAACCGATGAAGCTCACGTCCAACAAATCAAAGATTTGGTGTTGAAAAACCATCGATTAACGATTAAAGACCTTGCTGATGAAGTTGGCTTATCGAAAGGCTCAGTCAATACCATTTTGAAGGATGCTTTGGGCCTCAAGCGCGTCAAATCTCGACTGGTACCGAAAACATTGAATATTTTGGAAAAAAGGCGTCGCGTTGAAGTGTGTGAAATAATGCTTTCCGACTACCAGGATGTCATGAAACGCAATATAACTGGCGAGACTTGGATCTTTGCTTACGACCCCGAAATAACCGATCAATCGAGCGAATATTGTGCCAAAGGAGAGCCGAGACCAAAAAAACCACGCCAAAGTCGCTTAAAAATCAAGGTCATGTTGACTGTTTTCTTCGATTATCGTGGTGTTGTGCTTTATGAATTCCTTCCAACCGGCCAAACAGTCAACAAGGAATATTATTTGAAAGTTATGCGTCGTTTGCGTAACGCTATCCGCCTAAAAAGGCCGGAATTGTGGAAAGACAATTCTTGGTTTTTACACCACGATAATGCACCATCCCATACCGCACTCGTAATTCGTGATCATTTCGCCAAAAACTCAACCCATATAGTTCCGCAACCACCGTATTCACCTAATCTGGCGCCGTGCGACTTCTGACTGTTCAACAAGCTCAAAAGTCCGCTCCGGGGACACCGTTTTGATACGATAGAGGAGATTCAAGCCGCAGCGAAGACGGAACTGAAGGCCATCCCGGAAAGTGACTACAACCAGTGTTTCAAAGATTGGAAAATCCGTTGGCATAAGTGCATTGCATCGGGAGGGGATTACTTTAAAGGGGATGAAATTGATTTGGAAGAATAAATAAAGAATTTTCAAAATAAATACAATGCCAACTTATTTTTTGGACACAGAGTATATGTGTATTTTATTGTTTTGTTATACCTTGGTGTGTCCCACCACGCTTGTTTCATTGGGTGTTTCTGTGTTTTTCTAAACAAAAAATGATCGTCCATTATTTTAACTGTGTCGACTGAGTTCAATAGTGATTCGCATCCCTGTTTTCGTGTACCTCGAGACAATGAACTTGAGAGATCCAGAAAACCCAGAAGAAGTGAAATCAATTGATTCAGAAATTCGGCTTACCTTTTAAATTCCTCATTTCCTAATTTTCTGACTGCGTCGTATGGATTGAAAACTCATTCATTTATATTGAGCCGCTTCTAAAATCCCATAAAATTACAGAAATTGAAAGGGTCAGGTTCAAAAAGCAGTTATAGTAAAATTTTTAATAACGATGTTCTTTTCGAATATAACGTCCCCTTAAGGAATAGTGGGTTCATCACGAAATTGAGGACGCTGATAAATGAGGTAAAAAGGAGAACAACTGTGAAATTATTGTTTGGTAAATTTGAATGAAAAAGGGTTACATTTTTGGAGTACTTAACTCTTAAGATATTTTGCTCGATAAAATAAATTATGTTTTTTTTTTTAAATAAGTGACAATTGATTTAGAATCAAAAAAACATTAACAAAACCAAACACTACGAAAACGGTTCAAACGGTTTGAAAAGTTAGATAAAATAAAAAGAATTTACGATTTTGATTGATCAAATATGCATCGGGTAGAATGGTAAATAAAAACTTTCCTGGAATATAAATCCATTCAAGCTTCTTAAATTATGTCCTTGAGAAAAGAATAAGAATATTAACTTTATTAAAATGGAGTGATTTAATACATGCATTGCAAAATGCTCATGGAATTGTTGTTCTGATAATTGTCTGTCGGAAAATTTATGTGGAGATGAGCGAACTTTTGCAATATTGCAAATTTTTATAAAAGATTTCTTTTTGATTTTTATTTTTTAGAGTAAAATTCAGATGAAGACGGATTTAGGACATATTTCTTACGCTGGTTATTTTCTCACCTCTTTGAGGGGTCCTAAAATTGGTTCGCCTTTGAAAAGAACTGGAATGTCCTTGTCCTACTCTATTGTGACCATCCCTGCTTTTTCATACAACATGGTGTAAGGGTAATACTCCCGTGCGGTAAGGTGCTTTGATATCTGGGCCTGAAGAGCCGCTTGTAGGCTAGTAGAAGGCCTTCTTCAATATATTGCAGGCATGTCGGTTGAAGTTGAAGCGCTTGCTGACATTTACTTCCAGGTACTTGATCATTGGAAACGAGGTGAAACTGATCTGATCTGAATGTTTCGACATTGGGTCGCAAATTTTATGCTCTTTCAGCTGCAGTCTCTTGAACGCGTCTTCAATTGTATATTGTTTGTTGGTTAGTCTGATGTATGAATACTGAAATGTACTGGTGATATTCTCCCTCCTTGTTGGAATTCGCATACCAGTGGCCTCATTAACGATATTGCGTTGAATATCTGTACAAAAACCTCTATTTGTAAAGGAGAGAGTAAGGTTAATTCGTACGAAAAAAGGCATCCTTTTGTGAATTTTTTGTGACGACGCTGTTAAAATATCTCTATTAAAACTAATAGTCCATTTGAAGAATATTGTATAAAATTTTCACGAAGAAATATTAAAAAACACGGCAATGGCAGCAATTATTTGGACGTGTCTAAGGAACAAGTAAAATTGCGATGACCCTCATTACCTGATGCTGGATCATCTGAAATCAAATAATCAAAGTTCATTCGTAAGAATAAATTTTTCAGCAGGTAATGCTGGAAGGATTTTTCGAAATTTAATTTTTTTTTCACTTTTTTGGAACCCGTTGAAGGGAAAAACGGGATTTTTGCTAAAAAATCGGCTAATTTGTTATTACACAATGAATTTTATAAATAAATTAAAAAAAACCTCACCAGCGTTACCTCGTAAATTATGTGCAGAAATAGTGTTCAAAATTTCAAAGGGATCGGTGCAGTAGTTTTGAAGTAATGAGGGACACCGACATTGAAAACGTGAGTTGTGGGGAAAACGCTTTAAAGTTTTGAACACTTAAAAAATCTGGTGTAAAACGTCCATCCGGCAGATATAAAAATACTCGTAACTTCGTCAATTTTGCTCCAATCGACTTGAAATTTTGACACAATATTCTTAAAATATTAAATCAAAGAAATAAAAAAAATTTAATACCTAAGCACCCCCCCCCCCCCCCCCCTTAAAGAACTGTAAAACTTCTTTTACGAAGTGAAGAGGAAATTCCATCTTGAGGAGATAAGTCCCTTTATCCAAACGCTGTCAAAGGCTTTTCCAATGTCCAATTGACGTGCAACGGTTGTCCCCTTTTTGTTTAGCCAAACGGTAGTATCGCTGCGGAATTTAATCAGTGGAGGAATGGTTGAATAATTCTCCGGAATGGATACAATTCAATACAATTCAATAGTTTATTCGATTCATTGAACCGGATGACTGAAAAAAGATACAATACTCCAGCCATCAGGTTAAAGAAAAATATAAAGACTGAACCTCCGGTTCCAAGATCAAGCAGTCGGGGACTTACCAACTGGAGCCAGCGTAGAGTATTGAACGTAGCCTCAGATCAACTAGTTATACCCAGAGTCTTTCAAACCTGTGGCCTAATACCTTGGAGTTATCCTTCATTTACTTTTCATAAAAATTAAATAATATGCGCGATTTACGGAATCGTTTTTAGAATCTTAAAAAAAAACATGAGTATTATGTCTTCTTCATTAATTGTTATAATTAATAATAACTGAGTTGACTTTTTGTCACGTTAGCCAACAACATTTCTGCCGCAGGAACAACAGAGTACCATTTAGCACCTTCTACGACGCGAAAATGGAATTGAATGTGTGACCTGCGATACATAGTTTCGTTTGAAAAAGGCGTGTTTAAGCTTCGAGCATAATATTTCATAAAAAGTTCTTGGCGCAACGGCCCTTTTAGAAGTCAAGACTCAACTTAAACTTACTTGCGTGCGACTTACAGGATATTAACTGACTACCCAAAAACGAGGTCACTAATTTTGCAGATAAATGCTTTCATTTGCTTAATATTCAAACATTTATGTATGTACATATGTGAGGAAGGAGGCAATTCTGAAAAGTCTTGGTTTGTCACAGCATCGATTAGGTCTCGATTTCGAATTAATATTCAATACAACAATGTTTCTTTCGTAGGAAAGCTTTTGACATTATTTTATTGTTCGTGTTAATATTTTGTTGTGAATAAAGAGAAAAATCAATACAATGTATGAGGTGTGAGAGCGAAATAATTAAAAAGTAATAAAATGATATTAGAAGGCCTAAGGAATAGCAATGTGAATGTTTTTATCCATCGAGTTCACCGGCAGCACAGGCGTCACCATATGACTTGCCCTGTTTGTCTTCCGGATTCAGTTTGATCATATCATCGATTCGCAGGATAGTGATTGCAGCTTCTGTTGCGAATTTCAATGATTTGATTTTGGACATGGCCGGTTCCAAGACACCAGCCTTTTTGTTATCTCTCACAACACCCTCAATTAAATCCAAGCCTGTCCACTTAAGGTGAGCGTGCTCAGCCTTAAAAATAAACAAAATTTCATAAATTTAGTTAAACAGAAGTTGACAAATTATAAGTACCTTAGTTTGACTGGAGTTGTGATAAGCGCGAAGTTTGGCTACCAAGTCTGTAGCATCCTTGGCGGCATTTACTGCAAGCGTTTTGGGAATAACCAAAAGCGACTTTGCGAATTCGGCGATTGCCAATTGTTCTCTTGAGCTCTGTAAATTGCAAATTTATTAAGCTGATACTGCCACACTATAGAATGTTTTATTACCAGCGAGGTTGCAAAATTTTCCAAATAAATGGAAAGGGCAGCTTCAACACAACCACCACCGGCGACAACTTTCTTGCTTTCCAATACCCTCTTTACAACGCAAAGAGCATCATGGATGGATCTCTCCATTTCATCACAATAGAAGTCATTTGGGCCACGAAGTATGATGGAAGCTGCAGCTCTACACAAAAACAAAAAAAAAACAGATTTCTTGTCAGATTTTTTTTCCACTAGCATTACGAAACCTACCTCGCTTTGGTTCCCTTGATCAAGATAAGTTCATCATCACAGATCATTTCTTGTCCAACTTCGGCAGCTTCACCTACCATTGATGATTCGAAACTTTCCTCACCGTCCATGTTCGTTAACGAAGTACAGAATGTAGCACCAGTCGCCTTGGCGATGATTTTCAAGTCGGATTTCTTAACACGACGTACGGCCATCGCACCAGCCTCAACAAAATACTTCATGCAGAGATCGTCGATTCCACCAGAGCATAGAATTACATTAACACCCGTTGCTAGAATCTTTTCGATTCTCTCTTTTGTAATGTCCAACTCACGGGCCCTGATGCCTTCTAACTTGTCTGGATCATTGATAAGTACTTGGACACCCATCTTCATCTTTGTCTTTTGCAGAGAGAAATCTAGACAGGCAATTTTTGCGTTTACAATCTTCTTGGGCATTTGTTGTGAGGCAATTGTACAGTTGAGGGCATAGCCCGGAATCAAAATACTCTCCCTCGCTGACTTTCCATGCGCTTTTAGAACATTGACGGCTTTGATTGAATATGCTGCTTGGCCCTTCGAATCGGTTATCTAAAATGAATTTAAATAAATAAATAGCGTCATGGGTTGGGCACAGAAAGCGATGGTCCCTAATCGGTAATGAAAATTGACAGCGTTGACGCTTTTAAAACAATTATGATATGTTCATGGAAATCATTCCTAGTGCGATCAATGACTAGCCGGAAGAGAGGGACAGATCCATCAGTCCTAACTAAGGCAGGTGTTTTGAAAGAACAATGGAGGCAGCGGAAATGAATGGGAATCGGCAACGCAAAGGAAATTCAATTTTATGAATGACGTTAACTTTTTTTTAAGAGGGTTAATGTCGACATGTGAACTTAAATTATTGAAAGTTGTTCCACTGTCCAAAACAGTTCTAATATAATTTTAAAGTTTGATGCTTAGTGATACACTTTAAATGTAAGACGTATTAAGAAGATCTACGATTATGTTTAGCCAGGAATTATGTTTATTCTTGAGGGATTGTTTCTCAACAAGAGATTTTAAGAAACTGAATTCAAGAATTGGTCATGTGAGCGATGCATGACGTATTAAGATGGACCACTTGAATATAAGTTACTCGCTGCAAGCCAATGTGTGAAAACAAAATCAGTTAATGTGGATCAGACTTTGAAGTTGACAAAATAAAGTTTCGATGGTCATTGAGAGAAACGACTCACATGTGTAATTTTGGTAATCCTTGAGGCACCCACAAATCATATGTACCAAAGTTTTTGTACAGTGTTGCATCGTTCCGTTCAACATCCATGTCCAGAAAAGAAGATAATTTTGAAGCTATAGTCTTATTTTACTATAAATCTCAGATTTAGCATGAGGCTCTCTATTAAGACCCCCTGCTTCATGGAGGAAGTTTCTGCCGAGAGTATATATTTGGTTATAAGTGTCTAGCACTTACTGTCCATAAGCCTTGAATTAATGTTTCTTAAAACATATTAACATGAAATTCTCAGATTTATTTTCATTTCATTATTTGAATAGTTTTACATAACCAAAATATTTATTCATGTGAATGGAACTTTGCTATTACCGTGATCTGGTTGGTGGTAAGTGATACTTGGTAATGGTTTTTTATCACTTAATAATGAAATAGTGTATAAATCCGGAAAAGAATCCCTAAGATAACGACAGATACTCAAAACATTATCGTTTCGATGTCTAAAAGAGGATGTGAGCCATCTTACAGATAAAATGGTAAGAAAAAGAAAATATGTTAAGATCGTGGAAACAAAGGTGTGTTGCCCAAGGCTCTAAACAGAAGAACATACACGACTAATGGAGCGGCTTAGGAAAAATAAAGACGCCAAAAAAGATGTAAACGCGTGGACTGCTAGAAGAGTACTTCATACGATCGGTTTGGTATCTGAAATAAAGCAGCACAAGCCAGCTTTATCTGAAAAAAAATATTAAGGATAGGCTTAAACTCTGCAAAGAACATAAAGGTTGGTCTGTTGATTACTGGAAACGCGTTAAATCTAACGAAATCAAAATAGATAGATTCGAGTCTGATGGAAAGGAAAGGAATATCGGTCGGAACTCAGTCTTCGTGCATTGTAGCGCGTTGTTCGGCTAAAGGTAAAGTTAAGAAACAGTGGCTTCCACAAGGCACATAGCGTTTTGGCTCATGGTGATACCACGAGGTTTATATGGATTAACGTATCTACCTATGTTGGGGAGGAAGTGGGTGTTGAGCGGGTTTCCTTCTGGGTGGTGAAGAAGAAGGTGTACTAGTTTGTTTCTCCACTGAACCGGAACGAAGTCTTTTGGGTGTAGCCAGTTTGGGCAAAGCTCTGAAGAAATGGGAGCATAGATTTCTATATCTTGCTTTTGTTATGGGCGAGCCCTCACAGAGGAGATTAAGTAGAGATACGGCAGTCATTTTGCGGTCGTGGTTATTCTTGGAAAGAGAATTCTAGACAAAGATTTCTCGAAAAGATAAACTTCCATTGTCGGTTCCAGGTTTGACCCATCGATTGGCGCTATGAATAAAATTTGTGACACGACAGATTTTTTTAAAACCAAGGCGTGTTTTATTGTTCATAGGTTGGACCTTCAGTTTATTGTTTACTCTAAACCACCACAGAAACCTTATCTTGACAGTTGTACTTATCGGAGGAATGTCAGTCACTCGCGATATGTGTGGCCATGACAAAATGCCAGATGGTCTTACCTGGATTGGAACCTGGTTCCTCACGCTCAACAGCTGATGCACAAAGGCACGGGCACCCACCAGGGGATAAGGTTTTCGAAGTTGGAGGCGAAATTTGTTTTTGATACAATATAGTCGAAAACTGTTGCGGAAGGGAAATCTACTCCAACGATTGTGGAGTGACCAAAATCAACTCCAACTCCAATTGCATTGAGTCTTACCAACACAAACTTTGTTAATTCTTTCACTAGCAACGTTAACTTCTGGAGTTCTTGGTCTGTGAGTCGTATGGTCACCAGCTGGCCGGCGTGATTGTGCTGAATTGAAGTTTTTTCTCGCGCATAATTTTATAGGTAAGTGCTTGCCCGACGTGTGAGGTCAATTCGCACGAGATAGCTTTCCGTATGTGTAAAAATACACTTAATTTATACAATACCGATTCCAATATGTTTAAAATCTTTTTGTTTCGGCCGAAACTAAGACGGAGGCCGAAGGTTCGGTTACGGTTTCGGCTGAAGATTCTGTTTCGGTCGGACACCACAGCTTAATGGTGCGGGGGCTGTTTCACTTGGTGGCATGTCGGTTCAATGCTACAAATCAGCGAAATTATCAGGAAGGAGGAAAGCCTCAATATCTTGCAGACCAATTGCCCGCAAGAAAAGAGAATACTTGCAGTTGTCATAAAAACTTGCAAGAAAATTGCCTCGACAGTTAATAATGTATCATAAACATATTACAATTCTGATATGTTTACCTTGACGGCTTGGGCAGCATCCACAACCATCGTTGAGAAGAAATCAGCGTCGGCTCCAATAATTTTTGAGCTCATCGATGTTTTGGCGATGTTGATTAGGCAGTCCCTTCCAAGCTCATCCACTGGCGCTGTTAAATGTTCAGAAATATACTTGCAAGCTTCTTTGCACGCCAGTCTGTAGCCCGAAATAATCGACGTTGGATGGATTTTCTGCTTAACTAATTCATCAGCATTCTACAAATAGAAAGAGAATTAATATAAGGCACGCCAATATAACACCTAAAACTCACCTTGAGAAGCTCAGCCGCTATAATTACCACCGACGTTGTACCATCGCCGACTTCTTCATCCTGTAATTGAGCCAGCTCAACAAGAACTCTAAAACACCCAAACAATTCATGTTAACCTTTACATTTTAAATGTTATTTCAATCTTACTTTGCGGCAGGGTGTTCAACTTCCAACAGCTTGAGAATGGTTGCCCCATCATTAGTCACAGTGACATCACCAATATCGTCTACAAGCATTTTATCCAAACCAACTGGTCCAAGGGAGCTTTTCACAATGTTGGCAATGGAACTTGCAGCCATCACTATTCAAAAAAAAAGGTTTAATTGAAAATACACGAATTTTAGAAAACAGATGGGAGCAAGGTAACAAAGCCGCAGAGCACAGTAGCGTGCAAAGATAACCTATAAAACACAATCGGTCAGATGTCACCAACCGAATTTGTTTTATTTCGCGCTGAATTGCGAATGAAAAAAAGCCAAAGAACCAAATTAACGTCGAGATTTGTTCGGAATTTATAGTTTAGTTCACACATGCAGTTTTAATTTCATTGAACACCGTTTTTTTTTTTTCAGTGACCACCCGGTTTACTTTACCATTTTGGGTGCGGACAGGAGCTCCGGATTGCCTTGTTCCGGCAATGGAAAGAGGAGTCGCCATGGTCGACATTTTGCAGTATGAGAATTATATTTAAATGCAAATTATTTCAAAATTTTCTTATATTCTTTTGGGCAATCGACAACCGCCTGACTAATACTTTCCGTCAAAATTCTAGAAGGAATGAAATGTGTTTATTTTTTCGCCGCAAGGTTGGTCTTCATGTGACAATTAAACTATTTTATTCCAGAGGGTTGGCTGCATTGCAAAGGGAAGTGTTTCGAAAATCGGATGGAAGGTTGTGTCACTTGGTTTTTTTTTTTTCGTATAAAAATGAGCCAACAGATGGCACAATTTAGCATTTTGTTCCTTTTATAAATTTCAGTTGATGATTAAAACAATCAAATATAAATAAAAATATGTATATGAAAAAAAAGATTGCACTGGACGTGGAAACATAGAAATTCAACTGCAGACTATTGGAAAAAACTTATTTTATCAGACGAAAGACACTGTGAGGTCCTAGGATACAGGAATGACCATGAAAACTCCAACCTGGTCATATTGTCCAAGCGCCTAAGCAACGACCCAAAGTTACCTATGTTTTGGGTTTTTTTCACCTCTGAGGGTCCTGGATATATGAAGCCTATCGAAGGCCTGATGAATAGCGCTTAATATGAAGAGGTCTTACCTCATATGTTTCTGTCTACCATTTGAAGAAGACTTCCGACTGAAAATGCAATTTTCCAACAAGATCTTGCTACATGCCGCACGTCAAATAAAATGAAGCAGCTTTTCACGGAGAATCATATCAATGTTCTGGAATGTCCTGACCTCGATCCTATAGAGAATCTGCGGATCTGCGGACCACTATTAACGCCAAGCTCAGGAAAAAGGATTGCACGACCAGAAACAAGCTGATTCCAGCAATTATTGAATAATGGTTCCCTGAAGAAAAAAATCAAAAATATTTAAAAAAAATAAAATATTTTAAATTTATTTTCATTTATTAGTCCCCCGGGATAGTCCCGGACTTCTTTATTAACTTATTAAGAACAATACTTAAAAACTTAACTTAATACTAGTGGGCCAGGATGAATGGCTTAGGATTAGATATAGATGAAGGGTATTTTGGAGGGTGTATCGATTGCAGTGGAAATTAAAATATCCTGCACGGCGTTTGCCTTACACGTTGAGTGACGAGACGGAAAGGGACAAATCTCAATCTCTATGTATTGGGAGAGAACATCTCTGGGACGTTGTGGTAGACGCTTACGTGTATATGTGATGGCCTGGCATTTGTTGATATTGAGCTCTAAGGAAATCTTTTTGCACCACATTGAAAACCTGGTCAGATCTTCTTGCAAGAGGCATGAGTCAGCCAGGGATGAAATGTTCATAAATATTTTCATATCATCAGCATATACAGATATATTCGCATTTTGGATGATAAGATCGACATCATTTATTGTCAAGATGAGAATCATTGGGCGACTCCTGAGGAAGATGTAGGTGGATCGGATTTTGATCTGAAAAGGACGACGCGGTTAAGTCTGCTGGAAAGCCAAGAGCTTTAAGTTTAATGAGTATGATATTGTTAGAGATTTCGTCTAAAGCCTTGCTGAAGTCAATGGCTACAACATGAAATACGAATTCAGTTAAATTGATGGTTTTTAACCTACCTCCGTCTTGGTTCGAAGGTATGAAGGATTTGCAGTGAAAAAAACATGTTATCGTAAATGATGCTCTCGAAGAGCTTCGGAATGCAGGAGAGTTTAGCAATTGGTCTGTAGCTCAATACATAGTTTCATGACCTTTCTTTTGGATGGGGATATTGCACGAGCATTTCCAGAGTTAAGGAAAAAAATAATAATAAAACTTATCCGAAGGCACATTGCAAGAGCAATGATTTCGATCAACAACCTGATCTCTGGGGCTTTTTACCCCAACTTGTTGTACCACGAGAGTGTGCGCCTTAACGGTTTTATCCCTCCAGAGGCATTTCTCTACCTCGACTCTAAAGGTTTGATCCAGAGTAGTCTGGCGGTGCCGCTAATCTACCACGTCGCCCGTTCCAGTGTAGACAGGCGACTCACCTACGATCGAGACATCGCACAAAATTCCGAAGAGTCTCTCCGTTTCAGCAGGGCGGTATCAACCCGCGATAAGGCAGATTCGCAAAAGCAGCACCATCAATTTTGGTGGCTCCTAGAAAATGGGTGGAGATCTCTGTCATAAATATCCTTCAAAGCCAGGTCTCCTTACGGGGAAAAGTTGGCCTTTTTTTTGTTTAGAAAAGCCTTGCCGACTTACATAGATTTAGTTTTTCTTAAGTTTAAGTAGGATTAGGGTTTATATATAATAGGTTTGTATATATACGTAGGCTTAAGTTAAATTTAAGTTTATATTTATAAGTTATTTTAAGATAGATTTAAGCTTTATATCTTAAAAAAAAAAAAGTACTTTCACTAAGTTTTTGCCAAAATTTTCTTATTTTATAATTGTTATCTTTAAGACATATATTAAATACTAACTTTTAGTCGAAAGACATAAAATAAGTACTAGGTTTAGCTTAGAGCGTCTGCACAGGACCAGTAAGCTAGTTAAGTTAAGTAAAATTAAGGTACATATATAAGCTAGTTTAAGCGTTTTTATCTAGTGTCTAGGTAGTACTTTGAAATAAATAAAAATGCATTTAAAAAAAAAAAAAAAAAAAAAGTTAAGGAAAAACTTCTGAGAAATGGAAAGTTTAAAAAAGTGCGGTAAGGGGTGAAACAATGTAAAGTATTAGTAGTGGTAGTATTTTCATTAACATTCTCAAAATACTTTACAGTTCAAGTTTAGCAAATAAGATATTACATAAATTATACAATCTTTATCACAGAAAGCAGCTTAAACATTGCTTTTAATACAGTCAGTTTAATAAAGTACTGAGAAATAGAACTCAAGGTGTGGCTTAATTATGGTGTTGTACACCTGTATTGACGTTAGAGTTGATATTTTTTTCCGGATCCTTATTTCCAATCTTTGTACATATGTGTTCCATATAGTGGTGAAATTGAGGTCCTTATCAATGATAAAACCAAAGTATTTAACGTTTTAAACTTTGTCAAAAAGAATCTCGTTCAGTTGTTTTTGATTCGTTAAATTTTAAATTTTTTTTAAAATCTTCCATCAGCTTCATTTTGCAATCTCTTAGACTTTTACTCTCAGCACATAGCAATGTATCATCATATAGAACGAATTTGCATCGACTTGATGTCGTGATGATATAAATAATAATGAACAGAAGAGTCCCTTAGAGGCTCCAAAGATGACAGCTGCGAACGGTGCGGTGTGGTCTTCTAGACGTGAAACTATGAAACCACTTAAGTTCCTTTCCCCTTATTCCAAATTCGTTTAGTTTTTTCAAGCAATATTTCATAGTCCACAGTCTCAAAAACACTTTGAAAGTCTAAAAATAGTGCCAAAATCTTCGGTTTTTCTTTTATATTCCAGATGACGAAATTGACTACTGTTGTTGATTTAAATTAATTAAAATATTTGTTATTCTCCTCTTTCCATGAGTTGGGAAACTCTCCCTTTCTCGTCGATTTATTAACTAAACAAAATCGGTCCTATGGTAAAACAATTTTTTTCGTCACTTAGATAAAGTCCAACATCACAGGAAGAGCAAGACACCACCTGGTCCGGTGGGGCTCAGACGATGTACTATAGTGAGCACACCGTCGCGACGGTCCTTGCGTTAGCATATGAGGGCGTTGATTCTAATAGGAGTAGATCATACAAGATCGCAAATCATTTTGAAGCTGAATGGAGTTGAAAAATTTGTCCAAATAATCGCAGTTACCTTTCGCAACTAGTGCTCTTGAAAGATTCTTGACCACACGTAAATCTGTCCAGCTGCTGATATATGCAGATGATATTGACATTATCGGTGGCTCCCAGCGCGGCGGTTTTTACGGCAATGTGAGAACAGGCGAAACGAGTTCGCCTTGAATTAAATGAAGACAAAATCAAATATGTACATGTTGTCACCAAAATGAGTTTACCTACCTCGGAGTAAATATCAACTCCACGAATGACTCCTTAGTGGATATTCGGCGAAGACTCACCCTCACCTCACCATGGAGCTGTGTGTTGTACAATAAGCGCGAATTTTCAACACTTTCGAGAGAACAATTCTTCATCGACAACTTGGTCCCGTATACGAGGAGAACGAATATGATGGAGAAGATATTAGGTATAACTGTATCAAGATGTTGATGCAGTCTTAAAAGGCAAAATACAACACTTATGCTGGCTCAACTTCATCGAAAAGAATCGCACCGACGAGGACCTCACCTCCGATTAAAGGATTAAGCGATCAAGGAAGGCTGCCAAAGCAGTACAAATTTCAAAACAATGGACGAACTACAGCTAAAGTGCAATTCAAAATCGTGAGACGAAAACAAAAGTATTGCAGTTTTTGCCGGAAGTGGTCGGCTAAACTCGGGAATCTCAGCAGTAAACTTAAGAGAATTTTTTAATAAAAAACTCAGATTATTCGCTCATTGAAGTTAAATGAGAACGCACTTCGTTACCGCCTCTATGGCTGGTTTAATAGCAGCTCGAAATTAACATTTTTATCTTTAACATTAAATCTTTCCAGTTCCGTTTTGGCGGATACATAAGCAACCAAAATTGTCCTAAATGGGGCTAGAAGCTTTCAGTCGAAGTCATAAACAAGCCAGAGGCATGATAACCAAGCAGCGGATGTCCCCCTTTAAGAAATTTTTCATACATTTGCCTCTAAATATGTTAGAATGATTGCTTTTCAAGTTTTTTTTAAAGAACATTAAAGTCCTTCGTTTTGTGCCATTCCGATAACTGAAAGGAATGCAAAAGTATTAATAACTCATGATTGTCGTGTAGCGAATTTATGTTAGAACTCGGCCATAGTGCTTCCATCTTTATGTATGGAGTTTAAAAAAACTCACTAATATATAAACAGCGGGGATCGGACTTAATATGTATTGCTGACTCCATACTGCCACGGTGCGTAGCCGCACTTTTAAAATCCTGAATTGAGTTTTCGAGTTTTTTTGCTCTCGAGCTGTATGAAGCTCGCGCTCCAAAGACCATCTTAAGCCTGCTTGATAGAATTCAAAATCGAGCGATAAAACTCATAGGGGACAAAAAATGTTACAAAGTCAATTGACTCTCTTCACCACCGTCGTAACGTCTCCTGTCTAACACTGTTTTATCGCTTCTACCATAAGCAGTGCTCTAGCGAATTAGCCAGCTGCATTCCACCCTCCTATCACTTTCACCGTAACACCCATCTCGCCAAGAATGCTCATCAGTTCCCCCTTAAGCCCAACTTCGGACGTACAGTCAAGTATAGAGACTCGTTTATTAGCCGTACAACACGAATGTGGAACGCTCTACCACGCTCGGTATTTCCCACTCATTACAATCTGCAGAAATTCAAAAACAATGTGCATCGGTACTTATCCCTATTTCCTCCCTGATCCCTTCCACTCGCGTTATGTATTTACATTTTAAGGGTAGTCATAACCCCTTGTAAGCGTGTGTTCTTTAAAAAAAAAAAAATATTAAATTTATCAATACTTCGTATTACCCTCACTCCAATTACGTTTGTCATTAACGACTAAACACCGACGTCATTCCGACAGACTCAAAATTTGGCAGTTGCTTTTTTATTTGCTTGTTTTGCGAATTCATTCGTCAGACAAAATTGTACGACAATGAAATGGCATTCGCTTCGAAAGATGAACTTCCTACCATTCGAAACTCAAAATGCGTATTATTCGAATTCGACTTACTTTCGCATGAAATGGAATTTCAAAATTAATTGGATTGTATTTAAGTGAGGACTTATTCCTTGGAAATAATATCAAAGGTACATTTTTTGTTCCGAATTGTCGATCTCCAACTAATAAACATTTTTTCGATGGAAATAACAAACTAACGAAAATTGAATACATCCAAGAAAAGATTGCTTTCAAATATAAAATGAAAAAAAAAATACAACGATGGATGGCCTTCTTGACCAAGAACATGCTGTGGAGGAAGCTGTGGTCGAGATTATTAATTTGGTGATCTCGGGTGAGGAAGTGGTGGCTGGTTCAGCCACTTATGGATTGTTTTGTCACTCAGAAGTACTGCACGAACATGTTTTAAACATTTGAAAATGTCTTTTTCATTTGACTGCTTATTTGAAGGAAAACTAACTTCGTGGCATTTTCATATTTAAGCGAATCAGTTAAATTTTCTTTTCTGCTGATTTAAAAACAACAAAGCATTTTCTCAACATTTCAACACATTGCATAGTGCTCTCAAAATCAAAAACTTGTGTGTATCTTATCGCAAATAATCTACTCCACAGATTCCCGGTCGAATTGATTACAGAATATGGATCTTCAACAGATCCTTTCTTTGCAACATCTAATTTTGTCCTTAGTCGGACTTGATCCATGAAGCAATCCCAACAAAAATACATCCGAGTTTCAAATCTTCACTTTTAATTCTTCTCCTTATACTTCTCATTGCGCTGTGCAACATGCACTATAAGGGTAGTCATATTCCCTTGCAAGCGATCAAATGTTGAAACGAAATTCGACACAAATTATAAACAAGAGAACAACGAAAAAGCAAACAATACACATTAAGTTGTAATTAATATGATTATTCAGACAAATTTCCATTTCACTTGTATTTATATGAACATCTGAATTCGAATTTATTCGTCTTGATTTATATGTTTTTTTTTATGATTTGTTTTGTTTTATATATAGTTAACCTCCTACATTCACTAAGTAGTATGTATAAATTAAATCTTGTTGGTTATTAATAATTTCGTGGTTTCTTAATATTAATTATTTTCCATGTTATTTATTTTCATTTTAAACTTCCAATTTACATGTTGGATTAATGTTTTTTTTTTTTGTTTTCATTTTATTCTAAATAATTTATCAGTGCTAATATATATACATTTACACAGTACGTTGTTATCCTATTTATTGTATAGTACATAACTAGAAAATAATATTAAATACTAATATTTTTTTGTTTGTTTTGTTTTGCATTTTCACTTAAATAGCAGCATGTTTTCTATTGAGTACTAGACAAATGTTAGAATATTCACGATAAAATGATCTTGTTTTTGTTGCTTTTAATTTAAATCTTCAATCACTGGGCTGTCGTTTTATATCTTGCGGTATGCGTGTGCTTATTACACTAGTATGTAGTTTATTTTCCAGCGTTAATTTCTCTGTGGGTCATAATTTACATACAGTAAAATATACTTTAAATAAATTTCTAAATCTCCTTTTGCGTTTAACTGTAATGAGTTTCTAATTGTTATTTTAAATAAGCACACTATATTGTACAAGCCATATAACTGCTTAATAATTTTAATTTTTTAAAAACTAAACGTAAAATTATAATTATAAAAAAAGCTTTATATATAATTATCATTGTAAATCAGATTGAAATAATCTTAAAAAATATTTAACATTGAAACATTACAAAAAAAGTAATACATTCGTTCTGGTAAGTGTATTTAATAAAAAATTATTATAATCATATACGTATGTGTTCTTATAGTAATACGACGAGTTTATAAAGCACAAAGAATAATATCAAAATCTCTCTTTATAAGGTACATAAATACATATTTTTTGTTTGTTTGTTTAAATGAAAAAAGAAAAAAATCCTGTAATTTGTATTTATAATTGTAATACTAAAGATGACACACAAGGACTTACTACTACACTCTATAAATCGTTTAGTTTCTCAATAATATTTCATCTTTCCTCTTTACAAATATAATTATATTTATTTTTATATATATAAAAAAAAAATTATATTAAAATTAAACAAATAAAAACAATTTTATGAAGAAAATTATTGCATTGGGATGTACACTAGCTTAGAATGTAGTATTCTTTTATTTTTTCCCGTTTCATACATATCTAGATAAAGAGTTCAATAGTGATAACATTAATTGGATTAATTTTGTTTTGTTTTTTTAATTAATGTGAAGTTTTACAATTTACGTTTATTTTTAAGGAGAAATTTATTTTCTTTTATACAATTTTATATGTATATGGTGAAGGATTGCTTTAATGGTGGTGTTTTCATTCATAACTTTAAAGTTTACTTTACCAACATCCAGTGACACAATATATGCACTCCATGCTCAGTGTGGTGATTTGATGTGCATATACATAAGTGAGTCCCTTAAGCATGTTCGATTTTTATAGCGAGTTTTGTAGTCTTAAAAAGTTACAAGAAACAAAAATCATCTCGCAAGAAATTTAGTCTCAAAGAATAATTTTAAATATCCAATTATTCCGGAAGAAAGGATCTCTTGCGGTTAAGCCGTCACTTTCTCCCTCCCATAAGAAGGAAGAAAACCGATCTTTTTTATTTATAAAAATGCTACGTCGAGCAAATTAAATTACAGATTTTTCTTAAGTTTGCTCATATTTCACCTAAAGCGATGATTAAATCAGTTTTGAAGGAACCAAGTGCGGTGAGAGAATTTTGTAGATTGATTTGAGAGTAAATTTCAACTGTTTTGCACGCAATTTAATTGTTGGGTTCGGTATTTTTTTTATCGTAAATGTATCACAAATAAAATAATCGCCTGTATAGTTCATGGTAAATGAGTATGATTGCCTAATGTTGTGTACATAGCCCAAAAATATGGTAATATTTGTTTGGGTTGTATTTCTGATTTCAATTACTTCATTAATAGTTTTACAACAATTATTGTTTATATGTAGCTATTTATGTAAGCTGTATTCTAAATGTGTAAGTGGGTTAAACTAGTTGTTTAAAGTGTAGTTTGTTATAGTATTAAACAATCTTCCTTCTTATTAAGGTTCTGCGGACTTATGTGCATAAGTGTGCAATTTGATTTTCGCGTTTTCCAATATAAACTGTATTTTTTTTTTGCTTTCTCCTTTGTGGTTTACATCCTTAATTCTAAGTTAATATCCTAATTTACCATTAAGGTATGAGATTCCATTGGAGCTGCTGAATCGTAGAGAGTATCAGTATCTTGAGTGGGTTCACCTTGTAACTGACATTGATTTGTTAGGGTGCCAGCACCGCAGTCACAGAAGAATCTGTTAAAAAAATTCAATTATATAATTTAATTACCATTATAATTATAACAACAGAAAAAAATGCAAAATATATTTAAAATAAAAAACGAAACATACGCTAGCTTGAATCCACAGTGTGTGACAAAACTAAAGCAATAGGCAAC
Source organism: Orthonevra nobilis (assembly GCA_963555765.1). Lineage (NCBI taxonomy): Eukaryota > Metazoa > Arthropoda > Insecta > Diptera > Syrphidae > Orthonevra > Orthonevra nobilis. The sequence goes on along the minus strand of OY743225.1, from coordinate 4,397,425 downwards.
ACGTTTGTTTACTAAACAAAATACGTTGAAAACGTGCTTTAAATATTCCATGGAGAAATCGGTTGTGTCTCGTTTAATTAAACGATATCAACAGAAAGGACCCGAACAACACATCTTGGCGGCAGAAACCGAAAAACAACTGCACGACAGGATCATATTATAGTACGATAGCTCAAAAAAGGTCCTAGAACATCTTCCAAAGTTGGGAATGACTTGGGACTCAACATTCATCCAAGCTGCAACTGCAAGCAGAGGGTTGGAGGAGGTCGGTATTAAGTGTTTTAAGGCTGCGAAGAAGCCATTTGTATTGAAGAAAAATAGGATAACGAGCATAAAGTTGGCGAAAGAGCATCTTAACTGATCGATACAGAAAGGGAGAACATTGTTATGGTCAGACGAATCCAACGTTTAGACCCAAAGTATTGCCACGGCACAGTAAAACATGGTGGGGGCAATTTTATGGTGTGTGGCTGTTTCTCCGGCCAGGGAATGGGGCCTATCTACCAAATTTCGGGTATTTTAAACAGTCAAGGGTACAAAGATATACTGGAAGAAATTGTGTATTCATACGCGGATACATAATTTCTTCCAGTATAGGAAGTCTAGGCTCGTCACTGAGTGGTTAAATGCGATCGGATAGTGTGTTCTGTGATGACCGATCTCATCCGATTTCAATACTATCGAGAATCTATGGCAAATTGTAGATCGAAAAATTCGGACTCAAAATTACTTCTCCAAGGCCTCTCTCTTTGCAGCTATAAAAGAAGAATGGTGGAATGTCCCAATGGATACAGTAAACAATTAAATTGAATCCAAGCCTCGCCGATGTCAAGTAGTTCTTCAAATTATCCAACAAGATATTGATTAATATAGTAACTATCTATTCCTTGTTTACGATAATTTCATACAATAATTTACTTTGAAATAAGTAAAAAAAAATGTTTTTTAAGTAAGAATATTCAAAGTGTCTCTAGTTTTTAAATTTGTAAGTTATTACTTTTTCAGATAAATTAATGTTCTTATGCGAGGTAGAAAGTATCCATGCCCTATGTTACATTGGATGCTGGTTCCAGACTTACATTTCTATAACAAATGCAGCTGTTCTGAAATGTTTAGCATAATTTTTTCGCTTACTACCGAATTTACACATTCTAGTAGAAAAACCCATCCCATCTGCACCAAAGAAAGAAAGTCCATTGTCCATTCAATGAAGACTACTGATGTATTTTATAAACTAACAGTCACATTTGAATGGCTTTAGTTTTCCTGAAAGAGTGGGGTTTACTTTTAACAAGAAGTGTAGTAATATGTCGGAACGGCTATACATTGCAACAAGATAATACGTGATAATTTCTAAGGCTTTGTCTCCTTTTTCAGTATTGGATTTGAGGATAATAGTTGGCGGCAAAATTGTGAGGACCACATCCAAGGGATTCGCAGTGCACATTTCATTTAAAAAATGCTTCATTATTCGTCTACCCAAATTTTCAATTACTCCTTTTTTATTTAAACTTCATTCCGCTACTTTTTCACAACATTTCAACGAATTTAAATTCATTATGCCTGATGTAGAATGTAGAGGAAAGGAACCATGTGATAAATAAGGAAATACCTCAACTCCGATGGCACATAAAAGTTAAAAGGCTATTCCAGCTTTCGAAACGTTAACAAAGAAGTAGTGATCACTTTTGTGATCCGGGGCTTTAAAATTCAATTTATCTTCAGAGGCGCCTTTAAAGTACATTCAAAAGCCGTAGCTTTAATAACCTCTTCTCAAAAACAAATGTTACCCTTTATTTAAATCACTTAACTAACCGAGACTGTTTCAATTGAAATCAATACAGAAATATAATTTTTTGCTCACCTGTCATGCCTTATAAATTCAACATCATGGCCAGCGTGACAGTTTTTAATGCAGTTCACACAAATTGCATTACGATCCGTAGTATTGCACGTCTGACATCGATAGAAGTCATGCATGGGAAACGATGTGTAACTGCTGATCTTGTACAAGCATTGCCCACCCGACACGGCCTTCTCTACCTCATCCTCATTGTTGAAGATATTATTTCCTCTCACGATCGGTTGTACTCCACTTGCCAGGCATAAGCCGCCGAATTTATTTTTAAATATTTGATTGTGCTCCAGAGTCGCCGTGGCATTATTTGTGATTTCAACGCCGGCTGCTTGGCCATCATAAATTCGGTTTCTTCGCAGGATTGGATGACTTTGTGTTGAGATCAGAACGCCAGCTTGAGTATTTCGGAAAATATCATTCTCTTCCAGTATGCCCTTGCCACCGTTAAATATGCAAATTCCACCATCGCGACCATCATAGATCTTGTTTCGTTTTAATGTTGGATTCGAATCGGTTTTGATCCAGACGCCTGCCATTGCATTGTCGAAAATTTCATTCTGCTCCAGCAGACCCAGGCCACCATTGTAGACTAGAACTCCACCGTTCTGTCCTCCCCAGATTTTATTTCCTCTTATAACTGGATTGCTGCCGGTTCGAATCTGAACGCCAGAGTAAAGATGATTGAAAATATCATTGTCTTCCAGTTTACCGTGCCCGTTATCATAAAAATACACGCCGACCTTTAAAATGGAAAACAATCGGAATATTTTATTCTTGTTACTAGAAAATATTTTTGTTTTCTTCTGATTTACCTGTTTGCCAGAATGTATACGATTCCGCCGCAGGACGGGAGTGCTGCCAGTTGTGATCCATACGCCGGCCAAAGTATTAGAATATACTTCATTTTCCTCGATCAGGCCTTGTCCCTTCTCATGCACGTAAATGCCTCCATGCTGACCATGATGGATCTTATTGTGACGGACAATGGGATCACTATTGGTACGTATCTGAATGCCAGCCAACGCATTGCCATAGATATTATTGTGCTCAATTAAACCCCTTCCTTCGCCAAAAATATACACTCCACCTTGATGTCCATTATAAATTTCGTTCTTTCGAATAGTTGGATTGCTGTTGGATGTTATCCAAACGCCTGTTTAAGAAGAAAAGTAAACAAATGATATCAATCAAGTCGAGATTTGGAATTTAAATTCAATGAAAAAAAATAGAACCAAAAGGCTATGGGAATATTTTATGTGAAGTCAATGTTTAACGAAGCTTTATGGGTCTGTAGGACCAGAGAATCCATGCAAACCGACACGGATAGTTACCGATTATCCCGTTTATCAATGAAGTCAAAAGGCTGCTTGAATAAGCTCTTTAATTCAATTGAATAAAATACTGAAAAGATTGCATTTTTTGCAGCTCTGGTTTTCAGCCAACGCAGATTGAATGAAATAAGCAGAGTTCCAACTAGCGTAATTGCCCATTAAAGAACAATTGCTTACGCAGCGCATGTTTGGAATGCGCAGCTCGCGGTGTTGCGGTGTTCCGTGTAGCGCTCGTTTTAACACGAACTATTTTTTAATGCATCAGAGCTGCGCTTGTGTATTTATAACGCTGCTCAGGAGTCATTTTATGAAAAGAAAAAAAGGACTTTAGACAGAACCATAGGGAAAAAAATCAACCTGTTCACTGATCATTCAATTTCATTACAAATGAACTGAAATGAAAGATAATGATATAGTATCAGTGTTAAACTTTTAAAGTTGAGCAAAACTACCTTCGAAAAGGTTTTGTCATTGATTGAAGATGCAATTTGTTGGATTTGAGATTCCGCCAGTCGAAAAGTTGGCACCAACTTTAAGCAAAATCTTTGATGAGTCTAAGTTTCCAAGCAAGATTGTCGCAACTAAGTTTAACCCTCGCAGAAGTTTGCGAACTATATGGATATATGGAAAAACTTAGGTTTGTACATATTTATATTTGGAAAAGGTAAACAAAATCTAGAGAAATAAGCTCTTGCATGGACTGTTTCTGCAAGTCCGCAGTTGAGCAACTATTCGCCGCAACCGGTTTTGGAATTGATGTGTGCAAATCCTTCACACTGAAAATATGAACTTTTTGATATGGTCGGGACAAGCTAATTTGTTGAGGAAAAACAAATTATTGGAAATGGACGTGCACACTAAGTGCTTGATAGTGTTTCCAGAATAGGATTTTTTCATTAGTTTAATTTTGCGAAGTGCTATTAATGCACAATCACCAGGAGTTTATTTTTTAACAGTTTTCATTTTTAATTAATGCAAGCAAACAATCAAATTTGTACAATGTTCATTCTTCTGATTTTTTTTTAGTCTGAGATCAAGTAAAAGCAAAAGTTTGAATTAAGGGTTTCAAAACAACCCTTCGGAAGTGAGGTCAGGTATATAATACCCGAGAAGTTTTTAAACGCTTCACGTTCATCTCAATAGCTGGAGGTAAGGGTAGAATTTTACTTGATCATCTTTTTCAACAGACACTAACACTACTATTAACAAATCCTAATTGTAAAATGAATATTTTATTATAGGATCAAAAATGTGGCATCAAACTTAAGGGTCTCGCATCATTCACGCCGCTTTAATTTTCCTCCTTATCCTTCTGCTCGCTCTGGTATCATGAGATAATGTTGTTTTGATTTTAGACCAAAAACTAAGTAAACATATAAAACAATTTTTTCTGAGATTACTTTGCTAATAATTTTGCTGCTTGTTAGTGGAAATAATGGAACTAAATTTAAATATCGCCTACGGCTAAGCAGTGAAAAAGAAAGCCTAGAAATAATGCTAAGTGGAATTGATATATTGTAGTAAGTCAAATTGACTATACATAAATTTCTTATTTATACAAACATGTTACGCGTTATTAATTTTCAACAAAAAAAAAAAGACCATTACATTACAACAATCAAGGAAACTCGAATTGTGAACTAAATTTTAAGCGAAATAATCAGGGAAAGAGTTCCAAGCATGCCATTTCGATCCATTGAAATAGTTCTAGACAATTTTTATGGAAAATTACAATTAACACAAAAAGTATGTGTACATTCGTGGTAGGCCTTGTCTTCCTGCCATAAATAATAATTCTGTACCTTTGATTTATCACATAAAGTAAGCCCTCTTTAAAAATTACATGAGCAATGTGAACATGCAAGTGTTCTCGGTAAAAATAGCAAAGTGATGAAAATATAAATGAACACATTTTGTAAACAAAATTCTTACCAGCAAAATTGTTGGAATGTATGCGATTTTCTATGAACTGGCCAAGTCCATTTTCATGAACATAAATGCCACCAGTCTGGCCGTGATGAATTTCACATTTCACAACTGTTGGGTTAGCACCTGCTTTTACCTCAAAACCAGCTATTCTGTTGTTATGAATGTCGTTCTTCTCGAAATAACCCTGTATAAAAATTATGGTTAAATAATCAAGTTGAAGCCTTTAATTGTCAGTACTCACCATTCCGTTTTCAAATGTAAAAATGCCAACGTCTCGCCCATGATGGATATGGTTCTCCCTCATAATGGGACTGGCAAAGTTTTTTACCCAAATGCCGGCAAGCGCATTACGACTTATCTCATTGTGTTCGTAGGTCCCCTGTGCATAGTCTGTCACATATAGCCCCACATTCTCACAATCGCTAATATCGCAGTTCCTTATAGCTGGGTTTGCATTTAGGCCACCAACACAAACCGCTGCACCCACCACCGATGAGCTTCGGATGATGCAATTGTCTACCGTGGGACTACAGTTTTCTCCAATGTCCAGACAATAGTGCTTATGGTGCGAAACAGTTGACGTAACGTCAGGCGAAAATTTTAACGTTATATATCCTACGTATGCGTACTTTGCACCTTCGACAAACATAACAGTCGACCCCGCTTCTCTTTCTAAAATCACTGATTCTGCTACATTTCCTGGTGCAGCACCAATCAGCGCGATGTCCGAGTCAATGAACAAGTATTCACCCTTGTAATGACCAGCATGTAGGAAGATTAAACTGCCAATGTTTTCCGGACTGGTGTTTTCATCAGCCCCATACAAATTGGCAGCATTTTGCTGTGAACTAAGACCAGAAATACTGTTTGGCATACCAATATTGGCGGCGGCGTTAAGAGCAGGACTATTAGAGGAACTGTTAGCGATCTTATCCTCAGGATAATCTAGAGCTGCTTGAATTGTATTAAAGTGAACAATGTTACGACCCTTGAACTTCTTCTCCTGATACCCCGGGCGTACGTGAATGCCGCGGTACAACTGCCGAAAGCTCTCTTTCCATGGATTAGCATAATCCGAGTCTTCTGGCTTGACAAACACATATTTGCAAACCTCGGGGTTGAATAGCGGCAAATCATATTCATAAACTGACTGATAGAGACGTTTCCACAATTCCGTGTCATTGGCGATTGTGTTAAAACGTTTGCAAACCAAGGACAACCGACATAAGTCCTGTTCGAGTAAGTAGGAAAATATTGTGAGAAGCACCTCATCGGGCATCTCATATTGCAAATAGTGGGCTGCGGATGGTCCACTGGTTTCTGTGCTGGTAGCTGTATACATTCGCTTGGATCTTTTCCGCGCCGGAAGCATATAACAACTTTCTTCGCAATGTAATGAGGCAGACGTAGACATCGATGGAGTTATTGCGTGGTAATGAGTAGTAAAGTTACCGGCAGCGCACGGCACACCGCTTGTCGAAGGTCCTGCCGACGGTACCGTGGCGGCTGAGCATGATGCTGTTGCACTACCTGCAGCAGCACTGCTTGTACTAGCAACACACCATTGTTCATGCCCAGAAGGGGGTATTTTGCGACGCAGATCATATGGCGACTGATGGCAACATCCGAGGGATGAACAGCTGCTCACTGTAGCTGCTGCAGCAGCGACTGCAGTAGCATTGGCTGACGTTGAGGGCAAGATAAAACCTGATGTCGATGCTGCAACAGTGGGTTCTTTAGTTGCCGCATCTTCTTTATTCGTGCTGTGTCTCTTACCTGAATTAACCACTGTGCTACTACTTGTGCTAGTCATGGAATTTGTGCTATCTAGAAATAGTAAAGAATGATAATAAGTACTACAGGCTTTTTGTTTTGTTATTTTACTTATGCAATTGAGTGCTGAAGAACTGCTACTGGTGGCTACTAAACCATTTCCGGTTCCTGTTCCGCTGCTGCCTCCACCATCGCTTGTGGACGTCGCATTCAATGAGGAAGATGTGGATGCGGTGGATGAAGATGAGGACGATGATGATGATGTTGAAGAAGAAGACGACGATGACGATGACGTTGATGGCCCATTTGTATTACCAATACTCGAATTAAATGCATTGGGTGAGTTTACAGAATTTGACGATGTACTAGTTCCACCAGTCGCAGCTGCTACACTTGGCCCGCCTGCACCAGATGGTGCTGCTCCAATTGTTGGCAAATTTTGTAGGATTGGCTCAAGAATATTATCTAAAAAGGAAAACGTTTTTTAAAACAGTGTCAAGAATTTGCAATTTTCAGTTTTAGCAAAAAATGAATTCAGAACATTTCCCTTAAGATAGAGATCCATCCCGAATCAAAGCCGAAAATGCATAGAAACTCTCTTGGTATTTCCGGCTTGAAAATTTTCGAAAAAAATATATTGCAAGAATAATTGGTTAAGCGAAGATGGAGCAATTGATGAAGGATCAAATTAAAATCTTGAAAGACCAAGCAGGTTATCTGAGGAGTTCAAAGGTTCAACTGTTGGAACACAAGTGACAGTAAATTTTCTTTATATTACTTTCTTTGGGATATGGGAAGTCACCAGTCTACACGATACACCAGAGACGGATGATTTGGAAGTCGCCGTGTTATTGTTGACATACGGTTCCACTTGCTCGATAAATCTATCGTAAATCGAACTTCCCGATAGCGCTTCATTTGAGCTAGCCGCAGCGCGCATATGCCCGAAATGATTAATTTTAAACAGTAATTTAAATTAGCATAAACTTAATGTGTTCATGTTCATGTAAACCTCTTTAAAAAACACCCTTTATATAACAAATAAGTAACAGTAACAGTAACAATTGTTGTTCTGTTGAAGCTGAAGACCCGGGTTCAAGTACGGGAAAAAACGGTTCGGAGTCATCAATTAGCTAGTCAACAGAATGGATTAAAATGAGCAAACTGAAATTGAACGAGAGAAAAACCGAGTTGATGGACATATATACAAATAACTGAACAAAAATAAAAATAAGCTATAATAAAATAGAAAATGTGAGCCAAATTAAGTACCTGAGAGAAATTTTTGATAAAAATATGAAGTTTGTGGAACACATCGACTACATACGCAAAAAGATTGGTTTTTAAAAGGATAAGGAAAGAAATGAATTGCATTACGGCGAAAAAAGTCTATAATGCTATTATTAAGCCGCATATGGAATACTTCTCAACTATTTTATTCTCATGTTGCAATCAAAGCCAGGTTGAGAGACTCCAAAAGCTGCAGAACAAGGCTATGAGGAGCATTCTGAGATGTAACAGATTCAAATCCAATAGACACATGTTAGACGCGCTCAAATGGTTAAGTGTAAGAGAAACACGTTGATTGCTACTTAAAGAGTGAAACGAGACGGGTGGGAGAGGCACAACCGTACCAATTGCGAATGAAGTCTTCAGAATCAATCGGCTCTCGGCCGGATAAAATATATTATATTGTATGTTAGGTCAGAATACAAGATGTAGAGTATTATGTTGAAATTGTTATGCATATTTATTTAGTAGTGATGATTGAAGTTTTTAAATGAACTAATAAAATATTAAAACCAAAAACTAATTAGCTTCAAATAGTAAATATAAGACTGAATTTATAATATTAATAGGCTATGATATTAAATTTCTTGTGAACTATTTTTTATGCTAAAAAATTAATTACTAATAATACTACTACTAATTTTAATATAATGTGCACACACAAAAGGGAGAGCAAAGGCGGTTTGTGCGACCTATGAAACCCCAGAAACAATTTTTTTTATGAAGTGATTTCGATAAAACCGACTCTCTGTTGGACAAGAGGAAATACTGCAATAACACTCACACACAACATGCCTCCTTTTGCAGTTCTGGAACGTAACAAACTTTATAACTCAGTTGTTAGTACTGGGTTCTAAATTCGGTCGATAAGGGGAAGAAAAATATTTGATGCTGAAGAAATCAGATGTTATTACGGTAATCTCCAATTTTTCCATATTCACTCAGTAGTTATGCGCTACGAGAACACAAAGTAACAATCATTGGTGCGACAGTTCATTGGTTTACTTTGTGTTTTACAAGTGCATTTATTAAAATTCAATCACAAATGATAGCAAATGGTGAAACCTTAGACCTAATCAATTATCTCGAATGACGTGGGCAAATTCAATGACTTACGAGAGATGTTATCGTGAACAAATTGGATATATTCGCGGAGTTACGACTTTATGCTCATGATTCCTATGCTCGAAACGCACTATTAAGAAATATGAAAACAATCAAAGATTTGCTGTCAAAACACTGAACTAATAAGCCCAGGAGTAAATTGTTGCTTGGATAGCTTTCAATAAAACCAAAACGTTCCAAAGATTTTAATTTATCTAATTCCTAAAGAGGAACAAAAGTCAGATTCGTTGTCTCATATCACTTCCGATTTTCCTAGTTAGATTTGAAAATTCATTTTTAGAAGACTAAAATTTGCAAATCCTAATATATTTGCTTGAATTAAATGTCTTCTTTCGTTAACTTTATTATAAAAGTGTTAAGGACTTAAAAAGTTGGAAATATATATGTATGTATGTATATTTGGAAATATATAAAAATAAGTAAGTTGATTATCCAATCATTTTTTCCTAACTTACTGAAGGTATGTTCCCGGATTGATCCACTTCTAGTTGAAAAATTAAAGTAATTCAACATGCTAAACAACCTATAGTATATGTTTTTAAACATTAATTATTTATTAAACTTTAATATCAAATTTCCTCGGAAATCGGGATTATTATAATTATTATTATAACTGATACACAGTGTAAATAAATTTACAAAATAATTAAATATACACAAAGGTATAAGCGCTAGCTACCAGGGCTATCGGCTACAATTAAATACAACATAATTAGTAAATTGTGAATTGTTCTTGTAGTAATATAAAAAGGACATTGTTATTCTGTAAGTAAATCGTTAAAAACGATTTTTTGTTTGTTGCTAAATTTTGGAAGAAAACAATGCCTCGAAAAATGTGTTGTGGTCTTAGATCTAAGAAGAGCGATACAAATATTCAAATTGGTTTGAAAGCAATAAACCAAGTTTGAACATTGAAAATACAAAAATCATAGTAATTCACTCCAAGCAGAACTATTGTTGACACCAAAATTTTAGATTAAGTAGATAGCGAAATTAAAATGAAGTCTAAACTTAATTCCAAAGAATATATTTACTGCACATATATATGTACATATCTTACAAAAATAGCAAAAAGCAAGGAATTTTTTTAAATTTTAGAAATAGGAAAACAGTATTTGTTGTTTATGTGTAAATATATGTGAAATCATTAAGCCCCAATTTGTTTATTGTTCTAGAGTTTTGTATAGGATATATTTCAATGAAAGATTAACAATTGACGCTACTGAAAAAATCTAAGCTATGCTATTTCATATGCATGCGTGAGTCCTGATATTTAGATTTTTATGAAAAATGGATTATTGTACAATAAATTGGGTAACAAATTGACTTCAGTGGGGTTCACCTAAATAGCCGGACCTAATTCGAATATTTTTTTTTTTTTGGCAAGCCTTTTGCATTGTAAGCGGAACTTATTGTATTATATTGCAGTTATACCATAATGCTCCTCAAAATCGTTGATTAAGAAGAGGTTCCATGGTTGCTGGCTCGGTTTTCAGACATTACGGTTCAATTCCCTTTTATTCTATCCAAAGCAGACTCAGATTTCCATCAGTGTCTATTAACTTATCCCCCACAGATATATTAACCAAGTTAATTTTAAAATATTTTTCATCCGTTGTATTGTTAAAAGATTATCAGTTCCTTTCGTTTTTTTCTTATGCTTTTGCCCTTTTGGCATCTTTCAAAATTACATTTGAGCCTATCGAGGGAAATAAGTTAGAGTATGATAGTTTCTTCTGGCTAATGTGTTTCTATTAACATCAATTAAAGCAATTACTTTTCCAAAGAAAGGAAATGACCAGGAATTCAGCGAGGAACATACACGATTCAAGGCTTGCATAAGTTAGATCAAACAGTTTCAAGTGTTATCGTACAATTGTACAATGAACCAATTTATGAAAATAACTTCATTCAATTTAAGAAAATAAAACAAAATTAAAAATGTATTTGTTGAAATGTAAAATTTTCATTTTTGTTTTGTTTTAAAATAAAAATCACTAACATGGAATTAAACCATGATAAGAATTTCCCTGGGTCTGTATCGATTGACAAGATTACGGACAGAAATGTTTATTGTCTGCATTATTCGAGTTTAACATTTTTTACACAACTGCAGTTACATTAAACACCGATATCAGAAACAAACCGCTCCCAATGAATTCGATTGACAGAACTTAGTAGTTCATATTCACTTTCTATTTCATATAAATCAATAAAGTAGGATTGCACGTAAAAGACATCATTTGTATATTGACTATAGTCGAATAACATGAAATTAATTAAAAACAAATTATTGAATTAACTAAAGTTTTTTTTTAATGGCCAAATGCAATGATAATTTGAATACTTGAAATGACACACGGGTTAAGACCACTTTTACCTTCTTATTTGTCATAAAATATTTCCCTACACTAAAGCATGCAAGGGACCCTATATATGGAAAGTCGGAATTATATTTATTCTTTCATTAAAACTCGTTCATCCTTTTTTTTTCGTTTACCCAAAAAAGAACATCAAATTGGATCTGGAAATTAGTGCATTTATATATAACCAACGTGGATCTTGGAAAGATAAAAAAAAAACACCACTCACTGGATGAGTATCTTAACAGATAGATCATCGTGACTGGTAAACCAACTTACCAGATGCTCTCGAGGGCAAGGCAATTCGATTTGCACCTTTCCGACGAGACCGTCTCACGTACGATCTGGATGATGTAAACGAAGCCATCGGCATCTTCAAATCTCTTCAGCGATTGTGTATGTATGTATGTATGTAATTTGTTTCTTTTTTTTTATCCCTCACTTCTGCACTAAGTACACAAAGCAACTATAGCTCAGGAAAAATAAAAAATAAAAAAAAAAACTTTTTTTTCACTTGGCACTCTTCTTTTCTTTTTACTTGGACAAGTATAGCTTTATATCACGAAATCGGGATTCAATCTAGCCCGTGTGTCCAGGACACGTTTAAAAGGCAAGATTGAAGAACTAAACCGAGCTACGTCGTTTTTTCGGGGACGATTTTCGTGAATTTTTCAATCCCCTAAACAAAGAGCAGAAAACTGGTTCCAACCCGCGACGCCATATTTAATTTTCCCGATACACACACTCTGGACGGCATTTTTTTTTCTTTACAATAAAAAAAAATCTGAATCAATTTTCCGTGTTTGTATACGAAATCGAACCAACACACCAATCACATTAACACACACATTCGTCGTTCAGCGGTGAAGTCGAAAAAAATATCGTAGTTGTATACGGAGACAAATTGTATGGGGAAAAAATTGGATACCACTTGGGAGTTTTACTTTCCAAAATTTTCAAGCACCATTCTCCGTTTAAATGAGTGTTTGAAGATTTTTAAATGCAGATAGTACAATTGGAAAACGTTTAGACGGTTAATTGAGGCGATTTTCGACGTATAAATTGCATAATTTATGTTTTAAATATCACACACTCGTGCAAGAAACTCTAGAAAGTTGAACTCAAAGAGAATATATCTTTTGACATTTTTTCCTTAAGGTGCTTTCACATGGGAAACCACTACATGTGCTTTTATTGCAGTGGTCATATGAATTTTCCTTATTCTGAACATAAGGTGTGAATGCAATAAATATTTTAATGTAAATTATTTTAACTTCTCTATACTGACAATAATTTATCCGTGTTCCATTAACAATTCGACTGTTAGAAGGATACACACTTTAGTTCCAAAAAAGTGAATTTGTACGAAAATCAACGACATCCCTTTTCGCAAAAGAGAGCGCTCACAAAGAGTTGGAAATTTTCCATGCATCAATTTTAAGTAGAAGATTTTTTTTTTTGGCAGGCTTGTGAAAACTGTCGTATGTTAAATCTACGTCATTTAACATTCATTCGCGCATACTTTTCGTTGATCTGACATTTGACATTTTATTGTGGCAGCTTAAGTTGTTCAACGCATTCGTTTTCCTTTTGGCAATTCAAGTTGTCTTGACGTACTACCAATTTTGGTGCAGAAAGTACCCAAACAGACTTTATACGATAAAACTTAACTTTGACAGCTAAATATGATTGGTTATGTGGTTAATGTGCCAAACTGCTAAGCGTGATATCCTGCCGGAAATATGTAAAATGACATCGGGTATTTTTGCCGGTGCGAGTAAATCACAGTTGCAGCATCAATGCACTGAGTCACCAAAAACACTTACCCCCATTGCGAAATTCAATTATCAACAAATTGACAATTGACAAAATTGAACAATCAATACATATAGAATTCTGTATTGTGTAACTCCATTAATAAAAGTCTTAATTTTTGTGAATGAAATTGAATGTTCTGACATTTCGTTTGCAAAAAACATATTTATTTACATCTGAACGGCAGACATATCTTTCTACTGCCCTAAATATTTCTCCGGAACCATACGAGTATGGAAAATCTCGCACAAAATAGCAAATAATTTTTTGCAATTCCATCAGTTACGAATTTGCAGTTGATAGAAAAGCGGGCAAAAGTCAGTGTCATTCACAATTACCTCGTTCACATAACCAGATCAAGAGATCACATTCAAGTAAGATTAGGGTTCAATCCGGATATACGCTGTACCGGATTAAAAGATCGAAAGAGGATTCGGTTCGACAGTTCTTCTCTCTCACAGAGCTGCAAACATTTTTTTTTCTATGTTTTATGGCATAATTTTTGTTTCTTCTTATTTGCATTATTTCTACTTATTTGTTCTGCCCTATACAAATATAAGTACGAAATAAGGTGAAATCACTTTGCCTTTCTCTCTCTCTTTTCGGTCTCCAACTCGATCTTTCAATCCGGGTTTATATGCAAGAACTGAATCCGATCCCACTCAAATTTTTTGATCGAATCGAGTAATCATATTTGAATCCGATCTGCGTTTATTCTGCACTTAAATTGGATTGAAGGCGGATTTAATCCGTCATATGAACGGGGTACATGATAATGTTAAAATCGCACTCCCTAAAATTTATATGAGACACAATTTCACATATGAGGCTTACGTTTTTCATAAATAAATAAAATAAAAAATCTTATGTATATATTAACATTTATAAAAGCCTTGGAAAAAGTCAGACAACAAAGCGAATAATTAAAGACTTTGTAACATTATTAATTTACTACATAAAATTATTAGGTAAACCAGAAGTGCAATATTAAACATATTTTATTTTAATATTTTATTAATATTCGCAACTCCCGCAGTCAAGTTCTTTCTCAGCAGTGTGTCACGAAAATACTAAAACATATTCAAATAATGCATATAGTCCGTTTCTATGACCAGATTGAGGAATCGAGCTCAAAGGATTCAGTTCTTTGTGTTCAGATTCCTATATAATTTCGATCTGTGTTTCTGTGGCAATCAACCCGGATTGTAGCTAGATTCAATCCGCCATAAGAACTGGATGCAATTTTCTATTCTAAATCTATTTTTTGCCAGGATAATACGACACAGCAATAACTATTCAGTCCTGCAAGCTTAGCAATCTTGTGGATTAAAGCACTCAGTCATGAACACTGCTAAAGAAATGACAAAACCAATTAAATGTAGTACCAGCTTAAGTATTTAAGGTTCATGCAAGAGTGCAAGCTGTCAAATTAAAACTATGCAAAACAAACAGAACACCCGATGTCAAATTGGTCACCTTCACGGAGAGTTCTCGGCCGGACTACAATTTACTTTGACTCCGTAAATGGAAGGAATAAAGAATAACACCTTGGAGAATTTACCTAAAATACCTGGAGCAACATCCGTAAGCTGTTGCTTTGTACTGTCGATAATTTATGTGGGCAGTCTTTACGTTTGGAGTAATAAACATGAAAGGTAAATGTTTCCGGGTCATCATCAATTCGATTTAAATTCTAAAAATCTTCAGAGTAAACAAAGTTGTTTAATAATTTCAGAGATCACCCATCCACAGTGAAACGACGTTTTTGCAGCGTATTTTCCATCATGCTTATATCGCCAATATTTGTGTATATGTTCTCATCCAAAGAACTCTTGGAGCGTAGTTCTATTTTGGAAATTCTTGGCTTTCGGTGGGAGGGCTTGCTTACAGCGGCATTCATATCATTGTTTCATATAGGACTGTTGTTCTTGGGTCCACTAAGCGTCCAATTGTATAATGGTCACTTAAAATTGTACACAGGTAACCGAATCATATCTTAACACTCGAACCGCAAATACATTCCCAATTTCCTTTGTAGATTTTCGATATTGGGTTGGTTCTTTTAGAAATCTGCTCTGGCTGCGTAACCACGTAGTTGCACCACTATCGGAAGAGTTTACCTTTCGCGCTTGTATGATGCCGCTGATATTACAATCATTCAGTCCACTTAAATCGGTTTTCATAACGCCCTTGTTCTTTGGGGTCGCACATTTTCATCACATCTCAGAGAGGCTCAGATCTGGTCTCGACGTTAAGACTGCAGTTATAGTATCTTGTAAGTTTCATTATGACTCTATCTTATATTTAATTTTTCTAATAATAATTGTTTTGAAGGTTTTCAACTTACATACACCACCCTTTTTGGGTTTTATACAGCATATTTGTTTGCCAGGACGGGTCATTTTATAGCACCTTTCATTGCACATGCCTTTTGCAATCATATGGGATTTCCTGATTTCCAGGAACTGCTCGCACAAAACACATTCAAGAAAATCATATTTGGCTGCCTTTATGTGATAGGCCTGATTGGCTGGATTGTATTGTTGCCATTGGTTACCAATCCAAGTATTTTTGGCAACACTTTATTTTGGAATTTAAACTGATTTCCTTTCGAGCACTCAATAGTCTTCCATAGCAAATAAGAACAAAAAAAATGTTTTTACAAACTAAATAAATGTTGGTGTTTTCCAAATGGGTTAACGTTTTTTATTTAATGACAAAGTTTGGTTCAAATTGGGTTTTTTCATTCGTTACGGGCAATGGTCTCGAGCAACTTTTCGAATAATGGAAAACGAATGTGTTACGAAGCATTTCGAAAATGCGTCACATTAATCCAATTTGAATATCATGGTGAAACTATAATTTCCCTATACCGATTGGGTTTTCTGGATATTGATTTTTGTGAACATCTCATGGGGTATCTAAAGAATTGGATCGTTTTCAGACTGCTAGATGTCTCGTTAAATTGTCTTCCTTAGGGTTAGTTACATTTAAAATCTTGAGAATACTTAGGCTAGTCTCTTTTATTAGAGAAATGTATAAAGTTGGGAAGACATTACACCCAGTTTAGATGTGGGGAACAAGCCAGGCGATGCAGTTTGTGTTTCATACCTCAGATTTTATCATAAAGCACATACACATACTTTTGTTTGGGAGCGCAGAATGATTGAACATTTTTATGCATGTGCAGTTCTTGGGTGGAGTCCTATAAAGAAGTCATTATTTGAAGACTGCTCCGCAACTCCGCTGTCGGTGTAATGCCTGCACAACAGAGCTGTCGTTGGTTCTTCAAACAACCATTTTTTTGACGACAAGCTTCTGTTTCATAGTAGATAACTGTGGCGATTGTGCTCTTTTATGTTGTGATAGGTTTATCTTAGCTTAACAGAGTGATTCTTTTTTTTTTTTTAAATATGCTGATGAAAAGTGTTGGAAAAATCATGCTGACCAATATTTGAATCTTGGAGAACGTATTTTTATATTGTCTAGCCCTGTCCTCATCTGATTTAGATTTTCAGTATCATATCGTCACGTGAGAGCAAGAGCTCTGTAGCTCGATAATTTTTGAGATATCGGAGTAATCGGCTATCTGGATTCGATAAGAATGGAGTTCAATGAATGGATTTTTCATTTTCCTTACTTTCTGCCATCTATCCGTTGGAAGCGGTTTCGTATTCCGGAAATGCTTTTCATTTTTCGATCGTTGAGAAACAGGGTGCACAAAAAAGTAAGAGAAGCCAAATATAGATTGTACTCTCAGCGTTTAAACAAAAACCTCCCATCGAAAACTCTATGGCAAAATATTCTTGAGCTCTGCGTTGGTAAACAAAAAGAACACTGTTATTCGGATATATGCCCCAACTATCTTAATGAAGATTTTGCTAGAGTTCAAGGCAATCGTAATACTACCAGTTATAATGATCTGCTTGATGAACAGTTTGCGCTACAGGGTGTTGACCCGGCTAATAAAAATCAAGATTTTCGGGTTGTTGACTCTGATACCTTTGGATTTGATGGAGTATATGATGAGGATGTTGTTATTGCTGTGCTTAAAATCAAATCATCGGCCACAAGTTTAGATGAAATACACCCGCATTTCATCAAGATGATTCTACCTCACATTCCCCCAGCACTAACATATATAAATTTAATTCTATCATAATGACATCTTCTTTTCCTTCCATATGGAAAACTGTAAAAGTTATTCGCGATCGTCGCCGAAAGAGTTCAGACCAATCTCGATATTACCGTTTCTATCAAAGGTACTACAAAAACTATTACATAAGCAAATTATAAGTTTTTTTAAAGAGAAAAAAACTCTTGACTGATAAATAATCTGGTTTTAGGCAAGGTTATAGCTGTACGACAGCTATCCTAAAAGTTTCAGAGGATATCCGCAATGCAATTGATAATGACCTAGTAACATTTCTAGTGCTAATAGATTTCTCAAAAGCATTGGATACTGTCAACCACAGAAGACTTATTCTTAAACTTAAAAATTAGTTTCGCTTTTCTGATAGTGCTGCTAATCTTATTTTTTCTTATCTAAGTGAACCGAGCCAGACTGTTGTCATTCGTAATCAAATATCCCGCCCTCTTAACCTTTTCTCGGGGGTTCCACAAGGGTGGACTCTTGGCCCGCTATTATTCACGATGTTTATCAATGATCTTCCAATTCATACAACACACGCATCTATAGAATTGTATGCAGATGATGCTCAAGTTCAACTTAGTTGCAAGCTGGGTCGGATTGAGGATGGGGCTCATAAATTGAATTCTGACTTGAAAAGAATACTTCATTGGTCTAATATTAATTACTTGAATCTGTATCCACAAAAATCAAAATGCTTGATTATTTATAAAACTTCACTGGATCACAAATGATTTCCGGCTTTGTATCTCGGTAACGAAAAACTTGAATACATAAGCAAAGCGAAAAACCTAGGTATACTTTTTAATTCTACTTTAACTTGGGAAAATCACATTCAAATGCTTATAGGGAAAATATACGGATCACTGCGCAGTGTCTCTTCGTCGAAACGATTTACACCGCAACATATTCGACTTAAGTTAGCAAATATTGTTAACAATAGTCCTATTGATATATACTTGGATGCGTTTAAATACCTTAATTACATTAGTGATCTACTTAATAACAAAGACGAGATTGTTTGCTTGGGGGACTTTAACCTCACCAATGTTTCCTGGACAAGCTGCCCTGATACTCTTTCTATGGTGCCAACAGACAACTTAAGAGCAAATGATTCCCTAGCTGTGGACAACTTTACTTCGCTTGGATTGAGACAGCTGAACAGCATCATGAACTCATATGGGAAAATACTGGACCTTGTATTTACTTCCATTGACACAGATATATCAGTGCACCGATCATTTGATCCACTAGTGACTGAGGATCTATACCATCCATCACTTATTGTCTCATTTTCATTAAACAATAATAGTATTTATGATTCCCTTGGCTCCAGAG
The DNA here is from genome assembly GCA_963555765.1 of Orthonevra nobilis. NCBI lineage: Eukaryota > Metazoa > Arthropoda > Insecta > Diptera > Syrphidae > Orthonevra > Orthonevra nobilis. The sequence goes on along the minus strand of OY743225.1, from coordinate 4,378,453 downwards.
ATTTTGAATTCAATTTCAGAAAAGCTGATTTTGTAAAATTAAATTGTTCTGACGTAAATTCAAATGTTTTTAATTTCTATAACGCTTTGTTTGATTGTTTTTTAGAATCCGTTCCGATTTCCTCAAAAAAATGTTTAAAACGTTACCCTGCTTGGTACGATGGTGAGATAAAAAATCTGAAAAATCGTAGGAACAAATTGTGGTCTGTATATAAACACACTAATAGTGAAACCAACCTCTTAAACTATTTAAATGCCAAAAATAATTTCTTAAGAGTATCGAGTTTAAAATTCTTAAATTATATTCAGGGGGTACAAAGTGACTAAAAAATTAATCCCAAACATTTTTGGAATTTTATACAAAAAAGGAAAGAATGTGGATACTATCCGTCTGTTCTTAGTTATAATGATAACTCTAGCCATAACCCTCTAGTTATAGCTAATCTGTTTTCTGACTTTTTTAAAGCTGCTTTTACAAACTGTGATATTTCTAGCTGTGATAATCTTGACGAAAATGACCAACCTCTTGGTCATTCGAAATCTTTTAACCATCTTGACCAAAATGACCAACTACTTGGTCACTTGAAATCTTTCAACCACTTGACCAACATTAATTTTAATATAAATACTGACACCATTACGACATATTTATCCAACCTTGATGACAACATAGCATCAGGTCCAGATGGTGTTCCATCTATTGTTTTAAAAAAATGTGCTGATTATCTGTCAACTCCCCTTTCTGTTTTGTTCAATCAATCTTTGTCTGCTGGTATATTTCCTGTTGCGTGGAAGAAGTCGTTTATAATTCCTCTATTTAAGAAGGGTCGAAAAGATGACATCCAAAATTATTGTCCGATCGCGAGGTTGTCGGCAATACCTAAATTGTTTGAATCTGTTCTATGTGAATCATTGTATTTTAATGTTGAATCTATAATTGTCCCTAATCAACATGGGTTTTTTAAAGGCCGTTCTACAACAACTCTTTTACTGGAACTCACACAATCCTGCGTCGACTCATTTAAGTTTAAAAATCAAACAGATTGTGTACTCACTGATTTTAGTAAGGCTTTTGATAAGCTTTCCCACCGCATCTTACTTTTAAAGTTAAACAAAATTGGCTTCAGCACAAAGTTCTTAATTTGGCTTGAATCGTATTTATCAAGTAGATCTTATTCTGTTATTTTTAATGGTTGTTCCTCGAACTATTTCACTGTCAACTCTGGGGTACCACAAGGCAGCCACTTAGGTCCGTTGTTGTTTGTTTTGTTTATAAATGATTTAGTTTCTATTTTAAAGAGTTCAAAATGTCTTATTTATGCTGATGATGTAACTTTCTTTAAGAAGATACATAACATTGGAGACTGTCATGATCTTGATGCGTTTTATGTGTGGTGTTCCAATAATTGTTTATTTTTGAATGTCAACAAATGTAATGTCATGAATTTTATACGAAAAAACTCGCCGATTTCTTTCGCATACAATTTAAATGGCTCGACAATGTGCAATGTTGATAATATTTCTGTCTTAGGGCTTGTGTTGGATCAAAAACTCGAGTTTAAGCAACATATCAATATAATTTCCAATAAAGCGAACTCAATGCTTGGTTGGATTAAAAGAGAATCTAAGCAATTTAATGATCCTTATGTTGTTAAACAGTTGTTCATGACTTTCGTCCGTCCGATCCTTGAATACGCTTGTCAAGTGTGGTCTCCTCACTATAAATGTCATATCGACAGGATTGAAAAAGTTCAAAAGAGATTTTTGAGATTTGCCTTGAGGGGACTGGGATGGTAAGACCCTTATAACCTCCCACCTTATACAAGCAGACTTAATCTAATAGATTTGCCTTACCTTGAAAGCAGACGATCGAATCTATGTTTCTCTTTCATTACCAAACTTATTGATGGCAACATTGATTCTATGTACCTCTTGTCTCGTCTCAATTTCAATGTACCGCAAAGATTTTTTAGATACATACCTAATGCAATCTCAGTATCTCACCATCGTACGAACTATGAACGGTTTTCTCCATTTAATAATATGTTAATTATCTTTAATAAATATACACACCTTTTGAATTGCAAAAATGTTAACATTAATAATAAATCTTTTAAAAATATGTTCCTTTTACATGTAAATAATAATGTACAATTATAAACGCTAGATATTTAGCATTCTAAATAAATAAATAAATAAAATAAATAAAAACTCTCATCGTTCCTATTATCACAGATGGATGTCAAATATTTGCCAGCCACAATTCAGAAATGAAAAGATATCTTTCGGTTGCTTTCAATAATGTAACGCGGAACGTATACAATCTCAAAAGATTTGATCATATTTCCAACTATTCAAGCAAAATTCTGGGCTGCACCCCATACACATTCTTGAAATACTTGTCCTTAAAGCTTCTGAATAAAGGAATAATAAATAAAACTCCCTCTTATCTTTTTGAAAAACTAAAGTTTTCTAGCTCGTCTCGGTCTTTCACATTATTACAACCAAGATTCAGCTGCAGGAGCTCTGAAAGGCAACTTTTCGTCTATGTCACAAGACAGTGGAACAATTTACCCATTTCCATTAGAAAGCATCGTGGTACCATACAGTTTGAAGCAATTCTTTTCAATTATCTGGCACAAAATTAATTGTTGAATTATGAATTTTTATAAGTAATTATGTCAAAAATTGTGAATTTAAAGTCCAAGCATTAATATTTTGTTTTGCTTGTCATACAGAAAATCTGTTATAACATTATTATCCTCTGTAGCCCATTGTAAAAGAATCTATTGAATAAATAAATGAAAAAAAAGTGAAATGCCATCTATCCTGTGGTTATGCCAGACTTAGCTTGTGAAGAAATTCTGGTGAAATATAGGCAAATTTATTTTTGCCGATTTATTGAAAAAAATAGACTTTCCATGTACAAGTTACTACTTAAATAAATAGAGAGGCTCATGTAATTGGGTGTTGTTCAATGTTAATTTTTATTTTAGATGAGAACAAAAACAGTTTTTTTAACTATTATTATTGTTTTTCTTATTTTTTTTTCCGATTCTGTTGTTTCAACAAGAAAATGTGCTCTCGAATTCTCCAGACGTCTTCAGTTCCTTTATTATATCCAATCCACCGATAAGTTCGCCTTTAACATACACCTGCGGATATGTCGGCCAGTCGGAAAATGTTTTAAGTCCTTGTCGTACTTCCTCGTCCGTAAGAATGTCAAATGTTTCATATGTTACGCTGCAAATATAAATAAAAATGAGGTTGAAAGAAAAGGAGGGGTTTAAAGGGCTTATATAGACCAGAAATTATATATTCTATTTCACACAAATAAAAAACGATTTCCTCGAGTCTTTCGTTACTACAAAGCAACACCTGACAACAATAGGAAATGTCCGGACGGGGGTCAAATGCTTGAATCATCTAAATTTTAGAAAAAGATGGGAGTAAAGAAGGGGAGTTCTAATGGCTTAGGTGTCTTATGACCAAACTTATGAGATGAGATCCAAGAGAACCTTCATCTACTAATAATATGGGTTCAATGGATTTTTGTTTCTAGAACATAGCTTATATTAAAAACTTCTACATGTCTCATAAATTACGTACAGTTCAGGCATTCAAATGCTATTAAGATCTAATCTTCAGCCATCTACTTGGTTGAGAGACCACAAATTCCACATTTTACTTGTGGGCGAGAATAAATTAAGTTCCTTTGTTGAACTAGGGGAATTGCATTAATAAAGTCCAATTGCAATCGCTATCAAACAAGGACAACAATGGAGCAAGAAACTATCAAATTAGAAGCGAATGAATTCGTTTAGTGCACCAGCAATATTTAATGCCGTCTAAGTGCGGAGCTAGCTGCATTTTGTTTCTCAATCTTTGGCTGACTAACTCTACTCCCTTAAGAGTAAATATTTCCAATTCTACTTCATGCTTAATTTATAATCGGTTTTGTGAGGACACAATTTGCTTTGTAGAACTTACTTATTTTCATTTAGGATGGCAACCAATTGTTTGGAAAATCCACATCTCGGTGCATCACGCGATCCTTTAATGAAAGCCATGACATTAGCTTTATTTATTAAAGAACGCAATCTATCTTCAAGGGAAGCTCCTGTTCCAGCTCCTGATGTAGAACCAAGTTTTTTACAGATTTCCGTTAAAGATGCAATGTTAACACCATCAACTCTATTCACAGCTTGTCCTTTTGTAAAGAAAATCACTGTAGGAACAGCATCAATCTGAAATCAAATACATTTTTTTTTCTATTCGAAACGAAGCATTAAGTTCGATTGTAAACCTGATGTTTCATAGAAATTTCAGGCAGTGATTCTGCATCCAATACAACGAATTGTAGATTTGTGTATCCGAGCTTTGATATCTCTGTAAGAACATCCTTTACTTGGGCACATTGTTCTGCCCACTTCGCAGAAAATAGAACGACAGTTGTTTCAGCAGAGCTAGATGGAAATGAATTCAGATTTAAGTTTAGATGCACAGTAAAATATCTTAGCCAACCTTATTAATTTGTTATATTGTTCTTCAGCTACAATTTCTACTAATGACATTTTAAAACGAGGTATATTTTATAAAAATTTCGAATATATTTTAATGTAAACGGAAAGCACTAGGACTTTACTTTCTTTCTGAGGACTACGTGAGTTTACTTCTACTGGGTTATGTCAGATGTGTGCTAGGTACAGCGGCTGTAAAGAATGAATAAAGCGGCGCCGTGTACTAAGTTCGTCGATGTTCTAAAAAAGATTTGTTTGAATGCTGAATTAAAGGAAATAATGTAAAAGACTTATTTCATGCACATTGTGTTAATTTTACAGCTTACAATAGTTAACTCAATAATTAATTACCAATTTCAGTCTTTTTTGTAGTTACTTTTTTAAAAGTTACTTTTTGAATATTCAATGCACTTTCTTTTGAATAATCTACTTGTTCCTTTATCGTCTGAGAAGGGCAGTTCCGATGTACATTAAAAATGACATAAATTACGAATAACTTTCATCGAATAGAAATATGCAAGGAAAACTGTCAAACCCCATTTGATTTGTTAGTAAATTGACGTCATATTTTCTGTTACTCTAAATGCGTTCCACGGAAATTTCACCTTAGCGAAGCAGTATACCAGTTTAGCAAATGCGTGCTGGAACGGGCCATTCATGTAATTTTTAGATCGCCAAAAAAAAAAACAATTTCTAACCATGCCACGAAAACATTTCTTGATATAATATCATCGAAAGGCTTATAGAATGTCATAAAAAGGAGTACTCGAATTAATAGTTTTGTTCACTGACTCTGCTCCGAGCAGAAAAAAGGAGAAAAGAGCAAGAGTTAGTGTTCATTGACAAAAATTTCTGCTCGAAACTGCTCTTTTTGTGTTCATTGAGATCTGTCAGAGCAGAAAAGAGCAAGATTTCTTGCTCCTACTTTTGGGGTAGAGCAGAAGTAGAGCAGACTGTCAAATCAGCTGTGGATATATTGATTTGAATTTAAAATTTCACTAATTCGTTGGTGATTGATAAGTGCGGTATGTATGTACATATGGGTTGCTCTTTTCTGCTCTTTTCTGCTCTGACGTTAATATGACATTTTGCTCGAATATGAGAATTTCTGCTCTAGATCTTCGTCAATGAACAAAACTAATATGTTAACAGATACAAGCACTTTAATTGATCCCACACACGTTACAATCCAAGAATTTTCTGCCCACAATTCTGATCTCTTTCTGCCAATTGCTTCACGCAAATGTCTCATAACACCAAATTTAACTCTTTGTTTACTGTCTATCCTTCTGGCAAAAATTCAAAAACCGTGAGCATTGCCCTCTTATTTTTACTGAAAACTACTTGGCTCTTTTGGTCTCGGCTCATTGTGTAAACGCCATTCACTCGCCTCATGTCTGGATTGCGTGCCGTCATTCACTCGCCTCATGTCTGGATTGCGTGCCGTGCTCATAAACCCACGTCTCGTCTCCAGTAATGATCCTTTTGATGAATGTGGGATCAGATTCAGCCCCGCAAATCATGTCTTTTGCGACGTCAATGCATTTAATCCATTTCTAAAATTGTAAGCAATTGCCAACATACAGCGATAGATGTACTCTTGTCTACGTCAAGCAAAAGATGTACCAACTTAACAAAAAAAAAAAACAGCATTCAAATAGGAACGATGGTAGCCACACACGGTGGTTATTCCGGGAACTTTTAGATCAAGGTGGTACAAATAAAGAAGTTCAACTATTAAAAAAAATATTTTTTTTTCGCAAAACATAGCGCGAAAATACCTTGGGGTGTTACTCTTTAATCTTTACATTATTAAAAGTCCAGGAGCTGACGGAATAAGAGCATGAGACATTAAAATTAATGCAATTCATTTATTAATTTTCTAACACCATTAATTCAGAAAATTGTCAATAGTAGTTTGGCGCAAGGGTGCGTTCAAAAAATGTTGAAGACATCAATCATTCGTTCCATCCATAGAGGAGGAAAAATGAGCGAAATTCAAAACTATAGGCCCATTTCTATCCTGCCCGTTGTTGAAAAATGCACAAATTTATCGACAAACACCGCTTGGTGCCTTTCAAAAGGCGAAAAGTATGGGAAGAGTTCTTGGAGATTTCTGTAATACAGTTTATATGACTCTTAGTAATAATCATCACGTGTTGGTAATGTTTGTAAGCTTCAGCAAGGCATTCGAAACGCTGAGTCGCGCAAAACTTTTTGATGACCTCCTCTGACCTTCCTCTATTGGAGGAACACTTTGGAAATGGATGGAGAGCTATCTCACAGGAAGAACCTTCAAGGCCAAAGTCAAGTAAGAATTTACATTCATGGTGTATCACAGCGGTCAAATCTTGGTCCAGTGCTATTCATACTTTTTAGAAACCCCTTTCTTCAAGGAACAGCACCGTTTTTCCACGCGCAGACGACAAAGCAATTGTTGTTAGGCACAGGTGTTTTGAAATCGCATTTTCTTTGATGCATCTAGAGCTTGATGTCTCGATGGTGTCACGACTTTGAATTGGTTTTCAATGCTTCCAAAACAAAGTTGATGCAAATTCATGCACCGAACAAACAAGAGGAGTCAATAAGCTTTTTTTTCCAAACCCTCAAAAAAGTGATGCCATTGAGTTTGTGAAATCTATCAAGTATATCGGAGTCACAAAAACGCGTACAGATAAGCTTGTTTATCGGCAGCAGAGCATTGTAAAACTAATCGACAAAAACAGTGCGGTCGGGAGTGTTGAAAAAATATATAAGATGACAGCATTTCTACAATACTACAATGACCTAAGATTACAGCAACCTATTTCATACAGCTTCAACACCAGAGACGAACACAAGATCTGCCTTACCCTGGTTGTCGGATATTTCGGTTCATCTCCAGATTTTATTTTAAAGACTGACAATTGTGAGTTCAGCTGTAGCTTTTGTTTGATATTCAGCCACACCTCATGGGCGCATATCAGTTCCAACTTTTTATACTCGTTATACCCTTATTTTATCGAGCCTCTCGCCTTGACCCTCTTTACAGCACAAAAATAAAATTTTTGAGGCTTAACGATTGCAAAAACAGTCAGGTTCATACTTTTCCGCATCCTTTAAAAAAAACAAAAAGTATGTTGTCTAATTTTTTACACATGTAATCCACGTTTTGTAGCATTTTAAAATCTTTTTTGTTTTTTTTTTGAGAAACACTTATTTATTACCACTTAAAAAACTTATATTACAATTTAAAGCAAAACAAGTTAAATACTTATAAACTAATGTTATAGACGAAGTAAATGACCGATAAATAGCGGTGCTCACAACTTAATTAAAATTTAACATATTTAAAATTGGTCTTTATACAAAACTAAGCTTAAAAACTACCTACAAGTACCTACAATAATTTACATAAAAAACTTAGAAAACACTGAATCTAAGCATCAGCTTCCACATTAATCAAGCCACCAGTATTTGCTGCGATTTAGCCTTTCATTACTTAGTGTATCTTTTTCAGATACGCTCATGCAGTAACACTAGCCAGGAGCTCTTTCACGAGATTCTGTTGGCATATACAGGACTCTTTTATCTGTTGCTCTTCTTGCAGCATGGTATATTATGGGAACACTGCTCGAGTCCGACAAGCAGCAATGTGCGTCTAGATACAAAAATGCCTCAGGTGGTATGTGTCCCTTTTCTAATGACTTTCTAAAATATCCCGGGTTAGGATAAAACAAGTCCGATATGAGTTCTTTCTCAATTACAATTGCCGATCGCGCAAAATGATTCCTCACAAGGCCCAGGATAACGTTGTCAATCCTGGACACTCCGGAAGCATCCAATAGTACAATCGGGTGCAAGCTCGCAAGCACTTTCTTTCGAAAACTCTATATTTCTCCATATAGGAAGGGCTTATGTTCCACCATACTGGACTCGCATAGGTCAGGATTGGACGCACAAAGGCTTGGTAGCAAATGACCTTCACATCGGATCTTAGATGGTTGGAGTAAAACAGACTTCTCAAGGACATGAATGCCGCTCTTGCTTTTTTTTTTATTTGAGTATTTATATGTTCATTAAAGTACAAAAAAGTGTCCAAATGAACACCCAAATTCTTCACAACTTTACCGGATTCTTTAAAAAAAAACAATATGTTGTCTAATTTTTTACACATGTGATTCACGTTTTGTAGCATTTCAAATCTCCGTCGTCAATCGTTCCTTGAGGTTGTATGCTATCAAGCTTTTGAATTCTTTCCATTTATTTTTAAGACATTATAACATTTCAAATTTATCTCCATTATTTAAATTTCTTGTCCGTTTAATCAGACTTTATTCATTTTGAGCCATTGAAGTAGGGATTTGGTGTCTTGTGATAGTTGCAACATACTTTCCTCTGGAACCGCTTCATAAAGCTATACTCAAGTTCGATCTGCATAAAGTTTTATTCTGTGGTATTTCAAAATGTTTTGCGTATCATTCGGGTAATTTACAAATAAAAGTGCATCAAGGATTCTTGCAGTACTCTGTTCCATATCAATGAATCCAGGATATATTGACTTTTATATTTAATCAAACCAATTCAGCTCTTTATCGTGGATCTCATACAAATTTTACGTTCAATTTTTTCATACATTTTTTTGAAAGTCTAAACATAGGGCCATAAGGTTCTGCTGCCTCCATCATCTCAATTGTAGATCACATGGTTTACAGGAGTTCGTTCATAAGTCCTTTTTCATGGGCCCCCAATTGATATGCAAATTGTATGTTGCTTCTTTCGATATGATCATTAAGCTGTTATTTAGCAAATATTTCCAGTATCTTTTCCTAGGTCGAAATTCATCGTTTTTTCGTGCTGTCGACATCTTCCAATGGTGCTTCCGATAAGTTTGAAAACTAGCTCATTAAAAATGATTCGCTTACAACGGCCACCCTCTCAGTCAAATTACTATCGTTGGTCAACTATTCCTGAACTTACCTCACCGGCAAATGGTGACAAGATTCGTTAATATGATTAAACGAAATCGTTCGATGATTGTGGGTCTAAGCTTTCAACAGTTTGAGATGCCCAAAGTATGATGGCCCAGGTTAATTTATTATGCTTGGATAACGGCTCTCTGACGGTTAGTATGGATTTCATAACGTTGCTGCTGCTTTTTTGACATCAGTCCGACTACCTGTATACCAATTAGACCTGAGTCTATGGCTCTTCATTTTGGGTATCTTTGGGCATCTTGTCCTTCATTTTCACGAAAAATAATCATAATATAAGTGGAAAGAGGAGAACTGCAAGATAGGAGGAAAACCAGAGCAAATAGAGGTCGCTTAATATCAAAGGAATAATAAATTAAGTAATTCTAATAGGACTACCGGTTGAAAATGTCGTTATTGCAGACAACTTCATGTCTATTACTCTGAGGTGAATTTTGACCTGACAGCTGTCACATCAGAAACTTCATGTCATTGTCTAATTATTTCAGTCTAGGTTATTGGTCATTACTGAAAACACGCAAGTTTTTGTAAAGCCGTAAAATGTCTACATTCGTGCCATCAAAACAACATTTGCGGGAAGTTTTAATATGCTTCTTTCTTATTTTCAATTGCTTACCGAAGCTTACCCGGGCTATACTTAAGACGTTAGAATGTGTCAGCGGTGGTTAAAGCGGTTCAAAGATGGTGATTTCGACACCGAAGACAAAGAACGCCGCAGCCAGGTGAAAAAGTTTGAAGACCATGAATTGGAGGCATTGATCGATCAAGATCCATCACAAACGCAAGAAGAACTTGCAAAATCACTTGGCGTCGCTCAGCAAACTATTTCCGATCGTTTGAAAGCAATGGGAATGATCCGAAAGGAAGGACATTGGGTGCCGTATGAATTGAAGCCACGAGACGTCGAACGCCGATTTTGCATGTCCGAAATGCTGCTTGAACGCCACAAAAAGAAGTCTTTTTTGCATCGAATCGTCACTGGTGATGAAAAATGGGTACATTACGATAATCCAAAACGTCGGGCAACGTTTGGTTACCCCGGACATGCCTCAACATCGACGTCCGTTCAGAATATTCATGGCCTGAAGGTTATGCTGTGCATTTGGTGGGACCAGAAGGGTGTTGTGTATTATGAGCTGCTAAAACCGAATGAAACAATCACAGGCGAGGTCTACCGACGACAATTGATGCGTTTGAGCTGAGCACTGAAGGAAAAACGGCCGGAAACGGTCGCAAGACACGATAAAGTTATTTTTCAACATGACAATGCTCGGCCACTTGTTGAAAATGTCGTCAAAACTTACAAAACTTAAACGCTCAAATGGGATATCCTACCCCAACCACCCTATAGTCCAGATGTTGCGGCATCCGATTACTATCCCTTCCGATCGGTGCAACATGGCCTGGCTGACCAGCACTTCCGTCATTTCAATGATGTCAAAAAATGGATCGATTCGTGGATTGCGGCCAAACCGGTCGAATTTTTCAGAACGGGTATCCATGAATTGCCAGAAAAATAGGCAATGCTTTGAATATTGAATTATATCTATTTTTCCTCAATAAAGCATTGATTTTTGAAAAAACGACATTTTCAACCGTTAGTCCTATTATATCAATTGGTCACATAAGCAAACGGTATACGACAAGAAACTTAGGCTGTCATCAAAGCCATGACATCAAACTTTCTGTCAAACTGGAAACACTTTTTCTTTATTAAGAAAGACAAATACAAATTCTTCGTAACACATCCCTTTTGAAACCAAGGTCTAGCTTTACCGATTTTGTGTGCGCACTATAATTTCCAAAGAAACGTTTTTTTACCCAGGACCTTACACTACCTAATCACTGATGCACGCAAATTTTGTCTTAATGAAAGCCTTTAGCGGGCTTATTTAATAGCACAAACATAAACTAAGAACCATGCTTAAAAACTGGATAAAACTGCTGTACATTCCGAAAACTTTGTAGCTATATAAAGGTAACATCTTTAATAGTTGTAACTTTAAAACACTTTATTTAGACTATACTCATATATACAAATATATGATTACAAAAATTTATGGCTTCCTTTTAACGCACTTCTCATCGATTTCTTTTAATAATACATCTGACTTTTGATTGACCTTGTCAAATATTTTCTTTTGGCAAATCTCAGTGCTGGCAACAATTTTGTCCGTTTGTTCCCGTGCAATTTTAGTGTTTTCCTTGATGACGCTCACATCGGACTGAACGCGTTCATTCATTTCAGCCAAGTTATTTATCACACAGAAGGTCCCAACAGCAAAATTCTGTGCGATTTCACAAGTTTCTGGCAAATTGTTCATATCCTCGGCTGCGATCGAAAGAGCAGTCAAAGTGCCAACATTTTCGGATTTATATCGCGTATCGAGAGCAGTCAATTCCTTACTACATTCCTTAAGACTGCTATCGATTTCCTTGAAAATGGCATTCAAAGAGTTCTCATAACGTTGACCGCAGTCTTGTGACTTTTTTATAAGATTCTCGATCTTGTTCAATGGCACAAAGAGTTCATTCATAGTATGCGCGGTCATGATTTCTGACTTACTGTTGATCATGTGCGATGTCTCTGCGTTCATTGCTGTCATGTCCACATAGATTTCTTCAGTGGCTACAGCTGAAGCTACAACAATATTCCGTAGACCAAGCTCAACTGGTCCAATCTTTCGGGAGACATCGCTGACGATTGGAATAGACTGGAAGATAGTTGTCGATTGAACGATCACCTTGGAAGGTACCGGGCGTTTCTTGTAAGCTTCTTGCAAATATTCTTCTGAGTCTTGAATAGATAAACTGTTGTCTGCCGACTCTGATGAAGTACCTACTTGCGTTTCCTTCTGCTGATTGATAGTGTTGCTCGAATCAGCAAGTTCTACAGATTCATTTCTCTCGATCGATTCGAATTTTTTGAGCGATTCCTTCTTGTTGTCAATCGCTCCGATCTTATCGGAAAATTTGTTCTTTTCTATTTTAACACTGTTGTCTGTAGATTGGCTCTTTTCACCTGATTCGTTCTTCTCAATCAATTTTTCACCATCAAGTTGTTTTCCATTATCGGCAGAGTCCTTTGGGTCGGCTGGCTTGATCTTCTCGATTGACTCGATTTTTTCACCCAATTTATTGCTATTCACAATTTCGTCTTTGTCCTTATTGATCGACTCCTCCTTTTCGATTTTTTTCGACTCGATTTTTTCACCCAATTTATTGCTATCCACAATTTCGTCTTTGTCCTTATTGAGCGATTCCTTCTTTTCAATTTGTTTATTCTTATCACTGGACTCAATTTTTTCCACTGACTCAACTGATCCGTCCTTTTCCACAGATCCGGTCAACCTGAGGGCTCGAGCTGAATCAAATGGCGATCCTTTCACCTAGAAAAACTCTAACTTCAGCATATGGAAATGGAAGAGAGTGTTGAACTTACGGAAAGGATTCCACAAAGAAGTAAGACCAAGACTTGAATTCGCATATTTTTGTTCACTTTTAATTTTGCCTTTGCCAGCGAATAACGAACTACAATCTTTATAATCAATTTTCTCGTTTATATAGCTACTCAAGTTACTAAGTTAAATTCACTTGATTGAGTGTTATTGTGTTTTTAATGGAACATGATGCTCTTACATTAAAAACACTTTAACTTTTATTTATCTTTAAATGACTCGCTATCGCGAACGTATTTTTTTCTGTTTTTTTTTTTTTTTTAAAACATTAATTTGGAATGCCATCGGAAGAGGTAACATGAAAAATAAGGAATTTCTTACGATATAAATTTTTTAAACAAAAAAAAAAGTGCACACCTGTTTATTTTTAATTTTATTTATTCAACGAAAAGTTTTATTTTGCTTTATAATATTTTTTTTTTCACAAAGCTTCTTTATCTTTCTGTTGAAATGTTGTATGCATTCAATTTTAGCCGTGCATTTGGCTAGTTTACAACTCAACCACGTAAATACTATCGAAATATGAGAGAGCACCTCCAAATGAAGACCTCAAAATAAAGACGAAGAGACGCGAGTATGTTCCTGGAATATAATAAAACTTTACACCACAGTAGCTTCTTAAAAATTGTTAACTATCTTCGTGCAGGATGTCATGCTCACCCCCAACCAAAGAGACCATGTTCTGATTGACTAAAGAGAATCGTCAAACACTTTGGATAAGCGAACTTTCACAAGGGCGAATGTCGACTCGTGCACTTCTGCTGCCAATTGCTATGGTTCCTCTTCTGTGAGAATTCGTTGATGTTTAGCTGGATGTTGTGAGCGAATGTCCTTCAGAGATTGCCGAGATTAGAATGTCCGGTTCTAAGTTAAAGTTTAAGATTATTTAATCAAAATAATTCTTACAATGTAAGATTATACAATCTTATAAATTATGTAAGACGTTAACAACTCTTAGTAAGGCCCTTCTTGTATTAATTTAAAATATGGTAATTATAATAGGACTACCGGTTGAAAATGTCGTTTTATAAATTCAATATTCAAAGTATTTCCCATCGCTAGCCACATTTTTCTGGCAGTTCATGGATACCCGTTTTGAAAAATTCGACCGGTTTGGCCGCAATCCACGAATCGATTTATTTTTTGACATCATAGAAATGACGGAAGTGCTGCTCAGCCAGGCCATGTTGCATCGATCGGAAGAGGTAATAATCGGATGGGGCAAGGTCTGGACTATACGGCGGGTGGTTTCAAGGTAAGTTTTGACGAGATTTGCAACATGTGGCCGAGCATTGTCATGTTGCAAAATTACTTTATCGTGTCTTGCGACCGTTTCCGGCCGTTTTTCCTTCAGTGCTCGGCTCAAACGCATCAATTGTCGTCGGTAGACCTCGCCTGTGATTGCTTCATTCGGTTTTATCAGCTCATAATACACAACACCCTTCTGGTCCCACTAAATGCACATCATAACCTTCAGGCCATGAACATTTTGAACGGCCGTCGATGTTGAGGCATGTCCGGGGTATCCATACGTTGCCCGACGTTTTGGATTATCGTAATGTACCCATTTTTCATCACGAGTGACGATTCGATGCAAAAAAGACTTCTTTTTGTGGCGTTCAAGCAGCATTTCGGACATGCAAAATTCATACGGCACCCAATGTCCGACCTTTCGGATCATTCCCATTGCTTTCAAACGATCGGAAATGGTTTGCTGAGCGACGCCAAATGATTTTGCAAGTTCTTCTTGCGTTTGTGACGGATCTTGATCGAGCAATGCCTCCAATTCATGGTCTTCAAACTTTTTCAGCTGGCCAGGGCGTTCTTTGCCTTCGGTGTCGAAATCACCATCTTTTAACCGCTTTAACCACCGGTGACACATTCTAACGTCTTTAGTATAGCCCAAGTAAGCTTCGGTAAGCAATTGAAAATAAGAAAGAAGCATATTAAAACTTCCCGCAAATGTTATTTTGATGGCACGAATATAGACCTTTTACGGCTTTACAAAAACTTGTGTGTTTTCACTAATGACAAATAACCTAGACTGAAATAATTAGACAATGACATGAAGTTTCTGATGTGACAGCTGTCATGGTCAAGATTCACCTCAGAGTAAAAGATATGAAGTTGTCTGCAATAACGACATTTTCAACCGGTAGTCCTATTAATTAAAAGTTTTACCCTCAGCTCAATTGCCACATGGTGTGGGCTTCACATGCGTACTTCTGGAAGTAGATTAATGAAATAAGAAAATGTCATGACGAAATTCAGTAACGAATGAGTCTTTGTTTCTGCAGTTGGGATGCTACTACTTTCGCATGCACTTACCTCGAACCGGTCATGCCTCCATGTAGCTAAGTCCTTGTGGAGTTAAAATAGTCTCGTACAAATACAGCTGCGAATTCGCTTTGGTCTGTTTTTTTCTCCTTGTAAATGTTTTATCCATCCTTCTGGTATCGATTCGTCGGTGTGGAATGGACGTTCTCAAATAAATTAACCCAATACCATTGTCTTAACATTATCGTCCAGACTTCCATAGTTTCTTGGTACAACTTTCTCTGCCTTCTGAATAAAGATTTTTTTTTATAAATGGCTCCCTCTTCAAGAGGATATGAATGCTCTTATAATGCGTGAAGCAAACTCAGAGGTATTTGGTTTCAACTCACTTCCGTGGGCGGAGCCCTAAACGGGACACATAATTCGCAGGATTTTATTTGACAATAGTTTGATGAATGTACTTTTGAAAGTTTGGAAGATTTAAGCTAAACACCCCACTGTCAGTGTTATGCCTTCACAGCAGAGCCATCTATACACAATCTACACAAACCACTATTTTGACAACACGAGTTAGGCGTTAAGTTAAGAAGGGTTGTACCAGACAAATGCCGGTATAGTCGAAGACGTTATTGCAAGGATTCTTGGCCATGCTTTTTGGGGTTTGGATGCAACACTTGCAAAGCTAAGACCAGCATAAATCGTTTTGGAAGATGATTCCTTTGCAAACTTTTCTAGCTCCTTCTTTTTGAATGCCATTTTATTTGGCAATCTGCTCTTTCCATTTTGGGCATCCGGTTCGACAGCCTTCTGATTTTGTGGCAGTGAGTGCGGTACGTAGGCTGCTAGATATATTTCTGGCCTAATAATGAAAATGCGAATATTTATCATCAAAAGTGGTTGTATTGTTTTTCAACTTTCAACTTTCAATTGTTTCACTTATGCATGCGCTCAAACTAATTGTCGAAACACTTTTTTCACTCCGATTGAGACACCTCCAAAACATGGTTTTTGAACGCTTCAACAGCATATTCTGGCGACGAAAATCGTTGACCATGCATTTTTTTCTTGATGTACTGGGAATAAAAAGAAGTCATTGGGTGGCAAGTCAGGGCTGTACGGCGGATGACTCATCAATTCGACGTTTTGGCCGGTCAAAAAGGCGCTGGTTTGAGCCGATGTGTGAGAGCTCGCATTGTCATGGTGAACAATGATTCGTCTTCTCTTATTCGTTTTTCGAATTTCTCCGAAGACTTTAGGCAACAAATTGTGGTGCACCACTCAGAATTGACCGTCCTACGTTGCTCGAGCGGTACAGTCGCACATGATCAGTTATGCCGAAGAAACAGGCGACCATTTGCTTTGAAGTGCTTTCTCCACGAACAACTTCTGTTGGATATGGCTCGTCTTCGAAGACCCACACGGTCGATTGTTGTTTTGTTTCGGACTCATACGCATGTGACAATCTTATAAACGTCTTTTGAAACACCGCGATCGTATTTTTTTTACAATTTCTCCGCATCAATCGACACGAGCCTTGTTTTTGAGCGATTGTCAAATTTTGAGGGATCCAACGAGAACAAACCTTTTTTACGGCCAGGTGTTCATGCAATATCGAATGTATGCTGGTGGAAGAAATGCCCAGGGATGCTTCTATCTCACGGTATGTCACATGACGATCTTGCATTATCAGTTCACGCACGGCTTCAATGTTCTCTTGCACAACGGCCGTTTTTGGACGACCGTCACGGAATTCGTCTTTGAGCGAGCTTCGGCCATGACTAAATTCATTAAACCAGTTTTTCACAGATTCAAAGATTTAAGTTCATCAATGCACTCTTGTCGTGATAATCCACGTCGAAAGTTGTGAAAAATGATCGCACCAAAGTGTCCACGAGTTAATTCCATTTTTTTGCCGAGATGAATTTTTCAAGTCTCTATAAATAAAACAATTCACGATTAAATGACAACACATTCTGAGTGGTGTTATGCTAAAAAATGTCAAACTTTCCAACGCTTAGCGTTGGCTAGGCCAGAAATATATCTAGCAGCCCACGTAGACCTCATCATCCTTGGGTATTTCCTGCTTTGGGGCATTTTGGCAGTTCTTATACTACGTGAATCCCCTTATTCGGGCATGCCCTTCCACAGTTTTGGTAGTTACGGCGGTTTCTTCTCAATTCCGCAACGTTAAGGCCGAAGAGTTGAATAGCGGCATGATAGATGATATTGTTGTTGGCGCTTTAGGGTAGGGTGGTTGTTCCCAATTTCAAGCTTGGTTCTTTTTCAGATATTGTAAGATGTTGATGTTGTTGTTATGGAATTTGATGATGTTGACGAGTCCTTGGTTCTCTGCTGGTTGTCTCTAACGAGAACTCTGTTTGACTGCTTGAGTCGGACTTCTTCCTTTTCTTGTCTATGAATTTAGTGCATTGGGTTGATATTCTGAGGAAGAAGTGAATTTGTCATTGGAATGGAAGACCTGGACGAATACTATTTTCCAGCTACTCTGAATGAGACTAAAAGAGTAATATAGATAAAAAAGCTTACGCAGTGGTTTTGAAAGTATCAATATCTCTGAGAACTCTTGCTTTTGTACGAATGCAAACGTGGAAATGTTCCATATGGATTTAATTATGCTCGAGTGCGGGTGTTGGCAAAGCTCGACTAAAGAGTGTGGAGATTGCAGAAAAGAAGACTGCGAGCAAAGAAGCCTTATCCACGAAACTGACAGCTATAATGTCATTGAAAACGAATGGTGTAATAGAATATGTAGCACCGTTTTTTAATACCTAATTTGTCTCTTAACTTTTGGGCATTGTGTTGCACTTGCCACATTGTAGCTCAAGGCCTATCTGTTTATCTTTTGCAAACTCACGCTTAAAACTCCTTTTTTTAACTCATAATAGTTGTTTAATAATCATTCACTCGTTGCTATTACTCTTTGTTTAATATGTAAATTATTCCATTTGTCTGTTAAAATTACTATTCATTTTGTTAAATCTGTTAATCACGTTTGTAATTTTCTATATTCATTTGTTTGTTAAAATTAATTTTCATTTCGTTAAATTTGTTAATCACTGTTAAAATCATGTAAAAATCTGTGACCCACTGTACATGCACATCGCGCCACCCACGCACAGTTGTACTAACATCGAACGATCTTCGCCAACCACCAATCCTTGCGCGACAAACTCGCACCATCCGCACACAGCCAAATCTAATGCACACGGACTAGGTGCAAGTGTGTGGATGCATTGAGCTTCGGGGATGACTTTGGTTCTTGGTGGATTGTGGTCGATCGTCTCGATCTCTTAGTTTTTGGTCGCAGCACTGGATGGACGTCTACTAAAGAAAAATATATGGTATATTGTTCAAAGAAAATTAAACTTCTTTTTTTTTGGAGTATTTTTCGTCGAATCTTTCTCGTGTTTCCTCCTCATAAAATTGGTCCTTCTGAGTCAGATTTAATTGAATTTGCTTGAAACAAAACTAAACATTTCGCGTATATTGAATTAATTTTGCTGTGAACAATTTAAAGACAATCCATAGTGAGAAAAATGAGGGATTTAGTGCGTATTCGCGGACATGCAAAGGGTTGTTTGACTCGTGCAGCGTCCTTTGCAGATTCAATTGTGTCGTCTACTCCTCTTGAACTATTAGAAATAAAACTGACGAAGTTAAATGAAACGTGGTCGGAATTTTTGGCTTTACATAAAGAACTTTTGAAAACCGCGGCTGATGATATGATGTGTGAAGAATTTGAGGTTGAGTTTAATGAGTATGAAGAAAAGTTCTTCACCGCGCATTCGAAATTTGTTAAATCGATTCGTGAAAGACAGTTGGTAGGACAGGAAAATGAAGACTCGGCGTTGAAGCAACTCGCGAGACAACAATCCACCTTTTTAGAAAAACTCACCTCCACTTCAGAAAATAATTCTAAAATTCATCTGCCAAAGCTAACGGTGTCGCCTTTCTCGGGAAATTATAAAGATTGGCCCTCGTTTCGGGATTCCTTTATGGGCACTATTGAAAAGCAGCCAAATCTTTCGGATACTCAAAAGTTTCATTATCTGAAATCGTTTCTTCGCGATGACGCTGAGAATTTGATTAGGCATCTAACGATCTCAGACGCAAATTACCTTGAAGCGTGGGATCGATTGGAAAAACGGTACGATCGGTCACATCTTATAATCCAATCATTTATACAAATGTTTGTATCCCTTCCATCGGTAACCGCGGGTAACGTCCAAACATTACGGAAGGTAACAGACGGTGCAGACGAAGTCATTCGTGGACTCAACGCTCTCGGTTCTAACAGTCGCGATCCGTGGTTGATTTTTCTCATGCTTGGTAAACTTGATATCGACACTAAGCAAAGTTGGGCGCAGCATGTAGGTTCGCGGGATGACTGTACTTTCAATGAACTCTTGTCCTTTTTGGAATCCAGATGCGATGCATTTGAAACCTGCCAGACATTATCTCGTCCGAATTTATCTCGTCGTAAGCCACAGTGTGAAATTCGAACACATTTTGCTGAACCGTCGCAGTCAACTCCGTCTTGCCCAAAGTGTAAAGTTAATCATATTTTGCCCCAGTGTCCACAATTTACCATACTTGACATTGAATCCCGTCGGCATTTTGTAAAATCGAACTCATTGTGCTTTAACTGCCTTCGTGTCGGTCACTCGGCAAGTAAATGCCATTCGTCATTTCGCTGCCGTGTATGCAAGTCGCGTCATCACACATTGGTTCACCCGCCTGAACAAACTCACTCTTCGTCGTCGATTCCTTCAACCTCTTCGTCATCGACTCCGTCAAACTCCTCGTCGCTTCGAATAAAAGATTCTCAACAAAATCATACTAATCCTCAACCTCAATCATCCTGTTCTACTTCTTCGTCTGTTTACCCTTTGATCAATAACCACTCGATCGATGTTGGCTTCTCGAAACAAACAATCCTACCCACGATATTGGCAACGGTTCAAGATATTCAGGGTAATCCAATAAGTTGTCGGGTATTACTTGATTCTGGGTCCCAAGTCTCCTTCGTTGTCGAATCCTTTGCTCAGAGATTAGGACTTCCTCGCAAACAGGCTCGAATACCCATTCTTGGAGTGTCATCCACAGGCGCAGGTCATACAAGAGGTTGTATTTCAATAACACTGCGTTCTCGCTTCGATCAAACTCATATATTCGTTGACGCATATGTTTTGAACAAGTTGACTTCTAATCTACCATCCCAGTCATTTGATGTAACCGCGTGGTCTCACATAAAAAATCTGGAATTAGCAGATCCCAGCTTTAATGTACCTCGTTCAGTGGACGTACTTCTCGGAGCAGACAAATTATGGTGCATACTCAAGGGGGAACAAATTCAGGGATCAAGCGGGTTGCCCATAGCTCAGAATACTTCCTTTGGTTGGGTTGTAACAGGTGAACTGTTAGACAACCTACATTCGCCTCCTATCTCCAGTTTATCGCTTCACACTACTTTGGATGTTGACGTTTTACTGCAAAGATTCTGGGAACTTGATGATGTAACACCCCCTCCTGCCGAATCATTTAGTAATGACGAAGTTGAGAAACATTTTCTTAAGACCTTTTCGCGTGCATCGGATGGACGGTACGTCGTTCAGTTGCCATTCAACACTCCGTCGCCTACATTCGGTGATTCTCTCAAATCTGCGATTACTCGTTTACACTCGATGGAGCGTCGCTTTCAACGTGACACAAACTTGCGCTGCATGTATCTGAAATTCATGCAGGAATATATTCGTCTTGGTCACATGGTTCGCATACCCTCAGCTGAAGTAGACACCAAACCTGGGAAGCACTTCTATCTCCCCCATCATGCTGTATTAAAACCAGATAGCTCTACAACCAAATTACGCGTCGTGTTTGATGGATCAGCTAGGGATTCACTTGGCAATTCGCTTAACAGCAAGCTTCTCATAGGGCCTCCTATTCAGAGAGATTTGGTTGGTGTGTGTCTGCGCTTTCGACAACACAAATATGTTTTTACGGCTGACGTAGTTAAAATGTTCCGCCAAATTTGGGTTGATGACAATCACACGGACTACCAGCGGATAGTGTGGCGGGAATACCCATCGGATGAAATCAGCCATTTTCGACTTCGAACGGTTACATATGGAACAGCATCGGCGCCATTCTTATCCGTCCGAGTGTTGCAGCAACTTGCGATGGATTATCAGAGCCAATATCCAAACGCCGCCCGCATTCTATCAAAAGATGTTTATGTTGACGACATCATGACAGGTGCCAACTCATCGGAAGAGTTAATAAGTTTACAGTCGGAATTGGTTACCCTATTATCCCTCGCGAAACTCGAACTCCGAAAGTGGAACTCGAATTGCTGGCCCTTACTTGCTCGTTTACCCAGAGAAGATTGCGAATTCTCTTGGTTTGACACAGAACGCTCGCAGGAGTTGATCAAGGTGCTCGGTATGCACTGGAGTCCAACATCAGATAAATTCTCGTTTCGGATGGCTGACTCACGACTTTGTACTTCACCAACTCGACGAACGTTACTGTCGGAGATCGCTCGCATATTCGACCCGTTAGGATTTTTAGCGCCATCGGTTATTCTGTTCAAGCTGTTATTTCAAGAACTATGGTCGTCAGAACTAAACCTCAGTTGGGATGATCCTTTGCCCACACCTTTGGCTGATCGGTGGATAAGGTACCAACAGGAACTTCACTTCTTTGAGCAGATACAGATTGATAGAAATGTCTTCTCGTCATTTGAGGATGTTGAGCTACACGGGTTCTCGGATGCCTCGTCGGTGGCCTATTCGGCTGTAGTTTACGCTCGTTGCAAAATCGCTGATAATCAGTTTAAGGTCGTGCTCGTTGCAGCGAAAACGAAGGTAGCGCCACTAAAACCTGTCTCCATTCCTCGCCTCGAGCTCTGTGGAGCGCTTCTTCTCTGTCGTCTCAACAATTTAATTAAAAATTCTATATCACATAGCTTCAAGATCTTCGCTTGGTGCGATTCAGAAATCGTTCTTTACTGGCTATCTTCACCGCCTCGTCGTTGGACTACTTTTGTAGCGAACCGTGCAGCTACAATTCTTGAACAGATTCCGCGATATGCTTGGAATTATATCGCTTCAGAATCTAATCCAGCTGATTGTGCGTCACGTGGAGTGCTACCATCAAACCTCATCGATCATCATCTCTGGTGGACCGGTCCGTCCTGGCTCTCGCAGGCACAAGAATTTTGGCCAGCTTCAAAGTTCAGTGTGCCACATCCAGATCCAGCATTAATCGTAGCAGAAGAAAAATCAGCGCCCAAGCAAGTCTTAACAACATCGACTCACACTGATGTCATCAATAGTCTTGTCCACAAACTCTCATCATGGTCCCGGTTACTTCGAATTTTTGCTTATTGTCTTCGGTTTATCGCTCATTGTCGCCCTAATCAAATTGCAAGGATGCCTCGGGGGCGCGGTGTTTCATTAACCGAACTCAAAACTTCAAGAATTTATATCCTTAAGCATGTGCAACACCAGTCATTTGCGAGTGAAATTCGTGGTCTCATAACTAAACGGGGCTTACCAAATAAGTCCAAACTCATGCGATACTACCCATTCATTGATAACGATGGACTCTTACGTGTTGGGGGCCGCATCAAGAACTCTGATGTGTCCTATAATATAAAATACCCAATTATTCTCCCTAACACATATGTTTCTTCTCTTATAGCCACTGAGATTCATACAAACCATCTTCATCCCGGGGTTTCAGAGACATTCGCCATCGTACGCCAACAGTTTTGGATTTTGGGAAGCCGGAACCTTATCCGAAGGATCGTGCACACATGCAAACCTTGTTTTCTGCAGCGGAAGGCTACTAGCTCGCAACTCATGGGTGATTTGCCGCATCCTCGTGTCACTCAAAGTCGCCCATTTGCCAACACTGGATGTGATTACGCGGGGCCATTCACCATCAAAATGTCGAAAGGTCGTAAGCCAAGGCTGGCTAAGGCCTACCTGGCACTATTTGTATGCATGTGTACAAAGGCAATACATTTGGAATTGGTAAGTGACCTGACGACTGATGCATTTTTAGCGGCCTTCCGCCGGTTCGTGTCTCGACGAGGGAAATGCTCCAATGTATACACGGATAATGGGACAAACTTCCAAGGAGCTCGTCGCTGTCTCAACGATATGCAGAAAATGGTTTTGTCACAGACGTACAACGATGAAATTGCTTCTGCACTTGCACTTGATGGAGTCGAATGGCACTTCATACCACCCTCAGCACCACATTTTGGTGGTTTATGGGAGTCCGGGGTGAAGTCAGTAAAGCTGCACCTACGTCGGGTTATCGGATCCAATATCCTCACTTTCGAAGAGCTGTATACTGTGCTAACTCAAATAGAATCGATTCTAAATTCACGTCCTCTTTGTGTGTTGTCCGATGAAGATTGCAATCCATTAACCCCTGCGCATTTCCTTATAGGTGAACCCTTTACCGCTGTTCCGGAGCCCAGTTACCTCGAGACGTCACCTAACCGTTTGTCACACTGGAATCACCTGCAATCAATGGTCCAAGGATTCTGGAGACGATGGCAATCTGAATACGTCACAAGTCTTCAAGAACGTCCCAAATGGAAAACAGTCAAGGTTGAGCTGAAGATCGGCGACATAGTCGTAATTAAGGAACCAAACCTTCCGCCAACCAAGTGGCTTCTTGGCAGAATTGTGGCTACTCATCCAGGTTCTGATAACCATGTCAGAGTTGCGACAGTACGGACAGCTCGGGGCACCTTCACTCGTCCTATCACCAAGCTAGCAGCTCTCCCATCGTCCTGAAACTCGTTCCAGGGGGGCCGGGATGTTTAATAATCATTCACTCGTTGCTATTACTCTTTGTTTAATATGTAAATTATTCCATTTGTCTGTTAAAATTACTATTCATTTTGTTAAATCTGTTAATCACGTTTGTAATTTTCTATATTCATTTGTTTGTTAAAATTAATTTTCATTTCGTTAAATTTGTTAATCACTGTTAAAATCATGTAAAAATCTGTGACCCACTGTACATGCACATCGCGCCACCCACGCACAGTTGTACTAACATCGAACGATCTTCGCCAACCACCAATCCTTGCGCGACAAACTCGCACCATCCGCACACAGCCAAATCTAATGCACACGGACTAGGTGCAAGTGTGTGGATGCATTGAGCTTCGGGGATGACTTTGGTTCTTGGTGGATTGTGGTCGATCGTCTCGATCTCTTAGTTTTTGGTCGCAGCACTGGATGGACGTCTACTAAAGAAAAATATATGGTATATTGTTCAAAGAAAATTAAACTTCTTTTTTTTTGGAGTATTTTTCGTCGAATCTTTCTCGTGTTTCCTCCTCAATAGTCAAATTTTATGTTATTGTTAAGTTAAAATTTAAACAAAGATTGGACAACAGGTGTTTTTTTTGTCGCAAAATTTTCATGGGCTATATTCAATTCAATTCAATTCAATTCAATTTATTATTTATACATAAGTACAAATAAGACTTGTGTCTTCTATAGTACATAAAAATCGGCTTATACAGGCGTAAACATAAAAGTGAAAAATTAAAATTAAACTTAAAACAATTTTGTATTTTATACATTATAATGGTAGCAGTTATTTATAAAGCAAATTTAAAGAATGGGGAAAGAAGGGAAATAGGAATAAGGAAGAAAAGAGAAATAAAAAACATAAATACTAATTCGGTTCACCAAAATAATTGGTGATTGCGGTTTTAAATTTATTTGCTCCAGCTATTTGCTTTACTTCCAAGGGAAGAGAGCTCCAGAGCCTGGCGACGTGGACGAAGAAAAGACGTTGTCAAGTTACATGTTCGGGCCGACTGAGCAAATTTAAGCTTTTCGGTGAGGTACCCAGGCAATTGGTTGTGAATGGCCTTGTGCATGAAGATGCCGCATCTTATATCAATACTATACATTCACCTAAAGTGCACCCAAGAATTAGCCGATGATATTCAGAGACATGATCATACCTCCGCAGTCCGAATACGTATCTTGCGGTGTCATTAAAAGCGACAAGTAACTTTTGCTGGGACTGGGAATCGGGTTCGCAATAAACTACCGCAGCATAAGAGATAATTGGTATAATTAGGGTTTTGACCAACGTTAATTTTGTCACTAATGAAGTGAATGCCGCAGACAGCCAAAGTTTGCGTAGAGTTGCATAAGTGCGTCCCACCGTATAGTTCACATGATCTGTGGCGGAAAGGCTTCTGTTTATCTTAAACCCGAGACTGGTCACTCTGTCTACATACTTAAGTCGTACGTGCGCTAAGAATACTGGCGGTAGCGAGTCTGTGTCATAAAATTTATTAGAAATAATTATAGCCTGTGATTTATTAGGGTTAAGTATAAGACCATTACACACAGACCAGTTATGCATTTCCAACAAGTCTTCATTAAGCCTGCAAACGAGATCCTCAACCAGTCCAATGGGCCTAGATAAGTGTACTTGTACATCATCGGCATAGAGATGTAAGAACACATTTTTACATACTTTTGGTAGGTCAATTATATACAGACAGAACAGAATAGGTCCCAGAATAGACCCCTGCAAGACTCCTGCCAAATAAGTCCAAATAATAAGAGGCACAGTCACCCACACACACCCTTTGCATTCTGTTTGATATATAGCTGCTAATAAGCTGTACAGAACTTTCACTAAATCCAAAATACAACCGAAGTTTTTTACATAAAGTTGCATGATTTACTCTATCAAAGGCTTTAGAAAAACCAAGCAAACATAGCACAGTGATATGCTCCCGATCGAATTGCATCCTAATATCGTCTAGTACCTTAACTGGGGCGGTTGAACAACAGTGGTGCTTTCGAAAACCAGACTGCAGA
Organism: Orthonevra nobilis; assembly: GCA_963555765.1. Taxonomy (NCBI): domain Eukaryota; kingdom Metazoa; phylum Arthropoda; class Insecta; order Diptera; family Syrphidae; genus Orthonevra; species Orthonevra nobilis. The sequence continues at coordinate 4,352,325 of OY743225.1, read as the reverse complement.
GGAGACATGGGAGTCTAAATGACTTGAGATTTGTTTACTAAGAGCTTTTTCTAGAACCTTTGATAGGTTGGGCTAACATTTTATTTCAAACTATTCCCGAGTTCTAAATACTCGAACAAGGCATGCACCAACTCCCTTATTTAATTTAAGCCTTATTTCTTTAACATCAAAATTGCAAAAAGCATGTTTTTAATATTTTTTAGTATGTACCCTTAAATCGAGCCATTAACAAACGTGTTAACACAATTCTTATCACATCTTGTTAAATTTGTTTTACGTGTTTTATTTTTATAGATAACATCATCTATCAATTCCGCCTGACATCAGAAGATGCTTAGCTATAAAAGTGTTTCTGGGCTAGAAAAACAATTCAATTCTTAACCAAAACTTGTTGCTGTCATCTGCTCTCTAAATTTAGTTAATTGCTTTACACAATGGAATACGGCCTTGTTTTTTTGTACTGTGCTCTTTTTGTAAGTTTTGAAAGTTTTTGAAAGACTATTTGAAATCATTTAAAAAAGTTAAAAACTAGGTTGCAGTGCAATGTCATCTTCACAAGAAGCACAGCGATGACGGTCCAGTGTATGACGGTTTGAACACAGTTCTAAGCGATGCCCAGGAACATGCTCAGATGATTGCTGACGATCTAAATGGAAGGTTCAATCTTACTATGACCTTTATAAGGGAGAAAGTTGATCAAATGAAAGATAACAACAAATTCACCCAAGAAATCGAAACGTTGAAAACCCAAGACGATACTGTTCAAAAATGTCTCAAGGATGACGAACTAGCTGTAGCGCTTTTCATGAGAAAGGTGGTCACTACGTACGAAACATGCTCCACTGAGGTTAAGCAAATGGTAAATGATTATGTCGAAAAAATAAGGGATAATTTTAATACGATAAGGACTGCTCCGAAACGAGTTGACGATATTACCAAGGAATGTTTAACGCAAAACTCCAAGGAGTTGGATTCAGCTTCAAGTGTTCTTTGTGTTGTAACCCGCATTGCAGAGCTCCAAGAGGATGTCTTTGAAGCAAATCAATCCGTTGAGAAGTTCATTAATTCCGGGCCTCAAGAAGTAGAGGTGTATTCCACTAATAAATGCGATGGCCTTGGCGAGCTAGCCAAAGAGTTCGATGTTCTCTATGCTAAGATACAAACCTGTGTTGGAGCGGCAAAACAATAAAAAGTCTATACGTATATTTTTTATTACCAAATAAATTCGAGCTTATTTTAAGGATTTTAGTAAGAGTCTGAATATTCATCTGAAGTTTCTTCATAGCTCTCTGGTTCCGGTTCTGGGCCTTGAGTTGAATCATCGACGAAGTTGATGCAAGTCATCAGAGTCGTTATGGTCTCGTTTAACTGTTGAACGAATGTCGGAATAGCATATGATCCGCATGCCTGGGCTGTGCCAGTAATGTCTGGAACTTCTTGTTTAACTTGTTCTATGGTCTTCAAAGCTGTAGAACGGCTATCGGTTATGTCACCTTTGATTTTTGAAACATTCATGAGGAGTGTAAACAATTTTCCTAACAGCGATTTGCGGTTTGCTATTTTCTTGTAAATTGTTATCAATTCAACAACGTTTTCACGGATATCATTTATGGAGGTCTGGACATCGTGTCGTAGTTGCTTTATGGAATTTTTTGCGTTCATGTAGCAAAAACTAATATTTGCTCTTCCTTCAGTGAGAGTTGAGTTCATCAGTGGAATGTAAGAATACGTGCAGTAAGCAGCTCGCGATAGGCGACTTCCAACTTCGAAAATGTTTCCCAAAGAATTGTAAATAAATTTAAGTATTTTTATTTTATTGATTGAAAGCAGCATTTCTTCGGCTTGGTTGGATTCAGTGATTAGGTCTTGGATTATGTTACTGGCATCTTCAATGTTTTCTTGAAGAATGTTTTCCATATCGTAAGCTTCGTCAGGGGATATTTCTCTGCTGAACTCAATCTTGAGTTCTGCCGCGGATGGTAGGCTTGTATTATATTTGAATGGTTCAATTAGAATAGGATTTTCATACAAAAAATCCTGTAAGATCTTTGAAAGTAGATTTTCCATGTGATCAGCTCTTCGATCGGTATCCAAGGACACATTTTGTTTCGTTTTGTCAAGAAACGCATCGTATTGTCCTTGTAGGGTGTTAATAATTGGAGTCAAAAGCTCAAGTTCATCCTTGTTGAAATCTTCAGTCTTTGCTTTCTCATAAAAATCGATGCGATGAATCGATGAGGTAGAAAATACTTCATTTACCTAGAATCGAAAAGAATTAATAACTATAAATATATATGTTTGATAGGTAAGACACGATAAAGAAGACTAAAACAGCATTTTTTCCTATATTCGGCCTCCACACATGGAGCAATAAAAACTAAAATATATACAGCTGTGGCCAAGTAATAAGTTTTTTTCTCTTGAATTAATAGTTTTTTTTAAAAAATTATTTTTTTTTTCATTTCATTTCATTTATTCCTTATTCTTTGTTTCACAAATTTTGAATTGCTTAAAATTAGCATTACAGTATTAAGACGAAGAATAAGTAGTGAAATTTGTATTTATATTAAATATAAATAGTAATAATGACACTTTACAAAATAAAAAAAAAAAAAAACTTTGAATTGTGGGGTGAACTGTATAATTTAGTATTTAGTATAATATAAGAATTGAAATTTAACATATTTGCAGCAAAATTTTTCAATACATGAATAATTAAGGAGAAAGAAAAACGTACAGTTAAAGCTTATTAAACATTAATGATAGTACAAGCAAAAAGAAAACAAAAAGTTGTACATATTAAGACAACATATAGTTGTTCAGCAAAACCTTGACTTCTTTATGATCGAAATCAAAAAGCCACATTTTTACACGATTTACATTGGTTGAAATGCAGCATAAAATGCGGATGCTACTAATAGGACTCTGTAAATAGCCAGCTCTAATGAAAAAAAAAATTTAAAACCTTGTAACTATACAAATGCTTAAGAGGTAGAATTTTCAATGTTCTGAATAAGACTATGGAAGGAGATAATCGATTGACCCCACATACTTTTCTTAAAGCGCATTCTGCAAAACGATTAAAGGTTCAAGATTTGTTTGCTAAGCCCCACCCCAGCAACTTGTACCATATTGTATTTCAGATTGAAGTATATCGTTATATACTGTTGTTAAAGTTTATTTGTCGCAAAATTTTATAACACGGTAAAAAACATACTGCAGATCGCTGAAGAAACGAAATATGTCTGGACCAGCTCATATACTTATCAAAAGTAATGCCCAGATATTTAAAATCATTAACAACTTCAATTTTAAAACACCGTGTACTACAAAATGCCTAAATAATCAGCATTGTTCTACTGTCATATTTATAAATTTTTTTTAAAATGAAAACAGAAATAAACGTATGTGTAAAAAGCAAAACAAAACGGAATAAAGGTTTTTTTCAGCTGGACATCTTATTAGAGGTGTAAAAATAGTTGAGGGCGTTATCCCGCTGGAAATTCCTAATTAGTGGCATACTTTCTTTAGCCAAATTCGTTAGTCGGTGTATCGAACCTACACCACTCCATTAGATACAGCCAAAATATTTAAAGACCGGCAAAACATATTTTGGACGCAAATCTGCACCGGAGGGTCGTCGTTATACCGTGAGTCATCTTGACCCAGGCGATTCATTTTTTTTACCGCTCAACGAGTCGTCTTCTTATAGTACGAGTGGAAATCGGAGCGTCATTTCCGTGCAGAATATGTCTTTGAATTTCCGCTGGACTAGATTTTGTAAGCTGCCAGTCAGTCTTTATAGACGTTTTGCGTGCTCGTTCTAGCCGAGGTACATTTTCTCTCGTTTCAAGATTTTGGGATGCTTTATAGCACCATAAACTTGTTTTGCTGAGTTTGAAACTTATCAAACAAGAATGACGTGTTTCAAATAATATGGCACTGCGAATAAAAATAAATGAGCATATCTTAATAAATTGAAGCTACAAGGATGTGCACTGTCGAGAAAATGAATAAACTTCAAACGACGTCAATCTTCGTTTGATTGAAGGAAAATATCTTTCACTCATTGGAATGTTACGCGTTGCTGTGTTTCCTTTAAGTTTGCAACAGCTGTATGTACATATAAATTCTTGAGTTTCAAACTAACAAAAGCTATTACAATTCTTCTCCTAAACCTTCTGCTCGCCTTAACAAATTAACATTATAAGAGTAGACACAATCCCTAAATCCGAGGAAATTCTAGAAAAACTTAGGTTAGATGTATACAAAACTTCAAAAGCCTTCGGTTTGTTTTCTTTTTAAGTAAGCCATAGATGTCGTTCTTGTGTCTTTCAAGTACTCTAAGTGCCATAACTTCTGACAAAACTGGTAAAACTGGCTTATTACCAAAAAACATTTTTCCACTCTAGTGACTATTTTATGGTACTTTGTTCAATTATGTAAGTTTATATAAATTTTATAATTTAAGATTTCAAGTTAAAAAAAAAACTGTTTATTCCTATTATCCTTGCTTCATTAATCAAATTTAGGTAACATATTACTTGTGGCGAACGCAACGCCGCAACGCACAACACCACAATAATCCAACATTACCCGGAAATCAACAATTTCGTAAATTTGACAACCCCTTTAACTATTTTTAAGACTCCAATGAAATCGCACGATCTGTGTGGCCAATTCACTCGAACACTTTGCAAATTAATGTTGTAGTTGAATTATGCACGCAAGAGGATCAATTGGATGAAATGCAAGATCATCAATGGAAGTCTGGTGGTAGAAGTAGTGGCCGAGCTGTAGTGGGTACGTTATTGGCTTGTCATTGTAGACATGGGACTCTATGTTTCCAAACAGGCACAAGGCTGAGAAGGCAAAATACTGATAGCACTGTGATAACACATTCCTCCAAAATGTTAAAAATTATCTTATTCCTATAGCAATTAATGGCGAATAAAATACTGCGAACTGGACGAATGCAAACAAGTTAATTGTAAAATTCTTCATCTTAAACGGGCACCATCTATGAGAATGAAGAACGTCGTTATGTACGCAAATTTCGTTGACTCGTATAATTTATGCGACTCTAAATGAAAATGAAATTCCGACCGCGTACATTTCATTAAAAACATGTTAAAATTACTAAAAAGAAAAATGTAAATCCGTGTTTGATTCCACGATTTGCCAATGAAAATAAAACGCATATGTGTGTCATATAACCGGAGAGGGCAATTTTACCTTTTCTTATAGCAATTAACACTGGCGACGAAGACTCCATTATTTAAAAATGTAGCAAATTTTATTTTCAAAAAACAAGATAGGCAGCAGGCTATCGGTCAATTGACTTTTCGTCATGTTAACAAAAAAACGAAGTCCGTTGATCTTTTACAAATTCAAAAAATCACATGACCCATGATTGATCAATCTTCGAAATAAGTTAAGTTTACAGTGCTGTGAATCTTTTCATGATCAGCTATCAAACAATATGACAGTACGGTTTGAAATAAATACAAGATATGGAAATAAAAACTTGAAGCTGATAGTTTTGGCAAAGTATGAATAAATCTGAACTGAAATTCAGATATCTGCATACTGATGAGAAAAAATGATTTCGTTCTAATGTAAATAGAAATTTAAAACGGATAGAAAAAAAGATTTTTCAGTTGTTAAAAAGAAAATGGAAATCGCATGAACGCGCTTTGTTTGTTACTTTGGTGACCTATCTCAAAATAAGATTCTTCCAAAAACAGACTATTAACTTTTCTTAGTGCACTCGTATTATACACTACCCAGGAAGTACTTAGTAAACAATTTCTTAACATGATTTACAATATGCACAAAAGAAAATATTTGGCACTTTAAAAATCATTCACTTACATAAAAAGCACAAAGTGCAAGGCAAGAAAGAATCCACTTCATTTTCAGGAACAAACTAGGTTTCAAGTAATATTAACAAATAAGTCGTGCGTAACTTACAAAGAACCTTTTACTACGTCCAAAATATTTTTTGTTGCGAAAATTGATATTATTGAAGCTTTATCTCAAACAAAATTTCATACTCTACTATAAACTTATCTTACACCGATTTCCAGAAGTTATAACCTAATCAGTAGCGAAATAGAAACGTTGAAAAATACCATTGATTGTTATCTGGATTTATAACAAATAATCGATAGCAGATTAGCTGGGGGTATGCAATCACATACTGATTTGGATTATAATTTATTTAAACGAAGGCTGTTATTAATTTTTGAATGTTTGTTTTTGATTTTATGAAAAATTGACTTTTTAACAACTTCTTTTTAAAAAATATTGCCCACACCATGAACACTATGAACTTCCAATTTGATGTTAAATGATTTTTGAAAAATGATACTTTTTAGCGCAGCTTTTACAGATACATATCAGTACTTCAGTGAGCGTTCAATTTTTCAAAGACCAGGCGATGTTCGTTGTTGTTTTAAGTACAGCCTATTGTGTTCTTTTAACGAATTTGAAATGGGGGACTAAGAATTGTCTGCTTCTGCCCTTGTGTTAACATTTTATCCTTTGATTCTTTCGCTTGGAAGTTCCTGTTTCTCAATATCCAATTCATCATCATATTAGTATGACATTTCCTATAATGCCTGACAGAATGGTGATCATCATATAGGCAAAATAACAAATGTCCGCTTATCGGATGAATTCAGGCCCTCTTTTAATCTCTCTTAACTGCATAGAGCAAAATTAGTTTAACACATACAAATTTTTGGCGAAAGTTTGGAGTCAAAATGTTTCAAAAGTACAAAGTCGAGAGGTTTCTCCCACCTCTTCCTTCCGAACTGAGGAGCTTAACCAAGGACCTTTTTCTTTCTGGTAAAAAGTTGCAGTTCCCGCTTCGAGAGGATCACATTCAGTCCGAATTTGTTTTTAGATTTTGAAATCTATTTCCAGAATGATTTCGACACATTGTTTATCTCTATGTCCTTTTGTGTAAAAAAAGGATAAGAAACCACAACAGTGGTAAGCAAATCTTCGGACGATCGGATCTCCCCCCATGAGTCTCTTATAGTTTTACAATTAAAAAGCGTTAAGCTTCTGCAGGATTTCATAGTGGCTAAGATACTATACGAACACATAGATGTATAAAGATTGATATGGTATGCAGACGGATAGAATGTTTTTAAACAAAAAAGTTGGTGGCTCCACAATTCCCTTAGGATGTTTTCATGCGTCAGTGTTGCAGACGTCATTTGGAGTTATGAAAAATGAAAAGCATAGATTTATAGAACATTTCTGAAATAATTAAGATCAAGAAATAGAGAAAGAGGCACATCAAAATATGAAATAATACTGTTTTGTGAGGAACTTGACAGGCAAGTTCGTTAAAACAGTGTCCAACATCGAAACTTAAATTTAAAGAAACTTTCCAGTAGTCTAGACATCAATAATAAAGGGGTTTTCAACAGGGACGCTACAAAAGAAGAGCGACAGGGACAGCAAACGACGCCATATTTCTTGCCGCTCTTTTGACATTTCTCTTCAGTAAGGTTTGCCATTTCATGCCAAACATCGAGTCGAAATTATTAAAATTTAGTACCGAAATTCGGAGTCAGTGGCCTCAACGTTAAGAGCGCTCCGTCCAATTTATGGTCGTAATAATCGTCCTAACAGATCAACAATTGAGCGTCTAGTGTAAAAATTTGAATCCACAGGCACTGTACAAAATGTTCCCGTGCCAGTGAGACAAAGAAGTGCCCGTAGTGTCGAGAATATTGCTGCCGCTGAGGCTTCAGTTGCAGAAAGCCCAAATGTGGCTCTCACACGTCGTTCTCAAGCGTTGGGCATCTCTGTGACGTCGTTTGCGAAAAGATCTTGGCCTACATCCTAACAAGATTAAATTGACGCAAGAACTGAAGCCGCTTGACCACCAGAAGCGTCGTATGTTCGTGAATTGGGCTGAGCAACAACTTGAAAATGATTCGGGTTTTCATCGAAAAATCATCTTCAGCGATGAGGCTCATTTCTGGCTGAATGGCTCCGTCAATAAACAAAATATGCGGTATTGGTCAGGCAGCAATCCACACGTACTCCATGAGTCATCATTGCATCCCGAAAAAATTACGGTTTGGTGTGTTTTATGGGCCGGCGGCGTCATTGGGCCGTACTTCTTCCGTGATGATCAAGACCAGCACGTTACTGTGAATGGGGATCGCTACCGTTCAATGATAACCGAATATTTTAGGCCTCAATCGGATGATATGGACTTGGAGGACATGTGGTTCTAACAGGACGGCGCCACAAGCCACACAGCGAATGTCAAAATCAATTTATCTGAAACTAAGTTTGGAGAACGTGCTATCTCACGAAATGGTCCAGTCGCTTGGCCGCTTCGTTCGTGCGATTTGACGCCGTTACGATTGATGAACTTCGTACGAATATCGAACGTGAAATTGCAGCAGTATCGGCCGATTAATGCTTGAAAACCGTCGAAAACTGGGTTCAGCGTCTGGACTTCTGCAAGCGTGCCCGTTGTGGCCTTGCAAAAGAAATCGAGTTCCATACATAATGGCATCAAACGTACTTTTACAGAAATAAAGAATTTAATTGATATCCAAAACCGTTTTTGTTTAATTAAAAAAAATCGTTTGTACCGCTCTTATTGAAAAACCCGATATTACAAAACATAAAGATGTTGATTGATTCAATGTCAAATTGTTGCAAATGTAAGCTGGATTTTCGCCGAAAATGAGGACGAACCATATTTTATAAACAAAGTCTTTTTAAATTTTTGGCTAACATAATTAATTCAATTGGATTAATGTTGATGAAATTGTTGTTACAAATATTGATTTTCGAATTCGACCCTAATCGAAATAGGAGACAACATTGCACCATCTATGAGCCAATCGACAAAGACCCAAAGATTTCCATACTAACTTCGATGGCGCCGGACTGGACTTGGGCCACAACCAACAAGTCCCTTCCATAATTTGGATGTTAAGCTCGATAAAGCCTTTTTTTGCGTACGCCACCGAATCTAAGCTTCTGTTTCAGGATTTTATTCAAAAACTCTTCGGCGTTGATGTCCCTTTACTTCAAGAAGGATCTATTTTCAACCAAGAAACAATTTTTCTTGTAGCTTTTAAAAAAAAACAAAGTTGAACTACTTTGGGTTTTCAACGCAGACATTACTATAAGTTTTTAGACCTTAAATAAAATAAAAATGTGTATTTATTTTCAATAAAAATAAAACAAATTCTTTGGTACATATTTATAAGTAATGAAAATAAGTTAAAAAATTAACCTTTACATCATAGATTTTCGTTAAGAATGCGTCTCAATATCAAACGCAACTTTCCTTCTTTCTGTGTGGAAAATAGTGTTCGCTTTGGGACTTGTTGAGTTTATCGGGGTCTGCAGTGGAGGATTCGGAGCTGTGTCTCGATCCGCCGATGGCAGCCTGTGAACTTTGTGATTTCATAAGATTCTGCTGTGCGACAGAGTTTAAATCAACGAACAGGCTTTGTCTACATAAAGCCGATAGGGCACTTCCTTTATTGGGTTGATTTGGATCTTTAGTTCCTTTACCCAGTTTGGCTCGTCGAAATTTCGAGGCCAAAGTAGCGAATCCCAACTTGCTGGTAAGCTTTCCAGACCGACTAACCGATCTCGGAAGAGAATCATACCCATCTGCTGATTGTTGCTCAGAGCAATCTGAATCAGCTGGGAGCATTCCCACACTTACACTCTTCAGAAGATAGCCGTCGGGAGTACCCCCAGCACTTGTATCGCTGCCCATACTTTGGTGACTACGTCTGTTCTCCCATTTTTCTTTACTGCGCGGTCCAATCGATTCGTCTCTTCGCAAGGTGACTTTTGACAAGGAGCCCCCTTGAAGGAACTCCTCTTTAGCTTTCTGCAAGCGTATTGCACGCTCAGATAGTGGAGTTCTTGGCTTATCGAGCATGTCAGTCAATGGCGTTGAAGGCTCAGATGAAGACGGTTTTGAGGTCACAGTTTCTGTGAAATCAAAGTTTCCGCTTCTGCAAGTTGGGGTTGATGATTTGTTTTCTAACTTTCTTGTGATTTTTGGAATAGTATTGTCAGATTTATCTGGTGTCAAAGAATACCCTGATGTATCAGCAACAGTCGCAGACTTCGCTATTTTGGTTTCGATTCGTTTGCTGCTTCCGTTGGCTTTAACAGCTTGGCTAGGATTTTTATTTTTACGAAAAAGATGCTCGCGCTTTTCGGCAATTGTGTTCGACGTTGATGATCCCTTCACAGTAGTCTTCTTCAGCACTCGAAAACTGTCGTTTGCAAGTGGCACACGGGTTTTTATGGGATGCGACGAACGATGATTGGCATGATAAGATTCCCAGCCTTGCCTTAAATTTGCAACACTCAAAGATTTTGTAACTAAGTTAAAGTCAGACGATTTTTTACAATTGGCGGGTACATCAGCAGATATGTTGCCATCACTGACGGATTTAAAAATATGGTTTCGTTCATTGTCCAATGAGCTTGCAGTCGCCGGTCTAAATGGGCTGGAAAGCGATGACGAACTTGCAAGTCTTTCCATTGGCATGCGCTCACAAAGTTTCGAAATCATGTTTTTTATTCCCGGAGATATCGCAGACTTGGAATTATTCTGTGAATTGCTCTGCGATTCTAATCCATCGGGTGATTGGGGCTTATCACAGATTGTTTCACTTTTTGGATTATAATCCATTACATCTAACTCGGTTGCCACCACAGCAAGACCGTCTGTTGATCCGGGTTCTTCTACGGTAGTGAAGACTTTTCGCTTGGTCTTAACAAAAATATTCGACTGACCGATAGTCGAAAATGATGATGAATCCACTTGTGGAGTATGAATAAGATGAACACAAGACTCTGTTGGCGATATTAATAACTTTGATGTTTTATCATGAGGAATTTCTTGTTGCTCAATCGGTTGGCCAGGTTTCACTTTTAAAACGTAGACAATATCTTCGCCGGCGTTTGCATCATCTGCTGAACGATTTTCTTCAGCCGACTTTCTGTCATCTTCGAATGATTTCTGTTTGATTCTGCTACTTGTCTTGCGTTTAACTCTGCGAGGTGTTTCAAGAACGTTGGCACCGTCTTCATCGCTACTGTCGCTCTCAGTTTTACTGTTTTGCCTCGAGCCCATCTTACGAAGTCTTAGTTTTTTCTTCCCGCTTCCATTACTAAAATTTCGACTGGCCGGCTTCCTTCCGGTATTATTGTCTCCATCAGTGATGTCGTTTATGGGCGTAGTTAAATCATCCGATGCTTCGAGAGTGGTGGATAGGGCTGTTGCAGTTGTTATTGTCACAACATTGTTAGCGAGTGTTGTTGACAAATTGAAGTGGCCATCAAGTCCATCGTCAGATGTGACATTGATCTCCGGAACAGCAGAATGAGAGTTGTTTCTTTCAGCTGCTAAAATAAGAAAACATATATGAGTTTAATATTTATGTGGAATCATACCTTGTAAGTTTAATGTGTATTTTGTATTTATTGAATTAAAAATTGCTTTTCACATTAAGATAAATCTTATAATCTAGCGAAAGCCTTAAAATTAGTTTTACAAATTGTTTATACTATCATAAGAATAAAAGCAAAAGAAAAATAAGAAAAGACTTTTAAGAAAGAGAGTATTGAAATTCGGTTCAAAATTTAATTTAAATATAATTTTTTGAAGAGAAAAGAAAAAAATTATAATAACTAGTTTTATTTTTGTTCTTTATCTATTATACTATCTGTCCAAGTACCTCATAAGCAAAAACCTAAATCGTTTATTGTTTCTGACTCCTCTCAGTTCACGGGGGAGGGAGTTCCATAGGCGAGTAGCATGAACGAAGAACTGTCGCTCGGAATTTAGACATGAATATGTAGGTGGAATGAAAGCGAAAGTCCTTTGTGACCGAGGAAAAACCAATCTGTTCTAGAGATAATCAGGTTGATGTGTCTGTATGATATCGTGCAAACATGTTAAGGCTCGAAGTGCTAGCAAGTTATCGAACGTACAGCCAACAATGCGTTTGGAAAAAACGGACACGTGATCGTAAATTTGGCAGAAGGAGTGTTTTCGCCAGCATTGTCCTTACAGCTGTAGGAGTAAACACCTGAGTTGACAGAGCAATCGGAGACTTCCATAGACCTTGCCCATAGCCGCGTTGATGTGATTAGTCCAGGTTAGGGAGCTGTTAAAAATTAATCTAAGATTTCTTGCAGTATCTACAAAGGGGACAATTTCTCGCCCAAGCTTTATTGGTGGCAGTGTAGTCAAGTCCTGTGTATTCCTGCAAATAACGAGAGCTTTCGATTTTACTGGGTTCAGATACAGAAAGTTACGTTGAGCCCAGAGACGGATATTTTCCAACTCATCGTTTATTTGCCTAATGACTTGGTCTAAGCAATTAACGTTACCACTCAGAGTTAACTTGACATCATCGGCATACATGTGTATAAGACACCGTTGGACAATTTTAGGCAGATCATTAATGTATAATGAAAAAAGAACAGGTCCAAATATTGATCCTTGAGGGACTCCACTTGATACCTTGAGAAAACTTGAATGTTTGCTGTTGACCACAACCCATTGCTGCCTATCGACTAAATAGGAATACATCAGCTTTGCAGATTCTCTTGAGAAATGGTTCAAGTTCTGGAGTTTTCGGCACAGAAGAACATGGTTGACGGTGTCAAATGCTTTCGAAAAGTCTATGAGGATTAAAAATGTAACATATTTTTTATCCATGGACTTTCTAATATCATCAACTACTGACAACAATGCTGTTTTGCAGCTGTGTTTGGGACGGAAGCCGGACTGATAACTGCTAAGTAGCTTGTTCTTGATCTTGAACAAATATTTAAATGTTTTTATCAATAATGTTAATTTTGTAATTTTGTTGAGCATCCCTGTATTCAAATCATTTTGTGGACTCAACTGACATTTCATAATTTTTATTTTCGTAGCATAACACGAATGGTAGGTATCAAAGAAGAAAATGAGAGGTGCCAATCTATGTGCCTGGCTACACGAGCATGGGATTGAAAGGCGTGTCGGCTGAAACGGGTAGCTTTTTAGTGAGTTGGAAAGAGATAGGTTGAAAATCCGAAAATCCACCGAAAGTCATCTTCAGCATCTTCAGAAGATGACTATCTGCCTGGGTATGAATGTTCCTTTCCAAACCATACCGATTTCGAGGTAAATTCTCATTTTGCAATTGCCGCGATGAGGAAAAGACCTCTTCGGGTGAACGCAACATGCTACATGAATTGTTCCTGTTGCTGGAACTCATGATCTATACGTGTTAAAATTATGATTCTGAGGTTTTAATCATTTATCTTTTTTCTTTCGTTATCTGTTGTTTGATTTTCTTTTTCAGCTGCACGAAAAAAAATATAGCAGCAGTTGCCCGAAGCATTCGTGTCGCTGCTAAAAAGCAAATGTTTCGTTTCAGTAAAAAATTCCTTGCATTCCTTGCCTTTTTTTGTGTGTAGCCTTTTAGTTCATGGGCATGCTTTTCAATCCTATGCTCGTGTGGCCAGGCACTATGAGCCTGTTTAGAGCCTGTTTAGACGATTACTTTTGAGTGCCCCATGACGAGAGTTTGGCGGTGAGAGGAGTGAGCGATAAGGGAAAGTCACGTTCCATACCCGGAATGTCCGTTTCAATTCCATTTTGTCATTATATTTCGATCATGGAGTAAATAGGTTGGCGGACCAACATCATAATTGGTTCGGTTGTGAAGTGGATCCTGAGTTCAAATGTGTAGTCGGACTTGAGAAGAAATAAATGCTCCATTTCAATCATTCCACCCCTATTCTTTATCTAAGTAGTGCAGCATTGAGGACTACAGTGCGTAGACACTACATGACTGCTCACTACGCGCTCAAAAGTAATCGTCTAAACAGGGTATGATACATTGTTCATGAATTTTTTCAAATTTAAATGAGTTGGGATTAATACACCTTATAGTTGATTAGGACGCCCGGAAGTTACGTGAAGTCAATATCGACTCGTACTACTGTTAAAGAAAAATCGCAGCGCTACAAAGGAGGATGAGAGTAATTCAAAAACGATGAACATCTCATAAGTCAACGCAGATCAGAAAGACTGTTTCTATACGGAGGGAATCATTTAAGTTTTGGTGTCTACGAACTTCTTTCCAAATCGGATGGAGATGGATGGTTGAAGGATATAATGCCCCATGAATGGAAACTCAGTAATCGTGTAGTAAAGTCAGCGTCCTTATTGGTCCTTGGCAGCGCGGTTCGTGTGCTTTACAAAACACTCATTTTGACAGCTGTTCTTTATGGAGCCGAGTCTTACTCGTGTTAGGGACCTATGAAAGAAAGTGTACCAAGGACATTTGCAGTGACGATTGGCAAACATAATGCATCAGATATAAGGTCCTCTCAGTGAGAAGGACAAATAGATGAGAGAGTACAACTAGGAACTCTTAAAGATGCACAATGGCGCGGATCTAGGTCGGAAGACAAAAATCCGTCGAATAAAATGGCTCGGTCACATTGAGCCAATGGATAAAGATGCTGCAATCAGTCATCAGTTTCAAGTAAAAACGTCAGGTCGAACCTTAGGTTCAATTACCATACCATTGCAAATGTCAGGAAGCTTAAGAAAAGCAAATGGATGTATTCAGTGCGCCAGAAATCGTGAAGGATGGAGAAAAATTTAATAATCGAGGGATTTTATTGTTTTTAAGGTTCCGTACCTCAAAAGGTAAAACCATCAAAACAGAATCACTTCGTTGTGGGACTGTCTACCACTACTTTAGCATGGGGAATGCAATGTCTTATAGCAGAATTAAAAGGAAAAATTCCGAAGACCATTAATTGGTATCGCAAGCAATTTTATGGATGCAATTTTACGAGCGTTGCAAACGGTCGTTGTGTGTTTATACATTTTAAAACGTTTAATGTACGGTTGATTGGTGTTTTAATGTCGCCAAGGTCGTTATATTTATCTTATGGATTTATAATAAGATACAGAGACAATGCAGAGATTTTCCGAAGTAAGAGGAACAAATTCTATCCTTATAAAATATGTGAATATTAGTTAAATATTGTAGATTTAAAGTAGCTTAGCCTTTTAGGATAATGAAATAAGTTTTTTGTTACATACCAATATGTTGCCGGACCTCATTTAGCGTTGTATGAAGATCATCAAATTTCGTACGGAATATCATTTGACGTTCCTCGATCAGTTCCTGACAGCAAGCTTCTTCTTGTTGTAATAAGACAGTCTGAAAGATGAGGACATAAAAATTTAATGATGTTGCTGTTGTTGTCTTATATTTTGAGAAAAGAAGCTTACAATTTCGGATAAATCATCAACCAATCCCTTGACTTTTTCGAAGGATTTTTTTGCTGCTAGACTGATGAGACTATTTTCAAAATCAGGAAATGTGGCCCGCATTGTCGATAGCACGGTCTGAAAGTATTTAAGATTGTCCTCACTGAATCCATTTCTACTCTCCAACTGTAACCAGAGGTCGTTAATGTGATTAAGAGACTTAATTTTTTCTCCATTGGTATTTTGGTGGGATTCGAAACTTTGCACACTACGAGACTTACTGGAAAAAAGAGTCATTAAAACTGAACTGAACCATTGAAAATGTTCACCAATAGTCATTGCAAATGTCCTCGGTATATCTGTAGACAGGTGTCTGGTGCTCCACCCTAGGCAATACGGCTACTAATGGCGATGCTGTCTCAATAATATGATCTTCAACCTCAACCATAACTGCTTCGGGTTCGTCCTGCTCATCGCTGTGCTTTAAGTCCAAATCTATCCTTTGCTCAGCGTCCGTACTTTCAGCCTCGTTTAGTTCATTTACATCGTTTAGAGACAAGCTCGACGTTTGGTGAGTTATTGTGGGCAGTGTCATACACATATTTGGGGCTACACTGTCCAGGGACAAAGATCTACTCAGCGTTGGCGAGTTTTCATCTAAATGGAATTGAAATATTTGCAAATAGGGATTTAAACATCGAATTAGGTCATTACTGTTATTGCCTTCCTTTGGAATTTTTCCAACGTCGAGTGGACAGTAACCCGGATGTAAAAGGGCAAATGTGGACGATTCTGGGCCTATGCCTCGTGCCTTTTCCCACTCATAAAGCTTGCGTGTGAACTTCCTTGAGATACCTTCGAATTTCATAACCCCTGTCGTTGTTTTGACTTCAATCTCTTTTGCTCGTGGATCCGGCGCAACAATAGCTTTCAGTTTCGACAGCCTTAAAGGTTCCAATCAGAAATGTTGTTCGATAATTAAAAAATTGTTGACTCACTTTTCAAGCTTATCGCGTTCATGTACTCGGTGTTTATCTTTATCTGATTTGTGTTTTTCATCTTCTTGAGGCTTTTTCACATGCTCTGGCTTGACTGTGCGCTTCATTAAATCGTGTCCACTGTGAGCTGGTCCTGAGTTTTTTATTTTATTCCATTGTTCTGGAAAAGAAATCATGTTTTAGTATCAACATTTGTTATAATGAGACAAGCATGTCACAAAGAAACACAATTACCCAGTTTCTTCTGGAAATCCTGCGGGAGATCCTTCTGCTCTGGCATTGGGGTGAGTCCTTGTCCCTCCAGCTTTATCTGACCGGTTCGCCATAGGTTCCAGTCAATTTTTTTGGACTCTGACTCTTTGGTGGGTGAAGCTTGCAACTCCTTCGGTGAAACATGCCCGTGTAAAGATATTTGCTTCTTCACACGCCACTTGTGCAACTTCTTCTTGAAGTCCGGAGTCAAATTCTCTTCAAGCAATTTGGTAGACATCGAATTGGCTTGTTGCTGTGGCGCATCTTCCTTTGCAATCAAATGATAAGCTGCAAAATAATCTTCAGTTCTTCAAAAACTTATCAAAAAGATGTCATATTTTTTTTCGAACCTGAAGTTTTGGTGTTACTATAACTGCTTTGGATCTTGTCCCACTCTTGTCGTTTGGCTTCGAATTCCATCCTAAGCCTTTCTCTCAGTAAAGTGTAACGTTGATTTATCTCCTCCTGTTGCATATGCAAACTATTACTTGAAAATAACTTGCCATGCGGAGTAGTCGGTTCTGAGAAATCACCACTCGATAGGTCTTCACTTTCTGCAAGTACCAAGAATCAGAAACAGTAGCTTTAAAGAAATTATAGTGTAACGTTTACCAAATTCTGGGAAGAACTCAGAGTGACGTGATGGGCTACTGGGTACCGACGAGTTTCCTGGAGACTGAAACTTTCGGCCTTTCGATTTCTCCCATGGACTTCGCGCCGTAATATTTGGAGAATAGGAAACATCTGTAAAATCTGATTCAGTTAGATCCTAAAAAGACACAACAAATAAACAGGTTTAACTTTTAAGACTAAATCGTTCATGACTTACGTGTCTTAAATTTAGGTTTAAGGGACTCGGGAGATTTTTGGTCCGTTTGGGTTTACTGGTTATGTCAACGATAACGTCTTCTGGGAGTGCTTCGAAGTCGGGTACCATTTTACTTTTACGCATACCCTTGAGAGATGAGGACTTTGAGGTTTTGATTATACCCTCACCAACACGATCAAGGGATCCTTGGCTTGTATTTGGACTGTTTTTATGATCCGAACTTTCACTTGCATTCCTTTGATATTTAATCCGAACTGGTGAGGAATCTTTTAACTCCTAATGAAGAAAAAGATACAATAAACTTTCGATGTTGTACCGAATAATTCGTTAGCTTACTCGTCTGTTTGTATGTGATCCTAGGTCTCCGTCGATGGAATGACTACGATGGCTATCACCTTCTATTGTATATCGAGAGTCGAATTTGGAATCGCTTTTTGATGAGTCACGTCCTAAAATGTTAAAGACATATTTTTTTTACCCTAACTTGAGCTCTACTAATTTTAATTGACCTGTTTACATTTAAAATTTATTGCGATAACCTTTGTTAAATAAAAAAAGGGACGTTGTGCAATCGCACGTATTGACAAAATGAAAATATCGCGAAAACTCTTCCTGTAGTTCAAACTGGTATTGAGCATATGTCTAATGTCTTCCCGCCAAGTCAAGATAAATTTACTGATCATGTTTATATACTTGGCTGGCTATATGAAACGAAACGCACTGTTCCGCTGGAATCAATGCTGAATCTAACACCAATCACCAATTCACAGCGGGAAAGATGGTTCTTTTAGATCGAAATCTTGGGCACAAATTTATCGTATCGTAATGGAATGCATGAAAGAGGCCGATGGTAGCAGACTGTACCCTAGCCATTGAAGTTTGTGAAAGAGGAGTGGGGTTAATATGCAGTCTGCTGTAATGCAGAGCTAACACGGACAGTTTGAATAAAGTCACCAGGTCAGGAGCTGGTGTCCTTAGAAAGACGGGAAGGTGAAGGTAATTGGCCAAAATAGAACAGGGAACATGAGGCTATGGAAATGATAATTCGGTTATAATCTCGAAAATATCTTAACTGTCATCAAGGCTCTAATGTGGAAACGCTCCTCATTGGAACAGTACTTAGCAATAATTTCGATAGAAAAACTGGAATGGGCAGCATATTACTGACAGCAGTTGGGAAAAAATGGCGAGAGGACCGATAACTTCTGGCCACTTTGGATCATTTGAAAAATGTTGCAAAGCTTTCCGACAAGTATCACGCCTAAATGCCGAACGCGACTCAGGATACCACGTAAGGTCTTCTATTAAAGCTGCAAGAAGAGCAAATAGTGTCCGTCCGTCATTTTCTAGGCGGACGCCATTTGTCGTTTCCTGGATCTGGATCTAGATCCGAACCCTTGCGCGTAGCGGTCCGGTGCACTATAAACGCTAAAAACTATGAAACTGAATCACGTACACCAACCGGGATCCTATTGGATATCATTCAATTTTTGTTTGCCCTTCTTTTTTTTATTTATAATATTGTGGCATCAAGGGTTAGTGGGATGCCGACTGGGGATTACAATTCAAAGACTTCGTTGTAGTCTGAAACTTAAACATGGTTTCAATTTTTATTTCAAATACACTGACTTGTTTGCATGCGCTTTAAATTCGCAGTATTTTATTTACGAAAATTGCTATAGAAGAAAGTGCATTCAGGTTTTTTTTTTTTGGAAAATTGTGCCATCTACTTGGCTGTCAGTGTTATGCCTCCCATCAGCAGACAGTTTATTGTGCAAAATGACAGTGTGACGTCTGCTGGGACTTTTAAATTAAATCACAGAGTGTAATTTTTTCGACGATATTTATTTAGGATCTTCACAAGCGATCTTGTAGGATCTCTCCGTCCCTGAATAGCGTACGCAGATGACTTGATCACATAAAGGTCAAGTCCGAAGATCGAACTCATCGTAAGTCTTTTGCAACGTGAAAAGATTCAGATATATTGCGACGACTGGAAGTTGAACATCAATTTCCAAAAGTGCGAGGACCATTCTGTTCAGGACTCCGTTTATATTTTAACAAACATATAGATGCTGCTCTAGCCCGAGCCAAAGCGGCCTTTGCCTTGACAAAGAGACTGTTTTACAGCAGTCATCTCGATGCCAAGGTAAAGGTTATCGGCTACACGTCCATCATTCGGCCTGTCTTTGCCTATGGATGTCCCGTGTGGTTCAACGTGGGAACAAGCTTAATGGAAAAGATTCGGGTTTTCGAGAGACGAAGCCTTAAAGCTTGTCTCCACTTATATAGAACTCCAGAGACTTAGTATAAAAAATTCTATATTAATGAAGTCCTTTACAACTGAATAGAAGAAGTGGATAACTTCCTGATGAAACTTATTAGAAGACACATTGCAAGAGCAATGACTTCGAACAACAACTTGATCTCTAGGGCTTTTTATCCCTATGATATGCACCACGAGACTGTGCGAGAGAATGAAAGAAAATGACACCATATTAATTGGAGTTATTGGAATTATGGACTCTTGCATGACAAGTCGATAGTGTGACCATTCAGCCACGGAAGGCCACTTAGAGAGAAGACAGCGTCATTAATTGGATCCCAATGACAAATGGTGATTGGATCAAAGCTTTTAATGCCAGTTATTTGTAAAGGAATAAAAATAAAAAGTTATAGTAGAATGAAATTTTAGTAAGCCCGTCAAGAGGTTATTGTTAACTTGTTGAGAGTATGCCAACGATTAAGTTTGAAAGCATTTCGTTATTTCAAAATTCTTCCTTTTTCTCTTGGTTCACAATTATCAAGGAATCGTTCAACATTTTTCTAAGGAAATCACGAGCATTGTTCTAGCGTCCATTTAACCATAAAGTTTTTCAAATTTAATTACTCGTACAATTTTGCACAAATGCGGAAAAAAAACTATTAAGGAAGTTCTAAAAATATTTCTCTGCAATTGCTCATCGCTTATGTTAATAAACCATTCACTTTATAAAAAAAAAAAAAAAAGAAATCAGAAATAATTGATTCGATTGAATTTAAAATCAAATAATGATCGCACGAATGCATCACGTCGGAGGAAACTTACTTATCGACTGTGAGGCACGTTCTATGTCGTCAACGGAGCTGGCAGAGCTTATTGTTCCCGGTGTACCAGCATCGCTCAAAATATGTCCCGACGATGAACTCAGTACACTATCTGCTGAACTACCACCACAAGGAATAGAAGGTACACGCAAGTATCTAGCAACTTCATGGTTCATTGGTGTCAATCCAATACCGGAATCGGAACTTTTTCCCTCATTTAAGGCGGGAACGTTGGCCTTTTCCCATTTGAAGGCCGCCTTTACTTTGGTCCACTTGGATACCTTCGCCTTGCCTTCTGTAAAAGCACTCTGTCGTCGTAGGGGAGGAGGTTTCGAGTCCTTTAAGCGAGGTTGAGTAGTACTGTCTGCAAAAACGGACTTGCTTCTTTCACGAGCTCTGTAATAAATGGTTGTACTTAAAGGCGTTAAAATAAAGTTGCCATACAAAATGTACCGCTGTTTCGCTGAGCTGCGTTGTGCAGATGTAGTTTTCGCGGCTTCCAATATGGAATTCAATAAGGAAATGTTGGTTTCCGGATCAGATTCAGCATCAGAAAGTTCTAGGTCTTCAAATTCATTTGGATCCTGTAAAATAAAGGAGTACATTTAGTTTTTTGTTTTTGTC
The DNA here is from genome assembly GCA_963555765.1 of Orthonevra nobilis. Classification (NCBI taxonomy): domain Eukaryota; kingdom Metazoa; phylum Arthropoda; class Insecta; order Diptera; family Syrphidae; genus Orthonevra; species Orthonevra nobilis. The sequence continues at coordinate 4,331,225 of OY743225.1, read as the reverse complement.
TTCTACGTTTTTTCTTTTTATTTAACCTTCTTTTCGATGTTCCTCAATTCAGTAATCGTTTTCAAATCATGCATATAAACCTGCATCTTGTAGTTTTGGTCTAGCATATCACAGATTTTATCTAATAAATCGTGCAGTTTGTTTAAATGCGCAAAGGCTGTCTGAGACTCCATTGCCGCTGCAATTGAGAGACCCATGCCTTCGTGAAGCGGCTCTACATACTCGTAGCATTCGTTTTTTAAAAGGTTACAATAATAAGCTGTTTTTTCTTCGACGGAGGGTGTTTCACCTTCCTTGACTGGATATTTGGGCAAGTGATCCGGTACTCGATTATTCTCAACATCATTTCTTATTCGTGTGTAATCCACAGCCAATGCCTCATCGAGGGTTTTGTAAAATCTCGATTTACGATGTTCGAAACCGAGCAACCTTTGTATGGGTTCGGAGAAGTCTCTTTGTGATGATGAACCATGATCTTTGTGTTTCTTATAATCAGGTGGGGGAGTGGGTGGGTTGTCTCGGGTCGAAGACGACCTCTGACTATTCGACGCTGAACGAGGCTTTTCTTTCTCCATTTTATTTATAAGTTGTTGTACTTGGATACATTAACAAAGTGAAGTTATCTGAAAATGGAAAGTTAAAATTTTATTTCTATTTCAATCGCGTAAAAGTCAAAAAAGTCGAATTATAAATTGACTCTTTTGCACTGACGTTCTCAAAATTTGTTTACTTTGTTGGAAAATGTTTCAAAGACATAAGTTATGACCAACAGCTCAGATCTGTAATTTTGTTGCACGGGGATCGTATTTGGGCGAAAATTTAAATACATATTTTTTTCCTTGTTTGCTGGAACGGCTTAAGGGGGCATACATATACCTTTTAAAAACTGTTTTACGCGGAGGGGGATTGTGGCGCGCTCCGTTTCAATTTCGATCTGGGACAACTTGCGTTTGATTCGGAAAGAATAAGGCTATATTTTAAGGCAAAAAACGAAAAATGTCAAAAAAAAACACTGCAACCCTCCCTCCCAAGACGCTCGCAGCGCGCACCCGCTTCCCCGACTCCGCTAGCCTATCCAGGCGCCTTGCGCTTCCCTGGCTCCTCACTCCTTTTCCCCTCCTTCCCGGCGGTAGTTGCCCACTAAGTGCATGAAGTTTGTTCTACCAGCCAGAGACGAAGAAAAGAATAAAACAAGAACTAAACAACTCAGCGCTGCACAGCTGTTTTCGTTTCAAAGGCTGTGTCGTCTGTTTGCTTGTGTGACTGGAGGAAGGCAAAAGCCAACAAAGAAGACATGAAGAAATTCAAGCATTCTTACAAGCTACCAGCTATCTGTATGGAAGCTTTGCTACCAGTTTACCAAGATCTTGCCAACCCCAATTTATTAGAAAAGTGCTTGGGTGGTTACACCCAAAACTCTTACGAGAGTCCAAACAACATCATCTGGAAAATCCTGTCAAAGAAGAGTTTTTTGGACACGATTTTCTGAAGATTGGTGTTTGGGGTGAGCATTTTAAATGACGGAAAGAATGCAGTGTTGGATATCATGGAGGACCTGGGACTGAAAGTAGGAAAAAATGCGGTGAATGGTGCTTTAAAAGCTGATGAGAAGAGGGTGTACCATTTGGAACAAAAAGCTCTGCTGACAACTTTGGAGGCTAGAAGGAAGAAGCGTCGAGAAAGGTTACAAGCTCAGAAGGAGGCAGAGGCTGCAGAGGGGGCACTGTATGCAGTTGGAGCATTTTAATAGTGGTAAGTGACTCTAGTTTTACGCTCTGCAAGAGTGAAACATTGTCAAAACTTTAAAGCCGATTTTCTCAAAATGCTGTTTTTTCACACCTGTCGTAACTTTTTGTCAAAACCGTTGTTCATAAATGTGTCAAATAAAAAGGAGGTTGTTACTGATATGAAGATCTATAGATTTGTCCACCGACAGCTCTGTGGAAGCAGAATTTTTTTTTTTTGAAGAGCCCAAAATATCAATTTTAAAGTTGATTTTTTCATAATTTTCACTTTTAAAATCCATAAAAATTCAAAATTATATCTGATTGTACTAATAATGGTCAATTCTCTGCAGGTACACATGGGGAACATCCAATACATATAGCTGCTCAAGATCTGGAAGGATGCTGTAGGAAAGTTACGAAAAATGACCACAAACAGAAAATTCAATGTAATTTTGAAAATTCTGTAACTTTTTTAAAATTGTTTAAAATTAAAATTTAAAAAACCAAAATGTCAAACTCGAAATCAATACTAATCCCTCGGAATCCTCTTAAAGATAGGTGTTTTTTATGGTGTTCAAAAGGTATATGCTCCCTTAAGACATTTTAATGGATAGACTACTTTATTGGGCATGACTTAAAAAACATTTAACAATGGATATGTTTTAAATACAGTGATAGAAATATACATGAAATTGTTGTTACTACTTAAATATATAAAGTATTTAATTGTAAATAGAAATGCGGTGTTCATGAAATGAATGTGATCATACAAAATTCGTCGGGAGAATCAGATACAACTAAACATCCATTAATGCCGCTGCAAGTCATTGACATTAGTGAAAAAAAGGTGGTAAAGGATGATTTTTTGAAGTGCCATCTGGATCAGAAGGAGTCCCTCAAGCTCAAGCAGTGATAATGAATCCAGGAGGTCCAAAATAAGTTTGGTTTTTGGATAGGGTTCTCCTAGAAAATAAATAAATGCGAAAGCCACTAAAAATTCAAAACCAAAGATGAGGTCAAATAAAGCTGTGTCTGCATGGCGAACCTAATGGTCCAGAGAGCTTTAGAGGAATAGAGTAACGATAAAGAAAGATGACTGGTTGCAGATTCTTCCTTGCCAAATGGAGTAGCATTTAGGGTGTACGAAATCAGCCGAACCTTGTGTGTTCTTTTAATCGTTTTTTATTTCTTTAATTTTAAACTGAATTAAAATGTTTATTCCTTTTTTGTCTTAATATACTATATGTTTACATAAAGAATATTCCTGATTTTTTTTCGTCTGTAAATGTTTTTTAGTTTCGAAAATATTTAAAAAATAATAAAGCAACACCATATCGACAGAAGTGGAATCAACAACTTTGTGAAATATTGAAAAGTAATTTCAAAATTGGATGTTGTGTTTTGCTGATTGATAATCGATTATTGATAATCATGTATTCGTCCTGTGCCATCAATGGAGAATATTGTAGCCCTAGAGCTTAATCTATTTCGTATTTGGGGCCCTAATCTGCAGAGCGCTGCCAAGGCATGCGTTTAAAGTTTACCCCATTTTAAGAGCGCAGCTTTAATTCATAATCTAAGTTTGATAATGAAGTCAAAAGAAACACACTGCTGTCCATTAGTTTCTGGTATAACTATTTTTCTGTAGAATTAGCTGAACACAATTAAATGAGAGTTAAATTTAAGAAATGTTTCATTTTCGATGAAGTCAAAGAATTTTGAAAAAAGGAGCCGAATCGAGGGAACACCCTTTAAGGGAAATAATTAAATTTTTTGTGAAGAATTAAACCAAAAGCTACAATCCACGTACTTGGAAAAATAGGTGTTTTTTATCTATAATTAAAAACCAACATTTGCTCCTCATATAATCGCTCTAAACCATGCGATCCAAATAGTGGGAAAATATTTTAACTAAAGGAAAATTAAGCTCAACGGGGAAGCAAAGCTTGCTTTCTACTCAGCAGGCAACTCCAGCTAAAGCTTGGGTGTAATCCGTAAAGTTTTTGGAAACTCATCAAGACACAAGATTGACATTCAAAGAACACTGAACAAAGCCAAAAAAGCAAATTACATCATGTACCAATTTCTTAACAGAACGTGGAAACTAACGACTGAAAATAAAATGATAATTCTTAATGTGATCTTCCAGGCATTACTATTATTTAGTTATCCAGTTTTGGGAAATAGCGCTAAATCCCATATTCATCGATTACAAGTGTCACAAATCAAAACACTTTATATGATTCCAAACCTACCATGGCACCAGTGAACGATGGATCTACAAGCAAGAGCAAATGTTGAATTGATTTCTGAAAGAATTCAAAAACTTACTACGATATTTCTGTCGAGCTGTATTTTTGCTGACTTTTAAGTTCCGGAAGAGAAAACTGAAGGGCCAGACAATAAATTAAAGAAGCACCTGGAATGGAAGCTTTTCAGCTCCAGAAATCAACAGTTTGCACTGAAATTAGATAACAACGCCTGTAAAAAGATCTTTATGAATATCCGGCTTCAAAATAAGTCAAGCGGGAAAAGACGACCAGGCTGAGTCGAAATTTGAAGAAATCGGAAAAAAGAAAGTTTATGTTAGTCGATCATCACCCGGTTAGCGATTAAAGTGCCCTGGATTCACAATGAAGTAATATTATGATCTGAACAATCTTTCCAGCTTTGCAAGGACCTCTAGATCAAGAAAAAGCCTTGATAGAGAGGTACGAAAAATGCACTAGGATTTTGAGATCACTGCATGAAGGTGGGGCAAACTACACGTGCAGTTGCAGGTTATCCTCAAATATCTAAGCCGACTGCATACAAACGTCACTGCAATCAATGATCGATGATAAATTAGAAAAGCTAAATGATCATATTATTAAAATATTAAAAAGGTATGTCAGGCTACAATATTTTAGTTTATTTTAATTAAAAGCAGGAGGGATTGACAACTTACTTTAAACGACCTAAATGGAATGATCAACCAAAGTTTCCAAATTGTCCTCTAGAAGGAGCACTCGCATCAGTTTAGTTATTTGGGAATAAACGTTTTCACCTATGCGGATACGTGAATAGAAAAATTCGAGTTTAATTTACAAGCATCCTCTCAAAGTTGTTTGTGGCATCTGCGGAGGTTCATATTCGACGATGACTTTGACAACATTATAACCGCACTTCGTATCTGGTGACCAGTAATAAAACTAAAATTGAACCTTCCCGGACTACATTTTTTTGGTGTATTTTGGGCCACGAGTCTAAACGTATAATCCTGATCTTGCCGGCTTGCAAAATAGGAGAATTTGGGTGAGTGGCCGTGACAAATAAAAATAAAATCGAATCTAAAAGCAAATAAAATCTTAAATTTTAAATCTTAAATTTTATTTGCTTTTAGATTCGATAGTTCACCAGTTTTGCTATATGGAGCCGTGGACGATGAACTGGATGGTAGAGCAGATTATGATCTCTTTCGGGAGAAAAGTTCTTCGTCGAATATTTGGTCCGCGAGGAGGGCGAATGGAGGAGTAGATATAACCGCGAACTCTATGAGCTGTATCATGATGTGCATGGAGTCCAAAAAGCCAAAATACAATTACAGGTTCGAGACGACAATGAAGACCGGGATTGGAAAGATTGGAAGGCTGCCGTGACTCAGGAAGAGACTCTTCACGGGTCGGGACCCTAAGTATGTAAGTAAGTAATAGATTCGATGTGTGGGTGCCCACGACTCTGTGGAAAGTTCGTCGGCTGCTGAGCGTAAGGTCCCGGTAAAGAATATCTGGCAGGTGTTTCACGGCCACACCTCTCGTGAGTGACTGACAGCCCTCCAATGGTTTCATGGTCATGATAAAGTAGGTTAAACTCCCGCCACTTGCGGAAAATGTGAGAAGCACACACAAATGATGAAGCTCAAAAGAGTTGTTGCTCCACCAATTTTTTTGTTTAAAGATTCGATACCTTTCCATATTTATTAAATGTTTGTAAACTGGATGACCCAGTGAGCTTCATACCATCAAAAATTGATTTGATTGTAACTCTGCATAAACTAATATCAATCCTTATCAACTTTTCAACTTCAATTAATTGAGATCGATAATATTGGCCGAACCGTTTAAGAAGTGAATTTCGTTTGTAACTCAAATGAATTTTTTGTCTTTTATCGATGGGAAAGATAAATGCAGTTAACATGAAAAGAAAATATATCCGGAAAACAACGCTTTTCATGTTTTGCAGCGAGTAAATTAACAAATGATGGCAAATCTGTGAAATTTACGATGCAAAATGAATTTACCTTAATAATCCACTTATCAGAGTCATCCTAACCTATGGTTCGTTTGTATGGTGATGGATACTTGAGAAAGAATCTTACGAGTGCCACGAAGACTCAAAGACTCGGTTGTTAAGCAGATTCCGGATCGATGAAATCGACATCGACTTCATCGTTCGAGTCAGAATTTAATCTAACACCTTTGGGCTTTGACAGATAATATTTCATGCTTAAAATAATGGAAGAAATGATTGGATTAAGGACACAGTCTGCTAACTAAGTAAAGCCTAAGACGGCATACAGGAAAGGAGATAGATGCAGTGTATTTGAGGCCGAAAACATAACTATCCTGGAGATTGTCCCCAATGGCAAAACCATCTACGTTTTCAGCCAAGCGGCCACCAAAGCTCTAAATTCAATTCTATTTTAAACTTGGTGACCAAACTTTGGCTGCTAAGACATGAGGATGTATTCGGAATCTGCTCATTTGGGTTATAATCACTAATCTCAAACGAAAAAATCGCAATGGAAACGGTCGGAAACAGTAGCCCGGGCTAATAGGCGAAAAACAGCGAGCCGATTATACTGAAGAGCACTGTAGTCAAATATCGACGGAAAAGAACTAGTCAACCATGTAATCAAGTAATCCAAGGGACTTTTGTATAGACAAAGAGGGAAGGCATTTACTAGGATGGGGGCCCTCTTCTTTTTACAGATGCCAGCCATTCCAACAAGCCAACAGCTTGAGTTTCGAAAATTCAAGCAACGTATCTTCGCGTTCCATTGAGGTTAACCAGTCCAGTGATTTTTTGATTTTGCTAATAGGCACGATATCAGGAATAAGAAACCTGTCACTGTATTGCTTGGATTTCAAAGAATTTAACGGTTTTAAGGTTTTTAAGGGTGAGAATCTTCACAACTACGGTTTGCGTTTGGTCCCACACCAAATTAAAACTAAAAAAAGAGATGTTTCTGAAAACAAATAAATAGAATAACATTGCATTTAAACATCAAAAGTAATTTTATACCCTCATGCCATGGAACACTTGAAAACTTTCAAGTTTTAAACAATCTTTAATGCATTGAATGTATTTAGATGAAGAGCCGCTTTGTCGGTTGTTTACCGAGAAGTGTGTGTAGTTTATTGCTTTCATCTGATGCCAAAAAAAAAACCAAAAAAATCTCATATTTATTTTGAAAAATATTGCCGCACCGCGTGTACTCAATTAACAAAACAACTTTCGCTTTCCTCATAAAGAACGCACACAGCATGTGCTTCCTTTAGGCTAATTCATTCACAAACAAGGCTAAAGGGTCATCCTTAGTACTATCCCCAAAGATATAAATAAATATATGAGTGAGTAAATATCGTACCTACTAATTATTCGAAACTGCGAAGCATAATCGAACTCATTTAGCTAACTTTTTGTACGCGAAATATTCATCAATTAAATTTTCAAAAACAATGACCTATATTCAAAACAATTCATCAACAAAATATCCACCACAAACAGCACCTTTAAACAAAAAAATATCAAACATTTTAATCTTTTTTTTTTCTATGAATATAAGTATACCGAAAGTAAAACACATTAAAATATCTTCATTCCTCTCCAAATAGTATAATTTTTGAATATTTTCTTCTTATTTTGATATGCACAGGCACACACCCAACTGAGAGAGCTAATTTTATATAATCGCACACGAGCACTTTCCATTTTTCACTAAAATTTTTGAAACATTTTTCCTTTTTTCTTTTGTTTTCCAAAACACACACAAATCGGGCAACAAATTCACAAAAAAAAAATACAATTTTATAGTTCTCCGTACCCGAAAATGGTTTATTTGGATCGGACAGTGGGGGTTTTTTTTTCTGGGCGGTTATAAAATTTTTGCTCTTATGGGGACCGTACTCCTCCAGCGATCGATCTGAAATTCGGTTTTTATAGAATAGAAAAGAGACCGAGAAGAATGAGAAAAGTGCTTGAGCGTGTAAATCATTTGACCACTTTCAAAAAAGCTTAGCGCATCATTTTGATTAAAAATAAACTGTGGTATATAGTTGGTTCAACGTGCGCACAAAACCGACCGCTCCACTTACGATCGATTGGTCCACATGGCTGCAGATTAACCGATTCGTTGAGGAACTCTCGATCGATCGCAGTTTCCAACGACCAACGATATTTTGAAAGTTCGGCAGATTTGCACTTTTGTCGAATCGAACGCGGTGAAACTTAAGTTTTATTGTTTTTTTTTTTTTAAGTTTCTTTTCAAAATTTTAAACGGATTTTCCAACGATAGCTGGCACACAACGTTACGGTCGTTTCTCTTGCACTCGACGCGGCCTGATGCTTATGATATGAAAGCGTTTTGTTTATTTTGCGCGAATACAAGGAGACTATTTTCGGAAAGTAGGAGATCGGGCTGAGGTGAACTGTGTGCTGAAATTTGTATATTGAGTGGGTATTTCACTATTTGAGAAGACGGACAAACACTAAACTCGACGAAGTTTCGAAGCAGACTGATGCGTAGCGTACCGATGCTAGACAGGCGGCACTCTGCGGTATTAAGAGCATTGTTTAGTCTAAGGACTACATTTGAGAATTGACGCTATATGTGATAAGTATTCGGACTGTAGTAGAATTAATTGAGCCACAATATTTTAAATGAATTCATCAATTGGAGTCGAAGTGTAGAGTTTTTCGAAAATGCAAATAGGAATTCCTATAATTCAGATAATTCAGATAAAATAGAAATTTAACGATATGGATCTTAGGAAGACGTCAACATTTGCGCAGTAGTTTATAAATGGACATTGTCAAAACAATGTTAAAGGTGAATACAATATGAGACTTCAATCTTTTACCTCCAGTGGCGCCTTCAGTCGCTTTTGGCACGCTTTCTCTTCAAGTTAAGTGGAATGAGCGAGTATCTGTGTATCTATCGTGGGCGTCAGATTTTCGAGCATAGACCCATATGAAACAAAATGAAAAGAGTTCAGAGTCTGAAATACCTGTTGTATTTTTCAAGCGAAATATGTTTCAATTCAGTGTTTTGTTTTTAAGAGAATTTTATCAATCTCTTATCCTACCAAAGGAATATCGAGTATAGATTGAAATTTGCGCAAGGTTGAATCGTTTCGTTCTGTTAAGTCTACGAACTACATTGGTTGTTCTGTTCCGAATTTGAAGAATAGAAAAGATGCATAAAGACCGATACTAACGGGCAAAGTATCTTATTTCGAAGAACTCTGTTTTCGAAAGATTGAATCATGTAAACCTTATTCGTAGAGCCTCACAGTTGTGCACCATAAGCTCAGATATGTAGATTTAAGCACTTGCAGTATACTTAACTTGAAATGATTTATTTTTGCAAATCTATGTCCAATCGCATATTTTTCAGTCTTTTAAATTTCTGACTCGAGTGTTGTATTGGTACTTTTCGGAAGGGATTTTTTACGAAGGACGTCCCTCGTCTGCAGAGGGTTAAATATCGGGCCAAGGACACTTCCTTGTCGAAATAAAGGGTGATTTTTTAAAAGCTATAGGAAAGTTTTTCAAAAAAAAACATAAAATTCAGGAAAATGCATGAAATCTCTATTTGAATCGATAGTACGGTCCATATAATTTAATGTTTGAAGATTATTTCATGCAAATGTTGCCCTTGACTGCGCCTCAAATGGTCCATCCGCTTAGTCCAATTTTGGCATACTCTTTCCAACATTTCGGCCGGTATCTCACGAATAAATGCTTCAATGTTGTCTTGCAATGCGTCAATTGAAGCGGACTTGTCTGTTTAATCGTGAGCTTTAACATAGCCCCACAAAAAATAGTCTAAAGGCGTTAAATCGCACGATCTAGGCGGCCAATTGACCGGTCCTGAACGTGAAATAAGTCCATTGTTGCGCGTGCTGTCTGGCATGCGGCACCGTCTTGTTGAAACCACATGTCATGCAGTTGGATATCATCTCACGGTAGCGCTCACCATTCACGATTACGTTACGATTCGCATCATCTTTTAAGAAGTACGGTCCAATGATGCCATCAGCCCATAAACCGCACCAAACTGTTACTTTTTCTGGATGCATTGGTAGCTCTTGCAATGCTCCTGGCTGATATTCACTCCAAAATCGACAATTCTGCTTATTTACGTACCCATTGAGCCAAAAATGAGCTTCGTCACTGAACACAATTTTTCGGTAAAAAAGTGGATCTTCGGCCAAATTTCCAAGAGCCCATTCACCAAAAATTTTACGTTGCGGTAGGTCGTTCGGCTTCAATTCTTACACCAGCTGTATTTTGAAAGGCATCACACCTAAATCCTTCCGCAAAATTTTCCACGTTGTTGAGTAGCAGAGGCCCAATTGCTGCGAACGGCGACGAATCGATAATTGATGGTCATCATGAACACTGGCCGATACAGCTGCGATATTTTCTTCAGTTCGCACTCTACGTAAGCGTGTTGGTGGTTTAATGTCCAACAATGTAAATTTGGTGCGAAATTTAGTCACTATATCCCGAATAGCCGCTTCAGTGGGTCGATTAAACTGACCATAAAATGGAAGAAGCGTGCGATGAACTTTCTTAACAGAGCACGCATTTTGATAATAAAATTCAATAATTTGAAAGCGTTGTTCGTTTGTAAGACGATTCATGGTTAAATTATAGACCAAACTGAAGATGTTTGGCAGTGAAACGAAACACGAAACGTGCGTCAGCTGTTTAAACCAGTGTTGCCAAAAAGATAATAGCTAAAAAATCACCCTTTACTTAATCTGGTCAGTCCTCGAAAGTTTGATCCTGAAATCAATTTGTTAGTCCTTAAAAAGATGTTTTCCCTCCTTGATCGGCTTTCGACAAATAAAAACGGCAAAGGCGATAAAGGTCTGCCCGACTTTAGACCGATTGGTGTTTTCGGTTTAAAGTCCATAATTAATTCAGCGTTTTTAAACTGGCTTGGAAAGTGTTGCAACATTATAGCAGCATTTCTTATTTTTAAGAGCTTCAATAGGACTACCGGTTGAAAATGTCGTTTCTTCAAAAATCAATGCTTTATTGAGGAAAAATAGATATAAATTCAATATTCAAAGTATTGCCAATCGCCAGCAACACATTTTTTCCATTTTCGTGGCAATACATGGATACCCGTTCTAAAAAATTCGACCGGTTTGGCCGCAATCCACGAATCGATTCATTTTTTGACATCATCGAAATGACGGAAGTGCTGGTCAGCCAGGCCATGTTGCATCGATCGGAAGAGATGGTAAACGGATGGCGCAAGGTCTGGACTATTCGGCGGGTGGGGTAGGACATCCCATTTAAGCGTTTCAAGGTAAGTTTTGACGACATTTGCAACTTGTGGCCGAGCATTGTCATGTTGCAAAATAACTTTATCGCGTCTTGCGACCGGACCGTTTTTCCTTCAGTGCTTGGCTCAAACGCATCAATTGTCGTCGGTAGACGTGATTGTTTCATTCGGTTTAAGCAGCTCATAATACACAATACCCTTCTGGTCCCACCAAATGCACAGCATAACCTTTAGGCCATGAATAATCTGAACGGCCGTCGATGTTCAGGCATGTCCGGGGGATCCATACGTTGCCCGACGTTTTGGATTATCGTAATGTATCATCACCAGTGACGATTCGATGCAAAAAAGACTTCTTTTTGTGGCGTTCAAGCAGCATTTCGGACATGCAAAATCGGCGTTAGACGTCTCGTGGCTTCAATTCATACGGCACCCAATGTCCTACCTTTCGGATCATTCCCATTGCTTTCAAACGATCGGAAATGGTTTGCTGAGCGACGCCAAGTTATTTTGCAAGTTCTTCTTGCGTTTGTGACCGATCTTGATAAAGCAATGCCTCCAATTCATGGTCTTCAAACTTTTTCACCTGGCCGGGGCGTTCTTTGTCTTCGGTGTCGAAATCACCATCTTTGAACAGCTTAAACCACCGCTGACACATTCTAACGTCTATAGTATAGCCCGGGTAAGCTTCGGTAAGCAATTGATGCGCTTCGGTTGCTTATTTCTTTAAATGAAAGAAGCATATTAAAACTTCCAGCAAATGTTGTTTTGATGGTAAGAATGTAGACATTTTACGGCTTTACAAAAACTTGTTTATTTTCACTAATGACCAATAACCTAGACTGAAATAATTAGACAATGACATGAAGTTTCTGATGTGACAGCCGTCATGGTCAAAATTCACCGCAGAGTAACGACATTATCAACCGAGTAACGACATTATCAGTCCTATTACATATTTTTCTAGCAACTTCTTGAGGATTTATCCAGTAATAAAGATGTAATCAGGAGCTTTAAGATTTTTTAAATTCCTGACCAAACCACGAAGCTCGATCGGTTTTTATTCGTGAGTTGTCTGGTTCAGTTACTCATTCCTCATGATCGTTCGTCAAAAGGATCGTCCTCAAAGTAGTCAACTTAGAATTCCCTTTTCTTTTTGCCAAGTTAAGCACGTTCGCCTTTGTAATTGGAGGCGCGTGCAAATGCGTTTCACAGCTTTCACAGTCAAGTCTTAAGCCTCGCTGAGCTAAACCTAATTATACATTAAAACTAAATTGAATTGAGTGAAAAGTTATGAGGTGGCGATAATGATGTTGTGTCTCCTCGAAGACGCCCATTTCTGCTGATCTTTTCCTTAAATCGCCATGAATTTCAGTTCATTTGGAAAAAGAAAATGTTATAATTTTGACTCTGCTATAAAAACGGATAGTAATAGAAATATTACAAAACGTTTCAATTTGACAAACACGACATCCTTAAGTTTGTATTCTTACTTAAAATATTCATAACAACATTTATAAAAGAGAAGATAAAATATAAGAATAGATGCTGAGATCTATTCTGAATGAATTCATGTTGCCATTAAATAGTATTTTAAAATGTGGAATTTCTCAATAAAAAAAGGACATTAAATTATACACGACCCAAGACCGGGAAAACCAATTAGACGAGTAAAGCGTTAACGCCATCAGACGTGACGTATTTCATTCCACCTTCTATCCAAAACAGCCTGCCAACTCGATCTTTTTGAGTCTTGACAGCATTATCGGAGTTTTTGAAACGATTTCTAAAAAGCATTGACCAGTACCGTCTTAAAAACATTTAAGACCAGACAAAAATCATAGATAAACATTCAAAAATAAGAACAAAATAATTAGACATCTCCTCTATGGATCGCAGAATCCCAGTTTTTTCTTGTCTGTCCTCTGTGCCCGATTAAGACGGTTCGACAATCGACAATCGACATAGCCACTACAGATCACTTATGATGTCTGTGTACACAGACGAAGAATATTGTTTATTTAGCAAAAATGAATTATAAACACACACAGGAATTATACAGGCGAAAAGCATTTTTCATCATTAAGTAATTTTAATTTTTAATTTTTTTTTTATGCTTAGGAGAAATTCCATTTCTATTGTCCAGCCAAATTGTGAGGCAGGGTGTGTGTTGCAAGTATGAGCCAAGTCTTGGGGAGGGAATCTGGGCACGAGAGTGTCAATAAATACTAAGGCTAAAACGAATTGGTTAAGAGGGGGATTGTTTATTTGGAGAAAAAAAAGTGTTCGCATTCAAAGTTTTGTGTTTTTTTTTGGTTTCTCTGCCTTTTCGTTTTTGTGTATACAAATTTTTTGAAAAAAACGTTTCAAATGAAATGAAGTCTAATATAAGCGGAAAAAGTTATATCTTTATGATTTTTGGCGATATTTTTAGCTATCGCGACCATAACTCAGGCGAGAGTAATAAACACACTGTGTTGTGTTCATGTTAGCATCTCGAGGTTTGATTCAGTATGAATGGAAAAAAAATAAGCACACATGCTCCAAATGGAAGGGCAACTAGCGACGCTGTCTATTATGCGTGCATATAAAATTATTTTTATTATTTTTTAATTGAAAAATTATTTACAGTCATAGTGAATACTCTTATTTAAATTTTTACGATGATTTAACTGTACCGAGAACGCTTACTAATGCCAGGGTTCAGTTCTTATTTTATGCGGAAGAATTTGGGGTTGATTGGTGCTGGCAAAAGAGCCCCACTAAAAGACGGTACCAGAAGTCTACTTATAACTAAAATATCAATCACCAGAAGAGATTGGAGGTAAAGAAATTACTTTGAAACTAAGCCCTAAGTTTGTAGTTAAAGATTGAAAAAGACATGGGAATGTTATTTGACTTTTGGAATTGAAGACGAAATTTCTAGCTCTAGTCTAATTCTGTTTTTTAATTAGAAACCTTAAAAAGTTTCAAAATGTTCGTTAATACCCATTTTAATTTAAAGCAAGACACCTTCTGCTTCAATTTCGTCTTCGTTTTAAACGAAGAATATGAACTTGTAATAATTGGACTACCGGTTGAAAATGTCGTTATTGCAGACAACTTCATATCTCTTACTCTGAGGTGAATTTTGCTCATGACAGCTGTCACATCAGAAACTTCATGTCATTGTCTAATTATTTCAGTGTAGGTTATTGGTCATTTTTGTAAAGCCGTAAAATGTCTACATTCGTGCCATTAAAACAACATTTGCGGGAAGTTTTACTATGCTTCTTTCATTTAAAGAAAAAAGCAACCGAAGCGCATCAATTGCTTACCCAAGCTTACCCGGGCTATACTATAGACGTTAGAGTGTGTCAGCGGTGGTTTAAGCGGCTCAAAGATGGTGATTTCGACACCGAAGACAAGGAACGCCCCGGCCAGGTGAAAAAGTTTGAAGACCATGAATTGGAGGCATTGCTCGATCAAGATCTGTCTAAAATGCAAGAAGAACTTGCAAAATCACTTGACGTCTCTCATTAAACTATTTCCGATCGTTTGAAAGCAATGGGAATGATCCGAAAGGTATATGAATTGAAGCCACGAGACGTCGAACGCCGATTTTGCATGTCCGAAATGCTGCTTGAACGCCACAAAAAGAAGTCTTTTTTGCATCGAATCATCACTAGTGATGAAAAATGGGTACATTACGATAATCCAAAACGTCGGGCAACGTATGGATACCCCAGACATGCGTCAACATCGACGGCCGTTCAGAATATTCATGGCCTGAAGGTTATGCTGTGCATTTGGTGGGACCAGAAGGGTGTTGTGTATTATGAGCTGCTAAAACAGAATGAAACAATCACAGGTGAGGTCTACCGACGACAATTGATGCGTTTGAGCCGAGCCCTGAAGGAAAAACGGCCGGAAACGGTCGGAAGACAAGATAAAGTTATTTTGCAACATGACAATGCTCGGCCACATGTTGCAAATGTCGTCAAAACTTACCTTGAAACGCTCAAATGGGATGTCCTACCCCACCCGCCGTATAGTCCAGACCTTGCGCCATCCGATTACTATCTCTTCCGATCGATGCAACATGCCCTGGCTGACCAGCACTTCCGTCATTTCGATAATGTCAAAAAATGGATCGATTCGTGGATTGCGGCCAAACCGAACGAATTTTTCAGAACGGGTATCCATGAATTGCAGGGAAATAGGGAAAAATGTGTGGCTAGCGATGGGCAATACTTTGAATATTGAATTTATATCTATTTTGTCCTCAATAAAGCATTGATTTTTGAAGAAAAAAAAAAAAATACATTTTCAACCGGTAGTCCTATTATTTTCAGATCCCAACAGCAATGTTTGCTGTTTTCATCAAAAGTTCTTTGGATAGGATGCCCTAATTTTTTTTTATAATTTGCTCGGTCTTTAGGGACTGCGACTATCGTTATAAGGTAATTTTTTAGAGCGAATATAACGACTTGGATAAGAATTTAAAGATTGCGTAGTAGTTTGAAACTCAAATGCATTTGTGTTTCGATTGATTCGTGGAATAAATCCTTTAAGTGACGGAGAAGAAATATTGAAATGACTCAGGCAAGGAATCGATTTAAGATTTTCCCGGATTCCACAAAACCTGAGAACGACCATAAAGGCAAGTCGGAAAGAAAGATTAAGACTCCCAAAAGTTGAGTAAAATCACCATTGTGGTTTCTTACATTAGAGGACATAAAGATAGTTGCAGATGCGTAAGACTTAGATATTCCGATCACTGCTGAACCTTTTCTAGAAAAATTTATAGAAATCCACCTGGTACGATCTTTTTAAATCTGCCAACAAGTGATCTCCTCGAAGGCCGAACTACCGCTATATAACCAGAAAGAAACAGATCTCGTGCTGCACACTTCCTTAGCTCGGAAGCAAAACTTTTCACCTCTCGACTGAAGCTACCTGCTTTTCAACCACTTAGATCCTTCTCTTTATAAACCAGGAGAGAGGCTCAAAGAAGGAATTAAAACCTTTTAATGATCTAAGGGAGGGTCCTTCAGCCCTTCCTTTGTTTTCCAAACAAAAATCTTTGCGATCGAAATGGTATTAAGTCTTATAAAGGGTCCGCCAAATAAAAGTATAGTCCTTCCGGTTAATAATGGAAAATAATTTCATTCAAATGGTTGCCTCGGCTAGCCATGCAGTAGCCTTCACGATCGGTCCAATTTTTAAGCACATTATCGATTGTGTGCAGCTGTATTTCACCAATGGCTTCACGAATATTGTCCTTTAAAGCGTCAATTATCTGCTTATCTTTGAGGGCACCCCACAAATAATAGTCCAACGGTGTCGAAATCGCAGCTTCGACGTGGACAAACGACATCAGCTCTGCGGCTGATAATGCGATCTGCAAAAACAGGGCGCAAAACATCGAGTGTAGCTTCGGCTGTGTGCCGAGTAGCGCCGTCCTGTTGAAACCAAATGTTGCCCATATCCTCCTCTTCAATTTTTGTGAACAAAAATTCGTTCAACATGGCCGATAACGATCGCCATTGACTGTAACGGCCACTCCTTGCTCATTTTCGAAGATAAATGGCCCAATTATGCCTCTGGACCAAAATCCGCACCAAACAGCGACTCGTTTTGGGTGCATCGGCTTTTCAATGTATGCGTGCGGGTTTTCTGTGCCCCAAATGCGACAATTTTGCTTGTTTACATGCCCGCCAAGATCAAAATGAGCTTCATCTGAAAAGATGATTTTTTTTGGCAAAGTCGGCATCTTCTGAGTCAATCGCAGGCCCACTTAGCGAAGCGAAAACGCATTGGAAGGTCAGTTGGCTTCAACTCCTGAACCAATTGGACTTTGTGTGGCGTCATACCAAGATCTTTATGCAAAATTCATCTCAAGGATGTCTCCGAAATGTTCATTGTTGAGAACGACGGTGAATTGATGTTGATGGCGCTTCACGCACACTTTCTGCAACAGCAGCAATATTCTCGGGTATACGCACTGTTTTTGGCTTTTCACGCTTTGGTTTATCGATGAGGATGCCAGTTTCTTTCACTTTTTTTTACAAGATAACGAACATACGGAGCTGACGGTGCTTCTCTTCTTCCAAAATCCGTACGCAATTTTCGCACACATTCTGCAATATTTCCCAGCGTTGTTCAAGCGAATACACAACCATATTCGTTCAGCGGAAGGATAAAACTAATTATCTGTCAAATCAGACATGAGCTTAGTGTTACCATTCACGAAATAAGCATTAGTTGAAAAAAAAGTTAGATGGCGGACCCGTTATGTACCAGGAGACTATCTTCTTTTCTGAAGATTACCATTTTAATGCCTACCAGAAGGTCAAATCACCCATAAAATCAAACGTTGTGGGGAAATGTAGAATGTAGAATGAAGAAATTTCATAACAACTGAAGCTGAAGTCAGTCTTTTTCGGATATCTAGATTTGAAGAGATTAAAAATGTGAGACATGGTCAGGCTTTAGCCTCCAATTTCCAATCTGTTTGAAGAACAGATCCGCAACTTTTTCACAAAAGGAATTCAAAATAGGCCCAAGATTCCCCGAGGAGAAATAAAATGTGTCCTCATCAACCACACTTCTAAGACCTCTAAGGTTTCCATTTTTCTCGTCATCAAATGGTGAAGTTATGATGTGGGCAGGTCATATCGCACCGAACCCATTTTTTTTTTTTTTGCACAGTTTACTTAAAAGTTTTGATTTTTACAATTAAAATAATATATAGTATTAACGTTCGGTAAGAAAGCTATTTGTGTTTATTAAAAATTAATATTTGCGCATTAAGATTAAAATCTTATAAGTAGTGAAGGCTTTTACGGTAATAATTAATAGTCTAAGTAATAATTAATAGATATTTAAAACAGAATACTTAATTCAATTCAATTAATGATCACAAGGGGAAAGAAGATAGAATAAGAATAGGATAATTTTTGTTTAATTTACTATATCATTGGGCAAATGTTCGAAGAGGAGGGTCTTAAAACTGTTTGCGCTTCTGATTCTTCTAAGTGCAGTTTAATGGGCAGTGAGTTCCATAGTCGAGCGACGTGGACAAAAAAAGTTCTTTCAGAAACTAGACAATTATACCTTGGCTGGATTAAAGCAAACGATCTTTGAGAAGTTCCAAAATTAAATCTGTTGTATAGATATTCAGACTGACCCGTTTAAATAATTTTGTTCAGCAGGATAAGTGAACGGAACTCAAGAAGTTTGGTTAATGTAAGGCCCGTGATCTGCTTAGAGTGAGCTGATATATGGTCATGGTAACGGATATTAAAAATATATCTCGCAAAATTTTTGTAAATGACTATTTTTCTATTTTCTATTTATATCATAGTCCAATTTATTCGCATCCGTAAAGCAGAATGGGTAACAGCAACGACCTCACCAGTAACATTTTTACATTTGTGGGTATAAAATATTGAGTGGTCCATAATAAACGGAGGCTACTGTATTATTTCCGTACGGTAGCCACTACATGATCGGTCCATGTAAGTGTGTCGTTAAAAACCATACCTAAGTTTCTGGCTGTGCAGACGAGGTTTCTTGCTCGAGTTTGATTGGTGGGAAGTAAGATGTGGCGAGTCTTCTTTTTAAATGCAGAGCGCTTTAGATTTCATTGGGTTTAGAGATAAGTTGTGCTTTGTGGCCCAGTTATGAATACTATTTCGATCTGCCTTTATGTCACCAATCGCACTCTCGATGCAAGGGAGCGGACATATCAGGTAGAGCTGGACATCGTCAGCATACATATGCACAGTACAGTGCTTGGTTAATCGAAGAATTTCATTAACCTATAGACAAAAAAGTAAAGGACCAAGAATGGGCCCTTGTGGCATTCCCTTAACGACATCCAGGAACGACGACATTCTGTCTCCAACCATCACGCATTGCATTCGACCAGTCAAGTAGGAGTTTAGAAGTTAAGCTGCCAGCGGCACGCACTGATTCTCTTTGAAGCAACTTGCACCATTTCCCGCTTACGTAGTCAGTGCCATCTATTGCATTCTAGAATTTGGGTTACTTTTTTGAGTTTTCTGATGTGACATTTCAGTTGAGGGTTATGTCATATGTCATTTCGATCCGAGCTCTTTTATTTTTTTCCGTGTGGATTTTCTGGGCTCCCTTCGAAAAAGCAATTTAACTTGAATTAACTGATAATATTTTGCGTGAACCACAAAACGCGATGATTACTATTACTGCATTAATAAGATCGCTAGCGGTTAAACCGCGAATCCCTTCACAAATCCGAGAAATCCATTCATCGGCCGTCACAGAAGCTGCCAGGAAGGGTACCCGTGAGAAGGCCCGTAAGAAGAAAGTTAAAGTCGAAGTGAAGAAAGTTGGTTTTATACCGCATAATCAAAGGGATAAGGGGTAATATTGCTTCCACACAAAAAGAATACATTTACAACTTTTATTTCATCCAGTTTAAACCTGGTTAAGGTTAACAAGCATATTGATGACTCGTGGAAAGCGGTTTCCAAGGATGACTGTTACGTGGGTAAATATTACCGATGGGCGGTGTATTCTGTGGCTGAAGCAATTCAATGTCACCGAGAAACACATCATCCTTCGATGTACAATGTTCCCAATGCACCACTCAATGTCGAAATTGAACTCAACATGCAAGCTGAAAAGAGCAACCGATTTGTGGACAATTTCAATCGTATGGCTATGATTCCACACAAGTTTGACCACGGTGACGAACGTAAAATTCTTGTGTTTACCAAAGGAAATGTAAGTTTTCGGCGAATAAAAATAAGTAAAGATCCTTTTTTACAAATTTCTTTTCAGGATTTGATTGCTGAGTCAAGGCAAGCCGGTGCAAGTTTAGTAGGTGGTGTAGAATTAATAAAAGATATTACAAATGGTGACCTGCTTCTCACCGACTATTCGTATATAATCGCGCATACAAATATCCTCCCAGAGTTGGTTAGTCTTCGAGGTTTGCTGAAGAGAAAGTTTCCCAATCCAAGAAACGAAACTCTAGGCACAAATTTAACTGAAATGATTAAGAAATTTTCCGACGGCGTTAGCTATGCGGCTGCAAAGGATGAACATCAACAGGATTTCGGTCTTATCAACACCTGTGTTGGCACGGTAAGGCTTTCCATGCTTTTTTGAATTCCAATAGAAAAAAAATCACTTGTCGTCCACAGCTCGATATGGACCCAAAACAACTTGAAGAAAATCTGATATCCTTGTTGAAAGATGTGAATACGATGCGTCCCAAGCGCGAAGGCAGGTTCATTACTCGTGTGCTGCTGAAAAGTCCGCCAAGTGGTGAACAACTAAAAATCGATCCGTTCATTTATATCCCAGAAGAAAATACAATTACCAAAGTTAAGAAAACCAAGCCTGAAACAACGGTAGAAGAAGAAGATGAAGAACCAACTGAAGTTCGAGCTACAAATTAAAAATACAAAAAATACTTAAAAGAGTTTTTAATTTTTAAATTTTTGTTGATGAAGACGCTCTATTGTGCTCGTGCTCCATTTCGATCTGTTTCACTCGTGCGTAACTGGCGCTGCCAAATAGTACTATCATATTTGAAGTCCACCAGAGGAAAGATTTAGTCTCGCTGTACCACTGAGTTGCAATGACCGTCTGTGCACAGGCCTTCGCCGTGCCAGAAATGTTGTGCGTTAATGGCGAGGTCACCTTTAAATAAGATAAAAAGTTAAATAAGCTCCCACTGCAAATGAAACATGAATTAACCTTTATCTGAAGGGCTGTGACAAAGCCTATTGCAAATCCACATATGCCTCCCACAATCATCGCAAGTGTGAACCACCAAGTAAATAAATGCTCGTACGTTATGATTGCATTTAGCTCTCCATTGATTATGATAAGCGGAATGAATAGTATACTGGAGTAAAAGTTATTGTAGTAACTGAGTAGCCAAATCTCTTGGTTTACGTGTGGAAGAGCCTTTTTTGTGTAGATGGAATACATGGATAGAGACAAGGATCCTAAGATGCCAAAAACTGTGCCCTTCCATGAAAAAGCATCTGTAAAGGAAAGTGTGATTCATTAGAAACGATATTTCTACATGCTGCAACTCCGAGTTATTTAACGACTCTTTAGTCTCATCATCATTTCTATGCATCATTTGAACTTGCAACTACTTGCGAAGTTGTTTAGATCATTCAGATAAAAAGGCATAATTTCGTTATTGTTATCGTTTTCGAAAAAAAAAAACAGATTTAGAAAATTTTTAAAAGTTTAATTACTTTGTTTAATTAAGCTGAAGTTACTTTGCATTAATTTATCGGCTACATCCCACCAACGTGGAAACGTCTCACAATTATTGTACCAGTCTTATTTTCCTTCATATCTTTATTGCTTTCAAGATCTTAAAAAATATCTCATGTAGATTTCAACTCCCATTTCATTGCTAGTGGAATCAGGTGCCAACAAAATTGGCAGGCATGATCTTCACAATCAAAGTAATAATCTAAATTGTAATCAAAAAGGGAGAAAGTTTAAAGAAAAGCATAAACCTCAGTTGAAGAAGCGAACTCTACTCTGTGTTGGAAGATTTGAAGGTAAACCGGCAAGGTTTAAATACGATAAACAAAAATATATTTCTTCACAGCTCAACGTTAATAGATTATAGTTCGATCTACGATTCTTCTCGAAACGTTTTTTAAAACTCAATGCTGCAAGTTGTTTGAACACCCCGAAAACATAAGAGCTAGATTACATATTTACTTATGCGGGTTCTGTAAGTAAACATTCGACGTCGCTCATGTATTCTTAATGAACATAACGAATGTCTCCACATCAACGAAAAAAAAAAAGATACTCATCTTACCTGTCAGACTCTCCTGATCAACGCCCAATAAGAATCCAAAGACAATTGCAGCACAGCATATAATACTTTTAAGGCTGGTCCTCTGTCTCAGCAGAACATACGTCAGAACAACGTTGAAAACAGTAGTAAGCGATCTGCCTACGTAGTAAAATGAGACTCCAACGTACTTCAAGCACAGGTTATTCGTGGCTATCATGGATGTAAACAGCACAGAGAGAGGCAGTATCTGGAAGGAAATAAAACCTTCAACACATGCATTCATATTGAATTACCAATTACCTTGCGAAATGTGTCTATGTCCAAAGGAGTTCCCTCGGGAAAACTTATCGCATGCGGGAAAACATGACGTAGCCGGCTCATGCTGAAACATATTGCTGTGGACACCACACACTGGAACCATGTCACAAACAGCGGTGCATCTAGATTAACCTCGTTGCTACTTAGAAGCGCTTTGTTAACAAACACAGTTAAAATTGATATTATCCTGGAAAAAACGCAAACAAATTCTATATAAGGTTCATAAGTAAGGGATCAATTATAACTTTACCAATAGGCGGCCACAACCAAAAATATTTGAAAATACTTATAAGCTAGTCTATTGTGCTCTCCCAGGGGTTTGTACATCGTGGATGAATGTATTCACTTTACGTTATCAATTGCCAGTTTGTCACATATCTAATTGTTTAATGACTCGTATAGTCAAGTAAATTTTACTCTCGGTCAAAGCACTTGGCGGCAGCGCCTGCAAAACATTCCACCCATCTGTCAGCTAAACAGACTTCAAACGCATGCGCATCGCAAAGAAAATATTCAACTTTACCAAAATTTGGTGAAATCAGCTCGTTGTGATTTTCAAGAGTGTTGAAAAGTGTTGACCGTTATCATAGATAAAATTTTGAATCACCGAACGAATTCAAATCGGAACACTAGTTTTGATTTTCACATCAAATACATATTCATGCCGATTATGGAAATCGGCGGATTGACTGCGGAGGGAATATTTTCGCATCCCTTTGTTTTGCTATTATTGAAAACGCAATCGAGAAAGTGAGTGGAAAACGCAATTCATCCGCACTGCATACATTTTGTGACGTTTTAAATCCGAATCAACTGGGTTGCGGATTTACATGAAGAAAGATGAGTTTGGGCAACAGAAAATAAGTTTTAGGTTTTAAATGAAAAAAAAATAATTTACTTATATTTTTAGAAAACAAACAGCGCGGTTGCAGTTCGAGGCAATGCGTTGTGCCATGAAAATAAATCCGGACATTGCCAAAAACTTTACGAAGAAAGACCAAGAATTTGTTCAAAGATTTTTGGAAGACTTGAAAGGGCAACTCAACAGTTTGGGGCTTACAATTAAGGAGATAGCCGAGTGGAAAGAGGTGCTTACATTCTTTAAATTAAATAAATTAAATTAATGAATTTTATTCGGATTATTTTAACTTAGGTTTGGTCAGATCATAAATCCGCTTTACGGAAAAAACTCATAAAAATCGAGAAAGAAGGGGTACAGGTGGTGGAGAAAACAACGACGTTTTCTTTACACCCTTGGAGAAGGAAATTTTTGAGCTCGTTTGCTAAAAGGACTGGGCTGTGGGAGTTTTGGAACGCCATTGATTAAAAATCTGCCAAGTTGCTCGACGGCTTTAATGGATGTTGATTTGCCCTCTTATAGTGAAGGTAGAAACATTTTATTTTGTTTTATCATACGTTTAATAATATAATCATTTCAGAAAATGTCTAGAATTTCCCTAATGATTTTTCGTAAAAATACAATTTCGCCTGCCGTTTTTCTTCTTCGCTCATGCTTAAATTTATCCTTTTAGGACATAAATATTCTTCTAATATATTTAACACCTCGGAAAGAACAACTGAAACTGTTGGTTGTGCCATTCCAACATCAAAGTCCTTGTCTGTACCGGTCTGATACCCGCCCTCAGCCAGGAACCTTAGACATGCTGCCAACTTAAATTCCGGAGTCAATGATGTTGTTCTTACCACTTTTGGTAGTTTATCTTTCAATATTTGCAAAACATATTAGAATGCTGTTTTATTCAGCCTGAAATATTTAACAAATCTGAAAGAAAGATGCACAAATTACAAAAAAAAATTTAACTTACTGATCTTCCGGTATAGAAAATATATCGTTCGCACTACTTCTTATTTTCCAGCGAATTTCACGGGAATCATTTTCTTCTCCTTCCACATCCATGAAAAATGCAATTGTATCCATATTTTACTTTATTTCAAACTTTACATAAATATTCTTCACTCCTTCAGAACAAATTGAAACATGAAAATTAAAAATTGAAGGTAAACAGCTGATGATAAAAAAGGATCGGTAAGGAGGTTTTGCGGACCGATAATGTGGTTCATCCGTCGGTTTCTATAATAGGGTTGAACTGCGGATGCGGATTCGATGAAGTCCCTCTGCAGTGAATCCGCCGTTTTCCATAATCGGTATGATAAGTATTATTCAGTAACTTTGCTCCAAGCAGAAAAAAAGCCAAATTTCTACTCGAAACTGCTCCTTTTGTGCTCAGTGAGATCTGTCAGAGCAGGTCGACGGTTTGACTTCTAAGGTTTTCAAAACATTAATCATTCCAAAAGAAAATAAGGAACATCAATGCAAATAGAAATTAAAAATAAGAATGGCTGATTCGTATTGTATGAAGGCTCCTAAAATATGTTAAAACACTTTTGACAACTAACCGGAAATTTCCTCAGCCTCAGATGTGGGCCCATTTTCACTTTCGGCACATTGACTTTTGATTAGTCCATTACTTACATCCATGGATAGTTGCTCTGCCTTATCTGGCTCGACATTTGCAGATTGTGAGACGATCTACTTTTGTTCTACTTCGGGGACCAAAAGCTGCCATTCTTGGAACGCGAGAGTTAAAAATGTCAAACCAGTCGTTAAAAGATTTAACGATGTCGAAAGAAAACTCAAAATTACTATCGCTTACGTCATTTTAAAAAATTCGTGCCAATATTTAGTTCTGCATAAGCCCAAAGTTTCAAGCCGGCATTGAGCGCACGAGTTTGTGTGAGAGAATAGCTGTTTTGAGTACTTGACTTTCTGCCTCTGCCATTTTCGCGACCGGGCGAGTTTCGGTTAGACGGCTCGATATATTTAAACCGGAGTTTGATTGTTTTGCCAAAAGCTCTTCAAGCGGTTCCTTGATTAGACGTTTTCTGGCGAGAATTACAACTGAATCTAAGAAAAGAGTATCGCAAAAACATAAATCCGTTTCTCCTTTTACTAGGATGAGGAAAAAACGGCTGGTTTTGGATTATACCCATTTTTCTCTGACCGAGTACTAGGTTCCTTCCTACTTCCTAGATCTGGAACTATAGCAATAACGTTATATTCCATTGAATACAGTTTTTTTTTATAATGGTTTTAAACATAACTTTGGTTAAACTGGTGTCATAATTGAAGTTAAAAGGTTGTTCCCAGTTTTGCGAATATTCCCCGGGCCATTATCACTTGAACGCAATGAGCGGGTGCTAGCAAAGTATCGCTCTTTTTATCGTTTCTATATGACTTTTGAATTTTCATTTCACTTGCCATAAGTGCACAAACTTTCTGGTAGGTTGTAAGACCTACGTTTCTCATCAAAACAAATATAGATGAGGCATAGCCAGGTACGACGCTCCGACCAAAGCAGCGGAAGCGTCTCATGTTTCTCTCGATGACTCGTGCCAGCGATTTATGTTAGCTTTAAGGTAGAATAAGAATATAATGAATAAACAAGTCAATTGATAAACGGAAAGCAAACCGTATGGTTCGTGTTTTTTTATTAAATTAACTTATATACCTTGGCCGAATGCTGGACTGACTCGGCCACAACGAACAAATAGGCAATATTGCTCCAGCAAAGAGGTTTTTCGAATCACAGCCCCGAAACTCCGATTTAAGGTCGCGGATGTCAGAACGCGCGGTCATTCATTCATTTATTGTTCATTATTCTCATACAGTTTACATCTTTCTTAAACATTAAATATTTATTCTAATCTAGCTATAATTATAGAACTTTTTATGAGAATAGTTAGTGACATTTTATATTTAATAGAAAATAGAAATAAATGCCACTTCGATTTATTGTAATTCAGTGTGAGGTGTACAAAGCAAATATTAGTTAAATATTTATTGATAACATCTATGTTCAATAACAATTAAAAAAAAAACAAAAAAAAATACACAATTTAAGCGTGCGGAAGCAAATAATGATCTTGGAAATACTATATAATAATTCCGATATTTAATAATTCAGATATTTAAACATGGAAGCGCAACAGGACTTCGATTTGATTATGGTCAAAGTTTAGAAGCCACAACTTTAATTTCTTCAAAAACACAGTCAGATTCCTAGTTATTTTTTTTTCTATAGGAAGCTTGTTAAACAATCTGCATGAAATCATTACTTTATAATAAAACAAATGTTTCACAGGCAAATTATTCAAGGCCTTAAATAGATGCATAGTGTGAGAAAAACGATTAGTTTTACAAACTTTCCTTATGGCATATTTTTGAAGGACAGTTAACTGTTGGTGTTTATTGCGATACGCACCACCCCAACAGCTAATACCATATTGCATTTTTGAATGAAATATGCTATTATAAAAAATGTTTAAGGTACGTATGGAACAGTACTTCATGAGCCGGTAAAAACAACAAATGGATGATAGTAGATATTGCTTTAAACACAAGATATGTTTGGACTAACTCATATTTTGGTCGATGATGACATCAAGGTATTTAAAATCCTCCACAATATCAATTTTAAAGCAATCTCAACTACAATTAACTTCATTACTATTGTTATTATTGTCATTAATTTTCCCACACTTACAGTCAGACAAATTTTGCTTATTACAATCAGATGCATGCAATATAAAGTCCGGGGATTCTTGCAAACTTAGGCTAAAAAACATTAGCTCAGTTTTGTTACCGACGATCAATTTGTGTTTTGCAAACCAACGTCTTAAGATATGCAATCATGATTTATATCGGCAATTCAAGGGGCTTAATGAGCTAAAGGCAATACTAAGATCATCTGCAAAAGCGCTAATTTTGCCTACGAATGATTGCTCGAATAAAGAGTTTATATAAATAAGGAACAAGATTGGGCCAAGCACAGATCCTTGGGGTACACCAAGATTGGTCACTTTCAAGTTACTCGTATTTTCTCCAATTTTAACTCTTTGCGTTCAGTAGAAGGGCCTGCCCTAAACCCAAACTGCAAAGGACTAAAAAAGCGTATTCTATTAAGAAAAGATAGAATTGGTCTGTAGTTTGTTTTTTCCTTCTTGTTACCTTTTTTGAACAAAGTAATGACAAGTGCACATTTTAACTCCTCAGGAAAGTTGCCGGATTCAATACTCATATTGAACAGATGTGATAAAATATCTACAATGTTAAGCGCAGTTTTCTTAAGAATAAAATTAGTGATCCCATCTATGCCACATGAACCTGAATTCTTTAGAGAATTTATTATTTTTAGAAGTTCAAACCCTCTTATTGGCTCGAAAAAGAAACTGTTCCCGGTGTTAGAGTTTTCATAAAGCCCATTCCCAGTTTCAGTGCGGCAATTACAAGATGAGGGAATGGTACCCGAAAAGGATGATTGTCCTATTGAAGAAAAGTATTCACAAAAAATATTGGCTATAGCTTTAGAATCCGAAATATTTATATTTCCGTTTTTCAACATGATCGGCTCGGCAGAATTGCTAACATTACGATTGACAATATTATTGACTACTTTCCATTCCTTTTTTAGATTCCCTCTCGCCTCCTGCAACTTGCTTATATAAAAACCTACTCGTGTGTTACGAATTTACTTGTTGACTTTTTTACTCATACGGACAAAACGACTTTTCAAGTTTGTATTCAAGGGATGTTTGAAGCATTTTTTTTTTGCAATTTATGTTTCAGTTTTATTTTCTTAAGAAGATTTCTGTTAATCCAAGGCTTCAATCTAGTTTCTGTTTTTCTCATAGTTAGGATGTAGCTTGATGAGCATATATGGTTCTTCATGATTTTAATAATCATTTCATAAGCTTTAGAAGCATCTATTTCAGCATGAACTTTCTAACAATTTTCGAGACGTAGTTTAAAGTTCAGTTCGTCAAAATTGATTCTGGACAACTTAGGAGGAGACATTTTTCTCGTATACTTATTTTTAAGGTTTTTTAGCAAAACTCCAGGCATACAATGATCTGTTATTTGAAGATCAAAATTAACAGCGGCTACGGAATTCGGCGGTATGTACAAGAAACGACCATGCACATGGTCAAGACAAATACTAAATAGAAACGAGTCTAGTTGGTTCGTTTTTAAAAGAAGAAAGACAATGCTCAGATAAGAAAGCGCTATAAATCAACCGTTGCGTTTGAAACTAGAGTATCTACATATGTTGAAATCACCTAAAATTACTAGGTTTTCCATTCTCTCCTTTCTCAGAAAAACGGAAAATTCATTGAAAAACAAATTTGTGGGCTGTGAGTGTAGCCTATAAACACATATAAAAGAAAAACTTTGATTGCAAATGTTGCATGAAAGTTTCAAGATATCAGCACTCATAAGACTTAAACGTATTACATCGCACTCTATCGAATCTCTTACAAAAACTCCCACTCCACCAGCAGAATATGAATCATTAGTATTAGCAAAAAAGTTATAATTAGGAATATTGTAATCCTCAATTTCGCAAGTGTAAATCCATATTTCAGGTACAAATATAATTTCGGGTTAATCTACAAAAGCTTCCCGATTTCCAACTAATAAATCGAAATTCCGTCGCAGACTACGTATGTTTTGGTGCACAACAAAAAATGATTTTTCACTTAATTAATTTTCAAAAACACTTTCACAATTGGTTCTTATGGTTTTAATAGTGAGGTTGTCGTTTAAGGGATCAATGTTGTTGTTCATTATGTATCTTGAACTGCTGCTAGATCTTCAAAGGATTTGATAGTAACAACCTCACCATTATCCACCTTTTTTAATAGTATCTGAGAATTTCGGAACCATAAATACTTAAATTTTCTATCATTTTAACATTTTTTTGCTGCCATAAATAACGCCCTAGTATATATACTACCTTCAACAAGAATCGAAGAATTAAGCTTTCTCTTTGCATTTCTTTTGCTAATCATAATCTTTCTCTTTGCCTCATGCGAATTGAGATGCACACACACGATGTCTTGATATGTTCCATTTGAAGTTGATGTTAAGTGCCTTTTCTGCATACGCTTTACGTAGCATTTTTGAATATCCTCAGCAAGTATTGAAACGTTCAATGCATCAGCGAAGACTTTTTGCAATCTCTCCATTGCATTGTTATTATTAATTTCGGGTATTCCAACGATTTCTACGACATTCTCCAACTGCTTCTGCTCCCTCCAATTAAGTTTGCTTTCTAGATTAATTATCTTCGATCGCAGTGTTTTGTTTTCATCTTTCAACCGCTGGACCGTGGTCTTATTAAATGGAAGCAGCGAGTGGAGGCGAGAAGAGGCGACCGTGTTTCAGGCAGTGACTCTTCGCGGGTCGGGAGCCCGTTAAATAACTAACAAATAAACGTTAAATTAAAACTTATTGTATGAATGTACATTTTCAGGTTCGTACGATAATAATAATCTTTATACAAATATTAAGTGAAGGTCTGAAGCCGATGGCCCAACAACCTGATAGGTTCATATTACTGTAGACCAAATATTCACATTACAACTTATCTTGGAAAAAAAATGTAGGAGCTCCCTCCAAGTCGACACCCAACACCTTTTCATCGAGGCTGTCTTTTATGTCCAGCGTTATTTTGAAATTCACTTTCATTCGAAGGTTTTGAACAATTAGAAAATTCACTTAAGCAATCATTCATTCATTCATCCAATTCATTATTCCTTCGAAAAAAAACTTTCAGTTCTGGAGAATAAATTCGCAAAATAAATAAGACCGCATGTTTGTAAGATTCAAATGAGCGCAAAAGAGAAGTAATTTAAAACAGCCATAACCTACCCCGGACATGCAAGGGTATAATTTCCCCTGCAATGCATTTGTAATGAAATTGAATGATCCCTGGACATGTCCATGTTTCCAGATCTGTTCTTTCGAACCTCATAATAAGTATGATCATCTTCCGAGACGAGCTGTTTAGAGTCATGGCTAGTTTTGGTATCCCTGCTAAGCTCATCCGTTTGTACAGGGTGACGATGGACAACTCACTCTACTATACTAAGGTTGGCACTGTCGTGCGATTTCTTCGTACATCGTACTTGAAAGAATAGTGCAAAACTCCCGCGTAATACCAGAGGCACTATCCTTTAAAACTCTATTCAACTACTCGCTTCCGCCGCAGATGAATTTGGCATAATCGGAATAACGCAGCGGAAGCGGCAAAAATGAGTTAAGCGGGAAACGAGGCCAGAGCGTCACCTTAGACAGCCTTAGCTATAAGGTAGTAAGGGACATTGTCTAGAAAGGGTCCGCTATAAATACAGAAAACAATGCCAGCACAGAAATCAAATGAAGAATAACTCTTACTGTTTTTGGCTTTCTTTTTTTTTTTTTGATTTTTTGGCTAAGAAAGCAATTGAGAAGTAAAGCCCTCTCCCGAAAAATAAAATGTCTCTTTTCAAGAGTCGGTTCTGGTATATGGTGCACAAGCATGAACACTTTCAAAAGCGGATGAGGGGGCCCATCTGCATAAACGGTGAGTGGAGGAGAAGGAAGGTAGTCAGTTGCTAGCTGGTGGTTTGCAGTTGGCTGGAGGTGAGCATTTGCTAGCTGGCTATGAAGGTAATCAGTTGCTAGCCGACTGTGGAGGAAGCCAGTTGCTAGCTGGCTGTGAAGGTAGTCAGTTGCTAGCTGGCTGGAGGTTTGTTTGTTTGTAAAAGTTTATTTAGCACATTCATACGTTTTAATAAATACTATAGATATTAATTAACATAAAAATATCAAGCAAGTGTTTTGATAAGTTTAAAATTTAGTTTTTAAAAATGCAATTACGTTTTTTTTTAAACTCTAAATAAGGCTCTGATATTATTTGGTTATTCTGCAATTCGCGTTAATAGATTTATTTAAGCCTCTGAATAGATCATTTAACACTTATTAACTTCTCTTTAATATCATGGTCAATTGTAATAGTTTCATGATCAATTATTTTCATATCTTTATCGATTTGAGCCTTGATGCGATTGTTGTTACGCGTAGGTTCATTTGTTAACTGATAGCATAAGTTATCACTGTCGTCTACAGTGAGTAAAAAAAGTATTTAAATATTTTCCTTTGAAGATACAGCAACGTGTTATATATCAGAAAATGTAGAAAGAAAAGGTCCAAATTTCAAAATCGGTGTCATATAAATATTCATAAAAGTATTTGCACATTTAATTTTCTGAAGGAAAATTGAAAAAAAAACTTAGAATTTTGTGCGCATCCCGTTTACTTCAATAATGGCTTGTAGTCTCCTTGGTATTGAATCTATAAGATTGTGAATGATATCGGGACAGTGCTGTTTTTGAGTCATTTTTGTTTCAAATTCTTCTTTTCCGTATTTGACTGTCGAAAATATTCCATAAATTTTCTATTGGCATAATGAGTTGATATGGCACATTATATGACAATCATTCTTTTTTAGAGTAGCTGAATGCTTGGGGTCATTGTCCTGTTGAAAATAGAATGACTCATGAATGCCAATGAGGCAAATTATATCGCAACAAGTCTATATCGAGCCAAGAGCTGTCAAGGTGCCGTCAATAAATCACAGGTTACCAATGCCATTATATATTACGCAACCCCAAACCAAAACACCGCTGTTTTTGGCTTACGCCATTCAGTCCGAGCCAAACAGATTAAATTTGCTTTCATTGGAAAACAGAACAGTTCTCGAAAATTCGAATGCTAAGTGCTTATGTCTATTTTGCTCGGATATAAAGGGTTTTCTTGCTAGCTGCACGTTGCGAATGGTTTGTGGATTAACTGTTCTTCCTGATGTTGTTGCAACATGTGGGGCTAGTTCTCGTGCACTGATTGATCCAGTCTCTCGTTAGCGCTGTATCACGTATCGTCCTACAGAATTTACTATTTCTCTGTAGCTCTATCGCGCAAGTGAGTTATTTTTTCGCATGAAGACACGGGAATTTCACTCACTTTGAGACACAATGTTTAAGCCGAACTGGTCATTCTTCACTTGTCAGTAAGAAGAGTTAAATTTATTAATAGCAGAAGTGGTGTTGGAGTTTGCGCCTTTTCTGGGTGTGCAAATATATTTGTTACTCACTGTATATCTTTGGTTACATGGGTTTCGGACAGAATAAAATATCGAAATCCTTATTAATGGCTAGGTTTTGTAACTCGTCGAAATTGTTAGTTAAAGCGCAAATTTTTAAATAGATAAGATTGAGTTTTGGGGGTATTAGTGGCTAGTAGGATATTCTTTTCTTTTCCAATTCAACTTTTTTTTTTAAAAACTTCCCATTTTCGCCTCGTCGTTTAAACGTTTAACTGACCTATAATCAAGGAGGTTACATCGATCCCAACCATAATTCACTATCTCTCTCTCTCTCAATTGCCTTAAAGCTTTTATAGTTATTATTTGGAGCCCAAAAAATCTTAACGCATTTAACAAACTCGATTTTGTTCTGATTAGACATGGCTCAAGCAGTGGGAGCAGGTAACTGGCTGGCTAGAGGTAACCAGGTGCTGGGTAGCTGGCGGAGCCAGTTGGTGGGTAGCTGGCTGCAGTGGGGGCGAGTAGCTAGCTGGCTGGAGGTAATCAGTTGCTGGGTAGCTGGCAGTAGCCAGTTGGTGGGTAGCTGGCGTTAGCCAGTTGGTGGGTAGCTGGCTGCAGGTGGGGCAGGTAGCTAGCTGGCTGGAGGTAATCAGTTGCTGAGTAGCTGGCTGCAATGGGAGGAGATTACCAGCTGGCTAAGGTAGCCAGTGGCTGGGTAGTTGGCTGCAGTGGAGGCAGGTAGCTAGCTGGCTGGAGGTAATCAGTTGCTTTGTAGCTGGCTGCAGTGGGAGCAGGTTACTAGCTGACTGGAGGTAATCAGTTGCTGGGTAGCTGGCGGCAGCCAGTTGCTGGCTGCAATGGGAGGAGATTACCAGCTGGCTAAGGTAGCCAGTTGCTGGGTAGCTGGCTGCAGTGGGAGCAGATTACTAGCTGGCTGGGGGTAGCCAGTTGTTGGGTAGCTGGCTGCAGTGGGAGCAGATTACTAGCTGGCTGGGGGTATCCAGTTGCTGTATAGCTGACGGAAGCTGGCTGCAGTGGGGGCGAGTAGCTAGCTGGCTGGAGGTAATCATTTGCTGGGTAGCTGGCAGTAGCCAGTTGGTGGGTAGCTGGCGTTAGCCATTTGGTGGGTAGCTGGCTGCAGTGGGGGCAGGTAGCTAGCTGGCTGGAGGTAATCACTTGCTGGGTAGTTGGCTGCAGTGGGAGGAGATTACCAGCTGGCTGGGGTAGCCAGTGGCTGGGTAGTTGGCGAAAGCCAGTTGGTGGTAGCTGGCTGCAGTGGGGGCAGGTAGCTAGCTGGCTGGAGGTAATCAGTTGTTGAGTAGCTGGCGGTAGCCAGTTGGTGGATAGCTGGCGGTAGCCAGTTGGTGGGTAGCTGGCGGAAGCCAGTTGGTGGTAGCTGGCTGCAGTGGGGGCAGGTAGCTAGCTGGCTGGAGGTAATCAGTTGTTGAGTAGCTGGCGGTAGCCAGTTGCTGAGTAGCTGGCTGCAGTGGGAGCAGGTTACTAGCTGGCTGGAGGTAGCCAGTTGCTGGTTTGCTGAACGTAGCCAGTTGACATCGGGCTGCACTGGGGCCAGGTTGCTGGCGGTAGCCAGTTGCTGGGTAGCTGGCTGCAGTGGGTGTAACCAG
The DNA here is from genome assembly GCA_963555765.1 of Orthonevra nobilis. Taxonomy (NCBI): domain Eukaryota; kingdom Metazoa; phylum Arthropoda; class Insecta; order Diptera; family Syrphidae; genus Orthonevra; species Orthonevra nobilis. The sequence continues at coordinate 4,297,236 of OY743225.1, read as the reverse complement.
TTGCTGGGTAGCTGGCGGTAGCCAGTTGGTGGATAGCTGGCGGTAGCCAGTTGGTGGGTAGCTGGCGGTAGCCAGTTGGTGGTTAGCTGTCTGCAGTGGGAGCAGATTACTAGCTGGCTGGGCTAGAAAGTTGCTGGGTAGCTGGTGGTAGCCAGTTAGTGGGTAGCTGGCTGCAGTGGGAGCAGATTACTAGCTGGCTGGGGTAGCCAGTTGCTGGGTAGTTGGCGGAAGCCAGTTGGTGTAGCTGGCTGCAGCGGGAGCAGAATACTAGCTGGCTGGGGGTAATCAGTTGCTGGGTAGTTGGCGGCAGCCAGTTGGTGGGTAGCTGGCGGTAGCCAGTTGGTGGGTAGCAGCCAGTTGGTGGGTAGCTGGCGGTAGCCAGTTGGTGGGTAGCTGGCTGCAGTGGGGGCAGGTAGCTAGCTGGCTGGAGGTAATCAGTTGCTGAGTAGCTGGCGGTAGCCAGTTGCTGGGTACCTGGCTGCAGTGGGAGCAGGTTACTAGCTGGCTGGAGGTAACCAGTTGCTGGGTAGCTGGCGGTAGCCAGTTGCTGGATAGCTGGCTGCAGTGAAGAGCAGATTACTAGCTGGCTGGGGTAACCAGTTGCTGGGTAGCTAGCGGAAGCCAGTTGGTGGTAGCTGGCTGCAGTAGGAGCAGATTACTAGCTGACTGGGGTAGCCAGTTGCTGGGTAGCTAGCGGAAGCCAGTTGGTGAGAGCTGGCTGCAGTAGGAGCAGATTACTAGCTGACTGGGGTAGCCAGTTGCTGGGTAGCTGGCGGTAGCCAGTTGCTGGGTACCTGGCTGCAGTGGGAGCAGGTTACTAGCTGGCTGGAGGTAACCAGTTGCTGGGTAGCTGGCGGTAGCCAGTTGCTGGGTAGCTGGCTGCAGTGAAGAGCAGATTACTAGCTGGCTGAGGGTAGCCACTTGTTGGGTAGCTGACTGCAGTGGGAGCAGGTTACTAGCTGGCTGGCGGTAGCCAGTTGCTGGGTACCTGGCTGCAGTGGGAGCAGGTTACTAGCTGGCTGGAGGTAACCAGTTGCTGGGTAGCTGGCGGTAGCCAGTTGATGGGTAGCTGGCGGAAGCCAGTTGATGGGTAGCTGTTCGGGCGAGTAGCTAGCTGGCTTGAGGTGTATGTGTGTGTGTGTGAGTCTCAGCGAGTGAGAATCGTCGTGAGTGGACGTATTTTTTAAAAGTGTCGTGGGGTGCGCGCTTTATTTTCAATTACATTCAGTAAAATCAAACCAAAATGAATTTTCTGGTTTGTAAAGGTAAAATTTATTGAAAAATTGAGTGATTTGTTAAAAGTTGTTAAAAGCACCGATGTATAAAGTGTAGTGCTCTGCACCCCAAATCTCTACAACAACAACCTGAAGCAGCGCTACAACCATCAACTACAGTGGCAGAACAACAACATCTTCGGTCAGAAGAAATGCATCAAACTGCAATTACGCAAACAAATCAACGATCAAAACCGTCAACGAGCAAGTCACAGCGAGCGGCTTTTACTCTGCGAAGCGACACTGAAAGCGAACATGAATCATCGAGGGAAACGAGTACAAGAACAAGACACCCGCACTCACAACTGTCCAGCAGTTCAATAACCCTTCAACTTCTCTATGAGGAAATTCTTAATCTGAAAAAAATTAACAGTGACTTTTTGAGCACGGTCCAGCAGTTGAAAGATGAAAACAAAACACTGCGATCGAAGATAATTAATCTAGAAAGCAAACTTAATTGGAGGGAGCAGAAGCAGTTGGAGAATGTCGTAGAAATCGTTGGAATAGCCGAAATTAATAATAACAATGCAATGGAGAGATTGCAAAAAGTCTTCGCTGATGCATTGAACGTTTCAATACTTGCTGAGGATATTCAAAAATGCTACGTAAAGCGTATGCAGAAAAGGCACTTAACATCAACTTCAAATGGAACATATCAAGACATCGTGTGTGTGCATCTCAATTCGCATGAGGCAAAGAGAAAGATTATGATTAGCAAAAGAAATGCAAAGAGAAAGCTTAATTCTTCGATTCTTGTTGAAGGTAGTATATATACTAGGGCGTTATTTATGGCAGCAAAAAAATGTTAAAATGATAGAAAATTTAAGTATTTATGGTTCCGAAATTCTCAGATACTATTAAAAAAGGTGGATAATGGTGAGGTTGTTACTATCAAATCCTTTGAAGATCTAGCAGCAGTTCAAGATACATAATGAACAACAACATTGATCCCTTAAACGACAACCTCACTATTAAAACCATAAGAACCAATTGTGAAAGTGTTTTTGAAAATTAATTAAGTGAAAAATCATTTTTTGTTGTGCACCAAAACATACGTAGTCTGCGACGGAATTTCGATTTATTAGTTGGAAATCGGGAAGCTTTTGTAGATTAACCCGAAATTATATTTGTACCTGAAATATGGATTTACACTTGCGAAATTGAGGATTACAATATTCCTAATTATAACTTTTTTGCTAATACTAATGATTCATATTCTGCTGGTGGAGTGGGAGTTTTTGTAAGAGATTCGATAGAGTGCGATGTAATACGTTTAAGTCTTATGAGTGCTGATATCTTGAAACTTTCATGCAACATTTGCAATCAAAGTTTTTCTTTTATATGTGTTTATAGGCTACACTCACAGCCCACAAATTTGTTTTTCAATGAATTTTCCGTTTTTCTGAGAAAGGAGAGAATGGAAAACCTAGTAATTTTAGGTGATTTCAACATATGTAGATACTCTAGTTTCAAACGCAACGGTTGATTTATAGCGCTTTCTTATCTGAGCATTGTCTTTCTTCTTTTAAAAACGAACCAACTAGACTCGTTTCTATTTAGTATTTGTCTTGACCATGTGCATGGTCGTTTCTTGTACATACCGCCGAATTCCGTAGCCGCTGTTAATTTTGATCTTCAAATAACAGATCATTGTATGCCTGGAGTTTTGCTAAAAAACCTTAAAAATAAGTATACGAGAAAAATGTCTCCTCCTAAGTTGTCCAGAATCAATTTTGACGAACTGAACTTTAAACTACGTCTCGAAAATTGTTAGAAAGTTCATGCTGAAATAGATGCTTCTAAAGCTTATGAAATGATTATTAAAATCATGAAGAACCATATATGCTCATCAAGCTACATCCTAACTATGAGAAAAACAGAAACTAGATTGAAGCCTTGGATTAACAGAAATCTTCTTAAGAAAATAAAACTGAAACATAAATTGCAAAAAAAAAATGCTTCAAACATCCCTTGAATACAAACTTGAAAAGTCGTTTTGTCCGTATGAGTAAAAAAGTCAACAAGTAAATTCGTAACACACGAGTAGGTTTTTATATAAGCAAGTTGCAGGAGGCGAGAGGGAATCTAAAAAAGGAATGGAAAGTAGTCAATAATATTGTCAATCGTAATGTTAGCAATTCTGCCGAGCCGATCATGTTGAAAAACGGAAATATAAATATTTCGGATTCTAAAGCTATAGCCAATATTTTTTGTGAATACTTTTCTTCCATAGGACAACCATCCTTTTCGGGTACCGTTCCCTCATCTTGCAATTGCCGCACTGAAACTGGGAATGGGCTTTATGAAAACTCTAACACCGGGAACAGTTTCTTTTTCGAGCCAATAAGATAATAAATAAAAATAATAAATTCTCTAAAGAATTCAGGTTAATGTGGCATAGATGGGATCACTAATTTTATTCTTAAGAAAACTGCGCTTAACATTGTAGATACTTTATCACATCTGTTCAATTTGAGTATTGAATCCGGCAACTTTCCTGAGGAGTTAAAATGTGCACTTGTCATTCCTTTGTTCAAAAAGGGTAACAAGAAGGATAAAACAAACTACAGACCAATTTCCTTGCTGTCTTCAATCTCAAAGGTGTTCGAGAAAGCAGTTAAAACTAGAATTCTATCTTTTCTTAATAGAATACGCTTTTTTAGTCCTTTGCAGTTTGGGTTTAGGGCAGGCCTTTCTACTGAAGTTGCTCTACTAGATTTTTGTTCATATATTCATATTGGTTTGGATGGCAAAAAGTCTTGGGCTGGTCTCTTTGTTGATATAACAAAAGCCTTCGACATGGTAAACCATACCATTCTTTAGAATAAATTGGAAAAACTAGGTTTTCGTGGGTTTATTCTCAAATGGTTTGAGTCGTATCTAAAAGATAGAACGCAAAGAGTTTACATTGGAAAAAATACCAGTAACTTGAAAGTGACCAATCTTGGCGTACCCCAAGGATCTGTGCTTGGCCCAATCTTGTTCCTTATTTATATAAACTCTTTATTCGAGCAATCATTCGTAGGCAAAATTAGCGCTTTTGCAGATGATCTTAGTATTGCCTTTAGCTCAGTAAGCCCCTTGAATTTGATTGCCGATATAAATCATGATGTGCACATCTTAAGACGTTGGTTTGCGAAACACAAATTTATCGTTAGTAACAAAACTAAGCTAATGTTTTTAAACCTAAGTTTGCAAGAACCCCCGGACTTAGACATTATATTGCATGCATCTGATTGTAAGAAGCAAAATTTGTCTGACTGTAAGTGTGGGAAAATTAATGACAATAATAACAATAGTAATGAAATTAATTGTAGTGGAGATTGCTTTAAAATTGATATTGTGGAGGATTTTAAATACCTTGGTGTCATCATCGACCAAAATATGAGTTGTTCAAAACACATCTTGTGTTTAAAGCAATATCTACTATCATCCATTTTTTGTTTTTACCGGCTCATGAAGTACAGTTCCATACGTACCTTAAAATTTTTTTATAATGTCATATTTCATTCAAAAATGCAATATGGTATTAGCTGTTGGGGTGGTGCGTATCGCAATAAACTCCAACAGAATTTTAGGCCACAACAGAATCTTTCAGTGACTCTCCTAACCATTCTTCTCACTCTGTCCTAAATGCAATATTATGATAGTCATATTACTTTTAGAGCGAGTCATTTGCAAAAACAAATGCCGATGTCCTTGTAACACAAGGATCGTCGTTCACCTTAATGTTAACTTAGAATTACTTTCACCTTGCGATCTTTATAAATCCCAGAATCTCAAGGTCTAAGTAAGTTTTGAAAATATACAATCAATATTCAAGAATTAATAGGGATAGATAGCGTCGCCTTTATGGTGAATATATTTTTTAATAAAATGTTTACGAAATCATGTGGTAACTATCGAAAAGGTGCCAAAAAACAATCCACCTTGGGAAATAGTTTATTCATCCAACAGATAAGCGAAGAAGATCGTTACGATAAGAGCATTGAAGATGTTTTCATGCGGAGCACAAAGGAAAATCCATACCTCAAGAAACTCAATTCTACCATTCTCATCTGTGAGGCCCTCAAAGGTGAAACAAAGAAGAACTTAGTTGATAGCAAGCGTGAACTGTATCGGCGTAGGAACCGCCCCGAGCTTAAGGCACTAGAGCTTCAACTTCGAGCTGCATATGTGTCAAAGACAATAGCCGCACAGAAAGCGGAACGCGAGGCTCTCGCAATCGAAGCAACAGCTAAGGAAGCCCACGAGAATTTAGAATTGGAACGAGCACGATTGAGGTTAGATGAGTTTATCAAGTTGAAGAACAGAAACGAACGCATGAGAAAATTGGCCCTGCAACAGGATCTTAAGGAACAAATGGCATTAGTGGATGCAAAACGTCAACGAGAGAAATTGAAAATAATCAAAGAAAAACAAATGGTCGACGAAGACTTAAAAAGGTTAAAAGAAGACGAGATAAGGGAAGCGCGTGAAGCATTAGAAAAAAAGCAAAAAATTCGCAGTAGTTTGGAAGAGTTTAAAAAAATGCAAGATGAGTGGAAATTGAAGCAACATCAGGCTACTGAAAAAGAGAATGAGAAATTAGAGCAGTTTCTGAAACAATCTGAGAATCTCAAGGTAGACACTAAGAAAATATGGCTTGAGGACCAAGAGCGAAAGAAAAGAATAAGTGAGAAAATTGGGTGCCGAACTAGTGCGGCAGCGGTAAGCTGAATGTTTTCGTGTTTTCGTGTCTTTTTTGTTTTAAAAGAAAAATTTTATTTTTTTATAATTTTAAAGGAAGCAAAAAATAAAGCTTTTGACCGTTTGGTAGAGCTTCTTATAGACGAACGCAAAGCAAAGGAAGAAATGAAAAGTATTGCCGATCAGAAAAATCAGGTCCTTCAAAAAATTGTTATCCGTGGCGATCTGGACCAACTTGTTGAGCAAAAGAAACGACAAAGGTTAGAGGAAAAGCGCCAAAACGAAGTGTTTTCTCAGCAAAATTTGCGTGCACTTGCGGAAATGGATAAGATACAGCGTGAAAGAGATGAAAAGAAGAGAATTAGCACGGAGGAGCATCGCAAAGCTCTGCAGAGTGCTTTAGATGAGAAGAAACGTTTGAGAGCCGAAGAGATGAAGAGGCTCTTGTTAGAAAATTCGAAAGAACTCCAAGAGAAAACCAGGAAGTGCGAGATCTATATAAATATTTTTTTACAGACAATTGTGTATTTATTGTATACTTGTAGGGCAAATCTTGTGGAAATTGCTCGTTTGAAATTACTAAAGGAACACGCTTCTAATCTGAAAGGATTTCTACCATCAAAGCTATTTAAGCAGTCCGATCGAGAACATTTATCAATGTAAAAATATAAATAGAAAAAAAAAATTAAAATAATAAAAATATGCATTCCTGTGGAAGCAAATCACACTAAAACTCTGCATTAATGTTAACGCACTGCTTCTTAAGGCGACTTTATCGTGTCTTGCGACCGTTTCCGACCGTTTTTCCTTCAGTACTCGGCTCAAACGCATCAATTGTCACCGGTAGACCTCGCCTGTGATTGTTTTATTCTGTTTTAGCAGCTCATAATACACAACACCCTTCTGGTCCCACCAAATGCACAGCATAACCTTCAGGCCATGAATATTCTGAACGGCTGTCGATGTTGAGGCATGTCCGAGGTATCCATACGTTGCCCGACGTTTTGGATTATCGTAATGTACCCATTTTTCATAACCAGTGACGATTCGATGCAAAAAAGACTTCTTTTTGTGGCGTTCAAGCAGTATTTCGGACATGCAAAATTGGCGTTCGATGTCTCATGGCTTCAATTCGTACGGCACCCAATGTCCTACTTTTCGGATCATTCCCATTGCTTTCAAACGATCGGAAATGGTTTGCTGAGCGACGCCAAGTGATTTTGCAAGTTCTTCTTGCGTTTGTGACGGATCTTGATCGAGCAATGCCTCCAATTCATGGTCTTCAAACTTTTTCACCTGGCCGGGTCGTTCTTTGTCTTCGGTCATCTTTGAACCGCTTAAACCACCGCTGACACATTCTAACGTCTATAGTATAGCCCGGGTAACTTCGGTAAGCAATTGATGCGCTACGGTTGCTTATTTCTTTAAATGTCGCATTTGTTCCCGAAAATGTTAGTTTGATGGCACGAAGGTAGACATTTTACGGCTTTACAAAATCTTGTGTGTTTTCACTAATGACCAATAACCTAGACTGAAATAATAAGACAATGACCCCGTTCCAGCACACCGTAGCGCAGATCCGCTACGCGAAAAGTGTACTGAGATGACAGTTCTTCATTTAAGGGATATTTGAGGGAAATTTAGCAAAGATTTCTTTGCTACCCAATGGCCCCGTTCCAGCACGCTTTTGCTAAACTGGTATACTGCTCCGCTATGGGGAAATTCCTCTGGAACGCATTTGGAGCAAGAGAAAATATGACGTCACGTTTACCAGCAAAACAAATGGGGTTTGACAGCTTTCCTTGCGTAGCGAAGAAATCTTTGCTAAATTTTCCTCAAATATTCCTTAAATTTCCCCGTAGAGACTCGCTCCTCTTCGCATCCTTTCGCTATGGGAAGAACTGTCATCTCAGTACATTTTTCGCGTAGCGGATCTGCGCTACGGCGTGCTGGAACGGGGCCAATGACATGAAGTTTCTGATGTGACAGCTGTCATAGTCAAAATTCACCTCAGAGTAATAGATATGAAGTTGTCTGCAATAACGACATTTTCAACCGGTAGTCCTATTATATTTAAAGCAAAGCTGATTATTGTTAACATCATTATAAAAATCGTGTAAAAATTTGGTGAGGGTTAAAATGATTTTGCAAAACCACTTTTTACTACCGACTTTTAGGGGTAGCCGACAAATAATCCCCATTGTCAGTGCAGCTGACGATTTTTCTTTAATATTTGATATTTTTTCTGGAGTAATGATTCTTTCTTTGAGGCCGCTGACTCCGAATTTCGGTAGTAAATTTTAATAATTTCGACTCGTTGTTGGCTCGTATATCTATCCATCATGAAATGGCAAACCTTACTAAAGAGAAATGTCAAAAGAGCGACAAGAAATATGGCGTCGTTTGCTGTCCCTGTCGCTCTACTTTTGGCTTTGAGCTTAAATTTTAAGTCAAAATGTGGCTCTTCTTCAATCGTCGGCGGTGCTTTTCCCGTTCCCCATTAGCCTAAATCAACGTTTTTTTCTTCGCTGCAGAGAAAAATTGCTTTTTTGCAGGTCAACGGACTTGAAGACCGTCTTCAGTTAGTCGACGTTGAACACTCCGTCTGCTTTTTCTCAATAACTTGGACGTTCCGAACCGAATTTTTCAGAGATATTCGTGGTGTTGTTTTCTTTGGTTTTGCGCTACCTCTCCGTACTACCTGTCGAGCTTACTTTTTCAAAAGCCCTCTCACAGTGCTTTCGTTGTATCCCACGTCTGCTATTTGCCTTTTCGAAAAAAATATCAGCTTGATCCTTTACGAATAGCATTGTTCGAATCAAATTCTTTTTGGAAAAGTGCGGCTTTCTTCGAGCAATGTATCCACGCAATCCATTCTCAAATAATCTGCGTCTTATGGTTCTTGCTGATACTTCTTTATCTAAGTACGTAGCCACTTTGTTATTTGTTTGCGTAGACATCAAAAAAAAGTGTTGGATCTGCTTTTTTTTGCCACGAAAATAATCGTGTCCGAAAATGAACTTAAAACTGCACTAGTATCCGACTTCTTATATTTGAATGCCTCTAATTGTAAGAAGGGATCTCAATACTTATATTATTTATTCATTGTTGCTTAAAGTCTTCAGGAACTAATTGTAATCGATATTTCTTTTTTCTCTTTCTTAACTTGTATTTGAGGGAAATTAGTAGTTACAAACCTCATTACTATTTCACTATAGAAATTCTTAAAATAATTTTAAGACTACAATAAAATATACTTAACTTAACTTATTATACCTTAATCTAAGCGTTAGCCTCGATCCATTCGAGTATTATTTTTATCCATCTCCGGTACATCTACGCAGTACCTCAAGTTAGCATTTATAACCCTCAAGTGAGAAGGTTCATAGAGAAGGCGCTTGTCTGATCCCTTTCAAACAAAATGGTAAATTAAAGACACGTTTGAAATGCCCGATATATAGCCTTATGCATCTAGATACGAGAATGCTTCTGTTGATAGATTCCCATTCACCAAACAGTTTCTAAAATACCCCGGGTTTGGAAAAAACAACCCCGAAATTAGTTCGTTCTCAGTAAAGTCTGCTGAAATGGCGAAATGATTCCTCACAAGGTCTAGGATAAAGTTGTCAAGACTTGACACTCCAGAAGCATCCAATGGTCCCTTTATAGAGACGTAATGCCGAAAGTCATTCGCATGCAAAGTCGAATACCTTTCCTTTTAAAAAAAGACGACATTTTTACATACAGAATGGACTTATGTTCAACCATAATGCACTCGCATAAGTCATTTTCAAGCCGGATCTCAAACATTTTGAATAAAAAAGGTTTTTAAGCGACATGGAAGGAGCTTTCGCTTTCATGTTTTTTTTTTTTTTGCATGTTTCTAGGACTAGGCTTTCTGTTCTTGTTACTGTCTTGGACACAAAATATCTTTAGCTATCAACCCTATCGAGGTTTTTTCTTTGGAGTACTTCGAAATTATAATGCTGCTTATTTCGGGGGTGCAACTCTTTTTGCGACACATTTCTAATATTTATTGATCATCAGTACAATCAATACAATGTACCAATTACGACAACTTTCTTTTAAGTCTTTTGATAACAAAATCGAACAACATAAAAGCTGTCCTTAATTATGTGACCAGATCAAGTCTTCGCACATCTGCAACTGCCACAACACAATGATTTTTTTTTTGTTCGTACCGTGTTAACTGCTTGAGCTTCCTCTTAATTAACCATTACGACTTACAGTATGTGCAAAGAAAAGAATGTGGATAAAAACGATGAAGAAAACATTCTTCTCTGATTTCAGAATGTTGTCCCTAATTATGTGACCACCACTAAATCAAGCTCTATCACTTGACTAGCTATTTGAATTAAAGTGCGATCAAGTATCCAAATTCAATAATCATTCAGAGCTACGTCTATAACGACGGATATAAAAATAATTTAACTTGTCCACAAAAAAACTTATTTATTTATTGTTTAAGGATACACATAGAAGCTTTAGGTACTAAGGTTTTTTTTATCTTGAATCATTTAACAACAACAGTCCTTGGTTTTCTGTAAACGTATACAGATTAAAGTAAAAACTTTGCGTGTTAAAAAATCTACACATTTCAAAAGCGTGCTTTTGAATTTCTGGTTTATTTAACACGCAAAGCGTTTGACTCATATGTATGCGTTAAAAAACTCGGCTTGGGCTCTGATTTCAAATTACTGTTGCTCCAGTTTGCTGTCAATCTCTGTAAACGTTTTCATCGTTCACCTTTACTTCGTTCTTAATTTATTCTTAGTCCGGATTCAAGAAATTCATCGAAATCGGTTTTCTATTTGATCACTCGGCTATTTAAAAGTGATCAGTGGATTTAGAAGGACATTTAGCAAGTACTTGATCCCTCTCGTAAGATCCCTCATTCTCGCGTCGACTGGTGATTGCACCTTACTGAAATTTAAGCTCGAAACATCACGATCACTGCACAAAATGCACTCAATCCCAGTGAGCTGCACAGAGGGACTTCCCGAGCCGAGTACAAAATCAACCCGTGGTGCATTAGGTTGTCTTCGGCTGTTCATCAATTTGCCATAAATATGAACCCGATCTCCGCTGCGTAAGCGTGTTGTGAAGTTCCCAAATCTATCATCTGCATGTACTCGAACGTCAGTCGGTTTACTCAATATTCCAGCTGGCATTCGAACAAATATCTCGTAATCATACGAGTTCCAACGATTTAAATTACATCGCCTTTTGCTTTTGGTTAGCTTGCGCAGCTCCTCACACAAAACATCCGTTTTTAAACATTGCAAGTGATTAGATTCACCGTAAATACACGAAATAACGTCTCCCAACCAGGATGGCAGATAGTCTCTTATAAAATCGCTTCGGACGTTGGTTACCCTTGTTAATTGAACTTGTGTTATTGAACCTTCCCAGGATATTGTGGCTCCATCTAAATACGTGCAGCGTAACTGGGTCTTGATCTTGTTCTGGTGTTCCCATGCCGGCTGACCGCAAAGGTGATAGAATTTTTCCCAAGACAAATGATCTTGAGGTTCCTCTTCAGTTGTAGTGATAATCGGTTTGTCGTTGATTAGGTTCGAATAAAGCGAGGTCTCGGTGTGCGCTGCCTTAAAGCTGGATGTCATGTATGGCAGGGTGAGAACAGCGGCGGCAACCACACTAACAGCAATCTAAAAATAGCAATTAACTTCTGGATTCTTTTTATTTGGGTATTTTCAACCTACCTGTAGGAATGTTATGTATTTCTGAGTGCTTTGATGGACAGCCATGCAACATGAGCCCATTAATGCAAAAACAGCAGCCACAACTGTTGTCACTAGCCTCATACGAGGATCCGTCAATCCTACGTATTCTATTGCTAGAAATACTGGCACCATGAGCGAAACGATTCCGAACAGAGGCAGAAATAATAGAATTCCAGCTAGACCGAGGGCCGCCCGAACAACTCCAAACATCGTTGCACTCTGTGAGCTTGTTATGCACAATTGAAGCCAGCTAAGTGTGACACAGTGTGGAATGAGATACGTGTAGGTGCCGTGCCAGTTGCATCGTTTTGCCAGGTGCCCAAGAAATACTGGTATCAACAAATACAATACTGTCCGACAATTCAAGCAGAATTCAATCCCGTTGCCTATTACAAACGAACAGAATGTTGGTACTTTGAGGTCGAGGAATCTCCAACCAGTGCTTACAACTTCGTCCATTTCATAGGGGTATTTCGCTAAGACGTTAATGCCAAATGAGAAAAGTACCAGCACATCTGGAAACCTTCTCCGTGGTGATGTATACATAAATGCGACCATTGAGACGAAAACCATAATGAAGGATACAATTGTGATCTCCGAGTGAGGCAGCCATTCGGAGCTGATCAAAGGACAAACAATGAGATTCCCAACGAAGGCGCAGAAAAAATACAAGTACGGTTTCATGTTATTCTTCAAGAAACGATTCTCAGAGATCCCTGCTTCCACATTGTTGTCTCCGTAGCTCAGGAACAGGCCTGACCAGATTCGAAAGTCAATAAAGTCGTGCTTAGTTTTTAGCATCTTGCATGTGGACCAAACCATTACAGCCATGCACAAATAGTAAAAGCAAATGGGAAGGTAAATTGTAAGATTATCACTGGAGGAAAACAAGTACACTAGGAATATGAGCGCAAGCTTCATGCTGGGAGTCACCGAACTGGGAAAAGATGAGATCAAGTTGATCAGACGATGGTATAGCAGTTTCCAAAATATAATAGGATGGAATATTATTCGATGAAAGCAAGGAACATGGTCCAATGTGTTGGGATGTGGTACCGACAACGTCAGTTCGTTATTAACTTCTGGTAAACGACCATTTGCATAGTTCACTGCTGCAGTTACCAGATTGGCTTCTGTGATGACTCTCCCTGAGTGTGTAACATTAAGGTCGAATCCCCGCGAGGGATTAACATCGCCGTTGGCATGATTGGCACCTTCCAACTGTTCAGTTTCGTACTCTTCTTCAGATGTAGAATCGTTGTGTCGTTTGCGGCGCTTTTGCAGTTTATATATTTCGCGCATTTTGCGCTCGAGTTGCTTGGGTGTAATATGTTCACCACCATTTGAGAGGCAAGCGAATAAATCACGCGCAGCTTTACGAGCTGCTCGTTCACCAGCAGTCATCGCTAAACAACTTTTAACGTCGTCAATATTAGAGTCAATTATCCCACGACGACTGTCATAACACTCTTGCAGCATCCGAAGTGCGTCTTCATGACCTTGTTGAGCAGCACAGAGCAACCAGTGAACTCCCTGGGCGTGTGAAGAGGCCTCATTGTGCTCTATAGACAAAGAGAAAAATTGATTTACAATATTTGAGAAAGACGAGATCATACTAACCGATGTTACTGTCCAGCAACTGCCTGGCTATGTCGTATTGTACATCGGAACACCCATCTGCTGCAATGTGGTATTTGAGATTATTTAACGAGGTTCGGTCTGAGGAATCACGAAATGAGGACAAATAAAAATTGACTGATGATGTGTAAATAAAAATTCGCTTACCTTCTAAGTTCCATTTTCTTCTATTGTTGGTGCCTGCCGGAGGTTTTTTTGTCCAATTAGCCATTGATCTCTAAGCGAAGCACTTCATAACACTCCTCTGCATTCCAAAACAAATTGCAAATGACAATCAAAGGCCGTGTTCAAAAATAAAATCGACTAAACAGGCAGCTGGGCCAACAGCGTTGCCAGAAACAATCAATTGTTTTTTTTATACAAAAGAAGAGCAATGACTTTCGTCGAAGATTGAGTTTTTCTCTATGATCCAGTTTTGTGCGGTAAAATTTCGGATCATCGTTATTCGAGCACTTCTGGTATTTTGGACTATAAGAGGAATATGTCTGCTTGATAAATGTTATGCAATTTTTGGTTTGTTCCGTGAGCTTAGGTTCGGATGATACATTTTTAGTTATGCAGACAATTTTGAATAAATTAAAATATCTGCTGTGTGTCTGTTGATGATTTTCTTACCAGCATTCTGATATCACAATTGCACCAGTCTATCGGTTTGTGAACCTAGAACGTGAGCTGTACCAGGTAGACCCTGATGCATGTTCTCATTTCCAAATTACTTATCAAAGGAATGAAGGAGTTTTGATGGTAGTTCATTTTTTCGTCGGCAGGAATAGTTTGTACTAACTCAGCAGCTGGGCCATCATCGCAGTTCTTAGTTATTGCCCGAGCTGCAAATTGTCTCTTGCAGAACTTCAGCCTTCAAAAAGGTTATTGTATCCATTTTTTTCTTGGAGGATCGGTCAAACCTTCTTGAATTTGCCGTCGACATCAAATCACTTTACTTCAAGCACTTCGGCTGCCATTTCGAGAGCTTGCGATTGCCTGCGTCCTGTTGTGCGGCCCTCCATAGTATGTGTATTTCGTATGGTGATCACATGACGGAAACAGTTCTTGCAGAGACAGATGAAGATAACTTCATTGGTGCTAACGCTGATGAAAGACGAAAACGGCAGGGATAGTTTTCGAATCTTTATTTGCCAGTGAATTAAATATATTTTTTTAATCGATTAAAAATGTAGTCTTTGTTTCTAGTTTATGTAAGGAGATCACATTCTTGTATTATGAGGAATAATGATAAACCTTTTTCCAGCCACTAGTATCTCTCAGAGGAGGTTTCGCTGCATTAAGGCTCGTTCTCAGTTCCTCGCAAGAAGTATTTTATTGATAATGCAACGGTTTTCATTAACATAATGATGCTACGTTCATCAGTTGGTTCATATTTATCAACAGCTCGAATGCTCTTTTATTAGTGAGCTATTTCTCATGTCTTCAAAAATAGGTATACTCACTCGATTCATGATAAAGTGAAATGTCACTCGACTAGGATTAACAAGAAGGCCCCCTGTTTGTAAAATAGGAATTGTCCATGGTCCAAGTTAGACGGATTAAACAAGGACTGCATTATATATATCCTTTATTGAATTTATGCTCGCCTGCGAATCTTTATTATTGCTAATGCGTGCATGAGGGTGGCTCACTTGTAAATTCATCGACTGTGAGACCTAGGGCTCAAATCCAGGAAGGAGACTCAAACCTTTTTTTACAGCTTTTAAAGCTACAATAAATTACATGCAGGACAGTCTTACAGAACTGTAGGGAAAATTGTTGCAAGGTGTTTCGCAACAATAGAGAACTTAAAAGTTGTAAATCCTTTCGAAAACAGGAGTCCCTGTGGCAGAACACCAAAATTAAGTATTCAAAGCAAACTTTTTTTGGTCCGAGAAGTGAAGAATAATCCTGTCACTAGTATACCAATACTTTTTGCTCAATTGAAAGGAAGCATGGACATAACGGTAAGTAGTGCAACAATGAGACGTGCTCTTCAGGAAAGGAACTTTCACCGAAGAACTGCAATACACAAATCATTAATTTTGGTGGCAAATCAGACGAAAAGGTTATTTTTTGCCAAAAGTCATCGTCACAATCCTGTGGAATTTTGGAAAGGTTCTGCGTCCGGAATTTATTGATGGCATAATGGACCATTTTAAAAAATATTTATTTGATTCATTAATAACAAATTCAAATTAACTATTAATAATATTTTCTTGGAGCGCTCGCAGCTTCAGCTTTCGGTTCTGCGTTAAAAGAAAGCTATAAAAATATTTACATGTATTCTGTACGGATATTATAAACTTATCTGAAGTATAGCTAGCAAATCATATATTTTAATATTGTTGGCAACTAAGTAATTGTGGATTTCATTAAAGAGTTTGCTGACGTAATCGAAATGTCAAACACATTTTGTTATTTGATAGTTGGTACTTCAACTGTCAATCAGTACAAAAAATGTTTGATCGGTTGGGTAGTTTTTGTTTGGAGTCTGTTGAAAAATGGAAAATCAAAACGAACATTTACGTCATATTTTGCTTTTTTATTTCCGGAAAGGAAAGAACGCATCGCAAGCTCACAAAAAGTTAGGGTGACGAAGCTTTAAAAGAACGTCAGTGTCAAGATTGGTTTGCCAAATTTCGTTCAGGTGATTTTTCACTCAAAAATGAAAAACACTGGTCGTCCAGTTGAAGTCAAATCAAAGCAATAATCGATTCGGATCGACACAGTACAACACGTGAGATTGCAGAGAAGCTTCATCTATCACATACGTGCATTGAAAAACGCTTAAAACACCTTTGCTATACACGAAAACTCGGTATATGGGTTCCTCATGAACTGAAAGAAAATCGTTTAACACAACGCATTAACATCCGCGATTCGTTAAAGAAACGTAATGAAAATGATCCGTTTTTAAAACGATTGATAACTGATGATGAAAAATGGGTTGTTTACAACAATGTCAATCGGAAAAGATCGTGGAGCAGGCCAGGTGAACCAGCTCAAACAACATCAAACGCTGGTATTCATCAAAAGAAAGTTATGTTATCAGTTTGGTGGGATTACAAAGGAATTGTCTACTTTGAACTTTTACCACCCAACCAAACGATCAATTCAGATGTCTACATTGAGCAACTAATAAAATTGAATAAAGCAGTTGAAGAAAAGCGACCCGAATTGACAAATCCAAAAGGTGCTGTATTCCATCTTATTAAATTAATGGAGCTTGGTTCGGATGTTTCGACACATCCTCCATATAGTCCTGATCTTGTACCATCTGATTACTTTTTATTTCGATCTTTGCAAAACTCCTTGACTAGTAAGAATTTTAATAATAATGATGATCTCAAATCGTACCTGGTTCAGTTTTTTGCTCATAAAAACCAGAAGTTTTATGAAAGCGGAATGATGGCAAAAGGTCATTTCTCAAAATGGGCAATACTTTACAGAATAAAGTTATTTCCTTCCATGAAAAAATTGTCTTTTATTTTCTTAAAAAAATCCGCAATTACTTAGTTGCCAACCTGATATTTTGTTCACTGGATTCAATTAAGGTTTTAAGTTAGCAGGAAATAGCTTTTTGTGTCCAGCTTGAAGGCATTTCTTCAGATGTTCTATTGTCATAATATTGTTATAGGTGGGAACAGTTGGAGGTTGGTCTTTTTTGAGGAGATCCTGATGTGTAAGCATTGTATGACCACGTCGAAGTCGTATAAAGTAAGTGATTAATGCTTTTGGCTGATTTATTGTGTAGCTTGGTAGCTTGTTTCCAATTTCCGAGTCGTTCGAGCTCAATGTTCTTTTAAATGAGTCTCTTAAGGTGCAGTTGGCTTTAGTGATCTACCAAATAAGTAGGTCCCACGCGAGCGTGATTTGCCGCTCAATCTGCCAGTTCGGTGCCTTGTTTGCTTACGTGTCCTGGAATCCACATTAGTTTTAGGTTACCGGCTGACCCAGTTCTTGTATCTCGGATTTTTGAAACTGTTATCGAGGTATGCATTGTATTGTTGAATGCTTGTAAAACAGAAAGGCTGTCAGAGCAAATTATCAATTTTCCGGCTATTTTTGAAAGTGCCTTAACCGCCTCAAGGATGGCAATCGGGATGCTATCGATGAAGATGGAATACCCTTAAAATTTATAAAAACAATTTTGGTACACATTTTGAGTCACGTAAACTATACAAAGGTCATAGCTGTTCGTCCGCAATGGTTAATATGGTTATGACTTTGATAGGGGATGCGCTACCTTGCTTTGCCTTCTGGACTTTTCAAAGGCCTTCGACAAAGTCAACAACCATATACTTTGCTGTAAACTAAAGCATTTGTTTGGTTTCAGTGAAAGAGCGGTTGAACTTATAAAACGTTTTTCGTCTAACAAGTGGCAAAGAGTCGTTGTTGATCATAAGTGATCGACTCTTAAACGTCTTACTCAGGGTGTGCCACAGGGCTCAATCCTAGGGCCAATATTGTTTTGATAAATGAGGTGGTAGCCTTTCTTAACGAAGACTTGACAGCCATCAATGACTGGTCGATAAAAAATGGACTGCTCATAATCCCAACGAAATCTAAGGTGATACCAATAACACAAAGATCGTTTAGTTTGAACGCTGTTCCAGACATATGGCTCTCTGACAACAAGTTAGAGCTTGTTGAAAAAATTACTTCCTTAGGATTTGTCGCTAACCGGAGCATGTCTGGATACAACCACGTCAACTTGGTGATAGGTCGCATATGTGGATTGCTTTACTCCGATTGAGACTCGACGACGGCTTGTACGTGCACTTATCGTCCCGATAATTACACACGCGGAAGTCGTTTACTGCAGCCTCGATTCATTGTCCCAGCATAAATTGCAGGTAGCTTTGAATGATGCAGTACGATATGTTCAAGGCCTTCGGAGGTAAGACCAAGTATCATTTTTTACTACAAACCTATTGGGTTGCACCCTACAGCAGCATCTTTAGGCGACGGCATGTATTAACCTTCATAAAATTATTATTTCTAAGTCGCCACCTTATTTGTTTCAGAAGCTGGAATTCTCTCGATCTCGTAGGACACTTAACCTCAACACATCTTACTATAGATATCTTAACTCGTCTAGATTGTTCTTCAGTCACGCCATAATTGAATTGAAATTGATGGCTACGGCTTCGGCCGTAAGTACTGAATCGGTTTTTGGTAAAATAGTGTGTCTCCAATTTGATCCTTCTGTACATTTCTTTCGTACATTTCAATCGTAGTATTAAGGCTCCGTCAAACAGAGAGCGTTTTTAACGCCGCGGTGGGATCATTTTACGCGGCGGTTGAATTATATTGACGTGTCGTTCCGCGGTTTAGAACGTCAAACAGAGAGCGGTCAAAAATAATTGATTTTAGTTTCAAAAAAAATGTCAAGCAGCTCGGATGAAGAATTATTATTATTTGCCATGCTACGTTCTCGAAAAAGAAAAAGAATTTGGGTTCACGACATTTTTAAAAAAGAAATGATGTCGGAGAATACCACCGGTTGTGCCGAGAATTAGAATCAGATGAAGACCGCTTCTTTACGTATTTCCATATGTCACAAAATGCTTTTGAACATCTTCATGATTTGCTTCGCCCTTAAATTGAAAAAAAATTAACAAACTGGAGGAAACCCATTTCAACAAGAGAAAGACTAGCTTTGAAATGCAAGCTATAAAAGTGCTTACAGATATTCAGTTGATTAAGATGTCATGTTTCGAAATTTATATTAGTGGTCGGAGATACAACTTGAATAAATCTGTCTATCTTATCTTGTCTTGTTGCTCCGATATAATGCGATATTCTGAACATTTAGGAGACATAGTGTTTTGCGAGTCCGAGCTGCTTACAACGGAATATGATGATGCGTATATCGGCTGAACTTGGTCCTCTATCTGCCTAAGCTCAGTACCTGCAAATAATTTTGCCAACTCTACTTTAAGCCTTATTTTATTTCTTTCCGAAAACTTTTTAAATGTTTCAGCGTAGCTTTGGAAGAGATGATCGACGGCATCAAATTTAGACTTTTGTTTTGTCTTCAGATAATCTATGATTTTCTCCACATCATCCGGATCATGACGTTTTTTCCGCTTTGCTCTTGGTGTAAACACTGGGGATGAAGGTAATGTTGATGTAAACGCTGTAGGTTGCGTCGATACTTGTGAAATCCCTAGTGATGACAATGATGGTGTTGGCGAGAGAGTTGAAACTCTTGTATGAAAAGGTCTTGGGTCTAATGTTGTTGACACATTAGAAGAAGATGCACGTGCAGCTAAAGTTATGTCCAAAAATTGTAACTGATTATACCAAGGCCATTTGTGTTTCTTCGTAGATTGTCCTGTGCTGCCTTTTAATTGTTTTTTATGTCGGACTTAGTTATCCCTCAAGTGTTTTCATTTTGTTTTTAAAGTTGAATCTGAAAATAAAAACCAAAACTTTAATTTACTTTATTTTTTCAGATGCTTAGCAACTGGTGGCTCCTATCAGCAGACTATAGCATTTTCCTTTAGAATTGGACGTTCAACGGTAGGAAGCAAGTCTGCAGAGAAATTTGGAATACTTTACAGCCAATATATATGCCTAAACCTTCGGAGGAAACATGGAAAGCCTCAGAAATAGGCTTTAGACAGTTGTGGAATTTTCCCAATTGTGTGGGTAGTATTGATGGCAAACACGTTGCGTAAAATGCCCTCCAAATAGTGGATCAAATTACTTCTGCTACAAGATATTTTTTTTCCATTGTGTTACTGGCTGTTGTTGATCCTTTTTATAAATTTACTGTTGTAGATATTGGTAGCTATGGACGCCAGAACTCCAATTTTTTTGAAGAATACTTAGACGGCAACACACTTGTGCCCTCAAAACCACTACCAGGAACCAATAATCCGGTGCCTCACGTTCTTATAGGTGACGAAGGGTTTGGTTTACAAACCTATTTGATGCGACCTTTTCCGGAAACAATAGCCGTGATAGACGAGAGAAAGAAAGCTTTTAATAAAAGACTCTGCCGGGCGCGACGACGTGACGTTTGGAATATTGGCACAAAAGTGGAGGATATTTTTCAGACCAATCGAAAGTGAAGTAGAAACAGCAGTACACGTAGTGAAGGCGGCATGTGCTCTTCATAATTATATAAAAACAAAACAGGTAACCATTACCATAACCGAAATTGAAAATCAAAATGAGCCTATTCAAGCATTCACAACACAAATGCCAACAAACCGAAGGCCCACCACTGCTGCATTTCAAATTCGCGAAACATTTGTATCTTAGATAAAATTAAATAAAATGCATAATTGAGTCTTTGTAAACATCTGCTCTCGTCTTGTTCATATAATGCCAGTTTGAACGGTCTCTATTTGCAAAATTAAAAAAAAAATGTTCTTACCATTTTTATTCAACTCTTTTCCAATTGTTTCCCAGATCTCAGCCTTAAAAATTATATTTTCGTAGTTTTCATCACTCATGTCGTACAAACATGGATATTTCCTGACAAATTCTATCAATTGTTCCATTTTTATGACACAAAAGTCGAAAACAAATTTTATACGACACGCGTCAACACCGAATGATGAAAATAATCTGTACTTTCACACAACACCACGTTTCACCGTCGCGTTGCAACGCCGCGTTAAAAAGGCGCTCTGTGTGACCGGGGCTATGTGTTTTAGTATTAGCGGTAAAACGCGCTTGTTTTGACGCAGCCTTTAATCTGCTGCAATTACCGGATTTAAATCCTTTTGAGTATTTATGGGCTCACTTAAGGAAACACAGATTTTCAAGCAAAGAAACGTTAAAAAAACGCTCTTCGGGAAGAATGGAATAAAATTGACCCAATCATTGAGGTGGAATCGATGCGACAAAGACTAGAAGTTGTAATTTAATCTCGGGGTAACCTAACAAAATACTGAATAAATTATTTAATTTATAATTGGATTTTACCTGTTTGCATCATCTTTTATCGGTTTTGAATTGTGGCTTTGTGACTAACTATCATATTAGCAATCGCAGCAATACTTTCAGTCCAATTCGGTCGACTTTATCTATACTTTTTATTGGTACTTGATGATTTAACCCTTATCCGGGCAAGGTATGGCTTATGGACACACTGCTCATGTTTTTTTGTGATATTTGAAAAATTAGTAAACATTTAGACTTGTCGATTTGTGACTTCTCCTTTGGTGCTATATCTAATGTTTTTATAAAAAAAATATATAAGATGTTTTACATTATCAAGAAAAATATATAAAAACTTTTTTCGAACGTAAACGGGCAGCAGTGTCCATTAGACACATACCATAAATTCAACTAAAAAACGATTGTACTTTGTACACAGCAGCATGCGCATAGCATTGTTACATTGTCTTAAGACTCTATTTCTTTGTTCTTTTTACGAAAAACAGATTTGCCACAAATACCATATACTATAGAACAAAACTTGTGCCCTTACTTTCTCGACAAACTTGCCGTACCTTTCTCATTCGTTCGAGGAAAGCGTCCGCGTACATTGGTGGAATATACAAAGTTTCCGTTGCGAGTGATCTTAGCTTGTACGCAAAATAATGAATAGTTAGTTTGTATTGAAATACAATATTGCTTGGTAATCAAGGCACTTGACAGGTAATGATTAAGGTTGGACAGCTTTGAGTGCATCGATGCCTTATTATAACATTACATTTGTATTTTAGCAATTCTTAAAAATGGCAAACAGAAGATCATTATCTGAGAGAGAATTAGAGAATGTCTTATCTAATGATAATGTTGATGACATTGGCTTCGAATCTGATTCTGAATTGAAGCACACATCTCTTGCAAGTGAAGCCGAAGATGAACAAATCGCGAACATCAATGATGATATGGAAAATGATTCTGGGGCGAGAATGTATCACAAGTACAGCAACAAAAAAAAAGTACACTTCGAAAGATAATTTAAGTTAGTCAAATACTCCTTTTCCTGCTGGTCGCGTTCGGGCATGTAATACTAAATAAGAGGTGTCAAGTCGTTACACAAAGTGAATCTCCCACCAGGACAACAAGTTTATGACCCGTTGGATGCTTTTTATTTATATTTGAATGCTGACATTGTCACTAAAATTGTTCTATTTACAAACAAAGAAGCTTCTCGAGTCTTGATGGAAGAAAATTGGAAGAACACAGAAACTGTTGAGATGTATGCATTTTTCGGCTTGCTGCTGACTGCTGGCCATCTCAAACAAAGTTCGACCAGTTACGATGTGTACGGTCCTCCAATTTTCAGGGCCACGATGGACTTGAAGCGCTTTAAGTATTTGTTGAGGTTCATAAGGTTTGATGACAAAACAAGTAGATCCATTCGACGCCAAAAAGATAAATTAGCTCCTATTAGGGACATTTTCAATAACATAAATAATAATTTGAAAAAAATGTATACTCCAGGCGAAAATATAACGGTGGATGAACAGTTTGTGCCATTCCGAGGAAGTTGTCCATTCAAACAATATATGCTTGCTAAACCAGACAAATATGGGATGAAAATTTGGTGGGCTTGTGACTCAGAAACTTTTTATCCTCTGAATGGTATTCTATATGTGGGCAAAGAAGGAAATACTTTTTATGGATCTCATAGAAACATAACATTTGACAACTTTTTTACTGACTTGGATTTAGCTTATAAAATGCTAACAAATGGATTGACTGTAATCGGCATAGTAAGAAAAAACAAAAGATTTGTGCCGAAAGAATTTCTGCCACATCGAAAGAGAGAGGAACATTCATCCATATTTGGATTCACTAAAAAGGCTACTCTAGTTTCTTATGTGCAAAACAAGAATAAATGCGTTTTAGTCATATCTACGACTCATAACAAGCCAGAGATCAGCACAGCAGATTCCAAAAAGCCTGAAATAATATTGAGCTACAATAAAACAAAGGGAGGAGTAGATTCTCTTGACCAGTTGGTGCGTGCGTACATGTCGAAAAGACGAACAAACCGATGGCCCTTTGCTTTCTTTGCAAATTTGCTAGATGTTAGTTCTGTAGCTGCATATGTCATCTGGACAAATTTGTTCCCTAAATGGAATGAGAAATACCACGAAAGAAGGCGGTTGTTTCTCGTGAGTGTCTCTGAAGTTCTAATAAAGCCACAGATTGAACGAAGAAATCGTACTGGTTTATCTTCCGTACAGGCGATGTCACATTTTTTACCGCAACAAGACCCATTTTCAGAAGAGTCATCAGCAAGAAAAAAAAAGATGTTATGCAAGCATAACTTCTTCAATTTCAAGGACAAAAAAACAAATTTACGATATCTGCAAGAAAAACGTATGCAATCAGCACAGCGCCAGGTCACAAATTTGCTTAAATTGCCAAAAGCAATAGTCTGGTTTCCTTAGTACTACTTTTTATAAATACTGAAACTTTATTAAATAAAAAAAGATTAAATAAGCAAAAAACAAACTATTATTCTAATAAAATTTAAAAAAAGACGTGTCATTTGTATATAATTCGATATTTTCAGCAATGTGTCTATCGGACACATAGGTCCGTTTGTGTAAGTAATAGTCTTTGCCCGGAGAAGGGTTAAGACTGCATTTCAAAAATGAATACTCTCATAAGTCAAGTGAACATAAATGAAACTCCTTTATTAAATGTTTTAAAATAAAATATTCTTTTTTTTGGAAAAAAAACTTTAAGAATTATAAATACACAATAGATAAGAGGGAATGATTTCCTTTTAAGATCAAACAAACTATAAGAAAATATGAAAAAGAAAAAAAACACAAGAACCGCGATGAGTGTTTTTGATGAGTTCTTCAGAATCAACTGTATAATGAAATCGAAAAAAGAATTTATGATTTTTGTTTCCCTGATTTTTTATTTATACATTAGAGTTCATCATGCGCGTACTCATCAGTGGGGTCGTTTGGATTTTCACAGGCAGCTGGCGTTTCAAAAACGTAATGGTATTCGCAGCGATTCGGCTCTGTGACCGCTGTAACTTTATGATCCAGACCGCATTCTAGTTGTATGACAGCTGATCTTTGTGGACCATTCCAACATGAAGCCCCATTGGCATATAACATATGACTGTATTTGTTATCTGTTCCTGTCCAACGGTCCCATGTGCCGAGTCTTAAGGGAGAAATAAAATCAGCATTTTGAATAAGGATGGAAAAAGAGAAAAAAAATACCTTGTTTCAGATCCGCCATTGCGTGGTTGCTGTGAAGCCCTGTCGAATGGACAAAGCTTGTAGACATATTCGCGGTCTTCGTAAGCATAACACTGCCCTTCAAGCGGCGCAAACTCGTCAGCGGGACCATAGTCTTTACCGATTTGTTCCTGGATATTCTTTATCTCCTGATCGATTTCACGAATAGTACGTTCAGCTTCGGAAAAGTCGTTACGTGCAGCATTTGCCTGTTCTATGAGCTTCTGTGTTTCTGGATCGTATTCAGGTTTTGGTGTGGTCACTTCCTCAACAGCACCTTCTCCCATTTCTTCACCTTCTTCTTCTTCCTCTTCGTTTTCATAGCCTGCTTCCATATCGTCATCTGATTCAGGTTCATTTGGCTGAGTTGGTTCTATTTCGGAATCAGATTGTTCCGGCTCCGCCATTTCTTCGGGTTCGTCACTTCCTTCGCCTTGCTGTTGGGGTGGTTTGAATAGCCCAGCATCCAGCATCAGATATGGCTTGATTCTTGGCCAACATTGTGACACAAATGTCTCCATGTCAACTTGGTCGTTTTCATCAAGGAAGAATTTTGCTTCTTCGACTGAAACCTCACCATTACGATCTTTATCGAACGACGCTCGTGTCTGCAACTCCCCAATCTCTACAAAACCATCATTGTTTGAGTCGAATTTGGTGAAAGTTTGCTTAGCTTCGATGTGATTCTCGTTTGCTTCTTGTTGCGTCTTTTCAGTTTTTTCAGATTCTTGGACATCTTTGTAAATTTGCAAGGCCTCATTCTCTATTTCTTCGGCTTCTTTTTTAATCTTTTCTTTTTCTTCGCGAATGGCGTCGGCTTCCTGTCGACGGGTTTGCAACTCAACCAATCTGGCATCGCGCTCCAATCGCAAAGCTTTACCTTTCGCACTAAGTTCTGCTTTCAAGGCATTGCCTCTCTTCATCAGTTCTTCTCTGCTTTTTTTGAACAAACGCTCTTCTCTTCCGAGTTCCAGACATGTGTTGACGCATTTACTATCGGGAAATGCGTACTCATCACTAGCGTCGCAACAATCGCAAATGCCATCGTTCACACGCGAACTGGGAATGTTTTTCGTCCTATAACCAGCGTTTGTGCAGTGAAACTTTCCATCTGGACAAGCTGACGTTCCAGGCTCATCGCTGCCATCGGCACAGTCACAAAAGTCATCATTTACCTAAACAGAAAAACAAAATAGGTGCTAATTAAATGTATGCGAACCATTGGAGGTCAATTACCTGAAGGTAGTTTATAGTCTTCAGTCCATTGAAGCATACAAAGTGCTCACCCGGCGGGTATAGACTCGCTTTAGATATCGAAACACCTCTAGGCCGGGGTATAACTCCTAATGCTAGGTTAATACTTAAGCTAAGAACAAAGAAAACAGCGTATGCAAATTGGAATGAACGTTGCATTTTCTATTGCAAAATTAAATTGCTTCGCAATTCAAGGAGGCTTTGCTTTTGTAGGGCCAGGATTGTTGAGACTTTTGAGAAAAAAAATCGTAAATGCAGAGATTAACGTTAAACCGGCCAGATAACCACTTTTACTTCAGATTCATCACCTCTTCAGAAATGTCAGTCAGTCAATGACTTTGATATGATGTGCTACCTAAATGCAACAGATGGCGCCACAAGCAACAAAGGATACGTAAACGTGTAATTGTAGGAGAGCGTTACACTTTGTAATATTTATTAATAATATTTAGTTTTGTTATAACAATTAATATATTTTTTTAAATTGACTTTTGTTGTTGACAATATCAAGTTCATTGGGTTATTCATTATATAGTTTTATAACAACGTTTATTACTGACATATGTTTACAGTCAAACTTCCCTAACTCGAATCACCACTATCCAAGGTAAAAGTTCGACTTATAGAGATTTCGACTTACAGAATTTATATTTTTTTATGGTTGTTAAATGAAACTGCAATTGTGTATACTTGTATATTTATTTTAAAATACGAAAACTTTTCACAAGTTACAGAGTATTAAAGAAATCAGAAATTGGTGACTGAAAATGTTCCTTTTTCTTGTTATTTTCAACAAAAAGAGATTCAAGTTTGTTCAAAGTCTTATAGTGGTCATCACTGGTAGTGTCACTCGTTTGTAAATATACATTCAACGTTTTGAAGGCGTTTTCTACATCGTTCTTGGAAGGATGATGAATAATTCCTTCCACCGAACCCTCTTCATCACTTTCTGTTGCGCTCAAAATCGGTTCAACTATTTCAGAGCAATAATGTCGTTATCTGTCGGAAACTGTGATGTGGAAACCTCACTGTCCACATCAATATATTCCTGAAGGGTAGCATTGGATGTTATTTTATTTACTCTTAACCATGTTTCGTAATCATCTTCCATCAAGTTTCGGTTTTCATCAACGCTATTTAAGAAAATTAATGGAATCTGAGTCCGGCTTTTTTGAAACAGTTCGCAATCGTTTGATTTTTGACGTCAATATCCCAAGCTTTAGTTACATGAGTAATGCAATCCATAAGTGAAATTTCCTGATTTTGGTTTGCCTCTATACGTTCCAGAGCCTCTTTAACGATTCTTCTGCGATAGTTGCACTTTAAATTTTGAATTACTCCCTAATCAAGCGGTTGCAATTTGGAAGTGAGAAAAATGCCAACTCAATACACTTCAGTTTGACTTGTAAAGCTTTTGGATGTGCCGGACAATTATCAACAAACAATAAGATTTTTCGCCCTGCGCGTAAAAATAACTTATCTAACTTTAGAAGCCATTCCAATCAATCGAATCGAATCGAATCAAACGAATTTTTAGTTTCTCTGAACCATCAATATTAGCTGCCAACATTAATGTTACCCGTTGTTTGCCATTTTTGCCTCCGTGGCACTGCTCGTTCTTGAAAGTCAATGTTTTGTCTGGCAGGCATTTAAAAAATAATCCTGTTTCATCAGCGTCAAAAATGTCCCGGTCATTATACTTTTCGATTAGAAACGGCAAAACGTCAGTTTTCCATTTATCGCAGTCCTCATTGCGAACATCATTACTTTCACCACACGCCTTTTTATGGCTCACACCATGCCTTAAATAAAACGCATCAAAGATTTCGTCATTAAAAATTTCGCCAGTTAGAAGTTTTGCTGAATACCTCTGCTTCGATTTATCAAGCCAACCTGTGCTTGCCATAAAATTATCATCGCCAAATCGCTTCGCAAACTCCATCGCTTTATCCTTCAATATTCCTCCAGTTATGGGCATGTTTCGGTTTCTAGCTGCTGTAAACCAATCCAGGACAGCCTTGTCGACATTTTGAAACATTGGTATTTTCGCTCTTCTGCTGCATCCAGAAAAAGTTCCCGATTCAAACGACGTGATTATTGATTCTTTATTTTTTAAGATAGTGGAAACCGCTGGGATACCAAATTTCTTAGCTGTATCCTTTTTTTTAGTCCACTTTCAATTTCTTTGATAAGTATGAATTTTTCTTCTAGTGACACGACTGACACAAAAGAATTAAAAACAAAAGGAGAACATAAAACAATCATTTTCGGGATTTCCCCGAACAGTAAAATACTCAAAACAAGACAAAAAAATTGAAACAGAAACAAAAATAACCAAGCATAATCGGGGGTTTTCCCTAAAAATTCGAGTTATGGAATGGTCGAGCCATAATTTTTATTCGAGTTATGGAGAAATTCGAGTTATAGAAGTTCGAGTTACGGAAGTTTGACTGTATTTATTACATATGTACTATGGCAATAGTTCTGTTCTACAACTTCTGTAATCTATCTATCATAGCAATGTTACCACAGTACACATTAATCGCACATACCATCGACACTCTTTGTCTAATTCTATTTTGTTCTAATATTTTTAGAGGTATGGTCAAAGTGTTCTTTGAAATTCTAATTTCGAGTCTATAGTAATTCCTTTATACTTGATTTCATTTACTATATCTCATATTGCACTGTTTATTAACAAGCACTTTGTTTTTAGGAACTTTAAGTCAAGTTTCATTTTTCCAAATCATTCATTGATATTTTTCTCAGAAATGTATAAGAGACCATCATCCGCAAGTACTCTTTCAATTGCATACCTCACCACTTTCGGCATCTCGTTCACATAAAGAAGAAACAGTGAAGCAGCAACACTGGTCCCTGTTGGGTGCCAAGACTGACGTTTATTGCCTTCGATATTAGTTCCCCGACCTGAGTCCTCTGTTTTCGCGATCGTAGGTAATCGCGGTTTCAAATGCTCGCCTTAGATCTATAAAAACAGCTACTATAGATTTCTTTATATCATCAATAATCAGGTTTAGTAGAGATTCGAAGCTTTGTTGTTCTCTAAATCCCGATTGGCAATCAAGAAAAAGTTCATTAACTTCAATATATTTTTGAAGCTTCATTTGTACAATTTTCTCCAACATTTTGACTTCATTGGGTAGCATGTTGATTGGACGGAACTCCTCAAGCTTATCAGCGTCTTTTATTTTTCCGACTGGAACAACAATGGATTCTTTCCAGCAATCTGGGAAGACACCTTGAGATAGTGACTCTTTTATTATTTGTCACAATATAGTACCAATGAAGTGTATGGAATCAATCAACATATTAACACCAAATATATTCGCATCTTTCTTATTTTTCATAGTTTTCATCAGTTCTCGTAGGGATATATTTCCAAACTTAAATGTTTTGCATTTTTCCTCAACCTCCAATCAACAAAGAAAGTATTAAAATTATATGACAAAGAAATACAGTCTTTTACAACCCCATTTTGAAAAGTAACACCTTATGGCACTTTTCGGCTCTTCAGCACAAGGGATTTTATTGTTCGCCACATCGAATTCTGGTCTTTTGCAGATTTAGCGGCAAATCACAATGTGGCGTGCGCGCGATCTCGTAAGTAGGGATAGAGCCAACTTACGAGAAACTCTGTCACAACGCACGACCTCAAAAGTTGTAACGCACAATGTGACTTCAAGCCGGTCGCGCGTTGTGAGGTTAGGAATATGAATGCAAAATGTTCTGTTCCCTCAAATTCGTAGAGCACGATTTCTCAGTAATAATAAGAGTAGAAATATTCTCTCTTTAGTTGATTGGTGGATTCTTGTTCTGAATTTTCAAAACAGAAGAAACGTGTCCGTTTACGAGTTTTGGAAAATTTTTAATTTTAAATTCAAGCAGAAAATCATTTTTCTGCAGCCAAGACAAGTAAAAAATTATCAGCTGGTAGTGAGTTGTTAAACGCGCCACCAAAGTAGGGAGTTGCTCTACTTCGACGTTGAAGTCGGGCTAACGATATTTACGATCAAACGCCAACCAAACGCACGTGGTCACATTTAGTGCAGCCACATAATGGCCCCGTTCCAGCACACCGTAGCGCAGATCCGCTACGCGAAAAATGTACTGAGATGACAGTTCTTCGCGTAGCAAAAGGTAGCGCAGGGTAGCGAGTCGCTACGGGGAAATTTAAGGGATATTTGAAGGGAATTTAGCAAAGATTTCTTCGCTACGCAAGGAAAGCTGTCAAACCCCATTTGATTTGCTGGTTAACGTGACGTCATATTTTCTGTTGCTCCAAATGCGTTCCAGAGGAATTTCCCCAGTATACCAGTTTAGTAGAGGCGTACTGGAACGGGGCCAATATCTCATTGGCCCCGTTCCAGCACACCTTTGCTAAACTGGTATACTGCTCCGCTACGGGGAAATTCCTCTGGAACGCATTTGAAGCAACAGATAATATGACGTCACGTTTAACAGCAAATCAAATGGGGTTTGACAGCTTTCCTTGCGTAGCGAAGAAATCTTTGCTAAATTTCCCTCAAATATCCCTTAAATTTCCCCGTAGCGACTCGCTACCCTGCGCTACCTTTTGCTACGCGAAGAACTGTCATCTCAGTACATTTTTCGCGTAGCGGATCTGCGCTACGGTGTGCTGGAACGGGGCCATTGTTTCTACTCATTGTGTTTCTACTTTTAAGCCTTCATACAAATAATCCTTGCGGCACTATTTGGGCACAATGTTCATCAGATACGACTCCAACGGGAAAATCTTATTTTATATCTGGAAGGCTATCGGAGAGATGGGAAAATCACGGGTTTACTTTAATTGCACGGTCGGGATATGATGTAATTTTTTTCCAAACAAATTCCATTTACTTTCTGATCTGGTTCTGCTGGAGATGCCTTAATTTCAGTAGAAATATTGAACAAGTAAATAGTTTCGCGATACCATTTTGGTAATAGGAAACGTTGCAGCAATGAGTGGAGAATCGAATTTCACACTTATCGAAAATTAATGCGAGATTTGCATATATTTTGACCTCAATAAGCGTTCGTAGATGTTGCTCATGAGCGTTCGTTCGCTCGTTAGTCCGGTATTTCACATCGACTCTTTGAGTCTGAATCTCTCATTTTTATTCTCTTTTAAACAGTCATTCGGTGTAGCTTGTGCTATTATTCGTTGACTCTTTCTCTGACTCTTTTCCGTGTCCGAATTTGACAGCTATTCCTTCATTCCGGATTTCGTTATAGGAGTTCAATTGCACTCACGAATAGAAATCAAGAAAGATAGAAAAACAACGAAAAATGAGAAAGAGGAACGTCAAAATTAGTCTGTATTTTATCTGTCTTCTCTTTTTCACTTGTGTGACGAGTCGACGTGTTATACCGGACTAAGTGTACTTTGTTAACTAAACGTGCTTATGTTATGTTGAGCTCCATAAATACTGCTTGTTTTGCTTTTGCAAATTAAATTTTTAGTTAATGTTTTAATATTCATGTCATTGACAAATCAGAAATTAAATGCATCCATTGATGCAACTGTAGCCTTATTTTCTAGCAGTTATCGCACTTTTGTAGTTTGAGAAGAAGTGACGTCAAGGGCAGCAAATTGAAGTTGATGTAAACTTGGAAAATGTCGTCCGTGGCTAAAAATCTATTAAAATAATTACGAGTTTTCACGTTGTAATAAAACGAAAAAATCAAAGAAAATTAGATTAGAAACGGCGTGATAAATGTCTGTATTATGAATAGGTATTCATACAACACAGGTAAATTGGTTTTCTCCATACTAAGCGATGTAAATCAACTCAATTAAATAATGATTCCCGTGTGATTTGGGTGTCACCGCCCTAATGACCAAAATTCCACACAGCCGTAGATACAAACGAGTTGTTCTTCTTGGTTTAGCTTTAATACTTTTATTCTTATTTAAATTTCCAACTTTCTCTCCCACTGTGTCTGTTTCCGAAAGCTATTTTTAGTGGTTCTTATATTTTTAAAGATTCTTCCTACCAGGATCACCATAGTGTCATGGACAGTGAAAACCTAATGGACGAACTAGCATCATTGACTCGTACCGAAATCCCCGATGGCCGTCAAAGCCTAAGGGATAGTTTCACAAATTTGGAAAGAGTCGCCGATTATTGTGAGGACACTTATTATAGGTGCGTTTAATGAGTGCCCGAAAAAACATACAATTCTGATTTTCGTTTGTTTACTTTAGAGCTGATAATAAGAAGGCGGCTTTGGAGGCTACAAAAAACTATACGACGCAGTCGTTGGCGAGTGTTGCCTATCAAATTAATACGCTGGCGTATAGTTACATGCAGCTGCTGGAACTACAGGCGACACAGCTCAACGAGATGGAGTCTCAAATGAATCATATTGCTCAAACGGTGATGATTCACAAGGAGAAGGTTGCACGAAGGTATTATCAACATCATCTGGCATTTTGTGTTTCAAATTGTATATTTTTTTTCGGTTTTAGAGAAATTGGTGTGCTGACAGCTAATAAGGTCAGTTCGCGGCAATTTAAGATTGTGGCGCCGATAAATCCTGAGAAGCCAATTAAATATGCTCGCAAGCCAATTGATTATTCCATTCTTGATGAGATTGGCCATGGAATAAATTCAACACAACAGCGGCAAAAGCATCGTGGGTCAAGCCATGGTTCAATTCAATCGTTGGCTACGACTAATTCGGTATCATTGGGTCCACCGCCAACAACAAAGCCACCAACTCCACCACAAATGTCGCGAGGAAATACGGGCACGCTCGGTAAATCGGTAAGCAACACCGGGACATTGGGCAAGAGCTCTCGGGAGTACCGAACTCCGCCGGTCGTGAATCCGCCGCAAGTACCATCTCACTATGCGCCTAACTATCCAATTGGACATCCTAAGAGAATTTCCTCCTCCTCTGGAGGTGGAGAACGTGCTCCTGGTTACAGTTCGCTGCCGATGCCACCAAGCCAACAAGTTGCAACGCATGTGAATTTGCCATCAGCAGGCATGATGCAGTCGTTGCCACCACCTCCGCCAACGACCTACGATGACCGGAGCAGTATGCCGCGTAAGTTAAAAGCTCGTTAATAATGTAGGATTAATTAACATTATGTTTAATGAAATAGCTCCACCTTCACCGCTCACGGTTTCCCATGAGATCACCGAACAAAGTCACATCGGCATGCACACATTGGGAAGAAATATAAATAGGTATAAGTTTTGGAATGATAAATTTGTTGTTTATGGTATTAATAAGCTTTGCGTTGCAGCTTGAATTTTGCTCGACCAGGTTCGCAATCGCCTCCCTTACCACCACCACCGCCACCAGAGGATGAGCATCAGGACTTTGGAAGACCAAGGACATCTACAACTCAAGGA
This sequence comes from Orthonevra nobilis, assembly GCA_963555765.1. NCBI lineage: Eukaryota > Metazoa > Arthropoda > Insecta > Diptera > Syrphidae > Orthonevra > Orthonevra nobilis. Next base: position 4,264,051 of record OY743225.1, on the reverse strand, counting down.
CAGTTGGCACCCATAGTCCCCGACGATCAGAATCTACCAGGCTGGGTTCCAAAAAATTATATCGAGAAAGGTAAATGACAGAGTTCTTTGATTATTTCATTTACAACACAAAAAGAATGAAAGAATGAAGGATGAACTAAAGGTTAAGAGTACTCTTATAATGCATGTTAGACATAGGAAGTCAAAATTACGGTTGAAACTAAGATGTAATTGTTTGTATTATTGGTGTCAATTGCTTCATACGTGTAGCCCGAACTGGTTAAACAGCCTCTGACTCTTCTCATGACAATAAAAATTACATCTTAAATCGCGTGTGGCTGTTATGCACAATACACAGCAGTATCTCAGAATGCGCGACGATTATCGTAACTTGTCTAAGTACTTAATTTCTATAAGAGCTCCACAAATAAAATACAATTTATGGTTGACTACCTTTACTTCTCAGAGCAGGCCATTTAACGTCCAGACTAATAACGAAATTCTTTCAAAACTGGAAGAAACAGAACATCTTCAGCGCTGCTGTCCTTATTAAAATCAACTGTAGATCCCTCAAGTTCAAGACCACCAAAGGTTTATTTGCGATTCAATTCAGGCGAATAATCTGTGCTAGATCTACTTACCGGATTCGGTTCATTGATTAAATGAAAGACAAAAATTTAACTTGGAACTCGTAAAAATTATGTTAGTGTGCACCACTTTAATTCCTGCACATTGCTTACTCACTTCTTTTCGAAATGATACAAATATTAAAACAAATTTATGATCTCTTTCTCAACGTTGGGCATTGTGTTTACTAGTTTACTAGTTTACTACTTACGACACTCTTCAGAAGAAATTTCATTCCACACACATTCTTGAGTGTTTCTTTTGATGAAATTGAATGTTCCTGAATCCTTCACTTCAGAATACCTCATAGATGTTGTATAGGGTTTAGATCCGGAGACTACGCAGGCCACTCAAGTAGGTCTACACTATTCTGCTCAAGCCAACCCATAGCTAGGGCTGTTTTGTGGCATGGTGCATTGTCTTATTGAAGTTTAATGTTTTGCATGGTGTCATGAAAATGTTGGAAAAACAAAGTTGAAGTACATTTTCCAACAAGTTTATGTTCTTGCGAGAGTCCATCCAATCAACACACACCTGCATTTCACCCACCTCCACCGTGCATTATACTGCCTCCTAAGTGTTTAATACAACGCGTTGTACACTTCTCGAACCCTTCGTCTGGGAAAAGTGACAACATGTGTGCCAAATCTATGATGTTTGTCCCCTTTAAAAGTACCTCGATCTTAGATTCATCTGACCATAGTATATTGGACCAATCTTCATCACTAAAATGAAGGTATTTTTTCGCCCACTCCACGCGTGCCTTCTAGTTTTTTTCCGAGAGCGACGGGTTCTTCCTTATTTTTTAAAATATCTGCCCCTGCCCACGTGGCGGACACAGCGGTCTGAAAGAATAAATCTTTTGTATCTTGGGGAGTTTGTTTAGGCTAACAGACATTCCATTCTTCTGATGAAAGTCAGAATGTCTTATTAGCATTTGATCTCTTGGATGAAGATACGCCTTCTAAGCCAAATTAAAGCTGGACATTCACTAAGAATTTGTACAGCCGCTTCGTCGTCTTCCAACCAGAGTCGGCATTCGGTGGTTGTACTGAGCCCTAGTTTGATTAGATGTGATCTCAAGCGGCACTGGCATGGGCGGAAGCTCACATTGTTGACTTTAAAGATTTCAATGTAAGAGAAGGCATTGATTAGTAATTAAGATTGTCTGAGTCCCGGTAGATTTCTCAAGTGAGCAATGCGTAGTTTGTTTTCCCACTTATTGGTCAGACCTATGGCCGTAGTTCAGCTTACGCCACAGAAAGGTTCCAGAGCAGTGAACGCGGTTTTGGAACCAGCCTTGGCTAGTTCGTCCAAAATTTCATTACCTTCGATTCAATGATGACCTGGAATCCATCCTAACCTTACTTTGTTACGTTGGACTAGGGTATGTAAGGCGTCGTAACAGCTTTTGACACATTTGAATTCCATAAGATTGGATGACAACGCCTTGAGCACTGCTTGGCTGTCTGAAAATATAAGAATTCTGGCCCCTTTATGGCCTTTTACAAGATTTTCTATGGCACACGATTCGATGGCTAGTAGCCTGGAAAACACTTGATTTTTTTTCACATGGGTATGGAAATTTTTGTGTTGGGTCCATAGACACCGGCACCTACTGTATTTGCCATTTTTGAGCCATCAGTTTACCAGATTAAGTTTTTAGGGTTGGGGGCAGGTACCTTTTCTTAAAGACGTTCGGTTGTTCAATAACTTGCCAAGTTAAGACAGAAACAAATATAAACGTTTTTAAAAGAATTTCGTGTCATTTTTAATATCTAATAAAATAATTTATTTTAGTTTTAAGTTTAAACATTTTTTTAAGAATAGCAAAAAGCTTAATAAATTAAGAATAAATAAAAAAAAATCGGCGAAGGACAGACATTTTCATACATAAGAAGAGAAAAAGTTCATCTGGTCGTATATAGATTGTCGATAAACATCTACTACAACTTCGACTTTCTTTTTATATATTTTGTATTAAATATGTTCCAATTGTGTGCTTGTTTTTCGGGGTATAACAACGATTGCAGTGGGTCGTATTCCTTTATATTAAAATTCCACATGAATTGTTTCCCCCATTCATTTCGTATTATTGGGCACACCCTAAGCAAATATTAAGTTGCTTTTCTGGCATTTGTAAGACTTTATAGCGAAGAGTCATTTATTTCAAGATTTTGCAGTTGCTTGAACTATGGGTCGGTGAAAGTAATTGAGCTATGTTTTGTTAATATTGATTTTATGCTACAGCGATTTCCATATTATAGTTCATATACTCTTTTTATTCAATATTCGCTGTAGAAAATTATTTCTCATGCTTTATAATCAAGTTTAAATGCATCGATTGTTTCATTGAAATCAATAAAACCTTCACCATTCCTACATGTATATTTTCCATATGTAAGTCTCGTCAGGTATCACAAAACAAATTCTTTAAATAACCGACGCAAGACTGTTTTCTTTATAAGCTGGCCAATGAGATTTGTTTGGATAAGAAGTGTTATTTTACAATAAATAAATAAATGTATGTATGTAATGTTCTGCAATTTCAATTGAGTCCTTCTTCTTGACCCTTCTAATGTGATCGTGGTCCGTTTAAGGCTGGAAAGATGCTCATGGTATCCAAATGAGGCGTTGACATTTTAAAAGACGACTGAATGGACTTACTTTAACCCAAAATTAGTAAATTAAATCTCATTTGGTTTGCGTAGAAGGAAACCCTAAAAATGCAAATGCAACTTTAAGGCAATCAGCCGAAGGGGACGGTTTTGAAGAATCAAATCTTTGTTAAAGCTCAAACTTTTGTTCAGCAAAAATATGAATGAATTCCTAATTCATTTAAAGACTCAATTCAATTTTCGAATTATCATTTGTATAACATAAAAAATATATATATAAATATTTATCTTTGATTTGCTTTTCAGTGGTGGCTATTTACGACTACTATGCGGACAAAGACGATGAGCTTAGCTTCCAAGAGAGTTCTGTACTCTATGTTCTCAAAAAAAATGACGATGGCTGGTGGGAAGGTGTTATGGACGGAGTGACTGGTCTATTTCCAGGCAATTATGTCGAACCATGCGTTTGAATGCTTCATAATTAAACAAATAAAAGCGAAAATGTTTTCCAGTATTCCATATACATTTAAATAGCATTTAGACAATATCAATTTTATACCTAAAAAAAAGCCGTAAAATTATTACAAATTAAATTTTTTATAAAGTAGTCAAATGAATTAAGCAAATAGAACCAATCAATTACAAATTAAAAAATACAAAAAACAAAATACAATAAACAATACCATAATCAAAAGCAGTTTTGCAAGCAAAAGAATATTTTGTTTTTCGATTTTCTTTTGCTGCTAGAGCCTCTTCCCACTTTCGGAATTATTTAGTTGTTTTAAATGTTTGATTTATATTTGTTTTAAAAATAATATGAGGCTTTGAAACCACACAAATGCACTTGAACGTTTAATTTCTTTGGTTGCTTTTTTTGAACACACAGTTTTTAATGTCTCTTATCAAAGCGCTTTTTTAATTCTTTGGCAAAAAATATATTCTATATGTAAATCGTATATTAAGCTTATATTTAGCTGCATAAAAAAGAGCTTGTACTATATATGAATTATGTTATCTCTCCTTAGTTAGCGAAGTACCATTTGGAATAGTTTTAAATCTATTCTTTTGCTATTTACATAATGATATCAATGTTTTCACAATACAATAGGCATGTAATTAATAATATATATATTCGAGGAGTAAAGAATTTACAAGTTGTCTCCGCAGGTGAATATTTTTTTTTTCTAAACAAATAAATTAAATAAAGTCATTCAATGCAAGTCGAAGTACGTGTTACTTTAATGAAGTTGGTTTTATTCGAGCATGGTAGTATATCTCTGCAAATCTTGTTGATTCTTCCTTGACTTCATCAAAGACGAGTGTAACAAAATTTATCACGTAGCGGTTGGGGAGTGGATGTTATCATTAACAAAACAAAAGTTATTGTGAGAAAGATTATCGCAACCTTGACTTAGTCCCGAAATCAAGAAGTTGATGTTGAAACGTAATGCAGCTTATAGTCTGGGTTATAAAATCGTTATGCTATATCGTGACTACTGCCGTTTGAGGAACGAAGTGGTGGTGGCCATAAGATCTGCAAAAACACTTTAATATGGCAATCGATTAAGTCAAAGTTGTTCGGCAAAAAGTTAATAGAAAGCAATTAATGAACTTGGGGCTGGAAAGGAGATTCCAAGAGAAGGTGATAGCTTCGACTGTGATTTCTTAGCGCCAAATTTATTACCGAACCATCTTCATTCACCACTGAAGCCGGGAATAATACATTTGACTTGTGACTTCGGCGCCGTCAGTCATGTTCTTCTATGCCGAAAACTCCAGAATATGTACACCCAGAATCAGCTGTTGTGATAAAAATGTAGTTGTGGTCAGTAACAAACATTCAAGCTTTCTTAAAGTACTATATCAAGTGGAGTTCCTCACGGATCAATTCTTGGGCCTGTCCTTTTCTCTTAATTTATCAACGACTTGCCACAAATTGTTCATAGCTGTCTAATACACATGTTAACTTTGATTTTGGGAAGGCATTTGAGAGGAAAGGAACCCATGTAATCTTAAAAAAACCAGCTGACTGGAAAATTGTACCAACTTTTTTTAATATAATCAAAGCTTTCCTTTCCAATAGGAAATTCAGAGTTGTTTTCAATGGTCCTCTTATCAGTGGTACTCCGCAAGGATCTCCCCTGTCAGTGATTCTGTTTATAATTGCGTTCGACAAAATCAGAGTTATTCTTTCTAAAAACAACGCAATAAGGTATTCGCTCAATTTCAAAGTGCAAAGACATTCAACAACTTTCTCGGATCTTCTCGAATATCCTGGTTGATCTCGATGCATGGGGCATTTCTTCGGGTGACAAAATCTCTACCATCAATAAACGAACGATTCTACTGCCAGACAGCTTCAGCGATAACGAGAATAAATCCTAATATGCTGCTAATAAAATGCGACAAAAAAAAATTCCCAAGCTAATTTCAACACTGCAAGACATCGTCCGACTTGCCAAAATTCTTGAGATTCCTCTTTTGCCCTTACCTAACTTAACCGAAACTTCCCCTCTCTGGAATTTACATAATGACGCCATAATCTTATAATTGAAGGCCCATTCCAAAAAAAAACACATCAAATTTATTTTACAAAAAAATGTTTCTTGAAGTATCGGAAACCTTCAAATCTACGGGATGGCTTGTAATATACACTGATGCATGAAAGGATCGAACTGGAGCCGCCTTCGCTGTTATGGTTGACTCGGGGACCATTCGATTCAAGGGTCTTTTCCCCCACTTCTCTTCAGTATTTTCTGCGGAAGCGACCGCTATCCTTCAGGCCATGGAATTATCGGATCAAACTGCATAGATAGCCTTTCTACCGTAACGGCAATTAAAAATATAAACAACAAAACACCAATTATAACGGTCGTACGCAACAAACTGATAAAAAATAGTCACCGATTAAAGATTCTTTGGACACCGGGTCACGTGGGCATAAAGGGGAACGAACTAGCGGACTCTGCAGCCAGGGCAGCCATTCGGGAGCCCACAATTACCTTCTCTATTCTCAATCAAATAGATATAAAAAGACACATTAATTCCACTTGAAAGGTAAATAACATTATCGAATGGAATCAATACAATACAATAATTTATATACAAAAAAAAAAAATAATTTTGTTGCTAACAGCATTTGTACAACCTGTCCCTAAAAAAAGTGAATCTTCTTCTCCCTCCAACTATCGACCCATTGCACTAAAGTCCCTGTTTTTCAAGGTCATGGAAACGCTGATAAACCGTCAGCTAATGAAATATCTCGAAACACGAAAACTCCTCAATGACCGGCAGTACGGTTTTCGTAGCAAAAGATCCACTGGTGATCTGATGGTATATCTCACCGAAAAGTGGAACAACTCTCTACATCTTTCTGGCGAAAGCAAGGTTTTTGCGCTTGAAATTTCTAAATCATTTGACAGAGTTTGGCACCAGGCTCTTTTGTCGAAAATGCGTGCATTTGGTATCGACGAATCTCTTATTCAATGGATTAGAAACTTTCTTTTGGGGCGTTTAATTCAAGTTGTATTGGACGGTGCCAAGTCTGATATCCACCATATAAATGCTGGTGTTCCCCAGGGCTCCGTTTTGTCACCGACTCTCTTTAATCTTCATTAACGATCTTCTGTCTGCAACATCTAATCCAATACACTCATTCGCTGATGATAGGCTCTCAGCTTTTCATATTCGTTTTCAAATTCACGTCCCTCATCTTCGGCCGTGGAAATGTAACGGCAGCGTATGATTAACTCATTAAATTCCGATATTAACAGCATACTATCATGGGTCTCTACGAACAGAGTGGAATTTAATGCCTCCAAAACTCAATGCTGTCTTCTGTCACTAAAGCGAAACGAAAACCCTCGACCATTATCCATGAATGACGCATGTATTGCTGAAGCCGAAAACTTTCACTACTTGGTATGTGTATCAATAAGAACCTCGGTTGGAATGATCACATAACCGTTATCGCCAAAAATGCTGCGAAATGTTTAGGTTTCCTGAAGCGGTGCAAGAAATACTTTATCCCATCTGATCTGGCTGCCATATATAAAGCGTACATTCGCCCCAAACTGGAATACAAGTCCCATTTATGGGCAGGCGCTCCAAAGACCATCTTGAGCATGCTTGATAGAATTCAAAATCGAGCGATAAAACTCATAGGGGACAAAAATGTTACAAAGTCAATTGACTCTCTTCACCACCGTCGTAACGTCTCCTGTCTAACCATGTTTTATCGCTTCTACCATAAGCAGTGCTCTAGCGAATTAGCCAGCTGCATTCCACCCTCCTATCACTTTCACCGTAACACCCGTCTCGCCAGGAATGCTCATCAGTTCACCCTCAAGCCCAACTTCGGTCGTACAGTCAAGTATAGAGACTCGTGCTACTTTTATTTCCAAAATTTCAGCATATCAACTTATTTTTAAAATAAAGTATATACATTCGTACTTGCACTTGTGCTCCTTTAAATATTAATCAGAATTTGGACTAATTTGATTGAAACTCTTCATTGACGACAAAAATTGACGCAAAGACGTCACCGACCCACTTGATGTCAAACAACGTTTAAGACAAGGTGATGTACTATTATGCAAATTCTTCAATATCATACTAGGGACAATAGTGCAAGAAAACCTTGTCAACACCAGAGGGCAAAAAGAAGCATATGCTGCCTCAGGAAAAACCAAATCTGACGTCTGTGCCAGAACGTTACCATAGACAGCTATAACTTTGAGGTAGTTAGGGCTTGGCTTCGCTGTAAAAACAGATAATAACCCCAGTGCTGAGATCAAACGAAGAATACCTTTGGTTAAGAAAGCTAGGCCCTCTTTCGAAGAACTGACGTGTCGCTCTATATCATCCCCGTTCTACTTTATGGTGCAGAAGCATGGATACTTTCAAAAGCGGATGAAGGCCCCTTGGGTTGTTCCGAGAGAAAAGTGTAATCTTTTGTCCCATCTGCATTGACTGTGAGTGGAGGAGAAGATTCAACAACGAACTGTATGCTAGGAGTTGTACAGCGACATTGACTTAGCCAAAAGAATCAAATTCCAATGCCACGTGGACTGTTACGCCAGCTCAAGTTAGTAACTAAATGAATAATGACAAAAAAGAGTCCAACCAGCTATCATTTAAAAAAAAGAGGTAAAAATTATTTTAAATTATATTAAGTTATTTCTGCAGTAAAACTAAAAATCTAATTTTCTTTTAGTAGAAATGTAACTCAATCAGAAAAAAAGTATTTCCAAATTGAAATATGTTAATCTATCAATGTTAAATGCGCAATTCGTATTTTAAACGATCCAAAAATACGAAAACATATACGAGTATATGGTTTTCCTCAAACGCAGCTAAAAATGTATCTATCTGATCTTTTTGTTTGCAATGCATTTGATTAGAGAATGAATGATGTTTTCATAAACCGAATTGAAATTCATTGTGGCGGCAAATAAAATAGCACCTATTTCTTTTGTAACTTGAGATGGAAAGTTCATGGTATGGGCAGGCCTACTCGCACCCAAAACAATTTTTTGATAAGGAATCATGACTACTTTGAATTTTGTTCAGCAACAAATCGACACAGATTCGTTTTAATAATAATGTAGTTACGTTCAAGTGAACCAAAAACCAAGACATAGCTTTCCAAGTCAAAGGCAAATAATTTGTTGGACAGCACTCCGACGACAAGCAATTTATTTCAGATTTCTAAGTTTCAAACAGGATTGCTGTTTGCTTGTTACAATTGAGCAATGTATTCCACGGACTTAAATTATCCACAGGAGCAAAAAATTAGCCACACAGCGTTTTAAACAATCAAATGTTTTTGTTTTCCTCTTCTTCATTCGGAAGGGCTTTGTTGATTTGTGGACTTGGAACGCTTTCTTGATGTTGCGATTTTTGGTAGACGAGATGTCACCAAAGGTCCCATCAGACGGTCCGGATCATCCGGTCGATGGTTCGTTGTTGGAGAGTCTTGGCCCACGTCAATTGGAGGCAATGGTGAAGCTGACCACTCAGAACCAGAACTTGAGCTACCAGGAGATTCCGAACTAAAGAAATTAAGTTAAATTAAAATTTGTAGTTAAAATTTGTTTGCCTACCCTGCTGAATAAATTGGAGGCAACTTTCTTTCATATATAGTTCCAGCTGTAGAACTCATGGTCCCCGCATGAATCTCCTGTTGGTATAGGGCGTAGAGTTCTCTTAATTCATCTGGCAGGTCGACATTTCCATCTTCAATTAAACGTCTCTGAGAGCTTATTATGTCTTCGCAAAGTCTTCTCTGACGTTCAGCACGTAGCAATTGTAAGTCGCGTCGACGTAGCTCTGCTTGGCGTGCCAATCTTTCCGCTTGTAGGGAAACCTTATCAGCCTCTAATTCATGCACACGACAAAGTAGAGCTGAAATTTAAAGCTTATCAGTTAAGAAAAGTCGAAATAGAGGAGGACACATCGAACAAGATTAGTCCTCATTGTCCAAAAATGTCACTTTTATAATCACTTTTCATTAAAAAAAATTATTTGAAGAAAGCAAAATTATACCCAAAAGTTCCCTTTCTTCATCACTGCTTATTCGTTCTGGTAGTTCCTAAAAAAGTACATTCTATATACGTGAAAATTCATTGATTTTGTCGCAATTGCTTACATCTTCCAATTGTACGCCCTTTTGTCGACACATTTCTAGTTCCTGCTCGGTTCTCTCACGAATCTCCTTGTACCTTCTAGACTCCTTCTCTATTGCGGCTAGTTCACCCCAAGCATTCTTTAAAGCTACCGAACCTTCGGATTCCGCATCTCCAAATAACCACAATTCAGATAGAACTCGATAATATTTATTCATTAACTAACTCACCATCTTCTAAGGGGCTATCATATAACTTCCCCATTCGCCCTTGCCAGTGAGATATGATCATATGTTGGCGCTCAGCATCAAGCTCCAAGCCCAGTAAATGACTTTCGGCTTCCAAAAGCTTACGTCTCAATTTCATTTGTTGCTTAAATGTTAGCACGATTTGTTCCCTCAAATATCTGAGCTCAGCCTTTCGCTTCTCATCGTCTACAGCGGTTCGGGCCAACGCAGCTCCACTGCGCGGACGTTCAGTCAACATCTTTGACCTTAATCGGGTAACCTCCTCGCGAAGCTCAGAAACAAGACTCTGATAGTGCTTCATTGGAAAATCTTTAACCTCATCGATGTATCCAGTGTTTTGTAAGCGAGTTGTTATATTGTTTGCTCGGTCTGCATAAACCAATGTATTTTTTGTTTCATCTCGATGCTTCCCTTCCGGCGCTACATGCGCTATCATGACTGTCTTACATTTACCACTCAGAGCTTCTTTTAACAAGCGTGTCAGCTTTGAGTCACGATAGTTCACATATCGAGCCCCACCAGACAATGCATTGATACAATTCCCTAGAGCCAGAAGACTACGATTGATATGAGCCCCTTCTTGTAGCCTTTTGCCGCGATTCTTTGTTTTCTTGGCTCTTTCAGATCCGGCCAAATCAGTTAGGAAGAGGCGACCTTGTTTTGTGCCAAGTGGAGTTCTGACTTGAACTGTAATACTGAGAAGTGCATGACTTCTGGACGATGTCTGATTTGCCGCCGTGGGCTCCATTGTACGAGCCTTATTACCTTTCAACAGGAGCGAAATAACCTCCTGTCTGCTGGCAGCAGTTATCTCTGATAATCCAGCCACGGTTATGCGTTGTCCTCGATTATCCTCACGCAATTCCAATGGTCCGCCGGGATTCAGGAGATCCCGGATAAGCTCATTGTATATCTCCAAATAGGAAATGCAAACCTTTAAAAATAAATCAATCGATTGAGTCATTTAATGTTTTTCATTGTCCCACAGAAACACATTAATACAATAATAAATAATTGAATGCCATTAACGTTGGTGGCAACTTTAACGGCGAAGGTGTCCTAATTATATGGCACGGTGTTCTTAGGTATTCCTTCAATGAACAAGAAGTTTCAACATTCATTAAATATTCAAAATAAACCACAAACGCATATCACTTAGAGTGGTTAAAAATTTACAACTGGAAACAACACTACCCCGGTAATTTTTATTGCGTGTAAGAAAGAGTCCTGTCGTACGTTTTGTTTTGAATATAATTGCTTGTAGCTACACAATAGTGTGTTGTGGGAAGGGAATTTAATATACCTTAGTATGTGTGCATGCATAGATAATCTCATAGGCGACAAATTAAATAAACGACTTTCGAAATACAGTGCATATATTTATTTATTAAACGAACAGCTCATATTTGGTTTGAATTTGTGACATTCTCTTAATTAACGGTAGGCACACTATCGTTTCTTCGTTAAGCTTTTTAAGGCGTACACAACCTCTGTAGAAAACTGAACTTTTATCAAGACGTTATTTGTTTCGAATTGGATCTTGTTAAAAAATTAACTAACGAGGGTAGTCCCAAACGGACTTGACTTTATAAGGAAATCAAACAGATTTGGTAAACAAATACCGTCAGTGTCTTTGTAACTTCATACGCTTTTCCAGTGATGTTCAATAACTGCTACCTTTTTTTGCAGAAAAAGAAAGCACTGTTTCATTCCAAGCGGTCCCTTAAATTTGAATGGTGTCGACATACACTGGGATAACAACGTCAAGTACCTTGGAAGCCATCTTGACAAGAGGCTTACTTTTAAACATCATTTGGCCAAAGTTATTCAAAAGAGTAACATTGTCACCAAAATGCTCTATCCTCTTATAAATAGAAAATCGTCAATAAGTAAGGAAAACAAAATTACATAACATAAAGTCATATTCCAATCCATTCTCCTCTATGGATGCCAAGCGTGGGAAAACAGCGCAAATTGTCATATTTCAAGACTGCAGATCAAGCAGAATAAACTCTTAAAAATTTGCTCTGCTCAATTTGCCCATATAAGGGGTTTTTCAACAGGGACGCTACAAAACTAGATCGATAGGGACAGCAAACGACGCCATATTTCTTGCCGCTCTTTTGACATTTCTCTTCAGTAAGATTTGCCATTTCATGATGGCAAGATGTACGAGCCAACAACGAGTCGAAATTATTAAAATTTACTACCGAAATTCGGAGTCAGTGGCCTCAACGTTAAGAGCGCTACGTTCAATTTATGGTCGTCATAATCGTCCTAGCAGATCAATAATTGAGCGTCTAGTGGAAAAAATGTTCCCGTGCCAGTGAGACAAAGAGTGCCCGTAGTGTCGAGTTGCAGTTGCAAAAAGCCCAAATGTGTCTCTCACACGTCGTTCTCAAGTGTTGGGCATCTCTGTCACGTCGTTGTGGCGAATTTTGCGAAAAGATCTTGGCCTACATCCTTAGAAGATTAAATTGACGCAAGAACTGAAGCCGCTTGGCCACCAGAAGCGTCGTATGTTCGTGAATTGGGCTGAGCAACAACTTGAAAATGATTCGGGTTTTCATCGAAAAATCATCTTCAGCGATGAGGCTCATTTCTGGCTGAATGGCTCCGTCATTAAACAAAATATGCGATGTTGGTCAGGCAGCAATACACACGTACTCCATGAGTCATCACTGCATCCCGAAAAAATTACGGTTTGGTGTGGTTTATGGGCCGGCGGCGTCATTGGGCTGTACTTTTTCCGTGATGATCAAGACCAGCACGTAACTGTGAATGGGGATCGCTACCGTTCAATGATCACCGAATATTTTCGGCCCCAATGGGATGATATGGACTTGGAGGACATGTGGTTCCAACAGGACGGCGCCACAAGCCACACAGCGAATGTCACAATCAATTTATTGGAAACCAAGTTTGGAGAACGTGTTATCTCACGAAATGGTCCAGTCGCTTGGCCGCCTCGGTCATGCTATTTAACGCCGTTAGACTATTTCCTGTGGGGCTACGTCAAGTCTACGGTCTATGCCAACAAGCTAGCGACGATTGATGAACTTCGTACGAATATCGAACGTGAAATTGCAGCAGTATCGGCCGATTTAAGCTTGAAAACCGTCGAAAATTGGGTTCAGCGTCTGGACTTCTGCAAGTGTGCCCGTCGTGGCCATGCAAAAGAAATCGAGTTCCATACATAATGGCATCGAAAGAACTTTCACAGGAATAAAGAATTTCATTGATATCCAAAACCGTTTTTGTTTTATTTAAAAAAAAAAACGTTTGTAGCGCTCTTATCGAAAAACCCGATATTATTCTACTCATCTCCGACCGTATTTTGAAGCTTAGACAAAATTTCTTGAGTAAATGTATATATTTGGGTAATCGGGTGTTAATATATTTAATTATTTATTTATATTTTCTTATTTATTTTACACATCTATTTACTTATTTATTTCCGTATTTATTTATTTATTTATATATGTGTATATTTTATTATTATTATTTATTATATGTACTAACTTATTTATTTTCTAATTATACCCATACCTATATATCTATTTATTTATTTATTTATTTCATTACTTCATTATTTACACTATCACTTGATTATTATTTGTTTTTTTGTCCATGTTATTTATTTATTATTTGTTCATTTATTTGTTACTCACATACAATTAATGTTTATATATTTACTATATTTATTTATTTTAGCATATCTATATTTTCTTTTTTTTTTAATTTTTTGGACAACACTTTTTATTTAAATAATCTTATATGGAGCTTTTTTCTCGCAGTTTTCCTTCAGATTCCTTCAGATGTTTGTAAAAAAAATATATTTCAGTTGTAAGATATAAAAATAAAAATATCTATCTATCTATCTATTTATCAATAACTGGATATATGTATGTAGTTAAAAACGAAAATCATTAAACTTCTTACAACAGTTGTCAATCGCAGACCCCACTTGATCATTGTTAGGAAATCTTTTACCACCTAGGTGACTTAATTTTAGCGAATATTTTTCGTTTTGGGGGAATTCCAACTTTATTATAGCCAGAGGGATAGCGGAGTGGTGAACTAGTCAACATTTTGCATCATTGTCTTTCACAAAATAGGCTCGTCATCGCTCAAACGGTCAAAATACTTATTCTTTTTCCCTACTTGAAATAATCAACGAAAATAACACAGAAGGAACTTCCAGTTCAGGCCATTGTTTAGCTGTTCCTTGGTGTCAAGTGTGAATTGATGAACCCATGTTGCAGCCATGGTTTCGAATCATCGCAATAGCTCAGGTTAATTCTTCAAAACCTTGTTTTTGTTCCATTGTGAGTAACTGCGGCGTCCATTTTGCGCACAACTTTCATATATCTTCATTTTCAGCCAATATACGACATCTATCTTGCCTACCAACTCGCACACTTTAAGTCTATGAAATTTTATGGGTTTTCTTTATCTTTGCTGACACGGTCGTCCTTGCAGCGGTTGTTCACGCAGGAACAAACTTCGCAGAGTAAAATCTAGCTTTGATCTTGGTTAGATTGAGTCCTTTCAAACCCACAGAGGACTGTTTCTTACCGCAATAGCTCACATGTGCTTTTCAAATTGAATATATCCTTAAACGAAGCTAATATAAAGAGTAGACCATTTATTGGTTTCTTTATAAACAGGTTATGAAAGGAACATTGATCAACGTTTTTCAACGCTTCCTGCTTAGTCGAAAAATGTGTTGGTATTATGGCCATGACCTGGCCATCCTGTCAACCCAATTTTTCAATACATTTTCAATGGTTTCAACCTCTATTAAGTGAATATCTTAATCAACATCGTCCTCGATTCGTATCAGAATTATTCGCTTATCAGTGGTAGGTCGTCGACATCGAAACCCGTTGAAAACATCAAAGAAAAGTCTGCCCAAACCCAAAAATTGGCTATCAGAGAACTGGCAAAGGTTTTGAACATTATTTCTGGATCCGTTCCAGATATTTTGGTAAAAGATACCTTCGTCGTCGAAAGAAAGGTGATTTTCATGTCTTCATGGTTTAAAACGCTTTTGAATTCTAGCCACACCTGTTAATAAGGTTTATTATAAGGGCATTAAGGGACGTGTCATAGTGCGCCGACCAGTGAAAAATAAAAGAGTGAATATTTATTTCTCGACTTGATTTTTCGGAATATAAATATAAAATAATTAGAAACAAAGAAATTTTCTGAATTTTAAGATGAATCGAAGGCCCGATAAAGTTTCATATTTTAAAATTCCTATTGGTCAACTTTCAATAGAAGCACCTTCTTGTTCCCACGATAAAATCATCTAGAACATTCACGGACGAAGACTTAATGACTTAAAGGAGTAACACTCCTAAGATCAGATCCAATACATATATTCAAAATTATCATAAGAAGACGATAAGGATATTCAGACTATTCGAATTCCAATACATAAATTCAAAATATTCAAAATTATCATAAGAAGACGATAATGATATTGAGACTATTCGAATTCAATGTCGCAAGTTTAAAGTTACACAGATTGCGAAGACTCGGTTCGTGATGTCTTTTGAACAAAGTCACTAGAACTTTCAAGTTTTATTTATAAATTAAATCATAAAAGATTTTTTAAGCAAACAGAAAAACATAGTCTTGTAATGTAGTGTTTTAAAATATGTACCTATGTTCACACTTCTCAACTGTAACAGCCTAAAACAATTTATTTTCCAAAACATTGTTTTTTAAATGGGCAAAGCTATATCTTCTGTTTGATACTTTACGGTCTTCTCGTAAATATAATATAAACTTTGAATTCTCTGTGTTGACACAATTTCACTTTCTTTTGTATTTTTAAGGCATATTTAACACGAAAAATTTTTGTAAAAAAAAATGTTTCTTCACTTTACGTTTTGCGCGAAAAAATGCGCAGAAAAGAATTCGTGGGCAAAAAGCTCGTGGTTTTTTTTTTTCATCACGATGACTCGCCGTGGCACAATGTTATGATTTTTGGAGTTTTTAACAGAAATCATGAATGCCGTTCAACTACCAAAGAATCGAAGAAATTCAAGTGGGTTAAGCTTATGAAACTAGTTTGCTGATTAATAACCGAAATGATAAGTATTATGGATAATACGAACACTTAAAATGTTTTCTGAAAGCCCTCTTTATACTCATACCTTGAAAGCACTCGCTTCTTCGGACATTTCAAAGTGCTCGAATATTTCATCAATTGCGCGCACCATAAGACCGTTTTCTGCACTGCTCACATCCCCATCAGTGTGTGAATTACTAGCTGTTCGTGGGGGATGATCTAGTGGCAACGAAGTTCCGGAAACGTGAGGACCGGATCTTCTTTTATTTGGTCCCAACATAGTGTGCGTTTTTCCAGATCCAGTAGCTCCATAAGCGAAAACAGCTGCGTTCAATCCATTCAGGACATCCCGTACAAGTGGCGCAGTAGTGGTTTTATAAACTGTTTCCTGCAAATAAAAAATTAATAGTTTCCAAAAGTTAAATATTGGCAGTTTGAAAATACGAGTGGTAAAGTTTAAATGCCTAAGATGAATGAAACAAAGAACATTGGTCGCTTGCAGGGTTGGGTGTACAATGACTCACTTAGAGACCACAGTTCGGGTTCAATGTGCCCATCCATGCTGTGTCATTTTCTTATCTGATTGGAATAAGGACCTGAAGCATTAACAGATTTAGTTTTCCAATGGAGTTACAATGCTGTTGTACAGGCTATCGAGATGCGACATAGCAACATTACTCTCGCTATTTTTGATGTAAAATTCTGAGTGGCTCTACAATAGCTGAAAAATTTATTTTTTCTGAAATATTGGCCTTCGCTCGGGGTTTCAAATTGAGCAAAAGATATGTTGGAAGTTGGCAGACTCCGGATCGACAGAATATGCGGCAGAGGAAAGTGATTTGCTTGCCCTGTGTCAAGTTAGGTTAGGTTAGGTTTGCTGACGTAATCGAAATGTCAAACACATTTTGTCAATCAGTAAATTTTTTTTTGGCGCCTGTTGAAAAATGGAAAATCAAATCGAACATTTACGTCATATTTTGCTTTTTTTTATTTCCGGAAAGGATAAAATGCACTCAAAAATGAAAAACGCTCTGGTCGTCCAGTTGAAGTTGATGATGACCAAATCAAAGCTATCGTCAGGGTATTACACGTGAGATTGCAGAGAAGCTTTGTCTATCACATCCATGCATTGAAAAACGCTGCTATGTAAGAAAACTCGATAAATGGGTTCCTCATGAACTAAAAGAAGATCATTTAACACAACGCGTTAACATCTGCGATTTGTTAAAGAAACGTAATGAAAATCCGATTGATAACTGGTGATGGAAAATGGGTTGTTTACAATAATGTCAATCGGAAAAGATCTTGGAGCAAGCCATGTGAACCAGCTCAAACAACATTAAAAGCTGTTATGGTATCAGTTTGGTGGGGTTACAAAGGAATTGTGTACTTTGAACTTTTACAACCCAACCGAACGATCAATTCGGAGGTCTGCATTGAACAACTAACAAAATTGAACAATGCAGTTGAAGAAAAGCGGCCCGAACTGACAAATCGAATAGGTGTTATTATTATTATTATTATTATTATTATTATTATTAACTTTGCAGTACAAGTAAGACTTCAGTCTTTTATAGCACATAAAATGAAGGCTACAATTACGGCTTTAGATGAATTAAGATAAGCTTAAAATAAAAAGATTGAATGAAAATACAAAAATGTAAAAATAAAATAAAAATTATCAAAAAAATTATGTTCGATGAGGGAAAGTTATAGAAGGTTTATAGTAGAAGAAAGAAAGAATGATCATATCTACGTAGGCGATAGATGTATCTCACCATGGCGTTAAAAGCTGCGAACAGCTTGTGTTGGGATTGTGAATCGCGATTGCAATACACAACAACCGCGTAGTCAATTAGAGGCATGAATAGAGCTTTACCTAGCCTTAGTTTCGTGTTAGTTGGCGTGAAGCATGACATTAACCATAAATTACGCAGCCCGCTGTAGATTCTTCCAACAATCTGATTAATATGATCGGAGGCTGAAAGGGATCTATTAATTTTGGAACCAAGGTTTGATACTGTATCCACATATTTAAGTCGAAAATTGGACAGGAAAAATGGTGGTAAACTGTCAGAATCAGCCATAGTTTGGATACGAGGATCAACTGAGTTTTTATCGGATCAGGAGTCAGTCCGTTGTTTATGGACCAATTATATATACTATATTTGAAAGATCCTCATTCACAAGCAAAGCAAGGTCTTCAAAAAGACCAATTGGTTTCGACAGGTAAATTTGGACGTCATCAGCATAAAGGTGAATGGAAACATTTGAGCACACGTTAGGAAGGTCATTTCATTTGCTAGACATGGTAATATGCTAATTGGGCGAAAATCTGTTGATAAAGAGGGATGCATTTTTTTGGGCACTGGGGTGACCTTTGCAAGTTTCCATATATCAGGAAAGGACGAAGATGCAATGCAATGATTCATTAAGTGCGTAAGAGGAGTTATTATGTGCGGCAATATAGTTTTAATGAAACGAATCGGCACCCCATCTTCACCAATCGCAGCAGACTTAATAGCTTTAATAAAATTAATCAGTTCCGCCTCCGTTACTACCTCAAAGTTGAATTCGATAAACGGTTCAGATATTAGCGCAGGGTTGGGTAGAAAGTTGTTGTTTTCTATCACGACAATGCAAGGCCACACACATTTTTGGTCACTCGTCAAAAATTATTGAAGCCTGGTTGGAATGTTTTGCCACATCCACCATATAGTCCTGACCTTGCACCATCTGATTACTTTTTATTTTGAACTTTGCAAGACTCCTTGAATGGTACAAATTTCAATAAGAATGATGATGTCAAATCGTACCCGGTTCAGTTTTTTGTTGATAAAAATCAGAAGTTTTATGAACGTGGAACTATGATGCTGCCTGAAAGATGGGAAAAGGTCATTGCTCAAAACGGGCAATACATTACAGAATAAAGTTATTTCGTTCCATGAACAATTTTCTTTTATTTTCTAAAAAATCCGCAATTACTTAGTTGCCAACCTGATACAAGCCTACCAATGCGTGGGTGCTATTTTAATAAAAACATATGAACAAAGAGAGCATGGGAGATGAGATCCTGTGCAACTGAGCTAATCTAATCCGAGTGGATAACTTTCTTATAAAACTGATTCGGAGATACCTCGGACAATAACCTGATCTCCGGGGCTAACTACCCTCACTTCATGTACCACGAGACATTGCGCCTTTACTCCACCAGAGGCTTTCCTCTATTTTGACCTTAACGGCCTGATTCAGGATAGAAATGCGGTTCCATTAATCTTCCATGTTGCCCGAAAGAGTGTGGACAGGCGACTTGCCTACAATGGTGATGTCGCTCACAGCTCTGAGGAGAATCTCCGGTTCAGTGGGGCGGTATCAGTCCGTGACAAGGAGGACGTGAATCGACAGCACCAGCTATTTTGGTGGTTAAAAGAGGAAAAGAATTCATAGTGGTTGTCTTCTTTGTAATTGAATTATCCTCATGGATGTGAATAATTGTTTTTTGAAGCTTAGACGGCTTACATAGATTTTAAGGATAGACTTAGGTTAGTGAAGAGGTAGATTTTAAGAAAAAAAAATAATAATAAAACTTTAACACAGCACAAAAATACAACAAAAAAAACTGTACATATTTGTTATGTATCTAGCTTAAGTTATTTTTAATTAATTGAAGTCGTTATAAAAAAAGAAAGGAAGTGAGCATATATCAAGTTTTTTTGTATAATGAATTTTCTTGGTAATAAGTTCGTTAGCTTAGTAATAGGACTACCGGTTGAAAATGTAGTTTTTTTTTCAAAAATCAATGCTTTATTGAGGAAAAATAGATATAAATTCAATATTAAAAGTATTTTTCTCATTTTTCTGGCAATTCATGGATACCCGTTCTGAAAAATTCGACCGGTTTGGCCGCAATCCACGAATCGATCCATTTTTTGACATGATCAAAATGACGGAAGTGCTGGTCAGCTGGGCCATGTTGCATCGATCGGAAGAGATAGTAATCTGATGGCGGTTGGGGTAGGACATCCCATTTCAACGTTTCAAGGTAAGTTTTGACGACATTTGCAACACGTGGCCGAGCATTGTCATGTTGCAAAATAACTTTATCGTGTCTTGCGACCGTTTTTCCTTCAGTGCTGCTGATTGTTTCATTCGGTTTTAGCAGCTCATAATACACAACACCCTTATGGTCCCACCAAATGCACAGCATAACCTTCAGGCCATGAATATTCTGAACGGCCGTCGATGTTTAGGCATGTCCGGGTTATCCATACGTTGCCCGACGTTTTAGATTATCGTAATGTACCCATTTTTCATCACTAGTGACGATTCGATTTTTTAATTATTTTTTTTTAATTATTTGCTCGCTCTTCAAGAGGATATTAAGACTCTTATAATGCGTGTAGCACAGAGCGAGCGGAAGAATTAGGAGAAGAATGAAAGATTGTGTAGTTGTTTGAGAATCTCAGGTGTAATTGGTTTCAACTCACTTCCGTGGGTGGAGCCCGAAACGGGACGGAGGATTTTGATATCGACCTATTGACTTTAAACTAATTCACAGGATCGATGCAAAAAAGACTTCTTTTTGTGGCGTTCAAGCAGCATTTCGGGCATGCAAAATCGGCGTTCGACGTCTCGTGGCTTCAATTCGTACGGCACCCAATGTCCTACCTTTCGGATCATTTCAATTGCTTTCAAACGACCGGAAATGGTTTGCTGAGCGACGCCAAGTGATTTTGCAAGTTCTTCTTGCGTTTGTGATGGATCTTGATCGAGCAATGCCTCCAATTCATGGTCTTCAAACTTTTTCACCTGGCAAAGGCGTTTTTTTTCTTCGGTGTCGAAATCACCATCTTTGGACCGCTTAAACCACCGCTGACACATTCTAACGTCTATAGTATAGCCCGGGTAAGCTTCGGTAAGCAATTGATGCGCTTCGTTTGCTTTTTTCTTTAAATGAAAGAAGCACGAATGTAGACATTTTACGGCTTTACAAAAACTTGTGTTTTCACTAATGACATATAAACTAGACTAAAATTATTAATCAATGACATGAAGTTTCTGATGTGACAGCTGTCATGGTCAAAATTCACCTGAGAGTAATAGATATGAAGTTGTCTGCAATAACGACATTTTCATCCGGTAGTCCTATTATATTAAAAAAATGAATATTAGTTCTGATCATCGGGAGACATAGGTAAAACATTAGGTTTAGCTTAGGGCGTCCGCACAGGGCCAGTAAGTAAAATGTAATTAGTTATAAAGGCTAGTTTAAGCATTTTTATATCAAGCATGTGAGTCGATATGAATTTGAATAAAAAAAAATGCATAACGTCTAATAATTAAATTAAAACAATAATAATAAAATTTAATTGGTACTGCATACATAGTATATTTCTCCTTCTTCAAATAAAGATAGATATATAAAGGCGCCTTACAAGGTCAATGATGTGGTATACCGAATCCAGCGTTGCGCGATGACGTGATATTACTTCTAAAACTAATAGGGATAAACAATTCTAAGAGAGTTGTACCATTTACAGTACGAACTTACAAGTGCTGACCAAGATGACAACAATTACTCGGAGTGTACTGTCTTACGATAACATTGGAAAACTTGTGACGGCAAATTGTGAATAAATACGACGGCAGACTTGACAAGAACTTGATTATTGCTTGCGTGAATTAGACTAAGCAGTTTAAGAGGCTAAATAGGTATTTCTTTTAGATGGTATAAGTATTCGCTTATTTGCAAACAGTATATTCTTCCCAAGGGTTTTAATAAACAGAGAAGTTGATATTAGTTATGCAGAAAAGATTTAAAGAATCGCACTTGATCCGCGTTATACTGACATTAAGATTGTAAAGTTCACGTTGTTTTTTTGTCTCAGTAACTTTTGTAAAGAAATTAATAATAATAATGGTCAAAACTCACCTGTGTATCTTCCTCTCGAAAGACATGATCGTAAGCGTATTTCCTTGGTCTATTTTTACTTCCGTCATCGAACAGCAAGGCTTTGTTGGAAATTACATCAATGCATCTGTCGCTAATTTCATGGCTTGGACGCACACGAACAGCCACCTAAATAGAATCACGAATAAACTGTTCTTCGAATTCTTGTACATGTAAAGTTTAATTGAATTTACCACCAATCGTTCCTCGCTATGCGGCGCATTTGGACCAGGCGTGTTCGATGATGAGCTCCCGCTGCCACTTGACCAATTACCATTTCGACTCATTTCTAATCAATTTTTGTTTCTAAAATAAGGAATTCCACATTACCTGTTTTCGAAGAATGTACGCTCAACTATAATTTTAGGATTTCAAAAAACACACACACACGGACACACTGTAGAAGAGGTTCGGTTGGAGCTGAACAGCCTAAAGTGACAGTTTATTTTAACGAGCTTTTCATGGCCCATACAATTTTAATGACAACGCATGATTGTGGTTTGTTGCCATTCGGCGAACTATTGTGTTGTGGTCAAAACTGCTCCAAACCACCACAAGCGTACATCGCACCGCCTTCCATAACGAAGAACCTCCTTTTATCGATAATGCTTGGTGCAATGAAGCTATTATCCTACATTGGTAGAGAGCAGACAAACCAAATAGATAGTCGATTTGCTTAAAATTTCAATACTCACGCAAGGGTTTTTTTTTCTGCTGTGAAGATTTCGGAACTCTTGAAAACCGATTGAACTACTTTTGAAGACGGGTTAATGAATGCGGTTATGCTTTGTTTACTCGAATCCAAATCGATTAAGTTTCACTAAAGACACCTCATCATTATTTATGGACATGGGACAGTGAAGGGAATTCCCACTTTCAGATATTTTAACGGCCCAAAGACATGAAAACTTTTCGATTCAACAATTTAGTTGTGCTACTTTGTACCGCAGTACGATAGCAAGAAAGGTTTTTGAAACGCGTTTGGTGCTGTAGGCGATGACCGCATGCATTGAGGAAAGTTGTTTATTGATTTTCTTTATGTTCACACTAAATAGCCTTCGGATATTGAAAAAAAAGGAAAGAAAATTTAAGTCCCGGCCCATTAGAGTTGGGTAGGGGCAAAGCGCAAGGACTTACCAATTCGTCATGCGACGGTTTGCATATCTTGCAAGTATGTAAATGAACTTGTTCAACGGACTTAATGATAAAATTACGATATCGCATGAATGGTTCTTTGAATTGGGTCAATTATTAAGGTCATGAGCACGAATCTTTTGTGCACTGGCAATTCAACTTTCCTACTTTTTATCAAGATTGCACAAAACCAATACAAGATTCAGTTGTTAATTCCATAAATTCAGAACGTTCCACAATCACTTACGTAAAATTGCACTTTGAACTTCAACACCGGTCACATGAATGCACTTAAATACAAAAAACTAAAAATTCAAATACCTCTACAAGCCTACAAGAGTTTTTACAAAACGTCTAAATAAAATTGCACTATACACCTTTGGAGAAACCGACCTGCGCTCGTTGACTGTGTTCTAGCTAGAGCCAGCACAGCCTTTGGACTAAGTGTTATTAGATGCGGGGTCAGTTTATATTTAAAAAAAAGGATAATCAGTTGGTGCCAGGACACCGATGTATAGATGTTTGTTGGTATTGTGTACTTTCGTATGGAAATGTGATTAAATGTTTATGTATTTATAACCACTTGCCAATAGCTATACAATGGGCAATGTTACGATGGAAATTCCAATAGTTGGGACGAATGCTGGCGGTCTAGCCTGGTGAAACCAGCTACCGCACCATTGAATAAATTGCGCGCTTCGTCTACTAAAAAACTTTTATTTTTTATTTGATTCCTGTCATTGAGAGGCATGGATTTGTTTTTTGTTTGTGCTCTAATCAGATTGCAATGCATTTGAAAACAACAATTTGTTATGCAAATATTTTTGTTTGAAATAATGTGATTTAAAAATTTGATATTTACTGCGCGATTTTTTAGTCATTTAGCTTAATCGTCGACGGTTAGGGATTAAATTTTAATGAGTGAGTTTGTTTAACATTTGTTTCGCCATTGAATTTTGGATACAAAGATGTTACGGTCGGCGGACCTACGCACGACTACATTTAAAGCACTTAAAATTCGGGTGCATTTAGTAGTAAATCAATTTTTCAGACCTCCAGAAAACTCAATTCGGAAATGTTATGAAATCGACATACTAAAATTGCCGTTGCCGAATTGCCGAACTTTCATCGGCTCCACCACTCTCGAAGGATTGAATGTTGAAATCTTTGCTCATTGCAGCTAAACTCAGACAAACCGAGTAGTTACGTAGGGCTGCTAGATATATTTTTGGCCTAATAGTGAAAATGCGAATATTTATCATCAGAAGTGGTTTTATTGTTTTTCAAAGTATTCTCCAGCATGATTTATACACTTTTGCATGCGTTCAAAACAATTGTCGAAACACTTCTTCCACTCGGATTGAGACACCTCCAAAGCATGGTTTGTGAACGCTTCAACAGCATGTTCTGGCGACGAAAATCGTTGACCACGCATATTTTTCTTGATGTGCGGGAATAAAAAGACGTCATTTGGACGTCAGGGCTGTACGGCGGATGACTCATCAATTCGGCGTTTAAGCCGATCAAAAAGGCGCTGGTTTTAGCCGATGTTTGAGAGCTCGCATTGTCATGGTGAACAATGATTCGTCTTCTCTTGTTCGTTTTTCGAATTTCTCCGAAGACTTCAGGCAAACAAATTGTGGTGTACCACTCAGAATTGACCGTCCTACGTTGCTCAAGCGGAACAGTCGCAACAGTTTTGCCGAAGAAACAGGCGACCATTTGCTTCGAAGTGCTTCTTCCACGAACAACTTTTGTTGGATTTGGCTCGTCTTCGAAGACCCACACGGTCGATTTTTATTTTGTTTCGGGCTCATACGCATAGATCCATGATTCGTCAACTGTGACAATCTTATAAACGTCTTTTGAAGCACCGCGATCGTATTTTTTTAACATTTCTTTGCACCAATCGACACGAGCCTTTTTTTGAGCCATTGTCAAATTGTGAGGGATCCAACGAGAACAAACCTTTTGTACGCCCAGGTGTTTGTGCAATAGCGAATGTATGCTGGTGGGAGAAATGCCCAGGGATGCCTCTATCTCACGGCATGCCACATGACGATCTTGCATTATCAGTTCACGCACGGCATCAATGTTTTCTGGCACAACGGCCGTTTTTGGACGTCCTTCACGGAATTCGTCTTTGAGCGAGCGTCGGCCATGACTGAATTCATTAAACCAGTTTTTCACAGATGCAAAGATTTAAGTTCATCAATGCATTCTTGTCGTGATAATCCACGTCGAAAGTTGTGAAAAATGATCGCACGAAAGTGTTCACGTGTTAATTCCAATTATTTGCCGAGATGAATTTTTCAAGTCTCTTGAAATAAAAAAATTCACGATTAAATGACAACACGTTCTGAGTGATGTTATGCTAAAAAATGTCAAACTTTCCAATGGAAATGTCAGATTGCACCTGGCGACACTTAGTGTTGCCTAGGCCAGAAATATATCTAGCAGCCTACGTAAAGACAATGGTTTAAAAAAGAAAAATGTAGATATACGAGAAAGGCAATTGGAACAGTCTGTCACCTCTGGTAACATCTATGACTCTCCAAGGCTTGAGAGTCCTTATTAAACCCGAAATTATTGAAGACATTGGACCCAAAAAAGAATTCATAATTTGTCTTGAGCTGCAAATCAGCGGCCAGAATGAGAGTTTTAAGTTTTCTGGATGCACGCATCATGACTATTTAAGGCCGGGGTATTGCTTAACACAAGCAACACTCAAAACTAACTTATAACTAAGGATAAGGTAGTTGAAGAAGGTGAGAGGAAAGGACATTTTTAAGGGTGTATCTGTTGAGGTGGAAATTAAAAATGTCCTGCGTGGCATTGGCCTTCCGCAACCTTAGTTGGTGCGATGTGTGTCTAAACGGAAAAACAGGGACAGATCTCAGGTTACTGGGGTTGGTGTATATAGAGAAAGGTCGAAGCAGCGTAGGACATTCGATAATGTCGGTTAAGAGCTGGTAAATGAAAAGGATATCTCCAATGTCACGGTGATGCGCAAGGGACTGTAGATTGATAAGTTGCAAGTGGTGGGCATATAGTGGGAGATTAAAGCAGTCTGCCCAATGGAGACCACGCAGGGCGAAGCGGAAAAACCGGCGTTGAACAGCTTCAATTTGCCGGATTTGGGTTTTATAATAAGCTGACCAGACTTTGGAAGCATAATCGGGGAGGGGTTTAACAAAAGTAATGTAAAGTGCTTTGGTGACGTAGCAGCTTAGGAAATCTTTGGAGCTGAGTTAGTACGGCTACTGATGGAATCCATGTGAGTGCGAAAATTAAGTTCCCTATCACAGATATTAGCCAAATCGCGGAGAGATTTTGTCGGGTTGATTGAAGATGAAGTAGATTCTTGAGGGCTGTGCTTAACGAGTGAATGTAATGGCTTGGCATTTGCTAATGTTGAGATCTAGAAAGTTATTTTGGCACCAAATTGAAAACCTGCTGAGATCATCTTGCAGGAGGAGGCAAAAAGCGGAAAATGAAAGAGGCATAGATTTTTTTTTGTCGTCTGGATAAATTGAGAGGAGTTGTGGATGATGGGATCGACATCATTAATAGTTAAGTAATATAAATACATTTTTTTGCGCGACAGCTTCTTTGGGAGCCAGGGCTAACTCTGGATAACTGTTAATTGAAATATGCTTTTTGACAGTTTTTACTTTAGTTGCAAGCCTTTCCTCACTGACAAACGGAATGGTTTTGTTAAAAACCACTGTGACTAACTTGCTGGAGTTTACTTCTTTTACTTATAAAGCAACAAAAGACGGGGGTCAAGTCGACTGCATTTACACTGATTCAGTAAGGCATTTTATAAGCTTTCACATAAGCTTATAGCTTTTAAAATGAAAGCTCTTGGATTCCCTGCATAGTTTGTGGAATGGATTTGCTCGTATCTTGACGGACGAACCTATGAAGTCTTGTTTAGGGGATCAACCTCTTAATAAATTTACGCTAACTCAGGTGTGCCTCAGGGTAGCCACCTAGATCCTCTGTTATTCATTATATCCATTAACTATATTGTAAGTGTGCTCAAGAACTCTAGAGTTCTAATTTATGCGGACGACATAAAAATATTTAATGGAATTAAAAATCTTTCAGACTGTTGGGCTCTGCAGGATGACCTTAATTCTTTCGCAAAATGGTGGTCCTACAATAGTCTATCATTAAACATCTCAAAATGTTTTAACATGTCCTTTTGTAGAAAATGTAATCCTCTGACCTATACGTACACCTTAAATAGTTCTGCGCTGGTCAAAGTTAACCTGACAAGGGACTTAGGTGTACAATACGCTCAAAATCTTGACTTCTCAACTCATATTGAGCGAATTGTCAACAAAAGTAACTCCCTCCTTGGCTTCTTGAAACGCTGGATTAAAGAATTTTAATGTCCATTAACAGTAAGAACCCTGTGCACAACATTTGTCAGGCCACCGCTTGAATACGCTTCCAATGTGTTGTCACCGTATTTCTTGACACATATTGACCGTATCGAGTCTGTATAACGCAAATTTGTTCGTTTTGCACTTTGACATTTATCATGGACTGATCCTCTTCGCCTTCCATCTTATTAGGACCGTCTTCTTTCTATCGACCTTGATTCTTTGCAAACACGTCGCGAAGTCTGTGATATTGTGTTTTTGCATCAGCTTACAGCCGGTAATATTGACTCATCAGCACTTCTTACCCTAGTAAATTTTATTGTTAAGTCATTTAATTCCCGAACAACAAACATTTTTGACATTAAATACCACCGTACGATCTACGGCTGCAATGAACCCCTAACGCGGATGTCAGTACAAGCTAATGTCAACTGTCACATGTTCGATATTGTTTCATGTAAACTGACACTCAAGCCTAAACTTTTGCATGCTTCATATTTTCAATTTTGCTGTATTTTTGACATTTGAGGTTACTAGTCAATTATATTTTTGCATTTCTTTTTAACGTGTTTTTGTGTATGGTGCTAGGCTATCTCTGTATAATTATGTTTACTTACAACTAACACCACGCTAAATGATGACTGTGACAAGATGGGTATAACTCTATGAGTAACACTGTCACTTTCAAAGCGTTAAAAAATAATAATATGAACTCATAATGTAAAGAACTCCGTTGTCGAGGGCCTCCACGAATGTTAGAAGGAATTTTTGATTATAGGACAGCAAGGCCGATCCCTTCTGGCTCGCTCTTCAAGACGAAGCACTTAGCGAGCAGAAGAATTAAGTGAAGAATAAAAGATTATGCAAAGTGTAGTCAATATCCGTGTTTTAACAGGCACGATGGTTTTCGACACGGCAGAGATAATTTTTTTAGCAGCTTAATCGATACCACTGCGATCATCTTTTGCTACTCAGCAAAATTCATGATAACTTATCGGTGCCTGCGTATGCCAAAGTGACATTTAGTACGACGGAAACGATTCGGCTTTTTAAAAGAAAATGTCTTAGGAGTCAACGTTTTCGAACGTAGCACTCTATACTTTGAGGAATTCTCTCTCCGCCTCATTCACTTTAAATACGAATATAACGCTGGAGAAGACATATTCGAAGTTCGAACATCACATCAAAAATATTTGGAAAGCAATTGAAGCAATCTCTTTATCTATGCCTACCTTACATCTTTTATTTGACATTTGATATGTTGTTATTTGTGACAACATCATGACATTGAGAACTTCTGGCCAGATTTGAGCTGATCAAATATTTGATGGTGACAGCTGTTAGAACTCGTACCTGACTTTGGTGCATTGCTATTGTGAAAGCAGTTCTTATAACCTACTTTCTCAACGATCACGATTGAACAGCGCATTAATCCATTTATCTGTAAATTCACTTTCAAAACATTGAATTGCGATTGCATTTGTTTAAGCAACTGAAACTCCTTACATAATTCAAAGTTTGGCTGAGATATATAAAGCAACTGCAAACTTCAAATAATCTCTATTCTGTTAAGTCGTTTCTTCTGTTATTTAGCTGTTTTGTTTTTTGTGTTTTCATATCAAAATGGACATCCGTCTGATCGTTGCTTTATCGCTTCTGATATTTGTTGCAAGGACGGGATCAACAACAAAAGGCGAAGCAGATACCACGGACAGGGAACAAAGGGGGCTCTTGTTAAATAACTTTTTAACACTTTGGCAAAACTATACTGCCTCTAAAATTATTCAAACTTCTTCTCTACTCACCTCACTTTTAAACACCACCGCAGCTTATCCTTTAAAAACGAAGAAGCTAACAGTCTTGTCTGCATTGACAAATGCGACTGTCGACCTTTTGACCGCAAAAGCCAACGCAACCAATTATAAAATTTTTAAAAAATTCACGGACCTAACCAATACTACGAAATTGGGATTGAAAGCTGCTTACAATACGTCCAGCACCTTCCTCAATGCCTTGCTCACAGCAAAGTTGGCACTGAAAAATAGCACATTGCAGGCGAAATTGCAATTCTCAAACGCATCACTTATAGCTCTTCAAACCGCTGTCAACGCAAAGGCAAATAGTACGTCAAAAATTACACTGTTAAACCTCTTCAATTCTACAATAAATGAAAAGTTAACCAAGAAGAATCTAACACTTCAATTTGCCGATTCACTTTATAATGTGACGACATTGGGGCTCGCCGGAAAATTTAATAAAACGCTTTTGAAAAATAACGATTACTATGATGACGATAATGTGCAGCTGGAGGATTTTGGAGACCGAAATAATTATGACGTTGTTTTTGAGTTTGAGTACCTGTAACCTGTTTATTAATCAGAGAGTAGTCATGAAATTTAGTTTTATTTTTTTTTACACCTGTTTTATAATAAATATAAAATATTTAAAAATAAAATGTTTTATTTTAAAATTTTATTTCTGTTTTCCTCAGCTGATATCAGAGCTGCTTCTATTCTGCATTTTCACTTGCAAAATGTTTTGTTTCCGATACATTTGCAAGATGATCCATTAGTCTCCTGCCTAATATTTGGGAAGGTTTTTCAAGTAGTTGTTTCCAAATCAATCTTGTTCGAATGCGAAACAAAGGAGAAAATACCGCGGAATCAATTTGGATTCAAAAGAAACCATTCGGCAGTGCACGCCATTACAAAACTAGTATCTGATATTAACTGGAACCTAAACGACAAAAGATGTACAATTACCTGTCTAGTGGATATCGAAAAAGCCTTCGACAATGTTTGGATTGACGGGCTTATTTATAAAGCGCGGTAAAGTTCAGCAACCCGAGTATGTTCCCACAAATAAACAAGATTTTTTGAAGAAACAATGAAAACGAACTTGCGTGTCTTAAGATCCCAAGAACGACAGACAACGAACGTATACCATTGACAGCAGGCGTAGATCCGATAAACGCCGCTGATAATGAAAACTTTTTTGTGATTGAAGATCCGCAGGAAAAGGTTGAGGTAATAGGAGCGACCTTTCAGGAAGTGCATAATGCAAATGCTTACATTGGCCCAAACCGCAACTTGGAGAATCGTGTTCTTTTCCACAATGATATCCAACAATGGCCATCAGAGAACCGAGGTTTCACTGAGTTCAATGACCATAATTTGGCCTTCGCTGATGACAGGGAAAATCCCCCATTCATTTCCAAGGCAGACCTTCAAGCGATTTTCGATTTACTAAAGAAGAAAAAAATCTACAGGAATAGATGGGATACGCACTGAATAATGCAGTGGAAAACAGCAATATTACAGTTCATCTCAAAAAGGGGCAAAGATAACTCCAATCCGGCAAATCTGCGGTCAATTAGTCTCCTTCCGACAATAAGCAAAGTTTTCGAGAAAGTTGTAAAAAGAGCCCAGACTAAATGGGGATAATCAATTCGGTTTTAGAGCGGGGCATGATTGTATGCATGCCGCGTCTAAGCTGGTTTCAGATGTTCAATGGTACAAAGCTAAGAAACAATGCACGAGTGCCTGTCTGGTTGACTTGGAGAAGGTTTTCGATACCGTATGGTTAGAAGCCCTCTTTTACAAGTTGAACAGTTTTGGCATAAGCAAACCACTACTGTACATGCTTTATAACATGCTTACCAATAGACGGTTCGTTATGAAAAATGGCAATGTAACTTCTATTTGTATTTTCGAATTAATAAGAGGTCTACAACAAGGTGCGGTTAATGCTCCGACGCTTTTCAGCATTTTTACGACTGATCTTGTAGGTTCTCTTCACCATGCTATAGCGTACGCGGACATTTTAATTGCGTACAGATCAGGACCGAAGATTGAAGACATCATATTGAACTTGCAATGTGACTGGAAGTTGAATATTAACAACCAGAAATCGGAGACTATTCTTTTCAGGACTCCGCTGTCTAGGTCCTCTTGGGATACAAGAAAGAATTGGCGAAAATTCTTGATCGTGGGACAACACGGGCAACCATTAGCGAATCGAAGTGCAGTCATATACCTAGGGCTCTGGCTCGACCAATATCTGTATTTTAATAAACATATAGATGTAGCTCTAGTCAGAGCAAGAGCGACTTTTGCCTTGACAAAGAGACTGTTTTATAGCAGCCAACTCGATGCCAGGGTAAAAGTCATCTACTACATGGCTCTTGTCAGGCCAATGATTACTTATGGGTGTCCCGTGTGGTTCAACGTGATAGCAAATTCGATGGAAAAGATTGGGGTTTTTGAAAGGCAATGCCTCAAGGCTTGTCTTCGTTTATATAGAACTCCAGAGTCTCAATACAAAAAAAACTATAGCAATGAGGTCCTTTACAATGGGGCCAACCTAATCAGAGTAGACATAATTAAGTACTAGTATTAGCTTAGAGCGCCCGCAAAGGGCAAGTAAGTTAGTTAAGCAAATCAATTTATATAAACTAGTTTAAGCGTTTTTGTCTAGTGTATAAGAAGTTCTAATAAGTTAATAAAATATGCATTTAAAACAACAAAACAACGGGCTTATTTATAAAAAAAATCATGTATGGGTTTGCAAGTCATCTTATAAGGATAATTACATCTATGATACGCGAAAAGAAATTTGTGGTAACAGATAGAAAGTACACGATGACAAAGGTTTTTGACGCCATTAATGGTCTGCTGAAAGGCACAGTTTTAGCACCAACACTCTTTAATATTCACGTTTCTAAAGTCCTGAGGGATTTGGATAGCTCAATAGCATTAGCTGACGATATCATCTTGTATGCTCATGGCTCAAAAATTAGAGAAATACATAATGAACTTCTACTTAAGTTCTCTCTATCTGCCAAGACTGGAATTTGAAGATAAACAATTCCAGATGTGACACCATATTGTTCCGCACCCGAATAGGACAGGGAAATTCAGACTTGCGACGCAATTGGAAAAATATGGTGATTAAGACTTCAAATGAACTTCACGTCAAATCGAAGAGTGTAGATATTCGGGTGTTCATTTGGACAAATTTTTGTACTATAACGAACACAAAAAGACCTAGTTAATAAAAGCTAGGGCGGCATTTATGTCGCTCAAAGGGCTTTTCTACTCCAATTATCTAAGATCCGATGTGATGTGTCATTTGCTACCAAGTCTTTGTGCGTTCAATTTTGACATATGCGAGTATAGTTTGGTGGAATATTTGTCCGTCTTATATGGAAAAATACAGAATTTTCGAGCGAAAATGCCTACGAGCCTGCACGGGATTATATAGAAGCGCTCATTCTGACTTTCGGCATTACGTCTCTGACAAAAGACTATTGGATGCTTCCGATGTGTCCTAAATTGATAATGTTATCTTGGATCTTCCGAGGAATCATTTCCCGTGGTCAGCAAATGTTACTGATGTTTGTTTTATTCTAACCCAGCGTATTTTAGGAATTCATTGGAATGTGGACGGATACCTCCTTAGGTCAAACCATAAAAAATACTGGCGGCTATATTGGGGAGAAGCTGATACTTAGTTTAAGTTAGGTTAAGTTATTTTTTCTTTTTTTAGTTTGTCGTATTGTCTTATGTTGTAACTTTCTTTGTAAAAATATTAATTTAGTTTTTTTAATTTCTTTTCTGTTAATTCATGATTTTAATTTACAGATGTGCTCATATAATTAAGTCACAGTCATAATGTTAGCTTAATTGTCCACTATTTTAATTTTCTTGTTTTTTCCTTTATTGAACACAGAGGAAAAAAAGCTCCTTTATTCAAAGAGCGATCATTCATTGTCAATAAGTGGTACACGTAATTGCTCAAATAATTGTCATTTATTTTAATAGAGGTAAGTCGACTCATTACGAAGTGTGTGCGAAGGCGTTTGATGGAAAACAATTTGAATGGGCGAATTGCGAGAAGAAAGCCTAACGTGACGAAAAAAACATCAAAGAAAAGGTTACAATTCGCTCGTGAGCACTTCCGTAAATACTCAAAATTCTGGGATTTAATAGTCTGGTGTGATGAGTCCAAGTTCAACGTCTTCGGCAACGATGGAAGGCCATACGTTCGACGACCCCGATTAAAAGAATTGGACCCAAAATATACTTAGAAAAGTGTCAAGCATGGGGGCTCGTCGGTAATGGTTTGGGGATGTTTGACCTCATCTGGAGTGGATCCCATTGTCCAGATAAATGGTAAAATGACAGGTGGGATTTACAAAAACATCCTCAAAACCATTTAAATGGCGACTATGCTGAAAATTTGCCACTTGCATGGACATTTCAGCAGGGCAACGACCCAAAGCACTGATCGCGGATTGTTAAGTCTTGGTTGGAGGATGAGAAAATTAAGGTTCTCCAATGGCCAGCTCAAAGTCCCGACCTAAAACCCATAGAGAACCTATAATAAAAACTCGCTCGGCGAAATAGTGCAGGAAGAGTGGCATAAGATCACTCCCGGCCAATGTGCAGCATTGGTCCAAACTTTGAGTGGGCGATGTGCCCATGTCATAAAACAGAAGGGTTATCCAACAAAATATAAAGATAACAATGGTAAAAATCAGTTCTTTAAAATAAATTCTAACGTTATTATATCATTTTCTTACAGATGACTTAATTATATGTCGCCTTTACCAAAATGAATTTATCGCAAAATTGCTGTTTTGTTTTTCTTACGATTTTTTTTTGTTAGTATAAGATTTTATTACTTACGTAGTACATAAATATATTTATTCATAATAAGTTGGATTTGAAAATAACACTTAATTTTGAAAACATGAACATTCTTTTGGTGACTTAATAATATGAGCACATCTGTATATTGTTATACGAATAGGTTTAAGCTATTGCAAATTAAAAACTATTATAATTTCAGTAATGAGAGCCAACATCAGTTCGGCCATTTATAATAATGTTAAAATAATGTTTAAGCGTTTATCTAGTTTCTTTGTTAAAAAAAATGTTTATATAAATTGTGGAAATAAACAAGAAATTAAAAAAAAAAACTTTTTTTTTTCGATTTAAACTTACTATGTATTTTTTTAACTTCTTAATACTGACAATATGAACTAAGTACCTGGACGTTTTTCGATATTATACTTCTATTGGTTGCCAAAACGTTATTTTTTCTTTAAATAAGACACTGGCAACACTGAGTTTCACCCACACTTACAAGAACCATCGGCCGCAAAGTATCTGTGTTTCTACAGTTGTGTACCTTAGCAACACTGGAAAGTATCTCGAACACCCACGGGCCACGAGTGAAATAAACGCGTTTTCTCTCATGCAGCAACACATGCACAAGAAACTGGAGAGTAATAAAAGAGAATTTTGGGACTTGTGAGTGGTGACAGATTTTTTTTTAGACAGGAATTGGAATTGGAAGTATCTTATTATTTCTTGTTTACATTTAGGGACGTAAATCTGAGTTGCGCAGTCGTGTTCTTTTTGTTTTTATTTTTCCTGTCGGTTTTCTGAGATTGTGTTTATGATAAATTAGTTTTAATAATATTAGAAGTTACCCCTTTGAACAATAATTTAATGTGTTGTTTCGGTATTCAGTGAATTCTCCCCCGGATGCACCGAGAGAGTTCCAATTGTGTAAGTAAGTGGTGAAGACTTCCCGTAAGAGTTTTGCTAAAGAAATCAAAAAAAAAAAAATTGTTTGGATTTCTTGTGTTTGAATATCATAAAAAAAACAAAGATGTGTTTCGATGAACAAACAAGCTTTATTGTCATAGCTACGAAGAGTTAATTAGTTTTTAGAAAATATTTGAGTTTGGAAACATTTGTTTTTGTGTGTGTTTTTTTTTGTTTTGTTTTGCGGCTGCTTCTTTAAGAGAACAAATTATCTGCATACGAGAACATAATTTTCTCTTTGAATACAGTGTTGCCGCTGTTCGGCAAGTAACTGTCAAATAACTGTGGATTCCCTGTTTGTCTAACAAGAATTTTCCATTCTCATCAATTGATTTAAAGCGCTCATTTATAAATTGAGCAACTTTCTCGTGAATAA
This sequence comes from Orthonevra nobilis, assembly GCA_963555765.1. NCBI lineage: Eukaryota > Metazoa > Arthropoda > Insecta > Diptera > Syrphidae > Orthonevra > Orthonevra nobilis. The sequence continues at coordinate 4,228,401 of OY743225.1, read as the reverse complement.
ATCTAAGCAACAAATTGCTTATTATTTTAATATATAAACAGACTTAATATTATTAGTTAGACCATCAAAATCGCTGTAAATTCGCCCAAAATTTTTTTTAATTTTTACTGCTGGTCCAGATGCATCACTTCACCACACTAACGCCCAATGCACACGGAGCAACTGGAAAACAGCTGATCAGCGATGCGAATTGGCAACTAGTATGCTTGAGTCATAACAATTAAATTTTTAAATTTTTATGCGTTTTTATTAATTAATTTTATAACCTTACATGCTAGACAAAAAATGCTTAAAACTAGATTAATTAACTTAACTATGTATATACTAACTTACTGGCCCTCTGCGGGCGCTCTAAGCTTAAACTAACAATTAAACTTATGTCTTTCGACTTACTTATATTTATTTTATTTTAATTTATAGAACTAATAGTAAAACTTAGAAAAAAAGATCAATTTTTACAAAAACTTAGTATATGGACTTTTAATGTTTAAACTAATACTAAACTAAAAACTTATCTTAAACTTCAAATATTAACCTACCTTACAATAATATTAAAAACTAAATAAATAAGCCGGCCAAGGCTGATGCTATATTTGCCATAAGGGCACCCAAGATAAATAACGACGACGAAGTTCATTCTCCGTCCTTCGCCCGTCCACAGCTTTTCGGCATACGTGGAAGATTATCGGTAGCGCTAATCTATCCTGAACCAGACCCTTTCTATCGAGATAGAGAAATGCTTCAGGAGGAATAAGGTCGTTAAGGCGCACAGTCTTATGGTGCATGTCATTGGGGTAAAAAGCCCCGGAGATCAAGTTGTTGGGCGAAGTCATTGCTCTTGCAATGTGACTTCGAATAAGTTTTATCAGAAAGTTGTCCACTCTGACCAGGTTGGCCCCGTTGCACAGGACCTCATTACTATAGATTTTTTCGTACTCCGACTCTGGAGTTCTATATAAATGGAGACAAGCCATAAGACATCGTCTCTCGAAGACCCGTTTCTTTTCCATTAAGCTTGTTCCCACTTTAAACCAAACGGGACAGCCACAGGCAAGGAAAGGCCGAATAAGGGCCGTGTAGCAGATTACCTTTACCTTGGCATCGAGGTGACTGCTGTAAAACAGCCTCTTTGTGAAGGCAAAGGCCGCTTTGGCTCTGACTAGAGCAGCATCTATATGTTTGTCAAAATATAGATATTGATCCAGCCAAATCCCAAGGTATGTGACAACACTTCGATTCGCTAATGGCTGTCCGGTTTGGCCAACAATGGAGAAGCCCCAGGCAACGGAGTCCTGAACAGAATGGTCTCGCACTTTTGAAAATTGATTTTCAACTTCCAATCATCGCAGTTTCCCTAAATCTTTTCGAAGTCACGTTGCAAAAGACTTACAAAGACCTCAATCTTCGGACTTGACCTGTACGCGGTCAAGTCATCTGCGTATGCTATTGAGTGGCTGAGAGATCATATAAGATCACTTGTGAAGATCGTAAATAAAATCGGCGAAATTACTACACCCTGTTGTAGACCGTTGTTAATTTCAATAGTCCTAGCAGACGTCACTGACTGCTGGTGAGCTTTGAGTCATACCCTGTGTAATCGAATGTGACACCGCACATGACGTGACTGACTGAAAACTAGGTAGCCTTGGTTGAAAACCTTCTTATTATTCTTCTCCTCCTCCTGAGATAGAAATTCAACATGATGATTCCATTATCGCTCGAGTCTTTTGTTTCACGTATGGGCATGACCATGACGACACTGAATGAACTAGAGATTTTGCTTGGTGATGAGTTTCGTCATGTGTGGAGCCAAGTCACTGCTGAGTCCGTAAATGGGCTGTAACTCGAGTCGCCAACCGGTTTAGTTTTTTTTCCAGTGCATCCGTGTGCATTGAGCCTAAGGATTAAGCAGGCGGTTTGATTCCGTTCAGATCCCGACCTAAGTTCGATTTGTTCCTGAAGTCGGACTTTGCCGAGGTTTTACGTAATTGTGGTATTTGGAACTTTGGAAAACTATTGGATTTATTTTATAACAAGAGTCTCAAATACAAAAGAACAGAAAGAAAAGAGGTCGTGTACAACAGAATTCACTCAATTAGGGTCGTTAATTTCCTCATAAGGCTTAATCGAAGGCGTAATGTAAGGGCAACTTCCTTATTTCAAAAGATTTTCTAATTTTCTACATCAATAACGTTTATTAAAAGATGGTGTGCCTCTACGGATTAGTCTCTTTAGAAGCGATCCTAAAATAAACTGCCTTGCTTATCTTGTCGGCAACATTTTGAAACACTGGCAGGTAATATGTTGCTGGGATTCCAAACTCGGCCACCGCTGTGTATAAGTTAATTAAAATAAAATAATCAATTTAGGACTGTTTCCAAATAAACTGAAAGTTTTTAATTAGAATGTTGAAACAAGACTGAAGACTTTTTTTATTACAAAAACTTATTATTTAGTGCGAAAAATGCTGTCATATCCGGTTTTGTCGGGGTTTACTTTCGCCCTCGCAAACCAAACACCAAAATGCAAACATCCTCACACGAATAAACGAAATGCATTAGATTCTCGATTATATGAACTCTGGACTATATTTTTAAACTGAACCTTGATAACATCAACTGACACTCTAACTTATGCACTTCGAGTTCTTATAATCAAATTTCAGATGAGAATTTACCAATGGCAGAGTGCAGTTACCGTTGAATTCGTTTGTAGCTAGACAGTACATAATGTCCTTATTTAAACATCTGCTCTATTAAATACATGGAAGTTAGTTTGAAAATATTTTCGGTAAGGTTGAGTCGATTTTGTTTTGTGATAGTTAAATTGTATTTAAAAAAAATTAAAAATGTCGGGCTCTGTGAACAAAAGAAGAGCGCCGACGTGTCTTAATAAACAAAAAGAACAAAAATAAAAAAATGGGGTTGGCCCAAGAAAAGGGACAGTCTGCAATTGTGTTCGCAAACAAATTCAACGATTTTTAGTCGACCATCATAGGCAAAAAGAAAAGAAGTGGAAATATTAAAGCACGTTAATCTAATACACAATGTGAACTTGCAAACAAAAAAGGAGAATTAAGTTAGGGAGATTTTCTAAGGATGGGATCACATTTTTACAAGTAGTTCCTTAAGCAGATAGAAGCGAGTGTACCTAAAGAGGAGGAGTGGTTTGCATAAAAGCACCAAATTACTGGTCTATAAGCAATCTCAAAATCCTCAGATCGTGCACTGGACTCTGGAGGAATCTCAACACGCTGAAATACTTCAGCAACACAACGCTGTACGAAAGCGCCAATCAAGGAATACATGCTGCAGCTGTCAAGAAAAATCATCGAAGGGTTAGCAAGCCACCCTAACGAAGAGATCAGGATCATCAGCAGGCAAGAAATTGAGCCAGCCCACAGGTACCTCAGCACACGGACAATCAACCTTCAAGAGATCATCGACTGGACCTCGTTCTACACGAAAGCCAACAAGAACTACTACAGAGGTTAATACCCTGTATAATATTTTAATTATTTTTCGTTTTTTAAAACAACTCCCTCAGAGTCAATTTTCATAATGTTTGGAAAATCCGATATAAAATCAGTTATAGATTAAGCATATCATGTTCACAATTTTCGTAAAAAAAATTTAGTATTATATAAAATCACATCTGAAATACGTTGGGCCCTTTTTGTTGAGCCAACAATACATAAATTGCAGTTATAAGTCTAGTTTTAAGTCAAAATTGTTAATATTAGACTAAATAAAAATAAATCTTAATCGTAAAAAAAAGAAGCGAGTGTACCCATATCAGGGAAATATTGATGGATCGAGCCAATATTTTTTTTAAGCTAAAATATGGAGAGAAAAAGTGTTTTTTTTTTGCCAGCAACGTTTGGCAACAAACTTTAAAAAAAGGTTTAGCATTGTGGAGATAAATTTTCAGCTCAACCAGAGTTTAAAATTCAACTGTACAGTCTGGAGTGGACTGTACTATAAAATGTTCCTTGTCAGAAAATTTGGCGCTGTCACTAAACGAAATACTTCGCGAAGGAAAAAAGCCAAGTAGCGCGTTGGGTTCTAAGCTTGCACAAATGCTACAGATACACATATACTAAGACGATTAGTTCATTGGAAAGGTCAAGACACCAAGAGCATTTAAAAAATTTAAGATACCTGTTGAGTTGGATCAGTCAAAGTCAGCATGGATTAGTGTGTGGTTCAGTGAGAACCTAATTAACTCTGTGCCGTTTTAAAACCACAGCTCAGTTACTTTATTTATAAGGTGGGTTTAAGAAAACTATTTATCTAGCTCGAGGTATTTAAGAAGACATTAATATCCTTAGCAGAAATCTCATCAATTGAATTGAAACAAGGACTACCAAGCGCAAGCAAGAGAAATGTGTCGGGGTCTCCCTTTCAGCTTTGTTTTAGCAGCTGCGACAATGGCCCTGTTCCAGCACCCTTCGCTTCCTTCCGCTACGGGAAGAACTGTCATCTTAGTACATTTTTCGCGTAGCGGATTTGTATGAAGTTGATAATTCCTCTCCTAACTAGAATAAGAAATCTCTATGTGAAAATTTTCTTATAGGCCATCTACAGCACTTACATTTCACGCTATATTTGCTTGCAATTTGGTCAGTTATATCGACCCCAAATTTTGTGCTTTTGTAAAATTAATTGTTTTTGTTTTCGATTTGTAGAGATTTATGTAATGAACTTAATAAAAGTACTTTTTTGTTCGGTTTACATTTATGAACTTAGAATTTCAATGAAGCAATTACGACTCATGGTATTGGAAAATAATTTTTCCATACTGTCCCATCCACTGCCATTTCAATATGAACCTGATCTTTAGAACCTGATATCAACCTCATTCTCTTTCGTCTTCTATTTGCAATCGAAATTTCCTCTTCTTCGGTATTTGAAGATTCAATTGCATATTCGCTTACGATTTCTTGAATGAAAATTTTGGAAAATTCATCAAGCTCTTCTTCTCTTTCAGATTGCGAGTCTTCATCAATTTCAGAGCATTCTTCATCACTTCTTGCAATATCTTATTGTCCTTCCTTTTTTGAATATTCTTCGCATTAGAAATAAATAAAAATAAAAAATGTAGAAAATTTAAGGAAAATTATAAACACGTTTTGTATTTCCATACCTAATATACTAATTTAAGTCGAAGTCAATTCTCCAAAAACTGCTAGTTCAATCATTTTTAGGACCAATCACCACAATGAACAATAGCAAAGTGCAAACAAAATATATCGGGGATTTCCCTTTTTCTACTATAATTAAAGTAGGGATGCCACTTATTTTATTAGAATTCAAAAAATGTAGTTAAAAGGTTATGAAAAAAGAGTTTATGAATGAAAAGAGTAGTAAAGTCTTTAAGGTGTCAAAAGACACCCCATGGTAGAAATAGGTATACCATGTAGGTATCTTGAGTTTCAGGATGAGTACGAGGATTGTGATACCACTAATTATATGAATTGTCAAAAAATAAAATAATAAAATCAGAAAAAATTATTCAACTTGGAAAATAATTTCAAGTCAAAGTTTAAAAAGGTGCCTTTTGATACCTTTTGTAGAAATAGTGTTAATAAGAAATTTTAAAGTATGCCACTTTATGGATCTGAAGCTTGAAACGCATTTCAATTTATTTATATTTTCTCTAGAATTATACGTTTATTCATTTGTGTAGAAATAAAAACAACTAAATTCTATAACATTGTTTCAGGGATGATATACGAAATTATTGCATCTAAAAGCTGTTAAATAGTTCTAAGAAGACGGAGCGGAGATAAGGCGTTAACCGATGTAGTGAGTAATAAAACAAAACTGCAAATGTCATAAAATCTACTCTTAAATGCAATTTATTTGATATTTGTGTACAAAATTTCGCCAAGAAATTCAAGTCATGTACGTTTTGAAACAACAAGGTCTTTTTAAGGTTCCGTTTCTGAAAAGGAAACAAGGAACCATTATAGTATCACTTCGTCGCACTCTGTCTGCCAATACCCTCTTACTCAGGAAGGCGTGGGTGTAACAAGTTGAAATTTATACTAAATGCTTATGAATGCGCTCCCTTTGCTGTTATCGACGCAGTCAATATACTATATATGCCGCATATTTTGGTACTTGCAGATTCGAATTTTATTGACGTTCAAAAACAACTTGTGGAAAATAGATATCCTCAAAAAGCGCTTCTTCTACCAGACAATGCACCGAGTCATCTACCAGGAGACGTTTTAAAAAGCAGTGATGGTCAAATTAGAGCTATGTTCTTATCGCATAATGTCACATCCTTAATTCAGCCGATGGATCTAAACATAATTTGGCTAACAAAGTTATACAAACGGAATTTTTAGCTGCGTAATATATTAGCGCGTTATAATGAGACTGTATACGAACTACTATTAACTTTGAGGGAAGCAACAACAAACCTATCAAGTGCTTGGGAGAAAATCAAAGCGGATAAAAATTGCAAATGCTGGCAAAACCTATTTGACGAAGGTAATTTAAAAAAAAATGACGATGTGCCTTTGACTTCATCGAAAATAACCAGATGCTGCACAAATCACAGTGTCTTTGATGAGGAATGCTATTCCTGATTGCAATGTTTCGTATAGATCCTGGCAAAATTTGGCAGTCCCGACTTTGTCGAAGTTGTATCCGACATTGAGAGTGCAAGTCAGCCACCGAAAATTCAAATGCAAGAGGCAATGTCAGCGATTAATACCCTCATAGATTGTGGCCTCAGTAGCAGATTCTTCTTATAAAGAACTGGTGATGGAATGAAAAATGCGTGAAATAGCCATACAGAAGTCATTGGGTGCCAAGTCAGGGCTGTTCGGCGGATGGCTCATCAATTCGACGTTTTGGCCGGTCAAAAAGGCGCTGGTTTGAGCCGATGTGTGAGGAGCTCGTATTGTCATGGTGAACAATGATTCGTCTTCTTTTGTTCGTTTTTCGAATTTCTCCGAAGACTTCAGGCAAACAAATTGTGGTGTACCACTCAGAATTGACCGTCCTATGTTGCTCAAGCGGAACATTAGCCACATGACCAGTTTTGCCGAAGAAACAGGATACCATTTGCTTCGAAGTGCTCCTTCCACGAACAACTTTTGTTGGATTTGGCTCGTCTTCGAAGACCCACAAGGTCGATTGTTGTTTTGTTTCGGGCTCATACGCATAGATCCATGATTCGTCAACTGTGACAATCTTATAAACGTCTTTTGAAGCACCGCGATCGTATTTTTTTTAACATTTCTTTGCACCAATCGACACGAGGCATTTCTTCAGCGATTGTCAAATTGTGAGGGATCCAACGAGAACAAACCTTTTTTACGGCCACATTCTCCTTAGGTCTCGTTAGAAATAGAATCCACTGTATTTGGTTATCTCAACTCACTAGTTTTTCCAGAAATAACACCTTTCTATTTAGTACTAAAACATTAATTGGAAAATTATTTTCTTTCAGATTCCACAATGACTGAATCACTTCTGTCCCATCTACCACCAGAGGTTTTGATAAAAATCTTCCAACAGCTTGACTTTTACGATATTCAGTGCGTTAGATTGTGCTGCAAGCATTTATATTCTGTCACAATGCTACCGGAATTCGCATCAAAGGAAGTTTTCAAAATCACAAGAGGGGTCCTCGATGATAATCATCCTGCAGCAAGTGTTATTCTAGGCAAACACGTTGAAAAGTTGTACCTGAAAAGCGTAACGTTTGGCAATGTGGATAACTTATTCAGGCACATTGGCTCGTCCCTTAAAGGGCTCAGTCTTAAATCAGTATCTATAACACCTGCCCTACAGCTAACCTTTGATCACTTTCCAAAACTCGAATCGCTTAGAATCAGTCATATTAAAACTCCATTTTTCATGGATGACCTCGATATTCTGTCAATACGCGGCTGGCCTGCAATCAAGAATCTGATACTGATTGGAAATGGTTCAAAGGTTAATAAATACCTTCTTACATGTTTAATGAACTGCAAAAATTTACAACAATTAACCGTTGAGTTTATGCAAGTTGATGAACCTGAAGTCCTTGCAGTTTTGGAGAAGCATTCAAATTCCTTGCGTAAGCTAGATTTACGTCTCTATGAAAGAGGGCCTTTACAAGTTTCTAAATGGACAAGTGTATTGGGACAGATGCAGTTGAATGAATTGTGCATGAAAGGAGCCTTTACTTCTGGGATTATATTCAGTGCAACACAAGATCAGTTGAATTTAAAAACTTTGGATGTTACCGGCTCTATTGGGGTTGATGATCGTTTTATGGCTCTCATTGGGGATCAACTTTCTGGATTAGAAAAACTTGTATTATCCTATTGTGGGCGTATAACAGACAACGGGATAAAGGAGTTAGCCAAACTGTCCAATTTAAAAACATTCGAATTGACCTACTGTAACTTGATAACATCGGAGGGCGTACACAGTGTGATTGGTCCCACTCCCAAACTGCACATTTACGAACTGCATTTACAAGAGCTCGACATAGACGAAGAACTGATTATATCGTGTGCAAATAACTTACCAAATTTGAGAATCTTGAGAATAAGTGGATGCAGCAAGGCCGTAACAGACAATGCATTACAGGAAATTTTTGATTGCCAACGTCAGCTGCGAGAGTTGAGGTTGGATAATTGCATACATTTCTCTGATGGCGCTTTACTGGGACTTACAACAGGTGATTCGATACAAAATCTTAAGTTCCTACAACGCCTTAGTTTGCGGGGATGCAGACAGTTAACCGATGTCACATTGAATTGCAGTCTAAAGCTGCCAAATTTGAAATTCCTGGATATTGCACACTGTGAGAAAATGTCAAAATATGGCATAGCATCACTTGTGGAGAATTGTAAAGCGCTCGAGGAATTGTTCCTAACAAATACTGATCGACTTTCATTAGATTCCATACAAACCCTGATTTTTGGGTTGGGCAGACTCCGAATGCTTACCATCAACAATTGCAGTGCAGATTTAAAAACCTTCGCATTGAAATGCCACAAAGTGTCGTTTTGTTCAGTACAGAATTCGGTTACTATAAGAAAATAATTTATATTTAATTTTTAAGAATGTATCATAATTTTAAATTTCTTTAATGAGTGTGGCAATAAATCTTTGAAAAGATAATAACTTGACGAGCAACAAAAAAAATAGAGGATACGAATATTGTAAGAATATTCACCAAGTGCTAAGATAACAAAACTATTTAATACTCGGGGATTTTATTTGCAACCGTGTTTTGTTCAAACTGTTCGTAGAAAAAAATAATCAGTGTTCCTTACAACTATTAAATATTTTACAAATTTTTCTTGACTAAAAATAAAATAAAAACTTTTTAAAAATGTACAATTTTATTTAAAGCTTAAGTTTTTTTTAGAATTCTCCTAAAAAATGATAACATTTTAGGGATCCAGTAAATCCAGTAAATATTCCAGTAACGAAAACCTCTCGCAATCTTCAGCTGATGGGGCTTGAACGAGTCGAACTTAATGACGAAACGCAAAAAAAAGAAGCCAAGTGAGAGTGGACATCGCCGAAAAATATGTACGATTAAGCCAGGCAAAGTAAAAGCTCGACATCGGTTTTCTTGCCATACTAATAAGAACAAGAACTTCCAGATGGGAAATTAAAAAGTTTAAAATTATATGAATTTAAAACGATCTCAAGATTCAAAGATCAAGATCAAGAAATGTGTAAATCTATGATTCTGGCTTTTTTTTTTGCAAAAACATGCGAGGAACTCATCTCAAATCGAGTGCGAATTCCTTCGGAATTCGTTGTTGAAAGTCGTAATGTAGTGATGTTAGTCTGAACTCCGATTTCCAACCCTAAAGCGTGTCACATCCGTGTGCGTGTTTTGCTATCGCAACTAAAGATATTGATTATATTATTGTTTTCTTGAAAATAAATAATTAAAGTTATAATTGTCAATATATTCAAGATTTTGCTTTAAAGAAGGGATTGGAAAATAAGAAAAAGTGTAAACATCCTTGTGTGTCTTAAATGAAATTAACACATTCAACTTCAGTCAATGCTTACATTTTTCTTTATTTTTCAACCTTTTGCTTTAAGTGATTTATTGAAACATTGATATAATCATAGCTCAAACACTCTTCAAAATCATATGAAATATATTTTTTTTAGAAAATGATAGTGTTATTAATTTATTCGCATTGAGAAAAATGTCACCACGAAAACAAAACACGTACAGTCGAGCAAAAATTATGGTACCCCACCATTTATTTTATAAACTGTTAAAAATCTGTTCAATGAAATACAATTTTGAGGAGTAAATTATCATTTATGTTTATCCACAATGTACAGCATAATGTAAGTTATCAAAAAGTAAACAAAAAACAATGAACCCTTTTTTTTAAAAACACGCTAAAATTTCATCGAGGAAAAGTGTTGGTACCCCTTTTGTTTTCTTAACCCTGTTATTTCATTTGACTTATAAATTATAACGGTACATGCAATTTGAAAGGGGGGTGATCACAGCTTTGTTTATTTGTTCTTTCTGAAAAGTGAAGTAGTGCGTATTTGTTTAAAGATAAGCCTTCAACATGAGCAGGAAAGAATTAACAATTCAAGAAAAATAATTGACAATCATAAAAAGGAAAATCATATAGAGAAATCGCTGATATTGTTATCAGATCCAAATCAACTGTGCAAAAGGTAGTAAATCGTTTCAACGAAAAAAGAATTGAAAATTTACATGAAATGAAAATGAAAGGGATGATAGGGAAATATCTAGAATAATACAAAAAGATCCCTTCAGAAGTGCATCAAAGATAGCCATCGACATTGAATCTACACTAAGTAAAACGGTATCTGAGTGGACTGTCAGAAGATCGCTCCATCGGTCTGATTTTAACTGTTGCACAGCTCGCAAAAAGCCCTACGTAAGCGACGTCAACAAGAAAAAACGGATGTCGTTTGCTAATGAGTTCAAAAATAAATAAATGTAATTTTGGGATAACGTTATTTTCTCAGACGAGTCCAAATTTAATATATTTGGATTAAATGGACGCCTAAAAGTTTGGAGAAAAAAAGGAGGCGCACTCAATCCAAAGAACACAATAAAAACTATAAAGCATGGGGGTGGTGGTATTATGGTTTGGGGATGTATGTCATCCGCTGGTGTTGGTAATCTGGTCATAATTGAAGGGATCATGAATAAGACAGTATATCTAAATATTTAAAAAGAAAACCTTCGACAAAGTGCTGACAAATTGGGCATCGTAAACAGCTTTTATTTTCAACAGGAAGATGTGGATTGCTTATAACACAGCCCACATGCTTGTAACACCACCACAAAGTCCTGACATCAATCCCATGGAGCACTTATGGGACCATCTTGAAAAACGACTGCGCAAACATGACATTACAAGTAAAGCCCAATTAAAAGACTTACTAATTGCGAAATGGGAAGAAATCAACTCCGATGTTACAAGAAAACTTGTCCACTCAATGCCAAATCGTTTAACGGAAGTTCTAAGGTTAAAGGGATTTCCAACTAAATATTAGGTAATAGTTTTTAGCATAAAGTGAACAAAAATCAATTAAATAATAAACTTTACTTAAATGTACCAACACATTTGCTCAATAAAATTTTAGTGTGTTTTTAATAAATGTAACATTTTTCAAGGTTCATTATTTTTTGTTTACGTTTTGGCTATTTAAATTATGCTGCACATTATGGATAAACATAAATGCTATATTTCTCCTCAAAATTTTGTTTCACTAAACGAATTTTTAACATTTTATAAAATATATGGTAGGGTACCATCATTTATGCTCGACACTGTATACATGGATGAGACTCTTCGTTTGGTTGGGCAGAAAACTACCTAGCAAAAAAAAAAAATAAGCATTATACACAGTCTATTGCAATAAGCAATCCTGAATACATGCAGGGCCATGTTTCCCTATGACCACCACCACCACCACCACTCCTTCAAATTGGTGCGTGTTAAACGTCGAAATGAAATTTGATTTTTTTTTTATATTTTGAACTAAAATTTTAAAGCTTTGGTTTTAGCCAAAATCAAAGAATAATGTAGATTTGCCTTGGGACTGCAAAATTTGCCACCAATTTGAATATTGCTAAAGAATCCTTTCAAGATATTTTGGTGAAAATGTAGCTCTATGATTCATCCCTACGATATCGCTTCTCGGCTTGGGCACCACAATTTAGCTCGAAAAATCATCTTTTCAGAATTTGAATATAGTCAAAGAGAATTCAATGTATCGGTTTTTGAATTGGAACATTTTTATTCGAAGACAACAATGGAAAAAATGCAAGAGTCCTACGAGGCATATTGTTTGATTATTTTTAATAATCGTGACATTGGCCGTTTTGGTGATACTGCTTGGGCGCCTCGGAGTTGCAATTTGATGCCGCTGATCATATATTTGTCAGAAAACATTTACTATCTATGCTATGCTATGCTATGCGAAGAATCCAAAGAAGATTCAGGCACTCAAGAACAATCGGGGCAATTCCCTAAGTCGTAAACGACAACAAAAAAAACGACAGAAAGCAATCGGTATTCTGTATGTCGTTTTTGTCGCGCTCAAATGTCAAGCGCGTTTTTCAGTCGTTAAACGATGTCAATTCCTAATTACCTAACTAAATTCGACACGACATACTGTCGTAAAAACGACTATTTCTGTCGTTGAGATAAAAGTGGACGACAGTAAGGCGACAACGGTCAGAACTTATAGGAAAATTTTCAAAGCCGATATTAAATTTACAAAAACATATTTAAAACAAAAAGTTAATGAAAATGAATGCTAGTTTGGGTTTTTGGTTTCATATATGAAAACTATCAACACCCCGAGGCTTCAATAGGGGTATTAATAAAATAAATATTAGGAAGGAATGGCATACGCTTGAAGATGAATAGTTTGGGTCCACCAACAAGTGATGGCTGGCAAAAGGTTAATAAAATAGATTGAATTTGAAATTTTAAATACAATTCGTTTTATTTAGGTATAGATGAATTTAAAATTAAAAGTAAAAAAAACTGGTTCACAACAAAAAAGAACAGCAATCTACAAGAGGAGGTTAATATTAACAGAAGATTCTCACACCATTAGAAGAGGAAGTGGCTGGTTTGCTATCATACAAAAATGTGATAGATCCAAATGTCATTGTTTTAGGTGTCCCAATGGAATCTTTAACACAATTTCCTATTGCCAAATCACCTTGCCGTTTGATGTTATCTTCAAAAAATTCAGTGTTTCCGTCACGTCTGTATCATCTGCTTTAGCATCATCATTTCATCTATTTCTAAACTCGCAGGCCGACTCATAGCCTTCAGCTGCTGACGGTACGCCCATTCCCGAAGCTTCTGACGCATGACAAATTTGAATCCTGAGTTCTTCAGATGAAGAAGATGCGCTAAAAAACATTTCTGCATAATTTTTTAATTTTTAAGCCTTTTTTAAACTATTCTCTGCCGCTTTGATAACTCGTTTGTCTATGCTTTGGAATAAAATAATCACATTCTGACATAATAGTTATAAGTGCTGCCAATTTTTTCAAAAAAGTTATTACATTTTAGTCGTGTTCAATTCTACTACGAATTTGTCGCGTCGTGAAGGTTACGGAATAACAAAAAAAAAAACGACACGACAAAAAAAACGACAGTCGTGTGAAACGACAAACGACACACGGAATCAGCACGAATATTATTCTAGCTATTCGTAAAATATACGTCGAAACCTGCAAAATGTGAGGTATAATTGGGTTGACAATATTACTTTTATTGCCTTACTGCCAAGTCAAACCCAGTAGTCGTTTGAACAAAATAATGTTTTATAATAAAGGCTTACTCTTTTCGTCAAAGCAAAATTTTTTTGCAAATGTTATTAGCATTACTGAAAGCTTAGCGAATCATTAGTACGGATACATTCGTCTTTCTACAGATTACAGATATCTATCTAGAACAAAGTTAATTACAGAAAATTAATGTCGATAATGATAAAAAGAAGGACTTAATTGTTTTTACTTCAACCAATTTATAAAAAAACAATCGTTTGAATAGAGCAAATAGGAATGGTTGATAACAGATGTTTTTTTTAAATTCTTTCAGGGGCAAAGCTCCCAATCAAACGCTTCAGGATACTATTAAAACCAAACATAATTATTTTATTTAATTGATTAAAAGCAAATAACAAAAAAGAACAAAGAACAAAACAAATTAATGTCTTTCATTTTACGATTTTTGTAGTACATCTGCACATTATGGTCTTTTATATCACCATTTTTATCAGTGCCAATAAAATTCGATCATGGTGTCATGCTAACGTAAAGTTTTTTTTTGTTTTTTTTTTTGTAAGTACCTTATTCATTTTATTTTAATCGGAAACAAAAGTAATTGTCTCGATTTGATTTAGATTTTGTGTCAGCACCTTGTTCTTGTTAATGGTCCAATTTTTGGAATCCAAAATATCTCCACGTTTTGATGTTCGCAGTGTCCAGAGTTCCAGTCTTCTGTAGATATTCACTCGACGATTAGCTTCATAAAAAACACATTAAATTTTGTAAAGCAGCTTAATTTTTAATAAAAAAAATGATTAAAATATCTGAAATTCATTCGATGTGAGTTGATCTTTTTCGAGTTTCCAGTGATTTTGATCCTCAGACTAGTCTGAAAAATTGATTTTCGGTGTTGGAAAATGTTTGTGAATTTCTCTTCAAAGTTGGTAATAAAACAACTCTGATTGTAATCGGGCTATTGGGCAGGCCTTAATAGTTTATGAATTGATCTTTTAAATTTTGAAGCGTTTGCGGACTTGAGTTCCAACCCCTCGGCAGGGGTCCGAGGGGTGGGTACTTACTTACTTTCAAAGTTATAAAAAGTGATACAGGGTGGATCTTCCGACGGGTGGATTTGGTCATATTAAGTCCGCTTTAACAAATTGGTGCTAAGGAATTCGGGATTATAAGGATTATACAAACGAACCTCAAGCATCGCTCACTTATGCCACGTTAATGAATATGCAACAAATAAAAAATCGTCGGAACAAATTGTGGTCTGTATATAAACACACTAATAGTGCAACTGATCTTTTAAACTATTTAAATGCCAAAAATAATTTCTTAAGAGTATCGGGTTTAAAATTCTTAAATTATATTCAGGGGTTACAAAGTGACCCAATCCCAAACATTTTTGGAATTTTATACAAAAAAAGAAAGAATGTGGATACTATCCGTCTGTTCTTAGTTATTATGATAACTCTAGCCATAACCCTCTAGTTATAGCTAATCTGCTTTCTGACTTTTTTAAATCTGCTTTTACAAACTGACTGACTGCTGATTATCTGTCAACTCCCCTTTCTGTTTTGTTCAATCAATCTTTGTCTGATAGTATATTTCCTGTTGCGTGGAAGAAGTCGTTTATAATTCCTCTATTTAAGAAGGGTCGAAAAAATTACATCCAAAATTATCGTTCGATCGCGAGATTGTCGGCAATACCTAAATTGTTTGAATCTGTTCTATGTGAATCATTGTATTTTAATGTTAAATCTATAATTGTCCCTAATCAACATGGGTTTTTTAAAGGCCGTTCTACAACAACTCTTTTACTGGAACTCACACAATCCTGCGTCGACTCATTTAAGTTTAAAAATCAAACAGATTGTGTACTCACTGATTTTAGTAAAGCTTTTGATAAGCTTTCCCACCGCATCTTACTTTTAAAGTTAAGCAAAATTGGCTTCAGCACAAAGTTCTTAATTTGGCTTGAATCGTATTTATCAAGTACATCTTATTCTGTTATTTTTAATGGTTGTTCCTCGAACTATTTCATTGTCAACTCTGGGGTGCCACAAGGCAGCCACTTAGGTCCGTTGTTATTTGTTTTGTTTATAAATGATTTAGTTTCTATTTTAAAGAGTTCACAATGTCTTATTTATGCTGATGATGTAACTATCTTTAAGAAGATACATAACATTGGAGACTGTCATGATCTACAGCGTGATCTTGATGTGTTTTATGTGTGGTGTTCCAATAATTGTTTATTTTTGAATGTCAACAAATGTAATGTCATTAATTTTATACGAAAAAACTCGCCGGTTTCTTTCGCATACAATTTAAATGGCTCGACTATGTGCAATGTTGATAATATTTCTGTCTTAGGGGTTGTGTTGGATCAAAAACTCAATGCTTGGTTAGATAAAAGAGAATCTAAGCAATTTAATGATCCTCATGTTGTTTTTTGATCCCCTGAAACCGCAGTATTGATCTCCTGAAACCGCAGTTGCATAACTTATCCAAAAAAATTTTGTGGTCGACAGTATCAAATGCCTTTGTAATGTCGACAAAAAGAGCCGCAGTAAAATCCCTATATTCGAACAAAAATTCAAGAGGACCATTCTGTCGACAACTCAGATCGAAATCCAAATTGACACTTACTGACATTTTTTTTCTTTTCTAGGAAGTTTACCATTCTATTTTTAATAGCTTTTTCAAAAATTTTCGAGAAAACAGATAGTAAAGAAATAGGCCTGTATTTAGTTAAACATGTTCTATCACCCTTCTTGAGCAAAGGTATCACTTCAGTTAGCTCCAAATAGTCAGGAATAAGTGGTATTTACATGCAACTTATAGTATCTACTTTCAGTGGATGCGTCAACGCACAGAAAAACAAACTCACCTGGCATCAACACTTTTGATGTGTACCTACATAATGAAAAAAGATACTGATTCACAAAATGTTACCGCACCCTTTCATTCCATACTCGATTTAGAGATTGAAAGATTTGTGTAGACCCAAGTTCACAATTTACATCGTTAAAGTTTCAAATAAAACTCTGTTGCCAATCAAGGTCTAGGTTACGAGCTTAAAAAAAAACTATCGTACCTACACCGAGCAACAAGTTCATAAAAGTGCTCTTAAATTCACTCATTGCACAAACTCTTGTTTACGGCGGGAGTTTATTAGAAATGTTTTACCGGCGGCGATGCCATCCACTTTCACCTGACATGCGCGTCCATAAACTTACGTTCCACCATGTGCTTTCGCATTCTATCGTAGATACAAAGTCCTGTATTGAAAATTGTATGGTCGCGGACTTAATGGCTTGTCATACACCTACCCGTACGCAGTTCGTGCATAGAGGCTTGTTTCATTTAGACTTAGGTGACTACAGATATTTTCGCAAATCCACAAGATTCAGTTTATACCGAACGCGCGGCGGAGAATCTACTTTCGGCAAAATGAGAACAAATTTTATTAGTCAATAAATCGTACGAAAATAACAAAAAAAAAAAAAAATATTATAAAATTCGAATCCAATGATCGTTAGGTTTCGAGTGAATTTAACATGAAAATTGATCTTGTGTGTTTGATAAGGAAAATAAATTTTCAAAGTGCTGTGTTTCACAATTCAAAATAAATAAATTGTTATTTGTGATTTGAAAATGTGGTGATTGCATAGGAACGCATGATAATTTACTTTTCAGAGTCACGGAAGAGCAGTTCGTCGTTCGTCTTTGGGAACAGGTAATTTCCTAATAGACTAAAGAAATTAAATAAAATTGCCGGGTTTTAGTTGATGCCTTGTGATGTCGTGATGACACTAAAACAGCATACGAAGGGGTGGTGGAAATGTTTTTGTAAAAAAAGAGTCTACAATAAAAAGTTTTCTTTCACAAATCTAATCACATTGCGATTTGTGAGGTGAATACGAAATTTTTGGAAATAAAAAACCCGAGTAATTGTCATCGTGAAGGCAAAAAAGGGGTTTACTTTTTGAATTAGATTACGGGGATGTGTACTGTTTACCGTTAGATTTATACATTTCTACCTTTTTTTGACATTCTGAATCCAATAACACTTGTTTTTTGAATATTTCGAACTCTTTTCAAGGTGATATTTTATTTTAGAAGATGAATTGGCATTTGGGATGGATTGTCGCCGGTTCGGCTGTTGGAAACGATTCCATTGTGCCCATTCCAGATTCAATTAGGACTGAAAACAGAAAATATTTATCAGTTAAATTAAGTTATGATTGGTGCTTATAGGCCCAAATATAATAAAGTCCGTGGCAATAACATCAACTTCCTTTCCTTAAAGGGTTGAGGAAATAAATTTTGTTAAGTTGGTTGTTGTTGACCGGCCTTTTAAGAAACCATGTTTATTTGGAGAAACAATCGACTTACAATGAAAAAAACATTGTATTCAAGAGTTTGCTCTCGAAAAGCTTCGGAATACACGAAAGTTTTGCCACAGGTCTTTGGTTCAAAAAATCGTTTTTTGGACCTTTTTTATGAGTTGGGATTGTGTAGGCATTTCCAGAGCTTAGGAAATTGATAGTTTTGAAAATATTTGGGTATGCTGAAGTTGAATTATCGTATTTTAGTGCGGATGGGTATCCATCGGCAGTGTTTTTGGCGTTGATGAATTGATAAAAACGTCTGCACTTGGTAAACATAATCTAGGTAAAGAGAGTTGCAAAGCTCACAGAACTGGATGCACGCGAGTTGTTAGAGGAAAAAGTCGGAGCTAGATTGTTTTTTAAGGTATGTTTGCCAGTGTCTGATTTTTTATTTCCTAAGAAAACGTAATTTCTTATTGCATCAGGGTGGATTTGAAGACGCATTTTTTGTGGCTTTATCTTTAAAATGAACCGACAAACCTTTACCTTTCTCCCATCACATTTTGAATACGATATTCGTCAATTGGACAATGTGTCAATTCTTTTAGAGAGAACTTTTTGTCTGATATTCTTTCAGAGAGTTTACAAAGTCTCTGGCGTTTTCTCATGGACCCATGTGTTCAAAAAAAAAAACCTCTAGTGACTGCAACTGGACTGGAGAGGTTAAATTTAGCGTTCATGGACAATAGCAACTCCCCACGATGTCCTTGAAGAAAATAAGACCGATGACACCACTGACGTAAATGGCGCACCATGCAGTAATTTTATGTGGATGCAATAGCTCTCCGTGAATGAAATCATGATTATAAGTGGCTCACCCGTTATTATGAATTCCGACCGAAAATCTTCCACTGCGTCAGGGGAGCTTAAGCAAGACAGTAGCCAATGGCCTGTCTGGAACTTGAAAGAGAACATCTTCAACTCGTTTACTAAAACGCGTTGCATGGACGAATGTGTAGCAGCCACAGTGTGTTCGACGTCGGCAGTTCATTCGTTTTATCTGAAGACACTGCGGCGAGATTATTGTCGGACGTCCCTTTGCGGCGAGCGACTAAAATTCTTCGTGAATGATTAGTTAAGCTACTACGGTGGGAAAATGTGCGCAGTTTTTATCGTTGCGTCAACATTCGTGACGAAATAGTCCATAAAAAAGTGACTAGTAGTTCCGTGAAATTACAGATACCAAACTGACAGTTGACTTATTTTGGGGTCACGTGGAGTTCCCAATATCTCTTAAATTTTTATATTAATGAGATAAATGCTATAACATTAGAAAAAAGAAATAATTGCCATTTCTACGATTTTTCAGTTCAATATCATTAGTAAAGTTAGACTTAGAATGCCTTTCGGTGTTTACCCCACACTGGTTACAATATAAGGATTTTGATTTTCTGAAATTAGAAGAAGTTGGAAGGATTGAAAGCGACTGTTGGTAGATGTTAATTTACATAGGAAAACAAATGGGTCAGTTATTTTTTATTTATTTTGCCTTAAGAAACGATAAATTTGTGATTGTGTTTTAAACTTAATGAATAACTTTTTGTGCATCTGTTTATCTAATATGACCAGAGATTTGCCAAGTGAAATCATATCTTTGTTTGTTATGTTTTTGCTGTACAAATTAAGCCGCTAAACAAATTTCAATAAAAACTTCTTCTGTTTTTCATAATGCAATTATGCTTCGAATGAAATCGAAACGTGGTTATGTCAACATTTTTATTTCCAAAAATCGAACCTTCATATTTCAAATGGGAAGTAAATTAATAAACCAACTCCGGAGTTTGAAAAATGCGGGATGGCTTTTCCCCTGTCCCAATAAATATTTTGCAGTTGACGAGATTCAATAACAAGAACTTAACCGCCGCTCTTTTCGTCGACATTAACAAAGCCTTCGATACTGTCGATCACAATATTCTTTTGGACAAACTGTATAAGTTTGGCCTTAGGGGTAATATTCATGATTGGTTTCGGTCATATTTATCAAACAGGGTCCAAAGGGTCAGAATAGATGGTGAGTTAAGTTCGAGAAGCTTTGTCTGTATAGGCGTGCCTCAAGGCTCCGTGCTGGGCCCCCTACTCTTTCTAATATATATTAATTAATTTTTCCTGCAAAATTATCACAGAAAAGTTACAGCGTTCTGGCATGTGCCTTTACTGCTAATGACCTTGAAGTCCTAAGTCATTGGTCTCAAATGCATAAAATGGTCATTCGTGAAAAAACTAAAATTATGTTTTTTAGTCCTACTGGCAAGGAAGTAGACTATGGACCTTTCCTTTTCCATTGTGCTAACTGCAAGAGGTTCATGCATAGTACAGATATTTAAAGTTCAGAAATTATATTACAGACATACTTTGAACAACGCCCATGCTCTAATATATGCTCTTATGTTGAGAATGTTAAAAACTTTATGTATCTCGGTGTCTTACTTGACTTGAAGATGAGCTGGCTTGACCACACTAATGCACTGTGGAAATATCTATTTGCTGCGACTAGATAAATATCTCTCCACCACTCCATAGCGTACGCAAATGACTTGATCGCGTACAGGTCAAGTCCGAAGATCGAGGTCATTGTAAGTCTTTTGCAACGTGACTTCGAAAAGATTCAGGAATATTGCAATGATTGGAAGTTGAAGATCAATTTTCAAAAGTGCGAGACCATTCTGTTCAGGACTCCGTTGTCTAGGGCAGCTAGAGATACTAGAAAGAAATGGCGAACGTTCTCTATCGTTGGACAAAACGGGTAGCCACTGGCGAATCGAAGTGTTGTCGGATACCTTGGGATCTTGCTGGATCAGTACCTATATTTTAACAAACATATAGATACTGCTCTAGCCCGATCCAAGGCGGCTTTTGCCCAGACAAAGAGACTGTTTCAGAGCAGTCAACTCGATGCCAAGGTAAAGGTGATCTGATGTACGGCCCTTATTCGGCCTGTCCTTGCCTATGGATGTCCCGTTTGGTTCAACGTCGGAACAAGCTTAATGGAAAAGATTCGGGTTTTCAAGAGACGATGCCTTAGGGCTTGTCTCCATTTATATAGAACTCCAGAGTCTGAGTACAAAAAATTCTATAGTAATGAGGTCCTGTACAACGGGGCCAACCTGATCAGAGTGTATAACTTTCTGATTAAGCTTATTCAAAGTCACTTGATCTCCGGGGCTTTTTACCCCAATGATATGTACAATGAGACTGTGCGCCTTAACGGCCTTATTTCCCCTGAAGCGTTTCTGTATTTAGATAGAAAAGTTCTGGTCCAGGATAGATTAGCGGTGCCATTAATCTTCCACATGGCCCGAAAAACTGTGGACGGGCGAGTCAACTATAACCAAGACGTCGCAATTAGCTCAGCGGAGACCCTAAGGTTTAGTAGAGCGGTATCAGACCGCGAAGGAGCGGATATCGAAAGGCAATACCGACACTATTGGTGGCTAAACGGCGAGTAAAACTCAGTCGTTTTGTAGTATTCAACTTGAGTGCCCTTAAGGCAAATTGGAAAGCAAGTCCTGTTAGCCTTGGCTGGCTTACATATGTTTAAGGTAGTGTAAGTAGTTTTGATGTTGTTTTAAGTTAGGTTAAGATTTTATGTTTAAGATTAGTTTGTAGTTTAGTATTTAGGTCTAGTTTTAAAAAAACATTAAAAACACGTCCATTCGACGATATTTAGTTGTTAAAATTTAAGATTAAAATTAGTATTAAGTCGAAAGGCATATTTTTAACTTGTTAGGTTTAGCTTAGAGCGCCCGAAGAGGGCTAGTAAGTTAGTTTATACATACATAGTTAAGTTAATTAAGCTAGCTTTAAGCGTTTTTGACTAGCAATTAGGAAAAATTAATGAATAAAATAAAAATGCTTTGAAAAAAAAAAAGTGAACTTGATTTGAGAAAGCAGAATCATCTCTGCTGGTATGCCCATAGTAATTGGCTCATTTTACAAGCGTATAAAAATATGTGCCTTATAAAGGTTACGAATATCGGTTGGTAAGAAGTCATGCAATTTGTTGTCCGAATTTGACATTCCTCTTTACATAAAAAAAACATGTAATAAGAACGACTCTCTGTCAGACATCTTCAGGCCTATCCATCATTGAAATTCACGCTGCATGGAAAAAAATTAGTGAAGGTGTTGAGAAAGATCCAAACATACCGTTTTCACTGTGAATATTTGCACTGACCTTTTGGGCTACAATCGAAGATATGGAAGACATGCGTTTCACCGATAAAAATCGTTCATTAATCGAAAATTGTGTTGTTCTACCAGGACAATTGGATAAAGTTATATTTCATTCAAAATTAAAATCATAAATGTGTTTTAATTAAACTTTAATTCCCAACCAATAAAAGTTTTAACCCTGCATACACAACCTCAT
This sequence comes from Orthonevra nobilis, assembly GCA_963555765.1. NCBI lineage: Eukaryota > Metazoa > Arthropoda > Insecta > Diptera > Syrphidae > Orthonevra > Orthonevra nobilis. The sequence goes on along the minus strand of OY743225.1, from coordinate 4,205,856 downwards.
GCTACAACAATCTCTGAGAATTCAACAATTAATCAAATTTCATTCGGTGAGGCCTCATTTTCTTGTAAAGAAGAAAACTTTCGGGTCAAATTACATGACAAATATACTATATGTCTGTCAACCAGCATGAGTTTAACCACCTTCAAAAGTAAAAAAAAAAACAATTCAGACGTCATGAACTGAACGTCATGACATATAATTGTCTCATGCTGATACATAAGTCTTCAAATTAAGTTAATCGCTCAGCCCTTTGTGGGATGACAATGCGGCCAGACGTCAACGCAGTTATTCTATATGTTATAATCATACAAACCCCAATTGGATTTTGTGCAGATTGTTCGAAATGTATGAGTATCTTGAAAAAGTGTTAATTGAAGTGGAATGGTCTATTCTATAAAACTCCGTAATTCTTTCCAACAAGCGTCGACAATCCTCGTTAATATGAATCTTATTAAATCGACTGACTGACTCAACAAGGACCTTTATTACTTAAACATGTTTTTGCTATGTGAAGTAGTTTAATGTGTTTAACATCCTATAAATGGAAAAGAACAGATGCAAAAAATCCATTTAACTAGGCACGACTAAGGAACCGTGAAGTTGACTATTCTTTAACTCGCAAACAACATTTTCTGGATATCTTATGCACACAATTGGCTCGCGTACCGAATCAAAAGTCGTTTGACGCTTTAGTGGAAATTCGCTTTATGGTTCTGTGATGGTTTCCGAGCCTCATGTACGCACAGCAAAGAGTAAAGAGCACGAGAGGAGAGCAAAGACGAAGGCTAGCCAGACTAAGGACTAAAGTAAAAAATAAAACAAAAAAAATGTCCATTCTTTTCTTTTTTGGATAGGAACGGATCCTTATATTTTTATGTGGACTCCTGCCACATGAAGGAACAAATGAAGGGTGATTTTTTAAAAGCTATAGGAAAGTTTACAAAAAAACACATAAAATTCAGAAAAATGCATGAAATCCTTATTTGAATCGATAGTACGGTCCATATTATTTAATGTTTGAAGATTATTTCATGCAAATGTTGACCTTGACTGCGCCTCAAATGTTCCATCCGCTTATTCCAGTTTTGGCATACTCTTTCCAACATTTCGGCCGGTATCGCACGAATAAATGCTTCAATGTTGTCTTCCAATGCATCAATTGAAGCGGGCTTGTCTGTATAGACATGAGCTTTAACATAGCCCCACAAAAAATATTCTAAAGGCGTTTAATCGCACGATCTAGGCGGCCAATTGACCGGTCCCGAACGTGAAATAAAATGTTCACCGAACTCGCCTCTCAATAAGTCCATTGTTGCGCGTGCTGTGTGGCATGTGGCACCGTCTTGTTGAAACCACATGTCATGCAAGTCAAGCTCTTGCATTTTGGGCAAAAAAAAGTAGTATATCATCTCACGGTAGCGCTCACCATTACGTTACGATTCGCATCGTCTTTGAAGAAGTACGGTCCAATAATGCCACCAGTCCATAAACCTCATCAAACTGTGACTTTTTCTGGATGCATTGGTAGCTCTTGCAATGCTTCTAGCTGATATTCACTCCAAAATCGACAATTCTGCTTATTTACGTACCCATTGAGCCAAAAAAAGTGGATCTTCGGCCAAGAGCCCATTCACCAAAAATTTTACGTTGCGATAGGTCGTTCGGCTTCAATTCTGGCACCAGCTGTATTTTGAAAGGCATCACATCTAAATCCTTCCGCAAAATTTTCCACGTTGTTGAGTAACAGAGGCCCAATTGCTGCGAACGGCGACGAATCGATAATTGATGGTCATCATTAACACTGGCCGATACAGCTGCGATATTGTCTTCAGTTCACACTCTACGTAAGCGTGTTGGTGGTTAAATGTCCAACAATGTAAATTTGGTCACAATGAACTTTCTTAACAGAGCACGCATTTTGATGATAAAATTCAATAATTTGCAAGCGTTGTTCGTTTGAAAGACGATTCAGTTTGACAGTGAAACAAAACACGAAACGTGCGTCAGCTGTTTAAACCAGTGTTGCCAGAAAGATAATAGCTAAAAAATCACCCTTTATAACTAACCAATCACGAGGTGTCAACAGTGAATTTCGTAATTTATTCCGACAAGTAGGAGAATACAGCGTAAAGGATATTTCCAAAAGACAATTAATACTTTGGATTATTTACTTGATAAAACTGAACACAAGGTGAAGAGGAAGTGGACAAATTTAATCTCAAACCCAATCGTACCTGATAAGCGTCTTGCAAAAGCCCAATCCTCATCAACTGTTGTTGGGGGTCGAGTTAAACTCTTTGCTATAATCAACAAATTTCGTTCGTGAAGTCAAGTCAAAGCTTTCCGAATTGCATCACAGGGTCTTAAAGCTTTTTAATTGCTAGCTGATTTTCTTTCAGTTATCATGGCACTTATTATTATTCCTCACCTCAGATAGATAGATAGATATCTTTATTTCGAAACAAATTTAAAATATTGGATTTACCACACGTTTTACATTACAGAGATTCGATACTAAGCTATCTTGCTACTGAAACATTTATTTATATTGATGAAGTTGAATTTTAATATGAACAGAGTATATCACGAAGGAAAATTCGACAAAAAAACCTTCACTGAATAATTGTAAAAAAAAAAAAAAAAAATATATAAATATATTATAATACAGATATAATGACTAGATACAGGAATGATATGAGTAACAATAATATTGAAAAATTGTTGACATCGATATTATAATATATTGATTAAATTAATAAATAAGTAAATAGAAAATAAAATGATTAAATTAGTAAATAATTAATTAAATAATAAATAAATAAATAAATAAATAATAATATAAATAAAATAATGTATAATAAAATAAATAAATAAGTAAAGAAATTAATAAATATATATATATAAATAAATAAATTAAATAAATAAAAACAGAAAAGAAAAAAACAAGAAAGTATAATTATAAGTAAAGAAACAAACATTTATATAATTTTATGAGCAAATTAATAGTATCTAAAGCATAAATTTAGCGGTAATAATATTTAATAAACGAATAAATCAGTCATTAAAGTGACTGAATTGATAATAAATTAATTAATTTATCAAAAACGGATTTTATAGAATATTTAACAAAAAAATATTTAATTCAATTCAATTCGATTCAATTCTTTATTTATTCAACATGTTATAAAGGTATTTACAAAAGAATCTGCGAAGCCTTTTAAATAGGCTTTTCTGCAGAAGGTTGTTTCTTATCGATATTACAATTTACAGTTTATTCTTGGAAGCTGTTAAATCTTATAAAAACTAAATATAATATATTTGGCGATACACATTTTTCTTTTGAGTTCTAATTTTTTTTGTTTAAGTTTAGTGTTTTTGTAGATATTTTTAATACAAGTCAACTATTTTCTTGAGAGATATTCTTTTATACGCTTTCTTCTAAGGCCCTCTGAAGAAATATTGTGCAATTCCTTGGGAAGGAAGATTGTTGAAGACGCCATATATTAAGAGCACAAATTCGATATAAGAGTATTTTTTACAAAAGCACATTTATTGATGAATTTTTCTGTAAGTTTTTGTATTCTTACAGATATCATTTCAACATTCGCTCTTTTATGCAGGCTTAACGTGAAGTGATGCCAAGGGAAGTTTAAGCATCATTTTAAGTAGTTTGTTTTGTGACACTTGTAATTTTGTGATGTGACATGATGTCAAGTATCGATTGGAAAATGACTTTATGCAATATGATTTTATTTTCATTTGTTAGCGCAGATTTCCTGTTAACAAATGGGATCACAGTGTCAGCGCTGCCTCTTCTCTGAGTATACTAGGATTATGGCCTTTTACAGCGATTTCTATGGCGCAAGATTCGATGGCATGTAGCTCAGCCTGGAAAACGCTTGTATGCTTTTCCATGGGTATAAAGGTTTTAGTGTTCAGTCTTTAGTGTTTTAGGGTTCATAGACACCGGCTCCTACTTCATTGCCAGTTGCACCTTTAGGGCATTCTGGCGGCTATTTTTCTAATGCAAATGTCAATAGGACACAGTCCAATGACAGTTTTCAGGTGCTCATAGAACCAGTGATGTCCAAACAAGCTAGAACAGCGTTACAACTGATGTAGCGCCTCCGGATCGATTAATCTATTCACTTCAAACAATTTTCTGATTTCCTTTCGTAAATATACCAGCGAATTGTTTTTAATTTTTCTGAGTGTTCAAACTTTCCTCGCGGCTATATCTTGATCATACAAAAACTAATTGTGATCGTGGTAGTTTCCTCAGGCAAACTTCCCCCAGAATTTAGGGGCGTAACTTGACTTTGCATGAATACAAGGCTATTAAATACTTCTAACTTGATTTCCAAGACTCAACTTCACTCACATTTTTGTTCAAGATACATGTACCTGTTGCAGAATCTTAAAAACATCCTGTAACTTTGCCAAATTTAGCGATGATAGCCGCCTGTGTTCTACACTCTGACTCTGAGAAAATAACAAATTGCAGATGCGTACCCTTTAGCTTAAAAGTGGTTGAGGTGTGATTTTTTTCCAAAGGTTTGGAAACATACCAACCCTTCGTAAAAGATTTAAGACCAAATGATGTCCTGTCTGTTTTGCTGACGAAATCAGAAAGACTATAAGACCAGTATTCGGGAAACCTTCATATTGAGCCAAACCTCTGCGACTCATTCCTGCTTCGCAAGCAGAATGACTATTAATTCAAAGTAACCTTTATTTATGAGCATAACCCCTCAAAACTAACCCTACCTATTGTCTTAAGCTGACTACACTTAATTTTAAGATCCTCCCCAATCTTGATTGAAACCAAGTCAAATCTTGAACTTTGAGTAGGATGACCTTTTATATCAAAGTAAATGTCAAGTTCACATTCCTAGTCTGACTGCTCGCTTGGTACATTTCAAGAAGGCACCCTTTATATCCAAACATCTGCACACACCGACCGCCAAGGAAAGCCGTGTTTTCTTTTTGGTCTAGCAGCCATTAGTTCTGTTGGTTAACTTTTATGGTGTTTATATTGATTGTTTCTGTCAGTTCCATTCTTCAAGTTTCTTGTGCGGTTGTAAAATAGGTCTGTTGATAGTTGCGGAAAATTCCTTTTCGCCAGTGTGTTCAATAGAAGATTTAAAATTGAAAAGTCTTGGGTTTTCATCAATATTGGTCACGGTTATTTGGCATTTAATGAAGCAGGCTTGAAAATAATTCTGCGTTTCGAATTTATTATTCGTAAATTCAGATAATTGAGTTTTATTGCGCAGCGATGTGCTACCGCGTTCGATGGTTTCCATCACCAGAATAAAGAACATGACATTCCGAATTTTATTTCTATCATACTTCAATCATTCAAATAGAACCCCTTATTATCATCTGAGGAACACGTTATTCGAATTTAACAATAATTTTATTGGGCGAGGATGTCTACCAATTTGGCAAGTATTCGATGAGAGTGAATTGCCTTGTGAATATCATATTGACTTTCTTCTTAATCGAGAAGCTATTGCTTTCACGAGGAGGTGAGGTGAAGGTGTTGAGGTCACAAGAATGTTAGGTTTAATTTCACTTAACGCTAGCTAACAAAATGATTAATAATCGCAACTACATACTACTGTGTCCAAAAAATAAGGTGACATTGTATTTATTTTGAAATTTCTTTATTTATTCTTCCAAATCAATTTCATCCCCTTCAAAGTAATCCCCTCCCGATGCAATGCACTTATGCCAACGGATTTTCCAATCTTTGAAACACTGGTTGTAGTCACTTTCCGGGATGGCCTTCAGTTCCGTCTTCGTAGCGGCTTGAATCTCCTCTATCGTATCAAAACGGTGTCCCCGGAGCGGTCTTTTGAGCTTGTTGAACAGCCAGAAGTCGCACGGCGCCAGATCAGGTGAATACGGTGGTTGCGGAACGATATGGGTTGAGTTTTTGGCGAAATGATCACGAATTACGAGTGCGGTGTGGGATGGTGCATTATCGTGGTGTAAAAACCAAGAATTGTCTTTCCACAATTCCGACCTTTTTAGGCGGATAGCGTTACGCAAACGACGCATAACGTTCAAATAAAATTCCTTGTTGACTGTTTGGCCGGTTGGAAGGAATTCATAAAGCACAACACCACGATAATCGAAGAAAACAGTCAACATGACCTTGATTTTTGATCGACTTTGGCGCGGTTTTTTTGGTCTCGGCTCTCCTTTGGCACGATATTCGCTCCATTGATCGGTTGTTTCGGGGTCGTAAGCATAGATCCAAGTCTCATCGCCAGTTATAATGCGTTTCATAACATCCTGGTAGTCGGAAAGCATTGTTTCACACACTTCAACGCGACGCCTTTTTTCCAAAAAATTCAATGTTTTCGGTACCAGTCGAGATTTGACGCGCTTGAGGCCCAAAGCATCCTTCAAAATGGTATTGACTGAGCCTTTCGATAAGCCAACTTCATCAGCAAGGTCTCTAATCGTTAATCGCTGGTTTTTCAACACCAAATCTTTGATTTGTTGGACGTGAGCTTCATCGGTTGAGGTTGATGGTCGCCCAGAACGCTCTTCGTCTTCGACACGTTCACGGCCGGCTTGGAAATCACTATACCACTTGTAAACATTTTTTTTAGACATAGCCTCATCATCAAAGACTTTCTGCACCATCCTCAACGTATCCGCAGTAGAAAATTGATTCCGCAAACAAAATTTAATGCAAATTCTTTGCTCAATAAATTTCGACATCGCAAAAAACGAAAAACTCACTTTTAGCAGCTCACAAAACGACGCGTATCTCAAACACTATGAATATATTTTGACATGAAATTTCACATAGATGTCACTGACAGTACCACCAACCTTAAAAGAAAGAAAATTTTCCAAATCCTTCGACGCGCGCAGTTTAAATTCATATGTCACCTTATTTTTTTAGACACAGTAGTACACCTACGGACAAAAAAATAAATACAGGCTGGTGTCTTAACATTAGATTACAATTTTTCTCCCACTGACTGTATTTTACAGCTACTCTGCATGCTTGTTGATAAGTAGATTAGAACGTGTAATTAGTGCAGATAGTCAGCTGGTGAAATTCGCTGCACTACTTGTAAAATTGAACAAAATCCCGAGACTAGTATGTTTTTGTACATACAAAAAATAAATACGGTTTAACACTTATTATGATATTTAAAGAAAACTTCATTTTTCTTTAATGAAATTTATTGCAAATAATAAGTCACTTAGTATCTGGTCGGGTGACCTTTATTTTTTATTCCTCTCTTCGGCATAGAGTCTACCAACTTTTGGCACTTGGTCAAAGGAATCGACTCCTACGCTCGTTCTTGGTCTCGTTCTGGCTACAACATCCTTCACTTGGATCAATAAGTTTTCAATCCGATTGAGGTTCGGTGATTGAGATGGCCAAGGAAGAACTCGCATTCCTTTTGCAGTAATCCAGGTTTTTGTAGCTTTTGCTGCGTGTTTTGGATCGTTATCTGCCTGTAAAGTCAAAATTAAGGGAAGATGTTCATCTGCATATGGAAGGAGAACGATATTCAATATATATTTATATTTTCTTCCTTCTTCATTATGCCCTCCATTAAATGAATCGGACCGACTCCGTACCAGGATCATATGCAGAATTGGGAGGGCGTCTTACAAAACGCCTCCCATCAGAGCCAAACAAATTGAACTTACATTCGTCTGTCCAAAATACATTTTGTCATTTTTTTCTGGCTCTCAATGCAAGATCAATTTTGGTGCTGACTAGCAAAATTCATTCTGTTTCTCAACTGACTCTTTTTGAGAAGTGGTACTTTTCTGGACGAGTTGGCTGATAGTTTGCATTCCACCAACCTTCTCCTTATAGTTCTTAGGGATACAGCCGGATTTATTCCTTTAAAAATTGCTCCTGATGAGATGAATGGATCCTTCTTAGCTTCAGAGGCAATCCTCCGGTCCATTTTTGCGGTTGTCTTTCGAGGTCTTTCCCTTTTATTCTCAGTATTTTTAACTTTAAGTGCATTTTGCACTTTACCTAAGGAACAGCCAACAGTTGCAGCAATTTTTCTATAGCTTACGCCATCATTTGTCGTTTTTTTTTTTGTTTTTAATCTCCCCCTCTTTTTGGGTACAATGCTTCTTGCCACCCATTTTTTGTTCTAAAATAGAAGGTTTTAAAATATAGGATTTGGAAAAAGCCGCTAAATTTATTTATATGATTGGAAAGTTAGCTGTATTTATTTTATTGTCCACACGAAAATGTACTACTCGTAATTCTTTGACGAATTTCACAGTAAGTAAATCAAAGTTCTTCGTCTGACTAATGGCACATCGTACAATTCCTTACCAACTTGTCAATGGGTATGCAGTACAGCGGCTAAATACAGTCACTGAAAGAAAAAGTGAAGTTAATGATAAGACACTAGTCTGTATTTATTTTTTTGTCCGTAAGTGTATTTATAGAAGCCCGGGTTCTGCAAATATCACTATTTCATGTGCTATGCTTAACATTTTATCAAGAACCAAATGATATACGTTATTTTATTTAGTATAGCCAATGGAGTCGATTTAATAGATTTGAAATTGAAGGCTTAAGAAAAGTGTATGCTTCGGAGACAGCCCCTTTCTTGCCATTTTATATTTTGTTTCGTTCGCCTGATACTCCTGTATATTTAAACGATACTAACTAGACTTCATCATCCCTCATATTGATTCCCGCAACGCCAATGTTCGATTTTATGTGTGGTTTGACATAATTGTCTGCCAGAATGGTAATCATCGAATGGGCAAGATAACATGTACGCATATAGCTAGCTCCTGCTAATTTTTCGATTGCATGGATGGAAAAACATTGCATGTGCCCGGTAATCGGATAAACTCATTGTCAGACCCTCCCGAAGGTCCACAACATGTATTGAGTACTTTTTTCAATCTCTCTCCTTCATTATAAACAGAAGAATAAGTCTGAAAGATTAAAATTTTGACGAAAGTTTGGAATAAGCATAGCTTCAGTTGGGTCTTGAAAGATCTTCGTCCCGAGCTGAGGAAGTGCTCAGAAGATGATTTTTTTCTTTCTGGTAAATACTTTCAGTTCCGGCTTCTTACTAACATTACTTTCGTCATTTTGCTTTCTCCCGATGCTTTGTTAACGAAATCAATTGAATCCCTTAAGTTTCTTTTCGCTAATTTGGTATAAAAAAGCGTTTAGCTACAGCAGTCTTCCATGGTAGAAAAGCAATTCTTCCAAACAGTTTAGCATGGCGATGGCTCCATAATTGCCTAAGGATGTTTCTCTTGCGTCAGTGTCGCAGACCTCATTCAATATCATATCATGAATTAGGAAAAGTATTCACATTTCCAAAATATTTGTCTGAGCTCTGCCGTTGAAACGTGGATCAAGAAATAGAGAAAGGGACACTTTAAAATATTCAACAAATTCAACAAAAATTTATTCAACAAATTCTTAGGAAATAAAACGAAAGGTAACAAGAGACGCTAGTCATTAATGATTTTTTTTCTAGTTTTACAGCGCTGGTAATGTGGTTCCGTGGCGAGAGTCTGGGGTCAAATATAGCAGAAATGTCCACCAAACAGCCTCTTTCGATCATGTAGAGCATTCGATCGTAGAGAACAACGCTCTCAACCAATGGGGCAAACAAGAGTTGCATATTGTAAAAGATAACTATGCGCTTCCAATTGTTTAGGTCGTTTCGAGTTCTTTCAGCGTTCATATCTTCGATGGGGAGATTTATATTCATTCCCTTTGTAGCACGATGAACAAAGTCTTCAAAACTCATCCCCTCGGCGTGCTTAACATTCCTTAAACCAGTGTGCTTCAAATCTGGCCAATACTTTATCAATATCTTTTCGGTGGTAGCTCTGAACGAATGGACCTTAAGGTCGTGATAATTCCCGCTTTCTAATCGATCGCAGTAGATTTCAGAGGCATGGCAGGCAATTTCTCTTGACTGATAACTAAGGAGGGAGGAGTTGACTGTGTCTTTTGTTAAAAACCTACTGAGCGGAAAGCCTGGATTGGTGCATTCTAGTCCAGTCGTGAGCTTCATATAACAGCAGCCGACTAAATTGAGGAATTTTGCTTCTTGGCAGGATAAAAACATATTGATGAGCACTGCTCCCAGATCGCCACAAGGTTGAAGACCAATTATACCGAAGGAAAATTTCGTGTTCCTCTCAATGCGCAGAGATTCGGTTATGTGTTTCAAAAACTCCAACGGCGTTATCAATTTCGTAAACTTGAGGGTAATGTGGACGGGTGCACGAAAGTGCCGCTTCTCATTGGACGACAAATACTTTGAAGCAGTCGCTTCCAGTTGTGAGTCGATTGTCTTTGCTAATTCATTAAGTGTGTGTTGCATTTCTACACAGCACACCTGAACACCATAGCCATACCCCAACACCCTCGCTAAATGGCCAAGTCCTGGTCCAAAATCAACGACGAAATCTACAGAATTCATCAAGGCACTGTCGTTACCCACTTTGGCCATTTTCGCAATTTCATGGCGCTTCTTAGGTTTGACACATTTCGTAAAAATATGCTTAAATTTAGGATGCTCCCGCAGCAATGCTGTCGGGCTTTTCGAGACTAGCGTTATTTCTTTTACTTCTCGTGTTATACAAAGTTTTTTCATCAGTGTCATCAAGCATAATATGGAGAGTGGCCGCACAGAAGTACACCCTGCTTCGCCACGAAGGATGTTCGCCAAATCATGAGGATCAAATGGTTTCTGGTGGTTCTGCCACGAGTTCGGTAACTTGTACCAATGGTTGTCCACGTAGAAATCCACCACGTAGGCATCTATTAATCAGCCATAAATTTTGATTATTTGCAAAGATCTTTTTAGAAGTTCTTGTAAACATTTCGAATCGAGTTGAATACGCGACCTGTCAGTCATTCTGTGATAGTTGATATGAAATGTCTTCAACTCAACAAAAATATTGTCCAACATCATGGATATATATAGAGAGATCTTTCAGGTAGTCTTAAGTTCAATTGGTTCATTGGAAAGCATGAAAAAGTTGATCGATTGTATGTCATCCAAATTGGTGCAAGTACATATGTATGTGAATATTTGACGAAAATGAGGATAACCCATATTTTATTACCAACGTCTTTGTAGTTATAAACCTAACTTATAATTAAAATGGAAAAGAAATGACTGAATTTTAAATTAATTTTTCAGAAAGTATTTAAACATTTGCTTATACAGGGTGGCGCATAAGAAAATCGTTGTGAATTTTATATAACCTTAGCATTTATTATTATGATATAAAAATAATTACTATAAATGATGTCCCTGACGTGTTCTTCCCAGAACATTTTACATTGCTTTTCTTAGAATTTCAGATCTCAGCGCCCTCACTTTGGATATTGGCGTTAAGCTGTTGAACGCTTCCTGGCCTTATGACGTACATCTTACTTATTAGGTAACCCAAAGAAAAATATCTTCACCCGAGCAATGTTTACATCATTTCGAACGATACTAGGTCTTCCAGCACACGGAAGATTACAGTTGCTGAAAATGCTGTACCAATCGGAAATTTGTTGGAGCACTGTGCTCATATCGATATAACCTCTATGTCTAATTAATTGACTGTCGGCTTTCAAAATAAAATTGAACAACTTTGGTTCTTTGTTCTGGTTCTTTTTCCATCATAAATTTCCACAAGTTTTTCAAAGTAAATTCTGGAAAAAAAGAATACGTAAACAAACAAAGTATTCAATTGTTAAATCTTAACGTTTCTTCTACGTCACCCTGTACCCCATAAAGAACTTGAATAGTGTATGGATTTTCAGCTTTTTCATTAGAAAACTTATTAATTAATTCAATTGTGCCATATTTCTACATAAAATTATTACCACATAACCAAATTGAACCAAAACCTTTTCAAGTTCTCATTTTGCAAATACACTTCGAATGAAAGCAATTTGGATTTAGAAATCCTTCTAAAAACAATGGAATCCCACTCCTGGGACCTCGTAACGTACGGAAAGGTAAAAATGTTGTATTCCGAAAATCAGACCGATTACAAGAGCTTCATTATGGGAAGGTAGCTTAAAAGCGCTGGAAGTCGATCAAACTCATCCTAGAAAATATTCACTTACGTGTGAACTGTATGTGCGGTTGTACAGTCCTGTAGGATCCTCCATGTCCTCCATTCCGAATCTATTAATATGCGGCATCAAAATCACATTGAACAAGGTGTTTCAACGCTCACCTGTAGCAGTAACCATTTGGCCCATAGTCCTTCGATAAAATTATGCCCGATGACATTTCATGCGTATATAGCTTTTCGAGAATGGTACGCACATTGTCAGTATCGCGAGCATGAGCTTACCCTCAGCCGTCTTGAAGCTCTTCTGTATGGGCATTGCAGGCTTTCCAGTTTTTAGAATAGTTTTAAGCATTTAAAATATCACATGACTTTAAATGACTAAGCGTTGTCTAAGAAGCATAGACATTACACAAATACACATAAGACCTTGAATGCCGTATTCGTTATAAAAACAGTGTGCAGTTGTACGGCTTGGGGGCATGAAGAGCATTCGATTTGTAATAAAAGAATGCAATAACAATGCTTACGCTTCTTCCATTCTGAGTGCATTTATTTATTTAAAGGGATCCTTTAACACAGTTGTTCTTCAAGGTTGCATATGTTACACAGGATATACCGTTTTGCATTGTGCTTCATATAATTACAAAGACAGTTCTGCATTAAAGGAGTCTTTGTCCTTGGAGTGCCATATTTCAGTTGTTTACATTTTATTTTTTTCTAGGAAACGAGTAAAGCTTTTTGAGTGCGGTTTTTTTCTTGCTATTGTTCATGATATACAAAACGTTAAAAATTTTTTATAAAACTAAAACCAAAATGGCGGCAGTTGCAGATCCGCGAAAACAGGTCCTCAAAACGGCTGACATCACGGCCCCTATTTTCGCGTTTTTTTTCACATAAAAATTTAAAAAATAAATGCAAAAATGTATCTATCGATATAACGATCCGTCATTCCATATTCTGACACATTTTCTCAGTATGCTCTCAAAATTTCAGGCCGATATGTTAATTACAGCGGCCAGGAGAATGTCAGCCATTTTAAAAAACGTGATTTCGCGAAAAGTTAAGTCCATTTACTAAGTTTTTAACTTAAAAATATTTTTCTTGGTGTTTTTAAATTATCAGTCTAATGTTAATATAATATATAGAATTAAGTCGAAAGACATGTTTTTTATTGGTAAGGCTTAGCTTAGAGCGTCCCCAGAGGACCAGTAAGTTGGTTTATAAATCGTTAAGTTAATTAAGCTAGATAAAAGCGTTTTGGTCTAGCGTGTAAAAATGAAGTCATTGATAAAACAACAAAAAAGTAATGGGCCAAGAATCGATCCTTTAAGCTAGCGAAAATTAGTATTTTATAATATGACTTTGGCTAATAAACTTATTGTTGCATTTAGCAAGACAGTCAGGAACAACGTATAATCTTAAAAAAAAGTTCACACTTTCTGAATTCTTCCCGCAAGAGATTCGTTTTTACGTCTAAGCGCATTCCAATCAAAATTCATTTTTGGGAAAAAATTTGGGAAACTCTTCAATTGCATGAAAGCTGACGATATTGCAGTAATCCTAAAGCATAATTATTTTTCGTCTCAAGCCACTGTAGTTTCATTTTTTTTTTTGTTTAATATAGTATAACTTCCGTCTGTTTTTTTTAGGTATTCACTTTAAGTTTGTACTTCAATCCGAACCAACATATGCACTTCTAATTTTAAATTGTTAGCTGTTTTTGTACCATCAGATGTTGAAATTTCCAATAAATTCTTCTCTATGAACTGACGTTGTTCCTTCGTTTTTCGAATCCAAGAATTAGTAATTTGTTCTCAGAAGATTAAAATTGGATTCTTTTGATGTAATATTTGCATCCTATATTTAGTTATGCAAAACTTGTCGGAATATTTTGAGGCGAATTCAATTTTGAAATGATAGTTTCCGCACATGTTTCTGAGGATTCTGTTTTGTCCAGATGCTGGAAATAAAATTGAACGTATTTTAGGGTGTTAGATTTTATTCGGAGAAGACTTTAAGGGGAGTGAAAGCAGATGAGAGTTTTAAGTTATGAGCACAAATAAGTAGTGAACTTCTAGACAGACAAAAGCTGCAACTGAGGAGTTAAAGACCGCGGAGACATCACTTACTGCGCGATCTCTTCCTTCACGAATAAAATCACAAACATCCCGTTGGAGAACTAGGCACACTTTAAATATAATACTTATTAAGATATTGTCCTTTTGCGAGAATAGTTGTTCACTGCATCTTTAAATAAAACTGAACAACTTTTGTTTTTCGCTCTGTGCCGAGTTTTCCCATCATTAATTTCCAAGCCTTTAAAAGTCAATTCTAAAAAAAATGTACTTAAATAAATATATTCTTCAATATGTAGATAAACAATTACGCTAGTTATGAGCCACAGTGTAGAATAATAGAATAATAATCACATTACGTGAACAAAGCACATTAAATAAAATGGAATGAAAATTTCAAAAATTTATTATTAACACGAAGTATTATATTTTTTGTCGAAAAGTCATTTTTATATTCGATTAATTTTTTCTCGACATAATAGCTCACCATGTTTTGAATAGTTGTGTGTAAACCTTGATTCTGATGGTGAGCTTTGATCCCGGACCTTTGAATTCCTTGCTTATCCCTCAACAGGTCCACAGAGTTTCAAGATGAGTGAATGCGGCGGTCATTTCATGATTTGTTGAAAGATTTGTTTGGCTCGCCTCTGTTCTTGATATTAGTAAATGATACTTATCATGCTACCTGCTGAATTGCAAATCCTTCGGGAATTAATCTTAGTCCAGAGGTCGCAGCAACACGAATATTTTCCAACATAGTTTTGAATGGCTCTGTATTAATTTTTCCAATCATTCGAACTTATTCTCCCTTCCTTTCGTAGTGAAATATCTATAGCCCTTTATCAAGTCCAAGTCCTGATTAATCCTCAAGACTCATGGTTTCAACAGCAGTCAGGCATCAGAGTGATGACAATATCTTAAAAGCACACAAAAATTGCGACCTTAATGAATTCAAATAATTTATATTCATCGTACATATTCGAATTCCACCAAATGTGCAATCGAAAACGTTATTAATTTTCCATTAGAAAATTCTTGTAATCAGTTCGATTTTCGGAATTCATTTCTTTTTTGGAAAGATGTCTGTCTGTGTGTGTGTGTGTACGTAAGTTAGTGGGATTTCTTTCGTACAGCCTTGCTCGAGAACAAATCAAGCTATGAAATCCAAATTGGTTTCATTCGAAGCGTGTGGTTGAATTTTTACAGGGTGGTTTAAATTTTACGCTGAAAAAACTGTCAAAAAGTTACAACTTCTTAAATTTAAATCAATTTAATTTTCAATACAAAAAGTTAGTTAAACTACCTAAGTGGGTGCCGTGGCTCAGTGGTAAGCGCGTCTGCTCCTGAGCGTGGAGACCCGGGTTCAAGTCCGGGTAAGAACATCTAGCATTTTGCAGAGCCCCACCTCTGGCGAGTGATTGACAATCACTCCGATAAGTACAATCTGTCAAGTCGTTCGGAGTCGGCAATAAACTGCAGGTTCAACACCCGCCATTTGCGAAAAATCTAAGACGCATACACAAATGGTGAAGCTAGGCACTGGCCCTCAACGGAGCTACCTTAACAGATAAAAAAAATTGTATAAATATATACACTTCCGTTCATAAGTTTTTGGACAGATTCATATAATTATAATAAGAAAAAAAAATGTTGTTCAATTTAAGTTCGAAAAGTTTCATCAATTAGCCAATTGACTAAATTGAGTTCGTTATGAAGTATTAAGACTAACTTAAAGTGAAAGCAGTATATTTAGTCGAGGCCATTTCATCTTATGATGTGCCCCTTTCTCTATTTCTTAATCCACATTTCCACGGTGTTGTTGAGAAAATAGTTTCGGGAATGTGAATCTCATAAACTTTTATTTTCTATTTTTTCATGACTCTGAATTTAGTCTACAGCAATGACACATTATGGAGCCACTAGTTTTTTAATATTCCGAGCACAGGTTAATTTCATCCAAAGAAAAGCAAATTTCGAAAGTACATTGGACAAGAAGTTTACAACATACATATATATGAGAAACATCCAATCAAATTCTGAAAACAAAAAAACGAAAGCCCGGTTTCAAATTTCCCTTTTGCTCATTTCAAAACTTTTTTTCTACTAGAACATCACTTATAATAGTAATAATTTCTAAGTGACGTTTCAGTGATAGTTAAGCACAAGTTTTAATAAAAGGTTTTCTGAGGAAGAGAAAGGTTGCAAAGAAGTTGCAAATTTCAACCGAATCAGACAAATTATAATTCCAAAAACAATCCAATTTCAATTTTGGATGGCAACCTAGTTTCAGGTCGTGCTCGTAACTTAGCTTATGTCAGCAATCAACTGGTCTTCGAACTTTTAAAATATGAATCTGTATCAACACAGTAAGTTCTTGCAAAATGTAATACTCTTAAAAAATACGTACAATACATACATATTACTTCATAATATTAGCTGAGTGTCCTTACGCGTTATAACACTATATTGCTGAAGTTGAAAAACAACTGCCAATATCGGATACAAATTCAACTTTCAATGTAAACGTTGTTGTAATGGAATCGATTTTCGCAACTAGAGTTGGAAGCTCTTAGAGGGATTATTGTGTGCTATTCCAAAAATGCAGCAGA
Organism: Orthonevra nobilis; assembly: GCA_963555765.1. Lineage (NCBI taxonomy): Eukaryota > Metazoa > Arthropoda > Insecta > Diptera > Syrphidae > Orthonevra > Orthonevra nobilis. The sequence goes on along the minus strand of OY743225.1, from coordinate 4,189,100 downwards.
CTTTTGTTTTTAACAGCAGAAGATGCTTTCTTTGAGTCGTGTAATGTAAGCAATGCCAGCTTTCTCCAAAATGCTTTTGCAAGCCATAGTGATTTCTTACAGCCAAGACGCAACTTCATAAGAAACAGGAATGAGGTTGAAAATTCTACCATCGAGTTAAAGAATAATCTTAGGTTACAGATACCAAACCAAAGCCAGCAAAGATTAAAATGGAAACGTCGTAGTAGAAGCAAAGGTATGCTGCCATCAAGCCCAACCCAACCCAACCCAACTCTGGCGTCTAGGTCAAAACGTAACCATAAACAGCTGTAACTTTGAGGTAGTCAGGGACTTTGTCTACCAAGGCTCCGCTGTTAGCACATGTAATAACACTAGCGCTGAGATCAAACGAAGAAATCGCTGTTTCTTTGGGCAATTGAGGAAAGTCCTCTCTCGAAGAACTTAAGTCCTCTCGCTCTAAAATATCCTTATCCACGTGGACTGTAGCGCCGCTCCAAGATAGTAATTAAATAATTAATGAACAAAAAAGTCCAACTGTTGTTTGAAAAAACAAAACGCAAAACATTATTTTAAATTATATTAAGTTATTTCTGCACTTAAATTAAAAATACATTTTTTTAATTGAAATGAAGAAATGTTGTTGTTCTGATCGCTTGAAATAACGACTCGTTAATAAGTCAAGTGTTTTACTTGATTCAAAAATACGAAAACAAACATTTTCCTAAGGGGCAGATATAAAAATATGTATCTTATTTATTTGTTTGGAATGCTTTTGTTTAGGGAATGAATCATGTTTGCTTAACCCAAAGTAAATTTAATGGTGGGGCAAATAAAATAAGAACTTAACATGATTTTTTTTTGATCTTGAGATGGGAAGGGATTAAGGATTTCACATAAATTTAGAGAACGAGAGAAATCCCCTTGTGTCAACGACTTTATTTACACCATTGTTAAACCAATGATTACTAAACTAGAAGCCTTATCATGGTGGACCAAAACACAGCAGGCCAAAGCGTAAAATTAATTCAATGCCATCAAGAAAACAAGAATAGTTTTCTGATCAGAGTCGAAGCGTATTCATCCTATCTGGCATGTAAGCTGTTCTTAGGGACAACAAGTCGCATTATTTTGGGTCAAGGCTAGCCTGGAAACACTACTCAATCACAAGACATAAATCAAAATGGTCATCGTTGCATTGATATCGTTGTTGCACATTACATAAGATTAGATTTGGAACGGGGTTGGGATAAAGTCACCTAATCACAGCAGCCTCTGATGGGCATATTGTGTTAGTATACCTTAAGAAAGATAGATAAATATTTTGCTTGCCTTATGTATAGCTTAAGAGTTAAAATTATTGATTTTTAAATAAAAGACATTGGTTAGTATTTAAGTTTTACGAAATTCACAATACTTCGTTTGATTTGATTTAAACTGGATTCATTTCTTATATGCCTTTGTAGATAAGTGAACTTTGACCTGTAGTAGTAAGAAAATGAGATAGTCTTCAGTCATTCATATGCCTTAGTGAAAATGGTTGAGTTTCACGAAGTTAATTTTTTATTTTTAAAACAAACATTAGGATATTCATGATGATTCTTTGCTTTAACGTTAGCCATTTCAGAGCTCCAAAAATGATTTTTGGTGTAAAGTACTTTTAAATGCTTCTCATTGCTTAATTTTGAAATCTTTGAAGTCTAGTTATTGAACTTTAATAACATTAAAACAAAACAGTTGTACAATTTAAAAATGTGGCTTTAAAATAACATTATTATTATTTATAGCTGATAACAACTTGATATCTCTTTTAACATATGTACCCAATATGACTTTCAAATGTAAGCTTGTTATCTATCGTGATATGGTTTTTAATTATTAAACTCTAATAAACACGGCTCTTAGTCGATTAAATCAAACATTTAATTTTATTGGCACTCAATTTAAGTCTATTTTGGCATAACCAAACATAAATATTATCGATGTCTTCCTGGATCTTCTTGTTGCATTCCTCGATGTTCTCACCAGCATCATCAGCAGTAGAGAACATTGAGGAAGTCCCAGCTCAATATACATTAGTTTAAAAAATATGCGTTAAATTTTACTTTTTGAGTTCTCTTTTCTATGCATGTTATTAACTAATTAAGTTCCAAGTTTTTTAATTCTGTATTTTTGTAATTTCTTTAAAAGTATGGATCGATCTACTGCTTCAAAAGCACGCTTTAGGTCTAAAACACTGTTAACATATTTTCCTTCCGAAACATTTTGCTTCCACTTTGTTGTAACTTCGTTAAAGGCACTTTTACAGAAATGCTTCTTAAGAAACCTAGATTGAGACTTTCTTCAAAATAATGTTCAATTTGTATTGGTTGGTATTTAATATTTGTTCAATCGAATTCAAGATTCAGGAAAAATGTCATCTTTAAAAATTTATTAAGAATTGTCTGTAAGGCTGGTTCCAGAATTACAAAATTTTCGAAGGAAGTCTTTTGGACACAAGGAACTACAATCTTTTTTTTTTTTAAACTGGGACGACAAGTACCAATTTTTCTGCTTCGTCCGCCTAAGTGACGAAGACGTGTACTGATGAGACAGCTACATATATGTTCAGCTGTTTCTTCGTCCTCATTGCATATTTTACAGGTATCATCATACCCATGGCTTTGAGATGTTTGTTGACTGGACAATGTCCAGTGAGAAAACCTGTTGTTTCGATCTTTTAAGGGAAGTGGTTGGTAGGAACATTTTGGCTTGCCTGCTTCCTACTGTTTGTGTCCAGTAATGTTTGTCCATGTCCCAGAGCCAGTAATTTATGCAGCACTTTGCGGTGTTGATAGGTATGCCGTAGAATGGTCGTGGTATCATAAACGGCGATGCGGATCCTTTTCTGGTTAGTAGGTATGGTCTTTCGTTTTCTATGTGCCCGCCGTGGCCAGGTATCGAAATGAGATGAACTCGTGTTTGTGCTGGCCAGCTGGTGCAGTAGTTATAGGCAGTCCTACACTAATTTTGCAGCTTTGCCGTCAAAGAGAATATAAATGTTTTTGTTTCTTATGGTCCCTGTTTTTATTTTCTCTGAGGCAGAGTTCGATTGCGAATATCTATGCTTGAAATTCAGAATTTTACCTATGTACCATGCTCTGGTTAATGTGTGCTCTGGTATGGATTCCGTATACTTCGCCCACAATTCCTTCAGTCGTTTTAGAGCCATCTGTGTTTGACACGTGTGACGTGTGAGGGGGTGACCTTGAAGTTAAGTCCGGGAAGATAGTTGCCTATGTGAGTTATTGTAAGGGGTTTCATGTCTGTTCAATTCAGTGAGAAAATCAGGATAAATGAGTTTGTGGGCGGTGGCCATTGCTTCTTTCTTTAATTGGAGGTGGAGAGTTGGTAGGTCCGTTTTGACATCCAGCGCTGCTGTGAGGGTTATTCTCATTGCCCTTGTGATGCAAATAAAAGCCTGCCTTTGAAATTTATACCAATGTTTGTTTCGTTTCATGCCAACAGATGGACGCAGCGTAGGTAAGACTTGGTCTTGTGATGACAGTGTATAGCCAGCAAGATATTTTGGTATTGACACTCCAATTTTTACCAGTACGGTTTTTTCTGGTCCATAGGGTCCTTGCTTTGTCAATGGTTTTTGTGCCTTGCCAAAAGAGTTGCCTGTTTTTATTGGAGTGTTGTTTTGACTCAGGATCAAAGTCTCGTTTATGGTTATAAATCGCGTACATCATCTGTCCGCGGCAGAATTGCCTTATTGCCTTTTGAAAAGTCAACTTTTTTCTTAGTTCAACTGTTTTATTCTGGATATCCCATATGCTGACATCTTGTTCCTGTGAAGTTCGTTATTAAGGGTTTTCAAATGCTTTTTTTTGGTAAGACCCTCGACTGTTTCTACAATTTCTCTGCTATCGGAAGAGGATGGCCGTCCTTCACGTTTTAATTCCCTGCACTTGCGTGCAACTCTTAAACATGGAAAAGCAGATTCCTTCTAATATTTCTGTATGCATATATTGTTCAGGCTGAGATACTTGATGACGACTCCTCTGACTTATTTTTCTCAATTAACTCTGATGATGTCTTATGTCTGTGATTTGCAAATTTTTTTCCCAATACCAAGAGAGAGTAAATAAACATGTTTTTTCACTGTTTGTTCTATTGGAATCTAGAACAAAAAAGCCTGTTTACTTGAGCCACTTAACCTACTCTTGCATTTTTAACCAATATTATTCAAGACAAATTATTCCGTTTCTAAAACAATTGCGATGACTCTCAAACATCGTAAAACAAATGATTCTGCTATCAAGCGTTTTACTCTTACATACATATGTATGTTTACGAGTATAATGAAATTTATGTGGGTCATTTAACATAAGCACGAGGGTTGCTCTAGATTGAGCATATTTTTCTTCCATTTTTTTCTTTTTAAAAACGCATGCGACACGATTATATAAATGAAATATTCATCTGCCTACCCCATCCAACCACTCAATATTCAAGCAGCTATATTCAAATTTTCGTTTCCAAGTACGAGTACTTATTCAGCCTAAATTTATGTCCATCAATGCATTAAAGAAAAATTTGTCAAAACAAAAATATTATCAAAGTTTGCTGTTTACTTTTCCTGAGAATAAATTTAAAATTTAAATCAGCATACGGGTACCTTCTTCATTTTTCAAAAGTAATTTTTTACAAGAAATTTAATGTGTCTATATTAACGAGTATAGGAATAAATGTCCTAAGCGAAACGAGTACCTTACAAATGACCGATGGATGATGGTTATGAGTAAGTCTAGTTCCCGGACGAACAGATTTTCTCCACAATTACACGTTTTTTGCTTTGTGAAGAACTTTGATGTTCAAAATTCTTTCACAATGAAATGCTTATCAGTTCTTCCTCAAGTCAAACTTCGGTCAAATAATCACGTATAGCTCTGATACTTTTCTACCCGCCTTATGTGCCAACATCACACCTTGAACATGCTTGTCTTACAAATAAAAAATATATTGGGAATTGAGTTTTGAGCTTCTGATGGTTGCAATGTGTGGGAATTTTAGAGTCGACATTTGTAATATCCGCGGTCTCAAAAAGAATTTCTTTGCTATGTACGCCAACACACATCAATTTAGACCAGCTGTTTTGGCACTTTGCGAAACACAGGTTTGCGAAAACTCTGGTTTTGACCTACCTGGATATAGTTAAGTATAGTTTTCAGCCAACTTCTATTCTTCAAACCACCCAGTTAAAGAAAAAACTCCTAAAAGACTTATTTGGCAATATGAAAAAGCCGATTGGGGCGACCTTAATAACTTTTTTAGGAGTTTTTACTGGTCACTATGTTTCCTCGATGGTGACGTGGACGCCGCCGCTGATATGGTCACAAATATTATTCTTCAAGGCATGAATGACTTCATCCCAAACAAGGTGAAGACAATTAGGCCAAGAGAGAATTCGTGGTTCGACTTGAGCTGTTAAGAGGTTGTCAGGTTGAGAGAGCTTAGTTTTCGGTCTTACAAAGCCAACCCTACAGAGGAAAACCGGAAAAAGTTTCGACGTGTCCGTAATGACTGTAATGCTCTTCTACGACGTACGAAGTTATCCCATGGACTTAAATTAAGGCAAAAAATACTACGTTGTCCCTGTGGTAGTAAGCAATTTTGGTCTTTCGTCAAAAATATTAAGAACTCTACTTCGTCATCGATTCCGACGCTAATTTCGAATGATACTCATGTCGTAAATAACATTGACAAAGCCAATCTGTTTGCTGCACAATTCGCGGCCAGTTTAACACTTCCAGATTGCACTTTACCACCACCTGTGCTAGAGATCGTTGAACATTCTATGGGACAAATATATTTTCGCACTCGCACAGTTGCAAGAGTCCTGAAAGATTAAGACATACACATATCCGATGGTCCAGAACTGAAGAGGTGTTCTTCTACACCTGCAAAACTACTGCGTAAGCTTTTTCATCTTTCCTACTCCTCAAGTCTCTTTTCGAGCAGATGGAAAACTGCATTTGTCCAGCCCGTCTCTAAAAAAGGCGATTATTCTTCTCCCTCCAATTACAGACCTATAGCATTTACGTCCCTTCTTTCTAAGGTTATGGAAACGCTTATAAAATATCTAGAATCACGAAAAGTTTTTAATGACCGGCAGTACGGTTTTCGCAAAAACAGGTCCACTGGTGATTTGATGACTTGTCTCGCTGAAAAGTGGAACCAATCCATACATAGCTTCGGTGAAACAAACACCATTTTTTGTACTAAATTTTCGAAAAAAAACTGTGATTCGGATAGTTTGGTCCTTTAACCGCATCGCCAGATACTTATGAAACATAAATATTTAAAGTTAACTCAAATTTGAGGAAACTAGGCAAAAATTCAATTTAGGCAAATGAAGTAGGGCAACATTATAAGGCCGAGGATAATTGGAAGATCATAGCCTGAGGTAAAATCTGCTTTTCGTCATTCACGCTCATGTGCTCGCTACTTCCAGTTGATTGGGGATTCACTTTGTTCGTGAGCATTGTTATTCATTCACTCGCTGTAGCCGAGTTATTGAAGTCGACAGATTTTTATCCTAACGATTTGAACCATTTCGTGTCTTAATATAAATAATTGTCTACAAACTACGGAGTCGAGGACCTCTACAATGCTAAAACTACATATATTTGGATGGCGCAATGATTCATCGAGAGCTCTCTTATATTGACGGCTTCCGTAACTAATCTTTTTATCCACACAATGAACCCGATTTGCGGTCTAAGTGAGGCAAGGACCACTCATGACAAACAACCTTATTCGCAACGCTTGTGTATTAGTCTTCCAAAATTCCAACAAATTTTCGTGTTGCATTTTTAAAATAGATTCCCCACATCCATATCAATCAATAGAGGTGAATTAATGGCTGGAAATTAATTATCCATTATGAGGTGTCACGTATGAGATGTTGGAATGAAAAACCTCGGGTTTTTGACTCGTTGTTTTTAAATATACTTGTATATTAATTTTCCTGTCTGAATGGAGTAAGAAACTGATTATCCGCGCGGGAAAATTGTATTTCTTCGATTTTCCCGCTCGCAAAGTAAATCATAAATTAAATATTGCTTTTAATGTGTCAAGTTTTAAGAAATAAAATATTAAGTGCTTATGAGCTGCACGTTTTTGAAATAGAGGGGGCCTGCTTTCATAATAGACTGAAAACGAAAGTAGAAAATTGATTGAGTAATTTGGAAATAAAATAAAAATTTTCTCCAGAGTTTCATAATTTGAAACATCTTAAGTGTGACTACCAATATGAGTTGGGTCATTTGTTGTTCCTTTCTTTTCTTGTTGTTTCTCCGTAATAAAAATGTGCCAACGGGACTAAGGCTTCTCTCTCCGTCCGCTTGTTGCAGGGTATCGTCTGATCTGTAATAATAAATAATATAAATATACATAGTATAAATTTTTTAAACAAACGTGTTTCTTTCAGGGTTCCGCACCCATAGGGTGCCAATGGAACCCAATTACTAAGCATCCGCTGTCCCTCCGTCCGTCTATTACAGAGCTGTATCTTATGAACAATTACAATTACAATTATAAAAAAAAAACGTTTTATTTTGTATTTAAATCGCAACAAAAGAAGAAAGCTATGAGAAATTTTAAATTAAAAAAGATGTAGTATGTTGCTGTTGTTGGGTTAAGTGGACTGATTTAAAATGGGAACCACTTGAATTGAGTTTGTCTTTTCCACCATCAACTACTTATTGGTTGTCGACTTTCGAGCAGTGCCTGAGAAAGAAGCTGCTCTGACGACAGTGCAAATTTAAGCTTTGGAATTTGGACATTGCTACGAGGCTTGAAAGTATGCTTTATTTGGAAACATGTTCCTTCAGCCAGACTTCAATACTTTTTCGGCACGTTGAATCCAGTGATCAACCTGAAACTGTCTTAATATTTTGCTTATGCAATGTTTGGTTTTATAGCACGAAACACAGAAGATTTAAGGCTTCTATATACTCACAAAGCGCTTCTTATATCCCTTGTAAGATCAATCTCCTCAATCATTTGGAATTCATATTATGAGGAATCCCCATTGAAATATAAAAGAAAAAATCAAGCGACGTTTTACAAGGTTTGTTATGGTATAAACTTCAGTGGAATATAGACATGCCTCATTGTGAAACAAGGTGGAATTTGAGTGTTTATGCAGCCTCTTACATCTCGTAGAAAATATTTCTCAATTATGTTTATCAAAAACTGAATAAACTACCATTTTAATTGTTCACATAATGTAAATTTTCTTACAATTTCACTTTCAAAATTCAAATTCAAAAGATGCATTTATTGCAAGTTTTTCAATGGATACAATTGCAATAGTTTATATTGATTTCCAAGCATTGGCTTCGCTGTCAACTCGGCTGGTAACTTTAAGATATTTAATACAATTAAATTGTCAAAAATTATAAAAAGTAAAATGTATTTTGAAGTGGTAATTAGTATTGCGTCTTCAATTTTTTGTATGAGTTCATAGAAGTTTGCTTTCAGCAGATTACTATTGTTGAAGTTGTTGTTTGATGTTCATGTTTTCCCATGTACTCACCCAGCAATCTTTATTCGAATTTAAAAAATCATAATTTATTTTACACAAAAGAGTTTCCTGGAGGCCGAACACTTAAATAGTCTGCTTGTTACTTAAGAATTGAATACAAAAGTTCTGGCAAGCCTCTTTCCAAATAAATTCAATCTCAATTTTCTTCAATTATCGTCTTGGAAATAAAAAATTTACCAATAATACTGACATTTCAATACAAAAAAACAAAGTGATGATTTTTTGAGCAATTTGTCTACCTCTTGAATACATGTTCTTTATTTTCCAAAGCAAATCATCGACTTCAAAAATAACTTTGCAATATTTCCCTACGTAAATCTATAAAATTTATACTGCGAAAATTGTTAACACATGCTTCAAAAATAAACCTATAAATGGCCTTCCAGTAGTTAATAATTGGTAAGATTTTAACTTTATATTTTAATAAAGTTTCTTCATTTTTCACTTCATTTGAATAGCATTTTTATTCATCTAATTCATAAACTTACTTGCAAGATAAAAACGCTGAAAGCTAGTTTAATTAATTAAAAAAAAATCAATTAAATAAATATGTATGTCATTCGACTCAAAACTATTTTTTTATTAATATTATACTAACTTTTTAGAAAACTAAGAAAAATTTCAATTGTTTAAAATAAAAAAAAAAACTTAGTTAATGGACTTGATTTTTTACTTAAACTAGACCTAAAAACTAAATTAAAACTAATCGAAAACCTAAAATTTTAACCTTACTTAAAATAGCATTAAAACTACTTCCTTATTAGTTTTTAACTACTTACACTTACTAAGCCGGCCAAGGCTAACAGGACATGCTATCCAATTTGCCTCAATTTAAGGGCACTCAATTTTAAAATTCAAATACGACAGAGTTCATTCTCCGTCGAGCCGCCAAAAGTGTCGATGTTGCTTTTCGACATCAGCTCTGTCGCGGTCTGAAACCGCCCTACTAAGCCTGAGAGTCTCCGGTGAACTACTTGCGACGTCTTGATCGTAGTTGACTCGCTTGTCCACAACTTTTCGACCAACGTGGAAGATTAATGGTACCGCTAATTAATCCTGGACCAGACCTATTCTATCAAGATAGAGGAAAGCTTCAGAGGGTATATGATATAGTTTCTTATCAATATAAACGTGTACATTTATGGTAAGGGTTGACGGTTGAAAGTGAAAGCTCCGGTTGAGTTCTGAATCCCTCTCATCCTTGTTTCTATAAGTGACGGGTAAAAATTCGCTTTTGAAATAATCATTACTAACAATAAGTCAATCTTGCCCTAAACAAAGGTCAAGAGGGAAGAAGAGTGGTAACGATGTACAACGTTCTTGAATTGTCTCAGATTGTAATGAGTGGGAAACACAGTGCGTCGGAGATTCCTCCACATTCAGAGTGTGCGAGTCGCGTAGATACTCATATTGCGGTGAAAAAGTTGTAGGGATGCAGAAAAGCGATTTAAAAGAGAATCAAAGGAGACGTTGCGACGATGTTGATGGTGGTCATATAACCTTTGCGCTAGCGTTTGCATCCTAACTAGTAGGTTAAGGGTGGCATTGGAAGCTTCTGCCCGGATGTGGGAGTTACTTTATTCCAGCTTGAGAGAATATACGCTTTGAAGGTGGCAGCCGGATCAGAAGGAGTAATAAATAATTAATTATAATAAAGTAAACCTAGACATCATTTTTTGCAACATTAATTATATTGTCATTCCGTTATTGGCACACATCCCAAATGTTCCCTTTTATAGTACTGTTTATAGAACAAGCACTGAAAGTGTCAGTGTTACTCGAAGAATAATCTTGTCACAGTCATCATTTAGCATAGAACAAATATAGCCTAACGCCGTACACAAATACATAATATTTTAAATATTCAAATAAGTAAATAAATGTAATTAAATGTTAAACATAAAATAAATACAAATAAAAAAAAATACTGAATAACAGATGGTGCATGCACATAAGGAACAGTCACGTCCAAAAAGTTTATGTTTCAGTGCCAATTTACTGGCAACAAAATCGAATATTTAACTGTTTGCATTAACTCCTTTTGTCAACCGCGTTGTCACCATGAAAGCTCCACATTTTGTGCGAGCGTTGATGTCAATAACGTCTGCGTATCCCAATAGCTGTATCGTTTTGAAAATGATATTGACTTAGCTGATACCTCCTCATCGCACTATCTATTCAAGAATCAGCTTGAAAAAAGCACCTGATTCCTCGTTGCCAGAATTTGGTGCAAGTCTGCAATACATCGGAGTTTAAGATGCACAGTATATCACGCGTTTTGCACGAGCATTTTGTGCCACAACAGAGTAAGTTTTCTCGCGAAGTGAATTTCATTCGTTTTTTTTCAGTAAAAGGTGATATTCAATATTCCGGCCCGGAGGACATACCGGTCGATTTATGTATTGTAGAAAGGCAGAAAGGCTCAAGAACTCTAGAGTTGTAATTAATGCCGAGGACATAAAAATATTTAACGGAATTAACAATCTTTCAGACTGTTGGGATCTGCAGGATGACCTTTATTCTTTCGCAAAATTGTGCTCCAACAATAGCCTATCATTAAACATCTCTAAATGTTTAAACATGTCCTTTTCTATTGATCAAATTCTGAACAAAAGTAACTCACTCCTCGGCTTCATAAAACGCTGGAGTAAAGAATTTAAATTCCATTAATAATAAGAACCCTGTACACAACATTTGTCAGGCCACACATATTGACCGTATCGAGTCTGTACAACGCAAATTTGTTCGTTTCGCACTTCGACATTTATCATGGACTGATCCTCTTCGCCTTCCACCTTATTAGGACCGTCTTCTTCTTATCGGCCTTGATTCTTTGCAAAAACGTCGCCATGTCTGTGATATTGTGTTTTTGCATCAGCTTATAGCCGGTAATATTGACTCATCAGCACTTCTTGCCATAATAAATTTTAGTGTTAAGTCTAGTAAGTTTAGTTACTAGTCAATTATATTTTTGCATTTCTTTTTTATGTATATTTGTGTATGGTATTAGGCTATCCCTGTATAATTATGTTTGCTAACAACTAACACCACGCTTAATGATGACTGTGACAAGATGGGTATTACTCTATGAGTAACACTGTAACTTACAAATCGTGTTTTAACGGGTTTTTCCACAAGGACGCTACAAAAATAGAGCGACAGGGACAGCAAACGACGCCATATTTCTTGCCGCTCTTTTGACATTTCTCTTCAGTAAGGTTTGCCATTTCATGATGGAAAGATATACGAGCCAACAACGAGCCTCAACGTTAAGAGCGCTACGTCCAATTTATGGTCGTCATAATCGTCCTAGCATATCAACAATTGAGCGTCTAGAGAAAAAATTTGAATCCACAAGCACAGTACAAAATGTTCCCGTACCAGTGAGACAAAGAAGTGCCCGTAGTGTCGAGAATATTGCTGCCGCTGAGGCTTCAGTTACAGAAAGCCAAAATGTGTGTCTCACACGTCGTTCTCAAGCGTTGGGCATCTCTGTGACGTCGTTGTGGCGAATTTTGCGAAAAGATCTTGGCCTACATCCTTACAAGATTAAATTGACGCAAGAACTGAAGCCGCTTGACAACCAGAAGCGTCGTATGTTCGTGAATTGGGCTGAGCAACAACTTGAAAATGATTCGGATTTTCATCGAAAAATCATCTTCAGCGATGAGGCTCATTTCTAGCTGAATGGCTCCGTCAATAAACAAAATATGCGCTATTGGTCAGGCAGCAATCCACACGTACTCCATGAGTCATCATTGCATCCGGAAAAAAATACGGTTTGGTGTGGTTTATGGGCCGGCGGCGTCATTGGGCCGTACTTCTTCCGTGATGATCAAGACCTGCACGTTACTGTGAATGGGGATCGCTACCGTCAATTTCAATTTATTGGAAACCAAGTTTGAAAAATGTGTTATCTCACGAAATGGTCCAGCCGCTTGGCCGCCTCTGTCGTGCGATTTGACGCCGTTAGACTATTTCCTGTGGGGCTACGTCAAGTCTATGGTCTATGCGAACAAGCCAGCGACGATTGATGAACTTCGTACGAATATCGAACGTGAAATTGTCACAGTATGAGCCGATTTATGCTTGAAAACCGTCGAAAATTGGGTTCAGCGTCTGGACTTCTGCAGGCGTGCCCATGGTGGCCATGCAAAAGAAATCCAGTTCTATACATAACGGCATGGAACGAACTTTCCCAGGAATAAAGAATTTCATTGATATCCAAAACCGTTCTTGTTTTATTTAAAAAAAACTTTCGTGACGCTCTTATTGAAAAACCCGTATAAGCAGTACTTTTAGCGTTAAAAATGCACTGACTAGGATCTTGCAATCGACGTTAAGCAAGGATATGCCACGATTATTATTGCAAGCATACGATCGTTGTTTTGTAAATGGGACGGAGGGAATAGACTTCACAACCCTGTCAGAAAGAAGGAAACACTTCAAAAAATTGTTTAATTTAAGAAGAGTTTACGAGCCTTTTGACTCTGTTAATTTTTTGAATTACATCATATATTTCTCTACCGCAAGCATTCCAAAAATCAAACCAGATATAGGAGTCGCAGACATAAAGTGATTTTCTTACATTCACAAAGTTTAAGTGTCGCTCACGTTTCAAGTTTAAAACATCTTTAAAAGTGTATCTGCCATATGTCCTGATTCCACGGTCCTAAGAAATAGTACTGCGCCTTTTAATGAGAACCTTTTTCACTTGTACCAGTTTTAAAAATGCATATCTTTTCAATTATTCATGGCAAAAATAGAGTCCTTTCTCTTTTCGAAGACCATTACTTCGCCTCTGGCGCGTTGAAAATTGGTTTTCTAAGGACAAGTGGCTTGACTGGTACATTCACCCAACCGAATGGAATCTCAGATACTTTCCAATCATACCCACCCTCGCTGATTTGGTTGAAGCGTAAAATTGAATAAATACTATTTGCCTCAAATAGTTTGAACACGACCTCTTTTATGTGTCATTAAGTTTGTATACGTACAAAAATTAACAATTCAAGAGAATGAGGAAAATGTACTGTATTATTTTTGGCAACCAATTCGGAGGAAGGGTTTCCTCAACTTTCAAGTTAAACATGACCCACGTTCAATGACACAACTTATTCAAAAAAAAAAAAAAAAAAACAAATTCTACGCAGCGCATTTGAAACAGAAAATAATTTTTTGTCAAAAGTTTTCCAAATTTAATTAAAGATTTGTTTAGGGTCTCCATGGAATTCCACTTTGAAAAGAATGTTTTTCAAAATTAGCCAATCTAGTCGATCGGCTGCCGCTTCAAAGTGTGTCTGACAACGCAAAGCGGATAAAATATAAACGCTCTAAACTTTAAGTATACATTTCACCTTTTTAACTTTTTATTAAGTAGACTTAAAGTATTTTTAATTAGGTACTTTTTGTAGCGTTCGCCTGCCACATTTAACTTTATTTTTGAAGGCAAATTAAGTCAGGTCTTCGGGTCAAGTTGAAAAGTCGCGAGACGGTTTTAGTGTTTATGGCTTTTGGAAATGTTTATTTTAATTTGTAATTAGTTTTATTTTTCATTTGTTTGTTTATCTAATTCACTCTTTTTGCTTTTTGTAGCTGTTAGCTACAAAGAATAACATAAATAAGTTTACATAAGATTTAGATTTATAGATCTACGAAGTTTTTGAAATATATGAGAGATTTTTTGTAAACGTTAACGGATAACATTGTCCTGGTAATAGGGCTTATAGTTTTTTCACAAATTTGCTTTGAAGTGAATTGTGTTGAAAGAGCTTCCATTTTATTTCGTTGAGACAATTATCGCGATGTGTATGATGGAAATGATTGCAACGAATAAATTGAAGAATAATAGAACTACAGAAATAACTATCAGTATACTTCGGCATATGAGCGATTGCGGCGCAATTCGCAAATGGCTGTCGCCTAAGGCCTTGCTCTATAAGATTCTAAAAACCCCCTTCAAAATTATACCGACTGATAAGTGACCATCCCAAGGCTCATTGGCAGCATGCAGAAAGATTGGAACAGGCATTACTTTCTCAGAAACTGTTAAAATTCAAAATTTCCACTCCGTCCGATGTCGCCAATGCAAATTCCAGGATTTGCTGGCCCTTCATTTGAATCGAGGGATTCCCATGTTGTCTAGCAAAATCAGGTATTCTTTTCGAATGATTGAACAACCTCTTCAAAAACACTCTTCCCCCAAAGTCAATATACAAAGAATAATCCGTATCCACATGTTTTAATTTTGACTCCTCTTTCATGATAAAATCGCGAACAATGCGATCTGTTTCTGGGTTTCTGATATCATTCAACTTTGTAGAATAGAAAAAGTATGAATAGAAAGTACGTTCAAATTAAGCATGATCGGGAAATGGTAGATCGTTAAACTCCGTCCAGAGTTTTCAGACTCCAAAAAAAAACTTTAAAAATTTAATTTATTATTATAATGAAAAACGTTTCATAATTTTATCCCGGCGTCATTTATTGATATTTTCAACAAAAATAGAAAACAAAATATAATTTGCAAGCATCACATGTGACTGCTGTCTCTCACTAAACCAAACACAAGCCGCCGTGCCAAGGTGACACGCGCGTGTACTCATTTGGTTGGAGCTTAAAACATCGATATCATTTCAACTTAATACGATCGGAACACCCCGCTGCAGTAGCGTACCGCGTATGCACATAGAAGTGAGTGAGTAATGCGTTCACGCAATCAGCGTCCACTCCGTCCGAGTGAAAAAATGAAAAAGTCGTTTCTTTTTTTGTACATACAATGCCGAGAACCAAAAAAACAGTTTTAAAAAAATATGTCATGACCTTATTTTATTTCAAAAATATCCCCTCCGAATTTGCCAAATACCAAAATCCGTACCCGAACAACATTTGAAAATCAAATTTCGGAAAAAAAGAATTGTTCAGTGCATATCGTAAGGTTTTTTGAATGCTGGCTTAAGTCAAAAAATTCTATGTAGGCTAACAGACATTCCATCTTTCTGATGAAAGTCGGAATGTCTTTAGCATTGGATTGTCCAATGTCGTAGTTTTTCCCCAGATCGTCATCATGTCAAAAAGGTAAAAGAAAAAGACTCATGCCGTGTTACGTTTGGTCACCTGGTTTGTATATCATTGCCCGTTGTATCTGAATAGCATTTCTGGCGGCTGTTTTTCTTATGAAAATGTAAAGAGGAGTTTCCAGTGCTGTCGTAGGCCAGGTGTTCATAGCACTAGTGACGCCCAAACAAGTTATACGTTGGACTGTTTCCAGCTTTTTACGAGGTGTTACTTCAAAAGTTTTGGGCCACCAAATTATGGCTGCGTAGGTAATGATAGGTCTAACCATCATCATGTACATTCAGGAAAGCATCTTAGGTTTGAGACCCCAAGTCCTTCCGTAGAACCGCTTGCGACCCACATGTCCTTGGTTGCACGTTCTGTGATGGACTTGATATATGAAGTCCTGTTCAGTATCAAATCTAAGATAAGACCGAGATACTTGACTTCACAGGAGTATACAAGACAGGCTCCCTCAATAACAAGTGGAGACAGAGTCAGTTGTCTCCTCATTGAGAAGAGAACCAGAATGGTTTTGCTAGGATTCACAGAGAGTCCTTCACGCTTACACCATTCTAAGATATGCAATAATGCTGAATGTATAACGCCAGTGATTGTAGTGTTAATCAAGTTACTCAGTAATCAAAAAGTATATCAGTTATCAAACTTTTGTCGCATTATTACCAAAATAAGACCGGTGCTTCTTCGGTGCAAAATTGAACTTATAGAATAGCATTCATGAGACGCGTGTTTTAGTCACTAAACTCCTCCAAAGTGTGAGTTTTTCATCGGGCCATTAGCTGGCTTAGATATGCCAACCAATGTTTTTTAATGAATAATTGACCGAAAAACCTTCTGAAAAGTCAATAATTAACCTTCTGTCAGTAATTCATTTTTTTTTTTTAAATACTGCGGAGTGCGAAGTTTGGAAAAAAAAATGTTACGTTTAGAAATAAACTGGGATTCTTATTATTCGATGAATTGAGAACATTGCAGAGCATGCATGTAAAAATTTATCAAATCTGCTAATTGAAATAACCATAGTCAATAGAGACCGATCTTTTAAAGCAAGTGCGAGAATAGTTCGGAGAAGAGTGGAAGAACAGGAAATTAAGTCTTATGGCGTGCAGAAAAAGCCTTACATAAAACCGAAAGCTACCATTCTATGAAAAGATGAAACTGCGGGTTCATACGACGTTACTTATGGTAGGGAATAGTTTTATTTTGAAAGGAATGAAAAGAAAGATTAATCAGCCCGCAATTCAGCCCATTACAGAGTGGTTATCATACAACGGTACGTATATTGGCCAAATCGCAAAATACCATAAGAAAATAAAACAATCATTATTTGGGAACCTAAACAAGCTAATGGAAAAATTCATATGGGTTGGAATTTATGAAGAAAAAAATATTATGTTTCGTACCTTAAGTCAAAAATTTATGGTGAAAGTTTATTCCATCAAACAATCGCTGCAACAGACTGATACTATATTCTTCCAAAACACTTTTCTATGCACATAAATACTTGACTATATTTTACGACCGAAAGAATTAATCCAGTCAAGTCCATTCTTCCAGTGAAGCAAATGGTTTCAGACTTAAGAAGGTGGACCGATAGCCCGTTCTCTGTAGACCATTCGCCAAAGAGGTCAAGGACCGTCTGTCCCTTATAGCATAAGCATTCTGTGTATTTTTTTTTTTATATCTTCAAAGGTAAGGTTTTTTCTTTTAACATTTTTCATGTGCTATTTCAATGTTAAGTGTGAGTGCTACATTAAACATTGTCCGCAATTACAGTACCCATAAAATGCTCCTTGAGAGGTTTGCTTTTCATCCAACCGTTCAGACTTTAGTCTTCAGAAAAAATGAAAATCTTTTCTCTATGATACTGTATATAAACAGCTCAATATTATCTCTTAAGATGAATTCTTCTTTGACAAAAAAATTAATATTAACCTTCATATACAGTATGACGAGGGTTGGCGAGAGATTTACCTCTTTCGAAATAATCTATTTTTTTTCCAATTTAAGTCACTGTCCATGGGAATTTATGCATTATTGTGAAAGTCTACATGCTTTGGAGATTATTTTCAGATGCTTTCCAAAAATCGAACACCTGAGGCACGGGTGGTAATTGCTAACGAAGGCCTATAATGTCAATAATTAAGACTCGTCAAATAACTTAGGGCCAAATCAGTCTTAAAAGGCAATTAGCACCAATTTCCGAATCCGAAATGGGCGTCGATCCATCATCCATTGTATAAATACATGTCTGCATGTAAACTGACACTTCAAACAGTTTTGCCTTTGCCAATTATGTATCCGTCTAGCTATCAAGGAAATTTGACATTAAACATGAAAATCATCTCATGTGACGAACACATTAAATTTGACATTTGAAAAACTTACTAAATATATTAAAGGTTATCACAGCAGGACACATTACCTGTGGTACTGTATTCAGCTGTTGCTTTGTCATTCAATGAATATAATTGTTTATTTAATGAGCCACCGAAGACAAATGGCAATCAATTTCAAATAGTCGCATAAAGCTTTTGATTTCATGTCAATGCACTCTTAATGAGCAATTAATTTCATGCGACATCAAAGTTGGAGCTCACCGAAGTGTGCTTTCCAATCCCTTTGTCACTGAACTTTTGACGAGTCTTTCCAGACACTTTAAGTAAATGCTCACACCATAGAGCTCCAGCGGGACTGAAGGACATATATTGGCATTTTTTTTCTCGCATTCCTATTGTTTCTTTGATAGGACATTTATCTATTCATGCAATCCCAATTAAGGGAAAAATTTAGAACGCGACACATGGCAGGATTTTTCTTCAAAAATCAATTCTATTCTGCTTAGAATAAAAAAGGATTATCAGGAGTGTCAGGTAGACTGTTAAAATGTTACAGTTGAGTTCCATTCCAGGGCATACTATATATGCTTCTTCTCTTTGGGATATTACTGCTTTGCTTTGATGTCAAAGAGCGTAAATAAAATGCATTTAAGATAATAACGCTAGGGAAAGGTGTGCTTGAAATTTGATACTTCATTGATAGGCGTCCAGAAAGTATTCCCTTGTTTTGTTGATGGGCAGAAAATCTGCAACAACTTGGGCAGAAGTAATGTCAGAATGTGGATAATGAGATTAAGCTAAAAATTAAAAATACTTGGCTTTTTTTTCACGAGAAGTTTATTTGAAGGTGTGCAATGTGCTCGTTTAAACTCACTTTGAAATGCTGCTCGCAAGACATCCGGCTACAAATTGGCGATCAGTATGGCCAGTTCAAATCTCCCCAAAGTAAAATGGTCGAGACCCAATTCAATAGCTTGCTGCTATCGCGTCTGTAGCGCTCACCAGTTATGGTAACGGTTGGAAATATTGCACCAAATAATCACTTTAAGGAAAAGCAATCACTCCTCGTGTAGGAGATCGTGTGTAACTTTGGTAACGAAATCATTCTCTGCTTCCGAAATCGATTGAAAGTAGGCCAACTGATATAGATCAGAGGTGAATTGTTGTAGGTGTCACAATCGCAGACGAAGAACTGCGGCTCTGGGTCCATCAGATCAATTGAGAACAGTGGAAGCTTCAACCTTGCAATACAAAGGGCGTATTGCGCGATTTACGTGCCACCCTGTTGGTGTCACTAAACATAGCAGCAAAGCCGAAAAGCCAACAGCAAGCCATGCGCAAAGAGCATAATTAACAGCGAAGCCGCGATGGCTTGTAAACAAGCCAACAGCAGACCATGCACAGAGTACATGTTCCTCGGCTTGAGCCGACTTTTAAGCTACCTGGTAGGAGGATGCGTAGTTTTCGTTCAGACCATTGTGCAGTAAAGACTTGATTGTTTAAAAAAAAATAAAGTTATAAATTAAGTACAAAGTTTCATTGCTTTATTTCTCGACCAAAAAGACTTTCTTTCCTTGGACATCCGGTGATTTTTCACGATGACTTTCATTACCATCCGTACAAATACTTACTTTTTCCTTTAAAAAAAAACTTTTACTTTGCGATCTACTTGATTCAGACTTCAAGGCACGCCTGTCAAAATTTTATATATCCTCGTGGTGCTAAGTGAAAGATTCCGTCGTCATCCGAAAATTCTTTCCGAGAGTAAATTAAGCTTGCCATCGTTTTTTATTAACATGCAAAATTGTAATAAGTCTTAACTAAAATGTCCTTGCATATTTATATGTGTTAAGGTAAAACATATTTTGATGTTTTGTTTTTAAATATATTACAAACCTTTTTTGATAAGCTCCAACAGCTTTGCAGGTCAAATTCATGAAATTGAAAAAGTGTTCCAATAAAAATGGTAAAAATTTAGAAAATCAAATTTATTTTCTGATTATTTGCTCATTAGACTGATGGTATGAGAAAAAAGAGATAATCCGCTTGTTAAATAATTGATTTAAATAGCGATTCATATTTATTTTTATAATGCTGTATTGTTTTTTGATTTTTTTCCTTGTTGGTCATTTTTATTTATTATACAAATTGTTATTTAACATACAACTTTTTGTTTTGTATTCAGGTATTATTCATCGTTAATTTAATTTTTAATTGTAAATTATTTATGAATTGTTAATTTTTTTATTTATTTATATATTTTTAAAATTTTTTATTTATATATTGTTTTTTTTATTTATGTATTTTTAATTTTTTTGTTTGTACCTTTAACTTATTGTTTATTAAGGTGATTTCTTAATTTAGTGAATACAGCATACAATATAAATTTGTAAAACACATGCAATATTTATAAATCTGTTCTATTAAATGGGTGCCGTGGGGCAGAAGTCAGTGCGTCTGGTCATTCGCCCGAACCATATCTTGGAAAATCGTGTCCTGTTGCACAACTTCTACTTGCGATATGACATTGAGCACTGGCTATCGGAGAACACTCAACGACGATAATTTGGCAAATGATGTCATCGCCAATGAAGGGACACATCCACCACTAATTTCAAAGGAAGATCTCCTGGTTATTTTCGGTTCACAAAGAAGTAAAAATTCTGTGATAATCGACGAAATACTAATCATTGTTCTTAAACACCTTCCTCTAGAAGCGATAAACATTTACACTATCCTGTTTAACAATTTGCTGAATAATGCACATTATCCAGCCCATTGGAAGACATCGGTGGTGCAACCAATTCCTTAACGGAACAAAGACACATCCTATCCGGCAAATCTCCGGTCGATAAGTCTCCTTCCCAACATCAGCAAAGTATTCGAAAAAGTGATCAGTAGAGCCCTGATCAAGTGGGTTGAGGACAAAAATATTATTCCGGATAACCAATTTGGTATCAGAGCGGGGCATGATTGCATACATGCCGCGTCTTAACTGGTACCAGATATCCAATGGAACAAAGGTTAGAAACAATACACGGGAGCCTTGTTGATTGAATTCGAGAAGGCCTTTGACACTGTATGGTTGCTGGGGCTCTTTTTCAAGTAAAACCAGCTCGGCATAAGCAAAGCGCTGCTGTACATAATCTTAGATATGCTCAACAGCAGACAGTTTATTGTGAGCTGGGATTTTTGAAATTAACAACGGTCTACAACAGGGTGTAGTTATTTCGCCGATTTTATTAACGATCTTCACAAGCGATCTTGTAGGATCTCTCCGCTACTCAGATGATTTGATCGCGTACGTCAAGTCCGAAGATCGAGGTCATTGCAAGTCTTTTGCAATGTGACTTCGAAAAGATTCACGGATATTGCGATGATTGGAAAATGAAAATCTATTTCCAAAAGTGCGAGATCATTCTGTTCAGGACTCCGTTGTCTGGGGCTGG
Source organism: Orthonevra nobilis (assembly GCA_963555765.1). Taxonomy (NCBI): domain Eukaryota; kingdom Metazoa; phylum Arthropoda; class Insecta; order Diptera; family Syrphidae; genus Orthonevra; species Orthonevra nobilis. Next base: position 4,167,642 of record OY743225.1, on the reverse strand, counting down.
AGATACTAGAAGGAAGTGGCGAATGTTTTCAATTGTTGGACAAAATGGACAGCCATTAGCGAATCGAAGTGTTGTCAGATACCTTGGGATCTGGCCAGATCAATATCTTTATTTTAACAAATATATAGATGCTGCTCTGGCCAGAGCCAAAGCGGCTTTGCCTTGACAAAGAGGCTGTTTCACAGCAGTCAACTCGATGGCAAGGTAAAAGTGATCTGCTACACGGCCCTTATTCGGACTGTCCTTATATATGGCTGTCCCGTTTGGTTTAAAGTGGGAACAAGCTTAATGGAAATGTTACGGGTTTTCAAAAGACGATATCTTAGGGCTTGTCTCCATTTATATAGAACTCCAGAGTCTGAGTACAAAAATTCTATAGTAATGAGGTCCTGTACAACGGGGCCAACCTGATCAGAGTGGACAACTTTCTGATTAAACTTATTCGAAGTCACATTGAAAGGGCAATGACTTCCCTGCGGCTTTTTACCTCAATGATATGCACAATGAAACAGTGCACCTTAACGGCCACCTGAAGCATTTCTCTATCTCTATAGAAAGGGTCTTCTTCAGGATAGATTATCGGTACCGATAATCTTCTACGTATGTCGAAAAGCTGTGGACGGGCGAGTCAACTACGAAAAAGAGGTCGCGAGTTGCTCTCCGGGGACCCTTCTGTTTAGTAGGGCTGTAGCAGACCGCGACAGAGTGGATGTCGAAAAGCAATATAAACACTATTGGTGGCTGGGCGGAGAATGAATTTCGTCGTATTTCTGTATCTTGGGTGCCCTTACACAAATCATAGCATGTCCTGTTAGTCCTGGCCGGCTTACATACTTATAAGGTAGTGTAAGTTGTTAGTAATAAGTAAGTAGTTTTAATTTATTTTAAGTTAAGACGTAAGGGTTTAGATTAGTTTTAGTTAAGTATTTAGGTCTAGTTTAAGGTAAAATATAAAATTCTTGACACTAAGTTTTTTCTTCTTAGTAAATATTTTTCTTAGTTCTTAATTAGCCAGTATGTATTTTATAAATAGTTAAGTTAATTAAGCTAGATTTAAGCATTTTTTTGTTTAGCATGTAAGTAAAATGAATTTATTAATTAAATAAAAATGCATAAAAATTGAAAAAAAAATTTAGTGCGTCTGGTCCTGAGCGCAGAGACCCGGGTTCAAATCCGGGTAAGAACATCTGGAATTTTTCACGGCTCCACCTCTGGCAAATGACTGACAATCACTCCGATGAGTACAAACTGTCAAGAAAAGCTTTTGGGATTGGTTTGAAGTCGGCGATTAATTATATGTTTAACCCCCGCCATTTTCGAAAAATGTATGTAACGGAGCTTTTGTGCTCCCAATTTGTTTTTTTTTTTGTCTTTTTGTTCTGACATCCATGCAAATACTTCCTCTCTCTCTTCCTGGAGTATATGAAGACTAGCTTCATGAAGGTTTTTGATTGAACTTTTCCTTCAACAATGTTCTTATAGTTTATTTTTTCTTGTATATTTAAAATCATTTTTTTAGTTGTAAGGTAGCGTTATGCCATATCTCTGTTGTTCGTGCAATATACAGATTTTGCCAGAAATAAAATTTCAACTACGAAATGCTAAAAAACAAATATTTAATAATTTACCTAAAATAACAAACAAAAAAAATTGTTTTCTGGAAAAAATTGCCTTTCATTGTTTTTTCATTTTTAAAAAACTAAGACAAACTTTGGCACCAAGTTTTTGAAATTCAATCAAGCAATTAATTAAAGCATTGAATATTGGAAAAATAAATAACACCAATAGTGCCAAAATTTTGCTAAAATTCTTTATGAGAAAAAAATAAAATATTTTTTAAAACTTTTATATTTCTCAAAAATTATTTGCTTAAACAACTTGAGTTAAACAAAATATATAAATTACATTATCATATGTACTTTCACTGATTTTAAATATTTTTTGTTTCATTTTAAAACAATTTATCAGAAATTGTCCCTACCGCTTAAACAGAGGGAGATAGGCCCCCTCCCGTACGTTTTTTTCTTGTCTTGACATAACCTTCTCCCTCGGGCATTTCGTCACATCTTTCCTTATTACTCTACAGTTTAATAAAATTTATTTAAAAAAAACCCAGATTCATTAAATGAGATTTATTGCGTTTTGAAAAAAAAAAACAGCTACCGCCTCTGAAAATGAATATTTTGAAATGAGAGGTTTCTACTTAATACCCCAGATTTGTGGCTATCAGCTGCATTTAAAAATATTTCAAAAGAAAAGTTTCAATAAACTTTTCTTATTTTCGAAACACGTGTCCTTTTTCCAGTCTTACCAAGAATCATTGATAAATATGCTGACCATACTCGCGTGAATAAATAAATTTTACTGATGCCGAAGCACTTAAGTATTTCTAAGAAGATTAACAATATAAGCTGTCAAATGTTTTGGTTTTGCCTCAATTCATCTTCAACAAACCAAGCATTCCTTAAATGTTGGATTTAAATACAAACAGAGAAGCAAAACATTCCACCGATTCAACGAACAGACAAACCACCTTCTTCCCAATAAGCTATAATCAAGTCAACAGCCACGCAACCATAATACCGATTTCCTTATCTTTGAGTGAACTGATATTCATCGGCCTTGGCTATTGTCATTTTATTCCCATTTTGATGAAATCCTGTTTGAACTGTATTCCCCCATTGGTTAAAGGACTCTGCAATAGGATATCACGCTTCAGGAGAGGCGAGACCGAATCGGTGTGTTTATCTTTGAAAATTATTACCGCACAGTTGTGAGAGCACAAAACGGGTATGGTTACAAATTACTTTGGAATATAGATGAATGTACCTAAGTGGCAGTGGGCTAGTCGCATTTCAATCTAATACTCATTGTGGGTGTAGACCCCAGGAATCGAAGTTGAGAAAAGATTGAATCTGGTTCGGCTCAATATCGTATTACTTCAATGGGTTGGTGGGGCCATTAAGACAATTTCAAATATGCCCACGTCTCAACTTAAAGAGTTAAAAGCGAAGAGATTTAAAGTAAAATAATTTTGATAGAGTCTGAGAGTTGGTTAGGGAACCTTATTTTACTAGAGAAACAAGGAAGATTCCATTTTTCGTAATATTTTTCCCTTACTTCAACTCGATAAATTTTCGGCGGGGTCAGTGAAATATTTTCCTACTCTATACAATAAATGGATTCCCTTGAACTCAAAAACCCTTCGTCGAAAACAAAATAAATATGGAAGTACTTACATCTTAAATAAATAGCGATTCTTCATGTATGTAAGTGCTCTTGTGGTAAATAAGGCCGGGTAGGAACAAGAAACTTTTCAAATGTAAAAATATATTTAAAAGGGTTCAAATAGTAGTACGCGTCTATGTTGCGTTGTTGTTTCAATTTTTCTTAGCTTTCAACGCAGTTTCAATGGAATGAATATTTTGTTGAAGACATTTCGAGAAAAAAGAAGTTTTAAATAATTATTAAGGCAAAATACCAAAGTACTGCGTCAAGCAGTTTAAAGCCAAATTCATTTACTAAGTTGGTAATTTTTATTCTTTGGGTTCCATACCGAAAGTGTGCAAATGGAACTCTATTATTGAGTTCTCGCAGTCCTTCCTTCGTTTTTTCACGGGGCTTGAGTGTCTCCTGCAAATTTCACAAAATATGCACTACTATGCCCGCTGTTAAATAAATAATAAATAAGTTTGATAACAATAAAAAATAAAAAATACGAAAAAGCGTTTTATATTTTTAATTGTAAACTTAATTTTGCGCCAAAAAGTAGTAGGAGTTGTAGTAGATTTTAGTGTTGAATATTTTACGTTGGTAAAGAGCCCCTTCATGTGCGTGTCCAAGACTTATTTTGCCGTTTTGGAGCTAAATGACTACCCGCTTCCCTATCGTTTTTTTCTTTGTGCTTAAGGGGAAGTTTTTTTTTGAGTGGCGACATTATTAGCATCTTTCTCTTCTAAGACGTTTACGGAGTTTATATTGAAATGAATTTAGAATAAGCAATTGTGCGAGCTATGGTTACATAACAATGGCGCTACGTGTCCGAGCTCAAACAACGAAGGTTGCATTAGGAATACCAGCAGTCGGAGATCCTAAAAGCTGCTCACTTTACCAACTAGTTCATTAACCGTTTCATTATCTTGCATTTTTCTAACGAATTTGTGAATATCAACTTCATTTGCCTTTCTGCAACGCCATCTAAAACTATTTATGACAAAGTTCATGTCTTTTGTTTCGGATTGGATTAAAATCCAACGAGCTTCCTTCATCAGAGAAGTTAAAGGTTCCAAGATGGGTTAACTCATCGCCAGATGTCAACAGCTATCAATAACATGTATTCTTTGATGCATCTACGTCTGTCTATGCTGCTGTTTCGTATCTTCGAATCATCATGCCTGAAGGAGTAAAGATATCTCTACTGCTCGCCAAAACTTAAGTGACTCAGTTTGTTACACAAGTACTCTAACATTAACACTCTGATCGCTGTGACTGTCTGATGCCAAAGGTTCATCGCTGCTATGTTGAAAAGACTTAATGACAAAGTGCTCTTGTCCACGCCCAAAGAGCGGCACAACGCTCTCGAATTCCGGATCAGGTATGTTCAAAATGAGTATTTTTTTTTAATGAAATGTTGTGTCTTGACCGCAGAGAAACCATCGCTTCGAAGAGCAAGCTACTTAAACTTTACCCGATGTTGGACGAAAATGGTATTCTTCGTTTAAATGGCCGACTAAAAAATGCCATGATGCCATCATCTGAAAGATTTCCAATCATTAGATAGCTTCTTGTGTACTCTACTCATCGCTCAAGCGCACTTTTGTACTATGCACGGTGATACACAAACAAAGCTGAACTCTTTTAGAGGCGATATTGGCTTATTGATGCGCGTTCTGCAATCCAAAAGTATATACGTCGCCGCTGCAAGCCTTGCTTTACACTGAGGATAACCGTTTCAAGTCAACTTATGGGAAATCTTCCTGCATTTAAACATTGCGGCCTGGATTATGGTGGACCCAATCAAATGCGAACCACAAAAGGACGGGGTCATCGCAGCTATAAAGGTTACGCCGCTCTTTTTGTGTACCTCAGTACTCGGGCGATACACTTGGAGCTCTTCAGCCATATGACCAACGAGACATTCCTTGCCGCTCTCCGCCGGTTTTTTGCTGTTCGAGGGTACGGCTCAGACATATACAACGATTGCGCGACGACCTTTGTTGGAGCCAACACCGTTTTACGAGACGATTTGAAAGCCTAACCCACCTGCGTCTCCCAAGTTCGGAGGCATATGGGAGGCGGGCATAATGAGCATGAAGCATCAACTAAAGCGCACCATCGGTGAGGCTACACTTACATTTGAAGAGTTTTACACAATCCTCAAGCAGATCGAAGCCGTTCTGAATTCGAGGCCAATTTAAGCACTATCCGATGACCCCACGGATTTAGTTGCGCTAACTCCCGGACACTTTTTGGTGGACAGCAGTTCCTGAACCGGAGACAACAACAAGAAATGCAGCAAAATATCTGAAAGCGATGCAGTTGTGAATATCTACGGGAACTTCAAGTAAGACACAAGTGGCGACGAACGACGGCAAATTTAAAGGTCGGTGGCTTAGTTCTCGTCCGAGACGAGCGCACTCAACCTACTCAATGGGCGTTGGGTCGGGTACTTCAAGTTTATGCTGGTGAGTTTGGTACGAGTTGCTTCCACACAATCATCCATTATCAAAAGATCTGTGTCAAAATTGGTGGCTCTACCGATGGAGGCTGACAACAAGGAAAGTAATGGTGAGCGGCTAGAGGAGCCTGGCATTGTTTCGTCGCAGAACATGGACGAGGTGGGCGAAAATGTTCAGAAGATGGCAACACCTAACGCTTTGGAGCAAGTGGTAACACTTGATAATAAAATTATGCTCTCGGTCAAAAACGAAAAATAATTTTCGAGGAGAATAAACGTGCTTTCAAACTGATAGGTTAACTTTTTGTCTCTTCCTAACTTAAAACGTTCTTTTTAGTCTTTCCTCATTGTTCCTTTTTTTGGAATCCTCTTTGGAACAGCTTTTGCGGAAATCGATGCATTTTTCACTTGGGGAACATTATTCCAATGGGGGGAGAAATGCGCAATGATCCAAAGAGTCTTTATTCTTTTTTGGTTGAGTTCAAGCCGAAATATATCTAGAGTAGCACAGTCGCTTTTGAGTGGTATTTTTTTTTTCTACATATTTTAAGTCACCTTGTCCGACCATTGTCAGGCTCAACTGCCACAATTTCGTCAACTTCTTCGTTCCCTACAACTGCTGTATCGCTGGACAAAAGTCATTTGCGTATTCAATTCAATTAACCAGCTGGGTGGCGAAGTTGGTAGAGCGCCTGCCTTTCAATTGATTCAATTGATAGGTCCCAGATTCGATTCCTAGAGTAGTGGTCTGGTTTTTCGAATCTGGTCCAGTCACCATTTGCCATTGGGATCAAGCAAATGGCACTATCACTGGGTTGGTCGACCAATCATAGTAGTCTGACTAATAGATGGCGTTGTTGTAGTGGTTGGTGGTTAATTCGTGTTTCCAAAAGAAAAAAATGGCGGTTTGTGTAGATTGTGTGCAGATGGCTCTGCTGTGAAGGCATAACACTGACTGCGGGGAGTTTAAGCTAAATCTTCCAAACTTTCAAAGTTCATAGTTCATAACCAATGTCGAAAAAAATCCTGCGAATTAGGTTAAAGCCAATAGATCGATATCAAATTTTCCGTCCCGTTTCGGGCTTCACCCACGGAAGTGAGTTGAAACCAATTACACCTGAGTTTCTCAAACCACTACACAATCTTTCATTCTTCTCTTGATTCTTCCGCTCGCTCTCTGCTACACGCATTATAAGAGTCTTAATATCCTCTTCAAGAACGAGCAAATAATTAAAAAAAAAATCAGTTCTGTAAAAGTTCTACAGTTAGCGAATAGCTAACAACAATATGTAAGAAAAAGTATCTTCTCCAAAAATTCAAGTTGTTATCTTGAAAAAAGGTCACAAAAGGTGATGAGTTAAAGAGTGACTTGAAATTTCTTCATTCATGGTGGTATTTCAAACCTCTTCTGTTCTTGATTAATATCAATTCGATGCTCGCAACTAATTTTAAAGGCTGAAATAGTGTCTGGTTTAATGCGATAAAGGATCACTGGCTCAATCAGCTCGAAAAAACAAATATTCTTTTAACTCTACACTTACAATTGCTGGTCGAGTCTTCCATCAGAATAGGATGTATCGAGAACAATAGCAAACGCAATTTTATATTTCTATTCGCGTCCATTCGTATAATCATTTGGCAGAACACACAATTTTCTACTAGCAATCTTCAAAGGCAATTAATTTTTAATGACCAAGTCTAGAACACACCTGCCCCCTAAATTATATAAAATATTACGAGCATATATTTAAATTATTCGTACAAGTGTTCTTGGCCTCTCACATCATATGTTTTTTTTTTATATTTTCAGCTGCAGTCACCAAATACTCGTAATATTTTTGCTTAATTTTGTGAATGTGTTTTTTTTTTTAATATATTTTTTTTTGTATTTAACATTAACTCTCAAAGTTATTATGGTTTTATTGCGTAAAATATAGTGTCCAAATTAACAAACACACGATCATAAAATTTGTAGCTGATCCTCATGCGACACACATTTAGAGAAAATTGAATGATGCATGCATTTCGCAGCAGATTCTAGGCGGAAAACAAGCCCGTCATTCAGAAGACTTCCATTTACTGATTTGGTATTCTAACGAAGGCTAACCAGCTGTTTTACATGTTTATCTTAAATAGCCGATTCTGCAATCTATTAGAGGAAAGTCAATTTCCAGAAAGGTCAAGGTTCCATATGATGTTTGATATTTTATATATAAAGGGTGTGGCGCCTTAGGACTGAACTGAAATTTATTTTTTATTTTATGAGATATTTTTTTTTGCCAATTTCTGGGATTTGTTTAGAATATTTTTGGTGAGAACTCAGCATATTATTGACATTTTAAGGTGGTTGTCCATTGGAGAGTAAAAGTGCTGCGAAGCGTTCTTAAGCTGAGAGTAGTTCTCGACTTTTTGCTTCGCGACATGCGACTCGCAAGTTGACAGTTGTTTTCTCCACTATCGGCGATAAGCTCACAGAGTCCCAACGTATTTAGTATTTTGGTAGTACCTGTCGCGAATCAACATGGCAAAACAGTGCACATTGGACGAAACAAATCAACTCATCCTAATATACTAAAGCGCTAATTTATGTATGCCACAATTATACCGAATGCGAAGAAAAGATACATTGAAATTTATCCAGTTCCCTAGCGTAATCGGTTAATGCGTTGCTGACGTTTTCTAGCAATTTGAAGAGTTCGGAATCTAGCTCTCAAAACAACACTCATGATAAGGTGACACTAAGCGAAATTACTAGGCAAGCATAATTATCCCGTGATTTTTGCCACCGGATTGGTTGGATTCGATCGTGGGATTTTCTTCGAAAGCGATAGTTGATAGTGCCTTAAATGAAACCCAAGTAAAAAAAAAGGATCGAGGTACTAAAAAGGGTCTTTTTGACAGGATTTGTATCCCATGTCTGTAAACGTCTGCCTTTATGCAATAACCACAATTCAGAATGTTTTTATCGTTAAATTTTCCATTAACTTTTTTTGACTCTTTATACATATAAATTTAAACTTGTGCTATCGAACATATGGAAAAGTTTGTCGTAATCGTAGCTAAAGCAAGTTCAGTTTTACTGGGTAGAAATATCCTAATAAGATTTGTTTTTTTGAGTTCAATTTCTATTTACTATATTATATGATCCTAACTTAATTACTATGGAACATAGCTCAAAACTAGCTTAAATAAAATGATCTTACTTACTGGCCAATTACGGGCGCTGTAAGCTTAACTTAGTTCTGAAACTATGTCTTTCGATTTAAACTAACATACTAACTATAAACTAAGAAAATTAAGTTCTAAAAACTTAGTAAAAATGTATTTTTGTTTTTTATTTAAAACTATTATTATTAACTAAAAATAACCTATTATAACTGAAATCTACCTGGAATACTTAAATACCTTATTTTTACAGGCAGGCAGAAACACACACACATGCATTGTCATGCTGAGTAAATGCAATACATGCGCACATATATCAACATATACAAAACATATGTATGTGTGGATGTCCCCTCCTTGCACACTATACTAAACTTAACTAAAGGACCTTAACCTATTTAAATCAGCCACTAGGTTTTTGACAAAATTATGTAATATCGAGACGGCGGGCAACTTTGCCCTTGTGGGCCACACGTCGATGGGAGGATGCGACGACAGAGTTCCTTTCCTGCGCTCTGTCAGTCACCAGAATTGTTGGTGCTGGCGCACTACTTCTTTCATATCTCGGTCTGAAACCGTCCTACTGAACCGAAGACTCTCCGCGGAACTGTTGGCGACATCTCGTTCGTAGCTGAGTGGCTTATCCACAGCTCTACGGAACTTCGTGGAACCGCTTATCTAGTCTGGATCAGACCTATCGAGTCTACGTAGAGGAAGGCCTCTGGGGGCCTGCCATGCACACACTTTTATGATATAGGTCATTTGGGTAGAAAGCCCCGGAGAGCAGATTGTTGACCGAGTTCATTGCTCTTGCAACGTGATTTCGTGTCAGCTTTACAATAAAATTATCCACTCTTATAATGTCTGCCCCATTGTATAGGACCTCGTTGGGATAGAATTCTCCGTTCTCAGACTTTAGAGCTCTGTGTAAGCGTAAGCAAGTCCTTAGACATTGCCTTTCAAACAGTCGATTCTTTTCCATTAAGCTTGCTCGCACGTTGAACCAGACGGGGCATCCATAAACGAGCATAGGCCGGATAAGGGCCATGTAGTAGATTATTTTTACCCTAGCATCGAGTTATACTAAATTCTTCCTATCTTCTATCCCAACATTGGCGAATAACGAAGCTGCCGATCAGAGTATGAGTTTAAATGGAAATAATTGTAACGATCCTTTACTGATGCGGGAATTAAGGCTTTTCTTGACAATAAATTCTGATTAAAGACCTTAGAATGCACCAAGAGTTAATGAAGATGCTGTTTACATAGCGCTGATGTTGATTTAATTAAATTAAAAATACTTTTTTAGTTCACTGCTGATCTAATCCAATTAACTCAAGTCAGAGACAAACTGAAAAAAAATCAATTTTTTTGATTCAATTTAAGATCCAATGGTTTATCCACTACTTTTTCATTTAGGTGATCAAATTTGGGTTATAAATATTATTAATAAATAAATCAAGAAAATCCAGAACCAGAACCAGTTTGACATGGGCAACTCAATGTTGCAACGTCCAGAGTTCGTCGTAGAAGTGTCTTGAAAATTAAAAATTATACAGGGTCCACATCAAAGAAAATTGCCATTATTTAAAAAAAATAATTTTAAAAAACTATCAAAGAAGAAGCAATAAAATAATAATTAGCAAGCCACGGAAAAGGGTCCAGGTCCATTCACATGGATATATATTATTTTATGCATTCAGCGAACGCTTCCGCCATATATATATTATGTTACATCTTTAATCTTACTAAAAAAGATTTAAGGAATTTCCATACTTTATGCAATGTTTATTAAATGAAATTAATTACAAAAATGTATATGACATTCTTCCTGTCGTACGACAGGCTTTTCTACTAGAAGACAAATATTGGTCTTTTAAACTCTTGAAAAATACTGGACGGTTATATCTCATATTTCTTTTTATTGTAGATATCAGAATGTGAAAAAGGTACGTTTGAAGGCTGCCAAAAGAATCACATGCACAGATTATACAATTTAAAACTTTACCCTTACTAGAAATCTAATCTTTGTCAGTAATTGCTCATGTACTAGTTAGGGTTTTCCGTAATGAAGTATCATTTTTTTTTTTAAATATAATGGGCCCAACGGATTGTATTAGAAATTTAATTTCACTTATTGTCAAACGGGAACAAATTCGGCATTGTCTGAAGAATCTTTTGTGAGGCAAGAGTAATCCCCGTACTGGTGTCGATGATCTGCCCATGGTTTAACCCAACACTTTCTTCTGTTCTCTTTTGCTTTTAAGAATACATGTCAAACTAATAATTAACCAACAGAAGAAATATTGGACATGATTATGAGAGTACTCTCAGGATAAAAACCCTCAACAGCCCATAAGCGAGGTGCTCTCGAGTATTAACTAGTACGCTCAAATCGACACTCACCTTTAAGAAGAAAGGACGTGGACCGCAATCGGGGAGATTTTAAAATGTTCTTGAGTACGAAGCCATACCTCCGAATCATTTGCGTCGCTCTCACCATCTATTTAATGATATTGAAAACGTTACCGTTCTGTCACAGACGGATTTCTCAATATCTCCGTGACAGAAATTTGAAATTTTTTGTAATGCTTAAAATACTCGCACATTCTTGTAAATATTTGTGTTGCGATAAATTTTGAGCAATAGCTTAGCGGTAATATTTTTAAAAATTTTACGTTCTTAGAGTTACTATAGGGTGGAACCTACACTGGAACCAGGCTGATTTGAAAATCCGCGGGTCTCAGCGTTGAGTGCCACCTAAGCACTCCCAAAAAATTTTGTCCATGAAGCTCCAATAAAGTCTTTATATTTTTTTCACAAATTTGTTTAAGCAAACTTGGCTCCACGAAAACATGAACGATATTGCTTCGTTGACCTTTCCTGTGAAAACACATTGGACCACGGGAAGGTCCAATCTCAGAATATAAGCTTGCAGGCGGACCCCCACAAGGCGGGGTTCCCTTCTCCTGTCTATGGAATCTCACCATAGATATTGTGTCATCCCGGTGTGAACAAATCGGGCTCATCTTTAATGCAAATAAAAGGGAGCTCGTGCTCTTTGCCAGTAGATAGAGGATCTTAACTTTTAGTCCCCCCAAAATAAAAGGTATAGACTAGACTAGTCTCTAAGGCAAACTTCACCTCCAACTATGAAGCCCGTATCAAAACTGGATCAGGAACTAGGAAAATACTATTTTCTCAACCAATCTTAGCTTAGAGCTCTCCTTTCGCATTCACGATCAGTGCAAGGAAAATAGAACCAGGAAGCTATTCAACTTGAGTCGCCATTCCTTTAGCATCCTCATATCCGTCCTCATGGAACACTTTTTTTATTGGCTAGAATAAAGGCTAGATGTGCAGTCAAGTGACTTCTGCAAAAGCTTCCGCTAGGAAGAAGAGGGGAAACCGTCTCTCATCTCCTCGTAAATGACCGGCCTTAGCAAAATCAAAGCATAATCTTTTGGATTCGAATTTTTTCACATCTTTAGCACAACTTTAGCAAACTTAAAAGACCTTGCAGGTTCATTAAAAAAGTAAACTGGTTCTTTCCGCCTACCCCGCTTATCAGCTGAATTTATTATGAAGTAGAATGGATTCGGAATCGCTTTTAAAATTTTCTGAACACACCACCCTATCATTGTTGTCCTCTTCACAAAAAAGTCCAAAATGAGTGGCTTCTTCATCCATGAGATTCGAGGTGCTCAACTTGAAATCAAAGACATCGTGAAGTACTAAGGGTTGATAATCGATATGAAACTCAACTGGAGAAAAAACCTGGAGGAATCTACTACTAAAGCCAAGAGGGCACATTGGATATGCAATAGGGCATTTGGGAAGCCGTGGGGACTTAAACCAAAACAAGTCCACTGGATATACAACTGTGTAATGAAACTATCCCTCCTTTACGGCAATATGTAAAGTATGGTGGAATTAGATAGATAAAAAATATATAGTCGACAGGCTCACAAAGTGCATCCTTTGGCGAATAACAGGCGCACAAAACTCCATGCCGACCGCTGCTATCGAAGCAATTCGAAACATAACACCAGTATTACTTGAAGTGAAAAGTCAAACAGAACTCTCGCCCATAAAACTCAAGGCACTGGGTCACTTTGATGACAGGAAAAATACCGAGCATAGGAAAATTGTGAACATTGTAAGGGCGATGACACCACTACTAGATCGCCAAAGCGACCAAGATTGAAAAACTTTTACCTTCAAAATCAATTTTAAAACAATTTTTCCAACCAGAGCTTCTTGGATTAACGGAAACATGATAAGAGACCCCGGAGTTATCACAATTTATACGGACGGTTCTCACACGGCACAGGGCACAGGGCACAGGGCACATTAACCTTAACCTCCACTTACGAAGTCTCGGACTCACAGAAACCTCAACATGCCAAACCTGTGAGGAAGAAGAGAATCATCTGGAGCACTTTCCATCTACAGCGGGACAGCGATACAAAATATTGGGGTTAGCACTGATACCAGATTTTGCGCACCTCAAAGAAATTGGAATCGGTGGGATCATGGATTTCGCAAAGCGAACAAAAAGATAACCCGACCACTTCAAGATACTCCATCCAAAATGCAGGTTTTAAGTGATAAACTAACAAAACGAACTCTAGGCTAAAGCAATGGAAATCTTCGCTTGTTAGGTCCACATTGATATCGATCTCTTCGGATACAGACTCGCGGGAGAAAAGGGAATCCTCACAACTCGTTCTCTGTCAGTGTCTACCAACGTAGAGAGACCGTTTCAAAATATCGAATTGGATCCCCTCAAACATGGAGAGATCTGTGAAATATTAGATACTTGTAAAAGCATTCAAAAGATTATCCGAACGTACATCAAGAGACGTTTTCAAGTATCATCCCTTATCTACTAACAAAACTTCAGTGAATCTAAACCAACGAAAGTAAAAAACCATGGTCACTTTTTGAATAAATTTTGTGTTTACATTAAAAACCTACCGAATCATCTTGATGCCAAAATAAATAAGATTTATTATTTATTTTGGCATCAATTTTCGCCCAAGTTCAAATCATAAAATTTTTATTTACAAAAACGAATAAGATAGTTCTTCAAGTATGGCGCTTACATTTTTTGATCGTTTCATAAACACACTTTGTGTAGTAGCAGCTTTCGCTGGAAATAACTTATTTGAATAAATTGTTTTTTTGACCAATAAGCAGAATAAATATGTTCACACTCTAATCGTAATACCACATGTAGATTGATTTACGCTAATTTGTTCATTATTTTTAAATGAAAATTGATTTCATTTTTGCATATGTGAATAAAAAATAAAAAGACATAAGAATCATTCTTAGACCAGATTTAAATCCATTTACATGAGAAAAGTTGAAAAAATAAAAGTTTGTAGAAGCTTAAGAAGGATTAAAACATTTATAAAAAAGGTCAATAATCACTTTTGATGGTCCTTAATCCATGGGGAGAATAACTAAATATTTTACATGAAATCACCACCTCCAAGGTGGGCAACTGTCAGAACAGACTTATCAACTTCTAAAATCAATATCTTTTCCAAAAGTCATAAAACAAAACGTAATCCTATCGTTTTCTCCAACCGACTGTTATCATTCGAGTGTTGGGAAAATAAGGCTATTAAAAGAGAATGGAAAAGTGTGGACGTAGTCAATAATCAGTTTACAATCGGTATGGATTTGGCAAGAAATTGAAAAAGTTGAAATCTTTCGCGAATGCCTGCTGACTTATGAAAATGGGGCTCATAAGACAAACATTATAAAATTCAAAATGGATATTGATGTCAACCATGGGCGAAGAATATTAAGTACGAAAGACTGTCTTAGTATCTTAGCCATTCTGTTCATCGACTTTATCAATACAATTTCAACGGTTTCATGAACAGCTTTGTTCTTGAGTGGTGGATGCAACATTAGCCGATTATTATTGAACTAAGTGTATTATTAAGGTGGAAATAAATGACTTGACAAAAAACAAAACCAAACATTGCCTTTGCTTTACTTAAGGGGGGAAATCACAGTAAAATTTTAAATTTTTCGAAAAAAAAAATTTTCGCTTAATATATTATATGTTTTTTGAGAAAATTATCTGCTCAGATCAGATTTGGTTCATGACGATATGACTCTGCAGTTCTGATAATCAAAAACAAGCCACATGTAGGCAAAAGCCTGACGAAGGACGTGTAGAATGTACTCTTTAGCTCTGGCAACCTGAACATTGAATAACATATTCAGTTAATATAAGTTGCATTCAACCCAGGATTTTTCAACAGTAAACATTTTGTTGACAATGGGAAAATGGATTTTATTAATTATTTTTAGATAAAGCTTAGGTCAATTTTCCTATTAATACTCTTATGATTTAGAACTTTCTTTGCCAAAGTGTCGTTGCATGTGATTTGCCTTTATTTTTAATTAAATTTAATATTTTTATTTCACTTTACCTTGGACTAGTTTCATTAGTTTTTTACATTCTATTACTGATAAGCATATTTAATGTAGAAGATGATGATGATCAAATTGAATTTTATATTTTTTATAATTTTTGATAATATATGGCGTATTAATTGCATAAAATAAAAATAAAATATAAGCATTAAGTGTACTTTTCGTGAGGTGGATGATTGTGTATTATGTTGCGAGCACAAATTTCGTACTCCAACAAATCTGTGATCAGCCTAGCCTTACAATTTTTGCTGCGCTGCTTGGCACAAACCCAGTACTTTCTATGTTTCATCACCTTGGCGCAAATATATGAATATCCATTGCAAACCAACTTTTTCGCTCCTCTCTGTCCCGTGACATATTGTATATTGGAAGTTTGAAACATTTTATCTCTGTATTGCAAGTACTCGCCATCTATAAAGTAATAAATTTTAAATGTTGTTATATGATTTAAATAAAAATAAAATATGTTAAATATTTCAACTTTAGTGAAAATTAAATACAATTAATTGATTTGTATTTTTGATTACAGAAACTAAATTTGACGACAGTTTTAGTCAAGTTTGTCTGATAACCAAGAAATAGACTAACTACAGTTTATTTGTTTATTTTTTTTTATACATCATATTTGAATTTTATTTGTTTGTAAAGTTAGCATATTACTTGTCTAAACTATTACAGAAAAAACCTTAAAATATTTTTTTTTTATTTTTTGTTGTACTGAGCTTAGGTATAAGCTCTCTTAGCACAGACAGAATCTGGGGGGTGATTATGTTCCTGGTTCTTAATAATCAATTCACCAGTTTGACTCGATGTTATTAACCTGGCTCTACACCGACGAAATCGATTTTTCGAACATAACCAGTAAGTTTTACATCCAAAGCTATTGTTGCGGAAATATGAATAGTCACCAACTACCAGCTTCGGCTTTCCCTTGTTTCCTCGTAAAAGTTGTATACCAGTTTTTCTCATTAGATACAGTAGATCTGCAAGAAGTTTGTAGGAAAATGATTAGAACATCAATTCAAGGAACTTGTTCATAAAATTATAACACGCTTATAGGAAACAACACAAAACACATGTCTCTTCTAAATGAATATATATTATATTTTGTCATAATTGTTGATAGCATATTTTGATTTGAAGTGCTTGTATTCTGGCAAATGATTATGAACAGCCGATGTTAGCTTAATATTGTTAGGGTTATCACCAGCCGTTATTATTCGCGCACGACACTTCTTCAATTTCACGTGTGCACAATTCCAGTATACTTTATTTGCATAGTTTTTGTTTCTGATATACGAATAGCCATTTACTACTAATTTTGGTTTGCCCCTTTGTCCTGAAACGAATGTGATTGTTCCCTCCATTTGACGAGGAAGAGTACCTATAAAGAATGAAGGTTATAATGAAATTAAGTCCTAAAATGAATTACAGTTTTCTTAAGTAAATGAAAGCACAATAGAAAACATATTATTTTTCTTCACTTATTCGTTTTATTCCTTTTCCATTCTCAACATTCATATTTCTATAATAATACAAACACTGGCGAGGACTTCTTCATGTTCCTGCTAAATGCAAGGACCACATCAACAAAAGTTGTTTCCAGTCAATTTTACCTAAAATTATATCTTTATTTTGTAAAAAATTGAAAACAAATTTTAACGTATTGATGAAGTGACAAAAACTGAAGAAAAAATACGAATCAATACGCCAGAAAAAAAACAAACAAAACCAAAACAGAAAAATGTTGTTTAGACAAATGCTTCTTAAATCGACTCTTAGTTATTCAGAAATATTTTTTTTGTGTAGAACAAAACTTAAGAGTCTATTTAAGAAAATCGGTGTAATAATTCTTCCCTCGTTCGGCTCTCACTGAGCATTCATGTTCTTCCACGCACCCCAGTTACACAATAGTTCCAATATCATTGCTGAAATAAGTGAAGAGATTGAACAGAATGATTGTCATATTTCTTTCATTTATTTTATGAAAGAGAAGATTGTTTAAACAAGTTGAACATTTAAAACTATCGGAGAAATATAGTATGTTAAACAAGTGAACTTCATGAACACGGACTGCAGTAAGAACTAGTTACTGAACCTTCTTAGATTTCTAAGCTTGTTAATTTTGCTTTTTTCGTGCAAGCTTGATTCTGCATTGTAAGCATACATAAGTAATAAGTTATTCATATACAATTATCACTGCCGAACTTGCTTTAGGGTCTTAAAAATATTATACCAAAAGATGGAACACGGCAAAAGTGTCCGAGTGACCAAATTTTTCACTCTGCGGTATGCTCATATATTTTCATATGGTTTCTCAGTACTTTAAACTTTAAACGCGTTTTTGTCGAAACCACTTTTTTTGAGCTCGCCGAAGACATAACTCGAGCAAATCTTCACCGATCGACTTGAAATTTTGACAGTAGCTTCGAAAAATCTTTCTCCAAGGAGCTACGTAGGATTTTTTATTTTATATGGCTTTTTTTTATCGACGATTTTATAGCGTTTTTTTTTTGTTAAAAATTTAACTTTATTTTCAAACATGCACCATTTTGTAAAAAATCAATATATCGAAAAAATCGTACGTACGTCGCTAGCCGTTGTTATATGAAAACTAAAAAATGCTGGTGCTTTCTTCCAGGTCAAAAATTGAGGAGTCTACGTCTTCGGCCATCGACACGCTTTCAAAAATAGACGCATGGGGCATATGCTGCGCAGCCGCCATTTTTAAATTTATTTAATCAATTAATTAATTTTAATTTAATTTAATTTTGTACTTTTTTAGTATTGCTATAAAACCCTGCTATAAAAAAATAAGATTTTCGATTGATACTTTTATTCAGCCAAAATTAATGCCCGAAAATATGCCAATTTTTTTTGTGTGCTACTGTGATTTCCCCCCTTAAAATGTAGTCAATATGAGTAAAAAAAATAAGATTTTGCATAAAAAATAACTCCTAAATCCTTCTTCTCAAAAACTTTATAAAGATTCATGTCATTAATGGAATATACAAATTTTTTATTTTTAAAGCATGTGAAATTTTCACATTAAGCAGCATTAAGATTCAGTTTATTAAGTTTGCAGTCAAAAGATTTAAATCTTCTTGCAGCGTTAAAAAGTTAAAAATAGACCTAAAAATTAGATAAAGCGTTTTTAAAAATATATTGCAAGCCATTTATAAAGAGTAGGAAACACAGAGGTCAGGAATGACTTCCTTAGCAGGCTCCGGACAATACGTATGGTATTTATTTTATTATTCATTCAATACAGTTTACAGTATAAATTCAATAATACATAATTCAGGTTTAAGAATCTTAATATTAATTAATAACTAGATACATTTTATAGTTCGATAAACTAGTTTCAAATGTACCGAAATGACCCGAAAACATAGATACATTTTAATAATGTGGTGGAGTTGATTTAAGTTGGATGAGAAAATAGTGTGTCGCTAAATAATTTTCTTAAATAGATCATTTATCTCATTAAGGTTAAAGGTTAACAGCCATTTCCTGATCTTGCTTGTGAAAGAAAATAAATTCCGAGCGTTTCTTATTACGTTAGGTAGTTTGTTGTAAGTAATAACTTAAGAAGAGCTGTGTATTGTATGGAGGAACAGAAGCAAGAATCATTACTGAGCTGCGGAGACCATAGGTATTCGGATCGTGATTTTTTGAAGAGTATCCGCTTCTTAAGAAAAATGTTTTCAGAACTTTAAACAAATAGAGGTGACTTAGAGGTAGTATAGACGATTTTTTGAAGAGTGGAAAACTATTTTCATAGCTGTTTTTTCCAGATTGTTCGAAGAATTTGTTTTCGTGTTACCAGCAAAGGTTGCATTTTATTTTTTTGGACCAGACCGTATTTGAACTTTTCTAACAACTTCCTCGTGCATAACTGTCGCAATTGGTATAATAGTTTAGTAGTTTTTTGAAGATATTTTCATAAGGAAGTAGTATGATAGCTCCAGTCCAAGTCCAAGTCCAAGTCCAAGATACTTATAAACACTTGCATTCCCCAGGATAAAACAATATGAGTATGAGCACGGTATATCATCAGCGAGCCCTGTGAGCTTACCTACCTTTCATCTCTAGTTGAAAAATTGAATTAATAAATGCTAGGAATAATATTGGCCCTAGCACTGTACCCTGTGCAACACCACTTTTAATTTTGCCACAGTTATTATATGTGTCTCCTATTCTTACCCTTTGTTCTCTGTTCGTCGGATATGATTTAAACCAGCTAAGAATAAATCCCCTGTAATCAGATTTTTCTAATTATCCAGCACGATGGTATGATCAACAGTATCAAAAGATTTGGCAATATCGGTAAAGAGAGCAGCAGTAAGTTTCTTGGTATTATTTCCTTCATATAACAAATTGCAGAAGTTACCGAGTGCATCCTCAGTTGATCTTTTAGCTCTGTTTTCATACTGCTTGGTGCTAAAAAATGAGATTGAATTGAGAAAGGAGGCGATTTTTCTTGGTAAATTTTTCAAACACTTTTGCGCATACGGAAAAGAGAGATTTTAATTATTAAGTATTTTGTGTCCCCTTTTTTGAAGATAGGAATAACTTCAGCTATTTTGAGCTTTTCAGGAAAAACGCCATAAAAAATACTTTTGTTAAAAATATGAGCCAAAACATCTGCAATATTAAGGGCTATGCTCTTAAGCTTGATATCCAGGTTTTAGTTTTTTTAGCTGATTGAATCAGATAAGAAATCATACATTTTTTTGTTTAGAGGTTTTAGGAATATGAATAAAAGGACAAAAATTGAAACTTTATCAGCTCGCCAATTTAATGACATTAAGTGTTTGAAAACAAATTTCGGAAAAAAGGTTACCGAGTATGTGTCTCGTAAAGATTGGACCATCCTATTGGTTCAAGATTACTCCAATGAAGCTTAACCTACCCCCACAAGAAGTAATCAAAGGGAGTCAAATAACATTGCCAATGGACTGGTCCATTTTTTTGAGAGGATTCGCTTTCCAAATACATAAATGTTTGTTCCAATATACTGAAACCAATTGCCTCAGAATCAAAACATCGCAAATAATTCGCCCTTGACGCTGGTTGGGCTCCGTCTTCAGATTTAAAAAAAAATTAGCTTAATTTAGGCAATGAATTGTTCTCGTAATGGTGGGATCTTGCTCACTCCGACAATGGCAACATTCTCGAATCAATAATTTTATGTCCTTGGATACACTCAACACCGAGGAGAGTGTAAGCTCATCTACGATTTCTAATCATGCACAATCGGAGAGTTGGTTTGACACATTCCTTCCTTAAAAAAAAATACACCCTTTAGAAATGCTTCAATTGAAAACTCTCTAAAGTGTTAACAGGTGTTCGTTCCGAAATGCTGTATAAATGGCCTATGCAGTTTATTATGTGCATAGGTACCAGGTTCAACAACAACAGGCTATAAATTGTCAACGTAATGAAGTGGTAATAGCCCAGCAATAGCTCGTGGGCATGAAGCATCAATCATCAAGTGTTGCCATGCATAATAAGACTATTGATTGTCAACGCCACTCGACTATCATTCGTCTATATCGATAAAAGTTAAACCTACTAGTGCATTACTAAACTACGTTTTTATGACAGACACACTTTTTATCTATTGCTAGGTACAAACAGGGCTTAACACATGCTACAACTGCACAAATCTTGTCAGCTTTTATTAGAATTTCCATTTTTATCTCCTCTGCCCATCCCTCTGTGTGTTGGTTCTTTATTACAATACTAAATATTATTTACACCGCCCAGGGCTAATACTTTGGATGCGAGTACCTTATGAATACGACACTGTATACAGTAATGGTGCTGTTCTGAGGATCTAAAACGTTTTAGGATGCGTGACCAGACACAAAGTTCCCTTTAGTGGATACCTTACTCCTGGCATTGCGGAACCTAACCCAAATCGGAACCGAGTTGATGATGAACTCAAAATAAATAATATAAGCACATTCCGGCATAATGGTGGTGAATGGTGATTATTGCAGGCGACAGCAAGAGGGTTATATTTTGTTATATTCACCAAACGAAACCACATAAGTGGGTCATGGGTCATGGCGACAGTAAATATTGGATGCCATTAGTATGGGATTCCCATTGCTTCCTCGATGTTATGACGAACGATTTGAAACGAGTGATTTAAGGCAAACAGAATATCGTGTCTCGAACCCTATACCCTAGAGACATGCAATGTTTACGGGTAATCATCAAAAGAGTGTGAGGATTTGCTTAACATGTCCGTCAGACGGATGTTCTTCGCTCGAAATCAATTCAGCCGTAAAGGATTGCAGGGTTTATTTTTTTTGAAATTTATTTTATGTAAATTGCGATTAGTGGGGTCGATTTAATAACACTTTGGAGTAAAGACGTTTTTATTTTGTTAGCGATTCGATCAGAATGATAAGTCACGAACATTCTTTTTATAAGGTAATTCATAACACCCTGGATGGAAAAGGGGCTCACAGATAATATAAAAAACAAGGATTATTTATACCACGAATTTTTGTTTCTGTTTTTTTTGCTTTGTCCTTTTTTTTTAACCGCTTAGCTCTCTTTTAATTTCGTCTGGTTTCTTTATTGAGGAGGCAAAAAAAAAGTTTCGCCATCTTATTGTCCTCATCATTAGCTCATTCCTGGTCTATTGTCAAGGATATCAGATAAATGGGAGGATGTAGTTGAGGTGGGAGTTTTTATCTGTAAACCTTTGTTGTTGATGAATAGGAAAACTTTTCATTTTGTCGTGGTTGGAAATATGATGGTTTCGGGTTGGTTTTTAGGTATAAATGAAACGCAATGAAAGTTGATTTCAATGAAGTGAAACTTATGAACATGGACTTCAGAGATGAACGTTGACAGGAATAACAAAGGCGGATTGGATGAAAAGTGAAAAGTGAAATTAATCGCAGATGCTTTAAACGTCGTTACAGGTGATTTTGATGCTTCGCTTAGTCTAAGGTAAATAAAATATAGCCGCTCTTAAGGCGTAAATTTTTTCATCAGGGTAAGGTACACGAACCAGCACCGTCTGCAATTTAAAAAAATTTTCTACCGGAGCCGGTGGCCGCAATTTTAAGAGCGTAAACTCCAATTATTTTTATTTCCAATCTTCAGTGACGAAGCTCATTTTTGGCTCAATGGGTTCGTCAATAAGCAAAATATGTGTTATAGTTCGGGTGAAAATCCACAGTTGCTTCAGGAATCACCACTTCATCCACAAAAAATAGCTGTTGCGGTTTGCATGCCGGCGGCGTTGTTGGCCCATTATTTTTGTCCCGAATTGGAAGATGAGGACTTGGACGACATATGGTTTCAACAGGAAGGTGCCACAAGACACATAGCATACCTTACAATCGATTGATTGAAGAGTAAGTCGATTGGCCAACCTATCCGTCTGATTTATAGCCTCCGAAAAATTTTCTTTTGGGCTACAAGCCGACGAGGTTGGAAGACCTCAGAGCCAATATTGAACGCGTAACAGCGGCCGAGTCATTGAAAATTGGGTCCAACGAATCGAGCGCTGCAAACGTACCCGTGATGGCCATATGAACGAAATCGAGTTTAAGTCATAAATGTTGTGATTCTACTTCAAGCCGATAACAAAGTTTTGGAAATATCTCAAATGGTTAGCGTTTTATTAAGAAAAAACTTGTCAAGTCCTTATTGGAAAACCCTTTATTAAAATGCACAAATTTACCATTTTGCTCTTTGACATCCTTAAATCTCTCTATATCGGCCATATCAGTTAATAATTTGTGAATATTTCTGAAGTGACACACAGACGGACAGCGAAGCCATTGAAATAGGTTAGCAAGATTTGTACTCAGTTTGAGTGAAATGAATGCCCAAATTTCTTTCTAAAGTGATGATCAGATGAAGGCTCATCTGAGACAACAATGATCAAAACTCCGGACTCGAACGACAAAAATTATTCTTTTCAAAACAGTCATCTTACCAGTGTTGAACGAGAAGCAAGATAGTAGAACAAATTTTAGAGACACTCAAAAAAAGATTTTTTTATTGCTTACAGATACTGAAAAGAAAAATATTTAATTCCTATTTGCTCCAACAAATGTTGGGGGATTAAAACAATTATGGTATTTATTAACTTCCCATCAGGAAGTTCTTGTAATCGGTCCGATTTTCGAGATTCAAAATTTTTACATTTCTCCACGTTTGGCGGTCCCAGTAGTCGGATTCCATTATTTTTAGAAAGATCTCTGTGTGTGTGTGTGTGTACGTACGTACGTACGTACGTACGTTTGTGCGGATTCTTTCGTACAGCCTAACTCGACAACAAATCAAGCTATCGAAGCCAAATTGGTTTCATTCGAAGCGTGTGTGCATAAAGATCACCTGAAAAGCTTTTGGTTAAATTTCACAGGGTGGTTTAAATTTTATGACGAAAAAACTGTCAAAAAAAGGGGCATTTTCACTTCTTCAATTAAAATCAATTTAGTTTTTCAATAAAAAAAGTTCCAAATTAATTAAATTTATAGTTTATAGCTACCTTATCAGATAAAAAAATATGCATAAATATATACACTGCCGTTCAAAAGTTTCCGGACAAATTCATATTAATTTTTTTTTTTTGTTAAATTTTAATGCCAAAAGATTAATCAATATTATGTTTATTTAGCCAATTGACTAAACTAAGTAAGTTACTAACTATAGAGACTACCAAAAAGACTAAAACAGTTTTTAGTTAAGGGCATTTCATACATTGATATGCCCCTTTCTCTATTTCCTGATCCAAATTTCCACGGAAGTTCTTTGAAAATTGTCTCAGAAATGTGAATCCTGTAAGTCTTCTCCATTTTTCAAGACTCTGAGTGATGTCTGCAACACTGACACATGAAAACATTCTTAGAAAATTATGTGGCCACCAGTTTTTTTGTTCAAAACCTGCTCGGCTGTAGCTTGACGCTTTTTTATCGGTAGAATATATTAGCAAAAAGAAGCTCATGGCGCAAATTACATGAGGCAATTGAATTTAAAGCAAAAGAATTGAGAGAAACCTAAATGAGAAAATTAAAACACATGGATAAAATTGCATTACTCGTATATTGCAAAAAAGACCATAACGTCCGATTTAGTTTGTTTTCCACTGTTGTGGTTTTAAATCATGAACCCAATCCTAGAGGTCTTTCCAGAAAATGACACAGAGATAAAAAAATCTCTCGGAATCGGCGTGGAAAATCCTATAAAAATCTGAAAAGAAAACTGGACTGAATGTGATCCTCTTTAAGCCATATATTTACCAGACAGAAAAAGATCCTTTGCTGAGCAGTTACCAGCTTGGAAGGAAGAGGCAATGGAAATCTCTGCATTGAAACTATGTACTTTTGAACCATTTCAAAAAGGACATAAAGTTAAGCCTTAATATTCCGAGCAGTGGTTAATATCTTCCAAAGAAAAGCAATCAAACAAATTTGATTGTTTAAAAATAATTCCAAAAATACATGAAGTTGAGATAAGCAGTTGGTCCACAAACTTTAAAAATATGAATCCCTATAAACAGAGTTCTTACAGAATGTAAACCTTTTGAAACTAAGCTTAATAATAGTTGAGAATAATTTGATATAACACTTTATTGAAGAAGTTGAAAAACAACTGCCAAAAGCAAATACAAATTCAACTTCAAATGTTAAAGTTGTTGTTATGAAATCGATTTTCGTAACTCTAAATTTAAAATATCTTATCTTCACTTTAAGTTGAATACTCTTAGAGGGATGACTGGCTAAGATTTTTGCTTTCATTGAGTCGTTTAAAGCAAGCCATGGACAGCCAGCCAGCAAAAACAATTGTCTCAAGGTTACACATCCCAAACCGAAGCCTGCAAAATTCGAAATGGAAATATCATAGTAGAATTGCATTCAATGCTGAGGACATGGAAGAACCAACAATGCCATCTACCTGACCTAGACGAAGTACAGATAGCAAGATAGAACTTCTAAAAGCGGCGGCGATGACTAAGTTGGGAGTATGCACCAACTCATCTGCAATACATGGTCAGAAGAAAGCATGCGAGCATGTCAGTGCGCACCACCTTTTCATCAATTTCAAGGTTGGTTTTGGTGTCTGTTCCGTCCACAGAGACGAGATTTATGAAGTCATGTCAAGGTTTGGCATCCCTGCCAAGCTCGTACTTTTGTGCAGAATGGCGATGGAGAAATCAAGCTGCTTCATTGAAGTCGGCAAAGACGTCATCGACCCACTTTACAACAATTTAGACAAGGTCATGCGATTTCTTCAACATCATACTTGGGGCAATAGTGCAAAAGAACCTTGTCAACGACAGAAGGCAAAAAGAGGCATATGCTGTCATAAAGAAAGACCAAACCCTGATCAGAACGTTACCATAAACAGCTATAACTTTGAGGTAATTGGGGCTTTGTCTATCTTGGCTCCGCTATAAATACAGATATACAAATACAAATACCTCTAGTTTTTAAAGCTAAGCCCTCTTTCGAAAAACTGAAGTGTCGCTCTATGAGACCAATATCATCCCCGTCCTACTATGTGGTGTAGAAGCATGGATACTTTCAAAAGCGGATGAAGGCCCCGTTGTTTCGAGAGAAAAGTGTGATCTTTTGTCCCATCTGCATTTACGGTTGGTGGAGGAGAAGATTCAACAACCAATTGACTTAGCCAAAAGGATACAATGCCAATCCTACGTGGACTGTAAAGCCACCTCAAGTTAATAAATAAATGATTAATGACAAAAAAAGTCCAACCAGCTATCATGTTTAAAAAAAAAACCGTAAAAATTAAATTATTTCTGCAGTCAAACTAAAAATCTAATTTTCATTTAGTATCAAAGAAAGGTAACTCAATCAGAAAAAAAGTATTTCCAAACTGAAATATGTTAATCTATCAAACTTTTCAATCTTGTGCACAACACTAGATAAATGTTACTTAATCAAAAACGATTATTTCCAAATTGTTGTCCTGATCACTTAAAAGAATACTTTCGTGAGTAAGTAATTACCGAAATGTTGAATTAGAATTGATGTTGAATACTCAACTTTATATTCATAGCAGCTTACCATTCCCCTTCTTATCCCCATTTCAAGTAATAAATGTTATAGAATTTTAACTGAACTAGATAAATTTGCTAATGATTCAACTCAATTATTATAATTTCATACCTTATATTTCATCATGAATTTGTTTTAATTTAGTTGTAATCTTTATATTTATATTTTTAATTTATTAGTCTGATGTGTTTTAATTCAATTTAAACAATGTATTCTTTACATCGCTAATCTTTCACAGATTAATAAGTATTTCTTACTGTGTTAGCATGTACATAATAAGTATACCCTTTAGTCTATACCTTAGACGCAAATCGTATTTTATATGATTCAAAAATGCGAAAACAAATATAAACTAACAGGGAGCTAAAAAATGAGTCTCTTAAAGTTGATGTTGGGAGCAAATTAAATAGCACCTTAATGTTTTTTTTTTATCATGAGATGGGAAGTTCATGGTATGGGCAGGTCTACTCGCACCCAAACCAATTTTTTTTTAGTAGAAATGTAACTCAATCAGAAAAAAAGTATTTCCAAATTGAAATATAGTATGTTAATCTATCAATGTTAAATGCGCAATTCGTATTTTAAATGATCCAAAAATACGAAAACATATACGAGTCTATATTCCTTAAAGGCAGCTAAAAGTATATGTATCTGATCTTTGATTGCAATGCATTTGTTTAGGGAATGAATGATGTTTTCATCATCCGAATTGAATTTCATGGTATAGGCAAATAAAATAGCACTTATTTCTTTTATATCTTGAAATGGGAAGTTCATGGCATAGGCAGGCCTACTCGCACCCAAACCAATTTAATTTTCATTTAATATATCAATTTAATAAAATAACCAAAAAATTATACATAAATTTAAAAGAATAAAAGAAAGAACAAATAAACGAAGACAAAAATCAGTCATTTCGAACTTAATATCATGTGGCGTACCTTTTAACTGAATCAATTGTTCAATACCCGCTTTTAAATGCTGAATGTTTTTAAACAATTCACCCGAGTATAATTTAGAGTATGGGTGAAATATGGCCCAAATTTGTACACCGCTTTAGCAGATATGGGGCATTTTTAATAAATTCTCCGGCCCGGAATAGAAATCGTAATCAGGTCCAAACATAAAATTAAATTTAGGCCCATTAAACACAAATAGGCCCTAATAAGATACTCATCAGTGAAAAGTTTAATTATAATCATATATTTTATTTCACTTATATTAAATAGTACAAAATCGCAGAATAAAATGTTATAATTAAGAGTTCTTCATCAATTATATCAGATAATATGGTATATTTTCCAATAAATTTCTAACTCACGAATAAACATCTTAAGTAATTGTATTAATTCTATTATTAGTTGCAAGAATCTAAGGTTATTTTAAAAATATATTTCAATAAACTTTTGCACAAACCTTTTAACTACACTTACAGTTTAAATTTCAATATTCTTCGATTCAGTGCAAATATCTAAAATAATCCCTTTCATTTATTAACTATTCAATCTTATTTCATAATACTTATTACATTAGGTTATTGGAATTTTAAAGTCCAAATGATCAAAAACATAACACAAGCCTCAAAGAGGTGAAACAATTAAAAAAAAATTGCAAGTATCGCAGTTTAGAAAATTATTCAAAAAATTTTCCCATTAATATTTATTCCAATGTAGAGACATTTTCAGTACTTATTAAATATATTTAATATATAAAGAAAATAATTATTCTTCATCCGAAGATGAACTGGTCGATATATGATAGTTCGTTTATTATTTCGTGTAGGTTCTTCATTTGGTTGCGGCTTTTCTTTACAATCACGATCTTTACTTGATGGGAAATTATAAATCTTGATTCAATTATTTACACGAAGCAATAACTAGACTATGTGATCCTCTCATTTACTGTAAACTGTATCGGGATATTTGAACGCTTAATATTCTTTGTATAATTGTAAAGGGTCCGCCAAATGACTTTTTGTTTTTGAAAATGCTATAAAAAAAAACTGCTGAATATTTTCTCAAATTTCCTTTTTTATTTGAAAGTACAATCCTTCAGGTTAATAATGGAAAATAATTTCATTCAAATGGCTGCCTCGGCTGGCCATGCAGTAGCCTACAGGATCGGTCCAATTTTTAAGCACATTATCGATTGTGTGCAGCTGTATTTCACCAATGGCTTCACGAATGTTGTCCTTTCAAGCGTCAATTGTCTCTGGCTTGTAACACTTATCTTTGAGGGCACCCCACAAATAATAGTCCAACGGTGTCAAATCGCAGCTCCGAGGTGGCCAAATGACATCAGCTCTGCGGCTGATAATGCGATCTTCAAAAACAGGGCGCAAAACATCGAGTGTAGCTTCGGCTGTGTGGCACGTAGCGCCGTCCTGTTGAAACCAAATGTTGTCAATATCCTCCTCTTCAATTTTCGTGAACAAAAATTCGTTCAACATGGCTCGATAACGATCGCCATTGACTGTAACGGCCTGTCCTTGCTCATTTTCGAAAAAATGGCCCAATTATGCCTCTGGACCAAAATGCGCACCAAATAGTGACTCGTTTTGAGTGCATCGGCTTTTTAATGTATGCGTGCGGGTTTTCTGTGCCCCAAATGCGACAACTTTGCTTGTTTACATACCCGCCAAGATCAAAATGAGCTTCATCTGAAAAGATGATTTTTTGGCAAAATCGGCATCTTCTGTAAGTCGATCGCAGGCCCACTTAGCGAAGCGAAAACGCATTGGATGGTCAGTTGGCTTCAACTCCTGAACCAATTGGACTTTGTATGGCGTCATACCAAGGTCTTTATGCAAAATTCGTCTCAATGATGTCTCCGAAATGTTCAATTGTTGAGAACGACGGTGAATTGATGTTGATGGCGCTTCACGCACACTTTCTGCCACAGCAGCAATATTCTCGC
The DNA here is from genome assembly GCA_963555765.1 of Orthonevra nobilis. Lineage (NCBI taxonomy): Eukaryota > Metazoa > Arthropoda > Insecta > Diptera > Syrphidae > Orthonevra > Orthonevra nobilis. The sequence goes on along the minus strand of OY743225.1, from coordinate 4,138,365 downwards.
GTATACGCACTGTTTTTAGCTTTTCACGCTTTGGTTTATCGATGAGGATGCCAGTTTCTTTCACTTTTTTCACAAGATAACGAACATACGGAGCTGACGGTGCTTGTCTTCTTCCAAAATCCATACGCATTTTTCGCACACATTCTGCAACATTACCACGATTTTCAGAGTAATGTCGCAATATTTCCGAGCGTTGTTCAAGCGTATACACAACCATATTCGTTCAACGGAAGGATAAAACTAATTATCTGTCAAATCAGACATGAGCTAAGTATTACCATTCATGAAATAAGCACTAGTTGAAAAAAAAAAGTTAGATGGCGGACCCGTTATAATACAAAGAACATGTACATTTTTTCTTGACGTTTATAAAAATATTTTAACCGGTGAAAATGGTAATTATTTTTTAATATATATTGAACATTATAATTATTGCTTCAACAATGTTTGTTGATTGATGAACACAGAAATTTATTTGAAAAATATGAAAATGGATACTTAAGATCTAAAAACGTTGAATATGGTCAAAATAAAAATAATAATATCAGGCCCGGATCAGAAAACTATTGTTTTCCGTATTATGCATTAAACCTGGTTAGTAAAATAAGGGATTTTTTTTTTTAAAAAGAAAAGAAATAAACTGTCAAAGGCAATGAATATCTGGACCTGAAAATTAAAATCGTAGTATTGCAATTCGCACATATGCCGGAACAGGCCCAATAGAAAACGCCTTAGAACTGTTAGTCATAATATTGCCTCATCCGGCCCTTACATACATGTAATCCGGTTAGCCGTAAGTATGTGCTACTCGGACAATAACATCCAAAACTGAGGGCTCTTCATGAATTTTCAGAAACTTTGGTCAATTTTATAAGAGCCATAAAGTTGTTGCATACGATGTACACATATGCTGGCAGTTTTTCGATCCTTTTGACTTAAATCATTAAGTTTCTTCATTTCTAAGATGTAAGTTTCCAACACTACCTTGATTTCGCAATACATACCCCAACCCAGACATAGCCCCCGCACTTACAATCCCAATTAAATAAAGGAATTTTACCTTGTTCCGAAATGCTATATCCGTTTGAGTGTCCGACTAATCGTGTGAGCCACAGTATATGGTTTTGTCCACGTGGAGGGCGAATGATGGAGAAGGCACAACTGCCTTCAACTGCACTGGATGTGCTAAATGGTATTCCATTAAAATGTCGCAACACATTTTAAGGTGCCGTGCCGAAGGAATCTTAAATGACCCTATTACTTATCCTTCGCTGTCCGCGCGTCCGTCCGTCTTTCACACAGCTATATATCCTAAACCTTTATAGGGAGACACATGCAATTTTCACAGAATGTGCTCTGCTACAACAACAAATAATAAAAATGATAAAAAGCTAAAAATAAATGGGCGTCACCAAAGAAAGTGTTTCATGAAATCGTAACTCCACTTAGCGCCTTACATAGACAATTAGTTGCATGGAACAACTTAACACCTTTTCAAATATGCAATCATTTCATCGTTCCAAAACAATGTAAAATCTAGAATTCCAATAAAAAAAAAACATTTTGCAACTTGTGGGACAAATGACGGAATGCAACTAGTGAAACGAATGTCAAGATGTTTCTACCCAACCAATACGAAGCGTCACATCCATGCTTACGTATTTTGCTTTCGTGGCGGCGTTTTTCAAAATCCGAAAAAATAAATTGTTAAAAACAGTATTTCATTTGATTTTGAAATGTGTTTGAGTTCTGATTGTCCCAGCATTTCAATAAATCAGTTAGAAAAAAGGCTTTTTAGAGCAATTTCTTGAATATATTTAATTTTGGCGTTTTTCATTTTTCGTTTTCCGTTCGGAGCTTGTTCAGAGCGCACTCTATGAGCTCAGAGTAAATTGATTGAGTATTCAGAGCAAAAGGTTGAGCACGACCATTTTTATTTGACAGGAAACAAAAAAAAAATAACAAAAAAAATAAAATTCAAAACAATTAAAATGCAGCACGAGATTTGTTATTCTGGGGTAATAATAAAGAAGGTAATAAAAATATAAATAAATTTTAGTCAACTTTATTATTTTGACAGCTTAACATATGATTGCTAATCGAATGACAACTAAGATGGCTATTAGACCGCTATTACACACAGCATGTTTTGTAAGATTCAAATGAGTGTAAAAGAGAGTGAAGGTGAAACAGAGATAACCTAGCCCAGACATGCACGGGTAGGATTTTCCTTGCATGTTTTTGACGTTTCCTTATCTCTCCTTCTTTATTTTTCGAGTTTGCTTTACTTTTACTTCTCACTCTTAGGATACGCAAAAGATTTCAGTGAATTTATAATGAAATTGAACGATCCCTGGACATGTCGATGTTTCCTCTATGGTTTTATCCTAGATCCTTTTTTTTTCTTTTCATTCCCTGTCTGAAAAGCATCTGTATATATATATAAAATTTCATCAAAAAGTTCTTAATCTGCGAACAGCGAATAAAAAATAAAAGATAACGGCCAAAATAACGCGCAGCTCTAGCGCATCAAAAAATCTTCGTGTAATAACATGCGCAGCTCGGAATGGGATTTCAAAAGAAAATCACCGAGAATTGCGCAGCGCAACTATGCTGTGTGTAATAGCCGTCATAGCGGTCGTACGGGTAGAATTTCCCTTGCATGTTTTTGACGTTTCCTTATCTCCTTCTTCTTAATTTTTCGAATTTTTTTTATTTCTTTTTCTCACTCTTAGAATGCACAGCGGATTTGCTTTGCCTTCGAGCCAAAAAATAGATGTTAATTTTGAATTTGGCGTAAAACTAAATAAATAAATAAAGTTGAGGGTTAAAGTAAACAATGAGAATTTCTGAAAGATAGTTTATCATTCACTTTCAGTGCATTTATAATGAAATCGAATGATCCCTCGACATGTCGAATGTCCTCTATGGTTTAATCCTAGATCTGTATTTCTTTTTTTTTGATTCCTTGTCTCGAAAGCATGAATATTAATATATATAGAATTTTATCAACAAGCTCTTCATCTGCGAACAGCGATTAAAAAATAATAGATAACTGTCAAAATAAAGTGCATCAAAAAATCTTCGTGTAATAATGTGCGCAGCTCGGCTTGAGATTTCAAAAGAAAATCACCGAGAATTGCGCAGCGCAACTATGCTGTATCTAATAACCGTCTTAGCGTTCAATTGTGTTTCAAAAACTAATCAGAGCGCCCTGCACACGCTCGTTCGGAGCTCTACTCTAAACTAAAAAAGAACGCCTTATAACATAAAAACTTGTGTTTCATTAATTATTTTCAAGGAAATATCATAATAATAAATATATTTAGTTGCGGTAGCAAAACACGTACACGATTGTGTCACGCATTAAGGTGGGGAATTGAGATTCGCAATAACACCACGCTAAGTGCGTTTGCTCCTCAACGTGGGGACCCGGGTTCAAGTCCGGGTAAGAACATCTGGCATTTTTTTCACGGCTCCACCTCTCGCGAGTGACTGATTATCAATCCGACGAGTACAATCTGTCAAGAAAAAAGCTTCTGGGGCTGTTCGGAGTTGGCAATAAAATGTTGGTCCAACCCCCGCCATTTGCGAAAAATGTAAGACGCACACAAATATGGTGAAGCTAGGCCGTGGCCCTCAACGGAGCTGTTGTGCCACCAATTTATTGTATTTTTTCTAACACCACTACAATTTCACATTCATCAACGGATTCCGTACGAATTTTCACTCGGTTTGAGATGAATTCCTTGTTTGAATTTGTCAAAAAAAAACGTCAGAATCATAGAATCGCACATTTCTACAGTAAGTCTGTATCAGATAACTTTGATCTTGTTATCAATGTATAACCAATGTTGATTATTTTAATGAAATTTAATGAAATAAAATAATAATAATAAAATAATAATAAAAATTAGGATTTGTTAAAACTTTTTAATTTCCCATTTGTTCTTATTTTTTTTTTTGGAATTACAAGTTAACCGAGAGCGAGCTTTGCCTTTGTCTGGTTAATCTTTTATATTTGAGGGGGATACTTAAATAAATACTAAGGTCGTATTCTAGACTAGAGGCATGAATTTTATGTAATTTTTGAAGTGTCATAACAGGAATACAGAAAAAAATAAAAATATAAAAAAGTTGAAAATTTCAAAAATTAGCGGTTGATGAAGTGGGGGTCGCAAAAGATTGGCGCGTAACCATACTCACGATTTCAATCCTTTTAGCAATCTGAAAAAAAGCCTTCATTTAAAATACAAACAGCAATAAATGTCGCTATCAAAATCATCTCAGGTCCGGAATGAATATGTTTTGGATCACAAGTCCAAATCATAGAGTTTAGAGATTATTGCCGTAAATCGCCTTTTTGTTTATCGATCTGGATGCGTAATCCTTTGCGCTGAAAATTTTTAACCATTTTATTAAAAAAAATATTTCCAAATATTTTCATTTCACTCACACCACATTTGTACGTCCACGTGGTTTGAAGGTTAGAATTCAACTGATAGCAACTGGACGTAAGTGAACACTAAATATAAAAGAAACAAGTCACCTTGGGTTCTTGTATTACAATACATACAAAGGAGAAAAGGTTTTACTGAGAAATATGGATTCAAGTAGACGGAGAATCCCTAATGTCTTTTGTTCCATTTGTTCCGGCCGAACCAGTTTTGATGCCGGGTCAGCAAAATATCGATATCTCCGAAAATAGTTTGAATTTTGAAAAATCCTCGTGTAGATATATTCTTGAATAGTTAAACTTTGAAAATATAAAAAAATGATTTTTTTGAAATTTCTAGACTAGAATACCCCCTTAAATCAAAGATAAAAGGTAGTGCAGGCGCGGAACATTTTGTTTGAGTATCAATTAAAACTTGCCTAATTTTTGAAATGAGCGGGGATACCAGTTTTCGGGATAGCATCTTGCTCAGTCTCAAAACTTTATTTACACAGGACTTGGTTTTGCTTATATGGTGTAGAGTCTCGATACAAAAACTACTATTGTAATTTCCAATTTAAGCATAATCGAAGGCAAATTGAGTGGGCAACGACCTCGATCAACAACCTGATTTCCGGTGCTGGAGCGATCTTCTTTTCCGACACCTAAGCTTAAATCAAGAGTAGTACGGCAGTACCGCTTATGTCCAAATGCCGTCAGGCATCACCTGCCTTTCCAAGGATTGTCTTCGTTTCAGCAGGACGGTATTTACCGGCAAAATTTTTAAATGTGAATGAACAGCACCAACAATTTCAGAGGTTATAATTTCAGAGGCTATAATGCAAAGGCAAATCAAAATCTTGAATTCCGAAGAACGGCCACATTACAAGAGTAGGCACTGTTCAGGTAAGCACTGTTCTGCTCTCATGGGGCTGGTAAGTTCAATTAGCATAATGGCATGTCATAGATTTTAGTCAAGCATATTTTTAACAATTAAACAATACAAAATTTGAATCCAAAAAGGTATTTATCTTTCCAACGAGATATATTGTATCCTAACTTACACTAACAACGTAAGAGATACGATTTCCTGCGATCATCTAAGCCAAATGCCAATTACTTAAGATTTTTCTTCCAAATGTTGAACAATAAAAACCATTTAACCGATAGTCACTGACCAAAAGAAATTATAATTTCCGTTTTGAAGATGGATGCTACGTTTTATTCCAAGTTTTCTTGACCAGAAAAAAGGTCGGGAATCTTAAAATCTGACTTGGTTGGCAGTTTACGTATGAGGGACATCATGACAATGACACAAGACATTGCAATGTAATTAAGTTAATTCGTCAGAGTACGAGTAAACCTAAAACAGTAACTTGGAATGTTTCGGCCATCAATCCTGTGATTTACTACCTCAACAAGTAATTTTTGTATGCAATGCGCTATAGGGAATCCTTCAGACTGTACAGGTAATTTTTATTGAAAATACCATAGGCGGTGAAGTCCTGTTTGTTATCTTGAGCTACCCCTGGATAGGACTTGCCGTCCTACCCGAACATTAATCACTATAAGGATGTACTCGTGTACGAATACAAATTTCATTATGCACGTGCGAATGGTCAGAATTGCGGCATTAAAAATCGATTTAAAGATATAAATAAATTGATTTCCTAACCGAGTTACGAGCTTCAAGTCTATGAGTGAAGACGAAACATACGAAAAATACATACATACACACAAGCTCCAGGGGAAAGTTTTTCATTGTGAAAAATGAAATAAGAGAAATCTATCGGATTTTAAGATTTATTTTCCTCTAAGAGATTCAATAGGAAATTTGATTTGAAAATAATTATTTCTCGGTTATTTGTATCTTGCCTGCAAGGAGATGCGGAATACTAAGTGGGCTGGGTTATTTTTTTTCCTCTGCTGAGGAGAACTAAAGAGCTCTTTATTGATTAAAATAAATAGGTAACGTTTAGTTACGCTGAGATTAATGATGGTGGTCGATATGCGAGTATAAACTGACTGTTTTGAAAGACGAATGAATACCGCACAATATTTTAAAATAATACGTTGTGTAGATTAATTGTAGGATTCTTTTTCGTTATTGATTTCACTGCTATACCAATTGATTGAGGATACGTTTTTGGAACTTTTAATGGACATTTATCTTATTTATATTTTATTTATTTATTTATTTATTGGGAATATCAACATACAATAAAAAATTGTTACATTAATATTTAATAAAGAGCAACCAGCAGCAAAGGCTCTCGGCTCTTATGATTTGAAATGTACCTATACTATATCACTATTTTTAGTTTTTCATATATATTTTTCAATGTTATAATATTGCTATTGTTTGGTTTCCTGAGAAGTTCCAGCAGGTTTTGATTTGGATTGTATAGCAGTGAAGGATCTGATAATAAGAAGCATGGACTTAGTAGATGTTATGTCGTAACTGTGCTGAAGCAGGTGGGGCAGGTTGGTGGTGATTCCTTTGTGAGCAGATGTTTGTGAGTGTAAGCAGTGTGACCAAGGCGGAGTCGGATAAAGTTTGTTAAATCAGATTTGGGTATATTTGATGGAAATTTGGGCTGAACTTTAGTCGGGTTGACTGTTTTGTAGTGGTGTTTGCAATGTCCCCAATCGAGTACCTGTTGTCTGCGGCATTCCTGTTTTGTGTGTCTCATTAAATCGAGGCGAGAGAAGGTCTGTATTAGAAGTAAAAGTGGTAGCTTTGAGAGCATTGCCCTTTATACCCACATGGCCTGGCGTCCAGATGAGCTTTACCTTATGTCTTGCTTTGTTAAGTATATCACGAATTCTGGCTGTGGTGATTGTGTCATTCCGTGGATTCCCGATGCTTCGCAATACTGACAGACTGTCAGAGCAGATCGCCCATTTACCTGCAGCTTGAGAGCTTCTCTTAGCTGCTTCAAGTGTTGCTGTAGCTTCTGTTGTATATATGGAGGCAATGTTTGGGAGGATTCCCTGTATGATGGTAGAACTTTCCTGATTAACAACTGCAAAAGCAGTGTTTGCTTTCGTTTTTGAGCCATCTGTATATGTAAATTTCTAGCCTTTGGCCGAAAGAAAAGCCAGGGAATCGATTCGACATATTTTCTGATGTCTTTTGAACAATCCAGGGCTAAGAAAAACAAACGCGGAACCTCACCGGTTGAATTCCCAGAATTACCCATCGTTCGCAAGGCAAAGAACCCGAGATTTGTAGTGATATCAGCAAAAAATAGTGATAAACCCATCTCGTCTGTAAGTATTTTCGTTTTAAGAAAATCAATCGACGCTATAAGTACTGAATACGACAATATATCCATATTGAAAGATGGAAGCATTCTATTACTAGCCAGAAGCCAACAGATCGCTGATAAATTTATCAAAACGACTAAGTTGGCTAATCAAATCCCTGTGACAGTTAACCTCCATAAACAGCTCAACTCCTCTAAAGGCATTGTTTATGCACCGTGGTTAAAAAATGTGCACGAATCTGAAATCGTGTCGGAAATGAAATCGCAAGGGGTTGTCGAGGTTTACAAATTTACAAAAAAAATTGATGATAAAGTTGAACCCACAGGCCTTGTAGTTTTCACTTTTGATCTCTACCAAATTCCACAAACGGTCGAAATCGGTTGGTATAAAGCAAAGGTCAAAGAATACATTCCTTTGCCAATGAGATGCCGCAACTGCCAATTACTCGGTCATACGACCAAAAGGTGCAATAGAAGCAAAGTTTGTGTTGATTGCAATCTTCCTCCACACGAGCCTGAACCCTGTTCAAGGTTGATGTGTGCTAATTGCTTCAAAAACCACTCGTCTTTTTCTAAAGACTGCTCGAAATTCCTTCAAAATAAAGAAATTATAACGATCAAAACTAAAAATAAGTGCAGCATGGCCGAAGCTAGACGCAAGTACAATGAACAGAACCAGGAGCGCATTCCCAACCCATTATCTTTCTCCGAGCGCATAAAAACAACACAAGCAAATAACTCTCAACAATCTCAAAATCCCCCCCTCACCCTCTAATATTTATATTTTATTTGTGCAATTTTCTCTGCTTCTACTGGCACTACTCTGCTCTCAATATACCATAGTCTTCTTTGCCGAAATGGAGCTTCTGTGGTCCGCCAAGGAACTTCGTCATTTTCCTTGCTGTACAGTTGCTTTTTTCAGTAATATCAACACCGAATCATCGACAATCCCACCAGTCGGGATTGTCGATGATTCGGTGTTGATATTATTTGATCCAGTAAATCGATTGCGCTTTTTGTGGAAGTGCAAATTCCTCTATTTATTTTTTTCTTTCCTCCCCAGGAAATGACGTTGAAGAATAACCTTAGGCCAAGTTCATAGTTAAAAAAGTAATCCAATGCTGTATTTCTTTTTGTCCTCATTAAAGTGCTCGGTTTGATCGCTTAGTTCCTAAATAATGCTCCCCTAGAAAAGACCGAGTTTCTTTTCCAGCTTTTCCAGAGCCAATTTCTTTTTCTCAAGGAAAATACCTTCATTTCATTTTATTCAACATTTCTCATACAGTTAAATTGAATTAATATACATATTATCTTAAAACTTATCGCGGATTAAATGAGAAACATTAGTGACATCTTTACTAGGAATTAAATAGTGTCGATTGTCGCTTCAAGGCAAACGAAACTTATGGGTGGGGTGACCCTTAAAAATATAAAATTATTCTTACATTGTTTTTTTTTTTAAATTCAAAAAAATTAAACAAAATAAAAGCAATAATTATATAGAATTTTTATGGAAGAAGCCAATAGAACGTTTAACGTCGATAATGAACAGGGAGACAAAATACTCAAGATCACCAGAATGTTGGGACTAGACTTTGCATTCATTTAGGTCTAACTATATAAAAGTTTTTCCAAATCCTTATATTTAAAATTGAAGAGCCAATTTCTTAATTGTGTTCTAAACATGCTCGCTGTCCTTACGGACCTAATAGATAAAGGTAACTCATTGAAGAGACGGCAGGATATAACTGTATAACAATTACGAAGGGCAGTGGTGCGAAAATAAGGCACAGAAAATAAATTCAATTCACTCGCTGGAACACCGTCGAAATGTGTCTTGCTTGACTTTGTTTTATCGATATTTCTGCTCCGTCGAAATAGCTAATTGCATTCCGCCCCTCCAGAAATTCACTCGCAACACCCGTACATCATCGAATGCTCATCAGTTTATCCTAAAGCCTACTTTCGGGCGCACTGTGAAATTTAGAAATTCTTTTATAAGCCGCACAATGTGCCTGTGGAATGCGTTACCTCGCTCTATTTTACCTTTGCACTGCAACCTACAACAATTTAAAACCAATGAGCACTGGTACCTCCTTTCTCTCCCTACCGCTTCTGCTCGTGCTGTGTAAAAAACACTTCAAGGGTACTTCAAATCCCTTGAGCGCTTGGGCACTATTTAAAAAAAAAAAAAAACTAAATGCTGGATGTTTCCACGCAGATTATAGGTGTCAAGGATCCTGAAGTTGAGATTGCCAGATCTAACAAAGAATGTCTTCAGTACTTTAAAGCAATAAAGATGGCGTATAGGGAGAATTTTCAAATGAGACTTTGAATGGAAAAGTGCATAGTATAAGGCTTTTAATAGTGTTGTGGAACAGACAGAACAGCTCCTTGATAAAAGAATTTACGGAGTGTGAACCGAAAATATTTTCTCAATGCATCGGTGTGGTTGAAAAAGGACACTTTGGAATCAATTATCAACCCTAAGTATTTGTACTCATTGACCTCCTCAATAGGGAAACAATTATCGCTACAATTCGAACTGTTGAAATAAGTGGTCGAGGCTTGAGTGCATGAGTACATGAAGGAAGCATGAATTTTGGACACTCCGGTGCATGGTAGTGTATATTTGACTTGTTCGAGTTTTGGGCGGATAAACTGAAAAACATAACCTTAGTTTTGGCACTTAAAACTAACTTGTGCTCAGCAAACCATACTCTCAGTAAGCTAAGATCCCAGTTTATATCTGAGAAAAGATTCAAAGGCCACCCTTTTAACCCTTAAAACTTAATTCAAATATAGAATTAATATAGATGAGGAAGAGAAGGGGTCCTAAAACCGAACCTTGTGGTACGCCTTTACCAATATATTTAAGTCCACTCCTGGTGATCTATTTGCCAAAAAAAAATTTGAACCACTTAAAGATAACACCACGAAAGCCTGCCTTTTCAAGTTTTTTGAATAATACCTTATGATCGACCATGTCAAAAGCTTTCGTAATGTCAACAAATAGGCCCACTGATTTGAGAGCAAAACTCTTACAGAGCATCTTCGGTAGACTTCCGTTTTGGAAACCAAATTGTGCAGAATTAATGAAACCAATTTTATTTAAAAATTTTGTTACCCTATTTTGTATAGCTTTTTCAAAAATTTTGCTTACCGATGGAAGAAGGGAAATACATCTGTAGTTCGAAACGCAATCTGCTTCACCTTTTTCGAATAAAGGTACAACATCCGCACATTTTCGTGCATCAGGAAAATCACCAGACAGAACACTTTTATTGAAAATATCAGCTAGTACATCAATAATGAAACATGCGATGGTTTTTAGAGTTCGGTTAGATACACCATCTATTCCACATGAATTGGAGTTATTTAAAGTGCCAATAATTTTAAGGATCTCCAGACCAGTAACAGGCTCATAGAAAAATGTTCTTTCTTCAAATGGGTCTGTGCCACCGCAGTTACAAAGCGTGCATCGCAAAAGGTTTGACTGTTGCCGGAGCGTTTCTGCTATCGAAGAAAAGTAGCTATTAAAATAGTCAGTGATTTCACTTTTGTTAGACACAACAGTATTACCCCGGCGAAGAGAAATCGTCCTTTTCGAGGTGGTTGACTTATTCAGTATGCTATTTACAACTTGCCACTCCCGTTTCACATTACCTTTTGATAAGAAAAATTGATTTTTGTAATACCTATCTTTGCACTCAGGAATTTCAAGTTTCAGTTGCGATCAAATCCATTTATATTTTTGTTTTAGCTTTTTGTTTTGAGGGTACTTTGAGCAGAGAACTCTTATCTTATTTTTCTTTTTTATTTTGCGAAGTTAACACATGTTTATCCACGGTTTCAGCCTCTTACATGATCTTTTAACTCTTACCGTATAAGTGCTTCGTAAAATATGCCTGTTAAGGATTTCTATGAAATAGTCATATGATTTCGAAGCATTCTTTTCTAGGTTACTTTCCTTGCAAGACACGAGACAAAGATATGTTCTTAGTTTATTGAAATCAATTTTAGTTTTAAAGTTACACGATCCACAGTTATCATGCTTATTCACTTTGGCTGCCCCAACTAATAAACCTGTCATCGAATGATCAGTAATCTTGAGGTCAAATACACACTTTTTCCATGAATTAAGAGAAGAGTTAGAAAAACGCCCATAGATGTGGTCTAAACACTTTCCCTTGTTCTGATGATATAACCATTTCATGTAGTTTTAACTTCGAATATGTTCTGGGCTTTGAGTCTGGTCTTTGTCGAAATTTATGAATACAATATTCCAAATAAAAATGCTTTTGAAAATAACAAATCGAAAATCTCAAAATTTTATCACTTTTCATTATTAGATATTTAATTTTTATAAATTTGACTTTACACGGTCGTTAAAAATTTACTCGTCCATGGCCTAGGACATTCATCTAGCTTCACGACATTGTCCTGGAAAGTGATAAATATATTTGTATATACAAATGTTTGTTATGCCGCGTGATAAAATTCACCCAAGTGAATGAAATGAATACATAAAGCAGATAAGAAGAATAAAAGACTTTAAATACGAGTAATAGAGAGGGTTTTGTTCTTAAAGTAGCAATGTAATCTTCCCTTGACTGTTCACTTGACCAATGTTCGGCATCTGGGTCCTTTACATTTTTATTCCATCCTTTTTGTTTTTTGTTGAATACCCACAATACTTGTGGTGTTTACAGACATAAAAATTAAATTAAATTGCAACCCGAGACAGTTGCAGATGTTTTATCCCTTCTCTGGGGGTATTGACGCTGAACTCTTTCTTTCTTTCTCTATCCTATGATTTCATATCGTCCTAAACTTATTATAGTGTTGGAATACTGAAAAAACCAGAAAACCTAGAAAAACCATTTGACATTTTCCAGAGACCTCCTCTCATGAGAAATTGAAAATACTCCGAAAGCATTGCTGGCATGGAAAAGCTGCTATGAACGATCAAAGCTGGTCAAAAGGAGTTACATCATTGCTCGCAAGAATAAATAATTATAACTTGTTTCGTAGTGACAGAGAGACGAATACTTTTGGTGGAGGGATTGCAATATATTGTAGGTCTTCGTTGAATTGCATAATTATTTGTAAATCGCAAAGTGAATTAGTGGTGTATTTGATTTTGGAATTATATGATGGCTACCAAAAATGTCTGATCTCATGTTGCTACGCTCTAGATCGTAGTTTTTCACTCACTCCATTTTTTACAACACTATCTGAAGTTTCAGCAACTTATTGTAATATAATTGTTTGCCGTGATTTCAATGCTAACTTTTAATTGACTGTTTACCGAGACTTTGAAATCAACTCTGATATCAATGTTCGAAATCAAACTGAATTTGAGGTTGTGACGGAGGATGATATTTTAAGTATCATAACATCTTTAAGATCCAATGCTATCGGTGAAGATGGAGTACCCTTAAAATTTATAAAAATAATTTTGCCACACATTTTGAGTCACCTAACCCATATCATTAATTTATGTATAATGTCATCAACTTTTCCACAAGCTTGGTGGCAAAGAGCCGTTGTTGATGGTAAGTGCTCGACTCTAAAACTTCTTACTCAGGGTGTGCCACAGGGCTCAATCGTAGCGCCAATATTGTTTTGCATATTTATTAACGATCTACATTTGGTATGTAAGCATGTGCGGATTCATTTATATGCAAACGATGTTCAGCTCTATCTGTCCGGTCACCTGAGTAAGATAAATGAGGTGGTAGCCTGTCTTAACGAAAACTTGACAGCCATCAATGACTGGTCGATAAAAAATGGACTTCTCATAAACCCAACGAAATCTAAGGTGATACCAATATCACAAAGTTCTTGTAGTTTGAACGACATTTGGCTCTCTGACAATAAGTTAGAGCTTGTTGAATCAATTACATCCTTAGGATTTGTCGTTAACCGGAGTATGTCTGGTTACAACCACGTCAACTGGGTGATAGGTCGTATCTATGGATGCTTACGCAAACTATGGCTTACTGCTAGCTTTACTCCGATTGAGACTCGAGGACGACTTGTACGTGCACTTATCGTTCCGATAATTACATACTCGGAAGTCGTTTACTGCAACCTCGATTCATTGTCTCAGCATAAATTACGTACGATATGTTCAAGGCCTTCGGAGGTACGACCGAATATCATTTTTTGCTACAAACCTATTGGGTTGCACCCTACAGCAGTATCTTAAGGCGAGGGCATGTATTTACCTTCATAAAATAATTATTTCTAAGTCGCCACCTTATTTTTTTCACAAGCTGGAATTCTCTCGATCCCATAGGACACTTAACCTCAACATCTTAACTCGTTTAGATTGTTCTTCAGTCATGCCAAAAGGTTATGGAACTCTCTGCTCTTGAGAATTAAAAGAACAATTTCAATCACGAACTTATTTAGAAAATAAACTAAGAAACAATTCATAATTGTTAACAAAAAACAATCAAAAACTTAGTAAAACTATATTTAATTTTTAACTTAAACCTATCTTAAGAACTTTCATATTTATTTATATAAAATATATCACAGAACTAAAGAATTTAGTCTACCTTAACATAAGTAAGCCGGCCAGGCCGACAGGGCATGCTTATTTGTTACGCCTTGATGCGGGGCACGTCTAACTAACACAACGACACCTCAAATCTGTCATCTGAAGCCACCAAAGCTTTTTATTTGATGCCCGGGGTATACCCCGTACTAAAATTCTAACTTAGTATAACTAGGGACTTGGTGGATGAGAGAGGTGAGACGAGATGATGTTGTGGCGTTGGCCTTAAGCAACATTCAGGACATAGGTTCATGTGAATTGTAATTGGTGCGGTGTGGGTCTAAGCGGAATAGATGAGAGAGAAACAACGTTCGACACTCAATGATACCGGATAAGAGCTGGTGAATGAAAAGAATGTCGGCAATGTCACGGCGTTGCTCCAGGGACTGGAGATTGATGAGTTGCAAACGATGTGTATAGGGCGGTAGGTTATAGCTGTCTGTCCAGTGGAGACCACGCAGACCAGACTTGGGAAGCATATTCTAGTAATGGTCTAATAAAAGTAATGTAAAGGGCTTTGGTGACATAGGGGTTTGAGAATTCTTTAGACCATCGCTTAACGTAGCCAAGGGCGGTATTATCGCAGATAATACCCAAATCGCGGAGAGAAATGACTAGCGGAACAGGTTGATTAAAGCTGAAGTAGGTCCTGGAGGGCTGTGGAAGACGCTGACGTGTGAATGTTATGGCTTGGCATTTGCTGATGTTGAGATCTAGAAAGTTTTTTTGGCACCAAATTGAAAACTTGCTCAGATCATCTTGAAGAAGGAGGTGGTCGGCGGCAAACGAAATGGGCGAATATAATTTTATGTCGTCGGCGTATATTGATATGTACGAGTTGTGGATAGTAAGGTCGACATCATTAATAGTAAGGATGAAAAGAATATGCCCAACGTGGTTCCCTTGAGTGACACCTGAGGTGGCCATAAATGGATTAGATTTGCAGGATCTAAAAATAACAACGTATTGACGGTTTTCGAGGTAGGACTTAATCCATTCAATCAAAGTAACTGGGAAACCAAAAGCATTGAGCTTGAGCAGAATTATCTTGTGCGATATTTTGTCGAAGGCTTTACTGAAGTCGGTGGCGACAACATCAACTTCTTTGCCTTCCCCCAAGGCACAAATTCTTCTAGGTTGGTGGTTATCGATCTTCCTCTGAGAAAGCCGTGTTGGTTAGGAGGTATGATGGATTTACAGTGGAAAAGCATAACGTCGTAGATTATTCTCTCAAAAAGTTAAGGAATGGACTAAAGTTTCGCGATTGGTCTGTAGTTTGCAACATCATTTTTTGGACCTTTCTTATGAATTGGGATTATGTAAGAGTTTTTCTAGATTAAAGGGAAAATGCGTTGTGAGATGGAGTGTTGGAATAGTGAATTTAGGGGCTGAACGAGGAGATTGGTGCATTTTTTGAGCACTATAGCGGTCAAACCGTTAGGTCCCGGGGAAAAATCATCTTTAAGCTTTGAGATCTTCTCTGCTAACAGTTCCGATGGATTTTCGACAGACACCATGGTTGTATGGGTACTATTTTGTAGATATTGGAAATAATTCATGCACCGCGAATGATTGGCTGAAGAAATTACCCAAGAGATTTGCAATTGTATTAGGGTCTGATGAGGAACAATATGTATGATATGTAATTGAGAGTTGAGGGATAGCCGTCTGATTTACTTCTTACTTTGATGAATTGGTAAAATCGCTTGGGGTCAGATATTAAGCTCGATTCCAGATGGTTCACGTAGTCCAAGTAAAGAGAATTGCAGAGGTAGGAGAATTCGGTGTATGCGTTTTGATAGAGCATATAGATGAAGTTAGATAGAGTTTTAATATAAGACTTCCATAGTTAATTTCTTTTAGTGCTGTTGCTCCACATCTTGCACATCGCGGTCTGAATCGGAGATTCGATGCTGAGCTATGAACAACGGCGGCATCTTGCTCGTAATTCAGTCGCCTATCCACAGATTCGCAGGCGACGTGAAAGAATATCGATACCGCAAATCTTTCAAATACCAAACCTACGATCGAGGAAAGCCTCAGGGAGAATAAGGCCGTCAAAGCGAAATTTCTCATGGTTCATAGAATTTCGGAAATGAGCTAATCAAATTATTGTTTGAAGTCATTCCCCTTGCGAATCATATTACCTTTACCCTGGAATAGAGTTAGCTGCTATGAAACAGTCTCTTTAACGTGGCATAGGCCTCTTTAGCTCTGATAAAAGCAGCATCTTTATGTTAGTTACAGATACTGATACTGATAAAAATCTTAAAAATCTCAAAGAGATCTTACTTTGTTATGAATAAAGGGATGAAGGGGTATTGGCAAAGACATCATTGCCAAATTATCATCCTTGAACCTCGTTAAACCAGTGTCCTTTATAAATAATGGAATATTTTTTTCAAATGACTGCCGACCATCATGTACAATACATTATCGATGATTTGGTAGTTGGAACCATAGTTCACCCAAGTCCAAATCCTCAATTTCTGGAAATAAAAAATCGGTTATCATACCTCAGCAGCTGTCTTCAATAACAGCAACCACGTTACCTATGGCGTCCTCACAAAACTTCTGGTGTAAATGGCGCACCATGCAGATGACCTTGATTGGATGTTATTCTCTTTGTGAATCAAACATGTGTCTGCAGGAAGTAGTTGACGGAATGTGCGCACTTTGTAAGGGGACATCATCAATACCTTCAATTAATTGTACTACAGCTCAATATCATAATTCACATCATCTGGTCGGCGTTTCTAGTTCATCTGAGATAATTTCAACTACAGATCCAATCTCTTTGATGCATCATGACTTGAAATTTGTAAAAGCTATCCTGTCGAGAGAACATCTGCCTCCATGTGTGTTTTCAACTATAAGCGATTTCAAAAATAGAATTAACTTTGCAACAAATGTTGGAGAAATTTTTCAGAAACTATACTCTATCGAAAACAAAACAAAATTTGGGAGCTCGTCAAGGATGAAGAGTAAAGTGGTACACCCCTCGTCAACATCGAAAACCGCCGAGAATATCAATAAAATCAAAAAAAGTTGAGCACGAATTCCACGTCAAAAAACTGCCAGAGAAACGTGTCCCCGAAAGACCAGGATTTCCTTTTTAAAAAGGCACCGCATTGACATTCCGAATGATATAATTTTAGCTGCTTAATCCGATCTATTATAAGGCTAACTACTTGACATGGGTTTATGAGGCCAAGCATCCAGCGAGTGAATGGCGTACATTGAATGAGTCACAATTTAAAAATAAGAAAGACGATGCTTATGGTTTTCATGGATTAAAACGGCGTTGTGCATCATGGATTCTTTACATAAGATTAGACAGTCAGCAGGGTCTGTTATTCCGGCGATTTTTGGGCTAATTCGTCGATTTTGGACCAGTATAGCGCAACCGAATTCGCCTGATGTGGTTCCCTTCGACTCATTCCTTTTCGATCGACTCAAGAAACCTGCATTGAGGAACTAGTGTGAACTTTATATAAGGTAGAAAAATTTCACAATTCGCGTGCTGCATTTCATTAAGTTTTTCATTTGCAACCAATTATTATTTCCTTTGCGGGAAAAACAACTATTTTTTCCAGCGTTGATGTCTACACATAAAAGGTTCATGTTAAAGTTTCTTCCTCAAATGTATTCATAAATGTATACGTAGAGAGAAAACTTTGTGTTCAAATTTTAAATACAAAAGTCTCATTTTTAATGCAGACACGTTCATGATAAAATATTGTACAGCCCTGCGTAATGTCGCGTGTCTTAGGCGAGCAATTTTCATTTCGTGAAATAATTTATTCGTATTGTGCATATGAAATAACTATTGATTAAATTAAGCTGTTGAATAAATATTGTTTAGGACACTTGAAATTCCAACTCAATAACCATTCTTTAAAGGTTTTTCAAACAAGAACTAGCACAAATGTTCGCGGAGTCAAATTAAACGGGCCAATAGTGAGTATTCTGTGAACTCTTTAAAAAAAAAACGAAAATAATAATAATAATAATAATATAATAATAATAATAATAATAATAATAATATTATAATAATAATAATAATAATAATAAAAATAATAATAATAATAATAATAATAATAATAATAATAATAATAATATAATTATAATAATAATAATAATAATATTATAATAATAATAATAATAATAATAATAATAAAAATAATAATAATAATAATAATAATAATAATAATAATAATAATAATAATAATAATAATAATAATAATAATAATAATATTAATAATAATAATAATAATAATAATAATAATAATAATAATAAAAATAATTATAATAATAATAATAATTATAATAATAATATATGAGATTCATTTAAAAAAATGTCGAATTGTTTGACTTAAGTCAATATTGTGTAGATGAAGAGTCAAGACCCCATGATAAGTCGGATTCCCTTCAGCGGCCTTGTTCGAAGGAACATCAAAACAGCAACACCAGATGACGCCAAAGAAGTAATAAAAGACAAGAAAGCGGCTTTGCAAGCCTACCTGCGGGCAAAGATTTTACAACGAAGAAATTCGCTCAAATTGAAGAAAAGGGTATGAAAGGCCGGTATTGCGAGTTGGAAAAAAATAGCTTCTTCCGTTGCTTACAGTTAGTGTAAAAAATCGGCGTACAAGGCATACAACATATTTTTATTGGATAAAATACGGGCGATTTGATTAAAAACATTATTTTTTTTATTGAGTTCAGTTAAGATAATATTTGTTAACTTATTTTCGAACAAAAAACAAAAATAACTAACATAATTTTCGTAAAAAATGAATTTAAGTAACGCACGACAAAGAAACATAACACCAAAAGTATGCGTACATTACATTAAACTAAACAAAAACAAGAAAATAGAATTGATTCAATATTTTGTTGGGTACCCTCGCCTGAACATGACTTCTTTCAATCGTCTTCCCATTGAATCAAGCAAGCGTTTCGCATCTTCTTGAGTTATTTCGTTCCATTCGTCAAGCAACATTTCTTTGAGCATGTTTTTGCGGTGGTCCAACACCTCCTATTAATGTTCAATGGGATTAAGGTCTGGGCATTGTGGGGGTATTCGCAAGTGCTTAAGGGCATTTAACAGTAGCCAAAGCTTTACAATGTAAGCAGTATGCTTGGGATTATTATCTTGCTGAAATATAAAATGATCACCCAAGCTGAGTTTGTTGGCACGTTCACGGATATTTTTTTAAAATTACGTTTAAATACCGGAATTTATCCATTGTGCTTTCAATAAATTCTAAGTTCCCAATCCCATTTGCTGCCATACATTCCCAAACCATGACATCTACACCACCACTTTTCACTGTTGGGAATATGTTTGCTTTATTCCATTCAGTTGCTGGTTCGGTCCAAACTATACCGCGTCCATTCAATCCAAATATGCAAAATTTGCTTTCGTCTGAAAACAATACCCTATTCCAAAAACTTTCCGGTTTGTTAATATTATCTTTGGCAAAAGCAGCACGCTTCCAGATCGTCCATAATAACCTTCTTCTCTTAGGATATTTCTATTGGTAGAACAGCTAACTGTGTTGTTAAACTTTCCTTCGTTTTTCTTCACTATTTTAGGTACACTTTTTCGTGGATTTGCCTTTACTTCAGCCAAAACTGACCGTTTTTCTCCGGCTATAAGTAGTGTTGGGAGTCCAGAGCTATATTTAGAAGTAAAATTCCAAGATTTTGCCTAATTTTCTAATACTCTTTGTACGGAAGAATGTGGTTCCTCAATTATTTGGTCAATTTCTCTTAGAGTTGTACCCTCCGAACGTAGTTTAGTTACCTATTTTCGAATATCCACTGATAATTCCTTGCTCATTGTTATAGTTTCACAAAATTATAAATTATTATAAATTATTATAATTATAATATGTTTTCGCGGATACTCCAATAGATAGACTGAATGAAAGAGTTAAATGCAGAAATAAGTTGAAGTTCTTCTTAAAAGGCTGGTAATGTACGCAGACTTTTAACACTAGCTGTTCATACGCCAAGTCACCCAAGAGCTGTGACAACATGCAGAGAGCAGACAGCTAAGGAGGTTCTTTCACCGGAGTTATTTAAAAATGCTCAATCCGATCTTATTGTAGATTACGACACATTCCTCCACTGGTGTTGACAGTATTTCGCAGGACCTTTTAATCAACAAGCGCAGCACTGCCTCTTAAGAGCCGCTCCTAACAACGAAATAGTAACGGAATAGTTATAAGATAAGATAAGTTTGGAAGATAAGATGGTCAAATATTACAAAAAAGAAAAAGCGGTTGTGCAAAATGAGTTATCCTCTGAAATCCTAAAAAAAGACAGGATATTTCAGAAAGTCATATTCTTCATTTGCATAAGGGAAAGGAGGATACATGAAATGTTGCTAAGAAGGGCTATCTGATGACCACGTTGGGTTTGTCGTGGGTAAATCAACTACAGAAGCAGCATCATAAAAATTGTGAGGGAAGAACATACTGAAACCATGCAGATGGAAACCGTTTTTTATAAGGGGGCAAAGACATGAAAAAGATGCCCTGTGGGAGCCATTGAAGTACTCCCAATAAAAGTTGGTGTTTTTCTGAGACGTGGAGCATGACTGATCCAATTGGTATTGGCTGGTTCAAAGGCCACGCAGATCTGATAATTTTCAATCCACCATCGTAATTATGAACATTTTTCATTCCTTTTTTAAGCAAGGCACCAATTGAAAAAATAGTTTTAACCTATAAAGTTTGATTGCGTTTTAATAGACGTCAAGATATTTCCTAAATAACTTCACCAATTTTGTAGTAATTTTTAAATATTGCAACATGTTGTGCAAATGCTTGTCAATTAATATTACTAACCAAAAGACATCGCAATGATAGTAACATTTTTCTAACATGAATATTTCCGAACTTACAATTGCTAATAATTTTTTTTTAACTTTTCTCTTTGCAGTATCAATAAATCACCCGCCTACCAATGGATGAACTTTCCAACACAACGTGGGACTTGGATAAATTATGGAGTTCATATGGCCGCGCGAACGTATCAATGAGCCATTTTTTGGACATGATGAACCAGTCAACATTGCCTCCAAATATAACCCAGATATTCGGCCCGACACGTGACTCCCTAAATATTGTTATACCGGTGACAATAATATATTCTTTGATTTTCGTTACCGGCATAGTTGGCAACATAAGCACGTGTATTGTCATTAAAAAGCATCGTTCAATGCACACTGCCACAAATTATTACCTCTTCAGCCTGGCAATATCTGATTTCTTGCTTCTTATATCGGGTGTACCTCAAGAAGTCTACTTCATTTGGTCCAAGTGGCCCTATGTGTTTGGCGAGGTCTTCTGTGTGGGTCGAGGAGTACTAGCAGAGACTTCAGCTAACGCGACGGTATTGACAATAACGGCCTTCACCGTCGAACGTTACGTGGCAATATGTCATCCATTTCTTGCCCATGCCATGTCAAAACTGAACCGCGCCACAAAAATCATTCTACTAATATGGCTGATCTCATTGCTAACAGCTTTGCCGCAAGCCGCACAATTTGGCGTGAACAGCTTCTATGGCGTCAAAAAGTGCACCGTGGTCAGGATTATCGTGGAATATTCATTTCAATTATCCACGTTTTTATTCTTTTTTGCACCGATGACCATTATTTTGGTTCTGTATTTACTGATTGGAGTTAAATTGCATCAGGCGAACTCGTTAAAGGCGAATGGAAATATTCTTTATCGATCGGGCAATGGCAATTGTTCGCGCAGTAAGAATCAACAGGGGACCAAACGAGTACTGAAAATGTTGGGTAAGAATTGCTTTTAATTTAATTGAAAACTCTCTTCATAAGAAATGAATGCCTGTACATAAGCGCAATATTAGTTAAACTACGGGGTTGTTTATAATCTACAAAGCTAAAAAGGACTTTCATTACTTTAGAATTTCATGTCAAAGTATATTTTCGATGGAGATTTGAAAAAAAAAAACAACCCAAATACAAAGCATTTCAATGGAAATTCTTGATTTTTAACATCAAGTACATTAATCCCAATCATCGTCGTTTTCAGTGACCTTAATATTGGCGTAATTTAAAACATTCTCGAGGAATGAGAAATCTGAAAGGATCCTTTAAACACATTGAAAAGTCCATATTTTTCCTAATTTGGTTGCTGTCACGATGCTATGACAACTCAGGAGGTTATTATTATTACTATTATTATTATTATTATTATTATTATTATTATTATTATTATTATTATTATTATTATTATAATTATTATTATTATAATTATTATTGTTATGATGGATAAGGAGCATTCGCAAAAGGACGGCGAATTTGTTATCGATATTTTTGCATCCACGATAAGTTAGTTAAATTGCAACTGCATTTAACTTTCGAAAAGTTCGTCATAAGAACAAATTAATTTAAAATTTTCTTAATGATTTATGTGTTCATTATATTTTATATTCCACAAGCAATCACATACTTAAACTTAAGGACTTATTTATGTAATGATTCCACGACATTTTAAATCTTCAAAAATTCCAGACTGGATGTTGAATCATTTTCGAAACACTCACAACAAACAAAGAAGTAAAATGTCAAAATACTGGTTGTCGCAGTGAATTAAATTGCTTATCTTTCGATAGGATTTATTAAGTAAATTAAGTTAGATAAGAAACTGAAATGGACTTCACATATCAAACCCATCAGAGAACGCGCAACCAAGGCCATGTGGGCCTGTAAGCGGTTCTACGGTAGCACTTCGGGTTTCAAACCTAAGATGTTTTATTGGCTGTATGATGGTTAGATCTATTATTACCTACGCAGCCACAATTTGGTGGCCCAAAACTTTAGAAGTCACAACTTCTAAAAAGCTGCAAAATGTCCAGCGTATAGCTTGTTTCGGCATCACTGGTGCTATGAGCACCTGCCCTCTTGCAGCACTTGAAGCTGTCATTGGGCTGTCTCCTCCTAACATTTTCATCAGGAAAAAACCCGCCAGAAATGCCCTTAAGATCAACTGGCAATGAAATACAAACCAGGTGACCAAACGGGACACTTCATCACGGACAAAGACATGTTCTACTCGATCCCAGATTGTATGAAGGCACAATATACTGTTTTGGGCGTCTCTTTGAAGTAAACATTTCCATGGGAAAACATCCAAGTATTTTCCAGGCTGAACTACAAGCCATTGAATCCTGTCCCATAGAAAACCTTGCAAAAGGCCGTAAAGGGGCCAGAATTCTAATATATTCAGACAGCCAAGCATCGCTCAAAGCACTGTCATCCAATCTAATGGAATCAAAATGTATCAAAATCTGCTAAGACGCCTTACAAACCCTAGCCCGACGTAACAAAGTTAGGTTAGGATGAGTTCCAGGTCATGATGGAATCGCAGGCAATGAAATTTCAGACGAACTAGCCACGGCTGGTTCTAAAATCGCACTCACTGGTCCAGAACCATTCTGTGGCGTAAGCTGGACTACGGCCACTAGTCTGACCAATAAGTGGGAAAACAAAGGTTCGAATTGCCCACTGGAGAAATATTCCTGGACTCAGACAATCTAAACTACTAATAAATCCTTTCTCTTACAGAGAAATCCTTAATCTCAACAAGGAGAATATTAGAAAGCTCGTGAGTTTCCTCTCAGGCCACTGCCGCTTGAGATCGCATCTAACCAAACTAGGGCTCAGTACAACCACCGAATGCTGACTCTGTTTGGAAGACGACGAAACGTCTGTACACATTCTATGTGAATGTCCAGCTCTTTTTTTTGTTAAGAAGGCGTATCTTCCTCAACGAGATATGCTCCCCCATTGGACATTAGACAATTCAATGCTAAAGACATTCCGACTTTCATCAGAAGGAAACAATGTCTGTTAGCCTAAACAAACTCCACAAAAGGTCTACTCTTTCGCAGTGTCCGTCATTCGGGCAGGGGCAGATATTTAAAAAAAAAAGTTTTCAACTTTCAACTATATTTCGAATCTGATCCAGCCACCATTTGCCATTGAATAAGACTAAATGGGGCCTTGACTGGAGTGAATGACCAGCAAAATGCTCATAAGTCTGACTTAGTGGCTGGTCGTGCTGTATTGATTGCGTTATCAGCTTGTCATGCTGCATGTTAAGTTCGTATTATTAGAATAATAAAAGCTAGCAAAATTGGACTTGCATCAAGTTATGCCAAAAAAAAAATACTGTGAATTCAGTGAACACAAATAATAAGTGAAAAAAGATCCGTTGAATTTTGCTGTGAATTTAGGCTGCAGAAGCCAATTGCCCGACTGTTCCCTGAGTTAAGATGTGTCGTTAATCGGTGGATTAGTTAATTTAGGATGATTTGCCGTCGACGTCCCCGAGTCGTTGTAATTAAGAAAAGCTTGAAGGACAATTTAAGCCTGATTTTTAGTGAGTTCGAGCCTGATATTACGTCAAAAGTTTTAAATTTAGACTTTTAGGGAATCAGCCATTTGTTGTGCGCTACGGAAGGCCACGAAGGCATCTTTGATGCAGGTCAGGAGGATGGCGGCACGCTTGTGGTTGCTCGACTGAGCTCGTCGGACGGGGAAGTCCTTGTCCTCCATATATCTCCTACTCAACAGCAAAGAAGAGCCGTGCCAACTTAACTTATTAGCCTAACTACCCTTAATAACCTTAAAAAAGATAAAATAATAAACTTAAGCTAAACCTTAACTAACTTAATCCTACCTAAGGAGTCCAAGCTAAGTTGATCCCTTATCTTCCACTTCGGACCCGTCATCCAGGGTCGCACCGTCCCATGGACTAGCCCGGAGATGGTATCTCTGACTAGGGCTTTGCTATCTCCCTGGCCAGAGATTTCAGGTAACCGTCCGTTCTCTAAGTTTGGTCCTCGTCGTTGTCCTGTATGAATATCCTAGTCTAGAGAATGGACAGCCTTCCCATTATGGCATAAGATAAATTTTTTAGATAAAAAAAACAAAGCTCATGGGTAAATATTTACTCCACTCTTGTTTTTCAAAACTCCATATCATTAAAAAGTAAAATAAAAAAAAAGGAAAATTAAAATTATACTTATGTGACACCTTACCTAAGAAAATGAAATGAGAAAATTTAACGACTTATATAAAAAAAATTAAAAAAAGGAAACTTAAAAAAACCTTTGTGACTCACTCTCTAAATGTGTCTCCCTCGTTGTCTTTCCGGCAGCACGATGCGGGAATCGTCACTGCTCTTATCATTGGTAAAAAACAAAAAAAAATTACTTTCTTTTACAACTTTTCCTAATAAAAAAAATCATTCAGCACTAAAGACTTTAACTTAATGGAAGATTGTTAATTAAAAAAAAAATAAAACAAAATTCACAGGAAAAGGGTAAACGAATTATTATAGGATCATTTCGTCGTTCGTCTGTCCATTCAAGACCGTAAATTAATACCAAATACTTACAAATGCTGTCTCTCGGGGCAGTCACAAGGAAATCAAAGCCTAAGGTTACTACAAACAAAAGCGGGACAAATCTTCGAGATTCGATACCCATGATCGACTAACTATTTTCATATTGTACTGAACTAAAATCATTTATTTTTTTAACTCAAATTGAGAGCATGTGCTGTAGATGAACATAATTCAACGTCGTACGTATGCATTCCAATTTAAAAAAAAATTATAATGCTTGCTGGAATTTAATCAATTAAAAGAACTGCATCGATAATTCTAGGTCATTTTTGTTCTTTTATCTTCAACAGCCTCCGTCTTCTTTGATTTACAGCAAGTGCATTAATTCCGAACTTCATTAAGTAAACTTTGGGGTCCAAACAGCCAGCGGCTTCCTCTTTTTCCAATTAATTTCGAAAACGTGTTAGAACTTCGGTGCTTAAACCTTCAGAATGTGTTCATTTAACAGACTGGTTTGTTTTCGCCTTGTAGACGTATATTTTGTTTTTCTGACTTTGCGGGCTCTTGTGACAATGAAATTGTGGGGAAAATCTATAAGTCTGTACTTTTCATCGCCAAAGACTTATCCGAATTTTCATTGCCGCTTTAATTCTTGTTTCTTCTTCTTTATATCCGCGAACTTTCATCGTTTCAAGTTTATTAAGAGTGTGCGGCGTTTCTTGGCTTTTTCAAGAAATTCAGTTCAAAGTTCAATCCACCCTTGAACGAAAACAAAAAAATCAATGATTGCTATAAATGTAATTTGGCTTGAAATTCTTCTGTAAGAGTATTTGTTTTGTACTTTAAATTGTAATGGCTAATTGAAGTAATTTATATATTAATGTTTGAGTTGCAGTTGCGGTCGTTATAGCGTTCTTTTTATGCTGGGCTCCTTTCCACGCGCAAAGATTGATTGCTGTGTATGGGGGTGGCGTCGATAGTCATCATAATTCCTTAGTTATTCAGCTTTATAACGTTATGACATACGTTTCGGGTGTCCTGTACTACTTGTCGACGTGCATTAACCCTCTGCTGTACAACATTATGAGCAATAAGTTCAGGGAGGCATTCAAGGTTCGTATAAGTAAATAACTTTTATAAATTGCATGTGCCTCGTATGTGTCTAGAATAATGATTAGTGTGTGTATGTCGCGTAAAGAATACAAAGTCTACTTTATTTACTTTCAGTCTTTTTTATTTAGGAAACCTTCGGGTGCTTCGGTGGGCGGATCATCACATCGTCATCGTTCGACCAACAACAGGGCTCCTCGAAACATAACCGTTCGACGTCACACCGACTGCGAACTACCCTCCACGAATCTGGTTATACAAGTAAGTTTTGTTCAAGTTGAAGTTTCTCAGTGCTTTAAGCAATAGAAAGACACTCTCCAATAGGCAGTTCTCAGCGAGAGGAAAGTAACCAGTCAATTACTTCCTGGAGATTTAGTCAACCACCAGTCCAGCATTCGCCGACCGAAGATAAGCATCTAACCATGTTACCTTATTGCGAAGGAGTGAAAATGAACGATGACAGCATCAAGATTGATGAGTCGGATCTGTCGTCTACGAGGGACAATTTTAAGTGCATCGGAATTCGTGCTGGTCCGAGTTCGATTAAGCGAGCGACCATGGCCGAAAACATCCTCAAAATCGACAAGTTTGATCTGCCATCGAAGGAGGCAACTTTGAATGTGGTCTATGGCCGAGACGGGGAAATCGAAATAAGACTTCTGCGGCATGTTAACCCTGCCAGTGAACCCTTGCATAGAGTTTGGTCGAGCATAGCCAAAGTTTTCAAACCGAATTCTGTTAAATCATCGGCAAGAGCTGGATTCTATACGCCACCAATCGAAGAGACAATCTTTTTAAATCACACGACACCACGATGACGCTGGCTGTAAGACTATAAGATTGTGGCTATTCGTCCAGACTTTGCAAAGTAGCTCCTACGGACATTAGACTATCTTGTGTGCGAACAAAATGGTAAGAATAAGAAATAAGAATTTAAAAAAATAAATTTAATTAAATTTCATTCCAATGTCACACGAGCCCAACCAACGTCCTTTGCATTTTCGCATAAGATAAACATTATTTGATAGGTCTCATGAAATATAATCTTTATGAAAGAAACTCGGCGACAGTTAATGATGTAATGGCAGCCATTGAAACGTAATGCGGTTAAATAATAAACAGGATATTTTATGAATTATGCGGCATTCTTGTTTTGTGTTATTATCGGCAGTCTTTTGGCCAAAAGAAACACGTGTCGAAGCTATGAGCAGGACCACACGTGTATCTGTCGTAAAATCTATACGAGGTTCCTGCCTGGCATAGTGTAGAGGATAGCAGATTGGTAGTATAATCAAGACGTAACCCTCGTAAAATGAAACTGGGTCATCTCTGTTGAACATTTTGAAATGACAATTCAAATGATAATTCATTGGTTAAGTACCCGCTTCTGGATGAAAACGTGACCCACAAAAGAACGGCGTATATTTTGCAGGCGTTTTTTTTATTTTTGTCACTCAATAGAAGCTCGTTTCAATGCTTATATCACTTAAAAGTCATCTCTCTTTTTACATTTTTATAGCTAAATTTTTTTTCGACTTCCTTAGAAGTACAATTGAGATTGAAATCCTGTTCGTTTAAATTATGAATCGGAGCAGTTCTTTGACGATTATAGATTCACGTTCGGATAAAGTGGATCAAAGGTTTTTCTCCTCAATCTAGCTATCGGCTCGAACTTTTTGATCCAATTTGAACCTGTTAAAGTTTACGAAATAATTTCCTACATTAGTTTATTTGTTTATTTTAAGTATGGTAGGAACGAATTCGTATTTTTCAAATCTCCTCAAAAGAAGTACGATTTCAATATGCCAAAAACTCTGCTACTCGGATGTCATCCATGGCAAAAAGTCGAAACTAAGTCGAGCTTTAAAACACAACGTAGTATATCAGACCTCATATCTCAAAAGCACAGAGCGAGAGCTTAGAACACTAATTGAAAGATTTTGTAGTAGTTTGAAACTCAGATTGCGTATCATCGTTGGAAGCGGTATCGAATTGACGAGCTTCATATCATTTATCGAAACCTTCGAAAAAAGGTCGTCAATGAAATCAGAGCAGCTAAGGCTAAGTTTTACGACCGCAATCTTGGCCCATCAGCCAGTAAGGGAAATCTTTGGAAGAACTTACGACGGATCGGAATAAGCAAGCAACAGCTAAAGCCACGAGCCACGACATTGAATGTAATGCTCTAAATGCCGTTTTCTCCTCTCCTTCTTCTAGTGAGTCTCTGATGGTTGAGCCCTTAGAATACACTAATGACTCGAACGAATCTGGTGCCCTACAATTCCGGAGACTGATCGATGAAGAGGCGCTGCTATCGATCAAGTCGAATGCAATTGGACTCGATCAAGTAAATCCAAAATTCATTAAACTCTCACTACCAGTCATTCTCCCCTACATTACACACATATTCAATACGATTTTGAACACTTCCGTTTTCCCAAATGAATGGAAAAAGGCGGAAATCGTTCCATTACCTAAAAAAGCGAATTGCACTTTTTCGGAATACAGGCCTATCGCAATGTTACCCTTTTTATGAAAGGTTTTTGAAAACGCAATTTATGTGCAAATAAGGAAACACCTCAATGATAAACATCTTATATCATCCTTCCAATCAGGATTTCGAGCTAAGCGCAGCTGCAAAACTGCCCTTTTATACGTTGTGGATGAAATAAGGCAAAGTTTAGATAAGAGAGCTAACGTTTTTGACATAGCTTGACTTTTCGAAAGCTTTCGACACCGTTAATCATACAGTCCTATGCCGTAAGCTCTTAAGGAATTTTAAATTCTCAAATCAGTCAGTCAGGCTCATTCACTCATATTTAACTGGAAGACAGCAATCGGTTGTAGTAAACGGACGTATGTAGAATATTCTTGCAATGACTAGTGGTGTTCCGCAGGGTTCTTTACTCGGGCCTATCTTGTTCTGCATATATGTGAATGAGCTGCCGACAACGTCCAATTGTTCACAAGTTTCCCATTACACTCAAAAGAGGAATCCGCTTCCAAAATGAACGATGATCTTAACAGCATAGCGGCGTGGGCTAAAGCTCATTGCCTTTGCTTGAATCCCAGTAAATCAAAGACACTTCTCATCTATCGGAGTCTGTTAGATTTAAAGAATTTTCCTACAATCACACTTGGACAGTCTAGCATTGAGTATTTGAACACCGCCAGAAATCTGGGAGTAATATTTAACCATATCTTGGGATAACCACGTTAACGTCACAATTGGAATAGTTTATGGGCCTCTGCGAGTCCTATGGGCAACTCAGTCCTTTACGCCTATTAAAACCAAATTAATCCTTGCAAAAACTCTGCTGTTACTAATTATGTTCAATGGCATCGAAGTTTTTTATAATGTTGACTACTAAAGCATAAGAAAGCTCAATGAGGCTTACAACAACATCGCTCGGTACATCTACAATCGCAAAAAGCACGACCACATATCGTTTTTCTCGAAAAGTATATAGAAATGTACTTTAGAAAACATGATTAAATGCTTCTCGGCATCATCCAAACCCATCAACCTGATTATCTTTTCAATAAATTACGTTTTCCTGTATCTCAACGGAATCTAACGCTGGTTCCACCAAGATTTAATTGTTTGACATCAGAGAGACAATTTTTCGTTCACGTGACTCGTCTGTGGAATTCCCTCCCAATTGACATAAGAAGAGTTAGAGACGCAACACTTTTCAAGCAAAAATTATTTCAGTTTATGCCCATGGACCAAGTTTAAATCATTTTTGCTTTTTTGAATTGAATTTAATTTGATGTTTTTCTCTCTTTCCTTCTTTAATGTTATTTTCTTTTTTCTCTACTTATGTATGTACATATTTATACAGTTTTTGTCCAGTGATTCAAAAACTGCATTAACCTAAATTTATTGAACTTGTTTTCTTTTTATTCATTTTCCTATCTTATCTTACTTATAGTAGGTAACTTTGTAACCGATACACTAACTTATAAGAAATGTTCTTACTGTGTGAGTTAACAAGCTTCTTAATAAATTGAAATTGAAATTGAATTTATTTTGCCTGAACGTAATCCATGGATGCATAATTTGCATTCGCCTAATTCACAGTGTTTTATTCGATATACGTTTATATACCGGAAAGTCGTGTTTTGGAAGATTTCCGTCAGTGATATCATTTTTCCATTCAGGAAATCGTATCTTAACAGCGAAACACTGTCAATCTCAAGAAGTAACTTTGCTGTTTATGTGTCTTCTTGTAAAGCAGCGTCTTTGTAGACGCGGTAATTAAAATACGATAGTTTAGATATTATTCCTTTTGAAATTCATTGGTGTTCAGGGGGTATATGTATACCGTTAACTGTTTGAAAGGATCAGCAGATAACTAATGAGAGGTACCAATGCACATTGTTCTTGAATTGTTCGAAATTGTAATAAATGAAAAGCATAGAGTATTGGAAAATATTCTACGTTGGTATTGTTAAGATAAAGAAACAAATATTGGGAATTTATAATTCTTCAAATATCAAAGGTGCTTCTCGCACAAACTCCGTCGTTTTGATGTCAGGCTATAAAGTCTCCTCGAGTATATCTTAAGAATAAAAAGAAATCTTATTGCGATTTGTTTCAAATCCACTCTATGAGTTAAAAAAGTTATTCACCAACTATGATTTGAATTTTTAAATATTTTTAAAACCCTATAAAAAATAATAAACAATTATTGGCACAGCTTGCAATATGACCAGAACCATGACGGCATCGGAATGCTGTTGATTCTTTTATGAAAAAGAAAATAAATCAAAAATTTCAACAAAATATACAATCCAGAAATAAATCCTATTGTTTCTACGAAAAACAATGAACTGATAAACATTCATTGCATTGCAAACAGATATTAACATAGTCGAACTTCCTGCGCATAACATGCACAAATACACTCGGCAACAAGTAAGCTCGATCTGGAAAAGAATTCTGCTAATTTTTTGCACCTGGTGGAAAACGTTCAATGAGTATAAATTGCATTGACCTATAAATCATTTTATTTATTGATTTTAAATACATTTTGTGAGATAGGATCACAACGTTTGTGCGCACCTTAAGTAAACAACGAGCGAATCGATTTTGGACTTTGGATTGGTGGTTTCTTTTCGGAAAAGTTCCTTTTCCTTTGATCTTATGTAATATGCATTTTTAGATTGTTGATTTTCACTTAAAAGAAGACAACAGGGTTGAACCTCCCAATGTATCCGATTGGAATAATTAAGTCGTTTCTCACAAAAGGAATTCAATGATTCCAACTCTCTTTATGCCGAGGCACAGTGCTGTCTCCAAACACGTCTTAACATCGCTTGCTGCTGCAGTACAGAACGATTTCTTACCAAGGAATAGACTTACCTTCAGTGAATGGTGGCTCAGTGGTTCATGTTTATTTTTTTATATAGGATGGTTATTTATCCGTTCATAAGCCGGAAGCTTCCGTCAAAGACACTCTGGCGCAATATTCGCCAAATTGGCGTGAGTGGTAAACATATTCAAGAGTGCAAAATTGATCCAGACATTTTAAATGATAATTTTCTAGCTTATAGTGCCGAAGAACATTCCGCTTGGTCATCTTCCAGCAATTCTAATTTGCTCCCTCGGTTAGAATTTTATATAGTATCATGCTTAGACGTTCTTGAAGCGTTTAATTCCATGAAGTCAAATGCAGTTGGTGAAGATGGGATTCCTCTTAAGTTTCTCAAAATGATTTTGCCGTTCATCATAGAAACACTAACTCATATTTTAAACTCCTGCATAAATTCGGGCAATTTTTCCACAATTGTGGAAGATTGCATGGGTTATTCCAGTAGCTAAAAAATCTAGTGCTAGCTCTGTTAATGTCTGTAGACCAATAAGTATTTTAGCCTGTCTGTCGAAAGTTTTTGAGAAGATCCTAGCTAAGCAAATCTGTATTAATCTGCAGCAACATTCATTGCTTTATCCTCTTCAGTCTGGCTTTCGTCCGGGCCATAGCTGTTCTACTGCCATGGTCAACATTATGGAAAAAATAAGGACTAATTTTGACAAGAATAACCTTGCTCTTTTTTGATTGCTGGACTTCTCTAAGGCTTTCGATTCAGTTATCCATGAGATGCTCTGCTTCAAACTTCGACATTTTTCAATTTTAGTGACAGAGCAGTAAAACTTCTTTCCTCATAATCGGTTTCAGAAAGTTGTGGTTGGAAACAGATCTTCGGAGTTCTAACGTGTGTTATGCAGAGTTCCTCAAGGATCTATACTCGGTCCCATACTGTTTTGTATGTTCATCAATAACCTGCCATCTGTCTGTAAACATATCGTATTACATCTCTATACCGATGATGTTCAGTTTTCTTTGTCCAGACCTCTTGACAGTTTAAATGAACTTGCCGTGGACTTAAATGCAGACTTATTGTCTTTTTATCGGTGGGCAGTCGATAATTGACTTCGCATTAACTCTGCAAAATCGCACGTTGTACCGATCTTTAAAAGAACTCTTGACCCAACATTATTACCTTTTTTTTTTTTACACAACACTAAACTTTCGTTTGTTGATAAAGTTACCAGCTTAGGGTTTGTAATTAACCACAAGTTTACGTGTCATGACCACATAAATCTTGTTGTTGGTCGCATATATGGCTGCCTCAGAAAACTATGGTACACTGCTGCCTTCACGCCTATCGAAACTCGTCGAAGATTGGTTTTAACTCTAATTGTACGCTGAGGTGGTCTACTGTAATCTTTCACAGCACAAACTTCAGGTTGCCTTCAATGACACAGTCAGATAAATTTAGGGGCTTAAGAGATTCGATTGAATATCTGTTCTATCAAAGAATATTTTGGGCTGCTCGTTACAGCATTATTTAAATGCTCGTAATTGTATCTTTCTGCATAGAATCCTCGTTAGTAGGAAGCCTGAATATCTTTTCACTAAAATGAACTTTACCCGGTCCCAAAAAACGCGAAACATCAACATCCCTCCTTTTAAAAAATGAATTTCGTCGCGTTTGTTTTTTATCCACTCAGCCAAACTTTGGAATTCTTTACCTACAAATATCAAAGGAATAATGAACGATGTTCAGTTCAAAAAGAATATTTTAAATTACTTTTCTTTGTTGCAATGATATAATAAAATATAATATAGTTTGCTATCCTGCTTTTTTCTAAATGAAATTTTTGCTAATTGTTGTAAAGGACTTTTTACTTTTTAATTTTTTGATTTTTTTCTCGAACAATCGGTTTTGCTTTTAGGTATTTTTTTCTTTTTTTTTATGTATTTTTCATTTTATGGATTTTCACTCATAATACTGTTTGTACTATAAAAGACCCTGTCTTATTGTACTTATCTTTATGTTAAATAAATTGAATTGAATTGAAAAAAAAAGTTTTATACTCCATGAGTCACAAAAAGAAATTATTTATTTTTTTATTAGTCTTCCAAGTCTTCCAAGCCGCAGTTTAGAGCTACAGCAAAATCAGAAGACTCAAAAGGGCTTAAAACAAGATATTAAAAATGATTATGAACTTAAAAAGATACAAACGAATTAATATAGTTCTTTATCCCTTTTTGTAATTTTGAAAATGAAGTGATATTCAATAGTGTCGATACGCTGTATTTGGAGAGAATCATTGATGTCCTTCATTTTTCACGATCCCAAGGGGCTCACCACTGCTAACTCTAGGCTACTTCTGAGATTCGAAATTATATTGGATAATAAGCCGAGAGCCCTATCTATCAGAGATACCTACAACTGTTAAACTTGATAAAAAGAGGACACCCATTGTCTTACTAATGCAAATTAAAAAAGACTTTGACAGCTTTTGGTTACATGGACTTTTCTTCAAATTTTAAGCCTAAAATTCTGCTATATGCAAATGACGCAGTTACAATCCTTCGCTACCTCCAAAGACTGTATAAAGAAGAGTTAAGAGCCGGTATTACCTCATATGTGGATTTAAAATTAAAGATACAACCGCTGCTGAGGAAAGAAAGTGGACTAACTAAAATCACCTTAGACGAAAAAAATACTGTGAATTGAACGCATGCAATCAAGTCGAAAAAAAAATTAACCATGAAGCAATCGAATCAATAATATTCAACCCTAGTTGTATATCTGATTCTAATAAGTAAAAGAAATATTATTAAAATTAAATTGATTTGATTTTTGCCGCGTTGATCTTCTCTTTTCCACAACTACAAATTATAATTGTACATTCATTAAATAAGCATACAAATTTTGTTAAGTCTACTTAATAATAATAATATATTTGATTTTTATTTACCGTGTTTTCTTGCAGAACCTTTTGACGGAGACAACATGCCCTCATTAACGCTATGTTCAATGGAATTTCAGCTTTCATAATAAAGTATATACTTAAAAAAAATACCAACATCCTGCAGTACAACGATCTACTTATTTATTTGTATTAAACGGATACATGCCCTTAGTTTAAAGAAAATGCGTCTGCGTAATTAATTATTTTTTATAAACAAGTTTCAGAAAATTGAATTTTTACCAGTTTAGTTACGATCTGTTACATAATTTAATTTGTCAATTGTGCAGACTTCAGCTTAAGGAATATTCTTTCATTAAGGCTTTTGAAAACGAATTTTAAAAGAATGTGATCTTAATAAAAAATATATATTGTTTACAATTAAATGTATGTATGTTAATGCAATTTATTAAGTACTATAAAAGACTTAGAAAAATTAATAAATATGTGTAAGAAAATACTCGTGTTGTTTTATTTAGAAGAAATTGAATATCACGTAAGTTTGCTGGTTGAAATTGGTAAGAATTATTATCAGAAAAGACCTTTTCTTAAGTTTCGTTTTCTTAAATCTTTCATAGCTCGGATATTTGCCCACAAACTACTTTTGATGAATTCCATTGAAAGCTGTTATTTCAAAGCCTATCTTTAAAATTTACAATTTAGCCGCATAACAAAGGTCCTATATAGATACATTGCAAATCACGAGGATAAGGCCACAAGTTTTGCGACCAGAAAAATCCAATATCTACATAGTGGGTAGGTATTTTCCCAAATATCTGCCAGCTTCTAACTTCTCTTGCGAATGAGTCAATTATGCCTCCTGCAAAGAAACCGCTCCAAACACTGATAAAACGAAAAGCTTGCGCAGTAGTTATTTTGGTTGGTCTTTTCGCCATTTGAGCATCATATTTTAGGCAAAATTTTCATACCAGGAGAGGCCTTAGAAGCTTTATAATAATTGTCTTTGTTCAATGAAAAATGATATGTTAATTAAAATATCCTTGTATTCCTGCTCAATTTAATCCACAAACACGCACAAACTCTGAAAACGTTGAAAAAGCGTGCTGGTCTTTAATATATTTTTTTCAAAATTCTTTTAATAACAAGCTAAGGCTGGTTCATAGTTTAAGGACATTTAATATGTCTGTAACCGCATTAATTATGAAAACCAAGAAACAAGTTGAGACAATAACATTTTTTAAGGATTGTTCAGTGGTTGTCACCATAAAGAGGGTGATATTTTAGCTATTATCTTTTTGGCAACACTGGTTTAAACAGCTGACGCACGTTTCGTGTTTTGTTTCACTGTCAAACATCTCCAGTTTGGTCTATAATTTAACCATGAATCGTGTTACAAACGAACAACGCTTGCAAATTATTGAATTTTATTTTCAAAATGCGTGCTCTGTTAAGAAAGTTCATCGCGCGCTTCTTACATTTTATGGTCAGTTTAATCGACCCACTGAAGCGGCTATTCGGGCTATTGTGACTAAATTTGGCACTAAATTTACATTGTTGGACATTAAACCACCAACACGCTTACGTAGAGTGCGAACTGAAGAAAATATCGCAGCTGTATCGGCCAGTGTTAATGATGACCATCAATTATCGATTCGTCGCCGTTCGCAGCAATTGGGCCTCTGTTACTCAACAACGTGGAAAATTTTGCGGAAGGATTTAGGTGTGATGCCTTTCAAAATACAGCTGGTGTAAGAATTGAAGCCGAACGACCTATCGCAAAGTAAAATTTTTGGTGAATGGGCTCTTGGAAAGTTGGCCGAAGATCCACTTTTTTACCAAAAAATTGTGTTCAGCGACGAAGCTCATTTTTGGCTCAATGTGTACGTAAATAAGCAGAATTGTCGATTTTGGAGTGAATATCAGCCAGAAGCATTGCAAGAGCTACCAATGCATCCAGAAAAAGTCACAGTTTCGTGCGGTTTATGGGCTAGTGGCATCATTGGACCGTATTTCTTCAAAGATGATGCGAAACGTAACGTAACTGTGAATGTGAGTGCTACCGTGAGATGATATCCAACTTTTTTTTTACCCAAAATGCAAGAGCTTGACTTGCATGACATGTGGTTTCAACAAGACGGTACCACATGCCACACAGCACGCGCAACAATGGACTTATTGAGAGGCGAGTTCGGTTAAAATTTTATTTCACGTTCGGGACCGGTCAATTGGCCGCCTAGATCGTGCGATTTAACGCATTTAGACTATTTTTTTTGGGGCTATGTTAAAGCTCATGTCTAAACAGACAAGCCCGCTTCAATTGACGTATTGGAAGACAACATTGAAGCATTTATTCGTGAGATACCGGCCGAAATGTTGGAAAGAGTATGCCAAAATTGGACTAAGCGGATGGACCATTTGAGGCGCAGTCAAGGTCAACATTTGCATGAAATTATCTTCAAACATCAAATTTTATCGATTCAAATAAAGATTTCATGCATTTCTTTTCTTATAGCTTTTAAAAAATCACCCTTTACTTATTAACTGCTCCCCTTTAACTTGATCGATTAAACGAGCGAAGAAATCTAGGTTTCGGAAAAAAATCGTGCTTTCACATTGACCACCAAGTTATCCAAATCAAACATTGAACCACGCTTTTTGAAAAATGGAAAATAATAGTCATTAGTATTGATATTATTCATTACCGAGCAATGTTTCGAAATTGTTTATAGCCAGAAATAAAGAGAATTGTGGTTCAAACAATATGGAGCAAAACTTACAAACTGTAGCTCCTTTGATGGGAAATTTTGAAAAGAGCACGTTAGGTCGAAACCAACAAAAGACACTATTTGAGAGATGTTATGTTCGAAACATATTGTCGAGATATCTACATGCTACAAGTTCTTTGCAACAGAGACAGAGGATGACAAGACGTTGCCTTTAAGCAGCTGCTATGTCGGAGGATACAAGGCCACCCGATATCAGAACTTTCGAATCAACGTATAGTCTTTGACGTGATCTCTCTCATGTAAAAATCAATAACGATAGAAAGCTTCAGCCCTTGCAATTTACCCGTGTATAAGCTTTTTAGAAAATTATCTAGCCTGGTCAGAAATGTCCTTTCGTATAAGACTGATTTGGAATAAATTTTATTTTAGTGGTACGCAATGCGACTTGTTCTGAGTCGTTCAAAAGCCCATATGCATTTTCGTCGAACGATCCACAATTTGCCATCGCAAAAGCCACGTTAATTTGGTTTGGGCAACATCCGTATGGTTATTAAAATAAATATGTCGGTTGCTTATGGTCGTCTGTGCTATCCATCAAGACATTTAAACTTAAAAATAGTTTTCGATTTTGGATTTGAACTTCCAACAGTCATCGCAATAATGTTAAATGATTATCCCCATCAATAATGAAAATTGTGACATGAATCAGCGCACTAATTGCACCCTTTTGCAGATGCCTTTTTAGCCTTATTTATTTCAATTATGATATAACGTTTGATATTTTTATAAGCGGCTTCAATCTAGGTAGGATACTTATCTGATTCTAGTTCAGTGTATCAGTTCTTGCTTTGCGGTAATGCTGATTAGTTGCGTAATTATTTTCCCCATTTTCACCACCACATTTTCTTATAAGGCTTTCTAATCTTGTAGGATCTGAACATGACCTTAAGCTGCTTCAAATCCTTCATCCTGGTGTTAAGCCAGCTCGACACACTTTTTCGTACATCTTGTATACATAGTTCGAGGCTGTACCTCCATATTCTTTTGTCCATTTCGATTCGGTCTGATATGAAAGGATTGGCAAGATAGGTATTTTTCAGAGT
The DNA here is from genome assembly GCA_963555765.1 of Orthonevra nobilis. Lineage (NCBI taxonomy): Eukaryota > Metazoa > Arthropoda > Insecta > Diptera > Syrphidae > Orthonevra > Orthonevra nobilis. Next base: position 4,099,528 of record OY743225.1, on the reverse strand, counting down.
ATGATTTTTTGTAATAAGATTCAATATTTTTGATCACTTTTATTTGGACAAAGGTAGAAGCATCGATTGATGAGTCTTCGACATATCTTGGCCAAGGTGCTGTTTGCTAAGTTGACATTTGTTATATGTTTCGATCGTGATGTTTCGTCTCAGCTTGTTTTCAATTTCTTATCGAGAGTTTGTATTTTGTTTTATCCTCATTAAGTTGAAGATCAACTTTTCTTGCGTTATCTTCTCAAATCGCAAGGAAAACTTCCATTTAAGCGCGTTGGGTAGAAAGAATGTTGCTTTCTATGTTGATACTTGCCTGTGGCAAAGTTTATGAATTAGATCAATGAAGTGGCAGCGCATCCAGTGGAAGTCTACATTCGTAGGCTGCTCGATATATTTCTGGCCGTATAATGAAAATGCGAATATTTATCATCAAAAGTGGTTTTATTGCTTTTGAACGTATTCTCCAGCATGATTTACACACTTTTGCATGCGCTCAAACCAATTGTCGAAACACTTTTTCTACTCCGATTGAGACACCTCCAAAACATGGTTTTTGAACGCTTCAATAGCATGTTCTTGCGACGAAAATCGTTGAACACGCATTTTCATTTTTTTCTCGATGTGCGGAAATAAAAAGATGTCTTTGGGTGCCAAGTCAGGGCTGTACGGCGGATGACTCATCAATTCGACGTTTTGGCCGGTCAAAAAGGCGCTGGTTTGAGCCGATGTGTGAGAGCTCGCATTGTCATGGTGAACAATGATTCGTCTTCTCTTGTTCGGTTTTCGAATTTCTCCGAAGGCTTCAGGCAAACAAATTGTGGTGTACCACTCAGAATTGACCGTCCTACGTTGATCAAGCGGAACACTCGCCACATGACCAGTTTTGCCGAAAAAACAAGCGACCATTTGCTTCGAAGTGCTTCTTCCACGAACAACTTTTGTTGGATTTGGCTCATCTTCGAAGACCCACACGGTCGATTGTTGTTTTGTTTCGGGCTCATACGCATAGATCCATGATTCGTTACCTGTGACAATCTTAGAAACGTCTTTTGAAGCACCGCGATCGTATTTTTTTAACATTTCTTTGCACCAATCAACACGAGCCTTTTTTTGAGCGATTGTCAAATTGTGAGGGATCCAACGAGAACTAACCTTTTTTACGGCCAGGTGATTATGCAATATCGAATGTATGCTGGTGGCAGAAATGCCCAGGAATGCCTCTATCTCACGGTATGTCACATGACGATCTAGCATTATCAGTTCACGCACGGCATCACTGTTCTCTGGCACAACGGCCGTTTTTTGACAACCTTCACGGATTTCGTCTTTGAGCGAGCGTCGGCAATGACTGAATTCATTTAACCAGTTTTTCACAGTGCTATAGGATGGTGGTTCATCGCCATACAAAGATTTAAATTCATCAATGCACTCTTGCCGTGATAATCCACGTTCAAATTGTTCACGAGTTAATTAAATTTTTTGCCGAGATGAATTTTTCAAGTCGCCGTAAATAAAAATTCTCCGTAAAATAAAATTCTGAGTGATGTTATGCTAAAAAATGTCAAACTTTCCAATGGAAATGTCAGATAACACCTGGCAACACTAAGTGTTGCCTAGGCCAAAAATATATCGAGGGCTGCATGAAGTAACCAGATCAGAATCCGGCCATCGCTTTGTATGGTTTGGAAGAGTGCTGCCATATGCGACTTTGTTGGGAATGATTGAGTATTGATGACTTGTCGGCCAGAAACCACAATGGTACTGGTTTCAAAAACGCTTCAGACCTTCACACTTTACACTGGTTAGGACCTCCGCACGACATGAGATCGCCATTTTCATAGATGGAACGTATAGAGCTGATATTCATAACCTCATTTACAGTGGTTGGGAAGCAGCTGCTAGAAATGCTGCTTGAACAGATCCAACAATTCCTCCAAATCAGTGACAAGATTTTTTTCACAACTCCGGACAAACTGGGTGTCTGTTTTGTAAGCTGCACATTGCAGATAAAAGTGTTATAAACTAGTTCCTAGACTCTTCTTCGTCCATCTCTGTACTCTTCCCTTTTTCGATTTTTTTTACGATTAAGATTTATTTATAATTATTAAATATTTACAATTGACTCAAAACTAGACTTATAACTACAATTTATATATTGTTGGCTCAACAAGAAGGGCCCAACGTACTTTAGCTGTGAGTTTACATAATACTAAATTTTTTTTTTTTCAAAAATTGTGAAAATGTTATACTTAATCTATAACTGATTTTATATCCAAATTTCCCAACATTTTGAAAATTGACTCTGAGGGAGTTGCTTTAAAGACGAACGTGTAGAACGAGGTCCAATCGATGATCTCTTGAAAGTGTTCATCGATGATTGTCCGTGTGCTGTGGTACCTGTGGGCTGGCTTGATTTCTTGTCTGATGATGATCCTGATCTCTTCGTTAGGATGGCTTACTAACCCTTCGATGATTTTTCTTGACAGCTGCAGCATGTATTCGTTGACTGCCTTTCGTACAGCGTTGTGTTGCTGAAGTATTTCAGCGTGCTGAGATTCCTCCAGAGTCCAGTGCACGATCTGAGGATTTTCCTTTCCAAGATCTGAATTTTATTCATTGATGTTGGCGGCATAGTAAACCATATTTGGAAGACGTACGTAATTACTGGGCTTATAAGTTGTTTACGGCCAGTAATTTGGTGCTTTTATGCAATCCACTCCTCCTTTTTAGAACTGAGTGCACAAGATGAAGTGCGAAATTGGCTTTCTGAATAGCCTTTTCAGGGTGTTGCCGAAACTGGAACCGCTTGCTGAAGGTGATCCCTAGGTACTTCGTGTTGAGTCCTGGTGTCGTGGCACCTCGTCGCGAAAACTTTCCTACTTCTCGTGGTGGTCGGTGGTCGGAAGCGAATGAGCTCTGTCTTGCTGCTGTTGATCCTCAGTCCACATTTCATGTAGTAGTCCCATACCCTAGCGGCTGCTATTTCCAGGGCTTATGACGTAGCGTATGTGATGGAGTCATCTGCGTATAGGTATGTCTTAGTTCGGGCTTCGTTGGCTAGCTGATCCGCGTACTCTTCCCTTCTTGCTCGAGTTTTGTCTTTGCAGCCTTTTATATGCGCACATATCCTTGGTAGACAATGGCACATTTGATGGTCTGGCTGTTTCCGGTACAATGTTGCCAGAAGAATTTTTCTAACATTGCACATTCGGAATCTTAATCGAGCTTTTAATAAAAAGTGGGCACTGGGCCGACGCCGTCTGTTGACTTGATTGGTAGTTAAACCGGCTATGCGATAATGGCTTGCTCTAAGATCCTTTGTAAGGAAATCTATGAAAGTAATATTCATTGTGTTACAAAGTACGTGAAACAAATTCTATGCTTATCTAAATTTATTTGACTCCGCATCAGATGTTTATAATTATAACAACGAATATGAAATTACTCGTATGTTTGTATCCTTGATGTAATTAAGGCTGTGTTTAATTCCATCCCTCATCATGCGTTCGTTATTCAGTTGGTAGGGAAACTTTGAGTGTAAATTTAAATAGTTGACACGCATACATTTCCAAATCCACCCTTTTAAATAAATGAGCACAAACAAGGTTCGGACGAGTAGATATATATTCACAAATGTAAACAATTCCATCCATTTAGCCACAATTATTCTCCATAAGCCATTAAATTTATCTGCAAACGTAATTTTCTTCACACAATATCCATCTTATCCCTTCTGCTATGAAAAGGGTCCTTTAGATTCCATCTCAATGATAAATTGCTTATCCATGCATACACCAGACTATCCCCAATGAGAATGCACTTCTTCGCCATTCAGTATACTCGTATGGAAAATTAGCATTTTCATTTCATTGTTTGCGACAAGTACTATGCTTCACAGATTTTAAAATTTACATAATGGGGTACAAAATTGAATTTTGGAAAAGCTTTCCGTTTGGTCAGACCAGGTGTGGGTTATTATCATAAACATCCAATGCCGTGCAGAAGACAACCCTCTGAGGACAGAACTGAATTCGAATTCGGTTAGTTTTCTTGAATCCTCAAATGTAGTCAAATCTTGAAACATTCTTGGGGTTGGAAATTAAAAGAAAATGCACAATTTTGCTAATTACTCTTGGTATGTGTTTAAGCCTACGTAATCTTAACTAATCATATGATATGACATTCAAGTTTGTATAAGTCATCATCATGGCTGCGTCATTGTCCCTTCTGTCTGTTTGATATTATTGTGAAGGAATTAATTAGCATATTCATCTTCATATGACGATGACGCACGTACAGAATGTGTCATATCCGTGTCACGTGAATGCTGGAACCAGTGATGAAGGATGGAAATTGCTAAGGGTATGCACTTTAAAGATTTGGGGTATCGGAAGAGTTTTTTGGTGCGAGAATTTACATTTCATACCCATTCATTGGGTTGTGTGTGATTTTTATTTTTTTTTGAAAAGTCACCTTGATGATGTGATACGAGCGATGAATTCTGAATAATCAAATGGTTTCCTTAAGGATGGGTGGCCTAGACTCAGCTTGTATGAGTTTGTGTTCCCTCTTTGACAGAAAAATTAAAGTCCTAAGAAGTTTTACCTATTTTTGTCCTGCATTTTGTTTTTCATACAAATGGCGATTGGACCTATTGTTGATGGATGAGTTGAGTTGAGAAATTAATGGAAATCAGTTCATCCTTTAACGGGCTTCAACTGTGGAAAAACCTAAGAAACGTTGGCATAGGTAAACCATAGGTTGTATTCCCACAAGGCAGGTCCTTTCGCAGGTCCTTTCGCAGGTCCTGCCGCAAGTTGCGTTTCATACATCGATCAGTTGGATCGTGACGATCCTATCTCTGGCTTTAGTTCTTCTGCGTTGGATAGTGCTGATGTTGTCGAGAGTTTACTCTCTATTAAGTCAGAGGCTGTCGTCGATCTCTATGGTATTCATCCCTCCCTTTTGTATATGATTCTGCCAATCGTGCTACCTTATATTACCCATATTTTCAACACAATTCTGATGTCTGGAATGTACCCGGATATTTGGAAGGTGGCTAAAATCTTACCACTTCCCAAAAATGCTAGAAAAAATGAGTTTAGGCCTATTGCCATTTTACATTTTTTATCTAAGGCCAAAACAAAAACAGATCAACGTTTATGTCGCAGCTTTGCTCAATGCTTTCTCCAAAACAAGAAAGAGAAGAGTTTTAGTAAGATACAGAAAGGAACGTTACCGATGACCTAAGGCAATCTTTAGATAAAGACGAATTGACTTTTTTGGTTTTACTTGACTTCCCAAAGACTTTTGACACCGTCAATCACATCATTCTTTATAAAAAGCTTAGACAAAACTTCAACTTCTCAACTGGTGCAACTAAGCTTATCTATTTCTACTTAAGTAATAGAAGGCAAACAGTGCAAATTGAAGACAGACTCTTTAATTTTCTGCAAAATGTCACTGGTGTACCTCAGGGCTTCATTCCTGGCCCTCTTTTATTTTCGGTGTATGTTAACGAACTTCCGGCTTCGATTACGAACTGTTCTATCAATATGTACGCGGACGACATACAGTTATACTTTAGTTGCACTCTTGGCCTTATTGAGCATGGAGTATTTTCTATTAATGAGAGTTTAGTGAATGTGGCTAAATGGTCTCTTCTTAAACCCTTTAAAAATCGAATTATCTTGTCATATCTAGAAAATCTCTTGATCTTTCGTATATGCCAAGTATTGTATTGAATAACGCGACTATTGAATACGTTGAAACCGCAAAAAACCTCGGAGTTACTTTCAATCGTTTTTTGACCTGGGATAACCATGTTAATGGACTCGACGGCAAAGTTTTCGGCGTACTTTGTTCCTTACGGGTAAATCAGTCTTTTACATCGTTAAAAACCCGCTTGCTTCTTGCGAAGACTTTGGTCATTCCTATCCTATTATATGGTTGAGAAATCTTCTGTAAAATTAAATTACACTAGCAAGCGTAAACTTAACGATGCATTTAATTTAACGATTCAGTATTCAGTACTAGAGCTCTACTTTGCAAAACTGCCTTAAAAGATTTAAAATCTTACAGTTTATTAAGCAATCACGTTAATAAAAAATAAAATAAAATAAAAAGATAAAGCAACCTTTTTATAAAATGTTGTTTTAAGACAGCTTCCCTTAGAGACTAAAGGCATTTATACGACACTGCCTAAAGAATTAATACGAAGGCTGCTAGATATTAGTATTTCTGGCCCTGGCAACACCAAGTGCTGCCAGGTGCAATCTGACATTTCCATTAGAAAGTTTGACATTTTTTAGCATAACATCACTCAGAACGTGTTCACAATTGTGAATTACAGAGACTCGAAAAATTCATCTCGGCAAAAAAATGGAAGTAACTCGTGAACACTTTCGTGCGATCATTTTTCACAACTTTCGACGTGGATTATCACGACAAGAGTGCATTGATGAACTTGAATCTTTGTATGGCGATGAAGCATCATCCTATAGCACTGTGAAAAATTGGTTTAATGAATTCAGTCATGGCCGACGCTCGCTCAAAGACGAATTATGTGAAGTCCGTCCTAAAACGGCCGTTGTGCCAGAGAACATTGATGCCGTGCGTGAACTGATAATGCAATATCGTCATGTGACATACCGTGAGATAGAGGAATCCCTGGTCATTCCTCCCACCAGCATACATTCGATATTGCATAAACACCTGCCCGTACAAAAGGTTTGTTCTCGTTGGATTCCTCACAATTTGACAATCGCTCAAAAAAAGGCTCGTGTCGATTGGTGAAAAGAAATGTTAAAAAAATACGATTGCGGTGCTGCAAAAGACGTTTATAAAATTGTCACAGGTGACAAATCATGAATCTATGACTATGAGCCCGAAACAAAACAATAATCGACCGTGTGGGTCTTCGAAGACGAGCAACACTTCCAACAAAGTGTCTTACCGGCTAGACTTGAAAAACACCCTTGACACCGTCTGGTTGCATGGACAGTTAAAACGTTTTGAGAATTAGCAAACAACTGATGTATAGTACATACTCTTTTATGTTCTCACTCGCAGGTGGTTAACGCTGAAGGGCTGGAATGTAACATACTATATGTTCGGAATTTCAATATTCACAATTAGGGTGTGTTTAATTCAAATGCTGCAAATGACTTGATTCCTCGAGGTCGAGTTTTTCGAAACCTTTTGCAATGCGATTTCGTTAGGTTTTAGCGTTTTTGCGAGTGTTGAAAATCAATTTTTAAGGGTGTGAAACCATCTTGATTTCGGAAGTTATTTTCTTGGAACTCTTTGGATACCAGAAGGAATTGACGAGAGGTCCTTATCGTGAGATTACATGGGCAGCCATTTGTAAGTCGAACTTAAGTATGCATGCATAGAAATATGACAGAGGGACTCTTGTGATGCCAGAGTAAATGTCATCAGCTACACGCCGTGTGCTTGCCTATTGATGTCCCGCGGGGTTCGATGTGTGAGCAAGCTTAATGGAAAAGAATTGGTCTTTCGAGAGACGATGCCTCATGGGTTGTTTTACTGACCATATATAAAACTTAAGAGTCTCAGTGAAAAAGATTGTATTCCGATGAGTTTCTGTGCAACGTGGACAACCTATGTATGTCAATACTGAGCGTCTTTACGACTTTATCCGCAAAGTTGCTTTTCTCAACTAAAGCTTTTAAGGTCTTAGTTAAAAAACGGGCCGTTTATCTTCTTTTCTATACCCATGAAAGTTTTTTTTTTTTTTTTTTTTAGATTAGATTCTTAATTAGTAATTAAATTACTTTTAAATACATAAAAGGAATAGTATAAAATATTATTGCTTAGACTATAAAACTAAAAGAGAAGTAATAAAGTTTAACATTATAATTAGATAACAATTCAATATTAAGCTACTGGTGCAAAATATGAAATTCAAAAACTCAATGAATTATTAACATGATTTTAATTTAAATTCTTCCTAGGATATTTTCACTACACATTCTTTTAAATTTAGACAAGGAGGTCACAGACTTTATTTCACTCGGGAGTTGGTTAAATTTCTGGAAGCCTTTGTAAAGAATACTATTTTGAGACGCCGCTCTGGAAACAAAGTTGATTCTTATATCCTCCGCGTTTCGTAAGGGGTATGGCTGACCATCAGCTACCAAACTTACATTCTCAGACAGATACTTAGGTGTGATTCTGTATTTCATTTTGAAAACAAAGACCATCGCATTCAACTCGATTCTTTGTTCAATATTCATCCACCTTAAAATTTGCAGCATCGAATTGATCGGTGTGAATCGGTTACACCTCAGGATGACTCTCATAGCCCTATTCTGCAGTTTTTGCATTCTTGCGATCTCCCCCTCTCCACATAGGAACAGTACCGTGGCGCAGTATTCAAAGTGTGGCTTTACAATCACATTGTAGATATTGATTAAACACGTAGTTGACACTTTACTTCTTATGCGCTTCATGAAGCCAATCTTTTTTCCTACCTTCTTACACACAAAATCCACATGCCTACTAAACTTCAATCCGCTATCCACTATTACCCCCAAATACCTCATATGGTCGACAACTCCAATGACTTCACTCTCCATTGTTAACTGGATGTGCGAAGGAGAGAAGCGGATTGTCATTACTTTTGACTTACTAACATTGAGCTTCAATTTATTCTGAATCAGCCAGTCTTCAACACTTTTCATATCTTCCTGCAATAGGCTCACACATTCTTCTCGATTATTTCCCGATATGTATAGCAGGGTATCATCTGCAAATAACATCACCTGACTGTGTTTAACAACGTATTTCATGTCGTTAATGTACAGCAGGAAGAGCAGGGTTCCGAGGACCGATCCTTGTGGCACACCCAATAAAATTTCTCGTGCTGCCGAGTAATGGTTGTTGTATTTAACCTTCTGCTTTCTTGCTGTTAGATATGACTCAAACCAACTAAGCTCCCTGCCATTTATGCCATATTTTGACAATTTCTTTATTAATATTGTCCTATCTATGGTTTCAAAGGCCCTTTTAAAATCAAGAAACACCGCAATAATTCCATTCTTTTTCTCAAATTCTTGCTTCCAATTTAAGATAAGCCAATTTATGGCAGTCTCGCATGAGTGATTTCTCCTGAATCCAGACTGTTCTTCTCTCAGCAACCCATTACTCTCCAGGTATTTTACTAGCTGCTTGTTGACTACCCTCTCCAGAATCTTTTCCAACATGGGAAGCATATTTATTGGTCTAAATTCCTCGCATTTAGTTGTTCCAGCAACCTTAGGCACAGGTACCACCACCGCCTCTTTCCAACATTCTGGGAACTTCCCCTGCACCAACGACATATTTATAAGTTTGGTTAAGCTATGAGAAAAAATTCCCCAATGTTCAATTATCATTTTGACATTCATATATTGTAGGTCGTTCTTTTTATTCATACTTCTGCAAATTTCTTTCAAGTCAGCTGGTGAAACCTCCGCGAAATGGAATGAGGAAGTAGAATCTGGGACATTATCTACATACTGTACATTCGGGATGGACTCATTTATATGCCTTATGCTACTTATGAAGAATTCGTTAAATTCGTTCGCTATTTGTTTTTCGTTTTTCATTATTTGGTTATTGAACTCAATCGCACTAGGGTTCGCACAGTTCTTTTTCAGGATATACTTTTTGATCTCTCTCCACATTTCTTTTTGATTTGATGCATTTGATATCCTTTTCTCTATTGAGAGATTCTTAGCTCTATTTATAGCCTTTTTATATCCGTTTCTGACGCTCCTGTATATCCGCCAGTCGGTATCATTATTGGTATAAACTGCCTTTTGGTGAGATCTTATCTTTTCACTTCTCATGTCGTTTAAAACTTTGGTAAACCAACTGTTCTTGGCTGCATTTACTCGCATTTTGCAGACCAAATGATTAACGACATTGCTCATTTTGCCATAAAACTCATCCGTAAATAGATTAACATCGTCATGTTCTATATCATTGATGCGTTCCATCCTTAGCCTCGCTCTGAATTGGTCCGAGTTGTATTTGCAATATTGAATAGGTCCCGTTTCAACTCCTTTAATGTCGCCGCTATAATTTAACTCTATCTGCAGTGATTCATGATCCGAAATGTTGGCTTCACTGTCCACCTGGACACTTATTTGGTGCATATTAGATACCACATAATCAATCAGTGTTGTAGATGAGGGTGTTATTCTTGTAAACTCGTTCATTTTCTGCACATATCCATAGTCCATAAATATTCGCTTCAGCCTCCTTTGGTATGTTGAATTATCTAACCAGTTTATGTTGAAGTCACCGACAATTATAATGTTGTCACCAACGTCTTCTAAAGCTTCCAACCAATCTCTAATATAGTCACAGAATGTATTTTCCGGGCCGCTTGGCGATCTGTATACTATAGCAAGTATTAATTTGATGCCATTTCGTTTGCACTTGGCTACCATCCACCATATTTCTCTGCCAATGTTAATGTTCTTAATAATCGTTACCATCCAATACTTTTTAATATACAATACAACCCCACCCGTCCTCTTCGATACAGAGTCACAGCGATAAACATTAAAATCCTTGATTTCAATTTCCGAGTTTTCAATGTCCTGCGTTACATGGGTCTCACTAAGTGCTATGAATTCGTATTTGTTGTATCGGGTTATGACTTCCAGCTCGGTAAAATTGTTTTCTAATCCTTGTACATTTGTGTACAATCCTTTGAAAATTTTTAATTGCTAATAGCCTATATTTTGCTTTACCCTTTTAAGTTTATTTAAGTACACCGGGCATTCCCTACTCAGAATTCCATGTTTAGTGTCAAGGCCCAGGTTTAGTCTAGTGTTAACTTTTTCACAATTAATGCATTTTTCTACAATATCACTTATACAGTCTTTGGAACTATGCTCTTCAAGGCATCTACTACAGACTTCTTTATTTCTACACTCTGTCGACTTATGATTAAAACCCTTGCAATTGTAGCACCTCGTTACATCAACTCCATCAAAGATCAGATAACGATTCCATCCTATGTTTATTTTACCAATGTCCATTATTCTTTTAAAGCTTTCAAAATCCAATTCAATTACCACGTTGTAGCCTTTAATTTGTTTCCTTATAATTTCTTTTACAGTTACCACCTTTAGTTTACTGTGTTCCAATTGCACATTCTGCTTTTTAATTTTTTCTATTAAGGCATCTTCGCTATATTTTTCTACCATGTTGTATATTAAAATTCTCGGGCTTCTAAGTTCAGGCATTTTTACTTCATATTTATCCTTCAACTTTTCCTCTAAGGCTTTCTTTATTTTTTTCCGTTTCCTTTTGGTTTTCACTCTCTATGACAAGCGTTCCATTCTGTCTATTTTTCACCCCAACTATTTTGAGCCCTGCTGGGTCCACATTTTTTTCCAAATCCGCCTTAGTCGTAGTCCATTTTTGTCTCTCTTTAGGTTTAAGAATCACTGGTGCTCCAACCTTAACAATGTCCGCGTATGCCTTTTTTGACGTCGTACCTGTATTGACAGTTTTCGCCTTTACAACCGCCACCTCATCACAGATTTTTCTTACTTCCATACATATTTTTTCATTGTTGGCATTGCTATTTTTCAACTCATAACAGACCTTGTTACTTTCAGCCTTATAATTTTCTAAGAATTCGCACATTTTTTTAATTTGGTTTTCCTGCGATTTTTTCATTTGCTGCAACCTCTCCATATACCTTGCTTCTATGGCTTCAAGTAGTTTTTTTATCTCGTTCTCGTTTTGTTTTAGTGCCTCTTCAAAACCTTCTTTGTATTCTCGTAAGTAAACTTTGTTCTGATTAACACTTTGTTGCATATCCTTTAGCACGTCATCTACATTACGTATATACAGGGTGCAGTCCTCGCACATAAATTTAACCATTTTGTTGGTACTGACAACACCACAGGTATACTGATCAAGTCCCGAACATTTAAGGGCAGCATGGTACACTTTACCACAGACTCCTTCACACATTAAGCCAGATTCTCCTCGTATAAGAGTTTTGCAATGGCTGCACGTCTCAGGCATTTTGGCCTCCAGACCGACTCATGCAACTCTCTGCTAAAACTGGCACATGTATATTCTTATGTCATTCACCGTTCAAGGTCTAACCAGCTGGGTAATATTTATTTCAAAAGAGTTATAGTTTTTAGCGTAAGAAAGAAAAAAAAACAAATTATTACGAAGCTTAGGGCCTTGTTAAGCTACCAAGCAAAACCGTTGAACCGCAAAACAAAAGCTCATTTACACTTCAGATTTAGTTTAATTTGTTTCCGAATTCAAACAACACGTCGCGCACAAACGTCAAATGAAGGAAGGATGAATGCACTTCAATAGAAAATCTCCGTTTCAGAAGGGAACCACGAGCAAGGAGCTACTTAATCGTTTTCGAAATAAACATAAATTAAGTAAACAAAACGCTCATCTTCGGAGTAAAGAACAAAGCACGACTCGCTGGTTAAGGGGTTATTCTAGTCTAGAAATTAAATCGTTTTTTTTATATTTTCAAAGTTTAACTATTCAAGAATATATCTACACGAGGATTTTTCAAAATTCAAACTATTTTCGGAGATATCGATATTTTGCTGACCCGGCATCAAAACTGGTTCGGCCGGAACTAATCGAAGAAAAGACATTAGGGATTCTCCGTCTACCTGAATATATATTTCTCAGTAAAACCTTTTGTCCTTTGTATGCATTGTAAAACAAGAACCCAAGCTGACTTATATCTTTAATATTTAGTGTTCACTTACGTCCAGCTGCCAACAGTTGAATTCACACCACGTGGCCGTACATATGTGCTGTGAGTGAAATAAAAATATTGTGAAATATTTTTTTTTTTAATAAAATGGATAAAAATCCTCAGCGCAAAGGATTACACGTCCAGATCGACAAACAAAAAGGCGATTTCACAGCAATAGATGAAAATTGGCCCGTAAGCTCATTCATTTGCTGTTAAACGAAATAACGCCCGGATTGACCGCTCCGAGATACGAGCATCCAACGCATCAAAGGAGGCCAGAACTGCTCGATATGAAGAGAGAAACGCGGAAAATAGTTTTTTCGAAGTTGAGGAAGGTCCGATGTATGAAGCAGGAATGGCAGATTGAATAAATGTAAGTCTACAATAACATTTCATAGACTGCGAAAAACTTTACGCGAAACTATGAACGCGTATTTCTCGAAACTGTCTTTTTCAAAACAATACCCGATTTCTCAGGTTCTACTGGACCGATTCACCTGAAATTTTCAGAGAGTCTTCTTTATAGACTTGTCTATGTTTGGAACTATCCTCATTTTCAAATTTTTATTACTTTTTTTTAAATTCGAAACAGTCAAAAAAAGTGGTACAAAAATTGTTTTTTTTTTTGTTTTCAGGCAGTCGCCATTTTGTGAAAAAAAAATCTTTCCAACTTTTCCGTAGTTCCAGACATTGCGACATTATTCAAGATTAATAATCTTTCTTTTTCGGTTTCAGATTGCTAGGAAGGTTGAAATCGTGACTATGGTTCCGCGCCAATTTTTTGAGACCCCCACTTCATCAACTACTAATTTTTGATATTTTCAACATTTTTTATTTTTTGATTTTTTTCTATATTCTTGTTATGTTAATAAATAACTAATAAAAAAATTATAGAAAAAATATTAATTGCCTTTAATTATGACACTTCAAAAATTACATGAAATTCATAACTCTAGACTAGAATACCCCCTTAAGGAAATTTTCACAGTCTTAAGGCTGCTTTGTTCGATACCATATGTGAAGTGAGATAGTCAAGGAATCACTCTTGCCAATTGAAAATGACCAAAATGTCATTGAAGAAGGAGAATGTACAACCGCACCATAAAGCAAACTATGATAAGCTAAATAGCTTGAAAATTCCGGTAAAGAAATGTTCAAAAACTCTTCGAATCTATTCCACAAGCACGGTTAGGAAAATTCTGACCTCGAGCAAGGAGTAAGCTGGAGTATCTTATATTTTGGGGCCACGTCCAACCAGAACTGTAGAGCTTTTGAAATACGAAACGCGTAGTTCTAAATAGTCGAAGATCCCTTCAAGCTTCAATCAATTTTGCAACAAATCCTACCGCAAAATCAAACATAACGATGACACGAATAAGTTCCTCCATCTATTTATCTTTAAAATTATAGCCTCGCAAATATTATCTAAGGATACCATGGTGAGCTCACACACAACTTTGTGTGCCGCCTAAATTCCATCCAGATCAATAAACACTGCGTCAAAGTTTAGTGCGTGACAGCATATCAATTGCCTTAAGTTGTTTTAGGATTGGCTTTTTATTTTCTTTTAATTAGTCGCAAAAGTTGTAAATCGTCGCAAAAGTTTCTTTCGTTTTGCTGAAAGAAAAATGTCACTAATAAAGGAAACCACGTTGCAAGGGTTATCGTTTGGGAGTCCTAATGAACTTTTAGCGTTTTTTCTAAAAATACAAAAGGAAATTTGCGGTTTTATTACATGAATTTCAATGTTAGCCACCTTTCATTTGTGGGCTACAGCTGTTGCAAAGAAGAAGATTTCCCTCACGAAAATGCTTCCGACAAGCTAGAGTGACAGTTTTCCAAGGTTTTCCTTCAAAGCAGAAATGTCTCTATGTGGAAATGGATGTGCCTTTTGAAGTGCCAGGAAATTGCTCTTTGGTGTGAGGTTCATAAAATATTCACGCGATTCATGTGCTTAGACAAGTGTTTGGTTTAATGAAGAGATTAAAAGAAGCATACATAAATTATGTCTAATAAACTGTGACATGGCAGTGGACATGGATTCATACCTAAAAGGACATAATTGCATATATTTTTCGTCTCCTTTAAGGGCTTAAGGGTTGCATCGGTACTGCTGTTATAAATAAATACTTATGCTTCTCGGAGGGATTCCACGAAAGACTACGAATAAAATTGTGGTTTCATTTCCTTTGCTCCATCTGCAATGACAAGTCAAATATGCTTGTTTTGCCGGATATGGATTTTTGTTCACGCTGCTTAAGACCAGACGTCATGTTGGCACTCTTAAACGGAACGGTCGATATAACAAAACATAATCACTTCAAAACAGTATGAATCATATAAGTACAAGTATAAGTTTGCGGAAAGAAGTCTCAGCCGACAAGGCAATAACCTCGCTTACATTGCCTGTCGCCGAAAATATGAAAATTTGGCATCGTCTAAGGTTGACGTCCTTATTTTTTCCTTATATTAAATTTCATACATTGCCACCCTATTCCCCAGCTTCTATGCTTCGCCCCATCAATATTACTCTTGATTATACAGTTATGCTTCCACCCTTCTTGCTGGGCAAATAGCTCCTTTAATATTCGCATACGAGGACACGACATGCCGCCGGAAGAAGATGTTTCGAATTACCCTTCTTACATGTACTTTTGCATTTCCTCTGCTTTAATTACACACATCGTCAACCCTCTTAACCCAGTCCGGGTAACTTATTAAAAGGACGATGCCATCCCGCTTCATTTTATGAGTTTAATATTTTCATTATTATTGCAATGAGCTTAATTTCGAACGGTTGGAAATCATCTATTCCATGTCACGTAGCATAGAAATTGTTTCCGGCAGCCGGAAGGATACAAATTGCTACAGAGCTGTTGCGAATCAATCTCATGCTAATCACCGCCACGCTTATGTGTGTTGAAAAATAAGATTAATTTCAGAGCATTTATCACACATTGTGGTTGAAACTTGGACACGCCATGTCGCCAAAAGCATAGTGATCAGTCAAGCAGATTTCATTTCAAGGTGCTGCAGTTTACACTTACGAAACATACCTCGTGATTCCAGTTAGGTACCTCAATAAGGGGAGCCTGATGCACATCAAAATCAGGGATACAAAATAACGAACACAGCGGGGATTAAGATGGCTTAATGTATTCGCATGAAATTCAATTTCTATTCTGGGAGGAAAACAAAAACAGCCTTAGGGTCCAGTTGAAAGGTTCTCCAATAAACAAGATAACAACAGTCAAGCGGTTTTACAACTTAGCATTTGATGATAATAGTTTTCTCTAAGGTTGACTGTTAAAATTGGTTGTCAAGCGACCGTGTGGTCGACTTACTATTTTGTAGTGGCAAATATTATCAACGGAAATAAATTTCTACGTTCGGTTAGATGGTATAAAAAAGGTCATCTCATTTCGAATCGAAGGACATTAGATCTACTATGATTCCGGCAGTCACAGATTCCTTAAACCGCTGACATTTACCGACTAGTTTCTGAACCAGCTCTGCTCTCCATCATTGTGTGATGCTTTAATGCCACCTATGCATTTCTGTGGGACGTTGAAGCGAAAAAACAACATGGTGAAGTTTTTATTCTCCTCAGCAAGCTTGGCTTCTTGCGGAGTATAGTTAAGTGGCACTGTAATTACCACAGTGAGCATGCATGTGACAGACTTGCAAACGGCCAAAGGCCTTTTCTTCATTCTTCTTATTCGGCTGAGTAAACTGTTGTAAACGTGCCGTGGCTACAGAATTGATATTGGCATCTTAAGTATATTACTTTTTCTTCTAAAACTGTTATCACCTAGGGCTGTCCTGCCATTTAATTCACAGATTCGTTCTTACTGGTTTTATTCTATCGGGGAACTCGAGGAAATTGACTTCACGATGGCCGATTTCGCTAAGAGTGTTGTAAGTATGTCGGTTCAATCATGTATAGAGCATATCTGTGTGGAAATCAGTGATGTTCTAACTAAATGTTGGGTATCATGTACGTACAATAGGGTGGTCGTAGGCTATAGCGAAAAAAATCAAAGTCGGAATTCGATGTCGATGGAAACACACAAAATTGTGCAGCCTATCCAGATTTTAAGATAGACGAAGTTTGAGCTCGATTGGATCACGTTAACCCGTGCCGACACGGAGCCATAACGCCGAAATGGCTCGACACTTTCTCATAAAATTGGTCTTAAATAAAAGCTTATATTGTTCTTAATATTTTATGTTCAAATATTTTTATCGTAACTTTTAGTCCGAGCGAGCAAATGGCACCTTTTCCCTCGAAAACGTGAGTAGATACCTCTAGGAACAAACTTTAAATATGATGTCAAATATTCGGAATTTCTATGAAATAAAAAGACATTATACATTGTAATTTTTTTAACTTGTTTCATTGTATATTATCATTGAATAAATGGATAACGACGTAAAAAATAAAGAACATGGTTAACTTTTTTTTTTGATGAGAGGAATAGGTTATTCTAAAGGTTTTCGAAGTGTTGACTTCGATTCATCTGGATATAGTTTCCTGCATTGAGAAACCACCTGTAAAACGAATTGCTTTTGTTGCTCGTCTTTTGTGATAACTTTATTAAAATCGGTTATCAGCTTAACTCCCCTCTCTGCTACATCATTCACAACTTTCAGTGATTTAATTATCCTCAAACCTTCTTTGAAATCATTATTTTTTGACCAGGTGGCAGGGTGTTCTATTAAGAACTTCGGGTTGATCTGAAACCGCTGAAACAAGTGCATTGTTTCCTTATTTATCAAACTAGAGAGCCCTTCTTGCACCAGCTGTTCCATCTGGCCTTTTCGGAGTTTAGGGTTTATTATCCCGGTATTCTCGGAACCCTCTGTCTCAGCTTCAACAAGTTCCTTTTCCGCCATTCGCAGTTTTTCTTCGTCAGGGAGTGTGGGATCAAAGAAGGCATTTAAATACCACAAATGGTTGGAGAATTTTGTTAAACCTCTGTCAGCTATTTCCATGTCAATATTCTTGTACTCCAACAGACACTGTTACATTCGTAAGTCTTGCTTGGGAGCCAGATAAGCCTTAGGAACATTGAACCAAGCAGTGCAGTAGACCCTTATTACAAAAATACATAGGGCTTCTAAGGAACTACTTTCTTTATCTGTCAGCTGAAACTGCCCGCGGAATAGAAATATTTTAAGATAGTAGATGGCCTTGGCCCTCCATCTGGCATGACTGATGCAGCTCTCTGCCCAACAGCTGTTCTAAAATAGTACAGGCTCCTTTCAGTCGTCCTGTGTTCGACGCCGTTGTGTCAAAACACATGGCCTTTATATTGTTTGCTACGCCCCATTTTTCAAGGCATTCAAACACTGCCAAGGCTTTTTCTTTCCCTGTGCTGTGGAAGAGGTTGAACTAAGATAAAATTAAGCAGTGTTTTCGCCAGCCTCGCTGACTAGCGCTAAGGCTTTTAGACTAGTTTCTTAGAGACTGAGATATGGTTTTGCTTCACTAGGTTTTACAAGTGGATTATTTTCCTAACCTCAATAAGAAGGAGAACAATAATGACGATGATGATGAAAAAGAAAAAACTAACCAATGTCATAACGTTCCGCTTCGATGTTCTTGATGGTTCTCGTACGTTGCGGTACTAGTTTTCTCTCTTCTTTCCTTTCTAATCTCAGATAAACTCCAATCATAGAACCTGCCTTTGGCATTCAAGAAACGCCTTGTCTTCTTCTAACTTCATGATGGTCAAGGCATCTTGATGAGCGATATCGAAAATATCACCTAGCTTCGAGACAAAGTCTTTGATTTTGTTCTTCAAAGTATCCGACTGCTTATTCTTGTCCTTTTGAATAGACCTCCATTGAGCGTGAAGCTTCTCTAATGTTGTAACAGCATCTTTATCGTGTTTTGTAGGGATACGAGCTTTCGCCCAATATACAAGTACTTCTTGAATTGTGATTTTTGCTGATTCTCTTAGGCTCATTTTCCCGCAACGTATATTGTAGAACAAAGTGGCCAGAACAAACACAAGTAGATGGCAATTTACAACCAGTTATTTGGTGAGCCGGATAGCCCACGAGAAATATACTATCTTTGGTTCTGGTTGTCATGGCGGAGGTAGAAGCCAATATCAAAACAGTATGTTTAATTTTCAACAAAGAACTAGGTTTATGATAATGATAAAAAAAAATGTAAAAGCACTTTATTAGAAACACACAGTATAATCACCACATTTTTAAAAAAGGAAAAATTATCAAAAACAATTTCATCACTGCGATCTTAACTTCTCAAATGCTTCTTTAAAAGTAACGAATAATTAAAAAAAATTCCTTGCTGAAAAATAAACGGTGTATTACAATTAAATTACAGTTTGATCAATGTTCAATGAACTTTAGCCATGGGTTGTATGTTGTGTGTTCCTATAAATGCACAAGTTTGTTCCTACTCACGATTTTGAGGGAAAAGGGAAAAGGGAAAAAAAATTACGATAAAAATATTTGAACATAAAATATTAAGAACAATATAAGCTTTTATTTAAGACTAATTTTATGAGAAAGTGTCGAGCCGTTTCGGCGTTATAGCTCCGAAACCTCGCTCGCTAACGATAAATCGCGATTTTTTTTAACTTTGAGCGACCGTCGGCACGGGTTAACGTGAACCAATCGTGCTCAAACTTCGTCTATCTTAAAATCTGGATAGACTGCACATTGTGGGGTTCCCATCGACAAAATTCCGACTTCGATTTTTTCCGACTGTACAATTGTACGATTGTACACTGTACAATCCCAAAAATAGTAACCCTCCCGAAGAGTTTTTCGCAGCTTTTGTCGACCTCAGTGCCTTATACGAACACATTATCATATGTGAGACTTCATCATCGATATGATAAAATCTAATAGCCGAACGCTTTTTATGAATGAACTTGTGTTGTCAATGGGACTTCCAATTATTACTAAGAATCCAACACGATTCGCCATGAACTGTACACCTAGTCTTCTAGACCTGAATATTGTCTCTAAACCTTCTTACATCTTATTCTTTGACCAGCTTTCTGATGATTTTTCTGGTCACGATTTACTTTTTTCTACATACAATATTACTTTTTCACATTTGTCGTCGCCTTCGTCATTTAGTTTTAAGGATTTTCATTCTATGGATTTGGTAGTCTTACGAGATGCTGCCGGTTCTATTCCTTGGGAATACTGCAGACTAAGCGCTGATTCCAATATTAAATTAAATTACGCAATCAAAGCTGCCCATGGTTCACAACGGAAGTTCCTGGAGCGATTAAAACTAGAAATAGATTATTTAGCAAGTGGAAGCGCACTGTTTCTTTTGTCTGTTGGAATGACTAAAAGATAGCGCGGAACTTGGCAGCCATTATAACACGTAGTGCCAAAAGAAACTTCGCATCGAAACTCAAAACTTCCTTGCCATCCAAACAACTTTGGAATAACATACGGCGAATACGGATTGCTGGTGCAAAACCATCTTCCAAGTGTGGATTACAACCGGACGTACTCAATGAACATTTTCTTGAGGTCGGTACCGAATCTGAACGATTTAATTTTTCTGTACCACCAAGTTTCAATAGTTTTAACGTGGTAACCGAAATAGATGTTGTTGAGAGTGTGGCAGCCATCAAATCGTATGCCATTGGTGAAGACGGAGTACTAATTCGATTTATAAAACTCATATTGCCATCAATTCAAATCATAAACCACTGCATCGCAACTTCAACCTTTCCGGATTCTTTGAAAATTGCCAGAGTAATTCCAATTGCTAAGAAGCCAAATGCGGCTTTTCTTAATGACTATAGGCCTATCAGCATTCTACCGTGCTTGTCAAAGGTCTTTGAAAAAATAATAGCAAAACAGATCCAGAATCGTTTATGAGTAAATAAATTACTAAGCTCCTTTCAGTCTGGTTTTAGGCCCAACCACAGTTGCTCGACAACCTTCATTCTCATGAGGACATAAGACGGGACTTTGACAAAGGATACATAACACTACTCTGCTTGCTGGATTTTTCAAAGGCGTTTGACAAGGTCAAGCACGACGTGCTTTGCTGGAAGCTCGAACGCACAAACTGTTCCATCCATCTTTATGCAGATGACGCCCAGTACTAAGCTCGACCTATGGGAATGATCAAGGAATTTGTTTCACTAATAAACGATGATTTAGCTAAAATACATAACTGGACTCAAGTGAATGGCTTGCTGATCAATTCTGACAAATCAAAGGATATTCCATTGGCCCATAGAACATTCGATCTCAGCATTTTACCCGACGTGTGTCTTCCTGATGCTAGACTGGACTATGTTGAATCCGGAAAAACCCTAGGATATATTATAAATCGTAATCTTTCCGGTAACGATCAAACTAATAATGTAGTTGGCAGGATTTATGGATGTCTCAGGAGACTGTGGCAGACAGCCAAATTCACTTCAACGGCAACAAGGAGCAAGCAGAGGTTGTAAATCGTAGTCTTGATTCTGTTTCTCAACAGAAACTGCATGTAGCCTTAAATAATGCCGTGCGATACATTCATGGCCTTCTCAAGTACGATCATGTATCTGAACAGACTAGAAGACTATTATGTTGTACCCTTACACAGCACACCAATGCTAGAAACTTCATTTTCTTGCACAACATAATAATGACGAAATCCCCACCTTATCTTTATAAAAAATTACAATTTGCTCAATTGCAAAGAACCCATGCCCTTATTTTACCGAGTCACAAATATTTAGATTCCTGTAGACTGTTATGGAATTCCCCTACAATGCATATTAAGACAATTACTAACGCTAATCACTTTAAAAAAAATTATTTACTGCTACTTTTCTAACTATAACTAGTGCTGGAAGTTAAAGAAGAAAATGAAAATCCTTTGTATCTCACCCATTCTCCTTTAATCCTTTTTCAATCTAAACAACCCTTGAGTTCTCCAGCGTCACGCGACACAGCTGGATAATTTTTTTAGGATGGTTTTTCTTAAGGATGGGGCATGCCTACCACCTTTTTATTTAATGTATACGATAGATGTGATACGCAAATTTTTATATTCATCACTTACTAGATGCGACAATTCGAAATCAAGATCTGACTTCGAACCATAAAATATAAACTTCATAAAAAAAAACAAAAACATCGAAAACAAGATAATGACAAGTCAAAACATTTCATTTCATTCCCACGATTCAAATAAGGACATCAATAGATTAAAATAAATTTAATTCTACTCATGAGTTACGTAATGTTCCGCTTGTTGCGTGCCCTTTTTCCTAATCACAAGAAATAAAAACAACGCTCAACTCTCTGTTTAATTTTTTATTGCTACTTGTCCCTTATCGCTAAAATACAAACATTTTCCAATGTGATTTCCTTGTCTACATAAAAATTGAGCGTCGCAGTGAAACCGCTCTTTCTCATAAAGTCCACCCTGGAAAAGTCTAGAATTCTTTTGCACTGCAAGCCGATTTCTTCTCGCTGTTTCACAGATACACTTACTATGCTTTCGTCTTCTAATTGGGGTTCGGCATCAATAAGCTTCCGGCGCTCTCTACTGTAGCCAGTGCCACATATAGCCCAACTGGCCATTTTTGTGATCAGAGCGAATTGTCTACTCCGCAGACCGTTTTGAAGAAAAAAATCTTTCCCCACAAAAGGTTTCCAGTCGCAGCGATGATGACAACAGACCGCAATGAGCACAGCATCGACTTTTTCCAAATTTGGTTGCAGAATGCATCGTAAAGTCAAATCAGTTGCAGCTCCGCATAAATGTTTGCTGACAGCGACTATGCTTTTTGAATCCTTCAACAGATTCAGCTCCGACATCTTGAGATCCGCGATATCCGCTCTTATTCTGTGCACAACGCTCCTATCTTCAATTTTGTTGTCCTTTTTATGCCGGTGGGACATCCTATCGATGAGAATAACTTTTGAGCTGTCGTTTTCTGTAAGCACCTTTGCCATCCAGTAAGATAAGTGACCTTTTCCAGCGCCGAACTCAACGAAACTCGTGGAATTTTTAAAGAGACTGCATTTATCTAAACAACCCAACAATGATGCAGTTTGTATCAAATGCTTTCTTGTTTCAAAACCGTATTCTTGATTCGCAAGTTCATCGTTTAGGATCGCATGTGAGTTCTTCATTTCTCCAATTTGTCCACTCACATGTTTCAGGTACAATTCTTTCACTTTGTCGATAATTTCCTGAAGCTCATTTGATGGAACTTCACTCAGCTTGGGTGACACTTCCGACGAGTACTCATTATCACAACCATCACCACAATTTATTCCCGGTATTATGTATGGAGGCAAATCTTTCGGACGAGCGTTGCAGATTTTCAAATGTTTTCGGAGGTTCTTTTTATAGACTGAATGTTTGGAGTCCAAAGGACATGGTATCCGTCCTTGGTCAGTAACTGCTCCGTCAGTGTTCACCAACTGCGGCTCATGCTCACCGCAATATTCCTTGCCTTTGGCAGCCGTCATCTTGCAAAAACGTTTCTTTCTTTTTACAAAATGTTTGCATGTTGGATCCGCTAAAGGTGAGGATTCACCTTCTTCGCTTGCTTTCGCTTTTTTAGGCTCTGGCTCCATAACCAATCTTTTCAAACTTGCAATCCTGCATGGCACTTAAAACCAAAACAAATTTGACATTTATTGCAGCGAGCAAAACGTCAAATTGACATGTATACTAGCGCACACTCTTGGAAGAAAAAAGGGAGACACTTTGTAAAACAAATGTCCATATGGTTGCCTTATATATTCGCTCTAATATTCTGTGGAAAGGTTTTGAATGAGATCGGTTGCGTGTTCACGCCAAATTGACATTCAATTTTTTACGCTTCGACTTAAGAAGGAAATTTCGGCTTTAATACAGTTTGGAAACAGCTTCATGCAGATTCAAGCTCGATATGAGGGGGGAAGTATATCCTAAGTTCTTCCACTTTATTGACCTTAATTTAAAATCAAAGAGAAGTCTAAGAACCCTAGCAATTCCAATTTAAAAATCCAATACCAAAAACTGAGCAATGAAATTAATAAGAAAATTGAAAGTTGCTGAGACAACTCTGTCAATGGTAATTTAAGAGATGAATGGCAAACGGTCGATTAAAGTTCGGGAACCAAGAAAGTTATGAACATACGTGTAGAATTGTTTCTGAGGAATATACTTTTGCTGATCAATTTAATTGCTTCTTCACGAATATTGCAACCATGTTCATCACAACCATTTTGTTGGATCTAAATATTTTAAGAGTTTGTTTGTCCAACACAACTTGATTATTAGCTCCAAGACTAAGATTACAAGATCATGAGTGAAGTTTTATATTTTAAGAAAAATTTGTCGAAAACCTGGTAGGCATCCTAGTTTTACTTTGTTCTGTGGCTTGAACATTTTTTCTGACTGTAATTTGTTTTATTTTAAGTTACAATTTTCTTCTTATTTCACCTCATAATCTGCGAGGAAACCTTTTGAACATAGTATCTGTAGGTACCCTCTTTTCGGACTGCTGCATATCCTAACTTTTATTCAATTTCTTCACCGCATTTCCGCGGGCCCACAGAACAGATAAAAGTATTAAGTTAGTCTTTATTTTAGACATGGAAATATATATGGATCTTCAACTAAATCAGATCTGGATGAAATTTAACTGCATTGAAGGAATGTCAATAATAAGTTGATTCGGTGCCCAGCCTTTTTGCAAAAAAATTGAACTACTCTGTTTTCATATTTTTATTCATGTAAAGAGCAACGCCGTTGTGCATGATAAAAAGAGGTATTGTGAAAATTATAAATGTAATCAGCACCAGTAACATAGACAAAAATAATCATATATAAGTTATAAGACCGCAATTATAGCTATCATTCAAATGGATCATTGAAAATTATTATTTTCGATTTTAAGACGATTGAGCAAACAGTATTGGCTTTAATTGATATAAAAATAAAGCTAATCACTTGTAGAATTGTTTTGTAACTACGACTACTCTGAGGGAACTTCAACAGAATTTGAGGAGGGTTATGCAGAACGCAGGAGCCATACAAAACGCTTATGAAAACAAGTGTCCAGCATATGCAAGGGAAAAAAAAGAAGGGAAGTGATGCGAATGAACTTGGCAGGCTGTGTATGGTTCAGCCCAGATCGAGGTTACGGTGTAAGCATACCTCAAACCAAAAGCGTCATCTCCAACCAGGTCATAGGGCTGAAGTTCAGCTGTGTCCGGTAAAGGAGTATCAGCAGGAACTTTAAGTTTCACTTGATTATTGATCCAAGTTGTTCAAAAATGACAAGAATGAAAAACAGACGAATCTGCGTGTAAACCATAGACCCACATAGTGCTTGCCATCCACTGCACCCAAAAAATGACAACTTTGAATTTAATGTGTGAACGCACCCTCTCACTAATCATCGAACTGTCATGGTAAAGAACACGAACGAGCAACGACTGCTCGAGGGTGACCGCATTTTTAAGAGCGTTAAGTCAAATTTATGATTGGAATTCTCGCCCTATTAGACAGGCAATAACAAGTTTAGTTCAAAAATTTGAGTCTACATATTTGTTGTGTAATATTGCCATGTCAGCGAGACGGGTTTTTCGAACTGTCGAAGATATCGCAGCCGTTCAGGCGTCCGTAGCAAACGATCCAAATCTACGTCGTTCTTAAGAATTGGTCATCGCTCAGATCACATAATGGCGTACTTTGCGTAGGGATCTTGATTTACTACCATACAAGATCAAGCTGACTCAAGAACTGAAGCCAATGGACCATTTGAAGCGACGTACGTTCTTCGATTGAGCTCTGGAGAAGATGCGAAAAATGATGAATTTAATCGAAAAATCATCTTTAGTGACGAAGCTCATTTTTGCTCAATAAGCCAAATATGCGTTATTGGTCAGGTGAAAATCCACATTTGCTTGATGAATCACTACTCCATCCACTTCATTGCACGCCGGCGGCGTTATTAGGCCAAATTTTTTCGTCGACGAAAACGATCGTCACGTTGCTGTGAATGGCCAGTGTATCGCGTCAGGATTACCGATTATTTTTGGTTCAGATTGGAAGAAATGGACTTGGACGACATTTGGTTTCAACGGATGATGCCACAAACTACACAGTACACCTTACAATCGGTTTATTTTATTAAAAAAAGTGTTCAAGTCCTTTTTAATCATTATGAATTTTTTGGAATATAAAATTTAATTGTTCTCTATTCATCCGGAAGTATTCATATAACTTTATGGAAACGTTTCCAAATTATGCATCAATGTAAAATATTCTCCTTGGAGTTTTCCGGCCCGATACAAAGGATGTACTTGGAACATTCACTTTTGCCAACTGAAATTTGTTCTTTTTGTGATTTCGTTTGTAAAATTCCATAAATCAAACACAGATTCACTTTTTTTGTGTTTTCCTCTAATCAGCGACAAACAAACTATATGGTTCATTTCACTGACAGGGCCTTCCACTGACAGCAATTTTTCAATGGTTGCTTTAACTGACTTGTCAAAAACATGTAACCAATATTCCACTGATAAATTTAAATTTAAATGATGGCTATAATTGGGGCCTAAGTATCTAATTCGAAATTTTGTTGTATTCAGAAAATTGTAGATCTATTGATACTCATCTAGAAACAGAATTGTTTTAAACTTTCAAATCAATTTTCCCCACTTCATTGTTGGTTTACTAGAACGATTACGTTGAATCAATCATTATTGGTTTGCTCCATTGGAACCGAAATATGTATCTCATATATGAGGACAAAATCTGAGAAACATAGTGGAAAGAAACACAAAAGTGTGCACGGGGTCGAAGACACCATTTCCATTAATTTTCTATTCTTTGTGTGACAAATGACAGTTAAAATTCATAAGCGCGCAAACGTCAATTTCGGGAAGTGGCGTGCATAATAAACGTTTGGTTTATTCGTTTTATCACATCCATAAGTAATAAATAATGTACGTATTCCACATAAGACCAAATTATTTATTTAAAATACATACTGTTTAATTGTTGCAGGGCTCTTGTAAAACCGAAATCAGAACTAACACCAGAGGAATTGGCTCGGCAAGAGGAGGAAGAGTTCAATACCGGTCCACTGTCGGTGTTAACACAATCCGTGAAGAATAACACTCAAGTCCTCATCAATTGCCGCAACAATAAGAAACTTCTTGGACGTGTGAAGGCTTTCGATCGTCATTGTAACATGGTTCTGGAGAATGTTAAGGAAATGTGGACCGAACTGCCTCGCACTGGTAAGGGAAAGAAGAAGGTGAAGCCAGTGAACAAGGACCGGTTCATATCGAAGATGTTCTTGCGTGGGGATTCTGTCATATTAGTACTTCGCAATCCTCTTGCAACCGCTGCGGTTAAATAAAGTCGGCTCCCTCTTAATGCTTAATAATAATATCTTTTTGTATTAATAAATAGAAAGTAGCTTTTCATAAAAATGTTATCTATTTTTCACTAGAAACATTCCATTTTAAGGACATGTCTTGCTTATTAGACAGATTTTTTAGATTTTGCCGTGCCGTAAGAGACGAGAATGATCTCTCATCTGACGCGTTTGTAACCGGAAGGTTTGCAAGGTTCTGTAAAAGCTCATTTATTATGGAAAATGCATGAAGAGCAGTTGTTGGATACCTGATCCTTTTCCCGCATCTTTATCTTGCCACAGCCAAATCCCATCCCAAAGCAGAAGCGGAGTGGCACCCTGATCGACTTGAAGAAGTCCGCGGCGGTCGAAGAAAGAATTGGTATCTTTATCGTCTTCACCAGTAGTCTAAAAATATATTGTGCAGTGAAAACTGGTAGCTGAAAGACGTCCAAGGTCTGAACTGAAATTCTTCTCACAAATCAGTGGGGTCAATATCTAGTAAGGGTGCATAGATTGCATAGGGTGCATGATTCTTTGTAGTGTTCGTCGGCTGAGTTCATTTGATGGGTGGCACAATAAACCTGACGTCCACAACATCGAGGGATTCGATTAATGACAAGTTCGATACCCAGCATTGTGCTATGGTCATGCCACTGTGAAACCTCGCCTAGAGTTTCCATAATTTTTATCAGGTCAACAGAAAGCACCTCCTCATGCCGCTTTACATATCGGTTCGTAAAGCGTGGTCAGCGCTCATAAGGACAGTTCTTCGTTTCGAATGCAATTTGAAGAATGCGAAAACTTCTTTCCTAACTGCAACAGCATTCCTCATATGAGGCACCTTGGAGCTACGTGAAAGAGAGAAATTCAGCTTGTGGCTACAGCACGGTGACTTGACAGCATTTTTGGCTTCCGCGGCATGAAACGAGTGCATTCTGTTTCTATTCGAAGAAGCGGACTGTTAGTGTTTCCCTAGATTTTTAAATTTCCTTCATTCACAGTCACATCAAAGACATCAGTATGATGAAGAATCTACCGATCATCTCTGTGTACAAAATTATGAGGGACGAGTTGCTTACATTTGCAAACCTTTTCATCGCTGAATCAAAATGAATCTGCCTGTATTCGAAATGTTCAAATTTTCGATGATCTAAGAACCAAAGCCTCCAAACAACAACCTGTAGAACTGGAATCGTGATATCAGCAGAAGAGAATCTGAGACAACAATAACAGCGATCACATTGAACGAATAGACATTAACCCATTAGCAAAGATGAGATCCGATTCCCATCTTTCAAATGACCAAGCTATAGAGGATATCACAAAAAAAAAAAAAAAATGGAAAAAACCGTGCCCGGGATCTAAATATGAATTTGGCATGCTGCTCTCTGGAATTGGATTTTCGTCAATTGCAAGATGCTCTAAAGCCCGCACAGATGGGCTATACGACTACCTTACAAAAGAGCGATTCTGGAATGATCAGATGCTGAGACAGAGCTGCCTTCCAGCCCTGACGGTTATGAACACACTGCTTTCAGTTGATAAGATCAAGCGTTTTGGGGTCCACGATTGTTTGATCCTTGAACCGGAGGTTCGGAGTTCCCATGGTTTGGATTCGAAGACTCTCTTGGCTCGAGTGTGTTATCGACGGATTGTTGCCTTCCGCATTGTATCCACACCTTTTTACAGCTCGTAAAATTGGCGGTTATGGCTTCTCCTCCATTCGTCATCCTCGCAGATAGGATCAAATATCCGACGAAGGACTTCTCTTTCGAAGGATCCCAATATACTACTATTGTTGTTGTTTTGACACACCGAAGCAGCAACGGTTTCCTAGCTTTATTCTTCGTCGGATCTCCACTGTGGTTTCGTTTGTGGACGATATATGAGTTCCGGTGTAGTTGAAGATCGTCAATCGTTATGTTTTGGCCGAGATGTTATTTGACGTAATATATTGCCTTTTACTCATTGATTCTAAGACCAAGTCGTTTTGTCTGATCTTCAATAGCCGTGAAAGCTTCCCTGATTAGACCCATCGTGCTATCTGTGCTAAGACAAGATAGAAGCAGTCACATGGCAGTGCATCTCCTTCCCGAAAGCTGATGCTTGTTTGGAATAGTTCAAATGTTTTGAGTCCAAACTGCACGGTGCATCGTATATTTTCGAGCGTCTTATGACATAACACTGATCCAGTGTTCCAGGGATCACGCATTACACCATTGTTTTGTAGAGCTTGAAGCGATTTATATGCGGCTTTGAATCGATGAACAGATGGTGGGTATTGACTAGAAACTCGTTGGTCTTTTCCAGAATTTGACGTCGTGTGAAAATTTGGTTGAACGTAGATTTGCCGGGCCGGAAACCACACTAGTATTGTTCGATTTGTCTCGAGTAGAAAAGCTTTAGACTTTCTTGGGATAAATGAAAGTAGTGGAATTTCATGCCTCTTGAATACAAAGCCGTCTACTTTAATTCAAATGCCATAATGAATGACTGGCAGTTGCATCGCTGAAGCTGAAAGATTTTTCGTCCTTGGACAAAATGTAGCCAAAAATATTGCGAAATGTTAAAATTTCTTGAAGCGATGCAAGAAATAATTTACACCTTCTGATCTCGCTATCATACAATTGCAGGAAGAGCCCAAGACGTAACTTCCACGTTTGAGCAGGTACAACAAAGACCATCTTGAGCTTGTACGTCAGAGATCAAAATTGAAAAATTTTTAATCGTCTTTTTAAAAGGTTCCGTTCCTCAAAAGTAAAAACTATTATACAGTCAATCTGTTGTCCGTCTGCCTGTCGAACCATTTTTATCAGGAACACTTAGTGGTTTCAAACACGTTCGACTGCGTTCCCTTTAGGCTGTAAAAAGATCAAGTTTCTTTAACGTTTTTGTCGCATATTTATGCAAGGGGGAATCAAAACCTTAAGGGTACCACATAGAAAAAAAAGCGGGGAAACTCTTCGAAACTGGATTTCCTTGATGGATTTTTTTTTTACGGTTTGCCTAAACAGAGCTTCAATGTGTCAATCGTCTGTGTTCCTCCCCCTTGTCACATAGACCATAACACCAGTTTTACCAGATATGCTCAACAGTTCACCCTGAAGGCTATTTCGGTTGTACTGAAAAATTATGGAAAGCTTTCCACCACTCGGTATTTTCAACTTCTTACGAATTGGGGAAGTTGAAAAACAATGTGCATCACTACTGGTCTCTATTTCCTGATCCCTCTCTGATCCTTTGTAAATGCGTTGTGACAGCTTAATTAGGGCATTCATAACCCCTTAAATGCGTTTATATTATGAACACATAGAAAAGAGAAGCAATTAATAAACAGGTGATCATTTTGCCTCTATTCTTGAGTCATTTGGAACTTTTAAGCAAATAAACGAGACTATCGCAAGCACGAATCTAAAATCTCAATCTTCCTCGATTACTATAAGGCCAATACAATCAACCAATCCGAAATATACTCCGAATTTAATGAACTATATTGAAATTGAAAAATTCACGACCTAATAAAGTTAATAATTATAATAATAATAATAATAATAATAATAATAATAATAATAATAATAATAATAATAATAATAATAATAATAATAATAATAATAATAATAATAATAATAATAATAATAATAATAATAATAATAATAATAATAATAATAATAATAATAATAATAATAATAATAATAATAATAATAATAATAATAATAATAATAATAATAATAATAATAATAATAATAATAATAATAATAATAATAATAATAATAATAATAATAATAATAATAATAATAATAATAATAATAATAATAATAATAATAATAATAATAATAATAATAATAATAATAATAATAATAATAATAATAATAATAATAATAATAATAATAATAATAATAGTAATAATAATAAAAAGAATAATAATAATTTATCAACAAAGCCACTATAATTATCACATCCAAGACAGAGAGAAGCTTTTTTCAAGCTACGACTACAAATCACAAACACCTCCGATCCACTATGCAAAAATGATGCACATTCCTCCAAAGCCCATGAAAAGCAGAGCCAATTCGCCAATTTGCGATCTTCTCTACCGAAAAGATGTGTAAAACTTGTGCAACTTGTTTTAATCTGGTCGGCATCTCCAACGACAGTCAATCTGTTATGAAACCAAGTTCACCAATAAATGGTTGTTACATGAGTGCAGATTTAACGTAGTTTTCCTCTCATTAAGGTTGATTAAATGTTAGGAGGCTTACATGTTTACAGATAAATAAATATCAACACAGACGGCAGTGTTTACATGCTAAGAACTGGATTTAAGGTCACGTAAAAAAGCAATTAACATACTCTGTGTGTTGTTTAGTGCGTGGCGTGCACGTAATAACCACCTACAACATCACGACAAAGCCGGTTAGGTGTAACGTCTAAATACTAACAGCTTGTCAGTAGTCTTAAAGCGCACATAACCGCTAATGAAAGCGAAAGAAAGAGCTCGAAAAGCTCTAGATTAAGCCGATCAACGTCACAGTGCGAGCTGCAAGCTGAAAGTTCACCTGGCCACGCGTCTACAACTTGGCTAATCATTTCACTGTAAGCGTTGATCTCAGACAGCCGCGGGCTCCAACTGTTGTCGAGTTGTATTTCGATTAAAATGAAACTTCACATTTTTATTGGATTAACTGCTGCAATCCTTGTTGTGGTCCGGGCGGGTGACTCGGACGTCACAAAGTTTTTGAAACACTTGGAAGTTATACCGGACGTCATCTCTAAGGGTCCAGCGGATTTCTTGAAAGTTAGTCTTTTGATTTTTCTATTTTTTTGGACGTTGCCTTTCTCATAGTGTGATTATTTAAGGTCAGCTATGACAGTGGAGTAACTGCAGACAAGGGCGTGGAATTGACTCCGACGCAAGTGAAAAACCAACCCACCGTGGACTGGAAGGCTAATAAGAATGCATTTTACACGCTGATTATGACCGATCCTGATGCGCCCAGTCGAGCTGAACCTACGGCACGTGAGTTTCATCATTGGTTGGTGGTGAACATTCCTGGCAAGGATATCAAATCGGGGCAAGTTCTCACCGAATACATTGGCTCTGGACCTCCAAAGGGTACTGGATTCCACCGATACGTTTTCTTGCTCTACAAGCAGCCCAAGAAACTTCAGTTCGACGAGAAGCCCATTAGTAAAACACAAGCTGAAGGACGACCCAACTTTTCGGCTGAGAAGTTTGCAGCAAAGTACAAACTAGGAGTTCCAGTTGCGGCCAATTTTTACCAGGCTGAATATGACGATTATGTACCTGTGGTTCATGCACAGATTGGATTCTAGTTCGGGAAGTTTGTTTTATTGAATTTTTTATTTTATATTAGTTGTGTGCATTAAATGATCGGATTTGCTAAATTAATTCTAATATTTGATTCAATCCCCGTTTTGTTGCATTAATTTAGGTTAACCGGATTATGTTGGTTATTTAATAGTTATGAAAGTGTAATTAATAAGGGTGTCATGTTAGTTTCGGTAACATGAACTCAAACCGGTCTATGGGAGGCTTACCGACTTTAGATTGATTTATGGTCGATTTCGTTTCAACAGCATAAAACTGAATTGGTTGTTTTACGATCGCCTTATAACGGATTGAAGTGGTTAATCTAGATTCTTGGACAAGAATGTCTTGCTGCAAGACAAAGGTTCGACCTTGATATTAAATGGAAAGTTGTTCATTCATATGTGAACCTTTAAAACTAATCGCATTAACGTAGACTCGATCTAAAAGTCGAAGTTGCTGAACGAGTTTTGAGGAAATTACGTCTGAAAGGCTTGTTTTTTTTATGCATTTATGCATGTTTGCTAGACATTGTGTCTGGGTATGTTATTTGTTGCTTTGTCGCTAGCAGTTAAATCCGTCTACGTATGAGATACAGAGCGATTAAGGACAAATGTGCTTTCGTGATATGGTAAAATTTAGCCGCATTACAAGCGGTTCTTTGTAATCATTCGTTTTTTAAAATTTCTTGAAACTAGAATATGAGACTTATTCATGGATATGAGGTTTCATCCACAACAGAATCGAAGATTTTTATCTTTTCTTGGGTTCATCTGACTTTTTACTTGAAAAAAAAGACGCCATTGCATGACGATGAATTAAAGCCTGGCGGAAGTCCCGATTTTTAGTCGTGTCATGATATCAGTCACGAATTATTTTTTAATTTTTCTACCGCGTTTGAAAAGTTTCAATAAAACAATGTTTATTTATTGGATATACTCGTACAATAATATTTTATTGTGTTTCAGAGAATGTCGCAAACTCTTGAATTTTTCTCAAATAAATTTTGGACCATTCTAAATTACTCTGCCAAAAAGGGAGAAATTTTGTTAGGAAGTTTTTTGAACTACGGCCTTAATTTTAAATAGGAATTTGTAAATAAAATGATTAAAACGGATTTAAAACGGATTTTAAAATATGTGACCACGAATCTCTTTAGGTTAAGATTAAAGTGGGGTCAATTAACCAGGATAAACGTCAGAGAACATATAAAACTATAATGTTTAATAAAGAAACCTTCCAAAATGAACTACTTAGCAATAGAAACCTTGCAACAACTATGATAAATCATGATACAAACTTTTGTTATGTACTAAACAAAGCGGTGCAAAATATGGTAACGAGAAGAACACTCAGGAATAATAACTAGTGCAGTGGTTGGTTCAGTCAATATTTATCTAACTTGAAACATCGGAAAACTCAATGCTACCGAATTGCCATTTGGACAAACACAAGAGAAGCCTGGGATAAATTCAATGGCCTAAGAAATAGATATACGCAAGAACTTACATTAGCAAAAAATAATTATATTACAAGGAAGGTAGATGGAGCCAACAACCAAAAAACAATGTCGAGAATAATAAAATCCCTTGTATTAAAAGAATAAAAAAGTGAGATTAGAAAAATTAATTATCATAACAAATAAAGAAACTATAGCGGATACATTAAGCAAATTCTTCATCACTAGCGTTAAACAAATTAAAGGCAATTATCCGTTCAAAGCATATATCAATCGAATAGAGAACAGTAACGAAAACAATTTCAAATTTGAATTATAGTAGTTCAAATCAATGAGCTGAAAGACACAATGAAGAGGATGAATAATAAGAAAGACTTCAACCTTCTATCAGTAAAAATGATGTTAAGCGCATTCGAAATCGTTGGGCCCATCTTTCTTCAGATCATCAATGAATCACTTCGAACGGGAATTTTTCCTGACTATTGGAAAGAGGCTACTGTAGTACCTATCGAAAAAATAAAAAAATACTGATAAGCCAGTGGAATTCCGTCCAGTAAATATGTTAATGACCGAAAGCAAAATTTTTGAAAAATTAGTTTTTAAACAATTGACCAAATATATGGAAAACAATAATTTAATATCGGAATACCAACTGGATTCCGGCAGCAACATAGTTATGAGTCGCTGTTAAATCTGGTTGTACCACAATGTAAAACATACGTCCATGACAAAATAATAATAGTGGCGGTTTTTTTGGACCTTCAGAGGGTGTTCGAAACTATATCCAAACAAATCCTTATTGAAAAACTAAAAAAATATGGGATAAAGGGAGTGGAGCTGAAATGGTTTGCCAGTTATTTATTAAACCGACAACAACGTACTCGACTGGAAGAGTACATCTCAGAATCTTTGCCAGTAGAGCTAGGAGTACCCCAAGGAGCAGTTCTTGGAACGCTGCTATTCATCATTTATATCAATGACATGGAGAAGGTTCTCCAGTTTTCCGAAATCAGGCTTTTCGCCGATGATGCACTAATCTCTGTATCTGGAACTTCAGTGGATGAATGTATTAATAAAATTAATGTGGATTTAGATAATGTTTCGAATTACTTTAAAATGAATAAATTAAAACTTAATACTAGTAAAACTAAAGCTATGGTCATAAATGCAGAATCAAACAAAGATATTATTATTGATAGGGTTACAATTGGGCGAGTAAATGAAATTAAATATTTGGGTGTTATAATCTATAAAGAATTAAAATTTGATAAACATTTAAGTAAAATTTGGAAAAAAAATTGCTCAGAAAATTGTTTTTTCCAAACGTATCAGGCAAAAATTATCAATAAATAGTGCAATAAAAATTTATAATGTCATGATAAAACCCCACTTTTGAATACTGCTCAACAATCATATTTCAAAGCCAAAATTAGTTTAAAGAAAGACCAAAGAACAGTAATGAATGTAATTTTATTTGTATTTTAAATGAAAAATAATCTTACTCCAAAGTATTTAACAAGCCAATTAGTTTATGTGGCGGATGTTCAACCATATAATTTAAGAAATTGTGATAATCTTGGATTTTTTTCTAATAATATAACTCAAAATATACTATTGTAAAATGGTTTAAAATTATTTAATAGTTTACCAAATGATTTAAAAACTGAAAATAATATCAATACCTTTAAAAGAATGTTAGTACCGTCTATTAAATTCCACTACAATTAAGTTATGTTATTTAGTTCTTAACAATAATTATACCTTTGTTAAAATAGCTTAAAGCTGAATAAAAAAATCTATCTATCTCGAAATCGACGACATATTGCACAAAATATTATTTTTTGAAATGTGCGACCTTACCACCTCGGACCACAACTTAAACTAGCTTTAGAACTATTATGGAGGAGTTGTAGAGAAGCCAATGCATCATGAACGTGTGACTGTGGAGGATTTTTCGCGCAAGAGGCTTGTTTAAAATGATACAGTCCATGGAGAGCACTACCATTAACATACAGCAAAAACCTGACGATTTTTTTTTTAAGTGTTCGATTAAACGCAAGGTCAGTTATGTCACCTGTCCTGTACAATTTGGTCATATTTGATTTTTCTCTTCATCTCTGTCATAAAGTATATCATGACAATACAATATTTATGTAATTTGTCTTACATCGCCGGGTTCCTTCGGTACAATTCACTGGACAGTAGTCAAAAAAATTATTTTAATGAAATTGTACCTACCCGATAATTTTTTCCGGCGGAATCGTCTACTTTTCTGGTCGTTCGCGTCTGATTTTAATTACTATTTGGCGACCCTATAGGAATGCAAGATATCGGTGCCTTGAATACCTTAGGGTTATTCTAGCTTGTCCAGTAATTATCGTCGCGCCATTTAATGACTTCTGGCGACCGTATTCCATATGTCGTATTTGAATTTATTTATTGCTGACAAAGATGATTTTTTTTTTGGTTTAGCTTATTTTTTGCCCTTTAGGACGATAAATATTTATAACTTTTTTTATTTCATGTCATGTAAAATTTGAAGCACATAAACTCTTAAAGACTAACTTATAAGAAACCATTTAAGTTCAATGCTGCTACAATAACTTGAGAGTCACTGCAGTTATCCGCTCACCAACTCTGCTTCATGCAACTTGTAATGTATTCATTGTGCACATAACTTCTCCAATAAAAGTGCACGTTAAAAATATATTTACGTTTATGTTCACTTTCTGATTTATTTTCAGACAGTATGAATAATTATTTTAATGAGTAATAAAACATCTGAAAAACATTTGAGCCACACAAAGTTATTAACATCTCTGCTGCAGTAACGTACGAGTACAAGTTTGGATATCACGATGATTAAAACTTCTTTCAGTACTTTTAACATTTAAAACAAGATCTAAGGAAACTGGAATATCGTGACATTAAAAGATACTTGTAATCATTGGCATTCGAAATAATTAAAGCAAACATTCAGAGAGATTTCGAAATAATGCACGCAACTTTTTTACTTCGACGACGCTTAAGTCCGTGGCGGACCTGGGTCACAATATGTATCTCCAGCTGCCTTCAATTCCATGCACTTACATATTTGCACATTTGAGGACTTTTCGGATCGGTTGGTTTTTTTTCCGTTCCAATTGTCCTTGCTTATTGAGTCGTAGTTGACTCACTTTGCTTAGCCTTTTCTTTCATACTCCCTCTACGCAAAGGGAACCAAAAGTCATGAGCATTGCCTGTTTCTGCGCCGTATTACACAAGCTGGGTGAAAAGGGCTTTGAATCATTTGCCTTCTTAGCCCAAAGAAACAGTAGTTGGGAAGAGTGATTCTTTCTCTGATTTTAGCGTCTCGCCATCCACCATCAAAGTTCTCAGTGAGATTTTTAAAAATTTAGCATGACTCTATACAGCTCTATAAATGCTCTCATAAGCGGCCTAAAAATTGATGCATAAGTTGTGAGAATCGGTTTCGAACTTACGCCATTTTCCAATTTAGTCGATTTTGAGCTTTTATCGCTTAAATTCCCTATGGGGTTGGCTTACAAGGGTGTTTCCCACAGGTAGGCCTTGTAAAGAAACAGCGAATTTGGATTAAATTTTGGTTATCACTGCTTTCACTCCAGTATGGCATTTTTGTCGATCATTGATTCAAGCTGAACGTTATATTCTACCTGACATCAAAAGGATTGCTTACCAGTTACCACCGCCGTTCAATAGTCTACAGCAGCTAAACATCCACTGTGTGTTTGTCCTGTGCCCAAAAAACGCATCAGCATCTCCTAATGCTGAACCAAAAAGGTACATGTGTATGAAGTCGCAATATTCGATGGGTGGGAGCCCTGAACTTGTGCGTATAGAGCTATGAAGATTAAAAAAGACTAGGCTTGGCTCTTTGTAAATTTGCATAAATTGGATTATTGAGAAGATTTCCATATTGAAAGGTACACGGATCGGCCACTTCCAAGTTGTACTATCGCATGTTTTTGACTGTTTGAATTGTTGTCAAATGTTAAGAGATGGAATCGAAGAAGAGTCTTTTTATAAAATCGGATGCAGTTGTTTTTAGTTCAAAGGTTTTGCTCGCCAGCCTCACTCAAAAAGAGATCAAACTTCTTCCAGCATTTCCTTGGTAAACTGTCCTTTTGTTTCCAAATCGTCAACTTATTTACAGTGGCGAATTTACAAATTTTCAAGGTAAAGACTATACAGTTTTTGCCGCCATTGCCTCAGCAATTGTCATCTCCTTCATTATTTTTACAACCCGAAAAATTCGTTGATATTGCGCGTAAAATAATTTTTGGGTATATTTGTCAGCAAATCAAAGCTCAGTCAGTTACTTACACAATAATGTACATTTGGTAAACGTGAATAAAAAATGTTTATTGTACCGACAGACAAACAATTAAAAATAATCAACTCGGTTCAGTTCTAAAAGTTTGTTACTTCATTACCTTTTTGCGCGATTTTTTGTTGGCAAAATCATCCATAATATCGTCGTAAGTAATTTTATTCATTGAGTCCGACCCTTTGCGCAAAAAAAATATAGCGTTTAATTTTTCTTGGCTCAAGGTCATCCTCAGATAATTTTTCATTCGTTTCTGGTGTACATAAGGCAGGAAGAACGGAAAAACGGTTCTAATTTTGCAGCAACTAATATAGACTCTCAAATGATGAACAAGCTGGTTTTACCAAAATGCTTTACGAAGATATGTGGCTTCGAAAATATAAACATTATTGAATTAAATCAGTCTCTAAATCATTAGGATATACTTCTTTTAAGGACAGACCCTTTGTTGTATGGGTTGATAGTGGGAAGAGGAAAAAAAAATAAAAAGCATTTGCTACAATTTCGGTCTTTTGACACAAACAAAGTGTGAATTTGCTACTCTCGGAATGTGCAATGCCAAATGAGAGAGGAAAGTTATCACCAAATTTCTTGCAGAATTCTATGTGTGAGACATCAGCAAACCGTGTTGCAATAAAAAAAAAAAAAAAATTCGTTCCCCAAATTTGCCGCCCCCAAAAACTGTAGCTCCACGATCAAGCGTACTCAGTCTGCTGGTTAATCCGCAGGAAAATACCTGCTTGATTTCTGTATTTCTTTAAGTAAATTTAGCAAGTTTTTTATACAAAATTTATCCGAAAACGAATGAATAGAACTTTACACCTAGATCCCTTTTTTCACCTACTTAGGTAAATATTATTATATTTTTAGCATATGAAAAGATTAGGCTCAAAAATAAAACTAACTATTTCACCCTGCTAGTGTTATACTTTTGTAGCAGAGCCAATTATATCTTCATCAATGCTATAAAATTTTTAGGCCAAACTTTTTGAATGTGTCCAAAGGCAGCATATTTCTTTGATAAAAGACAAGAAAGCAGGATACTGGAGGCAAAACCTTTCTTTCGGAATTCAAACTCTCACCATCTATCTTCATAAAAAACTAGAAACGAAGGCAGTGTTAACACTTGAAATAAATATTAGTTCAAAAAATTAGAGAAAACGAAAAAAAAAATTAAAATACAAAATACCAAGTTGAAAATA
This sequence comes from Orthonevra nobilis, assembly GCA_963555765.1. Lineage (NCBI taxonomy): Eukaryota > Metazoa > Arthropoda > Insecta > Diptera > Syrphidae > Orthonevra > Orthonevra nobilis. The sequence goes on along the minus strand of OY743225.1, from coordinate 4,060,043 downwards.
GAAAAACTAAGTGGTTATAAATAAAAAGCACATATCATCATAATTCATATCTAAAAGCCATATTTTTACTTTTTTGAGAAAGATTTATTTATTTTTTTATTGTTCTTACTACTGTGTCCAAAAAATAGGGTGACATATGAATTTAAACTGCGCGCGTCGAAGGATTTGGAAATTTTTCTTTCTTTTTAGGTTGGTAGTACTGTCAGTGACATCTATGTGAAATTTCATGTCAAAATATATTCATAGTGTTTGAGATACGCGTCGTTTTGCTAAAAGTGAGTTTTTCGTTTTTTGCGATGTCGAAATTTATTGAGCAAAGAATTTGCATTAAATTTTGTTTGCGGAATCAATTTTCTGCTGCGGATACGTTGATGGTGCAGAAAGCCTTTGATGATGAGGCTATGTCTAAAAAAAATGTTTACAAGTGGTATAGTGATTTCCAAGCCGGCCGTGAACGTGTCAAAGACGAAGAGCATTCTGGGCGTCCAACAAATCAAAGATTTGGTGTTGAAAAACCATCGATTAACGATTATAGACCTTGCTGATGAAGTTTGCTTATCGAAAGGCTCAGTCAATACCATTTTGAAGGATGCTTTGGGCTTCAAGCGCGTCAAATCTCGACTGGTACCGAAAACATTGAATTTTTTTGGAAAAAAGGCGTCGCGTTGAAGTGTGTGAAACAACTAACGACCCCGAAACAACCAATCAATCAAAAAAACCGCGCCAAAGTCACTCAAAAATCAAGGTCATGTTGACTGTTTTCTTCGATTATCGTGGTGTTGTGCTTTATGAATTCCTTCCAACCGGCCAAACAGTCAACAACGTCTGCGTCGTTTGCGTAACGCTATCCGCCTAAAAAGGCCGGAATTATGGAAAGACAATTCTTGGTTTTTACACCACGATAATGCACCATCCCATACCGCACTCGTAATTCGTGATCATTTCGCCAAAAACTCAACCCATATCGTTCCGCAACCACCGTATTCACCTGATCTGGCGCCGTGCGACTTCTGGCTGTTCAACAAGCTCAAAAGACCGCTTCGGGGACACCGTTTTGATACGATAGAGGAGATTCAAGCCGCAGCGAAGACGGAACTGAAGGCCATCCTGGAAAGTGACTACAACCAGTGTTTCAAAGATCGGAAAATCCGTTGGCATAAGTGCATTGCATTGGGAGGGGATTACTTTGAAGGGGATGAAATTGATTTGGAAGAATAAATAAAGAATTTTCAAAATAAATACAATGTCACCTTATTTTTTGGACACAGTAGTATATTGGTAGGTAAGTTATAAAGGGGGGGCTAAGGTATAAAAAATATTTTTTTGCATTTTTTTAGTTGAATGCACAATATTTTAAGAGAAAAATTGACGAAGTTGCGAGTATCTTTATATCTGTCGGATGAATGTTTTATACCAGATTTTTAAGTGTTCAAAACTTTAAAGCGCTATCCCCACAACTCAAGTTTTCAAAGTTGGTGTCCCTCATAACTTCAAAACTATCGCACCGATCCTTTTGAGATTTTGAGCACTATTTTTGTACATAATTTACGAGGAGAGTTTTTTTTTCAAATTTATTAATAATTTTTATTTGGCAATAAAAAATTACTTTTTCGCAAAAAATCCCATTTTTCCATAAAAAGTTCGTTCGAATAATTGCTGCCATTGCCGTGTTTTTTAATATATCTTCGTGAAAATTTTATACTTAAATGTACTATTGGTTTTGACTGTGTCGTTATAAAAAATTCACAAAGGCGTACGAATTAACCGAATTTTCTACGAATAAAATTTTTTTAAAGGTAAAATTTGGAGGTTTTTGAAAAGTATTAACCTTCTTCTAAGGCGGCTTTTATTGCAAATACAAAATAGATGTTGTTATTTTTTATTCCACTCCAGAATGCACAAGACAATAGTATAAACACTGAAGAAGATTTTGCGGACAATAATTTTTCGGAAAGTACATTTGCGTTGTAGCCGATAAAAGATACTTTTTAAGTGCGGCAGTACTGACAGACGAACTCATATTCCAGTCAAGTGAAACCTTGACACTCTTAATATTAAAGCATTTATCGGAGAACGTGCGAGACTCATAAAAAGTTTGTGAATTGTTTTTGAGTAACAACTAGACTAAATGAAAATATACTTAAATGACAAATTTTCCATAAAGTTGCTTAATGTTCTGCAGTATCATGAATTGCCTAATTCGAAAAATAAGCCATTTGTGTTTCTAGGTGGTGATGTTTCTAAAGTCATTTAGTAACGATAATTTAAGCGATGAAGAAATTATATTTAATTAAAGATTATCAGGAGGCAGAAGGATCGTCGAAAATGTTTTTGGCATTTCGGTATCAAGGTTTAGAATAATTCAAAAATCATCAAGGTTTAGAGTATTTCAAAATCCAATCAACCTTTATCATTATGTTATTTACATAATTATTTGAGGCAGATATATGAAAGGAAGTGTGGACATGGAAGATACGAATAAGGGAAAAGTCATACCATCACAATAGAGAGAAGAAACACAACTCGTAAATCTACAGTCATCACACGTTTGAAACTCAAAAACTTCAGCAAAAGATGTAAGAAACAAGTTCTGTAACAATTTTAATAGCTTCGGTGCAGTTTCAAGGCAGCGTTTGTATCTTCACAATAAGAATTATAAAAATTCATATTGTTCTTGTATCTTTATAATTTATTTTAAAATATTTTTAAAAATATATTTTATTCCTTCCTTCTCAAAAATAAAAAAAATAAAACTCTTTGTTAAATAAGTATTTCACGAATCATTAATAACAATCGGAATAATTGTTGGGAGTGCTACGAGCTGGATTATGTGGACTGTGTTGAAATAGATGTGTGGTGATTTTTAACGAAGACCTTGCCGTTGAAGCTGATGATGAGCTCCGTGCGGGATATGGAGATAATTGTGTTGGTATTGAAGTTGAAGTTAAAACAATAATGTTCATATTAACTTGTCCGTACTACCCCAACATGATGACTTCACCCACTATTTTTTTTGCGAGAATTTGTTGTTCATTTGATAATTTTCTAAACCTTCATGCATTCCCAACCTTCTGCAAAAATGCTTGCGTCATCTCGGCGGGTGACTTAAGCATCATTATTTTTAATTTCTCCAACGGCAACTTTTAAGATTTTATTTTTTCGTCCAACCAACTTCCTAATGTACTACGCTTCCTTGAGCCTCTTTTATTTGTTGGGATTATCTTTAAATATATAGCAAATTTAATAAACATTAGATCATAACTTCAGCTTATGTTTACCTGAAAATATTCAACTTCGTCAAATGTACAGGAATCGTCCATTGTTGAAAAGCTGCTGATTTGAGTTTCTTGAGCTAATTATTAATTGATGTTTTTTTTCAATGTTTCAAGTTTGGTGTTTACATCTATCTCTTTATGTATTTCATGAGTAGTTCATCCCAGGCTTTTATTTTTGCGATCCTATTTTTTATTTATCTCTGCCTTAATTTTCTACAATGCCGGTAAGCTCTCGATTTTTAAAAACAATTCTTTCCACACTTCATAGTTTGTAAAGAGGCACTCAAATAAAATTGTTAGTTTTGTTGTTGATTTCGCAACACATATTCTAACTAGTTGGGGAAAACAATAAACACAAACCGAAAAATCACCATTGGCAACAAGTCTGTCAACCTGTTGGCCGATTAGTTGCTCGTCTGTAGGTAGCTTTAGGTATAGCCTCTTCTTTTCTTTAATTTTGTAGAGTTAATCATAAGTTATTCAAGGCTTCAGCTAATTTAATTTGTAGCCCCCGATTTATTTTATATATCAATAAATGACGTCCTTTCAGATTGGTAGTCCGTGGGTCAATGGCTTGTGCGCCGGACTGCTGAGCGCAAGTTCCCAAGTTCAAATCATATCAAACATGACAGTTATAAAATTTATCAATCGAAATAATTTCAGTTGGTAAGGCCTTAGAAAACGTAAATTTTGAAATTGCCGCAATTAAAATTAAAACTGCTTTTAGAAATGACCTGCATTCGAAGAGATATTTCTCCAGATTAACGTCATGGTTTGAGGAATTCAAGTAGCATGTCTCGCTGATTCCCAACCAATTCAGATTATAAGAGATGGGACAATGCAAGGTCATTCGAAGAATATTTTATTCCATAGACAAAGCTCGATTTCAAAACACCACACGTCCAACGAAATTCACGAAGCTTCTTCAGCTCTTGAGCTTAATAAAAAATAAGCTCCACTCAAATAGTGAGTAAAATTCGCTATCAACAAAACCAATTTGAGTGGCTTCGAAATATGTACGATTAAATACATAAATTTCTTAAGGTGAGTATAAAGTTGAAGCTCTTTTGCTAGAATGCCGGCTGTTTCCTAACATAACGATTTGTATTGTTTAGTCGTTCGCATTCAGCTGGTTGTTCCGTGTTCTCTGTTCTCGGTTGTGTTAAAAAAAAAACAACTTTATCCCAATTTAACATGGAAGCAAGCGGAATTGTTCCCGATGTGATTGACGTTGCTCCAGCAGGTGTACTTGAGGTAAGCAGAAAAGATAGCGTGTACTTTCAAATTAAATACCTGTTTGCCATAAGCTTAAGAAATTATTTAAGGAAATATCGTAAGTCGTAGTTTGTTATTTAATAGAAAAAACAGTCACAGGAAATATAATTATCCACATGAGTGAGCAAACTGATTGAATTCTTAATCAAAGCTCGGATGTTTGTACAAAGATTAGACATTTTTCAATGTGTTTACCGAAAATGGATTGGTAATTACTTAGAAACAGATTGTGCCACTTTTGCATTCATGAATAGATAGCTGGCTACATATTTGTCTTTTTATTTCAATTGAACTTTGACTTTTCGAAACCAAAAAAAAAAAAGAAAACAACTTTGTCTGTAATTTTGTGGTCAAGTTCAAATTCATTGCTGAAAATTAATTTGGTGAAATCGAGGCATTGTGGTTAGTGCCAGTACCTGTTCCTTCACACTTCGAATTTGGGTGATATTCCATTTCTCTATTTCTTTAATTTGTTTTTCGGCCTTTTGATTTGTGTGTTTTTTTTCGTTGTATTTTTCAAGGAGTGGGTTGATTTTCAATTTATTCTTTTGCTTTTTATTCTATCGCTTCGTTTTTTCTTAGTTCTGAAAACTGTTTCCCATCGTTTTTTCGTTTGCGTGACAATGCCGGTCCACGGGTTGAGATGTTGTTGCGTCAAAAATCTTGACTACTTTGTTTTAATATACTTTAGGCTGCGCTTAAGGCTATTTCTGAAGTGAGATTGGTGAGAAGGTTATAGTTTTTTTAGGGAACCACTAAGGGAAGGTCTTGCTTGAAATTGGAAATGATTTTAACAGCTTAATAAACTTTTTTCTAGCTCCTTAAAGGCACCAACAAGTCAGTTTTTGTAACTGACATCGCTCGAGGATCATTATCACTTGTTCTGCGGAATACTCCGCTTCCATGCGAATAAGTTGATTTGCAAAGCTCAAGCTAACTAGGGATACATTAAACTAGATCCGTAAATGAACGAAATACCGACACAAAGTCCAACATTTACACTCCATGCTTACCAAAAGAGCCTTCCTGTCTCTAGACTGTAAATGATACATCCAATGCTAGACCTTGTTTATGAAAGAATTTGCATTTTGTTAAGATGCAATATACCATACCATGAACAAGCTATCGAGGTGCCGGTGACAACGACGTACCCGTTTCCCACGAGTCGAAGTCACGTCAAACATTTGCCCACAAATAACTTCAATTCGCGTCTTAGGCCCTAAAATGTCATGTTTTTATGGTATGTTGTCCAAAACACTTTGTTGTTTTCCTATTTGTTTATTTTTTGTTTTTTTTTTTTAGCCAAATTAAAATTGCGTAAACAAGATAAAATTATAGCAAGTGTCCTTTGTTTTTTTTTGATTGTATTTGTTGTTGACAATTTAATTTTTAAATAGATAACCTATTCAAGGGGAGTTAAAGTCGAATTTGGTAACGAACTGACACCGACTCAGGTAAAAAATGAACCACAAGTGAAATGGGATGCAGAAGAAGGTGCTGTTTATACACTCCTAATGACAGATCCAGATGCAGCGAGTGTGAGAGAAGTTCGTCATTGGTTAGTTGTTAACATCCCAGGAAATAAACTGTCAGAGGGCAAGGTTGTTGCCGAGTACATTGGCTCTGGTCCCAGAGAGGGTACGGGATTACATCGGTATATTTTCTTGCTCTTCAAACAAACATCAACGATTGCAACCGATCTTTACGCCTCTAAGAGGTACTTATACACTTCTATGAAATTGAACTGTTTTAAATGCTTATTCTCATTTGGTTTTAGGCAAAAGGCGGGTCGCGTTAAGACCAACACACGTGAATTTATTACGGAAAATAATTTGGGTGTTCCAGTAGCCGGAAATTTCTTCCGGGCTCAGTATGATGATTATGTTCCGATTTTACATTCTCAATTTAATGACTGAGTAGGAAGAATCGATTAAATGTTATCTTTTGATACACGGAATATATATTTTTCTTATTTGTGATAATATAATAATATGGTGTAGACTAATTTATTTGTGCACGTTTTAGATCCCATATCCAACAATCAAACGCTTGTCTGTGACGTGGGAGCTCTTAAAAATTTACGGATGGAAGGAGATGAGCCTTATCACATCAATCCGGAAGGCGGTTACTGATGGTACTCCGGATGGAGATGTTATTTTCCCCTTCTTTGGCAAAGTATCACTCAATCAACCCTTACTAGTTCCCTTCACAGAAAAACAAACTTAAATTACGATCTTTACTTACCTACTGGGCTCTTATCTGATAAACAGTCGGCCTTAAGAAATCAACAATAGACAAATTAGGTCTATTCGAATACCCTCCCAAAACAGGGAATTTTTATGAAAACTTACGAAATCCTTTTCGAGTGCCCTGAAATTTCGTAGTTTCTTGTAGAAGAGAGAGGAAAAAATTTCCCAATGCTACGAATCTTAGCCCAAGAAACTTCTTTGGACAAATTTGGACAGTGTCAAATCTGTCAAATCCCCCTCATAAAGAAGGGAGGCAATCGAGCGGGAACGCAACGAGATCCTGAAAACAATGTGAAATCGTTTGACGTTAAATTTGTGACAAAAATTTGTTGTTCAACGCATTCGTTTGTTTTTTTGGCATTCTTTTCTTCTTTCTGAGAGAATTTTATTAGCACAGCAGTTACAGTTGTCGCAAATATTCAATTCTAAATGAATTCTTTAAGGGAAATCTAATACGCGATGCGAAGTTATGTTCCTTGAGAGGGAAGAATTCGAAAGCAAAGCAGTCAACAACAATTAAGAAATATCCTTATGACTGAATGGTTCCAAAACAACGGAAGCCAGATCGATCCAAAAGTATCCTTAAAGCTGTCTGCGCTTTTTTTCACTAATTATATCAACATTTTTTTTTAGCAAAATAACAAGATAAACTCTTAAGGGGGTATTCTAGTCTAGAGGCATGAATTTCATGTCATTTTTGAAGTGTCATAAAAAAGGCAATTAATATTTTTTAGTATAAATTAAAAATTAAAGAATACAGAAAAAAAAATCAAAAAATAAAACAAGTTGAAAATTTCAAAAATTAGCAGTCGCCAAAAAATTGGCGCGTTACCAAACCCACGATTTCAACCCTTCTAGCAATCTGAAACCATAAGAAAAAGATCATTAATCTAGAATAATGTCGCAATGTCGGGAACAACGGAAAGATTTTTTTTCACAAAATGGCGGCTGCTTGAAAAAAAAATTTAAAAAAAAGTAATACAAATTTGGGGATGGGGATAGTCCCAGACATAACAAAGTCTATGAAGAAGACTGTCTAAAAATTTCAGCTTAATCGGTTCAGTAGAACCTGAGAAATCGTGGGTTTCGACAATTTCGAGAAAACGCGTTTAAAGTTTCGCGTAAAGTTTTTCGCATTCTAAGTCATGAAATGATATAGTAGACTTACATTTATTCAATCTGCCATTCCTGTTTCATAAAACTGAGCTTCCTCAACTTCGAAAAAACTATTTTCCGCGTTTCTCTCTTCATATCGAGCAGTTCTGGCCTCCTTTGATGCACTCGTAAAACTGGTGTATTCCTGCGCCGTGAATTTTTTACTATGATATCGCCTTTTTGTTTGTCGATCTGGATGTGTAATCGTTTGCGCTGAGGATTTTTTATCCACTTTATTAAAAAAAATATATTAGGATTAGATTTATTTTTATTAAGTCTAATATTTACAATTTTGACTTAAAACTAGACTTATAACTACAATTTATATATTGTTGGCTCAACAATAAGGGCCCAACGTATTTCAGTTGTGATTTTATATAATACTAAATTTTCTTTACAAAAATTGTGAACATGATATGCTTAATCTATAACTGATTTTGTATCCAATTATCCAATGAAAATTGACTCTGAGGGAGTTGTTTTAAAAGGGAAAAATAATTTAAATATTATACAGGGTATTAACCTCTGTAGTAGTTCTTGTTGACTTTCGTGTAGAACGAGGTCCAGTCGATGATCTCTTGAAAATGTTCATCGATGATTGTCTGTGTGCTGAGGTACCTTTGGGCTGGCTCGATTTTGTTGTCTGCCGATGATCCTGATCTCTTCGTTAGGGTGGCTTAATAACCCTTCGATGATTTTTCTTGACAGCTGCAGCATGTATTCATTGACTGGTGTGATCCCTGCGCTTTCGTATAGCGATTTGTTGCTGAAGTGTTTCAGCTTGTTGAGATTCCCCCAGAGTCCAGTGCACGATCTAAGGATTTTCCTTTCCAAGATCTGAATTTTCTTCATTGATGTTGGCGGCACCGTAAACCAAATTGGGAAGGCGTAAGTGATTACTGGTCCTATAAGTTGCTTATAGACCAGTAATACGGTGCTTTTATGCAAACCACTCCTCCTTTTTAGGAGTGGGTGCACAAGATGAAGGGCGAAATTGGCTTTCTGAATAGTCTTTTCAACGTGTTGCCGGAACTGGAATCGCTCGCTGAAGGTTATCCCTAGGTACTTCGTTTTGAGTTGTGGAGCAATCTTCTTTCCGTCTTATTCCAAAAGCATGGTTAAGGCTCCTTCAAACACTAAATGCTGTGGTCGGTGGTCGGAAGCAAATGAGCTCTGTCTTGCTGCTGTTGATCTTCAGTCCCCATTTCTTGTAGTAGTCGCATAGCTTCACTAGGTGTTGTTCTACCCTAGCGGCTAACAAGTCACCTGGGGTTCTTGTATTAAATTTTAATAAATTTCTAGACTAGAATACCTCCTTAATAAAATGAAATATTGGTGGATTTGACATGTAATATCTCAGCCTCTTGAATAATGAGCTGGATAAGATAACTATAATATCTTGCCAAGCTCATAAATTAACGATAGGCTTATTATTCTAATGACATTTAAAATGATACCATTGTATGATATAAGGTTTTTTTTCACCAGGTTTTCCTTCCAAACAAAAATAATAAATAAATCGGGACAGTTCAAATAAAAACAAATATGTTATATATCCTGATGATCCTAATTGTATCACAAAGACTGTAATGAGAGCCGATCTGGCCATTTACTATAACTACTAGATATTAAGAAGTTTTAAATTTATTCGCAATACAAAAAAATATGTTATTCCAAGGTGGACAAATGGTTTAAGGTCATTGTTATCAATGTACAAGTCTTCCACGAAGATGTTGTACTATGTGTTGAAAACTTCAGAACAAACACATAATATACCCTATATGTATTACCAGGTGAATTTCTATTAAAACAGCCATACTTGATCTGCGGCTTTGAGTATGAATACCAACGATACGAACTATGCAGCAACAATATTACTTGAGACCTCAAAACCTGTTTGCGTTGTGTTTCAACAAACTCACTCAATTGAGTGTATCTTTGAAGAAACCAGGTAATTAAGTGAAAACTAAATCCAAGATTGAAAACAGTTGCATCTTGTAGTTTATCGAGGAACATGGGTGTTGTTTTTTTCATAGTTTGTTCCTTTATTCTAGGCAATGCCTTTGCCGAAAGCCCTTCAGTAAAATCAAAATTGGAAGAATGCGGTGTTGTGCCAGATGTAATTGACATCGCTCCGGAAAATTTAGTGCAGGTATTGTATAGCTTCCGACATCACCCTAGTTACAAAAAAAAAAAAAGATTCCTCCGAATTTATTTGTCACAATAAATGGTTGTTTAGAAAGTGTAAAGCAAAATGATGATATGTTATAAAATCACAGAGTGGTGTGTGCAACGATTTTGATGTTAATCAACCTTAATTAATAAATTGGTATTTCGTAGAAGCAAGAAAGAAAAGTAGCACATTCTATTTGTTGTGTTAGTTCAGATGTGTTTGAATTTTATTTAGTATTTATTTTTCGACAATCATGAAATCGGTGATTTGATAAATCCTCCGTGCTAGATTGCTGAAAGCTTTTTATAAACGAAGCATTGTAATTTCAAGTGTACGTACATGTGACCATTAGAATGATACATATTTGTAGCCCATTATTTTTGCTATTATATAATTATTTTATATCATAAAATAAATTTAATTTCATTTAAATAAAAAAGCTACTTGAGTACTTTGACAAAATCAGCTGAAAAAATTACCGCTGATTGAAAAGTCAAGTTTGCCTATTTCGAAAACTTTGAACAGAATTTTGCATGAGGCTCAGATTCTTAAAATGTTCAGAGCATACAATATTTCATGCAAACAGACGATGAACAACTCTGTACTCTCATTCTTACTGACTTGTTTTGTCTGAAGCGGTGCTATGAGCACGGACGATAACGTTTGTTTTCAACAGATCGGCCGCACATTATGCACAGCTATTGCTATATTTTATTTATTTATTTATTTCTTATAACTTAAAAATGAAGATTATGTTAATCTTATTAATATTGTGAGACTTGGACAAACTTCAGAAACAAAATACATGCATAGTAAAGTTTAAATAACATATAAAAGCAAATAAAATAAAATAAAATAATAAAATAATATAATATAAATATAAAAAAATATACATACTACTGTGTCCATTAAAAAAATAAGGTGACATTGCATTTATTTTGAAAATTCCTTATTTATTCTTCCAAATCAATTTCATCCCCTTCAAAGTAATCCCCTCCCGATGCAATGCATTTATGCCAACGGATTTTCCAATCTTTGAAACACTGGTTGTAGTCACTTTCCTTCAGTTCCGTCTTCGCTGCGGCTTGAATCTCCTCTATCGTATCAAAACGGTGTCCCCGGAGCGGTCTTTTGAGCTTGTTGAACAGCCAGAAGTCGCACGGCGCCAGATCAGGTGAATACGGTGGTTGCGGAACGATATGGGTTGAGTTTTTAGCGAAATGATCACGAATTACGAGTGCGGTATGGGATGGTGCATTATCGTGGTGTAAAAACCGAGAATTGTCTTTCCATAATTCCGGCCTTATTAGGCGGATAGCGTTACGCAAACGACGCATGACGTTCAAATAATATTCCTTGTTGACTGTTTGCCCGGTTGGAAGGAATTCATAAAGCACAACACCACGATAATCGAAGAAAACAGTCAACATGACCTTGATTTTTGAGCGACTTTGGCGCGGTTTTTTTGGTCTCGGCTCTCCTTTGGCACGATATTCGCTCGATTGATCGGTTGTTTCGGGGTCGTAAGCATAGATCCAAGTCTCATCGCCAGTTATAATGCGTTTCATGACATCCTGGTAGTCGGAAAGCATTGTTTCACACACTTCAACGCGACGCCTTTTTTCCAAAAAATTCAATGTTTTCGGTACCAGTCGAGATTTGACGCGCTTGAGGCCCAAAGCATCCTTCAAAATGGTATTGACTGAGCCTTTCGATAAGCCAACTTCATCAGCAAGGTCTCTAATCGTTAATCGATGGTTTTTCAACACCAAATCTTTGATTTGTTGGACGTGAGCTTCATCGGTTGAGGTTGATGGTCGCCCAGAACGCTCTTCGTCTTCGACACGTTCACGGCCGGCTTGGAAATCACTATACCACTTGTAAACATTTTTTTTAGACATAGCCTCATCATCAAAGGCTTTCTGCACCATCCTCAATGTATCCGCAGCAGAAAATTGATTCCGCAAACAAAATTTAATGCAAATTCTTTGCTCAATAAATTTCGACATCGCAAAAAACGAAAAACTCACTTTTAGCAGCTCACAAAACGACGCGTATCTCAAACACTATGAATATATTTTGACATGAAATTTCACATAGATGTCACTGACAGTACTACCAACCTAAAAAGAAAGAAAAATTTCCAAATCCTTCGACGCGCGCAGTTTAAATTCATATGTCACCTTATTTTTTGGACACAGTAGTATGTAATTAAAGTGAAGAGAAACTAATCAGAGGCCAAGTGTTGATGAAGACATCTTTTGAAATTTTTCGTATTTGCCTTTTTTCTGAGGGTTCCTGGCAAAGAGTTCCAGAGTCGCGTTACTTTTATAAAGAATTGTCGCTCTGAACATAAATACGAGAACTTGGGTTGGACTAACATCAACGACCTTCGTGATTGGAGAAACTTTAGTTTTTCGTACAAATAATCTGGCTGCTAAATTTGGATGACGGAATTTAAGACACACAAGGACTTATATTTTAAGAGTGCATCGAAGGAGCAACCGTTTATTAGTTTCGAGAAGTTTGAAATATGGTCTCGTTTTCGCAAGTTCAATATATAGCGCGCTATGATGTTGCAGGCAACATTAAGTTTTCGACTACTGTTGGAATCTGGACACACGAAAATCTCACAACCGTACAAAAGGGCTGGTATCAGGAGAGTTTTAGCTAAGAGGAGTCTAGTTTTTAAAGGAATGAAGTGTTGAGTGGCCCATCGAGTACGGTGCCCAGCATAAACCTAACCGATCGTGCTGTTAATATGGGTATCCCATGTAAGAGTACGGTTAAAAACTAGGCCAAGTTTCCTGGCGGTATCAACCCACTCTATAGGCGTTAGCGCTAGTTTGACTTCAGGACAAAAATTACTGAACATATAGTTAAGCACTATTATTTGGCTTTTAACACGCCAATGACCCAGCAGAGGGTCATGCCTAAAAAAGAATATGGGCGATGATATTCCCAAAATACTGATGCAATTTCCTTTCTTTGAGATGCCTCTGGAAGCCATTAATCATGCCCTTACTTAAGAGGGTATTGTCAGAAATGAATAAATCCCGCACAACACAAATGACAGACTATCGAGCCAGACTTTTTTTTATTCTTATTCTTGTATCTAACCTGTCCCGCGAGAAAGACTTCCTAGTATAAACGGAATGGAGTGGCTGTCCCCAACTCAACATTTTCTTGTCATTACTTCTAACCTGAGTCTTTTCACCCACGATATCTGCTAGCTATAAAAGGGCATCCATAACCACTTGAACGCGATTAAATTACAAAAAAAAGCTTCGAACCTGTTCGCTAAAAAAATGTTTTCAATATGATTCCAAAATTATTTTATTTATTATTTAGGTATCCTATCCCAGTGGTGTTAAGGCCGAGCTTGGAAATGAGTTAACACCAACTCAGGTGAAAGACATTCCCACTCTTGATTGGAATGCAGAAGACAATGCTCTGTACACACTGCTTTTGACAGATCCTGATGCACCAGCAAAGTTCAAGGAATTCCGACACTGGCTGGTAGTCAACATTCCAGGAAATAAAGTCTCCGAAGGAAAGGTTGTTTTTGACTACATCGGTTCAGGACCACCCAAAGGAACTGGCTTACATCGCTACATCTTTTTAGTTTTCGAACAACCGAATGCTATAGAAACCGATACATTTGTTCCCAATAAGTATGTTTTTTCATAATCTACGTATAATCATTTCATAATCTGTTTTTTTCCAAATTTTAGCTCAAGGAATGGCCGCCCAGGAACTAAGGCCCGTGATCTTATACAGGAATACAACTTAGGTGTGCCAGTTGCTGCAAACTTCTACCGTGCCCAATTTGACGATTATGTTCCAATTCTTCATGCACAGCTAGGTGGAGCACCAAAAATAAAATGATGATAAAATTCACATAAAGTTTTTTTTTTATATTTCATTCTTGAATTAAAATAAATAAATTTATATAAATCGGTAAACAGTCAATACAAACGTCTGATGAAATCATTTGGATAAACACCGTCTTTCTTGTTGCTATTTAGAACAATATAGATGTCATTCCTTTACTCAAAAAAGGTTCCACTGAGGAAATCAATAACTACAGGCCCATCTCACTTTTTTCTATTTTTAACAAAATTTTTGAAAAACTAATGAAAAATAGAATAATGAGATTTTTTGATAAAACTATGCTTTTCAATCCTCTTGAATTTGGTTTTCAAAAAGGCAAAATGACGAAAGATGCGCCGTCTGCTGACAAAACTGGGGAAAGCTGGATTTCGTGGTTTAATGCTCCACTGGTTTAGGTCGTATCTTGAAAACAGATCGCAAAGAGTAAAGATAGATGATATAAGGAGCGAATTTAGTTGCTCTAACCTGAGTGTTCCCCAAGGCTGTTTTTTAGGTACAATTCTGTTTTTGGTCTACATTAAATCACTATTTGCTCTGAATTTCAAAGGTTCGCCAACTGCTTTTGCTGATGACATTGGTTTCACCTATGGCTTAAACAGTCTCGTAGACCTAGTCGATGATATGAATTGGGATCTAAGTTTATTGAGACACTGATTTTTTGAACATAATTTAGTAATAAGCTCTAAAACTAAGATAAGTTCTTCAGCTTATCTTCGTCTGACGATTTTGAAGCAGATGTGTACTTCCACGCTTCTGAATGTCAACGATTTAAATTATCTAATTGCAATTAATCATCTGGTTTTTCCACTCCTTCTTTTTGTCATAATCTTACCTGTAGTGATAAATTTTTCCTTGTAGAAACAGTAGACGAATATAGATACTTAGAACTTATCCTTGATTCTAGAATGTATTTTGCGAATCACACTGATACTTTAAAAAATTATTTCCGAGGCACCTTTCGACAAGCTTAATAATAATATATTATGGTTTTTTCCATGCTAGGTTACAATATGGAAGTTCTTGTTGAGGGGGGTGCGTATCGAAACAAAATACAACCACAGTTGAGTCTGCAGAAATATGTCCTTAGAAAAATTGGTGAGTAAATCTGGTATGCATTCTAGATTCCCTCTGTTCAGTGCCTTGAAAATTCTTCCTGTTCGTCATTTGTATTGTTTTTCTTGTACTTATTTTGATCTCTTAAGGGTGGTCTACACCCTATATTATTATTGTGTGCTTTTTGTTAATAGAAGTGGCATTCAACTCTATTTTTCTTACCTATTTAAAATACTGAGTGTCACCAACCTTAAATAAACCTAATAATAAATCCGGCTGAGGTTGCAAATGACCTTTCAACCTTCGCATCTCACATCATCTCCAAAGAACCAGGTCTCAAGTTAAGAACTTTTTTCGTCCCTAGTTCCGATCTGACTCCAGCTATTCGCAAAATTTTTTCCCTTTATTACCAGAACGTTCGGGACCTCCGTTCAAAAACTTCTAAAATTCTTTTAAATTCACGGAAGTTGCCCTATGACATTTTTGCTCTTACAGAAACAAATCTCTCCGCCACTATTTATGACCATGAATTATTTTCTCCAGATTTCAATGTTATCGCGCTGGCGGCGACCAAGTGTCAAGCACATCCTGCGGTCGTGGAGTATGATTTGCTATTAAAAACTGTTACGACTCATGTCTGGTTAAAACCACAAACAACTCCTTCTTCGAGTTCTACATTCGCCCTTCTTAGTCAGTAATTGTATATAAACTTGCCGTTGAAGCTAAAGACTCTCTGTTAAACATGTTTGATTCCAACGACGAGTTTGTTATTATGGGTGATTTTAAGCTTAAACATCTTCAATGGTCTCCTTCCGATGATCAAACTTCATCCCTTCATGCAACTAACCCCACTTCCGAAAAAGAAATAGTCCTAACTGATCGATTTTCTGACTCAGGTCTGTTCCAAATTAGTTCTGTCCTAAATAATCTTGGCAGACAATAAGATCTGAAAATGCAATTGTCACTCAGAGCACCCATCTTCCTTGTGTTTTGGACGGCTACCACCCCCCTCTCCATCGTAATTTCGCTTTCATATCTGATAACACTCCCCAAAATTTCATAGACCTCTTACCACCTCAATTTCCGAAAGGCAAACTTTCCCAAACTAAACTACCTTCTCAAAAAATTAGACATGAACATTTTCTTTAAAAACAACACGAACGCAAGAACTGACAATACTGCCGACTTTTTTTTACAGAAAAATGTCTCACCCTGCGGTGCCTTACGTGCCCGCTAAAAACTGTTTGTCTTCCCCTCCCAGGTACAATAAAGAGTTACGTTCATTTCGTAATCGCAGAAATAAATTATGGCTCAATTACCTGCGTTCTTACTCCATGTCCGACTTTGAATATATCCACCTATAACGTCGTCAATAAAATTAAAAACCTAAAAGACGACTACTCCCAAGGACCAGATGGCATATCAGCAATTGTCCTAAAAAAATGCGTTAACGCTTTATCTCAACCCTTAACGACTCTCTTTCAACTTTCGTTAGCTCAATCCATTTTTTCCCAAAGTATGAAAGGATACATTTATTATCCCCGTCCACAAGAAGGGACGAAAAGATGAAATCTCAAAATATCGCCCGATTGCTAAACTCTTTTTAATTCCTTAACTCTTCGAGAGTATAGTCTATGACTCAGTTTGCTTTCACTGTAAATCCATTTTGTCCACAAAGCAACACAGATTTATTAAGGGTAGATCTACAATTTACTTCTAAAGCATCACAGGCTATGCAAGACGGTAAAGAAATCGACGCTATCTCCACAGACCTGAGCCAAGCCTTTGATAAAATTTCTCATCGAATTATCTGCTTTAAGGATTCCCACCCTCCTTCGTCGACTGGATTAAATCATATTGTCAAAATCGACAATACAGGGTTCTTTTCCGTTCGTCACAGTCCAACCGCTTTATAGCTACCTCAGGCGTTCCACAAGGAAGCCACTTAGGTCGTATAATCTTCATACTTACCATAAACGATGTTGAACGGATAACTCCATCTATCTCTGTATATCTATGCCGATGATATGACAACCTACAGACACATTTCATCCCACACAGATCAAATCGAGTCTGGTCCCCCTTTTACGTTTCCCATTCCCATAGAATCAAATTAGTCCAACGTAGGTTTATACGTTTTGCACTTCGCGGTCTCCAAAGGACTGATAATTACAACTTGCCGCTCTATGAGAACAGGCTTAAACTGATAAACGTGCAAACTCTTACATCGGGCCGGTTGCGATCGATTCTCCCTCTCTCCTACGAATGAGTCCCCTCCACTCTAACCCCCGTAATCTCAGATCGGTGCTCCTCTTTAGTCTCTCCACTCACCGTACAAACTATGGTTATTTGTACCAATGTCCAGAATGCTCCGCACAGCAAATAAATCTCTAGACTTCCACTTCACCAAATCTTCTCTAAAAGTCTTCTAAAACCCCAAGCAACACTCCCTTTTCTTTCGTCTAGTCCCCATTTCTTCCAAGTTTTGTAATTTTTTAAGTTTTGTATCTTAGTTTTAAGTGATTGACTTGTATTAAATTTAGAAAAGAAGTCCGGGCAACAGCTACAAAAAAATAATAAGTACTAAGCACGTAAAAGGCGCGTGTTAATATTATTTCAATTCAATCTTTTCACTGCGAAAAAGTACACAAATACCCGGCGTTTGCTCTGCTTTAGCGTCAACTAGTTTGGCTGACGCTAACCGATCGAGAACTACGCTAAACGTTTATTTTTGGTGGAAGTTTATCGTCTCTAAGCGTTAGTTCAAATATAAAAAAGGGCGCCAAACAACAATTTCAAGTGATTGTAAAAAAAGATAAAATTCGATTTTTTGATAAATCGTAAAATAATCAGTGGCACTTTTCAAGTAGCACTCGGCACATCGATGAAAAATGTCAGATTAAGAAAAGAAAGATTTTATTCAATATAACGTGAAAGGAACAAGACACATAATAAATTATATTAACAATCATTGGATTTAGCGGCTAAAAAAGGTATGGGAGGTCCCAAACACGGAGTATACATGGGTCATCGAAACTCAAAGAATACATGATGTTTATCAGAATTGCATGTTTCTATGATCTCATCTCTTGTCTTTCAAATTCATCAAGTTCTTACTTATACGGCTTGTTTTAGCAATCAAAGAGTTGCCTTGTGTGCCTTGAAGTAGTCACACTATCCTGAAAGTATTTTGCATAGAGACCATTAGCTTATAAGGTTTAATTGCCAAATTAAAAAAATACAGGGAACTATGGTTCCAATAAAATGATGTTATAAAGGGTTTTTCAATAAGAGCGTTACAAAAGGTATTTTTTTAAAATGAAACAAAAACGGCTTTGGATATCAATGAAATTCTTTATTCCTGTAAAAGTACGTTCGATGTCATTATGTATGAAACTCGATTTTTTTTGCATGGCCACCACGGGCACGCTTGCAGAAGTCAAGACGCTGAACCCAATTTTCGACGGTTTTAACGCATAAATTGGCCGATACTGCTGCAATTTCACGTTCGATATTCGTACGAAGTTCATCGATCGTCGCTGGCTTGTTGGCATAGACCATAGACTTGACCTAGCCCCACAGGAAATAGTCTAACGGCGTCAAATCAAAACGGCGGCCAAGCGACTGGACCATTTCGTGGGATACCACGTTCTCCAAACTTGGTTTCCAATAAATTGATTGTGACATTCGCTGTGTGGCTTGTGGCGCCGTCCTGTTGGAACCACATGTCCTCCAAGTCCATATCATCCAATTGGGGCCAAAAATATTCGGTTATCATTGAACGATAGTGATCCCCATTCACAGTAACGTGCTGGTCTTGATCATAACGGAAGAAGTACGGCCCAATGACGCCACCAGCCCATAAACCACACCAAACCGTAATTTTTTCGGGATGCAATGATGACTCGTGGAGTACTTGTGGATTGCTGCCTGACCAATACCGCATATTTTGTTTATTGACGGAGCCATTCAGCCAAATTAAGATTAAGATTATGAAACTTTAATCGTTAGCTATTGCAAAAATTTTACTCGTTTTCTCTGCAAGACTTAAGGGGGAATTCTACTCTAGAGGCATGAATTTCATGTAATTTTTGAAGTATCATCATAAATTAGCAGTTGATTTAGTGGTGGTCTCAAAAAATTGGCGCGTAACCATACCCACGATTTCAACCCTTCTAGCAATCTGAAACCAAAAAAAAAGATTATTAAGAATAATGTCGCAATGTCTGGAACTGCGGAAAAGTTGGAAAGATTTTTTTTCACAAAATGACGACTGCCTGAAAGTAAAACAATTATTGTACCACTTTTTTTGACTGTTTCGATTTTTTTTTAAATTTGGGGATGGGGATAGTTCCAGACATAGACAAGTCTGTAAAGAAGACTCTCTAAAAAAACTCGAGTAGAACCTGAGAAAACGTGGGTATTGTTTTGAAAAAGACAGTTTCGAGAAAAACGCGTTTAAAGTTTCGCGAAAAGTTTTCCAAAGTCTTCGAAAAAACTATTTACCGCGTTTCTCCCTTCATATCGAGCAGTTCTGGACTCCTTTCTACTCGTAAAACTGGTGTCTTCCTGTGCCGTGAATCTATAGCCGTGATATCGCCTTTTAGTTCGTCGATCTGGACGCGTAATCCTATGCGCTGAGGATTTTTAACCATTTTATTAAAAAAAATATTTCAAAATATTTTTATTTCACTCACAGCACATATGTACGTCCACGTGGTTTGAAGATTAGAATTCAACTGTTAGCAGCTGGACGTAAATGAACACTAAATATGAAAGATACAAGTCACCTTTGGTTCTTGTATTACAATATATAATATATAGTATAACGGGTTTTTTAACAGGGACGCTACAAAAGTAGAGCGACAGGGACAGCAAACGACGTCATATTTTTTGCCGCTCTTTTGACATTTCTCTTAAGTAAGGTTTGCCATTTCATGATGGAAAGATATACGAGCCAACAACATGTCGAAATTATTAAAATTTACTACCCAAATTCGGAGTTAAGAGCGCTACGTCAAATTTATGGTCGTCATAATCGTCCTAGCAGATCAACAATTGAGCATCTAGTACAAACATTAGAATCCACAGGCACAGTACAGTGTTCCCGCGCCAGTGAGACAAAGAAGTACCCGTAGTGTCGAGAATATTGCTGCCGCTGAGGTTTCAGTTGCAGAAAGCCCAAATGTGTCTCTCACACGTCGTTCTCAAGCGTTGGGCATCTCTGTGACGTCGTTGTGGCGAATTTTGCGAAAAGAACTTGGCCTACATCCTTACAAGATTAAATTGACGCAAGAACTGAAGCCGCTTAACCACCAGAAGCGTTGTATGTTCGTGAATTGGGCTGAGCAACAACTTGAAAATGATTCGGATTTTCATCGAAAAATCATCTTCAGCGATGAGGCTCATTTCTGGCTGAATGGCTCCGTCAATTAACAAAATAAGCGGCATTGGTCAGGCAGCAATCCACACGTACTCCATTAGTCATCATTGCATCCCGAAAAAATTACGGTTTGGTGTGGTTTATGGGCCGGCGGCGTCATTGGGCCGTACATCTTCCGTCATGTTCAAATCCAGCACGTTACTGTGAATGGGAATTCAATGATAACCGAATATTTTTGGCCCCAATTGGATGATATGGACTTGGAGGACATGTGGTTCCAACAGGACGGCGCCACAAGCCACACAGCGAATGTCACAATCAATTTATTGGAAACCAAGTTTGGAGAACGTGTTATCTCACGAAGCGACGTCCAGTCGCTTGGCCGCCTCGGTCGTGCGATTTGACGCCGTTAGACTATTTCCTGTGGGGCTAGGTCAAGTCTATGGGGTATGGTCTATCGAACGTAAAATTGCAGCAGTATCGGCCGATTTATGCTTGAAAAAAATCGTCGTAAATTGGGTTCAGCATCTGGACTTCTGCAAGCGTGCCCGTGGTGGCCATGCAAAAGAAATCGAGTTCCATACATAATGGCATCAAACGTACTTTCACGGAAATAAGGAATTTCATTGATATCCAAAACCGTTTTTGTTTTATTTAAAAAAAACGTTTGTGGCGCTCTTATTGAAAAACCCGATACAAAGGACAAAAGGTTTTATCGAGAAATATGGATTCAGGTAGACAGAGAATCCCTAATGTCTTTTGTACGATTAGTTCCGGCCGAACCAGTTTGGATGCCGGGACAGCAATATACCGATATCTCCGAAAATAATTTGAGTTTTTAAAAATCCTCTTGTAAATAGATTCTTGAATAGTTAATCGTTGAAAATATAACAAAAAGATGTTTTTAAATTTCTAGACTAGAAAACCCCTTAATAGGCATTTAGCTTTTCACGAGAAAAACTATTAATATTTATATAGTTGTGGTACCATATTAATAGAAGTTGTTTTGAGTGAGTAAAAATCTCACACCACTATGAGCTCGCGTTGCCGGTCCTCAAAGTGTCTATGATGATTTTGACCTACTCAAGAAAATCGTATGATGATCGTTCGATACATAAAAAGGTTTTTCAAAATTCGTTAACTCATGGATGGTACAGTTTGAAATTGAAACCTTCACAAAATTTAAAAAGTGGTTTGAAAAATTACTACTTCAACGAACAAGCAGTGCAAAATGATATTTTGAATTAGTCAAAGAAAATATTTTTGTCGACACTATGCGGATTCCTATTAATGTCTTTAATTTTCGAAAGCAAACAATTTGGTGAATCAATTGATAATCTAATCGAAAACGTCTGACTATCAGGTGTAGTGATTGATAATTTCAAAGCTAGTTGACCATATGTTTCACGATTGCATTAAACCAAAAAATTCGAGTAAACATTAGATGATAACAATGATGTATCAGTGCGAGGACTACCATTTTTTTGACACTCTCTTAATCTTCGCTTATCGAATATATTTTCTGGTATAAAATAAGGGTGACTCGTTTCACTAAATTCAGTTGACTGTGAAACTCTGTAAAGCCCCGTCTTCGTTATGGACAGCAACGGAATTATTCCAGACATCATTGATGTTGCCCCCACTGCATTAGCCAAGGTAAAAGGACCAAAAAGATTAAAAAAAAATCTAAAACAGATTGTTTTTAGATCACCTATCCGTCAGGTGCGTCTGTTGAATTGGGTAAGGAGCTGACACCAACTCAAGTCAAGGATCAACCCGAAGTTATTTGGAACGCAGACGATGATGGTCTCTACACTTTGTTGTTTGTTGATCCCGATGCACCATCACGGGAAAGTCCGACTCTCCGTGAGGTTGCCCACTGGCTGGTGATAAACATTCCCGGAAACAAAGTGGTCGATGGGCAAACTGTTATCGAGTATGTCGGTTCTGGGGCACCCGAAGGCACTGGTCTACATCGTTACGTTTTCTTAGTTTTCAAACAAGCCGGCAAAATAAGCAGTGACAAATTCATCTCGAAAACGTATGTGCAGTGGTTTTTATTCTTGTTTTAGTTCCTGTCATTACTTTTAAGTGAATTGTTTATTGCAGAACCAAAGATGGACGTTTCAATGTGAAAACTCGTGACTACATTACAAAGTATGAGTTAGGAAATCCCATTGCTGGAAATTACTACCAGGCACAGTACGATGAATACGTTGAGGTCCTGAAGAAGCAGCTGTTCCATTAAATTAATTGTGGCGTTTATATGAATGATTATGATGATATGATAAGAACTGTAGTTTTAATATACAAAAGAAATTAAAAAATGATAAAAAAAAGTTTTCAGTATTCAAGACAAAAATATATGCGGTTTTAGACTCTGACTTAATTGCGGATACTGAACAATGCATTAGAAAACATACAAAGTCGACATCAAGCTAACATAACTTTGGCCTGCAACTTGGGTACTTCAACCTACCTTAGGGATGTCCCGAATTTTTATTTCGACGTTGCCAAATGGTTTTGAACTTTTCTTTCAAATTCGTCGCAAAGGAGAGTTGAGGGCGGTCGATTGTGTACGCCATTTCGTCATTCAGTTTCGGATTATCGGATTACCTTTTGCCCTTGAGTACCCTCATAATGCATTTGTATAGAGCGGAGAAATGAAACAGTTTAATGTCCAATTGGGGATGGAGAATTTGTTATTGACTCATTCGGTTTTGCTGAATTCGCAGGTGATGATTGCTCAAAATTCAGCTGTGAGTGTTTTGTCTTCACAGCAAAGTCATTGACATCACCTTCAGAAATTAATATTTTGAAGATTTGAACTTGGAAGCATGACAAGCTAGTCAGCCACTCCATTGATAGCGGCCGGCGTTGATTTGATTCCTACGATGAATGCTGACTTGATCAGATTCAAAAATCAGATAAAAGTTCATGACAATAATAATCAGTCATGAAGTTAGTGGGATTAATTTTTAGATAAGAATGATGGAAGCTAATACATGATATAAAATTATTATTCTTTACTATGTCGTACGTATATCTATTCTAAGAAAGTATTTCATACATAAAGACACATCAATTGATTCAATGGAAGCGCAAGCGCTTAACCTACTATGCCACTCTCGTTATTTATATGAATTCAGGGCTTAAAAATCCCTAATCCTTACTTATGATTGCATCGTTGAAAGGGAATGATCCCCAGAAGCATATATTTTCCACTTTTTTGTCCAAAAACCGAGTTGTCCTCTAATAAGACTTCGATTCTGTTGGTCTTTTCCCCAAACTAGCCACTTGACTTTGCTTGGAGTTAGTATTGAATGTTTTCGTAATGATCTTTAATCGTGAAGGCCTGCTGTAGCCTGGAACGTAAGCCGTGTGCCAATATTGGTTTTTGTCTTCATAATCTGGTTTTTCTAAAAAAAATCGTGGCGCTACAACTCTTTTGAGGGTTAGGGCCCAGTCAAGTTCTTTTGTTTTTATTTAAATGTGGGCCATCAGATTCTTTTCAGGGTCTTAAGAGTCGATGATTCCAAGGCCCAACGTATGCTTAACTTGTTTCTACCCATTTAAGTTTTTTTTTTGTTTATTCATTTAGGGATGTTAAACCTAAATAATAATGTAGTTTGAGGTTCTACGTAGGCGGTTATATACGCAACCTACCTACTTTATGTATCGGGTTTTTCAATAAGAGCGCTACAAAAGTTTTTTTTTTTAAATAAAACAAAAACAGTTGGATATCAATGAAATTATTTATTCCTGTGAAAGTACATTTGATGCCATTATGTATGGAACTCGATTTCTTTTGCATGGCTACCACGGGCACGCTTGCAGAAGTCCAGACGCTGAACTCCATTTTCGACGGTTTTCAAGCATAAATCGGCCGATACTGCTGCAATTTCACGTTCGATATTCTTACGAAGTTCTTCAATCGTCGCCATAGACTTGACGTAGCCCCAAAGGAAATAGTCGAACGGCGTCAAATCGCACGACCGAGGCGGCCAAGCGACTGGACCAGGCTTAACACGTTCTTGAAACTTGGTTTGTGACAATCGCTGTGTGGCTTGTGGCGCCATCCTGTTGGAACCACTTGTCCTCCAAGTCCATATCATCCAATTGGGGTTATTCGGTTATCATTGAACGGTAGCGATCCCCACTCACAGTAACGTGCTGGTCTTTATCATCAAGTACGGCCCAATAACGCCGCCGGCCCATTAACCACACCAAACCGTAATTTTTCCGGATGCAATGATGACTCATGGAGTACGTGTGGATTGCTGCCTGACCAATACCAATACAATATTTTGTTTATTGACGGAGCCATTCAGCCAGAAATGAGCCTCATCGCTGAAGATGATTTTTCGATGAAAATCCGAATCATTTTCAAGTTGTTGCTCAGCCCAATTCACGAACATACGACGCTTCTGGTGGTCAAGCGGCTTCAGTTCTTGAGTCAATTTAATCTTGTAAGGATGTAGGCCAAGATCTTTTCGCAAAATTCGCCACAACGACGTCACAGAGATGCCCAACGCTTGAGAACGACGTGTTCGAGACACATTTGTTCTTTCTGCAACCGAAGCCTCAGTGGCAGCAATATTCTCGACACTATGGGCACTTCTTTATCTCATTGGCAAGGGAACATTTTGAACTGTGCCTGTGGATTAAAATTTTTCCACTAGACGCTCAATTGTTGATCTGCTACGACGCTTATGACGACCATAAATTGGACGTAGCGCTCATAACGTTGAAGCCACTGACTCCAAATTTCGGTAGTAAATTTTAATAATTTCGACTCGTTGTTGGCTCGTATATCTTTCCATCATGAAATGGCAAACCTTACTGAAGAGAAATGTCAAAAGAGCGGAAAGAAATATGGCGTCGTTTCTGTCCCTGTCGCTCTTCTTTTGTAGCGTCCCTGTTGAAAAACCCTTTATTTAATCATCTATAGTAGGATGGGAACGTATTGGTTACTTTTAAGTCCTGCACAGATCAATGAATTTATAATCATGGAGAAACATATCCGGAAACTTACCACATTATTGAATTAAAATTTATCGTCACTTAGGTTTAAATAATTATTTTATTGGCTTACAGTGCTTTTAATAACACTGTTTGTAAAAATTGTTTTTCAAGGCTTAATAATAATAAGTTCATTGGGTTTAAAAAGGAGTGCATAAAATGATAAAAAAAAAACTTTTCTTTTTATCGGCAGTGGTTTTGGAGTTTCAAAGTTCTTAGTTCTCAGCTTGTTTTCTCTCGAATATTGCTGTTATATTTTTCCTAGCGAGGAGTTTTATTCTGTGAAAGAAAAGAGTGAGATAGATATTTTTAGCTTTATGAATAGTGAAATCTTAAGATTTTGAAATACCTGTCTTCAACAATACCCAGCGGCTGTCGTTGCATTAGATGACATGTTGACTGTCTAGAAATAAACATTTTTTATTTTAAATTATTTAATTTAAATTTTTGTGTAAGCTTACCTATAAATGATTTTTTCTCTGTCAGCCCAAGGCCAAGCTCTCTCCAATTTTTCCATCTAAGAAAGTTAATTGTATTTTCAAATAAGCACAATTTTTTGATTTGTTTAGCAATTTTTACATTTGTAAAACTTTTTTCAAGTTTTTGCATTTATATTGCACCCTATTTACTAGATCAAGCCAAGAACAAGTTAATGACTAAAGGTAAATAAGGAAGAGGAAATTTAACAAATACAAATTCTATCAATGCCTTTATAGCCTTTCGACGCCGTTTCTCTTTTCAAAAACTCAGTTTTGTAAACGTTTTCGAGTCATTTTGAATGTGAATTAATCTTATTGAATTATTTGTTTGTAGTTTCTTTTATTTATTGCACGCACGTCCTTGAAAATCCTTCTTACAATAGAACATAACGCAGGTGGAAGAGATTAGGAAGGAAAGGCAATAATTTCAACGCCGTTCCTGAAAATAATATTTTTTTAACATACCTTGCCTGAAAGAGAATCTAAGGGCAAACATTAAAAACTGAGCATACTGTTATTAGCGAAAGGGTAAATAGAAATAATTCTATTAAACAAAAACTATTTATGAAAATAAAAAAAGAGAATCGGAGATAAAATGGAGCCTTGCGGTACACCAGTATTTATATGATGAATTGTAGTCTTGAAACCGTCCAATACAACTTGTATTGAACCGCCCGAATGGATATTTTTAAGAACAGATTTATCGATTTCGAATCAGGCCTGATGTCTGAATTCGTTCAATAATTTCGAAATATCAAGTACGATAATTCAACACGAAAACGATTCTACCAGTTTTCGTCTTTTAGAGAGAAATTGCAAACGTGATGACGATGCTTCTACGTCTGTTTAAGGAAATCTTGCCATTCAAACAAAGTTAAACTGAAAATAGAATAAAAAACATGAATTACCTTCTCTTGTTTTTCTTGCTTGAACAATTCCTCAGGTGTTGGTTCTCTGTCTTCCTCAGTCTCTTCGGTCTCTTCAATAGTTACTTCCGGGATATTACTTAAATTCCAAGTATACTCATGATCCGGATAATATTCATCCTCAATATTTTCCAATTGTTCTGTGCCATCCTCGTCTTCGTCATTTGCTTCCGAAACATAATCCGACTCAGGTGTGATGTCTTTATACTTATTTTCCATTTCCAAGCTATCTGGTTCGGATAAAACCTCGTCGTCATCATCGCTCACCGAATCTAAATCATCGCTTTCATATCTTTGAATGGGGTCAGGTGGTAGGAATTTCTCAAAAGTCTGTGATACTGTCTCTAATGTTGATGATAGGATTTTTGGAATCTCAGCAATCTCAGATAATTTACGCTGCATTTCTCGTAGACGTTCTTCAATGCTCGCTTAAAATATTAAATCAGTTCAATTAGAAAAAAAAATCTATGTCAAATTTTATGGGCTGTTATACAGAAATGTTTATTAGTACATGAAACGATTTAACAAACTATTTAAGAAGCAAATATATAAAAAAAAAATTCAAAAAAACTGCTGGAGACTTATTTAACGACTTTTGAAGCCCCGGGCAAGATTAGGAGCATATCCTCAATAGTACGACTTCTTACGTCGGCATTATCTTTATTTTCAGTAAAGAAACGTCTTATATTTCGAATTATTCTATGATGTGGAAGCTCCTGTTAGAGGGGGGAAAGATAATTAGTTTTAGTTGTTAATTAAGAAAAAATGGAAAACAAAGGATTCAACGACAATCACCTCCTCCTCCTCGTCGGAACTCTCCTCTTCGCTTAATTCAATCACAACTTCTTCGCCATCGACTATTTCAACTTTGGTCTTATGCTTCTTCTCCTTTGGGGGCGGTGGAGGATCTTGCCACATAATGGGATGCCACACTCTTGTGCCAAGCAATGGGGTAGGGGTAAACTCTAAAATACAAACAAATAAAAAAAAACAAAAGCATTATTTACAGTGTTAGCCAGCAGCTTGCTTCTTTGTCAGTAAAACTAAGAACTGAAATTTAGTAAACTATCATAATTTCGAAACTGAAAAATTTAAATATTGACTCGTCTTGTTATCTTGGAAGAAATATCAATCAAGTCGTTTAATGTTATCATAGACACAGACACTGACATTTATCATTTTAAAATATTTATCTTTAAGAATTGGTGGGGCGTCCGTGGATCAATAGTAAGTGCCTCGGCTATTGAGCGTGAGACTACGAATCCAAGTCCGAGAAGAAACATAGCCCTACCTCTGAAATTGACAATCAACAGAAGAAGATTCCTGTTTCCACTCAGAGTAAGCTTAAAGCGAAAGATTCAACAACCGCAACTTGTGCGCGCACACAATTGGTGAACCTAAGCCTTGGCTCCTTAAGTATGTTTAAAATTTGAGTTTTGTTAATTTTTCGTTAAAGAGTGTTTCTTGATGCCACCTCAGCAACGACACCGCGGCGTGAAGAGACCTTTTGTATCGAAGAGTTGGAGTTAAACCAGAAGACTTACTGCCTCCCTTATAAAAGATGGTATGTCTTTTGTATTGGATGTCTTTAGTTCCAATGAAGTGAGTATCTATCTCCTTGTGGAAAATTCTGAGTCAAGGCTGAGGATTTCCTTATAGGAATAAGATCTGATTAATCGCTTGGATTGCCTAAGACCTTCCTCATTAGTCCAGTGATCTAGGCAAATATTGCTTTCCCATTCTTTAATCTGCGTTGTACCTGTTGTCCAATAGACGGTACAAATTGGTTCAACTTGAAATACGAAAGGAACCCATTGGTACAGAGATTCTTGTCTCAAAAGACTCCAGCTCCAACTGCAGAGCCCATTTTTGCTCTGTCCGTGAACCAAATCAGACTTTCGGGGACTAGTGTAGGAATACAATTGGCCCAATTTTTACAGTATCCAAAAATCGATGGTACTGACGGTCTTAACAAAACAAATTCTTTAAAGAGTTCGATTAAAGAGTAGTTGCAAGACGGATGAAATCTAGAAAGCCATGGCATTCATTTTACATTGCTACTTCGTTTTGAGTTTTTAAAATTAAGTTCAAAAATATAATTTGATGTTTTTGCATTTTGTACAAAACTTATTTTGTTTTACTTATGTGAATAACAAATATGCTGTGTGGTTGCTGGAACAAGTTCCTCGAGGTTTAAAAGGAACAGAATAGGCTAACACAAGGATCAATTATACGAAGTCATTCAAAACTGAATTTTTAATACATTTTTATGTACTTTGAAGATGGCCACCTCACTGGTAATTTTTTAAAGACCAATTAAAAAAATTAAACGAGCTGATTTTAACTGACTAGACTTAACTTACTTTTACTATTATTCGCTCTTTCACGAACTGATGAAGTGTCCAATAAATAAGTCTTGTTGAAATCATAGCTTACCCAAGTTTAAATCCTAAATTGCAGTTCATTAAAAATAGGTAATCATGCCTCAAAAGAACATTATTATTCAATCCTTCCATTGTCCTTCAAATGGGCCAACAATGCCGAAGATGTCTCAGTTGCATATAAGATACATATCCGCAAGTGATGGCACTACTTAGTCTAACGCTTCTTTAGGGAAAAAGCCATTAAAACAATTAATTGAGATTGAAATCCCAGAGATCAGGTTTTTGACCGAAATCATTGCCCTCAAAATGTTCCTCAATAGGCTTTACAAGGGTCGTGAAGCAGACATCCATCAGCTAGCTCACTGTTGCTAGCCAAACCGGCTGTGGCTAAAGTGATATCTTTATGTTTGCTTAAATATTGACATTTGTCGAACCGGATCCCTAGGTAGATATCTGACTCCACTTGATTCGCTAAAAAAAGAAAATGGAGTACAGTTTCCTATCCTTTATTACGCGATCTCTTTCAACAACTTCGACAGAAAGTTATGCACCTTTGTCTTAAGCAGAAAGGATTGGGAATCAAGCTTCCTAACCGACGAACATGGCAATCAAATCTTCACTGATGGTTAAAAGATGGAAGAAGTGAGTGGTGCTTGACTCTTCTGTACTAAATTGCACATCAATAACTCACAATGAAGTGTCTTTCAGGCTGAAATCTTTGCCATCGAAAGAGCTGCTTCGACAGTACTAACAGAGAACTTCGCTCCTACGACAGAGATCATCTCTGTGGACAGGCAAGCGACAACAAGAAAAATGTAAGCATTCTGACGGGTATCCCGACAGGGCTTGGCTACTGTAGGAGCTGCCAGGATGAAGACGAAATCGATGTCATTAAGGCGTATTCTAGTCTAGAAATTTAAGAAAATCGATTTTTTTTTATATTTTCAAGGTATAACTATTCAAAAATATATCTACTAGAGGATCTTTCAAAATACAAGTTATTTTCGGAGATATCGGTATTTTGCATCCAAACTGGTTTGGCCAGAACTAATCGAACAAAAAAAATTCCGGATTCTCCGTCTACCTGAATCCATAGTTCTCAGTAAAACCTTTTGTCCTTTGTATATACTATATTGTAATACAAAATGTTAAGGTTCAGAAACTAAAGATATTACTGAGTCTCCAAACTCTTTGATTTGGACTTTCGATCCAAAACATATTCATTCCGGATCTAAGATGATTGATATGGCGACATTTATTGCTGTTTGTATTTTTAATGAAGGCTTCATTCCTATTTAAAAAATGATGGAGCTTATGGAAATGAAAATTGGCCCGAAAGCTCATTAAAAAAAGAAAAAGGCGAAGATTCAAAAACAAACTGTACAAGGATAAAACTTCAATTTCTCAGCCTAGGTCATGAAGAGTGAATGGAACTCATGCCCCGGCCCGCAATGTCTTTTTAGAGAGTATTCTTTGTAGACTTGTCCATGTCTGTCTGTCTAATATCCCAATCCTCAAATTTTTATTACCTTTTTATTAAAAATTCGAAACAGTCAAAATAAGTGGTACAAAACTCGTTTTTTTGCCGTAGTTTCAGATATTGCGACATTATTGCTAGGAAGGTTGAAATCGTCGGTATGGTTACTCACTAATTTTTTGAGACCACTTCATCAATTGCTTATTTTTGAAATTTTCAATTTTTTTTATATCCTGATTTTTTTCTGTTTTCTTGTTATGTTGATTTCAAAAATTACATGATATTCATACCTCTTGGCTAGAATACCCTAGAAAAGCACGTCCTTGCGAGTGCCCCAACGTACAGTCGAGACGACTTAGGTTCACGGGGAACCTAACCTAACCTAATATTTTCTTTTCTCATCTTATCAAGGTATGGTTGCAACAACAACAGACCTCATCTGGACGCAATCAAATCGTCTGGGATGGAGCTTTTGATAATTAACTTTTCTGCTAGTCACATTTGCTTTTGGAACAAGTTCAAATTCTTCAAAGCTGTTGCCAGCCATAAGACTTGCGCGAAAAAGCATCATTCAGATAGTTGAAGATAGAAATATACGCGTAGGTTTGAATGATATTCCCAAAAATTACTGTTTGTTTGCATTTATTTCAAAATGGGTTCTGGGTTCGAATTTTCCGAAATAAAGTTGGGCCCTATACTTGCTTGATGGAGAAAGAAAAGTAAACAAATTATGCACCATCAAATCAAGCACTCATGAATAAGTAAAACAGAGATCAAAAATAATTAAATCAAAAATTATAGTTGGCAGCTGGTTGCTTTGAAACATGTTCAAATGTTTTCTTAAAACATTTATCGTTGTTTTATTTGACTTTGGACTGCCGTTTGGTTGTGAATATTTGCAAAGAAGTGCGAAATGAACACGTCCGCCATACGTTGACCGTCTCGCAGTTGTCAAACCGATAATCGTTCAGCTTAATGAGTTCTAATCTTTGGCTTCATTCCAATTAAAAAAAATCGAATCCTTTTTTTCCATATTTCTCATTATTTTCACAGTATAAAAGTCACTTGTATTCGATTGATAAAATAAATAAGCCCTGGCAAAAAGGCTAAGAATTGTTTATTGAACAAAGACCTACACTTTAATCCACTGTATTAACATGATAAACGTAATTTTTTTTTCACTTGCTGAGGATTTTTTTTTTTCATACCTATTTGAGTAACATTATTTTGTGTTAACAATATAGGAATCACACGGAAGGTAATTAGAATTATGCATTATTATTTAAGATTAATTTAATTTTCACGTACCTTTCGGTGGTGGCAGAGGCTTTGGAACCCTGAGCACGACTGACTTCTCTTCTTCCTGTGGTTCTTCAATCATTTCTTCGTCTTCCATTCTAGATTATTGAAAACATTGTCAATCAAAGTCAGCTGTCATTTATTATATATTTTAAAAGCTTACCCTCTTGCTATTAGATGAATTTTCTTTGCCGATGCGTCTATAATTTCTTGCACTTTGGCCAGTGGTAAATTCGTAACGTCTGTCTCGTTGATTTCAACTATAATATCTCCGAGTCGAATTCCGCCTTTGTCAGCTAGACCACCGTCTGTTACCTAAAACGAAAGCAACAAATATTTTGAAATCTCTGTGCCAAGAATAGCCGTTTCTGACGTTCATTAATCACAACATCTCAATATTTTATGAATTATTTTACCAGGAAAACAATCTTAATGTTTTTCGGTTTCACTTTCGAGTCTTGTGTCGGGCGTTCAATAAATATTCAAGTGAACTGGCCGTCCGCTAGACACAGAATAATGAGCTTTGAAAGATTTTCGGTCGAAGATCTCTCGACAAATTGTGATCGTCATAACCTACTTATGAGGCGGCAAACATGTATACATATATGCATACTTGTATATTTTGTATTTTTTTAATTATTTCAAAATGTTCGCATTTAGCGGTTATTTATATTTGTTTATCTTTGGCTTCGTTCCTAGGCGTTTTTGACTGAGTTAATAAGGTTTGCTGCAACACAGATCGCAGATTTAGTCAGTTTCTGATTTTCTAACAGGTGGAAACCACCTTTGCGGTGGCAATTGAACTCATTGTGTTTTAAAAGTTGAATAAATTCAAAAAATTGGAGCAGAAAACTTTTTATCTATTGTGTGAGATTTCGAACATTATTTTTAAAAAAATCAATTCAGT
Source organism: Orthonevra nobilis (assembly GCA_963555765.1). NCBI lineage: Eukaryota > Metazoa > Arthropoda > Insecta > Diptera > Syrphidae > Orthonevra > Orthonevra nobilis. The sequence continues at coordinate 4,027,092 of OY743225.1, read as the reverse complement.
GCAGTTGTGTTGTGCAAGCAAACGTTGTTCCTGTTGGGCAAAATTCTCATCGTGCGTGTTCATCAGTCGAACACAAGTTTACGATTGTACTATTTCCGTTTGAAATGATAAAATTTTATTTATTTGGCCGGCTGGTGGTGGTTTCGATTTATGTGAGTTTATAATATGAGCTATTTTATGAATATGTACGAGTATATGGCTTTTCAAAAAATATTGAGAAACATTTGGCAATGAGTACGATTTGAAAGGAAATCTAGCAAAGCCGAAAAATGAATAGATTTAGTTATATGGAACTATAAAATTCGTATGCCTATTTCTTGGGCCGACGTGTCATTGCCACTTTTGATAATGGAAGTCGGATATCAGAGAATAGGCAGATGCCTTCAGGCGGTCTTTTGCCATGGCGTTGGACTTATTCAATGAACTACAGTAAAATAAATAAAAACAATGCCAACAATTTCGAACTTATTACCAATATTGTTGAAAGTATTTTATTGAATGCTGCATAATTCCAATTACACTAAACTTGCATGTCCATGAAAATCTGCTCCTTTTATTTTTATTACTCAACTAGAAGTCGCCCGTGACTTCATGTTCATAGATTTCGTTTACTTACAAAAGTTGTAAAACTAAAAAAAGTTTTATGCCACCCGCTGACACCAAAGCGTACCTTATTTTGGGTAAAATGCAATTATTATATTATATTATTATTAATTTGATAAGAATTGAATATACTAAATATTTGGCATTGCATACGTTTTCTCATATACATTCAAATATGTATTCCAAATGCTTCCTTGTCAGAAATCATGTTTCATAAACTGTCTACATTGACGATAACATTTTGAAGCGTATCGGTCTTAAAGAAATATGGCCCCATGACTCCATCAGCCCATAAAGCAAACTAAACAGTGAGTTTTAATCGATGTAAGGGCGTCTCGATAAAGGTTTCTGGGTTTTCTCCACTCCAAATTCGGTAATTTCGCTTGTTTGGAGAACAAAATTTACGCTAAAAATGAGGACCAAGCTGAATCGTGTTTTCGGCCCATTCACTCAATCTTCGACGAGTATAATGGTCACGCGGTTTCAACTCTTTGGGTAAGCTGGACCTTATAAGCTTTAAAGTAAAAATCTTGCCGTAAAATCGTCCAAAAAGTGTGCGGACCGACCTCCAATTGCTATGCACGATGGCAAATCGACTGATTTGGATTCTCCTTAACACAAGGGCAATAACGTCATCTTTTCGCACTTTTTCTCGTGTTTGGAGATAAGTTTTATCCACTAGAGTGTACGTGGTGCGAAAACGATTCATCGTTTTCGGCAACGACCGTAAAATTGATGTAGCGCACAAGAAGTTTGGCGAACCGAACCATGGTTTTCAAAATAAGTTTAAACAAATTGCACCCATTGTTCTGGCGTTAATATATGCATCGTAAAAGTGCAAAACATGTAAATCACAAATAAACTTTCAACAGTCAAACCGACAATCCGTCTAAACAGTGTTGCCAGTTTAAAAACCAAACCAGTATAGAAAACATCATTTATAACTCCTGTTAAGTTGGCGTTCACAAAAAAAGCATTGGCCGCGTTCAGAATTTTAGGGACTGAAATTTCAGTCAAAACCTGGAATATTGAACGAGAAAACTGACTGGAATTTTTGAAAATTTGCTTTCAATTTGCACTTGGAATAAGTTTGTTTTCTGAATTGTTTATCACTTTCAATTTTTGTTTTGAGTTAAACGATTAAAAAGAGCGACACGGAAGAAGAACTTTCATGTGAGTTAAATTGTGTGCATCTCACCTTCTTTGAGGGAGTAAAAGTAAAAGTTAAAGTTGGAGTAATTCCTGCGTATTCGCTGGAAGAATTTCGTGTCCACTTCAGGGCTTGCTTTTCGGTTAGTACATAACTACTGCCTTCTGATCCCATTTCGACTTAGATTCGGATATTCTTATTCTTGGTTATTAATTAATTTTCTAATAATACATAACCACGTTCATATTTCATTGACTTCAACCGATAAATAAACGATTTCAAAATTAACAGCTGATTTTTTACGTTTCATCAATCAACTGCAAAAAGCAGTCAAATATTTTTAACTGCAAATCCATTCCACTTCCTCATCATATGTCAACGAGCTTTGCCGTCAAATTCAAGGGCTCTCGACCAATCAGATTTCTGAACACGGCCATTTGCTTCGTAGTTGCCACGAAAAGCCCTTTTATTAGTAAGGAGCACTGTATTCATCCTGAAAGTTCATTTCGAATATTGGTGTAAAAATTGAAATCGAATGAGTAGTTTTGAAGATTACCTCCTTAATACTAGCTTGTTAACTAATCTGTTTAAAATATTAAGTATAGAGCAATTTAATAGAGAAATTAGTGATAAAAGATCTTGTGCTGATCTTATTGTGACTTAGCAAAGGCTTCGAGCATAGTTAAATATGTAATTATTTTGAATAAAGTAAAAAAAATTATTCGATTTACCCTCGAACGCGAAACAGAGCCAACTAATGATCTACGATAAAAATCACCCAAACAAATGAATGTTTTTTTAACAATTATATAGTACATTTTAATTGTTTGTTCAATTTAAGATTAACACAAAAGAAAAATGCGATTTGATAAAATCAAAATTTCTTGGCGACCTAAGTACCTATTTTATTGCAAAAAAATGCATGCAACAATATTACAACCAACAGCGGACATTAAATTCATCAAAATTGGTTCGGCGCTGCGGTTTTTTCTTGCAGAAAACGATGCTTTTATTTAATTTGAGAAAGATATATATAAATTTATGCATTTAGACATTTTTCTAACGTTTAGAATTTTTATACCAGTCATAACCTTTAAACGAATGGTCCAATTTTAATAATAAAAAGAACTTGAACATGGTGAAGCTATAAAGCTATAGTGAAGTATAAAGATAAATATTAACATCATAGAACAAATGTCACCATCTTTCCCCGCCCGCAAAAAAAATGTCATTTAAAGTCAAATTTTTGATACCTTTGGCTGCAACCATCGTCATATTATAACCAATTTATATAATACTTTAATGAATTATAAACCCTTCCTCTTGAATCACTCTGTCCATTGGTGAAAATCGTATAAAAATTCGTTTGGTAGTTTTTGTGTTTATCACGTTCAGACGGACGGACCAGCAGGCACACTTTGTTTTGTATTATTTAGTGATTAACAAATTTAAATACAAATAGGAAGCGCAGTGCTAGAAATAAGTACATGGTACATGCTATGTGGAAATAACTTAAAACTATGTAACGCTTAAGGATTCAATTGCTAACTTTTTTTTCGAAATGTCAATGTAACTCAAGCATAGATTCAACGCGGTTGACTCATGAATTGAAAATTCTTAGCGGACTTTAAAAAGCTTAGTGTGATAAGTGTGTGCTCGAGCATTTCACACTATCATTCCATTGAACTTTTCTCAGAATTCTCATCGTTATCAGTCTAGGACTGCAACAGTAAGAATATCAACATCCGTATGTCCTTATGTCTTAAAAATTGAGTTTGAAAGCAATCCAAAGGTGAATCAATATCTAACGTCCACAAAAATTGTAACGTCCTTGTCCAAGGACAGACTTGCGTGACTACGACAGTTTTATTTTATCATGTTCAATTTAGGTTTATTTTAACTATCTGTCATTCTGGTCAGTTTATGTTTGTATCTTTCCTTACTATGGCTTTCTCTTATACATACATACTCGATAACTTAACATTTTTACAAAAGCTTGTTTAATATCTACGAAAAAGGAAATAGTCGTTCATGTTGCTGCTAAAGCACTCTCAATCAACGTTACTGTTCCAGATGACTTTGCGGCTTGGTAGGCAAATCGATTTTAATTTCATCGCTAACCGTTGAGGAAATCTTTTTTTATGACTAGATAGAGGAAGATATCTGTTCTAATTGATATTTAAGAGATTGGGTTATAAATACCTTCACGACCAGATTGAGGGTATGCAGCATAAAAATAGGCTGGATATAAAGATTCTTGCAAGTGTGAATGGTTTTTTGTTTTGTTGTTGTAGACATTGATAGATATCACCTATAACATGTGCTTTAAGTACGTTGAAAGATTTCCTGAACAGCTGTATACTCTTTTGAAAGATTAAAGTCTTTGTGTTCAATTAAATAAATCAAAAGACAGAGAGATAATTTGGTACTAAAGTGAATACTCGGCATATTGCCAATATTAAGTGAGTAAACAATGCATTGGTTTTGTTCAAGTGCCAAGAAATTTACACTTTTTTGCAAAGCAAAACTCTCACTCTCTGAATGCCGAAAAGATCACATTTAATTATTTTTAAGCTTTTATGATTTGCCCATAAGTCACAACTTCAGTTTAATATAAAATCATTTTTTAATTGTATCAAATTCTGGTGGAATTATGTTTGTACATTTCCGTCGAAATTCATTACGAACGGATACGCTTGCAAACAAAATTCGAGTTTTTTAGACACCACGTGTCATTCATGAATGGTCAATACATCCACCCAAAGCCTCTGAACGTGGTGATCAACTTGAAAGACCCTCGTAGGCTCTAAAGGAACTCTTAAACTTAAATTAAAGAAAATAATTTTTTTGTATTATTTTTGAAAGAGACAGCATTTATTTACATAAATTGTTTCTGAAAAAACAGAAAAGTATGTAAATATTGAAGACGACTAAAAAGTGATGCCACAATAGATGTTTTGATACATAATCGATACCGAATAACCAATTTTTAACTTTTTTAAAAAATGTATTGAAGTTATATGTTTGTCTAATCATAGTAGGGAGCTTATTGAAAAATCTGTAGTGGTAAAAAAGGGAAAATTACCAAGGCACGTAATTAACACGTATTAACACGTAAACTGTAATAATTCGATATTTGTTCAAAATGTTACCACTTCGTTTAAAGAATTTCCTTAAGATTTTGAATACGTCAAGTAATCTTAAGGGAAGAATAAGAAGCTCCTAAAATAGCGGCCAACAATGAGTAGAACAATTTTTACCACAAATTATTCTAATTAAACATTTTTGAGGACTGTTAATTGCGTAAAGTCGGCTGTAAATTCAAAGTAAACTTTGCTTGGAAGCATCTGTAAAAAATTTAGAGCCAAATTTTTCTTTAGATGGTTGTAGTAGATTATGTTATAATGTACCGCCTTTCCCATAATAAATCTATAAACAACATTGCATTTGAAGGCATAGTCTCAAAGGGAAAGATGGTTCATTAAAGCTTTGGAAACCAAGCAAAATGAAATGTAACTCAACCTTACAAAAAAAGGACGCGCCGATATGGTTATTTATGTTTTTTGCTGGAACTCTGAACTGTTTTGAGGGTCGTTGTTAAGTCCGCTTTTGTCATCTACCACATGAGATAAGAAAGACAAACATGTTTAAAATGTTTGATTGTTTGATTCAATCATCTATTTCGATACTAACGGGTCCGCCATCTTAGTTTTATCCTTCCGCTGAACGAATATGATTGTGTATACGCTTGAACAACGCTGGGAAATATTGCGACATTACTTTGAAAATCTTGGTAATGTTGCAGAATGTGTCCGAAAATTGCATACGGATTTTGGAAGAAGAGAAGCACCGTCAGCTCCGTATGTTCGTTATCTTGTGAAGAAAGTGAAAGAAACTGGCATCCTCATCGATAAACCAAAGCGTGAAAAGCCAAAAACAGTGCGTATACCCGAGAATATTGCTGCTGTGGCAGAAAGTGTGCGTAAAGCGCCATCAACATCAATTCAATTCAACAATTGAACATTTCGGAGACATCATTGAGACGAATTTTGCATAAAAACCTTGGTATGACGCCATACAAAGTCCAATTGGTTCAGGAGTTGAAGCCAAATGAACATACAGTGCGTTTTCGCTTCGCTAAGTGGGCCTGCGATCGACTTACAGAAGATGCCGATTTTGCCACACAGCCGAAGCTACACTCGATGTTTTGCGCCCTGTTTTTGAAGATCGCATTATCAGCCGCAGAGCTGATGTCGTTTGGCCACCTCGGAGCTGCGATTTGACACCGTTTAACTATTATTTGTGGGGTGCCCTTAAAGATAAGTGTTACGCCGACAAGCCAGAGACAATTGACGCTTTAAAGGACAATTTTCGTGAAGCCATTGGTGAAATACAGCTACACACAATCGATATTGTGCTTAAAAATTGGACCGATCGTGTGGGATACTGCATGGCCAGCCGAGGCAGCCATTTGAATGAAATTATTTTTCATTATTAACCGGAAGGATTGTACTTTCAAATAAAAAAAGAAATTTGAGAAAATATTCAGCAGTTTTTTTATACCATTTTCAAAAAAAAAGTTATTGGCGGACCCTTTATTTATTTGTAAAGAGTTGAGGTAAATCAAAGCTAATCAACTATGTGCGCAAAAAAGGAGGCGAACCTTTTTCGAAAAAAGAAAAACAAAACGACATTAGACTTGCAATATTGGCAACACCGTGTCCTCAATTTCTTAAATAAGATTCAACAAAACAAGTTGACATTTTGTTTCGGCTTGATAGATTTGCTGGCCTATCTTGTGCTTCTGTTTAACGCGCACAATTCTTTTCTTCTAAAAACACTAGACGTGATGGCACAGCAAAAATAAAAAAAACATATTTTTATCAACCAATTTTTCAACGATCTTCTAAAAATATTTTTAACATCAATTAATCGAGTCATTTTTCTCGTTGCGATGGAAGACTAATAAGACATAAGGGCACCATAAGTTTGAAATATTTTCTCTCCAGATGCTGTGTGACTACATTAATCATTCGGCCGAGCGCTTTATCAATTTTCAATAGTGGAGTGGGAATTTTACAAAATTGTGTTTTCCAAATGCATTACATTCTTACTTATTAACTTATTGATTACTTGGAAACAAACCTGAAACACAGTGATTGGCATATGAAATTCTGCACCGCCAGTAATGCGGAAGCCCCATTTCGGATCATCCGGTGCTGCATAGTTGTCCGAGTCAACGTCAAATGCTGGAAATCCATCGGTATCTCCAATTCCGCATGAGACTTTTATAATAGGCGGACGCTTCGGTGGTTCCGCCGGGTATGAAAGAGCAAATTTTGCTTCCGGCATATTCTCTTGTTTTATTCGCTCTGTTTCGTTCCTTCACCCAACTCGATCTGCGTATTGTTGCACAATCCACAAATACACACTCTAAATTTAGAACACTTCTCCTTTTGAGTTGATGCCAATTGATAGCAAGTTGTTAAAATAATATTTCACTTGTCTAAAACTCTGTAAGCACTTTCTTCTTACACAATGTTACAAGTGTTTCGTAGCCTAGGTTATGCAACAATATTTTAACACCAACATTAATTCGATGAAATTCTTGTTTTAATAAATTTTGAACTCGATTCTCGGACAGCACACCATTGGGAATTATGCTGATATGATTATAATTATTATTTTCTTATTAAAACATAAAAAATCTTCAACAAATTATTCGTTTCACGTAGAAAAAAAATATTTTCGATTTGGCACAGGCAAATGCAATCGCGCGACTAGCAAACCCTCAAATAGTTCCTAATGCAATCAGTGAGGCGCTGATCTTAAATTAGTTACACTTGTTACAAGACTTCTATAAAATGAAAAAAAAAAACGAAGATAAAAAACCAACAGTCTAAGCGAAGGCAGAAGCATAACAAGACGCGAGCATATGGTGTCTTAATTTTTAGAGAACTCAATAAATTTTGTGAAGCATAGCGCAGGGTGTAGAGAAAAACATAATTCAAATGATCGATCTGAATCATCCTTCTATGCTGCGTACGCATTTAGAGTTAGAAAATGAAAATGTTGAGCCAATCAGTTGTTTGCCTTCGAAGAGATAAAGTTTTCGTTTTTTTTTTTGGAGAATTTTCCCAATTTGAGACACGAACCACTTTGGTTTGATTGATTTCAGTATTGGTTTGAGTGTCGGTTAGGGACAGTGACTCACAAGAAACCATAGTAAGGTAATTCGTTGGAGAATATCATCACATTTAAACGAAAAAATCGAAGTTTTCAAAATTGTAACATTAGTCAGTACATTGCGATAAAATTGAAAATGTGCTATGAAATCATTCTGCAACAATGTTGACTTCTGGAACATTTTCTGTTGCGGATTTTGTTTAGGTTGGCGTTTTATCAAAATCTATCGACGAAAGAGTGATATCAGAGTTATTAAGTTTGAAATACTCATGAGAATCCAAGAATCGCAGATGGTGGTTCCCAAACAGCAAGAAACCTAAATCTTGACAAAGTAAGAATCCTTTCTGCCCAGGGCATGAAAATGGTAGGTCATGGTTTGAAATGATGGCAAAAGTTATTTTCATTTTCAAATAATGCACGTGCTCAAGGGATTGGTTGGACCCTTATAGTGAGAAAATAAGATAGATTTCTTCGGAGCATTGGTGGCAAAAGTAGCGATTAAAGAGCTACAGGCAGGAAACATTTCTTCGATGTTCCAGCGAGTGTATTGATTTTGTTTTGTATTGCTGTCGTTTATAAGTTTAACTGCACGCTTTTGGATTCTATGTAGCAGGTGCAAAGTGGTTTTGGGTGCACCTGCCCACATGTGAGCGTTCTACTCCATTTTTGGCCGAATAAAAACCTTATAAATTGTAGCTAAGTCAGAAGGGTCACAGTATTTCTTGCACCAGCGAGCATGCCGCATACCGAGCATTGAAAGTTTTTCGGTTTCATCGACGCAAGTGCCATTCATGGACAATGGCTGGGTAGAAGGAATTCGCTTTGATGACATAAGACAGCATTGTGTTTTGGAAGCATTAAATTTTACTCGGAAAGCTAGACTCCATTTGATTATGCTGTCAATAATGAGTTAAACATACGTTGCCGTTCAATGTCTACGTCCGAAGAGCTGGGGCGTGAGACATTAAACGCATATGTGAAACTGATGGTACTGTCATTTGCGAAGGAATATATTGGATTAGATGTGATAGACAAGAGATGGTTAATGAAAATTAAAAAGAGAGTCGGACACGAAACTAAGCCTTGGGGTACACCAGCATTTATATGGTGAATTTCAGACTTGAAACCGTCCAATACAACTTGCAATGTACGATTCGAAAGGTAGTTTCTTATCCATCGAAGAAGATACTCACCGATCCCATATGCATGCATTTTCGACAAAATGGACGTATGCCAGACTCTGTCAAATGCCTTTGAAATATCGTGTGCAACTTTCTCTGTTTCACCGTACTGCCGGTCAGTAAGAAGTTTTCGAGATTTAAGATATTATATAATCTGACGATTTATCAGCATTTCCATGACCTTAGAAAGAAGGGACGTAGGTGCTATGGGTTTGTAATTGGAGGGAGAAGAAGAATCGGCTTTTGGGTGAATCATTTGTTCCAACAGAGCTTGTTTGTTTGACATTTCGCTTCAAAGTGTGGTTTCATAATATAAGATTGAATCACTTGAAATACATTGCAAACGTCTAACAGTCTAAAAATATTCAGTCCACATGTATGTCCAAATATGTAAGTTTTTCAAACGGTTGTCTTGTGTGGGTCCGATGTATTAATTTAAATGTAACCCCCTTTCTGTTGATCAATTAACCTTAAATTTATTACACACCTTTAGTTCTGACAATACAATAATGTTTATTTTTGTCATTTGTATCATTGTTTATCCAAGATGGCCACCGACACAAATTGGTGGATAACGTATTTTCTATTACACCACCCTCAATATTGATAAGAAAGGAAATGGCTTGTCTAGTAGACTGCAGTACATACACAATTAAAAAAATCCAAATCCAAAATGGCGACCGAAACAAAATGGAGGATCATAGAGTTCAGACAATTAATGCATTTAACCTCAAATCTAGGTATCTAAAAACAAAGCACGTCGTCTTAAATCCTGATTCAAGCACGAATCTCCCATTTAAATCAATATTTCGTATCGTGTCGCAGAATCTGTGGCTTAAGGGTGGTAAAACGTTAAAGCGAATCGAGGACCATGCTCTGCATTATGGTGGATAAAAATAAAAAACTTAAAAAAATGAAGTTATGATGTTAATAGTGACCGAAACATGATTTTCAGCCGAAACCGAAACCGTAACCGAACATTCAGCCTCGGTCTAAGTTTCGGCCGAAACCGAAACCGGACCTTTTTTAGAAAAGTTGGAATTGACTATGTTTTTTAATTGTTATTATATAAATTTAGTTTATTTTTACATATACAGAAAGTAATCTCGTGCGAAGTCACCTGAGGAGAAAATAAACAAATTAAAAAATACGGCTCACTGACCAAGAATTCACGCGAAGTTAACCGTGCTAGTCAAACAACAAAGTTTGTGTTGGTAAGACTCAATGCAATCTCGCCATGCACCAGAGTTGATTTTGATCAGTCCTCAATCTTTGGAGTAGATTTTCTTTCCAACAGTTATAGACTATATTCTCTCAAAAAAAAGTTTTCCGATATCGGCCGGCTCCATCACGATAACAACCGAACTCAACTCAAAAAGTGGACGTTTATCTTTTTGAGTAATCTTAGTCTAGAACTCTCCTTCCATGTTTTGCAACGACCGCGAAATCGCTGTTGTATAGTAACATATCTGGAAATTTTCACTTCGACCGACAGTCAAGCTGCCGTAAATCTACATCTAAGCATGTCAAGAAACGCCACGAATCCCTTAAGGTGATAGCGGACTTTTTTAAGGTTCACCTTTACGGTGTTCCAGGACATAAGGAAATCCATGGAAACTGCAGAGAAGATGAGCTTGCCGGTGAAGGTACAATGAACACTCACAGATGCACCTCACAATATATCGACATACCATTAGCTGCGGTCAAACTAAGCATAAAAAATAAATACATCAACCATCTTGCACCAGACAAATCTGGAACCTCCTTAACAAGCAGAGAACCAGAAAGCTAATAAATCTCCTCAATGAATGTCCGGTCAAAGCAATATCAAGACATTGATAACTTGCTGAAGCAAACCCAAAAGACCTCGCTCAGTTCGTTTGAGAACCAAACTAGTCTCTCCACCTTCTCCTTCTTCACCGTCCAGGAGGAAAACCTCTCAATACTCACTTACTTCCCAATATATGTAGATACGTTAATCCACATAACACTCGCAGTCTCACAATGGGACTTGTGGAAGACTGACTTTCGGTGCCGCCGAAGTTTCGGCTGATTTTTTGCCGAAACCAAATTTTTGGCCAAATCTGGTTGAAACCGAAACCGAATGTTCGGTCACTAGATGTTAATGATGTACCTAAAAGCTTAATAGTAATAAGGTAGGAACCAGGTACCAGTTATCACAACACTCTCCTCATCAATGTAGAGCATTGTCGCACGATTATAATGATGGATAAACTTTGAATTACATTTTACATAAGTTGTATACTGAGAAGATAGATACATACATTCAAAACACTGAAGCGGTCGACTGAAGATAAAATAAATTCGACGTGCTCCACGATAAACAGAGGATCCGCAGCAAGGCGATTTAGTTATGTTTTCAAGTTTGCTGAGACTTGAATATACGCTTGAATTAGTTGTTCCAAAGGTTAAAACCAAGCAAAACTGTTGAATTTCAAATTCAATATATTTATTGATTCTTGCACTTATAAATGGAATACAAGGTGACTTTCGTTGAATTTTCGACGCATATGTGTCTGGCAATAACTCATACTTAACTTGATGAATATTCGTCTTCAATCACTCCCGGATTCCATAATTTAGCACAGTCCCGTGAAACTACATGACTTCCTTCGAATAAACGCCTAAAAATCGTTTAACATTTGGCTAAAACGATCTGATTTGAAGGTGATGGTTACACCTCCCTCATAATAAAAAGCTGAAGTGAAACTTTCGTGAACGCAATGATCTTCCACCAAATACATGCGACAATTTCGTTGACTTCAGCTAATTTCAATTCTTGAGTGCTTTGAACTAGCAATCTTAATGTTGGAATACAAGTCATTTGGGTGCTCACCGTGAAATCGATAAAAATGGCAAACCTAAAGTTAAAAAACAGTCTCGGATGTCAGTTCGGTTTGTCGCAGAGACGCCAAATCCGAAGCACGAATTGGAAGACTTATTCAAAAAGTATTCATTAAGCTTTTTTCTTTTTGCTCAAATCCCCTGCTGGCGGCGACTTACAAAATACATGCTTAGATATTATAAATATTTATATATTAAACAATAACAAATAATAATAATTAATTATAAATAATTAATAATTTTTTTATTAACTTTATAATTATGGCTATATAGTTATAGTTTTAAATTCGTTTTTGTTTATTTGTTTGGATTTTGTATGGGTAGTCGTTCTTAACGCGTGGATGACGAGAGAGTTTTTTTACTAAACAAAAATTGATTTAAAAAATATACCAATTAATGGTGGGGATCAGCAGTCCAAAAGGACGAAATTCCTTCCCACAAATGCAGTGAAGTAGCGGAAGCAAATCACGGTTCAATGAAAATGAATACAATTTTCTATTACTGGTACTCCTTTTCCTGTTCCTCTGGGGTTCGTTCGTTTAAATGGGAAGTTAAAAATAAACCTAAAAATAGTTCAATACGTATATAACTTTTTTTAAAGAGATAAGATGACCTCCTAATACACATTTTCCTTCAAGTCTGTGATCCTCGCATATTAAGCATCCCCAATTAAAACTTGATAAAAATGTCGCCTTGTTTCAATCGAAAAAAAAACATTTATTTAAATTGTAGATTATTTTTAAATCACTTCAAGAACGCGTCATCTATTAAATGTTTAATTAAAGAACAATTGACTAATTGAATGCGAAAATGACATTGAAGCAGAAGAGACCTTGTTGTTCTAAAATGGTTTATTTGCTAATTCGTAATTATACAACTAAGAGCAGTCAATATGTCGATACTTAAACCTAATAGAATGTATGGAATCGAGCTTACATAATATTACATCACTAATGTTGATACAAAATTTTGTTTTAATGTTACAGCGTTTAGCTACACGCCTCATTTTGGGGGCAATCTAGGTCTCAGTAGAGTGTTGAGCAGATTCTCTCCTGGCTGGTTTGCGGGTCTGGGAGTGGGCGTCAGCGATCTCGTGTGTGGTAGAGATGGTTCCTTTTTGGCCACATTCGATGTTGCCGCACGTCGTGCTCGGATTTTCTCCTCCACTTTACTGGGCACCATGAAACAATTGGACTCTCTGTACACGGGCTTCCTTCTGTCGTTCCATGGGAATACCCATTGAATGGGTTCGAAATCGCGTTTCCATGGTTTACGTGGTTTGAACCAAAAGTCCACAGTCAATTCGTCATCGACTTCGGGATCGTCATCGCTATAGGGGAAAAAATATTGAAAAAAAACAATTAGATAACATGTCGGAGATGAGTCGTTATAACAATTTCAACTCACCCCCTGACATATATCCGTACATATTTTCCTGACTTCCGGATGAGGGCCTGAGCTTCATTAAATGTTAGATTCTCAGCAGGAGTATCGTTGATCTGGGTTATTTCATCACCAATACGGATTCCAGCGCGGCGGGCTAGCCCTGCCCTGCTCACATTCAGTACTGTCAGTGGCTCGAATTGGTCGGTTCCACCGGTTACCTCAAAGCCCCACAGTGTATCGACAAAGCTCATTATTCTTCGATCTGTTTCGAGAGTATACGTAATACGTAACTCGTATTCAACATTATCGAAGGCATCGGATGTATATTCCGGGATGTTTATTTTTGAACCAATCATTCTGTTAAAAATTTTTCATATTACAAAACTGTTTAGTTAGTTTATAATTTTAAATTCATACTTTGTAAAATTAAGGATAAAATTGTTGAAGATTCAAATAGGTTGCGGTTCAACAAAAACTTCCACTTAAGAATTCACTTGAAAAATATACACCCGGACGCAATTTATTGCTGATAATCGCTTGTTTTTTACAACTCGATTACAATTCAATTAAAGTGATATCGGTCCCAACGGGGTATTTATAATATGGGATTCACGGTCACTTGACGGTTTCGTCATTATTGTCAATGTGAAAATGCATTCTTCTTGGTGACGAAGATGAATTGGTTAAATAATTATAGACAATCGATGGTGCGCAACATTGGGGTGGCGTATCTGTTTTTTTATACAATTCGGATTCGACTAAACAATTCTTAGCTCTGAGGAACCATCAACGCAATTTTTAACAGTAAAGTCGACACATTGTATTGCAGTGGTGCTGAAAATTCTATCACATTCTTTAAAAGATCTTTTGGTCCATATTTATTTCTTTTTATGGTCCCATTAACAAGGACTTAGAATTCGTGTCAGATAAAATATAGGCTCTTACAGGAAAGATATACGGCAGAAGTGAGAGGCGAGAAAATTTATTGTTCAGGATGATATTTAATTTTTAACTTCTCAGCAAGAAGTTCTTGTTTCAGTAGCAGTTAATTGTGTTATTCAGCATGTTAAATATAAAATCCCTCGGCAAGAGTATCAGGCGATCGATCTCATAAGGATCTGAGCCATAACTAAAGCTATTTCTACCCCTTGAGCTTCAAACCAGAGGTATCGTGAAGCTTTTGCTATATGACACTTTAAGCCGGATTCTTACCTTCCGAACTAAATCTGAAGTATTGAAGAGCTAAGAGAGTTCGCATTAACTTTTCCTCCTCTAGTTGCCTGATCGCAGGCAGAACCGTAAATCCGATGATCGTTCGAGTAAGGAGACTTGTTTTTGAATCAATCAGTCCTGGGATAAGTCTCCGTTCGAACTCAAAAATTATGTCGTTTGTGCAATTGATATTTGTCCAGAGATCGATAAACTCCTTTTCTTTACAGTTGGTGGGTGGCGGATCGATTTCTTGTTGACATTATTTCAACCTCATTAATTTGAAGACGCACTCTACCCTGGTGAGTCCTGGCCGTCGCAAATTTTTTTCACGGACTATGTTGGAGAAATCACATTATATGATTCCATATCGGAATCTGAATTGCTTCAGATCAGTCTTGAGTAATTTTAAGCTTCTTGGTCCTAACTGCACACATCCATCGCGTGTTTTCTATCGCTGTACGACACGGCCGTTTTTCCGAGACCCGAATACAACTATCTCTTTTTGTTGCTCAGTGCTACGAATGCAGCTTTATGCTGCACTAAAATTCACACGCTCCTCATTTTTATAAAGGGAATACATTTCACGCAAAAGCTTGAAATTTTGGAATCGTTTTTTTTTTGGGAGCTTCTGAATATATTGAATGAGGTATAAGGATGATGTCAAGATATCACGTACGTCGAAGAACTTCAAAAACAGAAATCATGAAATATGAAAAGGAAATATATGAAACCAAAAGGAAAAAAAAAATAAAAGTATGAGAACGCAAACGAATTTAAAACCAATTTTAAAACTATCGGTCATCTACGACTTTATTCGCGTGGCCCGCTGACCACAAAGCCTACCAATTGTTGTGCAAAGGCAATTTTCATCTACATACATTAAATTTTCCATCGAAGCAACATGAATTTTATAAGAATTTTATCAGAATTGTACTTAAATAACCAGTAAGGGATTAAATTCAATTTAGATAAATTTTGTATTCATACATTTTTTGACAATTTGACATCAAAGCTATTGAACGTCTCTTAACAGTCAGCGTCCAAAAAAGAAAACACATTCCGTCGAGCGTTTTTGCATTGACTTTGGTTACAAAATTGATCGCCATGAAATGGCCTTTTATTTAAATGGTAAAAGTAGAAAGCCTTTGTTCACCTATAAAAACTGGTGAAAGAAATCGAAAATTTGAAATTAAATGAGTTGTTTAGAAGGTTACTTCTTACATTAAACTTAAAAACTTTAGGTTTGGGGCGTTTTTCTGACGCCACCTTCATCTACTTCATTTGATTGTTCTCACTGCAAGCAAACCATATTATTTAGCACAATTGCTGGTTAAAACTTGTAGTTCAAAGGGCTTAGTAACAGAAGTCGAAAAAAGTCTCAGTTCATCGACTTCAGTACGAGCTCTTGTTGACCTTTTTAAATTAATTTGGTTTGTGTTAGAAATGAATGTTTTGCATCCCGTCAAAAATAAACCGAGATCGTCGAATGGCGCAGGGAAAAATGTCAATCAGAGTACAGAGCACATACTTTTTTGAGCTCGAAATATCTCTTTGAACGGAGCGGCGATGTTGGGCATAGTCGACATTGAACCGGAGTGGAGTTGTGTAGGATATAGATACTTCTTATCCAGAACGGGTGCCAATTGCGGTGTTCAACAGCAATCTGTTTACAAAATTAGGATTTCTTGAAAGTACAGAAAGCCCACCACAAGAGCAATGATTTGAACCAGTTTCCTCATGGCAGTAACCAACCAGTAACCTTTGTAGCTCATAACCACAAATTAATGAGAAAGTAGACTTTGTTTCTCCAGTGGCTTGTTCCTCTAGTTTGATGAAGATGTTGTTCATGTTACTCCTTGGTAAGAAATCCGTTTTGAGGTCCTAAAGGCGATTATATATGATATTTATTTCAAAATTCTTGAATTCATCTCAAAATTTGTATCGCGTTTCAATAATAAAAAGCTTTTATGTTATTTTTTTATTGTTTTATTTAAAAATTACTTTTAAATCATACATGAAACAATTAACAAAAAGTAAGGATTAAGAAAATTCAATTCGGTGTAATATATTTGATCATATATCATGCTTTATGGCTCAACCACTCTCCTAACGTCTGCCTCGGCTACAACGACAGGTGGACGGACTTCAATGCCTCGAATCGGTGAACGATCCAAATGATGAATAACTTTATAGACCTCACTCTTGTCCAGATCGACTTTCTTCTCGGGCTTTTGGTATTTCAAAAAGTTTACTCTGTGAATCAAAAATAAAGACTCCATAAAGTACATTATATGATATATAAGAAAGAACTTGGGACACACATGAGATTAAGGCCAATAAAATGAGACTCATTACCTTTCCAGCTGTTTGACCACAGAAGCAGAATTATACTCCCTGAAAAATTATGAAAATGTAACATGCAATGAAATGAACAAAGACCACTGAGTGATGTTACCTGAAGTACTTTCGGCCTATGTTGCCATCATTGAAGAATTGGTTCCAGAGATCAATCTAAAACCAAGCAACAAAACATAAGGTGTTAGTTACATTCAGTAAAATGGGATGAGACATAAGTAAGAGATACGAAAAATGTTTACGAAGGATCGAGTTAAGGAATGATACGTGTACTTTTAACAACTTTGCATTTGACTACCTTTCGTCATAACCCGGATGGGTGCTTTCGAATTTTCGCCTATACAATGGTCGGAATTGATGATTCAAGTGTGAATGAAAGTAAAAAGAATGCAGATGTGATTGATTTGAATAGATGCTAAAAGTTTGTGAAAGAGCAAACTAAGACCATTACCCCACAGCTGTGCCAGCAATAAGTTCAGCCTGAGCGGTCAGAGTCTCTGCGATAAATTCATCATTGTATGCATCCTTTGGACGATACCATCGTCTTCCACCCGGCAAAACCAATGGCCTTTCCTGTGGCACAAGCGGGCCAAACATTCGTTTAGAGCGCTTGCGCCTTTGGGTTTCCTTATGTTCAATAGTCTTTTGAAGCTCTTCGATGACGCCGTTCTCCTATGAAGAATTCCAAAGTCAAAAAGCAAACGGAGAATTTTTCAAAGATAGAAGACCAGATTTAGCAACTAAATAAACTTTTATTAAAAACATGAAAGAAATATTTTAAAATTTACAATTCATATGAAAAAAAAAGAAAATTGTTCTAGAGGTCTACCAACATTTACATATTGAAATGAACCGTAAGATGCTGAAAAAAAGTAAAATTATCTCATTCAAATAAGTTGCAAGTTCTAAGGACGAATGCTAAGACATGCACTAAAAGTTTAAACAAAAACTCAAAATACTTGAAAAATTGATTGCATTAACTTTTGTCAGTTTAACAAGATTCTCAGATGTACATGTCAAACAATTCATTTTGTGGAGAATGAAAAATTACGTAGAAACATGTTCCCAGGAATAGTATATTTCGAGGCATTATTATGGATGTCAGCCAATTCAAAGATACACAGTCGAACTCAACGTAGTAAATGTTTCAACGGTTGCATTGTAGGACAATATAAGGTGTCAACCTGACTTACACGTTGTGTGGTGGTTTTATATACAGTATCGTTGAGATCCCTATATATAGTAGACCTCACGATTATGGTAATTAAAAAATCCTGAAACTTCCCTAAATAGATTAGCAATCTACTTTTAGTGATTTGCTCGCTCTTCAAGAGGATATTAATTCTCTTATAATGCGTGTAGCACTGCGAGCTTTCGCTCGAATAAGGAGGAGAATGAAAGATTTTTGTAGTGGTTTGAGAAACTCAGGTGTATTTGGTTTCAACTCTTCCGTGGGTGGAACCCGAAACGGGACGGAAGATTTTGATATCGACCTATTAACTTTCGCCTATTTCGACATTAGTTTTGATATATGAACTTTGAAAGTTTGGAAGATTTAGCTAAACACCCCGCTGTCAGTGTTATGGCTTCACTGCGGAGCCATCTACACACAATCTACACAAACCACTTATTTTGAAAACACGAATTAGGTATTAAGCCGCTACAACAACCACTACAAAACAACGCCACCCATTAGTCAGACTACTATCGCTGGTCGACCAATCCAGTGATAATGCCATTCACTTGATCCCAATGGCAAATGTGAGTGGACCAGATTCGAAAAACTAGACCACTCTAGGAATCGAACCTGGGACCTACCAATTGAATCAATTGAAAGGCAAGCGCTCTACCAACACCGCCACCCAGCTTTAGGTGTACTCTGCGCTCTAGCCGCAATGGGATCATTAAAAAAATCAGATGCAAGTTATCGATGTGTACTGGATTAACACATTTGATCCTGCCAATTCTGATATATGGTGCCGAGTTCTGGACGATGAGCGGAAAGACAGAGCTGATTTTGAACACTTTCGAGAAAAAAAAAGCCTAAAAGCCAACAAACGTTGACTACACTGAAATATGAAGCTTACAGGCAACGACATTGCAACGTTTGGCAATCTTCAGAATGACTGGCACACAAAACTCATCGCCGACCGCAGCCATCGGAACAATTTTAAACATAATATCAGTAACACTGGAGTGAAAAACATGCAGGACCATAAGACTCAAGGCACTGGACCACTTTGACGATGGAAAAAACACCGGGCATAGGAAAATTGTGAACGTTTTTAGGGCAATGATAGCATTACTGGGGCGCCAAAGCGACCTAGATGAATAAACTTTTACCTTCAAAAATAACTTAAAGACAATTTTTTTTCAGCCAGAGCCTGTTGGTCGAACGAAAACACGACAAGAGAGACCGGAGTAATCAGACTATAAACAGACGGCGCCCGCATACCGTCTGAATCGTGGGCAGGGATTTATTGCCTTAACCCACCGATCGAAATTTCAAAACAAATACAAACCCTCTATTAACATCAACATTGGTAAGGAAGTGCAAACACTAACAAAACAAAGTAGTGTAGCTGATGAACTGGCTAGAAAAGAGCAGAAAACAGCCACCAAAACCCTGTGAGGGATAAAGGCGTACCGCTGACAACTGTCAATAGGGCTATGATCGAATGGGCAACCCAGGAATTTAAAAACCTTACAACGTGCAGAACAGCAAAATTACTAATAGACAAACCGAATAATAAGGTAGCAAAAGGGGCTCTAAACTCCAGCAAAAGGAATCTACGGTTGATGGCGGGCCTAATTACGGGGAAACCTCAACATACCAAATGAGGAGGAAGAAGTGGATCCCTCTGCCACAGCGAGACTGCGATATAAAATACAGGGGTCAACACTGATACCGGAACGAGCGCAACTCAAGAAAATATGGATCGTTGAGATCATGGAGCTCGCAAAACGAACGAAGAGATTTCCCGACCATTCTAATCAAGACAATCCATAGAAGTCCCCCCGATACCCCCCTCTTTTCCACTACAACCCCCAAATTTCAACCAACACCTTCTCCAAACAGGAAATAGAGGAACGCAACGGGCCCAATCAGAGGCCTAAGTGAAGAGCTAATAAAGTTCAAACTAACCAACCAACATTGGCTCGGTCGCATCGAACCTTTGCTGGAACAAAGCAGATCTTCAAATCATAGCATCCAAGTCGGAGACAACAAGGAAGACCGAACCTCCGACCGCGGATGCCAAAGATCTTGGTCTTTATAACTGGGAGCAGAGTGCTCAGGATCGACGAGAGTGGAAGGCTGCCGTGTCTTAGACAGAGACTCTTCACACGTTGGGTGTCTGTTAACGTAACTAAATTTACACAAAATATATGTTGCAAGTTTGGAGAAGTATCATGAAAGAAGAATTTATGGCTCAGTGTTGCCTTTTGAAACTACTTCTCGTGTTTGTATATTTCTTCTGATAAAACTTAAAAAATATATAATTTTTCTCGAATCCTAAAATTTAAAAATATATCTGATTTAATTTGTTTTAGAGGGTAAAAAATATACTCAGGCATTATGCTTTGGAAGTCAAAATTGTATTTCTGAATTCTCTTTCACCTCAAAACACTTGCTAAGCTGAAAACTCATCTGACGTAAATCGAAGTCGTTAGCCGTAAACTAACAACTAGCTTTGAAGTTTATTCAATGATTCACGAACTACTGACACTGGTTCGGTAACGCTTCAAAATTGAAAAGACTATAATTTTTCAAATCAAGTTTTATTAAATATATACAAAAAATTGACACTTTTTTTATTGCAAATTGCAAAAAAGGCTTAAAGACTCAAAGTTGTGATTACGCTAAATTGAACCAGAACCATTATCCAGCTCTTGAGGCAACACTTCTGACACGGAATTTTCGGTAAATTTTGCCAACGGAATCGGCCACTTAGGTCTTGGGCTATTCAAATTCATGTGAACTGCCTGTAGATACTGCCAGACCTAAGGAACAATATTTCAATATAAGTGATTGAATTTTCATATGAAACTGTGTTGAATATAAAAATATGGTAAATCTGCAGAAAAGTTCATTTCGAAGGTGAAGTCTTAAATTATTGCCGAATGCATTTCGATAAATTGTGCAATATTTCGTGTATTCTTGATACTCATAAACGTAACTAAAAGGTAGACAATTTGCATTTAAAAGCATCTTCAATGTGATCGACATAAAAAAAGATATTTTGCTTAGATACTTGCAATAATGGTCTGAAAAATTGTAAAAAGACTTGTCAAAACTGTTTTGAAAAGAAGAAATCCTTGCGAAAGAAGAAAGAAAGTCTCTCAGCTCAAGTATTGGGTTGGCAACTAAGTAATTGCGGATTTCACTCAAAGATGGCCTTAGTTAAATTTTTTGGTTTGCTGACGTAATCAAAATGTCAAACACATTTGTTATTTAATAGTTGGTACTTCAACTGTCAATCAGTAAAAAAAATCTTTTTGATCGGTTGCGTAGTTTTTGTTTGGCATCTGTTGAAAAATGGAAAATCAAAGCGAACATTTACGTCATATTGTGCTTTTTTATTCCCGGAAAGGAAAAAACGCATCGCAAGCTCACAAGCTATGTGCTGTTTATGGTGACGAAGCTTTAAAAGAACGGCAGTGTCAAAATTGGTTTGCCAAATTTCGTTCTGGTGATTTTTCACTCAAAGATGAAAAACGCTCTGGTCGTCCAGTTGAAGTTTATGACAACCAAATCAAAGCAATAACCGATTCGGATCGTCACAGTACAACACGTCAGAAGCTTCATATATCACATACATGCATTGAAAATCGCTTAAAACAACTTTGCTATGTACGAAAACTCGATATTTGGGTTCTTCATGAACTGAAAGATAATCATTAAGCACAACGCATTAACATATGCGATTTGTTAAAGAAACGTAATGAAAATGATTCATTTTTAAAACGATTGATAACTGCTGATGAAAAAAGGGTTGTTTACAACAATGTCAATCGCAAAAGATCGTGGAGCAAGCCAGGTGAATTACTTCAAACAACTTCAAAAGATCATATTCATCAAAAGAAAGTTATGTTATCAATTTGATGGGATTCCAAAGGAAATGTCGACTTTGAACTTTTACCACCCAACCGAACGATCAATTCAAATGTCTACATTGAACAACTAACAAAATTGAACAATGCAGTTGAAGAAAACCGGGCCGAATTGACAAATCGAAAAGTTTTTGTTTTCCATCATGACAATGTAAAGCCACACACCTGTTTGGTCACTCGGCAAAATTTTTTGGAGCTTGGTTGGGATGTTTTGCCGCATCCACGAGAGAGCCCTGACTCTGCACCATCGGATTACTTTTTATTTCGATCTTTGCAAAACTCCTTGCATGGTAAAAACTTCAATATTAATGATGATGTCAAATCGTACCTGGTTCAGTTTTTTGCTAATTAAAACCAGATGTTGTATCAAAGTGGAATTATGATGCTGCCTGAAAAATGGCAAAAGGTCATTGCTCAAAATGGGCAATACATTACAGAATAAAGTTATTTCGCTCCATGAAAAAAATTGTCATTTATTTTCTTAAAAAATCCGCAATTACTTCGTTGCGAACCTGATAAGTCTTAAATTATTGCCGAATGCATTTCGATAAATTGTGCATCCTTGCAAATATAGAAAGGAACCTATTCAGTCTCTCAGCTCAAGTATATCGAAGAGTTTACTAACAAAGAAATAACGAAATTTGTTCATAAATCAAAGGCTACGGGTGGGCCTTGGGTCGAAACATTATAAACGAAAGCTATTTAAATTTTATATACCTTGGGACAAACATCAACTTCACAAACGATGACTTGGTGGAGACAAAGACTCATCTTAGGCAATCGATGCTACTTTGGTTTGTTCAACAAACTAGGATCAAAACTCTAAAGCCTAATGACAAAAAAGGTGCTCTGAAAAAGCATTCATGTCGTGTGCAAGATGATAAGCAGGAAATCAAAATTTATTCAAGGGACCTTCGAAGGAAAAATTGGCAGCTGTTATATAGTATGATTTCATCTATGAGGACAGTGAATCGAGGAGAAAACTTTACAAGCTCTACCACGAAGTAGACTTTGTTTGGAATCGAAAGTCTGTCGACTATAATGGCCCGGCAACATTGATGGAATGAACACCAATGGTTCAGCTTAGAGTGTTTTTGAAACCGCACGTTTGCCAGGAAGCTGAGTCTTGCCAACTGAAAACACCCTCCAGATGTATCCTTATTAGTAGAGAGCATGTTTTGAATATAAGGAAGTGGATTTTTTCTTTTATAAAAGTTTTGCATAGCTCAGTCGTCACAGAGACAGTTGTGCTCATTTCTTTTTTGACTCTAAGCAAATATTCACATTTTCATCAAGAATTTACCTTCTTTCTTTTGAGATTTTGCTCCTCTTCCATTTGTTCCTCTTCGATATTCCTTTCGCTCATTTCAGTAACTTCAGTTTTCTCCTCAATTATTTCCTTTATTTGCATTTCAACTTTCACTGTCTCTTGGTGTTCGACCGTTGTGACTTCAGTTTCAGTAGCTTCAATAGTACCCGTGATCATCTCTTCTCTGTCAACAATTTCTTTGTCATCTACAAGTTTGTCTTCAATCTCAGATTTTGAAACTTCCAATTCTTTATAAAAAAGGAATCGTTGATCACTGGGCTTAAATATTTACATGTTTTTAAAAAACTCTTACCATCTTCCTGCTTTTCTTCTGCCTTGACAATTGGGGTCGTCTCCTTTCCAACACTTGTTTGCAACTTAAAAGTGGGTAAAAGTTCACTTAGCTGCTTCGTTACAGCATCTAAAGTGCTTTGTATAGTCGACGGTAGATTTGCTAAGGCCAAGAGCTGCCTTTGCACGTCGGCAAGTTGCTGTTCCAACTGTAATTCTTCTTCAGTTTTTTCACGCAAGGACCCACACTCGGATGGTGGTTTATCTTCGCGATCCTGCGATTCAGTGACTCTGCCTTCCTTAGAAACTGACCCTTCCCTGACTGATTCAATACCATCTTCAATTAAGGCTTCCTCTTCGGCACTCTTCTCTGGAGTTAGTTTTTCTTCGGCTTCAGTGGAATCACCAGATTGTTCCAAGTTCGGCACTTCGCTGTCAGTTGGTGGCTCTTCTTCAACTTCTGGCGGGGGGGTTACTATTTTTGGTGGTTCTTCTACTTCCGGTTCTGGCTCCGGCTAGAGTTAAACAAAAAAAATAATTATACTAAACAGGGGTACTCATAATTCGAAGACTTACAACTGGACTCGGTGGACGCACTGGTTCTGGTTTTTTATAGTTCTTCACAATTTTGACTTTATATGCATTAGCTGCCCTAGCCTCAGCCTCCAATTGCTGCCTGCTCTTGGGTATAGGCCTATCGGGCTTCTGCATAAACGTCGTCCATTTTTTCTTCTCCTTATCTTTCTCTTGCTTAGTCTTGAAAGCTTCCTCTTTAAGCTGACGAAGAACTTCACTACTTTGGCATACTCCTTGTTTGGGAATAACTCTATGGACATTAAAACCAGACGCTAGAATTTAAGAAGCATGTGCTTGAATGTATTTTACAATCATACCCGGGAGTAATTTGTTCCTGTACTACTTCCGGTTCTGGTGTTAACAAATGGGCTATTTCCTCGTCTTCAGCCTTACTGCCAGATTCATCAGCAAGAAGAACACTTTCTAGTTCTTCAATAGGAATCGGTATATTCTCGCAAGGTAAGTCTCCATTTTGACTTAAAGTTGAAGACTCAACCAATGAGTCGGGTGAACGGGTAATTTGAGGTCTCAAATTTTCACTTATCGGAAAGAAGTGCTCCTTTTCACTTTCTTCGCCTTCCCTATTGAACAGAGATGTATGGATTAAAATTCTTAAATTTCTTAGAAATATTGTGAGCCAAACCGTTGGATTCCCAAGTAAAAAACGTTTCCGCAATGAGAAATGACCTTGTGGGCTTCATCGTGAGACATTGGGCTAGTCGCATCATCATTTATGCGAACTATAACATCGTCAACCCGAAGACCAGCTTCTTCAGCGATACTTCCCTCTGTTACCTGCAATAAACAATATATGAGTATTGGAATAATTTAACAAAAAATGTACTCCAAACGAAATTCTGACTCGACAGAGTCTCGAGAAGCAAGGTCCAAAAATATCAAATTTTGACTCAAAAAGGACCAGGTTCTCAAGTCGACTGTATGTTGTGCGATGTTGGCGCCTTTTATGTCCCGATTTGCATGACTTTTCTTTTTGAATATGAAAAATCTGGAATTTTGTCGTAGAGAACTCTTCAGCGGTGCGGAGCAGCTACTTTTTTTGGCGAGCAGCTGGGGTTTGAATATCATCGAGATGGCCGCGATCATAAATCCGCGGAAGCAGTATTAAATTTGCATCGACAACATTCCTGTGACTTAAGAATTGTATAAGTGACTGAGGGTAGCAAAAAAACAATGTAGGCCTGAGCGTTGAACGTCGATGGTTCAAATACTTTTTTGAAAATGAGGAAGGTGTCACCGATGCATCACGTTAAACGTAGCGTAAATAAAACAGAGCGGGACGGCATTTAATATTTTCTTTTAGGGCTATGCTTAGGTAATAAAAGGCGTTACGTGTCTGATGGAAAAACAGAAACAAAACGGAAAAATTAGGTGTAAAACCGACTTCGAAGTAGAGACTGCAAAGTTGTTTCGCTCTTTTAAGTTTTACATTTCGTTTATCCGCGAAGATTAAAAAAGAACTTTCCTCTTCACAACCTCTAACGTAGCTTGTGCTTCATGCTCTTTATATTTTTTTAAAAGAACTTCCAAAGTTTTAGCTTTGTTCACGATTTTTAAAATTAGTTCACTTTATTTGCCAAAGTTCTTGCAAATACTTAAAAAACATTTGGTCTCTTATCCGATTTTTAATGGCCAGAAATCGAGGATTTCAACTTGAGGGAGCTTTGATTTTAGCAACATGGCGGAACGTTCCATTTAACCGTATAAGTTCGATAATCTCGTGATCAGACGTTTTAGTGATGTTGGTTGTCTGCAATCCTGAATATCTAGTGACGAATCTGGCCAGAATCATACTTGTCAAGCAATACAAAATATGGGGCCTAAAAAAATCGGAAAACTGGGCTGACGGAATGTCGATAATCTGTCAGAAAGCTTACGTTTTTTAAAAAATTAACAATACTTATAAAATTTTGAGAAGTGTTTTGTCATATCCTATAAGATAGCCCACTCTATATTTCATATTTAAATAAAATAGTACCGCTTAGAAAAGCTTGGTATTTTCCTCTAGATTTTAAACGACATCAATTAAGTAAAATATTTATAAATCTTATGAAGATTATTCTGAAACCTCGTGACAGAATGGGATATGGTTTTCGAGTGAATAAGATAGATAGATATCTTTATTTCGAAACTAATTTACAATAGTGTGAGTATTTTGAATAAGACACATTTTTTCAGTCCTGCACAATTCGGTTTTCAGAAAGGTAGATCAACAGAGGATGCTCTTCTACATTTTTGCTCACAGATATGACAATCTTGATAAAAAGAATTGTACAGCTGGATTATTTGTTGACATAACGAAAGCATTTGAAACGGTTAATCTTGACGTAGTGCTTAGGAAGTTCAGTTTTGGGTCCAATACTCTTCTTAATTTACATCAATTTCTTGTTCAGTTTACCCTTCGAAGGACTTACAGCATTTTCAGATGATATTGGTTTTGCCTATGGTGCGAGCAGTGTTTTAAATCTTATTTCGAAAATCAATGATGATCTTAATTTATTAAGACTCTGGTTTGCTGAGCATAATTTAGTTATAAGCTCAAAACCTAAAGTTCTGTTTTTCAATTTAGTAGCACAGAACAGTTTTATAAAGACAGCTGGGTGGCGGAGTTGGTAGAGCGCCTGCCTTTCAATTGATTCAATTGATAGGTCCCAGGTTCGATTCCTAGAGTAGTGGTCTAGTTTTTCGAATCTGGTCCAGTCACCATTTGCCATTGGGATCAAGTTAATGGCACTATCACTGGATTGGTCGACCAGTGATAGAAGTCTGACTATAATGGGTGGCTTTGTTGTTGTGGTTGTTGTATCGACTTAGTTCCTAATTCGTGTTTTCAAAATAGCTCTGTTTGTGTAGATTGTGTATAGATGGCTCTGCTGTGAAGGCATAACACTGACAGCGGGGGTGTCTAAGCTAAATCTTCCAAACTTTCAAAGTTGTTGAATGTCGAACAAATTCCTGTGAATTAGGTTAAAGTTAATAGGTCGATATCAAAATCCTCCGTCCCGTTTCGGGCTCCACCCACGGAAGTGAGTTGAAACCAATTACACCTGAGTTTCTCAAACCACTACACATTCTTCTCCTAATTCTTCCGCTCGCTCTGTGCTACACGCATTATAAGAGTCCTAATATCCTCTTGAAGAGCGAGCAAATAATTAAAAAAAAAAAAAAAAAAATTGCAGAGTTTTACTTTCATGGAACAGACTGTTCAAGGTTTAACCTAGGTCTATGCACTTGCAATACAAGTTTGTCCTCTTGCACTTTTAATAGCTGTCTCAGCTGTAGCGAAATTTGTTTTCAAATTGAAAATGTTACCGAATTTAAGTATAGTATCTGGGACTTGTCATTGACTCGAGGATGAGCTTTAATAGCCCCACGAGTAATTTAAAAAAACTATTTTCGTGGTATACTCAGGAACTTTTATTTTCTGGGCAATATTTGCTCTACACAGCTTTTGTTAAAGATTTATTATGGAGTTTTTCATTCTAGATTGGAATATGGTATCACCTGTTGAGGAGAAGCTTATTGGAATAAAATTCAGCCACAACTGTCGCTTCAAAAACAAATTATAAAAAAAAATTTACCGTAAGCCTCGTTTACATCCTAGTTTTCCATTATTCAAAGATTTGAAGATTCTTCCAGTTCGACACTTGTACTGCTATAAAGTGCTGAAAATTTTCTGTATTCTATATGAGGTCAGGTAATCTGAACTTTAGACTAGTCAATAGTTATGTTTTACGTGGCAATTCCTTAAATCAGGTATCTGTACCCGCTTTTCGTACAAGCGCGTTCCGTAATTTTTCTAAGGTGGTTTCATGTCGTTTATTTAACAGACTTCCGGATTCTATCAGAGCACTCACACATCATCATGCGTTTATAAGGCAAGTCAAAAATTGGCTTTTTTCCTTTGATACTAGAGGTGTTGAAGCTCTCTTTTACGTTTTGCTTTGATTTGTCTATTTTTCATTTTCTCACTCTTCTGTTTTACATTTATAAAAAAAAACTTGAATTTCAAATAATAAAGGTTAAGTTAATTTCTAAGGGTCACCCCATCTATTTCTCTATTTAATTTAAGAATAAGTTTATATAGACATGAAGTGGCATTACCTCTATTTTTCATATAAAAAAATATAAATGTCACTATTATTTCTTTGTGGCCAACGCCCATGCGTAAAAAATTAATATGTTAATATTGTAATAGAAGAAATAATAAATATATAATCAAAATCAATCAAATCAATATTGGGGTTGCCACACATTTTGCATTACAGAGATT
Organism: Orthonevra nobilis; assembly: GCA_963555765.1. Taxonomy (NCBI): domain Eukaryota; kingdom Metazoa; phylum Arthropoda; class Insecta; order Diptera; family Syrphidae; genus Orthonevra; species Orthonevra nobilis. Next base: position 3,998,575 of record OY743225.1, on the reverse strand, counting down.
GGGTCCTAAAACACAGCCTTGAGGAACTCCCAGTTTAAATAAATAAGACTAGATAACGCACTATTGACAAAGACTTTGAAGGAACGACCAGACAAAAAACTTTGAACTATTTTAATTAAATACGGAGGAAAATAAAGACTTATCATTTTATATAAAAGACCATTATGCCAAAACAGAATCGAATGCGAGTGAATAAATTGTATCGAAGAATTGTTTGCTAGTTACTCCAAACAAGATAAACACAATCAAAAAATAACGAGCAAATATTATTGTCCCATCAAATAAACACTTAAAGAGAATAAGTTTCTCTTAAATTTTCGTAGTTTGCTTCTTTTTTTTGTGTTAAATTGTCTGACCGACTTTGTAAACAAAAAATTCACCGCATGTCTATGAGCTGATGTCGATTATCTGGGCCAAGAGTTCACTAAGTTGGACGATATCTTTAGATTCGCGAATTCAGTTGATAAATTGATTGTTTCGAACACGATTTATTTTCTTCATTGGTTATATTGGATCGTTGCCAAAAACATAAATCTTCGTATTCGAATAAAATCCACACAGTTTTGGAATCCAAATGATTTTTAAATTATTGTCATGTAGATCCTTCTTTTAAAAGGATGGTTTCAAAAATTTTTTCATAGCAGGTTAAAAACGGCTGGAAAAATGTCTTTTAAAACTTCCAGATGTTTAACTTTTTTCCTTATATTTATAACTAGTCACAGAGGCCATCCTTGTTATGTATTCATAACATAATCCTGTAACTTAGGATTTGATATTTTCAAAAAAACGATTTACTTTTATAACACTCACGTTATGTAACACATTTTCTTCATAATAAAGTTTTCGTTAATCATGGTTTTTATTCAAATACAACTCTCAACGCTTTAGAAAATGCAAATCTACACTCTGGATCAATTGGAAAATGCTTTAGAAACACTTTTGTACCTTTACAACCGTTAATGGAACTTCAAAATCTGCTCCGCCCACCAAACGAAAGCCCCAAGGGACATTATCAAACCGACACATCTTAATATCGATAACCATTTTTTAATCTCTTATCCAACAACACTCGAAATATATAGAGTAATATTTATGAAAAAAAAATTAATGTATTTATTTTAATTTATTTTCGGACGTTCCGCGGAACTCAAGTGGTGCAATTGAATTTTCTGAAATAATAGATCGCTGATCGATTGTAGTTATCGCATCGATTGATGCAAATGGAAGAGTACGAGAGAACGATCGTATTTTCATTTATGTAGCCCTCAGATAAAAAAAAGAGCATTAGCCGGCAAAAATGTAAAAACAAAATAAAAAGAAAAACACATTTTCATGGCGTGGAAAACATTTGGCGAGGCGTGAACGGCTCTACATATTCACTGATGACCAGGTGGACCGGAGCCATGTGCTTGTCAGGTGGAAAATGTAAACAACATTTTTAAGAGCAAGTTTTGACTAACAATTAGTTTTTTTCAGGTGCGAATATGAAAATTAGGAGATGCATTAAGAGAGTTGCGGACGATTGTAAATATTTCGTTCAATGGCTTCAATAATTTAATCATACAGCTACTTCTATAAACTATGAGAGTCAATGCCGGCACACTGATACATTCCCTTCAGAAATTTTTGTTTACTTTTTTATGCTGATTGCATTAATTCAACAATTTTCTATGTAGATATCTTATTCTATCTTTTCGTTACTTTTTAATAATCTTTAAAAATCGCTGCACTTCTTTTTTAAAATGAAATATTGTATTACTTCATTCAAATTACTGACTTGGCTGGCTTGGTAACAGGATAACTTAGCAAACCAATTTTTCCATACATTTGCGATAGTTTCACGGCCTGTTCCTCAAAAAACTTGATCAGTGCTGAATGGTCTCCAATGTCAAATCGCAGTTTCGAGTTGGCCAAGCAACACCACCAAACTTACATATTACACGACTGTTGAGAAATAAATTGTTTGTTGGATGACTTTTGCGCCACTTAGCCCCGTCCTTTTGAAACCATAGTTTGTTTAGACTAATTTCTAAATTCTTGATCAACAAAAGTCATACCTTGGTTAACTTTTAAATTAACTGTTAAATGTCATCTACACTCATCTTGGAATAAAAAAAGCTCTTGAGAGCGAATTATAAAATTATAGAAAAGCAGCCTAGTGCGTTCCGCTCTAGTGTACAGCACTTGAAACTTCGTTTTAAAATACTCAAGTAAAAAATGCCGAAAAAATATGTGTTGTATTGAGACCCCCTATATTTTAAACTTTATATTGTTATGTATTGTGACAGACGGACAGGAAGAAAAGCCTTTGAAATAGGATCATGTTGGCACTCTTTAGGTACGGAACCCCCAAAAATGTACCAACTCCGAAAACCATACCCAACAGTCACATGGCATCGTCTGCATCTGGCCTACGATACTTTACGCACTACTTCTTCGATACATCCTACGCATCGAAAACGAAGGGTTCCGCGCCTATGCAAAACTATGTTTCTTTAATTCTAGATTTTTCATGGCACCGTCCACAAATATGCAAGATTAAGTGAGACAAAATAAAAGTTCGACAATAAGAACAAGCACTTCTAGATGGGAAATTAAAAAGTTAAACAAATAAGGATTTAAAACATAATATTCAAATATAATTTGATGCAGACTAACTGTTGAAATGTGTGAATCTATGATTCAGAGAATTTTTTTTGTTATACATTTTTTCGGATTGAGAAAAAATAATTAATTGATTAATTTATTTAATTATTTCATCAACCAGCTTAAGCCTAATAGATTGCAAAATTTAGTAAATAATTTGACTTTTGCATTAATAATTAAAGTTACTCTTATATAACTAATTAATATCAGGAATTTAATTTTCTAAAAGGCGAAGCAGAATGTTTTTGAGATGTGAAAATCAATATATCAACAAATTTCATTAAAAGATTTAAGAGCTCTAAAAATTGGTTTATTCCGTCCAAAGTTTGTTCTATGCCCAATTTGAAAAAAAAAATAGTCGTTCTCTTAATGCCAATTCCGGTGCATAAATAGGGAGCATGGGGCTTTTGATGCGGTAACATAAAATATATCTTTTATAGACATGACTTCGTGGCAACGCCTTCTTGCACTAAGACTCAATAGGCCTGGCATCTTGCTTTGTAAAATGGCTAAAAATTTCAACGCATTTTTAAGAATATATAGTTTGTAAAGCGTCTTTGCTCTTTTTCAAGTTTATTAGTTGGACTCCAAATAGTACCTGTATATTTAAGTATCGACCTAGCAAGTGCTATAAAAAGAGATAACAGAGTATGTGGGTCAAAAAACTTCTTCGAGTTTCACCCCACTAACGAGATAGCTTTCGCTACAAGAAAACTGGATTTCAACTCTCGAAAAAGAGATAGCGAAACATTTTTCATCGTTTAAATTCAAACATTTTTTGACAAATAGATAAATGCTCAAGATCTTCTGCTTTTTTATACAGTAGTCTTTACTTCTTATTTTTGAAAACAATTTCAGGTCTTCTCCATAAATTAAAGAATGACAAAATTTAATATATTTTATGATGTCAAAGGAGCCAAGTGACTACCTTGCGGGACTCCCGAAGTACACAAGATATTTCTTGAACAATGGCTATCCACGCTTTGTACCCTACCAATTAAAAATGATGTAATGCAATTCAAAATTGACGAATGGAAACCAAAACTTTCCAACTTTTTCAACAGTTACTTAAGGTTCACAGAAACGAAAGCTTTACTGTAGTCGGTACAGATGGCATCACTTTGACATCCTTCTTCAACAGTATCAATAGTCAACCGACCTGAAACTAAACCATGCTGGAACTCTTAAATGTGAAAAACTAATTTCTCCTTTACAAAGCGTTTAAGTTTACAAATAACTCTGTAGTGTTTATATTATTTTTTTAACCTGCGACTCATCGAGAAAAATACCCGAGGTAAGCGATGTGTTAAAAATTTTGAGCAACGGCTCAAAGCGCCTGGTTTCGGATTAGCTCTAAGGTTATTCCGAGTAGATTCTATGATATGCTTTTTCAACGATAATAGACCAATATCGGCTTAAGACTCTGAAAACGGATAGACATATGTTGGTACAACAGAAGGATGAAAATTAGACTCAAATAGTTCTAAAGAATCTTGAACATTGTTCGATATTTTTATATTTTTATAAAACATTTGTTTTGGAAGCCCATATGAACATCACTTTTGGTTTATAAAAGACCAAAAGGGTTTTGAATCCTGTTTTTAACTCGTTTTCAATAGCATGAACATAATATTAATGTAAAAACTAACTAAGAACAGGGTTATCCTTTCGGAGTTTGCAGAAAATGGGTTTATCCGAGTTGTTTCTTGTAAGTTTAAAACGATTATAGGCCTTTTTCTTTAGATTTTTCAAAAAAAAGAGACTCCTATTATACCATGAAGGCTTGGAAATATTCTTCTTCAATTAGGATGGAACAAACTTGGAGAAACCGAGATTGATTTTGGAAATAAAAAAATTTAACATATCAGGTAGGCAAAGGTTTTTCTACTCCAATTATCTGATATCCGATGTGAAGGTCATTTGCTATCAAGCCTTTGTGGGTCCAATTTTGACACATGCGAGTCTAGTATGGAACTTTTGTCCGTCTTATATAGAAAGAAAGACAGAATTTTCGAGCGAAAATGCCTACGAACCTGCACGTGACTAAATAGAAGCACTCATTCCGACTTTCAGCATTAAGTCTCTAACAAAAGACTATTGAATGCTTCCGGTGTGTCCAGAATTGACAATGTTATTCAGGATCTGGGGAGGAATCATTTCGCGTGGTCAGCGAAGAATAAACTCATATCGGGTATTTAAGGAAATCATTGGAAAGTGGACGGATACCTCCTGAGGCATCTTTATACCTGGATGCACATGGCTACTTATCAGATTCTTGTAACGTTCTTATTATACATCATGCTGCTATAAGGGCCACAGACAAAAAATTGTCTATGTGCCTACACATTCAGGAGATTGAGCCTCAAGCTGGAGATACTGCATGAGCGTACCTGATAGAGATATAAATAATGACAAGAGGTAAAAAATACTGGTGGCTAGATTGGGGAGAAGCTGACATTTAGTTTCAGTTAGGTTAAGTAATTTTTTTATACTACTGTGTCCAAAAAATAAGGTGACATATGAATTTAAACTGCGCGCTTCGAAGGATTTGGAAATTTTTCTTTCTTTTTAGGTTGGTAGTACTGTCAGTGACATCTATGTGAAATTTCATGTCAAAATATATTCATAGTGTTTGAGATCGCGTCGTTTTGTGAGCTGCTAAAAGTGAGTTATTCGTTTTTTGCGATGTCGAAAATTATTGAGCAAAGAATTTGCATGTAATTTTGTTTGCGGAATCAATTTTCTGCTGCGGATACGTTGAGGATGGTGCAGAAAGCCTTTGATGATGAGGCTATGTCTAAAAAAAATTTTTACAAGTGGTATAGTGATTTCCAAGCCGGCCGTGAACGTGTCGAAGACGAAGAGCTTTCTGGGCGACCATCAACCTCAACCGATGAAGCTCACGTCCAACAAATCAAAGATTTGGTGTTGAAAAACCATCGATTAACGATTAGAGACCTTGCTGATGAAGTTGGCTTATCGAAAGGCTCAGTCAATACCATTTTGAAGGATGCTTTGGGCCTCAAGCGCGTCAAATCTCGACTGGTACCGAAAACATTGAATTTTTTGGAAAAAAGGCGTCGCGTTGAAGTGTGTGAAATAATGCTTTCCGACTACCAGGATGTCATGAAACGCATTATAACTGGCGATGAGACTTGGATCTATGCTTACGACCCCGAAACAACAGATCAATCGAGCGAATATCGTGCCAAAGGAGAGCCGAGACCAAAAAAACCGCGACAAAGTCGCTCAAAAATCAAGGTTGACTGTTTTCTTCGATTATCGTGGTGTTGTGCTTTATGAATTCCTTCCAACCGGCTAAACAGTCAACAAGGAATATTATTTGAACGTTATGCGTCGTTTGCGTAACGCTATCCGCCTAAAAAGGCCGGAATTGTTTAAAGACAATTCTTGGTTTTTACACCACGATAATGCACCATCCCATACCGCACTCGTAATTCGTGATCATTTCGCCAAAAACTCAACCCATATCGTTCCGCAACCACCGTATTCACCTGATCTGGCGCCGTGCTACTTCTGGCTGTTCAACAAGCTCAAAAGACCGCTCCGGGGACACCGTTTTGATACGATAGAGGAGATTCAAGCCGCAGCGAAGACGGAACTGAAGGCCATCCCGGAAAGTGACTACAACCAGTGTTTCAAAGATTGGAAAATCCGTTGGCATAAGTGCATTGCATCGGGAGGGGATTACTTTGAAGGGGATGAAATAGATTTGGAAGAATAAATAAAGAATTTTCAAAATAAATACAATGTCACCTTATTTTTTGGACACAGTAGTATACCTATTGCATACTGCATAAAACCACACCAAACAGTCACACGTTCAAATCCTGCTTGCCGGGACTCAACTGAAAATACTGCCCAGAAATAGGTCTTCTTTTCTCCTTCTCTATAAGCTCATGAGGGTCATTGTTTGGACTTTCGATGTCTTTAGCGTATCATAATGTATTAAGGTTTCATCATCAACTATCAAAAAAATGAAACGCTTATGATAGAAACTGCTGCCAAAGCCTTAACAGACATCGATTTTCAAACATTGGTACTTATTGATCAACTCTCGTACTTCACCTTCGTTTAGTTGAAGAACTTTAGCTTGGTATTACCTTCCATTGGTATTGAAAAACTGTCATAATTGGGGGGTGCAAACAGAAAACTGTCCGAGATTGGATACTAGTGTCCGACCGAAACATGATTTTCAGCCGAAACCGAAACCATAACCGAACATTCGGCCTCGATCTAAGTTTCGACCGAATCCGAACCTTTTTTAGACAAGTTGGAAATGATTATGTATTTTAATTGTTATTATAGAAATTTAGTATATTTTTACACATACAGAAAATAATCTCGTCCGAAGTCAGCTGACAGCCATATCAGCACGAGAAAATAAACAAATTCAAAAATTCGGCTCACGGACCAAGAACTCATGCGAAGTTAACCATGCTTGTCAAACAACAAAGTTTGTGTTGGTATGACTGAATCCTCAATATAGGAAGATACGTTAATCCACATAACACAGCGGTATCACAATGGGCCTTATGGAAGACTGAGCTTCGGCGCCGCCGAAGTTTCGGCCGATTTTTTGCCGAAACCGAAACTGTGGCCGAAACCAATTATTTGGCCGAATCTGGCCGAAACCGTAACCGAGACCGAATGTTCGGTCGGTCACTATTGGATACTCCTCAGCTATCTGTGTGAAACCAATTGCCATAATTTTGTCAAGGATCGCAATTGTTTCACAATTCTGAATCCTCGGATGGCATCTATGAGTTGTGATAAGGCGTATTGTGTTAATTAGAACATCAATACCTCGATTACGGAATCTAACAAAATGTGGCTCTCCTCGAAATTTCACGGAGAATTTTTTCGGTCGAAATTGGCATTGTAGTCTTACCTCAAAGAATTAGTTCCACGAGTAAACTGGCAAGATAAAACTTTGAAAAGCCTCTTCAGTAATTTGAAGATGAACTCTTCTAGTATTTTCTGGAACACCCGTGAAAGCATGCTATTGACGACAAGTTGGGTGCGAGTATCATAAGAGCTGGATGGTTTTGAAAAACATTTGTTTGTTGCAGTATACTAGTATGCAGTATACTAGTATGTTCATCATGCGAGTGCGAAGGTCTAGGATCATTCAGTGGTTCCTTTCCAAAATTGCAGCTCATCGCGTGTACCCGACATAAAGAGATAAATCAGCTTTCACTGTTTTTCCAACCAGCGCAATCCAATGAGTTGATTGCGGTCCGTTTTCACTTCTTTTCAACGGCAAAGGTTAAGGCTTTCTCACCACGTCCCTTTGGTGTAGAATCGAAGACTCTTCGGTAAGAAGAACTGATGTCCATCCGCTCCTAAGTTTTTCAATTATCGACATTCTACGCAAACCTACCTTACCGACACAAAATATGTAACTCGTGAACGAATCCAATTCTGTCATGTCACAACACTTCTCTCATGCCATATTCTGTCTTATCTGTCAAATATTCTTATCACTGGAAGCTCATTCCGAATAATTTTGCTTGCGGGGAGGTTTTTCGATGTTTACTAACTGCTGCACGCATATTCGTTGCTTATTTTGATACCTTCTATTTACTTTAGATTCAAGTCCAAAGTCTGTTTATAATTTTTTAAGTGAAAACTTCAACCTAAAGGTAAGAGTGACTGCATTTAAACTGTTGTCATACAGAATACACATGTTGCGATCTTGTTTTAGAACTATAACAATGCTTCCAATCGTCCGAAACTGTGCTAGTCATGCTCTGCGGCAAAGGGTAAGCTTGTTCAAATGCCAATTTAATTCAGAGTTCTCACATCGCTGAATCTTACTAGGTTTTACGAGTACCAGTGCGGTATCTTAACCTCTTGGAATACCAAAGCAAAGATCTCTTGCAAAAGAATGGCGTATCTATTCAGGAATTTAGAGTCTTAGAAGAAAACATAGATGCTGGAGCGCTAAAGACTTTCGGTACGTTCTACAATTATAAGCTACAATCTGTCACGATGATTATTTTGAGCCTCTTATCTTTCGAGAAATAGAACCGCATCAAATAACATTCGTGTGTATATTCATTAAACATCTATTTATAAACATGTTTTTGGGAGTGATTGCATAATCTATTGATTGGTTGGTGGGTCCAAATATGAAGCTAGCACTTAATTTACGTATTGGTTTCCATATTAGGCTTTGTTCGAATAGATTCGCTGTTTTTTTTAATTCGAATGTTTTTAATACAAGCAAATGAAAACGATTTAAATTTTTTCTGTGCAGCAGCCTTCGAACGATAATTTGTTTTGTATTGTAATTGAAGAAAACTCATGATGTGCAATTGAACTCTTCACTGATTGAGGTCACGTAAAATGCATAATAAGACGTGCAAGAAATGACTGGTCGTCAAACACTGTCTTAGTTTTGCAAGCTCTCAAATAAAATTGCAACTAAATGATGACTGTTTGACTTTCAAGTAGTTTGAATTTCTTTTAAATAATATTTTGCATTACATTCTTTAGGTACTCTGTTACACCACAAATTCGTGTGTTTGTTTATCATGATTTCTTGGCAATGATTAAATTTATTTTCTTTTCTTCCATGTTAATTTTGCATCGGAGTTATTGTGCAGCATTTCCAGGCAAATTGATATACGGTTATTTCTAACTTATTTGGATTGGTTCCATTGTATCCATTCACAAAATCCCCACAGGCCAAACATAATTTCTTTAATAGGCTCGAAGTAAAGAGCATTTTGTATTCTTATTTTAAGTTCTAGCCTTTTATTTTGCAAAACTAAATTTAAAACTATTTTATTTAAATCAACTTTGAATAAAGTAAAATTAACTTCAATTGCTTCAAAAGAACTTCGCTGCTGTGTGACTTCAGAGCTGTAGTCTGAAGTCGCCAATTTGCCTCAGCTGGTACGGCTGTATATCATGAACTATTTTAACATGTACTGTGGTGCCAATCAATGTTTTATTTGGCACATGGTAGCTGAAATATGCTCGTCATTTTATGGAATTAAGCATAACTCTTACCGCCGTGGGTCTGCTACACCGCAGGGTCAGTGCAGCCGATGAAACTTTCCTTAATTCCCCAAAATTCAATGTTGGATAATTCGAATTGAGGAAGAACAAAGATCCAACTCCGAACAAATTTTCCACACAATTCCACAACAAAGAACAAAGATCAATATCTTCGCTGATCCATATCTTTGCTGTTAACATCTTCTTCGATGGATCAAATTTCAAACTACCCTCTTTTTAAATTCCTACTCTGGTTACCATTAAAGATACTCCAGTATCTGTATGAAGGCGATTTTAGTTTTTAGTTTTATGTTTTTCAATTCACTGAATTTTCTTTCAACTGATGCGTTCGCAAAAAGCAAGACAAATATTATTTATATATATTATATATATTATATTTATATATTTTAGAATTCAGTGCTTAAAATATCATTTAAGGTTTCGACGTAACTCATTTCGAGGTGCTTAGCAAAAACGTGCAGTGAAAGCACGCAGGACATGAACTCTAAATATATCAGAGTAAACTGATTGTTCATTATTGTGAGCATTTCTTGAATAGTTCTCGAAGGATCGTGAAAGAGAGATTCTGTTAAAGAGTTATTTAGTGGAACGAACTGCTCTAATACACGATCTATGCAAGTTTTTAACGAGAGACATCGGGTTTGAGAACGTGCAAGTGTTTTGTGAGCTCAAATGCAAAGTGAAAAGTGTTCAACCTTTCGTGGCAACTTCAGGCAAGCCTTCTTTTAAATCCTTTTTAAGAAAACCAAAAACAGAACAATGTTGACCTACCTTTACGTTTGAAGTGTCTAAAGAAAATCCCAAATATATGTTTTTATTGGGTGATCAGCCATTATTAATGAGAAAAAGTTCTCATGTATTCGTAATTCACCATAAACGTGTTTTCAAGAACATTTCTTGCTATGAATGTAGTTTTGGTTCTATGGAAAAATATTTTTTGCAGCGTGGACCCAAGGTATTCATGAACGATAAAAGGAATATTATTTTCAGCTTAAGCTCCAACTAATTTTCGTTCAACTCTTCTTACATTTTCTTCTAATTCCGTCGCAGGCAAATATGATAAAATTTTCGAAACAACTTTTATTTTCGATGAGTTTTTTCTTTTTTTTATTTCATTCAAACGCAATTTTATTAATTCATTTCAGTATCATTACATGCTAAACAAAAACGCTTAAAGCTGGCTTAATAAACTTAACTAATTACGAACTAAGAGGCCCAGTACTCTGCGGGCGCTCTAAACTAAACCTTACAAAAAAAGTCAAGGCTGACAAGACATGCTGTATTTCTTGAAGGGCATCAAAGATTACTTATTACGACAAAGTTCTACTCATTATCCAATCACCTATAGTGACGAAGTTGACGTTCGACGTCTGCTCTTTCGCGGTCTGATACCGCTCTTCTTAATCTGAGAGTCTCCGGTGAACTACTTGCGACGTTTCGGTCGTAGTTGACTCCCCCGTCCACAGCTTTTCGACTAACGTGAAAGATTAACGGTACCGCTAATCTATCCTGGATCTGATAGATCTTTTCTATCAAGACTTCGGCGACTTCGAATAAGTTTTATCCAATCTGATGTGGTTTGCTCCGTTGAACAGGACTTTATGACTATTGAAATTTATGTACTCAGACTCTAGAGTTCTACATATCGAATCGTCTCCATTAAGCTAGTTCACCTTTACCTTAGCATCAAATTAACTTCTGTGAAACGGTCTCTTTGTCAAAGCAAAGCTCGCTTTGGCTCTGGCTAGAGCAGCATCAACATCAACAACACTTCGATTAGCCAGTGGTTGCCCGTTTTCTCCAATGCTAGAGAACATTCGCCACTTCTCTTTAGTATTTCTAGAGTCGCGAGACAACGGAGTCCTAAACATCTGCGTACGCTATGGAATGGCGGAGAGATCCAACAAGATTGCTGTTGTTAATTTCGAAAGTTCCAGCAGACATCACACAGGGTAGTGTAAATGTTTACCGCTTCGTCGATTCCCACAGATGTCTTACGTCTCAGTGAACCGAAAATAACCAGTAGACCTTCCTTTCAAATGTATGGAGGATGAACCCTTTCATTGGCGATGACATCATTTGCCAAATTAAAGTCAGTATTCTCCGATCGCAGGTGCTCAATGTGATGTCGTAGGTTGAAGTTTTGCAAAAGTTTTGCCAAGATTAGTTCGGGCGAGTGCTAAAATTCGCCTTGTAAACATCTTGAAACGTTGCACCTATCACTTCAACCTTCTCCTGAGGATCTTCGATCACGAAAAAATTGTCATTTTCGATTGCCTATAATGGATCTATGCCTGCTTTCACAAGTTCCTTTTTTTTCACCGAATCAGCAGATGACCAAAAGTCGAGTTGATACCTTACCTTATTTCCGGCATTATAATTTTTTGAATGAAAATTCCATACGTTCATTCAAACTAAAAAATTCACTGTTTCCTTGTGGCAAATGTGGACTCCACAAACGACACCACAGTGGAGATCCGTCACGAATTTCCCTTTGCAACTGTTCCCATTGCGGCTTCTCGAAACAACTTGGGTCCAAACTCTTCACTCGAATCACCAATATCATGCTCTACAAAACACTTATCGTGCTTTATACTGACCTCTGTTGCTGTAAAACGGACATTTTGTGCTTGGTAATTTTAAGTTTGTTCATTTTTAAAATATCGTGATTTTTTAGTTGATTCTGTACATTATGTTGGTCTTCCAAACGTTTTTATGAGGGCCTCAATCCTTGGTAGACTTAATCTTTCACCGAAGCTGCATTCCATCCTTCTCGGTCTGCTTTTAACCGGAGATTCATTATTTTCTTTTTTTTCGGGAACCAGGACGCTGGAATTCGCAAATACTCTAAACTGGAGCATTGTTGTCCATTCGCTCCTTTGATCGACTCTTGAATTAACTTCATAAATCAAAAGATTAAGTCTTCTTAAAGTCAATATGGTCTGAGCATCCAGCTGAACTGAAATTTATTGCTCGTCGGTAGAAAAAATCACATGTCTGCAGCACATAGTATCACCTTCCTTTCTAGACTTTAAACTTGTATCCGAACCCGAACTCGCAGGTTTGCTGTTTTTTTTTTGTTTTAACCGAATAAGCGAATAAAGCGAAGGTCTTTTTGCAAAATTATCTGCAGGCAAGAGCGAATGATGTTCAGTTGCTGAGATCTTTGGCTCGTTGAGGTTCAGTTTGGATCGAACAGATGCTAGGCTGTTGTATTCAACGTGAGACTAGCAGCACCTTGCTTTTCCGCTTCCATTGAAATCATTGCTGCCTGAAGCGCTTCTTCATGGTGCCTTATTTTTACTGATTATGCTTTTGATATTATTTGCAGAGTGTCCAGAATATGTGGTCAAAGCACAAATTTTGGCCGGAGGACGAGGAAAAGGACACTTTGATAATGGATTCAAAGGTGGTGTTCACATAACAACAAAGTAAGCAACACGCTCATTTGAAAAATGAAAAATTTATTTTGCTTATTTTCTTTCGAATAGAAAAACCGAGGTCCTTGATCTCACCAGGAAAATGATAGGACATAAGCTCATCACCAAGCAGACCCCTAAAGAAGGAATTCAAGTGAAAAAAGTCATGATTGCCCGCAGCGTAAACATCGTTCGTGAAACATACCTTTGTATTCTTATGGACCGTGAGCATAATGGTCCAGTGCTAATAGCATCCCCAGCCGGCGGTGTTGATATCGAAGCAGTGGCTCAACAAACGCCTGAGAAAATACTTACGATCCCTCTCGATATCGACGCAAGTCTTCCAAAGGAACAAGGACTTAGAATTGCCAAATTTCTGGAATTCAAGGGTCCCTTGGTAGATAAGTGCGTACAAGAAGTGGAGAAATTGTGGGAACTGTTCAAGAAAGTCGACGCTGTTCAAATTGAAATCAACCCTCTGGCAGAAACAGACACCGGGGAAGTTATCTCAGTGGATGCCAAATTGAATTTCGACGACAATGCGAAATTCCGACAAAAGGAAATCTTCGACATGGAAGACACCAGCGAATCGGACCCAAGAGAAGTGGAAGCTGCGGCGCATGACTTAAACTATGTGGCAATGGACGGAAACATTGGCTGCTTAGTAAATGGCGCTGGTCTCGCCATGGCCACAATGGACATAATTAAATTGAACGGAGGTAGTCCAGCAAATTTCTTAGACGTTGGAGGAGGTGTCAAGGAAAGTCAAGTTCTTCAGGCCTTTAAAATTCTTGTATCCGATCCAAATGTCAAGGCGATTATGGTGAATGTATTTGGTGGCATCGTTAACTGTGCAACCATTGCGAATGGTATAGTTGCAGCGTCGAAAGCGCTTGACTTAAATGTGCCTTTGGTGGTCCGCCTAGAGGGAACTAACGTACTTGAAGCGAGGAATATCTTGAAGTCTTCAGGTCTGCCAATTAAAACTGCTTCGGATCTCGATGACGCAGCTCAAAAAGCTGTTCAAGCCTTAAAGTGAAGAAAAGTCACAAAATATCGTTATTGTGTTCACCAGAAATTGCTTTTACGTTTAGACTTTTAAAGCCTGTTAAACATTTCCACTGTATACTTAATCGTTCATTATATTTTTTAATGATTTTCTTTATTTTTCCTTGCTTAAGAAAAAAGTTTGTTATTTCTTTTCTAGGAAAAACAAAAAATGTTGGAATCACTATTTTGCTCTGACTAGGAACCTTATAAAATAAAAATTAACATACACAAGTTTTTTACAACTAGACCTCTACTGTTTTACTTATGAGTTCAAAGTTTATGGCAAATGGAAATGACAAGGTTTTCCGGTTCAAATGAAAACTGTGGAAAGCGACGGCTGTTTTCGGTTTGATTTAAAATTGATTCAGGCACGCGTCTTAAATTTCACCGAGCAACATAATAATTCCTGTGAATTTCGTCAGCAATGTTTAAAACGCTAGCCAGGTATAGATTTAGGTGTATGCATGAATTTTTGGATTAAAAAAAAGGGTAACTCCAAAAGAACGGAAAGAACTTTGGAGGAAAAATTTTACTACCAAAGCAAGAAAACAAAGACGCATTAGATCTTTACTATATCCCCTGCAGTCTGGTTTTGAGATCAGGACATGGTTGCTCAGCGGTTGATGACATCAGACAGAATGTTGATAATGGTCATGTTTCACTTCTGTGCTTGTCAGAAGTCTCAAAAGCGTTTGATTTAGTGTGAGGTTGGTTAGTCTAATTTTCAGCTATCTAAGAGGCATGCAGCTGAGGGTGGTTGTTGATAATAGATATTCGATCTTTAAAGGAATCCAACAGGGCTTGTTTCTTGGCCAAATACTGTTTTGCATTTGTATCAATGATCTGCATTTTTATCAGTTGTATGCTATTGACGTTCAATCGTACCAGAAAAGTCAGAAGTTATTCCAATAGGCAATGAAACTTTGGACTTCAATATTCTGCTGGACATTTTAATTTCGTCCTCAAAAATGTGCCTTGTAGATTAAACGCAAAATTGGCATGTATAGTATTACTCATGTCAAGGGTGTTATTGGATGTTTCTGCGGGTGTCTAAGGAAACTATGGTTGACTGCGAGCTTTACGCCTTAGGATAATCGACGTTGATTGGTTAAAGCCTTGAGTATCCCCATTATCACATACGTTGAGGTAGTCTATCTATCACAGCACATTAATGACTCAGGCAGTTATATCGGGTTTTCAAATAGGGGACGCACTCTTTCAGCAATCATCGAACTGTCATTGTCAATTTGTTCACTAAACTCAACATTTTCATCCTGGTAAAGTACACGAATGAGCAACGTATGCAAACTATACATTTTTTTTACCGACCGCAACTTTAAGAGCGTTAACTCCAATTTTCGATCTTAATTCTCGCCCTAGTAAACAGGCAATAAAAAGGTAAGTGCAATAAATTGAGTCTTCATAATCGTTGTGTGATGTTGCCGTGTCAGTGAGACAACGGGTTGGTCGAATTGTCGAAAATATCGCTGCCGTTCAGCAAACGATCCAAATAAGTCAATTCCACGGTGTTCTCAAAAATTGAGCATCGCTCAGACCACTTTATGACGTATTTTGCGTACGGATCTTGGTTTACAACCACACAAGATCAAGCTGACTCAAGAATTGAAGCCGATGGTACATTTGAAGCGACGCACGTTCTACGATTGTGCTCTGGACAAGATGTGCCAAGATAGTGAATTTCATCGCAAAATGAAGTGAATTTTTGGCTCAATGGTTTCGTCAACAAGCTAAATATGCGTTATTTGTCGGGTGAAAATCCACTATTGCTTCATGAATCACCACTTCACAAAAAATAACTGTTTGGTGCGGTTTGCATTCCCTAGGGCCCTATTTTTCCGTCGACGATAGCGATCTTCACGATAATGTGAATGGCCAATGTTATCGCGCCATGATTACCGATTATTTTTGGTCCGAAGTGGAAGATATGGACTTGGACAACATGTGGTTTCAACAGGATGGTGCCACAAGCCACACAGAACACCTTACAATCGATTTATTTTATGGTATTTAAAAAAAAATGGTCAAGTCCTTATTGGAAAACCCTGTATTTATGAACTAAGAAGGTATGATCATATTTCTTGACAGGCTATTTCTGTTTTGGGCTGTACTCTGAAGCAGTTCTTAAATGCACGTTCCTGCGTCAACCTACATGAACCTATCCTGACTAAAACACCACCTCCAGATTATGCCGTACTGCAGATTAGAATGACATTTCCCAAGAAAGGCTGTTCCTATAGTTTTCTAAGTTCTTCTAAGTTAAGGAAAGAAAGGACTGCAGTTTTTTACGGAATCTCATTTCAATACCTGTTTCTTTGATATGATTCGGGAGACTATTCCACAACCGAGCGGCTTTTACGAAAATCTGTCGTTCAGATACCAGACATGAGAACCTGGGCACAAGGAGATTAGTTAGTCTCGGTGATGCAATGAATTGAAACCTACTAAAGAGAAACGAAGGTTGGCGTGATTTGAGTATATTAAATAATAAATTAAGCGTGATCGAATCTCCTTAGGCGTTAAATGTAACGTGCGATATTATTAAATGCGACATTGAGCGTCCTTCGGCTTATAGAATCACAATCTGCAAAAACCTCACAGCCGTTCATCAGAATAGGAACCGCAAGCGTTTTGTCAAACATTTTTCGGGTCTAAAAAGAGGTGTAGTCCTTAATGCCATATACTTTTCCAACAATCTTATTCATGTCGTCATCCCACGTTAAGTTTCGATTAAAACCGATACCTAGATTGTTCACAGTATCAACATATTCTATCAGAGTACTACAGACAATAATTGGAGGAGAGTGGGACAGATCTAGCGATTTTCTTTTTGAAATTACAATGGATTTTTGAGGATTCGCTTATATGTATGTACTATACATTCATCGATTTGCATTTGAGGGAAGCTACAAAGAAGTTGTACATCATCTGCATAAAGGTTAATAGAGCAATTCTCAGGAACACCTGCAATTTCGTTAATGTAAAGACAAAAGAGCAATGGACCTAATATGGAACCCTGAGGAACTCCTCGTAGTACGGGGAGGGAATCCGAAATTTCGACTTCACAGGCGACAGCTTGTTTTCTGCCAGATAGTTAGGATGGAATAAGTTTTACTGTATGGGGTGAGAAATCGTAAAACCTATCAAGCTTTTCACAAAGAATTGAATGGCTGATGGCATCACCTTGGAGAAATCGAGTAGAACTAGGAACGAAGCATAGTCTTTATCAATTGCTTTCGTCTACTACATAAGGAGAGCCGTGGTGCAGATGTGTTTTGGACGAAAACCTGATTGACGAGCAAAAGCAATTGATTATCGTTTAAATATAACCTGATCTGTATTTGCATAAGTTTCTCGAAGACCTGAGAGAGAAAGGGTAGAATAGATATGGGTCTGTATTCATCTTTACAACCTTTCTTAGGTATAGGGATGACTTTCGCGACTTTCCAATGCGACGGAAAAACTGTTGTAATACGGACCGAGTTAAAAAGGTGCGTTATAAATGGTAAAAGCTTCGGGAGAAGTACTTTCAGGAATACCGATTGAACACCATCGAGTCCTAAGGCGTTAGATTTCACGTTTATGAAGGCTGCAACACCATCAGCGGTCTCAACTCTGGAAAAACTGAATTCTGTGGTGGGTTGGGCCTTTAAGCCCAAAGGTCTGATCGAGGTGTATGTGAGACCGAGATCATCTATGAAAGGTTTTTTTATTATTTTTTTTTTCTTGGAGATTGAAGATACTGAGAATGGCAGGAAAATCGTTCTATAATTGTTGACCTCTTTTCTTCTTGTCTCTTCAAAAGTAGCTATAATGTTAGCACATTTAATTTTTGCGGGAAATGAACCCAGAGAAATACTAAAGTTAAAAAGATGAGCTAGAATATCAGCTTTATTTAGAGCTATGGTTTTCAAAGTTAGAAATACCATCGTCACAAAATACCAGAAAGCCAGATACCGACGGGTGTAGAATACTTCGAATATGCGAAAGCAAAAAAAAATTCTTAAAACAGCACATATTCCATCTTAATCCAAAAGATTGTGATCCAAGACACTCTTTCATTGTGGGCTATGAAGCTCGTACGAGTACTTTACAGAAAACGTCATTCAATAACGGGCAAGGAATGTTTTTCTTTTAAAGCCAGAGTTGTGCCAATATCTTGAATTGTGGTTCTAACGATATCGATATCCAAATTTTAATTGGCCACCGTGTTCGCCCTCTGACTTCAATTCAATTCAATTCAATTCAATTTATTTTAAATATTTGGTTTGTACGTTGAAACAGTGTCTCTTAAAGTACTTAGACAATAAATTTTGAGATAAATTCATTAAATATTTACTTAATAACAAAAATTATCTTTATCTAAAAAAGTAATAAGAAATCGTTGTAACAGCGAAGGGAGCGAGGAAAAGGAAACAAAAGTGGTTAGCATCTACTGTTGTGACGAAAATTGATTAAATATTGCGGCTTTAAAGCTTGTGATTGAAATTGTACTTTTAATTCTCAAGGGCAGAGAGTTCCATAATCTTATGGCGTGACTGAAGAACAATCTAGACGAGTTAAGATATCTATAGTAAGGTGTGTTGAGGTCCAGTGTCCTACGGGATCGAGAGAATTCCAGCTTGTGAAACAAATAAGTTGGCGACTTAGAAATAATTATTCTATGAAGGTAAATACATGCCGTCGTCTTAAGACACTAATGTATGGTGCAACCCAATAGGTTTGTAGTAAAAAATGATATTCGGTCGTACCTCCGAAGGCCTTGAACATATCGTACTGCATCATTGAAATCTACCTGCAATTTATGCTGGGATCGGGACGTACAAGTCGTCGTCGAGTCTCAATTGGAGTAAAGCTAGCAGTAAGCATACATAGATGCGACCTAACACCCAGTTGACGTGGTTGTATCCAGACATGCTTCCGTTAACGACAAATCCTAAGGATGTAATTGTTTCAACAAGCTCTAACTTATTTTCGGAGAGCCAAATGTCTGGAATAGCGTTCAAACTAAAAGATCTTTGTGATATTGGTATCACCTTAGATTTCGTTGGGTTTATGAGAAGTCAATTTTTTATCGACCAGTCATTATTGGCTGTCAAGTCTTCGTTAAGACAGGCTACCATCTCATCTATCTTACTCAGGTGACCGGACAGATAGAGCTGTACATCGTCTGCATATAAATGAAACCGCACATGTACATACCAAATGTAGATCGTTAATAAATATGCAAAACAATATTGGCCCTAGGATTGAGCCCTGTGGCACACCCTGAGTAAGACGTCTTACAGTCGAGCACTTACCATCAATAACGACTTCTTGACACTGTCAGCCAAAAAAAAATTTTTATAAGTTCAACCGCTCTGTCACTTTCAGTGAAAATTCTTCAGTTAACAGCAAAGGATATGGTGGTTGACTTTGTCGAAGGCCTTTGAAAAGTCCAGAAGGCAAAGTAAGGTTGCGCATCCCCTATCAAAGTTCCTCCAAACATTATCCAAGATATTAACCATTGCGGACGAACAGCTATGACCTTTCCTAAAACCAGATAGGAACGGGCCTAATAGAGAATTGATAGTAAGATGGTTTTGAATCTGCTTTGCCAGCACTCTTTCAAGGACCTTCGCAAAGCACGGCAGAATGCTTATAGGTCTGTAGTCACTGGGAAGGCTGGTATTCGACTTTTTTGCTTAGTAATAATTTTTTCTATTATGACAACACAAAAGTTCAGGACCAGTATTCTTCGAGAGGAAACGAGGAAGTTGGGACCTGAATGCTTAAATAAATGCTTAAATAAAACTCTATTTATGCCTCAGATTGTTTAATGGAGGAACTATGCAAATTCCTGAAAAATCCGAAAAGCTCATCGAAAAAAATCGGCAATATATTATTGCGCACCTTTTCTTTCGTATGTCAATTGATGTTTTTTGAATTGAACAAGAGAGGCAGCAGTTAAAGTTCGAAATTACTCCTCACAATTAATATGGTCACGGCTTTGAAGGAATTTCAATTCATAATAAAATGTCATAACTCCAGTAAGTCGTTTGCTCAGTTAATTGAATGCGCTTTGATTGAGGTACTCTTATACGCCTTGGTACATTTGGAATTGTGTTATGACTCTCCGGATTCGTCCTTGTGTCTTTTGTAACAAAAATTTATATGTGTGATACTACTGGGCGGTAGCCTTGCGCGTCTTACAATTTCGGTAATCTTATGGATCTAACAGAACGGTCATGATGACATAAATTCCTCAGATGGAAGACATTACGAATAATTTATTCAATTTATGACTTTAATCGTGGTGCGTGAAATCAAGCAAATGGTCAGAAGTGATTTCTTATTTTGACTCGTGCACATAACGTATGTGGCCATAATAAACAATTTTATGGAGAAAACATAATGTCCTGCGGATTTCTCTTATGCGTTTTCCAAAATAACGTACTTTAACTGTGTTATTCCCTAATGGGGAGTATGAGGTAAGTTAATAAAACAAAAAATAGGTCTTATGGAAGGTCCGAATTCTTGGCTTTTTTTCAAATCAGCTTCTTCCAAGCTTTTAGTTTTGTAGAGAATTCTTTTTGTCATTTTTCTGAACTCGCGCAATTATTGAATTCATATAATTAAACCATACAACAATAACCTATTCAATAACAATCGAAAACATAGTTTGAAACCTTCTGACTCTGTTTTTTAAAACTCTACTTGATATTTTCAATAAAATCTGCTTTGCTGCACAGATGGATCGAATAAACCCTAACAAATTCTTGCCGTTTGTGAGTTGATATTTTCTGTGCAAATGGCAAGAGTTAAAACTTAAATTTTTTGCGAATAAGATGGGACGCAAAAGCTTTATCATGGCAGTTTTTCCGATGATCACCATTTATTCGCGAGAGGTGGGGGCGTAATAAATATGCTGATTTTCATTCTCGAACCTAAATCCTGGCATCACTGATACAAAAGGACTTAAATTGCTTCTAGAAAATTTTCTTAAGAGGTCCATGCATGCAACACCTGTTTTTGTATGTCAATACAATCATTTGATTTGTTTCTGAAAAAACACAGTTCCATAATAAAAAGAACCGACCAAGTGCGAATCGGACGAATTTGTTCGTTTATCACGGAAATCGAGTCTGGAAGAGTTTTCAAGCTTTTGTTTATATTATGTTTCCTTGGTATTGATTTATTAAATCCCTTCTTAAGAGCAATTCCGTGAATAAGTTGACAACTAGAACTTTAACGCGCTTCAGAATCATGTGACAAACTTGTGTTTCGTTATTTATTTTCAAGAAAATACCATATCAATCAATACCAAATGAATATATTTAGCTGGGGGGCAAGGTTGGTGGAGCGCCTGCTTGTCGCAAGTTCGATTCCTAGAGTGGTCGAGTTTTTCAAATCTGGTTCAGTCACCATTTACCATTTGGATAAAGTTAATGACACTACCACCATAGTAGTCGGACTAATGGGTTGCGTTGTTGTAGTGGTTGTTATATTGGCTTAATTCCTAGTTCATATTGTCAAAATAGTGGTTTGTGTAGATTGTGTGTAGATGACTCTGTTGAAAAAGCATTAAAGTTTTTCTGATACTTTGTTTATGTTATTTAATTGAAAATACAACAACTCCGTTTAAAATCAACAAACATATTTGTTTAATGAAAACTCGTTAAGACTTATTGTCCTTAGCAAGTGAGTTCAAAGAATACCAAATAAAAACGAATGAATTTAAATATAAAGATACATGTTTAATTATGTGTGTGAGTGAATTTATTTATAATGAGATGAATTTCGTTGCTCTTATTATTGAGGTCCTTTTTCTTTCGTTCGCTCTGTGCTTCTCGCATTATAAGAGTATTCATATCCTTTTGAAGAGCGAGCAAATTATAGAAAAGACACGCGTTAGGGTGAGAAATTCAGATATGCACTCACACCAATACAATTTGACGTTCATCAACGAGTGCCGAACGAATTTTCATTTGGTTTGAGATGAAATCCTTGTATAAATTTGCTTAAAATAAATTTGTCAGAGTCCTAGATTTATATTTCTACAGCGCGTCTGCATCAAATTATCTTTTAATCTTCTGATCATTTTAAGCCATACAATTTTTATTCTCTTCGGAATCACAAATAAACCGATGCCAAACATATTTACTGGTGATTTTATGAGCAATTTTATGTGAAAGAAAGAAAGCGCGGAACCCTTCGTTTGAGAGTAACAACTTGGACGCAACCAAATTTCAAATTTCATATGTTTTAATTCTTATTTACCGCTCAATCACTCAGCCAGCGAATTTATATTCTTAATTTGATTTTTAAAAACTAAAACTTAAATTAAAACAAAAAAAATATCTTAATAGGCAAATTCAAAAAACGATCCATCCCAAGATAAAAAAAATTTAGGTGCTACTTTATTTGCCGCCAGCATAAAATTCCGTTTGGGTTATGAAAAGAAATCATGCTACGTTCCCTAATTATATCCATATCTTTGCCGTATGCGAGTTCATGAACAGACCTTTAAAAGATAGTGCCTCTGGTGTTCACACGGGAATTTTGCATATTGTTTCAAGTATAATGTTGAAGAAACTGCATGACTGTGCATCACCTCTATAATTGGCACAGCTTAGATGGTCTCCTTACTTAAAGATTGGGAAAACAATGCTGAGATTTCAATCATCTTTGATGCTGTATTCTGTCATTGCCGCCGCATTGAAAAGTTCGACAGCTAAAGTAGATTTGTTAGTTATTAAATCGGCCAACGGATTTTCATTCTTCGTCCTCAGCATCTACTGCAATTCTACTATGATTTTTCCATTTTGAACTTTGCAGGCTTTGGTTGGGGGTCTGTAACCCTGAGATAAATGTTTTATCTGTTGGTATAATTTTCGAACCTCTTTCCTGTTTCTTAATCCCTCAACATCCTCGACTGCGAGCAGCTCATTCTCTTTAATAGAGTGTTCTAATAAAGTGATTTAACTGGTTAGAAACAGACAGCCAGAATTAAGAAATAATATGCAGCTAAGTTAAACTTGTGTTGGGCTAACACTGAAGCGTCGCTTACAAATTATTACTAATCTTGGAAAAAAAGTTTAAAAAGTTCTTTTGAAATGGGAAATAGTTAAATTTGATTGCAGAATTTAAATCTTTGTTTCGATATAAACATTGTGAAAGACCGCTTATGTCAACTCCTTGTCCAATGTATTTTCGAAATTATTTCTACGACCTTGTGCCCGGACAATTAAAGCGTGATTATCTTTTTGTCGTTTAAGTTAACAAAAAATACATAGTTTCAGTCGAGATGTTCAAATGTTCAGCATCGGATCTCTTTCTTTCTGGCAAAAAATGGTTCCAAGAGGATAATATTCAGTCCAGTTTTCTTTAAGGATTTTGTTGATTGTTTCCAGGCCGATTTCGAGTTTGTTTATCTCTATGCTAAACAGGACGATAATTTGAATAAAATACATTTCCTAAATTAAAAAAAAATATTTAAACGAAAAAATTCCTGTTTTTTTAATTGCTTTGCACACGTGAGTAATTGGACAGAAAAGAAATCATACGGACTGCAGGGTTTAACATAAGTTAAAAGAAATATGGGCCAGTTCGAGAGTACGAGATTGAAACGTTTGTTTGCTTGCTATATGAATTTGTGTCTTGGTTGTTCGTAGAATCAAACAATTTTCGCAGTGACCACAGAACTAAAAACATTGCGAGTTTTGTTTGCCAAAAAGTCTAAGTTGTGAAATGAGATTGTTTCTAAAATTGTATTGTATGTGGGCAAATTGTCCAAATTTACCAACGGTCGCAGAGTCTATGGCTACCATAAAGCCCTTGATGAAGATGACGGACTCCAGCAAAGTCAATGTTTTCGACCCTTTATGAAGTGCTCGCAGAAATATTGCAGATTTTGTAAGGATACCTGAAAATGCTCCGTAAAAACAAGCTTTTCAACTGTTTTTAAGTAACACGTTCACTTTATAGTTTTCTTTTTTTAAATTTATTTATTTTTTGTTATTCAACAATTTCACCAAGTTACAGAAATGTATCCCTAGAACACTGCAATTGTATAGTCTCCCATTGCATTTGGATACGCTCTAAATATTTAATACTAAATATAGACAATTTTCTAAATTCTTACATTATTATTTTTTATTTAATTGATTTTTATACTTTAATATGTGTAATTCTGATTACAATTGACAGTTGACAGGTGAAATTTAGGGCAAAATAACAACTAAACCAAAAAAAAAAATCAAACGAAAGCACATTCACTTTCGATATACAATTGGAACACATTTCTGCCAACTTTGATGTCCCTAATTAAACAATAATACAATAAATTATAACATTTTTTATTTTTCGTAATATTTTGTTTTGTGTTTGTCTCCTTCTGCTTTGGGGCTCAATCAAAGCAGAAGCAGCAATTCACATCGTTAAATTTGCTTTTAATAAAATTAAAACAAACTACATGCTTTTTTTTATTCTTAACAAATAATATCACAAATATTATAGTTACATGATATATATATATTTTATATTATTTAATTTATACTTAACTGCAAACGATTATGCTAGGGTTAAATTTGATTTTGTTTTTCTTTTAAGTGCGAATAACTGTAATGTGTTTTAAATAAAATTTGATTTATTAATTAATTTACTTGACTATTTGTAGAAAATACTTGGCTTCTTTTTCTTTATTAATATTTTTGTTATTTAAAAATTGTTTTAATATTTTTATTGTCTATTTTTTGGTTTTTAATTTATTTATTTATATTACTAAAATATTTTATACATTTTTTTAAACATTAAATTTTTACTTCTATTTTAACATTAGAAAATATATTTAATATTTAAATTGACAATTGACTTTTAAATTTGAGTAAAAAATAAATATAACCATAAGAATGATAAAAAGAAAAATAACAAATTTCAAAAACCTTAGGCGGTGATGATGAAAAATAAGCTTTTCAAGTGAGATATGTGTTTGTATGGTTTACGTCATGTGAAGGTCACCCTTGAGGATTCTGGTGAAGGTCTTCTTAAACTGCTGATTGGCCAGGGCATAACAAAAAGGATTCATCGGGCTATTCGCATAGCACAAAAAGTACGAGAACATGTAAAGGTGCTCATTGGTGCAAGGTGGATTCGAGCAAAAGCCCTCAACCAGTGCCAGTACGTGATATGGTGTCCAGCAGGCCACGAATGCGCCCAGGATGAACGATATTGTGCGAAAGGCTTTGCGCGCTCTATTCTCTGATTTTGACTTTTGTCTTCGAATGCTAAGCGGGATCTTTTTTTTCCCCTTCAGATGACGACCGATGGAGCGAATAAAGTCTCTTTTACTCGCTGTCCTGCTTGCTTGAATGCCTGTGGCATGAGAGTCATCGGTGTTTAGTGGTTTGCCTGCCATAGAAGTCGAACCGGAACTTGTGCTGGGCGCAGTCTTAGAGGCTTCCTTGTCACTGTTGTTATCTGTACTGTTTGATTTGTTGACAGGGGTGACGAGGGTGGCTTGTTTCGGTTTTGTCTCCGTTGACGTCTGAGTTACAGGCGTCGTTGTCGCAGTTACCACTCGAACATTTTCAAACAAGTTGACACCCAAATCTTTGCTAGATCCTGGAGTTGGAGACAAAACGTTGTTAGCGTTAGATTCGCCTTCGCTTTGGGTTTGTGTATTGGGACTTTGGTGGGAAGCATGCTGACTTCGGGCAGCCGCTCGGATAAGCGCCTTTTGTAAAAGTGTTGGATTCGTGACTGTTTGGTTAGATTGAGCCGTGGGGGTCACCGCGGCAATTTTATGAGGGGGAGGAAAGCTATAGGAAGTCGATATGCTTTCTTGGTTTGGTGACGGAAGCATAATGGAGCTTTCGTCCATAAAGCGAAGGTCGGCTCCATCCATACTCTTCATGATATCATAATAAGTGACGGTTAGGTCGCTGGTAGCACTGCCAAGCTGCTTTTCGGAACTTTCGGAAACTGGTGAATTACACTGGAAGCCTTCTGGTGGGGGTAGGATAGCTTGGGCAAGACAGGGATTGACTTGCTCCTTGGGCACTTCAATGGGATCAATATTGACGGGAGACAGGGGGGAACCTTTATTGTCGTCACTGGGCACATTTTCGGGGATGAAAGACAGGTGATCCGCATCTGATTTCAAACGAATCTCTTCGGGTAACGGGTTCGGGATAACATTACCTTTACTCCGTGTCGCAATTAATGCTGCTTGTGCCCCAAAAACTAGACCAATTGAGGAGCGCTTACGAAGCATTGCCAGTTGCTGTTGTTGTTGCAGACTGGATGCTTGCAACTGATTGACAGAACTTTCCTCGTCCGAGTCGAACGCCGGACTACTTGACCGCTCACTTTTTTCTGCATCTCCAACATCTTTTTTCGTTCCGTCTTCGGTTTTGGTAGCTACCTCCTGTGCAGCATTTTTGTCCGCGTGGCACGATTCCTTCCGTGGAGCTGCTGGTGCCTCTTTCTGATCTGAAGAAGATGACGATGTCATATTCGAAGCTGGAATTGTTGTACTATTCGCGGCCGCATTGTCACTTGATTTCTGCCCACCGCAACTGTCGGTGATACCGATACCAGCGGCACGTCCAGCCATTCCTGTCATGGCACCAGCACTAAGCGCCACCATTGATTGCATCTTTCGTTGTTTCGCCTCGCTGCGCTTCTGCATTTCGTAGGCTGTTTTATAGATGCCACCGTATAAGATAAAAAGCACCACCAATGTGGTCCAGTAATAACCAATGATGAGGGCAGTGTTGAAAATGGGATCCTTAAGAAATTGCACCGCACATTGTCCAGGCAATAGATCACGTTTGCCCGTAAAGTGCTCCCACCCAAATATGGAAATGAAAAAGAGTAGCGCCGGAATAATCCACGTTATCGTAACCATATAGATGACACGTTTCTTAGTTCGCCAACTACGATATTTGGCGGCAATTTTCACAGAACAAAACCGATCGATTGTTATCAAAAGAACTGTGTACTGTGACACTAGGCATACGGTGTAGTCTACAGACAGCCAGAGATCACAGAGAAGAGGCCCCAGATCCCAGTAACCCATCAAAACGTAGACGGTGTAAAACGGCATAGACACTGTTCCTATTGAAAAAAAAACACAAAAAATCAATTCTTATTTCGAAGAATCTACAAATGCGAGTTCTTACCTATTAGCATATCCGTTGCTGCCAATGAGGCAATAAAGTAGTTACTAGGCTGTCGTATACTTCGGTCGACAATAAATGCCAACAGCACCAAAATATTTCCACCCACCGTCAGGATAATGCATATCGCTAGGCAAACGGCGATCGCTATTGTTTGCCACAAATCGAATGGTGGCAACACCAATGAAGGACCCTCACCATCTATCGAATCATTTTTACCAGTTGCCGTACCATTTGCAGATTTATTGTCATAGAGTATATTGTCTTCGTCACTGCTCCAACCCGGAAGTTCGTCTCCGTTGTCAAAGAGTGATCGGTATAGTGGGTTAGTCAGGTAGTTCTGACATTCGCCATGTTTCAATAGTCGCTGGTATAGAGTTTTACACAGATTTTCACGTTCCTTTTGCAGTCTCCTAAGATAAATAGAAATTTAAAAAAAAAAACATTAGCAACTAAGCAAAGTAAGTCATCTTTTTTAAAATTCAGGAACATATCGCCATTCCTTAGAAACAACTATCCCTGAATATATTTCGAGCTCTAAGTTATCAATAAAAATGTTGTCTCTTTACAGTACAATCAATTTAGCTGGCATTCGCGCTTCCCTCCCATTTGGAAAATTAATTAATTATTTGATAACAGAATCTAAGGGCAATTTAATTCATTGGAAAAACAAAATTTTATTTTCTTCCGTTTATATATAAAACCGGCCAAGTGCGAGCCGAACTCTCGCAATGAAGGTTTCGTTTCTAGGTTAATGGGTATAGGTTACATGTACCTTATAGGTTACCTTTAGTATAGAGGCTTTGATTCCCTTGCAAGTATCAAAATATGCGGCATAAGCAGTCGAATCTTTTGGCTGCGTCGGCTTAGAAGCATGCTTTTCGGCCTTGATGCACCGCAGACATTAGTTTTAAGTATGAATTTCAACTTGATGCCTCATCGCTTTCGTGGGAAAAGATTACTGGCAGACAGACAGACAATGAAGTGATCCTCTAAGAGTTCCGTTTTTCTTTTTTGAGAAACGTTTTCCATATTTAGACAATTAAAAATTGTCTCGCGATTTTTCTCGATAAAAGAGTTTAAAACTAGCAATTTATATGTTTTATATCATAAAAACAGAAATTCCTTGCTAAACAAAGATAATAAAAAAATGTATAAATGTTGTTTTTACATTAACTATTTTGTTTGGTTGTGGACGTACAACAGGATGAAGGTAAAATAATAGAAGCTGTTATTCACTATTCTTAATTTACCAATGCTTAAAATCGGAATTAAAGGTTGAGCTATTTTGATAAATCTGTAATAAATTGAAATTTTGGGCAACTCTCAAAAAATAAAAAAAAATTATTCACACAATACAAAACTCAGATTCTGTGGTTTTCCGCTGCCCATGAAACAGTGAGCCTCACAAAAAAAAAAAATTGGTTTGGGTGCGAGAAGGTCTGCCCATACCATGAACTTCCCATCTCAAGATAAAAAAAATGTAGGTGCTATTTTATTTGCCGCCACCATTAAATTCCATTTGGGTTTTGAAAACATCAATCATTCCCTAGAAAAATGCAATGGGCTTTACAAAATTTCTTTCTTAGCCACCTCAACGCTGGTGTTATTATCTCTGTTTGCAGCGAAGCCTAAGCAAAGTCCCTAACTACCACATACCACACATAGCTGTCTATGTTAACGTTCTGACCCAGACGTCGCATTTGGGTGTCCTTTCTTGATGACAACATATGTTTCTTTTTGCCCTAGTATACAAAAGGACGAGCTTGGTTGGGATGCCAAACCTAGATGGATTGCAATTCTCCTATGATTTTTCCATTTTGAACTTCTCAGGCTTTGGTTTGGGTTCTGTAACCATGAGATAATTGTTTTATCTGTTGGTAGAATTTTCGAATCTCTTTCCTGTTTCTTAATCTCTCAACATCCTCGATCACGCGCTTTTCATGCTTTTTGATAGATGTTGTGCACTAGATTAAAACAGCCAATTAGATCACTTTATAACCCGTTTGTTCCAACAAACGGCCGTTTGCATTAACTTTTCTAGTCAATTGAAAATAAAAGAGGGTAGTTGCTGAATTCCATTTAATGCTTATTTTCCTAGTGACAAAAGTGCTTTTGCATTGTGCGGGAGTTTTGTTTGCCAAAAGAATGCAAATTGTAAAATCATATTGTTACTGAAATTGTTTTGTCTGTGACCAAAATGTCCAACTTATAACCAATCGAGTTAGAAAAAATATGGGACCAACGACCCAAATTCTTAGCCAGTCTTCTGTAGGCACATAGTGGCACACAGGCATCGCTCTTAGAGCATAGAACTCTAAGTTAAGATAAGGTATGTCGAATTTGGAGTTAAATTACTACAATTTTTACATTGGAAGTTGAATTTGTTTTTCAACTTCACCAATTATAACCCTTTAGACAGCCAGAATTAAGATATAATATGTAGACAAGTAAAACTTGAGCTGAGCTATCACTGAAGCGTCACTAACAAATTATCATTGTGAAAGACCGCTTATGTCAACTCCTTGTTCAATGTATTTTAGAAAATATTTCTACTACCTACGACGATGCACTTGTTGTGCTCGGAATATGAAATCGAAATTACCTTTATGTCGATTAAGTCAAAAGTATAGTACATAGTTTCGGACGAAAGATTTCCACCATCTCTTCCATCCGAGCTGGATCTTATTCTTTCCGATAAATAGATGACTTTAAGAGTAGCACATATAGTCCAGTTTTCTTTGGAGATTTCAACAGCTATTTTCAGGCCGATTTCGAGAGATTTTTTTATCTCTATATCATTTTCTGGAAAGACCTCTAGGATTGGGTTCATGATAAGACACCACAACGGGGGAAAACAAACTAAATCAGATGTTATGATCTTCCTTGCAATATGCGAGCAATGCAGTTTTAGCTTTGTCATTTAGCTTTCTCTCGATGCTTTTTCTTTGAATTGAATTGCCTCATGTAAGTTTCTTTTTGCTTATATATAATAACGATAAAAATATGCATAAATATATACTCTGCCGTTTTTAAGTTTTCGGAAAAAATCATAGAAATTTCCAAAAGTTTCATCAACATTATGTTTATTTAGCCAATTGACTACAACAATATTATTAAGTTAACGCCCTTTCATATTTTGATGTGCCCTTTTTGCTCTTTTTCTTGATCCGCGTTCCCAGAAGTATGAATCCTAGTTTAGAAAATTCTACCAACATGAACAATAATAATCTCTTAATTACAAACCCACACCGAAGCCTGCAATGTTCAAAATATAACTTCATAGTAGAATTGCAGTCATTGCTGAGGATATAGAAGAATCACTTCTAAAGACTGTATAACGGCGATGATGAATCGAATTTCGGTGGTAAGCAGCCTGAACCATTCGATAAGACGACGCAGGCCAACAAAAGACGAAGAAAAGAAAGCGGCGGTCATGACTTGGTAAGGAGTATTGATCAACTTATCTGCGACATAAAATATGACCAGAATAAAGCATGCCCGAATCTTGAAGAAACTAAAACATCCTTGCTTCCATACTATGTGGACGTCTGAGGCAGTTCGTCAACATACTGATAAGTCCATATCAGTGCAGCTTTTAACAAGTATTGTTCAACATAGACCAAATATTTCTATCACGACAGATCTTGGAAAAAACCTAAAAGCTTCAATTCGGCACCCACCACATTTTCATCAATTTCAAGGTTGTCTTTGACAGGATCCACGAACTATATCTCAGTTTGGCATCCCTGCTAAGCTCGTCCTTTTATGCAGGATAAAGATGGAAATCTCAAGCTGTTCCATTATGTTCTGCAAAGACGTCACTGACCCACTTGATGTCAAACAACGTTTAAGACAAGGTGATGCACTGTTATGCGAGTTCTTCAACATCGTACTTGGAAAAATATTTCAAACGCCAAAGATGAGTTTGGCTGTATACGAGGTGCATAAAGAAGCATATGTTGTCATCAAGAAAGAACACCCAAACGCGACGTCTTGGTCAAAACGTTACCATAGACAGCTATAACTCCATCATTTTCTAAGGATGTTCTCATGTGTCAGTGTTGCAGACGTCACTCTGAGTCTTGAAAAATGGGAAAGACTTACAGGATTCATATTTCTGAAACAATTTTCAAAGAACTTCCGTGGAAATTTGGATCAGGAAATAGAGAAAGAGGCACATCAATGTATAAAATGGCCTCAACTAAATACTGTTTTAGGCTTTTTGGTAGTCTCTATAGTTAGTAACTTACTAAGTTTAGTCAATTGGCTAAATAAATATAATATTGAAAAAACTTTTGGCATTAAAATTGAACAAAAAAAAATTTTTATATGAATTTGTCCGGAAACTTATGAACGGCAGTGTATATATTTATGCATATTTTTTTATCTGATAAGGTAGCTGTACACTTTAAATTTAATTAATTTTGAACTTTTTTTATTGGAAAACTAAATTGGTTTTAATTGAAGAAGTGAAAATGTCCCTTTTTTTAACAGTCTTTTCGTCATAAAATTCAAACCACCCTGTGAAATTTAACCAAAAGCTTTTCAGGTGATCTTTATGCACACACGCTTCGAATGAAACCAATTTGGCTTCGATAGCTTGATTTGTTCTCGAGTTAGGCTGTACGAAAGATTCCGCAAAAACGTACGTACGTACGTACGTACGTACACACACACACACATACATCTTTCTAAAAATGATGGAATCCGACTACTGGGACCGCCAAACGTGGAGAAATGTAAAAATTTTGAATTTCGAAAATCGGACCGATTACAAGAACTTCCTGATGGGAAGTTAAAAATACTGCTGGATCAATTACTGATAGGTTGCAGGTTTTTAACCCAGCGCTTTCTGGCGCATCAGCTTATGACGAATAAAATACTGTGAATTAAGAGAACACGAAATCAAAACTCCCCATCCCGATTCGGACTCAATTCATGGAACAATTGAAACCACGATAAAGGGTGCATTTACCTGTGTTTCAAACAAATTTTTCAATTCTCCTTCTTAAAAGAGAAATCAACGCCTGTAGAAAATGCAATTTTCTTTCACAAGGGCACAATTCTATTCTTTAATAATGTACTTGACGTAAGCTTTAATTGATGAAGAATGATTTAAGAGTAAAAATCTTGGAACAAATTCATTTTTTTTTTTTTTAAACATCATTAACCTAACCTCAAAAGAATCCGTATTTTTCTAAAACAAAAATTTTTCATTTCCCAAAAACTAAGACATCCTTTTTCGGGTTTTTGGGATTTGACTAATTTTTAGTCAACATTTACAATTTTAGAACGTTTAATACTTGGACAAAAATTTCTCTTTAGTATACAAATTTTTAATGGAAAATGAAAAAAATATTTTTTGTCAACAAATTTTATGTTTCAAATTTTATTTCATAAACAATCGTTTTATTAAACAACTTGAGTCAAAAACAAATGTATCCTTCCGCCTAAAGGGGGGAGGAAGTTTATATTCCCCAGAGAACAGTTTGCTCATTCAAGCCCCCTTCATCATAATAACCATAACATAAAAGAACTCATTGTTGTTTGGCTATTTCAAGAACAAATATAATTGCCATTGGCAACACCTATTAGGCTTTACATGGCTTCCACTTCTTCCCATTAAAGTTGCTATAATAAGTATTTTTATTTTTATTTTTTCCCATTCTGTCAGAGGGCATGACGAACGTCGAGTGATTGATAAGCAAATTCTTGAAATTATTGAAATTAAGTGAAATGACATATTTACGGTTTCACAGGAAATTCAAAGGAAATTTATGTAAATATTTTTTGCGAAAAATTACCCGTGGTACGACTAACAACGATTTCGTTACAATTTCATTCAACGTATTACGGCTCAATACCATAATGTCGCATTTCAATATAATGGAGGAAAATATAACACTTCAATTTGGCGCTCAAATTCAATGAGGATGTAATTCTTTATACTGAATCATGCCACCCTTTTTCCGATATTAGTTTTGTTAGATAATTTATCTTACATTTAATGCTTATGTCAGATCCAATTAGGGAGGAAAAGTGGCGGCAGAGCGATCTCGAGGAAATCAACTTGTGCCATGCCACCTTTTTCCGATATTAGTTTTGTTAGATAATTTATCTTACATTTAATGCTTATGTCAGATCCAATTAGGGAGGAAAAGTGGCGGCAGAGCGATCTCGAGGAAATCAACTTGTGCCTCATCAGTGGAGACTTTTACGCTTAACAACACACACCAAAGCAGCAATCAGTGCGGGGAATGGTTGCATGAAAGAAAACTCACCCATTTAGATTTGGATATCAGCGACTCGAATTATGACGACACATTAAATTATTTTTACCAACAGACAAACAGGAGGAAGATAACGTGCGCGCCACCGAGAACCACCTACTATTTAATTTGGGTATAGACAATGCCATCGACGAATTTCACCAAACTGTGCAAAGTACCACGGATAGCCAAAAAAGGCCTGATTCATCCGTTAAATATATGTAAGCTGCAAATCAAAGCAAATATGTACCTCTACAGGAAAAGAGCCCGAAGGGTATTGCCATTAACGATGACTACATCCCTATTTGGACTTAACTCATGCAGTTGGAACCAAAATACCACTGAGCTTACAACCACTACACAAGCTTTAAGTTCATCTTAAAACATAGAAAAGCGATCGAATTATATAAAAATATCACGCCTCGCGTTGAGGTTTTAAAACTTGCCGAGAGAGTAGAAGCCTTTACTGACCTCTTCGAGAACCACGTCAAACGATCAATCCTAGTGACTGGACTGGACTAAGAGGAAAATCGGGTTTGAATGAGTTAGTAAAGCTTAAGTTAAGCAATCTTGCATGGGACGTGGAATAATCGCAGGCATTTTATTTGATTTCGAGGAAAACAACAACTCGCCTCTTTATTCAAAGAGCTTAGCAATCAATAGGAGAACAATTAACAGGCTACAGTTGCATGTTTCTCGACAATGAAAAATCCTTGTGTGCTGTTGGATCCAGCGAATGATGACAAAGTGGCTTTCTACCTGACAGGTCAACGATCAATTGAATCTGGGGAAAGACCACAAATTTCACAGCTTTACAAATAAGTTATTCTCAAAAATACCCAGAGTCAACTAAAGATATACATAAAAGGTAGAAAATATTGTCCAAATCGCACGGGGAACATATGAAGTCTAGCAATTACAAAATGTATTTACAGTAGTGTCCTACCGAAACATGATTTTCAGCCGAAACCGAAACCGTAACCGACCATTCGGCGTCGGTCTAAGTTTCGGCCGAAACTGAAACCGAAACCAAACTTTTTTCAGACAAGTTCAAATTGATTATGTATTTTAATTGTTATTATATAAATTAAGTATATTTTTACACACACAGAAAGTTATCTCGTCCCGTCAGGTGATTGACGAGAAAATAAACAAATTAAAAAATACGGCTCACGGACCAAGAATTCACGCGAAGTTAACCGTGCTAGTCAAACAACAAAATTTGTGTTGGTAAGACTCAGTGCAATCTCGCCATTCACGAGAGTTGATTTTGATCAGTCCTCAATCTTTGGAGTAGATTTCCCTTCCAACAGTTATAGACTATATACTCTCAAAAACAAGTTTTCCGATATCGGCCGGCTCCATCACATTAACAACCGATGGGTCAGAACTCAAACGAAAAGTGGAAGTTTATCTTTTTGAGTAATCTTAGTCTAGAACTCTCTGTTATATAATCACTTTTCTGGAAATATTCACTTCAACCGACAGTCAAGCTGTCAGCTGTAAGCTTGTCAAGGAACGGCGCGTTTCATCCCTTAAGGTGATAGCGGACTTTTTTAAGGTTCACCTTTATGAGAATCCAGGACAAAGGGAAATCAACGGAAACTGCACAGCAGATGAGCTTGTCTGTGAAGGTACAATGCACTCTCATAGATGCACCTTACAATATATTGACATAGCATTAGCTGCGGTCAAACTAAGCATAAAAAATAAATTCATTAAACATCTTGCAACATCACCAAACAAAGCTGGAACTTCCTTAACAAACAGAGAACCAGAAAGCTACTAAATCTCCTCAATGAATGTGCGGTCATAGCAATATCAAGACATAGAAAGCTATTCATGTTCTCATTTCTTCACAGCTTTGCCTCAACTTGCTAAAGCAAACCGAAAAGACCTCGCTCAGTTCGTTTGAGAATCAAACTAGCCTAGTTCTTTCCACCTTCTCCTTCTTTACCGTCCGGGAGGAAAACCTCTCAATACTCACTTACTCCCCAATATAGGTAGAAACGTTAATCCACATAACCCTCGCGGTATCACAATGGGTCTCGTGGAAGACTGAGTTTCGGTGCCGCCGAAGTTTCGGCTGATTTTTTGCCGAAACCGAAAATGTGGCCGAAAACAATTTTTTGGTCGAATCTGGCCGAAACCGAGTGTTCGGTCGGTCACAAGTTAACAGTGTTTTGCGATATATTTAAATTTTTCGTGATTACTTTTGCTTAACTTAATTTTTTATTTAAAGGTCCATTTAAATTGAAAAATGGAGAAAGCAACAGAGTTCAATATTGAGATTCCATTGGCTATCATCACAAAGTAAGGGGGTTTTCAACAGGGACGCTACAAAATTAGAGCGACAGGGACAGCAAACGACGCCATATTTCTTGCCGCTCTTTTGACATTTCCTTTCAATAAAGCTTGCCATTTCATTATGGAAAGATATACGAGCCAACAACGAGTCGAACTTATTAAAATTTACTACCGGAATTCGGAGTCAGTGGCCACAACGTTAAGAGCGCTACGTCCAATTTATGGTCGTCATAATCGTTCTAGCAGATCAACAATTGAGCGTCTTGTGAAAAAATTTTAATCCACAGGCACTGTACAACATGTTCCCGTGCCAGTGAGACAAAGAAGTGCCCGTAGTGTCGAGAATCTTGCTGCCGCTGAGGCTTTAGTTGCAGAAAGCCCAAATGTGTCTCTCACACGTCGTTCTCAAGCGTTGGGCATCTCTATGACGTCGTTGTGGCGAATTTTGCGAAAAAATCTTGGCATACATCGTAACAAGATTAAATTGTCGCAAGAACTGAAGCCGCTTGATCACCAGAAGCGTCGTATGTTCGTGTATTGGGCTGAGCAACAACTTGAAAATGATTCGGATTTTCATCGAAAAATCATCTTCAGCGATGAGGCTCATTTCTGGCTGAATGGCTCCGTCAATAAACAAAATATGCGGTATTGGTCAGGCAGCAATCCGCACGTACTCCATGAGTCATCATTGCATCCCGAAAAAATTACGGTTTGGTGTGATTTATTGGCCGGCGGCGTCATTGGGCCGTACTTCTTCCGTGATGATCAAGACCAGCTCGTTACTGTGAATGGGGATCGCTACCGTTCAATGATAACAGAATATTTTTGGCCCCAATCGGATCGTATGGACTTGGAGGACATGTGGTTCCAACAGGACGGCGCCACAAGTCAGACAGCGAATGTCACAATCAATTTATTGGAAATCAAGTTTGGAGAACATGTTGCTGGAGTTGCTTGGCCGCCTCGGTCGTGCGATTTGACGCCGTTAGACTATTTCCTGTGGGACTACGTCAAGTCTATGGTCTACGCCAACAAGCCAGCGACGATTGATGAGCTTCGTACGAATATCGAACGTGAAATTGCAGCAGTATCGGCCGATTTATGCTTGAAAACCGTCGAAAATTGGGTTCAGCGTCTGGACTTCTGTAAGCGTGCCCGTGGTGGCCATGCAAAAGAAATCGAGTATCATACATAATGGCATCAAACGTACTTTCACAGAAATAAAGAATTACATTGATATCCAAAACCGTTTTTGTTTGATTCAAAAAAACTTTTGTAGCGCTCTTATTGAAAAACCCTTTATATTAAATTTTTTATGAAATTATTTTTTATAAAATAATTATGTTTTTATGTTTGTAAACATCTATTTTTTTAATTTATATTTATATGTCAAAAATAAAAAAATCAATTATGCCATAGTAAAAAGTTAAATTTTTTCTTTTAACAAATTTCAATAAATAATAAAAAAAAACTAAATAATGTTCAGCTATTAATTTTGTTTTTATTTTTTCCATTCAAATATTTATACAAAAAGTTAACGAAACATTTTTTATAGTGTGCTGTACTATCAAGTGAACCGAATTAGCCAAAATGAGCTAACCGACAAGAATCCGTAGCAAAACAGATCTTTGAATCACAGATCGGAAGACTGAAGCCACGATTTTAAGAAGAAACTATCATGAATTTAAGACCGCTTATTTAAGATAACGTACGGAAGCAGCTCGCCTATGACCGAAGAGAGTGGAAGGTAGTCGTGGAAGCTAAGGCTGCTACTTAAAATTAAAAAATCAAAATGGCTTGTCATTTGAAAATCACAATTACTACAACTTGTACTTAAAATGCTACTCACCATTGTGTTATAAAGTCAGGTTTGATTGAAAAAATCGGGTTTGTGCGGTTAGTTGCCTCAAATGATGCATTGCCATATACCTCCGCGCTTCCGCTGCCACCATTGTCCACATATCGGTGGTCCATGACTCGGAAGCACCTGTTGATCTACCTATCTCCTTTTCGGTGTGAAATTTTAAATCTGCTTGCCCGCTACATCATAAAATCCGATTCTCCTAAATCGATTTAAAATTAAAAACATCGAATTCGTGATCCGCTTGTACTTCGCGAGATATGTCATCCATTTGAATAGTTCTTAGAGCGATATGCCTACAAATACGATACAAGAGACCTGAAAAGAAACAAACATTATTTATTTAACATCTGGGTTGATTGTTACTAAAGTCCTTAATAATGAGGAACAGTCCCTTTGAATATGTAAACAGAGTATAATACACTCCAAAGGGACAATTTTTTTTTTTTTTTTAATTAAGCGAAACGAATGGTATAATCAATCAACCTTCAAATTTTGTCGTGCAAATGCCACAAGGAGCACTCCAACGATAAGCAGAAAAAACAACGAGACGACATTAACACAAACAACTTGCGAATTCCTGTGCTCACACACAACACACAATGATTGTGTTTCTTGTTCATATTCAATGCCATTGAGGAGGAAAGTGCCCTTCATGGGCATTCATTCCGCAGTGCACACACACTAAATCGATTGTATGCCAATCCTGGCTGGCATTGTGCACACTCGAGACTAAAAATACCTATTTTCGTTTGTTTCCTTTCATTTAACTGAAATCATATTGGAAAGTGTACAAACGTCAATTATTTAAAAATAAATATCGTACCGCAAATGTACGTAAGGTGATCACGGGCCAAGGCGCACCTTCGTACGAGTACGGATGAAGGCAAAACAATCGATACAAGAGCTCGTTGAGGCATGAAATCAAAGGCATCCGATAGATACCTGTTGTAGCTGGAGTTGAAAGCAATTCACGCAAAATCATTGAACAAGAGATACTTACAAGTAATAACACTGGTGCGGAGAAGAAGCGGATGTTTCGATAAAGTGAAACTCACTACTCCGATATGTGCTTCTTTAGCTGGGTGGTTGGGTGAGGAGGTCTTCGTTCACACAGTGCTAAGCAGGCAATAGTGCGGAAGTACACCTTGGAAATGGTTTAGGATGCCTAGGAGTGCGATGACAGGATTTAGGCGAATTCTCTGGCGTCTTAAACAGGTGTATCCAATGGTGATTGAGGTTGTTTGAACTGAGCTTTTTGTTGGTCCCGTGCCAAATGGAATGAAGCAGCAGTGCAAATAATCATTGAATACTCGCGCCAGGGCCTTTTTAGGATGACAAATGCTGTCAAGGTAGCAGCCCCAATAGGAAAAAAAAATGTTAGAGAGTGTATGCCTGACATAAAATTTGTATTCCAGATGTCTTAAATAAAAATAGAATCTTATGAGTAGCGTATCACCAAATGTTGTAATATTTATTCACTTATCAAAACATGTTCGTTTATTTAAGTCTAGGTCGGTAATTGAAATAAGTTTAAGACCTTCAATAAACTAGTCGTTTATGAAAAGATGGTTTAACTTTGAAGAAGCAGCCTACATTTTTTTAATATTTCTAATAAGACAAAGTTATTTTAGAGAGTAATTCAAAAGGCACTGTGGTCCGGGCCAATTGTTTTTTGGCATAATTATACGTTGAATAATCTCCGTAGGACTTCAAAATTATAACATTTTTTAGGGCTCCGTACCCAAAAGGAGCCAACGGAATCCTATTACCAAGGCTCCACAGTCATATAACAAATTCTAAAAATAATATAAAGTTTAAAATAAAAATTGGTCATGGCGTTAGAAAATAGCTTCAATTTCACATCTTGAAATTAGCTGTGAAAATTTAAATTAAATTTGAAGGAGATATTGGCAAAGATATCGACAACTTGTATATCGAGAAAACATGCTGTATTTTAACTAGTCGACTTCTAAGCTATTATTGCAACAGCGTGTAACTGATTGGAACAGAAAACTTAATGCTTTCGAAAAAAATGCAAAACCATTTTGGAATATAGCCAGTATAGTCAAAAACAAAAATAGGCAAATACCTGCTTTAAAAAAGTCTTCAAATTTTACTACACTGACACTGAAAGGCTTGTGTTCTCTCGCAAACTTTTTCAAATATTCACTGTGCTTCTACTGGTTAACGTGATGCACACACCGATATTCTAGTAAATAATTCTATCAATCCTTTCAATGCCTTATCTTCTGAAACTCCATCGAGCGCTCTTGTCACCGAGGATGATATACAAGGCACACAAAACTTCAGGTTTTGACCGTATTAAAAATGTTTACCTAAAGTTGGAGCGAAGTCTTTGACAGTCATTATAAATGCATGTCTAAAAATGCAATTTTTTCTAGATGTTTGGAAAATAGCTAAGGTCATACCAATGTTAAAGGCTGGAAAAGACCGGATAGCTATAGACCAATAAGTTAACTTAGCAGTGTAAGCAAATTGTAGGAAAAAGTACTGAAGGAAAAAATTAAAAAAATTAAGAAAAGAACATCAGAAGATAATGCAAAGCTTTTTGTCCGGTCATTCCTTTAAAGTCCTTGGCAATAGTATTGCTTCTGACTGCTTATTTATTTTGCGTTAGGAGCCCCACAAGGCTCTGTCCTGGGGCCCCCCTATACAACTTATTTACGTCGAACTTTCCAAATCTGGCTAACTGTGCAGCAGCTATTTTTGCCGATGACACTGCTAGACTTCCATCTCATGAGTTTGTTCTCGACATCGAGACTAACCTAAATAATGCGATGGAAGTATTAATAAATATCTTAACAATTGAAAAATTAAGCTCAACGCGGAAAAAACGAAAACCATCTTTTTCACGAGAAAAAGGACAGCCACATTAAAATCCATGGAGCTGCTGTTAAGTGGAGCAGTTGCGTAAAGTTTTTAGGTTTATATCTTGACTCTAAACTTACATTTAGTGAGCATACGAGAAAAACCCTTCAAAAAGTCAGTATCTGACTCAGAAAATCTGAGCTCTCTAACGTATAAAAAGTAGTTTTCCAATCAATACTTTTGTATGGATGCCAGGTATGGGGAAATTGTGCACAGTGTCATATTAAAAAGTGGCAAGTATCACAGAACAAAATTCTCAAAATGATGCTTAATATTTCCAGGCATCACTCAACACTGAACATCCACAATAGAGTGAATGTTGAATTGATATCGGAGTGAATTAAAAAACTAATTGACAATTTGTATTATTAAATGTGCTACTGTGGACGATGCTTTAATAAATAATTTGTGTACACATTTGTTCAAAAAGTTAACACATTCGTTAACTTAATCTGTTTAAAAATATACTTATTTAATTATTAATTATTATATACTTATCTATTTATTTATTTATTTATTTATTTATTTATTTATTTATTTATAACTGCATATACATTTATTTATTTATTTATATTTCTTATTTTATTTATTGTTTAGTCATATTTACTTATTTATTTAAAAGCATTTATTTATTTATTTTTTCTTTGTTTATTTATTTGCTAAAACCCTTAGTGCTTGCGTTTATTTCTTTAATTGCATATTGTTTTATTTATATACATATTTATCTCTTGACTTAAAGTTTAGTAAATATATATATATTGATAACTATAAATAAAAAACCTACATATTTCCATTTTAGTCATTGATATATTTGAAGAGAGTACTGTATCTATTATTATATTAAGGTTTTTGCTCCTTCGTAATGTTTTACTTTTTTCCTAAATAAACAAGCTGATAATGTTTACAAAAAAATTTTTCAGCAGTAAGGTATAAATATATCGAATCTCTGTACTGTAAAATGTGTAATAACTCCCATATTGTAAAATTAATTTTCGAAATAAAAAGTATCTATCTGTCTTAATTTGAAATACAACATTTTCAAATTAAAAAAATATGTGTTGTTAAACATTGGTCTGTGAGGCGGCGCACTTCGTATGTGTGATTAACTTGCACTTGCCAACTATATTTTGAGAAATATCCTTTTAGTGTCTTTAAACAATTTTTTTTGAGATAGATCCCCAAAGTCTGAATAAGTGATCCAAAATTAGACCAAACAGCAAATTTCATAAAGACTTCTTGAAATGGACGTAATATTTACTGATACAAACTCGATATCTGATTTTGATCTGTGAACGCTCCAAAAGTCTAACCATTCATTTAGTATTCACTTCTGCATTCGGAAACAAAATTTTGGCATGACAATTGTCTAATTAAAAATGTGAGTATACAAATAAATACAAATTGTCATAATCGTGTTTCATCTGTGCACTTGTTTTTTATTCTCTTTACTGTTTTCAAATTTTCAAATATCTATATTTACTTTCACCTTCTCGTATTTTTATTTTTTATTCTTGTTTTATTTATTTAATATATTACTTCTGTTTAAAACAAAAATTATTTGTGGATTTAAACATTTTTGCACAGATTTATTTATTTATATTATTATATTAATTCGTATTTGTATTACTTTTTATGATATAATTTTAATAACTCATTTGTTAATTTATTTATTATTATTTATTATTTAGTAATTTACGCTTTTCTGTACTGTATTAATGCTTTTTATACTTTATTTATAAATCTTTTCGTTATCATTGAACTATTTATTTATTGCTTTACCACCTTATCTATTTGCGTATTTTTTCATTTAAGGGGGGAAATCACATTAGCAAACAAAAAAAAGGCATATTTTCGGGAATTCATTTTGGCTGAATAAAAGTATCAATCGAAAATCTGTAAAGTAGGTTTTGGTAGGCTAATGAGCTACGTAAGATTTTTTTTCGATATATTG
The DNA here is from genome assembly GCA_963555765.1 of Orthonevra nobilis. NCBI lineage: Eukaryota > Metazoa > Arthropoda > Insecta > Diptera > Syrphidae > Orthonevra > Orthonevra nobilis. Next base: position 3,955,949 of record OY743225.1, on the reverse strand, counting down.
ATTTTTTACAAAATGGTGCATGTTTGAAAATAAAGTGAAATTTTTAACAAAAAAAAAAAAACCCATAAAATCGTCGATAAAAAAAAATTAAGCCATATAAAATAAAAAAATCCTACGTAGCACCTTGGAGACCGATATTTCGAAGCTACTGTCAAAATTTCAAGTCGATCGGTAAAGATTTGCTCGAGTTCGGCGAGCTAAAAAAATAGTGGTTTCGAAACAATGGGTTTAAAGTTTTAAGTACTGAGACACCATATGAAAATAAATATATGAGCATACCGGAGAGGCGTAACTGCAGAGTGAAAAATTTTGTGACTCGGACACTTTTGCCGCATTCCATCATTTAACCTAAGCGAATTTTTTTTTCTTCGAAAAATTGAAAACTTTACTGTGATTTGCCCCCTTAACTGTGTGAAATATATTTACTGAAAGTGATTTGTGTTTTACTCTTTCAATTGAAGGATTTATGATACTTTCACCAGAAACAACTTATTTAGAAAAAAAATTAACATATTAAAAATATAAGAAATATAAACTCAAGTTATGATATATCTTTGGGTTGCGCGATAACCAATAATTTTTTTTGTTACCAAATCTATCTAAAACCAATTTCTGACGAAATAATCAAAAAACAAAATGTTTTCGATCCCTAAACAAAACTTTCCTTCATGAACATTGTGTGTTAATATTTTTCCGGTTGTTAATAAGATTTGACACAAATTTTTTCTTTCGGTATTGTTAAAGCCACAAGACAGTAAAATCGAAGTTTTTCCTCAAATTGACAAAGCTTATTTTTCTCTCACAATTTCATATGTATAATTTTTTTACAATTAAAAGAAAAAAAAATGTACCTTTTTTTAAATAAAAATTTACAGGAAAATTGTCATCATAAAAACAGAGTTAAACACACAATATTGATTTTCACCGGGCAAAAGTTAACTTTTCGAATAACTTGTTTTTGTGTTTATATCGAAGCGATAGCAATCTAGAACTAGAAATCAAAGCCTGCAGCAACTCAATAAACATTTGTCTGGCTTGGCATTAGCCTTATGTGTCCACACATAACATGTAGAAATTTTATCATCTGTCGAAAGAAGTATAATTACTCAATCGTGACTGGGAATTACAATGTTCGGTAACATCAATAGAAATCTTTCGCGGGTGAGACGCCATCTATAAAAAAAACATTTCCTGATTTGGTTATGCTTGAAACCATTCACTAACGTTTAACATAACCAATTTATATTCTTTTTGAATTTTGATACAAAACAGGTGCACTTAATAAGGGGAACCAACAAAGACGAAGTGCCAGATCCAATATAGCAAAAGTGTCCTCACATTATTCATAGATTTGACTAAAATAATTGACATGTAACCATAAAAAAAACGTTGTTAATGTTAATGATGATGGCGTAGTTTTTGAATTTTTTACCCCAACCAAATTTTGCACCATCTTCAGGAATGCATTTGTTAATTTCATTGTCCTCTCCAACATTCGTTTCTCTTAACTCCTTATGTCTCTCGGCTTATAAGATAAGTTGCCTAACTTCATCATGGCTGGTATCTTCAGATATTAAATAAAACGCAAAAAAAATAACAAAAAATGAACAAGCCACCGTTTTTTTGTTTTGCAGTGGTTTTCAATTGTACCCCACATGCGTTCAAGGGTTAAAACAACTCCTCTTCTTTCGGGCTTATTACATACATGTGTACAGATGTACATGTACAAACGAGTGGAAAATATAAAAAAAAGGCACAACAGCTTTAACTAGAGACCAATTAACATCATACTGCATTTGATAGATTTACCTCGCTAATTGAAATCCGCTGGTTCAAAACCACTTTCGAATTTAAGTTTTTAATTGAATCTGCAACAGTTGATGACATTCACATCGTGTTAATACAATTAAGTGTAAAGCTGGAAATGGTTAAAGGTCAAATTAAAAATGCATTGAACTTTAAGAGCTTGAGTTTTATGCGTGAATATGCTGAATTTAATATTTTTTTAAAGTTGGAACCATATCTAAAAAATGATTACAATTTTCCATATAAAAAAAGCTTTGTCGAAAGGGTTGTTAATCAAGATTCAAGAAACTAACGCACATAGGCTTTGAAATATCGAGAAAATAACTTAAAGTTTTCTAAATTGACGAATTTATCAGTTTTGCTTTGATGTTTGTGAATTCAACAGACGTAGCATATATGCACGTCCGCAAGCCATGAAACGCAATACTTGTTAAGTTTTTGAGGCTTTTATGGGATAATTTGTCAATGACATTGGCGGAACGTGAATTTCGGCGCAGATTTTTGGCCCATTCTACGTCAGTTGGTAAACCGTTAAGGCTATAAGCTTTTCCTCGAAAACATTGGAAAATTGCAAATGTTTCAGCAACTTCATGCAGATCAATTGCGACTTAGGTACAACCCGGTCTCCTTAATTTCAATGTAGGCAAAGATGGCATTTTAGGGCAAGATCGCCTCATTTTACCAAATAAAATCACTTTTTTAAGAAACCGCCCTTTAAGTTTAACTCCACTTCGAGCAAAGAAAAAGTCTGAAACGGGTTTTTTCCAATAGGTGTAGCTTTTGTAAAATTGTTATAACTTCCTCGCTTGGAACGGTGACAAAGTCAGTCAAAGACAACCTCCTGGCGAGCCTCATTGATGATCTGGCTATTGTCGTAAGGTTCAAATATGACACTACAATCACCAGTGTCGGCGTTAATGCATGTTTCGGAATGGTGCAAGTGAGAAGGACTCTCTGTGAATCCTTGCAAAAACGTTTTGGTCCCCTTCACAATGAGGAGACAACTGACTCTGTCTCCAATGGTATTGAAATTCAAGTACCTCGGTGTTATCTTGGATAAGAAACTGAACTAGACTGAACATATCAAGTCCATCACAGAACGCGCAACCAAGGCCATGGGGGCCTGTAAGCGGTTCTACGGTAGGACTCTCAAGCCTTAGATGCTTTACTGGTTATACATCATGATGGTTAGACCTATTTTTACCTAAGCAGCCGTTATTTTTTTGCCCCAAAACTTTAGAAGTAACAACATTTTCGTAAGGAAAACAGCCGCCAGAAATGCCCTTAATTTCAACTGGCAATGAAATATAAAGCAGGTGACCAAATAGGACACTTGAAAATAATCAATTTCATCACGGACAAAGACATGTTCTGCTCGATTCCAGATTGTATGAAGGCAACATCCTGCATTGGGCATGTCTTTCTAACCGTGATCAATCGTCGTGCAATTCGCCTGCCTTCGACCGCAGAAAATTAATCTATGTACCGATGGCTCAAAAATGGCAAATGGAGTAGGTGCCGGTGTCTATGGACCCAACACTAAAATCTTCATACCCATGGGAAAAATCAAAGTGTTTTCCAGGCTGAACTACCTAGCCATCCAAAACTGTGCCACAGTAAACCTTGCAAAAGCCCTTAAAGGGGCCAGAATTCTAACATATTCAGCAGCGCTCAAGGCACTTTCGTCCAATCTAATGGAATGAAAATGTTTCAAAAGCTGCTTCGATGAAATTGCGGACGAACAAGTCCGGGCTGGTTCTTCAACCGCGTTCACTGGAGAAATCCTTAAACTCAGGGGAATATTAGAAAGCTCGTGAGCTTCCTCTCAGGTCACTGCCGCTTGAGATCACATCTAACCAAACTAGGGCTCAGTACAACCACCGATTGCCGACTCTCGTTGTGAATGCCCAGCTCTAATTTGGTTAAGAAGGCGTATCGTCCTCAAAGAGATATGCTCCCCATTGGACATTAGACAATCCAATTCTAAAGACATTTTTACTTTCATTAGAAGGATGAAATGTCTGTTAACCTAAACAAACTCCCCAAGATACAAAAGGTCTACTCTTTCAGACCGCAGTGTCCGCCACTTGTGCAGGGGCTGATATTGAAAAATATTCATATTTCTTGTATTTGCTCTTCTATTCCACTCTTCACTAGCATATCTTATCAAAGTCACCCATCAAGTGCAATCTGATAACCTAAACCTGCGGTCCCAATCTGTGAGCGATCTGCGTACGTTATGGCATGGTTAAGCGAACATTCAAGATCAACGTACGCACCGAATTACAGATCTATTCTATATATTATAGTATATTTGTAGGCTTCTTATAAAGTATATACGGTCGTGGTTCGGTTTAGCCAGCCCTGTGTAAAATTTTGCTTCCAACCATACCATTTTAGAGGCTTTTTATAAGCCCATCAGACAAGCACCCGTTCGCTCCGTTGTATGAACAACACCAATTTACACGCGGCATGTATGGAATCAAGCTCCACATTGAAACCGAATTGATAACCTGGAAACATATTTATGACTCTATCAATGACTTTTTGCAGGCCTAACTGACGCTTATTACCCATAGATTTGGCGGATTGGAGCCATCTTTTTTCTTCCGGGTGTTGGCAATTCGACAATACTGAACAAAAATGTCAAACACAATTGCGCAGTCTATAACTTAAACTGGTAACCTTATCGCAGGTTCTATACCCGGCACATGGTCAGGAGCATATTACACAAACGTTTTGCATGAATTCAATTAAATTAAACTATTTAACTTCATTTTACCAGGAAAAGACGAAGTATTTATAACGTTTTACGCTCGAGAAGCTTGGTTATCAAGTTTTCCAGCAAAGTCAAAATTATGAAAAATCTTTTGAAAATAGATCATAAGCTCACCTTAAAGGATGAAGAATTACCCAGAATAAACCAGAACTATATTAACTGCTGAGCCATAACATCAGTCTTTATGATGCCAGAGAATGCCTTATATTTTATTCCAGTGCAACTCAAACATCATGTCAAAAATTCAAGTGCACCTAGACTAGAGACATGAAATTCATGTTAATTTTGAAGTGTCATAAAAGAAAGGCAATTAATAATTTAAGTATACATTTTTTCATTAGTTATTTATTAACGTAACAAGAATACATAAAAAAATCCAAAAATAAAAAGTTAAAAATTTCAAACTTTTTTTTTTCACAAAATGGCGACTGCCTGAAAAAAAAAACAACAATTTTTGTACCACTTTTTTTGACTGTTTCGAGTTTTCGAAATTTGGGGTTGAGGATATTTCCAGACATAGACAAGACTATAAAGAAGACTCTCTAAAAATTTAACGTTAATTGGTCCAGTAGAACCTGGAAAATCGTGGGTATTGTTTTAAAACAGGTTCGAGAAAAACGCGTTTAAAGTTTCGCGCAAAGTTTTTCGCAGTCTAAGTCATGAAATGATATTGTAGACTTACATTTATTCAATTTGTCATTCCTGCTTCATACATCGGACCTTCCTCGACTTCGAAAAAAACTATTTTCCGCGTTTCTCTCTTCATATCGAGCAGTTCTGGCCTTTTTTGATGCGTTGGATGCCCGTATCTCTGAGCGGTCAATCCGGGCGTTGTCTCGTTTCACAGCAAATGAATGAGCCTCCGGGCCAATTTTCATTCCCATAAGCTCCATTATTTTTAAAATAGGAATGCCGCCTTCATTAAAAATACAAACAGCAATAAATGTCTCTATCTCAAACATCATAGGTCCGGAATGAAAATTATTTGGATAGAAAGTCCAAATCAAAGAGTTTAGAGACTCATTATTATTTGCAAGTTTCTGAACCTAAACATCGAGTCAAAATTCATCTGATGATAAACTCACGTAAATTGGCTTTATAATTTTCAAAACTTTATCACACAAAAGGTTTTACTGAGAAATATGGATTCAGGTAGACGGAGAATCCCTAATGTCTTTTGTTCGATTAGATCTGGCCGAACCAGTTTGGATGCCGGGACAGCAAAATACCGATAACTCCAAAAATAATTTTAATTTTGAAAAATCCTCTTGTAGATATATTCTTGAATAGCTAAACTTTGAAAATATAAAAATAAATCGATTTTTTTAAATTTCTAGCAAAGTTAAAGACTCACAAAATAATGATATCAATCATCAATGCGGTTCAATATTTTTCAAGTATTAAACAACTCATCAGCATAACTGCATTGAATATCCTTTATTCACAAATTGAAGCCTGGAAAAAGCGACAGAACAATTCCATTCCTAAACATACTTATGCAAGCCAAGGGCACATAAAAGAAATTATTCATATCCATAAATTTCCTTCAGCTCTTGGAAATTCTGAGAATACTTCTTGACTGTAAATTTCTTCAAGAAGGCAACAAAAAAATATGTGCCCTGGCCGACGAAACTGTTGCACGAATACGAAATTTCAATTGCTTGTCCTGACAGTTCAAAACCATGAATACTAAAAGACACACGTGCTCCAAATACCAACAGATTAAAGAATCTTTCATTCATATTTGCCTACTTTAAGATCATAAACCCAGCAGATGTTTTGTTGTTATTATCTTCACGTTTTTAGTTTATTTTGCAACAATGTGAGCCATTTAAGTGGGTCAATGTAGCTATCCTGCCGGTTTAACGTTCCTGCTACGTGGCTAATGCATTCTTTACGTGAAATAAGGAAACTATTACCGCCACGAGAAAGTACAAAACCAAGAATGTTCAGATTATAACGTTTGACACATGTCAAGTAGCTACGCTCGGAAGAAGAGCAAATTCCGTCCTCTTAACATCCTATGTGGTGCGTGTATGTGTAAAATTCAACTGATGTTGACAATTCCTTGTGCATTCTAAAAAGGGTTTACTCGAGGCTATCTTTGGAAAAATGGATTTGCAAAGTGATGGTCATGCACCAGCTTTTTTAAAATTTATATTAAATAAAAAAAAAATTGATTTGTTACTTTAAGCGCTTATAACGTTGCTAAATCTGCTTAGGCACTCCAGATGGTACAGTAAAAGTGACATGCCCGTGGGTTATTTGGCATAAGTAACAAACGGATGTCATTGTCTTTGGAATATCCAGAAACAATAATCGTTGCGACAACACTTGATGGCTGAAACGAATTTTCCACCCAACGAACAGCCATCGACCCGCCTACAAGGCGTCTCACAGTATGACTGGTAGCGGCACTTATTAAACGGCCCAAGGGAATGCTTTTTGGTAAATGTTATGATGCATAACTTTATGACATGAATCTCTGGGGACCCAATGGACATGAAGGATGGTTCAATCTTATTGCCGCAGGATAGGCTTTTATTCCAATATTTATCTTAAAAATTCATTACATATATTCTTGGAAGTTCCTTTGCTGCAATTACGTATTCTGAAACTTGTTAAGGATGTAAAAGTAAAACACTGAGTTTTTAATTGTTATGCAAAGTTGAAAACACAGGGTGTCAATTTTGTTATATGTGTATGTGTTTGACTGGTTAGCTTAACGTACACTGAGACCATAATCATTGAGTCCATTTGGAAGCTCTTGAAATCCAAATTTTATGTTTAATTTCTTTAATCCTTTGAATCACAGTGGTACTGAGGTTATATTGACGGAATTCAAAATGGCGGATCCAAGATTGTGGCCAAAATATGTGAAACTGAACTTATATTTCAGACTAACAAGACAAACATTATTTCACTGCATATTTTGGTCTGAATATTTGTACACGAGGGTTTTCAGGTTCGTAGATCACAAAACCAAAGTTATATTTGCAAAATTCAAAATGGCGGATCCAAGATGGCGGAAAAATGTGTGAAATTGAATTAATCATTTCGACAAACCAATCAAATTTTATTCTACTGCATGTTTTAGTCTTACTTTAGTATTACTGACAGTCGGACATATTGGATCCGCCATCTTGGACATGAAAAGTACCGAAACACTAACATTAAACTCGTGATCTGTGACCTTGAAAATCCCTATGAACCAAATTTTTTGAAATTTGATTGAATTTTACGAATTTAGCCCGCCATCTTTGATCCACCATTTTATAATTTGTAAATCTAACCTCGAATTTGTAATTAGTCACCACGAAAGGACAATCGAGTATAAAAATTCAGACCAAAATATGCAATAGAATGACATATGTCTGATCGGATGGTCTAAACGATTCAATTGCACAAAATTTAGGCCGCTATCATGGATTCGCCATCTTGAATTTTGCAAATCTAAGCTCATATTCGTGATCAGCATCCCCAAAAACCTCTGTATAGCAATTTTAGTGAAATCTGATTGAAGTTCACAAATTTGGTCAGCCATCTTGTATTTGAAAATTATAAAAATATAACCTCAGATTCGTGATCAGCGACCTCAAAAAAAAAAAACGAACGAGTACAAAATTTCAGGTCAAAATATGCAGTAGAAAAAAGCATGACTCAAAGGGTTAATGCTTTAAAAGCAAATTTAAAGTACATTTGATTTTCGGAACAATCCCTTTGAGAGAAACCAAATTTTAATGAAAAAATTCATATAAAAATAGGGTTTCTTAAAACTTGAAAAACCTGACTCTATTTATCTCAAAAATCACGACACGCAAGGACATATCATTTTTGAAAAATCGGTTTGGGTGCGAGTAGACCTGCCCATACCATGATCTTCACATCCGTGATTCAAAAAACAAAACATTAAGGTGCTATTAAATTTGCTCCCAACATCAAATTTAAGTTTTTATTTGTTTTCGCATCTTGGAATCATATAAAATACGATTTGCGTATAAAGTATAGATTATAGGGTGTAGGTATTATGTACATGCAACGTAGGCTGCTAAATATATTTCTGGCCTAGGCAACAGTAAGTGTTGCCAGGTGCAATCTGACATTTCCATTGGAAAGTTTGACATTTTTTAGAACGTGTTGTCATTTAATCGTGAATTGTTTTAGTTACAGAGACTTGAAAAATTCATCTCGGCAAAAAAATGGAACTTAATCGTGAACACTTTCGTGCGATCATTTTTCACAACTTTCGACGTGGATTATCACGACAAGAGTCCATTGATGAACTTAAATCTTTCTATGGCGATGAAGCACTATCCTATAGCACTGTGAAAAACTGGTTTAATGAATTCAGTCATGGCCGACGTTCGCTCGAAGACGAATTCCGTCCAAAAACGGCCGATGTGTCAGAGAACATTGATCGTCATGTGACATACCGTGAGATAGAGGCATTCCCGGGGATTTCTCCCACCAGCATACATTCGATATTGCATGAACACCGGGCCGTAGAAAAGGTTTTTTCTCGTTGGATCCCTCACAATTTGACAATCGCTCAAAAAAAAGGCTCGTGTCGATTGGTGCAAAGAAATGTTAAAAAATACAATCGCGGTGCCTCAAAAGACGTTTATAAGATTGTCACAGGTGACAAATCATGGATCTCTGCGTATGAGCCCGAAACGAAACAACAATCGACCGTGTGGGTCTTCGAAGACGAGCCAAATCCAACAAAAGTTGTTCGTGGAAGAAGCATTTCGAAGCAAATGGTCGCCTGTTTCTTCAGCAACATGACCAGTTCATGTGGCGGCTGTTCCGCTTTAGCAACGTAGGACGGTCAATTCTGAGTGGTTAACCACAATTTGTTTGACTGAAGTCTTCACAGAAATTCGAAAAACGTGCAAGAGAAGACGAATCATTGTTCACCATGACAATGCGAGCTCTCACACATCGGCTCAAACCAGCGCCTTTTTGACCGGCCAAAACGTCGAATTGATGAGTCATCTGCCGTACAGCCCTGACTTGGCACCCATTGACTTCTTTTTCTTCCCGAACATCAAGAAAAAAATGCGTGGTCAACGATTTTCGTCGCCAGAACATGTTGTTGAAGCGTTCAAAAACCATAAATCATGCTGGAGAATACTTTGAAAAACAATAAAACCACTTTTGATGATAAATATTCGCATTTTCATTATTAGGCCAGAAATATATATAGCAGTCTACGTAACACAGTAAGAAATATATTTTTATAAATCTGTTAAAGATTAGTGATATAGAGAATACATTGGTTAAATTGAATTAACACATATCAAACTAGTTAATTAAAAATATAAATATAAAGATTAAAACTAAATTAAAACAGATTCATGATGAAATATTAGGTATGAGATTGAGAGTAAAATAATTAAGTTGAATCATTAGGAAATTTATCTAGTTCAGTAAAAATTCTTTAAAATTAAAATCAGTATCATTACTTGAAATGGGGATAAGTTGGGGAATGGTTAGTTGCTATGAAGGCAAATATGCGTATTAAACATTAATTTTAATTCAACATTTCCGTAATTACTTACTTACGACTTTATTCATTCAAGTCACCAGGACAACAATTTGGAAATTATCGTTTTTGATATAGTAACATTAATCTAATGTTGTGAACAAGATTGAAAAGTTTGTGAGCTCGATGAAAGAAGTTTCGTCTTGGCTGTTAGAAATTACTATGGCTTGTAAAAGCGTTTTGGAGGAAGTACGAGTACTATCTTGTCGAACTTCATTCTGAAGCTGACTGGCTGTCCATGGCTTGCGTTAGACGACTAAAAAAAAGCATCTCCTGCTGTTTAAAATAAAAATCTGGACCAACGACCTAAAATCTTAGCCAGTCTTCTTCTAAGAGTGTCCAACTCGACGTGAAGATAATTTTTTTTTTATAATTTGCTCGCTTTCAAGAGGTTATGAATACCCTTTTAAATGCAAGTCGCACAGAGCGAGTAGAAGAATTAGGAGAAGAACGAAAGATTTTTTGTAGTGGTCTGAGAAACTTAGATATATTTGGTTTCAATTGAATTCCGTGGTTGGAGCTCGAATTGGGACGGATGATTTGATACCAACTTATTCAAAGTTTGAAAGATTTACCTCAAATTTAGAGTTTCGAAAATCGTTTCATTTCAACAACTTTAACATTGGAAGTTGAATTTGTATTCGCTTTTGGCAGTTGTTTTTCAACTTCTTCAATAAAGTGTTATAAATCGAATGCTCTTTCGCCAACCATAACTGGACCTGTATTTCTTACTTTCCCTTCCTCAGAAAACTTTTTATTTAAACTTGAGCTGAGCTATCACTGAAACATCACTTACAAATTCTTACTATTACTAATGCTATTATAGGGAAAAAAATTTAAAAAATTGTTTTGAAATGAGCAAAAGGAAAATTGTGACCATTTGTTTTGTTTCCAGACACATTGTGACAACATTATGAAAGGCCGCTTATCTCAACTTCATGTATTTTCAGAATTATTCAAATTTGTTAGATTGCTTGTCTTTGGAAGATATTAACCATTGCTTGGAATATTAAGGCGTGATTATCGTTATGTCATTTTTGAAGAGGTTCAAAAGTACATAATTCCAGCCCCGAGATTTCGATCGACTCTTCCTTCCGAGCTGGGAACTGGTCAGCTTAGGATCTTTTTCTTCTGGATAATATATGGCCTTAAGAGGATCACATTCAGTCCAGTTTTCTTTGCAGATTTTGATATTTGTTTCCAGACCGATTTCGAGAGATTTTTAATCCACGTGTCTTTTTCTGGAAAGACCTCTAGGATTGGGTTCATGATAAGAAACTACAACAGGGGAAAACGAACTAAATTGGATCTAATTTCCAATGATTTGTTTTATCGAGCTTCGCTTTCGAACCTTTCAGTGGATCTCATCCCAGAGCTTCGACAATGGTGAGCGATCACAGTAGCCGCTGATTTGAATTATGTATGTGTAGCGTTCCAAAACCAAATGCTCGACTTCTCATTCAGAACGACCGTAATTTAGACCAAAAAAAAAAACAAAAGTTATTTGCCATTGGATAAGTCTGCCGCACGCAAGCTTATTGAAGTAATCACCCGGGGCGTTACGCCATTGGTAAATGCCAAACGGTTCACACCGATATTTCAAAAAATACGCTGATGAGGATTAAGTTAAGACAAGGCACCAGCTTTTATGCAACAGGACTTACAAAAGTCTGGGTGTTCTCATATGCTTAAAGAACATCAGAAAGAAGAAGTTATCAGAAAAAATTAGTGGTTTCAGTTATTACCTTTTCCAGAGATTCACAATTTATCAATAGTTCATTCTGCTTAAGACAAGGAGTTGCATTTTTCTGCATCTCCTTACAGTCAGGGGTAGATGAAAATAATAAATAATATACAATTCAATTGCTGTCTGTTTATTAAGTTTTATCGTTCTTTTAACCATCCAACTGCGGGTCCAGGATACCATATTGAATATTGTTGTGGAAAATTGATTGGACTTTACAGAGCCTTACATTTTTTCATCACAAATTATAAATCTCATCAAATTTTAATGTTTACTCTTCCGTTCAGTATTGACCCTTTTGTAACACAAAATTGGAAATAAATCCACATGCGCGTCACTTTCATAAATTACTCGAAGCTTCCAATCTCCATTAACTATAATCACATGCTTGCCAAAGTTCAATTAGTCTCAACACCAATATTCAAAAACGTAGTTCAAACTTTAATTTTAAAGTGCCGAAAAGGTAACCAATGCTAGATCCTCGAAACAAGAAACTCGATGAAGATGCAGACATGGCTACAGAAAATTCAACAAGGCCGAACCACACGACCCCATGAAAGTAGGTGGAATGCTTAAGTGCAAAAACTTGCTGACTCAATATCATCAAATCACCAAAAATACTCCCAATTTCCCATCAAATCTGTGTGGACTAATATTTATTCCGAAAATTACTCTCCCACACTTGGGTACATCCAATATGCCAACATACAAATATACTATGTACATACTTTGTCTTTGGAAGTGGAAGAACTTTACAGAGGATTAAAGTCCTTGCCCTTTTTGGGGTCACTACTCTTAGTCGATTGTAGGGTCTATTCAAATCAAAGGTTTTCAGTTTTTAAAACAAAAAAAAATAAGAGAATAAAAACAAAAGCAAACATGAAACCTCCTATCTCTGGTTAAATGCATTCACTTCATCACTTCGTCCTTTTATCCTTTAATCTTTCCCTTTATGATGTTCACTGTGATGCTGGACCACACACAGCCAAGTGGAGTAAAACTCCATCCAGAGGCCTCTGCACATTAAGCGGTTTTACAAAATGTACAAACAAGGATAGCCCGAGAAATATCCACTTAAATCTGTATGTGACTATGTACGTATTTTTATTTAATATCGTTTCAAAAACAAACAATACAATATCCTGTGTCAAAAGTAAACCAAAGCACAGCACACCAAACCACAGTTTAAAGGCGGAGAAGGGACCGACAAGAAGATGCATTAACCCATTGACACTCCCACATGTCATCGTAGTCGTTTCATTTTCATCCCACCATTTGAGCTCGGTCCTCATGTTCCATGGGCAAATATTCATTTCCATACAACCGCTAATACGCCCCCTTTCGGGGGGTAGGTCCTCGTAGTGGTCCTTCAGCTACATCTATAGCTCCAGCTTCTGTCTTGGAACAAACACCAGGACCAACAACCGAAGTCGAACTCTCATCACCATCATCATCATCATCAACTTCGAAACAAATGTGTGTATGGCTGGGGCTATTGTTTGTAACGTGGTGGTCGCCTTTATAGCTATTGAAGTATTCATAATGGTATTCATTTAAATGGGGCCACGCCGTCCGCCGCCCATTCACCCAACCCGATTCTAGGTGGAAAATTGTCAACATATTACGGTAATGTGCTCCTCGTACTCCTGCCCTGAAACATAGAAAGGTTATTTGCACAAAACACAAGCTCACAAGGCTATGGTGGGTGGGTGGTTGGTTTGGTTAGATGATAGTGGAAGATACCATCCGGGCCATCATCACCAGTTGAATTTTCATCGGGTTATTGTGAGCTGCCAGCACAGGTGCACACAAGGGAAATAAACGCATCCCCATTCACACACGGCACACAGCATATCAGTTTGGCAGTGGCAGCATACAGCACACAGCACACAGCACTGAGCTTACAGCTCGCAGAGCAAAACCATAGAAACTGCAACGTGCGGAATCATAATGAAGTGCTTCTTGGTGTGTGCATTGAAATATTGCTGCGATTGTTGTTTGCAATTGTTGCTTAGCATTAAAAAAGATTTAAGGCTCGAGATGCCCATTCAACTAGGGCACGTTTCCAGCTCAAAGGAGAGAACTATGCATTATAGTCGCACAAAACACGAAAAAGACTTGCGAGTGTATTATATGATGCTTCGTCCTGCATGTGTTGTGTCACATGTATAAAGAGAACTCAATTTCGCTGCTCTCGTCCTTAATGGGCACAAGAAGGAATCATCTTAATGGAGGATGGCGAGTGTATTGACGGATGTAGAAAATTAATTGGAACGAAAGTGGAGGATTTGAGTAAATCCAGGCACAAAGGTAAGCTTTTCGGTTCCACATCCTCGGTTTAGGAGCAGCCATAGTGGTGGTGGGTCTCGTTAGGCGACTTTCCTGTTGAGCTTGTTATTCAGTCTTATTCATTCTGAATTGGTATTCAAGTTGCGTTGTGGCTAGTTGCGCTCATTGAATCACTAGGTAAATTGAGAGGGTGGTTGTGTTTTCCTCTATTTTACTCGTCCTTTTGTTCTAGTACTTCATTTAGAGACAATGTCCTTGCATACGATTTTCCGGAATAAACATCACAAGTTTTTATTTTTTTGTTATCAGGTAGTTACTACAACATTGCATTGTTTACTGGGTAAGAGGAAATCTAAGCCGCAGTTAATGGGATGATTTAGGGTAAGCTGGATTTACAAATTGGAGAATGCTTTTGGTTTTGTCATTTCGACTAATTCTTGCTTAAATCCTTTCTCAAAAGTTACAAAATGTACGGAAATGACGTATATAGTATGTAATTTGTTGGGTTAGTCGCCACTTTGTTTATTTCGAGGTATTCCAAATTTCCAAATGGAACTAAGTTGTTGTCTGCTGCTGCTTCGATGTTTGTCTTTCAATTCAATTCAATTTATTTGCTAAGAAAAATGCAGTACATATAAGACTAGGTCTAATAAGAGTACAGATAAAATAAACATTATAGATTGGTTCAAAATCTAAATAAGAGAATTAGTTTCCGGGATTTAATGAACAATAGAAATTTTGTTTTGTACTGTATCAACAAAGTAAACAAATGTCTAGGAAATCAAATGAAAAGCTTCTTGATATGTAAACATCCAGCTTGGTGAGGGTTTTGGTCGAGCACTCGAAGGGGATACATATCGCATCACGTATCGTAATTAAATAAAACTTCTCGTGGAAAAAGTTCAGTCAAATTTGTCTGCAACATTCAAAGGGAGCCAGTATTTTCGATAGATTTTTGGTATAACATGAAATTTTTAAACGTTATGTACAATCCATTAAGGATCTGGTGCAGCTGTGATTAAATGGTCTACCTCGTTACAAAGTGAAACCATCTTTCAAGTAAAAGTCAAAGTCAAAGCCACAGGATCTTTGGTCGCAAATGCGTTCTTCATTGGCGCATAAACTACTGTACCTTAGAACTACTTTCCAAATGGTGTGCCTCAAATCTATATTTCGGTTCCGAATCTCTTTTATATTTCGATTACATAAATGATCTATCGCAGACTCACGGCTGAGCGTATGACTTTTAATTGGAACAATAGTCAGGTCTCAGGTTTGAATCCTTCACTAAATCTGGAACTTCTATTTACTTTTCGAATTTGGTCCGGCCTCCATTGCACTTGAGTTAAATAGAAGTTTAGAAGTATAAGTTTGTGTTGACAAGAAACCAAAAAAAAAAAAAATGGTTTGTGAAGATGATATGACATTGGCTCCGACAGCAAGGTGATGAACCAATTTCCAAACTCAGCTATATCAACTGCTGGCGAGTTGAACGTACTTGTCTGTATTTCGTTCTCGGATTGCTATGTCAATCTTTTTATTAGCTACATATATTGATACGCGAAGTGAATCATCTTAATTTTTTTTGGCAGCTCGTTTGCCTTTTCATGAAATTGTAAAATGGAACTGCAAAATCTTTTATTTTGTCTTGATAAGAGTCGTCTCAAACTACCTATCAGATTAATGCTTGCCCTAGAGTACTTCAAATTCACTGTGAAGGCTCGCTTGCAGTGTTGATCTTATTGCTACTTTGATACTTTGGCAAGCTAGAACCCAAGTAAGTTTTTGAGCATATTTGAAGCAATGGAACTACGGGGAAGTTAAGGGCATACATTGTTACTTATTCAATGGCTTACATTCGGTCGTAGACCCAAGCTTTTTCCGAAGGTATTCTGGGATACGTTGGTCATTACTTTTTGGCAACGTTCTTCTTCCAGTCTACAATTATAAGATTCTAGGCAACACAAGATCTTCAAAGTATTGCCGAAACAGAGCTAATCTTCAGTTGAAATTTCAGAATAATGCACCAACTTAAGCTGATAAATTGACTAAGGAATTAAAGTAAAATGATCAGCTACTTTATTATTACATCTCAATTTGGTCTCAAGAGCAGCTTTAAATTCACTTTAATCACCTAAATAATCACCATATCAGATCAGGCAAAGGTCCAAAGAAGCAAACTTGTCGTTTTTGGGGTTCGGAATATCCACGCATAGTCATAGTGCATCCTGAACGAGTGACTGTTGGTTGTGGTTTATAAAGTGGCGGTATTATTTGCCCTTTTCTTTCCTAGACGACAAAGGAAGAAACGTTACAGTCAATGAAGAGTCAAGCGAAAAATGATAACCGATCGTAAGATATTGGATATTGGATTTCGACTTGGACGAAAGATTGCAGCAAAGATTACAGCAAGATGGGGTTATGTGCCACCGAAGCTTAGTTCAATACTCATGTGATAAGTGTTTATCTGATGCCATAAAATGTTTTTGAACTCTAAAACACAGTTAGTATAATATGAATTGGAACCCTACGCTTAATATTATTGAGTAAATCTTAGCTCACCGCACCGTTAATGGTTTCGATTAGACTTTTTATATTGAGTGGTGAAGCTATTTGTAAAGGGTGATTTTTTAAAAGCTATAGGAAAGTTTTTCAAAAAAAACACATAAAATTCAGAAAAATGCATGAAATCTTTATTTGAATCGATAGCGCGGTCCATATAATTTAATGTTTGGAGTTTATTTCGGCCGGTAACTCACGAATAAATGAAGCGGGCTTGTCTGTATAGACATGAGCTTTAACATAGCCCCAGAAAAAACAGTCTAAATGCGTTAAATCGCACGATCTAGGCGGTCCCGAACGTGAAATAAAATATTCACCGAACTCGCCTCTCAATAAGTCCATTGTTGCGCGTGCTGTGTGGTATGCGGCACCGTCTTGTTGAAGCCACATGTCATGCAAGTCAAGCTCTTGCATTTTGGCCAAAAAAAAGTTGGATATCATCTCACGGTAGCGCTCACCATTCACAGTTACGTTACGATTCGCATCATCTTTGAAGAAGTACGATCCAATGATGCCACCAGCCCATAAACCGCACCAAACTATGACTTTTTCTGGATGCATTGGTAGCTCTTGCAATGCTTCTGGCTGATATTCACTCCAAAATCGACAACTCTGCTTATTTACGTACCCATTGAGTCAAAAATGAGCTTCATCGCTGAACTCAATTTTTCCGTAAAAAAAGTGTATCTTCGGCTAACTTTCCAAGAGCCCATACACCAAAAATTTTACGTTGCGGTAGGTCGTTCGGCTTCAATTCTTGCACCAGCTCTATTTTAAAAGGCATCACGCCTAAATCCTTCCGCAAAATTGTCCACGTTGTTGAGTAACAGAGGCCCAATTGCTGCGAACGGCGACGAATCGATAATTGATAGTCATCATTAACACTGGCCGATACAGCTGCGATATTTTCTTCAGTTCGCACTCTACGTAAGCGTGTTGGTGGTTTAATGTCCAACAATGTAAATTTGGTGCGAAATTTAGTCACAATAACCCGAAAAGCCGCTTCAGTGGGTCGATTAAACTCACCATAAAATGGAAGAAATGCGCGATGAACTTTCTTAACATTACGCACGCATTTTAATAATAAAATTCAATAATTCATGGTTAAATTATAGACGAAACTGAAGATGTTTGACAGTGAAACAAAACACGAATCGTGCGTCAGCTGTTTAAACCAGTGTTGCCAAAAAGATTATAACTAAAAAATCACCCTTTATAAAAAAAATAAAAAAATTATAAATCAAGCTTTTATTTAGAAAGAAGTGAACTTAAGAGAAAAAAAAATCCAGACACATTTTTCTTATATGTATAGTATTTTGGAAAGTTACTCTCTAGGCTCACAATAACCCCACTTTTAAAAAATCGGTATCGTTATGTAGTTGTACGAATATAAAATATGTACGAATTTAAAAGCTTGAGCGAGTGATTTTCGCCATTCGTTTAACAGGTTTTCTGTACGACAATATCATTGCCTCAAGCTTTAAAATTTAAGGGTTATTCTGAACGTAGAATATTTCTATGCATATATGAAAAATGTCACTATGTATGTACGAAAAATGGTTTGCAAATGTGGAAGTGGATAATACGAACAGTGCAAGTTAAATTAAAGCTTGTAAAAGGTTTTTCTGAACCTAGTGTAATAGTGTATTACAAAACTGTGTTGAAAGGATAGCCAAGCCAGACATGTGAATCAAATAACAGTCCATATTCAAAAGGAAGGATTACTTTTTTTGGGAACGAAGAAAAATATAAAAGAGTTTTTTTTAGCCAACAATGTATTACTAACTTATACAAGCTTAGATTTTTCATTGTTGGACTATTTGCATCCAAAGAAATGGCAACAGTTTCATGTCTGCCATGAAATTTTCTTTTTGATTGATTGTGTTAAATGACTTTCCCTTAACTAGTAGTTATTCAGTTTCAGTGATGATAAATTCACGATTTCAGTTCTCTCCTCAAATAGTGCAATGGATATCTTTTCTTTAAAATAATTTCAAAAACCAGCAGTCACTTCCATAAACTTTACATTCTTGTTACCGATGTAAAAAAAATTTCAGTCTGAAAAGCTCTTTTCGATAAAACGAGATTGAAAATATGGAGATTGAAAAAAATGAGCCTTCGACAAAAAGCAAGAAAAAAAAAAAAAAAATATTATTTGCGGTTCAATGAGCTCTATGGATTTCATGATTATTAGAATATCCTTTAAGCTTGCCCCCACTATCATTTTGTCAGGGCTCTTTTTTCTCAATTTTATGTATCGAACTCGTGAATTCTCTTCTTGAAAAGCGCCCTTTGACGCGGTAAAAATTTATCTATTGAAGGATATTTGCGTTCCGGTCGTAAATAGACATCTAAGTTATAGCATATGCAATTTCATCGATAACTTTAAATTATCCCATGCAAACCAATAGTTTATCGACCCAATTATCGTGCGAAGGTGATGGTTAAATTAAGCAGCCCTTCTTTACCACAGCAGATGATATTTGTGGTTTAGGGGTGTCAAAATAATACACAAAACCTTTCTGGTTCACTGCTTCAAGATTAAATCGATAACTTATCATCATCATAATAATTGGGATGTGCAAGTAACCACAATTGAGTACGATTTGCAAATGTTCATCGGTTTCTACATACACACAAATGTACGCCCTCGTATCCGTCTAACGTGTTCGTGGGTTCTTGGATTAAATTATAGTAATCATCAAACCTGGATAGGTACTTTGAAATCTGACCGCATCAGCTGTGTGTCATATGATATGCAAGCTTAAGCTACGAGATTTCAAAGAAGAACAATAATTATTGAATGAAGATAAGATTATGTGGTCATTAGGTGATGACAGAAAGGATTTTTTTTCATTGGAACGTCAAAGTTTGTTTGTTTTTTAAGCGGAGCATTTGACGGACAATTTATGTTCACAGAAATTGCAGCCAGCAGAGCACAATCAACATCGTACTTACGGAAGATTAAGAGCTCGAAGATTTATTGTGATTGATAAGGCTTAGTAACAAAGTTGTTACATTTGGAACTCCAAGAACTCGTGATAAATGGAAAACAAATCGAAAATGTTAACAGTATTAAATATTTGGGTATGATTATTGACAAGGAGCTAAAGATGCATGAACACATAGACTATATATGCAAGAAAATAGGAAAAAAAAAAAATAGGTTTCTTCAAAAGGATCAGAAAACAAATGGACGATATGACAGCCATTATAGTATATAATACCATTGTTAAACCCCATTTTGAGTTCTGCGCCTCAATTCTCTTTTCGTGCTGCAATCAAGGCCAAATAGAAAGGCTTCAGAAGCTGCAAAACAAGGCGATGAGGAGTATCCTGAGATGCAATAGATTTACCCCAATAAGTTTTATGTTGGAGGCACTTAAATGGCTGAACGTCAAGCAGAGGCTAGGGTATAACACATAATTGGCCGTTTTTAAAATCAAACATGGTGCTGCACCTGGATATTTAACGAGTGAAGTCAGACGCGTGGGAGATGCGCAGCCTTACCAACTGCGAAATATAGATGACTTTAGGTTGCGTATCCAAACTTCAACAACCGCCCAAAATACTATCATTTATAAAGGATTTAATTTATTCAACACACTACCAAATGATATAAAAAATGAGAAGAATTTAAGAATATTTAGAAAAAAAATGTATTGATTTTATAAAAAGAAATTCTTAAAAGAGCATAAGACTGAATTCTAAATGAATCTATTTGTATGTAAATATAGATTATTGTAGTAAATATGAATTATGTAAAGTGATAACAATATTTAAAAATTAATGAATTGAAATATATTAAAGAGCCTAACACTGAATTTAAAAAGATCTAATCGAATGTAAATATGGATTATGTAAAGTATTGAATTAATACTAATAAACTTAACTAACTAACTAACTAACTAACTAAAGAATTCAGGGAAAATTTTTCAATGGCCGCTTCATTCAAATCGGGAATAGTTTGATGCGGTTTTTTCTCATCGTTAAGTCATTGGATCCAAAATGGTTCAGGTGCGACAGTTTCATTGAATGAATTTTGCTATCGAACGATTCAGGCTGACTGGTTTTGGGTCTTAAAGATTAAGTTCTATTTTATAAGCGTTTTTAATAAGCAATCTACTTCGTTCGTTCGTTGTAAAAAGTCATTATATGACGTCAAATGTAATCTGAAACATCGTTAGGCTCTCGCGGATAATTTTCAACATTTATAACTTCTCTAATGCACTCTTTTAAATTATTTTCAAAAAAGTTGATTTTTACTATCAACAAATTAAAATACAGTAATTATTTTAAATATTAGTTGCAAAGTTGCGATATTTTTAAAGTGGTTTTGTTTTGTTTTTAAGGTACCAAACACTACGATCCCTTAAAGCTGTAAAGAAAATCAAGCTTATAAATTGATGTAGTTAATAGATACGGCTGTTGATGCCACATATTTTGATACTTAACAGGGGGATCAAAGCGTATGATAGTAGTGCCTTTTGCATCAGTAGTATGATATTTTGCAATGTCTTATAGCACAAGCAAGTACTTACATGGCATTCAATTTTACGCTAAATTTGACTTTACGGCTGTGTGAAATTTAAAGTTAAAAAAATGTTGCTGTGCGAAATTCAAAGCGCAGGACTCTTTTTCAATTATTTCTTCGCTCTTCAAGATGATATTTATACTCGTATAATGCGATTTTGTAGTGGTTGAGAAACTCAGTTGTATTTATTTTCAATTCTTTTCCGTGGGTGGAGTCCGAAACGGGACAGAGGATTTTGATATCGACCTATTAGCTTCCACCTAATTTGCAGGATTTTATTCGACATTAATTGACTTTGAAAGTTTGGAAGATATAGCTAAACACCCCGCTGCAACTGTTATGCCTTCTACAAAAACCACTATTTTGAAAACACGAATTAGGTACTAAGCCGATACAACAGCCACTACAACATTGCCACCCATTAGTCAGACTACTATCGCTAGTCGAACAATCCAGTGATAGTGCCATTAACTTGATTCCAATGGCAATTGGTTACTGGACCAGATTCGAATACTAGACCACTCTAGGAATCAAACCTGGGACCTATCAATTGAATCAATTGAAAGAGCAGACGCTCTACCAACTTAGCCACCCAGCTGTTAGTTATGTTGCGATTATATATTAGCAAAACAGAAACTGTTAAAATTGCAAGTGGCCTCCAATTGAGGTTCAGACGATACGGAATCCTAAACAAATCTGAATTATTGTTAAATATCTTTAACTTACAACCAATTTTGGAAAAAACAAATTATTTCATCGAGTTTCGACAGTTCAAAGGCAATTTAAAAAGGAAAGCAACTTAAACATAAAAGACTTTACGCTCGAGATGTAACGATGTCATCATTTCTGTTCCGAAGGTTTTGGGGGATAATATTGGTCATAAGATTTCTTTTGTTGGTGAGTGTTTGACTTATGAAAGAGAGTGCTAGAAACCTGAAACTTAAAAAGTAGATATAGTACTTCCTCGTGAGTTTGAAGAAATAGGAATAGTTTATATTAAGGCACGATTTTTTTTAATACAAAAAGAATGCGTGTTTAAAACAAAACAAAAGAAGAAACATGCCATCATCTATTACAACCTTCCATACGGACATAAACTTGCAGTTTAGCGATTTGACATAACATTCGTCTTGAAAATTAAATCTTTTTTGAAAAGTGTACTGCTATTTTGTGTTCACAAATGATACTATACAATACAGTCAATTTAATCCTTTAAATTTGAGCAACCTTTTGGGATTATACAGTAAGTAAAAAAAACGTACTCGATTTTCATTCAAATCGACATATTCAGATTAAGGAAAATACGTTTACGAGACCTTATTAATATGATGCAATGTGACGCAATGTACAGAGCCTTAAAGAGATATTTTTTTTGAAAACAAAGTCTAATACCATTCCCTAGCATAACCCAGCAGAGGATGGGCTATTTTTTCATTTCTTTCATCTATAAATACCCTTCAATGCTTATCAAGGATTGTTCCTTTATTCACTTCCCATTGAACTCAGTATATTATTTTATATTTTATGTAAACTAAGTCTAGCTTGGCAATAAAATATCCTATCAACCCATTTTTTCAATAAATTTTACTGAGCTTGATCAACATTGTTATTGAGTGCCTGGATCGTCATAAGATTGTAAGTGTATTATCAATCCTCAATGACACCCCGCAAACAAAAGTCTTACATGAAAAATTGTTTCGCTGGAACCGTAACTTGCCTAAGTTCAAATTCATAATTTCAAATACATCCAACACTCGCAGGTTGAACACGGGCATATTTTCGGATATCAATAACCAAATTATCGGTTGGCAACTAAGTAATTGTGGATTTTTTTAGAAAATAAAAGCAAATTTGTTCATGGAACGAAATAACTTTATTCTGTAATGTATTGCCCATTTTGAGCAAAGGCTTTTTGCCATCTTTCAGGCAGCGTCATAATTCCGCGTTCATAAGACTTTTAATTTTATCAGCAAAAAAATGAACCAGGTATGATTTGACATCATCATTATTATTGAAATTTTTACCATTCAAGGAGTTTTGCAAAGATGGAAATAAAAAGTAATCAGAGGGTGCAAGGTCAGGACTATATGATGGATGCGACAAAACATCCCAACCGAGCTCCAATAATTTTTGCCGAGTGACTAAAGATGTGTGCGGCCTTGCATTGTCATGATGGAATGCAACACCTTTTCGATTTATCAATTTGGGCCGCTTTTCTTCAAATGCGTTGTTCAATTTTGTAAGCTGTTCAATGTAGACATCTGAATTGATCGTTCGGTTGGTTGGTAAGAGTTCAAAGTAGACATTTCCTTTACAATCCCACATAACTTTGATGAATATCAGCTTTTGATGTTGTTTGAGCTGGTTCACCTGGCTTCCTCCACGATCTTTTCCGATTCACATTGTTGTAAACAACCCATTTTTCATCGCCAGTTATCAATGGTTTCAAAAATGGATTATTTTCATTACGTTTCTTTAACAAATCGCGGATGTTAATGCGTTGTGTTAAATGATTTTCTTTTAGTTCATGAGGAACCCATATAGTATATTGAGTTTTCGTACATAGCAAAGTTGTTTTAAGCAATTTTCAATGCATATATGTGATACATGAAGCTTCTCTGCAATCACACATGTTGTACCGTGACGATCCGAATCGATTTTTGCTTTGATTTGGTCGTCATCAACTTCAACTGGACTACCAGAGCGTTTTTGATCTTTGAGTGAAAAATCACCAGAACGAAATTTGGCAAACCAATTTTGACACTGCCGTTCTTTTAACGCTTCGTCGCCATAAACAGCATATAACTTTTTGTGAGCTTGCGATGCGTTTTTTCCTTTCCGAAAATAAAAAAGCAAAATATGACGTTAATGTTCGTTTTGATTTTTCACTTTTCAACAGACGCCAGCAAACCTAAAAATTCAACTAAAGCCATCTATGATTGAAATCCGCAATTACTTTTTACTTAGTTGGCAACCGATAGATCCTAAAATTTCGCATTTTTATGTACAAGAGCTTCATTTGGTGCATTATTTCGACAAAAGTTGTTTTTCAAAATTCGCACTGTTTCGGTAACACAGCATCCATTTTGCACTTTTGAAGGATATTTGAAATATTTTTTCTGTGTTTTTGTTAATCTTTTTAGTGCACAGAACTAAAATATATCAACAGATCCCCCACCTTATATAACGTTATTACGGAAATCCGCTTTTTTACTTAAATCTTTATTAGCAATGTTTTTTGTTCGGTTACTTGACTTTAAAATTACTTAAATGGAATTTGACACTTATTTTGTACTCATGTCAAGAAATTAGAAAAATATTACTAAATGTGTCTAAATCGGCATTAAATAATTTAATTTTCATGCAACAATAATCAAACCTCACATAAACACAACGTCATTCAAACATAAAGCTGACAGTTGCTTTGATCATCAAATTTGAAATATAAGAGGATGTGAAGGTCCAAAACTATCTCCCAAGCGGTGTTTAATAGATAATTGCGACCCTTAACATGGTCGAAGGTTATAGAAAATAAATTATCACGGCAATATTTTTATTAGAATACAACATGTTGTGCTGCAATAAACCCTTGCCAGGAAACGCAACACCAGGGCTAGTGCCTTTTGGAGCATATATGAATAAAATTCATGCTCCGCCGATATGTTCCTTTTTTTCAAAAATCCCAAACAATAAGCTAACGAACGAGATAACTTTTTTTTTCCTTAGCATTAAGAACGTAATATAACACAGCTTTAATTGTATGGAAATAAAGCTAATTTGACATTTAGCGGACATTTGTGTCTGGCGCGTGTTAACAAGACGTGAGGCAATAAGGTTCTTTTGATGAGACTTATTTCAATTTCATGCCCTTTTCAAGTGCACACTTTTAAAGTTCGAAATATAACAATCACTTAAATAAAGTTTATATGCGACTTGGATTGCGGTCGTTGGATGGTCTTTTTTCGGTAAACAAAAGGTTGAAAAGGTTCTGACATGTGTCACATGGATGTGATAAGGGTAAGTACCGTGAAATGAAACTGGGTAATCAAATTCGATTTAAATTTTTTCACATGTTATTCGTAGCTTATTCAAATATATTCAGATTAAAAAATAAATTTGTTCAAAGAACACTTTTAAACAAAAAAAAAGGAGCACACAAATTCAAAACTTGGATGCAAATTTTTTTTTTTGATGGCGGCACAATCGAGCAATCTTCAGACAGTTTGATCTTTATATTTCTGCCTCGAATTTTGTACTTTGAATAGGTTGAGGACCTTTTCCACTTACTATATGCGTGGCACGGAAGGTAAGGTCTTCCGCGGTGAAGACTCTTCGAGCTGAAGTGTTGATGGGCATAAGTCGTTGGAACTTTCTGGCTAGATCCACATCGCTGCAAAGTATGCACAGTTCTTCGTTGAACTCTCTTTTTTTGTAATGCATTTTTATTTATTTCGAAGGACTACTTAGACACTAGACAAAAACGCTTAAACTAGCCCATATATGAACCTTAATTTTATTCAACTTAACTAGCTTACTGGTCCTGTGCAGACACTCTAAGCTTTTCTTTTTAAAAAAAGAGGCCAACTTTTCCCCGTAAGGAGAACTGGCTTCGAAGGATATCAATAACAGAGATCTCTACCAATTTTCTAACAGCCACTAAAATTGATGGTGCTGCTTTTGCGAATCTGCCTTATCGCGGTTTGAGACCGCTCTGCTGAAACGGAGGGAATCTACGGAACGCTTGTCTACACTGGAACGGGCGACGTGGTAGTTTAGTGGCGCCAACAGACTACTCTGGATCAAACCTTTAGAATCGAGGTAGAGGAATGCCTCTGGAGGGATAAAACCGTTAAGGCGCACACTCTCGTGTTTTATTAGGAAATTATCCACCCTTACCAGTCCTTGAACTCACTTCTTCTTACTCCATGTATGCGGCTAATAAACGAATCTCTACACTTTACTGTACGACCGACGGTGAACTGATGAGCATTCCTGGCGAGACGGGTGTAACGGCGAAAGTGATAAGGGGGTGGAATGCAGGTGTCTAGTTCGCTAGAGCACTGCTTGTGGTAGAAGCGATAAAATATGGTTAGACAGGTGACATTATGACGGGTGACATTATGACGGTGATATTGACTTTGTATTATTTTTGTCACCTATGAGTTTTATTGATCGATTTTTAGTTCTATCAAGCAGACTCAAGATGGTCTTTGGAGCACCTGCCCATAAATGGAAGTTGTACTCCAGTTTGGGGCGAATGTACGCTTTGTATAAGGCAGCCAGATCAGATGGGCTAAAGTATTTCTTACATCCCTTCAGGAAACCTAGATATTTCGCAGCATTTTTGGCGATAACGGTTATGTGATCATTCCAACCGAGGTTGTTATTGATACAAATACCAAGTACTGAAAGTTTTTCGGTTTCAGCAATGCAAGCGCCATTCATGGATAATGGTCGAGGGTTTTCGTTTCGCTTTAGTGACAGAAGACAGCATTGAGTTTTAAAAGCATTAAATTCCACTCTATTCATAGAGCCCCATGATAGTATGCTGTTAATATCGGAATTTAATGGAACGCTGCCGTTCCATTTCAACGGCCGAAGATGAGGGACGTGAATTTGGAAACGGAGTACAATCATCAGCGAACGAGTGTATTGGATTAGATGTAGCAGACAGAAGATGGTTAATGAAAATTAAAAAGAAAGTCGGTGACAAAACGGAGCCCTGAGGAACACCAGCATTTATATGGTGGATATCAGACTTGGCACTGTCCAATACTACTTGAATTGAACGGCCCGAAAGAAAGTTTCTAATCCATCGAATAAGAGACTCTTCGATACCAAAGGCACGCATTATCGACAAAATAGCCTGGTGCCAAACTCTGTCAAGTGCTTTAGAAATATCAAACGCAGCAATCTTGCTTTCACCACAAAGATAAAGAGAGTGGTTCCACTTTTCGTGGAGTTTTCGTGTTTCGATATATTTCATTAGCTGACGGTTTATCAGCGTTTCCATGACCTTGGAATAAAATATTTCCGTCCCATAGAAAAGTTGACGTGCTCGAGAACAGGAGGCGGCGGCTAAGCAAGTTCTTTAAGTGTTGAGCTGGCGGTAAGATGGGCCGAAGATTTACTTTATCCACAGAGCTGACAGGTGGAATGTCATTGTAAACAAGTGTTGGGATGGAAGATGAGACACAATTTTTTATATTCTTCACGAACGACCAAAAGTTCTTGCTACCCTTGGGACATCGTAGCACTTTTTGTCTCAAATTTCGTTTCTGAGTAAATTTTGCACAACGGATTTTGGCATTGCAGTCAATTCGAGCTTGTTTGTACCTTTTTCGGGTTTCCTCAGATGGATTGGTTTTGTTTGGGTGTTCATTTTGTTATGCAATGTGCGCGATCAGCAAATGTTATTGAAATATAACTCGTGTTGTAATTTTGTAAATATATTCAATATATACAACTACTTTTAATGGTAAGTCTTTTTTGTATCTATTATATATTTATTATTTCTTCTATTACAATATCAACATATTAATTTTTTACATATTTATATTTGTTTTTTGTTATATGAAAAATAGAGGGAATGCGACTTCATGTCTATACAAACTTATTCTTAAATTAAATAGAGAAATGGGTTGGGGTGACCCTTAAAAATTTACTTTACCTTATTTAAATTCCTGTTCTTTAAAAATGCACAACAGAAAAGTGAAATAAATAAAAAATAGACAAATCAAAGTAGAAAGTTGAAGAGAGCTTCAACGCCTCTAGTATCAAGGCAAAAAAGCCAAGTTTTGCTTGCTTTATAAACGCATGATGATTTGTGAGTGCTCTGATAGAATCCGGAACAACATGAAACCGCGCTTTAAAAATTACAGAACGCGCTTGTACGAAAAGCGAGTACAGATACTTAATTTAAGAATTTGCCATGTTAAACAAAACTATTGACTAGTCTAAAATTAAGATCACCTGACCACATATAGAAAATGTTCAGCACTTGAAGAACCTTTAAATCTTTGAATAATGGAAAACTAGGATGTTAACGAGGCTTACGGCAAATTCTTATTATAATGTGTTTTTGAAGCGACAATAGTGGCTGAATTTTAATCCAATTAACACCTCCCCAACAGGTGATACCATATTCCAATCTAGAATACAAAATTCCATAATAAATCTTTAACAATAGCTGTCTAGAGCAAAAATTTCCCAGATTATGCCACAAAAATAGGTTTTTTAAATTACTCGTATGGCTATGAAAGCTCATTCTCGAGTCAATGACAAGTCGCAGATACTTTACTTATTATGTGCTTACATTTTCAATTTGAAAACAATTTTCGCTACAGCTGAGACAACTATAAAAGGTACAAGAGGACAATTTTATTTTGCAAGTGCAGAGACCTAGGTTAAACCATGGACAGTCAGTTCCACGCAAGTAAACCTCTTCATTAGAACTATTTTGCGCTACTTAATTGAAGAACATAACTTTAGTTTTTGAGCTGACAACTAAATTATGCTCAGGAAACCAGAGTCTTAATAAGTAAAGACCAGCTTTGATGTTTGAAATAAGATTTAAGACTAAGTACTCCTTATTGAGTATTGGTTCCAAAACTGAACCTTGAGGTACTCCAATGTTGAGAAACTTTACTTAGCTTCTTATGCCATCAATTACTCCTTTTTGTGAACTTTTCCCAAGGTAGGACCTAAAACCACTTTCAAAAAAACCCCCGAAAGCCAGAGTTTTCCAATTTCCTAAGCAGTATGTCATGATAAATCGTGTAAAATGGTTTCGTTATGTCAACAAATAATCCAGCTGTACACTCCTTTTTATCCAGATTGTCATACATCTGTGAGCAAAAATGTAGAAGAGCATCCTCTGTTGATCTAACTTTCTGAAAACCGAATTGTACAGGACTGAAAAAATGTGTCTTGTTCAAAAAAACTCTCCATCTTACTCACTTACTCACCATCATTTATTAGTTTAAATATACCAATAGTAGCAACATGCTTATGCCAAGTTTGTTCAGCTTTTAAAGGGTCACTTCTAACCACATAGTATTGAAGACCTTTTCCACGTCATTAAGACAAGCGAACGTGAATTGAAAGTTAACTAAATTAAAAGATTTAAATTTTATAAGCAGCTATCAACTCTATAACAAAGTTTTCATTTTAATTAACTTCGGACTATACTTGGATGTTTAGAAATTTAAATTTTGCTCGGAATTCTAGTATCCGAATGTGAATCATCAACGGGTTTTTGTCGTGTTTATGTCCTTGCCACTTCTTTGGATAAATATCCTTACTGATTGGAATCTTTAAATTTTGTTCATCAATTAATTGAAGGGCCCAGTCGAAAGGAAGAACAGTCAATAAGGAACGATAATGTTTTTTGCAAAGCAGATTCTCTCTTTCGTTTCGAATTGATTTCGTGTATTCAAAATTATTCGATCGAATACAAAAAACAAAATCACACAATTTTAAATAACTAACCTAGTGTTTATTTATTTACTTGTTGAAATATTTATTCATGTGGAAATTTATATATTTCGGTTATCTATTTATTTGTATTTATTTATTTATTAAACTTAATATTTAGGTTTTTATTTATTTATTTATCAACTTATTAATTAATGTTTGTATTTATTTATTTAACCTTTTTTGTTTAAATATTTATTTTATTTTGAAATTTGTCAACTTTTTATTTATTGAATTATTTAGTATAGTTTATTTATTTGTATACTTATTTATTTATATATTTATATTTATGGTTCTATATTTTTTAAAGCTGTGATATTTATACTTTTTTTTTTGTACATAGTGGGTTTTTCTCGTACTTTCCCACTCAAATATATCGGGTAAATTACCATTTTGAACGGTGTAAAATAAATTGCAAAAATAGTTCAGTTGAAAGGTAATTTAAAATATCATATCCCTGCACTGTAAATTGTGCGGTAGCAGGTCTACATAATTGTAATTTGTACGAAATAAATATCTATCTATCTATCTTGAATCACACATATGTATTTCAAAGTATTTTTTGCCTCATATTTAAGAGAAATAATAAAAATTTAGTAATATTTTAAATAAATATTTCACTACTTCCAATGTATACAAATTTTTAAAATTGGTGTGAAAGGATTTGATATCCTGCTTTTTTAAATGTTATTTGCTTACATACGGTTTTCTGTTTTTCATGAAGCTGTTCCTTGTAGACTAATTTTATATTATCCCGTGATTAAAACAAAAAGTTTTCATTGAAAAAGCAGGGCTATAAAAAAATGAAAAAAAAAAAAAAATACGCGAGAAGGTTATTGTAATGGAATGAATTTTATTATTATTTTAAAAACTTCTGTCACATGAGAGACAACCTCGACTTACTAAATACCTTTAGGTTTTATCCTTTGGCCCAGGAAGCCCGGGAAGACTGCACTGGATTCGCGTAACAATAAAATCGCTGACGAATCATTTCATTACTATTAAAATACTGAGTAATGTAGCATACCGGTTATTCATTTTGGGCTTGTTTAACATTTTTTTATATGTACTTAAATCGATCGCTAAAGGAAAGCGTTCTTTCAATATGTTCAAGTTCCTCTCTGCCTATGCATCTCATGTTGCAGGGATTATTATTAAATTTGCTTCTACATTACTCGTTTGCAAATGCCCTCAACAAAATGCCAACAACTCGAATTCAATTCAGTTGAAGAGGTATAAACTACCCAGCTTATGTAATATGTGCATTTACCTTTTTGCATGTAAATCTACATCTAGACTACCTTACGTTATGTTACTTCATTGAATAGCACCAATTATCGTTTCAAAGTCCACCTGTAGACATGTTGGTAAACCAATAGCCGCAGATGGAAAATCTCTGCTTCCCAATTATCGTTAAAGTCAATTTCAATTTACGTTAGTCCTCGAAAGGCGCCCAACCAGTCTTTCCCCAGTTCCGTTCCTTAATCCAAACTCGATAATAATTGATTTATTGATTTTAATGCCTTTCGACGTTTTCCAATTACAACAAATTGCGCCGACTAGAGTTACCTCTTCGTATAGTCTGGATATAGATGCCTTCTTTCGAAGCCAAGTTCGAGGAGAGATGAACATAAACATGAACACGAAGACCTGTATCGACGCCATCGTCCTGCAACGTGTAGCGTGTCGGATATAATTTTCTACGGCACTATTACTGCAAAGCCATACACCCAGCGCAAAGTGTAGTCCCTCCATCTGTTTGTCAACTTCACACTTCATATCTTCCCGGTACGCCTACCCGAAGATCGAAGCAGGAAAATCCGCTTCCAGCGAAATAGAGTTAAATATCGTAACAACCCTTAACACCATTTTCCAATTGACTTGTCGGCAATCATTGTTATTTCCTCAATTTCTAGGTCATTTTATAAATAGTCCCACTGCCGCACTGCAAAGTTACTTCATCTACCTCATACTCCGTGCCATTCAGTTACACATCGCAACCCACCAATGCCATGTTATGAGGGACGACTGGGACGTCATTGTTGCCGACCTAGACCGTTGACTGACTTACCCATCCATCTTCCTGTGTATTTTAACTAGTTCCATGGGAAATGGGAGCGACAGATTTGTTTAGCCTGCGCATAAATTCCCTGCCTATTGCATCAAGCTTC
The DNA here is from genome assembly GCA_963555765.1 of Orthonevra nobilis. Classification (NCBI taxonomy): domain Eukaryota; kingdom Metazoa; phylum Arthropoda; class Insecta; order Diptera; family Syrphidae; genus Orthonevra; species Orthonevra nobilis. The sequence continues at coordinate 3,924,044 of OY743225.1, read as the reverse complement.
GACCATCAGCGTCACCGAGAAGCACAGCCCAGCAGAACTATGGATTGGAGTACAGCGTCCTTGTGCAGTTCGACTCGTTATTAGTTTGTGTTCGCAGCGAAAACAGATCGCTGTAATGAGGACGAATGGGCGCCCCCTTTGCCTCTTCCATCTTCGTTGGATCTCATTTTTCATTTTACATCGATGTCAGTCTAATTAGAGCGTTTTTTTCTTCCTGGATTTTCCGATGGATTTATACCAATTCGACACTTGTTGGACGGTGTTGGATTACAAGTCTTATGTAATTACCAGAAACATAAGCATCGACGCATTTGGAATAATTATTTTCCAAAAGCTTTTGCTAATGAATTTGGAAATTGGTTTTTATGAGCACGTTCTTAAAAATAAGTTTTATAAGGTTCCGTAACTCAAAAGGATAAACTGAACTATTATAGGACCACTTCATTGTCCGCCTATCTGTCAAGGACATCTTTCTCAGGAAAGCGTAAATCTATCAAGTTGACTGCAATCTCTTAAAATTGTAACCAAATCGATGTAGTCAAAAGTGAATCAAAACCTTAAATGTACATCCCGTTGACCTAGGATCATGAAAATTGGCAAGAAACAATGTTTTAGCACAAGGAAAGGGACCAATGTGAAAACCATAAATTCATACTTATGGCTGTATTAAAAATTCTTTTCATAACGCAACTGAATTTGTCGTGAAATTGAAAATTCGAAAAATATGTTTGCCGCATATTTTGATACCCGCAAGGGAATGAAAAAATTAAGGTCACTTCATACAAAAGCCGGAAAAATCTTCAAGACTCGATTCCCGTATTGGATGAACTATTAACATACTTTCAAATTTGACCGGAAGGCTCGTTGCGTGAGTCCAACTCGCATTTGACCGGATTTATTCGAATTATCTTCAAAAAACTACGAAACGGCTAAAAAAACGTACATAAGTGAAACGTCGAGGAATTCTTTCGATAACATCAAAAGAACGACTTTTTTTTGTTAAACCAGGGCTGTCAATTAGCAGATGTTGCACTCCATTTCATTTCTAGAAAATGATATGTTTCTGTGAATTATTAAGACCCGAGGTTCACCCCGCACTTGTTGTATATATTTTTTTATTTTTATTAAGGCCCCCTTAAAACTAAAACTTAAAGCTAACTGAAGAACTTAAAACTAAGAGGATGGAGGAGAATGATTTGACGAGGAAAGGAAACTTTTGAGAGAGGCTTTCGAAAGATGGAAGTCAAAAGAGCTATTGGCTGTGTGGAGCATTCTTGACATAGGTTCAAAGTAGCCATAGTTTGTGCGGTGGAGAGCCACACGGAAGAGTGAGGAGGAACTAAGATTACGTAGATAGGTGTTAAAAAGGACAGGAGAGTCAATTGCATCGACTAACAATTGATGTATGATGAAGAGTATATTGGCAACTTCTCCTAGTTTTACAAGGGTTTGTAGGTCCATCAATTTAAGTCGATTTTCGAAAGGAGATCAAACTTGGCTGGCATATTCGAGAAGTGGTCGGACAAGGGTGAAAAAGACACCTGGAGATGTAAGGATAAAAGAACTCCTCCGACCATCGTTTTATAAAACCAAGGGTGGAATTCGCTCTACATATGACTCGATCGATATGTGACCGAAAATTGAGTTCTCTGTCGCAGAGAACACAGAGGTCACAAATCGAATCCACTAGAGGAACAGGGGTTCCGTTAAAGGAGTTTGTACGGGGAGGCTGAGGAAGACATTTGCGAGAATAGGGAATAGATTGATATTGAAGCTCAAGTTGGTTTTTGTTACACCAAAGGAAGAACCGATTCAAATCATTTTGAAGAAAACTATGATCGATTGGGGATGATATGTGTTTAGAGGTTCACATATCATCATTATAAATGGACAAGTCAGACACTTTTAGAATGCATTCAACATCGTTCATAGTGAGAATAAAGATAGTGGGTCCTAAGGTACCCCAAAGGTAGGGTCTATAGGCTCGGACACTGAGGATCTGAAAAGAACCTTATACTGCTGATTTTCGTGATAAGATTATAACCAGGAGATGAAGGATTGAGGAAACCCAAGGGGCTTAAGTTTCAGGGAAATGATTTGATGAGAGATTTTGTCAAAAGCCTTGCTGAAGTCAGCATCACCTGCTTTGCCCTGTTGAAGTACTTGCAAAGCCTTGGACATAAATTCGGTAAGATTTCTTATAGTAGATTGACCTCTTGCGAATCCGTTTTTTTTAGGAAAGTATAGATTTCCTGTGAAAGTACAGAAAGAGTTGTAGAAAATACTTTCGAAGAGCTTGGGTATGGAAGAGATATAGAAATATCGTCTTTGTGGCCTTTTTATCGGACAGGGATAGTAAATGTGTCCTTCCAAACTTTACAGGGAAGACAGATTGCTTGGGGGACATCTGAAATAAGGTTTTAACTGGTAAGGATAAGTCGTTCGAGCACTTTCTTAGATCTATTACAGGAAGTCAATCTGGACCTGGCGAATAGTCATCCTTTAGGCTATTAATCTTTTCAATCATAACAGACATGGCTATATCGACTGATTTTTGGGTCTGGAGAAGATGTATCCGAGTATTTAAGGGTAGAGGGTCAGCCATCAGTTTTTTGTTTTGGTAAAGAGCCTCACATGAATTAGAGAACCGAATATGAGTCTGCTGGTAGTTGCAATAGTCAGATTGAAATTGAGACATCAGGAAGGTTTTCCATAGCTTATTTCTTTTATGGCGAGTGCGTAGTTTTTTTATTTTATTAAACCAAGGAGGGGATGAAGAACTGTTTTTTTAGGTTCATACGGGACCGATTGGGTAAATCATTTAAAAATTCCGGTGTAGAAAAATGCCACTGCATTATCGACAGGTGCATTTGGGTTGTAAACTTAGAAATGGTTTAAGTCTATTTCGTTTGTAAGTCTAGTAAGTTTAGCAAAATAAGCTTTCCGGAAGTTGAAATGATAGGTACGCTCCGACACTGATGATGTACTAACAATCTCGTATGAGAATTTTAAACAAAGAGGAGAGTGAAAACGATCTTATGTTTAATCACACTGCACGACTTGTTTTAAAAGTATATCGGTAGGGCTTTCAGTTTCACTAAAATAGATCGCATTGGAACATCGATTGACCTTGTCTCTTTGATAAAGTTCGTAAGATGTCTCTTTTGAATATTACAATATGAACTGAATCGATAGCAATCCGCTCCGCTTCCATCGATAAAGTTTGTTTGATATATTAAATGCAGTGAATATTTAAAGTCCCGATTAAGTTTAGCGTCTTTAACTGAGCTGCAAATACTTTAAGCAAACACTGAATTCATTCAAGTAAATATTTAAAATTCATGCAAAATCCTAGTTTAAACTATTTGTATTTATTTATTTAATAAAAACCAAATAATACAAATTATAATTTCACGAGCGATATTAAACAAAAGATTAAAAGAAATCGGGATAAAGGCCACTTAAAATAAAAGAATCGAAGAATCATCACAACGCCGTATGATGCCCACCAAGAACGAGTGGAAGAAGATGCATCAAAAACCATAACTTCTGTAATAGTATCATCTCATTGCCCGTCGCTTGAATATTTATTGAGTCTCAATCACAAAATCCTCGATCTTCCTTTCTTTAATTCTTTCGTGGAGAATACTCTGTCATTCTGATAGACTGATAAACAAAACTGCGAAAAGCAAGTGAATGCGAAGGGACATGTCTGAAATTTCTCATTTCCTTAGTGCCACCGATATAAAAACTCTTGCTTTCCTATCAAATGATTTTCAAAAATTTAAGTTGTGACCCACTTAGATCCTGTTTGGATTCATTATATTATCACTTACCGGTGATTGATACACCGATTCCCCATTGGCCAGGGGACTAACTGAAACCTTAGAAATACCTGATCGGTATCCACGTGGTCGCTGTAGTGGTTGTCCACTTTGCTACCGGTTATAACCAGTTTGTTTTCTTTATGAAGTTCTGAATGTTTATATCTGATATATCTTCTAGGTTGCTAAATGAGTAGCTTCTAGAGTGCTTTTCTTCGTTTTTGTGAGGGCAGGACAAGTTCCTAGGTAGTGTAATACGCTTTCTACTTTTCCTCAACATTCTGCAGTTCCTGCAAAAGTCGTTTCGGGGGGATCCCATTCTCAATGCGCCTGAGTCCATGATACAGTGATCTGTGATAATTCCAACGACCTTACTTGTTATATTCCTGTTGATTCTAAGGAGGCTGTTACTGTCTTTTTTGGAATAATGAGAGGCCAAATTTGCCTCGAAATCCTGCAGGTGTCTAGTTCCACCCATCTCCAATTGCTGATATTGATGGTGTCTGTATTGAGCTTGGTGTTTAATGCTTGAACTGAGGGGTAAGGGGTCTCCTGATTTCTTGCCAGTGGTAAGCTCACCCCTGTTCTAGTTAGCGCGTCGGCTCTTTCATTGCCTGGAATACCACTATGTCAGGGATCCACCATAGCGAGAAGAGGATCTTCTTCGGCGAGATCGCGGATACTCCGAGTACGATTTTCTGACTATATCTTTCGACCAGTCATCCCTATCTGGGATCAGTATTTTGTATCCCGATTCGAAGTCTAGGATAGGTGTTATATAGTCTGAATGTCTCGGAATTCTCGCATTCTTTATTATTTCCGTATGATCTGGGCTATGTGTTCAGCTTCAGTGGTTACACTCAGTCACCCTAATCGCTGCGTTCCTAGCTATCAGTTTCCCGTAAATATCCATGGGAAGCAGTTGTAGCATAATTTCCATGGCGGTTGAAGGTGTCGAACGAAGTACCCCCGTGATGCATATACACGCCGATCTTTGGATTCTGCCTATCTTTCTCAGATTTTCTTTTATATTCATTGCTGGTCACCATACTAGGATACCATATGTAAGGATTGGTCTAACAGCAGCTGTATACCTTCAGTGCGTCAAGGTGCGGCGAGGACCCTCTTCCATATAAACATAGCCATTGCCAAGTACCTCTGAGGCAAGAATTAAATCGGAATCGTTCTTGCTCTGTTCAGTTAAGGTATAAAATTTCTTCTGCGCCTGTTAGTACACAAGATATCTTCTAATCTTCATATCTTTGAGCTCTTCTTCCAATGATCCAACTCTTGGTCTTTGGATTTTGTTAAAACCTCTGCTTTTATTCTGGCTTCCCCCCGGAAAACTTATTAACTTTGACATTTTCACTTCGGCTCGGCAAAGAATGAAGACCGAAAGGAGAAGTGAATTTTTTTTCACCTTGTTTTCTTGTTAGAAAAATACATCGGTGGTCTCCAGTCATGTCAATTGGTTGGATTCTGCAAGGATATTTTGAAATGTGATATCACCTTAGTCACCGTTTAAGAGAAGCAATAGTTATTGGGAGCCCGTCACTGCAAAGGACATATAATTATACGGGTAAGTACATAAAGACTCCCGTTCCCAATCGTATTTTTTTTCTCAAGTTTTTCCTCTTAAAAATAAACAAAAGATGAAATTTATTACCTCTTCGTTTTGCCATCGTTATAATCAATTTTTTTTTTGAGAACATCTAGATAAAAGAAGCACAGATGAAAAAAAAGGAGCACCGTTTTGCATAAACGTCAAGATACATACATGTCTCCATGCTGGAGTTAATTAACACGTGCCTTGAAATAATAAAACAGCGACAAATTGAAATGCATCGGTAAGCGCGCCATAGCCTTTTTAAGACTCGTTAAACTGATTTCATTACCACATAGCCCGAAAGATACTCATTTCGGTCGGGGGAATGTTTAAAATCTTATCAATCGCGCAATGGCTGCACATGACAGAGTGTATCCTCTTAACAATTTTATTTTTCTTTGTACTTGGATATAACGCATAAAACAAGCTCATAAAAGCGTAACAACGCAACTCCCGGATAAATACGTGGAATATTTAAAACACCATAAACAAGAACATTAAAGGTGGAAATTAAATTGCACGCAACTGTAATTTGTGCTCCGGATAACTATTCCAATGCTAGCTATCCTGCGTGCCAAGTGTTGTGTAAGTGCTCTTCGAAACTACTGTCATTATGAACCAATTAACGCTACGTTCAAAACATTTAATGACATGAGACATCGCGTCGAGTTGAAATATTACGTATACGCACGAGTACCCACGCGAACAGGACGCGCAACCATCCATTGGAAAGGAAATCGAAAATGTATCAAGAGACTTTGGCAATTGCGTGGCTTTGTGTTATAAGGAGGGAAATTGAAAATCCATTCCAGCTAGGATACTCAACGAATTAATCTTTAACAATCCATTACTTCGATTCCGTTCATGCATACAAGGCACTACTTTGAGTCATACATCTCCAAGGAGAATTTATGGCATACCTCATGTCCTGGGCATAATTTTTCTCTCCTTGCATTCGATATGCGTGTGTTTGCTACACACGTAGAGAACGCCGTTCAGCTCAGATATCCTTGGAAGTCAAATTTCCAAACCTTATTGTATAGGTACATGCTAAAGCTCATAATTTTGCTGCTCTACGGAATGAATGACAAAGGATATGGAGAAGGATAAAGTACAAAGATTTGTTTGTCATGGGATGAGAACTCATGCTTAGCTCAATGTTAAAAGTGCCGACAAGGACGAGGACAAACTGGTGGATGATTTTGCAATTAACTGATGGAAATCTCCGTGTGACAATTGATGCAAGATTGTAAGGACATTACAAAACTCATTCAATTGTAGTAGTTTGAAACCTATTGTCCAGACAATCTGATTAGTCTTTGTCGGTGTAAATTGGAATCAGAAAATTTAAGTGCAAACCGAATCTGGATTCCGGAGTTAAATAGAATTTCATCGGAATGAGTTTGTCCATTCCTTGTAAATTATTCATCTCTGTTGATAAGATTGCGATTGGAAGTGGTGAAGGGAATGCTCTTCTTTTATCCATACCATATGCTTTGAATGTTTAAGCAGTATTATCTTCATTAAGTATTAAGTGATGCAGAAAGTAAACTGATTGCATTTGGGATTTCAATTGTATCTCAAGATTTCTATCTTAATGCAAGGAGCTTAGCTTTTGTAAGAGGCAGTCGATAGCTGGATGGAAGTGGTTAGTTCTAAGAAAAAAAAGTTAGACAGGTTTATAAGGTTTACTTATTCTTCTACATTATTTTCAAGTAAGCCATCATTTTTATTACATCACTTCTCGTATGATCGGATTCCTTTAAAAAAAAAAAACATTTTCTGGGTTCTTCCCAATTGCTCTAGAGTCGCAATCATTGTCTTCAAAATTCTGAACCCTGAGTAGCTTGTTAACACGAAGAAAGAGATTAAAGTCATTGGTGCCTCAAAGTTAACCCATTCTTTTTACCTTGATAGGTTGACGTAATGTTCTGTGCTGATTCCTAGCCTGTAATATTGGTTCCCTGTTCCAGGTAATTTAGCAATAAAGATGCTATAAATTTTTGCATCGGACTTGCCACTGTAAACTAATTCTGTGTCGGTGGAAATTGTTTTTTCCAGATCATAGTGATGGATTCATATCTCGTGTAATGACAGTGTACATAATGTTTTCGTACAACCGTAACTTCAAAAACGCCAATTAAAGTACCCCCCGAGCAGTAAAGTCGGTCAATCGTGTCTGCCATTCGAAATCGCCGAAATGAGAGGAGAGGCACCCAAGAGCACATGGTGCTCCAGTTTGTGATTTCGTGCGAATGTTATGGTTCTTCTTGTATGATACAGAGTGCTTAGTGCATCAAATATTTGTTTTGTTCATGTACCCGTTCAAGTGGAAATGGGCATACCTGCTCATGAACAATTTCGAATGAAAATTGTCCACTGCATTGCTGAGCTTCAGGTGGAGCATGAGCAGATGCTATTGATTGATTTATTCGCAAGACTTGTCCGAATGAGCACTATGGGGTTCTTACGCCTAAGCTTCCGCAGGACAAAAAAATCTACCTAGAAGTTCAGCTTGATCCAAAATCACCAACGAAATATTTCGTAAAAAAGCAAAGTACGGCGGCCTTAAGAATATAACGTTCCATACCTTGTTTAGTTTATCGAAAAATCCTAGCAGTTGTCAACGTTGACAAAAGTTATAGCACCTTGCGATAGGATGATAAATTTGAGGCCATCTTGTAGCTGCCAGGGTTGATGTTGTATTGAGATGATTTATTTTAAACCCGTACTTAGTGTGGGTCTAGGCAAGCTTTCATAGTATTTTAAAGACTTAAGACTCATAGATATATTTTTTTTAGCTTTTTTTGGAGGTTTTTGTGTCATTGAGTTTAACGATAAGAAATTATGTTTAATATTGCATTCTTGGGTTATTTTTCGTATTGTTACACGAAAATTAGAGCTAATTCTTAAGTCCTAAGTTCAACATAGAGGCTATATATTTTAGATATACATTTTGATAGGACAATATTAACTATTTTTATTAAAATATACAATATGACGGACCGTATTGTCACTTTAATTAGATTGACGATTTATAGATCTGAGAGCATTGTGTCTTGAAGTTAAGATCAGACCATCGGATTGTTCATTGAGCAACTTTGAAAATGTGGTACAGTTTTTAAATTGAAATCTATTTATTTTTGATGCCCATGTATTGAAAGTTAAATTTTTACCCCGAATAATTTTACTGCGATCCACTTATGGGAAAAAAGGCTTTCAGTTTTAAGAATCACCGTTTATTTGTATTGTTTTGTTTTGAAAATAACGATAATACTTCCTTGCATCATTCAACCTCAGATCTCCGCGAAAAAAGAAATGTTGAATCCGCTTGAATAAAAAAAAAAACTTAAAAGATAAGACCGCTGTGCACTCGTCGACAATTTTTTGCTAAGTCAATTATCTAATCAATTTCATTCATGCATTTCACATATATGTATGTATTGCCCATTTCAATAAAATAATATTCAACTGTGATTATTGTTATTAATGTTTTAATAATTCAAGTTTTTTGGCTATTTATTTTTATAAATAGCTTAAATTTGATTTATTCAAATACATAGTCTGTATCTATTTATTTATTTATTAATCTATCCATTTATGGAATTAATTGTCAATTTATTAATTAAATTAAATATTAATAAATTTTTTTATTTAACAATATATTAATTTATGCATTTATTTGAGTCTTTTGTGCCCACTAATTTATTTATGATTTGTTGTTTTATTTCATCGTGTTAATTTCTTAGTCATTTATTTGATATACTGTAAACAAAGTTACGTGTGTATAAATATGTGTATTTATTTATAAATAAGTAATTGATTAATGTTATCTAAATGTTTATTATCATTTATTAATTTCTTTTTCATTTTGCTTTAGAATAGCTTTTTATTTTACTAATAGTAGAAAGTAGAAAGACATAGAAACTAAAATTTGCGGTAACAAACCACTTTGTAAATTTTTACTTAATAAAATAACTTAAAAATAAATTTGTGTTTAGATGGCAAGGTAAGACGACGTGTAAAGCGTACACTCACTCACTCACTTTCTGAGTGAGTGACTGCTTCAATGGAGCTTTCTCTTAGTTAGGAAAATAATTCTTTATGGCATTAAAACCGCTTCTTTGCTATGTACAAAGAGTTAAGCATTTAAATATATAAATAGGCTTGTTGTCTGCAGGAATTTGAGCAGGCCATTCAATGTCCTTATGATAAAAGATTGCATATAAAAATAGTTTTGAAGTATCGACAGAACTTTTTTTGGTCGGCAACCAACTTATCAAAGCCACAATCCTTGGAGAATATGAACCTGTCCTAAAGCGATACAGATCGTAAAGTTTGCAGTTGTACCTATCACCTTACATAGTTTAGTGCGATAAATGCTATCATACGCGGCTTTGAAGTCAATTAAAATGTGGTAGGTATCGTCTTGAATTTCAGTGGTTTTTCATAAAAGTCACTCGAAAGGCTAATTTTAAGTGACGTTAAGCAAGGATATGCTTCGATAGCCTCTGCAAGATATGTACATGATCGCTCCAGAGGTATTTACTATACTTCTGTTTTACCAGACTATTTTCACCATGTTCGAGAAGTTGACCTAGTTAGCTATTTGAGCCGGCATCTCTGTGGTTTTACGCTCTTTTTTCGCTACACCGGGTATTTTCTTGCCCTACCGCTCCCTCTAAGTCATTATCGTCTAGCGGGTGTTTCGTTCTGCTTGAATACATGCACAGTTCTCTGCGGATCATTGACAAGATATCCTTCATAATTACGGGGAGATTGAGTGCCAGAAAGGACTTTGCGTTACTTTTTTTACCTTGTATCATTCTTGGTGTAGGCTTGCCCTTTCTCCTGCTTGGCCTCAACACATACAGGGACGTTAGAGTACATTCATGTCACGCTCTTTTATTTATTTTTTCTGTCCCAATTTAAAGATTATCTTGAGTCGGTATTTTTCTTTTTTTTTGTTCTTAGTAATTTTAAAGACACAGGTACGCATTGCATTGTTAACTTCTTGTAATACGGGTACGTGCTTTGTCTCCTCTGAAACCAGAAGGTTAAATAAGTATGTCATAAAGCTATACTTTTGTCATTCCATGTAAAAAAGAAAAAAAATGTAGCTCATGGCGTATATCTTAAATACAATAAGGCTAAGTGAATTTGTAACTTATCAAAAAATCAGGTGAATTTTATTTGGCTTCATCGCATAACAAAACAGTTACATGTTATAAACAACATCGCCTCAACCTTTATTTGCCAAGCCATCGGGGATAAATGCCGGCGCTTTCACGTAGACGACTTATCCTCCCTCATAAAAGACCATCATTAGGCGCAATAAAAAGCATAAAGATAAATCAGTAAAAGAAATACTTGGACAAGAGAAGAAGGATAAACAACTGATAGGCTAAGTGTCATTTAATGTCATTGAGACGGCTTTATGCTGGTGAGCTGTAATAAAGTAGCGACGTCGATTTGATGTAGAGGCTTTAAAGGATTCCTTGACTACCAATCAGATTATTGAAGGTTTTAAGTTCAAGTCCTTGCCGTGGTCATAAAACAAAAAGTAGGTTGGATTAAAACGAATGTCTACTTTCGAGACCCATATCCCAAGATACGTAAAGGTCTTTGATGTCCCCCGAGCAGGCTCTAAAGATCTGCAGGCTCATTTTGCACGACATTGCATGGTGAATCTCTGGCAATCAAAGCACCATCATCCTTGACATTTTTAAACTTATATTAAATATCTAAAACGCTGTCGTGTAGGTTTCTTAGCTACGGCAACTAAAAACCGTGTTCCATAAGACTGAAATCTAAATGAAGAATTTCCTGAAAGCGCAGTAAAAAAGGCTCGAAGGAGAGTACAAATTTTGATAAGACCAACTATAAATAAAACTCTGAATTCGGTAATGAAAATAACTTGAGTTTTTTTACCTTTGAAGTTTGCTTCAACCATGAATCAAGTCTCAAAATACTTTAAAAAAAAGGTTCTCATTGCAAGTAGCTTTTATCTAGCGATAAATGATCCATCTGGTAGGTATTATTAAGATGTCAAGACATTAATAGACTTGGAGTGAACTACTTGAAGACTGAACTGTCACCAGTCTCAGGACATAGGCCACATTATTTGTATCTTTTGTATTTATTTTATTTTTATTTCCTTCTATCTTAAAGCTAATATACAATTTATTTCAGGATATAGCGGCAAAAAGTAGTTATCAATCCGTAACTAGAAAGTTAGTGTGGAATGACTGTTTAATTACCAACAGAAAATTTATTTGATGGAAACATCAGTTTTTACAAAATTATTTTTACTTGGTATTTACTAAATAAAATTAATATTAAAATGCAAAGAAAAACAAAAAAATGATAAAAATACAAATCAAGAATTCATATAGCAATTCAAAGGTTAATTTAATAATTACTTTATAAACTGAAATTAAACTTAGACATTGACTTGTGCTGATGATTAGGCTAGCAGATCACTTTTAACTACCGCTTCAAGGATGTCATAATTGATAGTGAATAACCAGTCTTTACCTCTTTTAAGAACGATTTAAAATGTATGGTTGTTCTAATAGAAAATGGTTACTTATTGTACATTAAAGGGGCTATAACAGTGTAGAAGTGTGAAAAATGGGATTTGTAGGCGACTGGAATATTGACAAGATGCATAGTATTAATACGAAGACTATAAAACTGAGTACTTCTACTAGGAATATTACCACTTTGTTTAAAAAATTCTTTTAGTACTTTAAAAACGTAAAGGTGTCTCATTGGTAGAATACGGAGGCCTCCAAATAAGGGCTGAGTAAGACAATTTTTGTTACGAATTATCCTGATTAAATGTTTCTGAACTATTAACAATGGTCTGAAGGAATTATTATAAGAACCACCCCAACTTGTGATACCATACTGTAACTTAGAATGAGCAAGACCGTAATAAATTAACTTTAATACTTTGGTGGAACAATGTTGTTTGATGAGGTACATTTTGCGCGTTACTATGGTCAATTGATACTCCAAGGTATTTGAAGTGATGCACTGATTCAATGTTAAAACAATTATTTGAACAAGGTGAACTACGAACAAAATTATATTTTCCACAACTATGTACAGGTAGACAGAACTTTTTACAATCATACGCATGAAAGCATAAATTAAAATCATTTAAAATGTTATTTGATATTTTGAAGGACATAAGTTTTGTCTTTTCGCTAATAATCAATTTATATCAATAAACTGGTAAGTTAAGGCTATGTCGTCTGCAAATGCAGTTGACACACCGTTTAGATTAATATTAAAGATAGAGTTAATATAAATTAAAAACAGCACAGGACCAAGAAAGGAACCCTGTGGTACACCATTTTTTAAAATACGCTCCCATTTACATTGACTTTTTGTTTCCTGCCTTTAAGATAAGAAGTAAACCATTTGTGAATTTCTCCTCTAAAACCAGCATTGTATAATTTTTTAGGAGAAGATTATGGTCAACCATGTCAAATGCTTTTGTCATATCAACAAAAAGAGCCATGGTAAATTTTTGGCAGTTAATACTTTCATACAACTGGCTTCACACTCTGAGAATAGCATCCTCGGTTGACATTCCCCTTCTGAATCCAAACTGATTGCTACTAAAAAAATTGTTTCTGTCTAAAATCGAAAATATGCGTGATTTCATAAGTTTTTGAAAAATCTTAGAAAACGATGGTAGTAGGGAAATAGGTCTATAGTTCGAGATTTCACTTTTATTACCTTTTTTAAAAAGTTGTATTACTTCAGCGGCTTTTAGGTGCTGAGCGAAACAACTATTTAAAACACTGAGATTAAACAAGTAACATGAAAAGTCCACCACATAGAAGCATATTTTCTTCAACAATACACTAGATATACCATCACTAGTACAAGAATTTTTATTCTTTAATGAAAATATTGCCTTATAAATTTCACTTGAAGAAAATGGTTGAAAAACAAAACTGTTCGGTTGCGTATACTCTGTGGTCCTTATAGAACAATTGCAGAATGTTGAAATCACTACAGATGGTTTAAGTTTTTCCGAAATGTCGGAAAAGTACTCATTTAGCATATTGGAAATGCTGACTTAATCAGTGTTACTATTTCCATCTATCTCCAAGCTATTAATACCTATTGGTTGTCTTCTTTTTCCCAAAATGCTATCAACTACCTTCCATTCATCTCTTGTATTACCTCTGGCTCGCTCAAGCGAATCCGAATAAAAATTGGTGCGCGTCTCTTCAATATTTTTGTGCACGGATTTGCACAGATTATTATAGTAGTTTTTAAATTTTATGTTTTGTGGATGACTTTTGCATTTTTTGCAAATTTGTTTTTTCTTTTTATCTGCTGCAAGAGATTGTATGTCATCCACGGCTTTAAATATTTATTTCTGCTCGAGATGTGAGGGGATAAGGTAGTACAATTTCTTATATGATTTTTTAAAATTGTAAGAAAGAGATCGAATGCAATTGATGGGTTAGGTTCATTATAAAGAATATATATTAGTTTATGCAATATCTCTTTTTTACAGATATGTTGCCACAATTTAATACATTGGCACTGGAAGATACAGTAAGTGCAGTCATACAATGATCTGTTAATTTCAGATCATAAACAACACCATTAAATATATTGTTATTGTTTTTTTTGAGTACGCATATAATCAATACAAGTTTTAGTCGAATCGGTCACACGGAATCGGTTATAGAGAAACAGAAAACAAGACACAATACTTTTAATGGAACTTTGAAAAAAAATTAGGACGTATAGCTGAGTCCTTCATACCGCATTGGAAAAACAATAGTTATCCAAAACTAAGCATCCTTAAGGGCCGACTTTTGAATAAGGTAGTTCATTTAAATTAAGGTCGCATGCGGGATATTTTCAAATTAATATAGATCAGCAACAGTTTCACAAAGTGACCTTACGCCATCGAATTTGTTTGGTTTTTTTCATTTCGTTTCGTTTGATTTGGTCAATTGCATAGCACATTTGACCACCTTGTAGTTTTTGAACATTGTCTAATTGTGTTTGGTGCACAGGTAATTGATCTTACAGATTTGTGAAATGATCTGTCTGGGTTTGATAAGTCATTTGGCACACGTGCGTTCCCTTACTGATTGGTGACATGTATAAGTTTTATGCCTAGCGTTATTTCTACAGAAAATTGGCTTAAATGGCGAAGAAAAATATTGAAAATCAACAAAAGCCCACAAAATAATGTTATATAGATTTTTTATGCCCATTCATTATTCTAATGTTTGACTGAAGTTGCTTTAGTAAATAATTATTGAGAAATAATATTTCTAAATCAAAATTTTGAAAGAAATTATTTTTTTTTCTTCAAATTGAATTTCTACATAATTTTGCATTATTTCACTTTTTTTACCAACGTTCAATGCTTGTATTAATTGTTGGTCAAATCTTGAAAACCTGATTCCAAAAGGTGGCTTGGTTTTTGAGAAATTAAATTAATAATAATAATAATTAATTAATAATTAATTAAATTAAATTACTTTTTTTAAAGAAAAACACTTTTTGCGATTAACTACGTTTGGACTTTAAGTTCATTTTTCACTTTTTGAATGTTGGATATTTATCTTTCTTGTGCGACGGAATCTATCATTTAGATGGATCAAACAGGTGATCTATTGAGGTGTTGATCAAACAGGTGAGCTTTCTTGCTTTAGATACTCCAGAATACTTCGTTCATGCAACGGTTGTAAAGTTTTGAGAAAAGCTTAAAGTGTGAACTTCTCCTATTGGCATATCTTTTGGCGTACAATTTTTATGTTTCACGATTGTAAACAACCGTCAACTATCAACTTTTCCCGAGTATAATTGAAGCTTCCATCGTTTAGTGTTGACGATTTGATACGCGAAATTGAAATAAAATTCCAAAACAATATCCTTGCATATTTATATTTACCTTAAGTAAAACATATTTTGGTTTTTTGTGCTTAAATATTGCAAACATTTTTTAAAGACTTCAATTGGAAGGCAAGTTAATTTTTATTAACTGAACAAGTGTTCCAATAAAAAACGATATAATTTAGTTAATTCAGTTAACTATTTTATTATTTAAAAATCAGACAGATGATATGCAAGGAAAAATAAAAAAAAGGTAAATCCACTCATTTAATAATCTACTTTTAATTTCAAGCTTAGAAAAAAACAAACAAAGAAAATATATTTTTCTGGCTAATAGTACTTATCATTGTTTTTTTTATTTTTTCCAAAACTAAGACAACTTTTGCAGGAAAATGTGGTATCACGTGTTTTCGCAACGCCAGTGGAAGAGGACATCAACTAGCAGTAAAGGAAAGTAAATTGTTAACGCTTCAAATTCATTTTCAGCGCATACCTCTGCGTACCCAAATGAAATACTTAGGCATTTGTTTACATTACAGATTTATATTTAATGAGCATGCAAGAAGGCTTTAGGAAAGGCAAAGGCAGTTACCGCCACGCTTAAGCCCTTACTGCAGTCAAGAGCACTGTAACTGCCACAAAGCTTCTCGTATATAAAACGCTTAAAAGGCCCATCTAAGCATATGGTTTTTGTTTTCGGTTCACCATATCACCAACAGTTGCCAAAGAATTAGAAAACTTTGAACGGAAAATTCTAAGATTTTGTTGTGGGAAATTCAGAAGAGCAAACAAAAAATGGATCCCAAATAGAGTCATATATAAATCTTGCAAAGTTATTCTCTTATGACATACCTAATAAATCTCAGTCAAAAGAAACTGCAACGCATAGAAAACCATTCGAATGCACGCTCTAGATCTTTATTGGCTTCAAACAAAATTGAAAGTCGAGAGGACAACTATTATCTGTCTCCATTTAATTTGATAAATGATCGATCTACCTATATTGGAGATTATGTTAGGAGCAAACATACATTGTACACTGATTCATTGATAACATTTGTATCTATTTCCCTGGTTTGTAAAAATAATTTGCGATTTTTAATATTTTTAGCCAGGCATAGTTCTTAAGCCGTTCTTGAGAATCAAAACAAAAATAATGTTATGTTAAAAAAAAGTCTCAATAATAAAATGAAATAAATTGCCGTTCGAAAATCGATACGAGCATTGAATATTAAAAGAACAACCAATTACATTTAATAACACAAAAATATTGTAAAAGATGAAATTAAAGAAAAAAAATTTTTTTTGTTCACAATTTAAATTTTGGCATTTTATTTCTTAAAAATCATTTGCTCAAAGATAGGCCCCCTTTTTCGAACGATTTTTATGTTATCGATATAACATCAGTTGCCTTATTGTTCGCTTTGACGAGATGAGGATAGTAATTTCTTCTACTCTAATATTATGAAGAGGAAAAGATTGTAGGTTTGAATGTAGAAGGAAATCTTCGAAACTATTCACCCGGTTTTACAAGTTCTTTCACAAATATTTAGAATGGACATGGATGAACATAGGCTTTACATTTTTTATCCAGTTTAAATAAAAGGGCCTTTCGTGGAGGAGGACCAATTATTTGGTTGGCAACTAAGTAATTGCGGACTTCACTTATAGATGGCTTTAATTGAATTTTAAGGTTTGCTGACGTAATCGAAATGTCAAACACATTTTGTTATTTGATAGTTGGTACTTCAACTGTCAATCAGTAAACAATTTTTTTTTTGATCGGTTGTGTAGTTTTTTTTTTTGGCGTCTGTTGAAAAATGAAAAGTCAAAACAAACAACGAAAAGGCGCATCGCAAGCTCACATAGAGTTATGTGCTGTTTACGGGGTCGAAGCTTTAAAAGAACGGCAGTGTCAAAATTGGTTTGCCAAATTTCGTTCTGGTGATTTTTCACTGAAAGATGAAAAACGCTCCGGTCGTCCAGTTGAAGTTGATGACGACCAAATCAAAGCAATAATCGATTCGGATCGTGACAGTTCAACGTGTGAGATTACAGAGAAGCTTCATGTAACACATACTACTGTGTCCAAAAAATAAGATGACATATGAATTTAAACTGCGCGCGTCGAAGGATTTGGAAATGTTTCTTTCTTTATAGGTTGGTAGTACTCTCAGTGACATCTATGTGAAATTTCATGTCAAAATATTTTCATAGTGTTTGAGATACGCGTCGTTTTGTGAGCTGCTAAAAGTGAGTTTTTCGTTTTTTGCGATGTCGAAATTTATTGAGCAAAGAATTTACATTAAATTTTGTTTGCGGAATCAATTTTCTGCGTTGAGGATGGTGCAGAAAGCCTTTGATGATGAGGCCATGTCTAAAAAAATGTTTACAAGTGGTATAGTGATTTCCAACCTTGCTGATGAAGTTGGCTTATCGAAAGGCTCAGTCAATACCATTTTGAAGGACGCTTTGGGCCTCAAGCGCGTCAAATCTCGACTGGTACCAAAAACATTGAATTTTTTGGAAAAAAGGGGTCGCGTTGAAGTGTGTGAAACAATGCTTTCCGACTACCAGGATGTCATGAAACGCATTACAACTGGCGATGAGACTTGGATCTATGATTACGACCCCGAAACAACCGATCAGTCGAGCGAATATCGTGCCAAAGGAGAGCCGAGACCAAAAAAACCGCGCCAAAGTCGCTCAAAAATCAAGGTCATGTTGACTGTTTTCTTCGATTATGGTGGTGTTGTGCTTTATGAATTCCTTCCAACCGGCCAAACAGTCAACAAGGAATATTATTTGAACGTTATGCGTCGTTTGCGTAACGCTATCCGCCTAAAAAGGCCGGAATTGTGGAAAGACAATTCTTGGTTTTTACACCACGATAATGCACCATCCCATACCGCACTCGTAATTCGTGATCATTTCGCCAAATACTCAACCCATATCGTTCCGCAACCACCGTATTCACCTGATCTGGCGCCGTGCTACTTCTGGCTGTTCAACAAGCTCAAAAGACCGCTCCGGGGACACCGTTTTGATACGATAGAGGAGATTCAAGCCGCAGCGAAGACGGAACTGAAGGCCATCCCGGAAAGTGACTACAACCAGTGTTTCAAAGATTGGAAAATCCGTTGGCATAAGTGCATTGCATCGGGAGGGGATTACTTTGAAGGGGATGAAATTGATTTGGAAGAATAAATAAAGAATTTTCAAAATAAATACAATGTCACCTTAATTTTTGGACACAGTAGTAAGTGCATTGAAAATCGCTTAAAACAACTTTGCTATGTACGAAAACTCGATTTATGGGTTCCTCATGAACTGAAAGAAAATCATTTAACACAACGCATTAACATCTGCGATTTGTTAAAGAAACGTAATGAAAATTATTAATTTTTAAAACGATTGATAACTGGTGATGAAAAATGGGTTGTTTGATTGTGGAGCAAGCCAGACAAGCCAACTCAAACAACATTGAAGTTTTACCACCCAACTGAACGATTAATTCAGATGTCTAACAAACAAAATTGATCAATGCAGTTGAAGAAAGGCCAAATTGACAAATCAAAAAGGTGTTGTATGCCATCATGACAATGCAAGGCCGCACAAATCTTTAGTCAGTCGACAAAAATTATTGGATTGATTGCTTTTTGTTTCGATCTTTGGAAAACTCCTTGAATTGGAAAAATTTCAATAATAATGATGATGTCAAATCGTACCTGGTGCATTTTTTTGCTGATAAAAAAACGGCCTGAAAGATGGCAAAAGGTCATTGCTCAAAATGGGCAAAACATTTCGGAATATTATAGTTATTTCGTTACATGAAAAAATTGTCTTTTATTTTCTAAAAAAAGTCCGCAATTACTTAGTCGCCAACATGATATTTACTAAAGTCGTTTCTTGCAAACACTGCCTTAATATTAAGATATTAAATTGCTTTCTAAGAAAAGTTAAAAACTCAAAAAAGTGATGACAAATGTATGTCAAATGCTGTTTAAGAAAATACACAATTTGTAAAATGTTGAAATAAGAACAAAGAGTATATTTAAAATTAATTTTACACCACCAGGGGGTATTAAAGTTAAAAATATTAAATTTATTGTTACATTCATTTTTTTATCATTGAGGAAATTGTATGTAGATAAAAATACCCTTTTTAACAACATTGTTTGGCCATTTCCGCTTTGGTGTCAGCACGCAGAAGACAGCTAGTATAAAGTAATATTACACAAGCGGTGCAGAAGGCAAGTGTGATGAATTCAAAGGCCATGAAGTAATTTAAAACTCAGATGAATTTTGGTTTTGATTAGTGGAGTTCGAGTAAAGAATTTGTATCTAAGAGTATCATAGTCTAGGCTTGCATCATGCTCTTTTCATTCAAATATTATTTTTCTAGCCGATCTCCTTGATTGGTTTTATTTTCGGCGCACTTTTCATTTAACCGATTATGTATCGGATACTTGGAATGTATCCAAATATTTTGAGCGGACATTTGCATTTTTGACGATTCTCTTTTAGGCCACCTTCTTGTTTAAGATAATCTGATTCCTATCTCATTCGCTTATTCATAAATGATAATTCCGTCCCTTTTGATAGGCCTAAATGGAAATTCAATCTTCCTTTAATTTGCAATGATCACAGAAAAAATTATCTACGAGAATCATGGGATTTAATTGGTACGATGAATATACCCGAGCCTTTTCAAAACTTGACAAATTAGTCAACCAAAAAGGGTATAATTGTCTTAAACTGGTAAGTAAAATTGTTATTAAGAAATGGGTAAAAAAGTACTTCGTTTATTTAGGTTGTCAGCTTTTGGCTTCTCCATTCTGCCCTGCCCTTCTCTTCAGAAGAACCATATTATGAACCTTCAGCCATGATTTTAAACAGAAATATTATTTCCAAATCATGTACATTGAATGACCATTGGATTTTAATTGTAAGCCACTCGCGTCCTTCCCTATAGGACTGCAAAAATCTAAAAAAAAATATATCACAGCTCTTAATCAGGGTAGTGTAGGGAATCTAAGGGTTGAAGGGAATCGTAAATATTTGTAATTAACCCAAACGCAGCGGCATATCTTCGAAGTCTCTTTTTACAAAAAAAAAAAAAAAATTTTAAATAACGTAATAGGCCTTTTTTTCTTCTTGTTGACAATAATCTTCGTATTCGTATTCTCCTCCCCCACGAGAGTCTTTAGCGGCTTGGCATGCAAATCAAATATTGTCATCTTCCACCCTAGTGATTTCATCAGCAGCCTTTCCCCGTTTATTAAGGAGGCCTTTTTGATATAAAAAGAAATTAAAATTTTAATGTAAACGAAGGCTTAAGGTTCTTTCTTCTTTTTTTTTTGGAAAGCATCAGAAAGAAAGCAAGTAGGAAGACGTTATAGCAGCTACGAAAATGGCACTTTCAATGTCAGGCATGTACGACAACAACAAATGTCATATAAACACAACAATCAAATGGATTTCGTCACTGTGGTGTGGTATTAATTAAGGTATTCGGGAGCACGAGCGGGTTTCATCATTAATGCCACTTTCAAGTTCGCTGTTTTTGTTGGTTTCTACTTGTTATATGTTATCAGAGCTTTCTACTGCCAACATTTTGAGGTAACAAAGACAAACAAAAATATAGAACTTTTTTTTTTTCTAATCTTAATTTAAAACAGTTACCCTCAAAAAAAAAATCAAGGGAACAATTGGATGAATGGAATTTGCTGAACTCTTTAAAATGGCATGTTTAATTTTGAGGCAAAGAACTGACATGCGTTTGAATGGAATGGGCTTGAATCGAGTTGCGAACCGTCATCATCTGTGTAACTAATGTTACCCCTGGAAGCGTTAGGCCAGCAGTACTCCTGCTCGGTAGTGTCGATTGTGGATGCTGAAACGGAACACCTACCCCCGGAGCAATAATGCATTGTTATCGATGAACCATCCCTTTTGCTTTTATTTCGGGGCAGGCAATGTGCGCCCTCCTCGTGTTCGGTGGTCGGTCGGTGCGGCAGTGACTGGTGATAGCGTTGCTGGCGCTAAGGCGACTGATAAATATCTTTGCAGTATAGGCAAAGTTTTTATAGTCAATTTGGGGTTTGTTCAAATTTATGCAGGCGAAGGATGAGCATGGGGGTTGCAAATGGAATACAGTAGTAATTCTTATTTTGCCGCCTTTCCGCCCGGTTGAGATCTATCTTACACCCGCGCGCCATAGTGCTACGCTCATTTAAGTTTCCTTTTTGTGAGAGATTTTTCCCTTTTTTGTTTTCTTCCTTGTTTCCTTTCGTTCCTGCCTCTTATTATCAACTACTATGTTTTTTTTTTTTTGCTGCTTTCTTGGGTTGGGAAGGATATGGTGCGGGACGCAGCAGCAACAGCAATGCTAGAGAGATGGCATAGTTAACGCGTTGCATGTACTGGAAGGAAGTCGAAGCAAGGAAAGATGGTGGTGGTGGTGGTGGTGGATGGTCGTCCTTTTTTCTATCTAGAGTTGATTGTAAAGGAAATTTTAACTTTCATCACGGAAATAAATAAGTACGGTGGTGGTGCTATTAAGTGTGTCGTAGACGTTGTCTTCGTCGTCGACGGATTGATGTGAACATTTGTAAGTTTTTCTAAAAATAAGGCTCTTACGAAATTTTCCTCCTTGCTTTTTTTTCGCATTTTCTTTTTTGTGTTTGTCCTTGTTGGCATTTTATTTTTTCTCTCGATGTCTTTCTGTTCCGGTTGAACCCGCCCTATAGACAATTTCCGGAGACACAGATTTGCGGGTATATTCGTTATGCTATGCGAAGGTTGTGAAGGTTAAACTTCTTAAATTGAATGAGGAATCTAATTGACGGCGGCGGCGTTTGCTGAGTTGGTTCTTGAGTTATCAACGTGTAGAGTGAGATATTCGCTTGGGTTGTTTTATCAGTCCCAAAGGTACACAAGTCTTAGAGAGAAAAGGTCAAATTGGTTATGTTTTTTTATGCGACTATGTTCTTAAGATGTGAATAGTTATTTTGTTCCATGAACGTAATTCAGGCTGTTTTAACTGAAATAAACAACTGAATCACCTACTTGGGAAAAGGAATACTAGCCTGTAGAACATGAAAACTCCAAATGGAAACATAGGAAAATTTGATGTCGGAAGTTACTTCTGAAAAAAACGATTTAAGCGTCCTTTTAAATGAACAAATTTCATCAGGTTTTTAAGGTTTACCTTGACTGAATTAGTTAAAAAACAACTGAGCAGTGAAACTGCAAATTATTCGTTCTTTCCGGAGCGAGTATATTGAGCTTTCGAATGATTTAAAATTCTGTACGTTTTCGAACAGTAGAGAATGTTCGAAATTTTGTAAATACGAAACCAAAAATTTAGTAATATATTCCTCGCGCTTATTTTGTCGAGGACAGCACTTTGAATTGGGACTCGAGAACGTATGGTCAATTTGAAGAAGTCATCTGATTTCAAAATTCTTTGGTTTTTTTTTTAATTCAAAGGTTAATGAGAATAAATAATACATAAATAAATAAACCATAAGAAAAGCCAGAAAATATTGAAATAAATATTTTAAGATATGATTAAATGTTGCTTTATTAAAAATTTATAAAAAAAGCAACAAAAGGAAAGTGTTTTTGGTCCAACAATATTAAATTCATTCATTTGGAGGCATTCATGAAAATTCCTTTTTCATGATTTTTTTAGATAACTCTGCTCCTCGATCCAAAATCGTTTGCCATTTAAAATTGTAGCTTCTTTTTGGATCTTCCATAAAAGAAAATAGATTGATTTTGATTTTATTTAATGATAAAATAAATTGCAATCTGAAAGAGAATTTCCCAATTTGACTGGACAGGTAATTCAGCCAAACGTTAATTTTATTTCAAATCTCTGTCACATTCCTAAGTTGAAATTCAGCAGCAAAATGTCTACGTTAATCAAAATATTCTCTAAAATCGAAAGGCCAACAGCAGCGGGAACGTAACCACTTGAAGAGTGTCTGTCTATTGATTGCAGTAACGAAGAAACCATGTCCTTTTCGATAGAAAGTCTGTTCCAGAGCAAGTGAATTTATTCGAATTCCGGCTGCAAACTGCTTGGGCATTGAACCTAAAATTAACTGCCCTCGTAATCGAACGATCATTCTGCTGTCTTCTCTCAGTAGTAACAATATTTTTAAGGGTGTCTTTGAGTACCACAGCTAACTTTTTTGGAAACAAATTTTTAATGTCCTGTACAGAATTTTATAATGCATAAATCTGTGAGATAATAATTATTAAGGAATAAAAAGAAGACTTAAAAGCGATCTCAAAATCAAAATTAAATGGGAGTCAGCTGTAAATTCAACAAAAGTGTTGTAAAAGTATTTCAATGTGGCAGTGGAGATATTTAACTATCAGCAACCGTGATAATAAATCTCATGGTCTCAATTTCTTATAACAAAATTAAACCTCAAAGTTTAAACACACTTATCAAACAAAACTTGTATCACAATTATGGCTGCTTTCAAAATTTTGTAACTTATTACAACACAATATTGAATACATTCAAAAAATTCTCGGAGCGCAACTAAACTTTTTCAAATTTCGTCTGTTATTTTAAATTTCAAAGGCTCTTCCTAAGAATATGTTCCCTGAATGCAAGTTATTTTTTTCCAAAGAAATAAAGTTACACTCACCCAAGCCAAGATAACATTTCAAAAACCCAACCCTTTTTAGGAATTTAAATCTATAAAAATCGCTATAGCTTATTCAAGTCCTCTATAATTTTTTTAATCCACTAAATTCCTTTAATCTCAAGTAAATTCCTTCGTTCGTTAAGTACGTATGTTGTTTAAATAATTTTGAAAATCATTTAATTTGTAGGAAAAACGAAAGTTGATATGCTTTTTGGGCTTTCCAAATAAGTTATATTTGGAAAGCCCAAAAAGCAAAGGCTCTACCGAAATATTATTTTAAGTTGGGATCAACTTTATTTAGAAATTTAAAATTAAAATGCCAAATTTAATATCTGAGGCTTTAAACAATTTTTTCGAATCTCAAAAATTATCATTTTGCTCGTAACGATTGAAAGCTGTCTTCTTATTTCAACACTATTAAACACGAAATAAAATAAACAAAACTTTTTAAAGAACAACAAAAAAATTTATTTGATTAAACCCTTAAAGCTTCTCTATGTAAGTAACTGTTTTTAAATATTATACACCAATTAAATATAGCTAACAAACCTTCTTTATTATTTAAATTTAACACAAACCATTCTGAAAACAAACAAAGTATCATAAAATAAATTAATTAAAATGATTTAATATCATCTTCATTATAAACATTCGTCTCTTATTTAAATTAATTTTACGTTAAACAATAATAACTAAAACATAATAACGAATTACAGAATATAACACAAAACATAAATGAAATAATAAGTTTTAAGTAAGTGTTTTTTTTTAATATATTCTCCTTCAAAATAATAAAAAAAATATTTAAAACGAAAAAGTTTATATCTCTTCTTCTTATATTTGTAAATTCAAATTTTACTAGTTCATTTGTATTTTAATTATTAATTTTGTTTATTATCTTTCTCTTAATTTTAATTATTTCTATCCATATTCATCTTACGTGCAGTTAATTGTTGTTATATACTATACCTTTACATTAATATTTTCGTATATTTTTTTTTCTTGTAATAAATATATATATTTGAACAATATTTTATATTTACAAAATTAATAAGAAAAACGATTCTAAAATTTTTTAGTGGAAATATTGCATTTGTATTTATTTTAAATATATAAAAAATCAAAAACATACAATCATAAAAATAAAATTTTATATAATATATATGGTTGATAGTAATTATTGTTGTGTTCTTATAAAAATATATTTTTGAACCAATCATCTTAACAAGAAATTGATACATGATGTGAACGTATAGATTCTTATTATTATCATTATTATTATTGTTATTATTATTTTATTAATATTTACACATGTAGTGGCGGCGAAAACGACTTTCTACGTAATTAAAATCAATAAATTATTGGGCTATTTTCGTGTCGGAAAAATGCTTCAACAAATAAGTATGTGTGAGCCAGTAAAAGTTAATTATTGTCTAAAATATAAAGTGTTATAATTTAATCTAAAAAATATTTTTAATGAGTTCACACTAGGAAAAAAATAAGTTTCGAGACTGAAAAAGATGCTTCCGAAGGTGCTACAGTGTTACATTAAAAAAACACTCTTTTAGTGTTTATTTTCACTACCTGGTATGATGGACAACATCTGAAAAGTGAGAGAAAAAAAACGGACTGATAATCAGCATATCAGTGTGAAATTCTAAGTCACCCAGACAAACATTTGTATGGGTGGAGTGTTTTTTAATTGAAAGTCCATACAAGCTGCTTTAGAATGATATCAAAGGTTGAAGTGAAATGTCTTTAGCCAGCTTTTTTAATTCTGTTCAATTTAATTTATGACGATATCAGGTGGTCTTTTCAGAGTCAAGGCAGAGCTAAGCAAAGACACCTGAATATCTGTAATAATAATAATTTAAAAAGAACACCAACTGACTGATAAATCTGACTACGAAGGTGTTCTGATGGAACCTGAACTTACATTTTAATGTACGGTTTCAATTTGTTCGAACCATTAAAGGGACACGACTCGTATCCTTTTCGAATTTTTCGAATAGTATTAGGAAGACAGCTGGCTTTATAAATAATAAAAGATTAGTCTTTTCCAATATATTTCAAAAACATTTGAAATGCTTGTCTTGTGCTTCACTTGAGAGCTAACGTGAAAAGAGAAATCATGTTATAACCAAAAAATACCTCTAACATACTTCGTAAGCCGATTTTTTTTTACAAAAGGATGGTTTACTTTGCAAAAATGTTTTGCCATGGAGGTGAATCAGTTATGTTGAATCGTATAGTGAGCAGATTTTATTTTTTTCAAAACATTGCTGTTATTTTTAAATTTACTTCCTCCAACCTCAGCGTATTGAAAACTTTATGTTCCTGCATTTGAATCTGACCCAGTTAAGGAGACAAAAGACATCGAACAAAGTACCATAATAGTAAAGGGGTTGATAAGAAACATGACTCTTGGTTTAGGTTATACGGATTCTTTATGCAAACAAATAATAGCAGAGCATCATGCTCTTGAATGAGAAATTCACTGGAATTCTGCTATTCATATTCATAACCAAGCTGTGCAAATTCCTATTGATGCGAGCAACAAACTTTGAAATGGAGATGTGCAAACTGCATGAGTAGTCTCCCTCATAGCACGATGGTTGGAACGAGATTGTAAGTATATTTATGATGTTCTCAGAACGGTACAAAAAAGTACCTTTATGATTCCCTTTTTGCCGGCATCAAATTCATTTATTCGAGATTGCTTCTATCCTTAAGGAATATTCTTGTTTTAATAAGAATGCATTTACAGATTGCCTTCAACATGATGGATACTAGAGTTCATCAAAATCCTGCAAACATTAAAGTCAAGAATATTTTCAAAATAATTTGTCAGAACTTACTTGCCAATTTTTCAAAAATTACCAATTTCCGTCAGTTAATGCTCGTACATGTCAACAATAGCGAAAGTGTGCCAGTCTGATTGATTACAAACTTTGTTTAAGAGTGAAAGTAAATCTTACCTCTTGGGAGAATGTAATTTCCCATCATATAGTTTTAAAGAAAAACAAACAAAAGTACGCCTGTTTATTGACGTCGATTGATCTGGTGACTTTTCATTGTCTGAGAAAAATTCGCGAAATTTTCATAAGCCCAGGAAAACAATAGCGCACCTGCAAGTTCTGGTTTAACACTGGCTGTTTAATGTACCCCGAAAGTTTATCAAATAGAAGAGCTTACGAATGAAAAGTACTTTTGGTATCACATTATTTGTCAAAATGACAAAACAACTATATCTTAACTGAAGAAAGAAATCTGTAATAAAAACAGATTGGTTTATTTTTGAAAAAATGGGTAACACGTTTGGAAGACATTATCTCTTAATCCATCAAAGCTTATGGCATGTGCGAGAATGTTTTACCACAAGGACTATAATGCGTTAAGCTTAGCCGTGTAAAATACAAGAAGAGACATCGAATAGAATTCACTTGTTTTTTCCTTTTAAATTTTACTGAGTAGGCTTTGCTTTTTTAATTTGTTTTATTCTATAGTGGTGGAGGGATACTTATTGCAGTTCGTTCAAATTTAAGATGCAAAGAAATCTCATTACCGGTCTCGGATGTCGAACAACTTTGCATCTCCATACATCCCGACTGCAATAGCCAACCCCCCTTTTACTTTCTCACTTGAAATGTTACACCTGGTATAGACTGGAGATTTATTAAAAACATATTGCAAATATTGATTTTATTACAAACATCCACTCGGTACGTTCTTGGTGTCTTTAATCTTCCTTCCATTGAATGGACTTGGTCTGAATCCGATCAAATATTTATTCCTTGTAACATGAATTAATTCATTACATACACACTTTAAATTTTAATCAAGTAAATCCATTATTGAATGACTAAAATAGAATATTATTCTTCTATTTATCAAAGCGAATTACTTACCAAGATCAGAATGTTTTATAATACAATTCATCTAAAGCTAACTATCTTGAACTAAATAGCATTTGTAATAGTATTAATTGGCATAGTGGTTTTAATAGTCTTGATTTAGAATCAATGTACAATCACGACATTGAAATATTATTTGATGGCTTCTCGTGGATGATTTAAAGTAATAAGTTCTACTAACAAATCATCTAAACCTCCTTGGTACGACAAGCATCTTTCACATTTCGCAAAGCGCTTAAAAAGTTCAGAACATCTCTGAAGCCTTCGGATAACTCTAACTTTCGTCGTCTGTGGAACGATTTTTGCGTCCTAAATAAATTTCTCCGCAGGGGTTATATAATGAAACTCGAGTCCAATATAAAGTCGTTAAGTGTCTTTCAGGTCCCATATTAATTGTAAAAGAAAATCAGTGAGGATTTCAAATGAACCTCTCTGATTTTTTTATTTATATATAGTATAAGTATACCATATGGCTGCCACTGCCCAAGTCACAGTCACTGCGATCTAAAAGAATAGACCTTTTGTATCTTGGAGAGTTTGTTTAGGCGAACAGATACTCCCCATTGGATTGTCTAATGGGGAGCATATCTCCTTGAGGACGATACGCCTTCTTACCCAAATGAGAGCTGGACATTCATAAAGAATGTGAACAACCCTTTCGTCGTCTTTCAAACAGAGTCGACATTCGGTGGTTATACTGAGCTCTAGTTCGGCTAGATGTGATCTCAAGCGTCATGAGCTTTCTAATGTTCTCCTTGTTGAGCTTAAGGATTTCTCGGTAAGAGAAGGGATTGATTAGTAATTAAGATTATCTGAGTCCCGGTAGATTTTCACAGTGTGCAATACGAAGTTTGTTTTCCCACTTATTGGTCTGGCCTGTGGCCGTAGTCCCGCTTACTCCACATAAAGGTTCCGGACCTGTGAAAGCAGTTTTAAAACCAGCCCGGGCTAGTTCGTCCGCAATTTCATTGCCTTCGATTCCATGATGACCTGGAACCCATCCTAACCTAACTGAGTGACGTTGTAAGGCGTCGTAGCAGCTTCCGACTCATTTGGATTCCATTAGATTGGATGACAATGCCTTGACCGCTGCTTGGCTCTCTGAATATACTAGGATTCTGGCTCCTTTATGGCGTTTTCTATGGCACAGGATTCGATGGCTTTTAGTTCAGCCTGGAAAACACTGGGATTTCTTCCCATGGGTATCGGCTCCTACTACATTTACCATTTTTGAGCCATCAGTATACATGATTAAGATTCTGGGGTCAACGGCAGGTGTAATGCTCGAACATTGATCACGGTTTGTAATGTTTATCTTTAAGACACGCCCAAAGCAGTACGTTGCCTTCATACAATCTGGGACCGAGTAGAAAGAGTCTTTATCCGTGATGAAATTGATTATTTTCAAGTGTCCCGTTTGGTCACCCGGCTTATAATTCATTGCCAGTTGCATCTTAAGGGCATTTCCGGTGGCTATTTTCCTAATGAAAATGTTAAGAGGAGCCCAATGATAGCTTTCAGTGCTGCCGTAAGGGCAGGTGCTCGTAGCACCAGTAATGCCCAAACAAGCTATGCTTAAGACTTTGTCCAGCTTTTTAGAAGTTGTTACTTCTAAAGTTTTGGGCCACCAAATAATGGTTATGTAGGTAATAATAGATCTAATCATCATGATGTACAACCAGTAAAGCATCTAAGGTTTGAGACTCCAAGTCCAACCGTAGAACCAACTTGATATGTGAAGTCCAGTTCAGTTTCTTATCCAAGTAACGCCGAGGTACTTGATTTCACTGGAGTGTACCAGAGACGTGAAGGAGAACAGGAGAACAGAACGTTTTGCTAGGATTCACAGAGAGTCCTTCACAGTTGTACCATTCTAAGACATGCATTAATGTTGAATGCATGACGCTGATGATTGTAGTGTCATATTTGCCTGTTATGACATAGCATACCTCATTGAGGTTCACTAGGAGGTTGTCTACGATCAATGACTAGAGGAGAGGCGGCAGAACACCTCTCAGGGGACAACCTCTCGTTGCAGTGACTGACTTGGACACGCCTCCAAGCGAGGAAGTAATAACTCGATTTTCTAGCATATATCTTATCTATCTGTTAGTCGAGTCGTCAATATTTTTACTCCGAATTGCGTTCGTAATGGAGTTGAAATTGGTATTGCCATAAGCACCCTCAATATCCAGAAAGGCGCAGAGAGCAATTTCGTTAGATTGATCTGCTTACTTCTCTCTTCTCTGTTGTCCAACCTGGGTCATTATTTAATGAAGGTTTTAGTTGTGGCGTTTCCTTCAATTTATTAATGCATTTTACTGTGATAGAGTATATTTCAGTAGAAAGTTTTAACAAATCCATATCTCTGTCAATGTTACATTTTAAGTTTGAAAATTGTAATTTTTGCCACAAAAACAAAAAAAAAAGATTGAAATGCCTTTTCAACAAGGGAGACCAGATTGTGAAGTGCCCCCTTAGTTGACTTTCACTTCTACTCTTGAATTATATGCCAAATTCTTCGAATCCGTATGCTCGGATTCTAATCTTACTCTCCAATCTTAAGTCAGGGTCCAAAAATAATCTTGAGAACCGCACATGGATCTCTAAGAAATCAGTGATTCCCAAGTTTTCGAAGGCTTGGTAAAAAAACGACTCGAGTTTGTAACAAAAGAAAAAATGGATTTGTATCTGACAGGTCAACGACTACAAATCTCGCTGATATTTAAACGCTAGTGAAAGTAAATATCAAGTCAGTAACAGTAAATACTGACTTTTACAAAGCCTTTAATTATTTTTATCGTAGAATTCTTCTGAAGAAACTTAAACGTTTTGTTTTTCATTTAATCACGCTTAAATGGACAGGTGCCTCCTGCTTGGTCTGATGTCATTGGAGTCAAGCCGTTTATATATATATATGATATAACCTATGTGCGTGATCTGTTTTGCTATGACTGCAAGTGTCCAACATTGCTGGCTATGGTGATTTTCTTTTTCAGAGTGCTCACAGGCCAAAATGAGTCTTTTAATGAAGTATGCTGGGACCTGTAGCTACATACATCTCGGCTAAAATTTAGAGAGTTTTTATAGTATATTTATTTATATTTATTTGTCTGTGTTTCTTATTTTTTGAATATTGTTAGTAAATTGTTCTTAGTTTGAAGTTTAAATAAACGAAAATAATTCGGTTTTTCGGTTTAAGGTGCGGAACCTTAAAAAAAATCCTTGTTGCAAGCAAGCACTGAGTTTCTCAGTAATTTATTAAAAACATCTTATCACCAATTCGCAGAGCTTTGTGAATTTATTAAAGCGGGAAGGAATAATGGAAGAATGAAGAAAAGACAACTTTCCGTTGTAGAAGTTCTCAATCCCACTGAAGAAGTAGTTTGTGTGGCTTTAAAAAAAAAACTGAAGAACAAAAAGAATGCGGGTTAAACTTTTCATTATGGCGTTGACAATCTGAAAGGCAGCATGTACTTGATCATCTGTCAGGTTTGGGAGAATGAAAGCACGTCACACGACTGGTATATCAGCTATTTCCTTCCGGAAGCTCCGATGTCAAATTTTCGAGGCACATTCCTGCTCGACGTCACTGACAATATATGTATAATCTAGTGTATTGTGTTATAGTCTGTAACATTTTTGGAATACAGAATAGACCAAACTTTCACCATGCTGCAAAAGAATTTCGAGCCTAAACTCAGAATCTATTTTTTGACTTCAAGGCCTTATATGATGGCATTCATCGCATAGAACTAGGCAAAACGATGAACAAATTCGCAAAATTCTCGAAAACACGCGCTGTGCTGGAAAGCATGAACTAAGAAGCAGGGGATTATTCCGGAATTGCACAGATACCTACAAGGATATGCAGATATGCCACATCGAACAAATGAAAAACACTGCGCCACCTATTTTTGTTTTTCAACCACAACCACCAGGCTTACGAAACGGAAAACGGAGAA
Organism: Orthonevra nobilis; assembly: GCA_963555765.1. Lineage (NCBI taxonomy): Eukaryota > Metazoa > Arthropoda > Insecta > Diptera > Syrphidae > Orthonevra > Orthonevra nobilis. The sequence goes on along the minus strand of OY743225.1, from coordinate 3,892,178 downwards.
CGGAGAAAAGGAGAACGAACCTCTTTGTAAATAATCGTTAGCTCTAAGACACCTCCTCTCTAAGGCCCATATCTTTTAAATTAAGTTTGCTTCCAGGTTTAACCACTTGGGGCATCCGTAACAGATCATCTCTTCACTGACATCGATTTGTGTGCTGTGAAGCTGTCTCTTAGTCGTTGCAAACGAAAAAATCTTTCTGCGAGTGCCCAATTTCCAAACAGAAAATTTTTAAAAATATTACCGAGGCTATAATTGAACTTGATGAATTCCTTACAGTTCCTTAGATGGATTCAACAAACTAGAGATATGCTATTTTGTATTTTTATTGGGGAATCACAATCAAAAAATTTTAAGAATTTGTCCTTAAAAAAAAATCAGTTCGCCAATGACTTTAAGACTTTGTCTCCTGTTTTTGAATTTAAATCATGAAAGTAATTGATTTTCTTAACCTTCATGTTTACTTATTAAGTGACGACCGCAAATTGAACTCCTTCTATAAGAATATGTATGCAGATCCCAGATTAATTAATATAAGCATTTTTGAAATCAAGTAAAATTCCTTTTCAAAGAATCGATCAAATTGTTGACTAATTCCTTGAAGATTTATATTTCATCAAAGTAAATCAATAGGCCTTGATTACAGTACAGAATATCCAAACGGCCTTAGCTCTTAACATGAATGCGATTTAATATGGCCCTTGTTCCTTTGACAACTTTTATACAAAAAAAAGAGGCATGTAAAGGGCTCTTCAACATCAGGTTGGTTTCAGTTTCTTACCAACTTCAGTTTAATTACCTTGAGGTAATATAGTAGTGAAGTGCTAAAGATTGTTTCGCAAGTATTATCCATGTGCATATACATTTATCTATATACACGAGTAAACATTTCGTCCTCGTGTACACTTGTTTACCACAGTAAAACGGTTTAACTTTATCTAAAGGGTGCTAAAGTTAATCTCTCACCCGCATCCAGTGATGCTCGTACAGAACTTTCTATCCGAACACGAGTAGCGCCTTATTTAGTTCATTATACGCCAAAGGTGAAGGTTATTAATTTAGGCTTAAAGCTGGCGTGCTTCTCTCTGATGAAAAAGTAGAAAAAAAAAAATCCCATTCAGACAATTAATAAAAGTAAAATCGGGATGCTTAAATACATTAACTGAACCATTTCTGTGATTGATAGACTTCACGAAATCGAGTCGATTTCCCAAAGGACGGGAAATGTTTTCCATGAAATTGGGTTGGTCTATAGAAAATGTGTCAAATTCATTTATTGGATCAATTTGAATCGAAATTCTATTTTCCTTTCAATTTTATAATATGACAGCTAAAATGGTAATGAGCTCTCAGCTTTAATTAACTTAAATTGAGTGGTTTCTTCTAAGCAATTTATGGTTTCAATTTAAACGCACTCAATTTACACAGAAGAAGTGCTTGTAGAATACAAGCCATTTTGGTGGCGCGAAAACAATTCGATTGGGGTTACGAGCGCTGAGGTTAGTTTTGGTTGGGGGAACTTCAACTACAAATCATTCTGCCTAATTGCGCATCAAATTGCTTTTATTGGAACACGATAAGAGGATGAAGAATGACAGAAAAGCAAGACTGGGAAAGCAATTTATTTAATGGTTTGTCGTGGGAAGTGGTAAGCCGAGAAGCTTTATCGCGACCACTTGTGAAGACTTGAAGGCATAGACATAAGGTGGAAATTTAATCGAAAGGAAATCCACAGGGCAGTCATTTGTCACTTTGGCAAAAGCATAACGCTTGTCGTTATGATCATTTCATGTTGCCAGACTTTTGTAGGATTTAAATGATTTCATTTGTCTTTTGAATAATCATGATTTAAGCGAGGCTTCTTACGTGCAGAACTCTTTTTTTTTACGCACTTTGTTTTATTTTAATGCGTTATAATTTAAGACAATATTTCAAAAAAAGGATTATAAACACAGCTTAACCTTCTGTTTCTTTAAACTTACCTCACGTTAAGAACATTTCTCTACCTAAGCTTAAAACTTCTTTAAAGATGTACGAACTATAAAAAAGCAAGTGAGCGTTGACTCTCACTCAAAGGGTTCCGCGCCTAATAAGATTATGCAACACTATATTTGTTTAACTCAAGATGGCTTCGCATATACATGCTTTATGTATGAGCCAGACAAAATTTTACATGCAATTTCAATTAGAATAAAAACTTCCAGATGGGAAAATAAACAGTTTAAATAATAAAAATTTTAAGCGATCACAAGATTAAAAAATTTTAGACTTTCTGTGGTGAATCTTTGAATATTTAAAGGTGAGATTGGAAAATATTAAAAAATAAGAAAAATGTTAACATTGAATATACTTGTGTGCTTTAAATGCGTAAGCAACACACCCAATATCATTCAATGGTTACATTTTTCGTTATTTTTCAACCCTCTGTTTTAGCTGATTTATTCAAATGCTGGGACAGTCATAACTCAAGTTTTTATGTGCAGAACTCTTTTTACTTTTTACGTATTTTGTTTTATTTTAATGCAAGACAAAATTTCGAAAAAAATATTATTAACATAGCTAAACCTTCTGTATCTCTAAAATAACCTCATGTTACCCTACCACTCTTCCTAAGCTTAACACTTCTTTAAAGATGTACGAACTATAAAAAAACAAGTGAGAGTTGACTCTCACTCGAAGGGTTCCGCGCCTCATAAGAGTATGCATCACTTTATTTCCTTAATTCAAGATTTCTCCTAGCTTCGCATGTACATGCCTTATGTACGAACCAGACATAGTTTTACTTCGGTTTACTTGTGGTTCCAATTTGCATAAAAACTTCCAGATAGGAAAGCAAACGGTTTAAAAAAATAAGGATTTTAAACGATCACTAGACTAGATATAAAGATTTAAAGGTGGGATTGGAAAATATTGAAAAGTAAGAAAAATGTAAAAATTTAATATACTTGTGTGCTTTGAATGCGTAAGCAACACACCCTACGTCATTCAATGGTTACATTTTTCTTTATTTTTCAACCCTCTATTTTGACTGATTAATTGATTAATTTATTTTTTGGAGAATGACATTGTAATTAATTTTTTCGGATTAAGAAAACGCTGCCACGAAAACAAAACACGTATTCATGGATATCGCGCTTCGTTTGGTTAGGTAAAAAACTATATAACATTCAATTCGCACTTACACCACTACATTTCAACATTCGTTCCACAAGTTGCAAAAGGTTTTTTCGTGTCATTTTTCTTATTGGACTTGCCTACTTTTAAAAGGTGTAAAGTTGCTCCATGAAACTGATTGTCTACTTTTGAGTTGTTGAGTTGCGATTTAAGAGAAAACTTTCTTTGTACGATGACCAAAGTTTATTTTCAACATTCTATCATTTTTATTATTTGTTTTTGACGGACGAACGGACGGAGTATGGAGGCATAGAAATAGTTCTCCCTTGAAAAGTTTGTGTATGGAGCCCTAAAAATTAAAAATTAAAATTGACTTTGTTCATTCATAAAGCTTAAGTCACCATGCTCCGTATCTGGCTTATCGGGACTTACATCCGCTCTGGTAATCCGGAGATTCTTCTCTGTACGACGGTTCATTATTATTCATTGATTTTCTGATGACGTGGACGACAAGAGGCCACGTTTGTCTTCATCACCTACATATGTGCGCTGTCGCGGAGCTTCTTGGAAAAGTATTGATCTTGGTTTAGCAAGCATCTATCATTACTTAAGCTAAATCAAGGCAAGGTTGTGGAACAGTGTCGGAGCATATCTTCACAAAGGGCTAACTGGTAGTTAACTGAAGACTACGATGACTGCCATAGTGAACTAAGATATCTCAACACTCACAATGTATATGAATTCGTTGTTCTACATAACATGTTTGTCAAACAGAGCCTCCATCAACGTTTTATAGCACCATCTAGTCGTGACTTTATTGAGCTTCAAAGTTATTTGATATTCTGTGAATTTTCACTGGTCTTTTCCCTTCTTAATGAACTGAATATAACCAGGAGATCTTCCTTTAAAATACGCGAAGGTTATGGCCCTATATATTTCGAACTTCAAAATCTTAATCTTTGTGTCTTGGCTATTAGTTAACAATCTGAGTCTGTCAGTTTACTTATGCTTTGGTAAATAAAAGTAGATAAAAATAAATGTGTTCACACTTCACATTCATTTTAAGAAAGGAAAGCTGAACAAGCATAATTATCCCCCAGACTAACTTGGAAATAGGAACATTGACACAAAATCAAATAATAATTTAAACAAATCAGCTAAATTGGATCCTGCGTGGGATTTACAGGCAAAAAAAAAACATTTTAACTTATAAAGAATCATCACTTGATCTAAATAAAAAGTTGGAAACGCAACGATGTGCTTCGAACATATTTTACATACTACTGTGTCCAAAAAATAAGGTGACATTGTATTTATTTTGAAAATTCTTTATTTATTCTTCCAAATCAATTTCATCCCCTTCAAAGTAATCCCCTCCTGATGCAATGCACTTATGCCAACGGATTTTCCAATCTTTGAAACACTGGTTGTAGTCACTTTCCGGGATGGCCTTCAGTTCCGTCTTCGCTGCGGCTTGAATCTCCTATATCGTATCAAAACAGTGTCCCCTGAGCGGTCTTTTGAGCTTGTTGAACAGCCAGAAGTCGCACGGCGCCAGATCAGGTGAATACGGTGGTTGCGGAACGATATGGGTTGAGTTTTTGGCGAAATGATCACGAATTACGAGAGCGGTATGGGATGGTGCATTATCGTGGTGTAAAAACCAAGAATTGTCTTTCCACAATTCCGGCCTTTTTAGGCGGATAGCGTTACGCAAACGACGCATAACGTTCAAATAATATTCCTTGTTGACTGTTTGGCCGGTTTGAAGGAATTCATAAAGCACAACACCACGATAATCGAAGAAAACAGTCAACATGACTTTGATTTTTGAGCGACTTTGGCGCGGTTTTTTTGGTCTCGGCTCTCCTTTGGCACGATATTCGCTCGATTGATCGGTTGTTTCGGGGTCGTAAGCATAGATCCAAGTCTCATCGCCAGTTATATTGCGTTTCATGACATCCTGGTAGTCGGAAAGCATTGTTTCACACACTTCAACGCGACGCCTTTTTTCCAAAAAATTCAATGTTTTCGGTACCAGTCGAGATTTGACGCGCTTGAGGCCCAAAGCATCCTTCAAAATGGTATTGACTAAGCCTTTCGATAAGCTCAACTTCATCAGCAAGGTCTCTAATCGTTAATCGATGGTTTTTCAACACCAAATCTTTGATTTTTTGGACGTGAGCTTCATCGGTTGAGGTTGATGGTCGCCCAGAACGCTCTTCGTCTTCGCCACGTTCACGGTCGGCTTGGAAATCACTATACCACTTGTACACATTTTTTTTAGACAAAGCCTCATCATCAAAGGCTTTCTGCACCATCCTCAACGTATCCGCAGCAGAAAATTGGTTTCGCAAACAAAATTTAATGCAAATTCTTTGCTCAATAAATTTCGACATCGCAAAAAACGAAAAACTAACTTTTAGCAGCTCACAAAACGACGCGTATCTCAAACACTATGAATATATTTTGACATGAAATTTCACATAGATGTCACTGACAACCAACCTAAAAAGAAAGAAAAATTTCTAAATCCTTCGACGCGCGCAGTTTAAATTCATATGTCACCTTATTTTTTGGACACAGTAGTATTTCTCGAAGTCTTCTTTCCACAAATTTTGAGTTTGGATTTCTTAAAACACGTTTAGCAAATGGGGAACGTCCTTTTTATTATTTCCACTTTTTTTTTTGTTTTTGCTATACGGATTCTGTGAAAATTCAAGAGGTGAAGCCCTAAAAAATGGATCTATCCAAGTAACAGCCGACGCTCAAAGAGGGTGTCTTAAAAAAAGTGCTGGCATTTATTTAGCGAAGGCTTATCCGTCTCCGGGCTGTTTGGCAGTACCAAATTGAATTATATTTTGAACTTTTAGTTATATTTCATCAGTATTCTTATAACACATTTCTGATAAGGAGCCTTCTTCCATGTATCAACAGCTTCAAAGAAATTATTCCTGAGAATTAATATAGATCAAGTTAAATTAAGTTGAATTATATGAATCGTTTTCCACATAAGTAAACCCAACTTCAAACTTATTTCGCACCGCGGATCTTAGAACTTAACGGCGCCCAAAAATTTAATTAAATCCCGTGGTCAATAAGAATATACACTAAAACGCAAGGATATTCATTTACTTCCTAAATTTGTAGAAAAACTAATTAGTAGCAAAGTGGTTATAAATGGTAAGGGATATCCTTACCAATTGTTTGGTACGTGACTAATAAAACACATCTTGTGCTTAATAGTTTTCCATCTTACTGTTCCATAAAGATTTTCACAGCTAAAGATAAACACAATACAGAAAGGTATCACTTGAAATCTTTCATAAACTGTTTCTTAGAAGTTTGTGTTTTCTTTTGGTTTGTTGCGCAATGTAATGACCTTTTTAAGGGCCGGTCCACATGGTATGTATTTAATTCTTTATTCTCAGAGATGGTTGTCAAACACAATGTTAATTTTTAAGTATTAATTAAGCTAATAGAGATTTACCGAAATTGAACACTTTGTGCTAATGTTCGAATTTATTGAAAATATTTTCTTATCAACATTTTGGATTGTAATTTGGAACTTTTTGCGCATATATTTTCTAAAAATAAGATAAAATTGTCCCCTTTATACTGACAATGCAGGAAGACTTGAGCATTACGAATATGGGATGGCTAGATCTAAATTCGACAAGTAAATAAAATACTTAACGAAACAAAAAAGTTCCAATCGTGAGCCGCACATGCACACGAAATATTGTATAATACCTTTTTTTAACTTCCCATCCGGAAGTTCATGTAATCGGTCCGATTTTCGGAATTCAAAATGTTTACATATCTCTATATCTCGAAAACAAATCAAACTATCGAACCCATTTTAGTTTCGTCCGAAGTGCTTTTGGTTATATTTGACAGGGTGGTTTAAATTTTATGACGATTAAACTGTCAAAAAAGGGACAATTTCACGACTTCTATTAAATTCAATTTAGTTTTCCAATATAAAAGGGTCAAAATTAAAAAAATTTTAAGTTTAAAATATACACTGCCGTTCATAAGCTTTCGGACAAATTCATTTAAATTTTTTTTTGTTCAATTTTAATTCCAAAAATTTCATCAACATTATGTTATGTTTCAACAATTGACTAAACTAAGTTAGTTTTGAACTTTAAAGACCAATTTAAGGACTTAAACAGTATTAAGCTGAGCCCATTTCATATTTTGATGTTACGCTTTCTCTTTTTCTTGACCCATGTTTTCACGGCAGTGCTTGGAAAATTATTTCCGAAATGTGAGTCATTCTTCATGAATCCGAATGACGTCTTCAACACTGACACATGAAAAAATGGATAAAATTGCGCTACTCATTTGAAATTGACTCTCCTTTTCCCCTTTTTTTTGCTGCATTGTGGGTATTCACTAAGTAATGTCCTTTTGAGGCTTCGTCTGTCAACAGCCAAACACTTCTGAGATAAAAGTCCTAAAGTTACACGTCTTTTATACTCTAGAAGTGGTATCTTTTCATGCATTTGGGTGTAAACGATGAACTAATTGACAAATAATATTTCTATCATTCCCCAAAATAGCCGATGCCACCACTTTTTTGAACTACGATCTAGGCCATATGCGGACCTTAGTTGCTCAACATGATCTACTCCTCCCATAAATGCGTTATAGTCTTTAATAACTAAAGGACAATTAACATCGTCTTGCACTCCTGACTTATCTCTTCTGGATACAGTTGATGCCTCGTTGCCATGGTACTTTGAAGCCAAAAGCACAGTTCTTGTATCTTTCCATTTGAAAAAATTGATCCCATCCTTCGAAGATCGATGGTCAAAATCGCTTCTATTCATTTTTTTATCATCTTTTAAGTTCTTCGGATTGCCTTTTCTATTTCCTCTTATTGTTCCACAAGCTAAAGTTTCATCATGGATTCATCATCAGAAAGCTGTCTTGTCTCATTATAGGAAGAGCTGAATTTCTCATTCAAACAATTGATCATTGGACGAAGCTTGAAGAGTCGATGGTGATTATTGCTTTGTATAAGGCTGTTGTCGTTTATGTGATGGCTGCTCAAAATAACGTCAAATCTATCACGGCTCATAGTTTTTCCCACTAAAGGAACTCCCAAATCCTCACTTCCACTCCAAAAGTGTCTCCAGCTGGGTAATTTATGGTATCCCATAAGAAAGTTGATTCCTATTAAAGCTAGGAATTCACCCTTCTTCAAATCCAGCACCTTATTTTTCTGAGTAGCGTAAAGATTAGATTGATAAACAATGTTATCGACCACACTTTCAAGAAAATTTAGAAAAAAATCGGTTGGACTGACACAGCTCTCAAACAAATCCACAACTGGTCGCTCAGGTAACAAAAATTCAGGAATAACTGAACTATGATCCTTTGCTTTCCAGTGGCGATTTGGTTCTTCTTCGGGAATGTTTTCCTTCGACACACTGCACGTTGGACGATCATACGAAACATTTCCATTATTGATCAACAACTCGTCAAGCTCCGCTTGAAGAAAAGCTTCATCTGGCTCCTGATTCATCTGGGCTGTAACTCCTATTTTTGAACGTAATGTAAGCAAATCGAATTCATCCTCAGATTCAATATCGGTGTCTTTTTTATTGTCCAAAGGTAAATCCTCAAGCATCGCCAAAATCTCATCATCCTTTAATAAAATGTTCCTAACAGCCGACATAATGTAGTATGTATTCAAAGAACCAAAAGAGAAAATCAGTGTCCGAACACCCACAGTAAAAAAAAAATATTCGATGATCCCAGAGCCCAACAGTACTTACGAGTCCTCTTTAGTTTTTTAATGAAAAATGTTTATTACTTCTGGTAATTTCGTGTTTTTTTCAATAGTGAAATATGCCAATCAACTAAAAACCGGAAAAAAGTTAGGGAAATTTACAACAGTTCTTAATTACGGCAAAAACCAGAATCAACTAAAATAGATCTCTTCAAAGCCAAACGTGCTGTCGAAAAATACTGTTAAAACTGTAAAAAAGACCATTCCAGGAAAACATGCAACAAAAACATGAAGATAATATGGCACTTAAAAGTACCGGTGGTCGTAATTAACAAAATATTTTCGTCGATAGATTTTATTTGAACTTTAAAATGGTGGTACGTATAAGTACCGTCGGACGACAAAGGGTTAAAAAGTGTTGCAAGGAAGATCATAATATCTGACGATTAAGTTTGTTTACAACTGTTGTGGTTTCTTATCGTGAACGAAAATCTAGAGGTCTTTCAAGAAAATAACATAGAGATAAATAAGCTCTCAAAATCGGCCTGGAAATAACTATCAAAATCTCCAAAGTAAACTGGGCTGAATGTAATCCTCTTGGAGCCATCTTTTTACTTGAAAGAGAGAGATCCAATGCTGAACATTTCCCCAGCTCGGAAGGAAGAGATGGTGGAAGTCTCTCGACTGAAACTATGTATTTTTTTTAACTTTAATGACATTAAGATAATCACGCTTTAATATTCGGAACATAACAAGTGCATCGTACAAGGTCGTAGAAATAATTTCGAAAATACAATGGACAAGGAGTTGACATAAGCGGTCTTTCACAATGGTTATATCGAAACAACGATTTGAATTCCGCAATAAAAAGCCAAACTGTGGTCACAAATTTAAATTTTTCTCATTTCAAAACAACTTTCTTAACTTATTTTACTCGAATTGTAATAATTTGTCTCGTGCACAACATTGTTAAGCTATACCAACGCGTCGATGATGTTGAGAGCAGGAATATCAGGGTTACAGACCCCAAACCAAAGGTCCTTTCAAAATGGAATAATCTTCATAGGATTGCAGTCAATGCTGAGGACATGGAAGAACCACTTGTGCAGACAGTATCACGGTAACGAAGAATAGAATTCCACTGGTAGACAACCTGAACCTTTCGATGAAGACGACGCAGGCCAACAGCGTCTACCCGATCTAGACGATGCATCCCACCAAATATTGTAAAATTTGATTGTGGCATCTACATTTTATTTTATCTTGGGATGGGAAGTTCATGGTATGGGCACCCCTACTTGCAACCGGACCAATTTTTTTAAATTTTGAAATCTCATAGCCTTCTTCTTGGCGTTGCGATTTAAAAAAAAGTTTTTTTATATTTTATTTTTAAGTATATATTATTATTATTATTTGTTGTTATAGCGGCCATAGTAGTTCATATTCTGCGAAAGAAGGATATACAAACGAGGCTTGGTGACAGGGTTTTCGTTGGCTCCCTTTGGTACAGAACCCTAAATAAGCAACCTAAACGAGAAAGATGGGAATTTGTATGTTTTCTTCACTTTGTTCGTTACATTGGGAGGAAGCAGGATATAAAATCGAAAGTTGAAATGATTTTGATTTTGTAAACAGTTAAGGCATGGATTACATTCTGTTGTCAGTTTGGAACGAACTAAAAGTTTTCACATGGCAGATTTTCTCGATTAGAAAGCGAACGCCACCTTTAGCAGTCCGACGCACTAAACAATGACTGAGGACACTCGTTTTATAACAATATAGATGTGGCATTAGATTGGTCGAAAAATAAGGTCCACGTCATCAACTGCGTGTGTGATCGTCGGAGAAACCTAAAACTTTAAATTTTTACCAAATTTACCGAGTCAAGACGAGTTAAAGGCCGAGTTTCGACTCGATTGGCCAGATCAGCTTGCCATGCCAATGTCGTAATTTATATTCCAGTTAAATAACATTCGTTTTCGACCGATTTTATTCTTTGTCATTTGAAATTGAAATAGTTGAAAGGTGAACAAAAAAAAAAATAAACAAAATGTTGGCATTGTTCAAAATAAAATTATTTCAAAAATTCATTGAGGTGTTTCTTACTCTTAGAGTTGGAATAGATTTAACAGAAGATCTAGGAGTTCTGCACTGGTACATGCTGGTTGTTGAAATTATGTCGCATTTGTTGGTGGGAATGGCTTTTGTATTGGAAGTGTTGTTGCAGCAATTCTTCAAAATGGTCAATGTCATTTGGTGGCAAAGTTGTGGAAAATCGCACATGACACGACACAACAGTCAACCGTGCCGTGATGATGCTTACCTTTTTTCTTTTCTTTCTTTTTTTAAATATCTGCCCTTGCCCTAGTGGCGGACACTGCGGTCTGAAAGTCTGAAAGAGAAGACCTTTTGAATCTTGGGGACTTTGATTTGGCTAACAGACATTCCATCCTTCTGATGAAAGTCAAAATGTCATTAGCATTGGATTGTCTAATATCCAATGGGGAGGATATCTCTTTCAGTAAGATATGCCTTCTTAACCAAATTAGAGCTGGACATTCAAAAAAGAATGTGTACAGCCGTTTCGCCGTCTTCCAAACAGAGTCGGCATTCGGTGGTTGCACTGAGCCCTAGTTTGGTTAGATGTTATCTCAAGCGGCAGTGGCCTGAGTGGAAGATCACGAACTTTCAAATATTCCCCGTGCTGAGAATATTTTTCTCTCTGTAAGAGAAAGTATTTATTAGTAGTTTAGATTGTCTGAATCCAGGAAGATTTCTCCAGTAGTAAATTCATAGCTTGTTTTTCCACTAATTGGTCAGAGCTGTGGCTGTAGTCCAGCTTACGCCACAGAAACGTTCCGGACCTTTGAACGCGGTTTTAGAACCAGCCTTGGCTAGTTCGTCCGCAATTTCATTGCCTTCGATTCCTTGATGACCTGGAACTCATCCTAACCCAAATTTATTACGTCGGGCTATGGATTGTAAGGCGTCGTAGCAGCTTCTGACACATTTGGATATCATTACATTGGATGACAGTGCCTTGAGCGCCTTCATGACCTTTTCCATGGCACAGGATTCGATGACTTTTAGTTCAGCCTGGAAAACACATGGATGTTTTCCCATGGGTATGGAAATTTAAGTGTTGGGTCCATAAACACCGGCATCTACTCCAATTGCCATGTTTGAGCAATCGGTATACCAAATTAAGTTTCTGGGTTCAAAGACAGGTGACGGTGGATCGAGCAGAACATGTCCGTGATGAAATTGATTATTTTCAAGTGTCTCGTTTGGTCACCCGGTTTATAATTCATTGCCAGTTGCATCTTAGGAGCATTTCTGGCGGCTGTGTTCCTTATGAAAATGTTAAGAGGAGACAGTACAATGACAGCTTCAAGTGCTGCCGTATGGCAGGTGTTACTTTTAAAGTTTTGTGCCACCAACTTATGGCTGCGTATGTAATAATAGGTCTAACCATCATGATGTAGAACCAGTAAAGCATCTTAGGTTTGAGACCCCACGTCCTACCGTAGACCCGCTTACCGGCCCTCATGGCCTTGGTTACGCGTTCTGTGAAACTTATTTTTTAAATCGGTTTAGTTGAAAAATGGTTTGGTCATGTACCGCGTCTGGCAACAGCAGGAATTTGATTTTCACGACGTTCTCTAACTAAATGTACATTCATCTTCTTTCGTTATGAATTAAATAACGTTCTACCGTCGACTTAGTAACTCGACAAGTTAATTCGACTAACAGGCATAAGTAAACATTAAGAGACTTTAAATCACAGCGAAAAAAACGAAATGATTACAATTAAGATTAAAAAACTCAACTAACTCACGAGTTAAGTCAAACTTACCGTGAAAAATCTCCAAGTGAAAACTCATTCATTATTATTTTTTGTGATAACATTTAAATAAAACCTCCGAATGCAATTCAAACAAAGCCATTTGAGGTATTCGCCATCAACTTACTTGTCAATTGAAATTAGTTTCGATTCAATATCACCATTCACGACATACTGGACGAAATGCCGCGTGTTTTCAAAATAACGTATCTTAATCTTTCTAACAACAATTCTAACGACGGACGAAGAAGTTTATAAAGAAAATCAATGAACAGATCCTTTGGGTATTTAGCAAATTGAAGTTCGCTCAACTTTTATTAACTGGAAAAACAAATCAAATTAACGAAGCATTCCAATGAGCTTCCTATTCTGTAAAGAAACTCAACTTTATCATTTGAACATTCATGAACTCACATCATACGCATTATCCGCAAAGCCACAGGCATATTCCGACTTCAAAGGAACTCCTATTCCTGCCCGCATGAGATGATTGTATACATGTGTGTGTGAATTATAATTTCCAAAATATAAATAGAACATATGGGAACACACTAATTCCGACAATGTTCCAATCCAGAAAGCTATTAAGCTGATTGTAGTCTCGAGCGTTCCCACATTCAACGCAATAAAGAAACATTTCAGCCCATTCAAATCCGGGGCTTCAGGCCCAAGTAAATATATTGCGGCAATAATATCTAAATATCTATATTCCCTGATACTTACCTTTATTGGCTTCATTAAGCGTTGTGATCTAAATTATATTTGAGTTAGACTAGAGTGAGATTATCACACTTCGGGTCCTGGAATATGTTCACTTTGTTTTTTTTTTGTTTTTTCCAAGCAATGCTGTACGAGGACTTTTTTTTTTAAATGTTTGTTTTGTTGGTATGGGCGGTTATTTCTCGGAACATGCTTGATGACAAAGGAAGGGATTTGGGGTAAGACCATGTTTTCCTTTGGTTTTCCATCAGGGTTATGAAGGACTACAACTGATTTGTTTAAATTTGGGTGCGTAGGCATTCTGTGGTTAGGCTTAACACCGATGAACTTTGTTAAGTGGGGTTTCTGTGTATGGCGAAAGGATGCGGCAAGACCTTTAGATAAAAGCCAAAATTACCACAAATCAGGAGTAAATATTTTTGTTAGTGAGATAAGTCGAGGTAATAGGATTTTTTTTCGGTTTCATTGAAAATTCGATGTCGCAGAATGGAGATTTAGTTGGTTTTGTTGAAAACTTTGCAAACAGAAAAACATTGTTTGTTGTGCGAGAGATTATTACTCAAGAGTTGATTCATTGAAAAATTAAGGTTTCATGTTTAAAGAGGCAACTGAATTTGGAGTAGCTTCATCTGAAATTGGAAATAACTTAGCTGATAAATTGATCCTTTCTCATAAGGGTTCCGTACCAAAAAGGTGCTGTCCTTTCGTCCGTCCGTCCGTCCATCTTTCCGTCTGTTCATCTGCCATATGTTTACGTGCGATTTTCATAGAACGTGAACTACTAAATCCGGTAACAAAATATAACCCGTAAATACCCACATGTCAATTTTGGGCACGCACTTTTTGAACGAAATATTTTCCCAGCGAAAATAGTTCAAACTATCATTTTTATAATATTATCATTTTTAGAAAGCACCAATTTTTTAAGCGAAAGTCAGTTTGGGCTTAGAAGTGTCAAATCGACTGAAAGTGCTTTATTGAAATTAACGGGTGAAATATAAAATAGTTTAAACACTTTTCAGATACCATCAACATTATTTATTGATATAAGCAAGGCCTTTGACATGGTTAATCATACTTTGCTAAGTGATAAACCTTTTAAAACTGGTTTCGGAGGCTCGATTTAAAAATGGTTTTCTTCCTACCTATCTGACCGTAATCAGGTTGTAAAAATAAGTAATGCTTACAGTTCTAAAGGCTTCCCAAATATGGGTGTTCCTCCAGGATCAGTTTTAGGTACAATCTTTTTTGTTATTTATGTTAACTCATTATTTTTACAACCTTTTAAAGGTAAAATCACTGCCTTTGCTGATGACACATCTCTTTTCTATTCAAACGCTTATCTAATTGATAGTTTTGCTGATGTCAGTTATGACATAGATACTACTGTGTCCAAAAAATAAGGGGACATATGAATTTAAACTGCGCGCGCCGAAGGATTTTTAGGTTGGTGGTACTGTCAGTGACATCTATGTGAAATTTCATGTCAAAATATTATATATATAGTGTTTGAGATACGCGTCGTTTTGTGAGCTGCTAAAAGTGAGTTTTTCGTTGTTTGCGATGTCGAAATTTATTGAGCAAAGAATTTGCATTAAATTTTGTTTGCGGAATCAATTTTCTGCTGCGGATACATTGAGGATGGTGCAGAAAGCCTTTGATGATGAGGCTATGTCTAAAAAAAAATGTTTACAAGTGGTATAGTGATTTCCAGGCCGGCCGTGAACGTGTCGAAGACGAAGAGCGTTCTAGGCGACCATCAACCTCAACCGATGAAGCTTACGTCCAACAAATCAAAGATTTGGTGTCGAAAAACCATCGATTAACGATTAGAGACCTTGCTGATGAAGTTGGCTTATCGAAAGGCTCAGTCAATACCATTTTGAAGGATGCTTTGGGCCTCAAGCGCGTCAAATCTCGACTGGTACCCACCAGCAATTTTTCTCCCACCAGCATTCATTCGATATTGCATGAACACCTAGCCGTAAAAAAGGTTTGTTCTCGTTGGATCCTTCACAATTTGACAATAACTCAAAAAAAGGCTCGTGTCGATTGGTGCAAATAAATGTTAAAAAAATACGATCGCGGTGCCTCAAAAGACGTTTATAAGATTGTCACAGGTGACGAATCATGGATCTATGCGTATGAGCCCGAAACTTCCTGTTTCTTCGGCAAAACTGGTCAAGTGGAGACTTTTCTGCTTTAGCAACGTAGGAAGGTCAATTCTGAGTGGTACACCACAATTTGTTTGCCTGAAGTCTTCACAGAAATTCGAAAAACGAACAAGAGAAGACAAATCATTGTTCACCATGACAATGCGAGCTCTCACACATCGGCTCAAAATAGCGCCTTTTTGACCGGCTAAAACGTGGAATTGATGAGCCATCCGCCGTACAGCCCTGACTTGGCACCTAATGACTTCTTTTTCTTCCCGCACACCAAGAAAAAAAATGCGTGGTCAATGATTTTCGTCGCCAGAACATGTTGTTGAAGCGTTCAAAAACCATAAATCATGCTGGAGAATACTTTGAAAACAATAAAACCACTTTTGATGATAAATATTCGCATTTTCATTATTAGGCCAGAAATATATATAGCAGCCTACGTATAAGCAATAAAACAAAGTTCATGGTATTTAATATCAAAGGTAAAGATTTCACAGAACTTCCTTTATATTATCATGGACCAATGTGTAATCGATATGATCCTGTTGATTTGATATTCAAGAAACTATATGCTATAAAAATTGCTTTTTGATCGAACTAGTTGACAGTTTTAAATATTTAGGTATTATATTGGACCGAAAACTTTGTTTGAAAGACCATTCAATGTGTTTGAAACAGTATCTGAACGGGGTTGTAAGACAATTGTATCATCTTAGTATGTAGGTATTGCAATCTTCCGGTATTAAAATTAGTTTACAATGGCTTATTTATATCGAAACTAGAATATGGAATCTCTTGCTAGGGAGGTACTTATTTCAATAAAATTCAACCTTTATTGATAAAGCAGAAACATGCTATGAGGGTCATTTTATAAACTAATCGCAGGACACCCAGTGTAGAGCTATTCAATTGTCTCGAATTTCTTCCCTTTAGGCACTTATATTGTTACAAAGTTTTAAAAAGATTTATTTGTGACTTCGGCTACTATGTAGCTAGAGGGCAAGACAACTTTAGTTTGCGAATGAACACCACAAATTTCGTAACTATACCTACAATAAAAAAAAACAATTTTTCTCAATGTTATTATGTAACTGCTCCGCGATTGCTTAATAGATTACCAGACAATCCTCGCTGCGAGAAAGTGAAAGCAGTATTCGTAAAAGCAGTAAAAAATTGGCTTTTTTCATTTAACCATTCTATAATTGAAGCTTTAGCTAATCAAATGTTGTTATAATTCTGAAAATATATTCTGAAATAGACCTTTGCAAGCTACGCTGTTGTAGCTAGTAGTGGCAATATTGAAGTGACTGCTGAAGATAGTACTACTGGAAATCATGAACCGATTGAATTGAATCCAATCAAGGAAAATAAGAACTTCGATTCTGATTGATGTTTTTAAAACGTTAAGATGATGATTGATGATTGATAAGAAGCCGTTGATTGTTGGTGAAGCTTCGCGTTGGGCCCAATATGCGGTAATGTGTGAAACCGTAACTGTGGATAAAGTCTGCGATATTTTCAAGAAATCATTATGGCGCAGAAAGAATTTGCTATTGAATAAAGCTTGGGTTCGATTTCACATCTGAAATCATGGCCTTGACCACACCGTTCGAGTTTTTTTCGTTTTTTATGACCGATGACATCTTTTTAAATCTGGTTTAAATCTGGTTAAAGTATTCGATTCAACAAGCAGCGGCAATGGGTTATTTGGATCGAATGCAATCCGAAGGGCTGAAAACAACAGCGGATGAAATGAAACGATTCCTCGGAATTAACTATTTCATGTCGGTGGTCAGACATGCAAGCTCACTAGTGATGCCACCTTTTTTAAACCGATAAGCGAAAGCATGCCACGAAATTGATAGGAAAAGATTCGGCAAAATCTTCAATTCAATGACCATGCGGATCAACCAAGTAATCGACAATCGACTGCACAACAGCCATCGAATGCACAGGCAAGGACTTCAAGCGCAGAGCCGTCGACATCAACAAAGCCGACTGCGCGAAGCCAGCGTTTGAGAAACCGTCTTGAGATGCTTAGTTATTTATGAGCAGATGTGTGCCACCATTTTCTCAAACAATACAATGCCAGATAAACCTCAACCCTGTGGCGATAAGCTCTTCCTTCTATGTGACAACAGCGGATTTTGTTATGGTTTTGAAATATATCCGGGTGATCTGCATCCGGATCACCGTCGAGATGGCGAACCCTCTTTAGGCGCCTCAGCCAACATAGTGGTTCGTTTGGCTCGCGACATACAACGCTTTTGGGCACACCATATTTTTCGATAACTGCCACACATCAATTCCGCTTCTTGTTTACCTACGCAATCAAGGCATATTCTCGCTTGGAACGATTCGCCGCCCGCGCATTCCACGCAAAAGTTCGATAATCGTGGTGATAGCATTGAATATGCTGCTTCCTTCGACGGCATCCATGTTTCCACAGTGAGCTGGAATCAATCATGGATGGAATCAAACATTATTTATCGCCCAATGAAACAGTAGCGACAACTGTAGGTCCAGCTATTCAGCGTTTCAATAAAAAGTCGAAATCGGTGGAATCATCCACGAATCCAATATAGTATATACATGGATAGCGTCGATCTAATGGATCCGGCTAAATCCGGCATACCGTTTGGACGAAAATCTGGTCGCCCATCGAATTTGGAATCGGAAATTGCAGCTAAGCTCTGTCGAGTGAATGTTGCTCCTTTGCCACCGAAGGGTGTACGACTTGGCACAATCGGCCACTTGCAGTGTTTGAGCGTCAGTGCCACAGCAGTGAAAAGAACTATTTCGTGCAATTTCACACGACCTAAGATGCGAGGTCGATGAATTTTTATCAAAATTTCTTTTTTTTTTCTTAAATCATATCAAATTAAAAGATGCTTTCATACAAACGCACGTTGAATTTTTTTGTGAGTTATGACCAGCTTGCCCAATTGGACAGGCAACACCTGGAATAACTTAACACACCCAGATCAGTTATATGAAAATCCGTAGAACAAAAGTTGTTAAGAATTGTCACCTCTACAAAATATAATTCTTTTTCCGAAAAAAAGCTTGATTTAACGCCAAAATGTACACATTGATCCCCTTTTAATGTAGCAGTTGATGATGAGAAGTCTTGAGAAATATAAAAAGGTATTTTTCAAATGATATTTATGAATTAAAAGTATGACAACTAAAAGGTTTTTTGATTCAGACTCAAAAAAGAAAGTATGCAAGAAATACTATTCATCCCAAAGCGACTGAAAATTCTGGCGGCACTTGTGTAATGTCGTTTTTGTCGTTTCTCTGTATTTGTTTGTTTGTCAATAGTGGCGTTTCAGTGTTAATGCAAAACCATGCTGGCCTTCACAAAGGTTCAGTTATAACGCTGGAAAAATGCAAGCTATCTCTTTAAGCAGAAAAAGAAAGCATTGTTTCATTCCAAGCGGTCCCTTAAATTTGAAGGGTGTCGACATACACTGGAGTCAAATACCTTGTTTATCCATCGACAATAGGCTTACTTTTAAACACCATGTGGCCAAAGTTATTCAAAAGAGTAACATATCCTCTTAGAAATAGAAAATCGTTAATAAGTAAGGAGAACAAAATTGTATTACGTAAAGTCATATTCCAATCCATTCTCCTCTATAGATGCCAAGCATGGGGAAACTGTGCAAGTTGTCATATTTCAAGACTGCAACTCAAGCAGAATAAACTCTTAAAAATGTACTCAATTTGCCCAGATTCTACTCATGTCTACATCCACAAGAGAACGTTGAATTGATTTCGTATTTTGAAGCTTAGACAAAACTTCAAACAAATATATGTATAGTATAAGTGCATAAAAGAGTATGTACACTTTTTTTTTTGCTGTGCTATAAAACTTAAATCTACCTTTACCGTAAATAACCTTAAACTTAGTAAGCCGGCCGGCTGACATGAACTTCTAAATTCGTCTTTACGGAGCAAACATAACCTGAGAAGGCGACGAAGACGGCGGGCGTCTCCTCTTCCTTTAACCACTAAAACTGTTGGTGCTGCCTAACCACCTATTCCCTATCGCGAACTGAAACTGCCCTGCTGAATCTGAGATTGTCATCTGAGCTGCGAGCGACATCTTCATTGTAGACAAGTCGCCTGTCAACAGTCTTTCGGGCAACATGGAAGATTAACGGTACCCCACTTCTATATTGAATCACGCCGTTGGTGCAGTAAAACCGTTAAGGCGCACTATCTCGTGATGCATAAAGTTGGGGCAATAAGCCCCGAAGATCAGGTTATTTCTCGAGATCATTGCTCTTGCAATGTGTCTCCGAATAAGTTTTATGATAAAATTAGCCACTCGGATTATGTCGGCCCCGTTGTGCAGGACTTCATTAGGATAAATTTTTTTGTACTGAGACTCTGGAGTTCTATATAAACGGAGGCAAGCCCGAAGACATTGTCTCTCGAAAACTCGAATCTTTTCCATCAAGTTTGGTTCCACGTTGAACCACGCGGGACATCCATATGCAAGCTTAGGCCGAAAGAAGGCCGTGTAACAGATCATCTTTACCCTGGCGTCGAGTTGGCTGCTGTGAAAAAGTCTCTTTGTCAAGGTAAAGGCCGCTTTGGCTCTGGCCATAGCAGCATCTATATGATTGTTAAAATAAAGATACTGATCAAGCCAGACCCCAAGATATCTGACTACATTCCGACTCACCATTGGCTGCCCGTTATGTCTAACGATAGAGAACTTGCGCAAATTCTTTCTGCTTTCCCAAAGGGCCCAAGACAGCGGCGTCCTTAACATAATGGATTTGCACTTTTGGAAGTCGTCGCAATTAAGCTTAATCTTATCGAAGTCACGCTGTAAAAGAGTTACAATTCCCTCAATCTTTTGGCCTGATCTGTACGCGATCAAGTCATCTGCGTATGCTTTAGCGTGACGAAGAAAGCCTACAAGATCGCTCGTGAAAACAGTGAATAAAATCGGCGAATTAACTTCACCCTGTTGTAGACCGTTGTTAATTTCAAAAGTTACAACAGACGTCACCCTGCCATTTTTCATAATAAAGTGTCTGCTGGTGAGCATGACTTAGATGATGTACAGCAGCGGTTTGCTTATGCCAAGCTCGTCAAGCTGGAAGAAGAGCCCCTGCTACCATACAGTATCAAAGGCCTTCTCCAAGTCAATCAGCAAGGCACCCGTACATTGTTTCTTGCTTCTGTTCCATTGGATATCAGATACCAGTTTAGAAGCGGCAGGTATGCAATCATGCCCCACTCTGAAACCGACTTGGTTATCCGGAATAATATTTTTGTCCTCAACCCAATCGGTCAGGGCTCTATTGATCACTTTTTCAAACACTTTGCTGATGTTGGGAAGGAGACTTATCGACCGGAGATTTGCCGGTTTGGAAGTGTCTTTATTCCGTTTAAGAATGGGATGCACCAACGCTGTCTTCCAATGAGCTGGATAATGTGCATTGTTCAACAAATTGTTAAACAGGGTAGTGTAGATGTCTGCCGCTTTTATAGGGAGGTGTCGAACAACAATGTTTGATATACCGTCGATTCCTACGGATTTCTTACTTCTTAGCGAACCGAAGATAACCAAGACATCTTCCATTGATATAAATGGAGGATGTGTCCCTTCATCGATCTTCATCTTCATCTGAATATGGTAAAACCAGTGTTCTCCGATCGCAAGTTCTCAATATCATTTTGAAGGTCGGAGTTGTGTACGAGGACGCGATCTTCGTGACTGCTAACATTCACCTTATACACATCTTGAAAGGTCACACCAATTACTTCAACTTTCTCCTGAGGATCTGCGATCACAAAAAAGTTGTCGTGTTCGATTGCTTCTACTGGATCTATGCTCGCTGTTGCAAGTATTTGTTCGGTGTTGGTAGTTCGGAGGAGCTCAAGACACGGAATTTCATTCTGGTTTTTCTTTCAAAAATATTTAAAACGCGCACTTTTTTATAATTTCCAATATTATTGATCTTTCAATGTTTGCTACTTGTTTCGAAACACTAGGTCAAGTTGGTCCCAAATCAGGCTTTACACATACTTCAGTGGTCCTTCTTATTGTTCCTGATCCATGATTCTCCGCCAAAGCTTGGAAGACTGATTTGGATCTTTAATTTTTGAAAATAGAATTGAACTACCCATAAATCGGGAGCTGTGTTCTTCTTACATTTGTGAATATTTTCTCTCAACTGTTACCGCAACGATGTGGAACCAGAAGCATCTTTTCTTCACTAATGGTTCTTCTCGTTTATCCAAAATTTCAATAAAACATTCTGATCCTCTAAGTTGGATGATAATTTGTGAAACGGAAGCTTCTTTCCAGTGGATTAAAAGCGACATGTGGTAACGTACATTGTCAATTTCGATTTTTTAAGCAATTAAACGAAAGTGGCGGTAGAAAAAATGACATGCTTTTGAGGCCATATTTTGCCATGATTTTGTGCCTTTTTCTGATAACCCTTGAATAAGTCTAATTTCGGCTTTATCAAAAAGTACGAGTATTCGTTCAATTAAGTCTTACATATACAGATCAATTCTCTTATGATTTCGGAGTTAAGATCTGTCCGAAATCTCATGGACGTCAGTATGTGTTCTGGATCATTAAAATCCACTAAAATATTCATAGTTGCTCAACATCTTAAAGTTTATTGCACTATGAGATAAATGAACTCGGACAATTTAAAATGCCTTATGGCTAAAGTTAAACGACCCAAGTATCGGATAATGAAAAAAGTTTCGAGGATTTCTTTACGATAGTACAATTTAATAGGATCCCCTGTGCCATCCTAAATAATACCTCAAAATCGTTAGCATAGAAATAGTAAATAAAATGTTTAAAAAGGTCCTTGCCGTTTAAAGGAAAATGTACTTGAAACAGCGGGTTTTAAACGAAATAATTTCGTTTTTCACTAGAATTATAAAAAAGGTATCCACAGCCAGGTCTGGTGATTTTTTTTTTTACACAAAATGAAGAAAATGTGGAAAAAAGAAAAAAGAAAAAAAAAAATAATAGCCACCAAGGAGGGTTGTACCCAATTTGGAAAACTTTTGAAATTACTTCGGCCGTGAATTTTTATTAGGTTTGTCCTTGTTCTCCTATTTCCCTGTTGATGAACTATTCTTATCTCGCACTTCTGCTAACGTTTGTTCGGTTATTTGTGGTACGCACTTATTTTCAAATAAAATCCTGAATCCTTGTTGTAATACGTACACAATGGCAAAGCACTCGGTGGTATGCTATTTAATTCCGTTTAATTTACAGTCACGCACAGCTTTAAGTCTATCATAACGCATAACTAATTCTCAAAAGATTTTCTCGTTACACTCGGCAAGGTACACAAGACGCTCTGATAATGTCTTCCATTTATTTACTTAAGATTTTATACCCGCAGTTTAAATTTAGTCCTTTCAGAAATTACATTTGCTTTTACGACGAAACGATTTGTGAATGCTCCTCCATAGCTTTGAAGTAATCCTTTTTATCCTTTGCTGCTGTTCTGCTCGACTTCAACGGGCTTGTCCTAAATGGGCGGACAACATATTTATTTCTTTTGAAGCAGATTCGAAGCGATAGGAAATCTTATTCATTATATTTTGTCCAATTGAATGGGTATTGAAGATGAATTAAACAGCAGAACTAATTTGAGAACCAGTCTTGAAAAAAAGATAAGTAGGCCTTTAAATGGAATCCATATTGAAAGCCTTTAAGGGCGTTGATTTTATGGTCATGATGTATAATTAGCACATCCGTTCATGCATGGCTTCTAGTGAGAACGTGTGCCTATAATAATTGAACCTTGGGTCATTTCAATTATGTAACTAAGCAATGTGTGTATGTACATACATATGGCGGCATACATGTACCAGGAAATTTATACCAACTCGTACACACATACAAGAAAATCTAAGAGCTTGAATGAGCCTATTCAATAAAACATCATGACAAAGTAGATTTTATATTTGCCCAAGAGGAACGACGGAATGGTCGTTCGAATCAACTTCAAAGGTAGCCAGCCACCTGTTATTCATCTATCATACGAACGACAGGCAACATGCTGCAGATTTCCGATACTTTAATTTATGGCATACTCGTAATGAGTGCTTCCTGAGAACATTCCAAATACTATGAAGCCCCATCCCTTTTGAAATGCTTTTGATGAATGCAAGGAATTCCAGATTGAAAGTTTAAACTATAGGTACTTTTGATAAGCATTCATAGATATTTCGATTGAGAACAGAGAACGTCTAAAGAAGACGCGACTTGAAAAACTTGGAAAGAATTTTGTCGCTAGTAAATCTTACTAAAAATCAAAAACTGAAGCCTATTCGTCTATTTTCATAGCTTGGTAAATAATAAGTAAGCAATATGAACTTATTCTGCTCCGTCTTATTGCGGTCCTTATTTTAAAACTTAATAAAATCCATTTCATCGTTTTTTTTTATTTTTAGGGTCCCCTGCCCAAAGGTTCCGCTGTCTGTCCGTCCGCGTGTCCTGCTGAACCTCGTGGACCGTTATTGATCAACTTGGTTGAACTAATTCTGCTCCATCTTCATGCGGCAACATAAGCTCCTTATTTTAAAACTTAATAAAATCCATTTCATCGATTTTTTTTTAGGGTCCCCTGCCCAAAGGTTTCACTGTCTGTCCACCCGCGTGTCCTGCTGAACCTCGTGGACCGTTATTGGTCCTTCGTTGAACTAATTCTGTTCCGTCTTCATGCGGTGCTTATTTTAAAACTAAATAAAATCCATTTCATCGTTTTTTTTATTTTTAGGGTCCCCTGCCCAAAGGTTCCGCTGTCTGTCCATCCGTCCGTCCGCGTGTTCTGCTGAATCTCGTGGACCGTTATTGGTCGACACTTGCAATATTAACACAACGAATACAACTATGTTGCTTTTAACAGCAAATAATGAAAATAACAAATGTGCTAATATTTATAAAATAGGTAATATTTGTAAGTTTGTATGTATGAGGTAATCTTCGAAACTACCCATACGATTTCAAAAATTCCTTCACCAATACTTAAAACGGAATTCCAGAATGAACAAAGGCTAAAAATTATCTCATCTTAATAAAGGTGTCTTTCGTGGCGACCATTTATTTTACCAAGGTTTTTGAAAAATCATTAATTTTTTGCGAACGCGGTTGCTGCAGTAAGAAATATTTACTTGTTAATAACTGGAAAAGTCCGCAAAGACATACTCCATATGTCAGGGTTAAAACACTAAGGGTTAAAATAGGACTAAAAATGATTTTAAAATAATTTCAATCTGTCACGGCACTGACAATTATTACGTCAAGTAGTAGGCTATGAGACATTTGAAATTACAAAAAATTGTACACTTGTACGGAACCCTTAATGTGCGCACTTGGCCTTTTTTTTCATTAATGAATGTACATATCTACATATCTTAGATTTTGTTTAACACAGTTTTGAAAATCATTTATTTATATATTTATTTATTTGTGTAATTGGATGACGAGGGTAATTAGTTGGAAAGGGCGTTTTTTAGGGAGAGTTTCTTATAAGTTGCAAGCGTTGTAAGTAGGGAGGGCGGAAGGTTGTACCTGTCTGACTTCGTAAAGCAAAGCGAAGAAATCCGCGCTGGACGACTTCAATTCGTTTAATATGGATTTCATAGTAAGGAGACCAAACTTGGGAAGCATATTCAAGGATGGGTCTAACGAAAGTAGTATAAAGGGATTTGGTAACATAGGGCTTAGAGAACTCCTTGGACCATCGTTTAACATAGCCAAGAGCGGAGTTGGCTTGAGTTCATTATCGCACATAACTCCCAAGTCACGCAATGAAGAGACCGAAGGGATACGTTCATTACAGATGGAGTAAACTCTGAAGGAACTCTGAAGGAGTCTTGCAGGAGGCCAGGGTCTTTTGGAGATGATATTGGCACGGATATTAACGTTTCATCGGCGTTAGTGGATATATGTGAATTAAGGACAATGAGTTCAACATCGTTGATTGTGAGGATAAAGAGCATGGGACCAACATGGTTGCCTTGGGCGACGCTCAAAGTTGCTGTAAAAAGATCTGAGTTGTAGGATTTAAAGAGCACAACATATTGTCTATTTTCAAGGTAGGATTTAATCCTTCAATTAAGCCAACGGGGAAACCAAGGGGCTTAAGCTTAAGAAGGATTATTTTATGGAATTTATCAAATACTTTGCTGAATGTCCGTGGCTATAACATCAACTTCTTTTCCTTCTTCTAAGGCACAAAGAGTTCGGGAAACAAATTCCTTTAAGTTGGTAGTTGTGGACCGGCCTTTTAAGAACATTGTATTGAAAATTATGCTCTCAGAAAGCTTTGGAATACACGTTGAAAACATTGTTTTTTGAACATTTTTTATGAGTGGGGATTATGTGCGCATTTCCAGAGTTTGAGAAATATTCCTTGCGAAATTGAAAGTTTGAAAAGTGACATTAAGGGTCGAATCGCGAGTTGGTAGAGAACAAAGTCGGAGTTAGATTGTGTTTTAGCTATGTTTGCCAGAGTTTGTTCCTTTTGTTCCGAAGAAAGCGTAACTCCTTATTGTGGTGGAGATGAAGACGCAATTTTTTTGAGGAAGGTATGCGACTGATTGAATGAAACAATAGTTAACTTCTTTGTAGAAATTCGACGTCAAAACTAACGTTCTTGAGAAGGCTGTTCAGTTTGTTGTAATCTGCTTTGTGAAAGTTGAAACCGTAGCAATACTCGTGTTGGGTAGACTAAGGTTAGCTATTTTATGAAAATGTGAGTGGAGAGTTGGGTGAAAACGCTTTAATCATATTAGGAAGTAAAAGTCTAAAAAAACCATCGATGGGATTGAAGTGTGCACTCAAGACATTTTGAAACGAAACGTGCCCTTAGTCTGGATCTTCAATTCCTATATGTTCACAAAAGTCTTAATTCAAAAAACCATGGACCATCAATTCCAACTGATGAAATTTCACACCACGCCGTGACTTAGAATCTATGCGAACTTATTCGGATGTGTTCCTCCGAGAGTTAAAGTCGCGTTTGGAGAAATGAAGGTTATCGTCAAGAATCTATTTCACTGAATATTTGAACATAGAACGCTTGGGTAACGCAAGATTGAAGCTATTCCTGCCTCATTATTCTCAGATGAACTGATTGGAAAAGTGTCTACAGTTCTTCGTTTTTTAACCTCCGATTCGGGACAGGACCCAATATATACAATAGATCACGAAAGATTTGGGAGCACTGCGGTTCTGATCACTGTTTTTGTGCGTACTGATCTCAAATGCGATTTTTCAGGTGCGAGTCAGACTCGTTTAACGAAGGTTCCGTACAAACTAGAAGATAATCGAGTCTCGAATATATTCCCCGTTATTTTTTGCAGTACCCTTTAGGTTTTCATTTTGATGTGAGTATCAAAATTTGTCACATAAACAGTATCTTTTAACTGTGTGGACTCAGCGGGTTATTTGTAATTAATTCCCACTTGATACCTCCCCGCATATCTGAGAAAAAGGGTCGTGACAGACACACAACAGAGTGATCCAATAAGGGTTTAGTTTTTCCTTCTGAGGTACGGAACCTTAAAAAAAGTTAGGTCGGTCCACATTAAACATAATGTATTTAAAAGCGCATCCAAGTTTTATTGACTGCCACACGGAATTGTCGCTTTTCAGTTTTCTTCGGAAAAGTTCACGGAGCAAATTAACTGATATTCTGGCGATATGTGGAGTACCTGCAACCATGCATTCATTATTTTTACGGCTTTGTGTTTCTTACCCCATTGCGTGTTTCGAGGTATTCAACTTCATTGAAAAAATATTTTCAGGTCCTGGTGATTCAACTTTGGGCAATGCTGGGATTGTGGATGTTTCACTCACAGATCACATATTTATGGATTCAAAGAGAAACGTGGATTTTTTTTGCAAGCAAAAAAAATAGCAAAAAGGAAAAGAAGATGACTGGAGAGATTGTCTAGTGGTTTGAAACTCAGATATATCTTGCTAAAAGGGTTTTGTCCGAAATGGGAAGGTGAATTTGATATTGGCTAATTAGCCTTCGCTTAATTCGTGGGATTTTATACGACATTAGTCAATATACTTAAAATTTGTGTTTTCGAAGATTTGTCCAATAATCTGCTTTTGGTGTTTAACCTAAATAGGATACAACATGAGCTAAGAAACCAACGGCCGATAAACCTCTACGGCAAATCCACTCACTGGGTCAGACTACTAACTATAAAGATTATTCCAGATTTAATCCAGTATTTGAACACGGAACGCCAAATTTAATCTCATAGAGAGGCAGGCGCTTAACGAACTGTGTCATTCAGCCGCAGCAAAGTAAGGAAGAAAATCGCTTTCCCAACAAAGCAATATTCAAAGAGCACACTTCATTGTAATAAGTACAATCTGCATAGAGAATTTAATGAGAACGTTTGCCGGCAAAAGACTTGTCGGTTAAGGGTTCAACAAAATTCAAAAACCGAAAGTATTCATTTATTTTCTTTGCGGCGTGAGTCTACAATCTAAAGAGTTGTAAAAGTAACTGCTGCAGGCGACAGCAGCTTCGTAAAATTCCTGCAACGAGAGTGCTATTTCAAGAATTTCTTGCGGTTGTTCTTAGATTGTGTGGATTTTTTTTTTGTTTCAAAAATAAGAAATATTTCAAACGAAGTTTGAATTGGTTTTTTGGCAATGCACGCAACTTGTTTTGTTGATAAACGCTTTGTGTTCGTTGTCGGCAAAAACCGCAAACTTCAATAAATATGAATGGAAAAAAAGCTGACCTCTAAGCCCGTCTCGATACAACGTGTGTGTTTTAAGGCAATTTTGTATCTTATAAGAAAAAAAAAATCACGAGTAAACGCGTTTCATGGCTACCTAAGATATTTTCCATTTACTTTACAAATGTAAAATTTAAACTGATAGTCGAAAATTTTTGCAAAAGTAATATCATCTTCGTATAGGGTGAGTTATTTTGGATCATCTTTAATGAGGACACGGTTTCATGCGTTCACATTTTTTTTTATTTTTGTGGTGTATTAAAAGACCGTCGAGGAAAACGTGTCCGACATATTTCAAGAAGCATATCGATTATTTTAACGTCAAGAGGCTAAAATTGAAAGTATTCCTCCAAATTTAAAGATATTGGGAGAAATTCAGTTCAAACTTAAAACACCAGTAGGTAAAAGTGTGGATTTGGTGTCTAATAAACGCATAACATTAATGATAGATCGAAGATATAAACACGCATATGAGCACAAGCAGAGGTCTTGGGTGTGCTGATTTTCTCAAATATCAGGCCGTGGAACCTGAAGATCTGAGCCTAGTTTCCGGTTGGTTACACTAAGCTTTTGCTTAATCTTAGAGCCGGAGGTTCGGTCTTTTCTTTTTTTAATGGCTGCAATTCGATAACTTGCTGAGAAAGAGCTTTTGTGTCAATTCGCTCAAGATGCCTGTGGCATTCTTATCAAATGAGTTTTGTCTTCCGAACTATATACTTTTAATTGAATGTTGGCCAAGAACAATTTTTCGGTCGAAGATGCCGGAAATCTATTCTACTTTCTTTTTTATCTTCCAATTTAGAGCCCTAAATAGAAAACCTGGCAGGATGAATGTTTTGACGTCGTCCGAGTAAGGAGTTGTTGGGAAAAATTGAAGCAGGAGTTGAAGTAGGCATTGCGATCCTAACTGCTTAACTCACTCTATGAGGTTGTTCGAAACGCAAACTTTTTGCTTATATAATACTTGCTTTATATAAAGCGGTTAGGAAGCAAAGGACCTCTTGTTGAATCTTATGATCTAGGTCTGGCACTAGAACTCTTACTTTATCTTAACTTTAGTGTTTTTAAAAAAAACTAAGCCGGCCCTTCTCCTTTAAGTATAAATTTTAATTTTTATGTACTTCAATGTTTGTTTCTGCTTTCTCAATCCATTCATAAATTTTTATAGTTTATCGACCCATGTCATTTGTGAACTTTTACGAAAAACATATGGTCTAAATAGGAGCCAGAACTTGGAAAAATACTTACCGGAATTCACATAAAGAAGGTTTCTATCGTTGGATGCAGAATAGAAATCGTCAAAGTATGGAATGCTGTTCTCATAAAGATCACGGAGTGATCCTTTTTTCTGACGGAATATTTCATCAGCGACTGGCGACATTTGAATTTCGCCACAGATTTCCCGGCTTTTTTACTCCAACTGGTTAAACCACCTAAGCGTTAAGATTGGAACGACCACCGGAAGGCCCCGCAATGCTTGTTCCGATGAGAATGTCGCTGCTGTGGCTGAAGCTGTCTCCATCCTACGCTCTGCTTATATTTTAACATAGAGTGCGGGCAGTTTACCAGCTATTGCCTGTAGATAAAGTGTCTGATCTTACAGTACGCAATAAATGACGAGGCCATCCATTTCTATCCAAATGGATATTTATTTATATTTATTTATATTTATTTAAGGATGCGTTTACGGGTCGCCTGATATCTCGTCTCTACAATTGCCTCCACTGGCAAGATAAACCCGATTTAAACGCTCAAGATTTCTTTCGTAATAAAGGGTGATTTTTTAGCTATTATCTTTTTGGCAACACTGGTTTAAAAAGCTGACGCACGTTTCGTGTTTTGTTTCACTGTCAAACATCTTCAGTTTGGTCTATAATATAACCATGAATCGTCTTACAAACGAACAACGCTTGCAAATTATTGAATTTTATTATCAAAATGCGTGCTCTATTAAGAAAGTTCATCGCGCGCTTCTTCCATTTTATTGTCAGTTTAATCGACCCACTGAAGCGGCTATTCGGGCTATTGTGACTAAATTTCGCACCAAATTTACATTGTTGGACATTAAACCACCAACACGCTTACGTAGAGTGCGAACTGAAGAAAATATCGCAGCTGTATCGGCCAGTGTTAATGATGACCATCAATTATCGATTCGTCGCCGTTCGCAGCAATTGGGCCTCTGTTACTCAACAACGTGGACAATTTTGTGGAAGGATTTAGGTGTGATGCCTTTCCAAATACAGCTGGTGCAAGAATTGAAGCCGAGCGACTTACCGCAACGTAAAATTTTTGGTGAATGGGCTCTTGGAAAGTTGGCCGAAGATCCACTTCTGTACTGAAAAATTGTGTTTAGCGACGAAGCTCATTTTTGGCTCAATGGGTACGTAAATAAGCTGAATTGTCGATTTTGGGGTGAATATCCATCAGAAGCATTGCAAGAGCTACCAATGCATCCAGAAAAAGTCACAGTTTGGTGCGGTTTATGGGCTGGTGGCATCATTGGACCGTACTTCTTCAAAGATGATGCGAATCGTAACGTAACTGTGAATGATGAGCGCTACCGTGAGATGATATCCAACTTTTTTTTGCCCAAAATGCAAGAGCTTGACTTGCATGACATGTGGTTTCAACAAGACGGTGCCACATGCCACACAGCACGCGCAACAATAAACTTATTGAGAGGCGAGTTCGTTGAACATTTTATTTCACGTTCGGGACCGGTCAATTGGCCGCCTAGATCGTGCGATTTAACGCCCTTAGACTATTTTTTGTGGGGCTATGTTAATATGTCTAAACAGACAAGCCCGCTTCAATTGACGCATTGGAAGACAATAGTGAAGCATTCATTCGTGAGATACCGGCCGAAATGTTGGTAAGAGTATGCCAAAATTGGACTAAGCGGAAGGACCATTTGAGGCGCAGTAGCTAAACCCAGAAGCAGAGATGGTTCGAGTGAATTCGCGATCTTTTTTACAGTCAGGGAGTATGTTGCAGCAGCAGTATTTTTTTTTTGTTTATTTATACCATAATAATATTAACAATTTCTTTGTTGTACAAAAATGAACTGAAAACTACACTTATATCGACTTCTTATATGTAAATGTGCTAAATGTATGGAGGCATCTCAATACTTATGTTATTTATTGATTACTGCTTAAAGTATACAGGAACTAAACGTACTTAATATTTAGACAAAATATTTATTTTTTCTGTTTCTTGGTTTGTATTTGAGGGAAATTAGTGGTCCAAAACCTCATTACTATTTCACTATAGTCATTCTTAAAATAAACCTAAAACTACAATAAAATATATTATACTAAACCTTACTTATTATACCTTAACTTAAGCATTAGCCTCGATCAATTCGAGCCACCAATATTTTTTTCTATTAGTATTATTTTTATCCCTCTCCGGTGCATCTACGCAGTATCACAAGTGAGTAGGTTCATAGAGAAGTCGCTTGTCTGTTGCCCTTCTAGCGAAATGGTAGATTAAAGGCACGTTTGAAAGGTCTGAAATGTAGCCGTATGCATCTAAATACAAGAATGCTTTTGGTGGTAGATTACCATTCACCATACAGTTTCTAAAATACCCCGGGTTTGGATACAACAACCCCGATATGAGTTCGTTCTCAGTATCGTCTGCTTACCGCGCGAAATGGTTCCTCACAAGGTCTAGGGTTAAGTAGTCAATCCTAGACACTCCGGAAGCATGCAATAGTCTCTTTTTAGAGACATAATACTGAAAGACAGAATGTGCGCTCCTGTACATTCGCATGCAGGCTCGAATACGATATTTTTCCATATAGAAAGGGCTTATGATCCCACATACTGCACTCGCATAAGTCAGAATTGGACGAATGAATGCTTGGTAACATACAACCTTCACGTCGGATCTCAAAAATTTTGAATAAAAAAGGTTTTTGAGGGACATGAAAACAGCTCTCGCTTTCTTGAGTTGTGTGTTAATATGATCATGAAAGTATAAAAACTTATCTAAATGAACACCCAAATACTTCACAACAGTTTTCGATTCAACGTGAAGGCCGTTAGAAGTCGTTATATTCAGTTTTCGCCAGTTTCGTCTCAAGTCTGAATTACCGCGTCGGAACAGTATGGTTTTACATTTTGTGTAATTAATTTTAAGCTTCCATTTTGAACAAAATATCTGCAATTTATTAAATTTTTCTTCGAGCTCTTTTTGGATATTGGCGATTTTCGAGCCGCTTACATACAGAATGACATCGTCAGCAAACGTTATTGTGTTATCCATATCACCTGACATATCAGAAAGAAAGATCTTAAAAAATATGGGAGCATTCACTGTGCCTTGCGAAAATCCATTAGCCATGTCGCGAAGTCTTGTTGTCGTGTCTTCTCTGTATTTCAATTTTTTTTATTTCAATTTATATAGTATATTTATATTAAGTGGTTTGTACATTAAGATCATATCTTTTATAGTACGAGAAAATATTTGAATAGATAATGTTTCAGTATAAGTTATAATTTCAAATTTCCATTTTACTATAAATAAAAAATGATTAAATTTTAAATTTAATTATAACTTCGTATTCAGTTAAATTTTAATTTTAAGTAGTAGTTTAGTAATTCATTAATTTATTTCAATCCTATTATTTATTATTTATTATTTTAGTTTTTGTTATAATTTAGTTCCAATTTTTAGATAAAACTCTAATTTTAATTCAATTTTAATTTCAATTCTGCTGCTGGGAAAAATAATTAAAGATAGCAATTTTAAAGCTTGCGGTGTTCGATATACATTTGATGCGTACGGGAAGTGAATTCCATAGTCTTGTAGTCTTGTTGCATTAACGAAGAAGAGCCGGGAAGAATTCAAGTATGTGAAACGAGGAATTATCAAATTAAAAGTTCGCAAAGAGCGAGCGAATTGCAATTTATTAGACAAGTAAGCTGGGGATTTATTATGTATAATATTATGTAGGAACATACAGTTTCTTGCGTTCATATATTGTTGAATGGTACAGCCTAGAACTCTTCTAGAAGATTCAGTTATATGAGCATCCCTACGAAGACCAAATATATATAACGAGCTGAACTGAAACTACCTCGGCATAAGATATGATGGGAATTACAAGAGTTCGTACCAATTTACGTCGCGTTTCAGTAGGGGTGAAATCAGCAGTTATCCATAGTTTTCGCAGGCAGCCATATATACGACCTACAATATTATTAATATGCTTGACACAGGACAAGTTTCGTGTGATTGTAAAGTAAGTTTGCTATTAGCCAGCCAAATGTCCGGGACTAAATTCAGGTCAAAAAGTGTATTGGAAATTGGGTTAGCTTGACATTTTGCGGGGTTAAGGACTAAACCATTGACAGTTGACCAGTTATATATTGCATTCAGATCCTCATTAATTTTCAAGGTTAGGTCAAGCAGATTACTTATAGGACCAGACATATAGAGTTGGACATCGTCAGCATATAAATGGACGGACACATACTCGCACACTGATGGAAGGTCGTTTATAAAGATACAAAACAAAATAGGACCTAATATCGATCCTTGAGTTACTCCTTGTAAAAGGGATTTGAGTGAGGATTGTCTATTACCAACGTCAACTCTTTGAGTTCGGTCAGAGAGATAGCTTTTAATGAGTTTAACAGCCCTTTTACTGAAGCCAAAAAAAGTATGTAGTTTCCAGCAGAGAATCTTGGGGTCCACCCTATCAAATGGCTTTGAAAAGTCCAATAAACAAAGGAGAGTTACAAGTCGTTTGTCAAAGGCCTGCCTAACGTCATCCATTATATTTACCACAGCTGTGTTTGCACGGAACCCAGACTGAAACGGGTATAGTAGAGAGTTAGCACGCAGATGATTCTGAATTTGATTAGGTAACAACTTTTCAAAAACTTTGGACAGACACGGCAAGATGCTAATAGGTCTGTAGTCATCAGGAGATGTTGGATTCGACTTCTTGGCAACAGGTATGACTTGCAGTTTTCCAAATTTTTGGAAAAGTAGAGGTCATTATGCACGTGGTAATTATCTCAGTTAAATATACAATTACTTGAGGTAATATAAGCTTTATGAAGCGCAATGGTATACTATCTCCACCAGTTGCATTCGACTTTATGGATGCAATACTAAGAATCACATCACTAACTGTGACCAATTCAAAGTCTGTTTCACGGTTTAAATGTGTGCAATCAAACATTTTTTGTCATATACCATGGACATTATGACCTTAATAAGGTGGAGTGGAAACTCGTATTTTGTTAATTTGTATTTAAACCCATTGATCCATACCGTGTCGAAGGCTTTCTCGATATCCACTAGGCAGACAGCTGTGCTTCTTTTTAACTTCCCATCAGGAAGTTCTTGTAATCGGTCCGATTTTCGAAATTCAAAATTTTTACATTTCTTCACGTTTGGCGGTCCCAGTATTCGGATTCCATGATTTTTAGAAAGATGTCTGTGTGTGTGTGTGTACGTACGTACGTACGTACGTACGTACGTACGTACGTACGTACGTTTGTGCGGATTCTTTCGTACAGCCTAACTCGAGAACAAATCAAGCTATCGAAGCCAAATTGGTTTCATTCGAAGCGTGTGTGCATAAAGATCACCTGAAAAGCTTTTGGTTGAATTTCACAGGGTGGTTTGAATTTTATGACGAAAAAACTGTCAAAAAAAGGGACAATTTGACTTCTTTAATTAAAATCAATTTAATTTTCCAATAAAAAAAGTTCAAAATTAATTAAATTTATTGTTTATAGCTACCTTATCAGATAAAAAATATGCAAAAATATATACACTGCCGTTCATAAGTTTCCGGACAAATTCATATAAAAATTTTTTTTGTGTTCAATTTTAATGCCAAAAGTTTCATCAATATTATGTTTATTTAGTCAATTGACTAAACTAAGTAAGTAACTAACTAAAGAGACTACCAAAAAGACTAAAACAGTTTTTAGTTGAGGCCATTTCATACATTGATATGCCCTTTTCTCTATTTCCTGATCCAAATTTCCACGGAAGTTCTTTGAAAATCGTTTCAGAAATGTGAATCCTGTAAGTCTTTCCCATTTTTCAAGACTCAGAGTGACGTCTGCAACACTGACACATGAAAACATCCTTAGAAAATTATGGAGCCACCAGTTTTTTTGTTCAAAACCTACTCGGCTGTAACTTGACGCTTTTTTATCGTTATAATAATAGCAAAAAGAAGCTCATGGCTCAAATTACATGAGGCAATTGAAATTAAAGCAAAAGCATCGAGAGAAACCTAAATGACAAAGTTAAAATACATGGATAAAACTGCATTACTCGTATATTGCAAGGAAGACCATAACATCCGATTTAGTTTGTTTTCCACTGTTGTGGTTTTAAATCATGAGCCCAATCCTAGAGGTCTTTCCAGAAAATGACACAGAGATAAAAAAATCTATCGGAATCGGCGTGGAAAATCCTATCGAAATCTGCAAAGAAAACTGGACTGAATGTGATCCTCTTTAAGCCATATATTTACCATACAGAAAAAGATCCTTTGCTGAGCCGTTACCAGCTCGAAAGGAAGAGGTGGTGGAAATCTCTGGATTGAAACTATGTACTTTTGAACCCTTTCAAAAAGGACATAAAGTTAATCCTTAATATTCCGAGCAGCGGTTAATATCTTCCAAAGAAAAGCAACCAAACAAATTTGATTGACTAAAAAAAATTCCAAAAATACATAAAGTTGGGATAAGCATTTGCCCTCAAACTCCTTAAATATGAATCCCTATAAACAAAGTTCTTACAAAATGTAATACTTTTGAAACCAAGCTATATAATATTTGATAATTCTGGTTGTCTGATTTATAACACTTTATTGAAGAAGTTGAAAAACAACTGCCCAAAGCAAATACAAATTCAACTTCCAATGTTAAAGTTGTTGTTATGAAATCGATTTTCGCAACTCTAAATTTAAAATATCTTATCTTCACGTTGAGTTGGATACTCTTAGAGGGATGACTGGCTAAGATTTTGGGTCGTTGGTCCTATACTACAGGCGAAAATGCTTTCATTGAGTCGTTTAATGTAAGCCATGGACAGCCAGCCAGCAAAAGCAATTATCTCAAGGTTAAACACCCCAAACCGAAGCCTGCAAAATTCGAAATGGAAATATCATAGTTAATTACAGTCAATGCTGAGGACATGGAAAACCAACAATGCCTTAGTTGGGAGTATGCACTAACTTAACTGCAACACATGGTCAGAAGAAAGCATGCGAGATGAATGGAATCTCAGTATTGGTTGCCCAATCCTGAAGGAAGGAAGCCAATTATAGAGGTATGATGTGAACGTCTGAAGCAGTTCGTCAACATCCTGATAGGTCCATTTTAATGTGGGTTTCGACCAGAACAGTCCACCATAAACCAAATATTAACATAAAGGCAGATCTTGGAAAAAACTCAGGAGCGCCAAGTCAGTACGCACCACCTTTTCATCAATTTCAAGGTTGGTTTTGGTGTTTGTTTCGTCCACAGAGACGAGATTTATGAAGTCATGTCAAGGTTTGGCATCCCTGCCAAGCTCGTCCTTTTGTACAGGATGGCGATGGAGGTCACCGCCATCCTGCACAAATTGAGATCGGAAAAGACGTCACCGACCCACTTGATGTCAAATAACGTTTTAAACAAGGTGTCATGCGATTTCTTCAACGTCTTACTTGGGACAATGGTGCAAAAGAACCTTGTCAACACCAGAGCGCAAAAAGAAGCATATGCTGCCATCAAGAAAAACCAAATCCAACGCCTGGGTCAGAACGTTACCATAGACAGCTATAACTTTGAGGTAGTTTTGTCTTTCTTGGCTCCGCTGTAAAAGCAGATAATAACACCAGCGCTGAGATCAAATGAAGAATACCTCTGGTTAAGAAAGCTAAGTCCTATTTCGAAGAACTGAAGCTTCGCTCTATAAGACCCATATCATCTCCTTCCTACTATATGGTGCAAAAGCATGTACACTTTCAAAAGCGGATGAAGGCCCCTTAGGTTGTTCCGAGAGAAAAGTGTATTCTTTTGTCCCATTTGCATTGACTGTGAGTGGAGGAGAAGATTCAACAACGAACTGTATGCTAGGAGTTATACAGCGACATCGACTACGCCAAAAGGATAAAAAACCATGCCACGCGGACTGTAACGCCACCTCAAGTTAGTAATTAAATAATTAATGACAAAAAAGTCCAACCAGCTATCATTATAAAAAAAACGGTAAAAATTATTTTAAATTATATTAAGCTATTTCTGCAGTAAAACTAAAAATCTAATTTTCTTTTAGTAGAAGTGTAACTCAGTCAGAAAAAAAGTATTTCCAAATTGAAATATGTTAATACATCAATATTAAATACGCAATTCGTATTTTAAATGATTCAAAAATACGAAAACATATACGAGTATATGGTATTCCTCAAAGGCAGCTAAAAATATATGTATCTGATCTTTTGTTTGCAATACATTTGATTAGGGAATGAATGATGTTTTCATAACCCGAATTGAATTTCATGGTGGCGGCAAATAAAATAGCACCGAATTCTTTTGCATCTTGAGATGGGAAGTTCATGGTATGGGCAGGCCTACTCGCACCCAAACCAATTTTTCCATTTAGATTCCAAGTGATATCTGAAACCAGTTTTGTCACGGCATGCACCGCCGAGTGGTTTCTCTTGAACCCAAATTGGTTCCGCGGTATAATCTCCTTTCTATCCCACGCGAACAAAATCGATTTATTGCAGCAGCAGTAACAATGTAACACGTCCCCGGTAGTGAAAAGTGAATTGTACGATAAGTTGTAATGAACAAAAGTTGTTCTGGTAATTATATGTTCATAAAATGTAATTAAGTTACCGCCAAAAAAAATATTTATAAAAGCGTATTCATTTATTTCAAAATAATTCTTTAAGTAGTAGTAGAGTATGTGAACAACAAACTTGGCAACGCTCAAAAATGATTTCATAACAGTATGCGAGGACCTAATACAGAAGTTCTTACTGAAACCAATGGAAGTGCGAAAATGAACCCAAATGGTCCACGGACTCGTATCATCTTAAAATATTGAAGGGTAACAACTTTAAAGTCTAATAGTCAAGCCAATAAAATTATAATAATATTAATAATAAAAGTTTAAATAAATTTCTTAAAAGAAAAATTAAAGCATTATGTTGTATAATTTTGAAGACATAGCCAAACAACATGGCGTGAGTACTTAAATATGATTGGTCCATGTGTAGATTGCCACATTGTTTATCAGTATTCAAATAATTGAAACATATTCAAGTCAAAATAAAGTACATACCTTAAACTACGGTACAGACGCTTCACCGACCCACAAGACTCAGAAGTCAGGACAATGAAGTCCGAGCTTAGAAACCTACAGCAGTTAATTAAGCTAAACTACCGAGCTGCAATTAATTCGCATT
This sequence comes from Orthonevra nobilis, assembly GCA_963555765.1. Taxonomy (NCBI): domain Eukaryota; kingdom Metazoa; phylum Arthropoda; class Insecta; order Diptera; family Syrphidae; genus Orthonevra; species Orthonevra nobilis. Next base: position 3,853,374 of record OY743225.1, on the reverse strand, counting down.
GGAATACTTAAATTCGGGCTGTTAAAGCTAGCAATCCTAGTATGTTCCCGAAAATTAGTAAAATTTTTCGAAGGAAAAACCAGGATGAACTTCCGTGTCTTAAGCTCCCCCGAAATACCGACAACGAACAAATACTTGTGACAGCAGGCATAGATCCGGTAGAAGCGATCGAAGATGAAAACTTTTTCCTGATCGAAGATCCACAGGAGAAAGTTGAAGTAATTTCGCGCGACTTTTCAAAATGTGTATAAGGTGAATGTTAGCACTCGCCCGAACCGTGTCTTGGAAGATCGCGTCCTCGTACACAACTCCAACCTTCAAAATGAATTTGAGAACTGGCAATCGGAGAACATTGGTTTTGCTACGTTCAATGATGTCATCGCCAATGAAGAGATTATACCTCCATACATTTCAAACGACGAAATACCAAACATTGTTCTTAAACACCTTCCTCTAGAAGCGGTAAACATTTACACCATCCTCTTTAACAATTTGCTGAATAATGTCCATTATCCAAATCATTGGAAGACGGCGGTGGTGCAACCCATTCCTAAACGGAATAAAGACACATCCAATCCGGCAAATCTCCGGTTGATAAGTCTCCTTCCAAACATCAGTAAGGTATTTGAAAATGTAATCAAAAGAGCCCTGACCGAGTGGGTTGAGGACATAAGGGACTCTTTTACGAGCTGAGTAGGCTGGGCATCTGCAAACCACTGTTATACATGCTTGTTAATATGCTTGTCAATAGACAGTTCATTGTGAAAAATGGCAATGTAACTTCTAACGGGCTATTCAAATTAATAAATGGACTGCAACAGGGGGCTTTCATTTCGCCGATCCTCTTCAATATATTCACCAGTGACCTTGTAAGATCCCTTCCCCATGCCATAGCGTACGCAGACGATTTGATTGCGTACAGATCAGGTTCGAAAATAGAAATCATTAGAAATCTCTTGCAGCGTGACTTCGATGAGATTCAACGTTATTGCGAGGACTGGAAGTTGAAGATCAACTTTCAGAAATGCGAAAGTATTTTGTTTAGGATCCCGTTGTCTGGGGCCTCTAGGGATACTATAAAGAATTGGCGAAAGCTGTCAATTGTGGGACCGTGCGAATAGCCACTGGCGAGTCGAAGTGTAGTACGATACCTCGGTATTTGGCTAGACCAGTTTCTATATTTCAACAAAAATGTAGATGCTGCTCTAACCAGAGCCAAGGGTGCTTTTGCCCAAGCAAAAAAACTGTTTTATAGCCAGCAACTCGATGCCAGGGTAAAAGTTATCTGCCCTCATCCGGTCCATGCTCGTCTATGGATGCCCCGTGTGGTTCAACGTGGAAGCAAGCGTAATGGAAAAGATTCGGTTGTTTGAGAGGCGATGTCTCAGGGCTTGCCTAGGTTTATACAGAACTCCAGAGTCTGAATACAAAAAATTCTATCCCAACGAGGTCCTATACTATACAATAGAGCGAACGTAATTAGAGTAGACAATTTTCTTATAAAACTAACACGAAATCACGTTACAAGAGCAATGAACTCTGTCAACAATCTGATCCGCGGTGCCTACTATTTCAATGACAGGTATTACGAGCAGGTGCGTCTTCTCTCTATCTAGATGCGGTAGGTCTCATTCAGGATAGATTAGCGGTACCGCTTATCTTCCACATTGTCCGAAGAGCAGTGGATAAGCGGCTTAACTATTAGCGAGACGTTGCAATTAGTTCCACGGAGCATGTGAGGTTTAGAAGGAGGTTTCTGATCGCGATTTAAAAGAAGCCGAACGCCAGCACCGACATTTTTGGTGGCTTAAGAATTAAATGGAAGGAACTCCATCCTCAATTCCTTCGTAGCCCTTGAGGTAAAGCTGGCCGACTTCGATGCGAACGTTTTTCGCACGGGTGGCTGACTAACGGTAGTTAAGTCGATTAAGTTTTTATGTATATCTATATATGTGCAAACAGGGGATGTTGACATATCCGTATATGTGGGTATATGTTGCCATATGTGCTTCTACCTGCTTTGCATGTATATATGACGTAATATTAAGGTAAAAATAAGTTAGTTTAGTTAGAGTAAGTTATTTTAAGTTAATAAGTTACTATTAGTCTCTGCAACAACAAGTTTTTTTTTGTAAAGCCCGATTTTCTTAGTTTTAAGTTACCTTTGATTAAAAATAAATCAACCGGTTATACAGTCGAAAGACAAACATATATGGATTTAGCAATAGGTTTAACTTAGAGAGCCCGCATAGGGTCAGTAAGTTATATAAGAATATTTCTATACATCAAGGTAGTTTTAAGCAATTTTGTCTAGCACTTAAGTAATAACATAATATAGAGGTTAATAAAATTTGCAAAAAAAAAAAAAAATAAAGTACATACATTTTTTAATTGTATACAAAGCTCTGAAGTGAATATTTCAAAAGTTCAAATTTCGATGTAAATCTGAAGCCTCCAATACCATTGAAAAAAGTGTTTTTGATTAATCCAAAGCTGATTGTAAATTCTCCCCAGCGTACATGAATGAATACTCTTTTGCTTTTTGCTGACATTAGAATTCAAAATTCTCTTCATAATTGCATGTTCAAGTACCTTCTTCATGCATCCAGTGGTTGAATCGATTTTTTTTCCTCAACATTCTCTCATCGATGCAAATGAGTTTACAACGTGAATCAAATCTATGGAGAGCATGTCGGCACGTCAACATTGTACCTCATATCCCCGTTTCCTTGTTAGCCTCCCTTGACACGTACGTATCCAAATGATAACCTTACCAAACCTCACTATCTACACAAAGGGAAAAAAAAAAATGTTACTCCACCCACTAATGATTCAGATCACGCTCCTTTGGTTCCCGTTCTGTCCAATTCCATTGAATTTTTAATGATATTCATTTCTTTAAATTTTTAAATTCAATTTGCGTCGGTTTTGCTCATATTACGAGTACTTTCGGGAGTCGCATTCACAGATTTAAAAATTACTTCAGACAATAATGATAATTAGGATTTAACTGCCATGGTATTAGTTAATTTGCTTGATGACCTTCAACGATGATAATCATCGTATTGTATTAACATAATAGACTCTTAATCCTGATTTAATTTAAAACCTTAAGCCCTCGCTCGGTACATGAGTCCTTCCATCTGGCCTATCCCAATTTGTTTGGATTAAGAATTGCTTGATCTGATAAAGACTTGCTCCATCATCATGGTGTTCCTGCAACCGCGAACTTCTTTGACCATCTTGTTTTTTTTTTTTTTTAACGTCAACATTAAAAATGAGTTTGCAAAACGCTGTAAGCTTTTTTCATTCACTCATTCTTATTCAGATGACGTTTTATATTTTTGAATAAATTGACGATGACGCTGAAGCCACTATAGGTACTCAACGAAGTAAGGCCCTCAATCATATAGGACTTCAACGACTATAGAGCCTCGCGGATATCTTTTCAAATGAAACGAAATCATTGGCCCTGAAATTAAGTCTACATTTGAGAAAAGTCACGCTCATTTATTAAGAGTTTTTATGTGGAACTTTTGCTTCGGTGCACAGAGTTAATGTTAATCTGCCAAATTAGGTTCGTCCTTATAAAGGTTATCTTTAAAGGTTATCTTCTTACGTTCCAGGATGTAAACGCATGTGTCATATGCATCCCCCTTCGGCAATGGGAAATCCATGTAAAACGTACTTAAAAGACTTTGATTATTTAGCGGCTTAAAATAGAACTTGGATTGAAACAAACAAAATGTGTGTGAGTTTGACCATAGCACTAAAAACTCGACTTTGAAGAGTATAAAAAAATAAACTCCTTACATTGTATATGGAATCGTTAGACAAACTTCTGCCAAACTTAATCCCACTCATTCTGACATTCAAATGAATCTGAGGAACAGATGGACGAGACCATTTAGTAAACAAAAGACAGAACAATGCCAAACTATGAACTAACTGACATAATCAACATTTGCCTAAACGAAGCAACTGTTGCACTTCATCGTAACTAAAGGGGTTGAGGACACTTTGAGGGTTTTGTTTGGATTTTCCTGATACAGTTAGTGTTAAAAGTCTGCGTACAAGACATTCTACTGTGTCCAAAAAATAAGGTGACATATGAATTTAAACTGCGCGCGTCGAAGGATTTGGAAATTTTTCTTTCTTTTTAGGTTGGTAGTACTGTCAGTGACATCTATGTGAAATTTCATGTCAAAATATATTCATAGTTGAGATACGTGTCGTTTTGTGAGCTGCTAAAAGTGAGTTTTTCGTTTTTTGCGATGTCGAAATTTATTGAGTAAAGAATTTGCGTTAAATTTTGTTTGCGGAATCAATTTTCTGCGTTGAGGATGGTGCAGAAAGCCTTTGATAATGAGGCCATGTCTAAAAAAATGTTTACAAGTGGTATAGTGATTTCCAAGCCGTCCGTAAACGTGTCGAAGACGAAGAGCGTTCTGAGCGACCATCAACCTCAACCGATGAAGCTCACGTCCAATAAATCAAAGATTTGGTGTTGAAAAACCATCGATTAACGATCAGAGACCTTGCTGATGAAGTTGGCTTATCGAAAGTCTCAGTCAATGCCATTTTGAAGGATGCTTTGGGCCTCAAGCGCGTCAAATCTCGACTGGTACCGAAAAGATTGAATTTTTTGGGAAAAAAGGCGTCGCGTTTAAGTGTGTGAAACAATGCTTTCCGACTACCAGGATGTCATGAAACGCATTATAACTGGCGATGAGACTTGGATCTATGCTTACGACCCCGAAACAACCGATCAATCGAGCGAATATCGTGCCAAAGGAGAGCCGAGACCAAAAAAACCGCGCCAAAGTCGCTCAAAAATCAAGGTCATGTTGACTGTTTTCTTCGATTATCGTGGTGTTGTGCTTTATGAATTCCTTCCAACCGGCCAAACAGTCAACAAGGAATATTATTTGAACGTTATGCGTCGTTTGCGTAACGCTATCAGCCTAAAAAGGCCGGAATTGTGGAAAGATAATTCTTGGTTTTTACACCACGAAAATGCACCATCCCATACCGCACTCGTAAATCGTGATCATTTCGCCAAAAACTCAACCCATATCGTCCCGCAACCACCGTATTCACCTGATCTGGTGCCGTGCGACTTCTGGCTGTTCAACAAGCTCAAAAGACCGCTCCGGGGACACCGTTTTGATACGATAGAGGAGATTCAAGTATGCGAACATTACATAAAACTTAACGAAAATTCAATGTTTCAAAATTCTTTTGGGTACCCTAGCCTGAATATGACTTCTTTCAATCGTCTTCCCATTGAATCAACCAAGCGTTTCGTATCTTTTTGAGTTATTTTGTTCTATTCATCAAGCAGCATTTCTTTGAGCATGTTGATCAAATTCATCGAATTAAAAAGCACATTAAAATTTAAATGTTGGAAAAAGCACTGGTATAGTGTTGTTTGATTTTAAGAAAGCATTCGATACCGTATGGCATAACGAGTTGCTATATAAACACTTTGGTGAAAATTATCCAGTACTTTCTTACAGGAAGAACCCCAGGGAGCAGTAATAAGTCCTATACTTTATAACATCTACACCACTGACTTTCTGCGCCTAAGCAATTCTGACTTTGCTTTTTTCGCAGACGATACTTGCATTTTTTCTTCAGATGAAATTGGTTTTAATATCGAAACCAATTTACAATCTGCTTTAAATATCATTCAAACCTACTTTAACAATTGGAAAATCAAAATAAATGCTTCAAAAACCCAGGCTGTCTTTTTTACTCGAAAAAGAAGGGCTTGTCTCTTGCCAAGCAAAGCGCTACAAATAAATGGTACTAGGATTAATTGGAAGTCTTGACAAGTCCCTAACTTTTTCTCCTCATATTAACGAAATCATTAAAAAGGTAAACGTCACAATCAAAGCACTCTATCCATTTATTGATCGAAGGTCGAAAATGAGACAAGAAAATAAAATAATAATATTTCAAGCAATCATATTTTACAGTTCAACAGTATGGGGAACCTGCGCTTAAAGCCACATTCGAAGATTGCAAACCATACAAAATAAAATTTAAAAATGATTTACAATTTACCTTGGCAATTTTCTACGAACGAACTACATCGGTTAGCAAATGTTGACAAAGTGCCTATAAGAATATTTAAACTATTCGAGAAATACAAACGGACTTGTAGTATATCCGATAATAATTTCATGTCAGAATTAGCTGTTTAAATTGCAATTTATTTATTTTTTACTAACTTATTTATTTTTCTTAAAAGAACTTTTTTATAATAAATACTTATTTATTTACATATTCATGTTTTTGTTTTAATTTCTTTTTTTTGGTTATTTTTATTTATTATGCAACTTATTTATTCATGAATTGTTAATTTTTTTTATTTAACTATTTATTATTTATTTATTTACTTATATATATATTTATATTTATTTATTTAGTTATATATATATATATATATTATATATATTATATAATGCATTTATTTATATATTTATTTATTTATCTATTTATTTATTTATTTATTTAACTATTAAACTTTCTTGCCTCTACCTTAATGTTTCTAAGGTGAATATTACGTTTAATGTAAACAAAATACTATTTTTTTTATTTAACTTTTTATTATTTATTTATTTACTTATATATTTATTTATTTAGTTATATATTTATACTTCGTGCAATATATAGTTTCTACTTATTGTTAGTTGTACTTACAAATACTATAACAAGATAAGAAGAAAGCAAACACGCCCATAAATATTCAATGGGATCAAGGTCTGCGATTTGCGCGGCTGTACGATGGACTAAGGTCTGAGGATTGCGGGTGTGTACGCAACTGCTTTGGGACATTAAACAGTAGCCAAACCTTTACAATATGAGCAATATGCTTGGGATCATTATCTTGCTGATATATAAAATGATCACACAACCTGAGTTTGTTGACACTTTCACGGATGTTTTTTTTTAATGACGTTTAAATACTGGAATAAGTTCCCAACCCCATTGGCTGCCATACACTTGGGGTGTACCAAGATCCCTCCGTCATTATGTTTCACTGTTGGGAATAGGTTTTCTTAATTCAATTCATTTGCTGGTTTTCTCAAAACAATACCGCGTCCATTCAATCCAAATATGCTAAATTTGCTTTCGTTTGAAAACAATACACTATTTCAAAAACTTACCGGTTTGTCAATAAGCTCTTTGGTAAAAGCAATACGCTTCCTCCGGTAGGTTTTTCAAATATAAGGTTTTTTTCTTTCCTGATCGTCCATGATAACCTTCTTCTCTTACGTTATATTTGTAATGGTAGAACAGCTAACTGTCTTGTTAAACTTTCCTTCGTTTATCTTCACTATTTTAGGTACACTTTTTCGTGGATTTGTTTTTACTTCAGCAAAAACTGACCGTTTTTCTGTAGCTGTAAGTAGTGTTGGGCGTCCAGATCGATATTTAGAAGTAAAATTCCCAGTTTTTACGTTATTTTCTAATACTCTTTGTATGGTGTATGTGGTTTCTCAATTATCTGGCCAATTTCTCTTAGAGATTTACCCTCCGAACCAATTTTCTAATATCCACTGATAATTCTTTGCTCATTGTTATACTTTCACAAAAAAAAACTCTCAAAAGTGAAGAAGATAATTAAAATATGCTTTCGCAAAAAAATGCAAAAATAAGTTGAAGGGAAAAAAGTACCGGAAATGGAAATTTGCGGAAAAAAGGCAGAGTTGAACACAGAGTACAATTTGTGCGGTAGTTTAAATGGTGCCTTCCAAGAATTGAGGTCAGTCGGGTTACCGAATGTTATGATTCGATGAGGCGAAGATCTTGAGATTATTCCTACATCAAAATGTTTAACTTTTTTATGAGAAGATAAGTTTTTCAGGTCTTTTTCTTAAAAGGCTGGTAATGTACGCAGACTTTTAACACTAACTCTACTCGAACTCCAGAACACTCATTTCAAAGTACAAATTCTTAGTTGTTTTGGTTATTATGGCTAGTTGTCATATTGTTTCACGCAATCGTGTTGGAAAAATAATTTACTGCCCAGATTGCCCCTGATAAGGCATTTAATTGCAACTATAATCTTGGACAATTCGCAATCACACTCGACATGAAAAAATTTAGTCAAACCAATCGACCAGTGCATGTTCCTCCAAATAATAAGAATAGTTTCCAGAAAATGTCAGAACGAATCTTCGTTTCATGCGTTGCAAGACCTCTCACGGGTTATATGAAAAAGCAAAAAATTGTTAAATTTACTCCTGAACCCACTTTTTCATTTCATCTTATTCCATTAAATTAATAATATAATCTTTTATTTTATTTTAAAATTTAAAACTTAAACTAAAGTTTAAACTTTACATGCATGTAAAAATATGGCTAGAATCAGAAAGAGAAGAGAGAAAATACTTGAGCTCCGATTTCATAAGTTTAAAGATTTGTAAGTTTAAAAAATTTCGCAGGATTGCACTTTTGGAATTCTGTGAATTTGAAATATTTTTTAATATTATATGAGTGAAATAAAACAATTTGTCACAAATGTTTAGCTTGTTTTGAATGCAATTAACATTGTCATTATATTATCGATGTTACCGATCTTTTGATTTTCTTATTAAAAAGATAGATAGATTAATTTATTTCGAAATAAAATGATTAGAATTTAATTGTCTGAATTACTTCATGTATTATGTAAGAAAACAGGAAAGTGAAAAAGTAAATATATAAATAACGAATTAAATAAGGGGTTATTCTAATCTGCAAATTAAAGAAAAATCGATTTTTTTATATTTTCAAAGTTTAACTATTCAAGAATATATATTCAAGAGGATTTTTTAAAACTCAAATTATTTTCGGAGATATTGGTATTTTGCTTGTCCTTTGTATATATTGTAATACAAGATTCCAAGGTGACTTGTACCTTTTACATTTAATGTTGGATAACGTCCAGCTGCTTGCAGTTGAATTCTAACCTACAAACCACGTGGACGTTCATATGTGCATTTTTAATGAAGGCTTCATTCGAAGCTCATTCATTTGCTGTGAAACGAGACAACGACCGGATTGACCGCTCTGAGATACGAGCATCCAACGCATCAAAGGAGGCCAGAACTGCTCGATATGAAGAGAGAAACGCGGAAAATAGTATTTTCGAAGTCGAGGAAAGTCCGAATTATGAAGCAGGAATGGTAGATTGAATAAATGTTAGTCTACAATATAATTTATGACTTAGACTGCGGAAAACTTTACGCGAAACTTTAAACGCGTTCTTCTCGAAACTGTCTTTTTCAAAAGAATACTCACGATTTACCTGAAATTTTTAGAGAGTCTTCTTTATAGACTTGTCTATGTCTGGTACTATCCCTATCTCTAAATTTCTATAACTTTTTTTAATTCGAAACAGTAAAAAATGTGGTACAAAAATTGTTTTTGTTTACATGCAGTCGCCATTTTGTGAAAAAAAAAACTTTCCAACTTTTCCGTAGTTCTAGATTATGCGCAATTAGATTATTAATCTTTTTTGTTTTTTTTTTGCTTTCAGATTGCTAAGTGGGTTAAAATCGTGGGTATGGTTACGTGCCAATATTTTGAGACTGCTAATTTTTGAAATTTTCAACTTTTTTTATTTTTTGATTTATTTCTGCATTCTTATTTTGTTAAAGAATAATTATAAAAAAAATGGATTCTAAAAATATTTATTGACTTTTTTTATGACACTTCAAAAATTACATGAAATTCATACCTCAAAACCAGAATAACCCCTTAAGGCGTGTATGTAGATTGTAGATATCATATTCTATATAGACGAATATTCTATTCTACTAAACGAAGTTCTGTTGTCGATTAAATGAACTTTATTGCCACATACCCGGTATTGTAACCGCTCACTGTTAACTATTCAAAAAGGTCTGATGTTAAGGCCTAAGCAAGCTAACCAATTTCAGGCGGTTTATGACAGCACTTCTAAGGGCTACTGTACAAAGCCAGAAGGGTAAGAAGAATTATTGTTTACATTTGACTTGGAGATCGAGAATTTCGCTATCGACTTGCTTGCATTGCGAAATACTAAAATAAGGCTACAACTTTTGTGACAATAAAAATATTACTCTTCAGATTCTTAATAAATGCTTTTCTTTATTTTTCACACAATTTTCATTAGGCGCATTGGAGATCTTAGTGACCGAACAATTGTGATCGGTTTGAAAACATGCTTTCCCTCTCACTCGGCCCACAATAGATCATAAGTGTCTTCATTCATTGATTTTTCAGGCCCTATAATGCATTGGCTGACTTCCATTAAACATTTAGATATAGTCTGGCAACATGATCCACTCAAATTACACTGAAAAAAAAACAAATTGATTATTTCACCAAAGCCCTTGACAAAAATTCACAAATCTACCATTTGGGCTGAAACGATGCCAACAATCAACAAAAAAATTATGAATTTTCGAATCATCTTGAAAATAAGTAAACCTTTCACGACAGTCGATAGATTAAAACTGTTCCAGAAGTGACCTCGAGTCCACTTTTATATCCCAATTGCGGAAAACCAAAAAGGATAGATAATAAAATAAATGTTCCCTAATGACTGCGAATTAAGATTTTATCAAAAACCCTTGATCAACCTTTTTAGATTGGTTTTTGTGGTTTAAACTTATTATTAAAAAGAATTAGTGAGATTTTTTGGAAAATAAACGAGCAGATAGCTTTCAAGCAAAATACGTTGATTAGTGGTGGTGTGTTGAACAATATTGACTGTAAGTTTAGTCTCAGGCTTGCTGAAAAGTAGCTAAAGTGAAGTGTTATAGTGAATCCACCTTCCATCGCAGTATCTAAGAATCTGCAAACGAGAGTTTGACCAATTTGAAACCAATTTACAATCTGGCTTGAATACACTAATCTCATATTTCAACGATTGGCAGATAAAAATAAACGCGTCAAAGACTCAGGCTGTATTTTTCACACGCAAAAGAAAAGCTTGTCTCTTACCAAGCAGATGTCTTACCATCAGTGGAATACAGGCAGAGTGGAGGTCAAGTGGTAAATATTTAGGTGTACATCTTGCGTATGGTCTTCACGTGCAGGAGATAATAAAAAAAAAAAACAATTTAAGCATAAAAATACTTTACCTATTCATAAGCCGGAAGTCTGAATTGAATAATGAGAACAAACTTTTAATTTTCAAAGCAATCTTCCAAGCCATCATGTAGTCTCCAATCTAGCAGAATGAGTTAGCAACCAAAATTGATATATTTTATGCCTGTGCATTTTTATTATTTATTTAAAAATCACTTTATCTCTGTTACCTGACTTTTCTTTTAATTACTTAGTTATTCATTTATTAATTTATTTAATCAATATTAATTTATTTCTTAATTTATTTTTTCATTTATTTGTATTTAATTATTTATTTTATTATTTATTTAGTTATTTATTTATTTACTAACTTCTTTATTTATATATTGATTTATTTAATTTTTTTATTTATTTATTTACTTATTTATTTATTTATTTATTTATTTTTGTGTTAACTTAGTAATATTTATCCTTTAAAATATTTACACGTAGTTTTTATTTTTTGTTTCCTAGAACCAAATCCTCTTTTCTCTAACCTCATTAATTTTTACATTTGCGAAGGTTTTTAATGTAGTTTTTCCTTCAACTGGAGTTTGAAAAGATAGATAGAAAATGTGCAATATAGTTAAGGAACAAATGTACTACATATGATACAATAAATACAAATACAAAAATATTAAGCTTATGTACTCGAGTAAGTCCTCCTGTTAATCATAGAGGCAAAGATATAGATTTCGCGATGGACAATGGCCAAGTATGAGAAGCAGAAAAGGATGAGGGTATTTTGAATTTCAGATCGAGGCTGATATCAAAGGAGAACCATGTGATTTCAAAATAATTTACATTTAGATAGATAGATACTTTTTATTTCGAAAATAAATTTTACAATATGGGAGTTACCACAAATTTTACAGCACAGAGATTCGATACATTTATACCTTACTGTTGAAACATTTTTGTAAACATTACCTACTTGTGTATCCAGGAAAAAAGTAATACATTACGAAGGAAAACTCGAGCAAAAACCATCACATAAAGAACAAAATAAAAGTTTTATTATATGTAGGTTTATTTATGGTTATTTATATACTATATACATACTTTAAGTCAACAGATAAATATGTATATAAATAAAACAATATGCAATTGAAGAAATAAACGCAAGCACTTAGGTATAAGCAAATAAATTAACAAATAAAAAATAAATGAATAAATAAATACATACATAGATATAAATTAATAAGTTAATAAGTGTGTGAATATATTAAAAAAATAAAGAAATGTATATAAATATAAAAGTATTGAATAAATGAAAAAGTAAAGTAAATAAATAACTATGTGACTTACTTTAAATAGATAACTAAATAAAGTTCAAGTAAATAATAATAATAATATAAACATGGGATATCAACTGTATAGTTCGTTAACTAATTGGCTATCAGCAAAAGTACAGACTGAGTTATATTTGTTATTTAACTTCTGTATTCGTTTTGAAACCATTTCAACATTCGTTCTATCATGTATTTAATTCTACGATGGAGTGGTACGAAGGAAGATTAAACATCATTCTGAGAATTTTGTTTTGGGACACTTGTAGGCGTTTGATGTGAGATTTTGCACTGATCCCCCCAATAGGGCAGCGGTATAGAATAATAGCTTGAAAAATCGCTTTGTGGATTATTTATTGATTACCAATTATTACCAAAACAAGATTTTCTTTTTCGGCTGAAAAATATTTCGTGTATTTCGTCACCATTCAATTTTATTTTCCACTTGTAAAATTAAGGATCTTATATTTCCATCACATGGTTTAAATTCCTCACAATATCGAGAACGAATTTATGTGATGAAAATATTGCAGAATCATCAGCAAAGATGTCTGCATCCCACTGAGGTCAGCTCGGAAAATTAGATGTGTGCAAATTATAAAGTATAGGCAATAGGATTGCGCCTTGTGGAGCAGCCATCACAACTTGAAATGCTTCGAGCAACTTTTATTGATTTGGAATTCAAAACAGCGACCAGGCAAAAAAACTTTGGATTATTTTACATATATACAGAGGGAAATAGTAGTTCATCATTTTTAATATATCCAAAAGTATCATACCGGTGGATTTTCCTTGGCAGCGGGAATTTTTCTCAGGACTTGATGCGATGTGCAGTGAAATTTTCTGCAACCAAATTGTTCATTGAGAAAAATGTTATATTCGTCTATAACTCTTAATAGTTTTTTTCTTAATTACTTTTTCATAAATTTTGCTCAAGCTACTGAGTAAGCTAAGGGACCTGTTACTGTCTGGTTTATCACGGATGAAAGGGATTTCTTTGGTTTTCTTTCTTATGATATTGACTATTTTCCAGAAGGGCTTTGCGTTTTCTAATTTGTTATTCCAGATTTCATTTCGATGGTGAAGAATATGTTTTGAAATTATTTTACTTCTTTTGATAAGAGACTCAGTTAAGCGTCATAAGATCAGTGTAATAGGTTAAAGGCTGAGATCACTTCCGTTAACGTTTGATTAAAATAATAGGTAATTTTTTTTTCTCGGGGAAATTCTCAATAAAACGTAAATCGAAAGGTGAATTTATTAGTGTTTAAAGCAATAGTAAATAAAACTAAACAAAATTTATTGCAGATGATTCGAAACAAGCACTGCAGTGTCGAAGAACTTCGTATTGTCCATAGGCTGAGAGTGCAAGAAAGAATATTCAAAAATATTGTGAATTTCTTTATACAGGCTTCAAAATCACAGCCTGCAACGGAAACAAGGGGTAGACCAAATAAAACTGACTCAGCCATGGACAATCAAATTAATTAACCTGCAAAACGAAGCCCATTCAAGTCTTCTTATGCCATTGCAGCTTCCCTATGTAATGTGATCAGTGCCACAGCTGTAAGCAGAAGGTTACAGGAGAGAAATTTACCTGGCAGAATCGCCAGAAAAGTCTTATCGCTCAGCCAAAAAGTCATAAGGGCTAGGAAACAGTTTGCGAAAACTTTAAGAAGGCACACAGTTCAGAATTGTAAGAACATTTTATGGAGCGATGGAACCAAAATTAATTTATTCGGTTCGGACTGTGGAAGGAATGTTCGTCGACCCACAGGAAAAGAGTTTCACCCTCATTATAGTTACATGGAAATGGAAGTGTCATGGTCTGTTGTATTTTTTTTTTTGTTTGGAGTGGAATGAACAGTTTATCGTGATATTCTTGCAAATCATAGGCTGCCATATGCAGAGTGTCGTTAAGTTGGCACTTCCAATATAACAACGATCCCAAGCACCCATCAAAACTGGTAAATGCTTGGTTGAGGGACCATCAGGTTTCGCTATCCCCCCATCTAGATCTTATTGAGAATTTTGCAAAGCGGACCTTTGGGCAGCAATTGAGAGGCACTGGATGACTATTCCTGTTGAAAAATGTCAGAAGTTAATAGCCTCAATGCCCATGCGGATTGGAGCAGTAAAATCAAATAAGGGTGGTCATTCTGGCTACTCATTTACAATTGTATTTGAATAATTGACCTTCGTTATTATATTGAAATAAGACTATTCATTTTTTAATTTAATTTATCTATTAATATGAGCAACTGGTTTTTGGTATGAATTTTTATTTTATATAAAAATCCGAATAATAAAATTAGAATTAAAAAATAATTTATGAAATGGGTTATTTGAGAAAAAAAGATTACCTGGATTTCTTTGCAAGATATTTTTTAAAGCTTGTCAAGAACCTAAAGTTTATTTGTTAAAGCTATTATTTTGATCATAACTGCAAATTAGCCGTAAATATATCGAACTGCATTTTTGAACGTTATTTGCAATTTGCGTTGGGAAAGTGAATCAAGACTACAGCGGATAACCTCAGCATTGGTTATGAGAGGCAAGACGAGGGTTATCACCAGCTTTCGTCGTGTTTCCAGTCGCTTTAAGTTAGCACTTAGCCATAATTTGCGAATACACTCGGATAAACCACCAATGATACATTGATGTGACTGTAGCCAGATAGACTTCGGTTGATAATATAGCCCTGGATAGTTGATAGGTTTTATAGATGAAATTTTATAATAATTCAAATATAGATTTTTTGAAATGAGTTACTGTCCATTTTTTTATATTTTTCAGCTCCTTATTAATAAATAGAGCTTAGTGGAATTGAACATCATCCGCAAGGAATATTTGAAAACTGATGGTAGGTCATTTTTGAACATACAAAAGAGTATCGGTCTTAGAATTGAGCCTTGCGGTACCACTTGTTTTATTTCCTTTAAGAATAAGAAGCGTTAAGCTGAATAAACTCTGTGCGATCTTTCAGATAAAAAACTGTCTAGTAACTTAACTGAGCCCAAAGTTGTTTTTAAGTTCCAAGCATAAGGTTTCATGTTTATCTTTATCACAAGCTTTCGAGAAGTCAAGCAAGCAAAGGGTCGCAAAATTCTTCAAATCGTTATCTTGTCTAATTCCCTCAAGTAAATTTACTATAGTTGTGGAATTGCTGTTATTAAAGCTGAGGCTAGGTTGCTGAAAATTGCCAATTTTTTTTCGAGGACCTTCGTCAGGCAAGGTAAAATGCTTATCGGTCCAAAATCAGCCGGAGTTTAAGGTTTATTTTCTTATCTGTAGGAAATAAATTTGCAATTATTCAAGACTGAGGAAAAATTGAAGTTTTAAGCACACCCTTCCAGACATTTTACTGTGCAGAAAGGCAAAGTAATTTCATGATATTTGTTTTAACTTTTGACTTCAAGAACTTTCGGCAACAAGATGTGGGGAATTTCCTGATCCTTCTCGAGCGATCTTCTAAGTTACCACGTCATTTATTATGCAGACGACTTAGTCGCATATAGTACATGGCATCGGTCGATCGAATTTATTGCAGTATTGTTGCAGATGTTTTGTGATTGAGACGGTTGAAAATAAGGTTTAACGAAATATTTTAGACTGTTATATATGAATCTTCCTAGAACTTTTGCGACAATCTTAGCATTCTATCGACCAATTTTTTGATTGATTGATCCAATGCTGTTCATCTCTAAGTTACGTGTAGTTTGTCGATGTTTGGCGTCGAGCCTTTTTAAAAAAATTTACTAAACGCTGATTGATGCAAGGCATTTGTCGACAAAAAAATCGATCCATCAAGTACCATCTTTGATAAAACATCGCAATCGGCGGATAAAACATTGAACTAGAGTAGGAGTTACTTTATCTCGGGACAAATATCAACAACTGACACCGTCGTGAAGATCCAAAGAAGACTCATTTAAAGCAATCGATGATTCTTCGGATTGTCAAAACATCACAAATAAAAACTCGAACCTCGAAAAACCTTAATCATGCTCTACACAACAATCATCTTGACAGTTCTTCTCTTTGGAGCCGAATGTTGGGCGATAAGTCAGAAAGAATAAACAAGACTTTCGAAAATATAATTTTCAGTCAATATGTGGCCATGGAGGAGACTAGAACGGATAAGCTGCATTCAGTCAATGAACCACAATTCTCCATTTGAGAAAGTTTCGAATACGCAGTCACCAGTTTCCCAAAAGAAATGAAGCAATCGCGGTTTCAAGGAAACTTGGTGTACTCAGTTGGAAGCAGTTTTGTTTCAGGCTTAGATACTCTAATGATCGATGACCTTATAAATAAGTAATTAGAGTAAGCCAGATAGTTACAAGTTCGGAAGTTTCGAAGGCTTCGAAAGCTAGATCATTCCAAAGTCCGAATAAGTCAAAAATGAAAAAAAGATTGCAGATTCAGATCCTCACCATTATAGCTTGCAAGACCAGGAATTTGACAATTTTAAAGAAGACAGTAATGCTTTCGAGTCTAGAAATATCCCTCTTAAAAGAGTTGTCATTCCTTCTCAACTAACTAAACCCAATTAGCTTACGGTTCCTTGACTTGGCGAAATAAGGAAAATACTGGATGTTTCCCCTTCCAGAGGATTGACTGAATGGATTTGCATGTTCGATAGTTGAGACCAGTGCATTGTGACCTTGACCCATTTTGAAAATATTGAGCTAAGTTTTCAAATCTCAGCCACATGGTGCAGGAAAAAAGACTGAACTTCCGGTTTGAAGATCAAATAATGGCGGATGCCAGGCAGCTAGAAATAACGTATTCGGGACCGTAAGTGATATTGTAGAGCTTTATCTTGAGCTCAGGTCTTCCAAGGATTGTTGGACTGATAAACAAACGTTTAAGTATTCCGGACTGAGTCAGAGAATGACACCTCAGGTACTGAATATTTTTGACAGCACAGCAAAGAATAATTGATTCACTTTGGAGTAAGGACAAAAGGACTAAGAGCAATCCCCTGGCGTACCCTGATTTAAATTGATATTTATGCAGTGAATCAAGCGAGGGTAATTTACCCTTGCTTTCCATCTAAAAATCTATATTTTGGAATATCTGAATTGGTCCGCAAAGCATAATATTATTTTTTTTTATTATGCCTAAAAAAATACTTCTCGTTGTTGTTGCTTTGAATAAAACTCTTAAAAAAACATCAATTATAATTTTGAATTCGATTCAATTTTACTAACGTATTTTTTTAACCTGTCAGAAATCATTTGTGCGTGAAGATGTTACCCCATCCACAATATGATTTTTTTAATGTCACAAAAACTGTCCAGTAAGTTTGAAACAGTCCAATGAAAACACAAGCTTATCACTTTTTAAACTGTTTATATTGTTGGGGAAACAATTCAAAATTAAAAACCCTATTAACACCTGCTTACTTATGGGTAACTCCTCAAAAAACACGTTTTCATCATAACGCTTCCAAGCCACAAAACCAACACAAAAGCCACAGCTCCGTTGATGATTTCAGTCTATTTTTTTGGTCCTGCTGAATATTAAATTCACGGTAAATCATTACGTAGCAGATTTCATGGAAAGGACTTCGTTGGAAACACAAAAACAAAAATCTACATAAGCAAACATAATTAGAATTCTAATTTTACCTCAACAGTGATGCATTGCTTGCTAAAGTTGTTGGGGGTCAGGTACTCAACTGGCAAAAACGAGTGAACGCAATCGTGTCTGCATTAACAGGTGAAAATGTCGCGCGATTCAGACTCGAAACACAGCCACACCACAAAAGACCACAAAAGACCGTACCCGCCAGGCTGTCTGGTGCATTGATAAATTTTTAATGTGTGTTATTGCAGGACTCATGCACGCCTGCACGAGCGAAGTTCGAAATCACAACATCAATAGGCTTGCATATCCTTTAGATGCACTGCATTGCAATGAGATACAAAATTTATAACCACTATTATTATGCACTTTGTTTGGAACCACACGATAATAAAATTTAAAAAAAAACAACAACAACAACAAGAAACGAATGCAGCAAAGTAAGAGCTTAGTTTTGTTAATACTGGATATCCTATCAGTGTAAGGAAGTGTCACCACCGAATACCGAAATGCAACGCAACGATTGCCTCAACGCACGACATTCAACTGATTCAAGTCGCACAGGAAATTCTGTTCACGACATCGAAGGTAGCAGGTGAATGTGCCATAGCTCCTTATTGGCTCAGTGCTGCCGTGTCGCGCAGAGTTTCGTATGGAAAATCGTAGTTAAAAGGACATTTCCCCTGAGTGTGATTTGTTGATTGCGCATGGCCAAGTTATCCTGTTCTCACATTAAAAATAGCATTCATATGTTTTGTTTTGGGCTGAAATATTCTCCGAGATGATAACACACAGGATACTCCATGCAGCAGGCATTTCGCATTTAGTGAGTCGTTTCTGCCATCCTGCTATCCAGCCAGCAATATTCTGTTGTGCTAGCGTTTGGCTGTTCTGTTGCTGCTGCCACCCACTGCACCTTGTGTGGTGGAAACATTTTTCCTTCATTTTTTTTATTGTGCTTCGCTTTTATGGTATCCTTTTCAGTGGAGCAAAAGCGTGACAAAAAATAAAGGAAAAAGAATTCGCTGCTTGTTGCAGCAAAAAACAATTACAACAGTTGGAAGGACATTGGGGGAAAAAAAAACAGGCGCGCTGGGTATTGTAGTGTGAGGCGAGTTATTGAAACTAGTGCCATGTAAACATGTGAGGCAACGCTGTTGCATGCAGTGGTGGCACTGTGGCATTGGCATGGTGTTGGCATCCACACACATATCCTGGCACTTTAATTGGCGATTCAAAGTGAACAGAGCGAGTCCCTTAAATGGTATCATCTCGTTTATTTCGCCTCAGCCTACTTTATCCCCGCATATGCATAGAAAAAAAAAACACACACTCGAACATCACACACACACCCATAAGGACACTTGTGGTACATATGCAATCGCATAGAATATAGGACAGATTTTTAATCAATTATCCTGCGTGTCCTAGGGCGAGATTTTCTTTTGTATGCGATGAGAAAATGGAGAGGAATTAAATGGTGAAATCGCTTAAAAAAGCTGGCGGCCGTTAGCTTTTTTATTCGCCATGCTGTTGGTTCGTTTGTGGCTTTTTTTTGTTGTCATCGCTGCCTTACCCGTTCGTTATTTTCTCATACCCATTCCCGCTGTCATTGCCACTGCCACTAATCTAGAACTCATATGCAGCTCGCGTCCTTCAAGGACGAACGCCACGCTGAAAGCCAAAGTAATGTTTGCGTGTTCGATAATTAAATGAGTGTGTGGCCAACGGATGCGTGTCTGGCTCGGTTGGATAATGGCAGTACACAACACACCTCTAAAATCGAATACACGAGCCCACCCAAGGGTGATTGAGATTTCATAAAAAAAGGAACGCAAAAAAAAAATGGGAAAAGCAAAATAAAAGAAAAGGAGATACTTAATAGGATTTTCTCGCGTCGTCGTCGTTGTCGTTCTTGTGTGATTTGTAGCGCATGGAATTGTAAGAGGTGGTTACATGATAAATCCAATAAGTATCTCGAGTCGTGCTAATCTCTGATGTTCATGTAGACACTTGTGGGTGGGATGGTGTTGAGTCAATGTCCTCGAGAGATGGCACAGTTAAAACGTAAAAATTGAGCACTTTTACCTCGAGTGATGAATTTCAAATCCAACACTCGTTGCCGCTGGCGGTAAATGTGTATGTGTTCTCTGTTTTGTGGAATCCTTAAGGAAATCCCGTAAAACGGTAAAATATTGAAAGTTATATCCCTGCAGCATTTCCCATTGGCTTCGCTTTTCTGGTGGTTTCGAGTGATGAATTGGGAAATGTGCAACGATTCTCTGTGAAACCGATAGAATGAAGTATCTTTTGGTGTATCTGTGGCGTGGCCGTGGCACCCGACACTGGGAGTTAAATCAATCAAAAGCCGAACACTGTCGAATATGCGAGAACTATGATTAATGGTGGTCGGTCAAGAGTTGGACCGTAGTTGTTGCATTGCAGATTCTAGAGGAATGTACCTGCTTTAGAAAGTATGCAATGCATCCGCAACCTGATGAGTTAAATATGCAAAATTTATTATTGTAGATACTTGCGTAAAAAGTGAACAAAAGAGGAATCTATGCAAACAGATTTGAGCTCCAACTTACCGATGGGTATTTCAAAATGAATAAATTAACATGAATGAAGAGGATTAATGTGAATTAACAACGAAAATGCTGTTCTTGTGGTTCCTGTTCTTGTGGTATTTTTTTTTTTTGAAACTAAAAATTTAAAAAGACCTTAAAATTTGCAAATAATAAGCGGCAGTTGTGAATGCGAATGATTGCAGAATATCGTAAATAAATTTAACATATTATTTTGGGATGTACTGTTAGCGGCACAGTCCACAGACGCATCTTCAAGGCAAGGGACGGGAAAGTCTGTCTTGATCAACTACATAAAATAAAATGAAATGAGGATGATGTCGAAGGTGAAGACTATTGTAGCGAAGTTTGACAGGGCAAGGCAAGGGCAATAACTTGATAGGCTCTATAAAAATATTAGTTGTACAAGTCAGGAATATTTTGGAGAATCTTGACTGCATGGTATAGCACACTGCGGCTTAAAAATACTCTGAAAGTTCTTGTTTTTTTAACTTCCCATCAGGAAGTTTTTGCAACCGGTTCGATTTTCGAAATTCAAAATTTTTACATATCTTCACGTTTCGCGGTCCCAGAAGTCGGGTTCCATTGTTTTTAGAAAGATGTCTGTGTATGTGTGTACTTACGTACGTACGTACAGCCTAACTCGAGAACAAATCAAGTTATCGAGGTTTCATTGGTTTCATTCGAAGCGCGTGTGCATAAAGATCACCTGAAAAGCTTTTGGTTAAATTCCACAGAGTGGTTCGAATTTTATGACGAAAAAACTATCAAAAAAAGGGACAGTTTCACTTCTTCAATTAAAATCAATTAAGTTTTCCCATAAAAAATGTTCAAAATTAATTAAAATTACAGTTTACAGCTACCTAATCAGATAAAAAAATATGCAGACTTTCATGAGAGTCCGGGAAAATTCATATACCAAATGTTTTTTTGTTCAATTTTAATGCCAAAAGTTTCATCAATATTATGTTTATTTAGCCAATTGACTTAACAACGTTAGTTACCAACTATAGAGACTACCAAAAAGACCAAAACAGTATTAAGTTGAGGCCATTTCTCTATTTCCTGATCCAAATGTCCACGGAAGTTCTTGGCAAATTCTTTCCGAAATGTGAATCCTGTAAGTCATTCCAATTTTTCATGACTGAGAATGACGTCTGTAACACCGACACATGAAAACATCCTTTGAAAATTATGGAGCCACCAGTTTTTTTTTTGTTCAAACCTGCTCGGTTGTAGCTTGACGCTTTTTTATCGTTATAATATTTTAGCAAAAAGAAGCTTATGGCGCAACTTACACGAGGCAATTGAATTCAAAGAAAAAGCATCGAGAGAAACCTAAATGACAAAGTTGAAACACATGGCTAAAACTGCATTACTCGTATATTGCAAGGAAGATCATAACATCCGATTTAGTTTGTTTTCCCCTGCTGTGGTTCCTTATCATGAACCCAATCCTAGAGGTCTTTCCAGAAGATGACACAAAGATAAAAAATCTCTCGAAATCGACCTGGAAACAACTATCAAAATCTGCAAAGAAAACTGAACTGAATGTGAAAAAAGATCCCATGCTGAGCAGTTCCAGGCTCGGAAGGAAGAGGCGATCGAAATCTTGGGACTGAAATTATGTACTTTTGAATCCTTTCAAAAAGCCTTAGTATTCGTTAATATTATTAGTTAAAATCTTCCAAAGAAAAACAATCTAAGAAATTTGATTGATTAGAAATAATTCCGAAAATACATGAAGTTGAGATAAGTGGCCTTTCACAATGTTTATATCGAAACAATTTATATTCTGCAAAAAAATGCAAAGCCTGGTCACAAAAATTTCCCTTTGCTCTTTTAAAATCAAATTTTTTTCCCCTATAATAGCATAAGTAAAAGTAATAATTTGTAAGTGATGTTACAGTGATAACCCAGCAAAGTTTTAATACAAAGTTTTCTGAGGAAGGGAAAGTAAGAAATAAGTTGTTGAAAAACAGTTGCCAAATATTCAACTTCCAACGTTAAAGTTGTTGAAATGAAATTTAGTAACTCTTAATTTGAGGTAAATCTATCAAATTTTGAATAAGTCGATATCAAATTATCCGTCCCAATTCGAGCTCCATCCACTTAATTCAATTGAAACCAAATACATCTGAGTTTCTCAAACCACTACAAAAAAATCCGTCGTTCTTCTTCTAATTCTTCCACTCGCTTTGTATGACTTGTATTAAAAGAGTATAACCTCTTGAAAGCGAGCAAATTATAAAAAAATTATCTTCACGTCGAGTTGGATATTCTTAGAGGGATGGCCGTGTGCTACTATGTGCCTACAGAAGACTGGCTAAGATTTTGGAACGTTGGTCCTTTATTTTTGTGTTAAGCATTAGACAAATGTTACTCAATCAAAAGCGATTATTTCCAAATTGTCGTCCTGATCACTTGAAACAATACATTCGCATTCTTTATGATTCAAATATGCGAAAACTTACGGGGAAGCTTAAAAAGTGAGTATCTTAAAGTTTTAAAGTTTATTAAATAGCACCTTAATGTTTTCTTTTAATCATGAGATGGAAAGTTCATGGTATGGGCAGGTCTACTCGCACCCAAACCAATTTTTTTGTTATGGAAAGGGTTCAAATAAAATCAAAACAAACTCAATATGAAATGTTTACCTCGGTTTTAGTTCCCTCATTCTCCTGCCGACAGTACTTGAAGCTTGGATTCGTCCCCTTTCAATTCACTTTTTCGTTTTCCGTTAAAATAATTCTAATTTCACTTATTAAGTTTGTTAACAAAAAGTGTAACTAATACAATTATAAGAGATTAATTAAAACAAAATTCACAAAAAAAACATTCTCACAAAAATTGTTTAAAAATAGTTTTATTAATAAAAAGCTAATAATTAAAGTTCTTGCGCTCTTTAAAGTGTGTGGTGCCTTTTTTTGATGATATGTACGGTATAGTTTTGCCCTACTGTGTTCCCGCAGCTCTTATACTGTTCCGGAAAGCGAAACGTGACAGTTTTTCGATTTCTTGGCGGACTTTGTTTCACAATGATTCACACTTATTTATGGAACCCTCTGTAACTCCTATATTTCTCCGGGTATTGCACGTTTCAAATAACTTGACTTACACAACTCAGGTTTCCTCGAATCGAATTCGTGAAAAGCAATACGTTTCTCAAGGTCTCACTGCACTGATCTCAATTGTCGCACTTGAAAATACGTCCAGTCATTCCGCTTGAAGGGGAAATATCCAGTCTTTCCCCTTTTCGACAAGTATAAGAACCCTTAACAAATTGGGTTTTCTGTGAGTGAGTTTTCATTGATTCATTATTCTCATTTGCTCTGCTCTTGTAAGAGGGATACTCATAGCGATTCATTAGTCATACAGTTTTCTATAAAGTGTTTGCTTTATTCCAGTTCTTGCCAAGGATGATGGCGAGCATCTGATTCTACAATTTTGAGTTATTCGGACTTTGGGAGGATCTAGTTTTAGCAGTCTTTGGAACTTTGGAGTATTTACGAAAAACTGCTGGCTTATTTTACTTAAAGTTGTTCGTTCTTAGTTTTAAACCATCGATCTTTAGAGGAACTTAACTTGACTTAAAGCTGCTTCTTGCTGGGAAGATATGCGATTGCTTCGTCTTTTTCGTTAAAATGTTGGCTGGGAACATTCTCTTAGTTGTAGCATTACTGTCCATAAACTGAAGGAGGCTTGTCTGTTCTAATCGAAGGATTTTTGCCTTCCGGTTGAACCTTCTCCTCCATTTGGCCTTCTAGCCAATAATTTTCGAAAGTCCTTAAAATTTATTCCGGTGTCTTCCAACATTCGGCTCCTGGCACTGGCAAGAAGAGATTTTTGAGAGCATAATTTGAATCATTTGAGTCAGTAGTATTAACCCGAAGAACCATGGACTGTCTGTGATGATTCTTCATGAGATACTCAATAAGGTTAGTCCAGTAAATATTTGTCCCAAGATATGTATATATGGGTTGAGTATGTTCGAATGTAGTGCTCTTGTCAATGTTCAGGAAAATGCGTCCAATGAATCCCAAGAAGAAGAAGAATGAATGTTTTGCCAATTTGAATTTCGCTTGAAAATATGGGTATTGAAAATTTGAAAAAAATCAAAGCATGTGTATTTTCATAATATGAATATTTATGAATTAGATGTTTTTTTATTAATGATCATCATCATCCTCGCCGTAGCTTTTTATTTCACTTGATGAGTATTCGCCGGGACTTCTGACAATTCCTTCGGTAAAGGTATCCCAACTCTGTTCATATGCCAAATCGCAGGTACTTTTCCACTCTTCGACCGTAATTTTTGCGAATTCTTCTTCTGCTAATTTCTTGACAACATCCAGATTAAAGAAGTATTTTTACCCGCCACTCTTAATTTGACAATACCCCATATATTCTCAATTGGGTGTAAGTCCGGATGGTATGGTGGTAGCCTGAGTACGTCATTCCCTTCTGATCTTATCAAGTCGTCTTTTTTACGCTGCGGATCCGTCTTGTTTCGTTTTACTATATCTTATAGTTCAACATTAAGCACTGAAGCATTGAAGCGCAATATTATTTCTACCAGCCAATAAGTTGAATCAAATTTTGTTCCTAATGAAGTTTGCGTATGGCGTATGTCCATTACAATAACCGACGGTTCATCCAGCTGCTGCAGAACCTGTTCTCTTAACCATTTGGAGAAATTTTCAAAGTTCATCCAATTATGGTAGTCACCAGACTTCGATCCAGATTTGAATATGAGAAGAGCGCCATCGGTAAATCCATTTCACCAGCATGTGCAATAATAAGCCATGATCCGTACTTCCATCAGTCCAAGACACTCCTCTTGTGTGGGAGCTATGAATATATGACTCATCTATGTACATAAATAACTTGGTATCCACTTTCTCGGAAATTTCTGATTTGCCGGATATATGTTATCCTTTGAATTTCTATGTCCGTCCTTTCACAGAGGATTCTCCTATCGCCATCCGTCTTGCGAAAGCTGAATCCTTTGCTTTTCAGAACCCTCCAGAGTGATGTCTTGCTTTTGTGCTTTTGCTTATTTCAAGTTCATCATTGATTTTTTGCTAAGGGCTCCTCAATGTTACGAATTTTTTTGTCAAATTGGTGGAAAGAGTAGATTATCCTTCTTATGGCTTCCAAATCGAAATTGTCCAAATCAGTGATCCAATGCCGATGAGTAATCTTCTTCTTGGGTGATTGTAGTGTTTCAATTTGAAGTTCTTTGATTATTTTGAAGATAACCCTTTGCGAAAGTCCGACAAATTCTGATGTTTTCCTCACAGCTGCTCCTATAGGTGCGCTTATTTGTTGATTGATGGCGAAATCCAAATTTTGGTTGTAAATTTTCAGCATAAGCACTTTTGCTTGGCATGGTTAAGGCATTCCTCGCTTGATGCTGTCCATTATATATTTTTTTTTATTTATTTTTGCTTGTGCTCCTTGCAAGGTATTTAAAAACTAAATCATAATTTATGTAAATGTTCGCGTTTTCAAATTTGCAAAAATTGTTAGAAAATATTACTTTTACCTAACAGCTTAATTATATTACTTCCTGCAATAATTGGGTAAAAACGTACAAAAAAGGGTTAATTTTATAATCCATACATTTATCACAGGATGACCCACCCATATTCATTGAGTACTTCAAGTAAAAATCGGCATGATAAAATAGCAATGAAAAAGGAGAAAGTTCAGTCGAATTGTAAATATCATTTTCCAGGCAGCAAAGGCGTGGCAACTATTTCAATGCTCTTTCTGCGCAGTTTTCCCATTGCATAGTGATTTGAAACGATCTCGTGCACATTAAATCTACGCATTTGACCACTGTACTGGTTTAGAGACACCACGTGTCTTGGGTCTTTTACCAACTTGAAAAGAACGTCTCTTCACTTGATTTTTATAAGTGAATTTACATTCACCGAAAAGATGTCTCAGCCAGCGTTCAATCTGTACGGACGATGCTCTTGGGACCACCCGTACCGCTGTGGCTTTCTGATCAGCTCTCGGTGGTTGATATGCCACATGTCCTTGACTTGCAATTATTTGGGCACATGTCATGAAGAAGTTCCGGAGTTGCATCTCTACAAGCTAGGTTTACTTTTATGATATAGTTGAATTAAGTGACTTGTGGTGTGGGCCAAGTTCTTACAAAGAGAACAAGCAAGTTAAGTTGTATCTGTATCCCTACATTTAGGACAATATTCTGCCCTGATGTCCTTTCCGCTGTTTCGTGACAGTGAAAAGTCAAATTGTGATTGAAAGAAGAGTATATCTATTTTTTAAATGAATAAATGAATGAATGAATGAATTTATAATTTTAAATGAATGACGATTTGCCTTCCAGAGAAGCATGTTCCAAATAATGTTGTCATTTAAAAATTTGAACAAATGTGAAAAATCTCATTTCGAAATACACAAGACCTTTTATGTAAAAAAAAGATACTTGATGCCTCGTTTGTCAAAATATTTGCCTTGTTTGACAAAAGTTTTTCAGCCTGAAGGTTAACCCTAATAGTTAAAAAAGTTTCGAAGTCAAACGGCCATGCTACTGACTCAATCAATCTTTGAACCGGGACAGAACAAAACAATGTCAAAGGAACAAAATCAGCCTCGATTCAAATGGACTTACATTCCGAAGGGAATTAAAGAAACAAATTCAGAAAGAGTCCTCAGACAATTTACGAATGTCCTAACCCACATTCCCATCAGCCTGTATGGATGGCTAATAAAATACAAACAAATAAATAAGTAAAATAGAATTTATCGGTGAAATGCAGGCTAACAGGTTTATTTACTATCAAAGGCGGAAAATCCAAATCACTAGAGAATTGAAGTGTTTCATTCTACAAACGATGAAAAAAAATGTTTTTAAATTTCTTTCTATTGTGTTTTAATTCACATTGTTTTTGGTATGCTTTTAAAAGTTGTCAATTTCGATTAACGCATGAATAATGGTGAGAAATATGGAACTAGTCTGAGGAGAATTTTTGATAAAGATCTCGGTTTATTTGCTTCCAAGATCCGCATTTAGGCATTATTACAAAACCTCAGAATTAATTGTGCACAAACGCCTACCCATAAAGCTGTAGGCTCTACCAAGGAGGAGTTTTTTGATCTCCTGGACGGAACCTACGGAGCCTGGGAAGAGTTTGATATCAAAATCATACCCTGAGACTTCAATGTAGGATTAGTGAAAAGCACAGCCTCCAGACTCAACTGGCGAAACTTAGTAATAAAAAATGGTGAAAGTCTTCACATTGAATCAAAGATTATTGTGCAACTATTTAGGCGTCCATCTGGATAAATTCAAATATTACAACGAGCATATAAACAAACAACTCAAGATAGCTAGGGCATAGCGTGGTGGAACATAAACCCATCTTACATGGAAAAATATCGAGCCTTCGAACGAAAACATCTTCGAGCCTGTATGAGAATGTACAGTCCATTCTGGCTTTCGGCATTCCGTCAGCAACAAGAGACTATTGGATGCTATCCTGTTTTCCTGCGTCTTTTGAGGAATCTTTTGCGCGCTCGGCGGATGTTTTTGAAAATGAATTCATATCGGGTTTGTTTTCCCCTTACCCGGGGTACTTTAAAAATGCATTGTCAAGTGGACACATACCGCGTGAGGCGTTTTTGTATCTGGATGCACATGGGTATATATCGGACTCGTGTGTGATTTTGCTTCATCTTCGTCTAGTCAGTGTGGGTCGTCAGTTCAGTGTTGACAGCGCAAGCATATACACAGGCAACAGGAATTATTAATAAAATCCTTTTAAAAAAATATTTGACATATTTTCAGAACAATTTTTTCAGGTCAGGTAAAAGTTTTTTTAAAAACATTACCTACCTCGCTTTGCCGGCTACCTGCAAACAAAAAAAAAAAAAAATAATAAACAAACATCCCAGAAGGATTACGGGAAACCCAACCCAAATGGGCAGGAAGGAGAAAAGGAAGGATAGCGTGAACGCTACCTTCGATGAAATCATTAAAAAAATCAAGGACGGAGCAGCCAACCACGGGAGGGAGTTCATGGTTTCTATCCATGAAAAACTCTCGGACATCGACGCCCTCTATGAGAGTATGCCTGCATACTCCTCAGACGACGGCGAAGATGAGGAAGAATTAAGGATGGAGCAAGAAGACCCATCCGACTGTGAAGGCTCCTCATCCGAGGAAGAGGAAGAGCTAAACTCAACGATTGTTGAGCAAGCAGAGGCAACCGAGAGTGAAGAGTCGGCCGAAGAAGAATCTTTCACCTTGGTAAAAGCTAAAAAGAGGAAAAAGTCGGACTCTCCCAGTCCAACAGATTTCACCACGACAACAACCGCATCCACATCAGCAGCAGCCGACAACAACCGCAACTCACCAACAACATCAACCAAAAAGGCAACGAGCAACCCCAGCGTGGAACCTATGAAGAGGGCTTCCGTAATGCCCCCAATTATTTGTTTTGGCCTCAATGTTGCAGAACTAAGCAGACACACCAAGGGATTGGATGTGGTCTACAAAGTGCACAACATCAACTCAAACAAATCAGTCATAACAACCAAAACGAGGGAAGGACACGAGCGAATAAGGAATTACCTGAAGACGAGGAAGTTCCAATTCAACACCTTCACCCCGAAAGAAGGCCGTAAAAACCTCTTGGTGCTCAAAGGCATTCACCATAGCTACGAGCCAGAGGAAATCGCAGAGGAGCTGAAGTCAGAGGGAATTCCTGCCATCAAAGTGAGCCTCTGCAAGAGCCGAGCCGACAAAAAGTTTAACAACTTTGTTGTCGAGGTTGAAAAGGGAGCAGACATCCCTTCAATATATAGGAAAACTCTCCTAATGAACCAAAAGGTTCACTGGGAGAAACTTCAGACGCAGGGAATCACGCAATGCAAGAACTGCCAAAAGTTCGGTCATGTTGCTAGTAACTGCGGAATGGCGTACAGATGCGTCAAATGCAGCAACAGCCACGCACCCAGAACCTGCCCAAGGACCAGCAAGGATGAAGATGTGTACTGCATCAATTGCCAAAAAAATGGACATCCGGCAAACTACCGTGGATGCCCAAAGTACAAGGAGAGGGTCGCCGCAAAGGACAAAATGGCTCTGAAGAAGAAGGAGCAGCAGAAATTTGCCAAGGAGTCCGTCTCCAAAAAGATAGAAGCTGGACTCAGCTTTGCAAATGTTGCTGCCCAGGGTATAAGGAAAATCAACACTCCCATCAAACCATCACAGCCCCCAAAAACGGCCACAAAAACTGCCGTAGGAACCACCACTGCACCAGCAACCAGGAAGGCAGCACCATCGCCGTCGCCTTCACACAATATCTTTGACGATACCGAACGCTTGTTTGGTACAGACTTACTAACCCTCATTCAGAAGGCAAGGAAGGTTGTACCAAGCAACTACGGAAGTCTGGATGATAAGGCAAAACAATGGTATTGGGTAAACTTATTTGCGAACTATGCATCTAAGAAAATGGCTAAGTATCATTTCATACAATGTTAATTCAATTTATTCATTAGAAAAAAGGGCTTCCTTGGCCATGTTTCTCAAGGCAAAGAAGCCCCATATTTTATGTTTACAGGAAACCAACCTCACACCCAGGAATCGGTACCAGAAGGATGGATACAACATTTATCGGGAGGACAAAAATGACGGAAGAAGAGGCACAGCCCTTTTCATTAGGGATAACCTAAATTCTACGAAGCTGGAAATACAAGGACTAAGCTGCATGGAAGTCACAGCAGCCGCAATCAGATGCAACGATGGAGAAACTCTTCTTGTGCTTGCATTATACAACCACTGTAATGCAAGTAAGGAAAACATCAAGAAAGACCTCAGCATCATCAACAACATCTCCAACCTGTACACTTACAGTGTAATTGGCGGGGATTTCAACGCCAGACATACACTCTGGCATGACGACAATTGCTCACCCCAAGGATGCGTAATTGTCGAATGGTTGGACGAAAACGCCCATGTTCAATCATGGGTAGTAGCTTCGCAACCACAAAAGACGTTCCCGAGGACTCCCTCATCGCTTGACTTTTTCCTAGTTACATCAAACTTCATAAATATACTTCCAGAGTTCCGGAATTTCACCTGCGAAGCCCACCTAAGTGACTCGGATCATCTGGCAGTTGAGCTGAGGGTCAAACCGAGTATGCCAATCATGACCATTCATCGTACACCAGACACGTACCTGGATCACAAAAAAGTGGACTGGAGGAAATTTGCTTACGACGTCGAGAGCAACATCAACATACTGCCACAGGAAAGGAATCTCACCAACGCCGAAATTGACAGCACGATACAAGAACTAAAGGATGTGGTCCTTAATGCTATCGATGCCCAAAAAAAAACCGAAGAGCAGCAAGGATCGATATGCCCACTTGCCACTCAACATCCAAGCCATCTACGCTCACCGACAGCGTCTCCGGAAGAAGCTTCAAAGGATTTTGCACAGAACATGGAACACGGTCAACGACGAGTACAGGAGCGTACAAGCGGAACTGAACTGCATCAACGTGATGTTCCGAAGAGCCGTGAAACACCACACTGAGGAGCAATTCACAAGACGTCTGGAGAAAATCAAGCCTGGACCGGACACATTCAAACAAATCAATGCGATAGTTGGCAAATCCAACACGATTCCAGCAAGCTTGAACAGCGGACAAGGAGTGGTTACAACGCCAGCAGATAAGGCTGAAGCCTTCGCCGCGCACTTCGAAAGGAATTTCACCGAGAGGCCACCAATGCACCTACCAGAGTTTTTGGAAGAAGTTGACGATGTGATCAACGGAGGTCTACTTGACACCAGCACTGTGACGAACTTCAGCAGAGAAAATCCCGCAACAAACCCAGCCCCAGGTATTGGCGTTTTCACAAATGCCGAAGAAGTAGAGGACCTAATTTTGAGTGGAAACTCAAAAAAGTCCACTGGTCCAGACCGCATTTCCAACTTTTTACTAAAAAAGTTGCCAAATGTTGCTATACTACTTCTAACTGTGATCTTCAATAACTGCATCAACAATAGCTATTTTCCCAACTCCTGGAAAATAGCTAAAGTTGTTCCAGTCCCGAAAAAAACAAATAGATCCAGCATTGACGGGTATAGGCCGATAGCGCTTCTCTGCTGTGTTGGGAAGGTGCTGGAGTCAGTATTGCTGCGCCAAATCATGGCAATTTGCTCGGAGAAGGGAATTCTCCCAAACCATCAATATGGTTTCCGGGCGAAGCATTCAACCATCCATCCACTGCTGAAGCTGCACCATGATGTCACCAGAAGTCTGAATAAGAAGGAAATCGTAGTGGCTTGCCTGCTGGACATTGAAAAGGCATTTGACAGCGTCTGGATTAAGGGCCTCATCTATAAAATGAAGACAATGGGATTTCCTCAACATCTGGTAAAAATCCTGTTCAATTCACTAACAGAAAGATTCTTTTTCGTCCAAATACAGGATCATCTATCAACTTTAAGAAGACTTCTCGGAGGAGTTCAACAAGGAGGAAAGGTCTCTCCCATCCTTTTCAACATCTTAACAGCGGACCAGCCAGCCAACGACGCCCGAACAAAGACACTCCTCTACGCAGATGACTCCATCACATACGCTTCGTCTTTAGCCCCGGAAATAGCAGCCGTTAGGGTAGAACAACACCTAGCGAAGCTATGGGACTACTACCAAAAATGGGGACTGAAGATCAACAGCAGCAAGACAGAGCTCATTTGCTTCCGACCACCAACCACAGCAACAAGAAGCAGGAAAGCTTTCGCGACGAGATGCCACGAAACGAGGATAACGATGCCAGATGGTAAGGAAATTGCTCCACAGCTCCAAACGAAGTACCTGGGGATAACCTTCAGCGAGCGATTCCAGTTCCGGCAACACGCTGAAAAGGCTATTCAGAAAGCCAATTTCGCCCTTCATCTTGTACACCCTCTCCTAAAAAGGAGGAGTGGTCTGCATAAAAACACCAAATTACTGGTCTATAAGCAACTTATAAGACCAGTAATTACTTACGCCTTCCCAATTTGGTTCACGGTGTCGCCAACTGCAATGAAGAAAATTGAGATCTTGGAAAGGAAAATCCTCAGATCATGCACTGGACTGTGGAGAAATCTCAGCACGCTGAAATACGTCAGCAACTCAACGTTGTACGAAAGCGCAGGGATCACACCAATCAAGGATTACATGCTGCAGCTGTCAAGAAAAATCATCGAAGGGTTAGGAAGCCACCCTAACGAAGAAATCAGGAACATCAGCAGACAAGAAGTTGAGCCAGCCCACAGGTACCTCAGCACACGGACAATCATCGATGAACACCTTCAAGAGATCATCGACTGGACCTCGTTCTACACGAAAGCCAACAGAAACTACTACAGAGGTTAATACCCTGTATAATATGTTAATTATTTTTCGTCCTTAAAACAACTCCCTCAGAGTCAATTTTCATAATGTTTGGAAAATTGTATATAAAATCAGTTATAGATTAAGCATTTCATGTCCACAAATTTTGTAAAAAAAATTTAGTATTGTATAAAATCACAAACGAAATACGTTGGGCCCTTATTGTTGAGCCAACAATATATAAAATTATAGTTATAAGTCTAGTTTTAAGTCAAAATTGTAAATATTATACTAAATAAAAATAAATCTTAATCGTTTTGCTTCATCTTACAATATTGTTTATAGTGGAAATAAATGAGTTGAAAAAAAGCACAGCCTCCACGACACGACAACGAAAAACGGCTTTCTGATGTGCACTGTGATAAGTAGCAGTAGGTTTCCAAGACAACGAATCCACATAGCAACCTGGCATTCTTTAGACTGTCGAACTGCCAACCAAATTGACCATTTGCTTATAGATGCGAGGCCCGTATCCCATATCCGGAATGTGCAAACGTTCATAGGGCCAAACGTCGACTCTGATCGTTTTCTTGTTGCTGCCAAAAAAGCCCTTGGTATGATGAAGAATGCGAACGACGGAAAAAGGACAAAACATGCACACATGCAAGCGATGCAGCGCAAAAACAAGGGCAGCAAGGGAAGAATACTGAGGAAGAAGAAAGAAAGAAAAGAAAATCTTGCGTAAAAGGAAAAGGGCCCTTGAAGCCTCCCAGCTGAAGGTTCAGCGATAACAATAACACCCGGATGCATTACATAAAAGCCAAGCCGCTGGCAGCAGGGTTCAAACTCGAGACGCAGGCTCTTCGAAACAGTGAAGGAAACCTAATCACCGAAGCAAAGGGAATAGTAGATGTATTCAAGCAGTATTTCCAGCAGTTTCAGACTTAAGCAAATCGTGGAAAAGACCAACGTATTTTAGGTCAAGACTAGCCTTCTCTTCATTGACTTCAAGGCCGCTTATAATAGCATGCATTGGCTTGAGCTCTAGAAGGCGATGGCGCAGTTCTGGATCGGCGAAACTGATCCAGCTGTGTCGTGTCACGTTGGAAAATACACACGTGCAATGTGCAATTTGGAAACAGGTCCTCCGGACTATTCCAAACATGTGCCGGATTTCGACAAGGAGATGCGCGAGATCATGTGACTTCTTCAATCTCGTATTGGCACAGAAAGCACGCAGGGCAGCTGTAGGTAGGAAGGCACTATCTTCACATATCTGTCCAGATGCAGAGATATCGACATTATCGGTCGCTTCCCTGCGTGCCGTCATAGAACCTTTTACTGCAATCGGAGAACAGGCGAAACGAGTTGATCTTGAAGTAAACGAGGACAAAACCAAGTACAAGAATAAACACAGAAATATCTGTCTACCCCATAGGACAAAACGTCACTGTTGGCAACAGTAATTTCGAGGTTGTTAAGAAGTTTACCTACCTCGGAGTAAATATCAACTCCACGAATGACACCTTAATGGAGCTTCGGCGAAAACTAACCCTAGGAAAACGCTGCTAGTTCGGTTCGACGAAACAAATGGGTTCAAAACCCCTTACTCGGAAGACGAAACAAATGCTCTATAAATCTTTGATCCTGTCGGTTCTACTTTAGTAGTTGTAGGCTAAACAGCGAATGGATAATAATGCGACAGCAAAGAGGATTCGCAGAGGAATCACAGCCCACAGGTTCGAGACGACCAAACCTCCTTTTAAGAACCAAGTGATTGCAGATGCGTGACCACTTGGTCTAGATAACCCGGGATCAGAAAGAGTGGAAAACTACCGTGTCTAAGGCTGGAAGGTTGGAATCTATTATGACTGCCAGATACTTTGCTTCTTCAGTAAGTTTTCGGGGAACTTATTAGAACCTTTGGATATAAAAGGAAAAATAAGTTTTAT
Source organism: Orthonevra nobilis (assembly GCA_963555765.1). Classification (NCBI taxonomy): domain Eukaryota; kingdom Metazoa; phylum Arthropoda; class Insecta; order Diptera; family Syrphidae; genus Orthonevra; species Orthonevra nobilis. The sequence continues at coordinate 3,818,475 of OY743225.1, read as the reverse complement.
CGTTATTCGCACAGAGCCCTTTTAAAAGGCTACTCACAGATATTCCATTGTTAGTATGACCGCGTCTTTGAGAATGATTAATATATTATTTATTGTGAAGAGCCACAACACGGGTAAAAAATCTTCATATTGTGGCGTGCCTCTACTCTTTGAATGCAAGCGATTGCGGGTCAGCATCATTTATTGTAGACTTGTTGAATCTCACAAACACTTTAAAGTATAAAAAAGTCATCAGAAAGTCATCTCAAACTTTCCGTTTAAATTGTTAAAACTTCTTCTGTTATCTAGAAACGTAAAACTTCTGCTTCACTTAATTATATTTGAAGACAGGTTGAAATCAATCAAAGAGTCACACCAGCCATTTGCCATTTTAACCCGCATTGATGCAGCCAAGGTTCAAGAACTTAAATAATCTCATTTTTTAACTACAGATGGATCATGAATTAATGGAGCAGTTCCGTCTAGTATTTAGGTTTATATCATGACTCTAAACTTACGTTTAGTGAGCATACGACAAGAACCCTTCAGAAAGTCATCATAGCAATAAAAATACTATACCCATTCATAAACAGAAAATCTGAGCTCTCTAACGAAAACAAACTCATCGAATACAAAATAGTTTTCCAATCAATACTTTTGTATGGATGACAGGTATGGGGAAATTGTGCACAGTGTCATATTAAAAAGTTGCAAGTATCACAGAACAAAATTCCCAAAATAATGCTTAATTTTTCCTGGCATCACTCAACACTGAACCTCCACAATAGAGCGAATGTTGAATTGATATCGGAGAGAATTCAAAAACTTATTGACAATTTTATTATTAAATGTGCTACTGTGGATAATGCTTTACTAAATAATTTGTACACATAAATTAGTTACCTTATACTGTTTAAGAATATACTTTATATTAATATTATTATATACTTGTTTAGTCATATATACTTTTATATTTATTTAATTATTTATTTATTTTTTATTTATTTATTTATAACTGCATATACATTTATTTATTTATTTATATTTCTTATATTATTTATTGTTTAGTCATATTAACTTATTTATTTAAATGCATTAATTCATTTATTAATTTATTTATTTATATATTCATTCATTTTTTCTTTGTTAATTTATTTGCTTATAGCCTTTGTGCTTGGGTTTATTTCTTTAATTGCGTATTGTTTTATTTATATACATATTTATCTGTTGACTTTAAGTAAAATAAATATATAAAGCACTTTTCAATAAGAACGCTACAAAAGTATTTTTTAATTAAACCAAAAACGGGTTTGGATATCAATGAAATTCTGTGTTTCTGTGAAACTACGTTCGATGCCATTATGTATGAAACTCGATTTCTTTTGCATGGCCACCAGGGGCACGCTTGCAGAAGTCAAGACGTTGAACCCAATTTTCGACGGTTCTCAAGAATAAATCGGCCGATACTGCTGCAATTTCACGTTCGATATTCGTACGAAGTTCATAAGTCGTCGATGGCTTGTTGGCATAGACCAAAGACTTGACGTAGCCCCACACGAAATAGTCTAACGGCGTCAAATCGCACGACCGAGGCGGCCAAGCGACTGGACCATTTCGTGAGATAACAGTTCTACCAAACTTGGTTTCCAATAAGTTGATTGTGACATTTGCTGTGTGGCTTGTGGCGCCGTCCTGTTGGAACCACATGTCCTCCCAGTCCATATCATCCAATTGGGGCCAAAAATATTCGGCCCAATTACGCCGCCGGCCCATAAACCACACCAAACCGTAATTTTTTCGGGATGCAATGATGACTCATGGAGTACGTGTGGATTGCTGCCTGACCAATACCGCATATTTGTTTATTGACGGAGCCATTCAGCCAGAAATGAGCCTCATCGCTGAAGATGATTTTTCGATTAAAATCCGAGTAATTTTCAAGTTGTTGCTCAGCCCAATTCACGAACATACGACGCTTCTGGTGGTCAAGCGGCTTCAGTTCTTGCGTCAATTTAATCTTTTAAGGATGTAGGCCAAGATATTTTCGCAAAATTCGCCACAACGACGTCACAGAGATAGCCAACGCTTGAGAACGACGTGTGAGAGACACATTTGAGATTTCTGCAACTGAAGCCTCAGCGGCAGCAATATTCTCGACACTAAGGCCACTTCTTTATCTGAATGGCACAGGAAAGTTTTGTACTGTGCCTGTGGATTCAAATTTTTCCACTAGACGCTCAATTGTTGATCTGCTAGGATGATTAGGACGACCATAAATTGGACGTAGCGCTCTTAACGTTGAGGCCACTGACTCCGAATTTCGATAATAAATTTTAATAATTTCGACTCGTTGTTAGCTCGTATATCTTTCCATCATGAAATGGCAAACCTTACTGAAGAGAAATGTCAAAAGAGCGGTAAGAAATATGGCTTCGTTTGCTGGCCCTGTCGCTCTACTTTTGTAGCGTCCCTGTTGAAAGACCCTTTATATCTATAACCATACATAAAAAACCTACATATTTCCATTCTAGTCATTGATATATTTTAAGAGAGTACTGTATCTGTTATTATATAAAATATTTATTTATTAATCCAATTTTTTTTTGTTCTTTATGTGAATACACAAATTGATAGTGTGGAAAAAAAATGTTCCAGCAGTTAGGTATAAATATGTCGAATCTCTGTACTGTAAAATGTGTGATTACTCCCATATTGTAAAATTTTTTTTCGAAATAAAAAGTATCTATCTATCTAAATGTAAATTATATTAGTGGTTCTCCTTTGATATGAGCCTCGAACTGAAATTCAAAATACCCTCATACTTTTCAGCTTCTCATACTAGGCCATTGTCCATCGCGAAATCGATATCTTTGCCTCTATGATTAACAGGAGGACTTACTCAAGTACATAAGCTTAATATTTTTGTATTTGTATTTATTGTATCATATGTAGTACATTTGTTCCTTAACTATATTGCACATTTTCTATCTATCTTTTCAAACTCCAGTTGAAGGAAAAACTACATTAAAAACCTTCGCAAATGTAAAAATGAATGAGGTTAGAGAAAAGAGGATTTGGTTCTAGGAAACAAAAAATAAAAACTACGTGTAAATATTTTAAAGGATAAATATTACTAAGTAAACACAAAAATAAATAAATAAATAAATAAATAAATAAATAAGTAAATAAATAAATAAAAAAATTAAATAAATCAATATATAAATAAAGAAGTTAGTAAATAAATAAATAACTAAATAAATAATAAAATAAATAATTAAATACAAATAAATGAAAAAATAAATTAAGAAATAAATTAATATTGATTAAATAAATTAATAAATGAATAACTAAGTAATTAAAAGAAAAGTCAGGTAACAGAGATAAAGTGATTTTTAAATAAATAATAAAAATGCACAGGCATAAAATATATCAATTTTGGTTGCTAACTCATTCTGCTAGATTGGAGACTACATGATGGCTTGGAAGATTGCTTTGAAAATTAAAAGTTTGTTCTCATTATTCAATTCAGACTTCCGGCTTATGAATAGGTAAAGTATTTTTATGCTTAAATTGTTTTTTTTTTTTATTATCTCCTGCACGTGAAGACCATACGCAAGATGTACACCTAAATATTTACCACTTGACCTCCACTCTGCCTGTATTCCACTGATGGTAAGACATCTGCTTGGTAAGAGACAAGCTTTTCTTTTGCGTGTGAAAAATACAGCCTGAGTCTTTGACGCGTTTATTTTTATCTGCCAATCGTTGAAATATGAGATTAGTGTATTCAAGCCAGATTGTAAATTGGTTTCAAATTGGTCAAACTCTCGTTTGCAGATTCTTAGATACTGCGTTGGAAGGTGGAATCACTATAACACTTCACTTTAGCTTTTTTATAGCAAGCCTGACACTAAGGCCCGTCAACTTACAGTCAATCACCATGTCATATAAGTGTAATGTAATGAAATGCAATATTATATGTTAATGAATTATAATAATAATATTGTCCAACACACCACCACTAATCAACGTATTTTGGTTGAAAGCTATCTGCTCGTTTATTTTCCAAAAAAATCTCACTAATTCTTTTTAATAATAAGTTTAAACCACAAAAACCAATCTAAAAAAGTTGATCAAGGGTTTTTGATAAAATCTTAATTCGCAGTCATTAGGGAACATTTATCTATCTATACTTTTTGGTTAGCCGCAATTGGGATATAAAAGTGGACTCGAGGTCACTTCTGGAACAGTTTTAATCTTTCGACTGTCGTGAAAGGTTTACTTATTTTCAAGATGATTCGAAAATTCATAATTTTTTTGTTGATTGTTGGCATCGTTTCAGCCCAAATGGTAGATTTGTGAATTTTTGTCAAGGGCTTTGGTGAAATAATCAATTTGTTTCTTTTTTTTCAGTGTAATTTGAGTGGATCATGTTGCCAGACTATATCTAAATGTTTAGTGGAAGTCAGCCAATGCGTTATAGGGCCTGAAAAATCAATGAATGAAGACACTTCTGATCTATTATGGGCCGTGTGAGAGGGAAAGCATGTTTTCAAACCGATCACAATTGTTCGGTCACTAAGATCTCCAATGCGCATAATGAAAATTGTGTGAAAAATAAAGAAAAGAATTTATTAAGAATCTGAAGAGTAATATTCTTAGGGTCTCAAAAGTTGTAGCCTCATCCTACTAATTTGCAATGCAAGCTCGAGATTCATATTCGCATCCCGAACTGAGTAAACAGAAAATAGTTCGAGGATGTGTTCACAGTTGCTCTGCTATGATGGCAGAATATTGATTGCAAAATCATTTTATGCCAATAAAATACTGAGAGCAAATGCAAGCAAAACGGTAGCGAAATTCTCGATCTCCAAGTCAAATATAAAAATAGTTCTGCTTACCCTTCTCCTTGCTTTGTACAGATGCCCATAGAAGTGCTGCCATAAATCTTCTGACAACGCGTATGTGAGGAACGAGTGAAAGTAGAAGTCGCATGAAATTAGTCAACTAGCTTATGCCTTAACATCAGACCTTTTGGAATAGTTAACAGTAAGCGGTTACAATACCGGGTATGTGACAATAAAGTTCGTTTAATCGACAATAGAAATTCGTTTAGAAGTGTCTCTATAGAATATGATATCTACAATCTACATACACGGCTTAAGGTGGAATTCTAGTCTTGAGGCATGAATTTCATGTAATTTTTGAAGTGTCATAAAAAAAAGGCAATTAATATTACTAGCATCCATTTATTTATTAGTAATTTATTAACAAAACAAGAATACAGAAAAAAATCAAAAAATAAAAAACATTCAAAAATTAGCAGTTGCTGAAGTGGAGGTCTCAAAAAATTGGCGCGTAACCACACCCACGATTTCAACCCTCTTAGCGGTCTGAAACCAAAAAAATAAATGTCTAGAATAATGTCGCAATGTCTGGAACTACGGAAAAGATGGAAAGATTTTTTTTCACAAAATGGCGACTGCCTGAAAAAAAAAACAATTTTTATACCATTTTTTCTTTAAAAAAAAAGGTAATCGAAATTTGGGGATGGGGATAGCTCCAGACTTAGAAAAGTCTAGAAAGAAGGCTCTCTAAAAATTTCAGTTAAATCGCTAGAGTAGAACCTGAGAAATCGTGGGGTATTGTTTTGAAAAAGACAGTTTCGAGAAAAACGCGTTTAAAGTTTCGCATAAAGTTTTCCGCAGTCTAAGTCATGAAATGATATTGTAGACTAACATTTATTCAATCTGTCATACATCGGACCTTCCTCGACTTCGAAAAAACTATTTTCCGCGTTTCTCTCTTCATTATCATTCCCATAAGCGCAATCATTTTTAAAATAGGAATGAAGCCTTCATAAAAAATACAAACTGCAATAAATGTCGCTATCTCAATCATCTTAGGTCTGGAATGAATATGTTTTGGATCGAAAGTCCAAATCAAAGAGTTTAGGGACTCATTATTAGTTTGAGTTTCTAAACCTAAACATCGTGTCAATAATTCCTCTGATGATAAACTCTCGTAAATTGGCTTTATAATTTTCAAAACTTCATCACACGGGGAAGGATTTTTGCGGTCAAACTCCTGTAATGTACCTTCAGATGCAGCTTTTTGCATTTACACCAATACTCCGCATCAACTTCTTTTTGATGTTATCAATAGAATCTGGGTTGCGACGAATCGCCAAACCATTAACTAATCCTTGACAAATATCCACCATACTCCAGAAGATATTTATTCCTTTTCTGCCAACTCCCAAAAGCCGCATACCAAAAGAGATGTAAAGTTTACACCAACCTAATGGTTGTTGTATTTATTCAGAAAGCTTTTTCTACCGTGGTTTCCTTATACTCGTATCATTCAGCTTCTCACTTAACGAAGTGCACTTGAAAATTGTATGCATATTCAGATGCACAAGCTAAGCTCATGTTAAACAGTCACTTCAGGAATGAAGGACACTTCAACAACGGCTGTCTAAGTGCACAGCATCCATTGCTGAAGTAGATTCATGCATCTTGAGCATATGATTTTAATAATAAAACATTTATAAATTTTGCATCTAAAAAGATTTTTTCAAATTTCACTTCTCAAATGATTCTCTTCGAGACTGATTTGCTTCTGCTTTGAACTTCTGTTTGAAATAACATACTACTGTGTCCAAAAAATAAGGTGACATACTATATACTTCGCGCGTCGAAGGATTTGGAAATTTTTCTTTCTTTTAAGGTTGGTAGTACTGTCAGTGACATCTATGTGAAATTTCATGTCAAAATATATTCATAGTGTTTGAGATACGCGTCGTTTTGTGAGCTGCTAAAAGTGAGTTTTTCGTTTTTTGCGATGTCGAAATTTATTGAGCAAAGAATTTGCATTAAATTTTGTTTGCGGAATCAATTTTCTGCTGAGGATACGTTGAGGATGGTGCAGAAAGCCTTTGATGATGAGGCTATGTCTAAAAAAAATGTTCACAAGCGGTATAGTGATTTCCAAGCCGGCCGTGAACGTGTTGAAGACGAAGAGCGTTCTGGGCGACCATCAACCTCAACCGATGAAGCTCACGTCCAACAAATCAAAGATTTGGTGTTGAAAAACCATCGATTAACGATAAGAGACCTTGCTGATGAAGTTGGCTTATCGAAAGGCTCAGTCAATACCATTTTGAAGGATGCTTTGGGCCTCAAGCGCGTCAAATCTCGACTTGTACCGAAAACATTGAATTTTTTGGAAAAAAGGCGTCGCGTTGAAGTGTGTGAAACAATGCTTTCCGACTACCAGGATGTCATGAAACGCATTATAACTGGCGATGAGACTTGGATCTATGCTTACGACCCCGAAACAACCGATTATCGTGGTGTTGTGCTTTATGAATTCCTTCCAACCGGCCAAACAGTCAACAAGGAATATGATTTGAACGTTATGCGTCGTTTGCGTAACGCTATCCGCCTAAAAAGGCCGGAATTGTGGAAAGACAATTCTTGGTTTTTACACCACGATAATGCACCATCCCATACCGCACTCGTAATTCGTAATCATTTCGCCAAAAACTCAACCCATATCGTTCCACAACCACCGTATTTACCTGATCTGGCGCCGTGCGACTTCTGGCTGTTCAACAAGCTCAAAAGACCGCCCCGGGGACACCGTTTTGATACGATAGAGGAGATTCAAGCCGCAGCGAAGACGGAACTGAAGGCCATCCCGGAATGAGACTACAACCAGTGTTTCAAAGATTGGAAAATCCGTTGGCATACGTGCATTGCATCGGGAGGGGATTACTTTGAAGGGGATGAAATTGATTTGGAAGAATAAATAAAGAATTTTCAAAATAAATACAATGTCACCTTTTTTTTTGACACAGTAGTATGTTCAATTTTTTAATAAATTTGTTTTAAGTGCTGTCGATGTTAGTGTCCCAAAAAGTGTTAAGAAAAACTATTGTACGAAACTTACGCCTTTTCTCTTAGAGTTAATATAATAATTGTTCTTCATGAAAAGATTGGTTGCTCATCAAATTCTAAAAAGTGGAATCAAAAACTAAGCGAATTAGAAAAGGGAGACAAACCTTTCTGGGATATAGTAAAAATTATAAAAAAAAATCTCTTCATATGCCTTGTCTTCGATATACCAATTTTATAGTGATACCGAAAAATCAAACGCACTTGCATTGGTTTTTGAGCAAAATCATTCAGTCTCCCAGAGCTTAGACGACCCTTTAAACAGTTCCTTGGTGAGGGACTTTATTCAAAAATTTAATACAATCAACATTGAAACGCCGTCTGATGTTTTTATACCAGAAGATGACATAGAGTTTGTCATTAGAGCACTTAAAATGAGAAGAGCTAGTGGACTTGATGGTTTGAGAAATATGTATTTCAAAGAATTGCCGAAGGTAGGAATAAAAATATTAAAATTCATATTAAATGCATGTCTTAAGATGCAATATTTCCCCATTACTTGGAGGACTGCTAAAGTTGTCCCTATTATAAAATCTGGTAAACCACCAGACAATGTTCAAAGCTATAGGCCCATTAGTTTCTTAGCTCTTTCAGCAAAATTTTTGAAAGAATTTTGAAGGAAAAGTTACTTAAAGTAATGAAGTATATCCCACCAAGTGCTTAAGATTTGCGATCATGTAAAGCAATTATAAATACAATATTTATACGTCTGATTTTCTACAAATAAGTGAGTGTAAGTCCACTTTGTATGCGGTCATCGCATGAGTTTTTTCTCAACATTGAAAGAATTCTAAATAATGCGATTGTAACACTCTTACAATATTACAAAAAATGGAAAATAAAAGTCAATTCGGAAAAAATACAAGCCATTTTTTTCACACGAAAAAAAAAATCTTGTTATCTTCCGAGTAATAAACTCAAGATTTACGGTGCTGAACTCACATGGGAACCATCTATAAAATACTTGGGTGTACATTTAAATAGGAAACTTTCCGGGCGAAGCATTCAACCATCCATCCACTGCTGAAGCTGCATCATGATGTCACCAGAAGTCTGAATAAGAAGGAAATCGTAATGGCTTGCCTGCTAGACATTGAAAAGGCATTTGACAGCGTCTGGATTAAGGGCCTCATCTATAAAATGAAGACAATGGGATTTCCTCAGCATCTGGAAAAAATCCTGTTCAATTCACTAACAGAAAGATTCTTTTTCGTCCAGATACAGGATCATCTATCAACTTTAAGAAGACTTCTCGGAGGAGTTCAACAAGGAGGAAAGGTCTCTCCCATCCTTTTCAACATCTTAACAGTGGACCAGCCAGCCAACGACGCCCGAACAAAGACACTCCTCTACGCAGATGACTCCATCACATACGCTACGTCTTTAGCCCCGGAAATAGCAGCCGTTAGTGTAGAACAACACCTAGCGAAGCTATGGGACTACTACCATATATGGGGACTGAAGATCAACAGCAGCAAGACAGAGCTCATTTGCTTCCGACCACCGACCACAGCAAAAAGAAGTAGGAAAGCTTTCGCAACGAGATGCCACGACACAAGAATAACGATGCCAGATGGTAAGGAGATTGCTCCACAGCTCAAAACGAAGTACCTGGGGATAACCTTCAGCGAGCGATTCCAGTTCCGGCAACACGCTGAAAAGGCTATTCAGAAAGCCAATTTCGCCCTTCATCTTGTACACCCTCTCCTAAAAAGTAGGAGTGGTCTGCATAAAAACACCAAATTACTGGTCTATAAGCAACTTATAAGACCAGTAATTACTTACGCCTTCCCAATTTGGTTCACGGTGCCGCCAACTTGTTGAGCCAACAATATATAAAATTGTAGTTATAAGTCTAGTTTTAAGTCAAAATTGTAAATATAAGACTAAATAAAAATAATTCTTAATCATAAAAAAAAAATCGTTAAATAGGAAACTGACTTTCAGCGAAAATATTTCGAAAACATTAAATAAAGTTAACATTGCAACAAAAATGCTATTCGATTACATAAAACGAAAGTCCACATTATGCAATGAGAATAAAATCATCTTCTATAAGGTAATGTTCCAGTCGATTTTACTTTTTGGTTGTCCAGTATGGGGTAGCTGTGCAAAAACACATAAACAAAGATTGCAAGTGTCGCAAAACAAATTGCTTAAAATGATGCTCAATCTACCATGACATTACTCTACATCAGATCTTCATCAAAAAGGGAATGTTGAATTGATCTTTGAAAGAATACAAAAACTTAAAAATACATTTATGGTACACTGTACATTCGCAGATAATATTTTAGTTAACAAATTATCTAGTTAAAGAAAAACAACAAAATCTTAATTGTAATTTCCTATTTTGCAGGAAGTAAGCAATCCGTAGTACTAAAAAACAAAGTATCCGAATTTATAAATGTTTCTTCAGGAGTCCCTCAAGGGTCAATTTTAGGTCCTATGTTGTTTTCCATCTTCATTAATGACCTTCCACTGTCAGTCAAAAACAGCGCTTTACATTTGTATGCTGATGATGTACAGATATATTTAAGTTGCAAGCTGGGTCTTATCGAAGATGGACCTCATCGATTAAATGAGAACCTCAGATAGGTTTTACTTTGGGCAGTAAGAAATTCCTTAAATTTCCATTCCATTTACAAAAACAAAATAGATATGAATTATTTCCCAAAGATATACCTTGAAACTTTTGAAATCGAGTACGTTGACAAAGCAAAAAAAAGGCATATGGTTTAACCGAACTCTCAGTTGGGATGATCATATTAAGACAATTATAAGTAAAGAGTATGGTTGTTTAAGGAATTTATCACTATCTCAATATTTTACGCCGCTAGATATAAGATTGATGCTGGTTAAGACATTAATTCTTCCGCTTATCATTTATGGGTCCGAAATATTCTGCAGTCCGAGTGCCGCAATGAAAAGAAAACTTTTTGTTGTCTTTAATAATATTATTCGATATGTTTATCAAATCAGAAGATATGGCCACGTTTCCCCTTTTCGTACCAAAATTCTCGGCGTACTTGGATTACTTAGTCATAATTTATTTGTATAAAATTTTAACAAGTAGACAACCACCATATCTACATGAAAAGATTCAATTACTATATTCCGGTCATCCCGTTCACCCTCCATTATTCAACCTAATTTTTTATGTCTTACTACTGAACGCCAATTTTTCATTCATACCACACGTCTCTGGAATGCACTGCCCCTCGACATAAGAAGACTGCACAATACTAATCGATTTAATAAAAATCTATTTCTTTATCTAGCTAGTAGGTAGAATAATTAAAGCAACGTGAATTAAGCTTTATTATTAAAATTGCTACATGAATTTGTTAAGCTTTTCAGTCTTTAATTAAATATGTATATATATTAATTACTTCTCTTTTTTCAACTTCATTTGTTATAATAATGTATCCTGATAACACTTTTGCTAGTACTGTTACAGTCTAATGTAAAAGATAAAAATTTTTAATAAATGAAATTTATTTATTAATATAATTATTTACATATTTATTGATTTAATTATTTATTTATTTATTCATTTATTTATTTATTTATCTATTTATTTATTTATTTATGTATTTACTGATTTATTTATTTATTTATTTATATTTATTAATTTAATTTCTCTTATTTTGTTTTGTTTTTTTAGTCGTTTGTTATTTATTTACTTTTTGTTACCACTGAACTATTCATATATTTATAATAATAATAATAATATTTTTATTGAACATAATATATACAATTGTTCTTAAACCTAATTTACAATGTTTTTCTTAAAATAACTGCTGGCTCAACAAAAGGGGCCCAGCGAAATACATTGGCTTTTCTTAAAATAAATACATTTGAGAAAAAAAATTAAAAATTGTTGATGGTTGAACCTCGGGTTGTTCAAATCCGGGTGATGTTGTTTTGTTGAGTGTTGTTATGCGGCCTCATCCGCGGTGGTGGGTAGTGTCTACTTTATCGTAGAATGCTGCTGGTCCTTCTTCGACGTCGAGAGGGAAGAGGGCCTCTTGCAATATGGCCATTGCATTGAGGTATTTGTGCTCTTCTGGTATTTCATCATTGGTCATGCTGCTGATGTTGTTGTTGTCATGGGTCCTTGCTGCCTCGATAAATTTCTTGAAGATCCGCGGCATGTAGACTCTGAGCGGAGTTATCCGGGCAGTCGCATAGAGCTCGCTGTTCTTCACGTGTCTCATGGCGTCTCTGTCCAGGTGCAGTCCGGTGCATACACGGAGAATCTTTCTTTCGAATGCTTCCAGCTTCAGCATGAATGTTTTTGATGCGGTGAACCATACCGGAAACCCGTATGTGATTACGGGTCGGATGAATTGCTTGTACAGCAGTAGCTTGGTCCGTTGGCTGAGTCCGTTTTTTTTTCCGCATTAGTGGATGGATCCGATGGAATGCAAAGTTGGCTTTCTTCAGAATGGTCTTGACGTGCCCGTTAAATTTCATCCGCTCATGGAATTGTATTACAAGATAGCGGGCATTCAGGGACGTCTTTATGATGGTGCCATTCTGGAGTCCAATTTTGATGCCTCGACAGTTGGCGGCTGATCGTCTTGTTGCTCGTCTGGCTGTAGCTATCGGCCTCCTGATGCAGAGCAACTCACTTTTGCTGGGGTTTAGTTGAATACCCCACTTCTTGTAATATTCGTAGAGACGGCGGATGTGTATCTCTACTCTCCTTGCGGCGATCGTTGGTGACATCGAGCTGGCGTATGTCAGCTAGTCATCGGCAAACAAGCAGCATTTGGTGGTATTCATGTCATAATGTTGAACAGCTTCGGGTCAACTTTGGATCCTTGGGCTACGCTGGCTTCCATTATTTTTAGGCTGGACCGCTCGTGGTTCACTTGGACGTAGAATTTCCTGTGGATGAGAAAGGAGTAAATGATTTTGATTAGTGACGTAGGAAAGTTGAGTGTTGTTAGTTTGTGAACGAGTCCTTGAATCCAAACTGTGTCGAATGCTTTCTGGATATCCAGGAAGCATGCCACAGTGACTTGGTGGTTGTTCAAGGCTCTTGTCACATCGTGATGAAAAATCATGAGAAGATGCAGGGTTGAATGTTTTTCCCGGAATCCATATTGGATGTCCGGAATCGTCCCGTTGGCGGTGCAGAAGCGATTGAGCTTTCGAACGATAAGTAGCTATTATTGATGCAATTGTTCAGCAACACCGTTAGGAGGGTGAACATTGCCTGAGGTAGCTTTTTCAGGACGAAGCTGGGGATTTTGTCGGGTCCGGTCGATTTTTGGGAGTAACCGCTCATGACGATATTCATATATTTTTATCTATTATCGTCTTTATCTATAAATTTACAAACAAGAACTGAAGGTTTTCTGGTTGTTTCCTTCAAATTCAAAATGTTATAAGAGACACCTTTGCCAAACAAATAATATCATCATCAATTACAAAACTATGAGGTTCATCGTTACATCGAAACTGCTAACTTCAGAATCTTGCTCTCCCCCAAGCATAATCCTGTACTGTACACGACTGTCAGGAATTCCCCTCCGATTTCACTAAACAAATCAGATGCACTGTCTCCTTACCCTCGATTTACTTCGGCACTGATTCTCCTCGTGACTGACATAACTTTCCCTTAATGTCATTCGGTTAATTATGAAAATGTGATAAGAAGCAATCATGACAACGACTATGGTGTCGCTTGCCGCCAAACGCTAGTGTATCTGTCGTTACACGAAAACTAAATAATTAAAGTGAGTGGCACTGGCAGAGCAAATATAAAGCAGAGAAGATAGTGGGGGTAGGGTAGATAGAATTCCCACCGGTTCCAGATCGCACTCCAAAAAACCCTCTAGATGGTAGTGAATACGTAATGGCATCACGTATCTTTTCAGGCGTTTATTATTATACTCAGCGCCAGGATCTCACTTCATAAATAACTTACTTGGCTCCCGAAAAGTATTCTCCTAGCAAACAACTTACTTGCTTACAACGACCTCCAGCGACTATATCGCTCTGGATTAAAGGGAACAAGTTGGAGCTCAAACTCAATTTAGTCCGGAGGATCAATATTTTAAAGAGATGGTGGAGAATGGAGTGCGGCCAGTTCTCCTTTTAGCCATTTTCCAACGAATGAACAACGAGTGCCCACTTGTTGCCTAGCCTTATATCGCGTCCAATGTTATATCCTTTCTTTCGGCTTGACGCACACCAACCCTTACCTCGAATACACCGTCACCACAACAGAAACGGGCGCAAGGCACGATGACTACGGCGTTATTTTTATCCGTCCATAGTTCATCACAGAAAGCGTTTGCAAACCTACATCAATCGAAATGTTCCTTCCGGTCGAAGATATACTATATTATATTTTCGGCACACTCAACCTCTGGGAAAATCTTTCCCAGCCCAAATCGCAACCGTATTTAGTTTGCACAAAAGTTTCACTATTGACTAGGGTTGAGTTACCATATAAATCGATGCTTGAAGTGGAGGTGCCCTGCTGGGGTGGAGTTATGTATATTTTGGTTTCGAAAAGGTGGACGGATAAGGTTTTTCAATCTTTATATTGTCAGACAAAAAATCTTTTTATGGCTTTTAGTTGCGGATTAAAGTGCATTTTAACTTTCCATCGCCGTCGCGCCGCAGTCCTTGGATGTGGATTACTTACTTTAATTAAATTTTTGACTTTACTTAACGAGTATGCATACCTTTGTCCCCTTAAAGGGCTTAACTTGTGTTTTGAAGCTAAATTTTGAATACAAAAAGGCTTTCTTCTTCTGATGTTGGTGATGTTTTCAATGAATACCATTTATTATCATTGTTATGAATTAACTTCCCATCAGGAAGTTCTTGTAATCGGTACGATTTTCGAAATTCAAAATGTTTACATTTCTCCACGTTTCGCGGTCCCAGGAGTCGGATTCCATTGTTACTTACGTACGTGCGTTTGTGCGGATTCTTTCGTACTCGAGAACAAATGAAGCTATCGAAGGTTTCATTCGAAGTGTGTGTGCATAAAGATCACATGAAAAGCTTTTAGTTGAATTCCACAGGGTGGTTTAAATTTTATGACGAAAAAACTGTCAAAAAAAAGAGACATTTTCACTTCTTCAATTTAAATCAATTTAGTTTTCCAATAAAAAATGTTCAAAATTAAAAAAATGTATAGTTTTAACTACCTCGTCAAATAAAAAAATATGTATAAATATAAACACTGCCGTTCATAAGTTTCCGGACAAATTCATCATATTTTGATGTTCCGCTTTCTCTATTTCTTGATCCACGTTTCCACGGCAGTGCTTGGAATATCATTTCAGAAATGTGAGTCCTATAAATCTTTTTCATTTGTCATGTTTCCGAATGACGTCTACAACACTGACAGAGCAAAATATGGATAAAATTGCATTACTCGTATCCGAAGATTTACTTTGTTTACCACTGTTTTGGTTTCTTATCATGAACGAAAATCTAGAGGTCTTTCAAGAAAATGACATAGAGATAAATAATCTCTCGAAATCGGCCTGGAAATAACTATCAAAAATCTTCAAAAGAAAACCTCTTGGAGTCTTGTTTTTACCAGAAAGAACCCCAGCTCGGAAGGAAGATATGGTGGAAATCTCCCGACTGAAACTATGTATTTTTTGGACTTTAATGACATAAAGATAATCACGTTTTAATATTCCGAGCACAACAAGTGCATCGTACTAGGTCGTAGAAATAATTTCAAAAATACGGTCTTTCACAATGCTTATATCGAAAAAACGATTTAAGTTTCGCAATCAAAAGCCAAACTCTGATCACAAATTTAACTTTTTCTTACTTCAAAACAACTTTCTTAACTTTTTTTTACTAGAATAGTAATAATTTGTGACGTTTCAGTGTTAGCTCAGATCAATTTTAACTTACTTCTGGCTGTCTGTCCCTAACAAGTTTAATCTCGTGCACAACATTCGCAAGCTATACCAACGTCTATGAAAGAGTACGGGAAGCGCGCGATCAAGGATGTTGCGAGATTAAGAAACAGTAAAGAGGCTCAAAAATTCTACCAATAGAAAAAAAATCATCTCCGGGTTACAAGCCCCAAACCGAAGCCTTCAAAATCATAGTAGAATTGCAGTAACACTGAGGACATGGAAGAACCACTTGTATGAAGCCATGTCTAGGTTTGGCATCCAATCCAAGCTCGTCTTTTTGTGCAGGATGACGATGGAGAACTCAAGCTGGTCCATTTAGGTCGGCAAAGGCATCACCGACCCATTTGATGTCAAACAACGTTTTAGGCCAGGTGATGCACTGTTAATGCGTTTTCTTCAATATTATACGATTTCTTGTAGAGGGGCCAAAACCAAACATTTTTTACTATGAGAGGGGGGGGTTTAGGAGGTAGGGGCAATTTAAAAAAATGACTTAAAATGAAAAAAAAAATAAAAACAACAACAATGGCAACTCTTACAATTAAGTACTATACCGCATTTGAAAGCCAGAAGCATGTTCCTTAATCCTGGGTTTAAACTTAATAGTAAACTTTAATAGTTTTTGAAAAATTCGCATGCAAACTCAAAATTTTGATAAAAAAAATCAAAAAAACAAGTTTATACCAATTTTCACTTAATTTGCTTATTGTCGTCAATTCCTGTATCAATTCTGAGTAGAACACAAAAACCGAATGGTTTTATGTCTTTTAGTTTTTGAGAAAATAGAGATCTACTAAAACTATTTTTTTTTGTTTTTTGGTATTTACGGTGATACTTTTAGTATAAATGTTTATGATATGTTCATCTTTGTTAGTAAAGTTTGGCAAATCACTTAGCGGTATCCAGAATGCACCACGAGGAGGTCAGAAGAGAATCAGACCAATTTCTTCTAAAAAAGCGATGCTCTTTTCGTTGGTCGATACCAAATACCCGAACGAACAAAATACCGAAAAGTTATTTAGTTTAGGATGGATTAGAGGATGCTAAGTCGCCATTGCTTATTCACAAAAAATAACACTCGGTTCGCACTAAGGTTGAACAGAGAATGAGCTTTACCACATGTGCATGAAAAAACCAACGGTACAAAATTCAAAGTTTGATCGGTTATATTTTTGATTTTTGATTATTCATTCGGTTACCTTAAAGGAAGACCACTTAAATGTTACATATCAAAAATAGTAATTTTCAAATTTCTTAAAAACTAGAAGACATTCGGTTTTTTTTGTTCTATTCAAATTTAGCACTTCATTTCAAAATTTTGAAAAAATTGGTCTAAACTTGTTTTTTTGATTTTTTTTTTATCAAAATTTTGAGTTTGCATGCGAATTTAAAAAAAAACCTATTAAACTTTACTATTTAGTTTAAACCCAGGATTAAGGATCATGTTTCTGGCTTTCAAAGCCGGTACAGTACTTAATTGTAAGTGTTGCCATTGTTTTTTTTTTTTTTTTTTTTCATTTTAAGTCATTTTTTTAAAAAATTGCCACTTCCTCCTAAACCGTGCGAGATAGACCCCCCCCCCACCCATAGTAAAAAATGCTTGTTTTTGACCCCTCTACAAAAAACCGTTATCAATTTTTGGCGCCCAAGTTATCGTACTCGTGCCTGAAACAATTGTACAAAAGTCCCGTGTGAACACCAGAGGCACTGTCTTTTGAAGGTCTGTTCATTAACTCGCATACACCGAAGATATTGTTCTGATTAGGGAACAAAGCTTGGTGTCAACAGTGCGTTCATGGGTGTTAAGACTAAAAAATTGGAGAGTAAAAATTGATGAAAAAAATGTTGTGATAGCATTTTTCTTAGACTTGAAGCGAGCATTCGAAACAGTTGACCACAAATTATTAATAAAAAAGTTAAAGTTTTTTTGGTATAAAATCAAATGAACTGAAATCGTTTAAACCTTTTTTAACTGGAAGGACCCAACGAACACGCGTAAATGATAAAATTTCAACGGCAATTGATATCAATATAGGAATTCCTCATGGGACTATTTTAGGTGTGCGGTTATTCCTCATGTTTATAAATGATATGGCTTAAGTAGTAAAGTTTTCAAAATTAATTTTATTCGCTGATGATGCACTACTATACGTCTCAGACAACATAAATGAGGGGCTTAAAATGAACAAACTTGTGTTAAATGTAACGAAAACCAAATCTATGTTATTTAGTGCAGTTCCGATTAGTGTGCCAATAGGTGATGTTTATATAAATAATGAACCAATTGAACGTGTGAAAGTAATTAAATATCTTGGTGTCATGATTGACGAAAAACCTAGTTTTGGTGATCATATAGACTATATTTCAAAAAATTTCAAGGAAACTAAGTGTTTTGCGTATAATAAGAAAAACCTCTCTTTAAATATAGCCATAAATGTACTCAATACAATTCTAAACCCACACTTTGATTACTGTGCAAGTTTATTATATGTTTGTCCTGCAAGTTACAAGGATAGGCTACAATTATTGCAAAATAAAGCAATGAGAATAATTCTCAAAACTAATAGATATGCGCAAATAAGACTGATGCTTAACACCTTGAATTGGTTGAGTGTTAAACAAAGACTTTTTATGTTAACTATGCTTTTTGTATTTAAAATCAAAAATAATATGTATCCTGATTATTTATGTGAAAATGCTGATACAGTGGGTGCTATTCATATTTTAAGGAATCATGGTGACCTCCAAATCAAAAGACCATGAACTACTAGAGGACAGCGAACTATATTCTACATCGGGTTCAAAGGATTTAACGAACTACCGAGAGCAATTAAGAACATAACTAACTTTAGAGTATTTAAAAATGAACTTATTATATATATCAAAACAATTTAAATAAATCTTACTGTATATTTATTTCTATGTCAATATTTATTCTAATGTAAATATGTATGTATATATAATTTGTTAATTGTAAATAGCTAAAAGAAAAGCTAAATAAAAAGGTGTTATCTGTTAAAAAAGAAACATATGCTATCATCAAGAACAGACACCAAATCCGACGTCTGGGTAAGAACGTTAACATAGACAGCTACAGCTGTCTAGTTTGCCAAGGCTTTGCTGCAAACACAGATAATAACACTGACTTGTGGCTTAGAAAGCATGCATAAACATGAACACTTTCAAAACCGGATGAAGGTGACTTAGGTAGTTTCGAGAGAAAAGTGTGAAAAATTAATACTAAATTTGCAGATCTTTTTTATTTGATTCGAAGCTGAAAAAAATATGAATTTTATTTTTTGATTGCAATGCATTTGTCAAGGGAATAAATGATGTTTTCATAACCTTAATGAAATGGGCAAGGGAAACCCACATACAATCAAAAATTTCTATTGCATCCTCTTAAAGAGACCGTTTTGTTCTTTTCTTAGTTCTTTCATTTGTAATCATATTTCAAGTACACTTATTTACGTTCCTTCGTCAAAAGACATAAAGTTAAGTATTAAGCTTAGCTTAGAATGCCAATATAGGGCCAGTAAGTTATATTATCATAGTTTAGTAAATAAAGCTTGTTTAAGTAGTAATGAATTAAATGAAATAAAAATGCATAAAGCAACCTACTTTATTTTTAAGCGGAAAAAAAAAATCACTGTGGCACGGTAAGTTCAGCGGTTAAAATATATCAGGTTGGCAACTTAGTAATTGCGGATTTTTTAAGAAAATAAATGACAATTTTTTCATGGAACGAAATAACTTTATTCTGTAATGTATTGCCCATTTTGAGCAATGACTTTTTGCCATCTTTCAGGCAGCATCATAATTCCACTTTTTTATTTTTTTCAGCAAAAAACTGAACCAGGTATGATTTGACAACATCATTATTATTGAAATTTTTACCATTCAAGGAGTTTTGCAAAGCTCGAAATAAAAAGTAATCAGACGGTGCAAGGGCAGGACTAAATGGCAAATATGCCAAAACATCTGAACCAAGCCTCCAATAACTTTTGCCGAGTGACCAAAGATATGTGTGACCTTTTCGATTTGTCAATTCGGGCCGCTTTTGTTCAACTGCATTGTTCAATTTTGTTAGTATTTTAATGTAGACATCAAAATTGATCCTTCGGTTGGGTGGTAAAAGTTCAATCTAGACAATTCCTTTGTAATCCGATCAAAAAAAAATATTTACTGATTGACAGTTGAAGTCAACAACAAAATGTGTTTGACATTTTGATTACGTCAGCAAACATAAGAATTCAACTAAGGCCATCTGTGAGTGAAATCCGCAATTACTTAGTTCCCAATCGAATAATGAAATAAATTGCATATTTTTTGAAATATTCATATGACACTCAATTTGGAAATTCGGACCTTTTCATTCTGCATTCTCTGATATATAACAAGTTTCTGTATCTGCAAAGGAAAATATTTAATTGTCAAAAAAATGGTTTTTTACTCACTGTATATACTGTCTTGATATAACGCCGTGCAGAGCAGCGCCGACGGTCTATGATGATGATTATGCTGTTGATGATGACTGAATGCTTCTAGTTTCTTAGTGTCAGCCCCGGTGATGGATGGGGTGATTCTGCTTACTCTTGTTGAGTATGAATCCTTCTTCATGAGCTGTTCTTTATCGTGGGCCCATCATGGAAAGGACATTGAGACAGCGGTCTTCAATATACAAAAATTAATACTATTGTTTGGGTGGGAAGGGATTTTGCGTAGCATCTTGAAGACAGTGCGTTTAGATTTCTTTCTATGGGTGGCATGTTTGCCGTGTTGTATCTTATTTCGTTACTATAGAAGTGACGGGTGTCTGGATTTCTGTGCTGACTTGTGCAGTAACGAAGTGCTTTTCGCTCCAAGATTTGAATTTTCTTCATTAGGCTTGGACTTATCGTGAATTACGATGGGACGAATTAGTTGCTTGAATAGCAAGAGTTTGGTTCTTGTATCCTCACCGTTGCTTATTCTCATCAGTGGGATGATTAGGGATTGCGCTTGGTTGGCCTCTTTTCGAGTGGCAGTCGCCTGGGAATTGAACCTAAATCTTTCCTCGAGGTGAATTCCTAGTTATTTGAACTTTTGTTTTGGCCGAATGATCGAGTTATCGGGCATGGTCAAGGCAAGGTTTTTGCACTTGGTGGCTGAACCATTGTATGAGACTGTCCTAAAGCAAATTAGTTCGGTTTTGGTCGTGTTTATTTTAATTCCCCATTTTTGATTGTAGTCCCAGAGTTTAAGGATATGTTCCTCAATATTGTTTAGGAGAGAGCGCTACTCCTGCATGATTTACCAGGAGTGGTGAAGTAGATGTAACCACACGAACATAGAATCTACGACCCGAAAAGGAAACTGTGTATGATTTTAACGCAAGTAAGATGAAAATTCGGTGTCTTCAGTTTGCATAACAAACCATTGATCCATACTGAATTGAACACCTTTTCTATGTCAAGAAGGCAGATGACTGTGATTTTCTTTTTGTAAAGGCCTAATGTTGTGTCTCTGTGTAGTTTCAACATCGGGTGAAAAGTGAAGCGGGCTGAGGGCGTGAGAGGAAAAAATCATTCTGCAATTGATTTTCCTTGGTTGGAACTATCATAGTCCACCCGAAGTGGGTGACGAGTAATGATATATTGCGGGAAATTCTTGCAAAACTCTGAAGTGTGGTGAGGTCGTGGTAGTGGTCATTTTTGATAGCTCCACACTGGTTGTAGAGAGAAACCAAAAGAATCAGTTAGCTATTTTCCAGCGATATATTTCTGCACGTTGTTTTGAATTTTTTTTAGGCCTTAAATGCCGAGCGGAAAAGAATTGCCATGCCAGTTCCGAATACATCTCTGTATTCAAAGTGAAGACGGTGTCTTCGACTTATCCTGTGGTGTGCATTTTAATAATAAGACAATTGCATGCCAGTTATTCATTCAATTGCGTGAATTCCCCCCCCCCTTTACTTAACCCCAAGAAAAAAAAAACACTTGCAAAGTGCAATTCAGATTAAGTGGTCCTTCGAAGCGGAGCTAGAGATTTTATTTGACTTGTCTAGCAAGATCGGACTTCTACCATTTCGGCTTCTTGGAACCACGCAGTTAGCACAACAAACCCCAATATTTAAAAAAACCGACAATGTGAAGACATATATTTTGCGGGAAACAAACAACTAAAAAAATTTTTCAGGAGATGAAAAAAGGTATTATTGCATTTTTTGCTGGGGAACTTCCACAATAAAACACTTTATTTTACATCTTACATATGTTGTTAAATATCATTGTAATTGCCACTTTTAATGGCCACCGAGTATTCGAATACATTTTTGAACTCTAAGTTTAGATCTAGAGGTGCAAAAAATGTACAATGCATCCGCTTTATTTTCATTTTCTTTTTCAATTTGATGACAACAATTTTACGTTTTCAAGTTGGAGTATTTTTTTCGTGATAAAAGAGCCCAATTTTTTTTTATCATTTCTGAACAAATTCGAGCCAAATCATTGTGACCTTGATTTTGTCCAAGCTCTTGTCCAAATTTTAATTGCTTGCTTATACCTGCACTGGCTACTTGTAAAAATATCCTTCAAAAACAACATCTCCTCCATATTCAACAGTTACAAGTTGGTGCAGGGAATTGAAGCTGGGTGGAAAATCTTCAGAAAAAGAGCAGCATGAAGGGCGGCCACCAAAATCCCACAGTGGAGAAAATGTGAAAAAAGTCAAAGTTTTCATGACTTTGCAAGTAGTAGGTGTCAATGCTTAGGTTTAGCTTAGAGTGCCAGTATAGGGCCAGTTAGTTATCTGCCCAACCTGATTCGTTTGGCAGTGATATTGCATCTAAATCCTCGTTTGGTTCCATCAAACATCTCTAAAAATTTCTTTAAAGGGTTTGAAATCAATGAACAGGTGATGAGTTTAGATTTTTAATGTCTGTGTTTTTAGTATGATTTATTGGAGAGTAATCGATTGAGGGCAACACTGCTACCTAGTGTGGCCAGGCAGGATGTCAAGTGAGTCACCTTCCATTCGAAAGGGGCAAACTTTATTGACTTTCCAAAAAACTCGCTAAATAATTATCAAGCGGTCTTTAAGTGTTCTCCAAAGAAACCATCATAGGGACTAAAATTTTCATAAGACTGGCATTTTTGTAAGGTTGAACCGTGGTATACAATTTTCGGTTCAGTCAGTTATTTTTCCAAATGGCGACACATCTTTCAGTGTCAATGGAAGTACTCGCGGCGAAATAGAGCCATGCGATAAAATAATTCATCAAAATAAGATAAAGAAATTCATGTCTCTGATTCTGATTCTGTAAACAGATAAATTGATAAGGAACAAACGAAGAATGAGTGTTTACAAAAAGAATTCTTAAAGGTAAAAAAAGGAGAAGTATCTTATCGCTTGTATCTAAAGAATATTATTGGTGATAAGGCAGCCAAAGGTTAGGTGTGTTTGATTTGCCTCTTTCACATTCAAGTGTCTCGAGGTCACTCCATTATTGTGTTTACAAGCAAACCAAAGTGTGTGGCAATATTTCTCTGACTTCACATATTAAAAAGGGTGGCAAAAATCAACTTTTCGATGAGTAAAGTGGGACTTTCAAAAACCAAAAAAGTTTTCATGAATCGATGAGCCTGTGAGCAGGAAATCAATCTTCTTCTTTAAAATCTTGTCCACGTGGTCGGCTTTTGACCAAATTATATTGACCTAGTTCCATATGAAGCAAACTTGGCAATTGATACCAATGATCTGCCAATCAAGTAATCATTGAAGCAATCGTCCACAACCCGAATGAGAAAATCGAGGATTTGTCTGCTAGCCTAATTGTTGAAGATAAAGTCCAGACCTACCACCATCTCACTGACCCTCTTGAAATAAGAGCTTACATCGGTTTTTAAAACTATGCCGGAAGTCTTTCAAGGTGGAAAACAATGAACTTTGGGAGAAAAGAAGCGAAATCAACATCAATAGGGGTGTCTTGCCCCGAATGAGGTTCGAGAGTCTTCAGTCTTGTCTTCGTTTCGATGCAAAAGAGAATAGAGATTCACACGACAGACTTTCGCCCATCAGAAAAATTTGTTTCATTTTCATCGACAGCTGCGCCCACAATTATAATTCAAGAAATAAATGTACCATCGAAGAACAGCTACGCGGATTAAGGGGCCGGTGTTCTATTCGGATGTACATCAAGTCAAGTACGGACTTACGCTTTTAAATCTTAACGACACTTCGATCGCCTACCTGATTCATGCTATACCGTACCTGAGAAAAGATACCTCCATTGATATTCCCCAGAAATTACCTGGCAGAGAATATTTTCTTCAAGCTGTAAAGGCTCCAATAGATGGCATCTATCCCTTTGCTAACCAGAATGTCGGATCAACCTTTCAACATATCTTTGACTTGAACGATCAGAACGAATAAACGGGAGATTCCAATGGAAATGAAATTAGCATCGAAGAATCCTCCTGAAACAAAGTTTTCCCACACCAAATATATAACTTTACTTTTTACCAATATACCGAAAAAGAACAAAATCGTCTTGGTGGGTTTAACTTGTCTCCAAACCCAAGAGATGACGAACGTAAAGCCGAATATTATTCTTCACTTTAATGGTACGAAAGGAGGGACGGAAACTTTGGATCGATTGTGCCAAGCCTTCTCAGTGAGTCGAGGAATGAGCGGGTGGCCGATGCGAGTTATCATCGTTTTGAAGTTACTGATTGCTCATCTCACCTTCCCGATGCTACACCAGAGATTGACAGAATCAGAGGGTCATCAAAAGCGTCCTTTGAACTGATAACAACCAGAAACAACCAGGGTGACCTGGAAAAAGTTACTTTCGACAAGCGTGTAGGTGCGTACTATGCGACGGAAAGAAGGACAAAAAAACGCTTGTTGGATGTTCGGCCTGTAGAAGACCGGTTTTTGAGGAACATCGGTTCACTTTGTGCATATTCGTTTGCTGGTTAATAAAATAGAATTCAAAATAATTTCTGAGCAAAGGAAAAAGTCTTTTCGAGCCCCTGTGGCTTCGGTTACAATAAAGAGGATAACAGTAACTACATTAAAAGAAAATATTTAATTACAAACCAACATTCCTGACATGTTTAAATAAATCGTAGTTTAGGATAAAGAAGGAAGAAAAAAGAATTTCAAAAGACCTGAATGGATCCAAAATCGGAACTCAAATTTTTTGAAATAATGGCCTTTATCTTTTATGTGGATGTTGCCTCATCCATGATCACATTTCTTAAAATTACAACTGAGCGAAGAGTTTGAATGCCAAAGAATAATGACTTAAAGAGCTCTGTAATAAATGATCTACAGAACCCTCTGCTTAAAGATATTTTTATTTATTCAGTCGCAAAGAACACAGACTTTGTATGATCAACTTATAAAAGACTTTGAAACTTTGTATGATCATCAAATTGAATATTGAGCTGAATACGCCTGAACTCTAGGTTTTTGGTTATAAGGAAAAGGAACGATTTAGAAATAAAAAAATTGGTTTGGGTGCGAGTAGGCCTGCCCATACCATGAACTTCCCATCTCAAGACACAAAAGAAATAGGTGCTATTTTATTTGCCTACATCATGAAATTCAATTCGGATTATGAAAACATCATTCATTCCCTAATCAAATGCATTGCAAACAAAAAGATCAGATACATATGGTTTAAGCTGCCTTTGAGGAATGCCATATACTCGTATATGTTTTCGTAATTTTGGATCATTAAAAATACGAATTGCGTATTTAACATTGATAGATTAACATATTTCAATTTGGAAATACTTTTTCTGACTGAGTTACATTTCTACTAAAAGAAAATTACATTTTAAGTTTTACTGCATCAATAACTGTAATTTAAAATAATTTTACCGTTTTTTTTTTTTAAACATAATAGCTAGTTGGACTTTTTTTGTCATAAATAATTTAATTACTAACTTGAGGTGGTGTTACAATCACCGTGGCATTGGTATTTTATCTTTTGGCTAAGTCGATGTCGCTGTACAAATCATAGCATACAATTCGTTGTTGGATCTTCTCCTCCACCCACCGTCAATGCAGATGGGACAAAAGATTACACTTTTCTCTCGCAACGACCTAAGGGGCCTTCATCCGCTTTTGAAAGTGTCCATGCTTCTGCACCATACAGTAGGAGGGGGATGATATGGGTCTTATAGAGCGACACTTCAGTTCTTCGAAAGAGGGCTTAGCTTTTTTAACCAGAGGTATTCTTCGTTTGATCTCAGCGCTGGTGTTATTATCTGTTTTTACAGCGGAGCCAAGATAGACAGAGCCCTAACTGCCTCAAAGTTATAGCTGTCTCTGGTAACGTTCTGACCCAGACGTCGGATTTGGTTTGATAGCAGCATATGCTTCTTTTTGCCCTCTGGTGTTGGCAATGTTCTTTTGCACTGTTGTCTCAAGTATGATGTTGAAGAAATCGCATGACAGTGCATCACCTTGTCTAAAACGTTGTTTGACATCAAGTGGGTCGATGACGTCTTTGCCGACCTTAATTTGTTCAGAACGAGCTGGAAAGAGATGCCAAACCTAGAAATGGCTTCATATATCTCGTCTCTGTAGACGAAACAGAAATCAAAACCAACCTTGAAATTGATGAAAAGTTGGTGCGTACCGACTTGGAGCTCGTGGGTTTTTTCCAAGATCTGCCGTTATGTTAATATTTGGTTTATGGTAGACTTTTCTGGTCGAAAACCACATTTAAACGGACCTATCAGGATGTTGACGAACTGCTTCAGACGTTCACATCATACGGAGGAAAAGATGCTAAAGGCAATTTTGAGGAGATTGATACCTCTATAATTGGCTTGCTTCCTCCAGGATTGGGCAACTAATACTGACATTCCATTAATCTCGCATGCTTTCTTCTGACCAAGTTTTGCAGATGAGTTGGTGCATACTCCTAACTAAGTCATCGCCGCCGCTTTTAGAAGTTCTATATTGCTATCTATACTTCGTCTAGGTCAGGTAGATGGCATTGTTGGTTCTTCCATGTCCTCAGCATTGACTGCAATTGTACTATGATATTTCTATTTCGAATTTTGCGGGCTTCGGTTTGGGGTGTGTAACCTTGAGACAATTGTTTTTGCTGGCTGGCTGTCCATGGCTTGCATTAAACGACTCAATGAAAGCATTTTCGACTGTAATATAGGACCAACGACCCAAAATCTTAGCCAGTCATTCCTCTAAGAGTATCCAACTCAACGTGAAGATAAGATATTTTAAATTTAGAGTTGCGAAAATCGATTTCATAACAACAACTTTAACATTGGAAGTTGATTTGTATTTGCTTTTTGCAGTTTTTTTTCAACTTCTTCAATACAGTGTTATAAAGCAGACAGCTAGAATTATCAAATATTATATAGCTTAGTTTCAAAAGTATTTAATTTTGTAAGAACTCTGTTTATATGTATTCATATTTTAAAAGTTTGAGGACCAACTGCTTATCTCAGTTTCATGTATTTTTGGAAATATTTTTAATCAATCAAATTTGTTTGATTGCTTTTCTTTGGAAGATATTAACCACTGCTCGGAATATTAAGGCGTGATTAACTTTATGTCCTTTTTGAAAAGGTTCAAAAGTACATAGTTTCAATCCAGAGATTTCCACCACATCTTCCTTCCGAACTGTTATCTGCTCAGTAAAGGATCTTTTTCTGTCTGGTAAATATATGGTTTAACGTCTGGTAAATTAATGGCTTCCCCGCCGATTCCGAAAGATTTTTTTATCTCTGTGTCATTTTCTGGAAAGACCTCTAGGATTGGGTTCATTATAACAAACCACAACAGGCGAAAACAAACTAAATCGGATGTTATGGTCTTCCTTGCAATATACGAGTCATGCAGTTTTATCCATGTATTTTAACTTTCTCATTTAGGTTTCTCTCGATGCTTTTGCTTTAAATTCAATTGCCTCATGTAATTTGAGTCATGAGCTTCTTTTTGCAAATATATTATAACGATAAAAAAGCGTCAAGCTACAGCCGAGCAGGTTTTGAACAAAAAAACTGGTGGCTCCATAATTTTCTAAGGATGTTTTCATGTGTCAGTGTTGCATACGTCACTCTGAGTCTTGAAAAATGGGAAGGACTTACAGGATTCACATTTCTGAAACATTTTTCAAAGAATTTCCGTGGAAATTTGGATCAGGAAATAGAGAAAGAGGCATATCAATGTATGAAATGGCCTCAACTAAAAACTGTTTTAGTCCTTTTGGTAGTCTCTTTAGTTAGTAACTTACTTAGTTTAGTCAATTGGCTTAATAAACATAACATTGATGAAACTTTTGGCATTAAAATTGAACAAAAAAAAAATTTATATAAATTTGTCCGGAAACTTATGAACGGTAGTGTATATATTTAGGCAAATTTTTTTTATCTGATAAGGTAGCTATAAACTATAAATTTAATTCATTTTGAACTTTTTTTATTGGAAAACTAAATTGATTTTAATTGAAGAAGTCAAATTGTCCCTTTTTTTGACAGTTTTTTCGTCATAAAATTCAAACCACCCTGTGAAATTTAACCAAAAGCTTTTCAGGTGATCTTTATGTACACACGCTTCGAATGAAATCAATTTGGCTTCGATAGCTTGATTTGTTCTCGAGTTAGGCTGTACGAAAGAATCCGCACAAACGTACGTACGTACGTACGTACGTACACACACACACACACACAGACATCTTTCTAAAAATCATGGAATCCGACTACTGGGACCGCCAATCGTGGAGAAATGTAAAAATTTTGAATTTCGAAAATCGGACCGATTACAAGAACTTCCTGATGGGAAGTTAAAAATTATACAAAGCAGAAAAAACATTCCACAGTTTTCATATGGATCATTTGAAGTTTGTCTGTTTAAGTATTTGGTTTGATGCACAAAAACTATTAGGCCAATTTCATTCAAAAACTCCATAAGGATGCAAATAACGCAAGTGGATACAAGCAGAAGAATTACATTCAGAAATCCAAGAATGCAAATTATTGAAAACGAGTTCATCCAATTTTTGATGATGGCATTCAATTGAAGTCACAAAACTCCGGCTAACAAGGTTATCATCTGACTTATTTTTGTTAAAAGGATGACATTCTTTCACAGATCAGATAAAGGAAAGAAATGCGAGTGAAAGGGACAGACTTAGCTGTTGACTTCACCAGAAGAAAAATTAAGGTCTGATGGACTCGTTGGTGCAGAGACGTCCTCAAAACGGGTGGTCAGTTAACGTGGGTCCTGTTTCGCGAAGTATTTACACATCAAAATATTCTCTTCCTATGCCTAGACGCCGTGTGTGGCAAGTAAGATGGATTTTAAATTTATTTTCTCCAGCTATTTGCTTTACTTCCAAGGGAAGAGAGTTCCAGAGCCTGGCGACGTGGACGGAGAAAAGACGTGAGGAGTTTAAATATCTTAAGGCAGGAGTTATGAAGATACATGTTCGGGTCGACTAAGCAAATTTAAGCTTTTTGGTGAGGTACCCAGGCAATTGATTGTGAATGGCCTTGTGCATGTAGATGCAGCATCTTATATCAATATATTAACCTAAAGTGCACCCAAGAATAAGCCGATAATATTCAGAAACATGGTCATACCTCCGCAGTCCGAATACGTATCTTGTGGTGTCATTTAAAGCGACAAAGTTTGCGGAGAGTTACATAAGTGCGTCCAACCGTATAGTTCACACGATCTGTGGCGGAAATGCTTCTGTTTATCTTAAACCCGAGCCTGGTAACTCTGTCTACATACTTAAGTTGTACGTTCTCTAAAAATACTGGCTATAGCCAGTCTGTGTCATAAAATTTATTAAAAAAAATTATAGCCTGTGATTTATTAGGGTTAAGTATAAGACCATTCAACACAGACCAGTTATGTATTTTCAACAAGTCTTTATTAAGTCTTCAAATGAGATCGGCATAGAGACACATTTGAAGACTTACACATTTTCACATACTTTTGGTAGGTCACTTATATGCAAACAGAACAGAATAGGTGCAAGAATAGACCCCTGCGGGACTCCTTTGCATTCTGTTTGATAAATAGATTCTAATAAGGCGTACAAAAGTTTCACTAAATCCAAGACACAACCGAAGTTTTTTACATAAAACTTCATGATTTACTCTATCAAAGGTTTTAGAAAAATCAAGCAAACATAGCACAGTGATATGCTCCCGATCGAATTGCATCCTAATATCGTCTAATACTGTGGCGGTTGAAAAACAATGGTGCTTTCGAAAACCAGACTACAGAGGAGACAAAAAATCATGGGAGTCAAGATGACTTGATATTTGCTTACTAAGAACTTTTTCTAGAACCTTTGATAGGCATGATAGAATGCTTATTTGGGGGAAAGTCAGATGCAGATGCAGAGTTAGGCTCTTTCGGTACAGGAATTACCTTTGCAATCTTCCAGCTATCAGGAAATGTGGAAGAGTAAATACAAAAATTTATGATATGAGCGAACGAATACAGTCCAAAACTTCAATTTGGGTATCAACCTTAAAATTAAAAACATTTAAGGGATCTGAAAGGATACTGGGGTTAGGCACAGAGGCTCTGCCGACACCACCAGTAGCCAGAAATTCCGTGTTTAGTTCATTTAAGTCAGGCATACTGTATGAATTAACATTTTTACACACACAAAAGGACCGTAAGTTATTCCAGAGCTTCTTAGGTGGTAAATTAGAGCTTAATTCATTCAAATAATACCTTTAATAAGCTTTTCGGGTAACAGTGGATGAGCGATTTCGAGCCCGGCAACAAAGTTCCCAGTTGAGCGATGTTGGACTATTCTTCCACATCAGGTAGAGTTTTTGAATAATCTTTATTGAGCTGTGAACCTCAGATGTGAATCAAGGACAGTTCTTGTTCCCTACTGTGACAATTTTCAAAAGAACATGCTTGTTAAACAAGTCAAGTATGAATGTCTGAAAATAATTTACTTGGATGGATGTAGTGGCAAATTTTTTTAAAAAGATTTTTTAATGTTCACATTTAAAATTATTAACCACGAATTCTTGATAAAAAGGCACGTTCGAAAATAAAGCAAACCAAACAGTAACTCTCGGTCAAAAGGTGAATTATTAAGTCTTTTGTAAAGTTCACCGCACTGCGAGATGTGGATTTATAAGTCAGCTAAATTCTCTGGCCTGAATCTTTTTTGTGATCATTGTTGTTTTGCTGGCTGCCTTGGCTAAGCTATATTCAGTGCTGAAGGAGTGTTAACGATTGGATTCCTTTATCCAAACAATCGCTGTTGGCCGAAGTACATTTACCTAGACCTTTTGTAGATTGTAGACCCAAGTACTTGAACTTGGACTACTATAGTGGGTACGTTAGAGATGAATCCCTTACCTCTGGTGAGGGGTGATCTATCTTGGTTTAGGGCAACGAAACACGTCTTTACTTTCGATCAATAATGACAATTTATTTTCCTTTACTTACCCTATTTTTACTTAATTTACGATCAATAAATGCTTAGGTGGTACAGAAATTCTAACAATAAAAAAAATATGCTTACATAAACTGAAAGTACAAAATACAGAACAAAACAAGCGAACAAAAGAAAAAGAAACAAAACGAAAGGTGAGCGATTGCGAATTGAGTCTTGAACTCGTTGGAATGCATTATTATGCTGATTGTGGTGTTTCTTTTCGTGAACAAGGAGTTCTGCGAAACCTTAACAATTTCGAACAAATCAAACTAAAACTTTGTTCGTTACTTAATCGTTTTTTGTAAGACTGCGGTGCTGTGATTATCCTCATTCTTGGTTATACAAATCCCATCATTTATACGTTTTTCTACCCTATTTCTAACAAATGTATATATATTTTTTTAATCCAATAAATTCTTTATTACTGCACATCCTAAATTCAAAAACTAGATTATACGTTACCTTTTAGCAGGTTTGAAAAAAAAAGTCTTGCAAAAGCAAGCACACTTCGAACCATCGCTATCTGTAATAAATTCTCAACAACCTTCATTGGATAGCTACCATAAGTCTTGCCTTAACAATCACATGGATAAATTGCAATCTGTTCGACTATTAATGCTCGAAAACACCAGGAGATGGGAACAATGATTTACATTGCAAACGACTTTTTTTCACCGGCGAGTTGCGCTCAGTTCTGGTATGTCGTGTTGCCCGGAAGTTGGCATAGTTCCAACTTGTTGACTTGAATGCAATCAGAGAGACAATATCCAGCGCAACAGTGTTGAGTACCGACAATTGCAAATTGCTCCCTATTACCATTATTAAGTCCTTTAAAAAATAACCTTACCTTACCTGATATTTTAGTTTAAATCAATTTGATCTAATCACGAAACCACCACGCCACGCCAATTCCACTCTGCATATGATACGCTTTGGCATGCGAGCACTTCAATCAAAGAAGAACGAACAATTTTGGAATTAATTCAAGTTGAGGAAGGAATTCGATTGTCACTCATAAGCATCATCCTGGAAAGCGGCAAATTGAATCCTGTCATCCGCAGAAAAGACGACATTCGAATACCAACGCTGGCTTTACCTGGTTGAGCTTGCCGCACGACCAAGGCACACACGGGGGAATGTGATTGGATTCCTGCTTAATTGTCTGTGGTCGAATGCCAAACAATTGGAAAATCGATAACAACAGCTGATGATAAGGATAACCCAGGATTAGTTGCTAGTTGGGATGAGGTGCATCTACGCCACACAGCCAACGGATCCCAATTTGTCGAGAGATTAATTGGAGCCGTTGCATTGCAGGGGCGATGCAACTAATCGTGTTGATGGAATTCCTAATTGCTTTGGGAAATGAAACAAGCGAACACGATGGAAATATGTTTGTCTCTAGAGATACCGAGTCATTTTCTCTTTATTTCTCAAGATACACAACGTTTGAGATACGAAGAACACCTGAGCGTACAGCAGTCCTCGCTGAGGTTGCAGGCTTTTCCAATGGACTTGCATTGTCTTGTAGATACCTATATAGAGAGTGATAGAGCCGCGATTTAATACTCTGCTATGAAAATATTATGAATTCATATCTTACCGCTTTTGCGAGTGTCATATCGACTATGGCCGCGCCGTCAACGTCAGGAATCTCATCAACGGTGTTGGACTAAAGGGTGAGGAGGAACGGGTTCAGTTGGTTATGTGGAACAACAGCATCTTCAGGAAATTAGAATTTAAATTAAGTTACTTACCT
This sequence comes from Orthonevra nobilis, assembly GCA_963555765.1. Taxonomy (NCBI): domain Eukaryota; kingdom Metazoa; phylum Arthropoda; class Insecta; order Diptera; family Syrphidae; genus Orthonevra; species Orthonevra nobilis. The sequence goes on along the minus strand of OY743225.1, from coordinate 3,785,421 downwards.
GGACCAGCATAAGGCAGGCAATCAATGTGATGGTGAAAATAAAGAATTTCATTGTTAGTTGGTGGTGGTGCTTGGTTTTGGTGCTTCAACGGCTGAAAGATAGGAGCGAATAACTTGATGATGCCGATGTGATTGGGTTTTCTTTTATATATGAACGTAAAGGGCTTCCTAGCTCTTGATGTTGATTTCATTTTTCCTCTTTTAATTTCCTTATCAGTTGGAACGCGAAATGCGGGCGGGTCGAATTGAATTCGAGCCAGTGGGCCACTAGGTGCAGATATAATCAGTTAAGGTAAACATAACGAGGCTATTGCTGGATATCTCGTTAGCAGAATTGTGGAGCGAATTGATTTGTTCCTCTCAGGGACGTCAGTGACCTATTTATTGAAGATAAAAGGGTTAAGAGGGAACTTTGTTTATTGAGTTAACATTGAAATTAGTTTGTTCGTATTTTCATCTTTTGTAGAGTTGAAAAATAGTTGTAGTTGTAGAGAACACAAATTTGTACAATGAAAAACTTATCATTTCGCTGTGACATGGCAGCACATGAAGTTAAAGCGTAACAGCTTTCATGTATAAAATTAAATTACTTAATAGAAAAAAAGTAAACCAATTAATAATTATGTAATTTATTAATATTTTAATAATAATAATAATAATAATAATAATACTAATAATAATAATAATAATAATAATAATAATGAACTAATTAAAGGCAAATTGAAAATAAATCTTTCAAAGAAATTTTATTTTTTTATTTTTAATGTTTTATTTATACTAGACTTACTCTCAATCCTCAATACTCTCAATAGTTCCGAAGCAAGAGCTTACCTATGGCATTGAACATTTTCCTTTCCGAAAATCAGTTGAAATTTTCAAAGAATTTAGCAGCTCTCTTTCTCTCAACTAATGACCAATGGATGGGTGACGCAGTTGGTTATGCGCTCGCCATTCAATTTCATCAATTAATATGTCCCATTATCGCATCCTGAAAAAATCTAGTTTTCGAATCTGGTCCAGTTACCATTTGCTATTGAATTAATTTCGCTATCACTGGAATTAACGGCCAATGAAAGAAGCCAGACTTGGTGGGTGTACTTGCTGGAGTGGTTACTGTACCAGCTGCTGGAGTTCTTAGTTTGTGATGTTCAAAATAATGGTTTGTGTAGTAGATATATGGTAGACGGGGTGATGTACCAATCTTCCAAAAACACAACTTTTAAGTATAATAACTAATGTCGAATAAAATTCTGCGGATCAAGCTAAATCTAATAAATCCGATTCGAATTCTTCGGACCCAACTTTTAGAGCAAGGGAAACCAAAATACGTTTGAATTTTGAAGCACTACACCTGCTCCTAATCCTTCTGTTCGCTCTGTGCACTAAGCACTATAAGAAGGGTCATAACCTCTTGTGAGTGAAAAGATTTTAAAAAAACAATGTGAACTCTTGAAACGCACGTAAATATGGAAGTCTGAGGAAACTATGGACTTGTTCTTATTTTGCTCTCCTTGTAATCAATCTTAGACTCTAATAGTCCCCATATCTGTTTATTCTTTAGTCGAGTACCGCAAACTCGGTTGTACAAAGTAAATCTTGGACTTTATGTTCTCCACAGACATACATCATTTAAAAAAAAAAAACAAACACGCAAAATGGTGCATTTTAATTTGTTATACAACTCAAAAATTTTTTAAGAAACAAATTGACTTGCCTCCTCGCGTCTTTTTTGCGTGCTTGTAGTCAAGTCATAAATTCGTATGCGAACTTAAAATGCGCTAATATTTAAAAAAAAATAATACTTTTTTATTCCTAGGTACAATTAGTTGAAGACTATATTCGAAATGCCAGCCATTTGCCTTGAAACGTCAGATAGAGCAGAAGCATTACCGGACTCATTCTTTGGGTTCCGGACTATCAACTTCCCAAGTATCGAGGGTATGAAGTCGGCAGAATATTTTTTTAGTCACACAGTTTGTGTTTGTGGGCTAAAGCAGAATCATATTTGACTTTCCAAGGCTTGTTTCTAGAACTTCAAGTTTCTTGTTCCACTCCTTATTATGTTCACATAGAATGAGCTTTGAAATTAATTGGTTTAAATGCGACAAGTTCTGTCGACAAGTTCGGTCGACGATATCTTTGCCAAAATCTCTTTTGAAGATTCCTGCACTTAATAATTTTTAGAATGTGATAAGGAAGCATCTTATAGCAATTCTTCACTACTATTCTGAGCAAGGAGATTCTAATTGCATCATATTTCAGCGCATTGAAGGTATTTACGAGTAGGTCCACATCTGCTTTGCAAGAAGGATTTTGTAATACTCTTGAAATTTAGTCATGGCTGTCTGTCTGTAACGAATTATAACACTTTATTGGTGAGGTTGAAAAGCAAGTGTCAAAAGAGGATTTTTTGTCAAACAATGCCGTACAATGTTTAAAGCACTGCGGTTACTACGAAAATAAGCACAAAATGGAATGGTCATCTTTTCAGAAACACCACTCTTGGAAAAAACCCAGGAGCTCCAAACCGGTACGGAACACCTTTTTATCAATTTCAATTTGTTCCATTAAGGTCGGCAAAGACGTCACTGACCCACTTGTTGTCAAACAACGTTCTAGACAGTGCAAAAGTCTCACTTCAATTATATCTTTTAAAGGTCTGTTCAATAACTGTCAGAATGGCAGCTATAACTTTGAGGTTGTTATGGACTTTCTAGGCTTCGTTGCAAACACAGATAATAAGAGCAGCGCTGAGATCAAACGAAGAACATCACTGGCTGAGAAAGCAATTAAGTAAACCACTTTCGCGAAGAACTAAAGTGTCGCTCTATAAGATCTCTGCATCCCTATATGCTGCAGAAGCATGGACCCTTTCAAAAGCGGATGATGGCGCCTTATGTTGTTTCGAGAGAAGAGTGTGACATTTGTTTTAAATTCGCAAACCTTATTTTCTATGATTCCAATTTGCGAAAAACAAATATATTCCAACGGGGCAGCTGAAAAAATATGTATTTTATTGTTTTGTTTGCAATGCATTTATCTTGAGATAGAAAGTTCATGGTATGAACAGGCTAACTTGCACACAAACCAAAATTTATTTTTATTTTTTTGAGATTGGTGGCCATAGACATTGAGACAACCTCATTTTTGAGATGCAAGAGTTGCTATGTTAATTTCTTTTTTAATTTCACTCAGTGGTATGCACATAGTTCTTTTACGTGTTTTTATCTCATCCTGGTGTCCACCCATTTCTGATAATTTCATTTACCCTTTCCCCCATTCACTTAGAGCCTTTTTGTACTTTTTGTGAGCTTTGCCAGTATACGTGGATCGAGGGTTCTCTGAAAATATTATATGAGCTGCTTAGAAACGAGTCTAGTAAGTTCCAGATGTACGTAATGTTGACTAAGCTATTTAACAACGAATCATGATGATTAAAACGAAAAGAGACGAAGACAACAAACAAATAAGAATTTCTCTGACAGAATTAATTGTCCAAAACTTATGCAAGGATTTAATTAACGAACGACGGGGTCCTCTCGTAGCAAGGAGGCCTATTTGCAAAATTTGCCAAACATTTTTCTTTAACTTAAACCTACTCTTAAAGTGGTTTACCCAAGCGAACTTAACAAATGGCGAAGAAAAATGTTCTTATTTTTACCAACCGCATACCTTTAGAATTCATAAAGCTTTTTTGCAAGCGACAGGTTGGTTCTTTTGGATTATTTCTCCTGCAAAGAACCTTGGTGATTCATGATTTCTATCGCACAAAGTAATTCCTTCTCTGCATGAAAGCATAGATACACTTTAATTTAAATGCAGATACGCTATCCACCAGCCGTCGTCGCGTCGGTCGTCCTCAACAAGATGATTTGTCTTCTGGCCATCCGTGACTTTGCATGTTCTACGAGGACTGTTTTCCTCTTGAACTTGCATACCGAAGCTCTTGTGTTTCCCATTAATTTTAACGAGGCATCGAATTCAATAAGCAAATGTTTTCAACACTATCCGTACACTTTGCAGTTTCTGTCTCATAATGCGATAGAAAAGGGTTTCTTTCCACCCCCTAATGCAAATTGATGACACATTGATTTCCTTCAGATAAGTGGTCTTAAAAAAATACAATACCGCGTCTATATGTCCTCCCCCGCTGACTGGAGCTGGAACAGCCGAAAAAAAAAGCGCTTTCATCAACTTAATCTTGACTCATAAGCGGCTTTACTTCATTTTTTTTTTTTTAATTTCCTCCTCCAGCGTTGGTGGCCTTTGTTCGGCTTTTCCCTTTCGGCTTTCGGCTTTCATGTATAAATCCGAAAATTGAAATTCTGTTCTTTTTGTTGGTAAAATTAAAATGCTCCATGCTGCTCCTGGTAAGCGGCTGTGGTGATAAAGAAAAATAAATAACAACAACAAAGATAGATGAATACACAAATAGATATATGGAGATGGGAACAGGAGATGAAAAGCTGGTGATGGCCGCAATAAAGGAAGCTGCTACCACATGCATGTATCCGTATGTATGTACCTGCAGGATAATGCAAACTGAAAAATAAGTTTTCATTATTCGAGAAATTCAATAATAAGTCTTGCCCCGGCACTCTTGACACACTTGCGCACACAATATTGTATTCACTGTTCGTTCTGACATCCATTTGTACGGAACCGCATCACCAACATCCTTTCGGGCAAATAATTCTTTGAATGTATTCACAGCTGAATGGATAGACTCATTGCATCCAATATGAAACCATTTGGAAAGATACTCAACTGTGTGGAAGCTCTGAAGTACGAGAAAGTGGACTTTCGCGTTCGGGTTAAGAGTATCTGTTCCGAGATCTTTGATTTGAATACAAAAAAAAAAAATATGTTTGGCACAATTGGCTACTACATAAGATGCTCAATTTCGAATTTCCAATGTACCTTGTAAGAATCATCCAATCTTTTTTATGTTCTCACAGCTTCAAAGTCTACTTAAACAATGTCCTGTCAAACATTTTCTACATTCCAGATGGAGCTCCTCAAAGATGAGTGCTTAGTCCTGTACTTTACAATGTATACTTCTCTGATTTTAATCACAGTAACTGTGTATACCTGTATATTTTTGTCAGATGTAATTGGTCTTAATATTGACACCAATCTTCAATCTGCCTTAATTACAGTTCAAGCGTACTATAACAAATGGAAAATAAAAATCAATGGTTCTAAGACCCAAGCTATTTTTTTTACTTGTAAAAGAAAAGCTTGTTTACTTCCAAGCAACAGTCTTATAATAGATGGTACCCAGGTTGAGTGGAAATCGCGAGCGAAGTATCTTGGAGTACATTTGGGTTCAATCTCCACTTACAAGAAGTCGTTAACAAGGTTAACATTTCTATTAAAACTCTTTGTCCGTTTATTAACGGAAAATCAAAGCTTGGCAATGAGTACAAATTACTGATTTCCAAAGCAATATTCCATTCAATAATGCTTTCTGGATCCCCCTGTATGGAGCAAATGTGCTAAGACGCAAAATTCAAGTCGCGAAAACAAGACACTCAAAATGATTTAGAACCTTGAAAGCGCAAACTCAAACGGTTGAAGCTAGAAAAGCAAAACTCGACGCTAAATACAATATTTCCTGTTTATTAGTTGATAATGACTTGATTTCAAATCTAGCTTTGTAAGACTAATATCACCTGATTTATAATTTTGTATACAATAAACTCATTGCTGTATTGTCTTTTTATTCATTGATATATTTATTTGTTTATTCACTTATTAATTTATTTATTTATTTTTTTATCTATTTATTTAATTATTTACTTATTCACATATATGTACATATTTATTAACTTTTTATCTATAAATTTATTTATCTATTAATTATTTATTAATATTTTTATTTTATTATTATTTTTTATTTTTATTTCTTTATTTATTTACTTACTTATTAATAAAACCTTTGATTGGAATCAATCTTAACTTTTTCTCAGCAACTTATCTGAATCCTCTTCTCTCTCTTGCCCTTGGCAACTTAATTTTCATGAAGGTTTTTTCTAGTGGATTCTCCTTCAAAACAATTGTTCTGTGATATTTATTTCAGCTTTATATAAACATTTTCGTTATAAGGTATGTAAACCAAATCCTGATACATACTATAATAGGACTACCGGTTGAAAATGTCGTTATTGCAGACAACTTCATAATTATTACTCTGAGGTGAATTTTGACCATGACAGCTGTCACATCAGAAACTTCATGTCACTGTCTAATTATTTCAGTCTAGGTTATTGGTTAGTAGTGAAAACACAAAAGTTTTTGTAAAGCCGTAAAATGTCTGCATTCGTGCCATCAAATCAACATTTGTGGGAAGTTTTAATATGCTTCTTTCATTTAAAGAAAAAAGCAACCGAATCGCATAAATTGCTTACCGAAGCTTACCCGGGCTAAACTATAGACGTTAGAATGTGTCAGCGGTGGTTTAAGCGGTGCAAAGATGGTGATTTCGACACCGAAGACAAAGAACGCCCCGGCCAGGTGAAAAAGTTTGAAGACCATGAATTGGAGGGATTGCTCGATGAAGAACCGTCACAAACGCAAGAAGAACTTTCAAAATCACTTGGCGTCGCTCAGCAAACCATTTCCGATCGTTTGAAAGCAATGGGAATGATCCGAAATGTAGGACATTGGGTGCCATATGAATTGAAGCCACGAGACGTCGAACGCCGATTTTGCATGTCCGAAATGCTGCTTGAACGCCACAAAAAGAAGTCTTTTTTGCATCGAATCGTAACTGGTGATGAAAAATGGGTACATTACGATAATCCAAAACGTCGGGCAACGTATGGATACCCCGGACATGCCTAAACATCGACGGCCGTTCAGAATATTCTTGGCCTGAAGGTTATGCTGTGCATTTGGTTGGACCAGAAGGGTGTTGTGTATTATGAGCTGCTAAAACTGAATGAAACAATCACAGGCGAGGTCTACCGACGACAATTGATGCGTTTGACCAGAGCACTGAAGGAAAAACGGCCGGAAACGGTTGCAAGAAACGATAAAGTTATTTTGCAACAAGACAATGCTCGGCCACATGTTGCAAATGTCGTCAAAACTTACCTTGAAATGCTCAAATGGGATGTCCTACCCCACCCGCCGTATAGTCCAGACCTTGCGCCGTCCGATTACTATCTCTTCCGATCGATGCAACATTGCCTGGCTGACCAGCACCTCCGTCATTTCGATGATGTCAAAAAATGGATCGATTCGTGGATTGCGGCCAAACCGGTCGAATTTTTCAAGTTTAACTTTTTCTTAGCAACTGATCTGAATCCTCTTCTCTCTTCCCCTGGGCAACTCAATTTTGATGAAAATGTTTTCTAGTGGCTTCCACAATTGTTCTGTGATATTTAGTTAAGCTTTATATCGGGGGGCACGGCAGTGCCCCCGCCAAGTCGAGCGCGAAGCAAACACTGCCGTACCATCTTTTACCGGAACCATTTCGCCGCATATTCAGGCCCCTATTTGGATAAGACCAGAACGCAGAGATTTTCGTCATCCAGTAAGCTATAATCACGTACTTAAAATCCAAAATTTCAAGTCTGTAGGTCATTTAGTTCGTTAGTTAGTTTATGAAACTCACTCACTCATGATCATCAGAATAGAACTAGTACTTCCCATAAACTCAGAGAGCTGAAATTTGGTACAGAGTTAGGGTTTAATGGCCACCTAAAGGGAAATCTATAAAAACTAGGATAATCGAAGATCTGGAGTAGCTGGTAACCCTGATTAGAAAACACAAGAGCCCAGCCAAACTATTAGAGATCGACATACCGCCTTTACAAAAAATATTCAACTTAGTGGGCCGCTTCATTTGATGTCAAAAATCGAAGGTCTGAAGTATCTGATGGAGAACCCTCAGCTGGTCTCAGGTACTTATGTATTGGTATGTATTGGTACATAAAAAATTCCACTGTCATTGCAAAAATCCAGCGTAGTGAGACACATCTTCTTATCTAATTTGATCTAGCCTATAGCGTTCCACTGCTGGGCGAATGCCTCCCCTTCTGCTTTTAATACGCATGTAAATAAAATAAAAGGAAAACTCTGGATAAGGCTGGACTGGTTTTTATACTTGTACTTACAAGTTGGTCGATAGGCATTTTACAAAAAGTGAGGTGTGACCCGGAAGACCAAACAAAGCCTAAACAATTGGTAGTAGAATTCACTAATAATTTGATTCACGAATCATTGCCCATTAAATAAAAATTCCAGATCATACCCCGGGCATACGTTTACAGAGAACAATTCCCAATCTGTGCGGCGTATGCCCTAACAATTCACAAGAGATAAGGTCTAAAGTACGAAATACACGATTCAATAGTTGTACCAACGGTTGTATAATCTTGGTGTTGTATACAATAATTGTATCTTGTGTTTCCCCTCAATAGACCGTTGTACCGATAATGTATGGTCGCATGCTCATGAGTACACAACCGGTGTCGCATGCAACATATTGTACGGAAGTTGTATGGTGTGTGTTCGCACATACAATTGTTGTACCGATTTTAGTTGTGCTCTAGTTATTGTAGCGGAAGGTTAAGCTTTTTGGAAATGGAATCGATTAAGGATAAAGAATTTTGGACTGAATTTATTGAGCAGTACCGTTCATTTCCGTGTTTGTGGGATGTGCACACTAAAGAGTGAAGAAGCTCTGCAGGTACTCGCTAGAAAATGTCGGGAGTAAGATCCTAGTGCTGATAAGGAGTACTGTTCGCAAGCGAATAGCGAATCTCAGAACAGCTTTCAGCAGGAATACAAAAAAATTGAGAGTTCCAAACGAACTGGATCCTCTACTGACAGCATTTATGCACCCTCTTTGTGGTACTATGATCTTTTATTATTTTTTAAAACTGGTGAAATCTCTCGATTTGGCCACAGCTCCTTGTCTGATGACATCAGTTCATTTGAAGAATGTCTTGCTACAGAGGTTTGTTTTCACCGCAATTAATGTAACTTTATACTATATACAGTACCAGTGTTTCACGACCATCATCTTCTTCTTCTCACTTCTCACCAGAACATGTTTCCCATCCATTGCTCCAATACAATGCTCAAAGTGCCACTGTTTGTGAAATCCTTGGGCGATATTTTTCCATTCAGTTTCGGTAGACGGGAACTACAAATATCGATGGAATATATAAGACTAATAGAATGTACTGAGGGCGCCCTGGCGCAGTGTTGGTTTAACCTTACCTTCAAGTAATTATTTCTTAAAGCGTGGTATATAGCCCAGTATGTTTCCGGCACTATTTTTCCAATTGCTTGGGCCGATATCCTTGAACTGAACTTTAGGTCGCTGAAATCACATCCAGTTGCTAAATAACGCAAGGTTACAACTAAACGCTCTTCCGCAGATAATGGTGTTCTTAATAAAGTGTCCTGTTTAGTTATTACAGGTGATATGAGATTTAAAAGATATTCGAATTGTTCTCTTTTCATACGCAAAAAACATCTGTAATTAGGGTCACACATTTTTACTTCTCCAACGAGATCAACCTCAGAATACAATGATCTATTTAAAAGCCAATTTTTAACCCAAATTCTTTTTTTTTCTTTTTTCGGATTTTTAAATTCAAAACTGCGGCACCACATATTAAAACAAATTTTTTCTTCGCACTTACTTCGGCCATAGAATCCCCTGCTAGAAAATGACTAAATAAAATATTCGGTCGTACGTAAATTGTATGCAGATTGTATAATGTGTGTGCTGTATACGACAGTTGTACCGATATTGGCACAAAGCAAGTCGGTACAATCATTGTATGGTGTATTCCGTACTTAAGTCTAAAAAATGCCCTCATGGACATTGGCACCTCTTTCTTCTCTTGTGGCCAAGCCTACGTGGCGCTTTCACGAGGAACCATTCTTCATGGGGTGCAGCTCATGAATGTTGACTTCAAGAGTACACAGCCTCAAGCTTCAGCGATCACCGAATACAACCGGCTTATGCGTAATAACCGCGCCGATCTTTCAGAAACTAAACCGTCTAAATAATAAATAATGAATGCGCATGGGCTATACGAATCGCAGTAAGGAACCTTAGACTTCGCACGACTTTATATAAATTTCATTACTTTTTAGAGACAAACAAGCAGCTCCATCGGGACTTGGCTAGTTTTTTACAGAATGTTTTTGGTGGGATAAATATTTTCGTTGTAAGGTGTACTTTATTTTGTAAAGATAAAAATCAAAGTGTACATATTTTGGTCAGAATAAAATATCTATCTAGCTATCTATCATATAAAAAGTCAATCTAAAAATTCTGATTTCCAGAGTCTCTCTAAAAAAACCAAACCCACCTACGGAACAGACTAATAAACAGTCATTTCCACAGGATGACAAAAACATTTGAGTTCTTTTAACATTTCTAGGTCATTTAACTGCGAGATATATGTACTCTTATTCCAAGTGGCAATAATGTGAATGAAACTACTTTTACACACATGCAAATGCAATATTATCTGAAAAGTGTAACTGCTTTTACTAAGAAGGAATCCTTGAACATTTTCCTCGGACTTTTTAAGCTTGGTTCCTTTACTGCAAGTTTCCTTCATATCTTTTTAAGAGTAAAGTACTTAAACTGGGCGCAGAAATAACGTTTTACATCGACGCTCTACAAGTTCGCTTGTATTTTTAAATTAAAATTTTTGTAGACGTTTTTTGTGATGCAAGTATATCGACTGACTTTTTAAGAGAATCTCTTGTTTTAATGGCAAGTAAAAGCTTTGAGAAAATCAAATTAGTGAGCATTCCAACGGCATCGATATATTTTCATTCTCGTATAAACTGCATTACCAAGATTTATAAAGCTAATTTAAATGCATGCAAAACCATTGGTGTTGTCCTTTTTGCTATTAGGTTGATATATAAACTTGTAAATCCGAGCTTTCCAACGTTTCTTTTAATAAAGGGTTTTTCAACAGGGACGCAACAAAAGTAGAGCGACAGCGACAGCAAACGACGCCATATTTCTTGTCGCTCTTTTGATATTTCTCTTCAGTAAGATTTGCCATTTCATGATGGAAAGATATACGAGCCAACAACGAGTCGAAAATTATTAAAATTAACTACCGAAATTCGGAGTCAGTGGCCTCAACGTTAAGAGCGCTACGTCCAATTTATGGTCGTCATAATCGTCCAAGCAGATCAACAATTGAGCGTCTAGTGGAAAAATTTGAATCCACAGGCACAGTTCAACATGTTCCCGTGCCAGTGACACAAAGAAGTGCCCGTAGTGTCGAGAATATTGCTGCCGCTGAGGCTTCAGTTGCAGAAAGCTCAAATGTGTCTCTCACGCGTCGTTCTCAAGCGTTGGGCATCTCTGTGACGTCGTTGTGGCGAATTTTGCGAAAAGATCTTGGCCTACTATTGACGCAAGAACTGAAGCCGCTTCACCACCAGAAGCGTCGTATGAAAATGATTCGGATTTTCATCGAAAAATCATCTTCAGCGATGAGGCTCATTTCTGGCTGAATGGCTCCGTCAATAAACAAAATATGCGGTATTGGTCAGGCAGCAATCCACACGTACTCCATGAGTCATCATTGATCGTTCAATGATATCCGAATATTTTTGGCCCGAATTGGATGATATGGACTTGGAGGACAAGTGGAGGGCGGCACAAGCCACACAGCGAATGTCACAATCAATTTATTGGAAACCAAGTTTGGAGAACGTGTTATCTTACGAAATTGTCCAGTCGCTTGGCCGCCTCGGTCGTGCGATTTGACGCCGTTAGACTATTTCGTGTGGGGCTACGTCAAGTCTTTGGTCTATGCCAACAAGCCATCGACGACTTATGAACTTCGTACGAATATCGAACGTGAAATTGCAGCAGTATCGGCCGAATTATGCTTGAAAACCGTCGAAAAATGGTTTCAGCGTCTGGACTTCTGCAAGCGTGCCCGTGGTGGCCATGCAAAAGAAATCGAGTTTCATACATAATGGCATCTAACGTACTTTCAAAGGAATAAAGAATTTCATTGATATCCAAAACCGTTTTTTTTTATTTAAAAAAACTTTTGTAGCGCTCTTATTGAAAAAACCCGTTATTAAACTGAACTTGTCAAAAGCAGATAATGGCATTTCCGATTTTTGTGTACCCCAAGGAGCAGTTAAAAGCCCTGTTCTATTTAATATTTGCGAATAAAACTTTTCTCATCTAAGCAATACTAAAATTCTTATTTTTGTTGACATATAGGTAGGTAGATCAGGTTGAAATTAGAAACAAGTACTGGTGCACATTATTCTTGTACTTCTGTAAATTGTTAAGAGTACAGAGAGAGCGCTCCACATTCGTGTTATGCGGTTAAAAAACGAGTCCCTTTAACTAACTTTATTACCTTAATCAGGCTTGAGGGTAAACCGATGAGCATTCCTAACTAAACCGGTGCTTCGATGAATGTGTTAAAGTGAAGGAATGCAGCTGGCCTATGAAAACCACGATTAAAAAGGCGGAAGGACAGAAGACGCTACGTAGATGTTGCAGTGCGTCAACTGACTTCGTGATATTTAAGTCTCCTTTAGGTTTTATCGTTCGGTTTTGAACTTTGTCGATCTGGCTCAAGATGGTCTTTGGAGCACATGCCCATAAATGGGACATGTACACCAGTTTTGGTCGAATTTAAGCTTTGTATGAATATGGGCAAAAGTAAAGTATTTCCTGCATGGGCTCAGGACATCAAGGCATTTCGCAGAATTTTTGGCTGTATTGGTCATGTGGTCTTTCCAACCAAGATTGTTGTAAACAAACATTAGAAAAAAAAGTCTTTCATACTCAGCAATGTGGTGAATATAAGAAAAATTCAGTGAATGAGTGTATTCAATTAGATGTAAGAGACAGGTTATAATTAATTAAGATCGGGAATTCAAAAAGAATGTGTACAGCCGTTTTATCGCGCTCCAAACAGAGTCGGCATTCGGTGGTTGTACTGAGTCCTAATTTTGTTAGATATGATCTCAAGTTGCAATGGGCTGAGAGGAAGCTCACGAGCTTTCTAATGTTCTCCTTGTTGAGTTTAAGGAGATCTCTGAAAGAGTAGGTATTGATTAGTAATTTACAATATCTGAGTCCCGGTAGATTCCGCCAGTGGTCAATGCGTAGCTTGCTTTTTCTTATCTTATTGCTTACGCCACAAAAAGGTTTCGGACCAGTGATTGATGGCAAGAGATTTGTCGACAACAAATTTCCGATAAAAGAACCTGAAGCGTGACTCTATCAAAGGTGTTTGAACAAGCGCGACAATCTTAGTTTCACCAGAAATACGCTGAGAGTGGTAGCATCATCTAGAGTCGATTTCCACCCACGAAGAAGGATACGATTTCTTGCAACCAACCCGGCAATATTATTTGTTTAGTAATCGTAGAAGAACTTCTCACAAGGTATACCTAAGCGTTGATAAAACTCTGGAGAACATCGTCAAAGATAAGCGATTGTCTCCTGGCGATTTATTCCACATATACATATAAAAGGGCGATACTTTTTTTTTGTTTTGTTAAAATTGCTACCCTTATATTTTTGTTAATTTGAGGGTAGTGCCCCCGCCAAGTCGAGCCAAGCGAAGCGCAAGGGCACTACCTACCTTTTTTCGAAGTACTTCTTCGTTTATTTTGTTCCTTTATAACTTGGGTTTGGATTATGCCAGATCTACAAGGCCTATTATTAATTAAGTTTTCACCTTAAGCCTATGTGAATGTAGCGAAATGGCCAAGCCACAGATTTTGACTAAGGTGTAGAGTCTGTGAAGTTAGGCATTGAGAGTTAGGGCATGTAGAGTTAGAAGCTTGGCTCTATATGAGATCTGATAACTTTTTAACAGTGCGATTCATATGGTCTCGTCTTGGCAACATTTAACATGAAAATGTTTTTGGCGGGATGTATTTTGCACAGAGCGAAAAGACCAAATCGAATGCCGGTGTAGTGGCTTCAAACTCGGTTGTAATTATGTTTCATTTCCTTTCAATATGCGTTCGCTGAGTTCACAGTTTTTCTTTGCGTCGTTTTGTGTTTAATGTACTAGAAATACTTAAAGTGTAGTTTCTGTTGTTTTGAATATTGGTTCGTCACCCTGCTATCAATATCATCTATTTCACAAACCATGCAGCCAATACAGTTATCACTACAATAAGGCCACACACTCAGTCAATCTCCTATGGCAAATGGAGATTCGAAGAGATATAAATTCAAAATTTTGTCTAGGATTCGAAAATGCGAAGCTTAACAGTTTCGATCTGAAAAGGAAGAAGATGTAAGCATTTTTGTTACTTTCAAAATATTTAAAAAAAACACCAAACTTCTCTACAAGGCCAACATTCAGACACGGCAAATATTCGTGCTGTTGTTTTTCAGGTTGCAAACTTCATTAGCACGTAATTGAGGGAATTGTTTACAAAAAGACAAAATGCTGCATAAACGTCATATACAAGAACATCCAAAACCTTATGTCATTGTTAAACTACTTTTTGCTAATTTCTCAATTCTACTTTTTGCTTATTTCTCAAAAAAAAAAATCCCAGGGCCAAGAAACAAGTTTTTGATTTTAATAAAAATATTAGCAAGAGTACTAGAAACTCATCAAAATTTACGAAAACAATATTTTTAATGAAACGTGAACTGCCTGTCTAACCTGTTACAAATAGGTTTTCCCATTTGAGTTAGACTGCGAAATAGCCTAGTATGCAAATTAGATAATTATTTATTTTAAGTTCCAAAATAAGACGAATGTTAAAAGTATTTTTTTTAGAGAAATTGTACAGTAGAGCCACGATGACTTGAGCAATAAGCAATGAACGCTCATGCTACTCGTTAAATGGATGCCGATCCTTAAAGTCCAGCAGATCGTTAGAGGCAAACTATCCTTAAATGTAACTAGAGAGATAAACATCATACATAAATCATGTTAAACAACAACAATAATGTAGAATTTGTATTACGAGAACTCAATAAATTTTATAAGTAAGAGTTCGTTTCTTGTTTTGTTTCGGTGCTTAGGTAGGTAGGTAGGTATGATTGTCACATCTGAAACATATCCTGTTTGAATCCATTGTGCTATCACTTACCCGTGATTGATACACCGATTCCTCATTGGCCAAGGAACTAACTAACCTTAGAAATACCTGATTGGTATCCAAGTGCTCTCTGTACAGATTGACCACTTTTATTAAACGTTATAACCAGTTTGTTTTCTTAATGAATTTAGCTATGTTCTTAATCTTTATATCTGACATATCTTCTAGGTTGCTGAATGAGTAGCTTCCCAGTGTGCTTTTCCTCGTTTTTGCGAGGGCAGGACAGGTGCCTCGGCAGTCTAGTACGCTTTCTACTTCTTCCTTATCTCTGCAGTTCCTGCAAAAGTAGTTATGGGGGCTCCTATTCTTAATGCATGTGAGCCCATGATACAGTGACCTGTGATAATTCCTACGACCTTTCTTATGATATTCCTGTTAAAGCTAAGGAGTGTACTTGTCTTTTTTGGATTAATGAGATGCCAAATTTGGCTTTAAGTCCTGCAGGTGGGTAGTTCCACCCATCTTCGATTGGTGATTTTGATGGCATCTGTATTAAGCATGGTGTTTATTGCTTAAATTGAGGGGTAAGGGATCTTCTGATTTATTGCCAGTGACAAGCTCACTGTTCCCTATTCTAGCTAGTTCGTCGACTCTTTCATTGCCTGGAATACCAGCTTGCCTAAGGACTCAACATAGGGTAAGGTTACATCTGACCGCTATCTCCCTGAGAGATAGGAGGCAGAGTTTTACCATCTTGGATTTAACTGATGGTGTGTCCAGAGCTTTGATGGCCAACTGGCTTTCTAGTATATCAAGAGGCGGGCAGCCTCTTCGATAGTTTTAACTTCTGCCTGGTATACACTGAAGTGGTTGGGCAATCGAAGGGACAGAGAGAAGGAGATCTCCGGCTAAATCGCGGATACTCCGAGTCCGGTGCCTTCGTTCATTTTGGAACCATCGGTGTAAACTTCCAGGTTGGCAGTTTTTCTGCCTATATCTTTCGTCCACTCATCTCTATTTGGGATCAGTATTTTGTATCCCGATTCGAAGTCTAGGATAGGTGTTTTATAGTTTGTATGTCTCGGAACTCTCACGTTCTTTATTTTTTCCGTATGACCTGGGCCATGTGTTCTGCTCCCTGCATACATGGGAAGCAGTGGTAGCATAATATCCATGGCGGTTGAAAGTGTGGAACGAAGCGCCCCAATGATGCATCTTTGGACCTATCTTTCTCAGATTTTCTTTTTTATTCATTGCCATATATGAAAAGATTGGTCTGACAACTGCTGTATATGTCCAGTGCGTTAATCTTGGCTTAAGCCCCCATTTGGGACCGAGGACCCTCTTGCATGTATACATAGCCACCGCTGTTTCGGTACTTTAAAAATTAAAAAATAAATTAGAAAATTTCGTCCCACATGTGGCATATTTTCATTCATTCAATTCGTGTCTCAATCTATGTACATCTACATCCTTATCTTCCATACCTTCTCCTACTAAGAATAAATCTCCAGTCGAAAGACAAAGGCGATCAATAGGGCCGTGACACAGAGGATTGAGGACGAAAATTTTTTTACAGATATTCAACCCATTCGATTTCAGCGTGGAGCATGATATCATATAAGCTGCGTCTTAACTGCCCGACTAGCATTTAAAGTATGGGTGAAATTTGGCCAAAATTTGTACTCCGGAAGTCCGGCCATAAATAGAAGTGCCTGATATGGCCCGCATTAAGTAATATTCTCCGGCCCGGAATAGAAATCGTAATCAGGTCCATACATAAAATTAAATTTAGGCCCATTAAACACAATTACGCCCTAATAAGATGGTAGATCCAGCCCGGATTACGTATACAGCTTTTGCTCATCAGTCAAAAGTATGATTATAATCATATTTTTATTCCGCTTATATTCAATAGTCTAAAATCGCAGTATAAAATGTTTGATATAGTCAAGCGTTCTTCATCAATTATATCAGATTATATGATCACTCACAAGAAAAAAATCGTAAATAATTGTATTAATTCTATTATTATTTAGATTAGTTTAGATTATTGCAAGAATCTAAGGTTATTTTAAAAATATCTCGAGCGCTACAAAAGTTTTTTTAAATAAAATAAAAATGCTTTTGGATATCAATAAAATTCTTCATTTCTGTGAAAGTACGTTGAATGCCATTATGGATGAAACTCGATTTCTTTTGCATGGCCACAACGGGCACGCTTGCGCAAGTCCAGACACTGAACCCAATTTTCGACGGTTTTCAAGCATAAATCGGCCGATACTGCTGCAATTTCACGTTCAATATTCGTACAAAGTTCATCAATTGTCGCTGGCTTGTTGGCATAGACTATAGACTTGACGTAGCCCCAGAGGAAATAGTCGAACGGCGTAAAATCGCACGACCGAGGAGGCCAATCGACTGGACCGTTTCGTGAGATAACACGTTCTCCAAACTTGGTTTCCAATAAATTGATTGTGACATTCGCTGTCTGGCTTGTGGCGCCGTTCTGTTGGAACCACATGTCCTCCAAGTCCATATCGTCCAATTGGGGCCTAAAATATTCGGTTATCGTTGAACGGTAGCGATCCCCATTCACAGTAACGCGCTGGTCTTAATCATCACGGATAAACCACACCAAACCGTAATTTTTTTGGGATGCAATGATGACTCATGGAGTACCGCATTTTTTGTTTATTGACGTAGCCATTTAGCCAGAAATGAACCTCATCGCTGAAGATGATTTTTCGATGAAAATCCGAATCATTTGCAAGTTGTTGCTCAGCCCAATTCACGAAAATACGACGCTTCTGGTGGTCAAGCGGCTTCAGTTCTTGCGTCAATTTAATCTTGTAAGTATGTAGGCCAAGATCTTTTCGCAAAATTCGCCACAACGACGTCACAGAGATAGCCAACGCTTGAGAACGATGTGTGAGAGACACTTTTGGGCTTTCTGCAACTGAAGCCTCAGCGGCAGCAATATTCTCGACACTACGGGCACTTCTTTCTCTCACTGGCACGGAAACATTTTGTACTGTGCCTGTGGATCCAAATTTTAATAATTTCAACTCGTTGTTGGCTCGTATATCTTTTCATCATGAAATGGCAAACCTTATTAAATAGAAATGTCAAAAGAGCGGCAAGAAATATGGTGTCGTTTGCTGTCCCTGTCGCTTTTGTAGCGTTTCTGTTGAAAAACCCGTTATATAGTATTTCAATAAACTTTTGCACAGACCTATTAACTACACTTACAGTTTAAATTCCAATATTCTTCGATTCAGTCTTCATTATTCTTATTTCATAATACTTATTACATAAGGTTGTTGGAATTTTAAAATCCAAATGATCAAAAACATAACACAAGCCTCAAAGAAGTGAAAAAATGAAAATAAACTATAGACTTGTGCAGCTTCTTATTTGTAAAGGACAAAAAAATAAATCGTGTATCGCGAGTATCAGAACTTAAAAAATTATTTAAAAAATTTGCCATTAAAACTTATTCCAATATAGAGAAATTTTCAGTACTTGTTAAAAAATATATTTATTATTATTATTATTCTATTAGTCTTTACATATATGCACAGATAATATCTTAAAAACTACAGCACTAGCTAGAATGGCTTTCAGCTGGGATCACAGAGGTTATTGTAAAAAATTTAGTGTAAATATATGTTAGATACTATTTTCAAGACTTAGTTTTCGTAGAAGTGTGTAAACATTAAATATATTTTGATAAGAAGTAACTTGAAGTAGAGTTTTCAGATTCTTGATATAAAGGGAAATACAAAGTGAGTTAATTGTGTTGCATTCAGATGTAAGGTGTTTTATGTTCAGTTTTTTATTTGCACAACAAAAAAGGCATATCGGAGGTGTGTGTCTGTTGAGAAGGTGGCTATGTGTTAACTGTGTATGTCCAAGTCGCAGACGTAGGAAGCATCTATTCATCTTGCGCGTGGTATTTATTGGGTATTTTGCCTGAGACCCATTCGGATTGATTGAGGAGTAATGGTGTTGGTACAGGCTCCATGATTCTTTTATTTTCTTTGCTTTGATGAAACCGCCATTTCTGTTGTTTTCAGTATTGCTATAGCTTCGGCCGAAAATATTGAAAAATAATTCGGGACTTTTTCAGCAGATAAAACTTGACCATTCGAGTTGACGTTTGCGAAACCATTACCTTCATCGCTTTTTGATCCATCGGTAAAAAGAATGTTGAAAGAGCTTTTGTTGTAGTTGCTCATGAGTTCTTTGAAGAGCTGCAGATATGTGGTCTCGGATGTCTGCCCTTTCGCATATTTAGCAATGCTGGTGTTGATTGTGTCTTCAGGAAGGAGCCAAGGAGGATGCTTTTCGACGGAAAGTTTTTTTATGACTGGGTCAATACCTATATTTATTGCAAGGCATAATGCAGTGTAAAGAGTCGATGGGATTTTAGGGATCTTCTTGCGGCTTAAAATTTTGATAGCATCTAACTGGATGGGAGAGCTGTACGAATCACAGATTTTCGGGATGAGCCTTATCGTTAACTCTGTTATTCGGACTTCGATTGATGAAAATATTATATAAAGTAAATAATTATTCTCTATCCGAAGAAAAACTGGTCGATCTAGTTCGTTTTATATTTCGTGTTCTTCATTTGGTTGCAGCTTTTCTTTACAATCACGGGAAATTATAAATCTTTATTCCATTATTTACCCGAAACAATAACTAGGACTGTAGACCTTGTAACGCGTACAATTCTCCGTTTATTATACAAAGAACATGAATAATTTTTTCTTACGTTTGGAACATTATTTTAACCAGTAAAAATAGTAATATTTTTTTAAAATATATAAAGAAAATTATTATTACTTTGTTTGTTGATTTAATACAGAAATTTATTTGAAAAATTTGAAAATGTATACTTAAGATCTAACAACATTGAATATGGTTAAAATAAAAATTATAACATCAGACCCGGATCAGAAAACTATTGTTTTCCGTGTTAAACATTAAATCTGGTTAATAAAATTAGGGACATTTTTGTAAAGAGAAGAGAACTCATAAAACGGGCTGTCAAAGGCAATCAATATCCGGACATGAAATTTAAAATCGTAAAATGACAATCCGCACATTGCAATATCCGGCCCTTATACATAATCCGGTCAGCCGTAAGTATTTAGTACTCGGGTGGTATCGGATATGCATGGGATGTGCGATACTTGGTTGACTTTGAAAATGCTTTTAACACCGTTTGTACATCCTATTTAATATGCTCAATGACAGACAGTAAGACAATTTAACTTCATTTGAATGGTGTGCGTTACACTACGGATCAGGTGCAAAGATCGAATTCTTTGTAAGACTTTTTAAGTCAGACTTCGGCAGTTACTGCTACACTTGGAAGTTATAGACCAGCTTTCAAACGTGTGAAACCATTTTGCTGTTCGAATCTAGGGATACTTAAAAAATTGGCGCAAGTTCTCTTCCGTGGAACGTTGGGATCTGGATAGAACAGTAACCATATTTTACAAAGAGATTGGGTCGTATGCAAAATGATTTCGCTCAGACTCAAATCTCATTTTTTTTAGCTTTAGTTCAGGTTCGTATAAAAAAATAAAATGAGACAGATCTCCGAGACTAAGCTTTTGCTAAACTGCTGAGACAGATCTCATTTTTTGATTGCTCGTATGCAAAAAACATAGGTTAAGCTCATAAAAAGATGAGACTAGAAATTTGCTGTCTCATTAGGTCAAATGGCTGCGTACATAAACGTTCTCGGTGCAACTTCGCAAGATCGAGATTTTAAAAGTCTGTATCGGTTCAATTCAGAGCAAGTGGATTGGCTAACTGATCACTTTCTCCAAGACAGTGATGATTTTCGCGGAGGGAAAATTAATAATCAAACCAAGATAAAGGTTTTCTTGAGATTTCTTGAAGATCCTGGATTTCAAATTGGCATTGCGGAAGATTTCGGAAAAAGTCAATTCAGCGTTTCCAGAATAGTAAGTGAAGTTGCGGAAAAAAAAGTGGAAACAAGTGAAAACTGAATAAAGTTTCCTATGAATACGGAGGAAAATGACTCTAAAAAGTCTTTATGGCAGCAGAAAAATATATTTCCCTCATGTATTTGAGTCATAGACTGTACGCACGTGCGAATCAGTAAGCCAAGGCAGCATAGTGGAGAGTATGTAAACAGAAAAGGTAGTCGTAAATCTTATAAAGTGTTACTCTCTAAGACTTCAAAATTACTTTGTCATTTGTTTGTAGGTTTTCATTCAATTAATGTGCAAGCGACATGCAATGGAGCTGAAAAGTTTACTAGCGTGGATGTTCATGACTCCAGAATTTTTAAAAATTCAGCAATTTACCAGGTACTGCTTAGTAATCCTACGTGTGTCCTCATCGCTGATGAGGGTTACGGAATCACACCTTTTATAATAACATCATTCCGTTGCTTGAGCAAAAGAAAAAAAGGAATCATCTACACTCACTTGTTAAGCAGAGACCGAGACAATTTGCTCATTGCAAAGGCTCAGTCTCGGTACCTTTAACTCAGTCTCACATCTCAGTCTATTGAGACTGAGCAAAAGCTTTTTGCATACCACCCATTGTTTTAATAGCCAACTGATTCGGGATAAACATGCGGTACCGATAGTATGCCCCGAAAAGTGTGGACAGGCGATTATGCTACAATAGAGCCGTCGTGCCGGAAGAAGGGATTTAGAGCAGGAGAAGAAGCTCCATCGAGTTGACTTCTCAGATAAGGAATGCTTCATAAGTTCACAAGCCTCATTCGATTCACAGTCTGGCCGACTTTTATAGATTAGATTAAATGAAAAATATAAAATATGTTTAGTTTAAGATTTGCCATGGAACGTTCAACAATCGCTGTTCTTGTGTTGCCGTACAAGTGTAACCATCAAAACCAATTTTCATCGCTTTTTTTTACATCAAATCGAACATATGGATTTTGAAAACATTTGGTTTTAACAAAACGGTGCCACGGGACTTTAATTGTTGTTCACCTAAAAAAATCGCACTGTCCCATTTTTCTTACAAGACCAAGAAACGTTAAAGTCAATGGAAAGAAATTCAGGATTTCGATTGGGGATATATGCCAAACAAGCCGCCATGAGATAACATTCCAGAATTAATAGAAAGATTTATTCTTCCAACAAAGCCTTACGAATGGTATTGATAACTTGAAAAACTTGCTTAACCTCATTTCCATCTTATCTTTGATGAAGTAAGCTTGATTCTATTTTTTGTTCTTCTTAAAGTGTGCTACATAGAACAATAAATTATTAAATATATCTTTATCACCTGCATCTCGAAAGCACCCGTACGAAATCTCATTGCCTTGACTCAGTTCTTTTTTCGGTTTTAAGGTCCGATAACAAAGTACAAGTAAGTCGTAAAATTTCTCAGCGATTTCTCAATCGTCACTTTCAGTAATAAAGTTTTGTTTTCGTTTTCACGCTCGATGACCCCGCACATTTGCGAATGCGTATTAAACAATTTTGAATCCGCTAAGAAACAATAAGTCACCCAAAAGGCCGTGCTCCTTTAAATCGACGCTCAAAATAATAACTCTCATGTAGATCCGAGGAATCTGATGCGGGTCAACTTTCGACTCTCGCTGATTAGGCGCCAAATTGACCACAAATAATCAAACGGAATCCGAGAGTGAAAAATAAATATACAAACGAGCAAAGTATCTATGAGATTAATCAAAACAAACGAAACCAGTTGCGGCATAGACTAAACAATTCGACCGACATCAGTAGGCAAGGCACAGCAAACAGCAGAGCCCAGCAAGTGTGAACGCGAAGAGAAAATATTCGTACGAATACATATTTATACAGTGTAAGCCATGTCAATTACAAGCAAAAGTCGCGGTTAAATTTACGATTGTTTGCTTTCGAGTGTTTCTGGCCGCGAAACCAATCTGATTCATAAACAGGAATTGCAACGAAATTTCGATTCATTCTCAGACCAGCAGCAGTCGCGAGAGGTAATAGGAACATCGCATCGGTTCATCAAGATTCTCAGTTTCGCTATCCAATCCAATCCAAACGATGATTCAAAAGTTAGTTCTCTTATTGGCGATTGTTGGCCTCGTCACAGCTGCAGTTGATAACAATTGTAAAAAGGGCGGGGAATATGTAAGAGTTTTGATTTTGAAATTCTATAGATCATCAGCTTATCTTATAATTTTTTAAAGTGTCAAAATCATTCGGACTGTTGCACGGGCACCTGCTTATCATATTTGTACAAGTGTTCGAAACTTAACAAAGTGCCGGCCGGTAGTGTGGCACTGCAATATGCACCCGAAGTGGTTTCTCGAGTAGGTGAAGCGCCAAATGAATCAGCACCATTGCCATTGAGCTCCCTGCTAGAGCTTCTGTTTCGCCCAATAGAGTCAACAAATGGAAGGGACCTACCCGCAATTGAACAACGTCTCGACGAAGACATACCGAAGGGAAGTGAGACATCAACTACAGCAGCGCCCGGTTGCTTCGAGATTGGATCAAAGGTAAGTCCAAAAGCCTGTTGCCTTTCAATACACACACATTAATGGATGCATGCAATTTTGTTGCAGTGCTATTTTAACAACGAATGTTGCTCCCAACGATGCCATGGATTCCTTCATCAGTGTGTGACATAAAGTTCAATGAAATTCAAATAATAAATTCAAAAATAAAAAAAAATTACTGGGATCGTTTGTTTGTTATAAAAATTTCGTAACAACGAAGGACTTTCCCTTTCAAACGTGACAAGTTTACGTGAGTCACTTTTGGTGGACCCCCCCTCTAGGTTATTAATGGATTGCCAATGACGTGCGTGTTTATAACAATGGTTTTTCCTTTTTGTTTCTTATTTTTTTTTTTTTTGGATTTAAGGCTTTATTGAATCAAATTCACATCAATGTTTTTTGTTTGATCGTGCATCATGTTTTTTTTATTTATTTTGCAGGAAACTTGTTTTTGATTGTTATTGTCAGGTTTGGGGTGTTGACATAACAAACTGATGCAAGAGGAAATGCGGGTACTCGGAAGTATCGGGGAATAGTAATTCCCAAAAAAACAGGATCGAACGTTAAATATTAATTAAACAAATAAAACTTTAATGCATGATTTCACAATACGGGCTTAAAATTCGATTTACTCAAAAACAACAACAAGAACCCACGCGAAGTTAACCGTGCTAGTCAAACAACAAAGCTTGTGTTGGTTAGACTCAATGCAATCTCGCCATGCACCAGAGTTGATTCTGATCAGTCTTCAATCTTTGGAGTAGATTTCCCTTCCAGTTATAGACTATATACTTTAAAAAACTATCGGCCGGCACCATCACGATAACAACCGATGGGTCAGAACTCGAATGAAAAGTGGAAGTTTATTTTTTTGAGTAATCTTAGTCTAGAACTCTCCTTCCATGTTTTAGTAGGACCTCGAAATCGCTGTTGTTTAGTAACATTTCAGGAAATATTCACTTCGACCGACAGCCTAGCTGCCATAAAATCTACATCAAAGCTTGTCAAGGAACGCGGCGTATCCCTTAAGGTGATAGCGGACTTTTTTAAGGTTCACCTTTACGGGGTTCCAGGACATAGGAAAATCCACGGAAACTGCAGAGCAGATGAGCTTGCCTGTGAAGGTACAATGCACCCTCAGAGATGCACCTCACAATATATTGACATACCATTAGCTACATCAACCATCTTGCAACACACCAGACAAATCTGGAACCTCCTTAACAAACAGAGAACCAGAAAGCTACGAAATCTCCTCAATGAATGTCCCAATGAATGTCCGGTCATAGAAATATCAAGACATAAAAAACTATGTTCCCGTTTCATCACAGCTTTGCCCCAACTTGCTAAAGCAAACCCACAAACTCAGTTCATTTGAAAAGCAAACTTCTTCTCTCCACCTTCTCCTTGTTCGCCGTCCGTGAGGAAAACCTCTCAATACTCACTTTTACTCCAATATAGATAGATACATTAATCCACATAACCCTCGCGGTATCACAATGGGCCGAATTGCTGTGTGCCTTGTGGAAGACTGAGTTTCGGCGCCGCCGAAGTTTCGCCCGATTTTTCGCCGAAACCGAAATAATGGACGAAACTAATTTTTTTGGCCGAATCTGGCCGAAACCGAAACCGAATGGTCGATCGGTCACTATTTGTCATCTGTTAACTCTTATTTTTTTTGCTAGTGATGCCTTGTCGGTAGCATCTGGATATTTTTGTGGAGTATCTAAATGTACTGCATCTAAAGTAGTAAAAAGTACCCAAGCGAGAGTTGACTCAGGGTTCCGCGCCTCCTAAAAGTATGCAAAAATATATTTATTTAATTTTTGATATCACATAGCATGTCGCATATACAAAAGTTCGAGTAAGCGAGAGAAAGTAAAAGCTTAAGAAGTAGTTATTTTGATATATTCATAACATTCAAAGATTATTTGGTGCAAACTTGCTGGAGAAATGTGTGAATCTATGATTCTGACGTCTAAATGTAGCAGTGTAAGTGCGAAGTCGAATTTCCTACCATAACGCGTCTCACATCCGTGTACGTATTTTGCTAGAGCAACTAAAGAAATTGATAATAATGGTATTTTCTTGAAAATAAGTAATTAAAAACAAGTGTACCAGGTGATTCTGGAGCATTTTTAAGTTATAGTTGTAAACATTTAATATCCCCGTACGCCTTAAATGCGTAAGCAACACATACAACGTCATTCAATTACTTACTTACTTATTTTTTCTTTATTTTTCAAGCCTCTGTGAGTGCTGATGGGTTCTTCATTGATTAATTGAAAGGCTGGGACGATCATAACTCAAACCCACATCACAATCACATGAAATACTTTTTTTAATAGTTTATAATAAGAAAGTGACATTGTAATTAGTTTTACGGATTGAAAAAAATTGCCGCACGAGGGGGAAAGACGTGTACATGGAAGTGACACTTCGTTTGGTTGATAACTATACAACTTTCAATTCGCACTTATCCCACTAGATTCTGACATTCGTTCCACTAGTTTGCAAAATGTTTATTTTTTTCATGTTGCTTATTGCAATTCCAGTTTTTGCATTGTGTTGGATCCATCCAATGTCAGAATCTAGTCGAATAGTTAAACAAGTTGTTAAGTTGCTCCATGAAACTCATTATCATTGTTATTTGTTATTGCAGCGGCAATAGCAGTACACATTCTGTGAAAATTGCAAGTGTCTCCCTGAAATGGCTGAAAGACCGACGGACGGACGGACATGGTAGGCTAAATGAAAGGTTCCCTTGGACCTTCTTGTGAACGGAACCCGAAAATGGTTAAGTAGGGTTTTGTATGGTACGAAATCGATGAGGAAATCAATTCTTCGGTAGAGAATTGTTATAGCGTTGCCCGACTTCAATTAGTTATTGCAGCTCTGGATTCTATGCACGTCAAAATTCAATCACCGGCCTTGTTTCTACTTTCTTGGCTTTTTTAACTAATGCTCGGCTTTTAGAATTGACAAAATTTATCAATCCAAATACGTTTCAATATTTCGGTAATCAATTGATAAAAGTCCTTAACATTGTGAATCAAATTGAATTTTTCTGACATCTCCTAGATGAAATTGTAAATTGTTATACGCAAATATATCTTTCTGATGCCCTAAACATTTCCTCCAGATACTGAAAAAAAAATTTGCAGTTGATAGAAATATTGACAAATCTTTATTTAACAAAGGGTTCCGCGCCTCCCAAGAGAATGCAGCACTGTATTTCTTTAATCTTAGATTTCTGATCGAATCGCACATAAATTACGAAGGAAAACCATGTGATAAACCTGATACTTCGTAACATGTGACATGTATGTCATGGATGTGACACTTTGTTTGGTTCCACAACATTTTACTTATTGGAATTTGAGCTTTTCCTTGTGTTGGATGCACTGGATCATTGCCTTCTTTTATAAGTTTAGTTGTTCCATGAAGCTCATTGTCTACTTTTAAGTGTACACCTTGATTGTTGTTTATATGTAATTTGCTATTGTAGCGGCAATAGCAGTTCACCTTCTATAAAAATTGTAAGGATCACCCTATAACGGTTTAGGGGATACAGCTCTGTGACAGACAGACGGGCGGACAGCAGAGGTTTAGAAATACGGTTTAGAAATTAGGACCTTTTGAATAGGGAACCCTATATATAACCCAATAATCGTTTTGATTACTGACAATCGCAAAAAGGGTGATTATCTTGATTTATGCAGTGAAACGAGTGAGATATTCCGAAATAGAAGGAGTTTATTTGTCTCTCAAAGTGTAAACTGTGTGTTTGAAGGTAACCTGGTTCAAGTCATGATGTGACGATCTTTGCAAGCTCTAGCATCTGCACAAGATTTTAATCTTGGAAGATTGATGATCAAATTTTTGTAGCTGGCATACATGCTCAGCAACGACCGCACCCACCACCAACCTCGGATATGCAGGGAATGATATTTAATTATTGTTCGGTCTTATTGTAATCTTTCAGAATCTATTTTGCTGATTTATTCTGAAAAGGGATCAAATGCTAATACCTCTGTCATTTTTATCAATTAAAGCGGATTACACATGACAATTGTCTGATTGTCGGCTCAGAAGGTTGGAAGATGTTTATTTTATTAGATAAATCTTAATATGAAGATAGATAGGTATTCAGTTTAAAATTTGCAATCAAGAAGAAGACTCCTTCAACGGAAGAATGAACTTCTGATCAAATTTCAAACAATGCTATAAAAGTTTGTTTTAAGTTTGCTTATTGCAAACACTATCATTGCCAGGGAAAGCAACTGTGGAAGACATGGCGACCTCGTAAGACTTTGTTTCCTTACGTTTTGTTGAAATATTTTCTTTTATTTTTCAGGTGTTTTGTACAGATCAACTCATAAAACGATAAGACGAGAAGTCGTGGTAACTACAGAGGTGAGATTTGATAAGTCAAAATGAACTCGCATATCTTTTACAATAAAAGTAAAAAGCAAATAATACTATTGTATATACATGTATGCTTTAAATATAGCTCGAAGTTTTCAAATTAGGTATGGCGGGTACCGCGCCTATGCCTATACCCAAAGGTATAGAAGATTAAGCCAGACAAAATAAAAGCTCATCGTTTTACTTGTAATTCCAATTAGAAAAAGAACTTCCAATTGGAAAATTAATAAGTTTAAACAAATAAGGATTTAAAGATTATTTGATGCAGACTTATTGTTTATTTATTTTGTTATCGAAATTAAAGATATTGATTACTAATCGTTTTGTCTAGGTGAACTCCAAGATACTTAGCCTTTGACCCCAAATGATCTGTACGCCATTAATTTGAAGTCTGTTGCTTGGCAGGAGACAAGCCCTTCTTTTCCGTTTAAAAGAGACAGCCTGAGTCTTTGAAGCGTTCAATTTTACTTTCCAATTATTGAAATACGTTTCAATGGTGTTGAGAGCAGATTGCAGGTTGGTTTCAACAATGGAACCAATCGAATCTGAGGAAAAGATGCAGGTGTCATCAGCAAAGATAGCAGAATCACAGTTCCTAAGACATTGGAAGTAAAAACCGTCACGAGTTTGTCTATATGTTGTTCGGTCAGTTGGTCCGGAATAGCTTCTGGGCAACTTCTTAGTTTTACATTTTACATTCATATGTGTTTTGAAACTTTGCCAATTAACGTTTTTGAAGTAAAACGTTGTGTAATTTTGTTGAACCGGTGTTAGTAAGATTTCTCTTTGAACTAGAAGATTATCCGAGCTAAGTTCATTTATTACTGCCGGCTAAGTAAAGTGCTTAAGTTATAATTGTCAACGTATTCAAAAAATTGCTCTTAAGAAGGGATTGGAAAATATTGAAAAATTTAACTTAACATTGAATATCCTTGTGTGCCTTAAATACATTATTAACGCACACAACGACAGTCAACGTTTACATGTTTCTTAATTTAACAACTCTCAGTTTAAAATGATTTATTGAATTTCGTTCCACAAGTTGCATGCGTTCATTCTGTGGAACGAAGTTGTAAAATGTTTATTTTTCTTATTGCAATTCGAGCTTTTACATTGTTTTGGACCGATGAAATGATTGCGAACTTTAAGAAGTTCCATTAAACTATTTATCTACTGTTAGCATTAATTTGAGTTGCGATTTCATGACTTATGAACACTTACTTTCTATGTATGGCGATCCCCATTTATTTTTAACTTTATACCATTTTAATTATTTATATAATTTTATTTATAATTTGTTTTTGTCGTTCACAAAATTTCGAGTGTGCCCATAGAATGGTTAAGGAGATACAGTTCTGTGACAGACGTACAGACGGACGGTCAGTGGATAATTAACATGAAAGTAGTAATAGGGTAATGAGCATGAATTGAATGAAAATCATACGTTTCCTATTGAAATTTCCATAATTACAGCTCGAAGTTTTTCAACTGTCTTACATTCAAAAAATTTATTGATTAGCCCCAGAATTCTTGGCACTTACCGGCTCTGATTGGTCTGCAAGATTAATTGAAAATTGGTGAGACAGTGGACTGGATTCGCATCAACTGAACGTAAAAAAGCAGCGATTATTGACAACGGAGTAGAAAATGAAATTTAAAGTGCTTAACGAGTTCAAGTTGGCATCCAAACATTGCTTAATTTTCAAAAATTCGCGAAAGATATGTATATGACTTGGGGTCTAAAACCGAAGATGCTTTACTGGTTGTACATCATGATGGTTAGACCTATTATTACCTTACCAGCCATAATTTTGTGGCCCAAAACTTTAGAAGTAACAACAGCTAAAAAGCTGGAAAAAGTCAAAAGTATAGCTTGTTTGGGCATCACCGGTGCTACGAGCACCTGCCCTTACGGCAGCACTGGAAGTTTTCATTGGGCTGTCTCCTCTTCACATTTTTATTAGGAAAATAGCCGCCAGAAATGCCCTTAAGATGCAACTGGCAATGAATTATAAACCGGGTGACCAAACGAGACACTTGAAAATAATCAATTTCATCACGGATGAAGACATGTTCTGCTCGATCCCAGATTGTATGTAGGCAACATACTGTTTTGGGCGGCTCTGTGCGGTAGACATTCCTAACCGTAATCAAGGTTCAATTCAATTCAATTCATGTTCTTCAGGTTCGAGCATTTCACCTGCCCCCGACCACAGAAACTTGATCAGGTATACTGATGGTTCAAAAATGGCAAATGTAGAAGGTGATGGTGTCTATGGACCCAACACTTAAATCTCCATACCCATAGGAAAGAATCCAAGTATTTTCCAGGCTGAATTACTAGCCATCGAATCTTGTGTCATAGAAAGCCTTGCAAAAGGCCATAAGTGGGGCCAGAATTCTATGTATTCAGACAGGCAAGTAGCGCTCAAGGCATTGTTATCTAATCTTATGGAATTCAGATGTGTCAAAAGCTGCTTAGACGCCTTACAATCCGTAGCCCGAAGTAACAAAATTTGGGTTAGGATGGGTTCCAGGTCATTATGGAATCAAAGGCAATGAAATTGCGGACGAAGTAGCCAGGGCTGCTTCTAAAACTGCGTTCACAGGTCCGGAACCTTTCTGTGGCATAAGCTGGACTATACGGTCACAGGTCTGACCAATAAATGGGAAAACAAGCTAAGCATTGCCCACTGGAGAAATCTACCGGCACTCAGACAATCTAAATTACTAATCAATCTCTTCTCTTACAGAGAACTTAACTCACAACCAAACTCACATGCAAGTCTATCTTCTGTGGCGTCTATATTTAAGTCTTTTTATCTTTTAGAAGCGAATGAAATTTACAGTCAATTTGTATTTGAAAATATTATCCTACACCAATTTTATTAACAAACGCATTTCACAAACATATCAGAAGTGAAATTTTAAAGTTAAATTTCAATAATGACATGTGTCAGTTGCCGTGTCAGTATTTAAGGTTTTGACTGGTTTCTTAGTACCTAGAATTCGGAACGTGGCCATTTATGATAAAGCTCTGAAATTGACAGGTGCTGTCGAATTGTGAGATTTTCATATTTGAGTTTTTTTTTTGTTATTTATTTAACTTTATGTTTATTTACCTAGTTTGATAAAATAAATATTTACCTACGTTCAATTATTGCGAGGGGTTTTCTTTAAATTCTTTAAAGTTAATAGGGAAAAAACTGAATTGAATACTTACGGCTTCCCAGAAAAAAATGTCTTTATCTGATAAACTTTTTTTTCACTTAAAAACCCTCATGACCTTACCCATAAATATTGATAACGTATAATTGAGTACCGGTTGAAATATGAATGAAAGAAATGAATGATTCCTTTGTATGGAAAAACTTGGACTTAGATAAGTGAAAATAAATACTAAGATTACGAGCGTATTTTTCTTTACTTATTTCACCGATAGCAATATCTCTGTAAATGTATTTGTATTTGTATTTATGGAATTAAAAATTGCTTTTCACATTAAGATAAATGTTATAATCTAGCGAAAGCCTTAAAATTAGTTTTACAAATTGTTTATACTATCATAAGAATAAAAGCAAAAGAAAAATAAGAAAAGAGTTTTAAGATAGAGAGTATTGAAATTCGGTTCAAAATTTAATTTAAATATAATTTTTTTAAAGAGAAAAGAAAAAAGTTATAATAACTAGTTTTATTTTTGTTCGTATATCTATTAACTATCTGGCCAAGTACATCATAAGCAAAAACCTGACTCCTCTCAGTTCCCGGGGGAAGGAGTTCCATAGGCGAGTAGCATGAACGAAGAACTGTCGCTCGGAATTTAGACATGAATATGTAGGTGGAATCAAAGCGAAAGTCCTTTGTGACCGAGGAAAAACTAATCTGTTATAGAGATAATCAGGTTGATGTGTCTGTATGATATCGTGCAAACATGTTAAGGCTCGAAGTGCTAGCAAGTTATCGAACGTACAGCCAACAATGCGTTTGGAAAAAACGGACAAGTGATCGTCCCGACGGAGGCGATGTTATAATATGCAGCATTATACTTCCTTTTACTAATACAGTCAAGATTTCCATAAATCTCGCACCCATACAGTTAATTTGGCAGAAGGAGTGTTATCGCCAGCATTATCCTAACAGCTGTAGGAGTAAACACCTGAGTTGACCAGAGCAATCGGAGACTTCCATAGACCTTGACAATAGCCGCGTTCATATGGTTAGTCCAGGTTAGGGAGCTGTTAAAAATTAAACCAAGGTTTCTTGCGGTATCTACAAAGGGGACAATTTCTCGCCCAAGTTTTATTGGTGGCACTGTAGTCAAGTCCTGTGTCTTCCTGCAAATAACGAGAGCTTTCGATTTTACTGGGTTCAGATACAGAAAGACGGATATTTTCCAATTCATCGTTTATCTGCGTAATGACTTGAACTAAGCAATTAACCACTCAGAGTTAACTGGACATCATCGGCATACATGTATATAAGACACCGTTGGACAATTTTAGGCAGATAATTAATATATAATGAAAAAAGGACAGGTCCAAGAATTGATCCTTGAGGGACTCCACTTGATACCTTGAAAAAACGTGAATGTTTGCTGTTGACCACAACACATTGCTGCCTATCGACTAAATAGGAATACATCAGCTTTGCAGATTCTCTTGAGAAATGGAACATGGTTGACGGTGTCAAATGCTTTCGAAAAGTCTAGGAGGATTAAAAATGAAACATATTTTTTATCCATGGACTTTCTAATATCAACAACTACTGACAACAATGCTGTTTTGGAGCTGTGTTTGGGACGAAAGCCGGACTGATAACTGCCAAGTAGCTTGTTCGTGGACAAATGGGCTTGGACTTGCTTTAACAGCACCTTTTCAAACACCTTGCTCAAGAAGGGAAGAATCGCAATCGGTCTGTGGTCATCGCTTTCTTTTTTCGGGATTGGAATGACTTTAGCTCTTTTCCACTCACTTGGGTAAACAGAAGTGGTTATAATACTATTGAAAATATGGGTTATGGAAGGAAGAATGTAAGGAAGGAGAAGTTTAATGAACCTTGGATCAACACCGTCGATGCCGGTTGCATTCGACTTAATCGACAAAACCGCTTCAGCAACTTTTTGATCATTAACACATATGAAACCAAATGACTTATTTGGGACGGCACTGTCTGACGGCTCAAATGTATTATTCGCGGGTTCGGTGGTGAAAGAATATGGTCGAACAACTTTGACTTAATCTATTGCCATAGTAAAGTGTTTTTGCAGATCTTATAGCTTCCACCACTTTGATCCGCAAACGGCAGTAGTCGCGATATAGCAGTCTCTGTAAATGTCGTTGATCCTTATACACCACGATGCTCTTACAGCACAGTTCGAGGAACTTTGTTATCAGAAGATTCAATCATGTGTACGATACTTACCAGTCTGGTATACCATGAAACACTTATACTTATAGGTTTAAGCAGTTTCTTGGAAGCACTCAACTCGGAACGATTCCCAAGAAACAAGAACATTTTTCTTTGAATACAACTGCTCACGCCGCAGTTAATGAAAACTTGTTTTTTGATTGAAGATCAGCAGGAAAAAGTTGAGGTTATGATTGCATTGGCCCGAACTGCAACATGAAAAATTGTGTCTTTTTCCACAATTTCTACCTATGAACAGATGCCCATCAATGGCGATCAAAGACCCGCGGTTTCACCGAGTTCAATGACGATAATTTGGCATATAATTATTTCGCTGATGACCAGAGAAATCCTTCGTTAACTTCCAAGGCAGAGCGATCTACAAATCACTAAAGAAGAAACACATCGTTTAAGTACCAAACATTGTGCTTCGACATCTCCCTCTGGCAGCAAAGACATTCTCACTGTACTGTTAAGCAATGCGTTGAATAACGCACATTATCTGGCAAAGATAACTCCACTCCGGCGGAAAATACGCGATCAATAAGTCTTCTACTGACAAGTTTTCGAAAAGGCTGTCTGACTAAGCGGGACACGATACTCAACATGTCACGTCTAAGCTGTTTTCAGATGAACAATGAAACAAAGCAAAGAAACCTTGATGAGATGCCTGTCTGGTTGATTTGGAGAAGGACTTCGACACCGTGTGATTAGAAGGCGCCCTTTTACCAGTTGAACCGGCTAGGCATAATCAAACCGCTACTGTACATGTTCATTACCATGTTTGCCAATAGAAAGCTCGTTGTGAAGAATAGCAATGCAACTTCTTTAGGTATAGCTTACGGATCGGGACCGAAGACAGTTGTCATTAAAATGCACATAAATGGTGAATTTGGTAAGATTAAGCGATTGTTCTGATGGCTGGAAGTTGAAGATCAGCTACCAGTAATCAAAAATTGTCTTGCTTAACTTGTCATCAGCTTCATGCCTCTTGTCAGACCAATGATAACAAGAGCAAGTTTCATGGAAAAGATTCGGGTTCTTGAAAGAAAATGTCTCAGGGTTTATTTTACTTTATATAGACCTCAGGAGTTCTTATACAGTTTCTTATACATTCTAACAGCCGGGCGGAGTTGGTTGAGCGCTTGGCTTTCAATTGATTCAATTTATAGGTCACAGGTTCGATCTTTAGAGTGGTCTAGTTTTTTCGAATCTGGTCCAGTCACCATTGGGATAAAGTAAATGGCACTATCACTGGATTGGTCGACCAACGATAGTAGTCTGAGTAAATGGGTGGCGTTGTTGTCGACTAATGTCGAATAAAATCCTGCGAATTAAGTGAAAGCTAATAGGTTTATATAAAAAATTTTCCGTCCCGTTTTGGGCTCCATCCAAGGGAACTAAATACATCTGAGTTTCTCCAACCACTACATAATCTTCCATTCTTCTCCTTATTCTTTCGCTCGCTCTGTGCCAGACGCATTATAAGAATATTCATATCCTCTTGAAGAGCGAGTCAATTATGTAAAAAAAAAAATACAAAAAAATCTCTGGCAATGAGGTCCTTTGGAGTGGAGCCAACCTGATCGGGGTGGATAATTTTTTTAAAAGACTTATCCGAAGGAACTTTTAACGACAATGAAGAAGAAGTCCGTAAGCAGGAACAGCAATTTTGGTGACTGGTAGATACATTATTTGTAGCGATCTCCCTCGTTGAATGTCTTCCACGACGAACTATTTTTTGGGGCAAAGTTTCAGAAAAGACTTGACCAGCTAAGTATAAGCGGGATTTGCTGCTGGAATATAAATAATACTATAATATATGTATGTTTTGTGTAAATTTTTACGGTTTTTTGTTTTTTATATACATAGCTTAATGAATACAGCATTAAGGGTATATTAAAATTTTCTATAAATATTTTCTAAGTATCTGGCTGTTTATTTAAGGAATTAAATAAAAACAAAAAGTTGGTTCAAGTCGAAAGATATTGTATAAAAACAAGACTTAACTAGACAAAGAATTAAGAATAACGATACAAAAACTAGTATAAACTTACTGTCTTGTTTTTATGAAATTCCTTTTGTTGAATAAAAATGCATTAGAATTAAAAAAAAATGCGGGCCGAAATCGCGCAACATACAAACTTGTAGAGAGTTTTCATGCTTTTGCTTGCATTTAGTCCCATTGAGATATTTATGCTTTTGACTGCGTCAATTTAGAAGCTCGATTTTTTTACCAACTTTAAGGGATTGCAGTCATAAGAATTTCTCTTTAAAGCGTTCCTAAGCAAAATGCAGGTGACAGAACGACGGACAAATGATTCCAGTTTTTCTTTTAAGGAACGGAAACAACATTCAAGCTTATCGTTTGCCTTTTTTGCTTTCAGGTTAGCATATGGCGTTAGCCCCCGAAACCTAGCTCTATAAATAAATAAAAATAGATAAATCGAAAACGTTTTTAAACGTAAAATAAACATGCATTGAATTAATCTTATTGACAATGATTCACCAAATCGATTCGGATATCTTATTCAAGGATTTTTGATAGTTTGTAGTTCCTGACTCGACTGTAGCATTGGTGATTGGTATTTTTAAGCGAGGAGTATAATATGCATCAAGCTTTTCCCCAAATTTTGTCCGAAGCTTGAGAGACAGGAAGGATGGAATTTTAACATACTAGTATATTTTTATTTTTGAACTCTTCAGCAATCTTAAAAGTAGACTGGATGATACCTTTTCTCAGTTGTTATAACAGGATGTGTTTTTTATTAGAGTGTTCTTATATCTAAATGTCTAAAAACTCTCTCAGATGACGTTATGCATTTGGTAATAACTTCGAAAATAGGATTGGAATAGAAGTTGTTGTAGTTAGAATTATATTCCCACATTTTTGAGGGTTTTTTGATTTCCTCCGTTGTTATCTCTTTAGTCCATACTACCTCCATGGCCGTTTTGAGCTCTTCAATTGTTTAAGATGCCTTCTGACCATATGTCCTCTATTAAGTTAGGTTTAGGACTATTTCCTGTCCAATATCTGCCTTGAGTTGGACTACCTGTTCAAAGGGAACGATATTTAGAAGGGGTTTTGATTTTAAATTTTAAATCAAAATTTGTTATTGCGATTTGGAATGTAGTATCATTAATCCTCTACTGTACGAACAATTTTTTCAGCAATAAACTTTTGTATTTCACTGCGTTTATGGAAGCGTCCAAAAGTAAAATACGTCAAGAATCCAAATTTGTATTGCAACCCCAAACTGTAACATATTTTTTTTATAATTAGCTCGCTCTTCAAGAGGAAATGAATACTGCTATAATGCGTGAAGCACAGAGCGAGCGGAAGAACTAGGAGAAGGATGAGAATTATGTAGTGGTTTGGAAACTCAGATATATTTTGTTTCAACACGCTTCCCTCGGTGGAGCCCGAAACAGGACGGAGGATTTTTATAACCATCTATTAGATCTCGAGTAATTCACAGGATTTTATTCGACATCAGTTCAACATATGTACTTTGAAAGTTTGGAAGATTTAGCTCAATAGCACGCTGTCAGTGTTATGCCTTCACAGCAGAGCAATCTATACACAATGTACACAAAACAATATTTTGAAAAACACGAACTAGGAATTTAGCCGATACAACCACCACTGCAACAACAGCACCTATTATTCAGACCACTACCGCTGGTCGACCAGTGATTGTGCCATTAGCTTAATCCCTCACTGGACCAGATTCGAAAAACTAGACCACTCTAGGAATCGAACTTGGGACCTATCAATTGAATCAATTGAAAGGCAGGCGGTCTACCAACATTACCACTCAGCTGTTTTGCAAAACGGTGGTAATCACTGATTCGTCCGAGTACCTTTACTAAGCTCTCCTCCGCACTGTTTGATTTCCATCAGATCAAATTAAGTCAAACAAGGATTCGTCTCCAATCGTCAGCGGGCCATTTCCCATGCTCTTTAGCCCACATAAAACAGTTTTTCTTCATTGCTGCAGAAAGATGTGGCTTTTTTGCAGGCTTACGGGCTTGAAGACTCACTTCATTTAGCCGACATTGAACACTCCGCGTACTGATATTAATTGAACATCTCTTGTGTAAGTCTTTTCTCAATTTCTTGGCAGTTGCAAAGCAGTTCTCCGATCCCAGGATGCCTTTCCCTACTACCTGTCTAGCTTACTTTCTTCAAAAGCCCTTCTTCACTGCTTTCGTGACATCCAACAAAATTTTGCGAGATAACGTCCTTTATCTGCTTCATTCAAAACCATCGTAAAATTCCTTAATTGTTCGCAAACAAAATGTATTATCGTCTTAAGTGTTGTCTTCATTTAAACATAAAAAAGAAAATGCATTCAAAGGGTATTCTTTCTGTCAGAAATAAAAGCAATATGTGATTGAAAAGCTTGGTTGGAAACTAAAGTTTTGTTCAAAATTGACTAGGAAATGTATTTTCAAGTTTTATTCAGGCCAACGAATATGATTTCTTAAGGTAATTGTCGCTACATGTAAAAATTCTAGCGAACAATCATAAAGTTTTCGTAAACAATTTAATAAAAAGATGTACTCTTCATTTCCTTGAAGTTAACTTGATGAAGTGGATACAAATTTGTTTGTCGAAAACCTTGTTACACTCTGGCCCGAAACTGGTTGCTTTCTATCTGCCATGTTACTAAGTCAACAACTATGGTTCACAGCAACAATTTGCGTTACTTCCTTCCACATAGGTGTCCCATAAAAAGTCAACACAAGCCGAAGCCGAAGCATTCACCTGTTGTTGTGTTTACTCAGAAGAACAAAACTTTACCAAAATAATTGATTTTATACTGTGAAATCAATTAAATTAATTCCATACTGGAAAATCATATTACTCAAAGGAAAACATCCACCCGGACAAGGATGTGTCTTCCGAACATTTACTGTGTGCACACAGCCCTTAATAAGCTTCCAACATAAACAAAGGGCGAGCCTAAAAGCGAGTAGATTCCGACCGACGGAGATAGTTCCTGCATCTATAGTACATCTACAGCTACGACAACATCTAAATTTATCCAACTTTCCAAGGTACTATGTTTATTTATACATTTTCTAATCACAGGTACATGACAAAGGTGGATCACGATGACAGGAGCATTACAATGCCAAAGCCATTTATGGGTACTCAAACGGTGACGAGGACGACATCGTCGTCTACAATGACAACAGCGTCTACACCTATGTGTGCACAACGCAACAGTGCGATTGTGCCACGATGAGCAGGGAGCATTGCATCAGCCAACATAGCGATGAGTAAAATTCTTTTCTCCTAAATATTTGTTAAAATTGCGATGATGCGTTGCACGTCAGCGTATAGGACTTGCTACAGGACGAAATTTCCGCGCGATGTCTATATATAACTACGTGCATGCGCTTACCATCCTTTGGTAAAAGTTTTACCGAAAACATATGCATTAACCATTAAATACTTTCATTAGAGACGTGGTGTCGTCTGAAAGGAAACCATCAAAATTCGCTACAGTTGCATGACTTTGATGTTGGAATTGTTGACTAGAGGTTGACTGCGGCTAGAAGATGTCCCTTGGTAACAATAATTAAATAAAACAGTCATGGTTGCTATAACTTTGAGGACTTAGCGATTGCTATTGTTGAAGTATTTATGTATTTGGCATTCCTATGGCAACCCCCATAATTGACATCATGGCTACAACTTCTGGTTGGTTGAAAATTAGTTTTCATATCGGCAAGGATACATTCAAAATTTCTCACAATTTTCTTGCATTAAATTTCTTACATCAGACTTCTTTCGAGTTATTAATTTCATCTCGGAATTTGGAAGAGAATCTATCAACTTGTGATATGGTATTTCATTTACAAGGACTATAATGGGTGTGGTGCCGTAGGTCCATATGTCCTTTTCAAAAATGGTTTCCAGAAAAAATTGTTCATTTTCTTATGAAAAGTTTACGTTTATTTGTGTGTATAGACTTCATTGTATTTTTAGATGATCTTTCAAATTTATTACTTAATGAGCTGTCAAAAAACCTAGTTCTTTTAGGAGACTTCAATATTGATATTTTAGATACTAGTTCTAGCTCTGATCGATATCAAGCTCTAATGGCAGATAATGGTTTGTACTCTTTTGTGGCCGAGCCTACTAGACCAATCGCATGTACCTGCCTTGATCACGTCTTTGCTATATTTGAAAATGTTCCTTTAGATATGGTTGTAGGGATAAATTTTGACTTACAAATGTCTGAGAGCCAGGAGAAAATGCTCAGATCAACTTTACCAAAATAAATTATCGCCTTCTGGTCAGTAAACTATGCTTAGAAAACTGGGACAGTGTTTATACTGAGCCACGATGTTCTGCTTCATATAACAGATTTCTGACGATTCTTAAGAATCATCTAATAGCATTTAGTCAGAATATAGTTAAAAAAAAGTGAAAGAAATCTGAAGCCTTGGATTTCATGTGCCTTAGTAAAAAGAATTAAGTTGAAACAAAAGTTAAGTTGAGCAAAAAGTGTCGGTTTAAGAAACCGCTGCATTCGTTTCTCGAAAAAAGTAAATAGTGAAATTCGCAGCGCTAAAGATAGATATTACTATTCGAGAATAAATTCAGCAAAGGGAAATCTCAAAAAAGAGTGGATTGTGATTAATAGTATTCTGAATCGCAGAAGAGCAACCAATAGAGACCCAATCACCATAAAAGATGGAATTTCGAATATTTGAGATCCAGAAGTAGTTGTCAATAAATTTTGCAGCTATTTTGCTTCCATTGGGCAGGATTCCAATTTCAGCAACCATAATACCTGTAAATGTCCGAGTGAATCTGCTATTCAAGAAAACTGTAGAATCAGCTTCTTCTTTGAACCAATTACGGGCCTTGAATTATTAAAAAAACCATCAACTCCCTTGAAAACACAAATTCGAAAGACGTTGATGGCTTTTCAAATTCATAGCTTAAACGTAGTTGATTAGTTGATGTCTTGGCTTTTCTCTTCAATTCGAGTATCTTATCTGGAACTTTTCCAGATGACCTGAAATTTGCCTTGGTTATCCCTCTGCATAAAAAAGGAAATTAATCTGACATTTCAAACTACAGGCCAATTTCATTGTTGTCATCAATTACTAAAGTTTTTGAAAAAGTCATAAAAGTTAGAATGCTTTCATATTTAAACAAAATTTATCTTTTTAGTACTTTGCAATTTGGCTTCAGAACTGGTCTTTCAACTGAAGACGCATTATTGGATTTTTGTTGCATTCTGCAAAAAGGTCTAGATAACAAAAACTGTTGTGCTGGCCTATTTGTTGGCATGGTCAGTCACAAAATTCTTTTGAATTCATTGCAAAGAGTGGGCTTCAGAGGGTTCATGTGCAAATGGTTTGAGTTTTACCTTAAAAACAGGAAACAGTATGTGAGGGTTGGTAGCAGTTTTAGTAGACCAACAACAAATAACATTGGTGTTCCCCAGGGTTCCGTTCTTGGTCCCAATTTATTCC
Source organism: Orthonevra nobilis (assembly GCA_963555765.1). Taxonomy (NCBI): domain Eukaryota; kingdom Metazoa; phylum Arthropoda; class Insecta; order Diptera; family Syrphidae; genus Orthonevra; species Orthonevra nobilis. The sequence continues at coordinate 3,744,518 of OY743225.1, read as the reverse complement.
TCATATTTATCAACTCTCTGTTTAAGCTTCCATTTTTTGGTATGATTAAAGCTTTTGCAGATGACCTTGGGATTGCCTACTGCTCTGATAATAAATTGAATCTTATTGCAGAGTTAAATCATGATGTTCACTTGTGAAGATGTTGGTTTTCCGAACACGAACTTTTTGTAAGTAATAAGGTTAAAGTAATGTTTTTGAACCTAGTGGGCGCTGAAAATCCAGATTTGGATATAAAATTTCATTCATTTGACTGTCAAAATTGTATGCTCATTAAAAGTCAATGCAGTGCCCATCGCGTTCAATGTAACGCCATCTGCAGTGACAGCTGTTTTAATATCCAATGTGTTAATGAGTTTAAATACCTCGGTGTTACTATAGACCGAAATATGAAATGGTCCGCACATATTTTAAACTAAAAACAATATCTGCTCAATACTACGCGTTGCTTTTACAGGTTGCAGAAATATTGCTCCATAAATCTGTTAAAGACAGTTTATAATGGAATCTTTCAATCAAAGCTACAGTACGGTCTCTGCTGCTGGGGTGGTGCTCATTTAAACATGCTCCAACCAATCTCAATCATCCAAAAATCCGTAATCAGAAAAATTTGTAAGACTTACAAAGACTTACTTGCTCATACAAAAGATCTTTTTAGAAACTAAAAAATTCTTCCACTGCGACATTTTAAGTCTAAAAAGTGTTCTTCATTAGATGTGGTTATTTGCAGGTCTATTTCTAATGCAAGGAACCTTCGAAGTAACTCCATGTCCGTTGTAAATATTCCATCCTTCAAAATATAACAAGCTATAGAAACTTTTATAACATTGTCTCATGTAAACTTTTCAATTCACTTCCAATTGAATTTCGACGCATAAGAAATCTGTGCACCTTCTTAAAAAAAAATTAAAACTTGGCTTCTCGGTTTCGATCACCTACAATTAGAAAATCTGCTTCGCTATTTGATTTAACATTTAATAAAAGAAATAGAATATTTAAAATGAATTGTTAAGCTAGAGATATTTCTCCTAATCAGTTTTTTTTAAATTTGAATTGCAATTTGTAAATTTAGTTCAGTTTATCTTAAGTATAATAATTTGAATTTCTTTTAGTCTCTTTATATTCTTTTTGCATATACTTTATTTGATTTATTTTTTGTTCCCTTTCATCCTTCTGTTTTCACACCACAAATGAAATTACACTTTAGTGTGGCATCATCTCAAGCAACACATTGTTAACAGATGCAACTAGCTATTCTCATCTAGTATATTATATGTTAAGCTATAAATTTTGTAAATGATATTTTAAGTGAGAATAGAGAAAATAATTGAATTGAATTGAAAAAAGTTTACTTTCAAATTAATAAAATAAACAATTGCGTTTTACTACTAATCTGGCTATCTTCTATCTGTCTATCAATCTTCTTTACATGTAAAAATAAATTTCTGTGCGTTAGACTCGCAAAAACTCGAACATGGAGCGAGCGATTTGAATAAGTGTATATTTTTTTTTCGTCGCACACTGGAGTGGTTAAGGTTAAAAGAAATTAAGGAAAAACCCAATGAAACAGCCGCTTTCAAAAACGTCCGTGCCGGTGCGTTATCATGATGGTACGATACTTTTTTCTTCCCCATATGAGGCCTTTTTTAAGGTTGCGTTCCTTAGAAGAGAAAACTTAACAATTATAAGAACACTTTGTTGTTCGTTTCTCTGTCACCACCCTTTTTCTTCGGAACTCAAGGAGGTATAAGTTGATAATTAATAAAAAAATAAACTAACGACTGCGGTCCCTCTAAGTTGAAAAATTAAAAAATTAAGCTTCTTGATCGACGCACTCATAAGATATGATTATTTTCGCCGCATATTTTGAAACTCGCAAGGAGAAATTAAGATAAATTATAAATTATGTTTTTTTTTTAATTGCAACCCAATTTTACGCCAAGAAAGTTGTTAGGGATGTGAAATTTCAAATAAGATAAATATTTTTTTAGCAAAGGAATAAACTTTTTATGGTACTACACACAAACAAAAACCGGAAAACCCTTCGAAACCCGATTTCGGCGATGGACGAACTATTTATAAACTCGTTCCTACAAGTGTGTATGGAACCTTCGTTGAGCGAAGTTTTAGTTGAATTCACCGAATTCAATTGATCAAAATTGAATTCTCCAATGACTTCATGAAAAAATATGAATTCGCTGTTGACATTCCGCAGCTTTTCTGTCAAATCCTTAGGCATAATCTCTCGAAACCCGGTTTGCATTAAACTTGATTCTACTTTTAACCACATGCAAATATGCATGTCATGGGGAGGCTTAAATGCTCATTCAGTGTGAGGTGCAGTCCACACTCGCCATAAAAGTGGAATTAACTTAATTGTGCACGAATTCCGATTCATATGCTCGCAATTTATTGCTCCTGTTATATTACCCATCGAATGCATTAAGCTGGTTAAAAGCTTATTTAAATTATATCCTTGTGCGTTCTTTTATCCCCCATACTGTAAATATTCTGCCCTGCAATCCACGATGTACTTAAAAACAAAAAATGGCATAAGCTTCTTGGAATGCAAACATCCACTCACGACCGACAATTCTACCCCAGGCATTCGTTCACGAACCTCTGGAGGAACAACAAGTGTTTATTCCAACAGTGAAAGCAAGTCAGTGATTTATTTTCAAGTGTTCTTTTTGCTACTGCGCTGATAACAAACCAGCCGGTGCAGTAGCTGTGTGTCGGACTCGTGATCCACACGTGCAGGTTCAAATCCCAGCCGGGTCAAATATAAAATAAAATTTTTTTCGAATTATTAAATTAATAATTCAAATTCAAACAAAAACAAAACAAACGTTAAGAGAAGATGAGTGGGCGACAACAGTCCCCACTCGGGCAACGAGGTGTAACGGGGAAGGCACCGCCTGACCCAAAACCGGTACCGCTGTCTTCGTCAGCATCGTCGACTGGCAAACGAAGGAGGAGGGTTAAACCAACTCCTAATCTAGTCAAGCGTCCGTCCCTTTCGGTTTCATCAGAGAAGCTGCCGGAAGGAACCGGGGATCGGGCGCTTGCGGGAACATCGGCTACGGCAATTGCGGCAGCAGTCATGTCAGCAGCAAAAACAGCTGCAGCAGTAACAACGGGCGATCGAGATGATTTCCCGTATATCTCCGACGGCGGTGAAGGCCGCTACACGGGAGATAGCAACAATTTCGTCTCTCTGGCGTCATCAGAAACAGATGATGAAGATGATGAAATCTCCCAATTGGAGATTCTGCTTAAGGCCGTGAAAGCAAAGCAAATAGCTCGGCGGGAAAAAGAGCGCCAGGCGGCACAACAACAGCTGGCAACTATCAGCCGTAATACGGCACCAGCACAGCTGCCTAAGCAGCAACAACAACAACCAAAGCTGCCTAAGCAGCAGCAACTTCAAGGGTTGCCAAAGCAGCAGCAACTACCAGGGTTGCCAAGGCAGCAACAACAATCACAAATGCAGCAAAAACAGCAGCAACAAAAAAAGCAGCAGCAGCAAAAACAACATCAGCAGCAGAAACAACAACAGCAGCAGCAGACGACAACGAGGCCAAAGGTGCCTCCTATCAATGCGTTCAAACTGGAGCTCCAAGACACTATAAAATTATGTAAGTCGGCCATAGGCGATAATTTTATCATTAAAAGATTAAGCAAAGATAGGCATGCTATCCACTGCTTCACAGTGGAGCACCATAAACTCATTAAAAACTTATTAGAGAAAACGACGACGGAGTTCTTCTCATTCACTCCCAAAAGTGAGCGTTTGCAGACAATGCTCCTTCGTGGTTTAGATTCGTCCACCGATCCCGAGGAGCTCCTTCAGGAGCTTCAAGCGAAGGAATGTGACGATCTTAAGTTCGTCAGTGTTAAGCCTTTCACTACAGCAAAGGCCCGAAGGGAGAATCGGAAATTACCTTTCTTCCTGGTCCAGCTGACTCCCAACAGCAAAATAGATAGTCTGAGGAAAATTAAAGTCCTAGATTATCAATGCATAAGTTGGGAAAAATTAAATCGCAGCGATAACATTTTACAATGTGTTCGCTGTCAGAGATTCGGGCACGCCGCTGCGAACTGTCAAATGCAGTTTCGGTGCGTTAAGTGTGCATTGAACCACAGTGCGGAGGAATGTCCTCTAGGTAAGAATAGGACTGATGATACCACGTCTCTGAAGTGTATTCTTTGTGGTAACTCGGGACACACCGCTAACTATCGGGGTTGTTCCAGTTACCAATATGTTAGGAAATTAAACCTGGCTCGTCAACAGAAGGTGGAGGTGAAGCGCCCACCTGTTCCTAAAACTCCAGCCGTAACTCCCAATGTGACCTATGCCCAAATGGCGGCCGGTCAGAGGAGTACGGTACAACAAGCACCAAAGGTTGCTCCTCAGGCCTCACGACCTGGAGCACCTAGTGGTGATGCTGATCTGCTGGCTATTTTGCTTTCTATTCAGGGGCAAATTATTCAGCTGCAACAGCAAATACAGGAACAGGCGACACGTGTAGATCGTATCTACACTCTGTTGCCGAGTCTAACGCGCCTCCAGTCGTAATGTGTTCGCTGGTGGAGAAACCCTTAAAGATCCTTTCAGTGAATGTAAATTCGCTAATAAATATCGAACGAAGAGCTGTACTCTTCAAGTTGTTAGAAGACCAAAGTCCCGATGTTCTTCTGGTTAGCGAAACTAAGCTCTCTCAGAGGCACAAGTTGAGGCACAGTCAGTATCATATCATAAGAAGAGACAGACCCAACTCCAATGGAGCTGGTGGCGTCGCTATCTTTATTAGGAAAAATCTGCGTTTTAAGGTTATGTACAGCGGTGAAGTGCGTAGATTCCAGGTGCTAGAGGCTTGCATCATATGCATCCCCCTCCGTAGTGGGAAGAGGCTGTATATGATCGCAGCCTATGCAACTGAAGCTACTCAACAAACCTATTTTATATCAGAGCTCGAGACACTTTTTCAGTACTTACGTCTGGGTTCGGAGGAGAATTATTACCTCATGGCCGGAGATCTAAACGCCAAACATAGAAATTGGAGAAATCAATCACCAAACACTAGGGGGAACCTACTATTCAATTGGTGGGGTCAGAATAGTGTCGAGTATCGACTCGATTTAAAAGCGACGGATAGTCCGTCTTATCCCAGATCAGGCTCCTATATAGATCTTATGCTGTTTGACGAACGGATACAGCTGACTGACATGGACCGACAGACAATAAACTGTCTTCACACATTCGTGTACGACAGTGACCATTGCGGATTTAGTGCCGTAGTAACAATTCCCAACGAAATTGCGGAACTGGAGGAGTATGTTCAAACGCATGCTTACAATTACAGTAGGACGCGGTGGACACGCTTCTCCCGAACAATGACAAGAGCACTCTCTTCGGACTCGCTCAACCCACCATCCAACAGGAATTTGTCGAACGAAGAGATCGACACTTACCTCAAACGGATGGACGACACAATAAAACAAACAATGGACAGAACAATTCCCAAGTACCAACTGACTGACAATGTCAATATATATCGCAATGCTACGATCGACGCTCTACACCGACAAAAGAGTAGGCTACTGACGAGACTTAAACTCCTGTACAGACGTTTCACCGACCCACAAAACTCGGAGGTTAGGACACTGAAATCAGAGCTTAAAAACCTACAGCAATTAATTCAGCAAAATTACCGTGCTGCAATTAATTCGCATTGGAATACTAAAATTCGGGCTGTTAAAGCTAGCAATCCTAGTATGTTCCCGGAAATTAATAAAATCTTTCGAAGAAAAAATCAGAATGAGCTTCCGTGTCTTAAGCTCCCCCGAACTACAGACAACGAACAAGTACTTATAACAGCAGGCATAGATCCAATAGAAGCGATCGAAGATGACAACTTTTTTGTGATCGAAGATCCTCAGGAGAAGGTTGTAGTAATAGGCGCGACGTTTCAGGATGTGTATAAGGTGAATGTTAGCATTCGCCCGAACCATATCTTGGAAGATCGCGTCCTCGTACACAACTCCGACCTTCAAAATGCTTTTACCATGTTCCATGACGATAATTTGGCAAATGATGTCATCGCCAATGAAGGCGTTCATTTCAAACGAAGATCTCCTGTTTATTTTCGGTTCACTGAGAAGTAAGAAATCTGTGGGAATCGACACCTTCCTCTAGAAGCGGTAAACATTTACGCTATCCTATTTGACAATTTGCTGAATAATGCACATTATCCAGCTCATTGGAAGACAGCGGTGGTGCAACCAATTCCTAAACGGAACAAAGACACATCCAATCCGGCAAATCTCCGGTCGATAAGTCACCTTCCCAACATCAGCAAAGTGTTTGAAAAAGTGATAAATAGAGCCCTGACCGAGTGGGTTGAGGACAAAAATATTATTCCGGATAACCAATTCGGTTTCAGAGCGGGGCATGATTGTATACATGCCGCGTCTTAACTGGTATCGGATATCCAATGGAACAAAGGTAAGAAACAATGCACGGGTGCCTTGTTGATTGACTTGGAAAAGGCCTTTGACACCGTATGGTTGCAGGGGCTCTTTTACAAGCTTGACCAGCTCGGCATAAGCAAACCGCTGCTGTACATAATCTTAGATATGCTCACCAGCAGACAGTTTATTGTGAAAAATGGCAGTGTGGTGTCTGCTGGAACTTTTGAAATTAAAAACGGTCTACAACAGGGTGTAGTTAATTCGCCGATTTTATTTACGATCTTCACAAGTGATCTTGTAGGATCTCTCCGCCAATCCATAGCGTACGCAGATGACTTGATCGCGTACAGGTCAAGTCCGAAGATCGAGGTCATTGTAAGTCTTTTGCAGCGTGACTTCGAAAAAGTTCAGGGATATTGCGATGATTGGAAGTTGAAAATCAATTTTCAAAAGTGCGAGACCATTCTGTTTAGGACTCCGTTGTCTGGGGCTTCTAGAAATACTAGAAAGAAGTGGCGAATGTTCTCTATTGTTGGACAAAACGGACAGCCAATAGCGAATCGAAGTGTTGTCAGATACCTTGGGATCTGGCTAGATCAATATCTATATTTTAACAAACATATAGATGCTGCTCTGGCCAGAGCCAAAGCGGCCTTTGCCTTGACAAAGAGGCTGTTTCACAGCAGTCAACTCGATGCCAAGGTAAAGGTGATCTGCTACACGGCCCTTATTCGGCCTGTTCTTGCTTATGGCTGTCCCGTTTGGTTTAACGTGGGTACAAGCTTAATGGAAAAGATACGGGTTTTCGAGAGACGGTGTCTTAGGGCCTGTCTCCATTTATATAGAACTCCAGAGTCTGAGTACAAAAAATTCTATAGTAATGAGGTCCTGTACAACGGGGCCAACCTGATCAGAGTGGACAACTTTCTGATAAAACTTGTTCGAGGTCACATTGCAAGAGCAATGACTTCGACCAACAACTTGATCTCCGGGGCTTTTTACCCCAATGACATGCACCATGAGACAGTGCGCCTTAACGGCTTTATTCCCCCTGAAGCATTTCTCTATCTCGATAGAAAGGGTCTGGTTCAGGATAGATTAGCGGTACCGATAATCTTCCACGTATGCCGAAAAGCTGTGGACGGGCGAGTCACTTACGACCAAGACGTCGCAAGTAGCTCACCGGGAACTCTTCGGTTCAGTAGGGCGGTATCAGACCGCGACAGAGCGGATGTCGAAAGGCAATACCGACACTATTGGTGGTTGGGCGGAGAATGAACTTCGTCGTCGTTATTTGTCTTGGGTGCCCTTATGGCAAATAAAGCATGTGCTGTCAGCCTTGGCCGGCTTACATATATATAAGGTAGTGTAAGTAGTATAAGTAGTTTGTAATTAGTAAGTAAGTAGTTTTAATTTTAATTTTAATATTATTTTAAGTTTAATTAAGACGTTATGGTTAAGATTAGTTGTAGTTTAGTATTTAGGTCTAATTTAAGCTAAAATAAATAAGTCCTTACACTAAGTTTTTTTTTTCGTCTTAATCAATATTTTTCTTAGTTTTAATTTACATTTATTATTAAAATTCAAATAAAAATACAGACGTCGAAAGACATAATTTCAATTGTTAAGTTTAGCTTAGAGCGCCCGCACAGGGTCAGTAAGTTAGTTATAAATAGTTAAGTTAATTAAGCTAGATTTAAGCATTTTTGTTTAGCAAGTAAGATTATGAATTGAATTGAATTGAATAAAAAATGCAATATAATTGAAAAAAAAAAAAAATTGATTCTACCCCAGGCATTAATCGCCCTCATAAACCAATTTCGCGCAGACAAACAAGCAAACAAGTTTTCGGAACCCGCGGGAGTCCTGCCTACACCTGTGTCACATCACCCAACACTAAACACTTTGACAGCCTTGGTCATCGCAAAATACACTCCCATGAAAAGCCAAAATCCGTAAATGTAAACAAACCAACAGAATGCTGACTTGACTGTAACAGTCACCGCAGTGACTTATCCGAGTGTTTTCATTGTCACCATGCCAGGACACACGCATTGATGTACGTACCAGAATTGTCATCAAAGTCAACCACACACAACACAAAAACAAAATAACAAGGATTTTACTCAGCTTTCGTACACGAGAATACAAATGCTTTTAATGTGCGGGCGAAGTCGTATTGTCTTGGTCCCCAAATATCGATGGACGCGTCGGAATAATTGGCTTTCCAACGTAGTTTACATGTGACGGAACAAGGTTCATTCGTTGGGCAAAAGTGAAGAAAGGGCATGTCTGTTTTAATTAAAACTATGATTTTAAAGTATGGTGGACGACAGCAGTTCATTTGACCGTTACAGCTTGCGTTTTCCACATGGCTTGAGCAGCAAGTTAACAGCCAATTCTTTTTAAGGTTCCGTAACCAAAAGCTCAGCTGTCCGTCTGCCTGTCATAGGGCTGTATTTACCGAATTGTAAATTGTAGACACTTTCAAATTCAGAAAAAGTATACCTTTATAGCCTTACAATAAAATAATAAAAATAATATTTACATTTATTTAACATAATGGCAAAAAACACGAAAAACTCGAAAATAATAATAATATTTAATAAAAAATATATTTTCTTATTGTACGGTACGGAACACTTCGTAGGTTTGTCCAACTCAAATTTGGCAGATTTTTAAGTATTCGTGAGCTTTTTTTCATTCAAAGTACATGAGTGGAATTGTCAGTTCAGTCGACGACTGAAATCTAACTAAACAATAAAAGAATATTTTTTAATAAAATTTTAAATAAAAGTTGAAGATATCAAACGCTGGGTCTATTTTTGAAAAGTTACTGAGCTTGTAAACAAATAAGACAAGGTCTTTTGAAAAATTCTGCTTGCGACAGTTGAAGAAGATCCGTCCGTTGGAGAAGATCCGAATCTATCGATTTGACGGCGAGCACAGCATTTGCATTTGTCTTTTGTTACATCATGGCGATATAAATTTTCGTACTTTCAAAGGAAAAACGGAACCCTTATAAGATCATTTCGATGCCCGTCTGTCCGTCTGTCACGACCCTTTTTCTCAGAAACATGTAGAGGTATCAAATTGAAATTAACACGAAATACGAGTGACTGTTCTTTCTTTAAGCGTAAAAAAAATCAATCTTCCCAATCGACGACGAAGTCAAAAGATACGGGCTTTATCTTATCGTTTATGCCACAAATGGGGACAAACTTGCGAGACTTGATTTCCGTGATGGACGAACTATCAACATACCTACAAGTTTGCACGGAACCTTCGTTACGTAAGTCCGACTCACAATTGACTGTTTAATTTTTTCTTCATTCAAAATTCATTAATTTTCAAATTCCACGAATTCAGGCACTTAATCCAGCTGACATCACGTGGAACAAACGCCCAATTGAGTGCTCAAACATCAGTGTTTTCAAACGACATTTGCTCCAAAAACGAGACTTATTTTTCACCAGTGTAAGAGTCACCTGCAATTCTCATCGTTATAACCTCAAGTCAAGCTTTTCTAAGATTAACAAGAGCACAATAAGTTGCAATTGAGCTTTGCCTCTTAAAATGTATGAAGCATGGTAGGATAAGAAGCTGTCTGGAAAATCCGAAGAGCGTCGAGAATAAGAAATTCAAAAAGTTTAAGGTTTTTTTTAAATGTTCGCTGATAATTATGACTTACGAATTTTTTTAAGTTCGTGCCGAACGCGCACACGAAGCTTTGGAAATAGATTGAGTAGCATTTAAAAAAAAAATTGAAATTTTCATTGCCTACTTCTTGCCGTTAAATTTAGATATGTTTTTGAATTAATTCAAAACCACATTTAGGCGTAAATTTAAAAAAAACATGTGTTTTTCTGTCGGGACCCTTCTTTAATTTGATTAATAGTAGCCATAGTAATGAACGTTCTTCAAAAATTGCATGTGTTTACAAATAACGATTCAGAAGATACAACCCTGCCTCACGATTACGGACAGCGAAGATTAGGGCTCCGTTGGCAACTTTTGGTTATAGAACCCTAAAGAAGAAATACTGCAAACCCTTTTCCAAAGGGATATAAGGCAAAGACAGTGAAAAGTCAAAAAGGAAAAACACAGGTATTAAGAAGCTGTTAACACATCTTTCTCTTTTAAATCTATTGGTAGTACGCAAGCGCCGTCTGTTTCAGGAAACTAAATCATTGTCCCAAAACTGTGTAAAACTGTAATGACCGACCGAAACACGATTTTCAGCTGAAACCGAAATCGTAACCGAACATTCGGCCTCGGTCTTAGTTTCGCCCGATCCCGAAACTGAACCTTTTTTAAACAAATTGGAATTGACAATGTATTTTAATAGTTATTATATAAATTTAGTATATTTTTCGGCATACAAAAAGTTATCTCGTCCGAAGTCACCTGACACTTACCTAGCCATAAAAGCACGAGAAAATAAACAAATTATATAATACGGCTAAGGGGCAAGAACTCACGCGAAGTTAACCGTGCTAGTTAAACAACAAAGTTTGTGTTCATGACTCAATGCAATCTCGCCATGCACCAGAGTTGATTTTGATTAGTCTTCAATCTTTGGAGTAGATTTATATATACTCTTAAAAACTATTTTTCCGACTTTTTTAAGGTTCACCTTTACGGGGTTCCAGGACATACGAAAATCCACGGAAACTGCAGAGCAGATGAGCTTGCCTGTGAAGGTACAATGCACCCTCACAGATGAACCTCACAATATATTGACTTAACATAAGCTGCAGTCAAACTAAGCTCTTGCAACATCACCACAGAAACCTGGAGCCTCCTTAACAAACAGCGAACCAGAAAGCTACTAGATATAAATATAGATTTATTTATTTCGAGATTAAATTTACAAATTATGGTGTTACCGCACATTTTACAGTTCAGAGATTTTATATTACTTCTGAAATAGGTTTAGATATCACAATCGAAATGAGTTATACTATACAATAATACAGCGTTTTAAAGGAATATTCGATAAAAAACCTTTATAGAGAGAACAATATTTTTGTATATACATAGATACATGTGACGATAAGTAAAAGTTCATATTATGAATATATTTTTTAAGAATTATTTTATATAAGCTTAAATTTTAATGACTAGAGCTTGAGTGTCTTAATGCCTTTATGAAGGAAACAAGAATGTAAAAAATAAATAAATAAATATATGTAATAAATATGTAAATAACGAATTCAATAAATTAAAAAGAAAAAAATAAATGAATATATAAATAAATAAATAAATAAATAAATAAATATACAGAATTAATAAATAGATATATTGATATAAAAATTAATAAATAAATAAGCGTATAAATAAGAAAATAAATAAATATATAAATATATAATTAAATAAATAAATGAATTGGTTTAGTAATATAGTAACCAATTGGTTAAATAGACAAAATAACTATGTGACTTAATATAAATAGATAGATAAATAAAGTTCAAGTAAATAAATAAATAATAAATAAATTGTGTAGTTCGTTAACTAAGTGGTTATCAGAAAAAGTACAGCCTACGTTAAATTTGTTATTAAGCTTCTGTATTCGATCCGAAATCAGTTCAACATTCGCTCTTTCATGTAGGTCTAGGGTAGAGTGGCACCAAGGAAGATTAAGCATCCTTCGAAGAATTTTGTTTTGGGACGCTTGAAGGCGTTTGATGTGAGATTTTGCACTGTTCCCCCAAACAGGGCAGCCGTATAGAAGAATAGCTTGAAAAATCACTTTATGGATTTTTCTAATTACCAATACTTAGCTTTGACTTTCTGTTGATAAATGGATATAATAAATTAACGGCTTTTTTCATTTTCAGTTTTCTAAGCGATCTAGAAATATGTTCCTTGAACGTTAATCTGGTGTCAAGATAGATACCTAAATATCTCACCGAGCTCTCTCATATAATACTTTTTCCAGCAGCCTGGATTTGGCTACTTGGGAGAAAACAAGATTTCATTTTTCGGGTAAAAAATATTGCTTGTTTTTTGTCAATTTTATTTTCCACTTGGAAAAATAAGCTTCTAATATTTCCATCGCATGGTTTAGATTCCTCTCAATATCGAGAGCGAATTTATGTGATGAAAATATGGCAGTATCATCAGCAAAGATAGGACTGCGCCTTGGGGAGCACCCATCACAACTTGAAATGCATCAGACCAACTTTTATTAATTTGGACTTTAAAACTGCGACCAGACAAAAAACTTTAGATTATTTAACATATATAAAGAGGGAAATTGTAGTTCATCATTTTATTTGTAAGCCCATTATGCCACACAGAGTCGAACGCTTTCTCAATATCCAATAGAATCATACCGGTGGATTTTCCTTGGCAGCGGGAATTTTTGATGTGATTACAGTTTCTTAGGACTTGATGTGATGTGCAGTGAAATTTTCTGAAACCAAATTGTTTATTGGGAAATATTTTATATTCTTCTACAATTCTTAATAGTTTTTCCTTAATCACTTTTTCGTAAATTTTGCTCATGCTACTGAGTAAGCTAATGGGCCTGTAACTGTCTGGTTTTTCAGGTTGTTTCCCCGCTTTGAGTATAGGTATGACTTTAGCTATTTTTCATGCGCTGGGGAAGTATGTGTTCTTTAAACAAGCGTTTATGATGAAAGTTAAATATTTCGACGCTGTTCTGGGTAATTCTTTTATAAATAAGTTTTGGATGGAATCAAAGCCTCGAGCTTTACGCAGTCAAACTAAGCTCTTGCAACATCACCACAGAAACCTGGAGCCTCCTTAACAAACAGCGAACCTGAAAGCTACTAAATCTTCTCAATTAATGTCCGATCATAGCAATATCAAGACATAGAAAGCTATGTTCCCATTTCTTCACCGCCCCAACTTGCTTAAGCAAACCTAAAAGACCACGCTCAGTTAATTTGAAAAGAAAACTTGTTCTCTCCACCTTCTCCTTCCTCACCGTCCGGGAGGAAAACCTCTCAATAATCACTTATACTACGTTAATCCACATAACCGTCACGGTATCACAATGGGCCAATTGGTGTGTGCCTGGTCAAAGACTGCGTTTCGGCCGATTTATTGCCGAAACCGAAACCGTGGCCGAAACCAATTTTTTGGCCGAATCTGGCCGAAACCGAAACCGAATGTTCAGTCGGTCATTATAAATCTGTTAAAATAAAACATTTCGTCTCAAGACTACCGATGAATTTTACATATATCTATCAGGTAGTTGAAGGATTTCAAATGATGAATGGAATGGTCATTTACGTTTAAATTATTACAGTTGGGAGTGTCTCAATTGCTCTATGAGTTTGAGAAAAAATAAGCAATTTTGAAAGTGTTCTTCAACATGTTAAAATGCACACACGCGACTTTCTTATTATCTTTCTGACTTTCGCTTACTTATGCTTGCATTATATAACAGGTCAGTCCAACTTTGTTCAATTAAATTTAATAATAGTCTTGTACTTTCCATCCAACTGATCGAACCTCTTTCACTGCTAACAGTTATCCATAAGAGGGTAATGATTCGAATCATTGTCGAAATTCAAAGTTGAATCAAATAATAGTGAATGTGAAGGGTTTTTCAACAGGGTTGCTACAAAAGTAGAGTGACAGGGACAGCATACGACGCCATATTTCTTGCCGCTCTTTTGACATTTCTCTTCAGTAAGGTTTGCCATTTCATAATGGAAAGATATACGAGCCAACAACGAGTCGAAATTATTAAAATTTACTGCCGAAATTTGGAGTCAGTGGCCTCAACGTTAAGAGCGCTACGTCCAATTTATGGTCGTCATAATCGTCCTAGCAGATCAACAATTGAGCGTCTAGTGGAAAAATTTGAATCCACAGGCACAGTACAAAATGTTCCCGTGCCAGTGACACAAAGAAGTGCCCGAAGTGTCGAGAATATTGCTGCCGCTAAGACTTCAGTTGCAGAAAGCCCAAATGTGTTTCTCACACGTCGTTCTCAAGCGTTGGGCAACTCTGTGACGTCGTTGTGGGCAATTTTGTGAAAAGATCTTGGCCTACTTCCTTACAAGATTAAATTGACACAAGGACTGAAACCGCTTGACTACCGGAAGCGTCGTATGTTCGTAAATTGGGCTGGGAAACAACTTGAAAATGATTCGGATTTTCGTTGAAAAATCATCTTCAGCGATTAGGCTCATTTCTGGATAAATGGCTCCGTCAATAAACAAAAAATGCGGTATTGGTCAGGCAGCAATCCACACGTACTCCATGAGTCATCATTGCATCCCAAAAAATTACGGTTCGGTGTGGTTTATAGGCCGGCGGCGTAATTGGGCCGTTCTTCTTCCGTGATGATCAAGACCAGCACGTTACTGTGAATGGGAATCGCTGCCGTTCAATGATAACCGAATATTTTTGGCCCCAATTGGATGATATGGACTTCGAGAACATGTGGTTCGAACAGGACGGCGCCACAAGCCACACAGTGAATTGATTGTGACAATTTATTGGAAACCAAGTTTGGAGAACGTGTTATCTCACGAAATGGTCCAGTCGCTTGGCCGCCTCGGTCGTGCGATTTGACGCCTTTAGACTATTTCCTTTGGGGCTACGTCAAGTCTATGGTCTATGACAACAAGCCAGCGACGATTAATGAACTTCGTACGAATATCGAACGTGAAATTGCAGCAGTAACGGCCGATCTATGCTTGAAAACCGTCGAAAATTGGGTTCAGCGTCTGGACTTCTGCAAGCGTGCCCGTGGTGGCCATGCAAAAGAAATCGAGTTCCATTCATAATGGCATCGAACGTACTATCGAACAGGAATAAAGAATTCCATTAATATCCAAAATCGTTTTTGTTTTAATATATTTAAAAAAAACTTTTGTAGCGCTCTTATTGAAAAACCCTTAATTTGCAATCAGTTTGGTTGGAAGCAAGCAAGTTAAATGTTGTTGAAATGTTGTCTCGTTTATGACTCTTCTTAATCCGTCAACATTGCGGTTGTTATGAACTTATTTCAAATGCTTGGATAGAACTGAAAACAAACTTCAAGCACAATTAAAAATTATTTAAGAAGAACATCATCAGAAAACTGCCTCAATCTTTTAAAACTATAAATTCTTTCAATTTGTCTCATTAAAGTGGGAATAGAAGGGCATTGTGCCCAATTTTGATGTTTTTCCACCAAAATCAAAACCATTGTACCTTACTTCATTAAAATATCTTTCCGGCAATTGTTTTGAATTACATCATTTTGCAGGTTCTTAAGACAAAATATTATTGAATTGAAAAATCAAAATAATATGAATGAACCTACCTATACGTAAAAGCAAATTGGCAACAAAATAAAGGAAAAATATTCACGAATAGTTTTGGGGCGTATGCGAATTATTTTTAACGAGGAAACGAATTGTTTTTCTTCGCATCGTTAATCTTCAAAACATCAATTTATATACTCTGCCGTTCCCGTAGGTGATCTGTTATAAACTGCGCGCTGGACTTTTCTAAGCGAGACTTTTTCAACTGGTTTTAGATACTTATAATGACGTCTTATTCATCATAAGTATCCAAAACCAGTTTGAAAGTTAAAGCAGTCAAGGCATAAAACTATTTTGTATTTCTTGTTTGCGAGGGAAAGCGCTAAAGGGCGTGCAGAAGGGTGTGGCGACGAATGGAAAAATTTTACAGTGGATTGAAATTCAGATGTATTTTGGATTCAAAGGTGGATGCAGATTTTGATAACCACTTAGTTGCATTCACTTAATTCACAGTACAGAAATTCGTGTTTTGGGAGACGAAGTGTTACGCCTTCTCAACAGAACCAATGACAGGTGATGTACCCAAACCATAACTTTGACCACGCGAACAGAAGCAGAACCACAGCATGACAAGCTGATAAAGTTATCACTATAGCAACGCCACCCGCTTGCTCAGACTACTAATGCTAGTGATAGTTAGTTAGATCCCAACGTGATTTGATCATGGGACGAATCAATTTAATGCCAGCAAAACCCACCGTCAATAAGGCCTGTGTATGAAACAGCATGGATCTATGGCTATGAAATTTAAAAGTCTGTGCATTGTTCAACTGAGCGCATTACAGACAGAAATCTGTTGCAATTATAAAAAGCCTAGTAGTAATACAAGCACCTTTTTTATAACCTAACCTCTTAACTACGCTCATACCCTCCCAGACCTCGAGTACATAGTGGGCCATTTTCAATCATAATTGACGCATCTGCGGTACTGAGAAATCATGTGTACATCGACTCAGTCATTGCAACACAGCTGAGTGGCGAAGTTGGAAGAGCGCCTGCCTTTCAATTGAGTCAATTGATAGGTCCCAAGTTCGATTCCTAGAGTGGTCTAGTTTTTCGAATCTGGTCCAGTCACCATTTAAGTGCACCATCAATGGATTGGTTGACCAGCGATAGTAATCTGACTATGGGTGAAGTTGTTGTAGTGGTTGCTGTATCGACTTAATTCCTAATTCGTGTTCTTCAAAATAGTGTTTTCTATAGATTGTGTGTAGATGGCGCTGCTGTGAAGGCATAACACTGTCAGCGGAGTGTTTAGCTAAATCTTCCAAACTTTCAAAGTTCATATATCAAACTTATGTCGAATAAAATCCGTCCCGTTTTGGGCTCCACCCACGGGAGTAAGTAACACCTGAGTTTCACCAACCACTATATAAACTTTCTTCCGCTGGATCTGTGCTAACCGCATTACAAGAATATTAATATCGCCTTTAAGAGCGAGCAAATAATAAAAAAAATTAGGAGTATAGCAAAACAACTTTAGGTGAGTGTTTTTGGTCCTACCGGTTCAATAAGCATTTAAAAAACAAAGCCTTTTTTAAAAAAAAATGTGACCTAGTGCGAGTCAGTACGTAAGGGTTCCGTACCAAGGTACAATATGCGAGCCGGCCTTTTTTATATCTAATTTTAAGTTTTCAATAGCATACTTCTTGGCGTAATATTTAATTATGAATTTATTGAAATTATTTTTTAATTTTTATTTTTTTTAGTAGTTATTTTTATAGCGGCCATAGTATTACACATTCCGTAAATTTCAAGTTCAGAAGATACGGCCATGTGAGAGACAAACTTAGGTACAGCGGAGCCTTAGTAAAAGGGTTCCTTTGGAGTTCATTGGATACGTTTTTTGGGTGATGTTTTTTAAATGCTTTTAGAATAACAGCTGAAAAATCAATGTGATGTCCTGAAATATTTCTGATCATCGCAGTCAGACCTTCAATACGAAGCTTGTTTTCTATCTTTGATAGCATAACTAACTGTTTGTTGAAATATCTTTAAGACGTGTGCATCTTCTCAAGATATTTAGAAATGATTTTGGTTGAAAAATAAAGATAGTGTTGAATTAACTTTGTTAAAATTAGTCTTAACAGAAATAAATCTATGAACAGCTTTGAAAAAATATTTGTTATGGTGTGGTAAAAGCTTAAACTATAAATGCAGATGTCTTTTAACTGATTAGAATTGTGGCTCTATGCATGAGAATTAATTTGACTTCTGCACGAATATTTAAATAAACAAAATGAGACAAAATTTACCTTTACTTCGAAGTGTTATAAAATGAACAAACAATCACAGTAAACGCACGATGTCGAGTGTGAAACAATTTAGATAATTGGATTAACTAACTGTCACTAGACATGCGACTTAATGATTTTCTGAATTAAATCATAACACCCGCTGGTTGACTTGAAGGTTTTTTGAAGCAAACTGGCCTAGCAATCTTTATCTATTAGGGTTTTTTTTCTTTCTTGTATATTTACTGCCTGTGCTTACTGGAAGTAATATAAACACAATTTATGTGGCAGTTTTTGAAGTGAATTATGTGTCCGAAAACAGGGTACATTGTGAATATGGATGGCCACCGCGTTTGTTGAATGAAGAAAAACTATCAGACATTTATTTAATGTCACAGTTATAGTAGCATTCACAGCACATTGGGTATACGAAATGTTTAACACCTAACGAATGAAGAAGCGAGTTGACGCGGGTTTGGTACTTTGAAAAACCGGCAGTACAAACATAGGCGGAAAAGTATTGGGCGCCACTAAAACATGACCTTGACTCATTTCGAGAGGCTTAATTGTCAATAGTTTTAGTATGAAGTTTCATGTCATTTCGTCCATTTCGTCCATTTCATCCATCCATCCAGCTAAATTAATGGAAATACAGGAGTACGTAGGCTGCTAGATATATTTCTGGCTTAGGCAACACTTAGTCTTGCCAGGTGCAATCTGACATTTCCATTGGAAAGTTTGACATTTTTTAGCATAATATCACTCAGAACGTGTTGTCATTTAATCGTGAATTGTTTTATTTACAGAGACTTAAAAATTTCATCTCGGCAAAAAAATGGAATTAACTCGTGAACACTTTCGTGCGATAATTTTTCACAACTTTCGACGTGGATTATCACGACAAGAGGACATTGATGAACTGAAATCTTTGTATGGCGATTCAGCACCATACTATAGGCTGTGGAAAACTGGTTCAATGAATTCAGTCATGGCCGACGCTCGATCAAAGACGAATTCTGTGAAGGTCGTCCAAAAACGGCCGTTGAGCCAGAGAACATTGATGTCGTGCGTGAACTGATAATGACAGATTGTCATATGACATACCGTGAGATAGAGGCATCCATGGGCATTTATCCCACCAACATACATTCGATATTGCATGAACACCTGGCCGTAAAAAAGGTTCGTTCTCGTTGGATCCCTCACAATTTGACAATCGCTCAAAAAAAGGCTCGTGTCGATTGGTCCAAAGAAATGTTAAAAAAATACGATCGCGGTGTTTCAAAAGACGTATATAATATTGTCACAGGTGACGAATCATGGATCTTTGCGTAAGAGCCCGAAACAAAACAGAAATCGACGTTGTGGGTCTTCGAAGACGAGCCAAATCCAACAAAAGTTCGTGGAAGAAGCACTTCGAAGCAAATGGTCGCCTGTTTCTTCGGCAAAACTGGTCATGTGGCAACTGTTCCGCTTGAGCAACATAGGACGGTCAATTCTGAGTGCTACACCGCAATTTGTTGGACTGAAGTCTTCGGAGAAATTCGAAAAACTAACAAGAGAAGACGAATCATTGTTCACCATGACAATGCGAGCTCTCAAACATCGGCTCAAACCAGCGCCTTTTTGACCGGCCAAAACGTCGACAATTGGTTTGAGCGCATGCAAGAGTGTATAAATCATGCTGGAGAATACTTTGAAAAACAATAAAACCACTTTTCATGATAACTATTCGCATTTTCATTATTGGGCCAGAAATATATCTAGCAGCCTACGCAACGCATCTAAAAAAATTTCCGAACAATCATTGCAATGATTGCAAAAATGTTATACCACATCTGCTCCTTCGAGGACAATATTTCATGGGTAGTTAAGTGAATTTAAAATGGGGCGTACAAGCACCGGAAAGGCGCCTCGCTCTAGAAGACTAAAAGTGGCTACAGATACGAAAATTGTCAAACAAGTACTTTGAATCATTTTGAGTGATAGAATAGTGAAATTGTGCGAGCAAGCTGAGGCTCAAAAGAACGGACGGGATACATTTTGCACGATTTCTTGGAGATGAAGATAAAGATATCGTTGAGATGCGTGCCGCATTTGCTGACCGGCGACCAAAAACAGCGTCAACGATTCATTGGTTATGAGAAATTTATGTCTATTTTGAATCCGTTCAGTCGGAAACTAGTCACTATCAACTAGTTTGACAAACATTTCCTGATCCCATACGGATTTAAAATTTTGTGGCATACATATTTGCTGACTCTGCTGAATAGTGCATGAAAGATTGATTTAATAGGATAGATTAATTAATCTTCTAGAAGGGAAAATTACTTCTCTTTATAATTCCCGACTTTTCCCTTGCACAGTCTCTCGACTGGAAAATACTTCAAGTACCTTGTTGTCTGAAAGACTTTGGTCTTATTAAGTCATTTTTATTGCGTGCCATTAACAAAGTAAAGAGAAGATTAAATACAGTAGGAATATCTTGTTTGCTTTGAATTTTGAAGTGGAGGTTATAATTAGGTACATGACTTCAATCAAGAGATCGAGTCGAGTCTTAGAGGTTAGATAGTCATCCGCACGAACGGCTTTCTTCATGTCCTTTCTGCAAAGGTTTAAAGGACTGCGTTCATGATAAGAAACGACAACTTTCTTGCCGATTTTTTTCAATATAACAGTTCACGATTTTTATATCGTTAAATTTTTTACATCGTTAAATGCATTTATGTGAAATTTTTTAAACTTTAATCTGCTTTCGATTATTTCTACAATTTCGCGAAATGCAATTTCATAAAATTGAAAATATATTGGGTCCTTATCAACCGTAACTCCACTTCGCTACTCTTGGGCATATTTAGCTTAGTAACTTACATATTGGAATCGATGCCCTTATAGCCACGCATATTTGTTTCTGTTAGTAATTCATGAGGCTCCTTTTCTAGATTTCAACATTTTCTCTTCACTTATTTGATAAAACGTTTAAAGTGGTTAAAACTAGACATGTAAAAATACCTCCATCTGGGTTCTAAGTTGTCCTGACCCAAAAGACCGCCAGTTAGCGCTTGCTTTTTTCTTTACCTTAAATATCAGTGTTGAATATCTTAAAGTCAAAGTCAAAGTTTTTCATCATAGTCGATACTTCTCAAGTAGCCTGGGTTTCAATAGCATTGAAAACTGTCAATTATAAGACCAACAGAGAGCTTAGATTGACGGCCATATTGTTCCAAGTTCGAGTTGCATATATCGAAGGCAAAGAACATTATTATATTAATTGAAAAAAGGAATCAGTTGAAGTTGAGTAAAATTAAGTTAATTTACCGAGTATGTTGTTTAAAGCAACAAAATAATGTACAAGTATTATTTATAATTATTACCTGCTAGGTGCCGAAAGAGTGTGCTATCGAAGCCATTCGTGTTATAGAGCCATCTTAAGCTGAGAGGGAGTGATTGAAAAATTGAAGTTCACAAACTTGGTATTTAACAAGCGCAAAATCAAACTTAATGAACGGTTTGATTGTGAGAAGCTAAGTTTTTCATGCAAGTACTGAGGTTGTCTGCTGGTGATGATTGGCGGTGATGATGATGATGAGGAAGAAGTTTCGCATGCGTGCATCATGAGTTCATGATCATACTGTCTTAAGCCGTAGACGTAGCGGGCAATATTATTAAAGGAAGCATTAAGCTTGCGCCTAGTGAGTGCATTATGGGAAGAACAATTTTCGCAGCCAAATGTTTTCAATGGAATGAGCAAAGACCAGACTAGCATAAGCTTTGTGTAAACCGAAGTGAAGCATTGAGTCAGAAAGAGGTTCTTGAGGCAGCCATATATATTTTATTACCTTTCATCATTTATTCAAATTGCAAAGAGCAAGGGACCCAAAAGGGATCCTGCTAAAGTTTCAATAAATTCAGGCATAATATTGTTAGCTAAGGCTGCTTGTTTTCTTCCAGACAGGTACGAATAAATAAAGTTTGCAGCTGATAAGGAGAAATTGTACAAAGTTGAAAGCTTAGAGACAACTTCCTTATGATTTGCCGCATCAAAAGCTTTGGAAAAGTCTTAAAGTATCAGGAAAATAACTTAGTTTTTATCAATTGCATATCGCACGTCATCTGTTACTTTAAGCAATGCCTAAGTGCAGCCTGAAGCCGGATTGATGAACGTTTAGCATGTTTTCGCGCCGAAAAAAGTCTGACATTTGGTTGTGGATAGACTTTTCCAACACCTTTGATAGGTTAGTCAGGCAAGATAGCAAAAGTTCTGAAATCAGCAGGTGAGTTAATTGTTGCTATCTTTTTGAGAACTGGAATGATCTTTGCGACTTTCCAGACACACGGAAAAAAAGATGTCATTATGATGTTATTAAATACGTAAATAATGACTGACATTATTACATGAAGGAATGGCAGAATTATTTTTAAAATAAGAGGATGAACTCCATCAATACCGACAGCTTTTGATTTTATTTTTAATACTACTTTAGCAACATCAGTTTGCTCAACCGTGCAAAATTCAAAGGAGCCACTTTGCAAGACACAAATGTGTTGGGTTGGCGCCCCTGATGTTGTTTGTATCTCAGCGATTTTTTTATTTAGATGGTTGGGATTGACTACACTACATCTAGTTCTCGCAAATTTTTCCAAAGCATTTTAGTTGAAAGCCTATGATCATAGTGCGTTCCGCCCGTTTTGCTTCTTTGGATTTTGAGTTTCGTAAACTCCGAGAAGCTTCATCTTCGACGTTCAACACGGCGTGCTTAAACCGTTTACACTATTTGTAGGCCGTGTCACGATTGTTCCTTAACACAAGGATTTCTGGAGTAAACCATGTTATAAAGTTAAATTAAGTTACCTTGGCTTTAGGTAAAATATATCTATTCAAAAGCTATATCTTGAAAGTATTCAACTTGAGCGTTGACCGACGTTTCACAATATACAGCCTGCCAGTTGACATTTTAAAGATGCTGCTCAAGTAGGTCCATAGTTATGTTTCACAAATCTGTGAATGTGTACGTCAATGGCTTTCCACAATTTGTGAATTTGAATATAGCAAAGTTAAGGTCATGCTTAGAAAATCCAAGTGCGGATGCCTGCCTGCAGAATACCTCCTCAATATCACTTGCAAGAAATAAATCTAAAAGCGTGCTGGTAGAACTCGTAAAGTGTGTTGCAATATTCGAATTGATAAGTTCTAAGCTGAGTGCTTGCATAGTTTCCACAAATAATCGTGATATCTCACGATTCAAAATATAACAATTAAGATCCCCAGAGGCAATGGTTTTTATATATACTGATGAACAATAACCACTGCAACAATGCCACCCGTCCGGCTACTATCGCTGTTCGACCAATCCAGTGATACTGCCATTAATCTTATGCCAATGGCCAATGGTGACTGGACTAGGAGTTGAACCTAGGACCCATTAATTGAAGCAATTGAAAGGCAAGTGCTATACCAACTGTACAGAGCGAGCAGAAGAACCAGAAGAAGAACTAAAAGATTGTAGTTGCTTCATAGAAAGTTGTGTTTTTGCTGTCTTATTAACCCTTCAAAGCGTCGTTAATTTGCTCCCAATGGCAAATGGTGACAAGACCAGATTCGAAATTCATTTGAAAGTTCAAAACGTAATCTAGGATTCGAGCCTGAGACCTATCCAACTGATTTATAAAGACAGATCACTATGGAAAATAAGCGTTAGATAGTGTTATTTATTTTTAGGCTGTGTAAGACGAAAATCCTCACGAACGTGCGTACGAAGCACACACAGGAATTTCCAGATAAGCATAAATCAACACTTTAAAATCTTAAATTCAGACACATTACAAAAACGTCGAAGTGTCAACATTTATATTTCTTCTTCTTCTTCTAAACATGATCAGTGTGACAGTTCTTAAAACGTTTGTCAGCAGTATATGTATTAATATATGTGCGGTAACCCCAATATTGTATAATGAATCAAGAAATAAATATGATCTATCTGAGTCTCAAATTAAGAATTCTAGCAAATCCATTTGTAAAAATATTTATTAACCCGCTGTGAAGCTTATCTCTGAGTAATTCACTACACACAATTCAAGGTTTCATTGATGTTTCAAGGCATATACAAGTCCTCCTCTCTTTTCTAATCACAAGGTAATCCTATCAACGAATTTTGTACAGCTCTAGATCAAGGTTCAGGCTTAAGCTCCTGTTACAATAATTAAGATTAATTGTTATTCAATGACGTTTCGACTTTCGTTTCGCACTCACTAAGTAAACAGATTTGATACCCACAGATGCGATACCCACAAAAAATTTTAAATCAATAGACGAACCTTCCCATACCACTCTACAAAAAAATCTGTCAATAGAGGGTTGACACTCACACGAATGGTTCCGCACCTCCTTAGAGTATGCAACACTTCATCAGAGAGAAAGCCGGTCTTCGGTTTACTTCCTACAAAAAGAAGAACTTCCAAATATGAAGTTAAAAATATTAAAAAAAAAAAGGTATTCAAAATTATGAATTAAAAGGATCACAATCAATCACATTGTGTCCAATTTTGAAGATACAATGTGAACATGGATGTGACACTTCGTTGGGTTGAGTAGAAAACTTTATGCATTCAATTCGCACTAACGAAGGAAATTGAAAATTGTTTTTTTTCCTTTATAAAATATAAATAAACCGAATTTCAACTTTGTATTCGACAAGTTTCAAATTCTTTCTAAGTGTAGCTTGACAATATTACCAATCGCCGATGCTCGATGACACGAAATCATTGCCTACTTTTACTTGTTAAGTAAGTAGCGATTTTAAGATACACGTATTTGTATGTGGACACCCTTTACTTTTACTATATGTCATTTTTATTATTTGCTGTAGCGGGAAGAGAAGTACACATTCTGTGAAAATTGCACATGTCTACCTATTACGGTGTAGAACATACAGCCCCATGACAGACGCACGGGCGGACAGACGGACGGATAGCGAAGGCACCCTTTGCGTTTGAAACCTTCAATACAAAATACAAACAGAGAGTATATATATTTTTTTTTTTTTTGGAAATCCTTATCAGTGTTTTTCTTATCACTATTTTTCTTATCTTGAAGTGATTCGAACCTTTGAAACAACAATAACAGTGGTTAGTAGTCGTTCGGTTTTCAACATGTTAAATCGAAGAAAAAACTTCTTTCAAGCGATCGTTCTGTGTTCGTTACTATTTAGTTCTTATGATTCCACGTCAATACCGGGATTTAGTAGTGGGACAGACCCTCTGCATCCGTTACGTCTGCCAACTATTGTGTTTCCCATGAGATATTACCTGCACATTAATACCCGAATACATGAGGATATTCTAGATTACAGTGGTAATGTAACCATTGAGCTAGCGGTACATGAACAAACCAACGAGATCGTCCTTCATGCAAAAATGTTACGCGACTTTGTCCTTACACTAACCGACAGCAGTGATCGTCAATATGAGAATATAGGATACACCTCCGATAATGTATCTGATACAATGCGGATATTTTCAACGACACAACCTCTTCAGCTTATTGTCGGTGAAGTATATCGTCTGGAGGTTCTCTTCAAGGGTGAAGTAAGAATGCAACACTTTGGATTTTATCGCACAAGCTACAAGGACGAAAACAACAACACCATGTAGGTTTTGTGTGCAGTTTATACAACCAAAGATTGATAATCAATAGTAACATATGATTTGTTATTGGAACAAGTTCGTTCAGTGATTGTGAAGGTGTTTTTCAAGGAATGTTAGAGTTCATGTGTAATCGTAATCGTGCCTATGTACTCGGTATCAATGTGTCAAACGGTATCAGTGAGTTGAAAGGTTTTGAAAGGCGTGTGTTTCGTTTTCTCATAACTACAGTTCAGAAATCGTTCTTCAAAAGAATACGAATACAAAGAGAATAAGTGCCCATTGTTTTTCTAAAAACTGTCAACTTATTAAGCTTTGTTTTCAGCCAATTGATTATATAATGACAAGCATTTCCTCCAAAGTCTTTACGTTCGCCCAAACTGCTCATTGTCTCTATTTATGTATTAGATAGATGGCGGCAAAACACTGGAATTTATTTTAATTTTCAAAGTTAACGAACTTACTACGGTTTAATTAATTATTATTTCTGTGATTTTCGAGTCAAGCGGCGTTGATACTGAGAGATAAGGGGACAGAAAGAGACCCACAAAAAAAAAATACCCAGGAAAATAATTGAAATCAATGACGATGAAAAAATCCCATAAAAAAAATTTCTTTTTTTCACATTTCGCGTGCCGAAGATTAGATTAAGGCTTTTCATCTTCGGCGGGATCGTCTACGTGTTTACAACTGAATCCAAAAACGTTCATACTTTCATACTTCATCTACACGTTTTACTCACCCTGTGTAAATGCATTTAAAGAGTAGTCGGTGTCTCTAATTTGGTAGCAAGTTTATAACTCGGTCTTTTAAGAGTCTTGTCAGGGTTTTTGAAAAAACACTGTAAAAATTAGATCGGAAAGTCAAGTATGCATGAGGGCAAAGTTCCTCCCAGATTTCTTATAATGAATTGAAAATATTTAAGGAAAAAGCTATAACAATGAATTATGCACCTCGCATATTGCATTCAACAACAGCGTTTTTAAGATGTGTCAGGAACTCTCAACGGACCACATATACCTCCATCTGGTTTGAGCGATGCTCCTGAGGAGTACGGCTATAAATTTGTCAAAATAGTCTAGAATCGTGTTCAAATACCTACACTACCCGATGCTACACAGAAGATACACTATTAGAATATTAGGCAAGAACTTAAAATTTAAAAATCAATTCCATCTAATTCGTTCCACCAACAATCACAAAATAATTACCTTTGAACTTGGTCATGTCAAAAACAAAAACAAATACAAATTCTTGGCGCGAAACCTCTTGTAGGAGCCACGACATAAATTCACCATTCATGTGTGATTGTTAGGCTTATCTCGACTGCGAACAGCCTACTTCCACAGCTTGCTTGCTTGACTTGAACACGGGATGTCACACTCACCAGTCCGGCGCTTCTAAAGCTGAACTTTGTATTGTTCTGCCAAATAAGAAGAAGAAGAATAAAGAAGTCATCAACGACAATTTCTGTTGAAGGGACGAGAGCCTCATCACTTCGATGAAATGCCCGAGAGCGTTTCTACGGCAACCAGATCCTGCAGCACAATTGAAGTGCTTTAGCTTTTTTAAGATCACAAAACTGTCAAACAAAAAATTTGCATAAAAAGTTTTTTTCCAACCGGGATTCAAGGGTTGTTAAGTCGCATGCCTTCCTTGAGTCATTGCCTTTGTTATATTCAGCCGATCCTGAAGTAGCGTCTTGGAGATACGAATATGCAGTTCACTTTGTCTAGTTTACGTGTTTCCCTTGTTGACTTATGTATTCATTTGGAGATACGATCGCCTGAAAAATTTTATCTGTTTACAAAAGGCTTGTCATCCTCATTTGCGTTTGAAATCGTTTTCTTAAGAGGTGATTCAGTCTTAAGTCTGAGTGACGTGCTTGCACATTAGGCCCTTGTACCTACCATTAAGTTGGCTCTTTGTCTTTGAATCTTAAAGTTCTTGCTTCGTCTAATTGAGTCAGATTTTTCAGAGAAAAGCCAAGTCAAGTGAATATAGATATTGTCTCCGCATCTATGCATCTATATATACCCAGACTATGGAAAGAGAGATGAAAGCAAGCTCAAAGGATTCGCATTTAGTTGAGTATTGCAAAAGCCAGTTTTCCCTGACATTTAGTTGGCTAACATGAAATAAGCAAGGCATAAGCTTTTTATAATATAGATCACGATGTTAGGGTACCTGGATGTAAACAAAAAATCATAAATGAGTGTACAATTAAATAAACTTAACCTTTCTTTTTCAAATAAACACATTAATTTATTTCATGAAATACGTTGTTATCAGATATGAATCATGATGATAACACAGAAACGACGCAAAACACTTTATTTATATCAGCAACCCATGATTGCATCGTGCGCTGACTTTTATCTTTAAAAAAAAATGTTGATTTATGTACGCAAAGTACAGTGCTGGCCACAACTTGAAAAACAGTACTAAATCCAACCTCACACACTTGTGAAAAATTTATGAAGCTAGTCTCTGTCTCTCAAGAGAGATACAAGCACTTTTTTATACCAAACGAACTCGTTTATGTGCCCACTCTTTTACCAATTATGTTTTCTCAAGCAGAAGACTTCGTTCATAAAAAACTTAAACCATCGTCAGTAGCCTTGTTTGAATGAAGCCAAGAACAGAGTAATGAGGTTAGTGGTCATTAAAATTTTCGGGGTCCAAGCCAAATCACTGCACTCCTGGTGCTCCTATCTACCCATTGATGTAGGTATAAATATATACAAACAACTTGACTACGGTCAAGAAGGAAGTTTGTCGATAGTAATCTAGCACAAATGGTACGGTAAGACTTGGCCACAATCCACACCGAAAATATGAAACCAAAGCTTTTATTTTTCGAAGAAATAAAAATTCAATTAGACAGAAATGAGAAAGTTCTCCTAACTTTATTTTTCCAATCAACACTTTTAAAATCATTTGGAGAATAGGATCATTTTTGAAACTTAAGTTGCCTAGATGATAGCTCCACTTCTTTTTAGGCGGAGAACATTTCGCCAAAAGATGCGTATAAAAGTCCAAGTTCTCCACTACAACATTGGTCAATGAGACGTTTGCATGTCTTAAAAGAAAGGGCAGCTTTCATGCAACCAAGCTAAGAAGGCCGTTCAGAACGTATTAAAGCAATTGTGAACCAAGGTTTGTAAAACACCTTTTGAGAATGTCCGGCGATTGCCGCAAGAAGACTACACGCTCTAGAACGTCTACAATTCGCGAGATAAACCATTGTACAACATCTTTAGCCGGAACCTCATGTCGAACAGTCCGACTCACTTATGATCGTTGGGATCGAGGGCAGTTGTAAGAAATAAAAGTTATTTAATTAAGCTCATAGAAGTTTTGAAGTGGCAAAATTGACTTAAGTATTGCAGCCCGACCGACCCCTGTCCAAAACAAAGAGTTATTTTGAGTTATGTGCTCGCCACAAAGTCAGTCGAATAAGGGATATCTAACTCGA
Source organism: Orthonevra nobilis (assembly GCA_963555765.1). NCBI lineage: Eukaryota > Metazoa > Arthropoda > Insecta > Diptera > Syrphidae > Orthonevra > Orthonevra nobilis. The sequence continues at coordinate 3,715,401 of OY743225.1, read as the reverse complement.
GACTCTTGGGAAGGAATTGCAAAAGGTGGTGAACAATCGAACGACTCAGGCCGGCGAAGGGACCATATCAGTAGGGCTTCTTCGAAGACACAGTTATAATAGCATAAGAAGATTGGTCAGATTTCTGAAGTGTCTCTTGACGCACGGGGAGGTCTTTCCGCGCCAAAAATGAATCAATTGTAAGGGGTGATTTTTTAAAAACTATAGGAAAGATTTTCAAAAAAAAAAAACACATAAAATTCAGAAAAATGCATTAAATCTTTATTTGAATCAATAGTACGGTCCATATAATTTAATATTTGAAATTTATTTCATGCAAATGTTGACCTTGACTGCGCCTCAAATGGTCCATCCGCTTAGTCCAATTTTGGCATACTCTTTACAACATTTCGGCCGTTTCTCATCTCACGGTAGCGCTTACCATTCACATCATCTTTGAAGAAGTACGGTCCAATGATGCCACCAGCCCATAAACCGCACCAAACTGTGACTTTTTCTGGATGCATTGGTAGCTCTTGCAAAGCTTCTAGCTGATATTCACTTCAAAATCGACAATTCTGCTTATTTACGTACCCATTGAGCCAAAACTGATCTTCTTCGCTGAACACAATTTTTCGGTAAAAAAGTGGATCTTCGGCCAACTTTCCAAGAGCCCATTCACCAAAAATTTTAAGTTCCGGTAGGTCGTTCGGCTTCAATTCTTGCACCAGCTGTATTTTGAAAGGCATCACACCTAAATCCTTCCGCAAAATTTTCCACGTTGTTGAGTAATAGAGGCCCAATTGCTGCGAACGGTGACGCGCGATGAACTTTCTTAACAGAGCACGCATTTTGATAATAAAATTCAATAATTTGCAAGCGTTGTTCGTTTGTAAGACGATTCATGGTTAAACTGAAGATGTTTGACAGTGAAACAAAACACGAAACGTGCGTCAGCTGTTTAAACCAGTGTTGCCAAATATATAATAGCTAAAAAATCACCCTTTATTTCGTTGATACTTTTTTTGGCCGATGGCCTTAACTATTGTACTTGTACTCTTTATCCACTTTCTTAAGCAATGTACATGCTTATTGATTAGAAAAGAGGAAGGAACTGGCTTGGTTGATATTTACATTAAATTGGACAAAGTTTTGTTGCTTAAGTTTAACGAGTATTTTCAAGTCGAGTTTAACCAAACTCTGCAGTGGGTGGCCCAAAACAACTCATTCGATGTTGTTTGCATGATTTTATTGTTTTTCTTTTTAAATTGAACTCGTTTTTTAAATTTTCAATTTTACCATCAGTGAGGGTGAACATTTGACATCTTATTCCAACATTTTCATTTTTTTTTTTGGCAAAAATTCTCTTGAAATAAGTCTGGACGCGGTAAAATCGGTAGAGACATTAAACGCAGAGGAAGTGGCGTAGGCGTCAATTTACGCTCACCAGTCACAGGTACGTTGCGTCGTCGAATAAATTTGGACCCGATGATACCTCCGAGGTAAGTGACGGTGTTTCCTAAATGAATTGTGGATTCTGGTAGCCACAAAAGCACAAATTTTGTTGGCTTACGTATCCATTCAGATGGAAGGGATTCAAGCCCATGGTCCATGAAAATGGTTCTCTTGGTCATTGAGGTTACCGAGTCTGCACTATTTAAGGGAACATCTTGAACTCTTTCCCTAAAATGTACCACAGAGACGAAACTGTCTGAAGTTCCCTGCTCTTTCGCGATATTTGAAGTCAAGACAGCATTATTTTTGGCGGAACTTCGAAAGACCGGCTAAAAATGTTGACGATTATTCCGCGCTATTAAGGAGCAAAGCGTTCATCCTATCTAAACTTCGATTTGAATGGTACCAGGTTCTCTTGTTAGATGCTTCCCCTTCTTGCTGTTATGAGCATGTGTTTTGAATAGCTGCAGAATCTTTATCAATGTGTTTCTTTCTTTTTCAGCCCAATAGCAACAACGCAATTTCAACCAACAAGTGCCCGTTTAGCTTTCCCGTGTTTCGATGAGCCAGCATTCAAGGCTAGGTTCGTAATAAGCGTGACTCATGGAACCAACTACTCGGCTTTGTCTAACATGCCCGTAGATGGAAAACCTGTATCCAGGTGACTATTAACCTCTGTTGTCCACGTTGCATGAACATTACCATAAATTGTCTTGTCTCAATTCCAGTGGAGATATGACGACTACAACGTTTAAAGAGTCACCCTTGATGCCGACATATCTCGTTGCATTTGTTGTATCGAACTTTGATCACATAAGCGAGACTGTAAATGGTGTCGAACATCGATTATTTTTCCCACCAAATTCCAAAGACAAAGGGAAACGAGCTCTCAAAAATGCCGTAAAAACTGTGACAGCTCTTGAGGACTACCTTGGCATCAAGTACGCACTGCCAAAGCTAGATCATATCCATGTTGAAAAGACCTACGGTTCGGGCATGGAGAACTGGGGCCTCATAACGTACAATAAAAAGAAATTCCTTCCGACTCCTGAAGCGCGTGACAAGTTCTCAACCTTGAAGCTGATCATTGTCCAGAACCATGAGATCGCACATCAATGGTTCGGTAATTTGGTTTCTCCCAAATGGTGGACATATGCGTGGCTCAACGAGGGTTTCGCCACATACTTTAGCTACATTGCAGCCGAGTTGGTAACAAAATCAAAACTACCATCGCATGTCTTGCAATTTTTTCGAGGGTTTTTTTTAGTATGCAATTGATGATTTCAGGTTTACCCTGAGTGGAGAGTTCCGGAATCGTTTATCGATAGCGAGAGCACCGTCACCTTCAGTTGGCCAATGCATCGCTCCATGACACAATATGTCGAGAAAGAGTCTGAAATTAGGTCAGTGTTTGACACTGTTATTTATCAAAAAGGTGAGTCAAATTAAAAAAACAAAAAAAAAAAATTCTGGAAAACCCAAGAGCACTTCTAGGAAGCATATTTTATCCATCTCAATGACTTCTGAGTCTTTGGGAACCAAAAAAGCAGGAATAGTTCCCCGAAAAAGATTTCGATTGACGTCAAGGGCGGCCAGGAAAAGCCGTTCCGTAAAGAAAAAACAACTTCTTCTCAATTTCTGAAAATAATACTTACTGTGCAGAGTAAGATCGTTCCTTGAAATGATGAGACACGAGGTCACAGCATCTTCCTGCATTCATTGGTAATTTTTTTATGATATTTTTTTTCTTTCTCGAAAAGACTCAATGCTTCCAAACCATCTCGAGCACATTATGACTTTGATTTTGTCTCCTGCTTCGGCTTTAAGTATTTAAAGCTTATTGATTTCACAAATTCTATGAAAAGTGCCTAAAACTCGTGGAACTGGGCCTTACTCCTCGAATGGGTCTCGTCCTACGGGAAATTATGCTCAATAAACATTTTTTTTTTTCAATTTAATGCATTTTTATTTATTAATTTAAAACCTTACATGCTAGACAAAAACCCTTAAAGCTAGCTTAATTAACTTAACTATGTCTATACTAACTTTCCGGCCCTCTAAGCTAAAACTAACAATTTAATCTATGTCTTTCGAGTAACTAATATTTACGTTAATTAAATCTAAGAAACTAATAATAAGACTAAGAAAAATAATTAATTATGTGAAAAACTTAGTATATGGATTTTTATTTATGTTTAGACTAAAACTAGACTTAAATACTAAACTACAAACTAATCTAAAACTTAAAATCTTAACCTAACTTACAATGATATTAAAAACTACTTATACTACATTAAACCCAAATAAAACGGCCAAGGCTGATAGGTCATGCTATATTTGCCTTGAGGGCATTCAAGATGAATAAAGACGACTGAGTTTTACTCTTCGTCCAACCACCAGTAGTAATAATATTGCCTTACGACATCAGCTCTGTCGCGGTCTGATACCGCCATACTAAACCTGAGGGTCTCCGGTGAGCTACTTGCGCCGTCTTGGTCGTAGCTGACTCGCCCGTCCACAGCTTTTCGACCAAAGTGGAAGATTAACGGTACCGCTAATCTATCCTGGACCAGACCTTTTCTAAGGCGCACTGTCTCATGGTGCATATCATTGGGATAAAAAGCCCCGGAGATCAAGTTCTTGGTCGAAGTCATTGCTCTTGCAATGTGACTGCGAATCAGTTTTATCAGAAAGTTGTCCACTCTGATCCGGTTGGCCCCGTTGTACCGGACCTCATTACTATAGAATTTTTTGTACTCAGACTCTGGAGTTCTTTATAAATGGAGACAAGCCCTAAGACATCGTCTCTCGAAAACCCGTATCTTTTCCATTAAGCTTGTTCCCACGTTAAACCCAACGGGACAGCAAGGACAGGCCGAATAAGGGCCGTGTAGCAGATCACCTTTACCTTGGCATCGAGTTGACTGCTCTGAAACAGTCTCTTTGTCAAGGCAAAAGCCGCTTTGGCTCTGGCCAGAGCAGCATCTATATGTTTGTTAAAATATAGATATTGATCTAGCCAGATCCCAAGGTATCTGACAACACTTCGATTTGCTAATGGCTGTCCATTTTGTCCAACAATAGAGAACATTCGCCACTTCTTTCTAGTATTTCTAGAAGCCCCAGACAACGGAGTCCTGAATTAACTACACCCTGTTGTAGACCGTTTTTGATTTCAAAAGTCCCAGCAGACACCACACTGCCATTTTTAACAATAAACTGTCTGCTGGTGAGCATATCTAAGATTATGTACAGCAGCGGAAAAAGAGTCCCTGCAACCACTTTTACCTTTGTTCCATTGGATATCCGATACCAGTTTAGACGCGGCATGTATGCAATCATGCCCCGCTCTGAAACCGAATTGGTTATCCGGAATAATATTTTTGTCCTCAACCCACTCGGTCAGGGCTCTATTGATCACTTTTTCAAACACTTTGCTGATGTTGGGAAGGAGACTTATTGACTGGAGATTTGCCGGATTAGATGTGTCTTTGTTCCGTTTAGGAATTGGTTGCACCACCGCTGTCTTCCAATGAGCTGGATAATGTGCATTATTCAGCAAATTGTCAAATAGGATAGCGTAAATGTTTACCGCTTCTAGAGGAAGGTGTCGATTCCCACAGATTTCTTACTTCTCAGTGAACCGAAAATAAACAGGAGATCTTCGTTTGAAATGAACGCCTTCATTGGCGATGACATCATTTGCCAAATTATCGTCATGGAACATGGTAAAAGCATTTTGAAGGTCGGAGTTGTGTACGAGGACGCGATCTTCCAAGATATGGTTCGGGCGAATGCTAACATTCACCTTATACACATCCTGAAACGTCGCGCCTATTACTACAACCTTCTCCTGAGGATCTTCGATCACAAAAAAGTTGTCATCTTCCATCGCTTCTATTGGATCTATGCCAGCTGTCACAAGTACTTGTTCGTTGTCTGTAGTTTGGGGGAGCTTAAGGCACGGAAGCTCATTCTGATTTTTTCTACGAAAAAATTTATTAATTTTCGGGAACATGCTAGGGTTGCTTGTTTTAACAGCGAATTAATTGAAGCTCGGAAATTTTGCTGAATTATTTGCTGTAGGTTTTTAAGTTGTGACTTCAGTGTCCTAACCTCCGAGTTTTGTGGTTCAGTAAAACGTCCGTATTGTAATTTGATCCTTATCAGTAGCCTACTCTTTTGTCGGTGTAGAGCGTCGATCGTAGTGTTGCGGTAAAAGTTAACATTGTCAGTTAGTTCGCACTTAGGAATTGTCCTGACCATTGTTTGTTTTATTGTGTCGTCCATCCTTTTAAGGTAAGTGTCGATCTCCTCGTTCGACATATTCCTATGGGTTGAGCGAGTTTGAGGTGAGTGCTCTTGTCATCGTTCGGGAGAAGCGTGTCCAACGCGTCCTACTGTAATTGTAGGAATGTGTTTGAACATACTCCTCCAGCTCCGCAATCTCGTTGGGAATCGTTACAACGGCTCTAAATCAGCAATGGTCGCTGTTAAACTGTGAAGACAGTTAATTGTTTGTCGGTCTATGTCCGTTAGCTGTATCCGTTCGTCAAACAGCATAAGATCAATGTAAGAGCCTGATCTGGGATAAGACGGACTATCCGTCGCTTTTAAATCGAGCCAGTTCTGGCCTCCTCTGATGCGTTGGATGTTCGTATTTCGGAGCCTTCATTAAAAAGTCAAACATTTTTATTTCACTCACAGCACATACGCACGTCCACGTGGTTTTAAGGTTAGAATTCAACTGTTAGCAGATGGACGTAAGTGAACACTAAATATATGGATTCAGGTAGACGGAGAATCCTTAATATCTTTTGTTCGATTAGTTCCGGCCGAACTAGTTTGGATGTCAACAAAATACCGACATCTCCGAAAATAATTTGAATTTTGAAAAATCCTTAGCTTATGTTGTTGTTCTTATAAGAGGAGGAATGTACGGACTGCAGTTCTTTACGGAATCTCATTTCAGTACCCGTTTCTCTGATATGATTTGAGAGACTATTCCACAACCGAGCAACTTTTACTAAAAACTGTCGTTCAAATACCAGACATGTGAACCTAGGAACAAGGAGATTACTTAGTCTCGGTGATGCTAAGAATTGAAACCTACTAAAGAGATACGAAGGTTGGCGTGATTTGAAAATATTAAATAACAAATTAAGCGTTCTGTATTTCAATAAGTTGTCAAAAGACATACCGTATGTATTTTTTGAGAAACTAGACACGTGGTCGAATCTCTTCAGGCCGTGCGATATTATTAAATATGACAGTGAGCTTCCTTCAGCCTATTGAATCACAATCTGCAAAAGCCCCACAGAATGGGAACCGCAAGCGTTTTTTCAAGCATATTTCGGGTCTTAAAAGGGGTGTAGTCCTTGGTGCCATATACTTTTCCAACAATCTTATTCATGTTGTCATCCCAAGTTCATTTTCGATTAAAAACAATACCCAGATTGTTCAAAGTATTAACATATTCTATCAGAGTACTACAGAGAACAATTGGTGGAAAGTGGGACAGATCTAGCGTTTCTCTTTTTGAAATAACAATGCACTTTGATTTTTGAGGATTAAGAATAAGACCATTTGATTTTCCGCAATCATAGATTTTTTTTTAAATCGTCGTTAATATGAACTATACATTCTTCCACTTGCATTTGAGGGCAGGTAGGAAGAAGTTGTACATTATCTGCATAAAGATTTATAGAGCAATTCTCAGGAACACCTGCAATTTCGTTAATGTAAAGACAAAAGAGCAATGGACCTAATATGGAACCCTGAGGAACCCCACGTGGTACGGGGAGGAAATCCGATATTTTGTCCCCACAAGCGACAGTTTGTTTTCTGCCAGATAGATAGGATGAAATAAGTTTTACTGTATGGGCTGAGAAACCGTAAAATCTAGCTAGCTTTTCACAAAGAATTTAATGGCTGATGGTATCAAAATCGAGTAGAACTTGGAACGAAGCATAGTCTTTATTGATTGCTTTCTTTATATCATCTACTATGATACGTTAAGGAGAGCCGTAGTGCAGCTGTGTTATGGACGAAAACATGATTGATAAGCAAAAAGCAATTGATTATCGCTCAGATATAATATATACCTTAGAGAGAAAGGGTAGAATAGATATGGATCTGTATTCATCTTTACGACCTTCTTTAGTTATTAGGATGAATACCATAGAGTCCTACGACGTTAGATTTATTCGTTAATGAAGGCTTCAACCACATCAGTGGACTCAACCCTGGAAAACCTGACTTCTGTGGTGGTTTGGATATTATTAGTATGGGTAGGTGCCAATGTGTCCGAAAGTGCAACCTCTGAAATAAATTTTCGCGATGCAATCAATTCCCGAGTGACACTCGTGCTTTTGCTTCCCTATACCAATGCTTTTCAAGCTATTCGAGAGTTTTCGTTCATTATCTGATAAAGTCAGTCAGTTCTTAAGGACCTTCGACTTTTAGAAACGTATAGCACTAATGACGTTGTTACGAAGCCTGCAGGACCTGCGACGGTCTTATTAGGTTCTAAACCGCTACCATTTGTGATACATTTGGTCCTTTTCGTTCAGAAGTAAACTGTTTTCATTTGTGAGCCATTTAACATGTTTATTAAAAAGATTAACAATATTCGTGCGCAAGAATTCTACTTGTTCATCCATAGAGGGTAAATGAAACTCGCTGTGACTTTGTGTAATTTTTTGGGCTAAGGCGAAAATGGGCACTCGAAAGCAATTCAGCAAAAATAGGACTAGTTTACTTAACAATATGACACTTATTACCATTTTTCTTTCTATACATATTTTTATATTTATAGGAGCACATAGATAACATATTGAGTAAAAAAAAACTCTGCCCGGTATTGTATTTTTCAAAAACCCATTTCTTATCCAGTAAGCATTATTATGCCTGCTCCATACCAGTGGCAAGTGAAAATATGTTATTTCCAAAAATTTGGCAGCTCTGCAATGGATTCCGACGACGAACTGGCCTACAATTTACAGCTGTATTAAAGTATTATGAAAATTATGTGCACTGAAGTTCATAAGTTTCCGATCAGTGCATTCTGTCAGAGAAATTCATCAAAACTTACTGCAAATGGCTTCATTAATTTTATGTTTATTGAGCCAAATGATCAAATCAAAAAACTGGAACACAAAAGATTGGGAATTATAATAAAGTTCAACCTCATTTTCCTTGCAAATCTACATGCATAAATTAGGCAATGAACCTAGATATTCAATCGATGAGGTTCTCGATGTTTGAGGGCAGTGCAATTTGTGTTTTGAAGTATTTCTTTCCCTACTTCTTGATCCACTTTTCCAAGGCAAAGCTTAGTATTTTTTTGGATCAATATATCTAAACAGCATGGGTAAAACATACGTCAGTCTATTCAAATTCAAATTAAACTTATTTAATACGTGGGGTGAAAGGAAGACTTACTCTATTAGAATAGTTCATTTCGTGATGGGCAATTGGAAGGAAGACTTGAAAATTAATTAAATAATAAAAGAATTAAATACAAAAATTAAAATTACAAAGAAGATACTAGAAAAATGAAGCAGAGAACAGTTAAAGGGTAGGAGTGCTATGAAATAAAACGATTCACATTTGTGGAGGTTCAAAGTTGAACTAACCGGCATTGATCAAGCTCAATTGTCGTTGGCTAGTGGCTAGACTGCCAAGTCAGCAAACACGCGCCACCACAGCCAGTGAAGGTTCCCAAGGTGTAATGCTATGCTGTTTTGGAGGCTTCATATTTATGCTAAGGGAATCATGGTTCTGGTTCCCAAGACAAAACATGATACACATTTTATTACACTTTCCTCCTTTAGAAGTATAGTTTTATTACAATAAAATAATGCTTGACCAAGTCCTAGTATTTTTATTGTGAAATGAAAATAAAACTTAAAATTAAAAATATGCCTTATGAACATGTTTAAATTTAAGAATAAGAATTTTTATTGTATGACCGTACAAACTAATTTATGGTTCTCTGGTTTCTTTCCACAGTTCCCAATGTTTGGTGGTGGTTAAGCCGTTGAAGAAGTGCTTTCTACTTTAAGTAGCTTACACATTTCGTCAAATAATTGGTTTTTATATTCGGCACCCAAGTCTGTGATTATTTTTCTCATCGGACCGTAAGCTAGTATGAAATGGTCAAAGATTGCTTTCGCTATTGTTTTTGCACTTTTATCTGCGATTGGTACAGATACCAGATATTTGGTTAAATCACATATTGCTGTGGCTGCATACGCATTGCCATTTTTTTGATTTTGGTAATGGTCCAAATGTATTTATCAGTACTACATCAAAACCGCTTGTTGAGGTATCAGTTATTATCAATGGCTCTCCTACGTTTTACGTGACTTATTTTTTTGAAATTTATCAAATCCCTTAACATATTTTACAATATCCCTAGTCATATTTTTCCAATAATATTTTCGTCGTATCCTCTTTAATGAACGTATGATCCCTGAGTGACCACCACAGCTTGGATCATCATGGAACATTTGTTTAATACTTTTTATTATCATCTATTATTTTTATAATTATTGGCATCAGTGCAATTCGAAGATTTGTTTGAGCTCTATTTCCTAATTTTCTATATTCATTGATCCGGATCTTTTCAAAAATATTGTCACCTAGTGACTGCTGCAGCTTTAATAATCCCTTATCACTTGCTATTTTTTCAAGCAGTGGATAAAATTGATGCCAGTCAGGAAGTGGAACTAGAAAATACTATACTAGTGTCCAAAAAATAAGGTGACATTGTATTTATTTTGAAAATTCTTTATTTATTCTTCCAAATCAATTTCATCCCCTTCAAAGTAATCTCCTCCCGATGCAATGCACTTGTGCCAACGGATTTTCCAATCTTTGAAACACTGGTTGTAGTCACTTTCCGGGATGGCCTTCAGTTCCGTCTTCGCAGCGACTTGAATCTCCTCTATCGTATCAAAACGGTGTCCCCGGAGCGGTCTTTTGAGCTTGTTGAACAGCCAGAAGTCGCACGGCGCCAGATCAGGTGAATACGGTGGTTGCGGAACGATATGGGTTGAGTTTTTGGCGAAATGATCACGAATTACGATTGCGGTATGGGATGGTGCATTATCGTGGTGTAAAAACCAAGAATTGTCTTTCCAAAATTCCGGCCTTTTTAGGCGGATAGCGTTACGCAAACGACGCATAACGTTCAAATAATATTCCTTGTTGACTGTTTGGCCAGTTGGAAGGAATTCATAAAGCACAACACCACGATAATCGAAGAAAACAGTCAACATGACCTTGATTTTTGAGCGACTTTGGCGCGGTTTTTTTGGTCTCGGCTCTCCTTTGGCACGATATTCGCTCGATTGATCGGTTGTTTCGGGGTCGTAAGCATAGATCCAAGTCTCATCGCCAGTTATAATGCGTTTCATGACATCCTGGTAGTCGGAAAGCATTGTTTCACATACTTCAACGCGACGCCTTTTTTCCAAAAAATTCAATGTTTTCGGTACCAGTCGAGATTTGACGCGCTTGAAGCCCAAAGCATCCTTCAGAATGGTATTGACTGAGCCTTTCGATAAGCCAACTTCATCAGCCAGGTCTCTAATCATTAATAGGTAGTTTTTCAACACCAAATCTTTGATTTGTTGGACGTGAGCTTCATCGGGTGAGGTTGATGGTCGCCCAGAACGCTCTTCGTCTCCGACACGTACACGGCCGGCTTGGAAATCACTATACCACTTGTAATCATTTTTTTTAGAAATAGCCTCATCATCAAAGGCTTTCTGCATCATCCTCAACGTATCCGCAGCAGAAAATTGATTCCGCAAACAAAGTTTAATGCAAATTCTTTGCTCAATAAATTTCGAAAAACTCACATTTAGCAGCTCACAAAACGACGCGTATCTCAAACACTATGAATATATTTTGACATGAAATTTCACATAGATGTCACTGACAGTACTACCAACCTAAAAAGAAAGAAAAATTTCCAAATCCTTCGACGCGCGCAGTTCAAATTCATATGTCACCTTATTTTTTGGACACAGTAGTATATTATTACAAAAATGGATATGAATGGTTTTTTTTTGTTTAATTGACTGGCTGCATTTATTTCTTTCAAGACTCTATGTAGTGAATTTCAAAGTCCTGTACAGTGGTAACAAAAAAGGCGGGCAGTATTTAAATAATTTTAGTGAGGAACGCTCAGATTTAGGGTTCTGGGTGATTGTAGGACCTGCAGTTTATCAAATACATTCTTTCAATCTGATTTGCTGTACACAACTATGGCATATTCTATAGTTGGTACTAGTAAAGTTTTTCCTAGTTTATTATTATTATTATTATTGTTATTATTGTTTATTAAACTATACACAAATGCACAGGGTTATACTAACAAGCTAGTAGCTACCAGGGATTTTAGATGAATATTATAATTTTGAATTTAAATAAAATATGTCGATGATTCGCTGCTACAGGGACGGTCAGAGGAAGGGAGAGCAGTAGTTCTGACTTCCTTCGACCGTCCCGGCAAAGGTTTTATATGAATAAAACTTAGATACCATCACATAGGTTGAATATTTGTAAAATTTTGAAAACGTTCAGAAGGAACCAAAAGAAGATTTTTTAAGTTATTATTAAATAGTTTTTTGTAAATTTCTTTGATTTTCGAGCAGCCTGTAGTTAAATGATTGATGGAAAGCTGGATGTTTAGTTGGCATGTGGGTGGAGCGTCTTTGTTGAAAAAGTGACTGTGGGTGAGCCGGGTCTGTTCAATGCTCAACCTGATGAAGCATTATTCATAGCTGCAGTAGTAGAAGTAGTATAGCTAGCAGGACTTCGGTTTTGATTGATGGAGGAGTAGTGAAGGTGGTATTGAGACCAATCCAACATCATTTGATTGTGCAGGTATGAATTTGTGAGTTAAGATATCTCTTTTGGTGCTGCTCTCTGAGATTATCTTAGCTTCTCGATCTGCGTGTTCATTGCCCTTTACAGCGATGTGACCTGGTTCCAAGAGAATCTTTAGTCAGTTTCCAAGTCTGATGACATTGTCTCTGACTTTGTCGATGAAGGTCAACCAGTTGTTTACATTTTCGATGGCTGCTAAAGTTGAAAAACTGTCCGTGCATATTACAGTGTTTTTCTTGGATTTAAAAGCAATTTGCGTGGCTTTCAAAACTGCTAAGGCTTCGGCAGAAAAGACTGAGAAGTATGACGGTAGTTTTTCTGCGGAAACGATATTGTTGTTAGAGTCAACGATTGCGAACTCTCGCACTTTGAGCCATCCGTGAATAGTCCAATTATTATCGATGAGAGGACACAGCAGTTCATGAAAATGCTGAAGATATTTCACATTCGGAGTTGAATGTTTTTTAAATCGAGTGAGTTCTGTCTTGAAAGAATCTCGTGATAATTGCCAAGGTGGGTGGTTTACAAAATCCTTTATTTCTATTTTTGGTTTTGAGATTTTGATTGAGTCGGCTAGGATAATGGAGGTATATGATTCATATGTTTTGCTCACCAGTCTTGATGTAAGAATTTTCTCTCTTTCCTCGATAGATGAAAAGCCTCCCTCTGCGAGAATGTTTTTTATTGGGCTCGTTTTAAAAGCTTTAAGGTTGGCTGCGGTTGCAGCGTAATAGGTTGACTGAACGGGCTGGATGTTAGATTTCGGACATTTACCATAAATAACAAGACAATGGATTTTGTAACGTTGATCAAGGAGTTAATATGCGTCAAACTACTTTTAGAAGCTTATATCTTATTATGTTAAGCCTGGTATCCAAATTTGTTTTCAATGATAAACAATGTTCCTTAAAACTAAATTTGCGATCAAATACAATGCAAAGGATGCTTAACTTATTAACAGAAGGAATAAGGATATTATTTATATTAATAACAGGACAAGACCATGTAAATTTTCTACAAATGTGTAAAAGTTTGCTTTTATTCAAACAAATTTGAGCGCCAGATTGGGAGCACCAAGAATTGATTCGTTGAAGGATTTCTTTGAAGGAGGTTTCTGTGCGGGAATTTAAACTTTGAAAGTATGTAGAGATCGTCTGCATAAAGAGTGTGGTCGATATTTTTAGATTGAATAATTAATTCACTTATGTTTTTGTAGGCTATTATAAAGATCACGACCGATAGGGGCGATCCCTGGGGTATACCTGGGGTAAATATTTACTTTAACTCTAAATTTTCGATTAGTCAAAAAGGATTTGACAATAGCGGTCCAATTTCCTAGTTTAAGCTTTGTGTGTAAAACTAGAAATCGACAAAAATTTGCGCAGCCCCAGTAACATGGTGATAGATTAATTTTGAATCCTAAATTTTTCACAGTTTCCATAAACTGAAGTCTTGTGAAATAAAGGAAGATTTGTTGAATTTGTTCAGTTTTGAACGGTTTTTTTAGACACAAGAAGTATCTGATATATTTTCGGATTAACCAATTTTCAATTTTTGAAAAAGACTCATTAAAACTATAGACAAGATTCTCCACCACTCCGATAGGACTCGACAGATAGAATTCCGCATCGTCTGCACATAGGTGCATCGACAAAGTAGTTCCACCGATTTGGCGCTCATTTCAAAGTACAAACTGAGTATTGATACATTAAATTCCATGGTGAATTAACAGTGGTTATAGCTTTGGAAAAGTCGAGAAGGCACAGAACAGTTACATAATTAAGGTCATATTTCAGTCTTATATCGTCAAGGACCTTAATCATAGCCGTTACACATAAACGATGTGCTCTTAATCCAGACTTGCATGTAGACAAAAAGTTTTGTTGGTTTACGTAATTTGATAACCATCAAGAATTTTTTCCAAAACCTTGAACAAGCAAGCAGAATGCTAAATGGGAGAAGTCAGCGGGCAATAAATTTGGCCATATTCTTACAACCAGTGAAAGTGGAATGGACGTTAATATGCGAAAGTATCATTTTTAGGAAACGAATAGGTGTACCGTCCTCCCCTACCATATTAAAACATAAGGGCGCAGATCTTCAGGAAACTGCGTAATCAAAAGTATCAAAATGTATTAAAAGGCGGTTCAAGAACAGCTGATTGTTTGGTATAAACTGTGAATTGTTGACGAAAGAGTGAAAAAACGTATTGTTAAGTTCGTTAACATCAAAATTATTGTGTGGGTTATCTTTTTAACCAATACCAATTGAACGCAAGTAACTCCACAGTTTTTTGGATGTCTGATATATTCTGCACTTACATAGATAAAAAATACCATTTCTTGGCTCATCGTGTAATAAAACTTGCCTAGGTTTTACGCGACAATGTTCATCCCAATCATAGCTATTTTCACTCCACTTTTTTCCACTTTGAATAAAGTTTTCTCGGGCATTCATGGCATGATGTACTTCATTGGGTCAAAAAACTATGGGCATTTTTTGTTATGCACTAGAACAGTTCTCTTGATTATTTAGATGTGATACTAAAATTTATATTAGGTCAACTTTGCTGTATATATGACTTTCAAAGCAACAATAATGCCTTGGAAGTTAACTTGCATCCAACTGAAGAGCATCCCAGGGGTGAAGTCTCTTTATTAAAATGAAGTTTGTATCGAGGAACGATTGAGGTCTTTGATTCCATCCAATTATGTAGGTTAACGTTGGTGATATCGGAAACTATAGTTCAGTCAAGGAGACTTTGAGAAAATATTTGGTGCAAATCGTGTAGCAAATGAATTTATTACGACCAACCCAGAAGTCGCCACAGGGTCTTAAATTTGTCGAGCTCTGAATCGGACTATATAAAGTCTGCATTGAAATCCCCACAGAGAATAATATGAGCTGAAAATTCTTGAAGTGCATAAAACAATTCCTCAGGGGAGCTACGCCTGTTCGGATTTTAGGCTGCACCAACAATGCATTTCACTATTCCGTTTCCAACTTCTAGAAGGAGGTATTCTACAACATTTCCTACTTATTTAGCAACTCTGCACTGCAACTCCTCCATCAGTAGTATTGTGATCCTTTCATTTTTTTTAAGAATTGGTTGACACTTTTTGAAATAACAACTTAATTAAAATGATGAATCAACAAAAATACATCCAACTAGCAATCAAATTTTGTTAAGTTACAAATAGTCGGTGATTTAAAACCAACAAAATGGGCAAGTGTTGGGCACATGGTGCATCACTGGAGTGGAAAGAAAACCGCCCGGTTATGGCTAACGCAAGCGCGAATGCTCGACCAATGTTTTACCAATGAACAAGTGTTCACAAATCTGTTGCCACTCATGTTGAGCCGGTGTTAGGGAAAGTAGATACGCTCCACGATTTCTTGGTACATCCATTCGGACATTTGTGACAAAACAAGTCTTTTCACATCATAAATCCCTGCGTGAATTTTCATCCCTGAAGATCACATAAGGCCACATTTCGTTTTGTCTGACGCATGTGATCTTACATTTATTATTTTCTGACCAATCCAGAAGCCCCTGTTTTTAATAACTCGGTACAAAATTCTGTCGGGAAAAAATTATTGGACCACTTTTTCCAACGCGACGACTTCATGAGTTGTCTATAAATGAAAGACTTAACTTAAATTCCACTTTTTCTTTTTTGCAGCCGCTTGCTTTGTCAAAATGTTCCACCATGCCATCGGACACAAGACATTCATTAATGGTGTTTCTCTGTTCCTGAATAGATAGTAAGTATCAGAGCTAACATGGCTGCCCAGTCGCAACTGAACCGTGCTTCTTAAAGTCAGTATTCCGTAGCAGATGAAAATGATCTCTTCGCGGCACTCCAAGAGGCCATCGATGAGGAAGAGCACAATATCTTCAAAGGACAAGCAATCGCAAGTATCATGCACTCCTGGACACACAACCAAGGCATTCCCATTGTAACGATCATAAGAAACTATAACGAAGGAACTGTGACCATTCGCCAAAGATCCAGTGGTAAACACAAAGATGAAACATGGTGGATTCCGATAAACTTTGCCACAGCTTCCAATCCAAATTTCAATAAAACCACTGCCGATTACATTTTGCCTGCACAGCCTGAGGTGACCATCAATTTGAACGAAATCAACATCAGTGTTGGTGATAACGAGTGGCTCATCATTAACAAACAGCAAACAGGACTCATGCACACAATCTACGATGAGCAAAATCTAGGACTAATCGCAGAAGCTCTCCAGACAAACCACACGAATATCAACAAGCTGAACAGGGCCTTGTTTTTCCAGGATTTTGCTGCAATCATCGATAAGGATTTGGGCGCCGTGGAGCCTTTGTTTGAGATGCTCCAGTATCTTCAAAACGAACTGGAACTAACTCCTTGGAATACAGCTTCTGATTTGATCTTAGACCTAGGATCCAACTTGTATGGGAGCAAAGCTTATGATTTGTTCAAGGCTTTTATTCGCAACATTATACGTCCAGTTTTTCTTAAATTTTATAACCAACGAAATTCGGAACTCCACGCTTCCGATTTATACGCACGTGGAAAGATCATAGATGTTGCGTGTCAAGTAGATCTCGACGAGTGTTTGAACTACACAAAGACTCTCGCCACGAGGTACTACTTTGACGGTGTAAAAATAGAAGACCCTCTGCACGATATCGCCCTGTGTCAGGGCATTAAGTATGCAACTCGAGACGAATTCCAGAAGGTTGTGGATAAGCTTCTTAGTACCACCACCAATTCAGCACAGTATGACGATATAACTTACGCGATTCGGTGTGTCGAGTCTGCTGAAAATTTAAAGTACTTTCTGCAGGTTATTTTCGCTGAGAATTCGACGCAGGTCATCATGAGCGACTTTGACGCAATGCAGTACTTGACGTTCGTGTACGTGTCGAACTATTTTTCGCGCCCGATTTTGATGGAATTCATGAGAGAAAATTATGAGATGCTGTGCAAAAAATCAAAAATAATGTCTGACATGCTGGAAAGGATCTCAAACTATGTGTCAGAGGACGATGGCCAAAAAGAGGAGGTAAGTTCTCAAATGTTATGTTTTTTGACATTTGAAAATAACACACATTTTCTTCTTTCAACAGTTTGTCGAATTGTTGGAACATGTCAAGGAGACTTTGGAGGACGAGACAAGACTCGATGATCAAAAGATCGGCTCGAGAATAAGGAAGCGCGAGGTGTTTAGGAAGAAATTCGGTGAGCAGACGTTCGCTTGGTTAAAAAACCAAGGAGAACGAACGAGAATGGAGCGAACAGCGCCACAACGATTGGCGAGAAGTAGCGGAGGTAGAAGGCGTCCGGGCTTACTTACTGTCCGATATATTGCGGCGGCTGGGTTTATCAGTAATTTAATAGGTCTTGTTTAGTAAAAGTCACCAAATAAACACTAATTATTAAATAAAGAAGAGACTGTCGATTATAATGAAGTGATCCTTTAATTTTTTTCCTTTTGAGGTACGGAACCCTAATTGGGTCAATCATTGTTGATTTTCTTGCAATCTTATGGATCTGTAGGCTTCTTAAAAGATCTAAATTGGAAGTTGGGGTGTGGCAGACCAAAAAAAACGCACAAATTAGTTTATCTGCCCACTAAAAATTCCGAAGAAACATACGGTAGTCAGCCTAAAGGTAGACTTTGAATTTCCGCTTGGCAGTAAGTCAATCATATGAAAAAGGTCTTTTATTTAAAGCTCTTTTCGAATTAGTCTCAAGATAGTTCGCTGAAACAAATGTCCGTTAAAAAATCAGATGAGGCATAATTTAAAAAGTTGGCATCAGTTGTTTGGTGTCATCGTGGCAGTGGGGTAGTACATTAAGGGTTCTTTTTTTTTGGTTTCTTATAAGATGAAAAATAAATGATTTGGTTATGATTCGACCTGCCAAAGTCATGTAACTTCCACGTGATGATAAAATGAAAACTTCGCGGTAATAAAATCTTTCCATTCGACTAGCCGATGTCTAAGAAACTTCTATTCGGAGAACTTTAGGTCTATTGTGAATTTCTGTTTGAGAAACAGTTGCTGATGTTTCAGTTATGGCATCTTTGCTTGACTTCTCCCTGGTAGGCATTACCAATGGCGATGTTTCTTTGCAACGAGGCAGTGACAAAGCAAATGCTGAAGTTTAACATATACGATTGGAAATTTATGAACGACCAGAAGATGTTTGTGATTATTTTAATTAAGTGTCTCAGTGTCTTCATGTTCATTTTAAGGAAAACTTTGTCATTGAAATTTTCAAAATTTATAATGGATTTTTAACCTACATGTAAGTAAAATAAATCTATCGAACCCTTTCCCGGATTTCGAACGTTTATAAAATTTTAAACGCGTTTTTTTATTTATTTTATTGTAATAAAAAATAAATTGTAAAAATAGTTCAGTTGAAAGGTAATTTAAAATATCGTATCTCTAAATTGTGCGGTAGCAGATCTACATAATTGTAATTTGTACATAATAATTTTGTATCTATCTATCTAACGGGTTTGAAATTGACACCGTCAGCGCGCTCTGACCAGTCACGGGACAAAACGAGGATCGAGTGCGCGGAGAGGCAGATGACCGACGCAGCAAAACAGGCCCGGATTGAGCAGCGGGAAATGTAAGCGGCTCAACATGAGCAGCAAGTAGTAAGTTTTTTTCGATTGATACATTTTTGCATTTATTCTTTGTTTTCCGAAATTTGTTCTAAACGAAAAACCCATCCGTCATTCCATGACCAAATGGTCACAGATTGAAAATATTCTCTGAATTTGATATCAGCCGTTTACCTCCCGCGATTTGAGGACCTGTTTTCGCGGAGCTGCAAAAGGTTTTTTTTAAAAGAATTTTAAGGTTCTGTATATCCTGAACAAAAGCAAGAAAAAAACCACATTCAAAAAACTTTACTCGTTTTCTTAAAAAAAAGAACACCTGAAATATGGTTGTAGTTTTTCAAAATGCCACGTTGTCGAAAAAATACTTAAAATTTTAAGCCAAAAATTTGAAGTAAGAAAACTTTAAACGCTTTTTCCTCGAATCAACATTTTTTGGCAGACAGTTTATCTCCGGATTAGCTGCGTTTTATTTTTTAACGTATCCTGATTGGGAAAACTAACTTTAAGCAAGGAAAAATAGCGAAAAAAAAATTCATCGATTTTTCACACCTTTTTTTCAAACTTTAGATATTTTTACATTAATGATGGTTGATTCCCACGTGAGAAACCTTCCTTTATATGATCCTTTTAGAAATTTTTGCTGAATGTCCGCCATGCGACGAGGATTTCTCGTCGTTTTGACGCTGATAACAGGAGAAGGCTCAGTAGATTATTTAAAAAGATAATATTTTATAAAAGAGCTGAGAAAAAAAATTCTTGAAAATATGCTTTTTTTAGCCTTCTAAAGTGTAGTAGTTCCTTAAAAGGAACGAAGTAAAGCTTTAGCTTTAGTTTAGGATCACCGATCACAATATTTGACAAATGCATTTGATTCGAAGTAATCGATAATAAATCGCGAATCGAGGGCAATGAGGCGTGGTGCTCCAGAAGGGACTGTGATATGCTAACCATGTCCAGAGCTCAATCAGAAAAAAAACAAAAAACCTTATTTTTTATCATATAATTTTCATATATTTTAAACAATTAGTAAACACATGACTTATCTTTTGGTTGGCGATTGGATTTTTTAAAACAAGATTTATACAATTCCTGCGACTGACCAGTAATCTACAGACCTAGGTTTTCGGACACGCTTAAAGCTATTTGGGTTATTATTTTTCGAGGAGTCATCAAAGGGTAACGAGCAACTATTTCCCATTATAACCGGCCAATCCCACAGCCATTCGATCATTCAGTGACCCACCCAGTGCAAGTTACACCAGAAATATCGAGATCATTCGACTCAGAAAAGCTACATTTTCTTCGTAAAAAGGGAGATTGGAAAATTTAATGAATGGCTGTAAAATAATATTTAAGAAAGGCTTCACACACGGTCGAAATTTAAATCACGAAAGTAACAGCTCAAATATGTTACTTGTCTCGGATGCTACAATGCCTCGTCATTAATAAGATATCTTAAACGAATTAAGCGTGACCTGCGGGAAAAGAGTTCCCTTAACCTTTTTTTAACGCTGTAATTAAACTTCCCAATCCGAAACAAGAGTCTGTTAAATCTGGAGATTTTAACCAACATTTCGGAAATATCCTTGAAATTTCAAATCCATATATTTTGTATATAAATAACTTCACCACTCAATCGTGTTCCATCTACATTCAGTACTTCTACCGCTGTTTTTGGTCGTAAAAAAAGTAGCAAGCCTATGTCCGAACTGCAACCATTGCTTAGGCTTATCCATGTACCATCGTCTGTAAGACGAAGTCCTTGAATATATATCATACTTTTCGTTAAAGTTTGATTTGCTGGTTACTCCGCGCATTTGAAGACAACAAAAAGCATTGGATAGACGATACTGTACTGATAGATACTGCAGACCATGTACTTGATACTGTAGACCATGCACTTCTATGCAATAAGCTAACGAACGCTTTTGGACTCGTCGCTGGCAGCTAAACTTCTACGCTCCTACTTGACTGGTCGAATGCAAAATGTGATGGTTGGAGACAGAATTTCATCGTTCCTGGATGTCGTTTTGTCTATATGTTAATGAAATTCCTCAATTAGCCAAGCACTGTACTGTGCACATGTATACTGACGATGTCCAGCTCGACCTGACATGTCCACTCCCTTGCATCGAGAGTGCGATTGGTGACATAAATGCAGATCTAAATAGAATTCATAACTGGGCCACAAAGAATAATTTATCTCTTTTTTTTTTATTTTTGTTTATTTACTATATATCCACCTTTAAATAACATCTTTTTATGTAGTGTAAATAAACTTAAAACTACTTAATATCTATGCTAGTGGTTTAAGTAAATGGCCAGATCGGCTCTCACTACAGTCTATATGATATTATGATACAATTAGGATAAACAAACGATATTACATTTTATTTGAAGTGTTCATGATATATTTATTATTTTTGTTTGGAAGGAAAACGTGGTGAAAAAAAAACTTATACAATGGTATCTATAATGTTCTTAGAATAAAAAGCCTAAATACTACTACACTAACGTAACCTAAATAAACCTTACTTACTAACTTACACTAAGACTGAATTCTGTCATGTAATTCTTAGGTCGTTAATATATGAGCATGATAAGATATTATAATTATTATTCAGAGGCTGAGATGTTACATGTCAGAGTTTAGCCTGTCACTAACCGTTAGCCACAACCCAATCTAGCCACCAATATTTTAATTTATTAAGCCTCTCGTTATTTACCTTATCCTTTTCAGGCACACTTACATAGTATCTGAGGTTTGCATGTCCATCCCCAGAATTAAAAGGCTCATAGAGAATACGCTTGTCTGTTGCCCTTCTAGAAAAATGATATATTATAGGTACGTTCGTGAGGTCCGATAAATAGCCATTAGCATCCAGGTACAAGAATGCCTCCGGCGGAATATGTCCACTTACCATACAACTTCTGAAATACCCAGGGCTAGGATAAAACAAACCTGAAATATGTTTGTTTTCGATAACGTTTGCTGATCGCGGGTAATGGTTTCTCGCAAGATCAAGAACAACATTGTCAATTCTTGATAGGCCAGAGGCATCCAATAAAATTTTGTTGGAAACATAGTGACGTAAATCTGAATGAGCGCTTCTGTACATATGCAAGCAGGCTCGGAGACATTTTCTTTCAAATATACGAAGCATTTCCATGTAGGACCGGCTAATGTTCCACCATACTGAACTCGCGTAAGTCAAAATTGGACAAATAAGTGCTTGGTAGCATACGACTTTCACATCGGACCTCAAACTGCTGAAGTAGAAAAGAGCTTTAAGGGACATAAATGCCGCTTTTGCTTTTCGTAACTGAGTATTTATGTGTACATTATAACTCAGAAATTTATGAAGATGCACACCTAAATACTTCACAACGCTTTTAAATTCTATGTGAAGGCCGTTAGTACTCGTTATACTAAGTTTTTTTCAGTTCCGCCTTAAATCTGAGTTACCGCGTCTTATTGGGGTGCGGAACAGTATGGTTTCACATTTTGCGTGGTTAATTTTTAGCTTCCATTCCGAGCAAAGTGATTGGAGTTTATTGTACTTTTCCTGAAGTTTGCGTTGAATATCTAAAATTTTCGAGCCACTAACGTACAAGATAATATCGTCAGCAAACGCTATCGAATCGTCAAATTCCCAAAGTATTTCAGCTATATATATGTTAAGAAGTATGGGCGCTGAAACTGTGCCTTGCAGTAGACCATTAATGGCATTAAAAACCTTAGTGGTGTGGCAACACTTACAAAAGAGCGTAATAAATAAAAATGTAATTCGATGTATAAAGAGAGGTAGGAATGAGTGTCATTAGGTAGGAATGAGTGATGAAATAAAGAGACAAGGCATTCAATGAGTGACCGCTGACGAGAGAAGACGTGTTTTATTTATTCAGCCATTCCGATATATATATAATTGTGTGTTCTTTTCAAATAAAGTAAGCTTACAATCTCAGAAGTGGGATTTACTCGAACGCCCTTATATTTAACGTAATTAATTTAATATATAAAAAAAAAAAAACAAAAGCAAAAGAACCGACCAACGAGTGATTAAAGAAAGAACAAAGAAAAAAAAGAAAGAAACATTTCAACCCTTCTCGAAACAAAAAGAAAGAAAAAATACATATACCCACGCGGCTGTGCAAAAGTTTTTGTTTCTGCTTTTGCGCGTCTAGTCTTGTTCCCTTTTCAATACCCACGCGACTGTACAAAGTTTTTGTGTGTTTACTTCGCATATTGTGTTTCGTTTTTTTTCTATATACAACTGTACCGAAAATGGATAGCGAAATCCAAAAGTGTTCAGCTGCGCAGTTGAAACTCTGGCTGCAAAGATTAGGGATGAAATCTACAGGCAACAAAAAAGAGTTGTTGTTGCGACTGATGGCGATACCATTAAATGAGCGCGGTACTTTTCCATCCATAGAAGAAGACGAAGATGACGACATCAACAACGACGGGAACAACGAAGACGAGGCGGATAACGGAAGCAACGACGACATAGAGGCGGTTGTGGAAGTTCATGAAGCCGACAAAATTAACACAAATGAGAGACCAGAAGAACGAGAGTTGGAACTTCTCAAACGAGAGCTAGAAGTTTTGAAGAAAGAAAAAGAACTAATTGAACGAGAAAATCAAATGTTGCGACAAATGAGCGGTACAAATTTGAATGATGCCAGAACGAGTGAAGACACCAATGAGAGACAAACGACAGTTATTCCCCAAGTACCGTTTAATACCATTAAGGAATTATTGCCAGAATATGATGGTGGTCCGATGTTGGACATCTGGCTACAACAACTATCAAATTTGGTTAAAACATACAATCTCGACGACATCACGGCAAAAACATTAATGTTGTCGAAATTGAAAGGCAAAGCGCAACAGTGGTTGCATACGAAACCAAATTTCATGTAGGAGAGTACAAACGAGTTAAAAAGACAGATGAATGAACTCTACGGTAGGAGGGAGGACAAACTGACGATAAGAAGACGGTTCGAGGCAAGGAAGTGGAACACCAACGAGAGCTTCACGGATTATTACAATGAAAAAATAATCCTCACCCACGGCCTTGAATTGGATGAAGAAGAGCTGACCGAATACATCATCGAAGGCATCACAGACGAAAATCTTCGCTTGCAGGCACTTATAAATTGCTACACCAGTCGCACGCAAGTACTACGTGCCTTCGAGAAAGTACAACAAAGGAGAGTGACACAAGGACCATCAGAAAGTACACGAACGAGCGAGAACACAGCACCACAAACGAGAGTGAGGTGTTTCAATTGCAATTCATTGGGACACATGGCAAACGTATGTCGAAAACCGAAAAGAGAGCTGGGTGCATGCCATGTATGCGGCAAACAGGGACACTTAGCAGCTGTATGTCCGGACCGAAAGGCGTTACGATTAAGGGCCGTTCATCAGGTGGAAGACGACGATAATGAATATGAACTTTGAACATAACACTGGTTTAATCGGGACGATTAATTGTCAGGACGGCCGAATTGTGGCAACACTTACAAAAGAGCGTAATAAATAAAAATGTAATTCGATGTATAAAGAGAGATTATCATTAGGTAGGAATGAGTGATGAAATAAAGAGACAAGGCATTCAATGAGTGACCGCTGACGAGAGAAGACGTGTTTTATTTATTCAGCCATTCCGATATATATATAATTGTGTGTTCTTTTCAAATAAAGTAAGCTTACAGTGGTTGTGTTTTGGCCGTCTGTTACTACAAACTTCTTATCATATACCATACTATACATGCTCTCATATTCAGCAGATGAATTGGAAATTCGTATCTAATTAGTTTCTATAATAATCCGTTGATCCAAACCGTCTCGAAGGCTTTTTCGATATCCACTAGACAAGCAGCTGTACATCTTTTTCCATTAAGATTCCATTGGATATCTGAAATCAATTTAGTAACAGCGTGCACTGCCGAGTGGTTTTTCTTGAACCCGAATTGGTTCCGCGGTATAATC
The DNA here is from genome assembly GCA_963555765.1 of Orthonevra nobilis. Taxonomy (NCBI): domain Eukaryota; kingdom Metazoa; phylum Arthropoda; class Insecta; order Diptera; family Syrphidae; genus Orthonevra; species Orthonevra nobilis. The sequence continues at coordinate 3,690,431 of OY743225.1, read as the reverse complement.
TCCTTTCTTTCACACATAGACAAAATGGACTTATTAATTATTATTTCAAATATCTTCCCCATGTTAGAGAGGAGACTGATTGGCCTATAGTTCGAAGGATCTGAAGGATCCTTCTTCTTCTTAATTATTGGAAAAACCTTCGAAGTTTTCCAGTAGCTCGGGAAGTAATAGTTGTTTAACAAATTATTAAATACTACACAATATTGCCGTATAACAGCGTCGGGTATATGCTTTAGAACTATGTTAGGAATGTTATCTAAACCGCTTGATTTTTTGATGTTTAGTCTTCTGAATATGTACGTCAAGTCATCTAGTGTTGTAAAATAGTCCTCTGTCTGTTCTTCAGTCAATTGGTTAGCTTTTAGTCTATCGGAGAAACTTTAGATGGTCATTCACAATAGGACATTGATGGCTGTTTATCTCGGACTGAAGAAAAAGCGACTGTGAAGAGAGTGGAATTTTCAGTTTTGGAATTCTGATAAAGTTACGAGGCTTGAAGGTTCGATTAATTTTTAGAAACATAGTGATGGAATCGGTCTTCAATATTGTGTCCGCTCGTTTTTTCCAATAGTTATTAATCGAATTCGTAAAATGTTGCTTCAGCAGTATTTTCACATTTTTTAGCAGAGATTTAAGTTGTTGCAACTCTGGATTCAACGATTCATCTTGAAACTGGCGCCGTATTATATTTATCCTAGTGATCAAAAAGCTTTTGTGATTTTGTAAAGTTTGTATGTCACGATTAAGATAACATTCCATACTGTTTCGGGATTTGATTTTCGGAACTGACGACTCCATAGCTTGCAATACCACCGTATTTAAGCACCCGATATAGAGATCACACTCCTCGTTAGTAAGGTTCCTGTTGTTAGGAATACTCCTAGAGGAAGGGCAGTTCCTATATGTTCTAGTGGGGCAACGCTGAGAGTGACACCAATTAGTCATTCTAAAGTTGAACTTAGGGACTTCATGTCGCGTTGCGAAGCTAAAAGCAGAGTCGCCAGTAAATGTCACCGGCATTACTATTGCATTGTGGTCACTGTCATACGGCAATGTTAATATTTTGTTGCCATTTGCAACCGCGCGTCCGCAATGCAAAGATCTAGATACGAATTTGTTGATGGAAAGCTTGCTGTTATGGGACTATATAATTTTGTTCTGAAGTCAATCTGGTTGTCTTCGATAAACCGATTAAGGGATCTTCCTCTAGAGTTTATCGCTATATTTGACCATGCTGTGTGCTTTGCGTTGAGGTCTCCTCCTAAGATATAATAGTTATTTAATCTATTTAACTGTAGCAGATCGAACAGTTTCTCAATCTCAGAGCTAAAGGAGGACACTGAAGCACTAGAAGCATACGCTGAGATCAAATATAGACAACCGTTATTCCTAAGGGGCAATGATATGATAGTTGTCTCGAGACAAGAAAAGTTTCTTATGTCACTTCGTTCAACTGTTGCGTACCGCAATGGTTTTCGAATGAGAATAGCCGTACCGCCACCTTGGATTGAGTTGCGTCTGTCTGTTCGTATAATGTCGTATTTTTCAAATTGGAGATAATGACGGTCGTTAAGTTTAGTCTCGCACAGTAAAAGTACATCAGGTCTATGATCTACTCTAAAACGCAGAAGGTCAGCGCGCCTACTATTGTGGATGATGGAGTTCACATTTAAGGCAGCTATTTTAAGGGTTGCATTGCTTAGTCTAATTGTGAAGGCTACCAAAGATATCGAGAAGAGTGTCCACTTTCTTTGATAGTTCGGCGACAGTCTTGGCAAGATTATCGACTTGTGATTGCAAGCCGTTTTTTGCCGTGTGATCAGCAGTTCTTCCAAGACTGCTTCCGACTATATTAGAGTAGGAGGCTCCCGCTTGGACATGATTGCCAACCATTGCAATTTTCTGTGCACAACTTATCTCTAAACCCAATGAAATCTAAAGCGCTCTGCATATATAAAAGAAAACTGGACACATCTTACTTCCCACCAATCAAACTCGAAACCAATCAAACTTCTCAAAGATCGTTTGCTTTAATCCAGCCAAGGTATAATTGTTTAGTTTCTGAAAGAACTGTTTTTGTCCACGCCGCTCGACTATGGAACTCACTGCCCATAGCACTTAGAAGAGTCAGAAGCGCAAACAGATTTAAGGAGGGTTTTCGAACATTTGGCCAATGATATAGTCAATTCAACAAAAAAAAATTAACCTATAATTATGCTATCTTCTTTCTCCTTATGCAATTAGTTTTCATCAACCTTGTAAAAAAAAATCCATGTTCTTGGATATCAGAGGATATTTCCTTTCCAGAACCAAGCCTTCAAATGTCAAGCTTGCATTTGAAAAAAGTATTTATATTTAAGGACGTTTTTGCCGCCGCAGACTTCGTGAACCAACTTATTTTAAAAAACTTTTTGGTTAGCCTTTTTTGTTGTCTTCGTCATGTGAGGATTCTTCCTTTTAGTGTTTGAGATATTTCAATGGCAGCTCCCGGCGCCGTCTTCTGTAAAATATCTACCTCGCACAATTTCGATCAGATATTACCTAATCGCCAAAGGTTTACATAATTGATAGATAAACTCTGTGACAGTCGATATAACTTTCCATTTTTCACGAATCGTTTACTAATGATAACAGTCCGATTAATCGATTATTTCTATAGTATAACACGAACTGGACAGACTTATTCAAACTGATCACATCTTATCTAAAAAATAGTTGAAAAAACATTCAAATACTCGTAGTTTTAAGTTTGTTACATTCCTTCATAAAGTGCCCATGTATCCGGAATCTATAAACAATTTTTGACATCAAAAGTGAGCCTATAAACTTAATCGAATCCTTATCTGTACTTTGAATTTCAATTCAACCACTTAATTGCAGTCCAAAACACAAACGTCTGAAACAAACATACTTTTCGATTGTTAAAGATAAATTTTTTTCGCGTGTCGTTTTTATGGCAATCTTGACACTCTTGGCTCGACGCCATTCAAACCCCACTTTTCTATTAGCCCTTAATAGTCCAAATTGCTTGAGCTAAATTTTTCAGACCGATCGCCTCGCAGTATAGTGATAAGGTACTGATTGGACTATGGGCAAACTACTGATTTCAAATTGGCCATTTAAAACGCGTTACCCAAGCAGTGTTCTCGCAATTGTGGTTTCGCGCTTTCGAAATCAACATGGGTCATATTAGTCTTCATACCATTATCGGGACAGCGATTCTTTTCGCAGGACTTGTTCATGGATCAACAATCAATCGATACCCACCACCGCTATTTGAGGACAACGTTTCATATTGGGAGAATCCAAACGCAAGGAGCGTCTTAAATCGCGAGGATTCAATCAACTATCGTTTGCCAAATAACACTAATCCCATTCACTATGATGTAACTCTTACGACAAATGTACATTCAGGAGATTTGAACTTTAAGGGTGTGGTCGTTATCACAATTAAATCGGAAACCGAAGTGTCTAAGAACATTGTTGTCCATGCCAGGCAGCTGGCCATCATTACAGCATCGCTTCGTGATACAGTGGACCTAACGGTTAAGAAACTTCTCCATACCTATGCAAATGAAACAGAATTCGTCACATTAACTCCAGAGGATAACACGGATTTAAAACAAGGAAGAATTTATGAAGTAACTATCGAATACGAAGGACAACTGCGAACCGATAATGGTGGCTTCTACGTCTCCACCTACAAGAACGCCACCGGGGACACTGTGTAAGTAAAACGTTGACAGTAATCCATTGGTTTGAATAAGTTTAAAAAAAAATAAACTTTTCCACAGCTATTTGGCGACCACCCAGTTTGAGAGTACAAATGCTCGTCATGGTTTCCCTTGCTACGACGAACCCGCAAAGAGAGCCACGTTTACAATTACAATGCTTCACGATCCGTCACTGCAGGCCATTTCAAATATGCCAGTCGATACTGCTAAGTCAATTGCTGGCAAGACTGTCTTCGAAAAAACACCCAGCATGCCAACATATTTGGTCGCATTCATAGTCTCGGATTTTGAGTCCACGTCGGGAAGTTTGAACGCTTTGACACAGCGAATTTTCTCGCGGCCCGGAACCAAGGGTGATCAGGAATTCGCCTTATTCTCGGGCATTCAAATTACTGCTCGTTTAGCTGAATACTATGGCGTTGAGTTCACACTTCCGAAATTGGATCAGGTTGCCGTGCCCGACTTTGCTGCGGGCGCAATGGAGAACTGGGGTATCGCCACATATCGCGAGGAATACCTTCTCTATAATCCACAGAAGTCAACTGTCAATACGCAGACAAATATCGCAAACATTATTGGACACGAGTACACGCATATGTGGTTTGGAGATTTGGTCACGATTAAATGGTGGACGTATTTGTGGTTGAAAGAAGGATTTGCCACAATGTTCTCGTACAAGTCTGCCGACGAGGTATGCTATTATTTTATTATTATTTTTTTTTTATTTGTCGTCAATTTTGATGAAATCTACGATTACAATGATAAAGATTATGCAATAATCAATACAACAAGTGCAGTGAAAAAGTGATTTGTGAAAGATATTTTAATCTAATCGCGTCAGATTTATTTTATTATTCGTTCTTTCTGTTTTTTTTTCAAATGTTGGAAGTGTGCGGGAACATTGAGGTTCCGATATCAATCACAAGATTGTATATTTTTTGTGCAATGGTTTAGAACTTGGGAATCTAATTTTTTTAAAAAATGTCTACAAATTCAACCACTTTCATTATCGCACTCACACTCCGATCAACGCTGCCTGATTACGATAACTTTCCAGTTTGGCTGCAGAGTACCGACAGAGCATGTCCCTATTAAAAGCGAATCTTCTCCTCCCTTCAATGCACAAGCATCCCGTTTCGCTTGGGTCATGGAAACGCTGAATTAACGTCAGTTAAGTTAATATCTTGAATCGAAACCTTTTCAACGACCGGTAACACTGTATTCATATGGCAACATGCCCATCGATGATTTGATGACTTGTCTAACCAAAAACTGAATCCATTATTAAAAATACATAATTTCGGCAATATTTTTTTATCTGTTACTCGACTCTTCAATATCGTAGTAGATCTGAGAGCTTGCGTAGGCGCGTTTCATCTTCTCCTCGTTTGCTTCTTCCATGTCTTTTATAATTTGCCGCTCACAATAGATTCTGACTACTCTACGAATTTCGTGCATGGCGAGCAGTGGTTTGAAACTCAGATGCTTTTTGGTTTCAATTATTTAATGGTTGAAGTCCGAATTGGTACGGAAATTAATATAGACTTTTTAGCTTTCTTATATTTCGCAGAAATTTATTTATTTTCTGAGGACATTTGTGTTAGCCATTAGCTTATTTGAGAGCCTTTTTCTTATGTGATCTCTGCTGGCTCTAATATTTCGTGTCGGACTTAAAATCGAAAGCTGCTACCAAAAAGTGATCAGATATGACATAAGCTCTGCGCATTTGACCTGTTCATAGTGTTACTAGCTGTCAAAATGTTTTTGATTCATTTCATGGGATCTGCATTTTTCAACTTATTCAACTTTCTTCTGACAGAACCCGTTGACTCCGTCCAAAATTTCGTAGAGTTCCTCATTCATGGAGAATGGAAAAAATGTCGGATTTTGGTGACTTGAGTACTGTGATATTTGAGCAAATGCAGAATATATCTGTCATCCGGCAGAATTACTCCAAGTTAGGTGAACTTATCAAAGCTGTAGATCTCGATGGTAGTCACAGCTCTTTGAGTTTTTCCTTGTGCCACTGTGGTATCCATGTCTAGAGCGGTTGTTAAGCTTCTGCTGAGCATAAAAAGACGGATTTAAGCCCGCTAATTGCAGAAGACTTTAAACCATTTCCCTTGCTGTACTTTTCAAAGAAATACACGACAGAAAAGTTGAGAAAGTTTGAAGACTGATCAAAAACCCTCTGCGTTTTGAAAATAATTCGACCTCATAAATCTCACCTACAAACTTATGATGATCTAATGCTTAATTCGAGGAGGGAATGTTATCTTCTTAAGTTGCACAAACAAAACTGGAATGCACAAAACAGCAATAAGTGCAGATCAATAAATTGTTGATCGGGCTGTTGAAACTCGTTTTAATATCTGTTGATCATTGCAGGCAAGTCTGGTATATTTGTCAAAGGTGCAGAGTTCCATGAAGTCCCAAAAACGCTCATTCACTTATGCTCTATTTCGTAAAAAAAAAATCATGGGTATTGCACGATCTTCCTGGCTTGTCGAAGAGTTGTCTGCCTACTTACTCCACAAATACCGGCAGCTGCCGCAAGTTGCAAAAGTTAAAGCATCTTCCAATGGAGCGATATATCTCGTTGAAAAGCTCATTCCAGATCTAATATGGGAAGCACTACGAAGCATATTTTCAGCTGGTCCGCAAAGGTCAGAATTCCAAAACAAAATTGGTGTAGACCAAGAAAGAGTCCTTAGTTCGTTGATTTTCAATGGTGTACTTGATCATATGCTCAAAGGAAATATGGTGAACTTCAAAGCACATTATTTATCCTCTCTTTACGATGGAGCGAGGATCATTCTTCCAAAGTTTCGCGATCAAGGGAGGAATCATGTTCGGAAAAACAGTCCAAAAAGGCTGAGTACCTGCAGTTCATATTCCCCAAGCCTCTTTAGTGTGTTTCAGGTTTTTATCTGAATTAAGAAGTTCTTCGCTTGTATGAAATGTTCAACAATCTGGAATACACTATGAACTGTGAGGTAACTTGTGATCATGCCACCAGTTATGGCGTAAGTGAAGAGTGGCAGGAAAATGTGGCTCTGTACTTGAAAATGAAGGGACTGCAGTTGCTTGTAAGGTAATTAAGTATGTCGAACAATGAACAATGAGCAAAAACAAAGTATACAGCCATGGACACTGACCATGAAAGAGTCATTTAATCAAATAGTACTTCAAAGATAATCATAAACTTATTTTATTTGAAAATGTTGTTGATAATGAATGTTTTTAACAAGAAAATTTTGTGTTACTATACATTAAAGAAAAAGCTGATCAGAAAGAAAACAAAGAACACGAAATTCGGTTGGACACAAAAAAAGCACAAAATTGGATATCTGAAAGAAAAATAAGTAAAATTCAAAATATTATTTCGAATGTACTTTGTACTTAAGCCAGAATTTTCTATTACTGGCAAACATCTACGACCCACACTTTTAACAAGTCTCTGACACCTTTCTCTTGGGATAGAATTCCAAGCTTCTGTTATGCCATCCCAAAGTTCGTCCTTATTTTTAAAATTTTGCTAGCCAATTTTTACTTTAACATCATTCCACAAATTTTCAAGTGGGTAAAGGTCGGGACTCTGCGGTGGCCAATCCAAAACATGGATGTTCTCTTGCGAAAACCAATCTTTCACTATTTTAGCGGTGTGTTTAGGGTCATGGTCCTGAATGAGTATCCAATTAACTGGCATAAACTGGAAAGTATAGGCCTTCATCGAACTTTTCAATATAACCAAATGTAGAAATTTGTCCATTTTTCCTTCTATTTCAACAAAAGGTCCTACTTCATGCCAGGAAAAAGCACCCCAGACCATAACACTGCCGCCACCATATTTAATCGTCTTCTGAGTGTATCAGGGATTCAGGGCTTGACTTTTTGGATGGTGTAAATTGTTCTGCCATCTGGTCCAATTCTATTCACTTTGGTTTCATTACTCCACATTACCCGTTTCCAGAACTGTAGGTCTTTATTCTGGTGGTCGTTTTTAAAAATTTTTTTTTGACAGGAGCTGCTTTTTCCTACTTACACGTCCAAATAGCTGGGACTCGTTTATTCTCCTTCGGACTAATCGGCTCGATACGTCAACACTAAATTCTTCTTTTATTTCATTTCCAACTATCAATTGAAGCGGTCGTTGTCATTGGTTTCGGTTTCCTTTTTTTGTTTTCATTTAAATCCAAAAGATCCAATTGATGACGATACCTTGGTGTACCAGATAAGTGCAGCAGGATAAGGGTTAGCTGCATCATCAATAAAAAAGGATGCATATCCATTTTAAGATAAGAAATATGCGCATTCACTTTTTATGTTTGTTTGTGATATTTATGTGTCCATAGCTGTATGTTAGGAACACTGGCATTTACACACCCTAGGTTGTAGTGGAGTGTGTGGTTATGATCCCTTAAGATGTAGGTAAAACAACGGACAGAAAGAGCTCATCTCGAAAGCTGAAAAATAAAGCTAAAGTGAGTGACACTAAGAAAGGTTTGTTGCCAACCCGTACTTGTGTTACGGATAAAACCATGGCAGCTGGTCTAAAGAACTACAAAATAATTATCTGGATTTTTTTTACCATACAGCCCACAGCGCTCCTTTTATGTTCACTTTTTTCCAATGTTTTTCTGTAAAAGAACAAAAAAACTTGGACATTGCACTCACATGGTTCGAGAATGGTGGCAAAAACGCTGTGTGATGCCTTAACAAGAGAATGAGCTCAAATTCGAAAAAATGTAACAAGGAATCGATGCCTTTCAGTTTTTAGGTCAAATATAATCCAAGCACAACACATTAATTAGTTCTTTGCAATAAGAAAAGTCTGCTGGAATATAAATAAGTGTTCACTCAATTTCGACTCGCAGGCTTAGCATTTTGCTAAATTTAAATAAAATTAAATATTCTATTTTTATGAAGTTCGAATGAGGCTGTATAGCCAACGACTGCACACTCACTTTTGAGTCTGAATATATCTTTAAACTTTTCTTTGATAAATTTACTCATATGATTTTTAAAACATAAAAATAGTCAGAACATTTATCACAAAAACCGACTCGAAATTCCCTAATATGATTTTCATAAAACTTCACAGTATTATCACGCTCTATCTATGTTAAGATCTCATTAATGTACGCTCTTAGCCCAGGAATGGACCATCCCCCTTCGAATTAAACTAAAATCGGATTCAAATCCTTTGACAAAAATTATCTTTAATACTTCGTATTATTTTTAATAGGTCTTTCCAGAATGGGGAATCATGCAAATGTTTTTAGTTGATGAATTCCAAAGAGCGCTGACATATGACGGCGGCGACAATCCTCGGCCCATGACCCATTATGTCCAGACTCCTAGTGAAATATCTCGGCTATACGACTCTGTTTCGTATTCGAAGGCCGGTTCCGTTTTACTCATGTGGGAAAATGCACTTCCCGATGGCATCTTCCAAGCTGGCCTCAACAAGTATCTCACTCTGCAGTAAGTCCCTTTCTAAGAAAAATATTCTAGTTGGAAATTGAATTTTAAATTTTTATTTCTTTCAACAGAGGATTTACTGGAGCAGTGGAAGAAAATTTATTCGAGGCAATTCAAATTGCTGCTAAGGATGCTGACATTGAATTGCCGTCCACAATTGATACGATGATGGGATCCTGGAGCAGGCAGGGTGGTGTACCACTTTTAAAAGTTGAACGAAACTACGACACTGGTACCTTTACGATCACTCAAAGCTCATTCTACCACAACTCTTCATTGAGCGATGATAAATTGTGGTTTATACCCGTGAACTGCGCCACAGCAAACAACTCTGATTTCCGTAGCACAACCGCCGAGGCTTACCTTAAAAAGGAACCATCTATCCAAATCACTTTACCGGAGCTCTCAAAAGACGACTGGTTGATTTTAAACAAACAGTCAACCGGATATTACCGAATCCAATACGATGAAAAGAACTGGAAATTGATTACGGACGCTTTGATCGCAAAACCACAAAAGGTACATCCAAACAACAGAGCTGCACTTTTAAACGACGCCTATCGCCTAAGTGCGTCGGCTTATATCAAGCATGAAATTCTCCTCAGTCTGATGACCTATCTTGAGAAAGAAGATCAGTATGCTCCCTGGTCGACAGCCAATTCGATTTTGAACACATTTGACCGGTTCCTCAGGGGAGACATTGAATATAAAATGTTTAAGCTCTACGTCTCGGGTCTTGTAGAGAACATATACGAAAAGTTGGGAGTGAATGACGTTTCAGGAGAACAGCATTTCGTCAAGTACATAAGGAACATCGCCATCAATCTGGCGTGTCTTTCTGGAGTTGAGAGTTGTTTAGAGGAAACAAACAATAAGATCACGATGCTTATGAACGAAGGCACTCCAATCGAGCCCAACTTGCAGTCGATTGTATTCTGTAATGGACTTAAACAAACTGGCGACAACGAGTTCAACTACGTCTATGACCTTCTAATGTCGTCCGAGGATCAAGCTCAAAGGCGAATTTTGATTTCATCCCTGGGCTGTGCACAGAATGCCGGCCATGTAAAGAAATTCATTGAGAGCTCAACAAGCAATTCGCCAGATGTCACATTACGCACACAAGAGAGGACCACTCTCCTCAGTTCAGCTTATTCGCGAGGCGAGGTTGGACTTCTTACATCTATTGAATTCCTGACGGAAAACTATAACGATTATGCTGACCTGACCTCCGGCTTCGGAGGCGCCAATCCACTGGATTCCGACATCAAGGGCATGTCGAACTACGTCGTGAATGAAAACCAAGAAGCCAAGGTTTGATTTTTAGACAAGCTTTTAAACAAATTTCAATCCTTTAATGTATTTTTTTTTTTTTTGCTATTGCAGTTGCTAGCCCTGGTAGAGAAGGTAAAGGATCATCCGAATGTATCGAAAAATCTCGAGAGTACGGTCAAAGCCAATATCAAGAACAACTACGATTGGCTGACTTCAAATCGTGATCCTCTCATGAATTGGATCGTCAGGTATAAGACCTCAGGTGCCAGAACTACGTTCGCCTCCATCATTCCGGCCATCATTACGATCTGCTACGCCATACTAAGATTCCTTTAAAGGACCTCTTTAAGTTGTAAATAGACTAAGCTTACTTTTTTCTTTTGTAATGATTAACAATAAAATGCCGCTAATATGCTAGGATTAATTTTAATGCCTGTTGTTTACACTCTAAGCACTGATTGCCCGAATGACATTGGACAAACCATTACTTGTCAAATTCTTGTACTCCCGACAGTCTGGCGATAGATTAGTTTGGCCGATTGTTAATTCGTTTATTGGTGCAATAAAGCCATATCAGCAGCATTTTTTTTTCTTGTTTTCTAAGGAACCATTTGGTTCGAAGTAGGTTTTAACCTAATCTCACGTAGCCAAAGTGGTCACATGTGTGTCGATTAGGCCGGAGATTGTTACACACTCTTCTAGCAACATTTACCTTGGACGGAAATAAAAGATATAGGACAATTAATAAAAGTAGAGTGTGATGATAACTTGCAATCATTTCAACGCGATAAAGAAATGGGTCGTTTAGTTTTAGCTTAAATCGAATACCGGCTATCAAACTATCGAAATTCGATGTTATATTTTTCAACTCTTTAGATGCAAATAGTTTGATCTTATTTATAACGAAAGCGACTTCCAAAAAAAGCAAAAACGATTAATATTCAAAAATTTTTGATGCGACTGGAGTGGATAAAAATTTCAGTCAAGGAAAGATTTGAAATGAAACTAACGAATTATGCAACCTTCGGGCGACACTTCAAAAACGATTGCATGTAAAGTTATCGTATAGAAAGTTATAAAACGTTTCCACAAACTGAACTTGAAAATAAACAGAAACAAATAACCTTGGCGACTTAGCTTTAGAAAACGTTCGAATTAGAAATATGATGTTGAAGTTGAAGAACTGGACAAATCATTTAAAAGTTGCAAAAAAGGCTGTTGTAAAATTCTTGAGTCTAATTAAGGGTGATTTTTTAGCTATTATCTTTTTGGCAACACTGGTTAAAACAGCTGACGCACGTTTCGTGTTTTGATTCACTGTCACACATTTTCAGTTTGGTCTATAATTTAACCATGAATCGTCTTGCAAACGAACAACGCTTGCAAATTATTGAATTTTATTATGAAAATGCGTGCTCTCTTAAGAAAGTTCATTGCGCGCTTCTTCCATTTTATGGTCAGTTTAATCGACCCACTGAAGCGGCTGTTCGGGTTATTGTGACTAAATTTCGCACCAAATTTACATTGTTGGACATTAAACCACCAACACGCTTACGTAGAGTGCGAACTGAAGAAAATATCGCAGCTGTATCGGCCAGTGTTAATGATGACCATCAATTATCGATTCGTCGCCGTTCGCAGCAATTGGGCCTCTGTAACTCAACAACGTGGACAATTTTGTGGAAGGATTTAGGTGTGACACCTTTCAAAATACAGCTGGTGCTAGAATTGAAGCCGAACGACCTACCGCAACGTAAAATTTTTGGTGAATGGGCTCTTGGAAAGTTGGCCGAAGATCCACTTTTTTACCGAAAAATTGTGTTCAGCGACGAAGCTGATTTTCGGCTCAATGGGTACGTAAATAAGCAAAATTGTCGATTTTGGTGCGGTTTATGGGCTGGTGGCATCATTGGACCGTACTTCTTCAAAGATGATGCGAATCGTAACGTAACTGTGAATGGTGAGCACTACCGTGAGATGATATCCAACTTTTTTTTCCCCCAAAATGCAAGAGCTTGACTTGAATGACATGTGGTTTCAACAAGACGATGCCACATGCCACACAGCACGCGCAACAATGGACTTATTGAGAGGCGAGTTCGGTGAACATTTTATTTCACGTTCGGGTCCGGTCAATTGGCCGCCTAGATCGTTTGATTTAACGCCTTTAGACTATTTTTTGTGGGGCAATGTTAAGGCTCATTGATGCATTTGAAGACACTATTGAAGCATTTATTCGTGAGATACCGGCCGAAATGTTGGAAAGAGTATGCCAAAATTGGACTAAGCGGATGGACCATTTGAGGCGCAGTCAAGGTCAACATTTGCGTGAAATAATCTTCAAACATTAAATTATATGGACCGTACTATCGATTCAAATAAAGATTTCATGCATTTTTCTGAATTTTATGTGTTTTTTTTTTTTTTAAAACTTTCCTATAGCTTTTAGAAAATCACCCATTAAATGCCGGGCTAATAGGTTTCGGGCCAATGGATATATTTTTATTTTTTTTTTCATAATTTGCTCGCTCTCAAGAGGATGTAGAGGTTTGAGAAACTCATTGATTTGATTGATTTCAATTTAATTCCGTGGATGGAGTCCGAAATGGGACGGAGTATTTGATATCGAACTATCAACATTCGATTTGTTCACAGGATTTAAGTTTGACATTGGTTTAATATGCTCGTACTTTGAAAGTTTGGAAGATTTAGCTCAACACTCTGTTTTCGGTGTTATGCCTTCAAAACAGAGCTATTTACACAAACCAATATCAGTTAGAATACTTTCGCTGGTCGGTCAATCAAGGTATTGCGCCATTAATTTTATCCCAATGGCGAATTGTGACTGGACTAGGCATCGAACCAAGGACCTATCAATTGAAATCATTGACAGAAGGGAGCTCTACCAACAACAACCAACCAATTTTGTTGACGGTAAATTGTTTTTAAAACCAAAAAAAAAAAAAAAAAAAACCAAAATGATGAGAGTGATCATTCGGAACAAATGCCGCAACCGCCACTCCTGTCAAAAGTGACGATTTTGACTCATCTTTAATCGGTCATCGAAGAAAAAAGGACTTTTACCTGACCCCAAACTCCGTACCGTTCAAAGACTTACCGTGCTTTAAACCGTTACAACAAAATTAAAAAAGCTTAAATTAATGTTGTAGTGTCTTTGGAAAATACCTTCAAGCCTATGACTAAATGTGAAATGTGAAGGTTCCGTACGTTAAAAGGATAAACAATACCGACAACTTCAAGTAGTCACTGTTCGAAGAAGACTCTTTCATTTCAATCTTGTATTTTTACTTACTACCTACGTACTACCTACCCACGACAACAACATGCTGAGTCTCATGGCCTTTTCCTTTCTTCTCATAATTCCGCATATGATGCTTTTGCTTTGACTGAAACTTGGCTTAATCCAAGTTTTTTTGAATAGTGAACTATTTTCCTCCGAGTTCGAAATCCAGCAAAGATAGGTGGAGGTGTTGTTATTGGTATTCGAAACACTTTTGCATGTTTCATCTTTCCAATCCCGAATACTGAAAGTCTGGACATAATCTGTGCAACAGTTAAGCTTAAATCTAAACTGATTTTTATAAGAAACGTCTATATTCCACCCCGCGAGCTATAACATTGTTTATGAAAGTGTTTCAGCTGCTATCAACTATATTTTCATGAATTGCAAGCCTCTCGACGAAATTTTATTATAAAGTGATTTCGATTTACTCCTTTTAAAATGGATACCCTCTTGCGACGAACTTAGTTGTGGTAGCTGGTAGCATATCTCATCAAACGTCAATTTTTCTTGATTGTTTAATGTCTTGTGGTTAACAGCAATTAAGGTGTATACAAAATTGCATGGACCGTCGACTTGACCTGGTTTTTTTTACAAATGCAAGTAACTGCATTGTTGGACGTTAACTATGACAAAAAATAACATATACCATCCTCCTCTACGACGAGATTGATAGTGATATGGATAACAATGACCTGGTATTCGACTTCAAAAATACTGACTTCAATCATCTGAATGAATCAATTTCTAAGATTGGCTTTGACATTATTTTGAAAGGAACAGTTGTCCAAGTGGTTGAACAATTTTATTTACACATATTTTATTGTTTCGTCTCATCTTACGCGGACGCGCAAGGAATCACCATCAACTGCTCTATGGTATAATCACCAACTACGTAGTCTTCGGAATAGACAAAATAAAGCATGGAAGAAACGTCTTTCAAGCAATAAATCTGATGATCACGATCGTTACTTATCCATTCATAGGGAATTTCTATTACTTTCAGTTTAACTCTATGATAAAAATACTGAAAGAATGAATATATCTATTCTTACTGACCCTAAATCATTTTGGAGTTTCATTAACAAGACAAAATCTGATGGCTATCCTTCAACATTTTCATACTTGAATTGTTCTCGCAAAAAGCCAGATGATATTTGCAACTTTTTTTCATCTTTTTTCATTTCAGCATATGATTCTGACAATTTTATACCCGAACCAAAAGAGTTCACTCACCTCGAAAGCTTTTTCCCCAGTTCCATGAGTCTAATATCGATAACCTCTGATGACGTGAATTACCATCTCGCTCAACTTGCAAATAACACCACCTACGGACCTGATGGAATACCTCCAATAATTTTAAAGAACTGCGGCAGTGCTTCATATACCA
Organism: Orthonevra nobilis; assembly: GCA_963555765.1. Lineage (NCBI taxonomy): Eukaryota > Metazoa > Arthropoda > Insecta > Diptera > Syrphidae > Orthonevra > Orthonevra nobilis. Next base: position 3,675,247 of record OY743225.1, on the reverse strand, counting down.
GGCATTCACTCACCAAAGAGTCTTCCCCAAATTATGGAAACATGGTTTCATAATTCCGGTACGCAAAAAAGGTTGCCGGGATGAAGTTACTAATCATACCCCTTTAGCTAAGCTATCTTGTTTGCCTAAACTCTTTGAGGCTATCATTTTTGACAGTTTTTACTTTAGTTGCAAGCCGCACTGGCTCACTGACAAACAGCATGTTTTTTTTTAAAAACAAGTCCACTGTGACTAACTTGCTGGAGTTTATTTCTTTTACTAATAAAGCATTAGAAGAAGGGGATCAAGTCGACTGCATTAACACCGACTCCAGTAAGGCATCTGATAAGCCGGGGCTTTCTACCCTAATGATTTGTACCATGAGAGTGTTCGCCTTAGTGGCTTTGTCCCTCCGGAGGCCTTCCTCTACTTCGATTCAAAAGGTTTGATACAGAATAGTAGGGCAATGCCGCTTATCTTCCACATCGCCCGTTCAGGTGTAGACAGGCGACTCGATTACAATCCAGACATCGCCCACAGTTCCGAAGATTGTCTCAGGTTCAGCAGAGCGGTGTCAACCCGCGATGTGATAGATGCACAGAAGCAACACCAAAAATTTTGGTGGCTATTTGAAAATTGATAGGGAACTCTGTCGTCAACACCCTTCAAAGTCAGGTAAAATTATGGAGCAAAGTCGGCCTCTTTTCCTTTTAACTTCCCATCTGGAAGCTCCTGTTAATGCTTTGGCCGGTTTACATAGACTTAAGTTTTCTTAGCGTAAGTAGGATTAGTTAAGAAAATATATATTATTATATTATATATATATTAAATTATATATATATTTATGTTCTATATATTTTCGTGGATTTTTAGGCGTATGTATTTATTTTTATATTTATACATACATAGTTTTAAGTATATATTCTAAGTAATTTTAATGTAGTTTTAAGCTTTAGATATAGAATTAAAAATGTCCGACCACTAAGTTTTTTTTGAAAATTTTCTTAGTTTAATAGTTGTAAATATAATAAAATTAATAAAATTAGTTTGTTTAAGTCGAAAGACATAGAATATAGTACTAGGTTTAGCTTAGAGCGCCCGCGAAGGGCCAGTAAGTTAGTTAAGTAAATAAAATTAAGTTATATAAGCTAGTTTAAGCGTTTTGTCTAGTGTCTAAGAAATTATAATGAGAAAATAAAAAAAAATGCATTCAAAAAGTAAAAAAAGGCATCTGATAAGCTTTCCCATAAGCTAATAGCATTTAAAATGAAGCCCTTGGTTTCCCTGCATCCTTTGTGGAATAAATATGCTCGAATCTTAAAGGAAGAACCTATCAAGTCTTGTTTAGGGGATCAACCTCTGAATAAATTTACGCTACCTCAGGTGTACCTCAGGGTAGCCACCTAGGTCCTCTGTTATTCATTATATCTATTAACGATGTTGTAAGTGTGCTCAAGAACTCTAGAGTTCTAATTTATGTCGACGATATAAAAATATTTAACGGAATTAACAATCTTTCAGACTGCTGGGCTTTGCAGGATGACCTTAATTCTTTCGCAAAATGGTGATCCAACAATAGCCTCTATTAAACATCTCTAAATGTTTTAGAATGTCCTTTGCTAGAAAACTTAATCCTCTGACCTATGTGTACACCCTAAATAGTTCTGCGCAGGTCAAAGTTAACCTGACAAGGGAATTAGGTGTACAACAAAAGTAACTCCCTCCTCGGCTTCATGAAACGGTGGAGTAAAGAATTTAAATGTCCATTAATAACAAGTACCCTGTAAACAACATTTGTCAGGCCAAAGCTTGAATACGCTATCCCTGTATAATAATGTTTACAAACAACTTACACCACGCTAAATGATGACTGTGACAAGATGGGTATTACTCTATGAGTAACACTGTCACTTACAAAGCTTGTTTTATAAGCAGTACTGATGCGTTAAATATCAAACAGCTTTTTCATGTTGCATATTTTGTAACTCGTCAAGAGAATCGAAACCTAAAGGGTACTACAAACAATTGAAAGGGGGAAAACTCTTCGAGACTATTGAACTGAATGATGAACTATTTACATCCCTACAGTTTTCTACGGAACCTTCTTTACGCGTGTCCGACTCGCTCTTGGCCGGTCTTTTAAAGAGTAAATAATTATCTTTAAATTTTTTCTTTTATTATTAATGACCATTTGGCATCTTTTATCGGACGCTAGACCGTCGGACTCTTGTCTGGAAGCATTCTCTTTAAGAGCTTCTTAAGTTAATGGTTTTTTTTCGAACACTTCAGTGACTTCAAAAAACCTTAAAGAAGAATGTATTTCGCCAAACAGAAGCATTAGGCTAATGGGTAACAATTTGTGTTAACAGTTGTCTATTCTTACGAGCCTCATGTCCTCCAGTCAAAGTCTTCGTTGAGAATGGTTCTGGTACGGGGCGATGCTATTTGGCTTTCTGTCCCTTTGAGATCTGTTGGCGTGAGATGAAAATCGTTACACGCGCAGGTTTCACAAACTACTCACTTTAACTTACTTGTCTGTGAAACTGTTGCCCATCATAACGATTTGGAAATTATCTAACGATTTTGTTACTCTTGACTTTGTTACGTCAACTTTCCATGACGTTGACTTTATTTGACAACAGTTTTTGAATTGAGTGGTTATTTTTTATCAATGACTATCTTGTAGTTACATTTCTTACACGTTAAGTGTGTTGATAATGCATTTAAAGCGCACAAAGTTATTCAATGTTTACATGATTTTTTTTTCAGTATTTTTCCAATCTCTTCTTCGAAGCTATATCTTGAATACGTCGACAAGTATTCTAACATCAAAATAATTTCAAGAAAATACCATTTTATTGATTATCTTCAGTTTCGATAAAAAAAAATCAACGAATTCCGAACTAATTTGAAAAAGAAAATTTCAGAACCATAGATTCACACATTTCTGCAATAAGTCTGGAACTACAACTAAACCGATGTCGAGCTTCTTCTTTGTCTGGCATAATTAAGGGCGATACTATGAGAAATCTAATATTAAAGGATTATAGTGTTGCATACTTTTAGGAGGCGCGGAACTCTTCGTCTATGAGCCTACTCTCACTTGGTTACATTTTCAATTGCGTATACGATTCAGACCTTTGCAGTGCTTCGGATAAGAAGCCCGCTCCCTTCCAAACAGTAGCTTTTCTGAACATTAACAATTCAAGTCCTTCTACATACGAAACGCAGCTAGATACTCAGTGAACATTAAATCAATCATAATCATTAAAGGTAAAAAATTGTCAAACCTAGCGGTCAGTTTTCAAACTAACAAATTCTTCTTTTTTTTATTATGACCTACTTTTAATTCTTAACAAGAGGGGTTCATTAAAAATGCGTTATGAATTCAGTCAGGGCTCCTGATCATTTTCTTTTACTTCGGATAGTATATGGATTCCTGACACTTTAAAACTTTGACTCGAAATGAACATGGAAGCTGAATTTATACAAAAAAAGTCTTCAGCGATGAAGCGAAAGAAAATATTTATTTTTTGGGGGTGTTGCGATTTTATTGACCGCCACTGTATATATGGTATGAAGTTTCAAAGTTTGAAAATATGCATCTTATTATGATGTCGCATGATAGATGTAGGAACTTCGTTAACATTCAAAGGCTAAGAAGTGTAAGACGAATTCCAATCGGAATAAAACTATTTTTTTAATTTTTTAGGCCTCTTTTATTAACAACTAGCACATGTACAGGTTTTTTTAACTCATGATGTTAACTAACTAGTTTAGATATATCTATCAAATAAGACTATATTTTTGTACAATAATAGTCGTGGAAAGGGGGCTTGGAAAAGCATCCAAGTGTTTTCCAGGCTGTATGACTGTAATGCTCTTCTGCGACGTACGAAGTTTTCCCATGGACAAAAATGAAGGCAAAAAACACTACGTTGTCCCAGTGGTAGTAAACAATTTTGGTCCTTCGTCTAAAATATTAAGAACTCTACTTCGTCATCGATTCCGACGCTCATTTCGAATGATACTCCTGTCGTAAATAATCTTCATAAAGCCAATCTGCTTGCCGGACAATTCGCGGCCAGGTCCACATTTCCAGACTGCTCTTTACCACTACCTGTGCTCGAGAGCGTTGAACATTCTATGGGACAAATATATTTTCGCACTCGCACAGTCGCAAGAGTACTGAAAGATTTAGACATACACAAATCCGGTGGTCCAGATGGTATTTCCCCTATAGTTCTGAAGAGGTGTTCTTCCACGCTGGCAAAACCACTGCGTAAGCTTTTTCATCTTTCCTTCTCCTCAGGTCTCTTTCCGAGCAGATGGAAATCTGCATTTGTCCAGTCTGTCCCTAAAAAATGCGATTCTTCTTCTCCCTCCAATTACAGACCTCTTCTTTCTAAGGTCATGGAAATTTTGAATCACGAAAACTTCTTAATGATCGGCAGTACGGTTTTCGTAGCAATAGGTCCACTGGTGATTTGATGACTTGTCTCACTGAAAAGTGGAACCAAAACATAACTTCGGTGAAACAAAGATAGTTGCACTCGATATTTCAAAGGCATTTGACAGAGTCTAGCATCGGGCTCTTTTGTCGAAAATGCGTGCTTATGGGATCGGTGAGTCTCTTCTTCGATGGATAAGAAACCACCTTTCGAATCGTACAATACAAGTTGTATTGGACGGTTTGAAGTCTAAACTTCACCATATAAATGCTGCTGTTCCCCAAGGCTCAGTTTTGTCTCCGACTCTCTTTTTAATTTTCATAAACGATCTCTTGTCTATCACATCTAATCCAATATATTCCTTCGCAGATGATAGTACCCTCAGTTTCTCATATGCGTTTAATGATTCAGGCCCCCGCTCTTCGGACGTGGACATCGAACGGCAACGTATGTTTAACACATTAAATTCTGATATTGACAGCATAATCAAATGTGGTAGAATTAAATGCTTCCAAAACACAATGCTGTCTTATGTCATCAAAGCGAAATCCTTATACCCAACCATTGTCCATGAATGGTACTTGCGTCGATAAAACCAAAAAACTTTCAGTGCTCGGTATGCGCGTGAATTCTAACTAACGCTGGAATGACCACATATTCGATGTCGTCAAGAATGCAGCGAAATGTTTAGGTTTCCTAGGCCGATGCAAGAAATACTTTACCCCTTCTGACTTAGCTACAATTTATAAGGCTTTTATTCGGCCAAAAATGGAGCACAACGCTCACATCTGGGCAGGTGCACCTAAAACCACTTTGCACATGCTAGCTAGAATCCAAAAGCGTGCGGTAAAACTTAAAAACGACAGCACCATTACAAAATCAATAAACCCGCGGGAATATGGAAGATCTGATTTTTCTTCATTGATGTTGGCGGCTCCGTGAACCAAATTGGGAAGGCGTAATTAATTACTGGTCTTATAAGTTGCTTATAGACCAGTAATTTGGTGCTTTTATGCAAACCTCCTTTTTGGGAGTGGGTGCACAAGATGAAGGGCGAAATTGGCTTTCTGAATAGCCTTTTCAGCGTGTTGCAGGAACTGGAATCGCTCGCTGAAGGTTATCCCTTGGTACCTGGTTTTGAGTTGTGGAGCAATCTCCTTTCAATCTGGCAGCGTTATTCTCGTGTCGTTGCATCTCGTCGCGAAAGCTTTCCTACTTCTTGTTGCTGTAGTCGGTGGTCGGAAGCAAATGAGCTCTGTCTTGCTGCTGTTGATCTTCAGTCCCCATTTCTTGTAGTAGTCCCATAGCTTCGCTAGGTGTTGTTCTAACCTAGCCGCTGCTATTTCCGGGGCTAAAGACGTTGCGTAGGTGATGGAGTCATCTGCGTAGAGGAGTGTCTTTGTTCGGGCGTCGTTGGCTGGCTGATTTATTTCGACTTTGGGTGACATCATGATGCAGCTTCAGCAGTGGATGGATGGTTGAATACTTCGCCCGGAAACCATATTGATGGTTTGGGAGAATCCCCTTCTCCGAGCAAATTGCCATGATTTGGCGCAGCAGTATTGACTCCAGCACTTTCCCAACACAGCAGAGAAGCGCTATCGACCTACTATATATCCGTCAATGCTGGATCTATTAGTTTTTTCGGATCTGGAACAACTTTAGCTATTTTCCAGGAGTTGGGAAAAAAGCTATTGTTGATGCAGTTATTGAGGATCACAGTCAGAAGTAGTATAGCTACATTTGGCAACTTTTTCAGTAAAAAGTTGGAAATGCGGTCTGGACCTGTGGACTTTTTGAGTTTCCACTCAAAATTAGGTTCTCTACTTCTTCGGCATTGGTGAAAATGCCAATACCTGAAGTTCGTCACAGTGCTGGTGTCAAGTAGACCTCCGTTGATTACATCGTCAACTTCTTCCAAAAACTCTGGTAGGTGCATTGGTGGCCTCTCGGTGAAGTTCCTTTCGAAGTGCGCGGCGAAGGCTTGAGCCTTATCTGCTGGCGTGGTAACCACTTCTTGTCTGCTGTTCAAGCTCTCTGGTATCGTGTTGGATTTGCCAACTATCGCATTGATTTGCTTGATTGTGTCCGGTCCAGGCTTGATTTTCTTCAGGCGTCTAACGAATTGCTCCTCATTGTGGTGTTTCACGGCTCTTCGGAACACCACGTTGATGCACTTGAGTTCCGCTTGTACGTTCCTGTACTCGTCGTTGACTGTGTTCCATGTTCTATGCAAAATCCTTTGAAGCTTCTTCCGGATACGCTGTCGGTGAGTGTAGATGGCTTGGATGTTGAGTGGCAAGTGGGCATATCGATCCTTGCTGCTCTTCGGTTTTTTTGGGCATCGATAGCATTAAGGACCACATCCTTTAGTTCCTGTATCGTGCTATCAATTTCGGCGTTGGTGAGATTGCGATCCTGTGGCAGTATGTTGATGTTGTGCTCGACGTCGTATGCAAATTTCCTCCAGTCTACTTTTTTGTGATCCAGGTACGTATCTGGTGTACGATGAATAGTCATGATCGGCATACTCGGTTTGACCCTCAGCTCAACTGCCAGATGATCTAAGTCACTTAAGTGGGCTTCACAGGTATAATTCCGGATTTCTTGAAGTAGATTAATGAAATTTGAGGTTACTAAGAAAAAGTCAAGCGATGAGGGAGTCCTCGGGAATGTCTTTTGTAGTTGCGACGCTACTACCCATAATTGTACATGGGCGTTTTCATCCAACCATTCGACAATTACGCATCCTTGGGGTGAGCAATTGTCGTCATGCCAGAGTGTATGTTTGGCGTTGAAGTCCCCGCCAATTACACTGTCAGTGTACAGGTTGAGATTTGAGAACATCGCGCATGTGGAATGAGTTACCTCGCTCTACTTTTCCTCTGCACTGCACTCCAGCAATTTAAGACCAATGTGCACCGCTACCTTCTTTCTCTCCTTTCTAACTTTCCATCTGCTCATGCTGTGTAAACACACTATAAGGGTTCAACTATTAAAAAAAAAAAAAAAAAAGCTACAAGCCATCGAATCCTGCGTTTAAGAAAACCTTGCAAAAGGCCAAAAAGGAAAAAAGGGGAATGAATCCTTATATTCTCAGACAGCCAAGCAGCGCTTAAGGCACTGCCATCGAAGCTAATGGTATAAAAATGTTTCAAGAGCTGCTACAATGCCTTACAGTCCGTAGCCCAACGTAATAAAGTTAGGTAAGGAAGGGTTTTAGGTGTGATCAAAGGCAATGAAATTGCGGACGAACTAGCCAGGTTTGCTTCAAAAACAACGTTCACTGGTCCGGAATCTTTCTGTGGTGTAACCAAAACTGCAGCTACGTCTGACCAATAAGTAGGAAAGCAAGCTACGCATTGCCCACTGGAGAAATCAACCGGAACTAAGACAATCTAAGTACTCTCAGTACAACCACCGAATGCCGATTCTGTTTAGAAGACAACTTAACGGCTGCACACATTTTTTGTGCTCTAATTTGGTCAAAAAGGCATATTCCTCAAAGAAATATGCTCCCCGTTGGACATTAGACGAATGTCTGTTAGACCTAAGATACAACATTCATTCAGACCGCAGTGTCCGCCATTTGGGAATGGGTTTGGCTTTAAAAAAAGGGGGTTGAAAAAGAAAATGTTATCCGCCATCTTGTAGCTGCGGATTCTTGCAATTGAAGTTCTAATTCCTCTGATCGCTTACCATCAGTCCGAATGGAGTCTCTGTACTACGTTCATGTGTCTTCATTTAATGACTCTTATCTCAAACTAGATGAAATCGAAGACCCTTCTTCAAAGGCCGAATCCCGCATTCCAACACTAAAGTTTAAATGTCTCGTCGAGCTCCAATAGCTTTCTTTCGTTTACATAACAAATGACATTCCTTGACTGTTGGACTGTTGAGGCTGTGTAGTGTATTAAGCTCACTTTCAATCAACAATCTCCATTTTTTACGATCCGTTTTCAGCTAATTTAAATTGGAAAATTGCTTCTTTACTTATCTTTCATACGACATTGCATGTGTTGCATTTATGACTAGCACGAAATAAAATAGTAAGTCACTTATCAGAAATAGCATCAACTAGACATGGAAACCGATTTTTGTTGTCTTTAAGCCTTCGAAAGCTAACAAATAAACGAAGAAAAACCACCAAACTAGCGCTTATCTTTTGCAATCAATGTAGTTTTACAGCCCACAATGGCCATGGCTATAAGTAATCTACAATCGACACTCTACTCGAAGATAAGCGCTAAAGCTACATTCTTGTCAAGACCGAGAGTTAAGCTGCTGATGTTATCAGGTTAATTTAATCTTTATTTTCAAAGCCCTGTGACCGGAAAATGAAAATAATTTTGAATTAATGTCGTAAAATAATTGCGTAATTAGTAAGATTCAATACCAGAATAAGAGCTTACATGGCTTCGCTTGTTTTGCAGCTATTATTGGGGTTTTCGATAAATCCAGCAAAAGCCGATCATAAAACAAAATATTAGGTGATTCATTATTTGGATTTCGAAACTTTTAAATCGGCTACCTTGGGATTGTCGGATGATTAAATTCTTCAAAGGAGTAAAACCAGGCGGAAACCAGTCACGTTTCCTGTTCCATCGATGAGCCAATGTCTGTCTAAGATACAAATAGACACCAAAAACGAGGACGACACGGCGCAAACTTTTCCCTACGATGCGACGTATTCAAATTGAAAACAGAGTAGGCTGAGTAACCATGGACAAACATTAAGCCTTGCTGAGGTTAATAAAAAGGAAGGATCTGCAACTGCAGTGCGCATGCCCCCACGGGAGAGGTTGAGTACTCTATAAGAAGGAATTCTATCAACTCTTATACAATAGATAAAGTAGATAAAGAACACATCTTCATCCGCAAGAAAATAGCTTCTTTTAAAGGCTTCAAAACAGGCTCCAAATACATTCAAAATTGTTCAGACACTTTTGTGACCAAACCACAGGGAACCATGAGGAGAAAGCTCGACTCCGGAAAAAAATAGAACTTGCAGAGGGAGACGTTCTTCTGATAGCATACACCGTATTATCATTCAGGATGAGACGATCATCTAATCGACCAACAAATTTCAGGTCGATACTTATCTTTAAAGCCGTTTCGAAAACCTATGAAAGCATTCATCACACTCATTGCAGTTTGGAGCAGGAACCTTCGTAATATTCCTGTATTGAGACCGATGCCAGTAAAGAAATGCGCCGCCGAATGATTGAAAGTAAAGGGATTTATCTTCTTCGGGACGGTAAATAATATTTTCTCCACAAATATATGTAGACGGGGATCAAAGCAATTGATGCTCCTTCGGTATGGTCAAACAACTGCGAACAAAACTGCTCACTCGAAGTAGAGAAATCAAGCTGTACGTAACACTCACTTTGGTTGTTCTTTTTTGCGGAGCCGCATATTGGTAACGTGTAAGCAAAGCAACAGAGCCTTGGGATGTGTTAATAGAAAAATTCCTGGTCCTGAGTGGAGAAGGAACAAACTCTCAAAGAGACAAGCTTTGGGCATCCACGACGACCACATTGATTAGCCACAACGAGCGAATGGGCAACAACGCTTCAGCTAAGTAAGTCTTCGAATCTCAGGCAACAGGTTCACTACAATGGAGAAGACTGAACTCCCGATCACGCTACTTCTGAATTTTCGTAGTGCAAACAAATAAAGACGAGGGCTGCTTCCGAGCGCTACGAACAAGGAATCACGTGCGAAATCGCACGCACTATTTTAGTTACTTTACTTGCATCCGCCTAAAGGTATGCAATACTGCCAATTGTTTTTTACAGTAGCGTCTTCACAAATAGTACAAAAGTATTCTTATTAATCACATAAAGTTAAAAGGCAACTGAAGAGGTTTAAAGAAATATAAATAACTATAAATATGCTGCAGACCTGAATTGAATTAAAGGATATTTTGCTCCTCAATAGACTTACAAGCCAGCTTTATGAACTTATAAACGGCAAAATGAAATGAAAAAAATTCCGCTTCTCGTCTTTAAACAACTTTTCTGAAATGGCAAGTTGACACATGCGATCCCCTACAACAGCTGCAATGGAATCGCCAAGCAACAGCTATGCTAAATCATCGGAACGACGCAAACAACATCACGCCACTAGTGACCATGAATCGGCGAGCATTCCAATGGCGAACTTGGCTAAGAATTGATTTAATTTAAGTTTGAAAAAATAAAGCCAGATCGTATTGATCTTTAGCTGAAAACAGACGTGTTTACTTTAACTGGCATGTAGAAGAAATTTTTTATAAAATATCTTCACTAAAAAAATTCCGCTTTTACAATCACAGATTATTTATTGAATACCTACCGCGCCAATTATCTGGTATAAATCTGTTTCTTGATTTAAATTGTTTTTTTTTTTTTTTTAAATATTGATTTCTTCTGTTTCCATGAGAAGCAGTTTCAGGTAACGAAGCTTAAGCTTTTTAGCAGATGCTTTGTTACCAATATATTTAAATACAGCTGCCGTATGTGACACTGTTTAAGAAAATCGAAGTCGATTTCACGGAGAAAATTTGGGTTAGTAATACATCCTTTCGAAGAACAACTGAGTCAAAAACAGTAGCCAAGTGAGAGTTGACTATCACACGAAGGGTTCCGCGCCTCCTAAAAATAAACACCACTATTTTTTTTTAAATTTCTCATAGCATTGCCCCCACAAATATGCAGGATTAAGTCAGGCAAAGTTATATCTCGACATCTATTTACTTGTTATTCCAATGAGAACAAGAACTTCCAGATGGGAAATTAAAAAAGTTTAAACAAATAAGAATTTAAAATTATCACACGGGGCATTAGTAATAGAGTTCCTTAGTACCGCTTGGGAACGGCACCCTACAAATTTAAGTCAGCTGGCCACGAAATGTGGCGAACATACACCGGCCGAATGGGTGCTTGAAAGTCTGCATTCAGATGTCATTGTATGTTGTTAGATTTAACCTGGTGGCGTCTTTAGACCATACATCTTCGAAAACGAGGAAGGTATAACAGTCACTGCTTTATTTATTTATTAAGAATGCTAAATATCTAGGGTTTACAATTGTACATTATTATTTACATGTAAAAGGAACATATTTTTAAAAGATTTAGTATTAATGTTAACATTTTTACAATTCAAAAGGTGTGAATATTTTTTAAAGAAAATTAACATATTATTATATGGAGAAAACCGTTCATAGTTCGTACGATGGTGAGATACTGAGATTGCATTAGGTATGTATCTTAAAAATCTATGCGGTACATTGAAATTGAGACGAGACAAGAGGTACATAGAATCAATGTTGCCATCAAAGAGTTTGGTAATGAAAGAGAAACATAGATGCGATCGTCTACTCTCGAGGTTAGGCAAATCTATTGGATTAACTCTGCTTGTATAAGGTGGGAGGTTATAAGGGTCTTGCCATCCCATTCCCCTCAAGGCAAATCTCAAAAATCTCTTTTGACCTTTCTCAATCCTGTCGATATGACATTTATAGTGAGGAGACAACGCTTGACAAGCGTATTCAAGGATCGGACGTACGAAAGTCATGAACAACTGTTAAACAACATAAGGATCATTAAATTGCTTAGATTCTCTTTTAATCCAACCGAGCTCAATGTTCGCTTTATTGGAAATTATGTTGCTTAAGCTCGAGTTTTTGATCCAACACAACCCCTAAGACATTTAATTTTATATTTAATTTTATTTAATTTTTCGTATAAAATTAATGACATTACTCTTCATTTAAAAATAAACAATTATTGGAACACCACTCATAAGACGCATCAAGATCACGCTGTAGATCAGTACAGTCTCCAATGTTATGTGTTTTCTTAAAGATAGTAACATCATCAGCATATTAAGGCATTGTGAACTCTTTAAAATAGAAATCTAATCATTTATAAACAAAACAAACAACAACGGACCTAAGTGGCTGCCTTGTGGTACCCCAGAGTTGACAGTTATAAACGACTTCCTCCATGCAACAGGCAATACACCATCAGACAAAGATTGATCGTACAAAACAGAAAAGGTGAGTTGATAATCCGCACATTTTTTTAAAACAATTGATGGAACACCATCTGGACCTGATGCTATGTTGTCATCAAGGTTGGATAAAAAATGTTGCTCAAGTGGTTGAAAGATTTCAAGTGACCAAGTATTTGGTCATTTTCGTCAAGATTGTCACAGAATTGATTGAATATCACAGTTTGTAAAAGCAGATTTAAAAAAGTCAGAAAACAGATTAGCTATAACTAGAGGGTTATGGCTAGAGTTTTTATAATAACTAAGAACAGACGGATAGTATCCACATTATTTCTTTTTTTGTATAAAATTTCAAAAATGTTTGTATATACAGACCACAATTTGTTCCTACGATTTTTCAGATTTTTTATCTCACCATCGTCTCATCGATATTGTCAAATGTGGAGGGCATGTAGCACGAGACTGTGCCTCATTTTTCACAATATTATCCGTTTTCGTCTAATTGCACGAAAAAAAAATTCCTGGAAGGTATACTTTTGCATTTATTTTTATGGGGCTCCGCAAAATCATATTTCTGTTCACAATTCGTAAACTTTTGACGCTTCATAGATGAATATATGCTGTCAGAGCATTTGAATGCTGTGTTACACCCTTTTATTATTTAGGATTGATACATTCAAATGTCGTGCGAAATTCACAATGGATCAGATTTTTGGTTTCGCCAATTAATTTTCCATTCCGAGTATCAATTACCTTGTTAAAATATAAATATTTATATATTTTTGGTGGCCACAAGTAACATTTTATACAGGTCCCTGGCATATTTAATTCTCCCTTAAAAAAGGTCGGTAAAACTTTTTAAAATAAAAAGAAAATCAAGAGAAAAACTCGAAAAACTTATTCAGCTCAAAAACTTTCCATGTACAACTACTTAAACTATCCAACTCGTGTAGTCCTGTGCGTCCCTGTATATTAAAATCTCAAGTGTTACACTCAGCATACCATTTTTTGGCACAAAGTATGAAGCAGTCTAACACGCAAAAAAAATACAAAAAAAACATTATTTTGCCAGACAGCAACTTTGATCGATGAGGCAGCAGTGTATCACTGTAGCCAGCATAAGTTTGATAACTCCTCACAGTGAATGATTTATGGTTGTCCTTTTATGCAAAACCATGTCCTGCAAACTTGTGGACATCACGGAGGATACACTCTGCCCTCCATATTGTGTGTTTTCATTTTTAGTTATCGCTTATGGAACATGAATAAATAATCAACTCTTATCGACTGAAATCTTATCTTGTGTCGATAGAGGTGAAATGAAATTTGCAATTTCGAAAGATTCATTCATATCTGCTGGAAGCTTGTTATTTGCATATCAGTTCAGGTATTATTCCACCTTGTGCAAGTGAATGCGGCTTGATATCAGAATCGACGATAAAGCTCTCGTATGTACATACTTTAACATCACGTCAAATCTTATCGACAAATTTCTATTTTCATCTTTGAATAGATTTTTACGTCACTTTTCAGGTACTTTTGCGACTTGGGATTATTAAATTTTATTGGGCTAGTGATATGATGTTGGTACGTTTAGAATTGGTGCTTTTACCTAACTTGATAAGGTGTAAAGAATTTATTTTTAATTTCTGCTGAAAATACGCATAATAAACGATCACTGTCATTTTATATGTTTACAACTGCGGGTGTTTCTTTTGATTTTTTTTTTGAGAATTTGTATTCAACATTAATATAATAAAAACCTTTTATATGGTGTAACAACAAAGGATGATGATGAAGATGATAGTTCTCAATTAAATGGTTACAGGAAATGATTGCAATGAAAATAAATTCCCTTGCGTATGGAATCTAATCTGTAAAGTTTTCGTTAAAAAGAAGAAAAAGTTTCACCTATGACGCAAACGAAAGTGTGACTTAAGAAAGAACTTTTTTTAAGCACAGTCCCAAAATTCTCCGATCAGCTGGTAATTTTTTGTTTACTTAGTAAAAAATTATAGAATTTGAAAAAGAAAATCTTTGAAAATCGCCAAAAAAAAGTGAGAAAGAAATTTATCGTTTACAGCTTTGACTGTTAAGTCGCTTTCCAATACCGATTTGGCGTAAATTTTGCCACAGTTCCTTCTGCGGCAGTGACGTAGTCAATTTAGCGGAGTAGTAGTTACGCTTGCCAGTACGAATTATGGACGTTATCGAATGCCATTGGTGAAGACGGAGTATCAATTCGATTTTTTAAACTTATATTGCCATCAATTATCTCACACTTAACTCATATCATAAACCACTGCATCCCAGCTTCAACCTTTCCGGATTCCTTGAAAAATGCCAGAATAATTCCAATTGCCAAGAAGCCAAATGCGGCTTTTCTTAATGTCTATAGGCCTATCAGCATTCTACCGTGCTTGTCAAAGGTCTTTGAAAAAATATTAGCAAAACAGATCCAGAATTATTTATGCGTAAATAAATTACTAAGCTTCTTTCAGTCTGGTTTTAGGCCCAACCACAATTGCTCAACAGCTATGGTAAACATCATTGAGGACATAAGACGGGACTTTGAAAATGGATACATAACACTACTCTGCTTGCTGGATTTTTCAAAGGCATTTGACAAGGTCAAGCATGACGTGCTTTGCTGGAAGCTCGAACACTATTTTGGTTTTGGTGGAAGTGCACGAAAACTTATAAGGAATTATCTGTCGAATAGAATGCAAAGAGTCGTGATTGGTGATAAAGTCTCTGTACTGAAGCTTATCAAGCAGGGTGTACCACAGGGATCTATCTTGGGACCTCTCCTTTTCTGCATATTTATTAATGATTTAATTTCAACATGAACAAACTGTTCCATCCATCTTTTTGCAGATGATGCCCAGTTGTACTTAGCTCGACCTATGGGAATGATCAAGGAACTTGTTTCACTAATAAACGATGATTTAGCTAAAATACATCACTGGACTCAAGTGGATGGATTGCTGATCAATTCTGACAAATCAAAGGTTATTCCATTGGCCCATAGAACATTCGATCTCAGCATTTTACCCAACGTGTGTCTTCCTGATGCTAGACTGGACTATGTTGAATCCGGAAAAACCCTTGGATATATTGTAAATCTTTCCGGTAACGATCAAACTAATAAATTAGTCGCCAAGATTTATGGATGTCTCAAGAGACTTCACTCCAACGGCCACAAGGAGCAAGCTTGTAAAAGCTCTTATTCTTCCCATTATTTTATATGCAGAGGTTGTATACTGTAGTCTTGACTCTGTCTCTCAACAAAAACTGCTTATAGCCTTAAATAATGCCTTGCGATACATTCATGGCCTTCGCAAGTACGATCATGTATCTAACAGACTAGAAGACTATTAGGTTGTACCCTTACACAGCACACCAATGCTAGAAACTGCATTTTCTTGCACAACATAATAATGACGAAATCCCCACCTTATCTTTATAAAAAATTACAATTTGCTCAATCGCAAAGAACCCATGCCCTAATTTTACCGAGTCACAAATATTTAGATTCCTGTAGACTGTTTTTTGTTTATGCTGTCAAGTTATGGAATTCCCTTCCAATGCATATTAAGACAATAACTAACGCTAATCACTTTAAAAAAATTTTTATTGCTACTTTTCATACTATAACTAGTACTGGAAGTTAAAGAAGAATATGAAATCCCTTTATATCTCTCCCATTCTCCTTTAATCCTTTTCCACTCTTATCAACCCCTGAATTTTTATATCTGTTATTTGAATCTTTGATTGAATTTTTTTTGTATTACTTTAGCTTTTTTAGCAGTAGCCTTATAATCTATTTCTACTTTATTCTTTTTTATTTTTATTGTTTTCATTTTTTTTAGTTCTTTTATAAGAACATGTTAAACTTATATACAACTGAATTACTCTAAGCACTAAAAAAGACATTGTTTTACTGTGCACTGTTTAATAAATATATCGAATTGAATTGAAATGAATTGAAAGACTCCCAGAAATTAAAAACGACCCATTGATGCACAAATTGAAGTCGTATTTAACATTGGGAGCTCAGAGGTCCGGCCCGTTTTCAAAGGTTAGGTGATAGGTTCTTTCGCGATTTCAAATTATTAGTACCTGAAGTTCGATACATGCATCGGCGATCCCCACCTAATTTTTGATGCATCGCACGATATCGTACAGACAGGACCTATCTGCTTGAGTGCTGGGCCTCAGAGACCCTACCAACCTTCTTGATTTCCAAAATTTTAAATAACATTGTTCGCATACTGTTCACATGTAAAAAGATGATTGAAGAAGATTTAATACTTAATTTTTACATAAAATTTAAATTAATATTATATTCCATTAATAAATAGCAGAAATAATTTATAAAGACGTGTTTTATTTTAAAAAACAATAAAGCAAATGTACTTTTAATTTTGTAGTTATATTTAAATATGTTAAACGAAAAATGTTGTTTTATTTCAATTATTCGTTATAAGATTACCTTCATACATATACTAATTATCCATCAATCCTTTATCAATAGACCATAAAATAATCTACCCGTTTTGGGGTTTTCTGGATGCCACCAGGCATACGGAAGGTTGATGCGAATAGGTATATCTTCATAAACTAATAATTTTATCAACAATTTTTAACGAAATTACAAATACCACAAAATGAAAATACGACCTTCCTCAGTGTACAAAATAAAAAAAAAAGAAAATTTCAGGATTCCACGAATATGGCACCTCACCATTGCATACCGAAATCTTCTTCCTTTTGTACTAATTGGCCAAAGTCTTCCTCCTATTGAACTTGTTTCTGCATCATAATTGTTCAATGCCTGTTGCTGCGCCTGTTGTTGGCTTTGCATAGCTACTATTTCCGCATGTGGATTCCAGTCTTCAACTTGAACCTGGTGTTGTCCTCCATCATCTTGATCATTTTGTAGCATAGAGTCGGCATCCATGTTACCATAAACTGGAGCAGGAACATCCATGGGAACAGTGAATTTGTATTCTTTCTTGCGATGAATTCGTTCAGATTGAATGCGTTCATTTGGTTCTGCATTGAATTGATGAGGATGTGGAGGCCCATGTCGTGGATAGGGAATTTATTTAAAATATGGCTTATGGTCTAATACAGGAGGGTGAAAGCAATAATAATACTACAGATAAGGACAAAGCGATAAGGAGTAAAAAATGCAAGATACAAGAAGATTAACAAAACAGCTTGGAATAATAATATGTATACCAAAACACGGATTCGGAAATAGATCTGTGGAAAAATAAAGATATAAAAAAATATGCGAAGCTCGAAGGTTTATAGTTTATGTATAAAGCCTCATAAGTCGATTTTATCCCTTCTTCAGGACATGTGTGGTATCGGAATAAGCTTGAGCATCATTTGTTAAAATATCTTAATCGCTTCTTAACTTATGATCTAAGCAACGAAAAAAGTCGTTTGAGGCCGTTAATATTCTTAGTTATATTAAATGTACGAAGTAGAACTTAAGATGTATTCCTCATTTGTGGCTCATTGGAAAAAAATATCATACTAAATATGTCTATATATGGTATTAGTTATGATATGAAAATGAGGATGTATCATCAGCTCTTTCAGCACTTGCACTAGAGTTCTGCATCAAAGATATGAAAGTCCTGAACTTATATCTATTTCTCGATAGTCCATTTTCTGTCTGAAGTTATGAAGTATAATATTGGCTGTTAAGGCATAAACCTGGCACCAGAGTGCTGACGTAGTGTTACCCATGTGAACACTCCACTTCTCTATATATAATTGCAAAAAAAAAATGTGAACGAGTCGATAAGGAACTCTTCATCTCTAATTCTCCAAAGAATAACTTATATAAATATCTCTCAGTGCAGGAATATTCCCAGAAATATGTAAAGAGTCCTTAATAATCCGTACAAAGAAAAAACAAACAAGTGCAATAACATTTAGTGACTACCGACCCATAATAGGATGCCTATTTAAGAAAAAATTATAGAAAAATCTTTCATGTTACAATTACAAGATCATTTGAAAAATCAATCTCTCCTGTACATTACTCAATCCGGATTTCGAGCTAGCCACTCATGTGAGAAAAGTGATTGTAGCAATTTTCTTAGACTTAAAAAGAGCCTTTGAGTCTGTTAACTACAGTTTCCTTTTGAAGAAACCTGTGCGTTACGGCATAAAATCAACAGAACTTAACTTCAAAGAGTTTATAACTGGTAGAACAGAAAGAACATCAGTTAATGGTAAAGTACCTAAACCAATAAAAATTAAAGTTTGGGACAGCACAAGGTATTGTTCTTGGAGTGTTGTTGTTTCTTTTATTTATAAATGATAAGATAAAAGTGATAAAATTTTCAAAGCCGATTTTTTTTGCCGGTGAAGCTCAGCTTTATATCTCTGGTGCCGATATTGAAACTTGCGTGAATAACATTAACCGAGACCTTGAAAACATAAATTAATGGGTAAAAAATTATTTTTTTATATGCATTTTGTTTTAATTTTACGATAACTTTCAATACCTTCGCCAATCTGAGAAAAACAAATTGCACAAGTAAAAAAGGATAAATTATTTCTATATTGTAAAAAAATATGAGATTGAGTTAATCAATGCAACTTTTATGACGCTTTTCCCAAAGAGAACAGCCTATATGACGTTAATATTTGCATAACTAGTCTGGTGGTCTGCAGTCAGTAAAACCAAAAAACCAAGTGAAATAGTTCACCGCTAAGTCAGATTAATATTCCTTAAGTGTACCTACACTATGAGAAAATCGACTAGTTTATGTGCTAAGGGACATCTGTAGGTGTATTTTCGAATCAACTGTCTTTTTGTATAATGAAAACTTGTCAGGGGTGGCCCATAGTTAGCCCATGACAATATAAAAAGTTCAGTCAACGGGAAGCGTAGCCGAGGCATAATGACCTAATTTAAGTGGTCAAAAATTGAGGCTTTCTATTAAAGCGAGCTATAGTTTCAGCAAAATGGGACTAGAACACATGTGATGTTGCTTGTTTATTTGTCAATGTGACAGTCAATGCAAAGAATCCAGAGACGAGAAATAATAGACGAGTAATTTTCTGGGAATATTTCCAAAATTAAATAAAATTTCCAATTTTGTTATTTTTCATCGAGCATACTATTCGATGTAAAGAGTTTTTCAACAGTGACGGTACAAAAGTAGAGCGACAGGGACAGCAAATGACGCCATATTTCTTGCCTCTCTTTTTACATTTCTCTTTAGTAAGGTTTGCCATTTTATGACGGAAAGATATACGAGCTAAAAACGAGTCGAAATTATTAAAATTTAGTACCGAAATTCGGAGTCAGTGGTCTCAACGTTAAGAACGCTACGTCCAATTTATCAACAATTGAGCGTCTAGTGAAAAAATTTGAATCCACAGGCACAGTACAAAATGTTGCCGTGCCAGTGAGAGAAAGAAGTGCCCGTAGTGTCGAGAATATTGCTGCCGCCGAGGCTTCAGTTGCAGAGAGCCCAAACTTGTCTCTCACACGTCGTTCTCAAGCGTTGGGCATCTCTGTGACCTCGTTGTGGCGAATTTTGCGAAAAGATCTTGGCATACATCCTTACAAGATTAAATTGACGCAAGAACTGAAGCCGCTAGACCACCGGAAGCGTCGTATGTTCGTGAATTGGGCTGAGCAAAAACTTGAAAATGATTCGGATTTTCATCGAAAAATCATCTTCAGCGATGAGGCTCATTTCTGGCTGAATGGCTCCGTGAATAAACAAAATATGCGGCATTGGTCAGGCAGCAATCCACACGTACTCCATGAGTCATCATTGCATCCAGAAAAAATTACGGTTTGGTGTGGTTTATAGGCCGGCGGCGTAATTGGGCCGTACTTCTTCCGTGATGATCAAGACCAGCACGTTACTGTGAATGGAGATCGCTACCGTTCAATGATAACCGAATATTTTTGGCCCCAGTTGAATGATATGGACTTGTAGGACATGTGGTTCCAACAGTACAGCGCCACAAGCCACACAGCGAATGTCACAATTCATTTATTGGAAGTTTGGAGAACGTGCTATCTCACGAAATGGTGCAGTCGCTTGGCCGCCTCGGACGTGCGATTTGACGGCGTTAGACTATTTCCTGTGGGGCTACGTCAAGTCTATGGTCTATGCCAACAAGCCAGCGACAATTGATGAACTTTGTACGAATATCGAACGTGAAATTGCAGCAGTATCGGCCGATTTATACTTGAAAACCGTCGAAAATTGGGTTCAGCGTCTGGACTTCTGCAAGCGTGCCCGTGGTGGCCATGCAAAAGGAACCGAGTTCCATACATAATGGTTTCAAACGTACTTTGACAGAAAAAAACACTGTATTTTACCAAATCTTGATAGCCTGTTGAATAATATTGCAATTGTTATTCAGTAAGTTTTGGGGGACACTGCACACGAGTGCGTAATCTGGAAATAAAAAAAAATCACCGAGACGTAACAACATTTTTATCACTAAACAATCATTGGCGGAAGAATTTATTAAACTCCAGACATAACACCACTTCAAAGCATGCAAGATGCATTCCGCAATAAGTTCAAGTAAATATTTAATCTCTTCTGCGCGACATAAATCCGATTGTTAACAAGTACACACTGGTTCGATCTGATGCACAAGGTATTTTGATGCATTACGTAGAAAAGCAAATATGACGTCGTCTGTCGGAGACTGGATATCACTGGAGTATTTCCTTTCAAAAAAGATAAGCTCCTAACCTTAATGAGGTGTTGTTTTCAATTTCGAAATTTGGCAGTTCTCTGCAACAGACGGCCTTGACGATGAACATTTTTACAAATTAAAAGATTGTCTAAAATTAAAAAATTATTGTTTAAAATTTAAGCATTGTAATTTAAAGCATCATCCCAAGGAACAAGATTGTCCATTTGACCTACTAGTTATATTCAAAGGTTCTGATCACACCGTAGCGTCTGATATTTGAACATCATTTTTCTGGTGCGCCTCAAGGTTCCATTCTCAGTCCGCTTTCGCTTATGTAGCTGAATGCGAAGAGACAACACAGACATATTTACTTCAACTGAACAACACGTCAATATTGAGAGAAATATTAAGAAAACCTTGCATTATTCCAAAGGGTGGGGCATCTGCCATGTTTTTTTTTTTTTCTAAAGCTATTAAAATAGAACTGTTCTGGTTTTCCTTATTGAGAAGACTGATTTTTTCTCTGATTAAATACTGAACGCCTGATTTGGCAGTAGCCAACCCAATTTTTCGATACATTTTCGATGGCTTCAGCAATTATTTTACGAATAGCTTCATCTAGCTTTTCTTTTGTTCTTGACGCGAATCTGGAGCTTCTTAAAAAATCAAATATAATAGAAAAATAGCAATACGGTTTTCAAAAAAATAAGAGTACGGGCAAGCTTCTGAGGGATTTTTCAAAATTAATGAAACAAAAATTACCATGTGGTGGTCATGTTCATAGACTTTAGCAAAGCGTTTGATACCCTGAACCATGAAAAACTGATGCAGGTATTAGAGAATGTAGGAATACGTGGAGCACTAGCAGACTGGATCTATACCGTGATTTAAGGATGAAAATAAAAGAGAAAATCAGCGAATGGAAGAAACTTTGGTACGGTGTACCGCAAGGATCTTAGATCGGCCCGATTTAATTCATCTTGTACACAAACGAATTGCTTAAATTACTCAAAAGAAGCAGTACATTTGCATACGCAGATGATACGGCAATCGTCGTTCAACACATATCTTTGGATGCAGCAACATCGATTATGCAGGAAGAGTTCGACGAAGCAGTGAAATGGTGCCATGATATAGGTTTGGTAATTAACGCAAAAAAGACCAAGTTAATGCACATTTGTGGAACGCATAGAGGACACTCGAAGGGGTAAAATAATGTTTCAAAATCCTAAATGTCCATATACGAAGTCTGAAGAAATTGAATTCGTGGAACATCACGTCACTATTGGTAGCCACTACTTTCGATGGGAGTTCCATGTGCAATGGCTCAGAGCAGATTTAAAGAGGGCTATATTCGCTATGTTCTATTTAAAAAGACGTTCAACACAAGAGGTTCTTAAGTAAGTTTATTACGCACTGGTGGAGTCAAAACTGCGGTATGGAGTGTTAGCGTGGGGTAGTAGTTCAAAATACCACTTGGAAAAACTGCAGAAATAACAACGTTCGGCGCGGCGCTCAAACTAATTGCAAATGCACAGAGAGAAGAGAGTTATTTAAGGTTCTCACAGTAGAACAAATATTTATGATGACAACACTAGTGGAATATGGAATAGATGAACGTTTGTTGAGTCCAATTGCTCACCAAGTTAACACTAGACGCAGAGCTAGATGTTTGCAGAAAACAACAATGTTTCGCAACGTGTATGGCAAAACAAACCTGAACTACATAGTCCCATATACTATATTTCAAACGAATTTCCTGTAACAATAACCAGCATCAAAAATATAAAAACAAAGAGAAAAAGAAATCAAATATTTTCTTTCCTCAAAAAATGTTGAATGTTAATTTAAAAAAAAAGATAAAAAAAAAAAGTTGATTTCATCCCAATTTTAATCTTCAAGAGTGTACTTTCATGGTATACGTAAAGTTTAACTTGAAAATTATATTTTGAAAGCACTCAGCTTTGCGGGTAACGAATATTTGATTTTAGATTCTTATTTTATGCATAATAAACTTCAAACTTCAGTGACTGAATTGTCTTCGGAGTGGATTCATTTATCTACAATGATACCCTACAAAAAAAAATGCCCAACGGCTTCAAGTTTAAGCTTCGTGGCGACTAAGCCACAGGACCAAAGTGACTGATTATATGGTTATTAAACTAAGTATGTAAAATAAAGATTGTTGGATGGCTTTTGCGGCACGCAGCCTGATCTTACTGGAACGATAATTCGCCCAAGTATAAATCTTCAATTTTTGGCATTGAAAAAGCGGTTATCATGCATCGGTAGCGCTATCCACTGACAGAAACTTTTTTTCATTCTCGTCTTGGAATGGACCAATAATGTAGCCACTCCAAAAACCGCATCAGACATTGACAATGGCTTCCCAAATTTAGCAATAAAGCTTGTTCCTGATTTTTTCTTAACAATTTCTCATTTGTACCTGATACAGAAGGAAGATGAACAAAACTGAGGAAAAACATGAAAATTGCCAGTGCCCATTATTCGAATATCGAGAGTGAAGTTTTCTATTCAAAAACCGAAACTGAAATGTTGAAATAGGTTGACTTTTTTAATTCTCTGAATTCTTCTTCTCCTCGCGGCAACTGATTTCGACTTGGCTTTGTAGATGGGAAGGAGCTATGTTGA
This sequence comes from Orthonevra nobilis, assembly GCA_963555765.1. Taxonomy (NCBI): domain Eukaryota; kingdom Metazoa; phylum Arthropoda; class Insecta; order Diptera; family Syrphidae; genus Orthonevra; species Orthonevra nobilis. The sequence goes on along the minus strand of OY743225.1, from coordinate 3,651,464 downwards.
AATTATTCCAAATTCGACTTTGGAAGCAAGATCATCGATTATCCAAAATCATTCGAAACATGCTCTTCCAGGTGAATTCGGGCTCCAAATTCTACTGATCTTGTGCCGAATTGCAAAAAAAACTAATTTGCAAATGTATCTGATTCTTCTTTATTATTCGAAAAACAGATCTTACGAAAATATTCACTATCGCTGTCGTATTAATCATAAGCATTGTAGCTTAAGTCACATCTCTCTTTTTGCGGCTCCTGCATTGATAGCTACAGAGACTTCTGTGATTAATTTCGTAAATAAATTCAAATTAAATTTCTAAGTAATACACTGCTAAAAACATTGCTATTGCTCAAATATATACTCATTTTGATCTTATGTGAGTGAGTCACTCAAGCAATTTGAAAACCAACCGAACTTACTGAAAACTATCACCAACGTGAAAATAGCTTTTAGTATAATTAAAGCATCGGCATCTTTATAACTTGATTACAAAGTTCGATAAATTTCAGCTGATCAAATTTCTAACGAAAATGTATCAAAAATACAATGATAAAGATAAAAACAAACACGTTTTTAATATTACGTGCTTCTACTCAATTTGATTTGATGAAGAAAAGCAAATGTTCAGTAGTTTAAGGTGGCATCTGAACTCTCAACGGCATTCACGAAAAATTTCTCACTGGAATTTTTTAATTTTATCGAAAATGCAGGTAAGTAAAGTGAATTTTTCACCTGTAAATCATATTTAGTAGACAACTTTTATCATTCATGAAACGAACGACTTATTATAAAATGTTCAATATGACGCGACCTGTCTATCGGTAGTCAATAGCGTGTGTAGTTACATTGTAAACGTCAAGACTTGTAGTTGGTTGATCAGTTACGAAGTGAAGACTGTAAACAGCACGGATAATCTCTATATTGATGAAAGTTTTGAAACGTATGGTGCGTGACACAGCTTAAGCTGTTTTTTTTTTTTTTAATTATATCGTTGTTTGCATTTTGTGCTCAAAAACGAGCAAAAGTCCAATTAAGAAAATAAATATATAAGTAAAATTTTAATATTTCGCTGACAAGAACTACTTTATTTGTTTCTATTAATACTTTATTGTGGTAAAATTTTACAAATGCCAGTGTAATGATAAATTTTGCAAGCTTTTCATAGTAGATGTTCAGTGTCATATAAGTGACAAATTTAAATTAAAAATAATTTGACGGAAAAAGTTCGGGTCAACTTCCAATTGGTTTTTTGTGCCCATTTACTGAATGAAAAAAAAAATAGACACAAACGATAATCCGAAATTAATCGAAATGTAAAAAATTGTTCTGCACAAAAGAATTGGCAAATGTTTGATTTTAATTTGATTTTACTTAATTTCTTAATTTAATTTCACCCTTATAATTAATTCATTATGTTCTTTTAATTTTTAAATTTAATTTAATTTAATAATTTATTGCATTTTTATTTTGTTTTCGAAAACAGAACTCTAAGCTAAATTGTATGCCTTCTATGAAATTACTTTAATAATATTAATATGTATTTTAAAAATTTAGTAAAAATCGTGCACTTCTTTCTTTGTTTAAGCAGTTTTTAAGTTTTCCTTATCAATATACTTTCAATTGGTTACCTTTTTAATGAAGGAGCCCGACGAGGAGCTACAACAAGTCCTGCTTCATTTAACATCAGATTTCTATCATCTAGAGAACTGAAAATATGTTTTATTTGCAAATGAAACTTGTATTTACACATCAATCAATCAACCATGCCCAGATTGAGTGAAAGTCAAGAGTAAAGTATCTTGGGGTGCACTTGGACAAAATATTTAATATTGTTTCTTGTGCTTATTTGTATATATTAAAATTATATATAAAATGTTCTTCCCTTCCATTTATTTTTATTGTTTATAATAATAATATTTATTTCTGTGTTTATTATTTGCTTTTATTTACTATTTATTATTAATTATTTATATAATATTTATTCATTAAAAGCACTTTTGATTTCACACAGGCTATCGTCGCTTATCAGTTTTTGTTTATGTAACCTCATCTAAGATTTAATTGTTTTATGAGGGTTTTTTTAGTGGCTTTCCTTCTTTCGATTTAATGAAGTATTTGTCTATATTATTAATATCAAATAATTTTAGATTCTATTTCAGTAAAAAGGTAAAAACAAATCGTATCTCTGTTGATTCGTGAAATTTTAAGTTTAAAAATTATAATTTTAAACGCAATAAAAAAATAAATATAGTTTTTTGTGGGTAAAATAAAAAAGAAGGGTATTAAATTTATATAATTAATTGACATAATGAGCAGTGATTCACTGATTCAAATTTAGTTTCACGGAAGTCGTCACTATTGCTGAAAAATCTTTCCGCAAAAATATTTCTCAAAAGACAAAAAGATTTCAGTCTAGGTTATTGATCATCAGTGAAAACACACAAGTTTTTGTAATCAAAACAACATTTGCGGGTAGTTTTAATATGCTTCTTTCATATAAAGGAAAAAGCAACCGAAGCGCATCAATTGCTTACCGAGCTTACCCGGTCTAGCTAACCCGGCGCGCTGGTTTTAGCGGTTCAAAGATGGTGATTTCGACACCGAAGACAAAGAACGCCCCGGCCAGGTGAAAAAGTTTGAAGACCATGAATTGGAGGCATTGCTCGATCAAGATCCGTCACAAACCCAAGAAGAACTTGCAAAATCACTTGGCGTCACTCAGCAAACCCTTTCCGATCGTTTGAAAGCAATGGGAATGATCCGAAAGGTAGCACATTGGGTGCCGTATGAATTGAAGCCACGAGAAATCGAACGCCGATTTTGCATGTCCAAAATGCGGCTTGAAAGCCACAAAAAGAAGTCTGTTTTGCATCGAATCGTCACTGGTGATGAAAAATAGGTACATTACGATAATCCAAAAAGTCGGGCAAAATATGGATACCCCGGACATGCCTCAACATCGACGGCCGTTCAGAATATTCATGGCCTGAAGGGTGTTGTGTATTATGAGCTGCTAAAACCGAATGAAACAATCACAGGCGAGGTTTATCGACGACAATTGATGCGTTTGAGCCGAGCGCTGAAGGAAAAACGGTCGCAAGACACGATAAAGTCATCATGACAATGCTCGGCCACATGTTGCAAATGTCGTCAAAACTAACCTTGAAACGCTCAAATGGGATGTCCTACCCCAACCGCCGTATAGTCCAGACCTTGCGCCATCCGATTACTATCTCTCCCGATCGATGCAACATGGCCTAGCTGACCAGCACTTCCGTCATTTCGATGATGCCAAAAAATGGATCGATTCGTGGATTGCGGCCAAACCGGTCGAATTTTTCAGAACGGTTATCCATGAATTGCCAGAAAAATGGGAAAAATTTGTGGCTAGCGATGGGCAATATTGAATTTGATGAATTTATATCTATTTTTCCTCAATAAACCATTGATTATTGAAAAACGACATTTTCCTATTAACTTAAAATTAAATAAAATTATAAAAATTTTGAGGCAAGATTAATGATATTTTTTCCCTTCAAAACTGCAAAAAAGTACACATCATATAATTAAATTCATATTAGAATGTGATCTAAGTGTTTGGACAGCATGATTTTTGGTGTGAATTCATATGTAGACCTCAACAATATTTGAATTTATGTGATCAGTCCAGTTGAGCCTACCGTAATATTTGGTGGTCAATTAAGGTCTGAGGTCTTCGTCTCATCCTATTTTCTTGCTTTGCAATTTAGAAAGTTTCAAGGCGACCACAGGAGGCTTCATTGATTAAGTTTTCTGGCTTCATTTTCATGCCATATAGTGTGAGAGAAACTGGACGTCATCGGAGTACAAATATAAATATGTAGCAAGAGGTTTCGAACTATTTCAAGAAGAAAGAGTAGAGAAGTGGCCCTAGAATAAAGCCTTGCGTTGCACCACATGCAAGCGTTGTGTCCAGATTTGGACAAATTAGATAATGATTAACCGTGTCGTCTGCTTAAGAAAATTCTAGAAGAATGAGGAACGATATATTATGTATTTGTCTTCCAAAGTTGTTCTGATTTCGTCGACAGCTATGTTTACCTTTTCAAATTCGCTCAACAATGGTATAAAGCGTTCGGTCCAGGCTCTCTTTCGTCACTGTTTTATTCCCTTGGAATGGGTCCACCGATGACACCTCCGGAGAGAAGGGCTCACTATGCTTTCGGTCGAAAATTGACCTCATAGCTAATCGTTGAAGCTCAGGAGATCGTGGCCATTGACAGTAGCTACTTTTTTAGGGAACATATTTTAATATTTCAGTTAAAGACTCTATAGAGACGAGCGTTAAATGACACATCAGACGAATTGATACCATGCTTTTTAAATAATTATTTAATTTTGAAGTCTTCTTTCAAAAGAAACTAGTTTGCAACCGACACTTTAAAGATAAGACCAATACGTTCATCATACCAATTCATCTTAAATAAGATATATCCGATGCAAGATGCAAGAACATCTTCCCTCTTAGATTCTTAGTGATTGGTATTATCACGATACTTATTCTTTTGTATCGTCTATGGACTTCGATCATAAATTATTATGGAAAAACTAATTCCGCTCTTTAAATAAATCAACTGAAATCTGGGCCATAACCCTTATTGAGGGCCAATAAACTTTCATAATTACGGCTCACATGTCCGTCATCATTAACCTTAAGTTTGGAGCAGAAAATAAATTTATGGCACTCGACGCATGTACCTGATTAGGATTTCCACCTCTCATAAGCACGCTCTCTTCACCTTCGATAACTGTTAAAACATTCTTAAAAGCTTGCAACCAAGGCAAGTGATCAGCAAAAGCACAAATGATTAGTTACTTTCCATTCCTAGAATCAGATAAGTCTTTCAAAACCACCCGTAACCAATGTTTTTTATAATTTCCCTGATAGCTGAATTTGGCAGAGGAAAAATTCCGTCCTTCATGGCTGCTGACCAGATAACACCGTTTAGCTATTTGGTTTAAAGAGCGAAGCAATAATTGTCCGTCGGGTGGACAAAGGGCGAATGGAAAAATTGTTTGCCTCCACCCCTCATAGGCTGGCTACAATTTTGGATCGGTGTGCGGATAATCAGAATGCAAACATTTCCAGATATTAATTTATCTCAGACTGTTATCGCAGCTTTAACGTGTTACTTTGTTAATCGAGATAATAAACGGAAATGTAATAAAAAGGGGCTCAGAGTAGTCAAAGAAGTTAGTAGGCCAAACGTTGTTGGCTCTGACAAGCAGAAGTTCTAAAACGTGTACAAAGGACTGCGGGACTTTTCGGTACTTGCGTTTAAAAAGTGATATTCCAAGGTACGGCTTGTTTTTTTCGATTTTAAACAACTGCGTTATGAAAATAAGTGTCATCTCGGATGGACATTTCAAATGTTCCTTTTTTAAAAAAACACTCCTGGGATTTGTGTTCTCCAAATTAAGTTGCACAAGATAACAGTGTTGTGATAACCAAACCGGCAAAATCATCGTAATTGTATTTATTTTAGGCATCTTAAGACCTCAAGTGTACTTATCACGAGTGATTGTTAAATTAACAAACATCATTTGGAACCAAGAAAACCGAAACAATAATGTCGTAAAACTCTTTATCCTAGTTAAAATTCGAATTGACAAGGAACAAATACTAGGCTACAATCTCGAAAATGTGTGTTATTTATGGCTTTGTTATGTTGTCGCTTAAATCCGGCTGCTTTTATTTTTTGGAAAGAACAGGAAAATAAGGAAAATATTTTCTTTCCCAACCCAAAGACTATACTCATATCATTTTTCAAAAATCGGTCAAAAGGATTATTCTATCGTGACTACTTGTTTTTAAATTAATTTTGTTCACATTTTTACGTGCCCTCACTTTGCAATATAAACTTTAACCTAAACTTCATCACACAGGCTAGAATATAAAGATCCTTCACGGATGATTCGCGCAATTAGACCGATTGTTAGCTTAAAAGTTCGAATCCTTCAGTAAATTTTAAACAAAAAGGCATAACACTGACAGCACGATGATAAACCAATCTTCCAAAATGCAATTTTCAAGTGCATAAACTAATTTCGAATAAAAAATCTGTGAATTAAGTGAATGGAAATAAGTCGTTATCAAATTCCCCATCCCAATGCAGACTCGATGCAAGAAGTATAGAAAAAAATTCGTCTGAGTTTCAAACCACTAAACAATCTCTCAATTCTTCGCTTAATCCTTCTGCAACTTGCATCATAAAAGTAGTCAACTATAAGAAAAAAAAAACCGGCCGAATGCGAGTCGGACTCGATGAGTTAAAGTTCATTCATCACGAAAATCTATAAAAAAAAAAAACATTCCTTCATGCCAAATTTCAAGATTCAAGTTCGACTGGAAGTACACTTTAAGTTTTGATTTCCTTGCAAGTATTTTGATTGCTTTGACATAGAATTTTGATTTTGTTAAAACTTAAAGGTTTTAAGAACCTAAGTACGATTCGAATTTCAATTTGATACCTCTACGCGATCATGAGGAAAGGGGACGTGAGTTTAGAATTATTAAAAATATTTTTGTTATACGATGTAAATAAAAATTGACGGTTTTCGTAATTTTTTTCTTTATCTGTGCTATAAGACGTTGGTACGTTACAAATTTCAAGATTCTGAGTTCACGGGGAGTACCCTGGAGTACCCTCGATTACCCTGGATGGACAACAAAGTGATCCTATAAGGGTTCCGTTTCTTCTTTTCGACGTACGGAACCCTAAAAAGATCCTTTTCTGACTATTACTCCAGCGTTTTAGATACACTATTTCGTAGTCCGATTTGAGGTAGAAGTTTTTATATTAACTTGGTTTCTTATCAGGCCACCGATCATTGGTTGGTCTGAGCTGTTAAATAATGCTTTCTGGCTTCCGCGATTGTTGGATTTTTGAACCAGAGCGTCGAGCTTCATTTTTTCGTCAAACTAGTTATTGGTTGTAAAAACAATTGTATTATATACGCCTAACGTGGGCGAGCCATATTTGTCGACAGATTATTGCGTTCTTGACTAGTTCCGCATCATTATACAGCTCGAAGAATTCCCTCTCCTTACAGGCAGGACGAATGTCTTAAACACCTGTTCTACAATTCTCCTCAGACTTGTGCGGCTGATGTTCAACCTCATGAGCTTTGGAGCAGATTGAGCAATAATTCGACCGAACTTTTTTTCATAACTCGCAACGGACTGCAATTTGGCAGCATCTCTGCAATATTTTTCAACGTTCCGAAGTCCCCATTTACTTTTGACAAGATTTTAGTATTTTTTAAAGAATTTGATCTATTTTTTTGAAAAAAGCTCAAAAATTTTGATTGTGTCTTTTATGTACACGTCCTTTCAACAATTCTGCCACTTTCACAGACTTTTTCAACTATTAAGAACTCCTTTTAACACGACAGTCTTGTTCCGTTAACAGCTTGACAAACTCAAAATTAATGCTTAAGAGAATACTAAGGTTGTTTCTTAATGGCTTAGGATTTTAATCAAAAGAAAATTCTCATGATTGGCGATCCTTTGAGGATCCTTGGGAGCCATTTGTGTTTCCAACGAAACTCAAGCCGAACGTTTTTATTTTTTCACAACCAAAACGTCTAAAACAGTCACGAGATAATTAGAGAAGTAAGCCTCTTTCAGATGTAAGAATCTTGAAAAGATGTGAAGTTTTCAATGGAAATTTTCCAAAAACATCACCGGTATGAATGTGTGCCATAAACATATGAATTTTTGCTGCTCGGATCAACCATCAGAGGCGGAATTATCACCTATCCACGTTTAGTAAATTTGCCATTACAAGATTAAGACTGCGCCATCGATATACGATAGCTTATCTAATGATCGAAGCACTTCAAATGTCCGGATGAAAGTATTTAACGGTTTGATCAACATCACTCAAGCTTTTAACACTTGGCTTGATAAAAATGTCTGCCCCAGGAGTCTATATTTACTACATTGATCATCGATAATAAATTTCAAAGAAATGCAAAAATCGACCATCAAAATGGGCAGCTTGCTGTCTCTATTGATAGCGATAGCGAAGCGGATATTCAATTTAATGTTTAAAGAGGTGTTCATTAAAAAATATTATGATAAGTTTTTTTAAGTTAAAGTTATTTCGTTTGATTATCTCTTAATCGGGCTTGCAGTTAACTCGGCGTCGTCTGAAGATTTATAGATTGTACTAATTAATTAACAGTGCCAATAAATTGTGCAGCCGACGGTAATTGACAGCTTTTATTTACTCGACTCGATTTATGAAGTACTCAGCACAAGCGTTCCCATATCTTGACAGAATAAAAATGTCCCCGATTTTGAGTCGAAACGTCAGCTTTCTAACTTCATTTATGTCAATTTTGTGGTATAAGGAAAAAGATTTTTTGTTCTACAAAAACGTCAAAGATAAACTTGAAAATCGATATTTTGTTTTGACTTTTCACACTATCGACATGCTGCCCCTATTAAGCAACAGCATTGGTACCTTGATTGACAAAGCCTTTCTTGATAAGATTTGTGGGATCTCTGATTTGAACATGACAGACTCAATAAAATCGGTATCGCTCAACTAACTTGAAGGCATACTAGAGCTTCTTATTAATTTAAGGTTTGGTACTCCTGCTACTGTCCCAAGCATCTCCATTTCAGTTGCCGTCACACCACTTCCTTCCAGCTAGGGAGTAATATTTCGGTCAAAGAAGAAGGCGGGATTTGAGTGTATGGGAATAAGCAATTGGTTAAGTTTTTTTTACTGGAATGACTTTATCGCTATTCCATTCACCTAGAAAAAGCTCAGTAATAGAAGCTTCGGTAAAGGATCACAACGAACTCATAAGCCACAATCTGTTAAGTAAAAGAAGAACAATTTGTGTACAAAACTCGAAAGTATCCACGGCGGATTCATTCTCTAACCACTTTAGAATACCTTTAAGCATTTAAAGAAACCGCGCTACAGAAAATGGATAACCAGACAGACAGGTACATGATCTCAAAGACTCGGACTGAATTGTTCGGAAACTCTTGTTGCAAGCCCTCGACTTTAGGTATAGTGTAAGGTGCAGTGACCAAAGTGCCAAAGGCATCCGTGTTTCCGGATTAATTTATTTGGGAAATTTAAAAATAGAGCGTTACACAAAAACTCGCCAATCATTCAGCAATAAACGCCAGGGGTGACTCCCATTCTTGCATTGTTAAAAAAATAAAGGCCATAAGACCCTCAGATAGAAATTGTACTCCACTTTATTAATTAAGGTTTTTGATCGCGTTCGGTTTGACTTTCTGCGCACCAGTGTCTCATATTCTGCCATCGACACGAAAATGTGCGTTGCAGTTAACAGTATATTTCCAAATGTTGCTGTTCAAGTGTTTGAAACGTTCCAATATTATTCTAGCTAAGATTTCTCGTAGAACTTAGTTCACGAATTTCATTTTGTGTACGTGAAACATTGCTTGTTTTTTGAACAATCTTCTTTTTAATTAACGTTTATTAACGCTTATTGCGCATAATTTCGCGTCGAGCTTGAGCCTAATTTTCTGTTTTCGATCTTAGGTTAATGTCCGCTGGATTTTTGGCTATCCGTTGTCCCTTCTTGTCTTAGACTTCGAACCTTCAAAAAGATAAGATGATCGGTACGTCAATTATAAAAACAAGCGACTCATATTTAACGCGGTGCGCTCCGTGACTTCAAAATCATCTGCTTCGAACAGTACTTCTCTCTCTTTTTTTTTATCTGCAATGTAAATTGCAATTGGAATTGTACCTCCTTGTGCAGAATCACCCCTACCGATTATTCTGCATAGAAATTGTGTACATTGAGAAGGACCATTTTTAAAGATATGTGTAACTATGGCGCTTTCAAACACCTTTTCTTAAAAAAATAGCAAGGGCTGATAGGACACAATAATTTTCAGATGGCGTTTCAATTCCTTCAATTGACAGGTAATGACGTTCGAATCGTATTCCAGTCACCATTTACTCTTGGGAAAAAAGTAATCACTGGATTGGTCGATCAGCTAGAGAAGTGAAACTGATGAGTGGCATTGTTGTAGTGGTGGTTGTATCGGCTAAATTGTCAAAAATATGTGTAGGTATCCCAGCTAAACTTACAAAGTATATCAAAATAGTACTGACTAAAAGCCTGCGAACTAAGCGAAAGCTTATAAATCGATATCAAAATCCTTCGTCGCATTTTGGGCCCCACCCAAGAAATTGAATTGAAACCACTTCATAATAGTTCGTTCTTCTCCTTATACTCCCACTTGCTCGGTAATGCATGCATTTTAGGAGTATTTCATATATTATTGAGAGCAAACAAATTAAACAAAAAATAAAAAGGTTAAAAGCAATTATAATTGCAATAAAAAAAAATTTCTTTTCTTTCAGATGAAACACTATTTGTTCATCGTGCTGAGCCTTGTCTTGGCTTCACTAGCATTTGGCCTTCCGGCTCAAGAAAAGGATATCACCCCTGCTGCTGCAAATTATCGGCTATCGAAAGATGTTTGGCCAATCAGGTACAATATAACCCTACGACCGTATCTCCTTGAATCGGATGGTAGTAAACGGTTCACGTTCGATGGCTTCACAATCCTCGAGTTCCAGACTAGTCAGCCAAATTTAAACACCCTCGTGCTGCACTCCAAAAACTTAACTTACTCGTCTCATTCATTATATGAGACCGGCCAAACGACCAATATCTCGATAAGCAGCATTTCCTACGACGAAACCACACACCTACGTACCTTAAACTTGGCAAGTCCTCTGAAAACTGGTGTTTCCTACCTGCTGCATTTTAACTACACGGGTCTTATGGAGGACGATATGCATGGCTTTTACAAGAGCGCATACGTTGATGAAAAGAATGTCACCAAGTGAGTTAAATCCTCAAGAAAGGATTAAATTTTTATTTTGAAATAATCGTTTTTTTTTTGTGCAGATGGATAGGTTCCACCCAAATGCAAGCAGTTCATGCACGTCGAGTCTTTCCCAGTTTCGATGAGCCCAAATTCAAGGCAACATACGATGTGACTCTGATTCGGCACAAGTCCTTCAAGACTGTGAGTAACACTCGGATTGAGCGGGTTGAAAAATTGGAGTAAGTTAAATTTATGTATTTTTCTTTGTTTCCAATTTAAATTTATTATGGAGAGGTCATAAAATACTCAGATTTGAAATCAAAACAAGTCTGAAAAACTCAAATATTTGAGTTACAAAACATATATAACATTGAGTGCATAGTTTCTTGCTGTTGTAGATTCTGACGGAAATATTAAGTGTCAGGTTTGTTTTGTTCAAGCCTCGTATAGGAGGACTTCAACGCAACAAAACTTTCCGTTGTTCGACGAATTTGCTGCTCAGTATGATCACATAACAACCTGTGACGATTGTAATTGTGGCTTTAGATTTGCTTTGTTGCATAACTTAGTTTCAGATTCTAGATCGTCAGAAGCCAAAAAAACTACATTGCCTTTTGATCTCCTTACTCAATGCATAGTCTTCTAGACTTTTTGATTTCAGTACCGACAGAACTCTACTAATGAGCTTCCGCTGTCCGTCCGTTTGTCAGTAAGTTTGTCAAGGCCGTATCTTCTGAACCGTAAAAAGTAGACACTTGTAATGGCAACCATTACAAAAAATTATTAAAATTATATTAAGTTAAAAAAAATCGCAACTTTATTTGACGCCAAAAATTAGGCAATGATATATTTATTTAAAAAATTTAATTTATTTTAAAAAGAACCAAATTTTTTCGCCATAAAGAAGGTTCTGTACGGAACCCTTCGTATGCGTGTTCAAGTTCCACTTGTCAGTTGTTTTTTTTTTTGTTCTTAAGGTTCTTTAGCAGAAAATTCGTTCTCATCTAAAGCACTTCTAACAAAAAGGCCGTGTTCTTCCTCCAAACGGATCACTGGTTTGATACTTGTATGGGCTAGTCACTCCTTTTTATCTTGTTCTTATAGCAATAGATTTTTTTTTCTCAAAAGCCATGCGATATATTAAATAAGGAATTTGAAACTGTCACTTAATCGTTGCTGCTGAATATAATCGGCGCCTAAAATCAAATGATCGGGTGAGTATGGCATTTCACCTCATTTGAAGTTGATAATACTCTACTCCCATTAACCCTACCAAGTGACAACCGGATCTTACTGGATTATTGGTAAACCTTGTAATGAGTCACATTGATCTGTCGATCTGATTTCAATGTTGACCACAGTTGTTCCACTACTTTGATTTACATTCCATGATGAAATCAGGAAAGAGTTCCGTAAAGGTCATTTTACACTCCAATGTCTTAACAATTTTTCTAAGGCTTTTGGCAAGGTAGATCGAAAAATTTTTGTGATAAGTTTTGCCAGAGCTTTGGACCCTAATTAAGATAGGGCAGTATTCCTCATAAGAAAATACTCGAAAAAACGTCTTCTAAAAATAATTGTTGGCAATATTTGCGCCTTTAATGAGCGTATACTAACTGGAGTGGCTCAAGGCTCGACATTGAGTCATATTCTTTTTAGATATTTATCAATGACCTTCCAACCTATCTGCCAATGACAATTGAAGATCCTGCTCTTATGATGATTCGAATTTCGTTCAACTTGTCCAATTTGAATAGATTTGACTCTAACACTATCTATCCAATTTTTAAGACTATCACTCCAATGTTGTAGTGGTTGCTGTATCGGCTTAATTCCTCATTTGTGTTTTCTAAACTAGTGGTTTGTGTGTAGATGGCTCTGCTGTGAAGGCATAACATTGACTGCGGGGTGTTTAAGCTAAATCTTCCAAACTTTCAAAGTTCATATATCAAACTAATGTCGAATAAAAATTCCTGCAAATTAGGTGATAGCTAAAAGGTCGATATCAAAATCAAATGAGTTTCTCAAACTGCTACAGAATCTTTCATTCTTCTCCTAATTCTTTCGCTCGCTCTGTGCTGCACGCATTATAAGAGTTTTTATATCTTGAAGAGCGAGCAAATAATAAAAAAATACTTCCGTATTGAAGGTTTTAAACATATTATTTGTTGAAAAAATAATGTGCACTGAAGTGGTTGGTGATGTGGTAAGCTAAAAATAATTGCCAATGCAATGATCCGATAATTTTATGCCTTACGAAAGTATGATCACGAATGAGGCCATCATTTTTATGGCCATACACCTGTTCGAATATTAGCATTAACCACCTGTAAGAAAGAAACTCATAAAACTTAAGCAAATCCATTAGACTTTCGTACAAATCAATAATAAACTAATGAAACAAAGGTATAAAAAAATGTGCTTCATGAAAAATCTTATAAAAAAAGTAAACATATGAGATTAAACTTTGTATTATCTATTTTTAAAATAATAATTCATGTTCGGAAGATCGTGGCATCACCCATTGTCAGCATTCACCTCATCAACACAAATAGGAATGACAAGCTGGAGTTCCTTGTTCCAATTTGAAGATAGTATCGGTTGAGTGATTGCCGTTGATTTGATACAAATGGCATATGGCCTAACTGAACTCGATTCGCATCAGTATAGTTGAAAATAATTTGTGCAAGTTGTTTAAAGTATCATCACTTATGTCTGCAACGCAGTCAAACGGTTGTTTAGGTCGCATATTTCGATACACGCCAGATAACTAACACCTATCAGGTTTCTTTGTTCCTTATTATTTATAGTAGCATTAGATATGTTTACAGTATCATTAAATAAGTTATTGCACATTGATATTGTATAACGATACCTTACAACTGAAAAAAGAGTTTACATTTTAATGAATATATCACAGTTAAAACGTAGAAGAAAAGCCTTCGAAATAATAAAACTAAATGCTCTCATTGGAAAGAAGTGAAGGCACCAGTACAAAGGTTACCAGATCGACTTTACAATGGAAGTAGATTTACAATGATAGAGAACACAAATAAATACATACAATGATTATAAATAAATAAGTAAAATAAATATATAAGTAAATAACTAAATAAGTAAACAAATAAATAATTAAGTATGTAAATAAATAGATACAAGGAAAATGTATTTTTGCAGAAATGAATAAATATATAAATAATAATAATATAGTTCTAATAAATAGAACTAAAAAAATAAATAAACATATAAATAATTATATATAAATATAAATAAATAATATATAAATATATAAATGATAAGGTACAAGTGAATAAATAAATAAATATTTAAATAAATAAATAATTTAATTTTCTTTAAACAAAGGTCGTTTTAGGAAATAGGAGCTTAAATAGCCATATGTGATATTAAGAGGTTTTCAGAAATACTGCAAGTCTAGTTATAGCGTTCGATTACTTTTTGTAGTCTTATTGGAACTCCCTCAATATGTGAAGGAAGATTATACATCATTTTGAGCAGTTTGTTTTGGGACACCTGCAACTTGCGGATATGGCTGTTAGCACAATTTCCCCACTTTGAATATTATTAATTTATTCTCCTCAATCATTTTCTATTTCAGGTTGATGAATGGGTACAACGTTTTGATTTTAATATTAATTTTGTGGATGACTTCGCTAATATGTAAAGAGAATGTAAGCGTTTTGTCTTGATGTGACCCAAGATACTTAGCCCTTGCACCTAATCGATCTGTACGCCATTAATTTGAAGTCTGTTGCTTGTACAGTAGACAGGCCCTTCTTTTCCGTGTATAAAAGACAGCCTGATTCTTCGAAGCTTTTAATTTTATTTTCCAATAATTGAAATACGTTTCAATGGTGTTGCGGGCAGATTGCAGGTTGGTTTCAACAATGGAACCACTCGAATCTGAGGAAAAGATGCAGGTGTCTTCAGCAAAGATAGTAAAATCACAGTATCCTAAGGCAGGGAAAGTCTGACGTATATATATTATAAAGGACAGGACTTATTACTACTCCTTGCGGTACGTCGTACGTCCTTCCACAGAGAAATGATAGGGTTATTCTAACTTGATAGTTTGGAAAATTCAGAGTCACTTGTGCCACACGGTGTCAAACGCTTTTCAACATCAAGCAGTGTCGCGCTAGTACTCTTTCCTGCTTGGAGATTACTTTTTATATATTTGGTGACACGATGGATCTGACTGACCGTGTTATGGTGTAATGTGAATCCAAACTGCTCAGCAGGGATGATGATATTAGCATCGAGATGAGGCACAATTTTTTTTTTGATGATTTTTTCGAAGCATTTGCTAATTGAGCTGAGCAAACCAATTGGCCTATAGTTGCATGGCAAGCTTGGATTTTTTCCAGATTTTAATATTGGTGTTTCCTTCGCAAGCTTTCAAGCCTTTGGAAAGTATCCAATGCTAAGGCAAGCCTGCAAAAACTTGATTAGGTAAACATTCCTAATATTATCAAAACCGGGAGATTTAAAAGGTTGAAGTATGCTCAGCACCTTTTCAATATCAACAATCGAACAGGAGTGTGATCAACTATTATGTTGGGGATTGATTCGTTAACCGCAGCCACAGTATTTGGGCTTCTCACAATATTACATTCAATTGAATGATTAGTAAGGAATGGTCCTCTGAAATGTTGGCTTTATCACGGTCTGATAGTATCACTGAATCACCAATTTTAAATGAAAGAATATGGGAGTTGGAAGCTTATTCTCATCGTTATAGTGTTTTACCTTTTTAGGAACCGACATGTTAACACTTTCCAGCACACTGGTAGTAAAAACCGTGACGAGTTCGTCTATTTGTTATTCGGTCATTTGGTCCGGAATAGCTTCTGGATAACTTCTTAGTTTTACATTCATCTGTCTTTTAAAACTTTGCCAGTAAGCGTTTTTGAAGTGAAACGTACAAGTGTTAGTAAGATTTCTGTTTGAACTGGAAGACGATCCGAACTAAGTTCATTTACTATTGCCAGCTGAGAAAATAGTTCCGGGATGTTAGAGAGGAAAAGATCTAGGATGGTAAAACCTGGGGTTTGCCGGAATGTGAGTAGGGTGAGAGGGGTATAAAATATTGAACGGATGCCTTAAATTCAAGTCCGCAAATATATTTAAATTAGAAAAATATTTAGTACATTATACGATTGTACGGAACCCTTCGTGTGCATATCCTCTCTCTCTTGGGCATTTTTTTTTTTGGTTTCTTTTTACCTTTCCGTACTCATGGAAAAAAAACTATTTTATTTCAGTAATGACTACATCAAGGATGTTTATACTACAACGCCAAATATGTCAACATATTTATTGGCCTTCCTCGTTTCCGATTTCAATGAACGTACAGACGGTGACTTTGGCGTTCTAGCTCGCCCCGAGTACTACAGTCAAACCGAATATGCATTCGATGTTGGGCGCAAGTTACTGGACATATTTGACAAATACACTCAATTGCCGTATTATAGCTTGGGTAATGACAAGATGCACATGGCAGCCATTCCAGATTTTTCAGCTGGAGCGATGGAGAACTGGGGTCTTCTCACATATAGGTAAGTCAAAGCGTATTCCTTTAGACAATGCAAATAGATTTCATTCTCGTGTCCCTTAGGGAGCGTTCACTTCTCGTCGATGAAAAAAACACAGCGCTGTCTGCGAAGCAAGCAATTTCTGCAGTGATCGCCCATGAGCAGGCTCACATGTGGTTCGGAGATTTGGTAACATGCGACTGGTGGAGTAACACTTGGCTGAACGAGGGTTTCGCTCGCTACTTCCAATATCATGCTACTGCCGATGTAGGTGATTCAGCATCTTATTATGTGTCCTTATTCAAAACTTTTCTATTGGCTTAGGTTCACCCAGAGTTGGAAATGGAGAAGCAATTCGTTGTTGACCAAATTCACAGTGTTTTCATTATGGATGCCACGAATGATACAAACCCAATGAGTGATCCATCCGCAGAAAGTCCGGCTGACGTTTCCCGAATGTTTAATAGCATCTCCTACAACAAGGGTGGCTCAGTGATTCGCATGGTTAGACACGCCATGGGAGAAGACAAATTCAAAGAATCCCTGCGATCATATCTGAAGGAAAAGTAAACTATCTCGCCTTATTAATTTTTTTTTTTTTGATTGGTTAAATGAAAACACATTTTTTTAGCCAATATAAAACCACTGTTCCGGAAGACATTTTTAAACATTGGATCAACAACTGGCCGCAAGATAATAGACAACATGCAGAGGGAGTTTTGAACAGCTTTACCAAAACTGTGGGCTTTCCAGTCATCCACCTAGAAGTGGCTTCTGATTTTAAGAACATGACTGTTCAGCAAAAGCGCTCTCTACTCAAAGCAGGTGACGGCAGTAATTCCAGCATTCTGTACACCGTTCCATTTACATATACAACCAGCGTCGAGAAGGACTTCAACAACACCTCCCCCAAGCTGTACATTCCGGCCAAGACTGATACAATTACTATAACACTCCCGATCAATGCCAGCTGGGTTATCGGAAATATCCAAGAGACCGGCTACTATCGCGTCAATTACAGCGTCATGGCATGGCACAGGATTCATCACGCCCTCAAATCAGCAAATTGGAGTGGAATCCACGAGCTTAATCGTGCTCAATACGTCGACGACTTGCTGGCATTATCCCGCGGTGGAGAGCTCACATACGAATTGGCTATGGATTGCTTGAACTACTTGGATACAGAAACTAATTATCTCCCATGGACAGCAGCGTTCAATGGATTGAACTTCCTCGCCATTCGTCTTGGTAATGATACTGAAAACTTTGGCAACTACATTATTGCCATGTCAAAGAAGGCATACAAGGCATTAGGTTTTGAAGAGAAGGAAAAGGATAAGCCTCTGGAAGTTTATGCCCGAAGCAAGATTCTTTCCTGGAACTGCAAGTATGGTCATAAAGAGTGTATCTCGAAGTCTTTGGAGTTGTTTAGGAAAAATAATGCAACTGATGTTCCGGTAAATATTCGCGGAGCAGTGTACTGCACAGCCATGCGAGATGGTACCGAAGACGACTTCAACGTCCTGTACAATAAACTGAAAACTGAAAAGGTTCCAACTGAACAAGTCCTTATTATAAATAACTTGGGCTGTGTCCGGAATGTAACACTCGTAGAGAAATATTTCAACATTATTCTCAGTAATGAGATCCGTCGCCAAGATAAGTCAGCGGCTCTCGCAAGCCTCTACTCTGATAACGCCGAAAACGTCTCGCCAGTTTTTGATCTAGTGACTAAAAATTTTGAAGCCTTGGCAACTTCGTAAGCAATGACATCCCTAATAGCTAATTATTTTTTTCAACCTTTCTTTTCCTATTCCAGAATGGGATCATACTCTTCAGTGGCTTCGGTCATTTCCAACATTGCTTCACGTTTCACCACTATCGAACAACAGAACAAGCTTGATGCGTTTATTAAAACCAATGGTGCTGCATTCGGGAGCTCAGTGAGCACCTTGAATAAGGCTGCTACCGCAGTCAAGGAAAATCTGGACTGGGCTGAAAAGAGACTGGGCCCTGTCGTTACATATTTGAAAGCATTCAAGTCAAGCAGCTCCAGAACCGCTAGTATAAGTGTTCTTACATTAGTCTTCGTGACAATCGTTTCGTTTATCTTCCACTAACATTGTAAGATTGCAAAGATTTAAGAATTAATTTAAATTAAAATAGTAATATTAATAAATTTGTATTATAAAATTGTAAACAAATTTGGTTTACTATTGACCGTTTGCGACCGTAGATGAATTGTTTCACAATCTGCAATTACTGACGTGGCCAAGCTATCTTCAGTTCAGTTAGAACCAAAAAAACTTTACTCGCTCTGGAAGTGATAAACATTTATACGACCATGTTTAACAATTTTCTCAATAAAGCACATTGGAAGGCGACTGAAATGCAACCTTATAACAAAAAGACTAACGACACAACCGATCCACTACATCTCCACTCAAAAAGTCTCCTTCGAAAATCGGTTAGGTATTTGAATGTGTAGAACCTTGACAAAGTTGGTTGAGGTACTATAAATGCCGCGTCTCAACTGCTATTGGATATCCAATGTCATACCTAAGGTTGGGGACATTTGGTACAGGGACTCTTTTCAAAGCGCAATAAATTTAATTTTAAAATTTTTTTTGGAAAAAGGGTGAAGCCACTTTTGCTGCAACTTTCGACAGTAAGAACAATTTGAGACATGGTTGGTTTAGACCCCGTTGCCGAACCGATTCACTATTTGCTTTACCAAATTATTTATGTGTCGAGGAGAAGTACGAAAATCTATGCAACGATCTCAATAGGGTCAAGAGATATTAGCGCAATATGTTTTGCACAAACGATTTGAAATCTTAACTTTTAAAACAATTAGATAGAGCTGCAATAAATATCATCAAAGTGTTTAAAAAATTCTAGCCCCATCTTGCCAAAACTAAAGCTCGTTTAAGTCATAATCCACGATTTCTGGCCTTAAAAAAAATCGGCTATTGACAGTAACTTTTCATCCATTATCATCTTTGCAGTAAAATGGGTCATTAATGCTGCCACTCATTTCATCTCGTAGCCTAAAATGAAATACATACAATTTTTTTTAACGCATACAAGCTATGCGTGCCAAAATTTATATGTGTATTATGATAAACAAAAAAACAATAGATGGCCCCGCCTTAAATATTTCAAGAAAATTTTAGAACACCCTCCTACTCTGTGGTTAGTTTTTAAGTTTGTTTTTGTATTACTATAAAAACAGCGCAAAACTTTCAAATCTAGGCATCCCTCAAGGTTGTGTTCTAGGTCAGATATTGTTCTTGATTATATTCCTTACCCTTTCTGCGACGTTTTTCATGGATAATATGAACATTTTAACTTGAAGTTAGTTACTGATGTTGATTCTTCTGCTTTTGCTACCGAACGTTGAACCTTTTCGATGAGCGCTGTGTCGTTGTGAAGGTGTGGTCTGAAGTTTCCTTCGAAGTAGCTTGCGAAGGCTTCTGCCTTTTCAGCAGGTGTAGATACCTCGCCTGTGGTGTACTTATTATTTGGGGCATTTTCACTCCTTTCCTTATGATTTTGTTGATGTTCCTGAAGGTTTCGAGTCCTGGACTACTGGCTTGATGGCTTGAAGTTTTCTCTTTACTTTGAGGTTGTCGTAGTGCTGCACGGCGTTGCGGAACATAATATTCGTGCAGTTTAGATCCCTGCGCAGATATTGGTACTCTGTGTTTTCTGTATTCCAACTCGATGAAGCCGTTTCCTGATCCGCTGTCTATGGTTATAAATATTCTGGATGCTGACAGGTAAGTTTGCGAACCTATACTTCGAAGACTGCGGTCGCTTTTGGTTATCCAGCGCAGTGTTGATTGCAGTTTCGAAGTCATCTATGGCAACGTCTATTTCCATGTTCGTCAAGTTCCGTATCCTTGCACATGGAATAAGAAATCCTTCGGTGTCCTCTGGAAGCATTCGACATCAAGGTGGTTGTAATTGACGTAACTGGTTAACTTTTATCGTGAGCTGCACCGCTTCGTGGTCTGAGTCGCTGGGGATGATCTTGCACAAATAGTTCTGCAGTTCGGGGAGAATGTGAACAAGATTGGTCGTCGCTTCGAAGAAGTCCAGATAGGACGATGACCGTGTAAATGTTGGAGATGATTGCCACTGACTGCTGTAACGAAGTCTCCTCGGGCCAATATACAATGGCGTTCCCTTGATGAGTGGTGGTGGCATCTCCCCAGAGAGAGTGTCTGGTGTTGAATTCTCCTCCCACCAGCCAGTAGGTTTGTTGCTGAAGAGAGCTGTTCAGCTTGTTGAGGTCTGCTTTCATGTCAGCGTAGTTGGCGTTGCATCTGTTGTAGGTACTGATAACCATCAGAGTTTCTCCGGGAGCGATCTTAATGATGATTGCTGTTGCTTCGAAGGTCTTCAGATTGTTGTTGTTGGTCTGTGAGCCTTCGATATTTTCCTTACAAATGCTGCTGTTCCTCTCTTTCCATCGGTCTTGGCTGTCCTGAAAGTTTGGTATTTCCTGAAATAGATGGAATAACAAGAGCAATATCAGGTAATTTTTCTAAAGGAACGGATCAAATGCTGTCCTTATGGGGATGCTGTACAACGAGTTGACATTGTTCGCAATTATGCGGAGTCTATTTAGACTAGGCATAACTGAAATATGAATGTGGCCGGAGCCGCGGCTTTATTTTCCTCGCGAACTGCTTGTCTAGCCTTGGACATTACCGATAGTGCGTCGTTTTCGAATACTCGGGTGACTTCACCGGCTAGGTTAACACCCGCTTCCTGTTGTTGCCGCTCCTGGGGGGCGGCTTTCTTGCTCTCGATCTTCCTGATCGGGGCTGGTAGAGGGAGAGACACAGCCTGTCGGGCTATGCAGGCAAAGCTCATACTCAGCTTCGTGAGCTTGCAGGCTGAATTCGTGGAAAACTCTCGTTGCGTTTTCTTGATGGTGGCGCTCCTTTCCTTTTTCGCCAGTTTCTCCTTATAATCAGAACACCCCTTGAAGCGTGCAGGGTGTCCTGTCACCTTGCAGTTGGCGCAGTATACATCCGGACCGGAGGCATTCAAGCGTTTCCCGTTATTCCTTGGGGATTTGAACGCCTTGACGCTAACAAAGGGGATGCTTTCGGCTCTCAACTCGTCGAGCACTTCATTCGTAGTGTAGGAGAAGTGCACTCCTTTTAGAAGCAGGAGATTTTTCCTGTCTTTGGTGTGGCACTCAATTTTCCTAGTTCCATTACTTTTGTCCATGTGGTTGGAGCAGGGCCGGGCACTGATGGTTCTGGTCTTGTGGTTGGTTTTGCTTGATGAGTTGGTGCAACGGTGGGTGCTTCCGCTGTCTTGGTTCTTCTCTGGATCTTTTTCCAGGTCGTTTTCTTGGCTCGCTTCCCTCCTTGGGCTTGAGCCGAGCTGCTGCTGTCCTCCGATCTGGCGTTATCGGCTTTCTTTGTTTTCTCCATATCAGTAGAGAGACTAACAATTTTTTGTTGTTGAGGATCTTCGATGGAGACATCCTTGGCGACCTCTCCGGCGACATCCGGAAAGATATTCCGAGATTGGTTTTAATTTTCCGCAGTAAATGGGCTAATACTTCAATCGCTGGTGGGAATTAAATGTCTTGGCCATCTTCTAGTGTACATAAAAACACAGCACGTTATATAAAAAAAAACTTTTTCCTAAAGTTTTATCAATTGTCTGAAAATGACTAACTAAATTTTCGGATAAGAAATAAAACAGAAAAAAATTTAAAAAATAATCCTTCTTTAATATAAAAAATGTTTTTTCAGTTTATGTTGGGTTTTAAATGACAGGTTTCGTGACCCTTGTCCGGTTTTTCTTGTGTAATGCTACGGAATATTTTCATTGTTACTCATAATCACTAATAATACTACAATTAATACAATTAAATAACAGTCTATAACAATAAACATGCTTTTTTCGGATGTAATTTACGTTAACCGATTTATTGCAATGTTTGTCTTTTTTGATGTCCCCCCGAGTTGTAGCCCATATGTCCAGAAAGGTTTTATTATTGCTTTGTAAATGCTATCTTATTGTTTGTTGATAGTTTAAATTCCTTTCTAAGAAGCCATGAAAGCTGATTTTTTCTTAACTTTCCAGGTGAGCTTATTATCCATGTGCATTCCAATTGGAATAGTTTTGTCCTTCATTTTTATTGGGAGAAGTTTGATTTGGCGGTAATTATAATTTGTTGGGTTTTGTCTTCGTTAATTTGGATGCTCCAGTCGTCAAACCATTACATTGTCCGGTCCAGGAGGCGCTGGGCACGAGTAGTTGCAGTATCTAGATTTACATCGGACATCAGTAGGATTGTGTCGCCTGCAAATGTGGCTACCATAGAAGTACTTGTTGGGAGAGGAATGTCAGCAGTAAACAGTACATAAAGACGTGGTCCTAGTACAGATACTTGGGGCACACCTGCTTTTGTTTGTAATATCTTCGATTGTTTGTCATTACATTTTACAAACTAGTATCGTTCACTCAGATAGCTTTTAATAATGTGAACATAGTCCCGTGGAAGTAGGTTTTGTAATTTACACAGTAGTCCTTAATGCCAAACCTTGTCGAACGCTTTTGCTACGTCAAGAAAAATTCCTATGCAGTACTTTTTTTCTTCAAAGTCAGTCGTAATTCTATTTACAACCTTATGGATTTGTTGTATAGTTGAGTGTTCTCTGCGGAAGCCGAATTGATGGTTTGGTTGTCAGTTAATATTGGTTATAGTCGATCAGATATTAGGTCTTCAAATATTTTTCCTGGTATAGGGTGTAAACTTATTGACGATATGACGAGACGTTTTTTGGGATCCTTGCCAGGATTTCGTATAGGAATTATTTGTGCAACCTTCCATGTTTTATGAAAGTATTGTATTCTGAGTAGTGCGTTGCATAGATTTCATAAGAATTCTTTAGCTTGTCTAGGTGTTTCGTTTAGTGTTTTTCCGTTAATGGAATCATACCATGGGACTTTTTTGTGGTCGACTCTTTTTTCCTCTATTTGTCTTCGTTTTGGGGTTTGCTTAATACAGTTTTGATTGGTAGGTCTAAATGCGGGAGTTGTCTTTATGATGGCAGTGGTTATTTCATCATTAAAATGTACTACAGCTCTTTCGGTGTCATTTTGCGATTGTAGTGGTACGTTAAGCTGCAGATTCTGGCCTATGTAATGTCTGAAAGCATCCCAGTCCGTCTTTTTGTAGCAGATTTTTAAAGATTTACTTGTAGGTGTTAATGCAGTAGAATAGTTAGGTTGTATAGGCGAATGGTCTGAAGATAGTTGAAGTTTTTAATCTAACAGAAGTCAAAAAAGTCAGGTGTTATCTTATCAGTCAGTCAGTGCTTATATGATCACAATTATGGTTTCTTATTGCTTTTAGGTGATTTTTACCTTTTATGTAAGATGCTCTTGAACCCCAGTCTATATGTTTAACTTTGAAATTGACTGAGTTCATAGATATAATGTTCTAGTTCAGTTTAATTAATTTTTTTGTTTATAATTATTGCAGATCCTGTTCCGTCGGTATGGTTTGTATTGTTATTGACTATAGCCTGGAATTTAAAGGTGGCTTTTATTTGTGAAGTGGGTTTCAGATACCATAAGAATGTAAATACGATTGTCGTTTATATATTCTTTTACTTCTATTACATGTTGAAATGTGCAATACGAAAAGTTTGTAAAACATTCCGCTTTCCTCAGTCAGTGTTTTATTTTTCAAATCCACTTGTTTTGTTATAGGGTCTAGAAAATTATGCAATGACCCTTTTAAAATGAATGCAATTTCGGGAACGAAGTTTGCCAAACTGTTTTTAGTATGGCTGCTTAAAGAGATATTTACTCTATCGTAAAACCTAGTGTCCAAAGTCTAATGGCCTTATATAAAGTTCAAAACTACTTCCATGGCTGTGGTCGTCGTTGAGGCGTGGTTTTTTGTTGTATAGTATAGTTGGTGCTACTTTTTATTGGCGAAGATTTCAGCCTTTCGTTTGAAAGTCCCTTGATCCTTTTTCGATATGTGGTTAATCAATTAAGGGGTTCACATCGTTCGGTCTGGTAAGAGCACCGATTATTTAATCATTGCTGATGGGTATAAGGATGGACTGTTCCGTCATAAAATGTTTTCAAAGCTCTCGGTTATGATGTGCATGGAAACTGGTGTTCCACAAGGATTGGCCTATTGACCATTACTTTTTCCAGTCAAAAAATTAAACTTAATCTTAAAATCCCAACGATTTCTTTATTTTAGGTTATGTGAAAAAGTTACCTCAAAAGTATATAAAATGTTTAACAAACAAAAAAAAATCTAAGAAAATTCATAATCAATTGTTTTTTTTTGTTTCGATTCAGAGAGAAAAATATTAATTCTGTGACGGTGTCCTTCCGGTAGAATCCTTAAGCACTGAATGTTAAGCATTCATGAAGTTGGCGTAATCGGAAAAGAGGATCTATTCATGGGTTTATGGTATTCTTTATATTGTTTAGACAACTCATTAGTTTATTTTTAACATCAAATAAAATGTTGGATTTTTGATCTGGAACTCAATGCATTTAAATAGTTTTTTCCCTTCAATAATTAATTAATTAAAATAATTGTATTTCACATTTAATTACATTTATATCTAAATAAATAAAATTATCACCAACATTTTTAAAAGAATATTAGTTCAACAAATGCAAGACTCTATCTATCATTCTATCAAAAAGGGCACTCCTGACAAACAGCCGAAGCAAAGTTGTTTCCATGTCAAGGCACTTCTCGCGATCTTGAGCAATGCCTCACTTTCACTCTCTCTTTCTTTGATTCTGCAAAGTTAATTTTCTTTTGTCTCGACCGTTTATTGGTGTTTCCTTTGTGAACAAATTCCGTTTATTTTGTCCAGCTAGCTTTTTGACGTTTTCCTACAGTTTCTCGCCGGCAAACTGATGAAGAAGCAGCTGATAGCTCTTCGGAAAATATGCTTTCATATTTTTTTCTAAAGTGATTTGTACATTTTTTTTTTTGTTCTGTTTTGTGATTTGTGAAAGTGTCAATTTTGATAATAAAAAAAAATTATATCGTTTAAGCCACTTGTGCAGTTGAATTTAATATAAGCAGTTAATATAACTTCAAAACGGTGAAGTAAACAATCCGATATTTGATTGCAGTTTATCAATAATAATTTACATTTACAGTTTTATATGCTTAAGCACATTGAATGATTTTTGAAACCATACTAACTGAAAAAATTGTCATATTTATAAATAAAAGTGAGTCTGAAGTCTGAATTTAAAATGAATAATCTTCTTATCTGAGAGTGTTTTTTGTTAAGGAAACGTCTTCATTCCGTTGTCCAATAAAAATTGCCAATCTTCGCATGGAACCGTGATTATGTTCCGCTAAGCTGAACGCTTGCGTTGTTTTATGCAAGATGCCAAAAAAAGCTTTGTAAAAGAAATGAATCATCGAATGTCCTTCACTTGTAAGTATTACGGATTTAATTGTTTCCTGCAAGAAAAATATTTTTTGTTGTAGTTTTATTCTATAAAAGAGGGGTTAAGGAGAAACTTGGTATCCAAAGCAACTGATAATGGAAAGTTCATTGAACTAGAAGGCACTGTTTTGAGGTTATGACATTTTAGAAGGAATGATAATATTGCATGCAGTAAAAAAGTGCGTAAACAACAAGGTAAGAAAATCTTGAAAAAGTTTTACTTTTGTAGTCCATAAGATCGATCCAAAAGGTTTTTGTCACAATATTTTGGGGGTTAAAACCTATTTTATTTTTGTATTTTAAAGTTTCTGATAAATCAAAATCTTGCCTGGTTTTATCAAAATGAAATTCTCAAATCAATTTCGAATAAGTTAGGTTGCTGGAGATGTTCTCTGCAAATAACACACGCAGTGGAGGCCTAGCAATAGCACACGCAGTGGAGGCCTGTAAGCCAAGGATGATCCGAAAATTTTGATAAGCGGAATTTAACACAATGTTTATCTGTTTAAATCGTATAGATTTTTGTTCATAACCTCCAATAAGTTTGTACATAAAAACGATCTCTTCTCAAGAATGCATATTCCTCGTAATAAAATCTCTACCTTGACACTTCCAAAGTGCTTCTTTAGAGGCCATCGACTCTCACTAAATTTCTTGACATTATCCAGAAGAACGATTGAAGTCTCTTTGGGGGCCAGATCTGGAGGAAAGTGTTGATGTTTGAAGAATTATAAAATTGCAATAGTTCCTAGTTTTCCCCACACATTAGGTAAAAGTGACTCCCTTCCGCAGGTAATGTACCATTATAATTTCCTCGCATTCTAGAATACGAACAGCATAACCTTTTGCATTGAACTTGCCCCTTTGAATTTCTTCTGTAACCAGGTTTTTTCGTTTTAACATAAAAATGATGGATCCACGTCTCGTCCGTAATTATGTATCGCCATAAAAATGTGTGAACGTCACGCTGGTAGTTCTCAAGATTTTCTCTTAGTTGGTTTCCAAGATTAACTCTTAAAGAGTTACCGCGTTTATTTTTTTGTTGGGCGATCGTCAGAATGTTACCATACGAGATCCCTTTGACATCAGCTAAATGTCTAGCGCTGTCTGCTCGGTCAGTTAACCCAAGATCTCTGCCTAATGTCACATTTTCTTCGCTGTATGACGGGGATGCGTGGCTTTCATGGAATCATCATGATGTATCCAGTTTAAATACCTTCCACGAGCTTGAGTCTCGAATATGGAGGACCAGAGTCCTGCAAGAATTTGAGCGAGGCTTTTTGTTGTCTTTCGAAGTACTTAACATTTAATATGAAAGTCTCCTTATTTCCACCTCGTAAATAAAGGTTTGCATATCGTTCCGTCTGGTTATAACACCGGAAGCTCAGCCTTTGTTGCAACAGTACAATACAGAAAGTTTCCTAACATTTGCTTATCTAAGATAATTAATTAGTCATAACAAGAATAATATTTTGCAGCTAGCCTTGGGCAATTTTGTACAGAACCTAAAAAAAATATAAACTATTTTATAGAAAAATAAAAATTAAGACTATTAATCATAAATGTTTTCCTTTGTTTCAACTTTAAGCCAAAACAATATTAATTCTGTGACGTGGTCCTTCAGTAAGCATCCTAAAGGACTGAATTTATTAGATTCATGTTCGTTTGTAAAGAAAAAATTGGCGTACCCGAAGACGATGACCTACTTATTGTTCTATCGGCTGCAAAAGCTGGGAAGTCTCTCAAGAAGGCTGATGATTCTGATTACTGAGTAGCTTCATCGTTGTACCGATAAGTTCAGTTTCGGTATAGCCAGACCAAAGGTAGGTTTTACTTTTATTTTAAATGTTTAACTTATTAGTGGATTATTCATATTTTTCTCTTGCAGATTTAAATATCACCATCATTATTATCATCAGTCATATTATCGTTTGAAGTTTTTAATATCGTGATATATACATTGCAACAACAACTATAAGATGAGGTTGATCACATTTACTGTGGCATTTTGTCTTCTAATGACCATTCATGATCTGCCCACCGTAATAATTCAAAACAATCGCCTTCCGCAAGAAATCTGTCCTGTGCGGTATACCGTGGAAATAACGCCCTTCTTTCTTGCCAGAAGCGCCAGCCGAAGGTTTATGTTCACAGGCCGTACATTCATAAACATATACGCCAAAGACTCGGGTATTCAAGAGTTTTCAATTCACGCCGGCCGCATGGAAATCTTTTCGGTAATCGTTTTCAAAGTCGAAGAGCAAACGCGTGTGGCGTTTACTTATGACTACAACATAACGGCGGAAAAGATTACATTTCGGATGAAAGAAAGTCTTCAACCTTTTCTGATGTACTCGTTGAACTTCAAATACATGGCACAATTATCTCTCGGCGACACAGGAATATATATAAGATCATATTTGGATATTGACGGCGAAGAAAAGTAAGTACAAGTTAAAAAAAAAATATGTATTTCTTTGTTTGTTTTGATTATATCCACAAAAGACCCTTAAATATCCTTGCAATAGTTTTGGATTCAATATATTTTCTTTTAAACCGGGCACATGTGTTGCACAGCACCAATGACATTGCACAGATCTTAGTTGCTTCAGAGCTTAATAAAGCAAATGTACTAATCGAAAATTCTAATTTTTAGGGTTCCGTACTCAAAGGGTGTCAACAGAACCCAATTACTATGTCTTCGCTGACCCTCCCTCAATGATAGTGCTGTATCTTTTGAACCGTAAAAAGTAAACACTTTCAAAGAATAAAAAAAGTTTCAAGTTAAAATGTTAGAAGAAAAAAACTTTCCGTACATTTCTACTTCAAAAGAGAGAAGATGGTGCAACATACTTTAAAATTTCAGGCTTTGATAGGTACACAAAGATTTGATATGTACAGTGGCGGTCAAGGAAATTGCAGCAAGCGCTTTCCACGTAACACATTTGGTTTAATACTTTTTGAATACTTTTGAATTGAGTTTCCAGCGGTTGCAATATTTTTGAAGGTCATCTAGTGACTTTTGTAAAGTTCGAACGAAGTTATTTGGCAGTTCACTGGAAGACAAAACGGCAGTGTCGTCTGCAAATAGTACTTAATTTGCATCTGTGCAAATTCCTGTAATATCAGACGTAAAAATGTTGAATAGGAAGGGATCAAGTACAGAGCCTTGCGGCATGCCGGCAAAACAAAAAGGTCTGGACTAATTTGATTAGATAGTTTGGAAATCTAAATTTGAGCATTTTATGCAACATTGCCTTGTGCCAAGCAAAAATTGTTATGAATTTAAATTCTATATTCAAATTGCAGGTAAAGGATTTTTTGGAAAACGCAGGGATAAACACTTTAAGCTGGCCCGGTAATAGCTCGGATTTAAACCCTTTGAAACATCAAAAAACAAACCTTCCTCTATTAAACAGCTAGAAATTCAGTTAGAAAAAAATTGTTATGAAGAAATTTCGAAGGACACAATAAAAAGTTTGACCGAGTAAATGCCAAGGAGGATCTCCGTAGTCATTGCAGCTAAAGGAGGAGCTAAAAAATATTAAATATTGGCTTTATTTTATCTTTATTCAATAAAATAATGAAAACAAGTTAAACTGTTTTAATTATTTTGTTTGTTTTTATGTAATTCCTGGCTTATTTGTTTTTTTAATTAATCTCACTTTGGCAAAAGAGGTCTATTTCAATGAGATTCCCCTGTGCATTTTTTACGCCTCGCTCAAACTTTTTTCACAAATAAATTAAAATTCAAAAACACAATAAACATAATTTTTGCTTGGCACAAGGCAATGTTGCATAAAATGCTCAAATTTAGATTTCCAAACTATCTAATCAAATTAGTCCAGATCTTTTTGTTTTGCCGGCATACCGCAAGGCTCTGTACTTGATCCCTTCCTATTCAACATTACGTCTGATATTACAGGAATTTGCACAGATGCAAAATAAGTACTATTTGCAGACGACACTGCCATTTTGTCTTCCAGTGAACTGCCAAATAACTTCGTTCGAACTTTACAAGAGTCATTAGATGACCTTCAAAAATATTGCAACCGCTGGAAACTCAAGCTAACCCAACCAAGACACAAACCATATTCTTCAGTGGTAAGAAATTACCACAACGGCAACACATACAATAAATTACTATACCGGCTTTGAAAGCCAGAAACATGTTCTTTAATCCTGGGCTTAAATTTAATAGTAAACTCTAATAGTTTTTGAAAAATTCGCATGCAAACTCAAATTTTTGATAAAAAAAATCAAAAAAACAAATTTACACCAATTTTTTCAAAATTGTTAAATGAAGTGTTAAATTTGCTTATTTTAGTCAATGCTTGTATCAATTCTGAATAGAACTCAAAAAACCGAATGGCTTTATGTCTTCTAGGTTTTTGAGAAAATTGATATCTACTAAAATTATTTTATGTTTTTTGTTATTTACGGTGATACTTTTAGTATAAATGTTAATGATAGGTTCATCTTTGTTAGTAAAGTTAAAACTCTAAAAAATTATTTAAAGTAATGTTAAGATAAGCATAAGCATTACACATTAATAATTATAAAAAAAAATCGCTCGGTGGCAGGGAGCGGAATCGTCTCGAAAAATGACGCTATCAGCGTGCGCGAGAGGGTTTTCTAACGATGGTATCAAATTTCGCTCTAATTTATAAATATATTTTTTTTTGCGTTTATGATTATATGTCAAAATGTCCAACTCCATTATAAGTGAAGCATCCCCAAACCATTTTTCCAGCAGGATGTTTAACCGTTTTTCTGGTGCATTGGTCACTGTAACGCTCTTCACATTTTCGTCGCACGTAAATCATACAATTGAATTAACTAAATCAAATTTAAATTGCATTGAGTTAATTTTAAGAAAAGTAATATTCAGTTGGCGAAATAACTAATTTAATTGGAGTCTTAGATTATACAGTAATAAGAGTTATGTTAGCATAAACACGAAACTTTTAAAAGTATCCTTTGAAAGCTTTTTATTGAATTTATCTTTTGCTTCATTGAACACAATTTTTATTTGACTATATTTAATACACACAGATGGTTAATAATGACCCAATTAAGACCAACGCACGCAAGGAAACTGTTTCCCGGCTTCGATGACCCATACTTCAAGTCAGTCTACGACATTTATGTTAGCCATCCAGACAACTACACCTCATACAGCAATACATTTGTGGCAAGGAGCAGGAATGATGGGTAAACATAACACACTCGCGTATGGTTAAAAAATTTCAAACACTCGTTATTTTTATTATTTTTTTTTCGAGGCAGATCAGAGCATTTCTATCAAATCGAACGCTACGAACCAACGCCGCAATTGTCCACTTACCAAGTGGCCATAATTGTATGCGATTTTGTTCCCCGCGGAGACGATAACTTTTACGTAATTGCCCGACCCGAAATCATCAATAACACCGATTTCAGCTTTGTCCTGGGCAAGCAGATACTCGATTTTTACAGCACTTTGTTTCGCCTGCCTTATTATTCGATGAGAAACGAAATTTTACAAATGGTTGCCGTACCGCATCTTGGCCAAGTCGCCGGAGATACCTGGGGTCTTTTGCTTTTTGAGTATGGCGATTAATTTTTCTGAGTTAATGCATACTTTATGTTTTGTGCCTTGTTTAGTGAGGACGTTTTGATTGTGGAGGACCAGGACGATTTGGAGCAGAGCAGTGTGCAGTATATGATGCGAACTTTATCGTATAAGATGGCAAGCAATTGGCTCGGTGGTGCTGTGACCTGTGAATGGTGGGGTTATTTGTGGGTTATCGATGGTCTTGCAAGATACCACGAGTATTTCGCGACCCATGCGGTAAGTGAGTTATGAATTGGGTTTGAACAGAAAAGTTCAGTGGACGTTTTTTTTTAGCTTTACCCGGAATACGGCTTGGACCAACTGTTCGTGATTGAACAGTTGCATGTGATTTTAAACACGGACGAGACCAATAAAACGCATCCTTTGACCGATCTCAGTATAATGTCAAACGAGGATATTGCTAGTAAGATGGGAGATGTACCGTTTATGAAAGGAGCTTCGGTGATTCGGATGATAAGGCACTGCATGACAGAGGAACAGTTTGAATCTGTGATTGCACAGTTTATCGAGGAGTAGTAAGTAAATTGAATTTAGATTTTTCTACAAGCAAAAAGTTAGGTCTACGAATTTTCTTTGCGTTTTTGAGAGTAGATTTGTTTTTTTTTTTTTTTTTTTGAGCCACTTGGGGATTTGGTAAGTGGCATTTTTTCACAGTTCTACCTTTCGTTAGAAAATTCCAGAACTTCACTTACTCCCTTGTGTTTGAGGTTATATTCTAACTCCATAGGAAGCCCTTGATTTTTGCTGAACATTTTTATTTTGTTGTATATTTTATAGTAGCTGAAATTATTTAAATTTTTTTTTTAAGGCTTTATTGGACAATTTACAGAGATTATGTATTACTCTACATCACTTCTGAAAAAATTAAATTATTATTGCATATATAACAGTTTAATGGGGTATTCTAGTTTAGAGGCTTGGTTTTCATGTAATTTTTGAAGTGTCATAAAAAAAGGCAATTACTATTTTTAATATCCATTTTTTTATTAGTTATTTATTAACGTAACAAGAATAGAGAAAAAAATCAAAAAATAAAAAGTGTTGAAAATTTCAAAAATAAGCAGTTGATGAAGTGGGGGTGTCAAAAAATTGGGACGTAACCCAAAAAAAAAAAAAGATTATTAATCTAGAATAATGTCGCAATGTCTGGAACTATGGAAAAGGTTTACTGCCTGAAAAAAAAATGTTGTACCACTTCATGACCGTTTTGAATTAAAAAAAAAAAAAAGTAATAGAAATTTGGGGATGGGGATAGTTCCAGACATAGACAAGTCTATAAAGAAGACACTCTAAAAATTTCAGGTAAATCGGTCCAGTAGAAATCGTGGGTATTGTTTTGAAAAAGACAGTTTCGAGAAAAACGTGTTTAAAGTTTTGCGTAAAGTTTTTCGCAGCTTTAGTCATGAAATGATATTATAGACTTACATTAATTCTATCTGCCATTCATGCTTCATACATCGGACCTTCCTCGACTTCGAAAAAACTATTTTCCGTGTTTCTTTCTTCATATCGAGCAGTTCTGGCCTCCTTTGATGCGTTGGATGCTCGTATATTGGAGCGGTCAATCCGGGCGTTCTCTCGTTTCGCACCAAATGAATGAGCTTCCGGGCAATTTTCATTCCCTTAAGCTCCATCATTTTTAAAATACGAATGATGACTTCATAAAAAATATAAACAGCAATAAATGTCGCTATTTAATCATCCAAGGTCCGGAATGAATATGTTTTGGATCGAAAGTCCAAATCAAAGAGTTTAGAGACTCACGTAAATTGACTTTATAATTTTCTATTGCCTTTTTGTTTGTCGATCTGAACGCGTAATCCGTATTTTTTAACCATTTTATTAAAAACATTATTTCACAATATTTTTATTTCACTCACACTCAAGGACAAAAGGTTTTACTGAGAAATATGGATGCAGATAGACGGAGACTCTCTAAAGTCTTTTGTTCGATTAGTTCCGGCCGAACCAGTTTGGATGCCGTGTCAGCAAAATACCGATTACTCCGAAAATAATTTGAATTTTGAAAAATCCTCTTGTAGATATATTTTTAAATAGTTAGACTTTGAAATTATAAAAAAGAATCGATTTTTTTTAATTTCTAGACTACAATTCCCCCTTAAGTATAACTCTACATCACTTCTGAAAAAATTATATTATTATGCAAAATTTATTATTATAATATTATTATTGCAAAAAAAACCTTCTTCATATTCTTAAAAATAAGTTTTCATAAATTGGAGAGAATGGGAGGCACGAAAGCAAGACCTAATCTCAAATATACTTTTCAAATAAAAAAATAAATATATAACTTCATAAATAAATAAATGAATCAATTAATAAATAAATAATTAAATGCATAAATAAATAAATATATAAACAAATAATTTCATAGATATATACATTAAATGGATGGATAAGCAAAAACGTAGGTTCATAAACCAACTAATGAATAGAAAATCAATAACAATTATAAAGCATAAACCATTTTTTAATTTTCATTTGTTAATTTTTTAAGTTTGGGTTTATTTATTTTCCCTTAAATAGCTAAATTTGAGATCAAGTAGTTTTCGGATAGCCTACAAGTTGCATTGTGTCGCAAATAATATTTTGATTCCAATTTATTAAGACAATATAATGTTTGGCTTCTACAAAGTTTCTATAAAGCTTCCAGAAGGTTTTTACTGGCACAGCTTTGTATCCTTGCGAAATTCTTTCGAGCCTGCAGTGTAGGTTAGAATCTTAAATGTTTTTTCGTGTTTGATAAGAATTATGAATTTTAATGTTGACTGAAGTACACGCGATGAGTGCTTGATCTGAATTAAAAGTTCGTGAGTTCAGGGTTTAGAAATAATAAAAAGACCTTTGGTATTGAATCATTTTACTTCTTATGATGGTGCTGTGACCTTAAAGTATTCTAGGTGGTTTGAAAAGTATCGCTTTTTTGCGATTGAATTGTAATGTTTGAATATAGTTATTCAGTATCATGGTTCATACATTTTATTAAAACAGCTCAGGAAGTAAGTAAGCTGCTTGAGCCGTTCCAAATCGTCAATAAACTTTGGGTTCACCAGCCATCATTTGCACATTTGGTAAATAATATCTTTCCGGTAGAATCGGAACCGATTCGAATGTAAGCATCAAATTGTT
Organism: Orthonevra nobilis; assembly: GCA_963555765.1. Lineage (NCBI taxonomy): Eukaryota > Metazoa > Arthropoda > Insecta > Diptera > Syrphidae > Orthonevra > Orthonevra nobilis. The sequence goes on along the minus strand of OY743225.1, from coordinate 3,616,784 downwards.
TTTCAATCCCCAGAGGCTCTTTTATTTTTCACTTTATTTGTCATATTTGTCATATAACCATTCCAAAAATGCGATCCTATAAATAAATTAAAATATCTTTTTTTTTCCACAGTCAGGAAAACACCGTCACCAGTCTTAATTTTTTTGAACTTCTCGATCCGTACTTACCTCCATCGACAAGCTTGCACTCTAAACAATTTTTCACTGATTGGACAGAGCAAGTTGGCTTCCCGCTCTTGTCTGTAAGTCTCTCCGAAGATGGTTCCAATGTTAGAATTGAGCAAAAGAGATACGTCATCTACAATGACGGAAGCGACCCGGCAACTCGTTACACAATTCCAATTACCTATACGACTAATGTCGACGCGGACTTCAATAAAACATTTCCATTTACATTCTTTGAAAAACAGCATGACTTTATGACATTTCACTTTCTTCAACCAGTTGAATGGATCATTTTCAACATACAACAAACCAGCTACTACAGGGTGATGTACAACAAGAGACTTTGGAACAATCTGCACCACGCCTTATGCCAGGAAAATTGGTCCGGTATTCATGAACTTAATCGGGCTCAATACATTGACGATTTGCTATCGTATGGCAAGGCTGGACTTTTCAACTACGACGATGTGTTTAAATGGCTTGATTATCTCAGAACTGAAACTGAGTACAGTCCTTGGAAAACAGCGCTTAATGGTTTCGAGTTTATTGTTGCGCATCTAACCGAAGAAGAACGAGTTGAGTTTGGGGAATTCTTTTTGTTTTTAAGCGATAAAGTTTATACGAAACTGGGTATTATTGGGCCCTTATATGAGCCCATTATGGATATTTACATCCGAAGGGAAATTGTGCACTGGAATTGCCGATATGGACGAGAGGAATGCATTTCAGAAACTGAACGACTTGTGAATGATTACTTGTACAATGGAACAATTATACCAGTTGATATGCGTGCCACAGTCTATTGTAATGGTATGAGGAATGCAGCGGAGACAGATTTCGACAGACTTTTTTTAAGATTGAAACTCGAAAGATCGAGACGAGAGAGATTGAGAATAAGATATGGGCTCAGTTGTAGTCGAGAAATAAATAATATTGATATTTATTTGCGATTGATCTTGAGCGAGGAGGTGCCGCCAGAAGAAAAGTTAGAGGCATTGGAACCACTGTATAAGGAAAACACTGAAAACGCTTGGTTTCTTTTTAAAGTGGTTACATCGGAGCTGCACCAAATCTCGAACGCGTAAGTAAACTTACAAATAGCTTTTTCAAATTAGTATTCATCTTTGAATTCTTACATAAAAGTCAAAACATAAGAAACAATTATTCACTACAAAAAAAAAATAGTATTGACCTTTGGCGACAATATCTTTGTATCCTGCGTTGAAATCATGAATTTGTATATTGAAATCTTTCATTAAGTGATAGGCTCGTATTTTTCGTCAATTATCGATATCTAGAAATTTATCAGTTGCACAGAATTAGGCGAATTTGTGGACCCGTTAGGTCAAATGGTAAAATTTGGAGCAGAACGACGCTTGCGTTAAGGAGGGAACACTTAAGCTAACAACACCTCTGTGCTAAGCTTAGCATCATATGTGGATGACAATGGCAAATTTATTATAAATAAAGTATGGGCCCAAGCAGACTTTCCTGAGGCACTCCACCGAAAATTCTCACTCACTCAATTATTCCGAAAAAAATTTAAAACCAAAAGTTTTCCGCGCATTTGAGTAGTTTGCAGTTCCATGGCTATGATAAAAAAAATAGACACCTGCCGCCATTTGCAAAACTTCTATGCCTTTTGCTCAGGGAATACATTCACTTTTTAATTGAAAAGGAGTTGACCTTCAGGGGCTTGTGGACAATTAATTGAAATCTAAAATTTTTCTGTCGATGTTGCAATTCCACTTCGCCCTTTGTACTTCGTTTAAACAAAGTCGCAGGAAATAAGTGGCTTGAACCTTGTACTGTGGGCGACTTCGCGAAGTTATGTTTTCCGACAAATAGCCATTGAAATCAAGCAAACGCGTAGATTTTGCAAAATCCCATTTGCAAAGATTTCTTAGTTTATCCAGGGGAGTGTTCGTTTGTTTGATTTTGTTTCCACAGCACAAGCATCAGTTATCAGGCTAATGATCTTTGGAGGATCAGAGTCAGAGCTAGGACCGCTTTTCATCCTTAATGATTCCCACTTAGCAGCTTGCAGTTGGTAAGGCCAAAATTCCTATCATCCGTGGGCCTGGATCGTGGGGACTCAAACACACACTTGTTGTCCATTCACTCAATGTAACCGAACAATTGAGGTCGATCCCCATTCGACCCCCTCACATTGATAACCGTATAGTCCTTGAATTCAGTTTCTCACTCAGTAAAGAAAATCTGTCAAAATAAGTATTTTGTAGAACATGATTTTTCTCCTTCGAGTTAGAAGTTTTGATTTACAAATTGCGGAAGCATCGATTGCATATGATTAGTCTTTGTCGGATAGTCATAGAGGTGTTTTTTTTTTGCAGGTGATATTTGTTCCAAGATAGATAAAGTCCTTTACTACTGTTATAAATGCGGATTGCGATGTTTTGTTTTGCAGCCTTTGGCTTCTGTTACTACTTCAATAGCCTTGATCTGGAAGATAACGAATATTCTTCTCTTCTTGGTGGGCATTTGCTCATTTGAGACTTTCAGTTTGTTCTACCTTTTTCCGACATGCTGATAAGCCTTATACTAAACCTCCTTATTGTTGCAAGGCGCGGAGATCGAGCTGCCAATTAAAAGTGATCAGCCTCAGTATAAGCCACTGGAACGTTCGTGCGTCAAATGACAATGAGTAGCTTTCGTCAGTTTGAAGTATGATTTTGAAAAGGCTACAACAGAGTTCAAAGAATTTCTCTGCAAATCTTCATCGGTTGGGATATTTGCACATTTAAATTCGACGTTGTAGAATTTTTTTCACGAAGCCGATTACAGCCTGCCGATAACTTATTGTCGTAAGCAGTTTTCCCAGGACGATTCCGAAAGAATTTCTGACAGCTTCAGCTCTACGATAACATCCAGCGCAGTTGTAAGACCGCATTAATTTCCGTCTTATAACACATGTTGATAGTTGTCAATTTTTGACTTACTCCCGGGTCGGAGATTGTTCCTTCATTCTATATTAAGAGGATGCTGAAATATCAATGTCATCAGCGAATTATGGGTCCGTTCGATCTCAAGTCAGCCATCCTGACACGTAAGGATGCTAAACGAGTGACGCCGAGTGGAGATTGTATATCAACTTGAATAGAATAACCCAGGGAAAGGTTCGTCTGTCTGTAATCAATCAATCAATCAACTCAAATTCGGTAAGTTTGAGCTTTTCCATGCGAATAAGGGAATCAAATCATCCAACCCACCTGAAGATGACCCACTCTGTTATGTGGAAGTTCTCAAAAACATGGATTAATTTCGACAGTTGAGATGAGAACTGATTGTCTGATTCCTGCACAGTAGCTGAAAAAATTTGGCGCATTAAAATCGCGAGGAGCATCATCAACCTTAGCTATGAAAGCTGTGCTTGCATTTTTCCAATTGCAAACAAATAATTTCTACCGCATTAAGAATTTTTCAATTCCTAATGTCAACTCCTCAGTTGTGTTGTATGATCATATGGGAACCAAAAACGAAATCAGCATGTTTTGAAACCCCCCATCATCATGTTTTCTTTGAATTTTCCAATGCGTTCTGCCTTTCTAGTTTTGAAAGTACAAAACTCTTTAGTTTTTGTTTTGTTGAAAGTTTACCTTTAATTAATATTTTTTTCTAAATTTATCTATTTCCATTTAGACTCCATGGTTATGAACGAATAGCCGATCTTTTCGTCAGCTTGAGCAAATACTTTACGACACGGGAACAGAAAGAGGCCTTCTTGCAATTCGTCAGAAACAACAGAGTTTACTTTAGGAAAGTCTATCTTGATAAACTTTATGAAGCCCATGCAATGATCGACTACAGACAGAAGTGGGCTCTCGGATATCTAGGTAGTCTTCGAAGCTACCTAAAGTCAAAAACGTGGAATGACACGACGTGGAATAAGAGGAATACCACATCTACTAATTTTATAAATTTATTTGTACTAACCTTAGTCACACTGTTATGTGTGTTATTTTAATTTAAAAATAAAATACAAATACTTACAGCATTAAATTACGAAAGTAATCACCTCTTTGCGGTGGTTGTTGACATCAGGCTTTAGCAAAAGAGCTATAAATTCCAACATGATTAAGACTAAATCCTAGAGGATACGGGTGGTCTCGCCCCTTGCCTAATGTGATTTCGGTGTACGCAATTATGGTGTACTTTCCGCAAAGCACATTACTTCGCATACCACACAAATCAGTCGGGCCTGAGAGGAAATTTTCATAGAAATTATGGCTCAGGAGTGCGATATATAAGCGGTGGGACGTTCGCTTATGGTATTACAAGTCTTCCGGAGTTCTTCAGAGTCGCGTGCGTTCGATCAAAATACACTTTGGTTGGAATATGAATTTGTGTCAAGTGATTAGTGGTGCCTCACAGTATTCTGTCAAGGCGGTGTTGTTACTTATTGCGTATTTTTGCGGATTGTCCCTAATTGAGCTGGTCAATGCTGATTCAAATATGAATTCCGAAAATGGTAAGCATGAAAAAAAAAGTGATTCATATAAAATAAGTTGTCTATCAGGCAAACGGACTAAATCGATATGGAGAAACGCATCTATGAGTTTGTTGTAGTCTAAAAATTTATTATTTATCTTTTGTATATAATATATAAATCAGGGCTAAGATGAGTTCAGATATTTGTTACAACTATACAATATTTTCGAGTATAATTATATGTTTACAGAGATTTTTTTTTTTTTTACGATTAAGATTTATTTTTATTTAGTCTAATATTTACAATTTTGACTTAAAACTAGACTTATAACTACAATTTTATATATTGTTGGCTCAACAATAAGGGCCCAACGTATTTCGTTTGTGATTTTATACAATACTAAATTTTCTTTACAAAATTTGTGGACATGAAATGCTTAATCTATAACTGATTTTATATACAATTTTCCAAACATTATGAAAATTGACTCTGAGGGAGTTGTTTTAAGGACGAAAAATAATTAACATATTATACAGGGTATTAACCTCTGTAGTAGTTTCTGTTGGCTTTCGTGTAGAACGAGGTCCAGTCGATGATCTCTTGAAGGTGTTCATCGATGATTGTCCGTGTGCTGAGGTACCTGTGGGCTGGCTCAACTTCTTGTCTGCTGATGTTCCTGATTTCTTCGTTAGGGTGGCTTCCTAACCCTTCGATGATTTTTCTTGACAGCTGCAGCATGTAATCCTTGATTGGTGTGATCCCTGCGCTTTCGTACAACGTTGAGTTGCTGACGTATTTCAGCGTGCTGCGATTTCTCCACAGTCCAGTGCATGATCTGAGGATTTTCCTTTCCAAGATCTCAATTTTCTTCATTGCAGTTGGCGACACCGTGAACCAAATTGGAAAGGCGTAAGTAATTACTGGTCTTATAAGTTGCTTATAGATCAGTAATTTGGTGTTTTTATGCAGACCACTCCTCCTTTTTAGGAGAGGGTGTACAAGATGAAGGGCGAAATTGGCTTTCTGAATAGCCTTTTCAGCGTGTTGCCGGAACTGGAATCGCTCGCTGAAGGTTATCCCCAGGTACTTCGTTTGGAGCTGTGGAGCAATCTCCTTACCATCTGGCATCGTTATCCTCGTTTCGTGGCATCTCGTCGCGAAAGCTTTCCTGCTTCTTGTTGCTGTGGTTGGTGGTCGGAAGCAAATGAGCTCTGTCTTGCTGCTGTTGATCTTCAGTCCCCATTTTTGGTAGTAGTCCCATAGCTTCGCTAGGTGTTGTTCTACCCTAACGGCTGCTATTTCCGGGGCTAAAGACGAAGCGTATGTGATGGAGTCATCTGCGTAGAGGAGTGTCTTTGTTCGGGCGTCGTTGCATGGCTGGTCCGCTGTTAAGATGTTGAAAAGGATGGGAGAGACCTTTCCTCCTTGTTGAACTCCTCCGAGAAGTCTTCTTAAAGTTGATAGATGATCCTGTATTTGGACGAAAAAGAATCTTTCTGTTAGTGAATTGAACAGGATTTTTACCAGATGTTGAGGAACTCCCATTGTCTTCATTTTATAGATGAGGCCCTTAATCCAGACGCTGTCAAATGCCTTTTCAATGTCCAGCAGGCAAGCCACTACGATTTCCTTCTTATTCAGACTTCTGGTGACATCATGGTGCAGCTTCAGCAGTGGATGGATGGTTGAATGCTTCGCCCGGAAACCATATTGATGGTTTGGGAGAATTCCCTTCTCCGAGCAAATTGCCATGATTTGGCGCAGCAATACTGACTCCAGCACCTTCCCAACACAGCAGAGAAGCGCTATCGGCCTATACCCGTCAATGCTGGATCTATTTGTTTTTTTTGGGACTGGAACAACTTTAGCTATTTTCCAGGAGTTGGGAAAATAGCTATTGTTGATACAGTTATTGAAGATCACAGTTAGAAGTAGTATAGCAACATTTGGCAACTTTTTTAGTAAAAAGTTGGAAATGCGGTCTGGACCAGTGGACTTTTTTGAGTTTCCACTCAAAATTAGGTCCTCTACTTCTTCGGCATTTGTGAAAACGCCAATACCTGGGGCTGGGTTTGTTGCGGGATTTTCTCTGCTGAAGTTCGTCACAGTGCTGGTGTCAAGTTGAATTCCGTTGATCACATCGTCAACTTCTTCCAAAAACTCTGGTAGGTGCATTGGTGGCCTCTCGGTGAAATTCCTTTCGAAGTGCGCGGCGAAGGCTTCAGCCTTATCTGCTGGCGTTGTAACCACTCCTTGTCCGCTGTTCAAGCTTGCTGGAATCGTGTTGGATTTGCCAACTATCGCATTGATTTGTTTGAATGTGTCCGGTCCAGGCTTGATTTTCTCCAGACGTCTTGTGAATTGCTCCTCAGTGTGGTGTTTCACGGCTCTTCGGAACATCACGTTGATGCAGTTCAGTTCCGCTTGTACGCTCCTGTACTCGTCGTTGACCGTGTTCCATGTTCTGTGCAAAATCCTTTGAAGCTTCTTCCGGAGACGCTGTCGGTGAGCGTAGATGGCTTGGATGTTGAGTGGCAAGTGGGCATATCGATCCTTGCTGCTCTTCGGTTTTTTTGGGCATCGATAGCATTAAGGACCACATCCTTTAGTTCTTGTATCGTGCTGTCAATTTCGGCGTTGGTGAGATTCCTTTCCTGTGGCAGTATGTTGATGTTGCTCTCGACGTCGTAAGCAAATTTCCTCCAGTCCACTTTTTTGTGATCCAGGTACGTGTCTGGTGTACGATGAATGGTCATGATTGGCATACTCGGTTTGACCCTCAGCTCAACTGCCAGATGATCCGAGTCACTTAGGTGGGCTTCGCAGGTGAAATTCCGGAACTCTGGAAGTATATTTATGAAGTTTGATGTAACTAGGAAAAAGTCAAGCGATGAGGGAGTCCTCGGGAACGTCTTTTGTGGTTGCGAAGCTACTACCCATGATTGAACATGGGCGTTTTCGTCCAACCATTCGACAATTACGCATCCTTGGGGTGAGCAATTGTCGTCATGCCAGAGTGTATGTCTGGCGTTGAAATCCCCGCCAATTACACTGTAAGTGTACAGGTTGGAGATGTTGTTGATGATGCTGAGGTCTTTCTTGATGTTTTCCTTACTTGCATTACAGTGGTTGTATAATGCAAGCACAAGAAGAGTTTCTCCATCGTTGCATCTGATTACGGCTGCTGTGACTTCCATGCAGCTTAGTCCTTGTATTTCCAGCTTCGTAGAATTTAGGTTATCCCTAATGAAAAGGGCTGTGCCTCTTCTTCCGTCATTTTTGTCCTCCCGATAAATGTTGTATCCATCCTTCTGGTACCGATTCCTGGGTGTGAGGTTGGTTTCCTGTAAACATAAAATATCGGGCTTCTTTGCCTTGAGAAACATGGCCAAGGAAGCCCTTTTTTCTAATGAATAAATTGAATTAACATTGTATGTAATGATACTTAGCCATTTTCTTAGATGCATAGTTCGCAAATAAGTTTACCCAATACCATTGTTTTTGCCTTATCATCCAGACTTCCGTAGTTGCTTGGTACAACCTTCCTTGCCTTCTGAACGAGGGTTAGTAAGTCTGTACCAAACAAGCGTTCGGTATCGTCAAAGATATTGTGTGAAGGCGACGGCGATAGTGCTGCCTTCCTGGTTGCTGGTGCAGTGGTGGTTCCTACGGCAGTTTTTGTGGCCGTTTTTGGGGGCTGTGATGGTTTGATGGGATTGTTGATTTTCCTTATACCCTGGGCAGCAACATTTGCAAAGCTGAGTCCAGCTTCTATCTTTTTGGAGACGGACTCCTTGGCAAATTTCTGCTGCTCCTTCTTCTTCAGAGCCATTTTGTCCTTTGCGGCGACCCTCTCCTTGTACTTTGGGCATCCACGGTAGTTTGCCGGATGTCCATTTTTTTGGCAATTGATGCAGTACACATCTTCATCCTTGCTGGTCCTTGGGCAGGTTCCGGGTGCATGGCTGTTGCTGCATTTGACGCATCTGTACGCCATTCCGCAGTTGCTAGCAACGTGACCGAACTTTTGGCAGTTCTTGCATTGCGTGATTCCCTGCGTCTGAAGTTTCTCCCAGTGAACCTTTTGGTTCATTAGGAGAGTTTTCTTATATATTGAAGGGATGTCTGCTCCCTTTTCCACCTCGACAACAAAGTTGTTAAACTTTTTGTCGGCTCGGCTCTTGCAGAGGCTCACTTTGATGGCAGGAACTCTCTCTGAATTCAGCTCCTCTGCGATTTCCTCTGGCTCGTAGCTATGGTGAATGCCTTTGAGTACCAAGAGGTTTTTCCGGTCTTCTTTCGGAGTGAAAGTGTTGAATTGGAATTTCCTCGTCTTCAGGTAATTCCTTATTCGCTCGTGTCCTTCCCTCGTTTTGGTTGTGATGACTGATTTGTTGGAGTTTATGTTGTGCACTTTGTAGACCACATCCAATCCTTTGGTGTGTCTGCTTAGTTCTGCAACATTGAGGCCAAAACAAATAATTGGGGGCATTACGGAAGCTCTCTTCATAGGTTCCACGCTGGGGTTGCTCGTTGCCTTTTTGGTTGATGTTGTTGGTGTGTTGCGGTTGTTGTCGGCTGTTGCTGATGTGGATGCGGTTGTTGTCGTGGTGAAATCTATTGGACTGGGAGAGTCCGACTTTTTCCTCTTTTTTGCTTTGACCAAGGTGAAGGTTTCTTCTTCGGCCGACTCTTCACTCTCGGTTGCCTCTGCTTGTTCAACAATCGTTGAATTTAGCTCTTCCTCTTCCTCGGATGAGGAGCCTTCACAGTCGGATGGGTCTTCTTCCTCCATCCTTAATTCTTCCTCATCTTCGCCGTCGTCTGAGGAGTATGCAGGCATACTCTCATAGAGGGCGTCGATTTCCGAGAGTTTTTCATGGATAGAAACCATTAACTCCCTCCCGTGGTTGGCTGCTCCGTCCTTGATTTTTTTAATGATTTCGTCGAAGGTAGCGTTCACGCTATCCTTCCTTTTCTCCTTCCTGCCCATTTGGGTTGGGTTTCCCGTAATCCTTCTGGGATGTTTGTTTATTATTTTTTTTTTTTTTTTGTTTGCAGGTAGCTGGCAAAGCGAGGTAGGTAATGTTTTGAAAAAAACTTTTACCTGACCTGAAAAAATTGTTCTGAAAAAATGTCAAATATTTTTTTAAAAGGATTTTATTAATAATTCCTGTTGCCTGTGTATATGCTTGCGCTGTCAACACTAGACTCAGCCTATGTTTACAGAGATATGGTCTCTTACTACCTTGTTACTGCAATATTACCTTATTTTAACTTAATTAATATCACAGATTTATCTTAAACTTGAAGGAAAAGCCACAGTGAAGCCTTCATTAAATAAATGACCCAGATTGGATAAGGGGAAAGAGAGAAGAGGTGATTTCAGATTTCCGATTAATTAAGTCTCTATGAAACGAAGATATAAAAAATAATAAATAATAAATAATAAATAATAGATAATAAATAATAAATAATACATAGTCAACAATGAATAATAAATAATACAAAATTAATAATAAATAATAAATAATAAATAATAAATAATAAAAAATAAAAAATAAAAAATAAATAATAAATCATAAATAATAAATAAAAAATAAATTATCAATATAAATATATTGTAGTTAAATAATTTTTTTTATAGGTTATATTAATATTTTGTATTAGAATGTTAGTATAGTTAATATAAAGATAGTGATTTTAATTTTTTTTAAATAAGTTCCTTTTTTCATATTAGATTATAAAGGTCTGAAACCAAATAGTTGTTAGGCAGTGAACACGAGTTTTTATATCTGGAGCAATGTTTAGCAATGCGTTCCGATACCATTTCAATTTCGGTAAGTGTATGGAGTTCGTCTGTCGAAAAGAACCATGGTAGATTCATCATCATTTAAAGGATTTTATTTTGAATAATTTGAAACCTACGCATATGGTTTTTTGCACATTTTGCCCATACAGGCGGAAAATAGCTTTAAATATTAATATTTTGTTCTCCTTGCTAAGTTTTGATTTTCTGCAAATGAAAGGGTTAAGAACCCTAGTTGTAACGTTTACCTTATTTATTATTTCCTGGATTTGAATATTGAATGTTAAACGTTTGTCCAAGTGCATCCCGAGATACTTGACTTTCACTCGATCTAAACGTTATTGAGTGATAAGTTGTTGCTGGAAAGAACACAAGCTCGTCTTTTATGCGTGAAAAAGACGACTTGAGTCTTGGAAGCATTAATTTTATTTTTCCAGTTCTCGTAATACTCTTGAACGGAATTTATTGCAGATTGTAAATTAGTTTCGATAACGGAACCAATCACACCTGAAGTGTAAATACATGTATCGTCCGCAAACTGAGCCAAATTACAATTTTCTAGTTGAGTGCAGTCAGAGCTATAAATATTATATAGGATGGGACTTTTTACAGCTCCCTGTTGACATGTTGGATAACAGAAAAAACATTATTAAGGGACACCTTAAAACTTCGAGAACATAGGAAAGACTGCACTATTCTTAACTTCCCATCAGGAAGTTCTTGTTACTAAGTAGAGTGGGAAGGTAAGGCTGATCATTTTATGAAGCAACCCTTTGTGCCACATTGTGCCAAATGCTTTCTCTACATCAAGTAGCATAAGTCCGGTGATTTGACCTAACACAAGATTGTTCTTTATGTCGGCAGTAATACAGTGAACTTGATGGACTGCGCCTTGACATGTCCTAAAACCAAATTGTTCATTAGAGAGAACGTTGTTGTCATCAATGAACACCATAAGTCTTTTTTTTAATAGTTTTTCCAAGCATTTGCCTATCGATCGTAATAGGGTGATTTGTCTATAACTTGTAGGTAAAGAAGCATCTTTGCCAGGTTTTAGAATTGGAATAAACAAAAACAGTTATTAAATAGCTGCAGTAAATAAAATATACCTTCAATTGGGAGTTTTTTTTAGGAAGATTTTTTTATTCCATCGAGATCCGGAGCTTTTCGATTTTTTAAGTTATTTAAGATACTCTTAAGTTCGTTTATTGAGACCTTCATTCTCATTTGATAAGATTCGCTCAGCAATTGTGCATTTTGCTGGACTGCGGTTACTATAAGGCAAGTTATGCCTGCCAAACACTCTAGCAAGAGCATTGGCCTTTTCAATGTGCGACAGCAATCTAATGATTCCATTCCTGAATGGGGGAATATAGTTATTTTTGTGCCTTTTTCTAAACTTTGCAGCCTTCGATTCCATACCAGGTTTCTGTGCGAGTTCATAGAATTTTTGAGAAGAGCACTGAGACTTTTTACCTCCCTTAGGTAAATAGGGTCCCCCTAACCTTAATAAGCTCTAATATAATGGAAGACCGGGGATCTGTCTTTTGAAAGCTGATGGATTTATCCTTGCATTTGATGGGATGTAGGTGGGGGATAAAGGATATCAAAAGAGTGAGTTGCTCTTAGGTCAACGAGAATATTACCCCAAGCGTTTTTTGAACTTGAACTCGTTGAACATTACACGAGATGTATTCACTCATGTGTCCGTCAACTTACTTTCCAACAGTTCCGGTGAATGCATCGTCTTATTAAGATCATCCTACCAGTCCAATTTTGCACAACTCTTTCTGTTGTTGTTGCCAGTTGGTTTGTAAGTCATCAATCGTAGCTAGTTTATGAATTGACTTTGACGTGACTCTCAAAAAGTAATCGCAAACAGTCAGTAACATGACCTATGATATGAATTCGCTTCTACTTCGAGTGGATTCATCAAAAGTACGGTGCTTAGCTTCAATGGGTGCATGAGTTGCCTAGAACATGATCGAATCAATAAATCTTAAGCCTCGATCACCCTTTACTGAGGCGACATATTCTTCGGTGCACACAGATTTACCTCGTTTTAGATAAATATTATCCATGATAGTTAATTCATTCTTCATCCAGTTTGTTCGACCTAGCTCCCTGGCAGGTTGTTTGATTTTTTTACCAGCGATTTTTTGCGAAGCAAATAGCACAGATCGTGGATGCCCGTGGTTTAGTTGGTGAGTGTGAGAACACGGGTTCAAATCCATGTTAGAACGCCTGGCATTTTTTTCACGCTCCATTCTCTCGCGATTTGACTGAAAATCATCCGATCAGTAGAACTGTCAAGAAAAAGCTTCTGGATCCTTTCGGAGTCGCCAAAAAACTCTCAGTTCAACCCTCGCCATCTTCAAAAAATATGAAACGCACACACAAATAATGAAGCTACGCCGTGGCTCTTAAAAGAGCTGTCGCGCCACCAATTTATTTACTTTCATTGGTCAAAAATTTATAGCTGGAGTATTGTTGGTAATCTGCAGTCGCTCACTGTGGCTGAGCCATTGGTGTCGACGGACTTAAGTCTTCGCGTCGACACCAATGACTCAGCCAGTGTTCTTCTTCAACACTGTACATCTTGTTAAGTTCACGGTTGTTACCGCAGCTTCATTCACCCTCCTTGCAGACAGCATTGTCTCTAAAACCAGGTTTGCTCTGCTTCGTCCAACATTCGACTCTATATAAAAGAACTGTCACAGCGAGTGTCTCTAGAGCATGCATTTGGACCTTTGAATTAGCAATTTTGATCATGGTTGCTTGAAATTACCGGATTAGCCCATTCTGTGAGCTCAACGATTTCAATGAGTCTTGGACATGCAACAGATCAACTGTCAGATTTGGAAGGACGTAAGGATAACTGACAACTGGTATATCAGCTTCATCCTCTCGGATCCCTCGAACATTGATCCAATTAAGTCGTATAATGCTCGACACAGGTGATATACTGTGAAGTTTAGACAAAGTACTTACGAACACCGGATTCCAAAAAGAAACCCTTTAATGTAAGACCGAGAACCGACATGAAAATCAATATGAATTTCAAGTCTGCCAAAGTGACTAGTAGACTAGAAATCGAGTAGTCGAATACCAGCATAACACCACAATCGACAACAATCGCATTGAGGTTGTAAAGTAGTTTAACTATCTCGGGGCAAATATGAAATCGGCAAACAACATTGAGTCTTCCGAAGACTCAACCTATGCAATCGATGATACTTTTGTTTGTCCAATCAGCTTGGAGTGAAATTCCTGACTCGATCCAATGAAATCATTTAATGGGGGTTAAGATTTTAAAGGCGAAGAATAAACATATTTTTGTGAATTTTTTTCTAATTTTATTAAATACAATTACATGTTATTGTACAACTTTTGAAACATGTCAGAATAAATTTTCAATGAAAAATATTGGCAACGAAGCCGCTGACGTTGAATCTCCAGTGGCACTTGCGGTATCATTATTACATTATAACTCGTTATCGGATCATCTGAAACAAAAAAATTGGTATGCATTTTAAAGGTGACGTGTTTCTCGAGGAAATCGGGAAGGTTTTTTTTTAATATTTGCAGCGCTTAGAAGTGAAAAGCGCGATTCAAAAAACGCGTTTAATTTGTTATTAAAAAATAGATAAAATTAAAAAAAAAATCTTCTTCATAAACTCTTGCTTTATGTGAAGAAGTAATGTTTGAAATTTTTATTTTGATCCGTTCAGTAGATTTTGAGTTTTTATGTTCACGAACTTCAAAAATGACGTTTTCGGGAAAATCGATTTGAAGTTTTTTATACGTTAAAATTCGACCTTGTCCTCCACTCCCCTCCCTCCCTTAAAAAAGACTCATATTGAATGATCGTTTTTTGTGAACGCTGAATGTTTGGCCATAAACAAGAAAGAGTATCAAATTTAAAGCTCTTTAAAAAAAAAGTTCTACGTTGGGTATGCTGACACCTTGTTTATCAAGTCCAAAAACTATGAATCCATTCATTTGAATGAGCCGACCACGTCGAACGAATGGACAACAAAGTCCTAGAGACCAGGCTCACCGAAAAAAGGTCAAGCAACCGGAAAAGGTAGAAACTTTTTAACAACGTATTCGCATATTTTTTTTCTCGAGGCTTTCCTTGACTTTCCCAGACTTATTCACATTTGAGGTGCCAGTAAAGTTTGGTATTTTAAATATTTTATTCGCGCAAAAGTAATGCTTTTAAATGGTGATTTAAAAACAAAAACTATCAAAAGAAAAGTTTCATTTCCCATGAAGTATTTAACCGCAAACCTTCAAATGAGTTTTCTAGACATTTGTAAAGTAAGGCTGGTCATGTTTATAGAAAATGTAAATAACATTATTTTTTTACGTTTGGCGCTTTACAGATGTTTCTCATATTGGTGACGACTGCCAGGTTACTCCAGTAATACATGTCCTGCAATATCCAGGATGTGTCCCCAAACCTATCCCATCATTCGCATGTGTCGGTCGTTGTGCTAGTTACCTGCAGGTAAGTTTTGCAATTATTCATCAAATTTTTTTAACATCTGAATTAAAACAAGGTTTCTGGAAGTAAAATTTGGCAAATGGAACGTTCCTGCATGTGCTGTCAAGAGTCTGGAGAGCGTGAGGCAGCAGTTTCGTTATTTTGTCCCAAGGCCAAAAACGGAGAAAGAAAATTTAAAAAGGTGTTGACTAAAGCACCACTCGAGTGCATGTGCCGTCCGTGCTCTTCAGTTGAGGAGTCGGGTATCGTTCCACAAGAAATAGCTGGATACAACGATGAAGGACCACTTAACAATCATTTCCGCCGCATTGCCCTCCAATAGAGCGTCGATTTAGCACCCACAAACTCGACTCATACGCGTTTCGAAGACCAAAGATTTGTTAATTATTTTATAAGAGAGAATTTTCGATTCAATTTTATTGTAAAACATTATTTTTTTTGTATTTATTAATAAAAAAAATTGTACGTCTCCTCAATTATTTTGAAAATTTTACTTTTGAATTAACGGACATGAATTGTTTTACATTACGGTAAGGTAGGGTCGAAGGAACTGCCTACTCGACACACTACACTACCACATTGGAAAATGTATGCAGTTCAACTTCCAGCCAAATGTCAACTTGACGTTTGTTTTGACTCATACTTTACCGCCTATTCCACGCACACAGTTAAAAGAGCACTTCCACGATGCCAAAAGAGGGAAATTGAGATAAATTAAACAAAATGGTGGAGCGTCAACAAAACGAAAACCATAGGCCTAGGTGACCCAAAAGGGAGCTGTAACACCCAAAAGCAGATTTTCATTCGGCTGCAAAATATATGCTGATTAAAATAGTTTTGGTGAACGGATAATCTTAACTTGACATTGAAAAACATATGTTTCAAGACATGGTTTTCTTTTGTTTTTAATTTTTGCCTTGCAACTAATTCTCTTGTTTTCAAATTTTGATGGAGGAAGGATATCAAAACAATGTTAATACCACAGATCGTAGTGTATTTAAAAAAAAGTCTTTGACGTTATATAAATCTGACTTAAGACCGTAGTACATAAATCAACAATTCATATTGGACATCTGTGCACTCTTTCGGGTGACAATGGATGCAGGTTCGCTTATACAAAAAACAATTGAGGCCTGTTATATTATTGCTCGGTAGTTAAATGACTAGACAATTTTTTAAAATTCGCAATGGAAGAAAATAGTGAGAATATTGTATTTGTGCAATTACTAAATACTTCTTATTAAAGCGTCAAAGCATGTCGCCATACGAATTGAGCATTTAGTAGTACCCGCACGTTGCTTCGAAAACAAGAAAACAGTTTTTCGTTCACCGCATATTCGTTTTTAATAAGAAGTAAATAAAGTTTTGAAACTCCTTTATGGGAAATTTATAAGCATTACGTTAGCTTAGTCCAGGAATACAAACTTTACTTCTTCTTTGATAGTTAAGCTTTTTGGCGGCCAAATGACAGAAATCGTGCATACTGAAAAATACCTCAAACTTAAGCCTTCATACAGCACTTAGGTTGTTTATTGTAGCTTATGCAACGAATTGGTCTAACGCAATGGAGATCAATGGATGTGCAAATAATCCTTATTTTCAATACACAACATTTTTGAGACTTCATTATGAGAAATGAAGCTTATAATAAAGAATGGAACAAATTAAGTTGCTTACATTAAGGAGCAGAAGTAGCAAGAAGCAAAAATGACAAACTTGAATGAGATTAAACTAATAGAACCTCGTATTCTGATAAAGGTGCTTTTGCTGATGAGGACAATTCTGTCATCGGTAGAGTCGTAGGTCGAAGCAAGTTAGCACGCGGACGACTTCATTTTTGAGTTTTATATGCTTTTCTCAAGAATATCCACCAAACTCTAAACGTTGTTGTCACAGGCACAAAATTTCTTTTGAATGTCATGAATGTGCGACTTAAGGATAGCTTGTCTATCAAGAACTCCATAAGTTGTTCTTTGTCCCCCATTGTCCAAGGCTTATGACTTTTGAATGCGGATCAAAATCTTGCTCATTTATCTCTCTTTCTTCTGGTTTTAGAAAGCATGCTGATGTGACTGTAGTACGGGATGATAAATAATTTATGTCAAATTTGCTAACAAAACAGGGCACGTGAAATTTTAACACGTAGAAGATAATATGTTAACCAGGTTCTCTGAATTGACTCGAAAAAACAAAATTTGCTGCTGAGTTCAAATACGTATCCTTAACCATAATAATGCAGTTGGTGTTTTATGTCTTAAGTCTTAAGTGTACAAGGTTGGGGCGAAGCACAAAATGAAGGTGTTAAACATTTCAAAAGCTATGAATTTAAAGTACTTTCGTCAGAAATCAATAAATGTTAAAATATTTCGGAATCCTCATAAAAATACATCATCCGAAAATTAATTGATTAATGTCTTAATAATACCATCGTGCCAAATTGACATGCTTTAAAATTTATAGTCCTCAAAAAGGCCATCAAAATTGCAAACACATTTTTCACCATTATTCAAAAATACAATATGCTGTCAGCTTGATGACATTTCGCAAGCGTATTAACACTCTCCGCATATATTAATCAGTTAATTCATCACCAAGTTTATTGAACCCTGCCCCTTTTGCAACTTCAACCTTCGCAGCCCTACGGCAATGCCTCTTCTCATTGTATCTCAACCATCTGTGTTTGTGTTTACCCACAGATACACCCGTTTTCATTCAACATTCGGCCAGCTGACATAAGATTACGCTCGTATGCGAGTGTGTGCTAGTGTAGTCGAGTTCGACTGGCATCGATTCGGCCGCACAAACTCGTTCGTTGGTTGTCATCGCAGATGTAAGTCAGTCAGTCGAATCGCATCGTTCCAAAAAAACGTAAATCAAATAATCAACTCGGTTTGTTCGGCATACACTCCTCGTACTCGGTTTGCGTCTGACATTTGATAATGTAAACCTTGCATACCTCTTATTCGGTCTTCGATTTTTCGTCTACCTATTTCCCAACCGAAAACTCCCGTCCACAGAAACCAAATTCGTTTGCATAGTTTTCGAGCGAGCGTGTTATGCAAATTGTCGACCCAAAAAAGTGAAACCAAAAGTGATTCCTAAAAAAAAGTTCCGTTTATTGTGGTCTTAGATACGAGTGCATTTAAGTTCGATTTGTGCTCGGTCCCCAGAGCATAATGCCAAAGCTGGCAAGCTACCTCCGCGACTTTGTTATTTACAACCCAACTTTGGCCCAACGTCATCAAGGCTTCCACTAGTTTAAGAAAAAAAAAAACGTGTAAGAAAAAGTAAACAAGATATTATCTTTTGTTGAGTGCGCGCCTGCATGCATCTGAGTGGCGGCAGCGAGGAAGGCGGTAAAAGATTCTGGTTAAGCGGTGCTGTAAGCAGTTGATTTCGATGTCTGAGACAACTCCGTTAGCCGCTGCTGTTATTCTATGCAAAATGCAGAGACCGAAAGTTCATGGAGCCCTGTGTCGGATCTGCAGTCTAGCAACTGTGCTGCTTGCTGTTTGCATCGTATTTGTTGCTTTATTGGGATACGTGGATGCATCGGATAACAACTGCAACCATAAACATCCCAAGGCACATGAGGTGAGTGTCAATTCTCTCTAGTCACGATTAGGTCGGGTCATTGACCAAAAGCGATGCTGTTGAAAAGCACCTTTGCCAGTTTTTTGTTGTTTTTAAGTTAAGCTCGTTGATGGATTCGAAAAATCGGCGGAAGCTGCTACTTGGCGAAGTTGCATGATTAGGAATAGTCGTGAGTCAAGTACGTCCTGTGTTCATGTGCATGTGTGTACGTCCAACCTCTGGAAGCTTAAATCGTGTCATTTAATTGATTAAATTGCTTCCCATTGCGCTAGCATGGAATTCTACAGTGAGTCAGAGAATTAAGAAAACAATTTCTGATAAAAAATCATAGAAATCTTTTCTGGAATGTGTTTTGTTTTCCATTTACCTGTGCTATCATTAAAATTTGTTAAGTTTGAACAAGATACGATTATATTTTAACAAAAATTGCGATTAATCGTTTAAAAAAAAATCTTGGCGTACCTGTGTTAAAAAGTAGACAGAGCTCGGACTTATATATTTTGAGGTCGGTTAACGCTGAATTCAGCACTAAAAACTCGCTATAAAAAATTTGTTTTTGAGCGATTCGAAAAATATTGCCATTAATTAATATTTACAATCAATTAGATGAGGTTTTAGTAGGGTGAGTATCCATTTCCTTTACTCACGGAACAAGTAAGGACTATTTTTTATCCTTGTTATCGTGATAATACCTCAAAGTGCTTTCTTTTACCATGTAGTTTATGAAGCACTTGCAGATATTTACAGATACGAAACTTTCCGGTGTCTTTGCTGATCTGTAGGTCCTGAGAAATTTTTCTGTGCGTCGTGGCGGTGTCAAAGTAAATGTTGAATAGTCTCACCATTGGTACCGTGGTTAAGTTGTAAGTGCGTCTGCTCATTACGGTACAAGAACCACCAAACACCGAAGGTTGCTCCTCAGGCCTTACGATCTGGAGCACCCAATGGTGATGCTGATCTGAAGGCTATTTTGCTTTCTATCCAAATTAGTCAGTTGCAACAGTAAATCTAGAAACAGGCAACACTCGAGGATCGTATTTGCACGCTGCTATAGAGCCTAACGCGCCTCCTGTCGTAATGTGTTCGCTGGTGGAGAAACCATTAAAGATACTTTCAAAGAATGTAAATTCGCTAGTAAATATCGAGCAAACAGTCGTACCCTTCAAGTTATTAGAAGACCGAAGCCCCGATGTTCTTTAAGTTAGCGAAACCAAACTTGCCCAGAGGCACAAGTTGAGGCACAGTCAATATAATGTTACTAGAAGAGTCCGGCCCAACACCAATGCCGCTGATAGTATCGCTATCTTTATAAGACAAAATCTGCGTTATAAGGTTATGTACAGTGGTGAAGTGCGTAGATTCCTGACGCTAGAGGCTTGCATCATATGCATCCCCTCCCAAGTGGGATAAGGTTGTAAGTGATCCCAGTCTATGCAACTGAAGCTACTCAACAAACCTTTTTTTGTCTCAGAGCTCGAGATATGTGTATGTATGTGTATGCTTGGAGGAAAATTATTCCCTAATGGCCGGAGATCTAAACGCCAAACGTAGCAACTGGAAAAATCATTCACCAAATACAAGAAGTAAGTTGCCTTCTTAATTGTTGCGATGAAATTAGTTTCGAGTATTAACTTGGTTTAAAAGCGACGCATAGTCCGTCTTATCTTAGATCAGGCTCCTCACAGATCTAATGCTGTTGGACTAACGGATACAACTGACTGACATGGAACGACGAACAACAAACTGCCTTCCCACTTTCGTGCATGACAGCGACCATTGCGATCGTAGTAACGCGTTGGAGGAGTATTTTCTAACGCACTTCTACGATTACAGTCTCCCAAACGATGACAAGAGCATTCTCCTCGAACTCTCTCAACCCGCCATCCAAAAGGAATTTGTCGAACGAATAGATCGACACTTGCCACCATGAGACAAACAATGAACAAAAAGATTTCGTAGTACGAACTGACTGACATTGTCAAAGTATACCGCAACGCTACGATCAACACACTTATTACCAAGAAATTAGGCAACTAACGAGACTTATACTCATGTACAGACGGTTCACTGGCCCACAAAACTCGGAGGTTAGGACACTGATATATATGACACTTCCTTTGCCTTGAGCTCCCTCAAACTACAGACAACGAACAAGTACTTCCGGCAGCAGCTTTATTTCCAATAGAAGCGATTAAAGTTCCTAAGGAGAAAGTGAAGTAATTGGTGCGACATTTCAAAACGGGTAGCGAAATTCGAATCGAAGTGTTTTCAGATACCTTGTGATCTGGCTAGATCAGTATTTATATTATATTTTAAAAAACATATAGCCAGAGCCAAAGCATCCTTTACTTGGACAAAGAGACTGTTTCACTGCAGTCGATTCGATTCGATTCGTTTCGGGATATATAACTCCAGAGTCTGAGTATAACAAATAAAAAATTAGAGTGGATAACTTCCTGATAAAACTTTTTTGAAGTCACATTGCAAAAGCAACAACTTGATTTCCGGTGCTCTTTACCCTAATGAGATGTACCAAGAGACAGTGCGCTATAACGGCCTTATTCCTCCTGAAGCGTTCCTCTTTCTCGATATAAAGTTTCTGGTTCAGGATACATTAGCGGTCAACTACGACCAAGACGTCGCAAGTAGCTCACCGGAGACTCTTCGGTACAGTACGGCGGTATCAGACCATGATAGAGCTGATGTTGATGTTGATGATGATGAAGGCAATATCAACATCAGGATGGAGAATGAACTCTGTCTTGTGTTATTAATCTATGGTGCTCTTTGTTTTTAAAAAAGTCAAGTATGGCCGTGGTCCTTAGAAAATATTAATTTGTCTCGAATCTTATTATTATTATTGCAAATATTTTAAGGTCACACTTTTCTATGCGGCTTGCGATAAATACGTCATGGACTCATTAATGTCTGATGATAATCTGAAATACCCCCAAGCTTTTCCGAAGAAACGTGCATGACAAAGAAACGATGCAAAATATAAAGTGGCGCGCCCAATCACCCGACCCCAATTGATAGAACTCTTTTGAAACAATATCCAATAGCCTAGAGATCCATGAAATTTAAAAACATAAAGAAATCCACCCACTAAGGTAAAAATATTGGATCAATGGATTAATGTGTTCCGCGATACGTGCTCTTATTCCAAAGTAGGTAGTTCCATACTCGAAGTTTGGAAAAACCAAAGCATGAAAAGCATGAAAACATGAAAAAGAATGTGACTCATGGAACATTCTTATTTTCGCGAGGGAATCCTTGAAAAGTTTAACATGAAAAATGACTAACGTTCTCCTTTGGATTTGAACTCATGACTTCAAGCTTAGCAGCAAACGCATAAACAACTCAGCCATGGCCACCTAACGCCATTTGTGCGAAAAGTTATAAAACATAGTTAAGAAAAGGTAATGAATATTAATCGTGTTGTTATATCTTTTATAACCTTCAAATGTAAGGGTCGTATTTAATAAGTTCTCTATTTGGAGTTTTGAGGTTAATTTTTTCCCTCAATAATTCTACTTCTTTTGATTATGATAATATTTTCAACTTTCCCCTTAGGAACATTGCTCTTTAACTGTTTGATATTTTGATACTCTACTTTAGTTTGAAATACATTTTCCAGCTATCATTGCTGATATTTGTGATTTTATACTCAGATGATTCGGTAAACGTCTTAAACTTTTGGCTGAGTTAAAGGAATAAACCTTGGTGTACCGCAAGGATCTGCCCTTGGTCCAATTCTATTCCTTATCTTTTTAAACACTCTTTGTTCGACCAACGGTTTGTGGGGCAGGTTAAGACGTTGTTTGGAATATTCCAACTATAATGCACCCTAATTCAGAATTTGCTTTGCAAAAATAAATTGACCAACATACATAAAACCAAACTAATGTATTTCAGTCTAAAAAATTTCAATCTAAAACTAATGTATCTTTATACCTTGATCGGCAAAAAACGATACATTTTTTATACAACACATGTCACTTCTTATCAATGTACAACGAAGCTGCAACATTGCGTGCCCACTAAACCCGAATTCACCAGTTGCTTCCTCTGCAAAAGTGTGTCATTAAAATGTTATGTGGCATCACTCTCTCTTCCCACTAAAAAATGCTCGTGAGATAATTGAAAATCCAGTGAGACTATTGCAAAGTTTTTAAGTTTTCTTTATGGCACAGTTTCCATTCCGTGGTCGTTCGAAAATCCACACTTATGCATAGCCAATGAATCCAACATGAATCCTGAATATGGGATTCTTTGGTGTGATGAAATTTTGTGGAGTGGCACATTTTTCTTCCAAGATGACGTTATCGAGACATAATCATAACAAACTTTTTCTGGGAGGCAGAATCCAGCTTGTGCGTTATTTTGTTCGCACTAATTGCGTGGTTGGACCTACACTTTATTGTCGATTCGGAACGGCATCACAACCTTTTTTAAGGCAATCGTCGAAGGACTGAAAATCTTCCCAACTTACTTGGATAAGTCCTGGAATGAGGAATATTCGTCGAAGAATTTGGTTTGACACGTCTTTCAAGGAACAATGACATCAGTATTCCTCTGACTATGGTAACAAACAATTGCAAGAGTTGATCGGAACCCTTGCAGATGGATTGCAGCTAATGGTGAATGCTTCAGCTTGACTACCTGCGTCAAGAATTCTCTTGAAATAATGTATGCAAAAAGAGCTAAGAATATTTTAACAAAAATCCGGAAACCGAATGAGGACGATTTTGCTTTCCAAACATTTGCTCGACTTGGATTCTGGTTTGGCGTTCGTCTTTTTGGTTCAAAATCAGCTTATATTGGATAGAAGCCTTTCGGGCGTACAACATACCTCACTTCTATGATGTATCTTCGAGTAGCAAGCAATGAATTCTGCGGCATTTTTGTTTTTGACAAGAATGCTGCTAACAATGCATACTAAGGCTTGTTATTTACAGACTAAAAGTCTTGCAAAGATGAAAAAGAATGTCATATGCGCTCAATCAGCATTTTTTATCAACACATAAACTCAAAGAGAATAGGTTCGTTTTGGTAAGCCAATCGTAGAGAAGCTTAAACTTAAGATGGGAAAGACACTCAGAAGCTTCTAAGCGGTTTCTTTGTATGTTTCTACGATGCATCATCATTGCTATTTTTGTACAACGAATTTTTAAGTCACATATTTCATTTACATGTATCCAGTGCGAACTTGTTAATTCTGAACTTGTAACTCATTTCTTTCAGCTTAAAGATACTAGGCATTGATTTAAAACTGAAGGCTTATATAAAGGGCGAATCAACTCGTTTATGAGTTTACTCAATAAAAAAGAAAGTTTAGTACCCCTTTTTGTGAATGGAGAACTCTTCAATCCAATATAAGATTAATTCGAAAACCAGTTTTCGTTTTCCAAAAATCTTACTGGGCCGTTTTTTAGGAATCTTACTCCGCCATTCCAGGTCAAATACCATATATGAATTTATTTCTAAATTTTCAACGCTAATTTCAATGTTCATGTTTTTGATTGTACTATGCATGCTTATCAGTTGACAGCCAAATATGCGTAGCTGCTTTCTGCTTTTAAATTACGTAAAAGAATGTTTCGATGTTTCGGTAGAAACGTTTCATCTTCCAAGTTGCCAAGCAAACATTTTTTTTCTTCTTCTTTTTTCTAAATAACCTTTTGCTTAAAATTAAAAGCCTATCTGCTTATCTTGTTTCGCCAAGATATAAAGCCTTGTGAATCATACATGCTGAATTCCGGGGGTGGAATGTGTGCTTTTGAGAATAGACTTCATATGCCAGGTAAACGCATCAGATTCGGAACTCGCGTGTACGAATTATCTCTTTTGTTTAAAGATGATTAAATTCAAGTATATTTGCACCGCAGCGTTGTGGCACATGGCAGGTAAAGCTTTTTCCAAACATCTCCTGTAGCACGTATCGGATTTGTTAAAGGAGATGATAGACAGAATAGTACACAATTTATGCATGGGCTCCTGATGGCATTTATCGAAACTATCTGCAGGAAACTAAGGACTGCTTGACTCGGTGAACTTGTGGTAGAACCTAAAATGCAGATCATCATCATATTTTAAAACCATTACGATTTAGGAATCGTTTCTCTATTGGGACAACACTGACGACATTTTTCTTAACAAAAAAACAGCATTTCAGAAGAGAGACACGTTGTCTATTCGCCTTCAACTGAATACGAAATAAAAAATGATATGCCATTATTAATCCCACATATCCCCGCAATAAAACAACAATAGTTGAAAAATATCGAGCAGTGTTTATTTAAAATATAAAGTAAAAGTGATGGGGAAAAATCAAACGCATTTGCATTTCCTTTGCATGAAAATCATTCAGTAGCCCAGAGCTTGGATGGCCCTTTAAATAGTCCTATGGTGAGGGAAGTTATCCAAAACTTCAATACGATCAATATCGAAACGCATGTTTTAAAACACAATATTTTCCGACTGCTTGGTTGTCTCTATTTTTAAAACTGGCAAACCACCACGCATAGTTTCAAGCTAACGACCAATCAGCTTACTAAGTTCTTTCAACAACCTTTTTGCAAGAATCCTGAAAGAAAAATTGCTTAAAGTTCTTGAAGACGAAAATATTTATTCAAATGAGCAATTCGGCATCCGTAGCTCTCCCCAAGTATTAAAATTTTGCTAGCATATTAAAAAAATCCAAATGGCGGTAAATCGACAGGAATGATTCTCTTGGAGAAGCTTCGATTCTCTGTGGCACGATTGTCTTATTTATAAAACGATAGTTCTCAATTTCCTATTACATCTGTGTAAAATTATCTAAAGTTTTTTGTTAAACCGTAGTTTCTTAGTCTTTGTCAAAAATTCCCCCTCGAATGAATTTTGTTCACCTGCAGGTGCACCCAAAGGTTCTGTAATAAGCCCCATCTTATACAACATTTATAATTCTGATTTTCCCCAAATCAGTGAATGTAAATCCGCTATGTTTGCTGTTGACACAGTAATATTCTCTTCGCATGAATTTTCTCTCAATATTGAAAGAAATTTAATTACGCGAAAGAGATACTCTGCGAATATTATAAAAAATGGGAAATAAAGGTTAATTGGGAAAAAATACAAGCAAAATACAACTTAAGAGCAACCGAACTGATCCTAAATGGGTATCATCAATTTAACTCTTGGAAATTCCTTTGGATAAGAAACTGACTTTCAATGAACATATTTCCAACAACATTGCATAAAATAAACATTGCTCCTAGAATGCTACACCCATTCATAAATCGAAAGTCGAAATTTTCAAATAAAAATAATATCATCACCGAAAAAAAGCTATATTTCTGTATGGTTGTCCAGTATGGGGGAAGTGTGCCAAAACGCATATCCAAAGATTGCAAGTGTCACAGAACAAGCTGCTTAAAATGATGCTCAATCTACCCTGGCATCACTCTACATCTGATCTTCATCAAAAAGGGAATGTTAAACTGATCTTCGAAAGAATCCTAAAGCTGGGCATAGGCAGATAGTATTTTGGTTAAACAATTAACTTGTTAAAAAAAAGATTTGACGATGTTCTCTGAATATTAATTACTAATTTGTTATTTACACTATTATTAATTCTTTTTTATTTATTTATTTATTAATTCATTTATTTATAATTAATTATATTTTATATAGTTATGTATTATTTTATTATATAAATTATATTCATTTAATAATTTATTTACCTATATTCATTCATTTATTTATTTTATTTATGATTTACTGTTTATTGATTTATCTATAAATTAAAATAAAATAAATTAATCTATTTATTTATTTATGTTCCTTCGTACCTGTGCTCTTTCTCTGTTATTTTATTTGATAACCATTTGTAATTAATTTATTTATTTTTTCATTCTCTTACGTCCAGTTGTAGATGCTTCTTACTTTTCATGCAATTGGTAGTTTCCTTCAGATTCATAATGTTATACCCAAATTGTTTCAGTAGGAAGATAGTAATTGCCAATTATCATATCTCTGTGCAAAAAATGCGACAGCCAAACAGTTTTTGTAAAATTTTCATCATCAAATAAAATTTAGCTATCTATCTATCTTAAACCTTTTTTTTTTTTTTTGCAATTCATTTTTATTTTTCATTTCATTAACTTACTTGCTAGACAAAAACGTTTAAAGCTAGCTTAATTAACTTAACTACATGTAACCTAACTTACTGACCCTCTGTGGGCGCTATAAGCTTATCCTAACAATTTAATAAATGTCTTTCGAAGAATGTTTATTTTAATATTTAAATTTATGTAACTATATGTAAAACTAAGAAAAATGATGTCTGTTAAAAAACAAAAAACCAAGTGAAAGGACTTCTGTTTTATTTTGTTTTATAACTAAACCTTAAGATGAACTAAATTCTAATCTAAAACCTAAAATCTTAACCTAACTTAAAATAAAAAAATGTGGAACGCTTAACGATTTGTGTGTCATCCTTGCGCAGTGGCCATGCTAATCTTCTCTGTATCGTTCCAATTTTAGTATATGTTCTGCCGAAGCAAGAACTATCTTAAACCATTACGATCTATTCGAGCCATATTGCAAACAATATCTGGCATTAACTTGAGAAACGTAGAATGTTGCAACATTTACAAACATCTGCGTTTTTAAGCCCGAGATCTTTCGCGTTCTTTTGTTGAATACCTTCTGGGAATTTCGATGGCTAAGGTTTATTTTTATGTAGCCTCAATACCAACTACGATTTTAATATGCAAGATGCAAGTGCTTGACTGAATCACTCTTCATAAATATTTCGTACAACTTAGCGGCTTCAACAATAATATAGAATCACGTCTATCAATAGCTACTATCTTTGTCTGAAATACACTTCAGAGGTACAGAGGCCCCGTAGCTTAAAATGCACGCATCTCTCGGGTAAAACGTAATAAAGAGTATACCAATCTACAGTCTAGAGGCTTCGCGCACTACGCCATTTTCTCGTCCGATATCTGTATTGTGTTTCGTTACGCACGGCAAGTCTCCAATAGATATGCGTTTGACGCATGCTTTACCTTTGCCAAGAAGACCAGGTCTTTCGGCACCAGTTTTGCAGCGACACGCCCGAAGACTCGATTTTTTAAGATCCATATATGTATTTGTTCAAATCTTCTTCCCTTATAACCAACCTTATAACCAACGAAACATAAATTTTTGTCGAAACACTTCTGCACCTTTTCCGAAGCCCTCGCAAATTTCAAAAAAATATATCAAATAAGGTGACCGAAAGGGTTGAACGCGAGGGTAATTCTAGAAATTATTCGATGAAGGTAGGAATTGTTTGAAGGAACAGTCCTTTCACAAATTTTCAATGGACCCCTGTATAGTTGCAAGAATTGGGATTCAAGCTCGTGAGGGACAACAGTCGAGTTGGATTTGAGCAATGATAATGCACTTTGGGCATCAAAACTCCAAAGAATTTTCGCCTCTCCGAGAAGTGATTTTGAAGACTTTGCGTATAAGCATCCAAATAAGAAAAACTGCAGATATAGGCTTGCTCGTTTTCTTTGAGAGACATCGTTCTTCCACATTAGTACAAGCATTTTCGTATCATGTATCTGAGGAGCACTTTGAGAATTTTTTTTGACTACATAAGCGTTCATATTTCAAAAATTATCTTTAATATTTTTAAAGTGTCCTTTGGCCATTTCCATTCAAAGCCGCTGTCTGAAATTCCACGTATCTTCTGATATTTTTCTTTGCTTAAAACTTGAACCCATATTTAAAGCATTTCAATAACTTTTATCAAAGTGCGATGACAGTATTTCTAAACACAAAATAATTTGAATAATTTCACGAATGAAACACTTTTGAAAACCAACGGGACTATGCTTATTAGTCGCTGTGAATGCGGCAAATATTAAAAATGCTTACGACCAATTCACACCAACATCCACATCGAATTACCCGCCCATATTTAGGTGTGAACACCCGACGAGCTTCGTCTGTTAAAGTCTTTATATTCACCCGGTTTTTCAGCACCTACATTGGTATTGTAGTCACCGTTAAATGGTCAAGCTATTTAAATTATATATCGGCGCGACTTTCGAATCTCTGCGTTCGTTCTATTCGCAGCTACTCCATTCTGGTTGCCTTACGTAAGCCCTAATTAGTATAACACAAGTTTGTTGCATCAAAGCGTCACTTAAATCAGTTTGTTGCCCACAGATTTGATTACTCGATTGGAAGAGAAATCAAAGATACTCGGACATTTTGTAAATTTTTTTTTTCGGGTGGAAATTGTAGGCATGGGAACTCGGAAGAGATTCCAAGTTTGTAAATAATTTTTTTTCTTCTAACTTTGAAAAGACACCACACCCCGAACGATTATATTTTCCATGGAAATTTGTAAAAGCAAATTTCTTGCATATGGAAAGTATCCCACTTGTCTAATAATAGGTCGACTTTGACGAATAAATTACGAACAAGTGGGAGAAGAGTACGCACTTTAATTGCGTGTCAACAAAGACACATCATCCTGCGCCACTCAGCAGAAGTCCCTCGGGTGCTCTCACAACAATCCACCTGTAATGGAATTACATCATCTGAATAAAATGAGGTTTCATTTCTTAAAATAGAAGCCACAATCCACCAGTACACTTGATTATGGGGGAATTTCGGATTTGTATTAGGAGAAGAAAAGCCCGTATCGGTGACACACTGTAACCGAAACGGCAACAAATTAATGAACAAATAAAAAAAAACTCAAATCCAAGTTTAATTGACTTTTAATTTGAAAGAAATCGAGCTCATGTCTTGCCATTGGTTTGAAGAACGCTGATGCGTAGGAGCCAGTGTAATCATTGACATCAGCTCTGATGCGGAACTCCAACAAGATAATGTGATCGCCCGGGGGGTCGTTTGAATCCACCATAGTGTACACTGTACACGATATGAATAGGTGAAATGTTTTCTGAACGTACTTAGTTGTGCACGATTGTAACGTGAAAAATATCTTCCGCGCGCTTTCTTGACAAATAAACCTACAGTTGGTCACAGATTGTACCGTAGAGGGAAAAAGGTTAACCCAAGCAATAGGCGTATAGCTTGTACTGCTAAGGTGTGATTCAAATAATTATTATTTCCACGCTTGTTTTGAACGGAATTTCTAAGGCGAATGACTTATGCTATTTTTGATTAATTTACTGAAATAACTCAATTTTCGTTGGTTCCTTTCTTTAGCGACCTTTATCTTTGATCATTAATATGGAATAATTATAATCATTTAACCTCATGATCCAACAGAGCGCCGTTGTTGAAGTAAAAATCCTGCGCAGCTTTGTTGTTCAAGCAGTTTTACACTGCCGCTCATCTGAATAGGTTAAACTTTTTTTTTTCAACTTGCTGTTAGCCTTTCTTCATATACATATATTGTAATGGCACATATTTGTTACATATTTGAGAGATAAAATTTGTCTTAAAGCTTACCGTAATTCTCACACGCTAGTTTAACTAAATGTATTCAGAAAAACAAACACATTTTCTGGCTCATCTGAATTGGTTCAATGAATGAAATGAAATAAAACAAGAATAGTAATTGTAAATTATTGATTTATTTTGCACTTTAGTATAGGTAGGGTTGTTATGTTGTTTATAGAGTCCCGGTAATTCGATTTGGTATAGAACCATACATTTTTTCCAGGTAGTGAAGCGAAATTTCGCTCTATTCTTATTTAATTGCTTCGTTTGATGAGACTTTTAGGCTTCGAGTCCTCAGTGCATGGATAGGGCATTAAACGGCTTAAATTATTTATGTTCCTCTTTTCGAAGGTCATGAAACCGTTTTTCATCTGAAAAAATAACTTTTTGCCACTGAGACGTCCACATGTATTTTTTTTTTGTTTGCAAATTAGAGACGAATTTCTTTTTTTCTGAATTAACCTTTTTTCAAATATTCAGCACTTTAAATAACCCGCTTTACTGCCGCCAAACTTAATTTTTTTCCTGTTTTTATCCAAATTTTTGATGCGGAATCATGAGAAGTTGAAGCTGCTCTGATGATTATACGTGTATCGGCTCTTGATGAAGCTCTATAACTTCTTCGTGTCATATTTTTTCCATACTGTTCGATATTTCGCAAATAATGGCTTACTTTATTTGTTTAATTTGAGTTCTGTTCATTTTTTAAGCCATCCATCGTTTGCCAAGGCCTAATTCTCGAAATGCTTTTATTTTGCCCTTTTCTTCCTCGATTAAACATAATCCGCGACCCGTTCTCGCCGTAAAAAGGTAAACGCAATAAAGTTTATTGGCAGAAAAAAAGTTGAGTACAATTGATAGAAGCAACTACACGTAAACTTAAGTTTTTCCTGTTGAAATTGAGCCAAAAAATGTGTTTGTTTTTATGTATGCATTTGGTCCAGCTAGCGTGTGAGAATTACGGTAAGCTTTAAGACAATTTTTTTTTTCTCAAACGAAGCGCTTAATGATGCTTTTTTATAACATATAGTATGTAAAAAATATGTGTCATTGAAAAATATATGTGAAGAGAGGTGAAAAAACAAGTAGAACCTATTCAGATGAGCCGCAGTGTACATGGCTTGGGAAAACAAGATAAGCAAATGTACTTTTAATTTTAATCAAAATTGGTAAAGAACAAATTAATAAAATTGGCGGCATTTCTGATTGGCAACTTGATAGGTGAATCGATTCCACCGAAATATTTTGTGTACTTTTTTTTTGTAATCAGCTAGGAACTACGCATATTTGGCTGTCAACTGAAAAGTATGCACAGTACAGTCAAAATGAACATGAACATTGAAATTGGCGTTAAATGTTTGAAGATAAATATTTTTGCATTGAAATGGCCAGGAAGATTTCTGGGAAATGGAAATAAGTTTCCGTATTTAAATATTTCGGAAGGCCGGAAAGAGGTAATCAACTTAAAGGTTTCTCGCAATTAATACGCAAAAGCGGGTACTTAATGTTTTGAGTAAAACCATAAAAATTCGATCCGATTATGAGCAGTTTGGGACAATTCAAAACCCAGAATCTTTAAGATAGAAGAAAAAAGGTTGTACATTTTTCAACTTCTTAGTATTGAAAAAAACTTATGGAGCGTCTCAAAAGCATTAAACTTGTTGCTTCTTTGAAATGTTCTCTAATGCTTTGTCCAAAGGATTTTTGGTTTAAACATTTTAAGTCTATGCCGAACCTTTCTTCGCAATTCATACTTATGAACTGTTGTACATTCGAAAAATAAGTTGATTCGTAGAAAACGGTACAAAAACAATATTATTAAATTCCTCGAAATGTTAGTTCTAAGAAAGTTTAGAATAATAACAACCAATAATAGCAAGTCTTCAATACGCTCGAATGTATTAAGAGGTACAGCCAAGTAAAACCAAGTGAAAACACCTTTTTTAAAGAGGTTTCTGTTGCTCACTTAGGTTCTAGACGGTTAAAATTAAAAACCTTAAAATTAATCTCACTTCAAGACTTTCCTAGCTAAACCAGTTCTCATTCACACAGGTTTGAATGTGGATTTGGATAAACGTAACTTTATGAGTCGATAAGTAAGTCACAAATTGTTAGAATCTCTGAACATCTGTAAAGCCTATAGACTGCCCGACTATTCCAGCGTTTTCCAAGCGGAACTTGTTGCAAACCGGAAAGCATGTCGTCAAATCAAAATACATCCAAATATCCTGCGAAGAAGGTTGCCATACGCATTGATAGTCAAGCAGCCATCAAAGCTATTGCCTCCTTTACTTCACATTCAAAATTAGTACAGGAATGCCGAGCTGAAATAGCGTCGTTAGAAGGTCAGTTCATTTCTCTTATATGGATGCCCGGTCACAGTGACATCCCAGAAAATGAGAGAGCCGATGAACTTGATAGGCAGGGATCTGCCCTTCAGCGCTCGCCTGCAGAGGAGGTTTTCATCTCACTACATGCAGTTAAGGTTTATATATCCTCACACTTCCTTGAAGCAGCAAAGATGGTCCGGTCTGACGAACTGTGAAACATCAAGGAAAATATGGCCTAAATACAAACAATCAAAAGAACTCCTTCGACGGTCTGCACTGGACACTAGTCAATTGGCGATCATGCCGTAAAGCTATGCTTCCCACACAACTCACTTTGTCGCAGCTGTTAAAACACAGCTGTGGGAGAGACCCTAACATACTTCTTTTGCGCCTGTCCGGCCCTTTCTAGAGCGCTTGGTAGACCCTTTTTCAAGTCAATTGATGAAATTTCTGCTAAGGATATTTTAGGAACTAATATCCTTCTAAAATACCTTGGGCTGGATTTAAATATATCTCAAATACACCTCATAAATAAGGTAGCAGAGCTGTGGGATTTAAACGGCGCATAGTGCTAATTTGGTTCTCACTGAATCACCACTACCTACAAATTGTTAAACATTTTTTATCACTAATCCATTATTTGACGTAAATTTCTTTATTTTTAGCTGATCTCAAAGACATGCGATAAATAGGAAATAAAGTTTATCTTAATCTTCAAATCAAGGCATAAAATTTGCCTTCAAAACCGTCTGTAGGTGTGTATGGCATTGAACTGCCCTTTAACAGCTGAACCTATTTTGATGCAATTTTTCGTGTGTGTTTGAGCGGGTCCGTGGATGGTTAAGATTCACTCACCCTTATCGTTTCGTGAATCACGTCAGTAATAGACTTTCTGAAAATAGTTCATAGTTAAGTTTGTGCTTCAAAATTGGTGTTGACAAGACCGGAGTTGTGAGTCAGTGACTCTACTCCGAGTAAAAAAAAAGATATAATGATAATTAATAGAAAAATAATTAAAACATGAACTATACAAAAAACTGAAAAGACAAAAATGGACGATACCTCAATCGCTGAATATTGCAATGCGATCAAAATTTTGAGTATCTCTCTCTCTCGGCTAATGGCATTGAGGCTACCTAAGCCAAAGTGTACCACCTTGATCAAATAGACCCCGGAATAATCACCGTGTGGCGCTTCCACCGTTCCGATTTTAATTCTGTTTTTTTTTGTTAAGTTGGTACAACTGTTGTTGATATTCACTCTAAATCTTATCGTCATAGATTGACATTTGCAAAAGTTAAAGCTCGACCGATTCTCTAAAGAAAACTGTCTTTAACCAGTGGCACGAGCGGTTCAAAATTGGTCGTGACTCAATCGAATCGTGGATTTTACACGATGATAACAGTTCCATCATTATTTGTAATTTTTTGACGGGAAATGCAACAAATACCATCCAGCAGCCAGCGAATACACCTAATTTGGCTACCTGTGACTTCTTTCTGTTCAATCGAGTTAGAAAACCATAAGCTGCGCGTTTCAGCAGTCGAAAGGAAGTAATGGAAAAATCGCAGGAAGCACTGACGGACATATCGAAAACCGAATATAAAAAAATGTTTCGAGGATTGGATCAAGCGCTGGCATAGGGATAACTTTGAAGGGGACAATTAAAAATTCAGATGAATAAACTTGTATTTTTAATTTTCTGAATAAATTCCGGGAACTTATTGATCAAGGTGGTATATCATAAATGGTATTTTGGTCATCTCAAATAAAAATATAAAACACACCAATGAATAACCATCTTGTCAAAAATTGTCATCGCAATCAAAAAAAATCGCAAAGATTGGAATTTCAACACCACAACTCGATCTTGATGGAGTGACCTTATCCATTTACTGGCTTTGTGTAGATGCTCGATAAGGCTAATCAAAATCCCTTGTGAATCCAGTAAATTATAAAACAATTCTGTGGGTGGTCGATTAACGGATAATTATTCTAAATTATCACACAGATGCAGTGAAAGCCACTCAAAGTTTTTCAATGTCTGCGATCTCCAATTTATTACTTAATCGTATTAATAACTCGGAAAGATGTGTCATTATGATAATCCATGTTTGTCATCACGAAGTCGGGCACACATAAGCATATGTAAATGGGAATATAAAGAGAAAGTGTTGTATAACTTTTTCAAGTGTGAGAACAAACTGCGATCTTGAAAACTGCTTGAAACAAGATATTAAGTTCGGAATGTAATCAGAACAATTTTGAAATCATGAAGGAGGTATTTTGCAATGTTTGTTGCAAGTATCGCGAATTTGAGTTTGGTGGTTTCCATTTCGTCAGGGGAGTAAGAGTTTCCAGTGGGAAATGATCGCGGAAACCGCTGAATTTCAAACATTTCCCAATCTGTTTACGGAAATGTAAGTTGTTGGCGTGGGAAATACGGAATTCGAAGAGTATCAAAGTGTGGATGGATTTGGAGATTTGAATCCAGAATATATTGGAGCAAAGCCTCAGTCTGACTTGATTAATAAATATTTCTGCTTCCTCAAATATCAAGATGGGCGTTAACTTTTTGTGGCTGTTAGTAGTTAGATAGATATTTCGTAAAAATTACAATTATGTAGACCTGCTACCGCACAATTTACAGCACAGAGATACGATATTTTAAATGACCTTTCAACTGAACTATTTTTACAATTCATTTTCAAAATGGTAATTTACCCGATATAGTTGAGTGGGAAAGTACGAGTAAAACCCACTATGTACAAAAAAAAAGAAGATATGAACATCACAGCTTTAAAACATATAGAACAATAAATATAAATATATAAATAAATAAGTAGATAAATAAATAAATAACTAAATAATCGTTGACAAATTAAAAAATAAAATAAATAATTAAACAAAAAAGAGATGAATGAATACATACATACATTAATTAATAATAATTATTGATAAATAAATAAATAAAAACCAAAATATTAAGGCAAATAAATAAATATGTCAATAAATAAATAAATATATTTCCATATGAATAAACATTTCGACAAGTAAATAAATAAACACTAGGTTATTTATGAAAAATTGTGACAAACGTGAAATAAACATGATGAGTTATGTTTTTAACTCAAGTGAAGGGTTATTCAACTGATTTATCAATGAATTATTATTGAATTCACATCTAAGCAAGAAAGTATCGATGAGTTTTCGAATTCTCAATCACCTATACTTTATCATGAAGATCTGAAGTAGAGTGATGCCAGGCAAGATTTAAGATCATTTGTAATACTTTGTTTTGAGAAATCTACAATTGTTTTATATAACTTTTGGCACAGCTACCCCACACTTAACACCCGAATAGAAGTAAGGCTTGAATTATAACTTTGTGAATTTATCACTTTGTTTTTAATTGATACAACATTTTTATAGCTATATTCATTTTTTTTATTGTATTTGGCGTTAAACGTTCATTTTGAGTCCAAATATATGTCTAAATATTTGACGGAGGATTCCCATTTGATTTGCGTTCCATTTAAGCAGGGTTTTCTTTTGCGAGAAAAAAAGATGGCTTGCATCTTTTCCGTATTTATTTAACTTATTTAATATTGATCGCATGATTAAGTATCGTCTCGATATTGAGACCGATTTCATGCGATGCAAATATCGCAATATCATCAGCGTACATTGCCGATGCGCATCCTGGCAGTTTTGCGAAATTCGAAGTGAACAAATTAAACAGATCTGGGGAAAGAACTGCACCTTGGGGCAAGCCGTCATAAAAGTTTATCAAATTTGAAGGACTATTATTAACATACACTCTGAAGCAACGATAAGACAAGAAACTTTGAACGATTTTAAATAGCAAGGGGGGAAAATTATTATCTATCATTTTGTGTAAATGAGCATTGTGCAAGCTTTAAGAAAAGGCACGATTTTAGCCACTTTCCTTGCAGTAAGTAGTTGGGTGTCACAGCTGGTGATAGCGTCTTTTTTTTCAATTGGTTCAATTGATAGATCCCAAGTCCAAATCCTAAAGTGATCTTGTTTAACGAATCCGTTCCAGTCACCATTTACCATTTGAATCAAATTAATGGCGAAGACTTTCTGATGGATGACGATGTTGTAGGGGGTATTGTACGGTACGTAACGTGAGGATGTTGAGCTTACCTTCAAAAATTTCGGAATATTGTGGAATTTATTTCGAATGAAATCCTGCGAATAAAGCGAAAGCTTATAAGCTTTGAACTTTGATGGGCTTATTCATGAGTCATTAGCCATGTTTTTTTTGTAAATCTATGCAAGTAAAAAGCTTTGCATGTGAAACACAACAGAAACGCAATGCGTACGCGATTGTTGATTTTGTATGCCGTTTGATAAGTTCTTTTTGTCAGTGAAACCTCAATTGCTTGTGCCAGTGTTGCCAACTTTTGCAAGCATATAATCCAAATGCCGACAGATGCTGATAGTCGTATCGTATATACGTTTACAAAAAACCACGCCCATTGACGGTTGATTGGTCTTCGTTAATACCACATAGATAGAGCTGAACATCATTTGCACGTAAATGAATTGGTTTGCTTATCAAGGGTATGTCACTAATACATATGGAGAACAAGATTGGTCCCAGAATTGATCCCTGTGGCACACCTTTAGTAAAGAGTTTGTTGGAATGTCGTAAAAGAGAGCTATGGACAATTGCAAGAAAAAAGTCCAAGTGTTTAACTGCTCATGGAAAAATGCTCAAAATACATGTTCGATTAGACTCCTCTGTCAAACTTTCAAACTATATAGTTGTTCCACGTTTTAAGTGCTTTTCTCGTGTCACATTTAAGTTGTAGTTTAGTTGTGCATTGTCTCTTTCCCGAGAAACAGTTGACGTTGTCCGCATAAGT
Source organism: Orthonevra nobilis (assembly GCA_963555765.1). Taxonomy (NCBI): domain Eukaryota; kingdom Metazoa; phylum Arthropoda; class Insecta; order Diptera; family Syrphidae; genus Orthonevra; species Orthonevra nobilis. The sequence goes on along the minus strand of OY743225.1, from coordinate 3,579,571 downwards.
CGAAGGACTCCTTGCATTCGTATCGGAAAAATAAAATCGAATGTAAAGGATCTACTCAAATTCAAAAGTTACTCAACTAAATGTAGTAAGGCATGTCTAATGCAAAAAGCCATTGAAATTCTGTACCCATTTCCTATTTGCACATTTTATCACCCACTGCAAATGCTTTTACAAATGAGGCTTGGAACAGGTATTTAGCAATAAAGTTTAAAGTGTACCACAACAATTGCTTACTCACCTTAAAATGCGACGATGATCAATTGGCTAAGACAATGAACGTGCTGAATAACACTCAGGCAACAGGCACACCCGTTTCTATGAATCTACAATACATCGACAAGGTCATCATTTCATGTTGGCATGGAAACCTGCATGGAAGCCTTTTCGCCATGAATTTGTGCTCCAAGTCTGAAACAAAAAGCACTGAACGTTAAATCGTGAACACAATCTGGGTATCTCTGTTTTTTTTTTTTGCTCCGTTGTCGGGAGAATTTAATTTGATGGTTCCCACGATGAAAAATCCTCAAAGTCTTTAAACATACATACATAAATATTTATGTTTGCAACATGGTACTATTATTAAAAAAAAATGAGCGTTGGTTTTGATTAGGTTTGTGTCATGATGCCTGAGCTACAGCATCTGGGGCGTTTTGATTAAAACCAATTCGGAACTCTGAAATTTCATTTGCTTTTCATTTAACATCACAAACATTCGGATAGTGACCTGCGATCGTTTTTTTTTCTTTCTCCTTCAATATTTTGAATTCTTTGAAAAATATCTCGTATCCAATGCAATGTTGGTGTATATTCTGAAAAATTGAGGTTTCGAAATGCAATGACGACACGACTTTGACATGTTTTTTTTCATATTGCCATTTGTTAATATTAAGCTTGTGTTTGCTTTAAACTATTTCGTGATCTCGTCAGTATTCTGTTGCAAAAATAGTTGCATCATAGTTTCCTTTGACAAACTAGAGATAAAAACATATTGTATGAATGCGATGAACATCAGAGCTGAGAAGAATGCTGTAAATGTTCAGCATATCTCAAAAAAAAATGAAAGAATTTACGATACATCTTTCATAAATTTGAGAACAAGTATTTTTTGATCATAAATGTACAAGCAATGCAAATACAGAATTTTTATTGGTGAATTTTTGAAGTTTTATTATTTTTTGTTGCGTAACAGAACCTAGTCACTGAATTGTTTTTTCGTCTTTAGGCTATTCCAGAATACCAATAATAATAACGTCAATGTAGGCTCGACTAGCTAAAGCTTCAGTCTTCAGTTCCGTAACTGAGCAGATATTATTTTAATTTAATAAGGTTGAAAATGTCGTTATTGCAGACAACTTCATATCTATTACTCTGAGGTGAATTTTGACCATGACAGCTGTCACATCAGAAACTTCATGTCATTGTCTAATTATTTCAGTCTGAGTTATTGGTCATTAGTGAAAACACAATGTCTACATTCGCGGGACGTTTTAATATGCTTCTTTTATTTAAAGAAAAAAGCAACCGAAGCGCATCAATTGCTTACCGAAGCTTACCCGGACTATACTATAGACGTTAGAATGAGTCAGCGGTGGTTTAAGCGGTGATTTAATCCAAATGGTGATTTCGACACCGAAGACAAAGAACGCCCCGGCCAGGTGAAAAAGTTTGAAAACCATGAATTGGAGGCATTTCTCCATCAAGATCCGTCACAAACGCAAGAAGAACTTGCAAAATCACTTGGCGTCGCTCAGCAAACCATTTCCGATCGTTTGAAAGCAATGGGAATGATCCGAAAGGTAGGACATTGGGTGCCGTATGAATTGAAGCCACGAGACGTCGAACGCCGATTTTGCATGTCCGAAATGCTGCTTGAACGCCACAAAAAGAAGTCTTTTTTGCCACATGCTCAAATTGGACGTTCTACCCCACCCGCCGTACAGTCCAGACCTTGCGCCATCCGATTACTATCGCTTCCGATCGATGCAACATGGCCTGGCTGACCAGCACTTCCGTCATTTCAATGATGTCAAAAAATGGATCAATTCGTTGATTGCGGCGAATTTTTCAGAACGGGTATCCATGAATTGCCAGAAAAATGGGAAAAATGTGTGGCTAGCGATGGACAATACTTTGAATATTGAATTTATATCTATTTTTCCTCACTAAAACATTGATTTTTGAAAAAAAAAAAAACGACATTTTCAACCGGTAGTCCTATTATTTGAACTGGTTTTGCTGCATTTGAATGAGCCTGGTGCTTTAAGGCACGATTTTTTGATAAGAACAATACCATTTGTGTCGGTTTCTGTTCTTGCTGTGAAGCAAAACATCATCTCAGCTATCAGTTAGTTTTCTTTTAAACTTTCTTTACATCGTGGGACAAAATTTTTGTCATAATGTGCCATAAAAACCTCCCGTTTTGGTGATTTCATTTGATCCCTCATAAACACCCATACATTGTTTCCTTTTTTAATCTCTACCTTTTGAATTTCTTGGTTCGAAACCTTTTTCAAGATTAACTCACACAACATACTTACAATTTCACACAAAAATAAGTTCGGACTTAGGAACGTGTTAGAAGCGCATCAGAAAATATGGAGTAGCATCTGCTTTTCAGAAGCAAGCGCACCCGCTGAAAGTTCACAATTCACATCGCTTTGTATTTGATTTATTCCCGAGATGTCTTTGACAATTCATGTGTCAATGCTGCATGACGATGTACGGTCGCTTAAAATGAGGCTTAAGTTTCCAAATTCAACTCATTCTTGGCCTTGACCTTCTTTGTCTTACGTTGAATAATTTCTTTTGGTGTTCTTGTCCCTTAAAGATGTTCTTCAGTGCTTCGCTTCTTCGCTCCGTAATGAACCTTGGTGTGTACGCAAATGCAAGCTCGTATGGTGAAGCTCTTGTGTTGCTAAAATTGTCCTGTTGATCATTTTTATCTGCCCAAGGCCCTTGTGATATCAGACTTGACTTATAAGGAACAATTTAAATAATTTTAAGCTTAAGTTTTGAAAATCTTTTGCCTTGATTTTAACGATAACTTTGACGATTAGTTGCTTGCCGAAAGCAACAACCACATTATTCTTCTCCACTCTTAGTTAGTAGTGAGAAGCAGTAATAAAACCATACTTCACACAGTAAAAAAGGAGTTTAGCCGTTTATATATTAAACCTTTCTTTACTTAATCAATGCATCAAAACATATTCTTGTAAGGCTGACGTAATTTTGTATACCAACGATTTTTTCTTCGAATGTAAATGCAAAAAAAAATCTGATATGTTTGTAATTGGGATTGTGGCAGTACTCTTTTTAGAATTCCGTGACGTGTGTCGTCCCTCTCCTAAGACTCTTGTTAGAAAAAAATGTTTCAAATCTATTTTTTTGTTGTTTTTAATTATTTGCTCGCTCTCCAAGAGGATATTAAGACTCTTATAATGCGTGTAGCACAGAGCGAGTGGAAGAATTAGGAGAAGAATGAAAGATTGTGTAGTGGTTTGAGAAATTAAGGTGTAATTGGTTTCAATTCACTTCCGTGGGAGGAGCCCGAAACGGGACGGAGGATTTTGATATCGACCTGTTGACTTTAACCTAATTCACAGGATTTTATTCGACATTCGATAACTTTGAAAGTTTGGAAGATTTAGCTTAAACACCCCGCTGTCAGTGTTATGCCTTCACAGCAGAGCCATCTACACAAAATCTACACAAACAGCAATTTTAAAAATACGAATACGGAACTAAGCCGATACAAAAACCACTACAATACCGCCACCCATTAGTCAGACTACTATCACAGGTCGACCAACCCAGTGATAGTGCCATTAACTTGAACCCAATGACAAATGGTGACTGAACCAGATTCGAAAAACTAGACCACTACTGTAGGAATCGAACCTGGGACCTATCAATTGGATCAAATGAAAGGCAGGCGCTCTACCCAGCACCCAGCTGTTTTAAAATCTATTTGCTTACATATATGTTTGTTCTATTTTCTGTGAACCTTTTTTTTGTTTTTTTTATTTAATTGATACAGCACTCTAAGTCTCGCAGCTGAAAAACCTGCAAGTAACCTTGCCTCCAAGTTCACCTGTGATATTTGAGGAGAACTTCAGGTACTTCAATTATCGGTGCGGATTTCACGTCTACGACTCCCAATAATAAAATTCAATATTCCGTTTAAGAAAGCCAGAGCTATGGTATGCCTTTTTGGTGTTACATAGCGCACCAGGTCAGTTTCCTATCTGTTATTAATCCCCGATATTTGTCACTCATGTATCTTGAAGCAATACTATCTGTTAAGTCCAAAGCTGTAGGACTTGACGATATGCATTCAAGTCTCATCAAAATCCTTTTGCCTGTCATTATCAAGCACATCACCCACATTTTCAATTCCATGGGTGGAAAAATGCAAAAATTATACCTGTTCCTAAAACATCTTCCCCTAGTCATGTCGAATTTAGAACTATTGCAATTCTTCCGAACCTCAGTAAAGAATTTGAGACAACCATAAGTAAACAGATAAAATTATTTCTTGAGGAACAGAATCTTTTGACACCACACCAATCAGGCTTTAGAGCTAAACACAACTGTACTACGGCCTTCTTGAAAGTCACGAACGACATTCGTTCTAGTTTTGACAAAAGTATGATGTCACTCATTGCATTTTTAGACTTTTCGAAAGCATTTGATACGGCAAACCATTCTTTACTGCTGCACAAATTAAAAATTCAGTTTGCTTTCGAGGACTCAGCTTGCAAACTTATTGCATCCTATCTCTGCGACCGAACCCTAGTTGTGTATCACAATAATCAGTACTCAAAAGTTTTATCTATATTATCGGGCGTGCCTCAAAGGTCTGTTTTAGGTCCTCTATTGTTTGCATTGTTTATCAACGATATCTCTTAGTCCATCAATTTTTGCCAACACCACATATATGCGGATGATGTTCACATATACAAAGAGGTACCAAAAACTGATCAATTCAATTCAATCAGTACAAGAATTATGGCATTCTTTGTGGTTTAAGACTAACTAAGAGGTTTCAACTTAAAGAGGTGAAAGCAAGGTTGATCAAATCCTTTGCCCTCCCATTGATTCTATATGGCTATGAACTTTTCGAAAATCTTGATGCAGCTTCTGGTTATAAATTGAACACGTCGCCTACAATAGCTGTGCAAGATATTTTTTCAACCTTACTCTCCAAAGTCCAATTCGCGAACTCGGACAGAACTCATAACATAATTCCGCCAAGACACAAATACCAAGTAAGCAGCCGTCAATTTTTAATCCATGCGATTCATTTATGGAACTTCCTGCCCCAACATATAGGGAGATTGAACACCACAGACAATTTTAAAAAAGAGCTTTCTCAACTCTTTTCTATGAGCAATTAACCTATCGATGACACTTTCCTCTACATCTTTGACTAAATGTACCTATATTCCTACCTTTTCCTTTTCCATTCGTTTCCTCAGTACTTTTCTAGCTATTCACCACCCTTTCTTTTCTATAATCATAGTTTTAATCTTAAAATTGTCAATTTTTTGAATCTATTTTTTATATAGTTTTTATAATTGTTAAACTTACGTTTAAGACAAAAAGTTTATAACTTATATTGTGTATGGATGCTTACTTAAATAAATAAATAAATAAACCAGTTAAATTCGATGACTTGGAAATAAGCGTTTGATGGATTTTAGCGGAAAAGCGGTGTCGAATCGGAGGTGTCAATCGATTAAAAATATATAATTTTCACGCCTTGATTTTTTATTAATTTTTCTTTATTTAAATTTCAATAAAATCAAGCGTTCTCCTAGTGGAAATTTGAATTTATGCGCCCACCATTCTCAAGCTCATCTAGCCGAACGTAACTATCAATCGCAGTCAAGTTAATTTCTTTTATTTTCCTCCCAAAAGGTGTCACAACTGAAAATAAATGTGCAAATGAATGATTTAATAAAATTGTATGCTTTTTGTTTTTTAATATTCAAGTCAGTCGTAATTGAGTTCACCTACCCTCACTTATCTGTCCTTTAAGCCAACGCTCAACATCAAAAATTTTTCAGAAAATGGATGTTCACAATGCCTTCCCGGTGTTCCAATTAATTTATTCGTGTTTTCCTCATAACACAAAAATGCATGTAGTAAGATATAATCACAGATGAAGAGCATCAACAAGAATTGCTTACGCCCACATATTGCACAACTATGCGTACATCACGCAATCCTTCTGCAATTATACATTTTTCAACCTTCACCTGCTTTGCCACACATGTTGTCAAATTCAGCATGCGAATACACAACACTGTGCAATGAGAAAAGTTTTCAATTGCAATTTGCACAATCAAAAGCAATTGTTTCATCTGCTGCCACACTTCAATTGAAGACGTCTGAACTCGTGCAATGAGTCGAAAGACCAAGTCATATCTCGGAGAACTCAAAAAAACTGGTGCAACGTGGGCTAATCATTGTGCTGTTGATGATGATGTTATAGTTTAACTTTTCTAATTTTTAGTTGGTTTTGTTTTTTCATACCCTGAGATGACAGTTGCGAATATTTTGAAATCAGTTTTCAACTACTGGATTGACACATAAAAAAGCTCCGAGGTAAGAGTTCAAGCAGAAAGCAATTACCAAATGAAGGTTAAAAAAGTCACAGTCACGGGCATGACTATGAAACTCACATATTTACCTTCAATTCATATTTACTCAAGCGGATAATAAAAAAGGTGATGTGAATAAAAGAATGACTCTCAATGGAGAGAAGTTGCACCTCCACTATTTTTCTTGCAGTTTATGTGCCCTCCGTTTAGTCCTTCGGGGTCTAAGGTGTTAAATGTTAAAAGGAAGGATTATATCGGATGAAGCTCCTTAGTTCTTATATTACACAAATTTTCAACAGGAGCTTCGAGACATTAACCAAGTGCTGACATAAGTTTCCACTTCCACCTTATATGGGTGAAAAGGGGTGTTGGCGTGGTCTTCGGGGTTGAAAAAAGAGGGATGTAAACAGATCCCTGATGTACACTCAAAACAAGTAAATTATTTTATGCATCCTAACCGTTTAAAAAAAAAGCCTTGGAGGACCTTTCAGTGAAAACTTAAACCACTACGATGGACAACCTTAGTTGAAGCACTTTCTGCAAGAGTTTTGATTTTCGTTGTTGAAAAATAACCGTTTTCTTTACTTTGGTTTTCGCTGCTGTAAATTGCACAAATGGTTTCATAATGAGTCCTGACATCAAGCTCGTTGAGTGGAGGTAATTTTGTTCAAAGAGCTGCGGACTCCAGTTTCTGTACTTGCATTTGAACCCATTAGCAAACTTGAAGTAGGTTCAACGCTGGATCTTAAAATGTATCTTTTTTTAGCTGTGCGGTAAATCGCTGGTTTTGGTCCACCTAAATCTGTACCAATTTCTCAATTAAATCAATCGCAAAATTAATAGTACATCATTATATTTTTGTACTGCCTTGAGAGCCAATAGGCTCACGCTTTCTTGTATAATGGTCGTTTAAAAATCTAGATCTGTATCTTTTTGGGAGATTATTCGAACAATGGGTCGTGATGCAAAACCTGGTGCCGGTTACACGTATCATGGCAATGAGCTGTTGCCAAATGGGTATTTTTCAGAAAAAAAACTTAAACTCCAAATAATTATTTCAGGCATTTTCTAGATAATTTTCGATCAAGGAGAGTCAAAGTGGTATTTTCAACTGCTTGTTATTGAAATACATTTAGAAAATAAAAACAAGAAAGGCTTCCAATTAATTGCAAGTATTTATTATTTATTTTTTGTTTTTATTATTTATTATTCATTATTTATTTATTATTTATTATTTATTATTTCCTATTTATTATTTATTATTTAATATTTTTTACTTATTATTTATTATTAATTATTTATTTTTTGTATTTATATAATTTTATTTATTATTTATTAACTAATTTTTTTCTTTAAATATTTATAATTTATAAACATTTGCCATCCACATTTGGAATATGTACTTTGTTTTTAGATGCAATGTCAGTGTATATTGATTTCACCCCCATCTCTCAGACCAAAAGTCATAGAGTAAAACATAAATATTTTGTTATATTTTTTCTTTATTATTACGAAGGTTTTTTGTTGTAGCTTTTCCTTCAATAAAAAGTATATTCCTGTGATATAATTGTATAAATATAGTAATAATTTATAGTAGTAAGGTAACCTGAACCGTGTCTCTAAAATGTGCAATATATATTTGAGAGCAAAAATTGTAATGTTAATGAAATAATTGCAATGTAACGATCTCTTTATCATGGTTACTTTGACACTGTCCGGAGAAACATCTGCACTTGTATAGGGATAGTCTTATTAATAAACCTTGGTTAAAAAAGAATTATATGTTATCATTTATATAAAAACCCAGAGTCGAAATCGCTACAAGAGGACCAATGCAATCCAAGAGCAATGACAGTGGTGGATAAGAAAGTCTACCTTAACATCCTTAGGACTGCAGAGGTGGTTTAATAATTTTATTTTCTGGTCAAGTCGGATAAGGATTAGTTTCTGTTATTGTTACTCTTTCTTTGTTTGGTTAAGCTGGTAGAACGATGTATCAACCTTCGATAACGAAACTGAAAACAAACAGCTACGGCAATTCTGACGCTTTGTTGCGAGGTTTTCATCGAGTGTCGTAGCTTATCAATCCAAAAACAATATCAACATTTATGGTTGATATTAAACTTAAAAAGTTAAAGTAGTCACACATTCCAAATTTAAGATATGTTCCATTATTTATTATTATTATTTGTATTAGTGTCCGACCGAAACATGATTTTCAGCCGAAACAGAAACCGTAACCGAACATACGGCCTCGGTCTAAGTTTCGGCCGAAACCGAAACTTTTTTAGACAAATTGAAATCCATTATATATTTTAATTGTTATTATATAAATTTAGTATATGACCTGACACGTCACGCATGCACTTACCTGACACGTCACTCATGCACTTACCTACAAATTCAAAAATACAGCTCACAAATCAGGACCTCACGCGAAGTTAACCGTGCTAGTCAAACAACAAAGTTTGTGTTGGTAAGACTCAATGTAATCTCGCCATGCACCAGAGTTGATTTTGATCAGTCTTCAATCTTTGGAGTAGATTTCCCTTCGTTCTGTTATAGACTATATACTCTCAAAAACTAATTTTCCAATATCGGCCGGCGCCATCACGATAACAACCGATGGGTCAGATTTCGAACGTGGAAGTTTATCTTTTTGAGTAATCTTAATCTAGAACTCGCCTTCCATGTTTTACCACGACCGCGATATCGCTGTTGTATAGTAACGTTTCTGAAAAAATTTACTTCGACCGACAGCCAATCGGCCATAAAATTTGCATCAAAGCTTGTCAAGGAACGCCGATTATCCCTTAAGGAGATAGCGGATTTTTGGTCATAGTAATATCAAGACATAGAAAACTTGTTCCATTTCTTCACAGCTTTGCCCCAACTTGCTTAAGCAAACCCAAAAGACCTCGCTCAGTTCATTTGAGGAGCAAACTTGTTCTCTTCACCTTCTCCTTCTTCACTGTCCGCTAGGAAAACCTCTCAATACTCACTTGCTCCCCAATAAAGGTAGATACGTTAATCCACATAACCCTCGCGATATCACAATGGCTCAAATTGCTGTGTGCCTTGTAGATTGAGTTTCGGCCGATTTTTTTGACGTAACTGAAACTGTGGCCGAGACCGAAACCGAATGTTCGGTCGTTCAATACTTGATTCTGTTAAAGTGTTTTTACAACAGACATAACCTCAATATTGTCTCAAAAAATGTTACCCCTGAGCAGTTTCTAAAGCAGCGGAAGGAGTTTACTAAATTTATGAGAATAGGGTGGGTGTAGATGCGAAAGATTCGAAACCTAGCGCTTATTCGACACTCCAGTTCAAAATTTGCCCCACCTTTTCTCTTTGATCTTAGTCAGAGCCTGTAATTGCTTCCTCATCTTAAAAAAATTGTATAAGTACGAGTTGGACAGGCACACGAAGGGTTCCACATCACCGTACAATTAAATAGATACTTTGCTTAGTTTAAATTTCTCATGACATACTTTTTAGCGTAAAATTGTTTTTGTTATCATATAGCTACAAATTTAATGTTTTCCAATTTTTCTCTAAACTTGTGCTTTAAGACAAATTTCACGATTCTAGGTCAACGGGAAGGTTCTGATCCCTTCACGAAATATTCGCCATAAACGATTTATACGTTCATGTCAACTTGATACCTCCACGTGTTCAGAGAAAAAGTTATCGTATGAAGTTCAGTTTTTTTTTAGGTGCGGAATTCAAAAAACGGAAGCAATAAGCTTTTGCGCAAATCTTATGAGTTAAAATTCCCTTGAAGTCGGTGAAATCTTCCATGAAATAGATTAGGATCGAGGTCTCATCCATAGTCATAGATGTTAGTTTTCCAACGGTCCAACATACTTGAACTCGTGTGTTCTATTGCTCAGCGACTTACATTCTGGGTACCCAATTCAAGTGTAGTTTGTAACGAAGGATGATCTTGTCATATGAGTTCCCTGCGATATCCACTTTATATCCGTGAGGCGAGGGTTGTTGTTTTTTAAGTGGCTTGTCTTCTGAGAATATTCTTCCCCATTGGGGGATTCTACCATCCATATTCTTCGTTCTTCATTTTTCGCCACTTTCGTGCATGTTGTTCCCAGGAGTGATTTTTAATTTGTACGATTTTCTACCAGTAACTTGTGAAAGTATCACTCCAGAAATATCCAGTCTTTTCGTGTGAAGAAGCACTTGTAAGTCACATGTTTCTCCATTTGTTATTCATTCGTTTGCTTTTGCATTACTTTGGAGCACTAACAAGATACATACAAATATATTTCGGAATATATTTGACTTATTTATTAAATGGTCGTTGAGAGTAAAAGTTTGTTGTTTTTTTATAGTTTCTTATAGAAAAGGAAATTGGCTAACAAGAATATTTTGACTTAAACACACATCCCTTTACCTCAACATGCAGTTAATAAAATTGTTTCAATCAGTTGGCTGATTCCACCAAAGTCAGTTAATCACTCAAGTACTCAAGGCAGTTTATCTCACTGAACTTTATTACAAACTAAATACCTACAACCTAAATTCAGGATAACGAAAAGGAATTGCGAACGAATACTTTTTCCAAATTAACCCTTAAACCAGTTTGTCATCTTTTCCTGGAAACAAACACCAACACATCATTGTAGCAGGCATTGATTACCTCACCAAGTGAATAACATGGTGCCTGTGGTGACTTTTTTGATACTGATCCTGGTAACGAAACAAATCGAAGGCATCCCCATGTCCACAGTAATCAGTTCTTACGACTTAACTCGTACAAATATCTTTTGGCCATCGTCATCTCGGTCTGCTGATTGGAATTTCCAAAAAATCACCAGCTTAATAAATAGAGAAACTGAGAGCCTTGTGAGAACCTTTTTGACAAATGAGAGAAGTCCTGTTGCCAGCATCAATTCTGTTTACCCGACCATGAACATGGAAATCGTGATACGTTTAACGCTTTTAGGGGACATTTCCAACGCCCAAATGGGAAGCCAATAAAACGTATGGATTCGTAATTAGATCCCTTTCAAAGTTGGTTTCCTTTTATTGATTCGATGGAATTCCCTGCTCGACTTGGAATGACGGAGGGTTTTCTTTGCGCTTTACTTTCTTGAATTTACATTCACCAACAAAAATTTATGTTTAATGAATCGCACAGGAAATGTACACATACTATATGATTACTAATATCCTTTCCGTATTAATCCTCATGCCTTATTAACTAATTTTTTTCGGTTTCTTCTCTTTTCAGGTAATTCAAACTAATGAGCTGTAATGTTTTCTTGACTACGTTTCGTTGGAATTGGTGTTCTGCTTTGCGTCTACGTTGTCTTGGAATTGAAATGAAGTCGAGGATAAAAATTCACCTACCGCAAATCCGTATCTCAATAATGAGTTGTTCCTTTTAAAAAAACATTTATAGGGTACGAGTATGGGCACACACGTACGCAGAATATGTATGTGTGTATGATCCGTGAGTGTATTTGCAGGTACTTTTACTTGTTACTTTTATTTCAGTGTTAAAAAAGACATGATAACATTTCGCCCCCACATCGTACAGGTTTAGTCAGCAATTTTTGATTCTGATATTATTTAGTACAATATGGCTTAGGCAGTATTGGAATGTCCTTATATAAGTGTATATATTGTATTTGCATGTATATAGGGTGTGTCAAATGTTGGTTTTAATTTAAATATTTTTTACACTGACTGCTCAAAAATTGTCAGAAACACAAAAAATATTTTATTTACGCGATACGAAACGATTCGAATTATGCATGAACAACGTTGGGGAATTTGGCAAAGTTACTTTTAAAGTGCATGTTTCCATATTAAGTATTGTGTCCCATTATCCCCATTGGATTTGAAACTCTGAATGTATATCGGAGTCTTTGTTGCGAAAAATATCTTGAACCATTTTAAATCATTTTATAAATAAAGTGACGAGAAAGGCTTGAAAGAAGAGCTCAGACCTTTTTTAAAAATTTACTTAAACCAGTTTCTCTTCGAAATTCCCATAGTTTCGGCAACAAACTTTATAAGTTCATGTTTCAAAAGAATATATAATTCAAAACGGAACTTGCAGATTACCCACCCTTTATATAGAACCCAAATCATATCATCATAGAAATATTACCTACAGTAATTTTGAATTGAGAGAATTGAGAGAAGGATCAGAAGAAATTGAAGGGCCTGAATCCAAGAACGAATATGAAAAACTGAGGGTACGGAGTAAATTCTATAAGGTCTAATAGACAAGGGATCAGCTATGAAGTTTAGAAAAAGAATAGGAAACAAAACTAAGCCCTGAGGTACACCAGCACTTATTAATGAATTGTAGTCTTGTACTCATCCATGAAAACTTTAAATGAACTCCTCGAAATGTTATTCCTGATTCAATGTAGATGATATTCTACGATACCAAATCCACGCCATAAAAGAGCCTGATGTGAAACTCTGACAAATGCCTTTTAAATATAAAACGCAACTATCTTGCTTACATGAAAGATTCAGGGTTTGGCTCCACTTAAGTGTCATCAGATCACTTAAGTAGATCTTTACAATTATCAGCGTCTCTATGCCCTTAAAAAGGGGGACCCTTTTTAGGTATGTGCTGTACAAATGTTTCATCTACTCGGAAGTAGAACAGAAAAAAGCTTAAGCTATAGTTCGGCTAGCGAGGAAGAAAACCTCTTCGGAAGATTGTGGGAAATTTTATCTGAACCAAGCCCATCATTTAAGTTAAGCGCACAATCTAAGAGTGTGAAGCTAGCATCAATATAGGCTGCTAGTAGATTGGCCTTCTCGAAAGAGCTGACAGCTGTAGTGTCAGTTGAAACGAGTTTTGGAATAATGATAAGACACAATTTGTTTTTTTTTTTTTAAATCACTACCAAAAATGTTTACCTCATTTTAGTGTCTTATTTTATTTTATAGAAGTCTTTCGCAACAAGAATAAAAGCATTATAATCTTTTCTTACAAATTTAACTGCTTAACTAAGATGCTATCTCAAGGCTTCGAAAAACAGTTTACAAGACTTATGAAATATTTTTAAGAATTATAAAATGGTTGTTGCTCGTCCATGCCCTTAACAAAATTAATTTCCTGCAATCTGCTTTGAATTGGAATTGTATATCTTCGTAGCTGTTTATTCTAATGTCATTTATATAAATTAAAAGTATAAATCGTATATCCTAACTTCTGACTTTTCCACAAGCGACCTTAGATTCCATTAGTCACGCAATAGAAAATAACCCAAAAATGAACGTTAACAAACTCTTGTCGGCGTTAACGTGTTTGAATGAAGTCAATTAACTTTTTTGAAATGTCAACATTCAAATGATTCACCTTTTTCCATAATTAAGATTAACCTTTATTCCAGGTCGCTGAAAAGGTGGAAACTTTATATTTATAACCTTATCGCAAAATGTGAGTTTTCCATTCCGAGGGATTCAAATGACGTCCAAAAGTCTGACTATTTTAATTCGGAACTCATTAAATACGTGAGCACTGCAAATTCTTTTTCATCCCACAATGCTGTTTCATTGTCGTTGGGAGTGGAACCTTTCCCTCTAATAGTTTAAAGTTTTTCCCTGGACTCAAAACTTTTAAACCATAATAAATTCTAAGGATGTTTAAGGAATGTCAAAAGGATAAATACATCAAGGGTATAGTCGTTTACAACACGATTTTTTGCATGAATTTTTCTATTTGAACTACAGACGACTGTATGCATTCCTTGAAAAATTACGGAAGGATCTATTTATTATAAAAAGCTTTTAAGTTTCTCCTTTGTTGATACAAAGTTAATGCCATTTCCAGAAAAGAACTCTTCTTTAAAGGTTGAGATGCTTGCGAAAGTTCGTATACATGTGTTTGTATGCTGTGCTTCCTTGTCGGGGAAAATCACTTCAGTTTTAATGTCGTCCTTGTGATTGAATAAGCACAGTTTCAGAAACCTCGATGTGCTTGAAAAGTGCTTTGTATTTCCTAGTATTCGAAAAGGTCTGTGGTGGGCCTTTGAGAATCTTCTTGTCATTGAGTATGCTTCGGTTAAGTGGCGGTATTCTGTCTGTCTTGTAGACTAATCTCCTGCTATACTGCTATTTTCAGAATCTTCCTCTCAAATGATTCTAGCTCCACACTCATAGTCTCGAGTTGAATGACCATGTGAGGAGCACAAGTAAAATTTACGGAGTACGTGCTATCACATTTGCCGCTAGCGGATGTTCTTGGTTCACAACAATCCGGCTTCGGTAGAGATATCAATGAGCTTTAGCCTGAGAATATCCTGAAAGTTAGGAAATAATTAAATGCTTGTTATAGACGGAATAACTTAACTAGTAATATTTTACTTTAAGAAAAGGCAAGTCGACGGATTTTAACCATTCAAAGAAAAAGAGAACGTAAAGCGATAACACATTTTTCGTCAATTTCGAGCTGCTCTAAAATCCAAATGGCGAAGCGATAACGAAGTCAATTAGATCCAACAGTGTTCAAGCGTAAATCGATGTATTTCTTAAAAAAACACTGTTTTTGACAATTTTATGATCGTAAAAGAGCCGTCGGAGTCAGAATAATTTATAAACAAAAAAAAAGGAAAACACGCATAGTCACCCTATATATCGATCCATTGTAAAAATCTTGTAACCTTCGTTCTTACAATTGGATCAATTGATAAATCCTAAGAATCATAAAAAAATTACAGTGTTCTGGTCAAGTCACCATTTGCCATTGGAAGCAAATGAAAGGGCGCTATCACTGACTAAGTGGATGATCATGCTGTAGTGGTTGGTGTATCGGCTGCTGGAATTCTTAGTTCGTGTTGTCAATAATAATGGTTTGTGTACGTGATCCACCATTGGCACTTCTGTGAAGGTATAAGGCAATGGGAAATATGTAACTCGCCAAGAAAATAACTCCGGAATTCAAAAGTTATATATCTCCCCAAAAATGTGTATAGAAATTAGGATTTAGTTTTTTATTGAATAAGTACTAATTTTGGGAAATAATTCTATGCCTGTTTGGGGCCTTATTTCATCATTGCTCCCTGCCAAATGAGAACTTATTCCCTCAATAGATAGGGTGTTATTTGATACACAATTGGCGACTAATTTTCATCTTAATTTTTGGTCAATTATTTCCCTTTCATTTCTCATAGCCTGTTGCCTTCACATCAACACTGACAGCAGGGTAATGAGTCTTCTAATCTCTCTAGAACTAATGTCAAATACAAAATCCTGTGACTTATAAGTCGACTTATTTCGGACCCCACCCACGGGGCAATTGAAACCAAAGTACATCTGAGTCTTAAACTACTACACAATCGTATAATCCTCCTGTTTGTTCTGCTGCTCGCTTTGTGGAACATGTATTATAAGAGTATTCGTAGCCTCTTGAGAGCGAACAAATTTAAATATGCGTTGAAAAGGACAGTTTTGACTTGTTACTTCCACCCACTCCGTAAAACTTAACATTTTTATTTTTCATTATTATGAAATTTTGAAATCTCGGGACTGTATTCCCAAGTTGAATCTGACACAGCTCTTGCTACCACATGACGAACATTCAAGTACTTAATAATTTTAGACACAAAAATATGGTCAACCCCTGGGGCCATCAATAATACGCGATCTAATGTCTTTTTCTTTAGAATTAAACACATCAATTTACACTGCATGTGCCATTTCGTAAGTATCCTAATAAAGGTCAATAACAATGCCATTCATCATATTTGTCCTATTAAATACATCACACAGTGACACTTGACCACATCTAGAACGCCGAAAGCATTTTTCATTTTTCATTCCGGCACGCGGGAAGCTATTCTTTCGATGCCGAAGGCAATCCATCATTTTCAATAAACTCCACAATAGACACGAAAAAACAACGTCTAAACCCATGAGACTTTTAAATTGTTTTAAATTGGTTTGCATAACACATCAATCAATCGTCTTCAATATTTCGTGACTTATGGTCAAGAGTTCGCATAATAGGAGCACGTTTTGTAAGCAAATGCCTTCGAGGTTGTTCTACCCAGCTCATTTGTTAAACTCATAACCGTCATGATGCTCGCTGTGATTTTTTTAAATATACAAAAAAAAATGTTTCTTTTCACTTCCTTGAATGAGCAGAAAGGTTACCTTTTTTACTGCTCCTGTAGACAGGATGTTGTATATAATGTACGAGTATTATAATCAAAAGCAAGAACTCCGTCTTTTCGTCGTCGTGAAGGAGAGAAGCCATAAATTGACTTGAAATGATGTGAATTGCCTTTTTTCTTCATTAGAATTCTTAGACAAATAATTGTCAAAGGATTCCCAAGATGCTTTGCGTCCGAGGTAGTAAAAGCATTAAATAGAAAAGTTTTAGTTTAATCCCCTCGCTAATCAGCTCGTAATGAACCAGACTTTATGCTTAATTAGCTATGAATAAGAGATATAAAGTTGGTGTTTGTCGTAAAGAGACCACCATCAAGCGTAAAAGTCTCTGCAGACAAATTTTGTTACTTCCTTGGAATTATAGTACCAATTACTTATACTTCTATGAAATAAAAAAAGGTTCAGCCGGTATCTCGATGCGATGATTCTCCTTATAAGGATATCTTAAGCACTGGATTAAATATTTTACGAGTTTGATTGTAATAAATTATTTGTAGTGATCCTAGAATTCTTAAAAAAAATTATTATAGCTCATATTTATATATCCCTGTAAATTACTCGTATATTCATGTGAACACAAACAGTCTTACGCCTGAAAAGATATCTAGTCAAGACATACACACCAGTTTGAAGAATCATTGAAGTACTCTACTCCACCAGATGTATTCAAGATTGGATCATTGGTGTTAGACGAGCATTGCGATGGACTGCCAACTACATCATCAACAGCGAAGATCTTGTGTAAGCTGATCAAAAGTGACATTGAGATGTTGTAACATGGATCACATATGGCAACATCCAGAGGATCTTTCACAAAGAACTCTACATGAGCGAGGTGTCGGAGCGTTGGGTACTCAGAATCTTGACAAAAGAATGGCAAACTTTTAAGATCTACCAAGCTGACGCGGACAGATTTTTGACAAGATTTA
This sequence comes from Orthonevra nobilis, assembly GCA_963555765.1. NCBI lineage: Eukaryota > Metazoa > Arthropoda > Insecta > Diptera > Syrphidae > Orthonevra > Orthonevra nobilis. The sequence continues at coordinate 3,561,873 of OY743225.1, read as the reverse complement.
TTACTCGATCTTGAGACCAAACAAAAGTCTTCGACCTGAAAAAGGCCGTCTCCAAAGAAAATCCAAATGAAAGTCAATCAGAATTCAGTGTCAATGGTTATGGCGATAATATTCGGTACCACTAGGGGTCTATTGTCTGGGAAATAGAGCCATTATTCCATGCTCTTAGTGTGTAGACTGAACCGGATCATTGCGGATAGATTGCAAGGAAAAGATGCGCAGATTCGAAGTTGCGTTGACTGCCATTCGAGAATCGGTTTTCGAAATTCTCGGAGACCCGATTTTTCCACCAGATCTGCTCTCAAGCGCTCGATATTTCTTTCCCTTTTTCTCTTTCTGTTTTGAGAGTCTTAAGATTGAGACTTACCTAGAGACTTAACTGGTCCTGTTGGACTGACAATCTGCGGAACTGCGTGCGATGTATCATAAAGACCGAAGATATACTGATGATGTTGGCTGTTCATATAGTTCTGACAGTGCTCTAGATCTTGTAGCCGATGTCAATTGGGAACTGAATTTATTGAGGACCTGGTTCACCGAACACAGATTGAACATAAGGTCGAAAACAAACATTATGTTTTTTAACTTATCTAAAGTTAACTCTAATCCTGAAGTATTTTTTCATGCGCCTGAGTGTCAAAGATACAAACTTGCCGGTTGCAGTTGTTCTTCAAACTTTTCACACTCTACCTATTGTAGTAGTTTAGTTTGCTGCGATAACTGTTTTCCTATTGAGAGAGTTGATAACTCATCAAATATTTAGGACTAACAACTGATGACAGGATGAGCTTTTCCAACCATACTGAGTTGTTAAGGAAATACCTCCGCTTCACTCTCCGAAACTTTTTTTATTTAAAAAATGTTTGCTCAACTAAACTACTTAGAATTATCTATTGTGGTAATTTCGAAGCAAAGCTACAATATGGGGAGGTATACTACTGTGGCCAAAAAATAAGGTGACATTGTATTTATTTTGAAAATTCTTTATTTATTCTTCCAAATCAATTTCATCCCCTTCAAAGTAATCCCCTCCCGATGCAATGCACTTATGCCAACGGATTTTCCAATCTTTGAAACACTGGTTGTAGTCACTTTCCGGGATGGCCTTCAGTTCCGTCTTCGCTGCGGCTTGAATCTCCTCTACCGTATTAAAACGGTGACCCCGGAGCGGTCTTTTGAGCTTGTTGAACAGCCAGAAGTCGCACGGCACCAGATCAGGTGAATACGGTGGTTGCGGAACGATATGGGTTGAGTTTTTGGCGAAATGATCACGAATTACGAGTGCGGTATGGGATGATGCATTATCGTGGTGTAAAAACCAAGAATTGTCTTTCCACAATTCCGGCCTTTTTAGGCGGATAGCGTTACGCAAACGACACATAACGTTCAAATAATATTCCTTGTTGACTGTTTGGCCGGTTGGAAGGAATTCATAAAGCACAACACCACGATAATCGAAGAAAACAGTCAACATGACCTTGATTTTTGAGCCACTTTGGCGCGGTTGTTTTGGTCTCGGCTCTCCTTTGGCACGATATTCGCTCGATTGATCGGTTTTTTCGGGGTCGTACGCATAGATCCAAGTCTCATCGCCAGTTGTAATGCGTTTCATGACATCCTGGTAGTCGGAAAGCATTGTTTCACACACTTCAACGCGACGCCTTTTTTCCAAAAAATTCAATGTTTACGGTACCAGTCGAGATTTGACGCGCTTGAGGCCCAAAGCATCCTTCAAAATGGTATTGACTGAGCCTTTCGATAAGCCAACTTCATCAGCAAGGTCTCTAATCGTTAATCGATGGTTTTTCAACACCAAATCTTTGATTTGTTGGACGTGAGTTTCATCGGTTGAGGTTGATGGTCGCCCAGAACGCTCTTCGTCTTCGACACGTTTCTGCACCAGCCTCAACGTATCCGCAGCAGAAAATTGATTCCGCAAACAAAATTTAATGCAAATTCATTGCTCAAAAAATTTCGACATCGCAAAAAAACGAAAAACTCACTTTTAGAAGCTCACAAAACGACGCGAATCTCAAACACTATGAATATATTTTGACATAAAATTTCACATAGATGTCACTGACAGTACTACCAACCTAAAAAGAAAGAAAAATTTCCAAATCCTTCGACGCCCGCAGTTTAAATTCATATGTCACCTTATTTTTTGGACACTTTTTTTTTTTAAATTGATTGAGAATTGACGAGAACATTGGCAAAATCAAAGAATTTTTGGGCGCGAACTGAATAGGATTGGTCGTTTAATTATTGGATACGTTCAACCCTCTTGATTAAAAATTGGCAAATATTCAAAGCTTCACTGCAAAACTGGTTTCAAAAGGGTCCGCAATATCATACCAATTTTAGCGGCTGCAACATTAATCAAACGTACAAAACGGGTACACTCAATTAGCCAATATCAGAAATGCGCGTCGTCGAACGTGAAGCTGATGATTACAGTTTTCATGGATAACACAGATATTGAGTATAGCGATATGCTGCTAAGAGATCCATCATCCGTTCACAGTGCAACACTTATTTGTCCAATTTCATTTTTAGCAACTGTAAGAAATGTTTCGAGGATACGATCAAACTCTGGGCTACTTGCGTTCTAAACAAAAGAGATTGATTATCTTAAAAAAAAAGCTTATAACGATTAAATTGTTGAAACTCCTTCGTCGAAAATTCCAAGGCAGGAGTTCTGCTCTCTAAACTTTTCTTCCGAGAATCCTACACTTCCGCATGCATTGTAAACGAAGCTTAACAGCTCAAAGCTAGAATGTCAAATGGACTATAAAAAGTAATTCAAGATCAGCCGTTGCTGTCAAAATTTATTCTCCTATTTCCTATGTGTAGCAAGGTCATACAAATGTCAAGCAGTCTTAAAACCGCAGTCCAATTTTATGATTTTTTTTATTGCATTTGCATTTTGAAAAATGAAAAAAAAAACTGCACCGGAAGCCTTTTCAAATCCATTTACCCAATCCACCTTCACTAACTTGTTTTTTTTATGTATTTTTATATATAAAGCATAAATTGAGAGCCAGAACAAGGCACGTGCTCTAGCAGCACTCAACGATGAAGCTTGACTTATTATTCAATTCGAAGCTGTGCGCTAAATTGTGTGCACAATCACAAAGTCCATCACCGCATTCAATAAAACCTGTTGTTCTCCGAGTGAAAGTATCTAAATCAAACAAAACCTTACGTAACGTTCCTAATACATGAACATGTGTACCATCCAATGAAGCCCAGACAAGATACCCAGACAGAGCTAACTAAACTCGTAAATTGGCTATCACATCCGATTATTGAATCATTTGCTCTGGTGAAATATTTCTCCGCGCTTCAGTATCTGTGACCGGCTGTTTTCCCACTTGTTTACCTTGAGTTTCTGCGATACTCGTTTCGTGTACACCCGACTCGTACGTGTCACTGAACGTCAAGCGCTTTCGTTCGATTTATCTAATGCACTCGCCTTTTGTATAAAATATACTTTTTTGAATGGTTGTCACAGATTCGCCGCATTGATAGCCTTTTACAGCTTCATGGCTTGACATTAGCCATGACCGTCTGTCAAGTGTCATATGTAAGTCGTCGCAGCGGTTGACTGATGACTGGAAAACATTTCCACCTTTTGCACCTGAACTGTTCCAATAAAATTGTTAATTATTCAGTTCAAACAGAAAAGCAATAAATTAAAGTACACATTATTATCAGGCCGCATCAGTCACATGACCATAAAGGTGGATACGTATTTTTCCTCGATTTTTACGCGCGAACTTGATCACCTTGCTTTGTGCCGGCGATGCCGTGGCCGTGTTCAAACCACCTTCGCCAATTGCATCGTACCGCCGACAACAATTTCCGTTTATTTATTTACTGAAGTAACTGTTACTTTTTTCACTTTACTGATTTGGAAATGTCAACAATTTTATAATTAAGCGGCAACCAATAATAACAACATTAATTTGCAAAAGTAGTGTGGGATGGCTTCGAGTGTAATTCGCTGACGGATACGCATGTGACGTTAAGAAAAACCGGTGTGATATTACCTCATACAAAAGTGACAAGCGTGACAGATACAAATATAATGTGTTATGACGAAATTAGATGCAAATTGAATGTAAATACAATTGAAGCAGTATTTTATGCTAATATTTAAATGACATTGAGGCACTTTATTTCCTTACTCAACAAGATACTTGCACTCGTCGTAGACTTTTTAGAATTCGATTCAGTGAAGCATGTCATTATTCTATTGAATGTTTTTTATTTTTAAAGAGAAAAACTTCCAAACAATTTGCAATTTTAGGAAAAACAGAATTCTCTTTTCCGGATAGCGCTGGGAAAAGGCAAATTATACCTGTGGCCAAATACCACTCAAGTGAACATTTACAGTTTAGAAAGCTCAGTAAGGGTTGAAAATAACATTTTGTGTCAAATGGACTCGTCACTTCAATCGATATCAGGTCCTAAAACACTCACCCGATATACTAATTATACACAGAGTGTGGCAAAATAATTTCCTTATTTTTAATTTGTAATACTATATATTTTCATCATCATTATAACATTTTAAGACTCTGACGGCTTTTAATCTAATGTTACTGTTATGTTTAACATTTAATGTATATAAAAGATTTTTATAAAATACATGAAAATTTAAGTTAAGACCAAAGAGGGAAAAGTGTAAAAAGGAACAAGAAATAAAAAACATTATAATAAAATAATAATAATAATTGTAAAGGGTTTTTCAACAGGGACGCTAGAAAAGTAGATCGACAGGGACAGCAAACAACGCCATATTTCTTGCCGCTCTTTTGACATTTCTCTTTAGTAAGGTTTGCCATTTCATGATGGAAAGATATACGAGCCAACAACGAAACGAAATTATTAAAATTTACTACCGAAATTCGGAGTCACGGAGCCTCACGTTAAGAGCGCTACGTCTAATTTATGGTCGTCATAACCGTCGTAGCAGATCAACAATTGAGCGTCTAGTGAAAAAATTTGAATCCACATGCACAGTACCAAATGTTCCCGTGCCAGTGAGAGAAAGAAGTGCCCATAGTGTCGAGAATATTGCTGCCGCTGAGGCTTCAGTTGCAGAAAGCCCAAATGTGTCTCTCACGCGTCGTGCTCAAGCGTTGGGCATCTCTGTGACGTCGTTGTGGCGAATTTTGTGAAAAGCTCTTGGCCTACATCCTTACAAGATTAAATTGACGCAAGAACTGAAGCCGCTTGACCACCAGAAGCGTCGTATGTTCGTGAATTGGGCTGAGCAACAACTTGAAAATGATTCGGATTTTCATCGAAAAATCATCTTCAGCGATGAGGCTCATTTCTGGCTGAATGGCTCCGTCAATAAACAAAATTTGCGGTATTGGTCAGGCAGCAATCCACGCGTACTCCATGAATCATCATTGCATCCCGAAAATATTACGGTTTATCAAGACCAGCACGTTACTGTGAATGAGGATCGCTACCGTTCAATGATAACCGAATATTTTTGGCTCCAAATGGATGATATGGACTTGTAGGACATGTGGTTCCAACAGGACGGCGCCACAAGCCACACAGCGAATGTCATAATCAATTTATTGGAAACCAAGTTTGGAGAACGTGTTATCTCACGAAATGGTCCAGTCGCTTGGCCGCCTCGGTCGTGCGATTTGACATCGTTAGACTATTTCCTGTGGGGCTACGTCAAGTCTATGGTCCATGCCAACAAGCCAGCGACGATTGATGAACTTCGTACGAATATCGAACGTGAAATTGCAGCAGTATCGGCCTATTTATGCGTCGGAAATTGGGTTCAGTGTCTGGACTTCTGCAAGCGTGCCCGTGGTGGCCATGCAAAAGAAATCGAGTTCCATACATAATGGCATCGAACATATGGTACTTTCACAGGAATAAAAAATTGATATCCAAAACCGTTTTTTTTTTTTTATTTAAAAAAAACTTTTTTAGCGCTCTTATTGAAAAACCTTTTATATTTAAGTTTCATATATTGAGATTTATATTTAAATATTGATTTTAATTTATAATTTAAGTTAAAGCTTTAATTTTAAATTTTAATTTAATTTAAGCCAAGTCAAGTAATGCACATTTTGTCAACATGTTTACTTTACGTCTTAAATGTTTTGAAAGGTTCTCTTTCGAAGCTGCTCCTGTTGTCTTTTCTCCTTATAATGAGGGGAATCGAATTCCACAACCTTATGGAGTACACGAAAAATTGTTTTCGAGATACTTCGTATTTGAATTTTGATAAAACGAGAGCCTTGGTACGATTGGAGTTGCATGTTTTCAGTCTTTGAAAAAGGTATTGGAGTCTCCCATTTGATTTAAGATCAAACCAAAATATGAGAGTTTTTAAATGTTAGTACTTCGTGAAAGGCATTTTAAACAGTGAGTTTGTATGTTATGAGACGTGATCATATCTGCTCAGATTGTAAACAAACCGCACAGTATTGTTGAATGCAACTCCAAGTTTTCTCCCGCACGTACTATCCAGATCACAAAACACGGGTTGTTATTGACTAGAAGGCATGCCCGCAGAGTATAAAGAACGCGTAAACCTCCAAACATTTTCCCTATTGAACAAGTAACATCCAAGTAGCAAGTTAGTTTTTGGTTAGAAATAACTCTAAAATTTTTGACGAATTTACAATAACATATTTCGGCATCATCAATCTTAATTTAAGGGAACTGACATGTGTCAATAGCTATCGCCTGACTTTTTTTCGAGTACAGTTTAAGATCTTTTTGCTTTGACCACTGCGCAACCAGCGATAGATTTTCGTTAAGACGGCCTGTCCCCTCTTCAGTCGATGATGTCCGATAGCTCAAATGGATTTGTACATCATCTGTATACATTTGAATTTTGCAGTGCTTAAGAACGGAAGGTAGATCGTTGTTAAACATCGTGAACAACAAAGGACCGAGTATCGATCCTTGCGGTAGTCCGGCAGTGGTAGTCAGTTTACACACTATATAAATCGAGTTTAATCGTTTATCGATATCGGCCAATCGCGAGTCGGACTCGCGCACCGAAGGTTCCCTATCTTGTAGGTATGTTAATAGTTGGAGAGTTTTCCCGCTTTTGTTTGCACGTAGTTCCCTTTATGTATTACCGGTAATAAAAATATGCGGCAAACTAAGCTCTTTAATGATTTTTAATTTTTCATACATAATTTTCTTGGCGAAAAAATTGAGTTGCGATTAAAGTATTTTTTTGTGACGCAAGCACAATTTTTTTTCGATTCTCCTTGCGAATACCAAAATACAGTGGACGTCCAGTATAATGAATTATATAATGCACAGTCAGTCGTTATAACGAAAAATTCGTTATATCGATCGTGTTGTTTAATAATACTAGACTAAAGAAAATGAATGATTTTACAAGAAATTTATGTTATTATTTTTAAGAAAATAAAAATTAATTAATAAGTCTTTAAAACAATTATGATTTGGAAAAGAAGTCTTCATAATTGTATAACGGCCTTGCTGACAGAAAGTGATGATATTCGCTCTGATTTTGACATGGGCTTGTTGTCTTCAGCTTTTTTTCTGGATTTCTTAAAAGCATTTGACTCAGTAAAACACAAGGTCTTACTACATAAACGTAAGACTCAATTTGATTTTGAGAGCTCGGTGTGTCAGCTTAACAACTCTTACTTTCATAACACTATGCAGGTTATGTTCTGTGGAGGTAAAAGTTCAACAAATTTACCTGTTTTATTGGTGTGCCCCAAGGCTCCGTTCTTGGTCCACTCTTATTTTTTTTTTTACTGTTTATAAAAGATATCGCTGAATGTATCAAAACCTGTGAGCAACATTCATTCAAGATTCGGATTCAAGAGATATGAAGAATTATCTGATCTGAACGCTATATATGTCTGGTCGCAACAAAATTGTGTAAATCTAAACTCATCGAAAATCAAAGTTATGATTTTCAGTCAAAGTTCGGTAGATTTCCTTCTTCACTTCTTCGAATCAATAACACTGCCATAGATTTTTCAAGGAAATTCAAAAATCTTGGTGCTTATGTCAATGAGTGACTCAATTGGAACACTCATATAATTCATATTGTTTCCAAAACATATGCTATTCTCCGTGGTCTAAGTCCTACAAAACGGTACCTAATTACTGAAGCTTAACCGAAATTATTAAAGGCATATGAATTACCCAATTTCTTATATGGGAGTGAAATTTTTGCAAGCTTAGATTTTGAATCAGCTAGAAAACTAAATGTTATCTTTTACAATTGTGCCACTTCACTATTTTATAAACTCAGATTTGTGCAATTATTTTATTTTTTTATTTTATTTTTATTTACCTAATTCTTACAATTTTTTTTTATATTTTTATTTTTACTTGTATTTATGTTTTAATTACCTGTGTAAAACTATATGTTGATTGTAACTTTTTATGTACAGAGTTTAAATGAAGATCAATAAATCTAAATCTAAATCTAAATTTTTGTTGCCCTTTGGTTCCCTTCAAGCTTTATTTAAGACCGCCGTCACTGGCACAAAATGTTTTCCTATGAAATTATTGAGTTTTTAATTTAAGAACTATCGCGCTCATTTGAAAGTTGTTATTGCGCTTCTTAAAAATAGCTAGAAAGTCTTGATTTGGAACCATTTTTTTAGAAATATCCAACGTCTTTAAAAATTATTTTTCACTTGCCTTAATGGTACAAATCGAAGACTTTGGTAATAAAAACATTTAAGAAATCTACCTTCATGACACGCGTAACATTTTAAAGCGATAAGTTATGTGCAACCATAAATGGAATTTAAAAAAATCGATTCGTTATATTGAAAATTCGTTACATTGAGCATTCGTTATACTGGACGTCCACTGTATGCGGCAAAAACACGCCATCTTTTGAACAGCTTTAAAACAGCTGCGATTCCTTCATTGTTAAGTATGAATTTCAACTTGATACCTTCACACGTTCCTTAGAAATTGGCGCGTACAGACAGACGGACAACAAATTGATCCTATAATGGTTTCGTTTTGCCTTTTGAGAAACGGAACCTTAAAAATCAATTGTTTTTAGCAATTTCTGTCCTTTAAGTCTTGTAGGGTTCTTGGATGGATGGGTCTTCAACCACTGCAGAAATATAATTTGCAATAAGCTTTATATTAAATAAAAAAAATAAATTGGTGGTACAACAGCTCCGGTCAGGGTCAGTGCCTAACTTCACCATTTGTGGGGGCATCTTATATTTATCGGAACTAAGCTTTATATTGAAACCCTAAAATGTGAGATCATTTTTTTGGTTAGTTGAAGATAACTTTGCCATCGATTGTGTTTCCGGTTAAGAATATATGTTTATATATAAGTTTTATGCGTTCTTATCATTCACTTTTGTTTTTGGGTTTTTTGTTAATAAAAATGCAGTTTTGTCTACTTTAATGAAAATCCGTGTCAATAATCAGACTCCTTTTTGTCATATTACGCTTTACCACTTCGAGAAAAGATGGAAAGCTGTGATCTCGAGCGAGCATTGTTCCTTCGAACCCTAGAAGATTTCGACCATCGGCTTAGTCGACCAAGCACTTATGTCTGTCGTGGAAAAACTAATCATTCGTCGTCTCAAGAAAGCTTAAAATCCCTTTTGACGATGAAGTTTAACCTCTTAATCCATTTATAGGAAAACGCAACGGTTGAGAAGTTGTGGGTCGATTAAAATAACCTTATTTATATTTGAATATTGCTCCGCCGTCTCAGATACTCGGATCAAATTTATATTTAATCCGTCTTAATTCATACCAAATAAAAAATATTGGTTAAATATTGAATAAAATATTCATTTTGGGTGTATACAAATTCCGACAATTCCACATTCTACAAATCCCTTAATCTTGAAACCAAAAGAAATAAAACATTTGTGCTCGAGTGTGCTGCTTCGTTTTATCCGTGTGTGTTTAGTTAAACGTGATTGTCGCCAACGCATTGCAGCTAAGCGAAAGTATTAAACAAATAGAGAATCAAATTCACGTGCAAAGTTTAACCGAATTAACTGAAAAAAAATTCTGCATTTTGATTGTTGTAGTAGTTTAAAGTAATTTAAGTGATTACCTGCCCTCGTTCCATTCAGTACGCACATTGTTCATTTGGTACCGGTTCGGTGGGAACGTAAACAATTTAAGCCAGATAATTGTTCTGCAATGGCTTAAGATACTCGTACAATGATTTAAGAATCCAAGAAACGTAGATCCTGTGGTGCTGTCTAGAGATAAACAGATAAACAATCAAAGCAGCAGCAACGTGCTCATGACTGCGTAACACAAAAACCACTTATTGGATTGAAGTGTACACTTTCTCATGAAACCATTGTGCATGTAAGTGTCATAGTGCTGAATAATATGACACTAAAAATCTGACTTTTGCACTACGAGTACGAGTGTTAGTGGACCTTACCTCTAAATGACATCTTCATAAATCAGAGTTATGCTAAATCGAGTTCTTTAGCATTGGCTTCCCTCATGAGAGAGATAATCCAAAAGTAGTTATATCTGTCAATATTTTAAATTGTATTCTTCATAATTTCCTTATAAGTCCAAGTTTATAATTGACTCTCCCAAAATGCTTCTTCAGCGGCCATCACCATTGTCTTAAAATTGCTAAGCTGTAAAACGAATGACTATATTTTTTTATACCTTCCAGGAATCTGCATGGACATGGTCTGCTCCAAACTTGTCGGTGGAGATGGTCTTTTCCAGATCACAGACTCTTGGCTAAAAATCACTTGAAAAATCTTGTTAAGCCATCTGAAATAAATTTTGCGTCCAACTTTTGTCTGATTGACACTCTTAATTAACACCAGACATACTTGTCAGTAAAATCAAAGATATTTTAAGGAAATCCACCTCAGAATCGATCCTGTTTTACTATTCTAGTCTAGAGGCATGAATTTCATGTAATTTTTGAAGTGTCATAAAAAAAGGCAATTAATACTTTTAATATCCATTTTATTTATTAGTTATTTATTAACATAACAGGAATACAGAAAAAAATTAAAAAAAGTTGAAAATTAAAAAAAAAAAAAAAGGCAGTTGATGAAGTGGGGGTCTCAAAAAATTGGCGCATAACCATACCCACGATTTCAACTCTCATAGCAATCTGAAACCAAAAAAAAAAATATTATTAATAATATCTGGAACTAGTGGAAAGTTGGAAAGATTTATTTCACAAAGTGGCGACTGCCTGAAAAAAAATAATATTTGTACCACTTTTTTTTACTGTTTCGAATTTTTTCCACAAAGACAAGTCTATAAAGAAGACCCTCTAAAAATTTAAATCAGTAAATCAGTCCAGTAGAACCTGAGAAATCGTCAGTATTGTTTTGAAAAAACAGTTTCGCGTAAAGTTTTTCGCAGTCTAAGTCATGAAATGATATTGTAGACTTACATTTATTCAATCTGCCATTCCTGCTTCATGCATCGGACCTTCCTCGACTTTGAAAAAACTTTTTTCCGCGTTTCTCTCTTCATATCGAGTAGCTTTGGCCTCCTTTAATGCGTTGGATGCTCGTATCTCAGAGCGGTCAATCCGGGCGTTGTCTCGTTTCATATCAAATGAATGAGCTTCCGGGCCAATTTTAATTCCCTTAAGCTCCATCACTTTTAAAATAGAATTGAAGACTTCATTAAAAATACAAACAGCAATAAATGTCGCTATCTCAGTTATCTTAGGTCCGGAATGAATATGTTTTGGATCGAAAGTCCAAATCAAAGAGTTTAGAGATTCATTATTATTATGCTGCTGATGCACTCTTATAACTGGTGTCTTCCGGTGCCGTAAAATCGCCTTGTATTTGTCGATCTGGACGTGTAATCCTTTGCGCTGAGGATTTTTTAAACATTTCAAGCCTTGGACTAAAGCGACAATACTGATAAAACAAGGCTTTCGATAAAATCTTTCTCTCAGCAAGTTACCAAAAATTCTTAGTACCCATATTAAAGTTTTTTTTTTAACTTTTGATACCAGCTTTCTATCAAAATCGGTAGCAAAATGTTGTTATCATACTATCAGAGTCTGACCCTATTTAATGAACTTTTATAAAGAAAAAAACACAGACAAAGAAGGTATCCTCAAAATTATTTTACAAAAAACGATCCCAACTATAAAGAGTGTTTTTTCCTATCTTCATCTTACAAACCGTAAAAATTTGTGCTAGGATTGTCTTCACTTTAAAAGACCATCCTTTTTTCTGTAATATTTTTCCTTCATAACCCTTAAAATTAGTGTTCAGCTTTACTTTATAAAACCTTATTATCAAATCAAACCCATCAAACAAACGGAGCTGTAATTAGCTGCAAAATATTATGAACTGGTTCAGTGAGATAAATTCTTAAATTAAATCTGCAATTGATTCTCATTAAATTCAAGTTATCCCGGTTCGACTGCTTGCAGTGGATAAAGATACATTTTTAATTCTACTTTGCATATTAAGGAGCTGAAACCGTCGGAAATGTGACTTACAAACAGACTTTGTACCTGAATAACCTGATGAAGTAAGTTAGAGGAGTTCAATAGACTGTGGTTTTCAAGGCTCTTGAACGGATTCTAGAGGCTTGAGAGCTCAGGAATCAGGTTTAATTTAAAAAAAGAATTATCCAGGAGCTTGAATCTTGAAATAGAAAAACTGGAAGGCATTTTTTTTAGCTAATATCCATTCTCTATAAGTTTGGTGTGGTGTTAGATATTCTCAGTTTATAAGATAGAAAGATAAATAGATTAGTTTATGTCGTTTCAAATGACATGTTAACGCACAATTTACATTATTCACACTGAGATATGATTAAGTAAGTAGCCTTTCTACTGAAAAGCCATTAAAATTTTTGAAAAGTACGAAAAATTAAATATGAGTAAATAAATAGAATAAAAAAATAAAATATTACTTTAAAAAATTAAATATGATGAAAATAAACAAAAAATTGGTTTGGGTGCGAGAAGGCCTGCCCATATTATCAACCCATATTATTATCTCAAGATAAAAGAAAATGAAGGTGCTATTGGCAGTCACCAACAAACTTCATCCAACTCCATTCATTCCCTAGACAAATGCATTGCAAACAAAAAAATAAGATACATATTTTTTTAAGCTGCCCCGTAAAAAAGATTTGCGAATTAAACATTAATATATCACATTTTTCTCACCTAAGGCGCCTTCATCCGATTTTGAAAGTGTCCATGCTTCTGCATCATGTGGCAGGATGAGGATTAAAATGAAGCTTAAAAGCGATACTTATTTCTTTAAGATAGGACTTTATTCAATTGTTTTCTTAGTCCAAAGAAACAATATGTATTCTTCAATCATCTCAGCGCTAGTGTTATTATCTATTTTTACAGCACATACATATCTATGATCAAGAGACCATTATGCCCCCTTGTGGATTTTCAGGTGTGAAAAGCCTCGCCCCGCTGCAAAACCGATTAGCCTCAATCCTCAAGTTCTCAGAGTGTCGAGACTTAAACGGTTAGACAGCCAGAATTAAGAAATAAGATAAGGTACGTTTCAAGAGTATTGCATTTTGGAAGAACTTACTCTATTTAAAGGAATTTATGTTTTAAAAGTTCGAAGATCAGTTGCATAGTGCCACAAACTAAACTACGAGCATGATGAAAGCCTAGGTTGGCAATCATAACTTGAACTGGCTTGTTTTTGGAACTATAATTTTTCTGATTCGGCTGAACTCTGCGATTTCTTTCCCTTGCTCGCATTTAGTTCAGTTTTTTTTGTAGATTTTGATGGTTTTTTCCAGGCTGTTTTCGAGAGATTGTTTACCTCTATGTCATTTTTTTGAAAGACCTCTAGATTTTGGTTCATGATAAGAAACCACAATAGTGGTAAAAAAACAAAATCTTTGGATGTTATGATCTTCCTTGCAATATTTTTTAATTTTAATATACTAGTAATGCAATTTTATCCAACTTAGCCATTTAGCTTTCTATTGATGCTTATTTTTACAAAATCAATTACCCCATCTAAATTTTCCAAGCACTTTCCTGGGAACGTGGATTAAGAAATAGAGAAAAGGGCACACCAAAATTGTAAATGGACTTAACTTAACACTGTTTAAGTCTTAAAGTGAATCTTTATAACTTAATTCTTACTTATAACTAACTTGATTTAGTCAATTTGCTTATATATAGATATGTATATTAAATAAAAATTGTTGAATTAAAATTTAACAAAAAAATTGTATGAATTTGTCCGGAAACTTATGAACGGTTGTGTATACATTTATATATATTTTTTTATCTCATAAGGTAGTTATAAACTACAAATTTAATACATTTTGAACTTTTTTCATTGGATAACTAAATTGATTTAAATTGTAGTAGTGAAATTGTCCCTTTTTTTGACAGTTTTTTCGTCATAAAATTCAAACCACCCTGTCAGATTTAACCAGAAAAGTTTGATTTGATCTCGAGTAAGGTTGTGCGAAAGAATCGGCGCAAACGTAAGAACGTACATACGTACATACACACACTCAGACATCTTCCTAAAAACGAAGGAATCCGACTACTGGGACCTCGAAACGTGGAGGTATGTTAAATCGGAACGGTTACAAGAACTTCCTGATGGGAAGTTAAAAAAAAATAAACAAATATGTAAACAAATATGAGATTAACAAATATGCAATGCCTAGGAAAATGAGTCGGGATTATGTAGTTTTTGAGAGTTAAGTTCATTAATAAAGGGATTATCCGAGATTTCATATCTGATTCTGAAAGGTGCGGAAAGTTTCAACATTTGCCAAAGAAGATTGGGAATCATCTTAACTATCTTGTACTGCACAATTTGTAACTTTCTTGTATAACATTTCCTACATTTTCCTCAAGTTTGACAGTATTCCCGCTTATGAAGATTTGACAAACTTTGAATTTTGGAAGATCGAATAAAATTGCTCGAATCAAGCGAAAACTAATAAGTCGAAGTCGCCGTCGCAATTCGGACTCCACCCATGTAGTCATTGAAGCAAAAAATTCATCTGTGTTTCAAACCACTTGCCAATCTTTTCATTCTTCTCCTTCTGCACAGAAGGACTTCTCGCTTTGTGCAACAAGCACTATAAGAGTAGTCATAAGCTCTTGACAACGAGCTTATGATGAGTATTAAAGCCAGGCCCCAATTCTGTAAGGCGCAAACTACCTGCATTCCACTTTTAACCGAAGCATGCCAAATAAAAGCACTTTAAGATCAATTAGTATTCTTAGCCTTTTGCAGAATATCATTGGCTTGTATGCAAATATCTTTTTCAAAAAAAAAAAAAAAATTAAAACAAAACATGTATCCTAAACCAACTCACATTCAACAGTGCAACCGAGGCTTAATTTGCGGTCACAGTTCTTCAGTCTTTCGGAATTCAAAACACGTACACTTGCGGTATTACCATAGTTAAACCGATCGTTTGGTTCATAGAGCTGTGTAAAATAATTGTAAACCGATTTGCTGTTATTGTTGTGGATTTTATGTACAAACGGCATTCATACATCTAAGCACAGAAAAAAAAAAATAAATATATTTTGTCAAAAGAGTCACGAGCTTGCTGGAATGTAAACAAACGGCTCTTTCTTCTTCGTAAAATTATTTATATAAACGAATGACAGCTATTGTATGTGTACCTAAGCAATACGCTTTATGATTTCCTGGATTCGATGGCAATAGTCTTATGGAACCCCTTTCTATATCTACATTATTGAATGGACAGGTACAAAACAAGGCAACAAACAGAATCTGAGAATAGCTTTTGTGTAATGTCAAAGTATTTCCTATGAACGCATTTTTCTAATACATGATAAAGAAATGTGTCAGGATATAAAGCAAATGAACAGTTCACTTGATTTCCTTTTTGTTTAATCGAGTGTGTCGAACGTACATACCATCCTTCTATTATCTGTTATTGAATTCGAATATGTTGGATTATGGAAATAAATTCATTAAATTGTTATTCATGCTCGTAGGCGAGATCCATTTACAAAAATAAGAACTCACATTTTCGGCAGATGACTTCGTTGCGAGAAACTTTTGTAGATATGCACTGCTGGTACGCAGCGTCGATTTGTTCTGCCAGATTGAGATGCCTTCCCCAATTTAGATGAACGCCTCACAGATGTATAAAATATACGGAAAGTTCTATTTGGCACACGAAATTCAATTAAGTAACGATTTATGGATGGAGAAGGAGAAGTCTGAGAATTTACCGCCAACGATTTTCAGATGAACTTGTTGAATTTAATATTAGATAGAGCACTCGAAGACCCAACGTAAGTGAAGTGATGAGTCATTCAATATGTGACAGCAGATCTAATAAAATGTTGACAGACTAAGGGTCTAAGGGACTTTAGTCCTTTAGGGTACTTCTTATATTACAGGGGTCCTCAAACTTTACAGAAGGACAAAAATAGGACCCACGCGAAATTCGACATATCGAGCACTAACCGCATTTTTATCGTTATTTTTAGTTGAATTCTTAATTTCACAATCAATTCGGTTCCATTTTGACATTCCTTTATGTTTCGAATTTAATGATATTAATTACGATATTATTGTTTACGTTTTACGACAGTTTTTGTCATTTACGATATTTTCGCTGTCATGCTCACAAACGTGTGACCAAGCTATTGGCGATTACGATATAATTTACAAAGATTTCAAAGAATCTCTTAATAATACTTCAACATTTTTTTTCTACTTGAAAAAACTCGTTTTGTTAAATACTTACGGTCAGCAACAACTTCGTCGGCGTAGATTTCGTATACGAAGAAAAATTGTAGAATTGAAGAATTCAAAAAGGTGTATCTATATAAAAATTCCTCGACGATAAGTAAAATTCATTTGATAAGAATGATTAACTTAACCCACTTTAATTGACCCTGACAGTTTAAAATTAATTTTAAATCTAGATTTTAACAATTTGTGTAATAACTTTACCATATAAAGAGGATAAATAAGCTGACAGATATAACACTGTTACAAAACATTTGATTCACTGTCTCAATTTCACTTGTGCTATTTCTTTCCGAACTTAGTTGCCTATGACTTTTATACTTGTTATTTCCGCAAAATAAATTAGTTCTTGACCGAAAGTCGTTTTGATTTGATTTAACATTTCTAACAAACACAAGATGCAGTGCGTCGAGAAAGATTCTGGTCGCTTACTTAGCTATTTGAGTCTGATCTAGTTAGTTTCTATAAAGTTATTTATTTTCTAAATCAAAAATATTAACTCTTATTTATATCTATAAAGATTTTTATTAACTTATTTATTTCTTTATTCATATGAATACATATTGATTTACCATTATTTGTTTATAATTTAATAATTTAATATATTTTTTATTTTGCTATTTATTTATTTGTTTAATTATTTACATTTTTACTTCTTCTTCTTGTTCCTTACATATATATTTTTACTTATTATTATTTGTTTTCCTTTTTTTTTCTTTTTTTTTTCAACTCATTTCCACTATAAACAATATTGTAACATGAAGCAAAAACAAGAAAAATGCTTATTAACTATCTTAACTAAAAAATACAAGGCCACAAAAGAAAAGGGGGTGGCACGCAATACATAAGATATATTACTTAAACATAGATAGCAGATAATTATTAAATTTATGTTTAGGATATATATGTATTTATGATAATATAATTTCAGAGAAACAGAAGACTACCTACAATAGTAAAAAAAACTAATACTAACCTATCCTAAGCGTCAGCTTCAACCCAGTCAAGCCACCAGTATTTTTTTCGATTTTTTCTGCATTCATTACTTGTACCTCGTTCAGGTACGCTTATGCAGTATCTCCAGACATTGGCTACGTCCCCCGAGTGGCCAGGTACATAAAGGACTCTTTTGTTTGTGGCCCTTCTAATAGCATGATATATGATAGGTACGTTGCACGAGTCCGATATATACCCGTGTGCATCCAGATACAAAAACGCCTCAGGCGGTATGTGTCCACTTGACAATGCATTTTTAAAGTACCCCCGGTTAGGGTAAAACAAACCCGATATGAATTCGTTTTCAAAAAACATCCGCCGAACGCGCAAAATGATTCCTCACAAGGCTCAGGATAACATTGTCTATCCTGGACACACCGGAAGCATCCAATAGTCTCTTGTTGCTGACGTAATGCCGAAAGTCGGAATGGGCGCATCTGTACATTCTCATACAGGGTCGAAGACATTTTCGCTCAACGGCTCGATATTTTTCCATGTAAGATGGGTTTATGTTCCACCACACTGGACTCGCATAAGTCAGAATTGGGCGCACAAAGGTTTGGTAGCAGTGAGTGACATAAATGCTGCCCTAGCTTTCTTGAGTTGTTGGTTTATATGCTCGTTGTAATATAGGAATTTATCCAGATGGATACCTAAATATTTCACCATAGTCTTTGATACAATATGAAGACCATCACCATTTTTTATTACTAAGTTTCGCCAGTTGCGTCTCAAATCTGACTTACCCCGTCCTACTGGGGTGCGGAACAGTATGGTTCACATTTAGAGCTGTTTATTTTGAGCTTCCAATCTCGACAGAAAGCCTGGAGATGGTCAAATTTAAGTTGTAGGTCATTCTGACATCATCAGCGAATGCTATTGAATCTTGTATATCCCTGAGTATATCTGCATTGAAGATGTTGAATAGTAATGGTGCCGATACTGTGCCCTGTTCCAGACCTTCGGTGATTTCGAAATCCCTAGTCGTCATATACCTTTTATTTGTTACTACAAATCTTTTCTCGCGTATCATTGAAATTATCATTCTGGTGAGGTGGGGTCAAAATTCATATTTAATTAATTTACATATAAGCCCGTCTATCCAAACCATGTCGAAAGCTTTTTCGATGTCCACCAGACAGGCACCTGTATATCTCTTGGCATTAAGGTTCCAGTATATATCATATACTAGTTTTGTTATGGCGTGCACTGCCCAGTGGTACCTTTTTAATCCAAATTGATTCCGCGGAACGATCTCCTTTTTTTCGCACTCGATCAAGATTGACTTGCAAACAATTACCTCGAAAACCTTCCCAATATTAGGCAGGAGACTTATTGGCCTATAACTTGAGTGATCTGAAGGATCTTTCTCTTTCTTGACTATTGGAAATACCTTCGATTTTTTCCATTTGTTTTCCTATTTGTTTATTTATGTATTTATTTATTCATTTATTTCAATATTTTTATCGTATATTTTTCTAAAGGTTTAGTATATTTTGAATGTTAACAAAATAAATTGTGAATAATTATTTTAATGTTTTATATTTATATTAAAAAAAAATATAAATAAAAATGTTAATGTATATTGATTTATTTATTTTTAATTTTTTTCCATTCATATTTTAAAGAGTCCATACTTTGACGAAGGTTTTTTCTGTAGCTTTTCCTTCGCCTTAGTTATAATATTGTAAGGTTATATAAAAAAAATCTCTAACGTGCAATATAGTTAAGTAACAACACTGTAAATATATTCGCCATAATTAACATTAAAGTGAACATATAGATATATTATTTCCGTGACTTTTTATACACTTTTTGATCTCTACAACTTTTCTTATAAAACTAATTGATGATTATAAAATTGATCGCCACGAAACGACCTTTTATTTAGTATGCAATGATAGTCCAGTCCTAATACTGATAAAATAATTTTTTTAAATCGGTTGAGTTGTTAAGAATATCAACTCTTACAAACAAACTTTACCTTTTTATTATTTCATAAAAAAAATTTAAAAAGGGCTGTCTAGAATTTGATTTATAATCATTTGGGCACTATTTCTTGTCTTTTTTGGAACAGAAAAATAATCTTGACTTTAATTTGAGTTTAGAGATTCTTAGAAAGTGTGATACTTGTTCTTTTTTTTTTATTATTTTTTTAACTTCCCATCAGGAAGTTCTTGTTAATTTAAAATTTTCTATTTTTTCATTTAGTGATGTATCGGCCCTTTGCTCGGAAGTTCAACCTATAAAAAAGTGATCAAGTGAGAGTTGGACTCTCACACGAAGAGTTTCGTGCATCCCTAAAGTATACAACACTTTGTATTTCTTAATTTGTAGATTTCTCATAGCATCGCACACATGGACGAGTTTCTAGGTTAACTTGTTATTCCAATAAGTAAAATTAAAAAAAAAAAACGAGGTATTTAAAATTATGAATTAAAAGGATCACAATTAAAGTGTTATTTGATGAACACTTATTGAAGAAATGTGTGAATCTATGATTCCGGTTTTTTTTTTTTTTTTAAATTCATCGGAGTTCGTCGATGAATGTCAGAGTGTAGTGGTGTTCGTGCGAATTCCATGATATTTTTTTGAAAATAAATAATTAAAGAAGAGCGTATCATGTGATTCTGGGGTGTTTTTAAGTTATACTTATTAAAGTATTCACGAACATTGAATATCCTTGGGTGGTTTATATGAAAGCAAACGCACAATCCTTTTTCAAACCGTTGTTTTAAATAGGACAATCATAATTCAAACACAATTCAAAATCTCATGAAATGTTTCTTACTTTTACTTTGCGTTGGATCGGTTTCAAATTCCTATTAAGTGTCGCGTCTCATGACAACATCATTGCCTATTTTTAGTTGTTAAGTTAAGTTGCTATTTAAAAAAAACCGTTCTATTTTTAACTTGTGTCTACCTTTTACGATTTTGAAGACGATTGCACAGCGGAGGCTAAGTAATAGCGTTCCGTTGGTACTCTTTGGGTTCGGAACACAAAAAAGAAAGGATTGATTTAAATTTTTGGAAACTTGTACCCCAATTTTGAAGACTATTCACCTAAAAGTTCATATAATTCTGTACGCTTAACCAACCAAATGGGGACGGACAGGGACACTTACCAAATTTGGTTTTCTTAATAAAAATTAATGGAAAAAATGTATACAAACAAGGAATTATTCGGAAGTCTAAAAAGGAATTGAGTTTTGTTTAAGAAATTCAATTATGGCACCCAAAAACAGTATTATACTATGTTTGTAGTATGTCTGTGGCGTGCGGCTTAAATCGATTTATCTCTTTACAATTCTGTTTTACATCTAAACGAAGGAGAGGGCGTTAGTTTTAATCTCCACCTGGCTTAAGTGTTTTAAATCTGTCAGCACCTGAAGAAGCATTCTCGCAGCTGTTACACCTCATAAAAATTTGAAGGCAACTCACTATTTCCTATTGCGAATTCACGTTCCACGACCAAATGTTGTTCACGCACTGTTTGCAAGCAGAATCAAAACTATCAAGGTCGAAAAGCAACTAGCGATTAATCTTAATAAATCAATTTAGCAAAGAATTATTCAAATTTATGCATGCGCTACTAGACAACGGAACTATGGTATATCTATGAAGGCTTTGATTTAAGCATAGCTTCAGTGGACCAACACTCTGGTCATTGATTTGGAAAGGCAGCACGCAGAGTAGGAGCTTGTCAGACTTCAGATATCAGATATGCATCAATGATTCTCTGTTTCTCTTTCACTCTTCAACTCTATTCACATTTGATTCGCTCAATTAATCAAAGAAAAAAAGAAATAAGAAAGTATTCCATCTTCAATTACTTTTGTTGTACCGAAGACTGAACATGTCGTGCAATGTAAACGATTTCAATGGCATAGGAATTGTGAAGTGTGTCTCGATTTCATTTCGGAATTTGTAATATAAGTGGCGAGTACAAAGCTTCAGATGAAGTGCAAAAGTTCAGAGCGTCGTAAAGGATCACATTGTGAATTAAGATATTTTATCTGTCAAAGCCATATAAGTCGAGAGGATAGAGTCCAAGCCAATTCTCTGACATGTAGTCCTTTAAACCGGCTTTGCTTCTGAGAAATTCATGAGACTTGGCGCCTTTGGATGTCAATAGAATTCGGATTACTTGTCCTTTCTTGTGGGAATTCATGCGAAGAGTACCTGCTGCTGGTCCTACTGATTCGTGCAGATGGTGCTCCTTCACTTGGGAAGGGATTTAAAAAATATTTCTATTTCTTTTTTTTCATGACAAAAGGGTTTCCACTAGATAGCCTACAATGGGAATTATTTTTAAGAATGGAGGGTTTTTTTAGAAAAAAAGTTTCAAATACAAAGAAATAAATGAAATGACCAATATTTTGGATTTATTCACTCGTAAATATATATGGTGTTTGAAAATACATGATTTTTTTTTTTTAAATAGTGCTCAAGTGCTCAAGGGATTTAAAGTACCCTTAAAGTGTTTTTTACACAGCACGAGCAGAAGCGGAAGGGAGAGAAAGGAGGTACCAGTGCACATTGGTTTTAAATTGCTGTAGGTTGCAGTGCAAAGGAAAATTAGAGCGAGGTAAAGCATTCCACATGCGCATTGTGCGGCTTTTAAAAGAATTTCTAAATTTCACAGTGCGCCCGAAAGTAGGCTTTAGGGTCAACTGATGATGAGCTTTCGATGATGTACGGGTGTTGCGAGTGAATTTCTGGAGGGGCGGAATGCAATAAGCTATTTCGACGGAGCATTGGTGGTAGAAAAGCGATAAAACAAAGTCAAGCAAGACACATTTCGACGGTGTTCCAGCGAGTGAATTGCTTTTGATATGTTGTCATCTTCTATGAGTTTTATCTCTCGCTTTTGAATTCTATCTAGGAGTTGCAAGGTGGTCTTGGGTGCACCTGCCCAGATGTGAGCGTTGTACTCCATTTTAGGCCGAATAAAAGCCTTATAAATTATGGCTAAATCAGAAGGGGTAAAAAACTTCTTGCACCGGTTTAGAAAACCTAAGCATTTCGCTGCATTCTTGGCTAAATCGAATATGTGGTCATTCCAACGTAGGCTAGAATTGACGCACATACCGAGCATTGAAAGTTTTCGGTTTCTTCGACGCAAATGCCATTCATGGACAATGGCTGGGTGTTAGGGTTTCGCTTTAATGACTTTAGACAGCATTGGGATTTGGAAGCATTAAATTCTACTCTATTGGCTTGTCCCCATTTGGTTATGCTGTCAATATCACAATTTAATGAGTTAAGCATACGTTGTCGTCGATGTCCACGTCCGAAGAGCAGGGGCGTGAATCATTAAACGCATATGATGGACGATAGTGAGCATCGTAAATTATGAGTGCTCTATGAATGGAAATCTTTGCATGCTTATGGCATATAACCTTCAACTTCCTACGACCGTCACATGAGTAAGCTCATACACCATTATTTTAATGTTAATTTAAAACTTACTTTGGAAATAATATAACTCATAAATATTTAATAAAATTGAATAAATTTCCATTTAAAAAAAGAAATGTTACTTTCCGAAAAGTTCAATCACATAGTTTCCTTTACATGTGATTTTTGAATTCGAAATTTTGTGAAATAATTTCTTGTCCTGAATAAGTTGCGAGTATATCATTAATTATTGGCTTAGTTCCAAATAGGAACACAGCAAGGATTCATTCATTCGATTATGTGAAGTGAACCTTCACATTGTCACATTGATTTGACCAGCTTGCAGGAGACATTATCTTGGTATACTAACGTTAAAAGTTCATTGAGTATGTTCATTGAGCTGGCAAACTAATTAATAAGTTAACCCAAGCTGATTGCGTTGGTGATGATTACAAAATTTCTAATTTAATCCGAAATTGCACTGGTAATTAGAATACTAGTTGGAATTCAATACGGAATAATGCCAAGAGATATTAAATTTTCCACCAGCATCTTCCATGTAAAGGACCTCAAACATTTAAAATCAGCAAATGACTTTTAAATAAACAAAGGTATTCTGAAAAGCTTGTAACCTTATAAAAAAAAACAACAAGTTTATTTCCAGTGAAATGTACATAGTTCTATCATTTTCATTTAATTTTCAATGCATTTTGATTTTTTTCAATCTGAGTCAGTCAATAACTAGGCAAAAAATTCTTAAACTAGCTCTTACAACTCAACTTTACTTAATTAACATACTGGTCCTATTCGGGCGTTCTAAGCTAAACCTAATAGGACTACCGGTTGAAAATGTCGTTATTGCAGACAACTTCATATCTATTAATCTGAGGTGAATTTTGACCATGACAGCTGTCACATCAGAAACTTCATGTCATTGTCTAATTATTTCAGTCTAGGTTATTGGTCATCAGTGAAAACACACAAATTTTTGTAAAGCCGTAAAACGTCTACATTCGTGCCATCAATACAACATTTGCGGGAAGTTCAAATATGCTTCTTTCATTTAAAGAAAGAAAGCAACCGAAGCGCATCAATTGCTTACCGAAGCTTACCCGGGCTATTCTATAGTCGTTAGAATGTGTCAGCGGTGGTTTAAGCGATTCAAAAAAATGGTGATTTCGACACCGAAGACAAAGAACGCCCCGGCCAGGTGAAAAAATTGAAGACCATGAATTGGAGCCATTGCTCGATCAAGATCCATGACAAACGCAAGAAGAGCTTGCAAAATCACTTGCCGTCGCTCAGCAAACCATTTCCGATCGTTTGAAAGCAATGGGAATGATCCGAAAGGTAGGACATTGGGTGCCGTATGAATTGAAGCCACGAGACGTCGAATGCCGATTTTGCATGTCCGAAATGCTCCTTGAACGCCACAAAAAGAAGTCTTTTATGCTGTGCATTTGGTGGGACTAGAAGGGTGTTGTGTATTATGAGCTGCTAAAACCGGATGAAACAATCACAGGCGAGGTCTACCGACGACAATTCATGCGTTTAAGCCGAGCACTGAAGGAAAAACGGCCGGAAACGGTCGCAAGACACGATAAAGTTATTTTGCAACATGACAATGCTCGGCCAAATGTTCCATATGTCGTCAAAACTTACCTTGAAACGCTCAAATGGGATGTCCTACCCCACTCGCCTAGTCCAGACCTTGCGCCATTCGATTACTATCTCTTCCGATCGATCAAACATGGCCTGGCTGACCAGCACTTCCGTCATTTCGATGATGTCAAAAAATGGATCGATTCGTGGATTGCGGCCAAACCGGTCGAATTTTTCAGAACGGATAGCCATGAATTGCCAGAAAAATGGGAAAAATGTGTGGCTAGCGATGGGCAATACTTTTAATATTGAATTAATATCTATTTTTCTTCAATAGAGCATTGATTTTTGAAAAAAAAAAAACGACATTTTCGGTAGTCCCATTAGTACTATAATACTATAGTAAGTACAACTGTGCCTTTCGACTTACACTAACTCGTTTCATTGGTATCTTAATATTAACAATTACTAAGAAATTTTTTTCTTAAAAACTTAGATACTGTACGTTTTAAGGTTTTATATAAAAGCTTAAGACAACCTTACAATAATTTAAAATTTAATTTAACATACGTATATATATGTGGGTAATATAAATACATACGTTATAAAAAAGGAAATATAAATAAACTAAATATACATATACTTTATATACTATATGTATAATATTTCTATATACATTTCCATCCGCCATTTCTATTTACACTATGAAACTTAAGTTTATGTAAGCCGGCCATATATAAATATAAAAGAGGCCAACTTTTCCTTGAGGGGTGAAATCAACAAAAGAGTTACTCACAAATTTTCAGACAGCCACCAAAATTCCTGATGCTGTCTTCGTGTGTCTGATGAATCGCGGATTGAAACCGTCCTGCTAAACCGGAGAAAATCTTCGGAACTCTGTGCGATGTCTCGATTGTAGTTTGGTTGCCTGTCTACACTTGAACGGGCGACGTGGAAGATAAGTGGGACCGCCAGACTACTTTAGATCAAACCTTTTAAATTGTAGTAGAGGAACGCTTCTGGAGGGACAAAGAAATGTAGTTCTTTTATCTGGGCATCGACCCCCTTGTTCAATGTAAATATCTGCCTAGAAAAAAACAAGAAAAAATCAATGCAATGCGTTAATTTTGCGAAATGTAATGACCAAAGTGACCAAAATGTGAGAAGGTGCCTTGTCTTAATGGAACATCGTTTTCAAATGTGGCTGTTCTTACGCAATGTCTATGTATACGCCTCTTTTTGAATTATCTTTTTTCAAGATATTCGATAAGCGCAGTTCCATAACAATGTCCAAGATAAGAGTCCAAATAGGGAACGATAATTTTTTTATTTTCATACGATCAATTCGCAGTATTTTATTCGTAGTGGATATACAAGCAGAGCAAATCTAATTTGGAAGACTGCGTACCAGGCCGATTGAGTGAACAGTTCAGCATGACCACCTACTTATTCTGAACATCTTTCTGTCGAATTTTATGAATTTCGACTTATTTCGTCAAAATGGTTCCAACAGAACCTGAGGAATGCTTGGTCAAATTAAATTTTGGTCGAGAGGGCACGTAATTCGTCTGTATTACTTTTATTTTTTACCATTCCGAGAATTTCCTGAAAAATTTATGCAATTGCTATGATCAAACCTAAATTCAGTTGCTCATCTGTTCACAGCGACAATTGAGCGGGTTACTTCACAGTGTTAGTTTGTCACCTGATGGTTGGCTTTTAAAAAAACTTTCAAAGACTTTTGACGATTATTTCCAATAAAGGAAATGGTGAACTCCAGTTAATTACGGAAAGGCATTTCATTGTAACAATTGTCGGATCAATTTTATCAAATCGCAACTCCATGGCGGCACACTTACATCACCAAAACAATCACGACCACTAAACTCAAAACGATGTCTGGATCGCTTGCGTGGCACGTTGCCCCATCTTGCGGGAAATATACCTCGCACAAGTCTAAATTGTCTGGCCTAAAAAACGATTGAAATTCCTCCATTGCGGGTTCCTTTGACTGTTGTCGCCTTGGAATAAAATGGCCAATAATGGCACTGTTCCGAAAACCGCACCAATCTACCAAACGATTGGGATGCATTGGCTACTCTATGGTGCTTCGTTTGAATTCTGATTCTAAAATACGTCAATTTGGCTTGTTTACGTTCAATGATGATCTTTTGAAGCAATATTGTCGTGAATTTCGAACTTAGAGAACGAAGAACGAAGCGGAGTGTCATTTTTCTTCATACGCACCTTACAGCCGGATAATTCCAGATCTTAACATAAAAACCGCTACTGATGTTCAGTAGTTGAGATTTGTGTAACTTCGAGGTTCTCGGTAATATTTTTCGTTGAGCGCACTGGACGAACATTAGGAAATTGTTGGGCTAATAATCAGTGAACCAGTCTCACATCAGCATCCACTTCTTGTAATTTTGCAAGTTGAATTCAACGCTTTATTTAGAAAAAGAGAAAAGCTCGAAGCGGACACGCATATTTAGGGTTCCGCAACAATGAAATAATTTTTTTTTCAAATACGCTAGTAAAAAAATGACAGACAAAACACGAGTTTTGTTTGGGGACCCATTCTTTTTAAATTTATATTAAATTTTGTTATTTATATATTATATCGACCATTGTGGCAAACACTCTGTGAAAAATATCTACCTATTACGGTTCAGGAGATAAAGCCTTGTCACAGACAGACGGACAGAATTGGGTCTCTTTGGCACTCTTTTGGTACGGAACCCAAAAAATTAAACCTAGCATAGTATTCGATTTTCTTATTTTTAACTGCCCTTCATGAATCACTATCAAACAGCAAATGGGCTTTAAAAATAGCTGAAATGACTTTTGATCGATAATTGATCTCAGCGGTCAATTATCACTGTACTGGTTTGGAAAACTAGATTTGAGTGAAAACCTAGTCCACATGTATTCAAACCTTTAACCAACCAATGCAGATTTTTTCATTTACCAAAACAGTCTGTTCAGCCTTAAAACCTTAAATCTTAAACCCTTCAAAACCATCCGTTCTCACCCGTTAGTTAAGGACTCAAGATAACAAGGCGAATATGATCTGATTGTCCAGGAACTCAGCAGATTGCATGGACTACAGTAATCATTGAATAATGAAATGTTAGCTTTCCTGAAGATTGTCATTTCCTCTGTGACCGATCAGAATAATTCAACAAATAATTCCATACTCCAACGCAAGCAATAATCACGAATTGAATGATGACTTTGGTTTGTTTAAGAAAAACACACACGTTTCCTACCAAAACTATTCGTATGTGCTGCGACTGTAACAGCAGCTTGAGGGCCAATTTATATGCCGCCCAATAATCATTGCCAGTCCATATGCGTGTCCAACACTTTCACTCTCATTGTCGCGTAAAAAAATTGTAGTATCTAATTTTAAATGAAAACTTTTGATGAATGTCTGCGTGTTTTATGGCCAGATCTTCTTGGATTTTTTCCACGTTTTTTTTTCCCCCCTCCTTAGTCAGGCCACATAGAAAGCCGACTATTTCATTTCTTTGACAGCAACTAGACACAATGACGTGTGAAGAAACTCATTTTATTGATTACGCTTGTATTTTCATTTTCAATTATTTACAAATCAACAATCACCGAAGACCACTTCAAACACTAATCTGAAAAGTGGAACATACAAAATGTAGATCAATGTAATTGTCAAGCAATTACTTTCGACCTTTTGTCGGAATCGCTCAACCAAAAATTGTGTGAAATGCGAACTTTGCCTTTTATCGAAACAAATCTACCCTCCTTAACACAATGGAAATAAGTACATGAATCCATGAGATACTTTGTACACTTCAAGAGCAACTACACCCAACAGATTGTTCAATGTTAATCGGATCACAGTAACTCGACTTTTGCCAAGAGTACGAATGGTCGGTCGGTGGTCAGATTGAGAAATTGCTATCCGACGGACGAGTGGGCGTCCGACCGACCTTGAGAGCAACTCGCTTAATCCCAATGAATATGCATTTCCATACCGAAGAGGCTACCTCCTCGTAAACATCGTAAACAACTGCAACAGCTGATGCATAATTTGCTGCGGCACGTGCTAATTACTGCCAATTAAGTGCTGCTACTTCCCAACATGCAGGTTTATAAGTCCAAGAGCCAAACAGAATGGCAGAAAATAGCTACGAATGCGAAATGAATGCGAGACAATCAAACTAATTATCTTAATCCGGATGCTCCATCCTCCATTGTGGCCGGAGAAACGTCTTTGGTTTCTATAGTCACTCATTTGGTAAATGGGGTTCTGTTTGCCGTCCAGACCGATACCGCACCGCCGCGCCCCGCTCATTCAGTGAATATACTATATGTATTTACGTGCGGTGGTTTGCACAATTTATTAGAGTGTAAAATGAATTTGATCAAGTTCTGTGTGCTGTTAATTATAGGATCGACTTGCGAGGTACATGAGATGCATAGAATGTACGAGTGTAATGCCATAGAGATCCCTAAGGGCCCTCGTTTCATTGTGAATGAAAAACAATTAAATATATCCTGATTGTTCTTTCAGTGGAGCTTAGTACTTTTCTTTTCATATTTTCGGTGCAAAAGGAAAAGTCACTCAATTCGGAGCGGGCTGTTCCAATTATATTCTTTGGTGCCATAGGAACATTTGCTGAGGCTTTTGACTTTTTGAGATACCGGAATTAATTCGTTTACTGACCTCAAGGTACTTAATTAGAAAAAAGTGATTGTTTGATTCAAATCAGTTTGACATAAACAATCAATAGCGAGTAGTTAATTAAGTTGGCCAAAGGACATAAGACAAGGGAAATAAGTTTTTTTTTTATTTAAAATTTGCTACTTTATGCCTTTCAAACCTTTTCAGAATTCCATTTCCAAAAGGTCCCAAAGAAAGCTATTATTAAGCTTCCGCTGTTCTATAATGTATTGTCCATTTTTAGCAATGACCTTTTGCAATCTTTCAGGCAGCATCATAATTCCACGTTCATAAAATTTCTGGTTTTTATCAGCAAAAAACTGAACCAGGTACGATTTGACATCATCATTATTATTGAAATTTTTACCATTCACGGAGTTTTGCAAAGATCGAAATAAAAAGGAATCAGATGGTGCAAGGTCAGGACTATTTTCTTTTGTTTTTTTTTTTATTTCATTCTTTATTTCATTTAGAAACTTAAAGCTATACAAATATAAAATCATAAATAGAAAAACATTATTAACAGTAATACTATTGTTCACTTTAAATGAAATTGTTAAGTAGATTCTGTTATCAGATATTGACAAGAGGCGAATGTACGAAATTAAAAGCTTAATAAAAATTTATCGATGGGGATGCGATACAATAATAAAAAAATAACAACTTTATAAATAAAAATTAAATATTAAAATTTAAAATTCAAATGATTTGCGGATTGCAAATTAAAAAAGTTAAAAACAATAATGAAAAAAGAAATCAAACTAAAGGATTCAGTAGATTACCAATCACAACATAATTTAACGTAGAAAGCCAAATTTTTACATTCTTGAGGAATACGGATTTAACTCTTTCACATCTTAGATTTACAGGCAATTTATTAAATAAACGGAGCGCAGTAATAGAATAAAAGCAAGAGTAATGCGATCTTTTTATAGTTGGTACATTGACGAGATTTCTGGTGTTGACACGTAGATTGAGGTTATCATAAACCATCGAAGATGTATATCCTGAGACTTCAAAAAATATTTTTAATACTTTATAAAAATACAGATGTTTAAAAGAAAGATAACCAAGACCTTTGAACAACTCGAAACTAGGAGTTCGACGGTTAACCTTACAAAGTATACGGATTGCATGTTTTTGTTTGATTAACAGAGGCTCCAGTTTATTCAAATGCACACCACCCCAGCAAGCTATGCCATACTCTAGTTTGGATTTAAATAGACCACAATAAACCAATTTTAAAATTGGCAAACTGCAGTATTGATTTAGATGATAAATCTGCGTAACAACGCTTTTAAGATATTGCTTCAATGACACAGCATGATCCATCCAACTAAGCTTATAGTCCAAAGTAATACCTAAGTTTTTAAAGCTGTCTACGCGTTCAATTTCAAAGCAGTTAGTATTACAACGAACATTTGAATCAAAACTAGGCATATCTCTATCATGTGCACAAGAATGAGTCAAACGGAATCTATAACAATTGGGCGCATGGCATCTTAAAGATATAGTATATCATAACATATTTTGCCCATTATGTTAAACATCATGAACTTAGTTTTGTCACTAATGGCCAATTTATGAAGTTTGAACCATCTCCGCATTAATTCCAGGTCATAGTTCATATCGAAAGATAAGTTAAAATAACATTTACCGTGATAAGACAGAGGAGTGTCGTCGGCAAGAGCTGTTACTTTACCCTTGAAAGGTTGAAGAAAGAGCGAGTTAACAAAAATTAAAAACAGGATAGGACCCAAAACAGATCCTTGTGGAACACCTATGTTGATGAGAACTTTTGCACTCAGAGAATTACGAGCCCTTACTCTCTGACTACGGTTTTCTAAATAAGAAGTTAACCAGTCGTGGAAAAATCCTCTGAAACCTGCATTGAAGAGTTTTTTAAGCAGTATGTTATGATCCACCATGTCAAAAGCCTTAGTGATGTCAATGAATAGACTAGCAGGTATTTCAGATTCATTAAGACTGCTATATATTTTTCCGCACAATTTTAGCAATGCATCTTTGATTTGCCACTACAAAAGCTAAACTGAGAGTCACTGAAGAATCTTATTTTATCTAAAAACGACAACATTCTTTTTTGACCCCCTCCTCAAAGACTTTTGACAATACTGATAAAAGGGATATTGGTCGGTTTAAATTATTTAAAGACAAAGTATCACCTTTTTTGCGTAGTGGGATCACAACAGCTGATTTAAATGCCTCCGGAAATGTACCCTTTTGTACACTTAAGTTAAAAATTTGACACAAGACATCGGAAACAAACAAAAAAACGCGTTTCAATATGTTGCTTGAAATTCCATCATATGAAGTTGAATTAGTTGCTTTAAGTGACTGTATGTATGTGTTTATCTCAATTGGTGAAAAAAATTCAAAGAAAATACTCTGTGGTTGGAAAGGGTCATGAGTAAGGGTGGTTTCGCATAGACAATCAGAATCGTTTCTTACATTGCATTAGAAAAATAATTATTGAACACAGTTGCAACTTCAAAAGGCTCAGGTATAGTCTTATTATTTAAAGAGACAACGATATCGAGGTTAGGTCTGGTCTGGTAGGACTATATGGTGGATGTGGCAAAACATCCCAACCAAGCTCCAATAATTTTTACCGAGTGACCAAAGATGGGAATGGCCTTGCATTGTCATGATGAAATACAACACCTTTTCGATTTGTCAATTCGGGCCGCTTTTCTTCAACTGCATTGTTCAATTTTGTTAGTTGTTCAATGTAGACCGTTCGATTCGTGGTTAATTCCTTTGTAATCCCACCAAACATAACTTTCTTTTGATGAATATCAACTTTTGATGTTGTTTGAGTTGGTTCACCAGGCTTGCTCCACGATCTTTTCCGATTGACATTGTTGTAAACAACCCATTTTTCAACACCAAATATCAATCGTTTTAAGAATCGATCATTTTCATTACTTTTCTTTAACAAATCGCAGATGTTAATGCGTTGTGTTAAATGGTTTTCTTTCAGTTCATGAGGAACCCATATATCGAGTTTTCGTACATTTTCAATGCATCTATGTGATACATGAAGCTTCTGCAGTCTCGCGTGTTGTACTGTGACGATCCGAATCGATTATAGCTTTCCGTTTTTCATTTTTGAGTGAAAAATCACCAGAACGAAATTTGGCAAACCAATTTTGACACTGCCGTTTTTTTGAAGCTTCGTCACCATAAACAGCTCAGAACTTTTTGTGAGCTTGCGATGCCGTTTTGATTTTCCATTTTCCAACAGACGCCAAACAAAAACTACACAATCGACCAATTTTTTTTATTGACAGTTGAAATACCAACTCTCAAATAACAAAATGTGTTTGACATTTCAATTACGTCAGTAAACCTCAAAATTCAACTAAAGCCATCTATGAGCGAAATCCGCAATTACTTAGTTGCCAACCCAATATATAAAGTTAAAAATAAATGAGGGTCACCGTCAGTGTTGCCAAGTTTTTTCTGAGCCAAAGCCCCGTTCCTAATATTTTCAGCCTTAATTTTGATACCTTGGGCACCAAAAAAAAATCATTTTCCAGTTTCCCAAAAAGAAAAAAAACATTTATTTAGCTCAAGTCGTAAATAAGTGCTACCAAGCCTTTGTGCATCCAATTCTGACCTATGCGAGTGCAGTATGGTGGAATAAAGTATAGAGTTTTCGAAAATAAATGCTTGCGAGTTTGCACGCGATTTACAGAAGCGCTCATTCCGACTTCCGGCATCAACAAAAAACAAAAGACTATTGGATGCTTCCGATGTGTCTAGGATTGACAACGTTATCCTGGGCTTACTAAGGAATCATTTTGAGTGATCGGCAACTATAAGTGCGAACGAATTCAAATCGGGATTTTTTTTATCCTAAAACTTAAACTAAAAAACTTAGTAGAAAAGGACACATATCACCTCAGGCATTTTGGTATTTATACGCACATGACTGCTTGTCGGACTCGAGCAATATTCTCGTTATATACCATGCTGCTAGAATAACAGACAAAAGAGTCCTATAGAGCTCCTGACTGGAATTACTGTATAAGCGCATTCGCAAAATTGCATTTAACATCTCCAAACTAATTTTGTTCCGAAGTTTGCTTTTGACTAGGTTTGCTTGACTAAAAACCCTATCAACATCGCCATTAGAATGTGGCAAACAAAGAAGTTTCAAGGCTAGTTCGTAAATGTTTCCATAAGGATTTTAGTGGGTTCCAGCGTTAAAAAACAGATTTAATGAAGCACTAAAAATAAAATGAAAACACTAAAAGAACGCCCGAGCACTAAAATGACATTTTGGGCACTTAAATAATTTTTTGAGCAGTGAATTTAACGCTGAAAGCACTAAATTAGCAACGCTGGTCACCGTACAAAGATAGTGTTTCATGAAATCGCAACTCAACCTAGCGCCTAACGGATACAATTAGTTTCATGAAGCAACTTAACAACGTTTTAAAGTATGCAATTATTTCATCGATCCAAAACAAGGTAAAAGCTCGAACTCCAATAAGAGAAAAAAACACATTTTGCAACTTGTGGAACAAATGTCAAAATGTTTCTACCCAACTAAACGTAGCGTCACATTCATGATTGCGTGTTTTGTTTTCGTGGCGCCATTTTTGTCAATCCTAGAAAATTAAAAAAAAATATTTCATGTAATTTTGATGTGTAGATGAGTTGTGATTGTCTCAGCATTTCATATCTTCAAAAATAAGATATATTTTGGAGAATTTTTTTCTGCAATAAATTGCTAAAATAACTAACCCGCTAGCTTATTTAGAACTCAGAACCAATGTTGCGAATACTTTTGAAAAGCAGGTAAGTTCTTAAAATTACATGCTTAACGACATAGCAATAACTCTTTTCTAGTCAACGAAGCATATACCGAAGAAGCAGCTGGATAATTATTCAGATAGCATGACGTGCTTGGATTTCAGTCGAGCAAAGCGAAAGAGATGAATACTCGTTAGCCTGTCAAAAAGTTTTTAAAAAATTCTTTACCAGACACTCGCAGCTGCCTTTGCTATTTTTGGCTGATAAACTTCACGACTTTGCAGAAAATTATGTTTGTTTTAATGTTTATCTGAACACTGGCTTCAATAAGTTTTCGGAATATCAGAAAATGCATAATCACTGTATCTTTTCCAAGTAATAACCAAACTGTATTGTAAATAGCTTCATCAATATTATTTTAACTACGGTAATTTATATCAGATGAAAAAATTTGATGTATTCAACTAGGGTTTCCTGGTCGAAGAGTAAAGTTTATTTTCATGTTTTCGATTGGGTTTTAAAATTCGGTAGCGAGCAATTATGAAATTTACGAAATTGAAGAAAAACCATAGTATTTTTGAACTCATACGTTATTACAATCAGAACAAAGTTTTATGAAAAAAAAACACCTAACCCATGTTCTGTATTTCATGTGAAAGTATTCCTATTCGAAATGCCAGAATTTAGAATTTTTGGCATTAAAATGTTAAATTTGTTGGTGTAGTATAAAATTAATTTTCCATTAAACATAAACGCTTTTTCAAAATTTATTGTCAGTAAAAACTGTGAAGAAATCGGATGTATAGGAGATATGTCCAAAAATGTTGGAGATACCCACAGTTTTTGGATGAGTTGAAGAATGTTTGTTGACAAATTGCGGGAAGTGAAGAAGCCAACATCTATTGTTTTGAACCACCAACTTGCAGAACCGTTCCGATTTCTGGTTGAAAGAATCTACCAAAGGTCAGTGGAGCAAAATTTGGACATTGGGCATGGTTAAACGAGACGTTAAACGTTAACGTAAACTAAAATAATTTCCAATGTGAATTAAACTGCATACATATGTATTTGGAATTGGCAGCATTTAAGCGCGTTTATTTTATTTAAATAAGGATAGGGTTTTATGGCATTTATGCTTCTTTTTGATTAACGACCATTAAATGATGTACAGACATCTAAACTGGAAAATGAATGATTCCCGCAAATATTTCGTTGAAAAATTGAAATACGCTGAACAGGGTTATGTTTACTTCAACCTACGACAATTTGTCCCAAAAAATCTGCACAGCCAGCTGCTCGACTTGTCTTCAGCCAGTTAAATTTGTAAAATTCGTTTATTTTTCCTATGCCCTCGATGAGCGAATTTTTAAATTTAGAATTCGATGAAAAATTAGCATCAATGGAAAAAAATGTAAAAAATTCTACAGAAAAGACTTTGGAGAGGATTTTGAGGAAGCTTTAAGCATCTCGTTCAATGAAAAACGAAATAAAGGCAAAAAAACAGTTGCTTCATTTCAATTGTAATAAATATTAAAATTCAAGGTGCGTTATTCATTTTGATAGTCCTTAACTCAAAAGGAGGATACCCTCCGGCCTTTGATTTATATGTTTTACCCTAGGAAAGTGAGTCAAAAAGTTTTAATGAAGTAATGCAAAATCACTGACATTGTTAAAGTTGCTTTTAATGAATATAGCGACTACATTACATTACATTTGCGACCCAAAATTCAACGTGTGGAATGCTTTGTTTGAAGCCCTTCTAGCAGTATGATATATAATTGGAACACAAGTTCGACAGATAACCGTATGCGTCTAGGCACAAGAACGCCCAAGTAGTATGAGTCCACTTGTTAATACTTTCTGGAAACCCATTTCTTGGATAGAAAAAACCCGATATGAACTCGCTCTCAACAACATCCGCTGAGCCGGCAAAATGAGTCCTTAAAAGGCTCTTGATAACATTGTCTTTTTTTATAATTTTCTCGCACTTCAAGAGGATGCGAATACTCTTATAATGCCTGTAGCACAGAGCGAGCGGATGAATAAGGATAAGAATGAAATTTATGTAGGGGTTCGAAAAACTCAGATGAATTTGGTTTCAACTCACTTCCGTGGGTGGAGCCCGAAACGGGACGGAGGATTTTAATATCGACCTATTAGATTTCGCCTTATTCGCAGAATATTATTCGACATAAGTTTGATATATAGTATATGTACTTTGAAGGTTTAGAAGATTTAGCTAAACAATTCCGCTGACAGTGTTATGCCTTCGCAGCAGAACCGTCTTCACAGAATCTACACTAACTATTTGGACAACTCTAACTAGGAATTAAGCCGATACAACAACCACTACAACAAATCCACGCAATAAGTCAGACTATTGTCGTTGGTCGACCAATCCGCTTTTAATTTCGAAATCCTATTTCAAAATTGTGTTCTTTCCATCGATCACTAAAAATCTTTTCTCGCGTATTATCTTCCATATTAAGCGATTTTGAAATTCACATTTTATTTATTTATTAATTAGCCTGTCTATCCAAACTATGACGAAGTCCTTTTCGTGGTTCACCAGACATGCACCTGGAATAAGGGGTTCCAGCTGATGTTTGAAACAATCTTTTTTTACTGAAGATTGGTACCTTTTAAATTCAAATTGATTCCGCGGGACGATCTATTTTTCGCACGCGAATAAGATTGACATAAAAATGCACTCTTGCTTTCAACATTTAATTTTTTGCTGAATTACTAGATCCGCTTATGTCAAATACTTTAGATTGTTAAATCTCTTCAGTCATTCCACAAAAAAATTAACTGAAATCAAATAATTTTGAAACGCAAATTCCAAGTTCATTTACAAAATATATTCTTGTAAAAAACGAAATATTATTATTATTAGAACATTATTTTTTGTGCCCGAAATATTGATTTTGAAATCTTCAAAGCAACTAATTATTTATAAGTTATTTCCTTCAATTGTGTCTAATAAATTCATATTTGAAAATCCTTAATTAATACGTATCCAATATGATGTAGACTTAATAGGCAAATAATTAACACAAATTGCGAAGCACGTCGGCGATGCTTTTACTATTTGATGTGATGAGCCTGAGTTCTGAAGGAATTCTTACATGTATGTATGTATCCTTCGGTGAAAGGAATTACGCAATAATCCATCTTAGTAGCTTCCTACAAATTTAATCGGTTTAGGCAGTACTCGTACACTTTTCTTTGAAAGCTGCTTTGCTAAAAAGTAAACAACAATTTTGAAATTAATTTTCCACTCAAGACAAAAGAACTTAGCTCGTACCTAAAATACCTAACAAGTATAAAAATACCTTAGAGATTAGGTCCTGAACAGGGTAAATATTAAGATCAAGTTTGAGAATAAAGTTTTCCAAACCAACTACAATATAATTAGAGTGGGAGTAACACTTCATATATCTTGCGAAACTTTTTGACTCCCGGGGAGAAAAAGATTCAATTAAGGAAAGTTTGTGAGTTACCAAAATATTGTCCGGATAACTGCCACCTCTTGTGAGACATTTGTCTTTGAGCGGTCATGATGAGGCAAAAAATGGGGATTTTCTCATGTCCTGTAATACTGCGAAAATCATAACATAGAAGGTCCCACACTTTCTTTTCAAACTGTGATTAAAGGAATGTTTTTTCTTCGATCAAAGACCTTGCATAACTTGGGTGAATTCGAAGAAAATAATCTCCCACACAGTAGTCTCTATATTAAGTAATTAACAATTATTTTTTTTTTTCTTATGATCACAAATGTCCTGTTAAGATAAAAAATCTCAAAAAAAAATTCCTGAGCGTAGAAGAAAACTGCTGAATTGGAAAAGAATCATTTCAAGAGGGACTTCTTCGTAAAAAATTAAATTTATTTTATCTCCAAAGATCTTTGTCTCGTCTGCTGACATTGACTTTTGTATTTTTTCTTTTTCTTATTATCTCCGGGAACTCGCACTTTTGCTTAATGAAAATAAAACCCACTCCCCAAAAATGCATAAAAAAATTAAAAAGAAGGAACGAAAGACAAAAAAAAACCCTTGTTTACATCATTTTGTAAGAAAAGTACACTGCGGTTCACATGATCAATAGTGGAATCGCTCATTCTTCTGTTATATGGCATCAGCTAAAGAGAGTGTTTTGTTTTTTGTTTTAAATAAGAACAATTATGAAACTAGCTTACATGAACTTTCGGGACAATTTGTCTGAATAAGCCTGAATGGAAAAATTATTCAGATTCAATTGCTGAAAGTTGTTTTCCGAAAATCTTTTGTTTTTTTTAAAGGTTCCGTTCCCCAAAATAAAAACTAAAATAATAAAAAAAATAACTTCGTTTTCCATCTGTCACTCTCTTTTTCTCAGGACCGCGTCGAAATCGTCGTTCCAAACACGAAGTTGCGTATCTGCATCTTTTTCTCTTGGAATAGAATTAACTCAAAAATGGTAAATGTTTGTGAAGAAACAATTTAAACCCACTATAAAAAGCACATCCTGGAAATAATGGTTAGCTCTGTTGAAGGTTTTCAGTTAAAGAAAAAAAAAATAAAAATAAAAACAAAATTTTGGTAATTTTTGTTTTGGCCACTTCGTGTTTGGAACGACGAAAAACATGCAAGTGGAATCCAAACCCTTGGAATAGTTCCCGTTGATCCAGAATCATGCAATTTGGCAAGAAGGATGGTCTTATAGCATAAATAAAGGGAAAAATCTGAACACCGTAATATTATTTAAATTGCAAATCAATTTAAAGCCAGGAAAAAGACATTCTATGTGAAGTTTAAAATTTGAAAAATATGAAGTACGCCGCATTTTTAAAAAAAAATATAACACGCACTTATAAATGGCTAAGCTAGATTCTAGCCAAAAGAGGAGCTCTCGCGCCACGTATCTGTAGAATCCATGAAAAGTTTATCATCCGTCGGCGTGTCACAAAGATAGGAATTTAATTAATTTATTTTTTACTTACCATCAGGAAGTTCGAACTTACAACCCATGAAAAGAATGGTGTTTTTTTTTTCTTTTTTCTTTTAATAAAAATTGTTTTTTATACATTTCTCCTTTGGTGAATCTCACTTTTCCTTTTCAACCATGCAAAAGAATTAATATATACATATTAAAATTACGGAATAAACTTTAAGGTAATGTTTC
The DNA here is from genome assembly GCA_963555765.1 of Orthonevra nobilis. Lineage (NCBI taxonomy): Eukaryota > Metazoa > Arthropoda > Insecta > Diptera > Syrphidae > Orthonevra > Orthonevra nobilis. The sequence continues at coordinate 3,522,468 of OY743225.1, read as the reverse complement.
ATTTGTAGAAACTGACACAGAGTTTTGTAAAAAAATAAATAAAGCGTTTTTCAATAAGAGCGCTACAAAAGTGTTTTTAAATAAAACAAAAACGGTTTTGGATATCAATGAAATTCTTTATTCCTGTGAAAGTACGATGCCATTATGTACGGAACTCGATTTCTTGTGCATGGCCACCACGGAAACGCTTGCAGAATTTCAGACGCTGAACCCAATTTTCGACGATTGTCAAGCATAAATCGGCCGATACTGCTGCAATTTCACGTTCGATTTTCGTACGAAGTTCATCAATCGTCGCTGGCTTGTAAGTATAGACCAAAGACTTGACGTAGCCCCACAGGAAATAGTCTAACGGCATCAAATCGCATGACCGAGGCGGCCAAGCGACTGGACCATTTCGTGAGATAACACGTTCTCCGAACTTGGTTTCCAATAAATTGATTGTGACATTCGCTGTGTGGCTTGTGGTTCCGTCCTGTTGGAACCACACGTCTTCCAAGTCCATATCATCCAATTGGGGCCAAAAATATTCGGTTGACATTGAAAGGTAGCGATTCCCATTCACAGTAACGTGCTGGTCTTGATCATCACGGAAGAAGTACAGCCCAATGACGCCGCCGGCCCATAAACCAAACCAAACCGTAATATTTTCGGGATGCAATGATTACTCATGGAGTACGTGTGCATTGCTGCCTGACCAATACCGCATATTTTGTTTATTGACGGAGCCATTCAGCCAGAAATGAGCCTCAACGCTGAAGATGATTTTTCGATGGAAATCCGAATCATTTTTAAGTTGTTGCTCAGCCCAATTCACGAACATACGATGCTTCTGGTGGTCAGGCGGCTTAAGTTCTTGAGTCAATTTAAACTTGTAAGGCTGTAGGCAAAGATCTTTTCTCAAAATTCGCCACAACGATGTCACAAAGATGCCCAACGCTTGAGAACGACGTGTGGGAGACACATTTGGGCTTTCTGCAACTGAAGCCTCAGCGCCAGCAATATTCTCGACACTACGGGCACTTCTTTCTCTCACTGGCACGGGAACATTTTGTACTGTGCCTGTGGATTCAAATTTTTCCACTAGACGCTCAATTGTTGATCTGCTAGGACGATTATGACCACCACAAATTGGACGTAATGCTCTAAACGTTGAGGCCACTGACTCCGAATTACTTTAGTCAATTTATATAATTTCGACTCTTTGTTGGCTCGTGTATCTTTCCATCATGAAATGACAAACCTTACTAAATAGACATGTCAAAAGAGCGGCAAGAAATATGGCGTCGTTTGCTGTCCCTGTCGCTCCCTTTATATACAAATTTGACCGGCTAAGCCACACTGTGACTTGTTACCGTGGGTCCCTGATTTGACAGGGAAACTATAAGAATAGCAAACTCACATTCTGTTAAATTCAGTTCAGTTCCAATTTAGATGCACTTCAAAGATACTTAACACCAACGGATTATCTAGTTTAACTGATCAGGTTATGGATCGAAGTCATTGCCCTTGAAAATTCCACTCTGGTTAGGTTGGCACCAGAATCCTTTTCATAGAGTTTGCTGTCATGTTGCATCAGTAATCATGGGCCTGACGAAAACCATGTACGAGTTTATAGTTTGCGGAAATAAAGAATATCAACATGCCCCTGGGTTGTGCAACATGAATAGCTACGACTCTCTTTAAATATGAGATGTTAGCAGAGAAGGTATAAGAATAGTCGAAGCTTCAATAACTTATCGTTGTACAATAAATTTTGTGCCCCAAAGGTCCATTAAGACAAGAAAAAGCTACAAGGCGTTCTTGGAATCAAGTTTTTTTTTAAATCCAAATTCTTCTTTAATTTCTGGAGTGTGAATTGCACAGATGAATTCTTATATTTATATTTCTATGCTATGTGCTTCTAATGTTCAGATCATGCCTTCGGCATGTTTCGGCAAAGATGTCTCGAAGCTAAGTCTGGTTGTTTTTATTAAAATTACTGAAATATAACTTCCAACATATTTTTTTTTCCCTTGACAGTAATATTTCCAAAAGACTTCAGTCTGTAATCTGGTAAACCGCAGTGTATCTTCACTTCAAGGTAATAAAATACTATTGATTAATTGCTTTGAAGCAGTGACAAGGTTCGCCTGAAAATTGTGTTGAATGGCAAAAGAAAAACAAAAAGTAAAAACGACATCTTAAAATTAGTTGTGGAAAAATGTGTTTGAGATTGAATGCTATTTAGTCAGTAGTTGTTTTTAAGCATCTTTAAAGCTCATTACGATACGCAAATTTAATGTTTGCTAAATGGCTTAAAAGCACTTTGAATGTACCGATGCCGTGTGGCTTTTGAGTTGCATTCAGTGGCTTTATATAATATGGTCTGTCTAATTTAGCATAACAAATACCACTTACTGGCTTAAGCAATGTGTTTTCTTTTTGAAAAATATCTGACAAGATTTGAACAATTATTGAACGTGCAGTAATAATTCCTTTTTCGTGTTTGAATATCTCTGGCCGACCTGAGCAGTTAAACAAGGTTGGGCTTAAAAGCCTTACGTTACTTATAAATATAAACAAATTTATTGGGTCTCCTAAAAATTTGTATGTTTTGGAAATGACATATTTTCAAAATAACCGATTCAACTGTGGAACTGAAATGTCATCTTCCCTTCGTTAAGTTTGTTTAACACCCGAGGTCGCGGAGTTCTCAGCCTGAATATAGACCTATCTCCACCTTGCCTTTTTTGTTCACGGTCAAGGAGAAATTGATTCACTCTCAGGTTTCTGCATTTCTGCAGAACAACAAACTGCTGCACAGAAACCAATCCGGATTCGGACAGAAGCACAGCTGTATCTCCGCTCTTTTAAAAGTTAAAGATGATATTCGCATTCCCATCGACAAAGACGAGGTTACATTCTTAACGTTGTTAGATTTTTCCAAGGCTTTCGACATGGTAAACCACTCAAAACTGGTTGAAAAACTAAAGAGTATGTACCGCTTCTCTCCGACAGCTGCAAGGCTTATATTTTCCTATCTTGCAGAAAGGAGGCAAGCCATTGTGCTAAAAAACAAAGTATCCGAATTTATAAATGTTTCTTCAGGAGCCCCTCAAGGGTCAATCTTACGTCCTTTGTTGTTTACCATTTTCATTAATGACTTTCCACTGTCAGTCAAAAATAGCGCTATACATTTGTATGCTGATGACGTACAGATATATTTAAGTTGTAAGCTGGGCCTTATCGAGTACGTTGACAAAGCAAAAAACTTAGGCATATGGTTTTACCGAACTCTCAGTTGGGATGATCATATTAAGACAATTATAAGTAAAGTGTATGGTTTTTTTAAGAATTTATCACTATCTCAATATTTCACGCCGCTCGATACAAGATTGATGCTGGCTAAGACATTAATTCTTCCGCTAATCACTTATGGGTCCGAAATATTCTGTAGTCCGAGTGCCGCAATGAAAAGAAAACTTTTGGTTGTCTTTAATAATATCAAATCAAAAGATATGGCCACGTTTCCGCTTTTCGTACCAAAATTCTCGCCTGTACTTTGGAAGCGTACTTGGATTACTTAGTCAAAATTTATTTGCATAAAATTATAACAAGTAGACAACCACCATATCTACATGAAAGGATTCATTTATTCATGTCATCCGGAACCTCTATTATTCAACCTAATTTTTCATGCCTTACTACTGAACACCAATTTTTCATTCATGCCACCCGTCTCTGGAATGCACTGCCCCTCGACATAAGAAGACTGCACAATACTAATCGATTTAATAAAAATCAATTTCTTTATATAGCTAGTAGGTAGAATAATAAAAGCAACATGAATTAAGCTTAATTATTAAAATCGCTACATGAATTTGTTTAGCCTTTCAAAACACATCATTGTCTTTGTTTTTAATTAATTATGTATAAATTTTAATTACTTCCCTTTTTTTCAACTTTATTTATTAACATAATGTATCCTGATAACACTTTTACTAGTATAAAGATTGTTACAGTCTAATGTAAAAGATATAAAGTTTTTAATAAATGAAATGAGGTTTTAGAACCAAAAAACATTATACCGTGCATAAGATGCCATGTCTGAGTCGAATATTTTCTACTCAGCTTTCTGCTTCATTAAGCCACATCCTTATACAAACATTAGTCGAAAGATGGACATGTAGTGGATCACCTGGAGGCCACATATGTATAAGTATATGATTCTGGCCAGAATCACAGCTATCCTGCAAGCTGCCGAAATACATGAGGCAATATTATAATCAAATGTAAAATCTACGAACACGTTAACAGCCAGGCGACTATTAAGGCTCCTATTTTAAAATGAATAAAGTCCGAGGACCCAAAAGAGATACATAAAGATTTATACGGAAACGCAGAGGTAGAGCACAATGGTGATCTGAGTCGTCCCTAGCAACCAGCAAACCAAATTTAATTAACACGCTTTCCTGTTACGAGTAAACAAAAAAAAAAAAAAACAAAGCAAAACGAATTTGTTTGGTCTCCCTAAATAATATTTACCTTAACAATGAATTGAGTTCTATTGTTTTATCGCTGCTTTAGTAAAGGTGCGAAAAGGGAGCTTTTGGCTTGTGGCTTACAATTGTGCGAATTAATATCTTTCGGAAAACGTCTTCGAGATGAGTTTGGATTAAAGAGTTTTTCAAGAGATATTTTTGACGTCAAACCACCAGCCAAGGAAACCAAAAGGACGGATGATTTAATCTTTTCATTATTTCCAAGTTAAATTTAAGTTACAAAGTTTGAAAATAATCATTTCGCGATTTAATGTCATTTGGCAAAACAGATTAACGAACGCAAAAGTTTTGAATTAGTTTGGATATTACACTCGTTGACAGTTCAGATTTGTCTCATTAATCTTTGATAAATTTTGAGACAATGTACATTTAACATGAAACTTCTGAATGATTACCAAGCAGTGCAACTTGTGACTATTCAACTGTCTACCAACAAAACAACGACGAGTTAAGGAGGAGATGCTCTCCGATGTTGTTACCTTTCTGCATTTGTAATGTGAGTTGAATGATTCATCTCATCCATTGGCATTGAAGAATTCAAAAAGTTTAAAACAAAGCGTGGACTCTTAACTTCTTGCTTAGACGTCAATAGATCACCACCTTAGCATTCGTTGGATTAAATAACGTGCGCAGAGAACCTAGTCGTAAAATGTCCTATGAGAGAAAAAATTGACGGATGCCAAAAATTTTTTAGTAACAACTAGATTAAGAGTCCAATTGTCCAATGCTAGAAGTCTGTACTAGGCGACAAAAAGGAGATTCAAAATTAGACGCATCAGAAAACCGGAAAGAGGCAATGCCCTCAGGCTGTTGTGCTATGGAAACTAGTGCGGGCATAAGAAGAAGGCAAAAGATGAGGCGCATGGAATGAAAAGCTTCGAAACAATTTTTAAAAATAGCAGAGTATTCTGGAAGGGCATGCCTAACGACAGACAGATGCCTGCTTAGCGTCGCTTTCAAGATCCTTTCCAGTATTAACGTTTGAATATTCCAGCGCGGAAAATCGACAATATACCAAATATACCTACTCCACCAGTTCTTCAAAATAGTAACGAATTTCAGGTCCATATTCGCCACATTTTGCTTGAGCTTAAAAAGCCGCATATTAGAGAATTCATCGCACTGATCTTTTGAAAACTATGACCGAATTCGAAATCCCGGGAAAATTTAAGAAATTGGGACAGGAACCATCAAATTATTGCCGACCTGTATCGGATTCCAGCAAAGAAATGAAAACTTCTAACTCGAAGGCAAAAATCATACTCCTCACCTTTTCTTAAGTGACCCGAATGCTAGATGATAAATAAAACAGCGGAGAACATTGAAGGGTCCTTCGAAAAATGAATTCCCAGTCGGATATTCGCTTCTGTCTGCATGAGAAGCATTTAGTCTAGAAGCTGTACAAAAAATTCCATAATAAGTAAATCGAAAAGCTAAGTCTTTTCAATAAAACAAATAGTGAACAGTGGTTTTCATAGGTTTTTTGGAAAAAAAAATCCAATGGCCCACCCTTTTCTTTAATTTCCACATATTGGTTGGTAAATTTAATATTAAACTCGAAAACAACGCATGTTTACAGACTCCACAATCAAAGCTGCGTCCTTACAGCATTCAATGTTGGGCTGGACAAAACAATAACATTCGCCCACGCAGAAAAGTCTACCATGCAGAAAATACTTTGTTTTGTCTTTAATGCCGCCCCCCTCAAGTTTTAATCATGTCTTCGGCTCTGTTGATTCTATCAACACACAATATTTTCACTAACGCATGGAGACTTGTTCGTTATTGATGTACACAATGAACTTCGATCTCTGCCCTTCAATAATACATACATGACACCCCACTCAATCTTCCCCTTTAAATGCTTGTAATATTTAGCTTAAGTTTGCGGTTGACGCACATTAAGGAGAAGCACAGCTATAATCAGGAAACCACAGATTGTTATTGTTAATTTATTTGGTAAAAAATTTACAAATAGGCATGTCACCGCACATTTTACATACAGAGATTTGATATTTAAGTTTCTATATCCTTCATCTGAAAAACAATTTAGTTTCTAAACAATAATATTAGTCAACTAAAAAGAACTCTTCTAAAGGAAACTTATCACAAAAACCTTCAGTTAAATACATACAAAAAAGGAAAAAGAAAATAAATAAATATATGACAGTTTATAAAAGTTACATAGGTATGCAAATATAAATATGTAAATATAATAGGACTACCGGTTGAAAATGTCGTTATTGTAGACAACTTCATATCTATAACTCTGAGGTGAATTTTGACCATGACAGCTGTCACATCAGAAACTTCATGTCATTGTCTAATTATTTCAGTCTAGGTTATTGGTCATTAGTGAAAACACACAAGTTTTTGTAAGGCCGTAAAACGTCTACATTCGTGCCATCAAAACAACATTTGCGGGAAGTTTTAATATGCTTCTTTCATTTAAAGAAAAAAGCAACCGAAGCGCATCAATTGCTTACCCGGGCTATACTATAGACGTTAGAATGTGTCAGCGGTGGTTTAAGCGGTTCAAGGATGGTGATTTCGACACCGAAGACAAAGAACGCCCCGGCCAGGTGCAAAAGTTTGAAGACCATGAATTGCATTGCTCGATCAAGATCCGTCACAAACGTAAGAAGAAATTGCAAAATCACTTGGCGTCGCTCAGCAAACCATTTCCGATCGTTTGAAAGCAATAGGAATGATCCGAAAGGTAGGACATTGGGTGCCGTATGAATTGAAGCCACGAGACGTCGAACGCCGATTTTGCATGTCCGAAATGCTTTTTTTTTTGCATCGAATCGTCACTGGTGATGAAAAATGGGTACATACAAACGTCGGGCAACGTATGGATACCCCGGACATGCCTCAACATCGACGGCCGATAAGAATATTCATGGCCTGAAGGTTATGCTGTGCATTTGGTGGGACCAGAAGGGTGTTGTGTATTTTGTGCAGCTAAAACCGATTGAAACAATAACAGGCGAGGTCTGCCGATGACAATTGATTTGTTTGAGCCCAGCACTGAAGGAAAAACGGCCGGAAACGGTCGCAAGACACGAAAATATTATAATTATTTTGCAACATGACAATGCTCGGCCACATGTTGCAAATGTCGTCAAAACTTACCTTGAAACGCTCAAATGGGATATCCTATTCCACCCGCTGTATAGTCCAGACGTTGCGCCATCCGATTACTACCTCTTCTGATCGATGCAACATGGCCTGACTGACCAGCACTTTCGTCATTTCGATGATGTCAAAAAATGGATCGATTCGTGGATTGCGGCCAAACCGGTCGAATTTTTCAGAACGGGTATCCACGAATTGCCAGAAAAATGGGAAAAATTTATGGCTAGCGATGGGCAATACTTTGAATATTTTTGAAAAAACGACATTTTCAACCGGTAGTCCTTACAAAAGTTTAAATGTACAAATATAATCCAAATATAGTAAATCAAATAAATAAGAACAAACAAGGAAGTGCACAGAAAAAACAAGTAGATGAATAAATAAATAAGCACGTGGATAAATAAATAAGTAAATAAATAAATAAATAAGCATGTGGATAAATAAATAAGTAAATAAATCAATAAACAAATAAATATATAAATAAATAAATAAGTAAATTAATAAATAAATAAATAAATATATATATTATTAAATATAATCACAATTGAACTTTACATTCATAAATAAAAAATTTAATAAGTGATTTTAGACACATAATTGATTAACCAAAACATTATCGGCGAATGCACAGCGGTTCATGAATTTATTTTTAAGTTTTTCGATTCTTGAGTAAATCAACTCAAGATTTCCTTTTTTGTTGAGATCAGAGGTTGAATGATGCCAGGGAAGGTTAAGCATCATCTTCAATAGTTTATTTTACGCTACTTGTAATCTCCGAATGATGAGATTTTACGCACCCTCCCCACGCTAGATGGCTTGAAATATAACTTTAAGTATTATTATTTTACTGTCTTTCGACAACATGGATTTCCTATTTATGAATTGGTTTAACATAGAAATTGCAATTTTAAATTTATGAAGAGATTTTGTAATATGCTCGAGATGCATGCCAAGGTATTTAATGGATGGTTCTCAGGTGAGCAAAACACCGTTTATACAAATTCTGTTAACAGGAACATAGCATTGCTATCTTTTTAGCGTGAACAAAATTGCATGCATCTTTTCCACATTAACCTTAATTTTTCATTTGCTATAATATTTTAAAAGTGTTTCGACCGCATTACGAAGATTTCTCTCAATATGGAGAGAAAATGAATGCGATGTGAAAACTGCTGTATCATCAGCATATATGGCGATTTCACACTCGGGTTATTGCGGAACGTCAGCTGTAAAGATAATGTATAAAATTGGGCTAAGAACTGCACCCTGGGGGGGGGCACCTGAAGGGTTACAAAAATCACTTGACGCACTATTGTTAACGAGGACTCTGGAACGGCGAACGGACAAAAAACATTGAACTATTTTACACAGATATAAATCTATCACAATGGAAATCTATCATTTTATAAATGAGGTTCGGTTCAGTGCTGTTATACCGCCGAAAGCCAAATGGTTCATCCGGAAAAATGTGTCGGTCTTCGAATATTTTAAATATTTTTTCCTTTAGAATTTTTTTGTAGATTTTGCTTATAGTGGTTGATAAGCTAATGGGTCTGTAGCTTCTTGGATCCATGGGAGGCTTACCAGCTTTCAAAATCGGTACTACCACACCGGTTTTTCAGGCCTTAGGAAATTATCCCTGCAGCCGGTAGCTCTTTAATGTATATATTTTTTATGCGATAAGACCGCCTGACTTCTTCACTTTCAATTCACCTACACCAAGCTCAATATCTTCTTCCGTAACAAAAACGTCCGATGGTGTACCGGCACAGATATTTTTGACACTTACATATGTGCTTTCTTGTTGTATAAAATATTGGACACAGTTAAATTTTATTCAGTCATATTTCGGATCTCGTATCGTTTTTTGCAACCTCAAATTGTCACCACATGTGCCGAGGTCACCCAACTTTATTGCAACAATTCTCAGAACTAACACTTCTCCCCATATCCTTCTGTGTGCAATTAGAAATTCCACTGAAATTGTTTTCCTTCGTCTTGTACTTGCATCTTTTATGGCTGACAACTTGTATCCATTCCATTCTTCTCACGAGGTTGTATTAAAAATGCCTTGATTGACTGATTCAAGCATCCTGACAGCTGCAGAAAATAGTTTTATTTTTCTTCTTCTCAAGTCCTTGAAACTTGTTACCCATATCCGGTATACGAATTCTATTTAAGTTTAGTATCAATTGAAAGCTTAGACCATAGAAGAGTAAACTTTAAATCTGAAGACTTGTTTTTTTTTCTGTCAGAAGGACAGGATTGATTTTTCTTCCTAATTGAAAACGGAATTGAAAGGTAGAAGGATGGCATTGGTTAGAATTCAATTTATATTGTCTTTCTTTGCAAACAATTGGCTATCGAAGGCTGATTTATGGAAGCACAAAAGCACAAATCGTTCGATATTTATACATATTTTGATTTGAAAAATACCCCATCCTGAGCTGGGGTGGCTGTGTTATTTTGCTTGTTATCAGGAGGAAAAAATAGTTCATACATTCACTTCGAGTTCGTGCACAGAAAACACATGTAAACGCATCGCTTGAAGCCTTAGGTATTCAAGTTCCACCTCAGATTTATCCAAAAACCCGGGAGATCTGAGCACTGCAACCCAAACGGTTTCAGAGCTACAAGTGGATATCAGCCTTCACTTTAAACTCAGGGTAGAATATTTGCTATTGCTTTCAGGTACATGAGTCTTGGAGTTGAATCTCTAATACTTGATCAATTAAAGCAGAGTAGCTATAAAAAAATACTAAAATCCAGAAAAAAATAATCATCAGAACGTCAGGGTATCTGGTAAAGTCTTGATAATGGGCAAAATTTTAGGCTCGCGTTTCAGATACCGTATAATAACTCAAGATGAAATCTTGCTGGCATGTTTTGCAATAAGGATAAAAATAAAAGTGGATTCTGAGCGATGTGAAGGTATAACTTTTATTTATTTATTAAAATTGATCATAAAAGAATTTAAATTAAGTGTAAGTGTAAATAAAATGTTTACATTGATATTTGAAATATTCCACTTTATTAGAAATATGGTTTTTACCTTACTTCTAAAAATTTGTATAATATTCAGTTAATTTATGCGATTGAAATGAATTATTGAAGGAAAACCCACAAAAAAAACATTCACAACGAAAATTAGAAAGCAAAAATAAAAAAAATAATACAACAATATTTCATTCTGCAAGAGAGAAGGGGGAGTCTGGTTAAAAGGTACTCGAAACAAAAAAAAAATTTATGGCCATACGCCAACAATTAACAATAATACAACAAATTTATTGTCGAGCAAATTTAATGCTTAAGAAACAAAAAGAACAAGAAGGAGCGAAATTGTAAACTATTGCAAATAGATTAATAAATATGTAAATAAATAAATTAATTAGTAAATAAATATGTACATAAATAAATAAAATTAATAAATAAATAAATTAATCAATAAAATAATAGTAAAAAAATAAATAAAAAGCTTAATAAATACATGTGAAAATAAATAATTAAATAATCTACAGATTGATATACAGTCAAACTTCCTAACTCGAATCACCACTATCCAAGGTAAAAGTTCGACTTATAGAGACTTCGACGTACAGAAATTATATTTTTTTATGGTTGTTAAATGAAACTGCAATTGCGTTTTGAAGGCGTTTTCTACATCGTTCTTGGAAGGATGATGAATAATTCCTTCCACCGAACCCTCTTCATCACTTTCTGTTGCGCTTAAAATCGGTTCAACTATTTCAGATCTATAATACTCAATAATGTCGTTTACTGTCGGAAACTGTGATGTGAAAACCTCACTGTCCACATCAATATAATCCTGAAGGGAAGCATTGGATGTGATTTTATTTACTCTTAACCATGTTTCGTAATCATCTTCCATCAAGTTTCGGTTTTCATCAACGCTATTTAAGAAAATTAATGGAATGTCGTCCTCTGCGTCTCAGGTGGAACATTGACCGAATCCGGCTTTTTTGAAACAGTTCGAAATCGTTTGATTTTTATATATCCCAAGCTTGAGTAATGCAATCCATAAGTGAAATGTCCTGTTTTTGGTTTGCCTCTATACGTTCCAGAGCTTCTATAACGGTTCTTCTGCGATAGTTGCACTTTAAATTTTGAATTACTCCCTGATCAAGCGATTGCAATTTGGAAGTCATTTTCGGTGGGAAAAAATGCCAACTCAATGCACTTCATTTTGACTTGTAAAGCTTTTGGATGTGCCGGACAATTATCAACAAACAATAAGATTTTTCGCCCTGCGCGTAAAAACAACTTATCTAACTTTAAAAGCCATTCTTCAAAAAAGTTGTCCAGTCATCCACGCCTTGGAGTTTGCTTTATATTCGACAGGCATCGAGGTTTATTACTTTTTGCAATCAAAAGAATTTCTTAGTTTCTCTGAACCATCCATATTAGCTGCCAACATTAATTTTACCCGTTGATAAGTTTGAATTTTTCTTCTAGTGATAAACATTTTAACACACGTTTTGACGCAATAGCTAATAAACTTACATTGGCCTTACATTGATTATGCGCGACTGACACAAAAGAATTAAAAGCAAAAGGAGAACATAAAACAATAATTTTCGGGATTTCCCCTAACAGTAAAATACTCAAAACAAGACAAAAAAATTGAAACAGAAACAAAAATAACCAAGGATAATCGGGGATTTTCCCTAAAAATTCGAGTTACGGAATGGTCGTGCCATAATTTTTATTCGAGTTATGGAGAAATTCGAGTTAAAGAAGTTCGAGTTATAGAAGTTTGACTGCATAAACAAAATAAAAAATTTATTTAATAAAAAAATAAATAAATATGAATATGAATCAATATTAAATAAATATCACTTTTTTTTCAAATTCAATCATTGCCAAGAGCAACTAAGTTTGATATTAGAATGTTGTCAGACATTCTACGTTTAAGGTTATAGTTGTCTCATTCTTGTAGAAACTTAAATTGAAGATCATTTTCAAGATCTTTTGGAATTTTTGCAGTCTTTGAATGTGATGGTTTGCGCATTTTCCCCTGACTGGTGCCCAGTATAATCAAATGGCCTGGAGAATTGGTATAAAATAATTTTATTTTCGTTACTCATTTGCGACTAACGATTAATGAATAGATAGAAAGTTTTCATTGCCACAATAACTTTGTTTAATATTTTCTGAATATGGAGACCAAATGTAAGACGTTTATCAAGGAACACCCCAAGATATTTTGCGCTTGTTTTCCATTCAATTTGAACCTCGGTTATAACTAAATTGTTGCTCGCAATGAAGCAGGCTTTTCTTTTTTAAGTAATAAAGACAGCCTGACATTTTGAGGCATTTTTTTTCAATTTTCCAGTCTTTCAAATACGATGTGATAGCGTTCAGAGCAAATTGTAATTTGGTTTCAATGTTGAAAGCAAATACTTCTGATGAGAGTATGCACGTATCATCTGCAAACATAGCAATATCACAATTAATTGAACGGGGGAAATCATACGTACATATTATACAAATCGGGCGAAAGCAATGCTCCCTGGGAAGCTCCATCTGCGAAAGCAAAGGCGTTAAACTTTAAAGTTTCGTCCTGTGAGAAATAAATTAATAATGTCAAAGAAAAGAAAAAGAAAAAAGAAAGTATTTTTGAAAGCAATTATGAATTACTTAAACAGGGTAAAAAAGAGGAGCGCAACTTGGATTTGGTCATTAAGAATAATGCATAAAAGTATCCAGGATGTAAATAAATAATCAAAATATTTAAGAAAACGTTAAAAACCAGTATTTCTTTTTGGAAGACGTTGACAATAACTGAAAAAGGAATAGAAAAAAAAAAAGTTTTAAAGAATTTGTAAATCTTAGGCCGACAAATAGGAAGGAGGCTGGATGTAAGATGAAAGATTGTTGTAAGCAGCTATCTTTCAGATCCCAAAAACTACTGAATTATAATTATGACTGAATTATTATATAATTCAATAACATCGTGAGAAAAGTAATTAATTCTGATGCAGACTATTTTGTAGAAATGTGTGAATATATGATTCTTTTTTTTTTTTGTAAGCACATGAGAGGAATGCATCCCAAATCGAGTGAAAACTCGTTCGGAATTCGTTTATGAATGTCAAAATGTTATTGCGAACGTATTCAAGAAATTGCTCTACAGACGAGATTGGAAAATATTGTAAAATAATAAAAAAATTTATCTAAACGTTGAATATCCTTGTGTCCTTTAAATGCGTATCAACACACACAACGTTATTATATTCTTTTGGAAACCCTCTTTTTTAAGTGGCTGATAAATCAAAATCACATTAAATCTTTTTTTAGTAACATATTTTTTTTGAAAAATAACATTGTAATTATTTTTTCGGATTAAGAAAAATGCCGCCCCGAAAGAAAAACTCGCATACAAACGTGTGACACTTCGTTTGTTGATTAGAAAATAATGCCACAATATTTTGACATTCGTTCCACAAGTTGCAAAACAATAGGATAGAAGAAATGATTGCATACTTTCAAAAGTTGTTTAGTTGTGCCATGAATCCATGCCATGAATCGTTGTCTGCTGTAAGGCGTTAAATTGAGTTGGGATTTTATGAAACACTTTCTTTGTATGGTGATCCCCATTTCTTTTTTTAATATTTTTATCATATTTTAACTTTCCATTAAGAAGTTCTTTTTTATTGTCGTAGCGGCAATAGCAGTACACCTTCTGTGAAATTTACCAGTGCCTCCCCATAACGGTTCAGGGGGATACAGATACGGGCGGACGGACATCAAAAGCTTAGTAAGGGGGTTCCTTTGGACCGTTTGAGAACGGAACCCTTAAAATTTATAATATTCAGAGTAAACATCGTTGACAACTTTTTGGCATGTCTATCTCGAATAGTCCATGAAGTCCGTATTCAATTCGAAGACAAGGACACCTTAATCGAAGCTTTCCTTTATACATGTTTACGCTTGTCTATTTAAAACATCTTTATGTTTCAATTCAAATCAGTCGAATAGAGGTAACGTTGAAAATGGCTGGCTGGGTTCATGAAGCCTCATTTGAGTCGCGCATCAGTAATTAATTATTTGATTTTTTCATTTTTAAGGCATATCATTTCTAAAATACGTACTTTTTCCAAGGTAGTTAATGTTTCCATGCAAAAAAAAAGTTAAAATCGGTCGCCAAGAATTGTGGCCTATTATCATATTTGTAACTCAAGTAAACTTTACTATTTTAAAAGTGACTTACTGGTGCCAAAAATATGGACTTGACCATACCTTAAATTTAAATTTTGTAACCCGCCTCCGCGTTAAGATTTAATGAAAGATGCATTTTAAGTTTGAAATCCGCGTTTTAATCAGTCCGCATAATTATAGTGGAAAAGCTACCACAGCCTAATCCTATTCATGCGCAGTGTTAGCAATCTAAGTGTGACTCACTAAGGCCGCAAATTGATTGAGTTATTGAAAATGACTATGCTCAGAAGTTACCTCGGGTGTGGAAGATTTTGCTGCCTTAAAAACTTTACTCCTTAAAGGATATTTGCATGGCAGAAGTTGTTTATAGAGTAGAATTCGCGACTATGACGACATTTCGTTTATAATCACGAAGTTAAAAGCTTAACGGCTAAAATGGCCTTTTCGGTTAAAAGCTTTTTCGTGGAATTTATTTCTTATGGAATTCGGATATAAGGACCGAAAACAATTGAAGAGTTTCGCTGGCTTGTGGTTATTGTCTACAGAAAGAGCATCGTTATGTTCGCTGGTAAAATGAATCACGCAAACTTCCAGTAACGTTCCGATGAGTTCCAATAATAGAAAGAGATATTCACAGAGAGCTCTATTTTTTTTTCGATTTTCGTGCCAGTAGTGCTTTAATTTCTTTCAGAAGCTTCAACTAAAAAGAAGTGGCAAACAGTTCTTGACCTGACTAAGTTTTTACAAGTAAAGGAAACGATTTATTCTTTTAATTTCAGTAAATAATCAGGGTGTTTTATGTTCTGGAATGGAATGGCAAAAAACGAAAAATATTTTGAATTGAAGAAAAGGCTGCCATAATTTGCGACTTGAGTCAGGGGATTCTAACTCAAATCTTGCTAAAAATTTAATGTTTCTCATTCTCCAATCAGCGGAATGTGAAAGAACAAAGAACAAAGCTATCAAAAGTGTTTTCAAAGACTCGTTCTTCAAGAAATACGGATATTAAAGAACCACTACTGAATTGGTTTAAAACTCAAAGGAGCAATAATGTGCCTATAACAGGGACATTACTGCTAACGAAAGCAAATGAAATTGTACAAATGAGTGGTTCGAGGAGAGTACCAACCCTCTGAAATTTTTATTGTACAAGAATTCGTGCTATTTAACAAACTAAAACCTGACAAAACAATGAAACTTCGAGGAAAGAAGTGAACAGGTGGCAAAATGTCAAATTAAAGAATAACTGTGCTCGTTGGTGCGATTATAAATACATAGGAGAAAAGAAAACCACTTGTAATTGGCAAATCAAAACATTTAAGGTGTTTCAAAGGTTCCCTACGCTGGCCAGTCGAGTACACAGCAAACATGACGGGTTAAGACGAGTTGGAGTAAATTCATTTATTATAAATATTAAAATGTAAATAATTTATTGTTTCCATTTTCTTATATTAATTGCCCATGTAAATGCATTTTAATGAAATATGTCGGAATGAATTCTATGTTTTTTAATGTCACTTTTAATGACATTTTAAGGTCCAATTTTTTTGTTACAATAAATAAGATTGAATACGTACAAGGACGTGGTTTGAGTTTCAAATTATCTCTTCTTCCAAATATAAAGGGAATTAAGGGTTATAAACAGAAAAACAAGACGGATTTTATGGGATAGTTTTGAGAAAATAAAATTTTGTTACTTATCGATAACTGCCCTTTACCTCCAAAAATTCAACACCTTTCTTCAATAAAACTTGTTTTCTTTCCGCATTCTACACATCAATACTGCAACCAATGGACCAGCGAGTGATATTAAGTCTAAAAAGTGATTTTCGAAAAAACCTTCTCAAAATTACCAAGTTGCCAAGTACCATTGGCTTATTAGACGCTGTCGGCATGGGGGCTTCAGCGTGGGATCGGGTCAGCCACAGGACAATTGCTTACTGCTTTAAGCATACGGGCTTGCAGACTTTAAACAACTCTCAAAATGAAGAAGATAATTGGCCAATATCTGATTCGATTGCGCTTATGAACAAATCAAACGTCGTATATATTAGGAGTATATAACCGTTGACGACAACATTTTCACCCCAGATGACCAAAATTTTGAAGAAATAGGCAGTGCTTCTGTTGCAGATGAAAATTCTACTATAGAGGACTCTGTTGACGAAGACAGCCGCGAAAACATTAAAAATCCTTCAATATCCGAAGCATTCAATGCAATAGGCCTTGTTAAGTAATATTTCTATTTTGCTAACTTATCATCAGACTTAACAAATAACGTGTTCTTTAGATAAAAATTAAAAATCAATTAATTATTAGAAATGATTTTAAAAGAAACTGATTCTTAACGATAACATACATAAATGTATGTACACTTGAATGAACTTGAATGAACATATACATAATTAATTATATTAAAAAATAATTTAATTTTTCTTTTATTCGTATACAGCGGCATCCGCTTATAACGACAAAAATTTGTCTCCATTGAGTGGTCGTTATAACCGAATTCCACTGTACTTTATTTCGGGCTGCTCTACATTGACCCCAACCGGCATTTCTTCCCTTGTGCAGGGTTGTAATACGACTCGATTTCCTGATTGTTTCGTCTCAATTGACGTTTTCTTTTTTGGTTAAGGTTAACTTAACATACTTAAGTTTCAAGACTATAGCGGCTGAAGAATGTACGACCTACTTTTCTGGTTAAAGAGCAAGGGACCGACTTGCAGTTTTGGAAAAATTTGTACAAAAACTATGTTCATTTCCGTTCCCAGTTAATGATTTCGGACGATGATAATGACAACAAGTCCTCATGTGTCTCACTTACTGCCTTGCCTCAGAACTTTGTCCAATCAAATTTAACATCTCATCTAGAAATCTTTAGATAAAAGACTGTAACCATGTGCCCTGAAGCACGTGCATGGGTTATTTTTAAAACCCAGTTTACCCGCGATGGGATTTTATGAAAAAAAAAAAAATATATAATTAATCATTCGTTAAATATTTTTTGTTGCTTCAAAATTGTACCTGATATAGTCTCACGTATTGTTGCCTCTCATTCATTCCATTTATCCTTCACATTATTATATGAAGCTTCCAATAAGCCTATAATAACATATTTACGCAGAATACTCGAAACACCTCAAAGTGGGATTGTTTTCAACAGATTTTTATTTATAATTAATCTATTTTTTTTGCAGGTAATCCATGGCGTACACATTGAACCGAGCCACCTGATTCGAAAACGAAGCATTGATCAACCCCTAAGAATATTATTATTCTACGATGAATCGGTTTACAGGTTCGTATATATTATAAATATAAGTAATTATTTTTGAAGACTTTTGATTTCTGAATCCTGAGGCGGCGAAATAACTTCGAAAGACTGATATACACAGACTTTTGGGCAAAGGATTTTGGGAATTTCAACTTTACATTGCTTTCGATTAATTAAACCAATTATTTGTTTGTTCAATTAAATAATTGAACGAATTTCATTTCGAGTATTTTAACATTTGAAAACTGATGTCTCGCAGAGAAGGTATATTGAAGTTGAAAAACTTTGTGCGGATTTTACTCTTGTGTGGGAGAAGAAGAATTGTGGTTTGAAATTCGATGAAGAGGCTCTCTTATTCATCAATGATAGATTAAATCAAGAACGTTTTATTTGATTTATTATTGTCATGCCGAGGCACACAAAGAGTCCGGAACATTACCACATTCTGTGCCAACTTATGTGTGTCTATAAAAAGGAAAACTATTTTTCTTTAAAAAGGCCAACAGCTAAAAAGTAAACGTTATCAAAGCGAAACTTCAAAACAACTTTTGGAAAGGACATGTAGAGCAAAGGACCAACACAAAATAGTTTTGCAGCGTTTTGTCTGGTCGTTGTTTCAAAATGTCAACCGTATTTGCTTTGAGCTTTGAGTTCCCCAAGGCTCATGTCTTACTTTCAAGTAAGGATGGCCGCAAAGCAGCTAGCTTTGCAGATGACAGTGCCCTATAGCAGAAATACTCTTACCGTTTAGGCAAACGTAAATAATGCGTGGAGAACTTCTACTTCTATTACATGCTTTATAAATGGACTGTCAGTGGCTTCCTAAAACCACTTTGTGATCTTTACGATGCTCTTTAAATTAAGCAAGTGCCCAAAATTCTTCATGCGTTCTGTTTCTCGTAAAGCAGAGGCGTCGTAACTGCAGGTTAGAGCGTTCACACAGAAGGTGTCAGGGGCGGACAAGATGCGTGACTCACTTTTTCTCAAAGCCAGGAGTAGCTATGTCAATATCTCTTTTTGCTACACAAAGTGTTATATCCAATGATCTACAGGGTAGCCCAAAACAATCTGTATAAAGGATTCTTAGTGCCTCTGAAGCGCTTTTGTAACGAATCCGTTTAGATGGAAATGGGCTAAGTCGATATTGATTATTTCGACCGAAAATCATTTACTGCCTCATTGAGGCTCCTGAACCTGAGAACTGAGTTTTAGCATGGATAGAATGGAACGCCTTAAGCTCTTTCAATGTGTGGAATGAACGTGGCATTGAGTCGCATGTCTCTGGTCAAAGTAACGGTTCGTCCACGGCATCTGCAGACACGTAGTTGGAGCTTTCCACTACGCAAGTGCCCCTTCTAGCTAATGTTGTTTCACTTTGTACGAGACAAGCGACTTATTGCGTCTATAATCGACCGGTTGGTGTAGAATGGTCGGGAAATCTGTGACGATAAGACTGATGTTTATAGAGGCTTATCGGGTGAAGACATTTTCACACTTTCAATTTTTTCACACACCAACTCTACGACAGTGATGCCTTCGTGTATTAGGACATAGGCTTTATAAGAGTGTTTCTATCGGCAGGAATTCACAATTGACATAGCCTTCTTTGAGTGAAAATAAAATTGTGTCTAATAAGTTAACTAATCCTTACGAACCCGAACTTAAACATTGATTTATATTTATGTGTTTCCTTTGAGCTTTGTAACGCTCAAGCTCTTAATTAGCTTTCTCCACTTATGTTAGAAGTTCTTTAATATTAATGTTGCATCATCTTGTGCAATAGTAAATAATGTTTCATCGAAAAAGGTTCATCAATCCTTTATCACTTGAAGCGCTTATAAATCATATAAAACTTGCTGTATCCTGTTTTCTAACCTTTTTTTTTTTTTTTAATTGTCAAAGGAAATCTAATTATTCAGGATACAACTTATAAATAACATTTAATAATTCCTCGACAGCGGCGCACTTTATTAACAATGCTCTTCGTGTTCAAAGTCGACTAGAAGTTGTACACTTTATTTCCTTTGATATTCAAATGAAGAGGAAAAAAAGGACTTCCCCAGGAGATTATTTCTTGAAAAACAAACTCGTTATACTAACTTTGCAATTTTTCCATTTTTTTTTTTTTTGTTTTTTCTCGGGAGAATTTCCATGGGCGAATAATGTCAAAAAGGAAAAAGGAAACTATAAACGGACGTCCAGAGAACATGCGAAAATTTCTCAAGTTGTTCTTAGAGAAACCATCCATCACGGAAAAACTACTGCAAGGAATTGAAAGCAGTTTTCACGGATATATTGGTAGAGGTTTAACTGAAAATATAGGCTCAATTTTACAGCAGGAAATTATCTTATTCCGAATGTTTTCTTAAAAGTAGCAAAAATATACAAAAAAGTAAGGAAAAATAATATAAACAGAAAAGAAGTGCACATAAGAATAGCAGTTGATGCTAAGAATTTTTACTTATATATTTATTTACACGAAAAATATATATTATAATATTGATATTTTGTTGAACCACGCAATTTTTAATTACGGGCTCACAACGTTTCGGCATCGAATCGATCAACCGTTGGCAGCATTCTTTGGGTAATGCATACCACGGTTTTGCATTGAACGCAGCCTTCTTGATATCCACCCAAAGATTTCCAGTGGGATTCAAGCCAGGGGACTGTGCTGGCCAGTTCATGACATGAATCCCATTGACTTGAAACCACTCTTTTGCTTTTCGGTTCGTGTGCTTCGGTACAATGTCTTGCTGGAAGACCCATTTCATTGACAGGCAGCATAATGTTTTCCAAAATATCCACGTAAACATTCTGGTCCATAATGCCATCAATCTTGTAGATCGGACCAACACCATAGTAGCAGAAACATCCCTAAACCAAAATTTTTGAACTACCGCGTTAAACCGTTTTCGAGGTGTAACTGGGATATTTTTCTGTATTCGGCGGGCGTCTTACATATTGGGGAGATCCAACGCCTCCATACAGAAGCACTTTCGACTCATCTGTCCACTTAATATTCCGCCATTTGCAATCGAGCCAATTGACAAAGTTTTTAGCAAATTCCACCCGCTTATCTTTTTGCTTTTTGTAAGAAGTGGCTTCTTCCTCGGACTGCGAGCAGCCAAATAAGATTCCGGTTATCTTTTTTTAGAAGCATGTTTAATAATTAATTAATAATGTAAGTTATAACCTTACATGTTAGACAAAAACGTTTAAAGCTAGCTTAATTAACTTTTCTATTTATAAACTAACTTATTGGCCTCTAAGCTAAACCTAACAATTTAAATAAGTCTTTCGATTGAATACTTTTTATTATATTTAAAATTATACATACTTAATATAAAACTAAGAAAAAATTTTTAAGTTCATGCGAAAAACTTAGTATATGAACTTTTTAAAATTTGTTCAACTTAACCTAAAACTAAATTAAAAACTACTATAAAACCTAAAATCTTAACCTACCTTTAGATAACATTAAAACTACTTACTTACTAATTGCTAACTTCTTACACTATCTTAAAAAAATATGTAAGCAATATGTTGCCTTTTGACATTAGCTCTGTCGCGGTCTGATAACGCCATACTAAACCTGAGGGTCTCCGGTGAGCATCTTGCGACATCTTGGTCGTAGTCGACTCGCTCGTCCACAGCTTTTAGACCAACATGAAAGATAAACGGCACACCTTATGTATTCTGGAAGATAGAGGAATAAGACCGTTAAGGCGGACGGTCTCGTGGTGCATATCATTGGGGTAAAAAGCCCCGGAGATTAAGTTGTTGTTCTGCGTCATGGCTCTTGCAATATGACTTCGAAAAAGTTTAATCAGGAAGTTATCCACTCTGATTAGGTTTGCCCCGTTGTACAGGACTTCATTACTATAGAATTTTTTGTACTCAGGCTCAAGTCCGAAGACATCGTCTCTCGTAAACCCGAATCTTTTTCATTAAGCTTGTTCCGACGTTGAACCAAACGGGACATCCATAGGAAAGAACAGAGGGCCGTGTAGCAGATCCTTTACCTTGGCATCAAGTTGACTGCTGTGAAACAGTCTCTTTGCCTACGCAAACGCCGCTTTGGCTCTGATCAAAGCAGTTTCTATATGTTTATAAAAATATAGATACTGATCTAGCCAGATCCCAAGGTATCTGACAACACTTCGATACGCCAGTGGCTGCCCATTTTGTCAAACGATAGAGAACGTTCGCCACTTCTTTTTAGTATTTCTAGAGGTCCTAGACAACGGAGTCCTGAACAGAATGGTCTTTCATTTTTGGAAATTCTATTTCAATTTTCAATCATCGCAATATCCCTGGATCTTTTCGAAATCACGTTGCAAAGGACCTCCGATGACCTCGATCTTCGGACTTGACCTGTACGCGATCAAATCATCTGCGTACGTTATGGAATGGCGGAAAGATCCTTGTGAAGATCGTAAATAAAATTGGCAAAATAACTACACCCCTGTTGTAGCCCCTTGTCAATTTCATAAGTTCCAGCAGACGTCACACTGCCATTTTTCACAATAACCATTTTTCAATGCCTGCTAGTGAGCATGTCTAAGATTATGCATAGTAGCGGACTCCCAGTAATATTCTGCGCACCGTCATCACTTTCTTTCTTTTCTTTCTTTATCTGGACGGCCGATTTTGATGGTTCCATCCCAGACATCCGAACTATTTTCCGATAATCCTGAGTACATGTTTTCCTTTTCGGGCCTATTTTTTTCTCTTTTTTTTTACGTATTTGATGGCGTTGTAAATCATTTTCCTAGAACACGATAACAAGTTTTTGATTTCTGCATACGTTTTTCCTTCCTTCCTCAGTTTCATGATCAAATTTCGTTGTTCATCGGTGCAGTGTTTAGTCCGACCCACGTGAGCTCAGCACATGTACAATTTTTCTACCACTATAAGCCACTCGTTCTGTATAGTTCTCAATTAAAAAACAATCAAAGATGGCGCTGTATATCGTTTAAAAGGTTTTTCTTAACAGATCTTAACCGATAAGAGTGTGTCAATATTTTATTCCTAGGTTTTGAGGGAGAACGAAGTAAGTGTGCAGAATGAAATGGACTAAAATTTTATTTATACTTTTGGTTGTATACTTTCTTATACTACTGTGTCCAAAAAATAAGGTGACATATGAATTTAAACTGCGCGCGTCGAAGGATTTGGAAATTTTTCTTTCTTTTTAGGTTGGTAGTACTGTCAGTGACATCTATGTGAAATTTCATGTCAAAATATATTCATAGTGTTTGAGATACGCGTCGTTTTGTGAGCTGCTAAAAGTGAGTTTTTCGTTTTTTGCGATGTCGAAATTTATTGAGCAAAGAATTTGCATTAAATTTTGTTTGCGGAATCAATTTTCTGCTGCGGATACATTGAGGATGGTGCAGAAAGCCGTTGATGATGAGGCTATGTCTAAAAAAAATGTTTACAATGGTATAGTGAATTCCAAGCCGGCCGTGAACGTGTCGAAGACGAAGAGCATTCTGGGCGACCATCAACCTCAACCGATGAAGCTCACGTCCAACAAATCAAAGATTTGGTATTGAAAAACCATCGATTAACGATTAGAGACCTTGCTGATGAAGTTGGCTTATCGAAAGGCTCAGTCAATACCATTTGGAAGGATGCTTTGGGCCTCAAGCGCGTCAAATCTCGACTGGTACCGAAAACATTGAATTTTTTGGAAGAAAGGCGTCGCGTTGAAGTGTGTGAAACAATGCTTTCCGACTACCAGGATGTCATGAAACGCATTATAACTGGCGATGAGACTTGGATCTATGCTTACGACCCCGAAACAACCGATCAATCGAGCGAATATCGTGCCAAAGGAGAGCCGAGACCAAAAAAACTGCGCCAAAGTCGCTCAAAAATCAAGGTCATGTTGACTGTTTTCTTCTGAATAAATTTTTTGTGAATAAAATACTGCGAATTGAACGAATGGAAATATATTGATATCGAATTCTTTCTTTTCCTCTCCTGATCCTTCCACTCACTCTATGTAAATTCAAGATAATATTAATCACACTCACAATAATTTCCAACCTGATTTTCGAATAAACAAGTCAAAAAGTATTTTATTTTGGTCCACATACCCTGATTCTTAGTCTTCATTAAACAAATTGAATTAATTTACCTTCGACAATGGATTAAGCATTACATAAACCTTAGGGATTTCGCAAATCAGACATACTCTGTTCATATTGAAGGATGAATTTTACTGCTTCACATAAGGTGATCGAAATATCAATAGGCAATGCTTCTTGCTTCTGACAAATAATTTCATATTCCTACGACTTTACAACTTATGCAATTAATCTTCTATTGACATTTACGAGTATATGTATTTGTACAACCTAAAATTACCGAACAATGTTCAAAGTGTTTCAATGTCGTTGTCCAATCAAGGTAAGCCCTTTCGATTTTCCCCTTTGAATGACAAGAATAAGGATAAATCCCGAAGGCAAAATTTAATCAGAGACAAATTGTTTTCGGAAGGAGCTGATTTGAAAATTACATAGGTCCACGAGATAAGGTGGACGTAACAAGTTCGTAATACTATAAGGCAAGGGGTCGCAGAACTATTTGCTTGCAAGGTATTATTTTCGTGAAATATTGAAAAGAACAACCCAGGCTGCTGTAGCTTAGTTGGATAAGTATTTGTTTGGTGTATTGATTTCGCATTCTGAGAACATGTTCTCTGGCTCGGTCCATAATTTAATAGAGATGCATTTAGGCATAGGTTTTATCCATTGAGTTCACTCTGACAGCAAAGCTGTCATTCTTTGTTCAAGCTACTAGAGATGGTTAAAATGTTTCTTGTTATTTCAACAAATGTGGAAGCTGATGTTTATTTTCGATGTTATCAATTTGTGAACATGTGTACTTAACTAAAACCCATGGTATTTCGTGGTATGAGGAAACAAAAGTAAAATAATTCGTGTAAATACGCTGGATACTTTACTTGACAAAATTCAGCACAAATTTTATATGAAATTCATTCGTACCTGCTGAATGTCTTCCAGTAGATAAACTTAAGGAGGTATTCCACTCAAGAGGCATGAATTTCATGTAATTTTTGAAATGTAATAGGAAAAAGGGAATAAATATTTTTAGTATCCATTTTTTTATTAGTTATTTATTAACATAACAAGAACACAAAAAAGGTTGAAAATTTTAAAAATTAGCAGTTGGTAAAGTGAGGTCTCGAAAAATTGGCACGTAACCACACCCACGATTTCAACCCTCCTAGCACTCTGAAACCAAAAAAAAAAAATCATTAATCTAGAATAATGTTGCAATGTCTGGAACTACGGAAAAGTTGGAAAGATTTTTTTTTTTCATAAAATGGCAACTGCCTGAAAAAAAACAATTTTCGTACCACTTTTTTTAACTGTTTAGAATTTAAAAAAAATGGTGGGGATAGTTTCAGACATAGACAAGTCTATTAAGAAGATTCTCTAAAAATTTTATGTTAATCGGTCCAGTAGAATCTGATAAATCATGGATATTGTTTTGAAAAAGACAGTTTCGAGAAAAACGCGTTTAAAGTTTCGCCTAAAGTTTTTCGCAGTCTAAGTCATGAAATGATATTGTCGACTTACATTTATTCAATCTGCCATTCCTGCTTCATACATCGGACCTTCGATGCTCGTGTCTCGGAGCGGTCAATCCAGGCGTTGTCTCATTTCACAGCAAATGAATGAGCTTCCGGGCCAATTTTCATTCCCATACGCTCCATCATTTTTAAAATAGGAATATTTCACAATATTTTTATTTCACTCTCAGCACATATAGTACATATGTACGTCCACGTTGTTTGAAGGTTAGAATTCAACTGTTAGCAGCAGCTGGATACAGATACAAGTTACCTTGGGTTCTTGTATTACAATAAATACAAAGGATAAAAGGTTTTACTGAGAAATATAAATTCAGGTAGATGGAGAATCCCTAATGTCTTTTGTTCGATTAGTTCCGGCCGAACCAGTTTGGATGCCGGGTCAGCAAAATACCGATATCTCTGAAAATGATTTGAATTTTGAAAAATCCTCTGGTAGATGTATTCTTGAAAAGTTAAACTTTGAAATTATAAAAAAGAATAGATTTTTTTTTTTAATTTCTAATATAGACTAGAATGCCCCCTTAAAAGTCTCATTGTGAATATTGATTGGGGTCGAGTTTGATTCTTTTCCAAAATCCACAATTTTCAGGGTATCAGGAATAGTCTACGCTTTTGGGTACCTAGCTGATGTTCTTGGAGATACCACGGATGGAATAACAGATCATTCAATAAATCAGTGAGATCTGGACAACACTGTTGTCAACTCGGTATTTACCTCAGACAAGCTTCCCCCAGGAATACAAGGCTAATAAATGTTTTCAACGTGATTTGCAAGACTCATCGTCGCACAATTTTTGTCCAAGAGATATCAACTTTGATACTCAAGATCTTTTTGATCCCACAAAGGTGCATTCGTGTTCTTAAAAAAATGAATAAAACATTATTTTTGATAATTCTTTTGCTCTTTTCCATATTATGAAGTCAGAAAGGCTGGACTTAAAGGTAGATGTTCAAAGGCTCCAGATCAAGAAACATATTTATGTGTGGAATGCCGCAAGGTAGCCACATCGGACCACTGTTTTTTATTTTTTTTACTAACGACTTACGTGAAGTATTTCGCTCTAAGATTTAACTTTTTGCTGATGATGCAAACTTTTTTTTTCTTTAAATTGCATGAGTACTCGTACTAAGTGCAAAATTTATCAAATGCTTCGAAAAATCAAAAAGTGTAAAGTTATGTCTTTAACTCCAAAGATCTTTCGATGTGACGACCATAATTTACATAGAGTTTGTTCTACATGTGATTTCGGTATTATTTTTGACATAAAATTGAGCTTCAACGAACACAAAAACTTCATTATCAATGAAGCTAAAAGTAGACTTGCTTTATTTTTCGCTTTTCATCTGAATTCTCAGATCCTTTTATGAAAAAATAATTTTTACCGACCTCTATTTCGACCAATTCTTGAGTAGTGTAGTTGTTTTTAGTGTCCTAGATATGTACAAAAATGCTTCCTTCTGTTCTGAGATTAATATTTTCCACTCTACAATAATCTACTGCTACTTCTGAACCCACCGACTTCGAAAAAGCGGCCTACAGTTACGAATGTTGAGTTCATTTTCGAACTTAATAAAGGAATCACAAATTCATCTCCTCTTTTAGAGCAGATCAATTTTAATGTCAGACGTAGTCCCAGATTCTCGACGCACCAATACTTTTTGTCACCCCGTTTCTGGAAAACAAATTGCGGTATGCATGAGCCATTCACTGCAATGATGAAACATTTCAAAAGATTTTAATGTATATAAATATATATCCACAAAGGGGTATAATTTTCTTCAACGGCTGCTTTATTTCAAAAATTTAAATAAATAAGAGTTTAAATGGGCAAAAGCCTTCCAGGTGATAGAACGGGGCTTAAGGATGATATTACCCATGAATCTCGTCGCATATAAAGATTATGCCTGAAAGGCTCTAGAACCCCTTTTTTGCGGAAGTAGGAACTCAATTCCCCGCTGGATCATAGTAGTTTTCGTCATTGCAAATGTGACCGGGTGATTTGAAGTGTGATTCAAGGACGGTGTTAAAGGGTTCCTTGGTCAAATAAACAGATTTTGTTCAAGAACATTTTGTTCGCGGGTTGCAGCTGGAAGAATCTTAAATATCACACAGTGTTTTCTCCAAGTCGTATGCTAAGATTTCCTCAGGGAATAATTATGTTCTGTTAGCGCATTTCTGTTCGAGTGCCGACTACAGCATTTTTTTCCAAGTGGTTAATTCCAATATACTACCTCTCCATTATGCTTTTTTGTCATAAAAGCATAGCTGCTCTTCTAGGCAAGTTAAATAGTTTCGGCAATGGAATTGACTTCCCAGTCGGTACATCTTTCAGCAACAGACTACAACTTCCTTTGGCGTTGCCGGGTATGAAGGCAGAGCTGGAGAAAGTCGTCATGCCTCGCTCGCTCGCGCAGAACGCACTCCTTCGGTTTGTATGCAAATTGATATATCAGGTTTTCCAATAGGGACTTGACAATTTTGAATTTAATTTATGAACGCAACATTTCACTAATCGTCGAACTGCCATTGTCAATTTATTCAGTAAACTCAACATTTTCATTATGGTGAAGTGCATGAACGAGCAACGTCTGTGCAAATTTAAGAGCGTTCACTCCAATTTTCGGTCGTTATTCCCGCCCTCGTAGACAGGCAATAACAAGTTTATTGCTGAAATTTGAGTCTAAATATTCGTTGTGTTATGTTGACCTGCCTTTCAGGTGTCCGCAGTAAACGATCCAAATCAGTCGATTCCACGGCGTTCTCCAGAATTGGGAATCGCTCAGACCACATTATGGCGTATTTTGAGTAAGGATCTTGGTTTACAACCAATCTGGAGAAGATTCGCCAAGATGATAAATATCTTAGCAAAATCATCTTCAGTGACGAAACTCATTTTAGGCTCAATGGGATCGCCAACAAGCAAAATATGCGTTATTGGTCTGGTGAAAATCCACATTTGCTTCATGAATGAATAAATGTTTGGTGCGGTTACTGTGAATGGCCAGCGTTATCGCGCAATGATTACCGATTATTTTTGGCCGGAATTGGAAGTTATGGACTAAGATAACATGTGATTTTAACAGGATGGTGCCAGAAGCCACATCACACCTTACAATCTATTTATTGAAGAATAAGTTCGATTAGCGTTTTATCTCAAGAAATGGTCCAGTCCATTGGCGTCTTTGTCCGTGCGATTTAACGCCTCTTGATTATTTTCTTTGGGGCTACGTTCAATCATTGGTTTATGCCAACAAGCCGATTTGAGCTCTGAGACTTTCAGCTATTATTGGACATTTTCCAATGAAACTGTAACCCTCTTCCAAACTGCCGGTGGCATGTGTCAATGGAAGTTTAACCACATGGTTTATATGCTAGATCCCATAAATTGTGCTAAGAAGCCGTTTACAATTCTTAATCCAGATCACGGCAGAAATGTCTTTGGGTTTAACCTCGTTTTTTGGTCATCTAACCAGATCCCTTAAGAAGATAGTTTGGCTGAGATGGTCGCTTGTAGGCTCTCCCTTCTCTTGGGAGAGTGATTTTTAGTGGTAACGTTACTGGTTCTTTATCGTGTGCCTGGAGAGTTGTCACCTCTCCTCGTGCTATGTCAGCACAGATTTTTAAAATAGTCGGAATTGGAAAATATTTCAAATAAGGCATATTGTTTTAATCATACTTAAATAGTTTCAACCATCATATCAACATGAATATTCACACCAGAGATTTCGGGTGTTTTCGAGTTAATTCCCTCCTTTTTCATCAAAATTAAAAGCAGGATAATCTCGAGGAGGATTTTATTCTTCATTATGTCTTCAGCCTCTATCAATCTGGCTCTTATTTAACAGCGTAATCCTGCTTTTCTGCCACAAATGAACGCAAAAAATATTGCTCCCTGCCTTCGGCCGCCATTCATCGAAAAGATTTGGTCATTTACGTCAACGACAACACTTTACTGATTTAAACAATCGTACCCAAAAAGAAAATTTTAATCTATAAATAAAGCAGCTGTTAACCAGAATTTTGTGTGGGCTAAATTTTAATTACTTCGCTTTCCAAATAAACCCTTTTCAGAATCGTTTTCTTTTCACGCCAATGGCGTTGGGTAACTTGGAAACATATTTTGAACAACTTTTGACCTCTATGCTGCGTGAAAAGAAAAATTATCCGGCATTATAAAAGTATAATGAATTTCTAAAAGGATTCCAAATGTGCTTGTTACACATTTAACGAGATGAAGGAAAAAGATCAGACAGATGGTGTGAGACCAAGTGAATGGCTCTTTTTATTAACCTCACGTGAAATCATACTCAATTTCACAAATATTTTTACATTCCATATCCTAAATGTTTAAAAACCGAAAAATATTGAGAACATTGTTAAACAACGTAAATTTTAGAAAATGGAAAGAAAATAATCACAAACCAATTGTAGGGTGTGTAGCGCGTGTCCTTCAAGCAACCTCATCTCTCACGTCCAAAAAACAGGTACATACCTTCCACTGGTACTTATATTTTTCAATCGCCATCGATTTTACAGTCCGTAAGGGATGGTTCGTTTGACTCACTCTTAATTGACAGATTTTCTTTTGTTTTTTTATTTTTTAAATTAAAACCAGGACTTTGTGCATGTACCTTGTAGGAGTTATTTATGTCATATTTTTAACAATTTTTTTTTTAAGAACACAGAACTTTTGTATCCCATCCGTCATTGACATAAATCTTTTGTAAGAAACCTAATACGCTCCCAAATGTATATAAACATTCATTAAGGTTGACATTTTGGATGGAGGAGATTCAAACAAGTGTGAGTGGAGACTTGTTTCTCAATAATATGGAAAATAATACCCATCCTTCGTGGCTGTATGTGAGAATATTTATAGAAAAAATGTGTCCTCCCACATTTGGTTTGGGCAAAGTGACAGTGTCGGTGTGCTAATGTTTTGGGAGAAACGACTCGGGTTCATGTCCACTTCGTCGAAGTTATTTAAGGACCAAGTGCTCTTTTCCATACACACACTCTCCCGTTGTGATACGTTAATCCTATTGTTCAGTGAACTTGAAACTTTGAACATTTCTTGCTTACTTATTTTTTGATAACAAGTACTTAGAATATCGTCTCGTCACTAAGGTAATGAAAAGGTCTTCTAGATGTGACACCAAAACAAAAAAATCGATCTATACTTGACAGTTTTTTAAATTAATTTATTGATCTTATGGAAAACTCTAAATTTATACGGAAACTTCGACTTGCTTTAATCAGACTTGTTTGGAGTCAACGCGGCTTCCGCAAAACCCCACCAAATTTTGAATAGTAAAATTCCGCCCTGTGATAAGGGATCTGATAACACAGAGCTAGAGTGGAAATTCCAAGGTATCATGGTGGTTAAAGCAGCTGTCAGTTTTATTTGAATATTTTTTAAACTCTATTTCCGGAATAATTTTTTTGATTTTGGCACAAGATTTCCCGAACGTTATTTGTTTAAACCCTAAGAAACAATTCCTGTAGCTGTCGCGAGGGATTTGAAAGTCGAAGACTTAATGATGTTGCAGAAAGTCCATCAGATACTACCTGCAGACCGACAACCGATACTCATGGTCTCCTGAACCTTTTAGTGGACTACGGCAAGGACCATTTTTTGAACATATGCGGAAACAAACTGTATTTGTGCTTCAGGGGCACAAAAAATCCATATACCATTCACGGATAGCCACAGCATCCACTCAAGTGCAGGTGCAGTCGCTTCCACGGAAATGGACATTTAAAAGGATGCGTTTCCGGGTCGACCTTTGTACCGCTTTGACGGTTTGTTCTGATTGGTACATTGACCGCCAGATTTGACTGCTTTTTCGTTATGGGGTTCTGAAGTGAATTTTTTTTACCCAGAGCATTGCAATCAAAATTAGAAAGAGGACACCAGTCTTACCTAGAGCCTTGCAGTTCTAGTAACCTTAAGGATGCATACAGAAGTTGGGATTCGTCTGTCCTTTCAGGAACCTTCTCAAAAAGCCCACCAGGTTACTATAAAAAAATTATAAGGTTATACCCCGGCATGACAGAGTTCAAAAAGAAGAAAATTGTGATTGCTTACTACAAAATGGTGCCAAAATATTTCTTAGTTTATGATAAATTAAAAAACGATGAAAGGCGCTTATTTCCTAGAAAAACACTTTTTCTCCTTCAATACTCCGGAACACCTTGTCGACGAAGACAGCACTGATGTCATGAATCATGAGAAAAGTTATTTGACTACCTTCCAGTATACTTCGCCAAACCCAGGCAGCAGTGCATTTCTGTCAATTCTTCCCGACAGTATCTTAAGTTTGACATCATTTTGTGTTGATAAGAAATGCCAATGTCCTTGCAGATTTTTCTTTGGTAAATATATTAAAAACCTGTCTTTAATGACCAATCCAGATACGCACGTCAATTTTATTGAATTAATCAAGTGTTCCAATACAAAAGGGTAACTTTTATTAAATACAGTTTATAATTTTATTATTTGGTTATTAAAAACAAATAAAAAATATTTTATTATACGAAAAAGTACCTTTAATTGTTTTTTAAAAGCCAAGATATCTTCTGACACCAATATTTTGGGATTTGACTCAATCAAGAGCATTCGATGTTGGGCAAAAAAAATTCGCAAAATCTTGTAGAAATTGAATTTAGAAAAAAGAAAAACTCAATTTTTTTTCAATATTCCTCAAAAATTATTCACTTATTCGTTTTTCACTTTCGAAAAAACCTTTTTTAACTTTATTGTATAGGTTTTTTTTTTTAGAGAATTTACTTATTTTATTTCTTATTTCTGATACTGTGAGTTAATTACTTTTAGAATTCTTAAAATTAAGGGTTGAGGTCAAAAGTTAAAGTTCAGCTAGAAAAAACAAAATTTAATTCAATTAAAATTCACATTGAATTAGAAAATATAAAAGTTTAAGGAGAGAGATAGGAAAAAAAAGAACGAGATGAGAGAGAGCAAGTTAGATGAGAAAAGTAAGAGGATTAAGAAACGATTTAAGACAGAATATGCTGCTATTCTGCTAGGTATCTGAACACGGCATGCTTAAATTTGATAGGATTAGATTAATTGGTTGATAGTTTATGGTGTTAAGAAAGAAAAGTCGCGACGAATTTAAATATTTATACCTGGGCAGTAGAAGGCTGTGTAGGCTGTTTTGTATACTATAGATAAGTTTTTGGAGGAATACAAAATTAAGGAATCTAATGATTTAAAGATCTTAAGTCGTGTTTCTTTTGGAGTGTAGAGTTAACCAAAGAAACGAAAAGGTGATATGCTCACTGCGGGACTTCGGCAACCCAATATTAACAACAGTGTTTGCTCTTGTCGAAACTAGAGGGGGAAGAGCTGTCTTTTTCGGACACCGCAAAATAAAGCGTGATTTTTAAAGCTAAAGGAAAGTTTTTAAAAAAAAAAACACATAACATTAAAAAAAAAAAAAATGCATGAAATCTTTATTTGAATCGATAGTACGGTCCATATATGTAATTTAATGTTTGAAGATTATTTCATGCAAATGTTGACCTTGACTGCGCCTCAAATGGTCCATCCGCTTAGTCCAATTTTGGCATACTCTTTCCAACATTTCAGCAGTTATCTCACGAATAAATACTTCAATGTTGTCTTCCAATGTGTCAATTGAAGCGGGCTTGTCTGTATAGAGGTGAGCTTTAACATAGCCCCACAAAAAATAGTCTAAAGGCGTTAAATCGCACGATCTAGGCGGCCAATTGACCGGTCCCGAACGTGAAATAAAATGTTCACCGAACTCGCCTCTCAATAAGTCCATTGTTGCGCGTGCTGTGTGGCATGTTGCACCGTCTTGCTGAAACCACATGTCATGCAAGTCAAGCTCTTGCATTTTGGGCAAAAAAAAAATGGATATCATCTCACGGTAGCGCTCACCATTCACAGTTACGTTACGATTCGCATCATCTTTGAAGAAGTACAGTCCAATGATGCCAACAGCCCATAAACCGCACCAAACTGTGACTTTTTCTAGATGCATTGGTAGCTCTTGCAATGATTCTGGCTGATATTCACTCCATAATCGACAATTCTGCTCATTTACGTACCCATTGGGCCAAAAATGAGCTTCGTCGCTGAACACAATTTTTCGGTAAAAAGCGCGCGATGAACTTTCTTAACAGAGCACGCATTTTGATAATAAAATTCAATAATTTGCAAGTGTTGTTTGTTTGTAAGACGATTCATGGTTAAATTATCGACCAAACTGAAGATGTTTGACAGTAAAACAAAACACGAAACATCCGTCAGCTGTTTAAACCAGTGTTGCCAAAAAGATAATAGCTAAAAAATCACCCTTTATTTAGGAATAACTCTTGATAGAAACTTAAACTGGAATTTGAACACAAATGAAAGGGGAAAAGATTAAAAAGGCATATAATGACATTTTTATTTGTAATACTACTGTGTCCAAAAAATAAGGTGACATTGTATTTATTTTGAAAATTCTTTATTTATTCTTCCAAATCAATTTCATCCCCTTCAAAGTAATCCCCTCCAGATGCAATGCACTTATGCCAACGGATTTTCCAATCTTTGAAACACTGATTGTAGTCACTTTCCGGGATGGCCTTCAGTTCCGTCTTCGCTGCGGCTTGAATCTCCACTATCGTATCAAAACGGTGTCCCCGGAGCGGTCTTTTGAGCTTGTTGAACAGCCAGAAGTCGCACGGCGCCAGATCAGGTGAATACGGTGGTTGCGGAACGATATGGGTTGAGTTTTTGGCGAAATGATCACGAATTACGAGTGCGGCATGGGATGGTGCATTATCGTGGTGTAAAAACCAAGAATTGTCTTTCCACAATTCCGGCCTTTTAAGGCGGATAGCGTTACGCAAACGACGCATAACGTTCAAATAATATTCCTTGTTGACTGTTTGGCCGGTTGGAAGGAATTCATAAAGCACAACACCACGATAATCGAAGAAAACAGTCAACATGACCTTGATTTTTGAGCGACTTTGGCGCGGGTTTTTTGGTCTCGGCTCTCCTTTGGCACGATATTCGCTCGATTGATCGGTTGTTTCGGGGTCGTAAGCATAGATCCAAGTCTCATCGCCAGTTATAATGCGTTTCATGACATCCTGGTAGTCGGAAAGCATTGTTTCACACACTTCAACGCGAGCCTTTTTTCCAAAAAATTCAATGTTTTCGGTACCAGTCGAGATTTGACGCGCTTGAGGCCCAAAGCATCCTTCAAAATGGTATTGACTGAGCCTTTCGATAAGCC
This sequence comes from Orthonevra nobilis, assembly GCA_963555765.1. Classification (NCBI taxonomy): domain Eukaryota; kingdom Metazoa; phylum Arthropoda; class Insecta; order Diptera; family Syrphidae; genus Orthonevra; species Orthonevra nobilis. The sequence goes on along the minus strand of OY743225.1, from coordinate 3,487,418 downwards.
AACTTCATCAGCAAGGTCTCTAGTCGTTAATCGATGGTTTTTCAACACCAAATCTTTGATTTGTTGGACGTGAGCTTCATCGGTTGAGGTTGATGGTCCCCAGAACGCTCTTCGTCTTCGACACGTTCACGGCCGGCTTGGAAATCACTATACCACTTGTAAACATTTTTTTTAGACATAGCCTCATCATCAAAGGCTTTCTGCACCATCCTCAACGTATCCGCAGCAGAAAATTGATTCCGCAAACAAAATTTAATGCAAATTCTTTGCTCAATAAATTTCGACATCGCAAAAAACGAAAAACTCACTTTTAGCAGCTCACAAAACGATGCGTATCTCAAAAACTATGAATTATTTTGACATGAAATGTCACATAGATGTCACTGACAGTACTACCAACCTAAAAAGAATGAAAAATTTCCAAATCCTTCGACGCGCGCAGTTTAAATTCATATGTCACCTTATTTTTTGGACACAGTAGTAGAACAGTAGGAAAAACTTGGGCACTCAAACCAGCAATGATGAACTGTCTTACCTAATGATAGTCAGACCCATACTAACGTGTGGCGCCTTGTCTGGTGGAAAGCAACACTCAAGGCAACGACATTAGGCAAATAAGCAGCAGTATAGTACCTCCATAAGCTGCCGCTTGACATACAGATAAGACTTCAAGCGGTAAAAAGCGCACTTAGGCTTACAAACATAGGGATTTTCAGAAATCGTAGTGTAGGTCACCGCTCGATTCTTAAAGAATTTAGCACCGGCAATTCAATATAAAACTTATATGCTTACAGGCAACTTAAGAGATAAACGAAATCCTTTCTGAATTAGAATTCGATTTGTCGTACGAAATAACGTATTGCAAAGTAGTATTACAGCAAAACGTAATCGAAGTATACTACTGTGTCCAAAAAATAAGGTGACATATGAATTTAAACTGCGCGAGTTACGTACCCACATACACCTTCAACACGTGCCAACTTCACCTGCCAATAACCTTCCCATCCTCATATTTCAATAATTTATTTAATTTCCGTTGCACACTTATTTTATCGTAACTCGAGTAATTTGTTTTTCTAAATTTGTTATTCTTTGACGTAGTTTCAGTTTCCAATCTTATTTAATGTTATTAGAGTAAATTGTTTTCCTAAGTTTATTTCCCACAAGATTTCTGTTGAGTTGTAAAAATCAAGGTATAAGAACCATAAACAAGATTGAAAGCATTTGAGTTGATTTTTGAATAAAGTGAGTGAAACATCGCTCTTAAAATTTAAAATTTTGTTTTTTTTAATAAACGGGGTGATCGGGACCATAACTCGCGCGTCGAAGGATGTGGAAATTTTTCTTTCTTTTTAGGTTGGCAGTACTGTCAGTGACATCTATGTGAAATTTCATGTCAAAATATATTCATAGTGTTTGAGATACGCGTCGTTTTGTGAGCTGCTAAAAGTGAGTTTTTCGTTTTTTGCGATGTCGAAATTTATTGAGCAAAGAATTTGCATTAAATTTTGTTTGCGGAATCAATTTTCTGCTGCGGATACATTGAGGATGGTGCAGAAAGCCGTTGATGATGAGGCTATGTCTAAAAAAAATGTTTACAATGGTATAGTGAATTCCAAGCCGGCCGTGAACGTGTCGAAGACGAAGAGCATTCTGGGCGACCATCAACCTCAACCGATGAAGCTCACGTCCAACAAATCAAAGATTTGGTATTGAAAAACCATCGATTAACGATTAGAGACCTTGCTGATGAAGTTGGCTTATCGAAAGGCTCAGTCAATACCATTTGGAAGGATGCTTTGGGCCTCAAGCGCGTCAAATCTCGACTGGTACCGAAAACATTGAATTTTTTGGAAGAAAGGCGTCGCGTTGAAGTGTGTGAAACAATGCTTTCCGACTACCAGGATGTCATGAAACGCATTATAACTGGCGATGAGACTTGGATCTATGCTTACGACCCCGAAACAACCGATCAATCGAGCGAATATCGTGCCAAAGGAGAGCCGAGACCAAAAAAACTGCGCCAAAGTCGCTCAAAAATCAAGGTCATGTTAACTGTTTTCTTCGATTATCGTGGTGTTGTGCTTTATGAATTCCTTCCAACCGGCGAAACAGTCAACAAGGAATATTATTTGAACGTTATGCGTCGTTTGCGTAACGCTATCCGCCTAAAAAGGCCGGAATTGTGAAAGGACAATTCTTGGTTTTTACACCACGATAATGCACCATCCCATACCGCACTCGTAATTCGTGATCATTTCGCCAAAAACTCAACCCATATCGTTCCGCAACCACCGTATTCACCTGATCTGGCGCCGTGCGACTTCTGGCTGTTCAACAAGCTCAAAAGACCGCTCCGGGGACACCGTTTTGATGCGATAGAGGAGATTCAAGCCGCAGCGAAGACGGAACTGAAGGCCATCCCGGAAAGTGACTACAACCAGTGTTTCAAAGATTGGAAAATCCGTTGGAATAAGTGCATTGCATCGGGAGGGGATTACTTTGAAGGGGATGAAATTGATTTGGAAGAATAAATAAAGAATTTTCAAAATAAATACAATGTCACCTTATTTTTTGGACACAGTAGTATACTTATGGCTCTAAGACCATAGAGGGAACAGGCTCTGGAATCTTCTTCACAAACCAACACCTTAGAGTAAGACTACCGGATGCTTGAATGCGTTTTTCAGGCAGAGGTTCTAGCTGTACTTAAGGCTGCAGAACTTCTAGAAATGAAATCGATATCCGGTCGAGATATCGCTATATACATCGAAAGTACAGCTGCACTTAAGGCACTGAAATCGTGTGAAACTATGCCATTGAAGCACTTATGAAGCACTTCATAACCCTGCACCACCTAACCTAACCTTGCGTCTTGTTGGCATTTAGTTCGAGTCCATTTGAGGTTGAGCAGTTATATATCGATATGAGGTCTTCATTCAATCTACAAACAAGGTCTTCGATCATCCTTATTGGGCTGGACAAAAATATTTATGCAACATCGGCATAAAAGTGTAATGCAACATTTTTGTATACACTTGGCAGGTCATTGTTGTATAAACAGAAAAGGATTGGACCCAGTAATGATCCTTGAGGTACTCAAGAAAGCAAATACCTTGTTTCCGAGCAAATGGTTCCAATAACAACTTCTATTCGTGAGGCAGTTCCTTGTTAGATGAACAGCTTTATCACTGCTGAAAAGAATCATATGGTCTATCTAAGCAAAGGCTTGAGAAAAATCAAAAAGAAAATGGAGCGTGAAATTCTAATATTTTAATCGAAGCAGTTGAGCAGCTATGGTTTCTCCTTATTCCAGATTGATACGGAGATAAACAAGATGACCGATAATCTGCCTCGACAGTAAACTTTCAAAGACTTGATAGGCAAGATAAAATGCTGACAGTCAGTTGAGTTGGGGAAGTCGCATATGGCCTTTTAGTAACCGGTGTTAATCGTGATTTTTCCCAATGGTCCGGAAAAGTATATGATGCAAAAATTAATAATTCGCGTGAGTGGATTGATTGTTTGGCATTATATGCTTTACGAAAAGCACGACAATCCTTACCAATTGCTTTTATTTTATTTATTTTATTATTATCGGAGTTAAAGGAATCTTTGCCAACATTTGAATCGAACTAGCATTCTACTTTGCTTTCGTGGATTTTAATTAATTTTTTTTTGTAATAAAGTCAATTTTTCAGCAAATTGACCCTCATGCCCAAGTTGGGGGCAGATAGACCCCATTTTCTTGTCTTGACCTTATATACTCGCTGTCTTTTACCTCACCTTATACAAATAAAAACAATTCAAGACGCTTAATACCAACGAATTGAGTCTTAAACAAAACTTTTTCGAATTAAATGCTACCCTAATTTCGGTAATTATGAGTTACCAGAGAAATTGAATTAAAAAACACTTCCGACATTTTTCGTTTCATCATGGAAATCTTATTTGAGTGAGTACAATAATTGACCGTTGGCGTTGGCCCCGTTTACAAGATTGAAGAAAAACAAATTTGCTTGCATAATTTAATTAGTTCTGTAAAAGGACAAGAAACCTACGAGTACTCGAAAAATGAAAACAATTAACCTCAAATTGAGTTCGGAGGAATGGCTAAAGTGATTTTTTTTTTTTTTACTTTCAGGTTGGACGAGGACAAATTCGAGCTTATTAATGTGAGTTAAAACAGCTAATCTACCTTTTGGTTTGCATTATCATGTTTAAAGTTTGGTTTACATTTTCATTACTATTTTTAAGAATACCGTCCTACCAGAGGCAGTACAATTTTGGGAACAGGCGCTGATGGTGCGGGAAACCAAGGGCATAATACGTTTAAATCGGTAAGTGTTCTTATATGAAATGCAATTGTTTTTTTTTATTGACAGTTTTAATATATATCAAATTAATTGATTAAAGTGCGACAAAGAGCCAGATGAATTGCTGATTTCACAATTGTGTAGACGTTTGAAAAAATACCCGTGGCTATCATCCCATTCTTGGAAATGGGCTTCCTGGCCTTCTATTTCATATTTTTTCCCAATTTTTTGCACATGTTTATGGCCCATAGTTTGTTTTGCTCAGAAATACATTTACATTTTATGAAGAGTTCAATAAGGGGATCTTGAAGAACCATATGGAGCCCTGCATGTGCTGCAATTTGCACCCAATTTGTGAAAAAAAACAGCTTATTTTTACCGTTTTGTGAGCTTGTACATGTCGGCTCACACTGTAAATCCTGTGGATGATATGTTGTCCTTTTACTGGCGTTGAATGCATTGAGTCAATGTTTTAAACTCTCTTTGGCATTCAATGAAAAAGGAAGATTGCGTAAAAATGTTTCCCAGATAGCGAAGAGGAAAGACATATTTCAGGGTTGTTTTTTTTTTGTTGGGAAATCAACCCAGATGAATTTTGTGTTTTGAAATTTTTACACCTTTTCCTGTAGGATAACGTCGTATTGCTACAGTTAATATTTGAGTCTTGTTGATTTAAAAATACCATAAAGAATTTTATCCCAACTACGATTTTGACAGTGACAGCTCTTAGCACTCAGAAACTCGGTTTTTGTTATCTTCGAGGTACTAAAATGGATCAATTTACGCATGAAGAACGTTGCAAAATAATGCAAAGTTACACCAAAGTGGATGCTGCGGTTGAAACAATGCACCAATAGCAAATGGTTTCTACAATCTTGTGTAAGAAATTCGTGAGTTTGGTTTCCTGATTGATAGTCGAACATAAAACAAATCTTTGTTATATGCGCTAACAGAGAATTTCGACGCTATTGCAGCAGTAATCGCTAACAATACTATGTAACTCATTATGTCTTTGAATGAGTCGCATTTCCTTCTTAAAGGTTACCTTAACATTTTTAGAAAGTCGACATTATTTTTGGCCCTTTTTCTAAATATTGTTTTTTTATTTTTATTGCCTTTTTAAAAGTAAACCCACATTTCGGTTCTAGAATTTCCGTAGCCTTATCTAGACATAAGCTGTCAGAATGGGTAAGAGTTTTCGACATTTATCTAATTTAAAGTGATCTTATTCACTTTATGGTGCGATAATATCGACTCATTTATGTCATACTAGTATTGATAATACTATTTACATAATTTATTTTTTTTTTGCATTGCATGAAATAATTAGGAACATTCTGTTGTTGGCAGGACAAGTGACGTATGCACCATCAGTTCTTAAAAACAAAGCATTTGTTGGTGGGGTTAAACATAAAAAGTTATATTCATTTATTAAATACATTTTTGTTATATTATTGTTTGTTAAGCCATTGTTGTGAAGTAATTTTCTATTTCATGATCATTCAATGAAAAAAGCCACTTTCGCGTTTTTTTTTAAAAATGTTGAAACTTTTCTTTCGCATCTCATATTTTTTGGTAATTTGTTAAATAGATGGCAAGTAGTTACAAAATAAATTTGAGAATAAATATCTTTATTGATTTTGGGAACATGTACAAAACTGCTGGTGTTACCACGTAAATTGTGATTACCATACATTCTGACGGCCATATATCCAGATTTGAGAAAAAATATTTTAAGGACTTTAAAGCAGTATAAGTGTCTTATTGGAAGAATTTTAAAGCTCCTTAATAGATCAAAAGTTGAGGTTGTGCAATTAACTCGACAGATGGTTATAATGGTTTAATTTTATTTAAATGTGTACCTCGCCAGCACGATAAGCCGTATTCTAATTTGGATTTTAATATGCCATTGTAAACCAAAATTAAAACGTTTGTATTACAATAAAGGCCAAGATGATAAATTTATCTTACGACTCTGTTAATAGGACTTCCGGTTGAAAATGTCGTTATTGCAGACAACTTCATATCTATTACTCTGAGGTGAATTTTGACCATGACAGCTGTCACAACAGAAACTTGTCATTGTCTTATTATTTCAGTCTATTGGTCATTAGTGAAGACACACAAGTTTTTGTAAAGCCGTAAAATGTCTACATTCGCGCCATCAAAACAACATTTGGGGAAGTTTTAATATGCTTCTTTCATTTAAAGAAAGATCGTTTGAAAGCAATGGGAATGCTCCGAAAGCTAGGACATTGGGTGCCGTATGAATTGAAGCCACGAGACGTTGAACGCCGATTTTGCATGTCCGAAATGCTTCTTTAACGCCACAATAAGAAGTCCTTTTTGCATCGAATCGTCACTGGTGATGAAAAATGGGTACATTACGATAATCCAAATCGTCGGGCAACGTGGATACCCCGGACATGCCTCAACATCGACAGCCGTTCAGAATATTCATGGCCTGAAGGTTATGCTGTGCCTTTGGTGGGACCAGGAGGGTGTTGTGTATTATGTGCTGCTAAAACCGATTGAAACAATCACAGGCGAGGTCTACCGACGATAATTGATGCGTTTGAGCCGAGCACTGAAGGAAAAACGGGCGGAAACGGTCGCAAGACACGATGAAGTTATTTTGCAACATGACAATGCTCGCGCACATGTTGGCAAAAAACGACATTTTCAACCGGTAGTCCTATTAGAATATTCTTTTAAGTATGTAGTATGGTCCTTCCAATTTAATCTATAATACAATGTTACTCCTAAGTACTTAAATTGAGGAACCATTTCTATTGTAAAACAATCATTACAACATCTAGAGCTGCTATCATATGATGTTGGGAGGAATCATCGCCTAGATAGTATCTCGTGTATCCAGGAGAGTAATAGTGTAACACCATGTCTTACGGAATCATGCCCGTAGTGTTGAAAATTATAAATTTGGTTTTATTACTTATTAGTAGTTTATGAAACTTAAACCACCTTCGTAATGTTTGAAGATCGGAGTTCAGATCAGTTTGTAGGTCGACATAGTTATTGCTGGAGTAGGAAAACGAAGTATCATCAGCGAAGGCTGTAAGTATACCTTTGAAAGGTTGGAGAAATAACGAGTTCACAAAAACCAAGAATAAAATTGGCCCCAAAACGTATCCGTGGGGGACACCTGAGTTGATAATCTAATCTTTGCTGAACTCAAGCATTTCAGCATTTCTTAATTCTCACACTTTGTTTACGATCATATGATGTAAAACCTCTGAAGTTATATAGTTTGGTAAGTAGCAACTTATGAACAACAGTGTCAAACGCCTTGGTAATATCTATAAGTGGGGCAGCTGTTCTTTTTGAACTATTTAAGCTTTTGTTAACTTCGCCGCATACTGGATTTTATACCTCTTTCAAAAAATTTCGAAAAAGTAAATAAGAGAGCAAAAGGTCTATAATTATTGAGAACTGTTATTTATCCATCCAATATTCAAAATTGCCATTTTTGGAATCGAAGCTCTCATTAGGCACCAAGAAGATTTGTGCGGCCGATGGCGAGGTAAATGATTCGCGAATTTTTAATTCGACGTGCCAACGACATTCTGAAGACCTTGTCTCCAGCAAAATTTCAAAACATGTCATGCAACTGGTCCAAGCATCATTCTTTAGAATCGTTTTTAAAAAAGGACCTGTCAATTATCGCTGTTTCCTTTTTTCATTTCATGCCGATAAACACTGGGAAGCCAACCTCAATTGATTTCAAACACGAAAATTTGCGAGGCAATTAGGCCAAATATCATTATTGGCCATTTAATTCATTCTTCAAGATATTGCACAGACAACTATAAAAATAAACCTTCTATTTTTATTATCATAAGGAGGCTCTAGGGATATGCGTGCCATTATCAATTACCCGTTTCCCAAAATGAAAAATAAATTTCCCTTCAAATATCTCACTTATCGCTTTCCTCTTGAATAACATATTTATACTCCTTGAACATTTTAAGAGACGGTCCTTATAAAAAAAAAAAACAAAAATAAAAGTAATTCGAAATGCCCTGAAAACAATATTCAATCTAAAGAAGTTAAACGAGGATACTTCCTTCCGGTTCAGTGACATACCTTTATACACAATAAACCATAAGTAGGTAAAATCCCTTAGGCTCCTTGAGGAGCTTACGCGTTTCAAAAATTCTCAAGAACAAGGAGCTTATGGCGCTCGAGTATGCTTTAAGCCAATGCCCTTGTCCTGATGAAAAAAACAACACAAAGAAAATTCCCAAAATTCAAGTGAATAATCCAGCTCCCATTACTTTACCACTTAACCTCGCAATTCCAGATCAAAGTTCGGTTTCACACTCTCGCACTTCGAATGTTGACTATCCAATGAATTCGATTTCAGTTTCAGTTCAATAACAAATCTAAAGCTTTGGTAGAATTGATCTTCAATCATGTTCGTGGGCTACAATCAATCTGGTTTCTCTTTCAGGAAATGCGACAGCACCCAAGTGTTCGTAAAGAATTCACAAACCCACTGCATAGACCATTGCAAGACAGTCACAATGTGTGGTGAAGTTCAAGTTCCTGAAGAGCACCTTGACGTAAGTTTTACCACATTCCAATTAAATTCACTCTCACATCATCTTCCTTTAGGTATGTCGGATATGTAATGCCACGGGACAGGATTGCCGCCCAGATCCTAGCACACAACGCGGACCAGGCATCGAGAATGCCGATTTTGTATTCTATGTGTCGGCAAGACAAACAGAACGCTGTCATAAAGGACTGACAGTGGCATATGCCGCTCATTGCCAACAGGAAGCTGCCCTAGATAGACCAATAGCGGGACATGCCAACCTCTGTCCCGACAGCATAAGTACAAAACCACAGGAATTACAGACGCTGCTATCGACAGTGAAACACGAAATTCTACACGCCCTCGGCTTTTCGGTCAGCCTGTATGCGTTCTTTCGCGACGAACATGGGGAGCCTCGAACGCCCCGAAAGTCCGACACCGGCAAACCATATCTCAATGAAAAGTACGTGTCAATTTGTTTCGCAGTTAAAACTTTTTAATACTCTTTAATTGAATTCAATCTCGATGGCAGGTTACAGATACATCAGTGGAGCAACACGACAATTCGCAAAGTGGTTCGAGATAAATGGTCCGTCAGGGGTGGTGCGATGCGAAAGGTAATCGATATGATGGTGACTCCACGTGTAACAGAAGAAGCACGCAAGCACTTTAACTGTGACGAGTTGGAGGGTGCCGAACTGGAGGATCAAGGTGGAGAAGGCACCGCTCTAACGCATTGGGAAAAGAGGATTTTGGAGGTGAGCGCTCTGTCACTTTGGACCGTCATGCATTATTCATTAAGGAGATTCACTGTAGTGCTCTTCATTTTGCTTTTAAAATCCCTTTGTTTTCCATAGCTTACACAAGGTGTGGGCAGAGATAAAATAGGAATAGTATTTCATGAAAAACTCAATTCCAAATGAGTCTGGGCATACGAAAGTAGGGTAGGATTTTCACAGAAAGGATACTCGTACATTGTATGTGGCTACCATAAATTCGAGATATTTATTCTGGTTGCGGATTCTTTAAATATTTGAGTACGTGCGTGGGAAACCTTCAGAGCCTTATATACTAGGAATAAAAACATATTGATACTTTGGGGAGCTCATCTGGCTTTTGAAACGGCTTGTATTTAGTTTCGGTGGAAACGATTAAGCGAGAATTTTTTAAAGTGTTATCGACAGCCAGCTTGTGGCTGTTTGATTTGTGTCACAAGTGTTTCTCAGTAAATATAAAAATATATCCTTTTTGCTGTCGTAAAACTCTGCCTCGTATATTTATTTGTCAATTACGCCATACGTTTTTGTAACTACTCAAATGCCGTTTTTGGCTGCTGAAATTTCGAAAACATCTTTTGGGTCTGCAATTTAGTCCACATGGATTGGCAGCACATCGACCGAACAGTGTCTTTCATTACCCGTCGAATTATTGTGCGGAGAAGTCGCCAAAAACTTTTTAAAGGTAATCTCTCATGCGATGTTCTTAAACTATATCTTCAATATTAAACTACATGATTTGACACTATTTTTTTTAAATGATTATTCGGACCTTTGCATTATTTTTTTGTACTTTGAAGATGGTTCAGTCAATTCGTCGCCCCGCACCCTTCGACAAGTATGTATATGGCTTGTTGTCGTAGTTCTTCGATCTTGCCATACAGTGCTCAAATGATACAAAAAATTACCCGGAATCCTTCAAAACGTATATTATCGCAGTAACCGTGTTTCGACGGCCTGATTGTTCAGATATTGAATTCCATAAGCTCGTCACGAATTAGAATTTCTTTAAGTAGCAGTAGTGTATATGCAAAGAAAAATTTGTGATTGTGTCTTACGAAGGTCTCGTTATCCGTCCAATTCCGCGCCATTTTTTTTTCCAGCATAACCAACCTTTTTTCAGCAATAACGCACCGAATATGGCCTGACATACTCCGCCAAATAGAAGCCAAAAGCGGTCCCATCACATGATCTAAAAAGGACAGTTTCTTGAAATCATTCCCTCTTGTCCTAATAATTGTTGTTTTGACTTAATGTGTGGCAGGTTGTGACGTCCTCTTGATCTTAAGGGGGTATGGAATTTCATGTAATTTTTGAAGTGTCACAAGAAAAGGCAATTAATATTTTTACTATCCTTTTTTTATTAGTTATTAATTAACATAACAAGAATACAGAAAAAAATAAAAGAAGTTGAAAATTTCAAAAATTAGCAGTGGATGAAGTGGGCGTCTCAAAAAATTTGCGCGTGACCATACCCACGATTTCAACCCTCCTAGCAATCTGAAAGCAAAAAAAAAAGATTATTAATCTTGAATAATGTCGCAATGTCTGGAACTACGGAAAAGTTGGCAAGATTTTTTTCACAAAATGGCGACTCCTTAAAAACCAAACAATTTTTGTACCACTTTTTGACAGTTTCGAATTTTAAAAAAAATATTAATTTAATATTAAATACATTTATTCAATCTGCCATTCCTGCTTCATACATTGGACCTTCCTCGACTTCGAAAAAACAATTTTCCGCGTTTCCATCTTCATATCGAACAGTTCTGCCCTCCTTTAATGCGTTGGATGCTCATATCTCAGAGCGGTCAATCCGGGCGTCGCCTCGTTTCACAGCAAATTAATGAGCTTCCGGGCCAATTTTTATTCCCACAAGCTCCATCATTTTTAAAATAGGAATGAAGCCTTCATTAAAAATACAAACAGCAATAAATGTCGCTATCTCAGTCATCTTAGGTCCGGAATGAATATATTTTGGATCGAAAGTTCAAATCAAAGAGTTTAGAGACTCATTATTATTTTGAGTTTCTGAACCTAAACATCGATTCAATAATTCTTCTGATGATTAACTCTCGTTAATTGGCTTTATAATTTTCAAAACTTCATCACACAGAGGAGAATTTTCGTGGTCAAAACTCCTGTAATGTACCTTCAGTAGCCCAAACTGCATTTTTCATGTTATCAACAGAATCGGGGTGCCGGCGAATCGCCAAACCATGACAATTTATTAATTACTTTATCAGTTAATTTGCCTTCACCTTTTCCACCAATCCCTCTATTATCTCTTTTCGCTTTTCGTAGCCTTGCACCCATTCTTTTTTGGACGTATCTTACGCACTCTTATTTTTGCACAAATGGATCACCATCGAAAGGATCCATATCGAGTATACCCTTGAATGTCTTAGTGTCACCATCTCCAATATATTGTACATATTTCACTCCGTGTTTTTCACATCGATCGACAGCTCTGGAAATAATGAGGTCATAAACTGTCGATGCGGCCAAATGTATGTTTTTGACACAACCGATTGCTTATCCTTGATAAATATCCATCATGCTGCAGAAGATATTTATTCCTGCCCTAAAATTAATATTGTTCGCTATCGCAACCGCATTGTAATGCAATTTTAAAACCTAGTCCGCGATAAGACGTTCCCGAAAATTTAATCTCTTTCTTTGCCGTACCATCCTTTACTGAAACCATTTCGCCGCATTTTCAGGCCCCTATTTGAGAACCTCTGGATAGGACCAGAACGCAGAAACTTTCGTCATCCAGTAATAATCACATTCTTAAAATCCAAAAGTCTGTAGGTCATTTAGTTCCGAAGTTAAGCGAAAGCAAAGTTTCGCATTTATGACACTCACTCACTCATGATCATCAGGATAGAATTAGTACTTCCCATAAACTCAGAGAGCTGAAATTTTGTACAGAGTTAGGGTTTAATGGTCACATAAAGAGAAAACTATAAAAACTAGGATAATCGAAGATCTGGAGTACCTGGTGATCCTGATCAGAAAACACAAGAGTCCAACCAAACTATTGGAAATCGACATACCGCCTTTACAAAAAATATTCAACTTGGTGGGCCGCTTCATTTGATGTCAACAATCGAAGGTCGGAAATATCTGATGAAGAACCCTCAGCTGGTCTCAGCTGTATTAGAGATATGGTAATGGCCTCTTCTACTATTGGTATATACAAAAATCGACTGTCATTGCAAAAATCCAGTGTCTAATTTAATCTAGCCTATAGCGTCCCACTGCTGGGCGAATGCCTCCCCTTCTGCTTTTAATTACATTAATTAATTAATTAGTTTAATAAATTAATCTAATTAATAAATAAAAATAAAGGAAAACTCTGGATAGGACTCGACTGGCTTTTATACTTAAACTCACAAGTTTACAAGAAGAAATAGTCGAACAAGAGTCGATAGGCGTTGTACAAAAAGTGTGGTGGGACCCGGAAGACCAAACAAAGCCTTAACAATTGGAAGTGGAAATCGCTTATAATTTGTTTCACGAATTATTGCCTATTAAGTCAAAATTTGAGATCAAACCGGGGGCATACGTGTACAGAGAAAAATTTCCAATCTGTGTGGCGTATGCCCTTACAATTCACAAGAGCCAATGACTAAGTCTTAAAAATGCCCTCATGGACATTGGCACCTCAATATTCTCTTGTGGCCAAGCCTACATGGTGCTTTAACGAATAACCAATCTACATGGGGTGCACCTCATATTGCGTCAAATAAGTAAATCTAATAAAATTCTACAAAAAGAAGTGAAATCCCTCCCAAAATATTCTGTAAAAAACTAGCCAAGTCTCGATGGAGTTGCTTGTTTATCTCTAAAAAGTAATGAAATCTAGACATAGTCCTACCAAGTCTAAGGTTCCTTACTGCGATTTCTTTATTATTAATTATTAATGATGTGTGACTTGGCCGTTAAAGGGTACACAAGGGTACAAAACCAGGTTCTCCATGACACCATTGCACCAATCAGTCGCCAGAACCGCTACCCATTGGCAATGGAAAATTGCCACTTGGAAAATGTTGATTCAATAACCAGTCAATTGTAGACTTGATAAAACTGCGTATTTCAATAACACTTATGTCTAGGCGAGCCTGAAACAAAAATTTAAAAATTTTTCCCAGTACAGACGGACTTCTAATCATTGATAGAAGTCCGTCTGTACGTTTTTTTTTATGTTAGACCGGTGGTCGATTTGACGCTCAAAAAAGATGAGTGCAGAAGTCAGCATTGTCAATGCTGAATTAACTATTATAATGAAGAAATCGCAGAAACGAACCTTAGACTTGGCACGACTATGTCTAGATTTCGTTACTTTTTAGAGATAAACAAGCAGCTCTATCGAGACTTGGCTAGTTTTTTTACAGAATGTTTTGGGTGGGATAAAATTTCCTATTTTTACAAAGCTTAGTACGTTTAAATCGAAAATTAAACAAACTAATAAGAACACGCTGACAATTTTGCAAATAGCTTTTAAATTCGATTTACTCGGTCAATCCTTGTCAAAGGATGCATTGCACATTGTTTTCAGAACTTAAAATATGAATGAAGGATGTTTTCTAAGAGGATCATTGCTGCCAACCAAATATGGTTTATGATTTACTCTATTGAAATTTAATCGATGGTATTATAAGCTAATATAAATTTTACCACAAAACAGAAATTCATCGGCAATTTTTTGTCAACCTTAATCGACGTGAAAATGAAAATATTTCTTAGCGTAATCAGGTGCAAGAGGACTCCATTTGGTAACCAATGATGTGGGAAGATTTAGTGATAACAAACATATTGCTGATGTTTGCACAGTTGATGGCTGTTGTCATGTCAATAATAATTATGAAAATAGATTATTGTTATTTTAAAAATTATTCGAGTACATTTAACCAGAGAGTATCTACGACCAGCTTATTGCCATATTTAATGAGAAGTTATTGCCAAAAATAACATACTGTTATGACGAATTTTATTTGAATTGTAAACACATCATTAAAATTCTAAATTCTGGGAAATTGCTGCAAAGGTGAAACGATTCAGAGGGAAGCGAAACGCAGATACATCATCAGTAGTCAATCAATGGAAATACAGAGTGCTATGGAAAATTGTTTGGAATTAATTTTCACTTCGTTTGAGTTAATATTCATTTAAGGTTCAAGCTCTATTTTAAGTGCCATCGCAGTTCGAAAATTATATACAGACAGCGGGTGTGGGTTAGACAGAGTTAATATTGACGCATTTCAGATGGAATTAGTTTTAGTACGTTTAATTAGGACACACACTTTTTACCTGTCTCGAATGCATGCTTCCTTAAATACTGCAGGAATAGGGCTCTATTTAAAGTACTCTTAGGCTTTAAATCGTATTTCGTGTCTGATTACGCGAGTGGGTGTCTATGGGTAATTACGTCGTGCTTTTGAACTTGAGATTCGGAAAATTATATCTGCCGCGAGAGAGGGTTTGGGACTTGTTAATTAACTGAAGTTGACATTTGGTAAAACGTCAATACTCAAATAGTTAAACTTCCCCCCAAGCTCACAAATGAACTGTGGTGCCACGAAATTCTATATTCTATTTGAATTGATTGCTCAAGTGTGCTATTTCAGAGTCAACTGTTGTTGGTGATTTATTAACTTGCAGTCGAAACTTTTGTCGTGACTTTTGTCCATTACTTTTCTGGTGCTATGAAAAAGTGCGATGTCCTCAGTTGTAAGTACTTGAATATAATTGTACATAACTGAAACATGCCTTGGTTCACTCTTAGTTGTACGATACCTTAAAAGTATTCTAAAAAATTCAACACCATTTAGAAAACTAGCCTCGAAGCTAAGTTCAAGTTTAGCACTAGTTCAGCTTTAAGCCACTTACTATCCATTTACACATCTAGTGTTTCTGGCATGAATAAATCCAACAAGCAGATCTTTATGATGAAGGGTACAGTGTTAAATTTGTTCTCCACTCGTTTATTGATTCGGAACGTCGATTGTTATTCAATTTCAGAGCTTTCGACGATTAAAAAAAAACAAGTCGAAATTTAAATTCTTGACTTTATAACACTAAAAGGTCGAAAGTTTGACATCATTCGACACCATCCGTTTAATCTAAGAGGTCACTATAAATAAAAACACTGCCGTCCCTGAATTTTCAGACAAAGCATTTTTCTCCACAACTATACAATTATTGAGCCGTGTGGAAATTTAAGCATTTCGATAAATAGAAGCGGAATCACGGCAGAAACCGGTGAACCCACCCTGAAACGGAAATAATAAGTTTATTTGTTAAAGACTACCCAAAAAATTGCAACTCAGCTACTTTATAATTAAAGGGTATGTCATCTGTTTAACCGTACCCGTGGCTCAATGGCATGTGCATCAGCTCCTCAGGCTGATGACCCATGCTCCAATCCGGAAAGGAACATCGGACATATTTACGAAAGACAACATTTCGAAATGTACGATTGAAAAAATGAAGCTTCTTGAACCTTTCAGGGTCAGCAATTAACTGTAGGTCCACAACTACAGCCATTTATGCGAATAATCTAATGCGTAAACAGAAATGGTGAATCTTAACATGACTCTCCAAAAAGGCTGACACGCTTTGTTTTCACCTTCCAATGATGTCCTCGGCTGGTTTGTTAGTAGGCAATCCAATTTCAAAACTTTTGTCGATTTCGAGCTACTCTTAAGCCCAAACAAACAATTTTACCTGAGTTAATAGTAAGGGTAGTACAACTGGCGTTCAATCAATGAGAATCTTCGCCGCACACATTTAGCAACAGCAGCAATATATTTCAGAAAAAAGGGCAATAACAAAATTGAGTTATGTGCTTGAAATAACTGCAAATTAGAATTTAAGGCGTAAATAAAGATGATGCCAGCAACAAATATCGCTTACATGGAAACATTCAGGACCAAGGAGCGACTTTTGCTTTTTTACTTATTCTAAATATTAAATTTCCTTTCTAAAGTTCACCTTTTTAGAAGTGAAAAGGTTCGATGGTCGGTATCATTACCAATATTTTGAGCTTATTGTTCGAGCTAAAGATTATACTTGAAACTCCCACTTCTCACTGTCCATTCTTCATCAATTTAAGTCTAGATCCTACCATCCTCTCTCCCGAATTTTAATGGCTTCCATGGAAATTTATTAAATTTGATGGAGACATGAAAATAAATTCACTAAAACAGTCAAACATCAAAGAAATAGAAAAAACAAGAGGGTATTCATTAAAACTTAAAAGACAGCTCATTTCCACACTGGGCCAGAAAACTAATATAAACTCATGTACGCGGACAAGTTGATTTCATGCCCAGATATTTTAATGAGATTCCTTCATTGATGGTTTTCTTGTCGCGAAACTCAGGTCCTTGCAGCAGTTGGATACTCGTATTCAAGGATCCATTTGAGGTTAAGTGTACTTAATTAAACGAGACGGAGGTAACGTAGACGTCTGGACGGCTGGTCACGAAATTATAACCCCACTTTGTATAGCGGAATATTTTAGGCGAACCCAGTTTTTTTTTTTTTGGCAAACGACTGATTACATACTCGTTCCAAGGGGTACTCAGGCTCGGCAGTGGGGAGGCTTTAAATAAGTGTCATTACCGAAAAGTATGGTATAAATTCAAGGACTTCTTCTAACGGACGATTGTACATTCATTGCGATAAGCCTAAGCAGTCACGGGGTTTGGATAAAATAAAAGTTGTAGACGTAGACTTCTTTTACGACCAAACACAGGAGTAGAAGTACATAATGTAGACGGAGCACGTTTTAGTGGTGAAGTTATTTGTATACAAAATAGATGGTTCTGAAATGACAAGGATATTTCCGAAATGTTGGTTTAAAATCTCCTGTTTTAACTGACTATTGTTTCGAATTGGGAAGTTAAATTACAGCGTTAAAAAACAGGTTAAGAGAATTTTCTTTTCCCTCAAGTAACACTCGATTCGTTTACGATATTTTAACAATGACCATTTAACCATGAAAACCATGAAAATATTGCCTGTGCAGCTCGAGGCGTTGTGGCATTCTGTTGCATTTATGCTAAACCTTTAGCAAATTCCCGTTGTCCTTTTAAAGACTTAAGTTACCTAAACGGGCATCTAAACAAAAAATCATGATTTAAAAATGGACCGTATGTAAAGCCTCCCTTGAATATTATTTTCGACTTAACATTTAATTTTCCAATCTCCCCTGAGATGACTGATCGCGATATTTCTTGTGTAACTTGCGCTGGGTTGGTCACTGAATCGGCTCTGGGATTGAACGGTTATTTTGGAAAATAATGCGAGGATGAATCCAAATGCTCGTTACCCTTTGATGACTCTTCGAAATATAATTACCCAAATAGCTCAAAGCATGGCCGAAAACTGAGGCAGTAATTGCATAATTCTTGTGCTTTAAAATCCATTCGCCAACGAACAGATAAGTCGTATGTTTACTCATTGCTTAAAATACATGACAATTGAAAATTCAAAAATAAAAAAGCTTTGGAAATGGTTACCGTATCAGTATCACAGTCCCTTCTGGAGCGCCATTCCGTGCAGGCTTCGATTTGCAATAAATTATCGATTACTTCGAGTCAAATGCATGTGTCAAATATTGTGATCGAAAAGCCTAAACTAAAGCTGAAGCTTTGCTTCGTTCCATTTAAGGAACTACTATACCTTAGAAGACTAACGAAAAAGCATATTTTCAAGAATTTTTTTTTTCTCGGCTCCTTTATAAAATATTACCTTTTTCAAAATACTATTGAACCTTGAAAAAAAGGCAAAATAAATTATTTTCACTTCTTGTATGATCAGCGTCAAAACAACGAGAAATTCTCGTCACATGGCGGACATTTAATCTCAGAATTGCGTTATTTGAAGCAAAAAAGGATCATATAAAAGAAGGTTTCTCATCGATCATGAATGAAAAAATTTGCTTAGGTTGTAAAAAAAAGTGTTAAAAATCGATGAATTTTTTTTTTCGTTATATTTTCTTGCTAAAAGTTATGTTTCCAATCAGGATACGTTAAAAAATATAACGCAGATAATCCATAGATAGACTGTCCGCCATTTGAAAACAAAAAATGTTAATTCGAGGAAAACGCGTTTAAAGTTTTTTTACTTCAAACTTTTAGCTTAAAATTTCCTTTTCGATAACATGGCATTTTGAAAAACTCCAATGGAGACTTTGTCCTTGGGTTGCCATGTTTCAGGTGTTTCCTTTTATTTTTTTTAATAGAAACGAGTAAAGTGTTTTCAGTGCGGTTTTTTCTTTCTTTTTTTTAAAACCAAAATGGCGGCATTTGCAGCTTCGCGAAAACAGGTCCTCAAATCGCAGGAGTTAAACGGCTGATATCACTGCCCCCTCCTTGTTGATCGGAAACACAAATTCAAAGAATATTAACAATTTGTGACCCTTTGGTCATGGAATGACGGATGGGATTTTCGTTTAGTAAAAATTTCGAAAATGGCAGCAATTAAAAAAAAAAAACTTTCGGGTTTTTTTTTCACATAAAAAGATAAATAATAAATGCAAAAATGTAATAAAATTTGAAAATTTCAAGGACAAAATCTTCTATCTAAAATCTGGATTTCTTAATGCTTTGGCTTCCATTTGGAAGGGTTCATGCACCTGTGATTTAGACCCGATATTTGTGTTTCATTATTTTTTATTTTTTTATACATTATTTTATAATTTTTAAAATTTGTTATTGGTATCTGCGAACTTTTGAGCTGAAGGTTGGGTGCAAAAAAAATACAATTTTGAAAGTACTTGAAACATTTTATCTATATACATTTTATGGTGACATCATCTTATTGCTAGTATAGAAGATCAAAAGGAACGATTAAATGTTTGATTTAATTAGGGAAAAATAATTGTCAATTGATAAAAGAGATTGTTTAACAGTTTTCAATATCCCAAAGGTGCCTTGGTAATTTGTCAAAAGTTAGAGTTGCTGTCTTCCATAGGAATTTAAAATTTTCGGAATTAGTTAGAACCCTTGTGCCTCTCAACTTGTCGCGTTTTATTGATTTTTTAAGCGTATTAAAACAGTTTTTTTGTTGTCAGCAGTCCTAGGTCGTAGTAACGCAGTGGAGTATTTCCATTGATTGTCTTTCTTTGGCTCTCTGCAGTATTTTGATTCTAGTTTTAGATCGTTGATTTCTTGCTATCATGTATTGCGAAGTACTTCCACAGGCCACAGTAATGAATCCTTTCTTTGTGCTGCCTTTGACATGTCTTTAAAATTTTATTTCCAAATTTGTTTAACGTCAAGGACGATTCTGAGGTACGTAGCCTCAGTCCTGAAGCTTATAATCGCACTTACTAGCTAAGGTTAACTGAAGCGATCTATTTTTTCTTGTTATATCTGCACATTTTCAAAATTTCTACTGACCGGGTTTGTTAAGAAACTTACTTGTCACAGGAACAATGGGCTTATCCTTCAACGTCTCTTGTATATAATTTACAGCGAGAATCCACAGGAGCAGTTAGATTGTTCTACTTTCAAAAGTTACTTAAATTTTTGCTCTTATTAAAGTTCATGATTTGGTTGTTAAGTATTTCTTGAACCAAATCTATGGCTATGCTGTAGCTCTGACCTTTTTTATTATTATTCTAGTGTTAACGTTTTTACAGTCCCTTTTGAATTTGACGAAGGCTGCTGTTAAAACTCATTCGTATCACAACCTGACTGGCAATTCTAATGAATATTTTTATATGTGACAAATAATATTTGACTAAACGGCCCACGAGTCCTATTATCCCAGTTATACTTTTCGGAGAATTTCCAATCACTCCCTCCATTTGAAC
Source organism: Orthonevra nobilis (assembly GCA_963555765.1). NCBI lineage: Eukaryota > Metazoa > Arthropoda > Insecta > Diptera > Syrphidae > Orthonevra > Orthonevra nobilis. The sequence continues at coordinate 3,466,937 of OY743225.1, read as the reverse complement.
ATCTGACGTTCAACATGCTGACATCCGTAACGACTGAGCCATAGACATTTCATCATCATCATTTTGACGTAAAGCGTTCAAAATTACATCCACACCTCTGATTGAGAATTCCATCACATTTCAACAAAGAAATATTTCACGATTCTAGAAAACCTTCGAATTTCTCAGAATCTCTCTTTTCATGGAACTGTTTTGTTTGCTATTTTTCCTGTTTATAAAAGCCATAGCCTTGGCAACCTATTTTCACAAATATTTTTATCATTATTAACCTCTCAATATCATAAATGTCCTTCCGCACATTTGCCACTCAACTCACACGTCTACTGTTTTGTTTGCATTGTAAACGATTCTGTGTTCCTGCAAACACGTTCGGCGAATTATTTTCGAAAATATTGAAAAAGGACATCAGAAGATGTTATTCTACATGAAGTCCCTTGGGTTCAATTCGCACGATTCAATGGCTTTCCTCTCCAATTACATTCAACATGAAAGCTATGCGAAAAAGTATCACATTTTTCAAGCTTATTCTAATTGAACGCCTGAAGTCGCGTGACATGCCTCTGAAACCATTAAAGAACCAATCAAGCTAACCACCGGATGTGGGATGACATATTTGAGATTGAGCACAGCAATCGGAGGTGCCATTTATGGTTTTCGAGAATTGTAAACATTTGAAATTGATCCCAACAAAAAAAACACCGTAAATTTGAACGATTTTCTGTTTAATTCCAGAACGAGGCGATGACGGGGACACATACACAGAGCCCTGTGTTCTCACGGATTACGCTGGCTTTGATGGAGGACTCTGGCTGGTATAAGGCGAACTTTTCCATGGCATCACCGCTGTCCTGGGGCAAAGGATTGGGTTGTAATTTTGCGATGCGGAGCTGCAAGGACTGGATCCAGCTGAATAATGGGAGGTTTGTATTTCGATTTGATGCGTGCTCTTTTTTTAAAACCAAAGTTAATAAAAAAAATTATTTGTTCACTTGCTGACAATGGAAAAGCCTGAACCATGGCGCGGACAGAGAAATCCTTCGGTATGATTTATTTATATGTGATTTGTTAAAAGGCTTTGTTTGAAAACTTGTTGAGTAGATAACTGGATAAATGGTTGTAGTTAGATGGTGAGGTACACGGATTTAAAAATATAAGTTGTGTTTTCGTTCATTTTGTGTTTGGTTTTGCGGGGCGTTGCGGACCAAAAATCAAACAAAAAAAAATCGACCAAGTGCGAGTCGTCCTCACGCTACGGAGGTTCCGAACTAACTTGTAGGTATGTATGTAAATAGTTCCGCTATCACGGGAATCAAATCTTGAAGAGTTTTTTCGCTTTTTGGTTTGTTTGTTTCACTCTTTAAGTTTTTATTCACCTCGCGAGTACTAAAATATGCTCAAAAACAGACAGATCTTTTGACTCAGTGGATTTAAAAACTTTAAGGGACCGCAGTCATAAGTTTATGGTTTTGCATAATTTCAACTTGAAACCCCCACGCATTCCTAAGAAAAATTGTGTTAACAGACAGACGGAAAAAAGTGATCCTCTTATTAGTGAACAATCGAAGATTCAGTTTCGGCCAAAAAAATTCGTCTCGACCACTGTTTCTGTTTCGGCCAATATTTCGTTTGCAGAAATACACCTAAACAGAAGCCTTTCACTTTTTTTTTCCAGTTTTGACTCATCGGTTGATATCGTGATGGAGCCGGCCGATTCCGGGAAACCTGCACGCCTCACGGTGGTTTAAAAAAAAGTTGTGGCACGGCTCTTTTTGAAACCAGGGCATGTTTTATTTTTCTTAAATAAAGGGGGTTGGGCCTGCAGTTTATTGCGTACCCTAACCGACCCCAGAAGCCTTGTCTAGACAGTTTTAATAATCGCATTACCGTCATGACCAAACGCAAGATGGTCTTACCCGGACCCTCACACTCAGCAGCTGACGCACTTACAACTGAGCCACGGACACCCATCAGGGGATACGGTTTTCGAATTTGAAGTTTAAATTTGTTTTTGAGACTATATAGTCTAATGCTGTAGGGAAGGGGAAAGTCAGTTCTGGCGTATGCTGTTTGTGTTGAGTCTTACCAACACAAACTTTGTTTGTTGTCGGACTAGACTAGTTACTTTGTGTGATTTCTGTGTAATCCGTTGTGTAGCCGGCGTGATTGTCTTCAATTTGTGTTTTTTCCCGCGCAGAAGTGACGGAAAGTTTTTGCGCTATGAGTCTAGTCACTTCGGACGAGTTTACTTTCTGTAGGTATGCGTCTCTTTAGAAATACACTATGTTTGGTACAATTTAAAAATTCAAACATGTCTAAATACATTTTGGTTTTGGTGTCGGCCGAAATTTAAACCGAAAATCCTGTTTCGGTCGAACGTAGCCTATAATGGTTTCGTTTTTAAAAGCAATTATATGGAAAATAGCGCTCATGATATGCGTTCTCGCAACATTCAAACCGCATCATAAATCGACAAAGATTCTTAAGCTTAGCCTAGCAGCTTCAGCTTAGTTTCACAGCTTCTCTGGTTCAAAGACTAAGTGTATCATAGCCAAAAGTCTGCGAATACTTATGAAGATTGTTGAAGATTCACAAACATCTAAGTCTTATAGCCAGTCTTGTAAGAAACAAAACAAAAATGCCTAATTTTGAACTCAGTCAGTCATGTTCTAGCCTTAATGTTGCTTTCTAGTCTGATCTCGCAGGTGTTCTTTACCACAGAGTTCCTTAATAAGCAGTGGTCGAAAAATAGTGACACGGAAAAAAAATTCTAGACAGAGGCAAATGGAGTGAAGGCTTGGATATGAAAAAACGAAATAAGCTTGTGCGTTGTCTTAAAAAGTTGGAAAATTCAAAATTCTATCACCTTCATGATTAATACAGCTTTAAGATATTTGAGATGAATTCGAAAATCTTACCATCCTCATGGACAACTCACCTGAGCTGTAACACTAGCTTACGATGATACAGTCGAAGCATCCATAAGAAAGCTCCAGCGAGCGCAGGACAAATTATGCAAGTGGTCGAGGACCTGACAATCTTTCTTAACGAGACTAAATCGACATATTTTCGATTCTATTTCGCAACTAGGTTCAAATCCCATACGCAAACACGTGAAAGATCTCAAGTTGAAAAGAAGTGCGATAAGCTCAAAATCGGGCCTCGAAAGATATTCGAAAGTGAGACAGCTTTGAATGAACACTAAATGCTTAAACCTTCTTGAATGTACGGTTTACAACTATGGGGTCGTAGCAAAGCTAACAATGACGAAGCTTCAAACATATCATAACAAGACCTTATGAGTAACCGAGAGTGGTCCATGGTGCAAGAAGAAGTTTTGTTAACAGAGATTTTCGAATTGCAACCTTGAGTGATGAAGTTACTTATTTTGCCCGCAAGCTTGGTAATCTTCTCCACGACCATTGCAATAAAGAAATAGAATGAACTTCGGACAAGACTAACCTTGAAGGCCGACTATAACGAACAAGTCAGTTCGACAAAGCGCCATAATGAAAAACCGCATGTCGATTCTCATAGTCCCTAAGAAGGTTATTATCTACCCACGGAAGAGACAAAAATATCCGTATACAAAGCCTAAAGCTAGACATATAGTAATTAGAACAGCAGTAAGAAACAACGGGACACTGACCAATTTTTAATTTCTGGAAAGATTCTGAAGAGGTGTCGAGTGCTTGCGCTAGCATTTCAGCGTCAACGCATTAATCTAATATTCATGATAAAAGTAACATTCAAAACGTTTTAAAGAATGTCTATTATTGTTTTACTGAATATGGGTTTGACTTATCATCTTTGCTGACGCACGAGAGCTTAATGCTTTTATATAATACAGCCCATTTTCACGTTCAGCCATTTTGCGAATAGATGAATCAATCACGGAAAGTATTTCGGCAATAAGAATAATATTGAGACTGTAAAAAGTCGAGAATAAACAAGAGGTCCAGCTGTTTTTGAAAAAAAAAAGAATAAGAACTTTTACTTTGGCTTGCCTATGTACACGCAGCATCTTCAGAAATACCATAGCCAAAAATGGTGCGAAGTATTAAGGATATCTGAAATGGTGCAAGATATACCCTCTCTGATTTAAATAGGGAAATTCAGAATTATCTAGCCCATCAAGAACTGCCCTTGTTCCATTCTCCCGTCAACAAACAAAAACCCAGCACAGTTATCAATAAACAATTCTGGAAACTTATTTTCAAATGTTGTCAAATATCAATCGAACAGGATACCAAAAAAAATAAGAAAACAAACAGAAACAGCTCGATAAGTCACTACAGATAAACGTTTCCATAATAATTAAGGTTTCGTGCCATACAAATATGTAAAACCAAAAGCTATGGACGCCAGAAATCTGTGCAAAGTCGACAGTTAAATTCTTTTTACGATGACAAAACGCCTTAACATGCGTCAAAATTAAGCTTGAGAAGGAAGCAGCAGACTGGGGGTCAACTATCTGGAGAGAGCGTCTTGCATACGGAAATCTGCTAAAATAAGTTTCGTTATTTCTGTGCCAAACTTGACCGAGAATACTTTAGCATATAGAACAGAAGTCAACTCTCGACATGGCACGATCAATTGGACGTCGTGCCAACATTTTCGGCATTCAGTACCCGTTCATTGTACTCTAGCATAGCCGTCGAATTATTTCAAACCAGCGATATTATAATAGAAATATGGCGTTGAAGTGTACAAGCTCATGTAGCTATCGGAGACAGAACATGCAGAACTGAAATTTTGGAACTTCTCCGTTTTCTACTCGCTAGCATCACGGCTAAGGCTACTAACAATAATGATTTTTAGATAACCGTATGACACACACCGAGTCAAAAGAAGTTCTTTTCATCTTTCGTTGACTGATGAAGCACCAAGATCATCGTCATAAGGTTAAATTATCCTAAATGGCTTACCTTGCCAAGTGACCCAAAATCCATCACCTGTTCGAAAGTTGCTATTACTTTTGAAAATGTCGACACCATGCGGTTATTTTTAAATATATTTGCACAAAAAAGATGGACAATCCGCCTCGACAAGCCATAGGACCTCCATCAGATAAAGGGATTAATTGACCCATCTCTGGAGTGGGCCCCAAGTTCAGAGAAGAAACAAAAATACAATTCATGTTTTGTTATAATTTAACCTTTAATTTTTATTAAGATGCTCGTAACATAAATTGATCCTGCGAGTTGGTTCACATATGATTTAAAAATGAATAAAATACATATCTCAAAAATCTTAAAGACAAGGGATTATGTTTATGGTCACATTAATACTTTGCTTTAACTTTTGTATCTTTTGAAGGAAATTTTGTAATAGCATCAATAACAGTCTAACACGAAAAAAGTCTTTAAAAAGACAATATTTATTTTTGAGTAAATATTTGAAGATTTTTAATGATTGTAGATATTATTTAACTGCTCTAAATAATAATTACACATGTTAATCTGAACCTTTTTTCACAGAGGTCGGTCCATTCATCCCTTCTGCTCAAAAGTCAAACGAGATCCGCTCCAAACCGAATGCACAGACGATAGGAATTCTGTGGCCCTTTGTAATCTTATTAGGCACGACTATGAACTGCCAAAAGAATACCAGGTAAATATTTTTTGAGCTATAAATAAGTTTGGCTTTTATAAATATTTTTTCAATTCAATAGAACTTCGACAGTTTAAACCATGTCAAAGATGGCGAAGAAGGATTTTACGGTGGCTCTGTATCTCTTGCCGATCACTGTCCATACATCCAGGAATTTACGTGGAGAAGTAAAAACATTATCGTACGAGGATCACATTGCAAATTCGAGGAAAACAATCCAAGTAATCGAATTCTATTAAATTCTATTAAACAATTTAACGTAAACCATTTTTACCAGAACCAGAAAAGAACTTTGCTCTAGAAAGCTATGGAAAGGGCTCAAAGTGCTTCGATCACAGCGAAAATATGTGGGAAGAACGTTCCTGTCGCCAGACTCGCGAATGGCAACACTGGGGTTCCGGTTGCTATAAGTATAAATGCGAAAACGGACGCCTACACATCATGGTGTCCAACTATTCATACGAGTGTTTCTATCCAGGCCAACAGTTGTCAATTCGTATACATGCCAATGGATGGCTACATAAAGGTGCCATCATTTGTCCGCCGTGCCATGAGCTGTGCCACGATGTGTTCCAGCGTCAAGGCAGTGAGTGTAAACTACGCGAAGAAGCCCCACCATCGAACAAGTATCCACGCGATAGTCTTACTTGCTCAGCGTCATCATTCAATGCCCAACCACTGTTCATGGAATTAAGTGTGATAGTATTCAGTTACTTATTCATATACCTAAGGACAAGTTAGAATTTATTAACATACACTCATCGAAACAATCCCATCTTGTGATACTTTCGCCCTTAAAACGGAGTTTGCACAATTTTTTAAGCTAGTGTGTGCAACCAGTCCTTCGAACATCGATTCAAAATTTTTGATTTTCTCATGTTTCGAGTATTATTTATTTTAAAATTAATTTTTTAAAACTCAAATAATTAATTTATTTTTTAAAATTGTAAACGTCGTCGAACAACCTTGTAAAATAATGTAGGGTCTATCATAGAATTAAGGATACTTGTTTCGAAAGCACATTCCAAGCAAAATGAGTAGCACAAGAATTGCATTTCTTTTAGCTTTTTACAAAACAGTGAATCATACAAGAACTCATTATAAATTTTTCCTCACGCCAAACCTACAACTGACCACAAATGTCTCATAAATGAACTGGTTGTTGCAACGTGCTTGTTTCATATCACGTGAAATTAGTGAGTCGTCTGCTAAGCGTGACATTTCGGGCTCAAATCAACTTCCAAATCCTCAAGAAAAGCCATATCAAAGTTATTTAGCACACTTCTTGTACAGCTAAAATCTTGAAATTTATCAAGTAAATTGTGTTTTTTGTTCACTAATTCAATATAACGTAAAGCACTTGATGCTAATATTATGTCCATGATATTAACTTTATTTAATAAATAATTTTATGCCATTTATGCCTGTTTTAAAATGATTCCGAGGCATATGCGCGCTCGCATGAAGTTCAATTTTCGACAATTGCTATAAAAAGTTGCGAAAGTTGACTTCCATATCGTCCGATGTCTTTAGTTATCGTTATAGATCATCATAGTCAGCTCAGCCAATATTTCCCGCAATAAATTGCGTACCAAGTGCACCATCTTGATCAACTAAAGCTTTGTCGTGCCAATGTCATTCCTCTGAGGAACGAAGAAGTCATAAATCATGTTTCTATAACGCTCTCCATTGACGGTAAAATTTTGGCCATCCTTTAAAAAAGTATGGACCGAATACCCCATCAGGCCTTGAAGCACATCAAACAGTGAGTTGAAAATGAGGATCAAGCTGAATCATGTTCTCGGCCCATTCACCGAACCTTTGAGGCCAATAATGGTCATGCGGTTACAACTCATGCACAAGCTGGACCTTATAAGCTTTTGAGCCAAGATAGTTTCGTTTCGAATTGACTTATTCGGGTTCTCCTCAAGTTCTTCTGTTTGTCGTCTTTGGGGATTCGTATTATCCACTAGAGTGTACGTGGTGCGAGAACGTTTCATCTTCATCCGAATTACTTGCTCAGAAAGACGATTATGTTGACCGTAAAATGGAAGTTACTCACGATAAGTTTGGAAAACCGAACCATGGTTTTCAAAATAAGTTTGCACAATTTGCACGCGTTGCTCTAGCGTTAATCTATCCTACATAAAATTCCAAAATGTATTTATCACAAATCAGATTTCAACTGTCAAATTGGCAATATGTAGAAACAGTGTTGCCAGTTTAAAAACCAAACCTCTTAAAAACCACCCTTAAGATAGTATTAAGGTGAGCAAACTGATAGCAACTAATTTACTCATAGTCCCGGCTACCAAAAGTTAAAAAAAACACATGCTGAACAAAATATCTTGTTGTCTTGCCCCTGAGAGGTAGGCACTTTGTGTGTATTATGTGAAAAAATGTGGCTAAATAGGCCTTGAAATTCCAACGCCTTATTTTAAGTGTAATTTTGGCTAACCTGGGATACTTCAGGGCTTTGCGCAGTTTTTCACTGTTTTTCACTATCTGAACATAATTACCAAAACAACTGCACCCTAAATTATTAGGCTTTATCCAATTCAGATACAGTCTCAAAAGATCAAAACTCTTATAGGATTTTAAAATGAGGCCAGACTACCAATAATTTAAAGCTCAAAGTATCGGAGATGAAAGTAACAAAATATATAATCCTTTGGGTCAAGGCAGCGGCATACTTTTTGTAGATTCCTTTTTAGGCAAAGCTGCTTCTGCATGAAGCACAAAAATTGTACCACTATTTTTTTGTTAAATTAAGTTCAACAATATTCGTCCAATTTCATAGCCATGTTAATTCCTGAGCGCAGTCAAAAGTCAGCTTCTCCAACATCCGAGAGTTTCCTAATCACAGGTCCACACGGCGCAAGGCATATTTGTCAGTGTCATAAGTTTGTATGTGCCGTTTATTTTTTCCAAAACCTGCTTTTCGACTTAATTTAACAAGACCTGAGGCATGATCCGTGAGGTTTCTTTTCAAATTCAAATACTCGATCCATCCTACAAGCTCACGATTTTTTTTTACTGCCACTTAAATAAATAACACAGTTTAGCGAAATACTATCAGGTCACATTTTTCCCTCAGCTAAAACTCGATTTAAAAAATGATTAAACGATGAATTCTTTAAATGTTCACTGTAAATAGATATTAGTTAATTTATAGTTTAAGAAACAGATTTACTATTCAATACTGAACTTTTTCATGTGAATGTGTGTAGTATAACGTATTAAATAAGTAAAAAACAGAGCCTCCACTCATAAAAAAATTCGTCAAATATATAAAGAGTAACTTGTAAAATAATTTTAAGACAAAAATACAAAAAATTATATTGTAATTTTATTAAATTAAATATATAGTCAGTTCGCATAAATTGAGATATCAAGACTCAATCGTGGTTTTATTTCCCAATGTTATAAGACATCAAGATGCATTGCAATGGGGGAATGGGAATATGCATTTCTGAAACATGGTTCACGACATAGCAGATAGTTTTTACGATATTCCAAATTACAAGCTTATTAGAAATGAAAGAATTACTAACACCACTGGTGGTGTAGCGTACAATCGCAATAAAGCCTGATACTCGGAACCATTTTTCTCTGCTCTTCAGGACCTTTCGGCATTGTATGAAGATATCATATCTGTGGCGACATGAACACCGATTTTGTCGTCAATTGTTGGACTCTATTGCAGAATCTGGGCTGGTTGTGAGCAACTCTTTCGCTACTCGCCTCAATAGAAACTCACATCCGAGTCTTCTTGATGAAATAATGTTTTCAGATCACTCAGATGTTGTCCTCCATGATCAACTTTTCTTAGATCATCACCTACAGTTTTGTAAGTATAATATAACTTCCTCCAGTGTTTCAGCTCCTTTTACTTTCCATTTAGATGCAATTCTTAAATTGGAACAACTGCTATTTCACCCCTATTATAAATGAGAAGATAACTAAAATACAGACTTTATTACAGTATCTTTTTAGCAAACATGTCCCTTTGAAAAAATTGTCGCTGTTGTACCACTGTCGGTTTTTCTCCGACGATGTCGAAACTGTTCTTCACTTGTGCCCCGAAGAGCCAAAAATCATACTTCCTCCCTTAACTGACCAGCAATCAACCGTCCTCTTTGGCGAAACTTACGTTCTATTGGAATTGGTTAAAGAAATAACTCTAGAACCTTACCCGACCCGGATGAACTCAATGAAGCTTTTACACCCGGAGCCATGGATGACGCCCTCTTATAATTCTCAGCTCATTACCCATTAAGATATTGATTTTGATTTCAAAGTGGTTTCGGAAATTGAAGTGGTAGAAGCTATCCGCTGACTCAAGTCCGATGCTGCAAGTGAGATTGTCCTTCCACGCTTGTTAAGATCTCTCATACATTTTATGAACTTCTTCGTCAACATTTCCTGAGGGGTGGAAAACTTCAAAGTTATAACTATCCCCAAAAACCCGTCTTTTTCGACAGCAGATTACCGCCCAATTAGAATCCAATCCAAGACGTTTGGAAAGTTGCTCACAAAAAAGATTTCTAGTTACCTCGATCATAACAACATAACAACTTAATGTCATCGGTTCAGTCAAGCTTTCAAGCAAACCAAATGCTCTACGGCAGCATTAAAATCCTTGATGACATAAGTATAAACTTCGACAAGGATTACTCGACAGTGCTATGTTTGCTAGATTTTTCTAAAGTGTTTGAAAGTCAATCATGATATTTTGCGCAAAAATCTTAAGCTACATTTCGGTTTTAGTGTACGAGCAGTCGCTCTTTTGCGAAACTATTTGAAGGACATAAGCCAAAGGGTAGTAGCAGGGCAGAAAATTTCTCTACCGCAAAATCTCACAGCTGGAGTGCCACAGTGATCAATCTTAGGCCCCTTTTTTGTTTTGCGTGTTCATAATTGATTTACCCTCGGTATGTTCCCAGTTATCCGTTTATCTCCACGCTGATGACGCGCAGATTTACCTGTCGAGACGGATTGGCTAAGTTGAAAATCTTATTCACCGAGGATCTATCAAAAATATCCATAAAAGTGGTCTGTGAATAATGGTCTTTCACTTAACTCTGCCAAAACACAATCCATCATGATCTCAAGGCACGAGTACGATAGGGAAAGTTTGCCTCTTATCTTCTTGGCGGATGTAAGGGTAAATTATGTGGATACTGTTACGAACCTTCATTTCAAGTGGAATCGCACCTCTTCGGCCAGCGACCACGTCAAATACACCGAAGGTCGCATATACGATGGACTTCGTAGGCTTTAGTTGTCTTCCAGTTTAACACCTTTAGCAACAAGACGCAGGTTTGCTGAGACCTTACTTATCCTCCTTATTGACAACACTGCAGTAACCTATTGTAAACTTGACTCGGTATCACAACATAAATTAACTGTTGCGTTGAATAATGTGGTCAGATACACTTACGGGCTCCGCAAATACGACCACTAATCCCAGTACCAGAAAAACTGTTGGGATGTAACCTGCAGCAATTATTTTGTGCTAGAGCTTGCATTTTTTTGCATAAAATTTAACGAACCAGGACTCCCTCCTACCTGTTTGAAAAACTTAAGTTTTCTCAGTCAGCTAGAACACTTAATTTAAGAACATGCTTCCCCAAAATATTAGAACACTACCCGCCTGTTTTTCATCTTCGAAACTCACTTCCGACTGCAGATAAAGAAGGACACTGCTTTTAAACGTGCGTTATACGAACACTGTAAGAACAATAATTAACATGCAACTCTCCTGATTTTCCTTCTTTTTTCTTTATATTTTCGCTTTTGTTTTTCTTACTGTTTTCTTTTTAAATGTAAAACTTCCTAACTAACTTCAATGTTCTATAAAAACACTAGAGTCTTACTTGTACTGTATTAATTTTGGAATAAATTGAATTTAATTGAAACATGGAATCATTCCAAATCACAAAATTCTACTCATTTTTCTTGCTTCCCTACATAAAGGCTTTGCTTACGCTGTTGAAATGAAAATGTCATTCTTTAGGGTATGAGTCAGTCATAAGGATACATGAGTTGTACATTATTTGCCATAAACGTTGTTGACTGTTGAAATCATTTCGTTTGTCAGGATTAGGTCATGCTTCATCATTTCAGGGAATGACCGATAAGGGAATAAGAGTAACGCCGTAAGTTTTATGAGTGCCGATAAATATATGAAAATCAAATAAACAAAATGCCCACTTCCATCCAGGACAAAATGTAATGTATACCGTGTTCTTATGTGAAAGGTGATTCTGAATCCCCACGACAATATTTTCATAAAGTCTTAATGGAAATAAGCTTTTGTTTAGGTGCATGTGTGACTCAATACAAGTTATCCTTATGTTTGCATGAAAACTCAAAATGTGTTTGTCCTTTTGAATGCATGAAAAATTTTCGGCTTGTTATTATCAATATTCTTTTTATACAGTAGTGTCGTACTAATTAGGAATGACAAAAAATAAATTTTAAAAAAACTTAAATACAATGAAATGTTTGCTCTGCTTTTTAACGGCTTTTCAAAATGATATTGCATTTCGTTTAATATAGGTATTTGCATATGAATTATTAAAGTGTACCATGAGATGCATAAAACTACGGAAAAGGTAGATATGAGTTCGAGACAAATTCAAAAGGTAGTTTTTGGTAACGAACGTAACGATTGAATGAGAAACATTTTTTTGGAAAAGCGACAGGAAAAAAAACATTCCTTTCCCAAAAAAATCGAAAGCTTTTGCGAAAAACATTAGGATCAGACAATTTCTGAATGGAACAAAATATTATGGAGTGATGAAACACAAATTAATAGAGCGGGATCAGATGGAATGGAATGATGTGCAGCCTACAAAAAATTAGGCATTTAATCCGAAATACACGACGATAACTTTTAGGAACGGAGGAGCTAGTTGTTTTGGATTGTATGTCATTCAAAGCAACCGGACCCTTTTATAGAATAGATAATGACATAAAACACACGGCAAGGGTAACAAACCAATGGTTCGAAAATAAATCTCGATGTTTTAGACTGGCTATTGAGTCGACAGATTTGAATCCTTTAAAAAACCTGTGTTATGAACTTAAAATCGAAATCGGCAAGCACAAAATTTAGAAAAGTTGCAAATACAATTTGAGCCATCATACCAACTTAAAAATACCGTGTTCTTATTGAATCTGTGTCCCAGAGGTGTAAGGCGGTGATGACACGAGCAAAGGGTGTCCTAAGAAATATTGAGCTAAGACCTAAGAAATGCGTTAATAACCATAACCATAAGCCAACCATTTCGAAAAATGTAATTGAATTTGAATATATTTATACTATAACTATAATAATAACTTATATTTTTGTTTGTTGTTACTTGCTATTCTTTCGTTCAACTAAAAACAAATTCTAGAATATTTTTGGTACAATCGTTCCAAATTGGTTCGCCACGTAAAAAAATCTTCTGTACGTGTGTTAGGCATTAAACTTCTGCTAAATGTCAACACAGATTTTGATGAATTTCTTTGTGTGGGCCCTCGGACGGTTTATATAAACTAAACAACAATTTAAAATGTATAATTGACCCATAAACCTTATGAGAAGTCAATAGTTAACCTTCTGTTAATAATAATTATGTTCATAATTGGCGCTGATTTATTTTTAATTTTTCAAAGTGCACTGAATTAAAAAAAAAATATTTATGTATAAACAAAATAAACTGGGAGTCTCTAAGCTTGCAAGCCCGGCAACAGTTTTTTAAAACTGCTTGGCATTTTTTTATCATTTATTTAAAGTATACGTACAGCATAAGTAGAAAATAAATATGAATTGCAGATATAATCACACTGCACTGTTGCGAGTGCACGAAGTCATCGCGACTACAGAGACATCCAACATCTAGCACACCAATCGACTCCGTGACGCCATACCTTTTCCGCCTGCTGACTCATTTCACTTCCTTTTATTTTTCCTTTTTTTTTGCGATCTGACACCGAAGTGACGAGGTGAACAAGGAAATAAAACCAAAATTTTTTAATTAAACAGAAGTCCTGTATCAGTACATTATTTTGAAAAGTAATAAATAATCAAGTAAATAATTCAGAATTAAGGATTTGTTATTGAATTAACCTATGAGTTTCAGACCCAACCAACTGATTGTGGTCTCCCAACACACACAGATAAAAATTGTTTATGATTAGTTTTTTCTTTAAAAATATTTTCAACTCCCTATTTAACATTTAAATCGACTTAAAAAAATCGAATATGTATATTTCTTCACATATTATGAAATGAATGGGAATATTGCACTGTGGTATTTGTAAAACAATATTTACAAAACTCAACTGCCCCTTTTTGGAATTCGCACTTATTTTTCTGTTCTATGTTTTATTTGTTCTGTGATCATATTTTCATTTTTCCCATAATAAGTGTTTGGAGATATTCCTTTAATTGTGCTTTCATATTCCTACAAATCAAGCTAATCAAGCCCCTCCGTCACGATTCGGGCTCCACCAGCGGAAGAGAGTTGAGACCAAATACACCTATGTAAGTTTCTCAAACCACTACAAAAATCATTCATTCTCCTCCTTATTAAAAAAACAAGTACCTGCATTAAACATTTTAAATAATAAATATAATAAATAATAATAAATTTTAAATGATGTGAAAAGAATCAATATTTACTCTGAAGTAACAAGTTTTTACATACTAACGTTTTTTCCATTTTGGGAAGCAAGTCCATTCCGCTAAATACTAAACATAACTTCAGAAAGGCAGGTGTGTAGTTTGGACTGGTGAGGCAACAAGAAGTCAGTTGAGTTATCTTTTATAATACCGAAAAAAATAACATAACATAACAATCAAACAAACAATAAATGTGGCAGGACGTGAAATTATTGCAGAAGAAAGTGTTTTTATGGCTTTTTAAGTTTAAAGAGCCGAATATTGGACAACCCTCGGCCATCATCAGTCTACTTTTCGTTTAGTTTTTAAATTTACAAAATAGACGCGAAACATTATTCAAGGTGCATTCACAAAGAAATTGCTCAGCGTGCATAGAATAGCTTCAGGAATCCAGATTACGCCACACGTCTGCATGCATATAGTCAACGTCAGGAGGGCAAGAGCAATTATGATACTACAGATATGCACGAAGCGACAAGAAGGAGAAAACGCAAAGTGCAAGACGAAATTCGACAACAGCTTGGAAAAATGATAAATACACGAAGACACGGATTCGGCAACACGTATGAACTCAAAAGACTGCAAAAAACTTTACGCGAAACTTTAAACGCGTATTTCTCGAAACTGTCTTTTTCAAAACAACACTCACGATTTCTCAGGTTCTACTATACCGATTTACATAAAATTTTTAGAGAGTCTTCTTTATAGACTTTTCTATGTCTGGAACCATCCCCAAATTTATATTACTTTTTTTTAAATTCGAAACAGTAAAAAAACGTGGTGCACAAATTTTTTTTCCAGGCAGTCGCCATTTTGTGAAAAAAAAATTTTTCCAACTTTTGCGTAGTTCCAAACTTTGAGACATTATTCGAGATTCTGGAATAATTTTTTTTTTTGGTTTCAGAATGCTGGAGGGTTGGTTACGCGCCAATTTTTTGAGTCCCCCACTTTTTTTATTTTTGGTTTTTTTTCTGAATTCTTATTATGTTAATAAATAACTAATTATAATAAATTATTATGTTAATAAGTAACTAATAAAAAAATGGGTAAAAAAAAATTGCCTTTTTCTTATGACACTTCAAAAATTACATAAAATTCATGCCTCTAGACTAGAATACCCCCTTAATCGGTTTTAAGGTGATGATTTAAGCAACGAAAAAAGTTATTTGTAACGATTTTTCTTCGTAGTTATATTTATTTTACGGCGTATTAAACGGCTCATCGAAAGTTAGATTTAAAACTCAATGTCAAATGTCACTTAGTGTATAGTTGATCGAAAATTCGAACATCGAAAAAATGTTTGCTTAACCCGCAGATAAATCAATGTTCGGACATGATAACGTCGAACAAAGAATCACAAACTTGAATATAACTTGGAACGAGGTGATGATTTCTTAAGAGGATATATGCCTCATGCCGTCCGGCAAGATTTTTGACAAAAAGCATGGTGCATGGGGCGATTCGGCGATTCTTCGATGCAACCGGCAGAACTAAAAAAAAACGTTTCTAAGTTCATTGATTTCAGCTTCGATTATAACAGAAATTCAAAAAGTGTCATGTTAGACCGCTTAAAAGAAGGAGGACGAATAACTCATTCTGTGCTCAAACTGACTTTGCAGTTGCAAACGATAGATTAACCGCCATGCAAGTTTACCAAGAAATCGCCAATGGCCAAAGTACTACTTTTATTTGCATTTACACGATGATTCTGCTGGTCGGAAATATTTCTCACAAACTTCCATTCATTTCAAGATCAACAGCTGCTTATGAAATTAACATTTGCTTGAAGTTTAAGAATTTGTGAAAACTCTCAAGTAAACAAAAAATGTGCGAGTCGCGTAAAAAAATGAGGAATTGACGGAAGGTTTCCAAGTAATTGGCTATGGCATTGGAAAATTTTCACTTTCACTGGCCTCATTTCGAATTACAAAACCCATGCTTGATTGAGCGAATAATCTTTTTTGGCAGTAAAACAGCCCATGTCAAATCGCTAGCAAATTGTATTTATTTATGTCTATCGAACTGATAGTATGCAACATATGCAATGAATCAGCACTCGGCTGTAAGAAGCTGATGAACAACGAGAGCCGAAGAATATCACTGACTCTAAACGACTTGGCAATCGGACTCTAAAATTTGTAACCTCGATTTTTCAAAGCGTTGGTTTATTAAAGGGGCTGAATTGGTTGGAAACTGTTGCTGTAAAACCGAGTATATCATGGTATTCCCACAAAAAACTCCGTATGGTATTGAAACTCTTTATTTCTTTGCAGAGGCTCCGTCTTGAAGAATTTGAATTCTGTTTTTGAACTTTGGAAACACACTTGCGTTGTTGGAAAGTACAGTCGTTTTTGAACCCGTTCCGCGGTGTTGTTGGGGCACCAGTATCTATGTTCTGTTTATAATCATAGCCGTCTTTTTCAATTTCCGCTTCGTCAGTGAATAATGCATTACCAAACGCTCGTTCTGTTAGAAAAAATTCCAGCATCGTTCTCGTTTAGGGTTTTCGTTAAGAATAAACGATTCCCTATAATTTCGTCGTATGTTCTGGCCTCACTGATAAATTTGATCTCCACTGAGAACTTCGGCTAAGAAGTCCTCTTTCTTGTCTAAGCTTTTGAGCCCACATCCATACAAGTTGCTAGCCCTGGCGTATGACTCCACAATTTACGCTCGTCGAATCAATGCGAAAAAGATTACTTGCTTAAGGATCACAAGAGTCACAATTAGTTCACCTCAACTTTTTGGCAATCCAACCAAAGACTCAACGAGACCCAAAGAAAACAATCTAGAGGGTTTAAATCGCACGAACGAGGCGGTGAATCGACTGGCCCATTTACTGAGTTAACACGCTCATCAAACTTACTCTTTAAATAAATCGATTGTAAGGTGGGCTGTGTGGCTTGTGGCGCCAGTATGTCGTGCAAGTCAATATCTTCCAATTCGGGCCAAAAATCTTCGACGAAAAAATATGGTCCAATAACGCTGCCGGCATTCAAACTGCACCAATCAGTTATTTTTTGTGGATTTAGTGGTGGTGAATTTTTACCCGACCAATAACGCATATTTTGCTTAGCCATTGAGCCGAAA
Source organism: Orthonevra nobilis (assembly GCA_963555765.1). Classification (NCBI taxonomy): domain Eukaryota; kingdom Metazoa; phylum Arthropoda; class Insecta; order Diptera; family Syrphidae; genus Orthonevra; species Orthonevra nobilis. The sequence continues at coordinate 3,449,560 of OY743225.1, read as the reverse complement.
ATGAGCTCCGTCACTGAAGATGATTTTGCGATGAAATTCATCATTCTCCAGAGCCTAATCGGAGAACGTACTTCACTTCAAAGGGTCCATCGGCTTCAATTATTGAGTTAGCTTTGTGTATGTAAACCAAGATCCTTATGAAAAATGCTCCATAATATGGTCTGAGCGATGCCCAATTCTTGAGAACGCCGTGGAATTGACTGATTTGGATCGTCTGCTACGGACGCCTGAACAGCAGCGATATTTTCGACACTCACACGGCAACATCACACAGCGAATATGTATACTCAAAGTTTTGCACCGAAAATGGAGTGAACGCGCTTAAAGTTGCGGTCACCGAAATCGAATTCCTGTAGAAGATTTTTATTATTTGCAGAAGTTGCTCGTTCGTGTTCTTCACCACGATGAAAATGTTGAGTTTACTGAACAAATTGACAATGACAGTTCGATGATAAGTGAAAGGATGCGTTCACAAATTAAATTCAAAGTTGTCAAGTCCCTGTTGGAAAACCCTATACGTTCGCGTAGTGAAGCGATATTCGGTGCGAGATATGCGAGCTTCTCGGGCTCAAACTGTTCTGACCACTTTGAAGCGATTCTGTGCTTTCTTCTGATGAAAATTGATTTATTTTGAAGGAAAATGAAAACAAAATAGAGAAGGCAAGAAAATTTGTTAAGTAAATGTATTGATGGTGATTGTCATTAATGGATATAAAAGATGGAACTCCCGTTTTCTTTTCGCTTTAAATAAATTTCGCGAACTCTTTTTTTTTTATGCTTCGTAACAAGTTAAAATACGTAGGCTGCTAGATATTTTTCTGGCCTAGGCAACACTAAGTGCTGCCAGGTGTAATCTGACATTTCCATTGGAAAGTTTGACATTTTTTAGCATAACATCACTCAGAACGTGTTGTCATTTAATCGTGAATTGTCATCGCGGCAAAAAAAATGGAATTAACTCGTGAACACTTTCGTACGACCATTTTTCACAACTTTCGACGTGGATTATCACTACAAGAGTGCATTGATGAACTTAAATCTTTGTATGACGATGAAGCACCATCCTATAGCACTGTGAAAAACTGGTTTAATGAATTCAGTCATGGCCGACGCTCGCTCAAAGACGAATTCCGTGAAGGTCGTCCAAAAACGGCCGTTGTGCCAGAGAACATTGATACCGTGCGAGAACTGATAATGCAAGATCTTCATTTGACATACCGTGAGATAGAGGCATCCCTAGGCATTTCTCTCACCAGCATACATTCGATATTGCATGAACACCTGGCTGGCCGTAAAAAAGGTTGGTTCTCGTTGGATCCCTCACAATTTGACAATCGCTCAAAAAAAGGCTCGTGTCGATTGGTGCAAAGAAATGTTTAAAAAATACGGTCGCGGTGCTTCAAAAGACGTTTATAAGATTGTCACAGGTTTGATTGTCATGGATCTATGCGTATGAGCTCGAAACAAAACAACAATCGACCGTGTGGGTCTTAGAAGACGAGCCAAATCCAACAAAAGTTGTTTGTGGAAGAACCACTTTGAAGCAAATGTTCGCCTGTTTCTTCGGCAAAACTGCTCATGTGGCGACTGTTCCGCTTGAGCAACGTAGGACGGTCAATTCTGATTGGTACACCACACTCTGCCTGAAGTCTTCGTAAAAATTCGAAAAACGAACAAGGGAAGACGAATCATTGTTCACCATGACAATGCGAGCTCTCACACATCGGCTCAAACCAGTGCCTTTTTGACAGGCCAAAACGTCAAATTGATGAGTCATCCGCCGTACAGCGCTGATGGCACCCAATGACTTCTTTTTATTCCCACACATCAAGAAAAAAATGCGTGGTCAACGATTTTCGTCGCCACAACATGCTGCTGAAGCGTTCAAAAACCATGTTTTGGAGGTGTCTCAATCGGAGTGGAAAAAGTGTTTCGACAATTGGTTTAAGCGCATGCAAAAGTATATAAATCATGCTGGAGAATACTTTCATTTTCATTATAAGGCCAGGAATATATCAAGCAGCCTACGTAAAAACATTTAAAAACACTTCCTCTGACGCTGAGTATCATACATCGCGACAAGCATCAGAACATCACAGAGCAGCTTTAACTGTGCGCACCATATTGCATCTCGCATCGCTTCTCGCACTACTTCTGAAGAGGAACATCGAGCAAGTAAGCTAATCCTGCTAGGCCACAAAGCTTATGGCATGAAATACTTCCCTCTGTCTTCCTTCCAAGAAATAATTATAATTTTTCTTGCCACTCAGTTTAGAAAATTTAAATTGAGATTCTTAATATATTTAATTGAAAGAAAACAAGTAAATTCTTACAAAAATATATCTTCTTTTTATTTTTTTTTTAATATATTTAACCCTTGCAATCAAACTAACTTAAAACTTATAATAAAATCATTAATTTATTTATTTACAAATGCATATATTAGAAAAACAAAATACAACAACAAAACCCAAATCAGTCGTTAAGTCGCGTTCAGTCGTAACGCCCTTCGATTATTATCATTCTTGTTCTTTTGTATCCTCTCAATTTTGTTTGTTTGCTTTTTTCGTATATTTAATTTAATGACGATGTAAAATATTTAGTATACGATACACATGTATAATATTTTTTGTATAGAATAATAATAATATATTATATTAAAGCGTAACTTATTTAAACATAAAACAATTTTAAATTAAGAAAATATTAAATTAATTACATATATCACTGTTAATTTTCATTTTCATATCTATCTATTTACAACAAAAAAAAATTGTTTGTTTACAAATTTCCATATATATATATATATTTTAACTGCTATACAATAATTTAATAATAATAATGTTAAAAAAAAGATTCAATTAAATAAAACAGTCAAGTACAAAATAATAATAATAATAATTAAAATAGACTACTCATGTTTATTACTAACTACAGTTTTTACAGTCATTGTTTAGCTTACACATTTAACAAATATTTTTTTTGTTTGTTTTTTTTACTTTATATGTATATTTTTTTTTATTTCCGAACTATCTAAAAAAAATGTAACTGTTCTCTATGTACGCAACACACTGGCCTGGGAATATCTTAATATATTTGATTAGCTCTCTGTTCACATTGGCACCCATGACATTCATGGACAAGTTAACTTATTGTTTTTCTTTTACATTCCCAAAGTGCAAAAAATAGGTTAAGTTTGTTAAAAAAAAAAATAAATTAAATAATGTATACATAATATGTGCATGAAAAAAAAATATCTAAATATGTCAGTGATACATCCAACTGCTCGGTAGCACAATATTCTTGATGGAATACAAAGTCCGAGCATACCAATGCACTCCATCTTGCACGGAGTTCGTTTCGCCAAACCAGTGTTGCACCGATGCCAACAATCTGTATGGCAATAAGCTCCAATGCGCCATCGTTTGGCTCTTGACGACAGCGTAACACGATGCTGCCACTGAGTCCACAATTATTGTACCTTCTCTGGTCAGAGGCGCCACAACGCCTTTCGCCAACACCGCAGACAGATGCACCACTTTTTGTGGTTCCAGAATACCCAATCGGTTCACCAACACATAATCGCCCTCTTCCACCTTGTCAGCAAAGACATACTCCGTCAGCTGTTTAGTGGGTTTCCAAACCATTAGCAAATGCGCCGGCGTTACCGTTAAAGTAGCACCGCCATCTGTTCGAATTCGTACGAACTCTTGTGTTCGGTCGACATCTCTGTCCAAGAATAAAATCACTTCGCTGTAAACTGTATTACCGTCGGCTGTCATGCTGAGCACCTTTTCGCCCAGCTTCAGCTCACTCATCCGTTTCCGGTCGCCAGATGACACCAGAACTGTGCTGTCGCCAGTGAAACAGCCACTCACATGGGAGGATTGTGTTGAATCTGGAAGAGATAAAAAGGATTGAAAATTAGTCGGAGGCCGGTGTTAGTTGTTTGTATTTTAATTTATGTTAAAAGTTGGGTTATGTAATGTTAAAGAGGGAACCGCGGATACAGTACACTCGCGGAAGAGTGAACAACAGATTAGTTCATAAGACTAACGTGCTACATTCTTGGTTGAATCAATCGGTGGATTGGTTGGACAGTTGACAAAGCTGAATTTTAAAATGAGGTAAATGAAATGAAATCAAAGTTTATGCAATGTTGGCTGATTACGATATCATGGCAATTATGACTTATAGTTACGTGAAAGTATCTGAACTAGCTGAGATCGAAACAACAACAGCGGCGAAAGGATTGACCTGAAAATGGGTTAATCCTGGATCATCAAAGACATAAATAGAATCCTAGATGTCAACGAGTCAGCCTTCGGAGACGATTAAGTGAACTACAATAATTACGATATCGGAAAACATATGTTAAGAAATGTCGCCTTAACAACTATTTTTGTATCAATTTAAGAGGCGTACTAAGAGAAGAATTTTAGATCAAGATCTTAAGCAAGTTAAAATTTGTATCACTGATCAGTTTGGGTAATTTTGAAAAATTGAAGCTATTGAAAGGTAAGCCTTATTCAAGAATTTGCTTATATCGTAAAAGCTCTTAAGTTACTAATAATATTAAAGTCGAATTGACAATGTCGCGTTGGCGCTTTAATGGGCTTTATAAGATTTTACGATAACTTCCTCAAAAATTTGCAATCCGAAATGTCGCTTTAGAGCATTAGGGCGTTGAGAGGTTATGAATATGACAGCATATAAGTAGTGTTTGCTCAAATTTTAAAATTTTAAGTACACAAATTCTATTCTATTACCCTCTGCCGCAATCTGCGCCCACTTTTGTTCGCGTTTGATGGCGTTCCTATAACCCCGAGACTTGGTGTTATACAGGAAATCTATATCACGTAATAAATTTATTGATTTTTCTTCAAAAGAAGTCATGCTTGTTATTTTAATCAATTTGAGAAGATTTCGCGACAAGAGAAACAAATATTTTGTCAAAAATGCGGCCAACTGACACTTGTCAAACGCGCGCATATGTAGAGAGTAGGTCTACTTATGCGTTTTGAAAGCGTTTACGATATTTACGATTTTATGCGGCTACAAAGCGAAAGGAACATTTCGGATTGCCCCATAAGAGCCCATTGTGTCTACTTAACATGTCAAATAACGCGGGCGCCAACGCGACATTGTGAATTCGGCTTAAGAGAGACTATCAAAACTTTACTTATTTTGCATAATGTCGGACAGTTCAATTGTTTCCTCTCTCTCTTTCAGCTTATGGACAAGCATGTCATATACCTGAATAAACCTTTCTATTGAATAAGCTTGCTGTTATCGCTTATTGAAGCCTGAGAAATCTGAGCCTTCTGAGGAACCTGTGTTTTAACTGAATCATATTAGTAGTAGTGGAGTTGAGTAGCTGCTGATATCGTAAAAACTTCTGTTTTTGATAAATGTTGGAGTAAAATTTTTAGATCCGAAAACAATGACGAGGAAGACGACGCGAACCCGGTCTTGTTATGATTTTCTTAAAAAAAAAGAAGGTAAATCTAAACATTATTCGCCAAATATTCACGAAAAGAGACCTTATTCGAATAAACCTTCCAAAAAAAGGATAACATAAAGGATGTCCATTTTTTTTATCTCCAACAAAGAAGTCTTAAAATGTTTAAACGACAAATCGTTAAGTTTATTTCGTGACCGTTCGGAACTTATGATAGATTATACTTGGTTGAGTGAAGTGCAAAAGGCTGTTTGTTAAAAACAAAAACAACAGCTTAAAAGCTTTAAATTTTTAAATCCAAAATTGCCACAAGATATCGATTGCAAATTTTAGATACCAAACTTTATACTGTAATCTAAACAAAAAATAAGTACTGGTATCTAGGAATCCGCTAATGATATTCCAACCTGTTGACACTAAAGTGCTCAAACATTTTTGTACAATCCGATAAGATTGCGCCTTTAAACAAATAAGACGATCTTTGTTTGAATAATCAAACTCTTGGTAGAAGTATGATAAGTTCGAGTTGAGTTATTTGTTTTAATCACATTGTTACAAATTACAAGCCATGATCGAATCAAAAGTTCGAAGATGCAAACAGGCGTCCGCTTACAAGTAGTCAGGAGTATGATCGCGATGAGGTGATCCGAATGCCTGTCGATGCCAATTCGGTGAGGGATGCAGAAAAGTGGCAGGCTTAAAAACGTCTTCGTGTTCTGCGCAAGTCGTTAAACACGGCTTAATCGAGAAGCAGTTTGGATTACTTAATTTTGCGTTTTTACCATTTCGATATGTGATCATTTCGAACAAATAAATGATTATGACCATGGCTTGTTATCCACATAAAGATCCAGGATATTCTTTCAATAATCTTGAGTCCTTTCATTTAACCGCAATAAAAAAAAATAAAATCAATTTTGCAATCAAAGGATTCGAGAGATATCTGGTGCCGTTCTTCTCCTCGGCAAAACATTTGTAAACAACAGTCCTAACTTTCTTCAGGTAACCGCATTTACCCTGAATTTAATTAAAATTGCGAGAAAGGATTAAAAATCATAATTCCTTGACGTTTGTGCCTGGCAAGCTGGAAAATCCCCCGCCTGCATTCATTGTCTTTTGCATTTCTAATCTAATTTGAAACTTTTATGTTTGCATAAAAACCAATCCTCATCCTGGATCAGGATTAGGATTTCCAATTCACCTTCTTCGGCTAAGTCAAAAGGATAAGAACTTTCGTCCACACTCGAAAAGGATCAACTTTTGCCAGATCTCAGATTATCCTGATTGGATCAATGCAATGGGAAAACAAGAGAAACAACACAAAATTCCCCCGATGCAAATCACACACACGTGTGTGCAACCACAACAATTAAGGGTATCTATGAATTCCATAGAAAAAGAGCAAAAAGAGCTACGAATGTCAGGCGATGACTTTCACAGGAATGCGTTTAAAAAAAAAATGTCTCGAAATTGTTTTGAGACAAATTTTTCATTGATGATGATTCGAATAAATTAGCGCAGATGAGGACGTGCGTTAACATTCGGTCAAATACAAGAAGATGAGACGAAGAAAAGAGGCATACAACGAAACAGAACAGAATTCTTGAAGGGTCATAAATTAATAAACCATTAAAGTGGTTAAATTATCTTTTATCTTGCCTTCTCACAGATAAATTATTACAAAACCGAAAGACACAAGATATTACCACTACCAACAACAACAACAATAACACTGAACAGTGTGACAACCTTTAGCGGGGTACGGTGGACAGGAGAAGGAATCCGCGCTGGACAGAGCAAAGCACACCGTGTGCGCGCGGAGGTATTAAAAAATTAGTGTCGACAAAAAGGTTAACTGTCATTTATCTTGTGCCTCTTTGTTGTGAGAGGTTCTCTCAGTCAGTGATTCTGTGTGATTCGTTCTCATGTTATACTTGTTGGGCTTCTTGAGTTCTGTCTATCCGTCCGTCTGTCTGTCTGTCTGTCTGTCTTGGTCTCTGTTTGTAATATGTGCCGTCCTTCCGTTCATCCCGCTTGGGGCTCCGAACTACTGGCGTATGCTTTTGTATAGCTAAATGATATTAAAAGTAGATGACACTGATATACCGTGGATGATTTCTGGAAATGTATGGCACTGGCACTGGCACTGGCACTGGCACTGGATAGTGGTCAGTGGTCACTGGTGTTCAAAAACATGCCGAGTAGACAGAAGATCTTGTCGTACGGTCGATGTCGATGTTGACGGTGACGGTGACGGTGACGGTATGGGTTTCGGTTTCTTCTTTTTCAAATTGGTCATGGTCTAGCCTCGTGTGGTTACTGCTGCTGGTGACTGCTTAGTACCGGGGGTTGCTGGTGTCGGTCACTCTCTGGAGAGTGTGAGAATTTTAATTGAAATTCTTCAAAGAGGTGTTGTGTGATGTTGCTACATAAATAAATTCCTGCTTAAGGCGAACACGACAACAATAATGCCGCCAACACCGCCGCCGTACGCTTAAACTACCGAAAGATGAGTAGGTACATATTTGCTTTAGAGCCGCGCGCTATCATCAAAAGGGCCTAGTTGCGGTGCAATTACAATGCACAGCACCCCACTGTGTAGGGAGATCCTTTTGATCTGCAGCGAGCATCCTTCTAGGACCACACACGCAAATGTGCAATTGATGTAAACCAGGACACTAAACATTAAATAACAAAACACAAATAATAGCCTGACTATGAACGCATAATGGTCCTTAGGTTTTTTTTTTCTGTTTTCGTTCCCTTTTGTGGGTCAAAGGCATCTCTAGATAAAAGATAGCGGAAGCGGTTTTGTGTTGTCGAGGCAATATGATCCCGGTGTTATTTATCGATTGTCCTTTTGGTCTGACAATAAATTTGTGGTTTTTATTTCTCATCGGCCAGGCGCCCCCTAAGCACAGCACATCCAGATTTCCAATTTCCAAAGAATCTTTCACATTTTCTTCGTCGTTTTTTTTTTCTTTCTTGTTCTATTAAAAATCAATTTCCATCTACTGAATACAGCGGGCCAGAAGTCATCAATGAGTGTGACTCTTCCCTAATAGCAGCTGTTTTAGTTTTACGCCTCCAATCTTTCATTGGCGATCTTGAGCGCGAACGAGCGACCGCTCAAAGGCTCACAGAAGAAGATGAAGAAGAAAAAAAAAAAAAGAATAACTCGCTTTTGGAAAAAGAGAGTCTGGCCTGGTCATGGCATGAGAACCACGTTGGGTGTCGTATCATCAATTCGTTTAATTTGACAGGCGCAACCTAAACATGTCAAAACACACTGCATGCGGTTGCCTTTTTAGTTTAGCCTCCTTCGTCTTGTCTCTTCTCCTTTGACTCTCATTTTCTTCATTTTCTGTGGTTCTGTCTTTTTGGTTAACATTCTTTTTTTTTTCTTATATACATATGTATATGTATATATAATTTTTTTTCAGTCTCTTCTTCTGCTATGTTTATCTTGTGTTGTGTTTTTTTTTTGTTTTTTTTTTTAATTCCTTATTATTATAAATTATTTTTTCGTTGTTGCGCTTCTGATGTGGCTAACTGCTGCCGCGCTACCTACCTGTGTTCTTGTAGTTGTTGTAGAATATCTGGACGTATTTAGTTGCGCACTATACCCCCGCCTTCTGGAGACTCCATTTCGATTGTAGCTGCTGTTGTACGTTTATTTTACTTATTCTTCACAGCGAACAACATAACGAGAGACAGACAATATATACAACAACAAGAACAACAAAAACAAAACCTATAATTCAATAATATTTGCTATGGACTATGGAGATGGTTGTGGTTGGTGGTGGATCTCTTTGGAGCTTGAGAGTAAACTTGTGCGCCTTTTAATAAAGGAAACACGAAATTCGCCTTTTTCACTTATTTCATTCGTTAAGTTATTTTTTTCGTTTTCTTTCTTAACTCAAAATCGTGTTTTACTTTTCTTGAGGATCTTAAGTTTTGTTATTTCTCTTCTTTATTTTTTTTTTTTTTGAATAAACAAGATGAGAGGCTTTGATTGTCGTCTTTGGCTGGTTACTTGGGTGCAAAAGTTGCCTCAGGGCAGCATACTTACTGGTGTACTAATTCTCCACACGGTATTTGTTTGATCTTGGTTTTGTATCTAAAGATATTTCTTTCCATTTTTTTTTCTTTTTGTTAACTCGTTTTTGGTTGCTGGTGTATAAGTGAAAAAGCTTAATTGGTTTTTTTTTTTAACCATTTTATTCGGTGTGCAATTCATTCAGTAAGCTTTCATCGCATGACTGAGCGCTGAGTTAAATGTTAAATGTTAAATGATTTATTCCTTAACCGCCTTGGTCCATGGGACATTTAAGTTTTCTTCTGTGTTGCTGTTGTTGTTGTTTTTTTTTACGACACGAAAGAATAATGTGGAACGTTTATCATTAGATTTTTATCTCAAGGTGTATTATCCACCTTCGGGATCAGCTAATGTATTTCAGCGCCAGTAAATGGTGTTTTTATGATCATGTTACTGAGAAAAAACGATCTCTGAATGTGCGACCGTGCAATTGGGGGAAGTACGCACAAACGGTTGGTACTTAAGTTGATGGCAGTTTGAAATGATTTATTGGTGAAAAATTAAAGCACTCTAAGACGGAAGGACTTTAGATTGTTTTCTTTGAACCAAAAACACAAAAAATTGATGCCGTTCTCAGAATGAGTGAGTGTAACGATTGTCTTAACTTCGTCTTTATAGGGAGTTTATTTCATCACATTTCCGGTAAGAGGCTTGAGGAAATAGCTGGAGCTTTTGAATGACTTAATGTCATTGGCATCAAAGAAGGTTTCTGCAAGGAAGGCAGCTAGACGCTAGAAAATTATATTGTGCGGTGGAAAAAAATTAACAGTGTCGTTAAGAAACTGTTTGTGAGTCACCCTACAATTTTGAAGCTCTACGGATTCTTTTAAAAAAAAAACAATCATCAGCAGCAAATCAAAATCACTTATCCAAATATTTAGAAAAGATCGAGCTATATTTTCGGGACTTAGTGCAACACAGCAGTCCAACAATCGAGATTTTGCACCTTAAATTCAATAATAGTGTACGGAACTACGATGTGACACTGCAATCGATGCTCTGCGATCAATACGGACACTATTCAGGCACCCAAGAATAATATAATTTGTGTGGAAGACCTAGTACAAGGCAAACCGAAAGAGTGATTTAAGAGAAGCTAAAATATCAGCTACCCTATATTTGGCGTACTTACGAACAATCTATTAAGTATTAGCGGGATTCTCGTCGTTGATTTGGCATCCTTACTTAACCTTATCTGTAGTCTCTGATGAAGACAAATTTGCTTTCTTTTGGATACAGGATCATGATATATATACAAAACTTTTTTAGCTTGCAAACGAGACCATGTAATTTTTGAAGCATCAAAGCTGTTGCCAAGTTATAAGTTGTTCAATATTTCCATTTTTTTTGGCTAACCAATACTTTAAGGTCTGGAAATGTGCGGCAAAAATTGATTAACTCGTTCATGCAATTTTGATATACGTTGAAGAGCTTTTTTGCAACCTTAACATATTTTCATTGGTCTGCAGATTTTACCATTAAACTTCTACCAGATTGATTGATTTAATTTAGCCAACGGCTGAGCGTGGTTAGGTGCCTTTGATTCAATTGATTGATAAAACTGATGGCGCTACCACTGGAGTAGTCGACCAACATTAATTGTATGACTCTGTTCATGACCTTTCGGCTTTTCTGACTGACTGACAATGTGACGCCATTTTCAAATACTGATGAATTAAATACTGCGAATTGAGAGAATGCAAACATGTCGCTATCAGATTCTCCCGGACAAACTCCACCCGTGAAGTGTTCGAAATCAAAATGCATCTGAGCGTCTATGCAGCGCTTATTAGTATTGGGATTTACTTAGCTTCCAGAAAAGTTCTCCCTCAAAAGGTTATGTTTCTATTCAAACACAATTCAAGGTATGCAGTAAAAATATCGAACATATCTGCATAAACTGATTTTGTCCAAACGTGTGGCATAGAATGAGCAGTTGGACCCCGTAAGTCAAACGAGTTCTTTAAAAATTTATTGTTTTTTTGCGGAACACTTTGAGGTAATATTTTGTTTACCAAAATTACCTTAACGGTTTCGATAATGTTTAAAGCACTAAATACTATAAAAAGGATATCTTGAACTTGATCTGCAGCTGTTAAGATTTGTACCTTAACAGGCTTTTGGTATTTAAAACGGAACAGGAACAGCAAATACTTGTAAACTTCGATAGTTTATTGTTTCGTGGCGCCTTACTTTGCGTCAGTCATTAGGAGTTGATTGGAACTGGTTTTAGTTCAAAGACTAGATAGAAAGATACGAGTATTTTCACACTGGCTCCATTCACTCCCTCTCGGTGAAAAAGACTTGAATGAGCCTGTACTCATTAGCATAAATTGATTCTTTGATCAGTGCGGCAACGGAAGAATGTGAGAACAGTTTTTCGTTCATAGCATTAAGGATGCCATAGATGTCTCCTGCCGTTCCGTGAGTATATAAATAACATATGCTTTAGGTTCAGCTTAGATAAATTCCCGAAGTAGCTGTCCTTGAGCCGAAAATCTATATCAATCACAAGAAGCTTGTAACACAAGCATCTACAACAAGAACCGTCAGAATATCCAATCGAAAGCAAAAAAGCGGAGCAATAATTTTTTTTCTTTCGGTTTTTTTTTGCGGAAAAATGGCTATTCCAAGAGTCGCAGGTTAAGCATTCGTTGAACTTTAAAACCACCACCGCCATCACCATTGCCATAGTCATCGTCGTCGTCATCGTCATCATCATCATCAATATTAGACTCATGCATGGGATTCAATTCGATCCGCACGTATCGATCGGTTTCACCGCGATCACTACTTATGTACGTAGGTACCATATATGTATGGCCATCCTCTTTGGTATGTAGTACGTACATATTCCCAAAGGTTTTGGTTTTCTCTGGTCTTCGTCAATGCTTTTTTCGGTTTCTTTGGTTATTTTTTATGTTTCCTTTTATCTCAAAAAAAAAAACTTTGCTTGTATGTGGTTGGTTTATAGAGACTGTACATATATAAAACTAAGTATATATAGCTTGAAATACACAATTTCTTTCGAAGATATTTTTATAGACATGATTTTCCTCTTATACAAAGCGAACGAGCGCGCGCGCATGTCTGATGCATTGGCACTGGTGTGCCGCGCCGCCGCGCTTCAATGCGGTAAATGTACTCTGCATGGTGTACTGGGGTAGGGAGCGCGGAGAAAGAACAAAAACAAAAATCGAACAGAAAAGAAAGACAACCTGGAGAAGAAGAAGCTTAGAAGAAGAAGCGCATCTTGATGATATCTTCTGAAACAAAAGGAAACCTGATTTAAAATCGTTTCAATGGAATTTAAAATGGCACCAGCCACTGCTGTGGGAGACAGAGAGAGGGCGAAAACACCACACCATACCACAGCCCATCATATCACAGTCTAAAGAATTAAATTCTTCTTTCCCTGGTGTGGTTGGTGCTTGGCCTACTGGTATGTTCAGGGGCAAAGACGCACAAGACGGAGAAAAACGTGCGCAAACTCAATTTTGGAGTGAAAATTTTATATGCGAAAGGTGATTCTCGCACATATTAATGTTCCTGGAAATTACTGTTAATCTCAATTAAATCACGTCAACAATTTGCAGCAGCCACAACTGCAGCATGCAGACACATTCGTTAAGCAAACAGATTGAATTGAAGATGTTCAAGTTCGCAACTCAACTCTTTCGTTTTCACCTCCATGATATCTCACGAATATATCGCTGCTTCCCATGCCAAATGAAAGGACTGAAAACTGATCTTAGTGGCTGATTGCCACCATTTTAGAGACGAGAATTTATGTGCACATGCATGTATATGTGTTTAATTTGCTGGTATGGGTTAAAAATGATTTAATATATAGAAAGAAAAATGCACCTACCCGACTTGACTGAACAATGAATATGCGCCCGGCTCTCGTAGTAAACCCAATCAAAGCCAGCCTCCACTGCTAGCCTGGCCAGCATGCCGTACTTTGTTCGGTCACGATCTGATGTTGTGATATCGACAGCGCGTCCTTCATAGTGCAACGAATCGACACCATGCGAGTTATCCTCATCCCAGCTTTCGGTTACCCGAAGTTTTTCCCCCGGCCACTGATTCATCACCGACACTGCCAGTGTATTTAGCTTATCCTTACAGCGCTGTAAAAAACAAAACAGAATATAAAATTATATATTGCATAATTAACCCAGTCTCAAGCAGAACTTCAGTCTCATTAGGAACAGATAGCAACAATTAATTTGAAGTAAGCTTATGTCTAATTCGAAATCAATGACTCCGATTGCCGGCAGACTCCACCTCTCGCTACACACACGCAAGTAGCACTCCCCAATATATGTGTGTAGGCGTGGCCCTTATAATTTATAATTTCCAAGAAACTGGTTTTTCATAAAAATTAAATGAAACCCAAAAGAACACATCGATGGAGGAAGAACGAAAGGAAATAGTTTCACTGCAGCTTCCCATTCACAATTCAATTTTAACTTTTTTTCTCAACTCTCTGGTTTCGCACATTTTCGGACTTCAGGACCTCACGATATTAACCAAAACCAAAGCGCAGAAAGAAAAAAAAAAGAAAAGAAACAAAGATCCTGTCCAAATGTTTTATAAAAATTTGAGATAATCAATTTTACGGTAGGCGGGATCCCGTTCTGGCCGCACATCAAAACAATTTCGTTGCAGTGTGGTATTTATTTTTGGGAAAACGTATAGATTTCCATCAGAAGATCCTTTTATTCTATGCAAAAAAAAAAAATAGTCGTGTTGGTTACATCAAATTGGCAGCCGTGAAAATCTGATTTTCCTGCAGTGAAAACACATCGATCTCCGTAGATAATTGGTATCGTTTTGCGCCCAAATGTTGTTATTTTGGCATCGCCTACAATTCAGAGTTTTCCTTTTTTTTCTTGCTTTCTTGTATCCTTTGAACAGGCCAACTTGAGACATACCTAGCACTGCGTTGATCCTGTCGACTGTTGGGAATACTGAAGCGGCACTTATTCTTTGGTATATTGCTGTCTATGCTGTTCAATGGGAAAAGACAACAAGATTTCTCACTATGACCGAGGCAAATATACGTCTCTCCTGTTGGATTTGTGCATGTTGTGTTGAATAAGGATTAATATTTGTTTACTCCTTTCGGCGTGTGTGGTGGGATGTTGGATGATAGCTGATTGCCAAAGCAAACTAATCTCATTCGATTCCATATATATTATGGACTCTCGAGCTGAGAGCTAGACGTTGTGCAAATAGAATGAAATGAAAACAGAAATCAATTTATTCAGTTAAAAGGCGCAACAAGTGATCTGACGTTTTTCAATGGGATAAGATAATGATGGTGGTCGTCGAATGGTCCGGATGGATGGTGATTATCACTCTGATGTGCACACGATAATGATGCCGCATTAAAGTCCAAGAAAAGACACAGCAATAGTTTTTTTTCCAGATTTTTTTGATTTGGAAAACTATTTTTTATGTCTTTTCAATAAGAGAAAAAGAGTAAAACTAAAACAAACGTGCCCATCGAACCCATCGTGTGTGTTCAATATTGTGTCTAGGTTTTTTTTTTGGGATATTCTTCTTTTAGTATTTGTTCGGAGCAAATATTTGTCATATTTACGTTTGCACGCACGGTGCGCGCAACGCACTGAAGAAGTGCCGGAATGCCGCCTTCATCATTTGACCATTTCCAAGAAAATCACTTTTCACTGACTATGTATGTTTTTTTTTCTCTCTGTTTTTGATTCCGCATTCAAAACAGGCCACGGTTTGTTTTATAAAATAAAAGAGAAATTGTTTTTTCTATCAAGAGACTTTTATTGAAGAAGTTGGTTTATATTTGCTTGAAAAGCAACCATTAAAATGATAAACTGGAAAATGGGAGTTGCAAAAAATTCTCACTCGTTCAAAGGTTTTCAATTGAAGGGAGAAGTTGAGAATTTTCGAAAAACTATAACTCAAAAAGTCAGTGACTGTTTCAAATAAAAATGTTGTCCTTTCAACCAATATAAAAGAACGGTTACTGGTATAAATAGGCTTTTTTTGAAAAAGAACTGTTTTTGAAAACATAACGAGTAGTAAATCGTTCATTTGCGCGACATGTTCTCAATACATTCATTTCTACCCTCCCATAGAAGTTCTGGCCCTATAAGCGAAGACTTTTGTTTCAGCGGTGTTAATGGTCTTATTGAGGAAGCATAAGTATATTTATAGTTGTATTGGGGTTTTTAAAATCAACGTTTGCATAAAAAACATGTTCAATTTTTAGTAAAGTGCCCAGTCTCCAGACGAAATTTTACATGAACCGCAGTAACCTTTCGAAAAATGCAAGAAACATGAAAACTTCATGAAAATTTTAGCTTTGGAAGTCTTTATCTTACCAATTTTTCAATAAACACTCAGCTACTGGAAAGTACAAGGTCATTTCTCTGGAGGTACATATAAATACGGGCCCAAAACTAACAGCCGGCATTTTTTCTGACTTCAAAGTCAGACCTGCGTCAAATGGAACTCACCTGCCTCATTTATCTTTGTAATGAACGTGTTTAAACAATTTATTGTTAATACAGATTCCGTTTATAAATGTTTACATGTTTATATTTATGGTGCTTTATCAGAAAACCTGTTGTTTGCCAGGTCAAGAGATAACCTGAGTCATCAATATTGTCTTTCCGCAAACCTGATAAGCGCAGTGCACTTGAGTGGTGTGGCAGCGTTTATTAAAGCTTTCAAGGGGACATAACTTTAAGATAATACGAATCAATCAAAATTATTGTTTTTTTAACTGCAAATTTTTCAAATCCATTCGAATGGAATTCAAAATGGGAATATTTTTTCATATGTCTATGAAATCAATGGCAGAGCCTTGCCACACCCTTCCGAAAAGATAGTTTCGAAAACCACCATTTTCCTTGGAATTTCGTGTGTATGAGAATGAAAAACACATCGACTTCATCCGAATGAATGGAAAGTAATTTTTCAGCTTAAAGATCTTCGATTCAAAGCGTAGAAGTCCGAGCCTTGACGTTGCAAAGACCAGGAAGGACGCTAGTCCTAGAAAACTGGCAATAAGATGACTGTATTCCCCGAGGATGAAAGGTTGCTGTACCTGACGCAGAGCTATAAGAGTTGTTCTGATAGCATCTTGGGGTCTCTCAAGGCAAGATGATTATTTCGAAAATAAATTTTAACTTATTCATGCATTTAAGTGCTGATAATTTTTTTAATTTTTCTGAATCCATCTGTTACAAAAATTCCCAAAGTGACTGTCATCAAAGCACGTTTGTATTTCCGCATAAAAAAAAACAACAATTTTTGACTTTCCCATGTTGCACACCACCACGCTTTTCAATGTTCAATAATAATAAATTCCTCAACACAAATGAAAAAAAAAAGACAAAAATGCCGCCTCGCCTTGCACAAGACACATATGCACGGTCGTGCAACGGAGCATCACGCTCATCATTTGGCGATCATCACCTTCATCAACACGGGCATTATCATTGGTGTTACCTTCATTAGGCGATCGACAAACGTGTTAAATTGTTTAATTTTCTGTCTGCTAAAACATAAACAGAGAGCCGAGAAGAGAAAAACATTAATGTATCAATATTTACCAAAGAACGGGCACCGTACCGAGAACGTTCACGCAGACATACTAACATGCGCTCACTTATGGTCACTTGCAAATGAATTACCAATATTGATATTGGTCACTCATCATCAACAACATCATCATCATCATTATCATCATCGGCCAACAGTCAACAGGCAGCAGCAGCAGCCCATCAGCAGTTGGTAAAACAGCCACACCGAAGGAACATCATCGCACACGTTCGAGAACATTAGTATTTAATTTCATATTTGTACAAACTGTTTTAATGGACACCTCGGTCTCTGGTCACTGCACGGAATGTCTGTCTGTTTATCTCTGTGCGGCGGCAAACAGATCGTTCTACTTGAACAATTAAACTCTGGCTAAGTGCAATTTCCATCCATATCCACCGCCTATCATCGATTTAAATTGCGTGCGTCCCAGTGTAATTGCACTTTATTCGCTAGTCATCACCATCACCATCATCATCATCATCAGGCATAAGCACCCAGGATTACCGGATCAATTTTTACTGTATGAGTGTGTGTGTGTGTGCTATAACACTGTAACAATTATGCAGTTTACTTTAATCACATTTATTTATACGCGAATACGGTTCAATTAATGCCGTATCAAATGACGCTGATGGATCCAGATGGAAAGTGGTGTTGCACAGTGATCGTGCCCAGTGCTAGATCATTAATCAACTTCATTATTCGCAGGAGGCAGCAGCAAAAAAAAAATAAAAGGCTTACGAATTGGAATTCCTTATGCCAATTTAACATTTCTCCGAACACACCCCAAACAATCGAAATGTTTGCATTTCTTTTATTTTGCCATTTGGCAGAAGTCACAAAGGAGGTTGACCATTGAAGTTGTAACCCTTTGGGGACCCACCATAGGGTTTGTAATTTATCAAATTTTACATTCGAAAGGACAACTAACGTGGACTTCTGGTTTGCATTGAAACCGAAAAAGAATTCCTCGTACAAGTCCTTTGTGGTTAATTTGAGTGACTTACGAAGAGTGTCAAAATCTTTACTCAAAGATGAGTGATTATTTTTGCGTTTTTTTTTTTATATCTCTGCCCGGCGGACACTGCGGTCTGATAGAATAGACTTTTTGTATCTTGGGGAGTTGTTTAGGCTTACAGACATTCCATCCTTCTGATGAAAGTCAGAATGTCTCAAGCATTGGATTGTCTAATGTCCAATGGAGAGCATACGTCTTTGAGGAGGGAACCCTAGTTTGGTTTGATGTGATCTCAAGCGGCAATGTCCTGAGAGGAAGCTCACGAGATTGTTTGAGTTTCAGTAGATTTCTCGAGTGGGCAATGAGTAGCTTATTGTTCAGACCTGTGGCCGTAGTTCAACTTATGTCACAGAAAGGTTCCGGACCAGTGAACGCGGTTTTGGAACTTGCCTTGGCTAGTTCGTCCGCAATTTCATTGCCCTCGATTGCATGATGTCGTGGAACCCATCCTAACCTAACTTTGTTGCGTCGGGCTAGGCGTAAGCTTTTGACACATTTGGATTCCATTAGATTGGATGACAGCGCTGCTTGGCTGTCTGAAATCTGTGAGTAAGGAGATTTTTATCGAAGATCAAGAAAAAAGTTTAATGAATAAACAATTTATACGGGTCCAAGAAAAAGGCAAATGTTGTTCTCTAAGATGACGACTGGGAAGGGTCTTAATGAAGCCCTCAGTATTATCTTACACATATAGAGCAGGAATGCGAAACTAAATCAGCGTGAACGATATAGAATTATACATAAATTAAAAAAATGAAGGACAGTCAGTAGGAGTAGTTTTACAAGCTTTTTTTAAGTTTTTACATCTCATTTCGTGGTAAAATTGTGTTCCTCCATTGTTCCGGGAAACTGCTTTAGTTGCAGTAAATAAAATTCATCGATCATGCGGTCACTCACTAATTGGTCAAAAAATTAGGGCCTATTATCACGGTTGCAAAAACAAAAACCAGTCGTTTTTGAATAATGCAACCATTTATGATGAAGTTCTCTACAGCTGTCAAGGCCCAGTACCTGACGTTTCGTTTGTATAACAATGTTCTTCGTCAGTAAGCTATTCGAAACGTTCCCATATTGTTCTCGCTAAAGTTTCTCTTTTGTTTTAATTTTTTTCATGGCAAGCATTGTTTTAGCCCAAACCCTTAGTTTGTTTTTTGAAGCAAATTCTACTGTCGATTTGTTTTGTTCCACTGCTTTATCGATTGGGGCAGATTGCACACAACAATATATTTATGAACAACAAGGGGGTTCCCCTACAATAAGCTCGTTTTTTCGGCATTTTTTCAACTAAAATGTTTTTAAAACAAAAATGTAATTTTCCCTTCGTGTGCATGTACGAGTCGCACTTGACCGATTTTCCTGATTTTTTTATATAATTTGCTTGCCCACAATGGATTATTAAAAGTCTAAGAATGCATTTGGCATGAAGCAAGTAACCCCTTCAGGGAAAGAATTAAAAAAAAATCCCAAATATTTTGACTTCAATTAAACCATGGAAAAGAGACCACATTTGGGCGTGTCAACTTGAAGCAATCAGGATCTGCAGTAAACATGGTAAGCATTTGATCTTTTCTTTATTCAAATAAAGTATTTTTTTGCATTTGAATTTGGTCTTAAACCTTGAAAAGAATTGAATTGAATTGAAACTGGCTGCCCAGGGAATGCGTCACGCAAACGCTTGAAGTTCAACGTTTCGATGACCAATTTTCACACCAAATGACGAGGTTCGTTTTTTACTTGGTAGATAGTTCCAGAAACAAACAAAAAGTGAAATTCCACATGTTACTGCTGAAAGACCATTGTATTCACAAAAAATCACTGTTTGTTGTACAATTTGGCTTAATGGTGCCAGTGGCCTATCCGTCTTCGAATAAGAGGAGATCCGTTTATTCTTATGGCTGGATGAAGCGTGTGATGTGTGATGTGTTCTTTGATTAAACGAACATTCATTTTATTTTTTCGCAATTTTATATCACTCGAAAACAAAAAAACGATCCCTGAATTGCAATAAAGAAACCAGAAAATTTTCAATATTCAATTTCTAACCTGGCCCCCAAGAAATTCAGAGCCAGCCTAAGAATAAGATAAAGAATGTAGGTTTGGCAGGCGTATGAAACTAATTCCTCGGGTGTTATCATCGTCTATTACTGTCATAAAGATTTGCGAAAACATTCTCAGTAATTGCCTCTGTCAATATAAAGTATGCTAACTTTCTGATGAATTCTGGTTCTAGTAACGTATTTATAACACCACCACCATGCGAAACCAAAATTTGAAGATCTAATTATCATTCCAGTACTTTAGATAAACAAATCTATTCGAACTGCTATCGTGCAATTCTGCGAACTCATTACAATCAGCAATCAAAGATGACTCCATGAAAAGTGTTAACAAGAGTGTAAAGCTTATCAACAATTAGACAAATAAAATCGCTTCTCAGAAGATAGCTAGTGTGTTCATCGTTATTGACAATAAACCGTTTGATTATTTTTTAATTAAAATAAAGAAAACCCCACGATTTTTCACACGACAATTCGCAAACGCAATCCAAAAGGCAAAAACCATAAAACTATGGCGGACATTTTTATATGGCTGCCGGTGTCGCGTTGCCATAAATAATAAAATATTTCATGATTCATAAAAAAAAAAAAAACATTTTAACACTTTTGATGAGCAGCAGAATGGAATAAGATAAAAGAAGTAAAAAAAAAAACAAGAAACACATGACAACAAATATGAGTCAGAATGGAACGTCTCAGAGAACGGGGTGTAGAATGTTCGAAAATCATTCTACAAAGACAAGACACTCGATTCGTTTAATCGATATATTGTCAGTTGGAGAAACAAAAGCAATTTATTATTGTTATCTCATTGGTGAGCTATTTCACTATCATCATCCCACGTGATATTCGAAAGGCGGATGTAAATAGGACACTGGATGAGGGCGACTCTACTGCCCTATAAAACGTCAATCGATCAATGACATTGCTGATTGATTTTTCTGCTTTGCGTTTTGGAGTCTTTCTGCTTTGGTTGCTTCTTTTTTTTATTAAAAATGTGCAGTCAGTCCTGAGGAGGGTTTTAAGTTCCTTTGAAACGATCATCTTACACGTAAAACGGAACCGACATTTAGTGTTAATGGACGAGGAGTACGAGTACGGATGGGTGTTTGAAGTTATCGCTTGTTCACTTACATTTTTTTTGTGGTTGTAGCCGGTCGAATAGGCCACTTCCTCAGTTGTAAGATTTCCCTTTTCGATAAAAATCACAGCCACAAAGGATATGAGATATCGATTTCGCTATTGTCTTCATCGACATCGTTGTCACTTGTTTAGTCAGTCGATTAAATCGATTCGGAAAGTGCGAAAAAGAACAAAAAAAAAAAAAAACAAGAAACAAAGTTCACTTCAAGGAAGAAGAATTTAAGTGGCCCTGGCAGACTCTCGTTTTGAAAATCTATTTTAATCGATCTAACGTCGGGAGGTCTACCACTCCGCAAACGATACAGCGAATCCGATACGTTGTTATCCTTGTGATTCCCAATTATGAATGAATTACACCGTGTAATTACCGATCGCCGAACAAGTTGTGGCTGCGCCCTCTTCATCGTCGTCGTCGTCGTTGGTCGTGTGGTGATTGATGGTTAGGGGTTGTTATTTCGTAATAACAGGGATAACAGGTGCAAGATATCGGATTACCGATAGGCAACGCGCAATGATGATTTCCCGAGGGCGGTTATTGTTTGACTGTATGGCTGAACAACAATTAGAGTCGCAAAGTGGTATCCGGTGCATGGACTTGGGAGAGTTTCCCAAACTAGGAAGGAGCACAATGTGCGCGCTGAATTTAAAATTTAAGTGACCTTGCAACAGATCAAGTTGTGGTTTCTTTTCTTCTGTAATTTCATTTTATACAGACTTTTGTTTTTTTTTTTTAATCCTTCGGAGGACAATGCACTTCATGAGTTAGAAAAAGTACTTTCGTTATATGAATTTTTGTTTTGTTTTTTGTTTCATATCAGGTCAGATTTCTTATGATTTTTTTTAAATGAAAATTCAGAGCGTAAAAATAGAATACACATATTTTTATAAAGAATAAAAAGACACTTCCTTTGATTTAAGAAAGTGACAACACATTTATCACTAAAAGTTTGTTTAAGATTTTCAAAGTTTAAACAAACATTGACAATTTTGCCACTCATCTGCATTTTCAGCGCCTTGAAAATTTCACCACAAAGCGAAACAAAAATCCTTCCTTGTATAAAATATTTGTAGTTGTATTAGCTTAACGGGGGCCAAAGTTTTTTTCTGGAACACTCTGTGCTTTAAATTATAGCACGGAAGAAGGTGCGATTACAACTTTAAAAAATATGCCCATCTCGTACGAGGATAATGAAGCAAGCGCGCTTGGAGTTTGTTTAAATTAAAACATGATCATTTAAATGAATTTCAAATAAAAATTATGACTTAAGTCCGCCTTGAAACGAGACAGAATTCGTATTTATGGGTCGTCAAAGACACACCTTATTAGAGATTGGAAAGAACAACACAAACGTTTTTTTTTCCCTTTGAAAACTTCACTGCTGTTCATATGCTTCCAGACAATATTATAATTATAAAAATAACTTGAAGAATCTCCCAAAGTTTATATTTTAACGTGGAACACCGTTTTTTGTACCTCTTCTCCAACACTCTCTTTAGCATTTAATTTCCTTTTCATTTGTGTACAAATAAAGTTAATCAAGCACGCTTTCAGATGCCAGAAAACTCTTCGTCACAATTATCCATACTTCAAGTCAATCTGCCAAAAAAGGTGACATTCCAGTGTTAAGGACTTATCACTCTTTACACAATTAAAAGAATCAATGATTCGTGAATTGCGATACTTGCTTATTGGATATTTCAATACTGTCATTGACGGAATCCCATATACTGTCTCTTGCCGCCGTTTTCATTCCAAGAACAGGTGCAAATGGACAAATACAGTAGTTTGTCGTGTTGACCTTGCACAGTAAATCAAGTTAAACAAACATTTATCGTGAAAGGCCACACGCCACCATCAGTCAATATTTACAAACTCCAAGATGTCCTTGCTACCGAGCGTTAAATAATAATTCAAAAGTAGCAAAGTGTCACCTCGACCTTGCTTCCGCAGCAATATCAATAAAACTAACGAAAAATCTCTCTTTTCAATCTCGAAAGCAAAGCAATTCCGATCAAGTCAAGGACGAGAGCCCAAAACATTCTACAATTCCACGAATATTTCATTATTTCATTCCAAGACACATCGATACGCCTTATTACTAATAAGTACTGCATCGTTGCACTGTTGCAGTACATTGATTTTTGATGTTTTGTTGGATTCGTCCTTGTGGCACGGTATGCTACCGCGTTTCATCTATTCATCCTCGTCCTGTCAACTTAAACAGCATTCGGCCGGCATTCGTGTCATAAAGTTTTTTTTTTTTTCAAACAAGGACATTGCGTCGCATCACAAAAGGATCACCCCCATCGAGTGTGTTTTGGAAAGATTTACCAACATCAGATCAATGCTCGGTCGTCATGCACATAGGGCGCACCTAACCGATTTGGCCATAATGGCCTCTGTCTAATGGGAAGCCTAACTAAATGGTTTATAGTGTGACGACACTGATATATGAAATATACAGCATTTAACAACTTCACGGTTGAGTTTCGATACACTCTGTTCGATCAGGTAAGCATACACCGAGACACACACTCAAAGCAAATACAAGTAGATTCCGCGCAATTAACACATGGCTGGCCAGGATATCTAAAAGCAATCCATAACCAAATCGTAAACGAAAACGAATAAAAGGATGAGAATCCTCAATAAAACGATTATCTCGAGTAGATGGTGTTTAACATTCCAACACACCACTCGGCCATATAACCGTGATGGGATGTTTCTGTTTATTCATTTAAGAAACAATACCTCAAAGCCTGAGAGTATATAAAAGAGCACCACCGCGGCGCGGTTTGTTGGCATAATTTATTGCAGAATCCATTTCGCACTAATTTAAGATTTAATGATTGCTTATGCCGGTTTGCTTGGCTTGGTTTGTTATGACAGAGCCGTAAGAGAAAAAAAAATTAAAAAAAAACCAGAACCCAAAAGATTGCTGAGTGATTAATTGTTGCGGGGGGGTCGTCATGATCGTCGAGACAAAGCAACAAGAAATCAATTTGTGGGTGTAGATTGTGGCACGCCATCCATCCCGGTTGGCTTGTAGTCAATTACTCACCTTTTCACTTTTCCATGATTAATTGATACACCAATCCGAGGGGACACTATGCGCGCACTAAGTTGAGCTTTTGACGCGAACCAAACACGAAGATACTAACAATCCCAATCCTCTGGCCACCAAGCAGAAAAACAAAAAGCCAAAAAAAAGCAAAAAAAAAAACAACATTCAAACGCTACCCAGCTTGCTGCCGCGGCTGCGCATGCATGATGCATGAGACCTTGTGTCCACTTACTGTCAGTCTAGATTAATTCGTGTAATTAATTAGAACATAATGCAGTACAGGCCAGCCAGAAATGCAGGAGATCAGGTAAATTCCTTCTTAATCCATTCGTGTGTTTTGTTATTTTTTTTTTTTGTCTCTTCTGCAGAGCAAACAAATGACAGTGATGAAGATGAAGAAGATGATGGGCCTATGTTATGATAATGATGATGGCGATGGCGATGCTGCTGCTGCTGCTGCTGATGATGATTATGGTGATGATGATGATGCCACTCGACACTTGATGAAAATTTCTAGGTTTATTGTTTATCCGACGTGATAGCGCCGTCTGTCGCTTTCCTTTCCCTCGTGGTAACGTGCCTAGTTTGACATTGTTGTGGCATCAGCCATATTTTGAATAGGGTACGTGCTCTTCGTTTGTTCTTTTCGTTTTTATTTTCTTCAATGCTTCAGAATCCAGATTTGCATTCCATAATAGTTCACATTTCTTTTAAAAAAATCAAAAGATGGCTAAGGAATTTTCACATTTTGTTTTGTCTATTTTTTAGTCCACAATCAACGCAATTTTTTGAATTTCGATAATCCTTTTACTCTTCAGAGCCAATGAATAATCAACAACTAAAATGGTCTTTAAACAAAAGGGGGAGAACAGGGCTATTAAAGGTTTAAAGGAACGTCACCATCGGAAAAAGGAGTAGAATCTTCAATTGTCAGCTCAATAAGCAGCTTCTTAGCAAACCAAAAATAAAAGAAGAAATCATTTGCGTGCAATTTTCCATCTTCCGACTACACATCATTTAATTGCTTTCAGTTAAATAAACGGTTCTATTTTTGAGATATTTGAAAACTATGAACCACTGTTCCTTGAAGAAAAACAAAATGTGAATCTGGACGTAACGATGTCTTATGAATGAATTGTGGGCTTTTCTTACTCCTAATACCAGTTGTACTTGCTACTTAAACCAAAATGAGACTAATTCACGAACAAAATTTTGTGGGAGATTGTGGATGAAGAGAAACCTCTACACCATGGTTAAACACATTTAACTTTTGAAAGATATTTCCAAAAACAACTCCATTCGCTGTGAACGATGAAGAATCACCTCATATCTCATTTGAGTCCTCCTCAATCCATAGGTATTGGAAATGAATCCAAAATCAGTGCAGATCTGCTGACCTGCCAAATATCTGTTTTTTGAAAAAGGATTTCCAGTTCGATGAAAAAAAAAATAAACCGCATGCTGCTGAAAATATTTTCTTTCTTGATGAAAAGAAGCTACAATCTCTGTTAAACGGGCACAACTATGCACAACCAAATAATATGGGCATCGGTATACAACCCTGAGGTACTCCATCCTCTTGTCGAAAGCCCAAACATTTAATCGCGAATTTCTGTTGGTATCTTTGAAACAAATAAACTCTCATGAGATACTTTTTATGTTATCTCAACTTTAAGTACTTTCAGTCTGTTGGAATATTAGCCTTCCCCTAAAATCCAATGTGATGTGAAACTTTGTAAAATTCACTGATAACGTCTCACACTTGTATCACGCAGACGTCTAATCTCCAAATCGTGTTTTAACTATCGTTTGACATATCGCAGTCTAAATCTATTAAGTTAATTGTATGTTTATAACTTTTTGATCGGCTATTGTTTGGAGTGTGCCTAACCCCACTCCAAGCACATGTATATCGAGAAGTAAAACCAGCAGCTCAACTTGGATTATATGCACTTGAAAAAGTAAAAACTCTGTTGCTTGAAGTGTCATTACCAGGATAATAACAATAGTCTATCTCAAATGAGGTCATCTCAAACTGAAACTCAAGCACTGAATTTTGAACGTGCAGCGATAAGAATACTCTAGCCACTTAGCGTTTCCTTGTGTTTTCATAACCCACTTGAGGAGCCATAGTAACCCGATCCGTATGGTAAAGTTTCCCCACAACAATCGACAGAAAGTTTGTTCGCCAATCTGTGGCACTAATCTGCGCGACGAGGATTCATTTACACCGCCGCCGAGCCGTGTGGATATCAATATCACACGCGGAATGTCCGAATTCGATATCTCTTGATTTTTGCGCAAAAATCAATCTACATCAGTTTTGTTTTTATTTTTTTTTATTTTTTTCTTTAGTCGGTTTGTCGCTGAGTGTCTCAGCTTTAATCGAAATGTGATAGACATGATAGTCTTGCGCAGAGAGATATTATGTGCGCGTTGTGCGTTCCCACGGCCCCGTGCATTTCTAGTCAAATCAAAACAAAACCACAGATCCAACATGACATCATTCACAACCATTGCCGGCCGCCGCCGTCGCTGTCTTCGTCGAAGAAGTCGATCAGTTTGAAGACGCGACACGCTGATGTGATGATGCAAAAGTAAAGAGAATCATCCTCCTTGACGGCCGAATTAATTCCGACCCTAATAGGATCCCTGTGTGTACAAAGCCCAACCGGGACACAGATCGAATTACAATTGATGAAATGTTTTGTGCGATGTTTAACATGATAATACTACTGGAGTGAAGATGGTCACTTAGAATCATCATCATCCACACGATGGTCGTCGATCGTCCGTCGTCATCGTCAACTTTATCCGCATGTCAAAAGCAAAGAGCCAAATCACTTAAAATTAAAGAAGAAACAAATAAACCGAGGATTATCTTCTCGCATTGGGCGCCTTGAGCTGCTGCCCGAGATAAGGGATCCATTAAGGAATGAGCTCTCCCAAATCTCCAGCTTGGGGCTATCTTTTATTTTGTTTTTGTTACTCATTAAAATATTAATAAGAAATTCATTATGATTATGAGAGTGAACAGACACCAGTGTCACGACACCAAGGTATTAAGATGGAGGCGCTTAAATATTGCAGCTTTGGAGATAAGATTGCGTTACGGGGAATGCCTTGGGTCTTGTCTGTTTTTCGGTGTCGGAACTGTATCAAAGGGGATAAGGCGATGGCGAACTTAGTCATCAGTGTGATTCCCGCCGTAGTACGAACTTGAAACTGCCTGTCAATTTCAGACTTTTATCGGGACATTATTTTTTTAGTGTTTTGAGGCATGTTTGATTTAACAATGACGAATAGCGTTTGTTTCAGTCCGTAGGAAGCAGTAAGTCACATAATCCGATCTTTCGTAGTAGCGGAAGGTCCCCAATTTACTCCCTTTTCAGACCAAGTGCGAAAATTTTCAATGAGATCGAGTTCAGAATAAAAGCTTCTATAAAGCCGGATAGTCACAGATGGAATACTTAGAAAAGTTGTTGACAAAATAAAGGACTAATAAAGGAACTGCAGTAAAAAAGTTATCAAGGCGAATTTACTCCCAAGATATCCAATCATAGATAGAAGCTCTGATTTAGAAAGTAGCAAGCCAACAACAAATTCAGGTCCTACGATGGAAGTATTCCAAACACGCGTTTTTTTGCTGCAGGTAATTCTATTGTGGCCGAATAACGCAATAAGTGGAGTAGTGAACTTAACGTTCCAACTCCATTAAAGGCCTGTTGCATAAGAGATATTTTTAAGTTTTAATGCACAGAAATAGAGACACAGTAAATGGGGACTTTGTACACTTTTACCTAAAAAACAGAAGATAACCCAAGTAAACTCAATGTAAAACTATTATTGAATTTACCAATAATTCTAGCACTAGATCTTTCTTACCATATCTTGCTTGAATATATGACCAAATACGTTTTCTGATTCATAGTTTGAATATGGACCTCAATTTAGAAAAAAAATAGAAATAAATGTAGCAGTTGGCCAGGTTACGCTGTTTTTAAACGTGATATACCTTTTTTCGCGAATTTTATTGACTTTATTTCCATATAAACTTACATATTAGACAAAATTGCTTAAAACTGGCCTTAAATATCTTATGTGTTCTTAACTAACTTACTGTCCCTAAGCGGGCTCTCTAAGTTAAACCTACTGCTTATTCGTTGTCTTTCGACTTAACCTGATGGGTGATTTATTTTTCCATTGAAAACAACTTAAAACTAAGAAAATTAACCTTCAAAAATTTAGTTGCAAAGACTGTTATAATACCTACTTTAAAATAACTGAACAACATATACGCACATTCCATTATTACATAAAAACTTAACCTAAAGGACCTTAAGTCAGCCACCCGTGCGAAAAACGTATGCATCAACGTCGGCCAACTTTGCCTGCAAGGGCTACTCAACGTAAGAAGGAATTGACGAAGAAGTTCCTTCCCTTTCATTTTTAAGCCACCAAAAATGTCGGTGCTGTCGCTCAGCTTCTTCTAGATCGCGGTCAGAAACCGCTTTACTAAACCGTAGACGCTCCGTAGAACTTCTTCGGGCAATGTGGAAGATTAGCGGTACCGCTAAACTATCGTGGATGAGACTCTAGGTAGAGGAAAGCCTCTGGGGGGATAGAACCTCTAACTCGAACCCGCTCGCAATATCTCTCATTGGGGAAGTAGGCACCGAAGATCAGATTGTTAGCAGAGTTCATTGCTCTTGCAACGTCATTTCGTGTCAGCTTTATTAGAAAATTGTCTCTGCTCTGTTATATAGGACCTCGTTGGGATAGAATTTTTTGTATTCAGAGTCTGAAGTTCTGTATAAACCTAGGCAGGCCCTGAGACCTTGCCTCTCAAACAACCGAATCCTTTCCATCAAGCTTGCTCCGACGTTGAACCACACGGGGCATCCATAGACGTGCATAGGCCGGATGAGGGCTCTGGACCTGCAGTTTGCTATATACATAACAACTTGTCTCTGTTTAATTACTTCTTCAGGGAGAGTCTATGCCATACAGCAAAAGCGACAATTAAGAAGTTTTGTGCAAGATCATTTTGAATCTTCTACCAACTTGAAAACAATCAGTGACTTGCAGGAGGTCAAAAACCTAAAATTAGTTTTGAAAGCTTATGCTTCACATGTGCAGTGATCAACCACTTTAATTGCCTCTTAAAAAGCAACAAGTCATAGATTGAACCTAGAGAAATGTATGTTTAATACGCTTTTGCTTAAACTCTCTTTATTTAAACAAGATAGAGCTTAAATTTAACAGATAATATTTCTATCCTTGGTAACACAAGCTTAGAGCATCATCACTTGTCAAATTTTATAACTCTCTATCAACTCGCTTTACATGCTTTACAGGAAATTTCGTAAGACACTGACCCAACATAAAATACAGAACGTAAACCGAAGTCAAGTGGACATAAAGTTTATACGAATTTAGTTTATGACAAAATATTTGAATTTCGTATGATAAAAAAAATTTAACACCACAACAAATGACTTTCAGTTCCAAAGACTTGAAGACCATATCAATTTGAAAATATCATGGTGTACACCACCAGGATATCTTAATCCTTCAAGGCGTATAGTTTCATGCTCTTTTCCGTATTCGCAGCTTTAAATTCAGATTTGGTTTGTACATTGAAACAGTGTCTCTTATAATAAATTTGCGAAAAATTCGTTAAATAATATTTACTTAATAACAAAAATTATCTTAATCTAAAAAAGTAATAAGAAATCGTTGTCCCGGGGAAGGGAGTAAGGAAAAGGAAACAAAGTCAATGATTAAATATCACGGTTTTAAAGTTCGTAATTGAAATTGTACTTTTAATTCTCAAGGGCAGAGAGTTCCATAACCTTATGGCGTGACTGAAGAACAATCTCGACGAGATAAGATATCTAAAGTAATGTGTGTTGAGGTTAAGTGTCCTACGGGATCGAGAGAATTCCAGCTTGTGAAAAAAATAAGTAAATACATGCCCTCGCCTTAAGATACTGCTGTAGGATGCAACCCAATAGTTTGAAGCAAAAAAATGATATTCGCTCGTACCTCCGAGGGCCTTGAGTATATCGTACTGCATCATTGAAAGCTGGGACAATTAATCGAGGTTGCAGTAAACGACTTCCGCGTATGTAATTATCGGGACGATAAGTGCACGTATAAGTCGTCGTCGAGTCTCAATCGGAGTAAAACTAGAAGTAAGCCATAGTTTGCGTAAGCATCCATAGATGCGACCTATCAACCAGTTGATGTGGTTATATCCAGACATGCTCCGGTTAACGACAAATCCTAAGGAAGTAATTGTTTAACCTAGCTCTAACTTGTTGTCAGAGAGCCATACGTCTGGAACAGCGTTCAAACTAAATGATTTTGTGATATTGGTATCACCTTAGATTTCGTATGGTTTATGAAAAGTCCATTTTTTATCGACCAGTCATTGATGGCTGTCAAGTCTTCGTTAAGACAGGCTACCACTGCATTTATCTTACTCTGGTGACCGGACAGATAGAGCTGAACATCGTGTGCATATAAATGAATCCGTACATGCTTACACACCAAAAGTAGATCGTTAATAAATATGCAAAACAATATTGGCCCTAGGATTGAGCCCTGTGGCACATCCTGAGTAAGATGTTTTAGAGTCGAACACTAACCATCAACAACGACTCTTTGCCACCTGTCAGACAAAAAACTTTTTATAAGTTCAACCGCTCTTTCACTGAAACCAAACAAATGCTTCAGTTTCCAGCAAAGTATATGATGGTTGACTTTGTCGAAGGCCTTTGAAAAGTCCAGAAAGAAAAGCTACTTTCACATGACATAGACTAGCCAACGATTCAGTATACTGTGAATAGAATTGTAAAAGAATTGTGAATTGTGAGTTGAATGCGAATTCTTTGTGCTAGAACGGTGTGCAACTCTAAAAGTTTTTCAGAAATTACGAAAACATCAACTCTGATGCTTATTCTCCACATTTATCCTTAGCCTCATCATCTTGTTGAAAGTTCTGCTTTCATAATGAGATGTTTTCGAACTAAAGGCAAATATAATGTGTTGTTTGCTGGAGAGCTGGGTTGGCTTACTTTTTCGACGAAGAGAGCTTCAATTTGCATAATTAGAAATTAAAGCATTTGTAGAGGTGGGCGTTATAGCCTTATACAAATAATATGGGGACCTTTCTGAAAAACAAACCCCGACCACGCTTAGTAATTTTCAAGCTATTCACCAAACTAAACATGCCCTTTGGAGCACTAAAACTTAAGTGCAATGTAATCCCTTTCACAAAAAACCAACTCATGGTCCAAACTTCAAAAAAACCCCAAACTAAGCCCAGTTAGTTCTTATGATATAAAAGGTTCTTAGCATACGCTTACGTGACGTGCGATTGTAAGAAAAGACCCTCATGAAAAAGTAATACACAAAAATGCCTAGTCACCGTGACTGTACTTCAAAGAACTTAAGGGATAAATTAGCGAAAAAGTAAGCTCAAGACTCTTAAAATAGCTATTGGCGATAAACCTGCCACGTCCTTCTAGAGCCTTAGATTAAGCCCACGCTTGTCAATCACTCATCGGCGTGCGCTCGCTCAAACAGAAATTCATATCGATCACGATAAAGCTCTACAAGAAAAAAAAAAAAAAACGAAAAAACCCTAGGTTCTATTTATCGTAAGCAACCATCGATCACTCGTCTAGTACGTCAGATTACCAACCAATAAAATTGCACTACAAAAATAGCGACGAAACAAAAAACGAACACCTGATTGGGTTGTTTATTTGTTTTCGAAAAGCTTTCGTTTTGTGACTCATAAATTCATCAATGGCTCGAAATACGCAGCCGGAAACACATACTCGCTCATCAAGATTAGCTGCTGAAGTGTTGTTCTGTTTCGCAGATCGATCTTTACCGATCGATATCGTTGGGAACGTGATATACCAATTAAAAGGCGATTTTCGACATTCATTGGCCAGTTAAAGTTGCGTAAGAAGCTGATAAATCGAGAGGCAAATTCTCTGAACCCATATCGAAAGTTTATGGGTATACAATGTTTGGTGATCGATAAACGACAAACGGTCGTATCGGAGGATGTGATTAATTGGGTGCAGTATACTGTGTATCTATGGCGGCGTGTTGTGCATTCCATTGGATAATTGATAGCGTGTGGCAGTTGATTGAACGTCCGTCGCGTTGCTGCTTTGCACCTTATCACATCGATTTACTGCGCGATAAGGCCTGAACGCAACGACAACGACGACGACGGCGACAGTGTCGTAAAACTCTGAGTCCAAGTGGTGCCATTCGACTCCAGCTTTTGGACAAAGGTGAGTTTTCCAACGGATAGAGACGCACAGAACGTGCACAGATACGAGTAATGAACTAAAAAATTTTTGTTGTTTTTTTTAGTTTTCTTTAAATATTTACTTTGATGCGATAATAATGTTAACGATTACGGATAGCGTGTTACCATTATTAGTAGCGTTTAGTGTGTTTTTCATTCCATCAAGCAGATAACGAGCAGCGAGCTTGTCAATTTGAGTCGACTTAAGCCAATAACCAGGTAATCCAGGTATGAAAAGGGAGTTTTTTTTTTCTTCTCTATTGCAAGTGGCTGCTGTAAGATGGTTTGTCGTAAAAGTTTTTAATTTTAATTTAACCATTTCACGCTTGATTTATCTTTTTAGCAATCCGCCATAAATGTGACGAGCTTTTTTTATGGAACATAAAATAAAATTGATTGCAAAACCAGTGTGCACTTACGCAAAAAAAACAAAAGTGTGCCTGGTTAAAAAGGTGGTTTGCGGTGGAGCGAGATAAAAATTTGTTACCTTTGAGTTTCTGTTTTAGGTTGAAATAAATAAAAATTTGGTTTAAAATAGAATTTGATAAGTACAGGTCCCATTAGTAGATAAATAAAGTATTTTATTTTTTTTTTTCGATTATCAATCAATTGGGTGTACCGATTATTCCTTATATAAAATATTCGACCTCGTCTGAAGGTAAAAGTAGATTTAACGCGCAACAGGCTCGTCAAAACAAATAAACAAATAAAGTCACGAGAATGAAGTTTGTAATCAGTTGGTAGTTCTATTTGTGAACCAACCACTTGAAAATGATTGCATTAAAGGTTTTTTGACCTTTCTCAAAGAGGTATGTTCTATCTTATGTATGAATGGAGAAGGAATCACAGAATGCAATCATTTTCAAAACCATACTTGAAGATATGTTTGATTGATTGATAACGTTTCAGGTTTATAGTGAATAAATGACTTGCATTCTTTGCATTTTGAGTTGAAATTGGTGAATATTTTTTTTGAATTCAGCTTGCATTACCTTTTGAAAGTTTAAAGAAGAGCAATGAATTCTATAATAGAATTGAATTCATTCTTAAAAAAATGATTGGATTTTTTTTACAACCTTGCAAGATATCCTTTATATGCATTGATTTAACAAGCTCATTCGTATGAGTGTTTCTAGATTATTATCTTCTAAAAGATGAGATCATGAGATTATTCTGCGAAACTTGAGTTGCAACATGAATTATCCTTACTTGGTTATGTAAATTGAGTCTGCATTAAAATGTAAGAACTAGAAATGATAAGATCTAATTGTAGTTAGACACTGGTTAATATCTATATTGAATTGGGCTTGAGATGTTAGAAATTATAGAAGCATTATTTTTTGATTTATGATTTTTTTTTGGGGTTAAAAACTTATTCAATCATGTTAAAGTTTTAAAAATGTTGCTATATTTGTCAGCAATTCAACAGTTATTGCTCATCATCAATCTAAATCCCAGTAATAAAACGAACACCTCCTGTTTTTAATTATCCGAGCCGAAGTCATTCATAAACTAATAAAATATAATAAATTTGTAAATGAAGTCTATCGGGCACTACTGGCAATCAAGAAAAGCTCGATTACAATTGATAGATCGATTAATAGGTATAATAATTTCGTGCTTTAAATATAGAAATAACTTTTAAAAAATTAAGAGATGTCGTGTTTTTATGCTTCGATTATTACTTCATACATTACATTATTATAATGAATGTAAAAATGTGTCAAAATTATTTTGCAAGCCGTACAAAATGATCTTTGTTATGTTTACAGTCGACAAAATAAAAGCTGTTGAGAATACTTTTTAAATAAATTTTGTGCAAGGTCTGATTAATGACTGAAGTATTGCCACTTGTAAAATCAGTAATAAAGGATAGCGCGGTGCCCAAAATACAAATTATGAAGCATTTTTGTATTTGAAGTTGAAATACCCTAAAATAAGAACCAACTTAATATCAGTTGGCTTGTGCAACGGCTGCATCTAAGCTCGGAAATAAAACATAATATTTGAATGATAAAACTTGATTTGCAAATACACGCTAAATCAGACACAAATTTAAATAATATTTATCGCTTTTTTTAACCATTCTTTGCTGAGCCATATATGTTGTAAGCTTTGAAAAATAAAATTAAAAAAAAATATAATAACATAAGTTGAAAGTCATAAAATATTATATTGGGTGAACTTAAAAAAAAGCAGAAGATACAAAGTTTTTTTTTGAATTAACTGTTCATCTTAATGCTTAAAACTTATTAACTATAATTTAAATTTTGTACCAGTTAGATAATCATTAGCTTAAGTTTTTTAATAACCAACATCAATCTTTTCTTTTGATGAACCTCTTAAGAACAAACTTAAAATCTTCCAAAATGAACTTTGATTGTGAATGACACTTTTTAAATGCGAAAGAGGACATTGAAATCGGTATGAATTTCATCTCGCTTTTGAACACAACTCAATTTTTTTTTTTAAGACGGCACTTCATTTCAAATTTAATCGAATAAATAAGTAAGCTCCTTGTTTATGTCGATGTCGAGAGTTCACAAATTTTGTTTACTCATCTTTTCGAAATTTATTAAAAAAACAAAAAAAATACTTTCTGAATTATTTCAGAGCTTCCTGTCTGTCATACAATTGTTCAAAAATTAAGTTGATTCGTACTTTTTGTCGGCATGAATTTTCATAATTATATCATTCAGAAGATATTTTTTTGAAAAATATGCGCACGATTATAATTAATTTTACGATTATCAATTCACAAGAAAACACCGGTTTGAAATTTCCGAATTTCTCATCACTGGGAGCAGATCGAAGAATGTGAACGTTACAAGAAAAAGAATTTTCCAAGAAAAAGATTTAATTAAATTTATGAAGGAAACAAATATTTTTTTTAAATGTTTTTAAATGTTTCGATTTCAATCGAACATTTGATAGCTAAGAATAATTTCAGCCAAATTATGCCCACGATCCCTTTTAGATATTTAAACTCCTTCAGTAACAATTTCTCTGAATATTTGTGAACAAGGAAAAGAGTCGCACGGTTTTTATCGGGCGACCTGGGCAAATTTTCAGATCTGAACTAGATGTTCAGAAATTCTGAAAATTAAAGTCTCTTCATTAAAAAAAGCTTCAGAATGATGCCTCATAATAAATTGCTTATACTGAACCGAACTGAACCTAAAAGTTTCTTGAAACATTTCATTTCGCAAAATTGAAAAAAAAAATCAGCTTGGTTTATTCTTGAAGCCGACGTCAACAATCAACAATTTTACGTTTTCACGATTTCAATTTGGTACGATTACAAAGCGATCTTATCCCAACAACCCAAATTTCTCAAACAATGTAAAGATGGCTGTGCAAAAAAGGGCAATAATTGCAAATTTTTGAAACTCACTATTGATCCTTGAAACTTCTAAAAAAAAAAACGAAAAAATCTTGATCAACCAACACTGATCACTAGGACTTCATCTGATGGAAAATATAAAATAAAGTAGAAGATAAAAAAAACTACAATTACCAGAAGCTTTCTCGGAAAATGGTCAATCACTTTCGAAAAGTGTAGTTGTGAGAAAATACCAAATTTAATTTCCCGATTTCAAGCACTTAAACAATCACACTCAATAATCACAGAGCGAAGAACATTCACATTGTGTTTTACAGTACATTGAAGTAAAACATATTTATTATAATATTAACAAAATATATTGGTACATGAATTACTCTACTCAACCGTACATTTTTTTACCACTTTTTCTGTGTTTTTTAAATGAGTGAAGCGCCTTTCACAGCACATGCCATAAGCAGTGATATTTTTTAACGAATAGTCTAGATCAACCACAATCATTACAGCTTTGAAAATAAAACACATGAAAGATGTAAAACCCGAGAAACGTGGAGAAAACTCGACTATCATTGACTTCAATTTTTGTTTTCAAAGAATTCAAAAACAGAGCGGAAATTGTTAGTGCAGAGAAAAAAATCCGTCTTTTCTTCCGACTTAAAAGCCGAATCTTCACACTTAAAATCCATTAGAAAAGGCCCAGATTCCCATTTTATTTCAAGACACTTTGATTAAGTTCTGCAATCACTTTTGAACTTTCGTCGGTCATTGCCGTTCATATAGAAAACGTCATCGTAACAAATAGTTGGAAAGTCTGAATTAACACTTCAAAAAAACATTTGAAAATTTTAAGTCGAAAACTTTCTCAATCTCCCCCACAAACAAATTCCAAATGCAGATATCTCCACTACGCTACGACATGACTAGCTCTGTGTATCGGAACCGCTCAGCCCTGTACGGCGCTAATTTGTTTGTAAACAGCCGGTTTATAAGAAAAAACAAAAAAAAAACTGTCTCATGAACATTTTTTTATTGAGAAGAACAACAAACGATTTGAATAAAACGTGTGTGTGCAAAAATCTTGTGCTAATTAAAAATGACTATCGCGCTATCACAACAAACTACAACTCGTATGAGTGATACGCGTGAATGTTAATTGCATGTCGCAACTCACCTGTGTCATGACGCGATCAGCGCCAGTTCCTTCCTCGTCCTTAAAGATAATATCCTTATTGTAATTTGGTATTAAATCCTTAAATTTCGGATGATCCCGCTTGATGCGACCCTCTTGCAGGCCCGACGCCCCAAGCGTATTCTCCGACATATTTGGCACATGTTGCTTGAAAACGAGTGGCGTTAGCTTGCGATTTTTACGATGACCCCCAATGCCCCGACCCGGTCCGCACGAATGCACCGACGTTGTGAATATTGTCACTAGGATAATTAACGCGAGAATTTGTTTACTAGATGGCAGCAGCAGCGCTGTGCTAGATTTCTGTGAAATTTGACTCATTTGATGCATTTTTGATTTATTTTTATGAATTTGAAATTAAACACTTGTATTTTTTTTTTGGAATTTCTTTAAAACACCGTTATGCACACATATTCCAATTAATTTATATATTTTATTTTTTTTTTACTGCACTGTTTGATTGTTGTCACGTCAAAAGCACCTGTTGGCGATTTTAATTACTAATTAACGCGGAAGTCGGAGAGAGTAGGTATCCTTGTTGTGTAAAGGATTTGCACAGCAAGAAAAAAAAAATCAAATCGACACCGACGACGAAAAATTACCCACATCCGTGATTGGGCAGCAGTAACGGTTAGCAAGACAGCTAGTCAAAAAATGTGTGATGAAGGCAAAATGTCCTGCGTGTCTCTCGTGCTTTGATGTTGTTTTGCGTGTGTTTGAAACTTTGCTCGCGCCCAGCATTACAACTGATTGACAAATGACATATCGTCTTATACATTGTGTCCGCAAGGGTGCCAATCTTATTTGTATGCTCTTCGATGGGGTGTCAGTGTCGGTGTCGATGTACGTATGGCGTGCACGTGTATGGTGTTTTGTATACCTTTACTGTTCAATCACCTCTCTTCCTCTCACTAGTGTTACCTGTGTGCGACACCAATCCATTGGCACATCGCTTCGATCGAAGCAAGAGAGAAGGAGAACGATCGTTTAATGACGAGCGCTGCTTGTCGCTCTCTGAGGTAAACTTAACGAAAGTCACCTTATTCGTTTAGTTCCTCCATTCATATTGTCATCGATGTTCGACTGTATTGGTGGACTGGAGGCGTGGCATCTCTTTTACAGTTTGTGAATGAAATCAGTTTTATATACAGTGACTTCCAGTTGGAAGCTGGAAGCTTTGTATTAAATATACAAGAACTCCTCAGAGTACCATTCTTGTTTCGATGCGATGCATGTATAGAGTGCGCACACAACCAAAAGGGCGATTTTCAAGGAAAGGTGAACTGATGACTGCGAGGACAGAGGATGGATGGATGGCTGTTGCGAATGTGTGGTGGATAATGAGGCTTATTACTGTGCCATTTGTTGTTAATTGGTTTATTGGTCTCTTTTACTCTCCGTGGATGGCGATAAATGGCTAAGACTATGTCCGGCTGGTTTTTCGTTTCGTTCACGCCATCAAATGCCAAATGGAATTTGATCAAATCAAATAAATGTCTTGCACGTTTTCGAAATGGATTCGATTCGGGATCATCCGCAATCAAGGTCGGCAACAGGGGCAACTAATGTTTTCATCACCGAATTCCATGATGCCCGGTTGCTTTGATGAAAAACCTGAAAGGTACTCCAAGATGGAAAAAATAGAATGGAAATCCGTAAAAGAAAAAAAAAAGAATACAAAAAAAGAATGGAAAGTCCAGGAATGCCGGTTTTCAAGTGTCCGGAAGTCGTAAGATTCCTCAGACATAAAAGTGTATGTATTTAATAAACATTAAATCGATACACACCGATGAGTTGGAAAAAAATGATTGCTTCGGATTTTAATGGTTTCAGAGCAAGATGACAACGTAAGCTTGACTTGAGAATCTTGGCGATTCACGACTTGAATGGGGCAGTTATTCTGTCAATTTGTCTGCGGGAATTCGAATGTTGTCTATCAAAAGAAAAGGATTTGAATTGATTAGCTTTAAGCGCCAGTTTGAGGCAGTCTTAAGTCAATTTTAAACGAACGTTTACGACTCATGTAGTACGTATATCTAGGTGCTTCAACTGACTGTGTTATAGAAAATATGGCTGCTGTTATTAGTGTTGACACATTGTGGCGCATTTCGAATTTGGATTTATTTGCATCTAACCTTAAAAGCACATATCACCAAGTGACTACGACATGCTATACGCCGATTGATGACTTGAATATTAGCGCTTGGATGGCCAAATTTATCTTTTTTCTTCTGCGATAAGGATGATTTTTTTCCCACTTTATTGTAGCGAAAAATTTTAGCATAACAATTTTAGTTCTTAAATATATTGCACATTTTAGAGACACGGTACAGGTTACCTTACTACTATTGTTGTTATTGTAATTGTTATTTATTTGGTAAAAAATTTGCAAATTGGTATGTTACCGCACATTTTACATACAGAGATTTGATATTTAAGTTTCTATATCTTTCTACTGAAAAAAAAATTTAATTTCTATGCAATAATATTAGTCAAATAAAAAGAAAGAAAGGAAACTTGCCACAAAAACCTTCAATTTAATGCATTCAAAACAGGAAAAAGAAAATAAATAAATATATGACAGTTAATAAAAGTTACATAGGTATGCAAATATTAATATGTAAATATACAAACGTTTATATATATAAATATAATTAGATATATTAAACAGGTGAGGGATTAATATGATCAGATAAATCAACAAATAATAAATATATCCGTGAACAAACAAGAAAGTGCACAGAAAAAATAAATAGATGAATAAATAAATAAGCAAGTGTATAAATAAATAGGTAAATAAATAAATAAA
This sequence comes from Orthonevra nobilis, assembly GCA_963555765.1. Classification (NCBI taxonomy): domain Eukaryota; kingdom Metazoa; phylum Arthropoda; class Insecta; order Diptera; family Syrphidae; genus Orthonevra; species Orthonevra nobilis. The sequence continues at coordinate 3,409,436 of OY743225.1, read as the reverse complement.
TAAATAAATAAATAAATAAATAAATAAATAAATAAATAAATAAATAAATAAATATATAAATATATAAATAAATAAATAAATAAGTTTATAGATAAATAGATAAATAAATAAAAAATAAATAAATAAATCAATTTATTAATAAATAAATGATTAAATTAAATAAAATCACATTCAATAAAATCAATCAAAATATTTATAAATATAAATTTAATGAGAGATTTTAGACAGATAATTGTTTAACCAAAACATTATCGGCGAATGCACAGCGGTTCATGAATTTATCTTTAAGTTTTTGGATTCTAGAGAAAATCAATTCAACATTTCCTTTTTTGTGGAGATCAGAGATTGAATGATGCCAGGGAAGGTTTAGCATCATTTTCAATAGTTTATTTTGCGCTACTTGTAATCTCCGAATGATGAGATTTTGCGCACCCTCCCCACGCTTGACAACCATAAAGCAAGATTGCTTGAAATATAACTTTAAGCATTATTATTTTATTGTCTTTTCTTTATCAACATGGATTTCCTATTTATGAATGGGTATAACATAGAAATTACAATTTTAAATTTATGAAGAGATTTTGTACTTTTTCGTGTGAAAAAAATTGCATGCATCTTTTCCACATTAACCTTAATTTTCCATTTGCTATAATATTTTAAAAGTGTTTCAACCGCATTACAAAGATTTCTCTCAATATTGAGAGAAAATGAATGCGATGTGAAAACTGCTGTATCATCAGAATATATGGCGATTTCACACTCGGGTTATTGCAGAACGTCAGCTGTAAAGATGTTGTATAAAATTGGGCTAAGAACTGCACCCGGGGAGAGCACCTGAAGGGTTAAAAAAAAATAACTTGACGCACTATTGTTAACGAGGACTCTGGAGCGGCGATCGGATAAAAAACATTGAACTATTTTACACAGATATAACGGAAAATGGAAATCTATCATTTTATAAATGAGACCATTGTGCCATATGGAATCGAAGGCCTTTTCGATATCGAGAAGAATCATACCAATAGATTTGCTGGCAGTTCGGTTCAGTCTAATGTGCTCGCATATTCTCAGCACTTGATGTACTGTGCTGTGATACCGCCGAAAACCAAATTGTTCATCTGGAAAAATGTTTCGGTCTTCGACTATTTTTAAAATTTTTTCCTTTAGAATTTTGTCGTAGATTTTGCTTATAGTGCTTAATAAGCTAATGGGTCTGTAGCTACTTAGATCCATGGGAGGCTTATCAGCTTTCATAATCGGTACTACCACAGCGGTCTTCCAGGACTTAGGAAAGTACTGCATTTTTATACAAGCATTTATAATAAATGTCAAATACTTTACACATTTTTTATGCGATCAAGACCGCCTGACTTCTTCACTTACAGCAAACTCAACATCTTCTTCCGTAACAAAAACGTCCGATGGTGTATCTACTACTACTACTGTTGAATTGAAAGCTTCAATGACATTTCTTACAATGACATTTATAGTTGGGTCACCTAGGTTCCGTGAGGTAGCATGTTTACTGCGAAAAACCGATGCCAGCGCATTTGATTTCTCCAAATCGCTTATTAGGACACGTGTTTGGTTCGAGCTTCGAAGACACGAAAGCTTCTTGTTTTTGTGTTTGATTATTTTGACAATGTTCCAAAATGGCTTGGCACCCTTGTCAAGCTCTAAAAGTTTATTATTTTCGATACGTAGTCGTTGACTTTACTTGACCTTACTACTATAAATTATTACTATATTTATACAACTATTATCACAGGAATATACTTTTTATTGAAAGAAAAGCTACAACAAAAAACATTCGTAATAATAAAGAAAGAAAATAAAACAAAATATTTGTTTTTTAAATGGGGTGAAATCAATATACACCGACATTGCATCTAAAAACAAAGTACACATTCCAAATATGGAAGGCAAATGTTTATAAATTAAAAATATTTAACGAAAAAATTAGTTGATAAATAATAAATAAAAATTTGTAAATACTAAGAATAAATAATAAATAATACATATAAGATTAGAATAATTAATAATGTAATGTAATAATATCGCTGATACTAGTCAGGTTCCAAGTTATTATCTTCAGATGCTAGTTCTGATATTAAAGCATTGTCTGACATTCTGCATCTAGCTTTGTATCTTTCAAATAGTTTCGTTATCCTCACTGAAATTTTCTCGATATTTGCTATTTCGTGGAAATTGTCCGTTGAATAATGCCACGGCAAGTCAAGAATCATTTTCAGCACCTTGTTTTGGGCTCTTTGTACACTCACTCGATGGTACTTTGCACATTTGCCCCAAACGGGTGAGCCACAAAATGTGATTGCCTGAAAGATTGCTTTAAATATCAGAGGTTTATTTTCATTGCTCAACTTTGATTTTCGGTTTATAAACGGGTACAAGGTTTTTATTGTAAGATTTATTTTGTCTATCGTTTCTCGAACATGAGGACCAAATGTCTTTTTCTTGAAAAAGCCTGGGTCTTCGTGGCATTAATTTTTATTTTCCAGTCGCTAAAATATGAACTGATTTCATTCAAAGCAGATTGCAGATTAAAAGTAAGCACTTAAAGATCTCTTAACACTGAGGAAGTTTTTGTATAGAACGTATTGACTCGACCGTTCTTTCATCGACTTAAGTAACAAAATTGGTTGCCTTGAAATGCCCTTTTATTTAAACGAAGTATTTGGTTGGCAACTAAGTAATTGCGGATTTCTCTCATAGATGGCTTTAGTTGAATTTTTAAGTTTGCTGAAGTAATCGAAATGTCAAGCACATTTTGTTATTTGATAGTTGGTACTTCAACTGTCAATCAGTAAAAAATATTTTTTGATCGGTGGTGTCGTTTTTGTTTGGCGTCTGGAAATGGAAAATCAAAACGAACATTTACGTCATATTTTCCTTTTTTATTTCTGCTGAGGAAAACACGCATCGCAAGCTCACAAAAAGTTATGTGCTATTTATGGTGACTGAGCTTTAAAAGAATGGCAATGTCAAAATAGGTTTGCCAAATTTCATTCCGGTGAATTTTCACTCAAAGATGAAACACGCACTGGTCGTCCAGTTGAAGTTGGTGACGACCAAATGAACAGAAACTCGGTATAAAGGTTTCTCATGAACTGTTAGAAAATCATTTAACACAACGCATTAACATTTGCGATTTGTTAAAGAAACAAAATGAGAATGATCCATTTTTAAAACGATTGATAACTGGTGATGAAAAATGGGTTGTTTACAGCAATGTCAATCGGAAAATATCGCGGAGCAAGCCAGGTGAATCAACTCAGACAACATCAAAAGCTGATATTCATCAAAAGAAAGTTATGTTATCAGTTTGGTGGGACTACAAAGGAATTGTCTACTTTGAACTTTTACCATCCAGCCGAACGGTCAATTCAGATGTCTACATTCAACAATGCAGTTGAAGAAAAGCGATCCGAATTGACAAATAATTGACAAATCGAAATGGTCTTGTATTCCATCATGACCATGCAGGGCCACACACATCTTTGGTCAGTCGGCAAAAATTATTGGAGCTTGGTCGGGATGATTTGCCACATCCACCTTGCCCCATCTGATTACTTTTTATTTCGATCCTTTGCAAAACTCCTTGAATGGTAAAAATTACAATAATTATGATGATATCAATTCGTACCTGGTTCAGTTTTTTGCTGATAAAAACTAGAAGTTTTACGAACCTGGAATAATGATGCTGCCTGAAAGATGGCAAAAGGTCATTGCTCAAAATGGGCAATACATTACAGAATATAGTTATTTCGTTCCATGAAAAAATTGTCTTTTATTTTTTTAAAAAACTCCGCAATTACTTAGTTGCCAACCTTAAAGTTCAATATAAATGCTGGAAAAAGAATTTTTGAAATCGGATGAGTAGTTTAGAAGATTACATTCTACATACAAAGTAACAAACTTTGCTTCTTCAAAATATTAGTATAAATATAATTTACCATTCCACTGTCAATGATATTTAAAAAATCATGATTTTTAGATTCGTCTGTTTTCATAGGTCGGTAATTTGACCACACCAAATCAAAAAGTTCTATCAAATCTCATCAAAGCACGACATAAGATACTTCCCTCGATTGTGCAACTTAATTTGTATTATCTAAAAAGTGAAGGTCACTTCATCAATTGGATTCACAGCGTCGATCGTGTTATTATATTTTTATTGAATTTAATTTCACATAAAGGAAATATTAGCGAATGTGATAGTAGGAAGTTTTAGTTAAATGCAAAAATATCCGGTCAATTAATTAAAATGCGAACTAATTCAATTGGTCAATAGGTGATTGATTTATGTCGCTTATGAATTTTAAAAAGCTGAATATGACTGGTTGGTTGCGGTAGACAAAGACTGACGTCAACTTGGCAATACCATGTTCTTTAACTACTATTTGATATCAATAGGCCTTAGTTCACCTCCTAACTAATAGGTAACGTCTACTGCTGAACTCTAATCAGGGTTGTTAAAGAAGGTTCAGTGAACCCGCAGGTTTCAAGGTATCAATTTGTCAATTGTCAATTTTTATAATTTGAAGAGTGATGCACCTTTTTTTCTGCTGCTGCACAATTCATTGGAATCTCAAGGCTTCTGGCTATCCGCATATTTTCCAATTATTTTCATTACGTGGTCTTTGAAAACATATCTTGTTAGGCTCATTTTGCCTTTATTGTTGGATTGCTTGATTTTTTTTCCGGTTTCACATATTTTTTAAGCTAGCGCTCCAATTCAAACGACCAAAATATATCGGTTGACAAAATGAAAAAGGCTCTACGCCGGAGATTTCACTGTCATTTTGATTGCAATCTATTTTAAAGGCTTTTTTAAAATTATACCTGGTTACTGGATAGCGACAAAAAGCAAATTACAAATGTATTGAGATTCGCGATTTATTCGTCGTCAAGATCATGCCTCTGGACTTTTTTCTTTATTAAAAACTATCTAAGAGTTCAGGCTGCATGAGGACATGACGATGCAACTCCGAAAATTGCTGGTGCTACCATTAAAGCAAGGCTCCTGTCCAAACTTTCAGGCTTTCAGGCCCATTTTTAAAGTCGAAGTAAAGGAAAACATCGAGGCGATTACCAGGGGGCTACCCAATCTTATAAGGTTAGCCACATTGAATAGGATTTCATAAGGTGAGAATTATTTGTCTTAAGACCCTGCAAATTTGTGAAGTGAAGATAAGCCTGTAGATAATGTCTCACGAAACACCGAATCATTTCGACAGGCTTGCTCACATTTTGAATCATACGGGACATAGAGTTGACCGCCGTAGAAGAATTGTGCTGAATGGCATAGGCCGCTTAGGTTCTTGCAAAAAATGATCTTACCAGTCACCCAATTCCTTCTGTTATCTCAAAAGGTCCAGCTCAATAACATCCTAAACATTGGAAATTTGTAAATTCATCTTCAAAGGCTTATAACGAGGACCATGATAATTAGACCTGACCTTTACCCGATCAAGGCATCGGCATAGGATGTTGCTTGGTGAAAAGAACATAAAAGATCACTCGCGAAAATAGGGAATAAGATCGTCGAATTAACTAAATCCTATTTTAGGCCATTGTTAACGTTGCAAGTCCAAGCAAACGTTACTTTTCGATTTTTTCACAAAAACTATGTGTTAGTGAGTGTATTGAAGACCAAGATCAGCGTTGTTTTCAAAGGCCTTTTCCAGGTCAATCAGAAAAAATCAATTCGGTAATCAATAAGACGTGGCATGAATGATATAATGGTCAGCTCTTAAACCGAGCTGATTGTCCTTAGAAACAAATGAATTGATCATCCTTTCATATAAGTTACTTTCGGAACGAGACTTATCGACCGAAGACTCTTTATTCTGTCGTCAAATATGCCGGATCATTATTCAGCGAATTGTTAAACATGGTCAATTGAATGTCTACCGCTTTCAGAGGAAGGTATCCTTGAACAGTATTTGAAATTCCGTTGATTCCCATAGATACAGCTTCTCAGTAAACCGAAGATAAGAAGTAGATTTTCCTTTGATATGAATGGGATGCGACCCTCTATCAGCAGCGAAATCACGTCATTGGACGTTAAAAAACTACTCACTAGTACTAGAAAACTTATCCATGACATGATGCGGAAGCCTTATTCACATCTTGAAAAAGTGAACCTGTTACTCCAATATTCTCCTGAGGATCCCTGATGAGTAACAATTTCTCTTCTCCGATTGATGCTGCTGAACATGCTCGTTGTTGGTAGTTCGGTTCCTTGTTTCCTTTGAAAAAACCTTGTTTGCCTTCGGTAACATGCAAGGAGTGCTAACGTTAACAACCCGGATTTTATTATTGCAGTGATTAATTACAAGATGTTTTTGTGTAGAAACTTCAGTGGCCTCATCTCTGAGTATTTAAATATTTCTTTATTTATAGTAGCAGTAAAGTCGTATTTTATAAATTATTGCACATTGATTTGGTATAACGCTACCTTACAACTGAAAAAAGTTTAGATTTTTAATAAGTTTATCACAGTTCAAGAATAGAGAATGGAAGGAAAAGCTACTAGCAAAAACCTTCATGAGTTGTTCTTCTAGTGGTTTTGATAAAAGAGAAGAGGAGGTAGCAGTACTAACACAATCAGACCAACTTTGCAAATGTGGACTAATAACATTTGAATATACAAATAATTAAACACAATGTTAGTAAATAAACATATAAATAAATAACAAAAAAAAATAAATAAATAGTAAAATGAATAAATAAATAAATAAATAAGCAATAAAATAAGGACAATGTTTATATAAACATGCAAGTTAATAATAATGAAAATAATTTAAATAGCCAGATCTGATATCAACTGGTTTTCAGAAGTACTGCAGGCCAAGGTATAGTGTCCGAATAATTTCTTCAGTCTAATTTGGACAGTTTCAGTATTTGCCAATCTGTGTAGCTTGTTGGTTGAGAAATGCCAAGGAAGATTGAATATCACTTTGAGCAGGTTATTTTGAGAAACTTGTAATTTGCGGATTTGGCTGTAAGCACAGTTTCCCCAGACTGGAGAGCCGTAGAACATAATGGCTTGGAAGATCACTTGAAGGATTACTAATTTATTTTCCTCACTCATTTTTGATTTGCGATTGATAAATGGATACAACGTTTTAATTGTAATATTGATTTTGTATATAACTTCGATAATGTGCAGAGAGTAAGTTAGAGTTTTGTCCAGGTGTATTATCAGTCAGTAAAACGTCTTTTTAGGTCTCGTCGATAGTCTTCTCTTTTTCGGAAAAAGTCTGTCAATTTAAGAATACGTTAAAACACGAATGCATAAGAATACCTTTGAACACACCCCTGCAGTTCCAAAATATCGTTTTGAATCCCTACTTCGGCACTAAGCCTGTTGATTTCGAATGATCGAAAATAGAAAGTTGAATGTGGGTCTATGTCTGTCGTTTTTAAACGTTCGCCGAAAAGCAAAAGATTTTACCAAGAGTCAGGTCTCGGATAAGACGTTCTATCTGGCACCTTCAAATCGGGCATTTTGAAAATGTTCTCTCTCGAGTTTGGTAAGCGATTTCTCCCATTAAAATATTTTGGGGTAAAAATCCTCAACCCTAGGCAAGAGTTCTCCCCCGAATCCTCCGAAAGATGTTGAGTAGCTCGAATTATATCCCCTTTCCACTTTAGAGACAATCGTTTAGATCTGCAAAATCGGACGTTTTTTCCTCGGAGATTAAGCCGGCACCACTTGGGAATAAAATCCGCCTCATATTGCAAACCGGCACTTTAAGCGGGTGGGTATTGCGTACAAATCAAATTCTTGTCTGAAAATCCCCATGTTTCGATTGTTACACAAGATTACTTATGAGTGGTTCGCCTTTAAATAAAAAAATTTTGAGAAAACCAGCAACAAGTTAACATTCATGGATTTTCCATCAAATATTATTACACAACCAAAAATAACTGCCGAAAAGGCAATAAATCAACACCGTTGACGCTTGACCTCTTACACCTGACTCACAAATCACTGCACATTACTCTAACGACAAAATATTATTCAACTGTCATTGAATGCGTGAAAAATTCCATATTGTGGAATGCAACTTTCTGATTGATAAATAATTACAATAACAATGACAAACAGCATCAAAATTGATCAAACCCACGTGAAATATAAACATCCAACTGTCTGTCAAAAACTAATTTGCAATCGAATGTGTTTTTTTTTTGTTGCTGATGTAGTTTTGGTTTTCTTTTAATTCAACGATGACGAACATCAAAAATCGCTTAGCAATTATTCATAAATCAAACAAATTGCTTACGAAATAAAATTGGAAAATAAAAAACCGAAATCAAAAATCAAGTCCGCCTCCCCACGATACGAGTGTGAAGCTATTGAATTCGAAATTCAAATCATAAACTACCCTAACTACTGGGAAAAAACAATTAGTAACCAAATGCCCATGTTATGATGCCCATTTAATGCTATTGTTTGCATAAACAAATTCCCCAATCGATAAGCCCCGAACGCGCGGACGCGAATGCGAACGCCAACGAAACTACTTAAAAAAGTTTAAGCAAAAAAAAAATACAAGAACTTAAAATTTTTAATCAATTCTTTATGGCCGCCATATCAATAAATAGGCAACAAAGGAGTCGAATTAAAAAAATAAAAAGAAAAAACAAGAAAAAATAAATCTAATTAACATAAACAAAGTCTACCAAGCGAGGGTAATAAAATTGCGAGACTCATCATCGATCATCGATCGATGCGATCGATCTGCTGGTCAGATCGGCCGCCGGAATGAATGCAGTGCATTGAGTAGATATCATCACGCTGGCCCATCCTTGATGTCACATAAACATAAGCGGCGTAATAAAATTTGATTTCCGTCTTTAGGAATCGATTAGGCTGTCGCTGACTCGGTGTAGCGTGCGCGCTCTTAAGCCCCCTGGCTGAACGAAATGAAAATAAACGCAACCGCGCAGTTCAAGTGACAGTAAACAAAATTATAAATCTACGAAAGCGAATTTTTTTTTTGTCTAAAGCCCCCTGCTCATTTGTCAATTTATTTTGTGGGACTGCCGCTAACCATGGGCGGAAAGCATTAAGGCAATAAAAATACGCGTGTGTGGTTAAAGCAGCCGCATCTTCGAGGTGTTGCGATGCTTTGGGGCATTCAATATTGTAGTGACGGCACTAATGAACGTGATTATGTGTCAAAGGTAATAATATGTTGCATGTCTCAAGTGCCTATTACAGCTCATAATTTATGAACTACTCTACGATATGGTTGGTGATGTCAGAGCAAAAAACTGATGACTTAAGATTTTACAAGACGGGTATATTTTTGAAAATCTTCCCTAAGGCTACGTGCATTGAGGAAACTATAATCAAGTTCCTGAATTTTTATTGATATTTCCAAGCTACGTATCATGAGATAAGTTTGAAATTTTGTATTTTTGAACTTTTATTTGAGATATCTGGAGTGCCACAAGGATCAATATTGGGGCCAATATTATTCTGTTTGTTTGTTAATGACTATTGACTCAATTTATTGATATGTCCAAGCTACGTATCATGAGATAAGTTTGAAATTTTGTATTTTTGAACTTTTATTGAAGATTTCTGGAGTGCCACAAGATTCAATATTGGGGCCAATATTATTCTGTTTGTTTGTTAATGACCTCCCCAAAGTATGCTCTTATGTATCTATCCATGTGTACGCGGATGATGCCCAAATTTATCTGGCACGACCGATTGGTCTGGTTGAGGATTTAATATGTAGAATAAATGAGGACTCGTCAAGGATATACAACTGGTCAATATGTAATGGGCTTACTCTGAATCCAAAAAAATCGCAGATGATACTTATTTCCAAAAAACCGTATTATACGGACAAACTACCACCAGTGTTCTTAAATAACAGGCAATTTCATTTGGTAAACATTGTAACAAATCTTGGTTTTAAACTGAACAGATCACTTTCCTCAATTGATCATATAAATTATGTCACTGGTCGAATCTATGCTGGCCTTCGTAAACTTTGGTTATCTTCCAGTTTTACTCCAACATGCACGATACGTGAACTTGTAAAAACATTGTTTGTCCCCATCATAGATTACACCACAGTCGTTTACTGCAAGCTTAACTCCCCCACTCAAAACAAATTGCTTGTTGCATTCAAAGATAGGATTAGGTATGTGTATGGGCTGAATCGCTATGATCAAGTATTTCGCTATCATAAACTGGTACTGGGGTGTAAGCTTCAGCAATTTTTAAAGACAAGATGCTGTCAATTTTTGCTTAAGCTCATCCATAACAGACCTTCAAGGTATTTGTTCGAAAAGCTTCAATTTACGCAATCGACCAGGATAAGAAATCTTATAAAACCCGTTATTAACTATTTAAACTCTTCTCTACATTTCTTCATTTGCGTCACAAGACTTTGGAACTCTCTCCCAACAGCTACAAAACAAATAATTGGAGCTAACAAATTCAAAAATGCCGTATTAGAATACTTCTCGTAACTTAAACAACTTTATTTCTCTCGTCTTAAAATCTTACTTCTTTCCTTCTCACCTTTCCTCTTTGCTTTCCTATACATATATTTTTTATTATATTTTAATATCGTTTTCTAAGATTTTTGAAAAACTTATGAAATCACGCATATGGTCGTTTTTAAATGGAAACAATTTTTTTAGTAGCAATCAGTTTGGATTCAGAAGAGGAATGTCAATCGAGGATGCTATCCTCAGAGTGTGTAGCCAGTTGTATGAAAGTATTAACTGCAACCATAATCTTCTCCTAAAAAAAATTATACAATGCTGGTTTTAGAGGAGTAATTTACAAATGGTTAACTTCTTATCTTAAAGGCAGGAAACAAAAAGTCAATGTAAATGGGAGTTTTAGTAACTCAGGTATTTTAAAAAATGGTGTACCACAGGGTTCAGTTCTTGGCCCTGTGCCGTTTTTAATTTATATAAACTCTATCTTTGAACTAAATCTAAATGGTGTGTCAACTGCATTTGCAGACGACATAGTCTTAACTTACCAGTTTGATACACGAAACGAATATACTGCAAAGATTTCGGAAGATCTAGAAACCTTGAGACTTTGGCTTACAGAACATAAATTGATTATTTGCGAAAAGACATAACTTATGTCCTTGAAAATGTCAAATAACATTTTAAATGTACATCGTTGTGGAAAATATAATTTTGTTCGTAGTTCATCTTGTTCAATTAATTGTTTTAACATTGAATCAGTGCATCACTTTAAATACCTTGGAGTATTAATTGACCATAACTTAAATTGGAAAGCTCATATTCAAACCATTAAAATGCATATGCTCCTAGTAACGCGCAAAATGTACCTCATCAAAGAACATTGTTCCACTAAACTATTAAAGTTAATTTATTACGGTCTTGCTCATTCTAAGTTGCAGTATGGTATCACAAGTTGTGGTGGTTCTTATTATAATTCCTTCAGACTATTGTTAATAGTTCAGAAACATTTAATCAGGATTATTTGTAACAAAAACCGCCTTACTCAGAGCTGGCCCTTATCTAGAGACCGGCGTATTCTACCAACGAGACACCTTTACGTTTTTAAAGTACTAAAAGAATTTTTTAAGCAAAGCGGTCATATTCCTAGTAGAAATACTCAGTTTTATAGTCTTCGTATAAATACTATGCATCTTGTCAATATTCCAGTCGCCTACAAATCCCATTTTCCACATTTCTTCACTGTTATAGCCCATTTAATGTAAAATAAGTTACCATTTTCTATTAGAACAGCCATACATTTTAAATCGTTCTTAAAAAAGGTTAAAGACTGGTTATTCACAATCAACTATGACATCCTTGAAGCGGTACTTAAAATTATATTTACAACTTTTTCTAGTATATATCAATTAATTGTTATCATCCACTTTTAACCAATAATTTATGTACTATAAAAGAATAAGTCTTATTTGTACAATGCTATGTAAATAAATTGAATTGAAGTTCGCAAAACAAGCTGTATGCAAGAATGGATTAAATCTCGGCTCTTGAATGGAAACAACTGAATTCGATGATATTTGAATAATGCGTTTGACACCTTGAGCCACAATGAAAAATTAGACTAAGAGGGAATATCTTAACGACTTTTGACAGCTTTTCTTTCAAAGTAAGAAAAGGGGAATAGGAAAGCACAGACGAAAAGACTTTTTATGGTGTTTCGCAGGGATCCATATTAGCTTCGCTGCTTTTATTATATACATTTGTCAATGACTGTCTGTCAGAGTTAAATTATGCCAGGTTATACGTCAGCTTGTAATGCAGCCAGCCTATGCAGTAAGCCTATTGCAAAAAGACTTTAAAGCGATAACAAAATGGTGTTATAACTTAGATCAGTCATCAATGTTAAAAAAGCCAAAATGTGCATAACACTGGTCTTAAAAAAAAAGAAAAAGAATCCGGGCGCAACGAAAACATATCGAATTTCAAATTCCTAGGATTCACAAAAAAAAAGCTGCAGCTTTATGCGTATCTAGAACTCCATTTTGGATTTCTTTGTGCACCTTGAGCTCTTAGGGAATTTAAATTCGGACTAGTCGAGTCACATCTGAGATATGACATTCTACATATGCGACTTCAAAAAAACTCTGCAAAGAGCACAATGAAGACATTACTTCAAGACGGAAAAAGACAAGCAACATACAGTGAACAGCAGAAGATGAAAAAGATCCTTAACAAACCCCGAGGTACTCAAACGATATTGTACCAATCGAAGGTACTTAATGTATTGTCAAGAGATTAGTTTATGTCATAAGAAGAGCTTAATGCAAACAAAAATAAGTAAAATATTATGGTACTTAACCAAAAAATAAAACTTGTTAATTGGCCTCAAATAAGAGTGTTAACGATGGCCATTTAAATATTATGCATTATAATGTCACGATAACGCGATCGAACTTATCAAAGACATGTGTCATCCTTAGACCAAGGTGGTCCAAATTGCATCACTCTATTTGTAGAGTTTATATCTTAACCAAACGATGGAAAATGGTAGTTCTTTTTCGATATTTTGAAATTAAATATATTAAGATTACACGTTAACAGGTCATGGAAGTTTTCTCCTAAAGGTCGCTTAATACTTTTGTCCATTTCTTTCGGGGGAATTCGGTACGGATGTCGTCTTCACTCGCCTTGAAAAGACTGGAATAGCGCATAACAGGAGAGCGAGCGGAAGATGTCAAGTAAACAAGCTGAATATGTACTTCTAGGCCACAAACTATACACGTTTCATTCACAAAGAGACACCGGACCCACTCATTCACTCATGGTGCGCCTTGATGTGGTTTTCAAAACTGTGAGTAACGCGGTAATTGTAGCTGACGCGTGATAAAGAAAACAATGATCAACGAGTTTCTATTATCTTATAACTGACAGATCGAGCATGAAGGATATTTGGTCCAAACAGGACGCTGCCAAAGGGCGCGAGTTACATAACAACATTCGCATCAACTGCAATTTACATCTGCTTAACAACAGCTTGGGCTTAGCATCGGATGGAGCCAACCAATCAGCCCTAATTTCCACCTATTTTTTCCCGCCAAAATGATGCTGTAATCAACACGATAACAGGCCTTATCTTTGGACCGATGCATGGCTTCGCTTGGGTTTCGGACGCTTGGGCAGTCTGGTAATGACCGTGGGCCAAGACGAACCATTGAAATCGGAAAACTTGTAAAAATATATAAAAATAAAAAAATTATAAATACATTTGAGAAAGGGACAATTTTATATTTTATAACTCGCGCAGTCCGCGTGACCATGAAAATTTTTAAGTATGCTTTCACAGATCGTTCAGTATTTCGTTTAGGCGTTTGGGCCTGCCCATCAAGATCGGCCGTCCACTTTTATAGGTTTTTGAAAACAATTTCAATTATATCTTTTTTTTAGAAAATATTATCAACACTGCCCAATTTACCGATAAAATTTTTAAGATTTAAATAAATATATAAAAAAAAATGAAATTATTTCGTTTAATTTGAAAAATAAAGTTAAACAGCCTCCTGTAAACAGGCGCCACCCTGTAAATAGTTGCGCTTACTTTTTCTTCACGATTCATAAAGGTATTGCCAAGATTTCTCTCACGATTATCAGCCTCCTTAAACGGTAATTGTTACAATTTTGCTGAGTAGACATGGCTACACTGCGACCAGTGGACTTATGAATTAAGCATTTCTAAAATGCTTGCCTAAGTATTAAAACAAAATTATAACAACCCAACTAGAGAAAAGCAAATCTAAGAATTTTGTCTAAGAATATCAGGATCTGACCTTTTTTTTTTTTTTTTTTGAGAAATTTTACATCGTCAAGGAGGGCGACGCTACTTTTTGCGAAACAATTTAAAACACATTTTCTCTCTTGAGGAAACTAATCGCTTCCTTTTCTTCAATCAGCCTTGAATCAATAAATAATTGAACAACAACAAAAAAAAATAGCAACATCAAAACATTTCCTTTCCTACAAACAAACAATCAACTCTTCGCCCATTTTTCAATTTATTTTCATTTTGCAACAGGAAAAAAAAATTAAAATGCCATTCAGGGTCTACAAGGAGTCAAAAGAACATCTTTGTCGGCTAAGAACTAAAGAATTTTCGGTCCTTTAAAAGTCAAATGCACATGCATACATATGCACTAGGGGATTGTTCAAATGTGCTGCATTGTCCTGAACAAATTGGAAGGAAGGGGAAGGACCTCACGTCGAGTATTAGCAAACACTAGGACATTGTTTGCATTTGTTTGCTTTGACCGCAAAATAAAATCTTGTCTTTTTTTTATTAGTGAAAAAGGTAAATGGCAAGAGTCCCTAAGGTGATCCAGGACAGGAGGCAGTTTGGCAACGGTGACCAGTAACTAATTGAAGCTATTCACTTGGGTGTGGAAAATTGTTGTGACATTCATGGATCATTATGTTGGAATTGGGTGGTAAATATTATTTCAATATTTCCCTGTAATTCATTTGTTTCACTATGGGTGTGATTTTGTAGCTGCTGTCGGTATCGGTGATGGAAAGTGGTTTCGTTTTAAGCAGGATGTTTTTTAATCTCCACGTCGATGTCTTTCTTTCAGTAACTTTTAAATGCAATACAATTTTAGAATTCATGTCTCATTGATCGAGTGTATGTTCTTTAATATTATGTCCGTGTTCGCTGACTTCTGATGTTATTTGAGCAATCTTCTTTCAACTTTTGTTCTTGAGGATCAATGCATTCTCTTCAAGTTTCTCAATTGGTAGAAATTGAGATCTATTAAACCAGGGGAATTGCATTGTAACACGAAATGTGTGGTGTGTGATGTTGCACACGATGTTGTTAGTTGAGCCAAATACCTGTAAAAAATGTACCTGCACAGGCCTTAATAGCCCTCCACGCAATTTATTCTACGAGTGTTTAAGTGGCTCTCACGACAACAAGACTTCGCGACATGGCTAATGGATTTTCGCAAGGCACAGTGAATGCTCCCATATTTTTTAACATCTTTCTTTCTGATATGCCAGGGGATATGGATAACACAATAGCGTTTGCTGACGATGTCATTCTGTATGTAAGCGGCTCGAAAATCGCCCAAATCCAAAAAGAGCTCCAAGAAAAATTTAACAAATTGCAGATATTTTGTTCAGAATGGAAGCTTAAAATAAATTACACAAAATGTGAAACCATATGTTCCACACCCCAGTACGACGCGGTAATTCAGACTTGAGACGAAACTGGCGAAAACTGAATATAACGACTTCTAACGGCCTTCACGTTGAATCGAAAACTGTTGTGAAGTATTTGGGTGTTCATTTAGATATGTTCTTATACTTTCATGATCATATCAACATACAACTCAAGAAAGCGAGATCTGCATGTCGCTCATCAACCTTTTTTATTCAAAATATTTGAGATCCGACGTGAAGGTTGTATGTTACCAAGCATTCATTCGTCCAATTCTGACTTATGTGAGTGCAGTACGGTGGAACATAAGCCCATCCTATATGGAAAAATATCGCCTTTTTGAAAGGAAATGTATTCGAGCCTGCACGCGAATGTACCGGAGCGCACATTCCGACTTTCAGCATTACGTCTCTAACAAGAGACTATTGGATGCTTCCGGAGTGTCTAGGATTGACAACTTTATCCTAGCCCTTGTGAGGAACCATTTCGCTTGGTCAGCAGACGTTACTGAGAACGAACTCATTTCGGGGTTCTTTTATCCAAACCCGGGGTATTTTAGAAACTGTATGGTGAATGGTAATGTACCACCAGAAGCATTCTTGTATTTAGATGCATACGGCTACATTTCAGACCTTTCAAACGTGCCTTTTATCTTCCATTTCGCTAGAAGGGCAACAGACAAGCGACTTCTCTATGAACCTACTCACTTGAGAGATAGAAATGCTAACTTGAGATACTGCGTAGATGTACCGGAGAGGGATAAAAATAATACTGCGAGGTCTAATAGAAAAAAATACTGGTGGCTCGAATGGATCGAGGCTAATGCTTAGGTTAAGGTATAATAAGTTAGGTTAAGTAAATTTTATTGTAGTTTTAGGTTTACCTTAAGAATGACTAAAGTGAAATGGTAATGAGGTTTGGCACCACTAATTTCCCTCAAATACAAACTAAGAAACAGAAAAAAAGAAATATTTAGTCTAAATTTTAAGTACGTTTATTCTTGTATATTTTAAGCAATAATCAACAATAAATAACATAAGTATTGAGATCCCTTCTTACATTTATGGCATTTACATATAAGAAGTCGATATTAGTGTAGTTTTAAATTCATTTTTGTACAAAAAAGAAATTGTTAAAATTATTGTGGTAAAAATAAACAAAAAAAAATTAAAATAAAAAGTGGCTCTCGGTGCCCTTTCACTTCATTTTGCAGTGATAGCAAATTTGTAATATTTTAAATTAGGCTTTAAATTCTTTAAATGTTTCGTTATTTTCAACACACACTTTCAATTATATGGTCTATCATAGATTTCTATAGCCCGCTCTCACTTTACTTTGAATGTTTAAGTTTTTTAACTGCTAAACTAAAAATCTTATGAAAAGCTAAAGTAACTTAATTATTCCTTATCACTATCCCACATTTTGCCAAAAAAAATACTTTCAATAACTTGGAGAAAAAGATCCAAGCAAACATTGTAAATGAGCAATTTTGTTTATTAAAGAAACTCAAAACTAGCTTAAAAAAAGAAACTTATAATAAGTACAACAATTTGTAATCAGTCCGATTTTCGAAATTCAAAATTTTTACATTTCTCCACGTTTCGCGCTCCCCGTATTCAGATTCCATCGTTTTTAGAAAGTTGTCTGTGTGTTTAGATACACTGCCGTTCATAAGTTTCCGCACAAGTAAATTTAAAAATTCTTTTTTTGTTAAATTTCAATGCCAAAAGTTTCATCTTTATTTCAATAAAGTATTTAGTTGAGGTCATTTCATACATTGATGTGCCCCTTTCTATATTTCCCGTTCCAAATTTCAACGGAAGTTCTTGGAAAATTGTTTCAGAAATGTAAATCCTGTTAGTCTTTTCCATTTGTCATGACTGAGAATGACGTCTGCAACACTGACACATGAAAACATCCTTAGAAAATTATGGAGCCACCAGCTTTTTTGTTCAAAATATACTTGGCTGATGCTTGACGCTTTTTTATCTTTAAAATATACAAGGAAAAAGAAGCTCACGGAGCAACTTACATGGGGCAATTGAATTCAAAGAAAAAACAGAGAGCGAAAGCTAAATGACAAAATTAAGACACATGGCTAAAACTGCATTAATAGTATATTGCAAGAAAGATCATAAAACCCGATTTAGTTTGTTTACCACTTTTATGGTTTCTTAACATGAACAAAATCGTAGAGGTCTTTCCCAAAAATGGCACATCGATAAAAAAATCTCTCGAAATTGGCCTGGAAACAACTATCAAAATCTGCAAAGAAAACTGGACTGAATGTGATCCTCTTAAAGCCATATATTAAACAGAAGAAAAAAATCCTATGCTGAGCAGTTCCATAAAGATAATCACGCCTTAATATTCCAAGCAATGGTTAATATCTTCCAAAGAGAAGCAATTTAACAAATTTGATTGATAAGAAATTATTCCGAAAATACATGAAGTTGAGATAAGCGGCCTTTCACAATGTTTATTTCGAAACAATTTAAATTCTCCGAACAAAATTAAAAGCAAAGCCCGGTCACAAATTTCCCTTTGCTCATTTCAAAACAAATTTTAAAAATTCTTTTCCCTATAATAGCATTAATAATATTAATTTGTAGTTGATGTTTCAGTGATAACTCAGCACAAGCTTTCTGAAGAAGGGAAAGTTTGCAAAGAAATTGCAGAGTTCAGCCGAATCAGACAAATTTTAATTCCCAAAAAAAAAAAAACAAAAAAAAATTAGTTCAGATATGATTGACGACCGAGTTTTTGATCATGCCCGAAATTTATTTTCTCCTTCAACTTTTAAAATATGAATGCCTATAAACAGAGTTCTTACAAAATTTAATACTCTTGAAACTATTTGACAATTCTGCCTGTCTAATTTATAACACTCTATTGGTGAAGTTGAAAAACAAGATGCTTTCTTTGCGTCGTGTAATGTAAAGTCATGGACAGCCAGCCAGCTTCAACATGAAGCTCGACAAGACAGAACTCGTACTTTCTGCATAACGCTTTTCAAGCCATTGTAATTTCTAACAACCAAGACGAAACTTCTTACAACGAGCTCACAAACTTTTCAATCTTCTGCATAACATTAGATAAATGTTACTAAATCAAAAACGATTGTTTCCAAATTGTTGTCCTGATCACTTGAAATTAAACATTCGTAAGTAAGTATTTACCGAAATGTTGAATTAAAATTAATGTTTAAGACGCACCTTTACCTTAATAGCAGCTAAGCATTCCCCAACCTATCTCCATTTCAAGTAATAATTGTGATTGGATGATAGATAAATTTCCTTATAATTCAACTTAATTATTATAATTTCAATCTCATTCCTAATATTTCATGATGAATTTGTTTTGATTTAGTTTTAATCTTTATATTTATATTTTTAATTAATTTATTTGATATGTTTTAATTCAATTTAACTAATTTATTCTTTATGTTGTTAATCTTTCCTAGATTTGTAAGTATTTCTTACTGTGTTAGCATGAACATAATAATAACCCTATAATCACTACTTGACACGCAAATTGTATAAACTTACAGGGAAGCTTAAAAAGTGAGTATCTTAAAGTTGATTTTGAGATAAAATAAATAGAACCTTAATGTTTTTTTTTTAATCATGAGATGGGAAATTCATGTTATGAGCAGGTCTACTCGCACCCAACCAATTTTTTTGTGCTGTTTTCATTTGGATGTTCGTGCAAAGGACCCGATTTTTGGAATTCAAAATTTTCCATTTTTGCATGTTTCTGGGTTCATAGAGTAATATTCACAGCTTGGGCAACTAAGAACGAAGATAAGAAGGTGAAACAGTGTGCGCAGTTAATTGCTTCATTACCTTCAAATCGCACCTATAATGATACAAAATTCCCACTGACTCTCGTTTACCAAAAATCTTTGTGGAAGGCATGATTGTCCGATACCGATCCTGAAAAATTAAAGATTGGTCAAGATCCTGTAACAAGACGTTCATATGCCCCCTTCCTATTTCTGCCATCAGATAAACTATCAATCAAATAATAATTCCATTCTCAACACCATGCCAGATATTATATTGCCTTTACAAAATAAACTGTTGACACTTGAACAGGTTAAAAATTGTTTACAGCAGAGCTTATGTTGGAAGTCTTACTCGTAAATACTCCTGCCATGGGTTTTCTAACATATTTTCAAGTCAATCAGGCAAGCACCCAATCAGTGTTTGCCGCTCTAAAATCGAATTTGCTTCCGCAGTAATATTTTGGCCCACAACGAATTAAGTCAAGGCTCTATGGATCTCCTTTTCAAAAACCCTACTGATGTTTGGAATGAGACTTAACAATTTGAGATTCATCGATTTGGACTATCTTTCATTATGCACTACTGCTGTCTTCAAATGAGTTCGATAGTAAACATTATTAAGTAAGTTTTTTAACATGTCAATCAGTTGTAACCGTTCGTCGAACACCATCAGGCATCCTCATAGTTTCCTTACGTCGTCGCCACATGCTCCTTTCAAAGAATTAAGAAACTCAGCAGCTCAATTTGATTTGTTTTGATTGTAGATGCAAAACTTTCCTGCTTGTGAATGGTTAATGAGAATAATTAACATTGATCTTAACCTTATATTATTAAAAATTTGCATTTCCGGTGGCTTAAGCAATCATCAAAATTTTCATACGAACCATTCACTCCTCTTACCAGTAATCGACAAATAATATAATACACAATTCCCAAGTAGATACCACACAATCTCTCTTGCAGCTCCTACCGGTCCAATAATTAAATCGAGATCAAATTCCAAATAGATCCAAATGGTACTGATCTCGTTTCTTTCAACAGATTAACACGACCCTCTCTCGGGTGCATCAACATGACGATGATGCCGGAGGAACACTCCATGCCAAGCGCCACTTGACTGTCAAATCAAAACTATAAAGCAAATATTAACCCACTCGAGATTTTATGAGAGTATTCGGACAAAAGTTGAATACTCTCTTACAACAGATTTACCCGGTATACATGTGTGGACCACCAGGGCTATGGGTACCATGACGGACAAATTTTCAGATTTGAATCAATGGACGTATGGAGGGAGAGAGCTATCGAAACAGGTACGTATGTTTATTTAACGAAGGTCAAAAAGTGTGTGAATTTATATTAAATAATTTGTTTTTTTAGAAGCCCAATCACTTGGAGAAGGAATTCAATTCATGGAAGCTGAATTCAGATCGCAAAGTTGACATATTTTATATCCAAGTATGCGTATGTTGTTCACTAACGAAAATCCATAGTTCTTAAGATGGAAGACACGCTCTGTACTTGAGTGCGGCAAATACACCATGGAACGGATCTTCTTTCGCACTCCATTAAACAGTGGAAAGCGTTCTCGAAGATCTTTTTATCAACAGGTGTGTTACTGGTAAAACCAGTCTTTTTGAAGATGGAAGTAGCATTTTTTTATTGAAAACTACCTCTCAGGTCATTCAGTACTAGTAATATTGGATGGTTTCAAATTTGCAATGCAGCATATAAATAGTGGTATACCCCAGGGCTCCGTTTTGTCTCCGTATCTCTTTAACATTTTTCAACTTAAGGTTTGTCTTCTTAATATAATCTTGTTCACTTTTTCGTTGATGAGAGTAGCCTTCGTTTTTCATATTCGTTCGTAGATTAACGTCCCGGGTCTTTTACAAAAACATTCACATTGATATTTTCTACTTAGAAAAATTTGAAAAAGTTTTAAAACAATTTTCAACAGTATCGGTCTGTACTCCTCTGTGATGTCCTTGCAGCCTGGGAAGTAGGACTTCGTCACTGTCTCCAAAGTTTTATTGGTAGATTCAAGCTAAGTGTCATCAAACATTTACATATAAGAGGGTTAAACGGACCTACAAAAAATGCGTCATGAGCTTTGATCTTACCCTTGAACTGGTTGATACACGCATTTCGGGGCAATTTCGGCACTTGGGAATCGTCCTCATGCATTAAAAAACCAATGTCTCATACATCAAGAACGTGAATCGAATAAGCTAACGAGCCAAGCTGCGCTCTGTGAGCAGTTGGCCAATTTTAAAACCAATATGAACGAGATGAAAGTAGTGACCGACCGAAGATTAGGTTTCGGTTTCGGCCAAAAATTGCTTTCGGCCACAGTGTCGGTTTCGGCTAAACACGGCCGAAACTTCGGCGGCGCGCGCCGATACAAGGCGCAAAGTGTTTTGGCCCATTGTTGTACAACGAAGGTTATGTGGATTAACGTTTTTAATTTTATTGCGAGGAAATGGGTTTTGAGAGGGTTTCCTTCTGAATGGTGAAGAAGGGGAAGATGTAGGGAACTAGTTTGTTTCTCTAATGAACAGGGTGAGCTCTTTTGGGTTTGCTTAAGCAAAAGCTAAGAAGAAATGGGAACATCTGAAGATTTCTATGTCTTGATGTTGCTATGACCGGGCATTCGGTGAGGGGATGAGTGACATTCCCCTTATGCAGTTACTGCAGAAATAATTTGACTGCACGCATATCTGTCAATAAGACAGTGTCCCATGAGAACAGATATGAACACAGCTAAGGAGTTGCGACTCAAGTTGTGTAGCTTTCTGGTATTCTGTTTGTTGAGGATTTAGGTTTGTCTGCTGATTGTTAATGTATTTGACCGTACCTTACGGGATGTCAATAAATTTGCAGGAGCATCTGTGCTCTGCAGTTTCCGTGTATATCCGTGTATATCCTGGCAACCTGAAAAGGTGAATCTTGGGAAAGTCCACTATCTCCTTAAGCGATACCAGGCGTTCATTGACAAGCTTAGACGTAGTGTCAAGCCAAGGGAGAGATTTTATGGCAGCTTGGCTGCCGGCGAAAATGAATATTTCCATTTCAGATATGCTATTGTACAGCAGCCATTTTGCGGTCGTGGAAAATCGTAAAAGGAGAGTTCTAGACTAAAATTACTCGCAGAGATAAACTTCCACTTTTTGTTCCAGTTTTGAGTCATTTATTGATGTCGTGATGGAGGCGGTGGATATCGACGAAACCTGCATCCCATAGCTCAAATTGGTGACACGAAAGCTCCTTTTAAAACCCGGGCGTATTATATTTTCCGTAAATGACGGGGGCTAGACCTACAGTTTATAGCTGGCTCCAAAGGACCCTAGCTTCCTTATCTTGACAGTTGTACCCATCGGAGGGTTATCAGTCAGTCGCGAGGTGTTGTGCCGAGGCAAAATGCTAGATGGTCTTATCTGGAATTGAGCATGGGTCCTCACGCTCAACAGCTGTCGCACTTTCCACTAAGCCACGGGTACCCACCAGGGAATACGGTTTTCCAAGTTGGAGTAGAATTTTGTTGTTGAGACCTTACGTATATAGTCTATAGCTGTTGGGGAGGGGATATTTTCTCCAAAGATTATGGAGTGACCAAAATCAACTCTGGCGCATGGTGAGATTGCATTAAGTCTAACCAACACAAACTTTGTTTATTGTTTGACTAGCACGGTGAACTTCGTGCGAGTTTTTGGTCCGTGAGTGAGCTTTTCGAACGAGATAACTTTCTGTGTGTGAAAAAATACACTAAATTGATACAATACCAATTATAATACAATTCCAACATGTCTAAATAAGTTTCGGTCTCGGTTTCGGTTTCGGCCGAAACGAAGACCGAGGCCGGAGCTTCCGCTACGGTTTCGGTTTCGGTTTCGGTTTCGGCTGAAAGTCCTGTTTCGGTCGGACACTAGCTTAAAGCATTAAAATGTGTTCGAATCGATATTTTAAAGATTGTAAACTTTTTTGATACATCGAAAAATATGGTAGCGAAAAACGTTCTAAAAAATCACTACTAGAATTTAATTGTAAGGAGCTAAAGAAAGCGGTCTTATTTGACTTGCGATTGTACCTGCCCTTGCACAGAGCCATCCGAAGGATTATGGGATGAATTGAAAATTGAGTTGAAATTCAGTTTTCATATCGATATATTCGCATTCGCTCGATTCGCAGTATTTTAATTACCAGTAGCTGTCGTCCTGCCAAGTACAATTCTTTTTAAAGCATCTTGAATATAATTGCGCCTTCGCAGCATTACTTGGACTACATGAGTTTGCAACCTCAGTATCACAAGCTGACCACAGTACGCCACCCTCTTGCCAGACTTGCATCGCTGTCGACCACTTCAATGATAAGACCTCAATGGCAATGACTGATTAGTTTCGAAAATTTAATGAAGACAAAATTTAAGATGTTACCCTAAGATGCAATTGACAAACAAAATAATAAACCGACTCCTTTTATATTTTGCTCATTTATTCCGCCAGCGCTGTAACAATAATCTTTTGGAAAATAAAATTAGAGCCATTGCGAAAGACCAATGTTATATTGGGCTCAAAAATCTAAACCGAGATTAAGAAATCATTGCTATGGTGGACGAAATTAAAGACTTTGCTTTAAGTATTCATCTTTATAGATATTGTAACAATTCTTTTCTAAAAAACCGTTCGACCTTGCGCAGTAATAAACAACCTCATTTGATGTCGGTAAACGAGGTAACCATTTTACAAAGTTTAATACTTATTGTTAAGAGAGCGAAGATCTCACATTACACATGCCCACGTAAAAAAAAAAAACAAAACATATTTCTAATTCCTTTAAATCTGACATTAAAATCAAATTGAGGGCCCTTCAAATGACCCATAAAATTTAAAAAGTGTCATGAACATTTACGTTCTTCGCTCACCGTATGTGGTCGCCTTAAGTGAACCTTTGAATGTTTTGCATAAATTTGTAACCCGCTGTTTTATCATTGTTTTAAAACAAATTGAAAAACTTATGAGACTAATAAAAAACACAGTTTGTTTAAGCAATTTTGAATTTGAATAATTGCGCTTTTAATTCAATCTGCGAAGTTTCAGTGCTTTAGTTAACCTAGGTTACTGGCAATAAATGACAAAACAATGATTCTTAAAATAAATAGAAACATTTTTGTGGACTTCCATTTAAAATTTATTATAGTTTGTGTCTATTAGAAATGAGGGAAATTGACTCCAATCATAACTAACATAAATCTTTTTTTAAGCAGTTTTTTTGTTTTAAAATGATCATCTTTGCTAAACATTTTCGAAGGAGTTTGAAAGCTTAATTTTTGACCTAAGGACAGTGGCTGGGAAAACTACAGCATCGCTAGGAAACTGGCATTAAGAACGCCAAATGGATAGAAACAAACAACATTCTTCTACACATCCAATCCGGCAAATCTCCTTCCGAACATCAGTAATGTATTCGTAAAGGTGATCAAAAGAGTGCTGGCCGAGTGGGTTGAGCACAAAAATGTAATGTCCCGAAAACCAATTCGATTTTGAGCTGGGCATGATTGCATAAATGCCGCATCTAAACTGGTATCAGATATCCGAAGATCGAGGTCATCGTAAGTCTTAAGTTCAAGATCAATTTCCAAAAGTGGGAGACCATTCTGTTCAGGACTCCGTTGTCTGGGGCCTCTAGAAACACTAGTGGAAGTGAAAGAAGTGAAAGAAGTTCTCTATCGTTGGCCAAAATAGGCAGCCACTGGCGAATTGAAGTGTTGTCAGATACCTTGGAATCTGGGTGAATCAGTATCTATATTTTAACAAACATATAGATACTACTCTATCCAGAGCCATAGTGGCCTATGCCTTGATAAAGAGACTGTTTCACAGGAGCTAACTCAATGCTAAGATAAAGGATCTGTTACCGGCCTCATTCGGCCTGTTCTTGCCTACCAACGAACAAGCTTAATGGAAAAGATTCGGGCTTTCGAGAGGCGATGTCTTAGGGCTTAAATAGAGCTCCAGAGTCTGAGTAAGAAAAATTCTATAGTAATGAGGTCTTGTACAACGGGGTCAACTTGTACAGAGTGGATTACTTTTTGATAAAACTTATTCGAAGTCACATTGCAAGAGCAATGACTTCGAATAACAACTTTATCTCCGGGGCATTTCACCCCAATGATATGCACCATGAGACAGTGCGCCTTATTTCTATCTTTAAAGAAGGTTCTTTTGCGGGCGTGTATGAAAATAATTCGTATAAATTATATTTATTAAA
The DNA here is from genome assembly GCA_963555765.1 of Orthonevra nobilis. Lineage (NCBI taxonomy): Eukaryota > Metazoa > Arthropoda > Insecta > Diptera > Syrphidae > Orthonevra > Orthonevra nobilis. Next base: position 3,383,673 of record OY743225.1, on the reverse strand, counting down.
AGTTATATCGATTTGGATACATCGGTATGTAGGTCAGATGAGATCAGAACGGATTGAGTTGATGAAACTCGATATCATAATCGGAAGCTATTATCTGTTGTAGATTTGTGGAAGTAGTAAATTTCGACATTGTCCGATTTATTTAATGCAGTCCCCAAGAACGGACATGCTGCGGAAGCTCCGTCCAAGAGTTCCTAAAAATCTTCTTTCATAGAGCCTTCTTCTTCGCCAGTGAAACTATGTAAATATAAAGCTGACATTGTGGAATTATCTCCGCATGAAATCGATGACCTTCGTCCTCCAACCTTGCCAAACATTTAATTATTAGTTTATAAAATCATAATTAGTTGAGGTGAATGAATATTACAGGACACCCCATAAAGATAAGTCCAAATTTCAAAAAAGGTTTAACTTTTTATAAACAAATTGACCAAACTCCCAAGTGGCAAAAAGGGTTCATGAGTCTTTCAAATACACAAAAATCCAATTCTACTTTTGGCTTAAAGAGGGTTTTAGAAATAATTTCAAAGAAGAAAAAAGGAAAAATTAGCAGTAAACAATTCGTTTCTTCTGTTCACTACTTCACTATACTTTGCTAAGCTTGTTTAAACATTTTCGAATACAGTAAAAAAAAATGTTCTGAAAATTAAAATCATCCCTCTTTGGATGGATCTATAAGCTAATCGAATGATAAAAATCCCATTTTTTTTTTTGAAAAATATGTAAACTTTAGTTTTCCAATTGGCACTCCGCAAAATTGAAAAATGATACATAAAAATAAATATCAGTGATCCCCAGAACACACTCAAAATTTCATCAAAACCGGTGCAGCCGTTAAGGAGGAGTTCAGTCGTGATATCCACACGTTCACTATCAGTGAACATTATAAAACAAAGTTTTCCTGCCTGTCTGTCTGAACGCGTTGAATTCAAAAACTAACAAATGGATTTTCATGAGATTTTTATCAATGGACGCAGTGATTCAAGGAAAAAGTTGAGGTGTATAACTCATTGAAATTCTGACGATAATTGTAACCCAAGGTGTAAGAAACATCCTAACAGGCCCTGACAAAACTATTAATGATACAAAAAATAAAGTACAAATCAGCATCACAAAAAAGTCAGTGAGATAATATGCGTATCTTTTATACTTGAGTCACTATAACCGAATACGTCAATCAAAACACGAGAAGCGTAGAAAGATGATGACATTCATAAGCAAAGTTTGTTGTGTGCAAAGTTAAAGTGTTTAAAGCGGACCTTTTACTAAAAATTTACATGTGTAAGAAATTACTAAAATATAGGCCGGTAGTTTTTATTTATTTATTTCATCTATCACCTCAAGCCTAACAAATTACAAAGTTTAGTAAATAATTTGTCTTTTATATTAACACTAATGTAATTTATTAAGTATCAAGAATTCAATTTCCTAAAAGGCCAAACAAAATGTTTTTGAAGCACTCTCTTGAAATGTGTAATATCTTCAAATTACATTTAAGGATTAAAGAGCTATGGGAATTGGTTCATTCTGACCATAGTTTGTTCTATGCCCCATTTGAAGGAAAAGATGTTGTTCTCTTAATGCCCGTTGCATAAACAGGGAGCATAGATAAACGTAAGGGGCTTTTGATGCGGTAACATAAAATAGCTTTTATCAACTTGACTTCGTACGCCTTCTTGTTCTAAGACTCAATAAGCTTAGCAATTGGCATCTTGCAAAACAGCTTACAATCTTTCTTCATGAGTTTGCCAACAACAGCCCCAGTTTGTGCATTATTTCGACCAAAATTATTTTGTGTAATTCGCATTGTGTCGTTGTTCGTTCTTATGTAAATCATCTCATTTCATCTCGCGAAAAAAGAGTAAAAAGTTTCTGTCAATTAAGCGCAAAAAGGGGTTTTTGTGTCAAAATTAGCACGGATTCAAAATTAATCGCTCTAAAATTTGTATGTTCTAATTTCGGTATAGCCATCAGAGCCGTCTTCTACCGAAGCGGTTTCTTAAGTTTGCAAATTTTGTATTTTTCCTAATCAAAAACTTGTCTTTTATTACAAATGACGTCACGTAAACATTTCATAACGCCGAAAAAATACTCAAGATGCAGTCTTCGCCCAACATTTCGGTTTTCTATCACAATAACATACCACTTGGTCGACTACGAACTCACAATCATACAAACTATTGTTTTCGATGTTTCGACTTTTGAGTTTCTCTTAATAAGTCCAAATAACGAGTTAGTTTTCGCTACTATGTTTTTCAAATGAGGAACAAAATTAAGCTTAGTATTAATAATGACACCAAGATCTTTTATTTTGTCTATACTTTCTTGTGATGTCAGTCCAACACAGTAAGTTTAAGAGAACTTTGAACATTTAAATTCAAACAATTTTTGACAAAACAGTTAAAGATCACGAGCCTTCTGCATTCTTATTTCAAAGTCGTCTTTACTTCTTAGTTTTGAAAACAACGTCAGATCCTCTGCAAACATTATGCAATGATAGAATTTAAGTTATCATCAATGGAAATTATAAAAAATAAAGTAAAGTCTCTGTATCGGAGAACATACTATATTCGTATTTACACCGCGCATAAATCGAGAACAGTTGGTCCGATTGCACCTGTCTTATTTCTCATTGTGTACGTCTCCGCCCCCGGTGAGAAAGTCGAAAAATTAAAAAAAAAATTCTATGTCGCAAGTGTTTAAGGCTTGTAAGAATATTATCTGGGACAAATGCATAATGCCACACAAAAGAGCCGATGAAAGATTTTCGCAGAAAAACTTTAAATTATAATATTTTAGAGACGCAAAGATTCCGGTGGCAGACGATTTTCGGCAAACGCTTTAGCGCTTTCTTAAATCTTTCTTATTTGTGGAGCTTTGTGAAGGAGCTGCGATTGCCGAATAATGTACGAGTTGCGTTGCAAAATGATCCATCTGCCGAGATTTTCTCCAATCAATTTTTGGAGATAGGCGTTGGAGAAGAAGGAGTTGGGCGCGATAAAAGTTCTCCCGGTCCCTTAGTGTTAATAATATAAACATATTGTATTACTGTATTAATAATAAAGTATGCTCACCAAGTGTACAACTTATTTATATTAATTATATCCTTTCCTAATACATCACATGCCAGCGTTTTTCTCCACAGAATAATACCCACTCAAAATGTTTCCTCATTTCTTTCTTGATTAGACATTGGATTACCTTCCATAAGTTTGGCGAAGATAATCAGGATTTAATGAAAAATTAAATAAATTTCCCGATATTACGAAGAGTAACAATATATGTCAAAAACTTTCTATAGCCAATCACCATTGCATTGAAGCCTCCCAACTTAACAAGCATTGCCAGCAGATTATAGTTAACTGGCGACAACCAATTTACTCTTCATGTACACCGTTTTAAGACGCTTTAGCTTGATAAACTGATATTGACAGCTATTATCCGCTTGACTCTTAACTCCCCAGCTATAGTACATAGGAAGTAACCAAAGAATTTTAAATGATTATCCTACGTATCTGTCAACAGCCGTCAGACATAGTAAAGCCAACTATGACAGTAGTTGTAAATATCATCAGCAGGAGAAAAAAAAAAGAAAAAAAAAAGTCTAAACTCCTCACACGACCAAGTAAAGTTTGCCTCCACACTGGAACAACACTAGGCGTCATTACACTCTCTAAGTACTGTTAATGCCATCCAGATGAGGATGATAATTCCATAAATAAGAAGTCCTCACTGCCGTGTGCACACCGGTAAACATGCGCTCTGCACGTAGATACACTCACCACCGCTACAGCGCTCAAGATCCGTCACTTAAGGAGGCGGCTATGACTGCTGAGTGCGCCCTCGAACTGATGGCCCGTATCTCAACCACTTCTTGCGCTCGATTTGAATTTTATATCTTTTAGGCATATTGTTGTTCAGATCCAGAATCGGTTGTCTCTTCAGGTGGCTTAGCGATGCGCTGGGCAATGGGATCCCTGGACATGTGATGGAGATTTGTGCTCGTTTCTACTCCTGGTCCATCGTGCGTTGCCATGCCATGCCGTCATGAAGTAGTGGCGGACGAACATGCGTGTTGTGTAATAGGGAGTTATCGGGTTAAGTTTTTTAACGACAATGATACAGGGATATGTAGCTGCTGGATTTAGATTTAGATTTAAATCGTGAGAACGAAATCAGAGCTTATATATCAAGCTTAACTTCAGATGCTTGAGAACAAGACTTAGTCTCGGATATGTCATAATTAAGTCAATTAAAACAAGCGAACAAGACAATCGAATAGTTGCTTGTGACACAATTTAAAAATTAACTTCAAAGAACCGGTACCTAAGCAATGATTTGAGAGCCGAAAAACGCAATTAAATTGGCAAGGTGTTTTAAGTGAAAGCTAAGAGCGGGCCACATTCTTTGGGCTTAAAAACTTAAAAACTAAACTTGGGTCTGATGACCAACTGAAAAGCTTTGATATGGGGGAGAAATGCAGTGTCTTAATTCAATGGAACACTATTTTTGAAAAAAGCGGTTCGCTTGAAATCATGCGTGATTTTGAACTGTGTCGAGCAGCCCTAGATGACTCAACTTCTAGGTCCCAGCAGAAAGCGGTGAAAAGTATGTCTTCCTGTGTAGATCCTTTGAAAGTTTTCACATTCAAGACGGAACTAGCAATTGCATCTGTGATTCCTCTGCAATTTGTCAACTGAACCGATTGCCTCTTCGTAGATTTGCGTCTTTGATATGAGTTCGCCATCAGTTTTTTTGAGGCTTTTCAGCAAAAGTGAGGACAAATATGGCTTTCGTAATTTAGAGAAAACATGACAGAGCAGACCAATACTAGCTCTACATACATAAATGAATATCCTCGTTGGTAATGCTAAGGGAAGTAAGTGTAAAGTAGACTTTGTTGTAACGAAATGTACCGCCATTGGACCAATGGATTACATTCAATCCTTATCGCAAAACATCGTGCGTTGAAAACTTCTTGTCGGATAAGATGACTGGATATTCTTTAACGAAAGTTTTTTTCTTACTTTGTTGTCCCTGATGCACGACAAACAGCCTTTTCCAGCAGTCAAATCCAGGAAAGGGAAATTTCGGGTCTTTCAATAAGAGCGCTACAAAAGTTTTTTTTTAAATAAAACAAAAATGGTTTTGGATATCAATTAAGTTCTTTATTCCTGTGAAAGTACGTTCGATGCCATTATGTATGGTACTCGATTTCTTTTGCATGGCCACCACCGGCACGCTTGCAGAAGTCCAGGCGCTGAACCCAATTTTCGACGGTTTTCAAGTATAAATCGGCCGATACTGCTGCAATTTCACGTTCGATTTTCGTACGAAGTTCATCAATTGTCGCTGGCTTGTTGGCATAGACTATAGACTTGACGTAGCCCCACAGGAAATAGTCTAACGGCGTCAAATCGTACGACCGAGGCGGCCAAGCGACTGGACCATTTCGTGAGATAACACGTTCTCCAAACTTGGTTTCCAAAAAATTGATTGTGATATTCGCTATTTGGCTTGTGGCATCGTCCTGTAGGAACCACATGTCCTCAAAGCCCATATCATCCAATTAGGGCCAAAAATACTCGGCTATCAATGAACGGTAGCGATCCCCATTCACAGTAACGTCCTGGTCTTGATCATCACGGAAGAAGTACGGCCCAATGACGCCGCCGGCACATAAACCACACCACACCGAACCGTAATTTTTTCGGGATGCAATGATGACTCATGGAGAACATGTGGATTGCTGCCTGACCAATACTGCATATTTTGATTATTGACGGAGCCATTCAGCCAGAAATGAGCCTCATCGCTGAAGATGATTTTTCGATGAAAATCCGAATCCTTTTTTAAGTTGTTGCTCAGCCCAATTCACGAACATACTATACAACGCTTCTGGTGTTCAAGCGGCTTCAGTTCTTGCGTCAATTTAATCTTGTAAGGGTGAAGGCCAAGATCTTTTCGCAAAATTCGCCACAACGACGTCACAGAGATGCCCAACGCTTGAGAGCGACGTGTGAGAGACACATTTGGGCTTTCTGCAACTGAATTCTCAGCGGCAGCAATATTCTCGACACTACGGGCACTTCTTTGTCTCTCTGGCACGGGAAGGTTTTGTACTGTTGAATTGTTGATCTTCTAGGACGATTATGACGACCATAAATTGGACGTAGCGCTCTTAACGTTGAGGCCACTGACTCCGAATTTCGGTAGTAAATTTTAATAATTTCGACACGTTGTTGGCTCGTATATCTTTCCATCATGAAATGGCAAACCTTACTGAAGAGAAATGTCAAAAGAGCGGCAAGAAATATGGCGTCGTTTGCTGTCCCTGTCGCTTTTGTAGCGTCCCTGTTGAAAAACCCGTTGGTACTCCAGTCTAGTCTATTCGCGATAGCTTGATCCTTCAAATGGTTCGGTCTTCCTTGTCTCCTTCAACTTGAGGACTGTCATTCGAATCCTTGCTAAAGCATTGTTGTCCACTGGCTTGATTTGAACGAGTAAGTGTAGTTAACTTATTTGGCCTTGTTGGATTACCTTCACATCTCGGTGCAGCTCATAGTGATTGCGTCTGTAACTTCTCCATTCTATCACCTACTACGTAACGAAGGATATGCCCTACTATGCCTGAATATATAGTATCTACTCTTCCCTGCGATTCTGTGATAACGTTTCCTTCAGTCTGCGAAGGGCTTGCGTTCCATGCTTGAAGCCAGCCGCCGGTTGCACGGTTTTCCCAAAAATGTTGTTTTTCACCGTTTCACCTTTGACGACACCATTTCCCCCGAATAGTACCCAAACTAGGACACACATAGATGCATGCACATTTAGACAACAAGAGCAAAACCGTCAAATGTCCAACTGTTTGCCATCAAAGTGCTCTTATCTTAATTGATTGCAAATTCCATTACTCATGTTGCCAACGAGAACATCTAACATCGCGACATGTCCGTGTCCACGTCCCCATATAACCCAAAATAACCAGCCTTTATCTGCCTTGGCCATTTCTCATCATTGGTGGCGGAGCGAGCGAGCATTACAACACGCAGACGCAGCAATCTTGCGGACGGTCACATGCCACAACCGAGCCGAACAAACTAAACAAACAAGACGAGGCCTCCTCCTGTTGGCTCTTTCTATCACAGCAACAGCAGCTCACCAGCAGCACTGGCGAAGATAAATGGGCGAGCCATACATTAAGGTGACGTAAAACTCCTTGTTTAATGTCACCGCAGTCAAAACGATAAAAACACAAAAGCCACGTCGTCCCTGGTACCCGACAGCATCCGACAACAACACCGACAGCACATGGCCGGCATTGGTGTGGTGCAGTGCATAAGGACAACTGCAGTTGCAGCACACAGCGTTAGCAGAAAATTACGAAACGAACAAACGAACGAAACCCTTGCGATTCGCCTCCGTCCTCAGCGAGCTGTCATGTAATTTCTGTTGGTTAGGAGGAGGGAATCGGACTTCGGAATTCCTGTTTTCACACAGGTACTGGCGGTCCGGTGCAGTTTCCTAATATGCCATGTGTCCATTTATGTCCAGCTTCGTGTAATGGCAACAGCAACCTCATCACTGAAAGTGCATCCGTCCTGCTGGACTAGTGGAGAAATGATAATGGCAGAGTATCGCTTACACTTTGCTGGTGTTGCCTCGTAAATAAGAAGACAAGAAGCGGGGACACTTACACGCCAGGCTTCGGAATTGGTTCCGCCAACCGCAGCCGATCGGACTCGAGATGAGATTCCTTTCCTTTGTGACTTGGCCTAAGGCACATCGAAAGCGGAGACTAATGTTCGTGTACGTATTGAAATTGGATTTGTTAAACTCGAGATGAGTTACAGTGGTGGCCCGGAGCGGCAGTCGGTAACGTTTTGTTTGTTAGTGTTATTCATTGGAGTAAACAGTTAGAACGAGTAAAACTGGCCTTGCCTAGCCTAAGGGAATACATTGAGTAGACACACGAGCAGTGCCTAGATTAAGAACAAGCATAGTTGATTAGGATGATGGATTGCTGACAGAATTGACAGCTAAGATGCAACATGATCTAGAATAACTTATCTAAAGCTGTTAACAAGTTAAGAGTGTGCTTAAGGCACGATACACAAATTGTTTATAATTTCAATATGATTTTCAGCTAAGGGATAGACGTTGAATATTATTGGGATGTCTAGTCTTAATTCATTTATTCTTTACTTACTTTATTCCCCTTAGCCACAAAAGTTCTCAATCTAGTAGAACTTCAAAGACAACTAAGATGTTTTCAAGTTCTCTGGATTTTTTAAAACATGTGGACTTAAGAGATTAACAACTGTTATATTAGGAGCTGAGGTGTCATTCAAGCCAAGAAAGGGTGTTTTTTCCTGGATACCAGCACGTACTTTGTCTAAAGACTTTTTTAACCAACGTTATCGGTTGCGGTTTGCAACAATGAAAAAGTTCATTCAATTCTGAGTGTGTAATTGCATATTATTTTAACACTTTTTAGACAATGAATCATATTTCTGGCAGCATTCAATATCTGCACACAATTTGCCGACATACTTGTATTTTTGCACGATAACGGCAAGTTATCCACGGAAACCTATACATAAGCTCAACATTCCGAATTCCATGGTCAGTAAAGAAGACGTCGTTAGCTGTGATGAGAAAAGACTGACAGCAGAGTGATGAAACGCAATCTTTTCAAATATAAAACTTACTAGTACAATCGGACGAGTGAAAATAAATCGAAATTAAATTCCCCTGATTCATTTCTTGAATGAATGTTTTTATGGGCAGGCCCCTACATGGAAGGCAACTTATTTATGCTTTTAACAAAAAATCAATTCTTCAAACACCACCTGGGATAAAACACCACTACATCTGTGCAAATATCTCCAAACACCACCGCCTTGATGAAGATCGGACAACGTTAACTCTCGTTCAGAAGAAAACGATGTTGCAGCTTAGATTTTCTTCGAATATCCGTCAGTAGAATAAAGAAAAAAGGGGAAGGCAAAACCTCAGATTTAAAGGTAAAGGTTCTCGATACCATTAAGGTCGGAAAGCAGAATCATTGTTTAGAATGCTGTCAAAATATCCCACAAATTTATTTGACCAGAGACACTGTGGAGATCAAGTAGACTGTGCCTTGTATTTGGAGGAAACCAAGTGGGATAGGAGTAGCACAACAGTGCCAGTCAATACAGAAAGCCAACCTAATGTCAAAAGTTAGTGAAGACTTCACCGGTTGTTTGTGTGTTCCATGAACGAGGAATTATGTTACGCGTGTGAAGATAACTGGAAATATAGTATATAAGAAGATGCGTCATGACTTTTTCGACTGCCAAATTATTACAATCGAATGGCATTGATTACACCACGGTTAAATTTCAGGTTGCAGTTAAGGCTCTCTCTTCAGAGGAACTCCTTATGGCAATTATCGCGTGTGCATCGGCTTATATATAATCTGTACGACCAATTCAATTCCTTAAAAGAAATTGAAAACAGATATAAACTCAGCGTCCGGCATCCATTGAATTCAGCGCACTATCTGTCCAGACTTACGATGCACAAAATTTCCCACATTAAATTCTTGTCCAGATTGATTCTGACTGCGCACGCATTAGAGTTGCGCCCAAGACGTAGGCAGTTTGAAAAAAAAAAAATATTCCCAGATACATCATGGTTGTGCGGACGGGAACGACTTGGCAAAGCAAATCTCAAACTCATAACAAACAAACGAGTTTTCATCGTGAGTGGGTTATAGATTGTGCATTTTTATATATGCGCATATGCGGGGCTATGGAATGGCTCTGGTTTGCAAAGAAGTCTACAGAATCTACAGGAATTACAGCAGGACCTCAGTAATCAGAACACACTTCTTTTACCCTGCCAATAATTCTGTAACAAGCAAAAAATCCAAAGAAAGGAACAAAGATACATTTGAAATTCAACATGTTTTAATTATTAGAAATGATGGTCTTTTGGACGTATTTGATGATTTCTGCGATGAATCCGTTCCGGCTTTTTATGCTAAAGCAGAGTCCTGTCATCTCCTCAACCCATTGAAAAGAGTATCAGTCAAACCCTTCATCGCAACCTCTAGCACATCTTCTTGTTGGTCAAATTGTGCACCAGTTTTTACGAATTTTTCAAAGAGAAAGGCCGTACGATTTTGCTGTGAGAGACTGCCTGACAAAGCGGAAAGACGAAACGAGAAACATATTTTCATTTAATACTTTAAGCTTTTTCATTACTAAGATTATATCCGGGAATCGGGCATTGTTGACAACCGTTTGGACTTATCGAGACCGAATAGGTCTCGAACTCTTATTGGAAATTCTTCTTCAAAGCTTATATAGCCTGTGATTTGTTTTCATAGATTCTTGATTTCAAATTAAGTCTAAAAAAAATTTTGAATCGGCCATTGAAAATCGGTAAACGAGGCAGTCGTAACGCGACCCGAAAACGCATAATTCGAAATTAACAAAATCGCTCAGCTGTGCATGTGGTTGCACCGCCAACTTGTGGCAGCAAAAAATCATTGATCATAACTCCTTACCGCAAAGAGTAAACGTGTCATCTCCGCCCGGCGTTCTCAAAAAATTAAGGAGGTATTCCAGCCTAGAAATTTAAAAAAATAGATTTTTTTTATATTTTAAAAGTTCAAGTATTCAAGAGTATATCTACAGGATTTTTCAAAATTCAAATTATTTTCGGAGATATCGTTATTTTGTTGACCCAGCATCCAAACTGGTTCGGCCGGAACTAATCCAACAAAAGACATTAGGGATTGTCCGTCTACCTGAATCCATATTTCTCAGAAAACCTTTATCCATTTTATATATTGTAATACAAGAACCCAAGGTGACTTGTATTTTTATATTTAGTGTTCACTAACGTCCAGCTGCTAACAGTTGAATTCTAACCTTCAAACCACGTGGGCGTACATATGCATATGTACATTTATTGCTGTTTGTATTTTGAATGAAGGCTTCATTCCTATATTAAAAATAATGGAGCTTATGGGAATGAAAACTGTCCCGGAAGCTCATTCATTTGCTGTGAAATGAGACAACGCCCGGATTGACCGCTCTGAGATACGAGCATCCAACTCATCAAAGGAAGCCAGAACTGTTCGATATGAAGAGAGAAACGCGGAAAATAGTTTTTCGAAGGAAGGTCCGATGTATGAAACAGGAATGGCAGATTGAATAAATGTAAGTCTACAATATCATTTCATGACTTAGACTGCGAAAAACTTTACTCGAAATTTTAAACGCGTTTTTCTCGAAACTGTGTTTTTCAAAAAAATACCCATGATTTCTCAGGTTCTACTTGACCGATTTACCTGAAATTTTTAGAGTTTTCTTTATAGACTTGTTTATGTCTGAAACTATCCAAATTCCCAAATTTCTATTACTTTTTTTTTTTAAAAAAGTGGTACAAAAATTCATTTTTTTCAGGCAGTCGCCATGTTGTAAAAAAAAAAATCTTTCCAACTTTTGCGCAGTTGCAGTAGTTCCAGACATTGCGACATTATTCTAGATTAATTAACTATTCTTTTTTTTTGGTTTCCGATTGCTAGGAGGTTTGAAATTGTGGGTATGGTTAAGCGCAAATTTTTTGAGACCCACTTCATCAACTGCTAATTTTTGAAATTTTCAAATTTTTTTATTTTTTCATTTTTTTCTGTATTCTTGTTATGTTAATAAATAACTAATTAAAAAATGGATATTAAAAATATTGATTGCCTTTTTTATGACACTTCAAAAATTACATGAAATTCATGCTTCTAGACTAAAATACCCCCTTAAATTCGAATGACTTATCTGGCGGCGTGGATGGCGCACCATGCAGCGACCTTGAGTGGGAGTTGCGAGGAGGTCTGTTTATTTGATCCATTGATACGACCACACCTGGACATATCCGGTGACTCACGCCTAGCTACGGCTGCAATGTTTGCAATCGAGGAGGTTGTACGCACAGCCCTCTTACAGACTTCGAACGGCCCCCATAACTTCAATCGTCGCAGTTGTACTCTTCTGCGTACTCGCGAGAGGTGGGTCTATGATGAGATTTTATAGAATCTGGAGAGTCTTGATGGGATTGATTGGTACCATAAGCTTCATCAGTAAAGATGATTTGACGCTAAGAATTCGGTTAATTTACTGAATGTACTGCGCAACGTAAACAATGGTCCATTTCCTTCAATTGCTGCACAAGTTGGATATTATATTATTATATAATATGATATTATTATAATATATTATTATATTAAAGAATTAAAAATTAAAATTTCACTTAGAAAATAATTAACCATAAATCTAAATATAAAATAAGAAACATAAAAGCATGTCGACAAGCACTGTTTCAAGGTGGCGTATAATGTTTTCCACAACAAAACCTTGACATGCTTAAGACTGTTGAGAAACGATGTCGAAAATCCTCAAACCGTTTAACAACTTTCTCCATCTGTTGACATCCGCAATCTTCGGAGTTCAAGTTCAAAACTAGGAAATAAAAGGAAACACAGAAATGCCGCTGCCCAGTAGTCGGTGCTTGTAATAAAGTGAATAAATGACATTAGTGGCACTACGCTAATAAAATCGGTCATGGATACACAACGTAACATTAACACTTGATTATTATCGTTTAATATTTATTTGAAGAAAATGAATAATAAAAACGCGTTAATAAAATTAATGGGTCTGTAAAGTGGAGCACGTGGGCCTATAAAATGCGGTGAAATAATTGAGTCTTTGGGGGTGTTCAGCGGTTCAGTATTACGTTACGCAAAGGTGACAATATTTGATTACTGTGAAATTCACAGATGGTGTTGTAATAAAAAATTAATTAAAACTTTGTTCGCAAATCAGACGCGACGTTAATGATGCCGAAATGGAATGCGCTTTAAAATTGATTGGTTTTTGCTTTTGGCCTTATTTTACACAAAACGAGCACAATGTTGGAAGACAATTTCTTCCGTGCACAGTCATAATGCAACTTACCGAAATGAACACAACAATTTCTTATTTTTGTTTAAAAATAGAAAAAATCATGGCTGCATGTTGGTACAATAGTAGGGAGCCGACTTGAGCCTTAACCAATGAATCTTTTCAGCAAGCTCGATCTTTACCCAACTGCCTCCTATTTTTGGTTGAGTTACCTTTTCGCTTTAAATGCAACAAAAGCTGATGTCGTTATCCCAACGACTTTTCGAGCCAAAGCCTTTGCTCTTTTTGAAAGGTACATTAATAAGGTACATCCTGATGCCATTTTAAGTAAGACTGGAACTATTATGATCTTGTACAATATCAATTTGGTCTTTCGAGCCAGTGCTGTATAACTCATTCCCAAGACTCGAGATTGTTATTTTTTTTGTCGAGAACATACACTTCAACATTAGACCTGATAAAAACTTACTGGTACCCAGCTAGTGACATAATTGTTAAGGATTGGATTTAAAAAGGTTGAGGAATTTGATATCGACTCATTTGCATTTGCTCACTTCACAGTTTTTTATTTTTAATTTTTTGACTGACACTTCACCGCTCTGTGCGAGTGTTCTGTCTTCCCAACATCATCTTCACAAACCATTGGCCACACTATGGTATCTGGAAGGGTCTACTTTAATTTCCCCTGAACTTCAAAGACGTAATGGTTAATTTTTAGTCGGAAAAACTATCCAATTAAGTTATTTTAAATGATAAATGAATTCATATATGAATAGACATCGTAAATCAACATCGAGTGAATATTTTTCGGCAACCCTTTAGAATATTGACTGACCAAAGAGAAACAAATCCTCTTTCGTTGAACAGAAATCTTTATGATTTTAATTTATTAAATTTAGAAATGAATTCATCAGTTATTGAATTCTCAGAAGTTGAAGCAAACATTATTACAAAACACGAGCTTTCACAAATTTAGTTTTAATGGTAATAAAAATAAAGTAAGTGTCAAATCAAGTTAATCTGGGAAAAAAGATGACGCGACACATGACAGATTATTGCTTAGATTCACAAGTTGACGCAGACGACATACGATTGTGGCACAAGCCCACACCTTTAGGGTTTGACCCAGCAAGTTATTTATGATCGAACAACACCATGGTAAATCCAACAGCATCATTGAAATTCTAAGGTAAACCGTTTTTTTATAGCCTGAAGCTTTACAAAGTATCAAGAGGTTTTCTTTGACGCAATGCTCCTAAATTTACACCTGTTATTAGTTGATTTTCTCAGACAATTGGAAATACCGTCACGCAATATTCATTTGCATAAAACGCCAATAAAAAGTATGTTCTTATCGGGTTTTCCGTGCTGATGCGAAATTTAAGTTATAACATTACAATTTTACGACTTTCAGTGAACGTGAACTTCAAATGGGAAGACGATACTAATTTTATGTCAAAAAAGTTTCATGCAGTTGCATTCTGTACGCACGCCTTGAAAAGTGAAGCTTGAAATTCAGCAAGAAGCTGTGTTTCATCCGCACCAAATCGATTGTCTTTGAACTCTAAACTATTGCTGCTATAAATTAGGCTTCAACACTGTCTTTTCATGACATATAATGGCGAATGAAAGCAAAAGACCTTTTGTAAAAGCTGACGTAGAAAATAATTCTTACTGCGACGCAAGCACTGATTTGTGTATTTCAGCTGTGACCTTATTGATCGAGGAACTTTTATTAGCAGGCTTAAAGCACTTGATTAACATCCGCTGAATACAAGTTACCCCCTCATTTGTCCACTTGATCTTATCCTAGTAAGCTACGTTAACTCGTTACCTCTTTTTATTATTTGCTCGCTCTCAAGGGATAATGACTATCCTCATAATGCATTTTGGACTTGGAAGGATAAAATGAAGAATTGAAAAATTGTTAAGTTGTTTAAAATCCAAATGTATTTAGGTTTCAATTGCTCCATGGGCGGAGTCGCTGACTCCGAACGGTTTTCATTGACAGTTGTACTCATCGTCAGTCTCTCGCGAGAGGTATAGCCGTGAAAAGCTGCCAGATGTTTTTGCCCGGATTTGAACATGAGTGCTCATGCTCAGCAGCAGACGCATTTACCACTGAACTCCACTTATTTGCATTCGCTTAATTCGCAGTTTTTTATTAGAAATTAATGGATATAGCAGAAAACTGGGTTTTGGAACATTTGTCACCCCGCTGCCAGTGTAACCAGTGGAACTCTGGTTGGTTTCGATTGGAATTGGAAATGATGGAGAAATTTGTTTAATATCGAATCTTTTGCATCAAAGTTCACAGTTTTTGATTCGCTTAAAGTTGTGTTAGTAGTATTGAGTGGGTTTCAATAGATTGTGTCTTCAATCTAGTCCATTGTGCACAAAGTCGATATGTATCTTTGGAAGAAAAAAAAAATTAACGGCTTATCGTTGAACCATCCGGATAAAGGAATGAATCTCAGAAGGCATCTGGGCTCAGCATTAAGCATGGGGTCCAGTCCATTAAGAAAGTAACTGACAAGAGTTCTCAATCTTGTTCTGGCTAGTACGGGACATTCGCAAAGCAAATGACGTGCAGATTCTTTTCCTTCGACGTCGCTGCAGCTTCGGCAAAAGTCGTTTTGTGGAATGCCGAGTCGCTCCGCATGAGGGCCTATGATATAATGGCCTGTAACTATGCGTGAGACGATCCTTTAGATTTACGTTAATGCGATGTCTGGATCTTCAAGTATCGATGATTGGCCACAATATCCGTCTGTTAGCCCTGTCTTTTGTTTCCGAGTCAAGAATTTAATGGAGAGCGCCAATTGGCGTTTTAACAAAAGGTAGAATAAGATTTGCTCCCGATTGTGAACCCTGTTTAGTTAGTTCATCTGCCCTCTCGTTCCCTATTATACCCCGACGACCATCCCACCCAATTGAGGCTATTTGTACATCTTAAAAATAATATTATATTTGTGGAGGTTTGTAATTTCCGCGGCTTGTAGTATGGCTGCAACCTCGGCCTGGAACACGCTGCTACTATCTCCTATATGGAAGTAGTTATTTATGCACCTGTTTTTACAGAATACACCGGCCGCCGTGTCGAGGGCAGTTTTGGACACACCAGTATTGAAAGTTGGCATAGCATCAAAACAAACAGCATCATTTTCCCTCTCCTTCTTACTAGGAATTATAATACAAAATTTACTGTTAAGAGGCTGATGTGGTGATAACAAAGACCGTTTCAATGTCTTCCTTTAAGGCTTTTCATTGCATTAATATATAGCAACCCACTTAATTTGCTTCCGTGTCAGCTAGCCCCATAATAGTGGCAAGACAGGATTTAGAGGCTAGATAAAATTAACAGACTTTCATAAGGATTCGAGACTGGAACACATGAATTGATCAAATTGAAACTATTTAAACAGCAATTTTTTAGTGCTGAGTCAACTCTGAGTTAACTCAGTGTTAGCTAACTCCGGAATAAAATTAATCCCGAGTTAACCCACGTAGCATTTTTCAGCGCAGGGTTAAGTTTGCCTCCATGTTATCGATTGAGTTGTCAAAAAACTATCGACATCAGTCTATTCTGACAGATCAATTGTTACTTGACAAAATAGGAGAATTCAAGAATAAAATAAAAACGAATTAATTTATTCATAACTTTTAATGTTCATACAATTTCCCTAGTAATCAAATGTACTTAAGAAACCATCACATGTTGACCTGCTATTCAAAAGAGATCATGTCCGCTTTGTTTTCCAGCAAGTATTTTTATGGACTCATATAAGAATGAAATCAATCCCTTCATTTGCTTTTTCAGTATCTGTCAAAAAACATCAGTTCGTTTAATCTGGAGTTAACTCACCAAATAAGCTGAGTTCTCTCGGGGCTAACTCTTTACTGAAAAATACGTTTCTGGGGTTAACTCGGGTTTAACCCTGAGTTAGCTGAGTAACAGAAAAACTGAGTCTTAGAGATTTTTTCCGCTTACGAGACAATGGGTGGTATTAATAAAAGCTGACTTTGCTAAAATATGAAGCAATTGCTCGAAAAAGTGACAGTTTGTAGCATTTACTTACTTTCGTATGATAAAAAACTAATCCGAGCAATTGCTATGTTCGAAAATGGCTTTTGTTCAAATTGGTATGAATAAAAGGCATAAAACTGAGCATTTGCTAAGAAAATGTCAAGTCCGCTTTTAAGGTAACTAGAAGCATTTGCTTCGTACTTTTGACGCATAAATTACGTGCATTTGAAGTGAATTGTTGTGCGATTTTGGGTATCCTCGAGTTTTCTTTAAAAAAAAAATAAGCTAATTATTTTAATTTAAAATGGAGTTCATATTATACCACTTTTGCCGCTTGTGGTTGCAAATGCAAATGCTCGTGAAGAAAAACAGTACAAGCCAAGAACATTTGGTTACATTTTTGATAGCCGCTTTGTTGTCAAATGTCAAGCAATTGCTATGTTCGAATGTTCGAACTTGCTAAAGTAAAGTAAAGTCTTATTCATATGAATTCGAGCAATTACTTTCTGAACTTACTTTGCTACGAGACTTTACTTCGATTAATACCACCCAATGTAAAAATAATGGGCACAAGAATTATTAAGATCGAATTAGTATCTCAAACACATCATATAGCGGAAGAAATATATCTTTTAAAATAAATAAAAATCAAACTATTTGCTGACATTTCTAATAAGCCTATCCCTGCCATCAAGCATTCGTTAGCATTCAAGAAAATGTGCATGCAGTCTTCTTCATTTATCTTCTTCCATGTTCCCACATTTCAAGAAACCCCTTATTAATTGCATTTTATAAGAAGAATTCACACCATTTGCCATTGCCACTCTGACGAGCAAACGACGAGCCTCAGATTTGCTCCTTTCCAGCCCTGCACCATGCAAACGTGGGATCCAAAGGACCACACAAATACAGGCACGCGTTTGCTGACACAATAAAAATTGTTAGTTTGGCGTATTAACCAGCTATCGAGGGGCGATTGTCATGCATTTTAAATCGAACAAAAACCCCGACCTGCGGAAGAGCCCATAAAAGAGGACGCAAAACAAAACCAAAAGACCGAAAAGAAAACAAAAAGAATAAAGAATAAAAAAAAAAAAACAAGACGACGAACAAAAGGGAGCAACAAGCAGCAAAGCAATGAAAGGAACAATCTCCTCCCGCAATCCGCGCCTTTTGTATAGCACCGAAGCCCTCATCATCATCAATAAAAATGCATTCTTCCCGTGGTACCCCAAAGACCGTTTGGAGATGATATGCGGACACGGACATTCGCGCGCCCTTCTTCACAAGCCTCTGGGAGCCTTGTAGTTCTGGTCTTTTGCTTGTCGCTGACGCTTTGTGCTCGGGTCTTGGCCGTCTTCTTTTATTTTTATTTCTTTGTGGTTGTTGTTGTTGTTGCTGGAGTTGGAGCTGGAGCTGGTTATTGTCATTACGGTGCGCTATCTTGGCACAGCAGCAGCAAGCAGCTCGAACAGTGGACGGAGTGCCAGATAAAAATCAATTGTGTCGGGCTTTGGACGAGAAGATCTTCAGATTTCTGTAGCTAAGCGCATGTTGGGCGACCGCTTAAGGTGCCCTGCGTGTAAAGCGTATCTTGCAATTATCAGCAGGTTATGGAATATAAAATGGAGAAGATGACTAAGAACACCAGATAAAAATTATATTGCCACTCGAGGACATTTATGGAAGGTCTGAAGTTTGCCTCTAGACAAATTGGTATCACGAATATGCATTTTTTCCAGCCTACTAGAGTTTGTTACTAACTTTAATGTATTTGGTAAATGGAAAATTTAAGCATGACAAAAAACGTATAGAACCTAGAAACATTTATGAAATTTATTTATTTTATTAGTTTGCAAGGTTTCGGAATTTTACGGAGCAATGTGGTCGCCGTGATAAATTCTTTGAAGGCATCACATCACTTTTCCATCATAGCAGGCCTAATGTCCGAAATAGCATGTCGTACGACGGAAACGATAAACCCTAGGCTTCAGTTTCTACACTTCTTCGCTATTTTTTGAGTATAGACCAAGTCTTTTGCTTTAAATCTTTCAGTTAGTTGAAGTAAGGGTTTCCGAGATAGTCGATAAATTTGGAAACTCGGTCGCACTCATCTCTGAAGATGAAATGGCTTATTCGCAATTAATAGTTTAAGGAACCTACAGATGTAAGCACTGTATATAAATTTCAAATGGAATTTCAATATTTACTTTCCCGCATTTACTTGTTAGCCACAGACACCACACAAAGCACGTGAGATCTATGATGGCGACACTATGGCTTTAGGATTTTGATGATGAACAATTATGTTTGAATTTTGGTGCCCCATATTCACGCAAGTCTCCGTGTTTTCCTCAGGACTTGTTCGTATCCGCTTAAACCATTCCTTATTTTGAGTTGTATGAGAACTTCTGACACGCAGCAGAGCAGAAAAAATGTTCTTGTTGCTGTACGCCCACTAGCTCTGGATATTATCTTCTTCTCTAGGCTACTCTGATCGAAAGTTTTCACTCCGATTTTAGACGAAGTATGAACATGGACATTAATAATATGCGTCTTATCGGGTTTAACAAACAGACAAATTCTGGACATGTCGAAAATTTTACTCTCGGAAAACGAAACGAAACCTCCCACTTGTTTGGGTTCAGATATATAGTAAATTTATTTTCTTTTTCAAAATTACATTCCGATGAAAACAATGCAAGAAGGAGAAAAATTGTTACATTTCCCTTAAAATAATTATAACATTAGTTTACTACGATTTTCTGTTAGCCCCTTGGCTATATTCAATCATGTGATGTAACTTTCTCTGCAAGACCAAATTCCTGTATGTCCTGCCAGGACTGTGTACTATATCATACACTTTGAAAAATTGTGCTGTAAGAAGCCTTGCTTTTCAGTTTTTTTTTTTTGTTTAAATCCGCTTTAATAGGAAATGAGATGGATTTGAAAGTTTTGCATCCTGAGTCGTCCATCAGTGTTAACATAGCAAATGAAACAACTATCTTAACCAGTTTTAGCCCAGAATTGAATGCGAACTTGAACCCCATAGCGACAGTTGCAAACACCAAGCACGTTGTCTTTTCTGAAAATTGGGTAAGGTTCCCAGTTTTGTAGATCATTGATGTCTGAACACCAGTAGCAATCAATCACTTCCCCAGAAAGAAGAGTTTTTGGAAGCAAAAAAATTCACATTTTCATTGACAATCCACCGAAATAGATATTCATGGCCCAGTGGTGAATGAATTAAACTACTGAGGTTTCAAGTAAAATCCGAAAAATTTCATCAGAATTTTTCACTGCCCACCCGTTGGGAGTCATTGAGTGAAATTTTCAAGGAAATATCCACTCGTTCGAAGTCGGTAATAAGCCCCGTCATTGTGAGAAATAAAATGCGCACTCAATTGATGAGCCGGGATCCCAAGAAAAATATCGCGCCAAGGACATGTATGACTTTCCATGGCAGAGTTGTTAAAGTATGAAATCATTTTTCAAAGTCGCAATTGTTTTCGCTTAATTCAAAAAAAAAACAATCGCCATTCACACAACATCTAAATAATTGAAATCTTTGGAGGATTGCTTGAAATTCAAAAATAGTTTTAATCATGACTCCAAAGAATGTAAATGATGGCAAAGAGTGCAAGCAAAAATTGTAATCATGCAATATTTCCCGACGATATACTTATAGTATGTCTATTTTCTTAAGATGCGACTGCTTTCAATACCTGCAATCTGCTTTGAATACGATTATATCGTACTTCAATGACTGGAAAATAAAAATTAACGCTTCAAAAACTCAGGCTGTCTTTTTCACTAAAAAAAGAAAAGCCTGTTTCTTATCAAGCAACAGATTATCTATCAATGACATGCAGATTGAGTGGAAGTCAAATGGTAAATACCTTGGGGTGCACCTCGACAATAATCTGATATTTGGACACCATGTGCAGGGTATTTTAAATAAAGTGAACCTTTTAATAAAAAGTCTATATCCTTTCTTAAACTGAAAATCGAAAATGAGCAATGAAAATAAGCTCATATTTAAGGCAATTTATCATGCCATTATATTTTACGGCTGTTGGGGAATTTGTGCATCCACAGATTGCAGCTGATTCAAAACAAGGTTCCATTCTCTGTCAAAGATAGAGGAAGTCGCTCCGAGGATAACTAAGCTAATTGACAGACATAACGCAAGATGCAGTGCGTCGGAAAATGTGTTGGTCGCTAACTTAGCTATTTAAACCTTGCATTGCTCGTTCCTATTAATAGGACTACCGGTTGAAAACGTCGTTATTGCAGACAACTTCATATCTATTACTCTGAGGTGAATTTTGACTATGACAGCTGTCACATCAGAAACTTCATGTCATTGTTTAATTATTTCAGTCTAGGTTATTGGTCATTAGTGTAAACACACAAGTTTTTGTAAAGCCGCAAAATGTCTACATTCGTGCCATCAAAACAACATTTGCGGGAAGTTTTAATATGCTTCTTTCATTTAAAGAAAAAAAGAGGCGCATTAATTGTTTACCGAAGCTAACCCGGGATATATTATAGACGTTAGAATATGTCAGCGGTGGTTTAAGCGGTTCAAAGATGGTGATTTCGACACCGAAGACGAAGAACACCCCGGCCAGGTGAAAAAGTTTGAAGACCATGAATTGGAGGCATTGCTCGATCAAGATCCGTCACAAACGCAAGAAGAACTTGCAAAATCACTTGGCGTCGCTCAGCAAACCATTTCCGATCGTTTGAAAGCAATGGGAATGATCCGAAAGGTAGGACATTGGGTGCCGTATGAATTGAAGA
The DNA here is from genome assembly GCA_963555765.1 of Orthonevra nobilis. Lineage (NCBI taxonomy): Eukaryota > Metazoa > Arthropoda > Insecta > Diptera > Syrphidae > Orthonevra > Orthonevra nobilis. The sequence continues at coordinate 3,361,890 of OY743225.1, read as the reverse complement.
CACGAGACGTCGAACGCATGTCCGAAATGCTGCTCTAACGCCACAAAAAGAAGTCTTTTTTGCATCGAATCGTCACTGGTGATGAAAACGTCGGGCAACGTATGGTCACCCGGACATGCCTCAACAGGGATGGTCGTTCAGAATATTCATGGCCTGAAGGTTATGCTGTGCATTTGGTGGGACCAGAAGGGTGGTGTGTATTATGAGCTGCTAAAACCGGATGAAACTATCACAGGCGAGGTCTACCGACGACAATTGATGCGTTTGAGCCGAGCACTGAAGGAAAAACAGCCGGAAACGGTCGCAAGATACGATAAAGTTATTTTACATAACAATGCTCGGCCACATGTTGCAAATGTCGTCAATACTTTCCTTGAAACGCTCAAATGGGATGTCCTACCCCACCCGCCGTATAGTCCAGACCATGCGCCATCCGATTACTATCTCTTCCGATCGATGCAACATGGCCTGGCTGACCAGCACTTCCGTCATTTCGATGATGTCAAAAAATGGATCGATTCGTGGATTGCGGCCAAACCGGTCGAATTTTTCAGAACGGGTATCCATGAATTGCCAGAAAAATGGGTAAAATGTGTGGCTAGCGATGGGCAATACTTTGAATATTGAATTTATATCTATTTTTCCTCAATAAAGCATTGATTTTTGAAAAAAACGACATTTTCAACCGTTAGTCCTAATATAATATGTAGAGCTAGTATTGATCTGCTCTGTCATGTTTTCTCGAAATTACGAAAGCCTGTCTACAATATGGCATTACTAATATATTTTGCTGAAAACCCTCAAAAAAACTGATGGCGAACTCATATCAAAGACGCAAATTTACGAAGAGGGCATTGGTTCAGTTGACAACTTGCAGAGGAATCACAGATGGAATTGCTAGTTCCGTCATGAAGGTGAAAACTTTCAAAGGATCTACACAGGAGGCATGCTTTCCACCGCTTTCTGCTGGGACCTAGAAGTTGAGTCATCTAGAGCTGCTCGACAGATTTCAAAACCATGCGTTAAAACTCATAGGAGACAAACTCATGAAAAACAAAAGTAGTTAGGCGCTACGTTATCAAGTGTCTCTATGATGAATGAATAAAACAATGTCAGCTAGATTTTTCAAAATAAAGGTTGTCTATTTAAACGGCTCATGCATCTGTTCGACATATCTCCCCAAATGTTAAATTTTTTAACATCAGTGAACCACGGAACTAGTTTGTAAAACCGACAAGTAACTTCCGAATCCCTGTTAAACCGCACTGCACTATGGGAAACTTAGTCTTCAACATTATCGAAGCAGTGAAAAGCGAAACAACAAGAATAAAAGACAAGCACTGAGAAAGACAGAGAATACAGAAAAGAGGTAATGAATTGATGGTTTGTGTATAATCGGAGTGTCTCAACATGCTATCAAATGGTTAAACTTATGATGCTCCTTTTTAAAAGATGGGAACGGACGATTGCGCCAGTTCCTCGAGATTATGTACGACAAGACGCTAACAAGAGACCGCTTCACACACATACACACATAGGCACTCATACAATGAACAGTAGAAACAGCAGCCATACAATGAATGTTGGTGATGATGATCATCGCCGGCATAATGGTCCGATTGTCTGACAACGATGAGGCTCCGCAACTGCATCATTCTCTTCACAGTCCGCCTGCGCTTGCGCCTGTGCCACTTAGTGCCGCTGTATGTTTTGTGGTGCTGCGGACTGGTGTAGTGTCAGGCACATCTTAAAAGCGAGAAGTAACACATTTTTTTCAATAAAAGTTATTGGACCACACACCAGATGGCACGCGTTGATTTCTGGGTGGTATTTTTTTATCGGCAGCAGTGTAGCAGCGGACATAATGGACATGGGCGCCGGAGCGAGAGATTCGGAAGCACGCCGGTTAAATGAATTTTGCGTTTTGAATACTCTCATTAAGTGGGGGGAGATCTTGTCGAAACGGACTGAGTGATTGTTGGAGTGAATTGGTCCCTGGGGTAATGGCGTGGAACTATTTAGCTGTGCCAGATTATGATGAATGCGCCTGAGTATTTTAGTCATTTTGTTTATTTCTTGTGAATGACGGTGACTGGATTCTTAAAGGTTGAGTGTAATAAAACATCTGATTGATGCTTGACTGTGATTTTATTGTATCGGTGTTAAACTTTGCAGAGATTGTTGGGTGACAGTTTTGAATAAAAAGTGATTTATGGCGGATGACAGTGGTATTTGTATTTATATAGTAATTGCTTTACACATTAAGATGAATTTTATAAATTAGTGAAAGTCTAAAGGTTAAGTTAACAAATTTTGTAAAAGTAGAAAAATAAGTGAATTATAGTTAAAATTATTATAAATCTTATTGAATCATTGAAGAAATTTAAAATTTATTAAATAAGTAAATAATACCGAACTTGAACTAAATGAGCAAGAAGTATATAAAAAAAAAGAGAAATACCAAAACAGATAAGAAAAAAGAACTAACGTTAAATGGTAACTAACTATACGAACTAGCCAAGTGCCTCAAAAGTGGAGACTTAAAGTGTTTCCCATTTCTCACTCCTCTCAGTTCGGTGGGCAGGGAGTTCCACAGGCGGATAGCATGGACGAAAAATTGGCGCTCTGAGGTTAGACACGAGTATTTTGTTTGAATTAAGGCGAAAGTCCTTTGTGAACGAGGGAAAAGTAGTCTACTATATAGGTACTCAAGTTGATGTGTCTGAACGATATCATGCAAACAACATAACGATCGAAAAACTAAGGGGTTATCAAACGAGCAGCCTACAAGACATTTTGAAAAATCTGATCAAATGATCAAGTCTTCGGAAACCATAAACATAACGAGCAAAATTTTTGTGTACCACATTTAGTTTTCTTTTACTCTCACTATCAAGCTTGCCGTAAACCTCACATCCATATTATAAGATTGGCAGTAAGAGCATTTTCGCAAGCATTTTCCTTAGTGGAGTATACATTTTTGTTGGCCAAAGACCTCCCCAAACCTTTCCGACTGCAGCATTAATATGGTCGTTCCATGTGAGGGTATCGTTAAAAACTAAACCGAGGTTCGTAGCAGTTCTGACATGTGGTATGATTTCTTGACCAAGTTTATCTTTTGGCAATATAAACGTGTCTAGTGCTTTACTATATATGGCGAGCGCTTTTGATTTTGCCGGATTCAGAAAGTTACACCGGGGCCAACGACTGACAACAGCGCAGTCTTGCAGCTGTGTTTGGGACGAAATCCAGACTGACGACTGCTGAGAAGTTTATTCGCTGTCAAATATGTTTGAATCTATTTCAAAATAACTTCTTCAAATACCTAACTCAAAAACGGCAGAATTGCAATGGGTCTATAGTCACTACCTCCTTTTTTAGGTATTCGAATGATTTTTGCCTTTTTCCATTCCTGCGGATATTCGGAAAAGATAATGATACAATTGAAAATATGAATCACGGACGGCAGAATGTGAGGAAGCAGGAGCTTTATGAACCTGGAATCAATTTCATCAATGTCTGTTGTATTTGACTTAATTGCGAGAACAGCCTTGACAACATCTGCATCACTTATGCATGTAAATCCAAAAGATTCATTGTTGGCGTTTATTTCATATGGCTTAAAGGTATTTTGCCCAGTTTCACTTGCGAGAGATGTAGGCGTTGTGATAAATTCTCGGTTGAGAAGGTCGCAATCAAGGTCGTCAGATACTTTGGGCCTTGCCTTCCCAATTTTGAGTTCTTTTAAAGTTCTCCACGTATCATGCGTCGATCTACTCTGAATTAATTTATTTTCGTAGTTAATCGTTTTCGCAGCTCTTATCTCCATCACCACTATGTTACGCAAATGGCAGTACGCCTCCAAATACTGTAAGCCTTATTTCGTTCTTGCGTCAGTTGTGTAATACTACTTCTAAGCCAAGGTGGCGACGATTTACAAGCACCCTTAGACTTTATTGCAACATTTTTATCGAAGAGGAATTCGACCTGGTCTTGAAGGAAAAGCACTATATCATTTACCGATTGTATGTACCAAACATTATTCCAGTCAGTACGCTGTTAGTAATGCATCAAATCTTGATAGTTCAGGTTCTTAAAATCTCGGAACTGATACCTGATTTCCCTTGGTTTATTTTTAAAATCTAAGGTTAGAAAGTTCATATCATGCCTGGAGAAGCCAGGGGCTAAGATTTGGTCATAAAGCATGATCTTACTTATGTCGCTGACAAAAAAATGATCAATAAGTGTACTTGCGTCTCCCTGGAAATGAGTAGGAATATTTGTATTAACTGGAAACAGGCTAAGTGCTTTGAAACCGTTGAGGAAATTCAAGGAAGTGTTCGCGTCAATCAAGTTAACATTAAGTCACCACAGATAACAATATGCGGCCATCTCTAATAAATCTTTATAAGCGTACAAAAATCTATGAATGTATGCTGTGGATAAGTTTGTGACTGCATTCCACACAAAACTTTATGAAGTTGTCTATTTTGGTTTTTAGACTTGAACGATTCCTTCATAGCCGTCTTTTAAATGGATTGGATTTCTGTAAGTTTTTATTTTCAGGGCACCATTACCAATATTTAATGGGGGTTATCCTTAATTTCAAAAAATCAAGCAGTTTTGTTCTTATTAGTCTTGCAGACCTGCCTGTAAAAAAAATTTCGAAATAGAATTGTGACAACGATCAAGAAAACGAAAACCAAGCTAACGAGCAAAGTTTCTTGTTTCATGTTCCGCCGTAGCACTGCCTCAATCTCTGTAAATGTCCTTATTCCGAATATACCATGGTGCTTGAAATGAGGAGTTATAGTTTCCGCAATCAAAACGAAAGAGTCTATACAAAGTCATGAATAGACTACAAACTTCTCCAATTATCAAAGTTAAGTTTCGTTTAGCAAATGAACATTAAATGAACAATAAGAAAAGTGAAGACAGCAAGAATATATTTAAATGTTAACTTGTTGAAATAAAATCAGTAAAACTGTCATTTTGCCAATGGCAGCCGAATAATTCTTTTTAACGAAATGATGACTAACCATATAAGGAATGGACTCAGAAGTTCCATAAATGATTGTCATTTGTATCACAGTAACATGAAATTATCAACATCTCAATCAAAAGAATTGAAATACTTATATTTTTTTATATTTGGGGAAAATTAAGTTCATCAGATTTGATTAAATCGAACAACCGGTAAAATTGAGCTATCAAACAGAACTGCCAAACTAATATAAGCCTTTATTGCACCTTCTTGGAAAGAGTAAAGTATTATTCCTTTCTAAGTTATTGAAGAAAAGATTGATACATAGTAAATGACATTTATTTCCGAGCCAAATGCCGTCCAATTTGGATCTCTCGTTCAAGTTTATATGATTCCTTGTTCAAAAGAATAAGCATTCAGTAAATCACAATATTTTCTGCTTTTGAAGCATTGACTTTTTTAATTTGGACGCTTTACTCGGGCTTTATTAAGAAAATGAACGGATTCCGATTATTTTAAAAGATGTACATTGGCATAAATATTTTTTTCGTTTTTACTATCTACCCTTACCCAAGTGGCTGACACTGCGGTCTGAAAGGAGAGACCAATTGTACTATGGGAAGTTAGATAAGGCTAACAGACATTCCATTCTTCTGATGATGGTCAACATTTTTTAAGCATTGGACTGTCTTATGTCCAATGGGGAAGACATCTCTTTGAGGAAAATACGCCTTCTCCTGGACATTCACAAAGAATGTGTACAGTACTTTCATCGTCTTCCAAAAAGAGCCGACACGCGATGACTGTAGTCATAACTTAGTTAGATGTGATCTCAATCGGCTGTGGCCTCGGAGGAAGCTCAGGAGCTCTATAATGATCCCCTTGTTTAATTTGAGGATTTCTCTGTTAGAGAAGGGACTGATCAATAATATTGATTATCAAGGCCCCGCCAAATTTCTCCAATGGGCGATTCGGAGTTGGAAGAGTCCCATTTACGCCACAGAAAGGTTCCGGACCAGTGAACACAGTTTAAGAACCAGCCTTGGTTAGTTCGTCCGCAATTTCATTCGATTCCATGATTAGCTGGAACCTATCCTAACCTTATTTGTTACGTTTGGCTAGGGATTGTTAGGCGTCGTGGCAGTTTACGACAGATTTGAATTCCATTAAATTGGATGACAATGGCCACGTTCAGAATTCTAGGGACTTAAATTGCAGTCAAAACCTAGAATATTGAACGAGAAAACTGACTGCAAATGCAGTTGACAGTTTCATATATCAAACAAATTATTTTTGGAGAATTACTTTCAATTTGTACTTGGAATAAGTTTGTTTCGTCAACTGTGTATTATTTTTAATGTGTACTAGTAATTTATAAGTTTTAATTGTGTGTTTTGAATAAAACGTATAAAATGAGCGACACGGAAGAATAACTTTTATGTGAGTTGAATTGTGTGCACATGTGCCAAGACAGTGAACTTTTTTTAACATCAGTAGGTCAAGTTTCGTTATTCGTTGTAAATAAGTTGCAGAGCCCATCGTTTATTTTGCGAAATACTGCAATGTTTGGATTAATTGAACGGCCGACTAGAAATCCCAGCTACTTTGGGGAAGAAATTCCGGCGCTCTCACTGGTATCCCATTTCGACTTAGATTTTTAAGTCCTCATTTTACGTTATTTATTCATTTAAAAATAATACATTACCACTTTCATATTTCATAAACTTCAAACGATTAGTAAACGATTTCAAAATTAACAGCTGACTTTTGACGTTTCATCAATCAACTGCAAAAAGCAGTCACATATTTTTAACTGCAAATCCAGTCCACTTCCTCACCATATGTCGACTAGCTTTGCCGTCAAATTCACGGGCTCTCGACCAATCAGAGCCGGTTGACTAGCTAGTATCTAGAATCTAGCTGTTGAGAATTTTAGCAAACTTTAATCTTGCGCAGGATTCGAGGGGCTTGTAGTTCGGCCTAGAAAACACTTGGATACTTTCCTTTAGGTATAAACATTTTTGTGTTGGATCCATAGACACCGGCAACTACACCATTTGCCATTTTTGAGCAATCAGTATTAAAGATTAAATGTCTGGGGTCGGCGGCAGGTGTGTTCGACCAAAGTTCACTGTCAGGAATGCATACTTCAAAGAGTTGTCAAAAGCAGTATATCATATTTATACTGGGAACGGGCAGATCATGTCTTTATCAGTGATGAAATTAGTTATTCTCCCGTCTGGTCACCTGATATGTATTTTATTACCAGTAACATTTTTCGGGCATGAAGAGGGGCAACCCTATGACAGTTTCCGCAGCGCAAGTGCCCATAGCTCCAGTGATACCCAAACTAGCTGTACATTTGACTTTTTCCAGTTTTTTAGAAGTTATTAGTTATAAAGTTTTTGGCCGCCAAATAATGTCTGCGTTTGTTATAATAGAACCGCTAGTAGTAGAACCGCTTACGTTATAGATTTGATATGAGAAGTCCAGGTCAGTTTCTTATACAGGATAACACCGATATACTTCACTTCACTGGAATATTCCAGAGAATATTAAATACATAATAATGTTATAATATGACTTCCTGCTTATTTTTATTAAACGCCATATAAATTCTTCATCAATATACATAAGTAAGTATAATACACATATTGGTGTGTGCTTCCTCATTAAGGACAAACAAGCTGCACAAATAGCTTTGTTTGAGAGGAGAGCCTTATTGTTAAGTGAACGCCTTTTCGAAGTGACATCAATCATCAATCATATAGCTTAAGGGTACTTCCCAAAATTTTTTTTTTAATAATTGTTTGACCTAATCTTACCCGAACCGCGAATCGTTTCTCACCAGCATTTAAGTGAACGTCTTTTTCCGGAATCAACATTTTTTTTGTTTTAAGGTTTACTTTTCCAATCCATCTTACGCACTTTATTTGCTCTGTTACTCAACCGTTTATGGTGCCACATCTTCCGGAATTTCAGTTTGATTTTTTTAATTGTTTTTAATATTTTGAATATATGGTTTAGTTGTATAATTTTACGACGAGGTGAAACAAGCTGTTTTTTTTCAAATCTTCATGCTCGAAATTGCATAAAGTCAATTAAAACTCGAACTTTTTATTTCATTATCTTTTTTATTTAATAATCAATTTAAATATTTCTTTGTATATTTCATATATTGTTGCAATATTTCATTTCCGTTTTCATTGTCTTTTCTATAATAACTCATTTTTTATGTGTCTAAACTCCTCATTATTTCTGATTTCTTAGGATAAGTTTCCACATTGTTTTTGTTTTTTTTTTTTTTTGGTTTTGTGTTTCGCTTTTGTTGATTTGTTGAATTTGATTAATTTTTAATTTTAACATATATAGCTAATATTTTATTTCATATATTAATATTTTCAATTTTAATTAATTACAATATAATATGCATACCTATGTTTGATGTACGTGTTTTTTTTTTATCTCTTTCATTAATATATAAATATATATATGTATGTATATATATATTTGTAAATATTCATAATTATAAATTTCACATAGTTTTATTATTTATTTGATATTCTATTTGTTTTTTTTTTTATTTTATTATATAATATATACTTTCTTTACAATTCAATAGAGAATTTCTATTCTTTCATTATTCTCATGCTATTATTTTCTTATAATTTTACTTTTTTTTTTTTGGATCTAGAATAGTTATTGTTTTAATTTACTCATCAAAATTTATTTATAAAATTGTTGGGATTGAATGAAAATCCTGGAACGATAGAATTAGTTAGATTATTTTTGTCACTTATTGAGTACATTTGTTTTTGGCCCAACGTATCCATCTGGAGTTTATTGTTTTTTTTCAATCGAAACTGAAGTCAAAAATACAACAATGGATATAAAATTTCAAAATGAATTATGCTGTTCCAAATGTAATTTTTTGAATACAAAAAAAAGTTGCGTGCTTCTTAGGGGGCTCTAACTTTCGATAAGCAATGAGTAATAAGAGTTTTAAAGTTAGTCACACGGAAATAGTGATTAACATCAAAGGTCTGAATGTTTTTGTATAAAAAAATTGTATCTGCAAAGCGGTTCAAAGATACTGGTTTTAAACGGCTCTTCGACGTAAGGTTTTCTCAAATTGGAAATGGCACTGCTAGTTGGGGGTTTGGCCGTCGTTATTGACACACCTTCATTTGCCTTCAATATTCACAGTTATGTTTATCTTAAAACGCAAAAGCTTGTCGGCACCCGGTAGAAGGGAACTACTCCCCGATTAATGAGATTCGATGCATATTTGGTACAGCAATTTTAAAAGACTTTAAGCCGATCTGAAAAAGCCTTACTTTGATTCACATCAGAGCGAAATTTAAAAACATCCGATGGAGTTTTATAGTGAAGTGTGAGAAGTAACAACAGCATTTATTTAAGTTAGAACTGGCAGATGGCTTAAAGCCCGAAATGGAAACTCTTCGAAATATTGAAGAAAACCAAGACACCGAAGAGCAGCGAATAATTTGATTTATTTAAACAGCATTTCCAGCATGGGCACTAGTTGGAGAGAATAATAGGGCAAGAGGAGATCCCTCATCCACTAAATGAAGAACCCCTTCTAAGCTTTGAAGAAATTGGTGCAGCTATCCAAGAAGGAGGGAAGCTTTGGGCCTCAAGCGCGTCAAATCTCGACTGGTACCGAAAACATTGAATTTTTTTGGAAAAATGCGTCGCGTTGAAGTGTGTGAAACAATGCTTTCCGACTACCAGGATGTCATGAAACGCATTATAACTGGCGATGAGACTTGGATCTATGCTTAAGACCCCGAAACAACCGATCAATCGAGCGAATATCGTGCCAAAGGAGAGCCGAGACCAAAAAAACCGCGCCAAAGTCGTTCAAAAATCAAGGTCATGTTGACTGTTTTCTTCGATTATCGTGGTGTTGTGCTTTATGAATTCCTTCCAACCGGCCAAACAGTCAACAAGGAATATTATTTGAACGTTATGCGGCGTTTGCGTAACGCTATCCGCCTAAAAAGGCCGGAATTGTGGAAAGACAATTCTTGGTTTTTACACCACGATAATGCACCATCCCATACCGCACTCGTAATTCGTGAACTGCGTGGAACTGAAGGCCATCCCGGAAAGTGACTACAACCAGTGTTTCAAAGCTTGGAAAATCCGTTGGCATAAGTGCATTGCATCGGGAGGGGATTACTTTGAAGGGGATGAAATTGATTTGGAAGAATAAATAAAGAATTTTCAAAATAAATACAATGTCACCTTATTTTTTGGACACAGTAGTACATACAGTGGTTTCGGTAAATCTTTGCAGCTTCACATTTTCCTCTTAATAATTATATCTCAACTTCATTACTTAGATTAAAAGTGGGAAAACAGAAAAGAGTTGTACACCAGAGATGAGGAAGTTTATCGTGCAGAAATACAGCCAGGAAAACGCCTCAATGTATGCCATTGCAAAAGATCTGCTGGGCTCCAAAAAGAAGCTCTACGGTGCAATCAAAGTGAACACTGAAACAGACAGCATAGAAAACCGCAAAAAAAAAACAACGGACGAGAAAAACAACCACCAAAAATGACAGACTTATTTGCCGGCAGAGTAAGAGAAATCCTTTTTACACCAGCAAGGATATTCACTCTGCTGTTTCGTCCCAACTTACTGCGCAAATTACACCTAGGACCGTGAGGAACCGACTTTTGGAAGCAGACTTGCGGGGGTGCATTGCTCGGAAAAACCCAAACGATTCAAAAAGAAATTTAAAATGTCGTTTGGAATTTGCTTAAGACCATGCACGAAAACATCTCTCATTTTGGAAAAGAATCTTCTGGAGTAATGAGTCAAAGTTTAATATGTTTCAATCCGATGGCAAAAAATATGTGAGGAGGCCAATGAACAAAGAACTCCAAAACGATCAAACATGGTGGTGGAAATGTCATGGTTTAGGGTGCGTTTTCCTGGTATGGTGTTGGCCTATTGTGAGAATAAATGAGCGCATGGATCACCATGTATACAAGGACATACTAGAACATGAAATGGAGCCCTAAGCTGATGACCATTTACCAGTATCCTACATTTTCCAGCACAGTAGGATATCGATCCTAAGCACACTTCACGGTTAGTGAAGTGTTGGTTTGAGGAGCAGCAAATTGATGTTTTAAAGTGGCCAGCGCAAAGTCCCGACCTCAATCCTATTGTGCACTTGTGGGCTGATGTGGAGAGAGGTTTTGGACAAAAAAGTCGAGTAACTCTGCCGAACTCTTCAAAAATATTGAAGAAGTGTGGAAGAGCATCCCTTTGAAAAGATGCCAGGATTTGGTAGCCAAGTTACCGAAGTGCTGTTCCGCTGTTTTTCAAAATAAAGGATACCCCACCAAATGCTAGTTATTTGGTTTTGACTTTCTTTTTCGCTTTTTTATACGATTTCAGACATCCAAAGAATTTTGTTTCTAATTACAATTCCACCTTAACACATACTTTATTCTTAATTTGTTTAAATTTGTTTCTATTTACGGTTTATTTCTTTGTGTTTGTTTTGGAAAATCAATAGTTGGAGTAATAGTGTAGGTATAGACAAACTGTGTTGTAATAAAAATGAATTAATTACACTTTCGTCGGAAAAATGTTTGTTTCTAATTAGTTTTCCACCACTGCATTTACGGATGCTCTTGCGAGTATCAAAACAAACGGCATAAACAGCCATATCTTTTGACTGCGTTGGTTAAGAAGCTTGATTTTCTTATTTTTTCAACTTGATACCTTCACGGGTTCCTGAGAAAGATGAATGGGCCTAAATGGATACTGGTTTTTCTTTTTCAACATAAAATAAATTAATTTTTTAAAATCATTTTTTTAGCCAATGACACTCTTTGCCGAAAAACTAGGGTGCACGAGACACCATTTATGTTAGAATCCCAAAAAAAACAAGCATATTTTCAAAACTAAAAATATTTTTTCTTTGATCATGAGGATTTATTAATTACCATTGAAGTATTTTCCACCATCTAGTTGTTTAGATTCACTGTCGTTTAGTTTAAAAGCATTTTCTTTTTATTCGTAAATTGATTGGGTAAACTAGCTACCTATATTGCTAACATATTATTAAATTTAGTTTTTGCCATTTTACTATGCAAACAATATTATGTCTTTTCTTTGTTTTTTTGTTTTTTAATTCTTTTTAAAACAATAACAAAATCATTGATTGCATACTGTTAGCTAATGAAAATTATGTATTTATTGTTTTTTTTTTCAAATTTTATCCATCGCTAAGAAACTTGAAATTACAATTTATATTAGAATACATAAATACATAAACAAATCTATTTTCCATTTGCATGCAAATATATGTATGAGTATATCTACATTTGGGATTTATATTTTTGATCAATTTTAAAACACTCACAATTTTATTTGTTCATATTAATCACCTATTCAATTCACTTAAACTTTTATTACTATTTTTATTTATATTTTTTGTTTTCAGAATGAATTTGATAAATTTCGTCAAATTTGAGGTATTGTTAATTCCATTTTCAAATTGCTGTACATTATTCCTTACTTCTTACACTTCATTTCGTCATTCATTAAAGCATCCTAAATATTGTTTTATTTTTGAAAATAAATAATAAGTATGTATACATATATATAATTCACAATTGGAGTGAAATTATTCAATTTTATTTATTCGCTGTCTTCAATCACACGTTATTCTATTTGATTTGAGATTAATTTTGTATTATTACTCTTATTTTATATATAAATATTTGTTTTAATTTTTTTTTTTTTTGGAAATGAAATTTTTTCAAGCGATATTTTTAAAACGCACTTTTTTTGCCTGCGAGACCTTTGCAGCGTCTTATGGAACAGAAGTCATTGAAATGATGATGATTGGATTGGGATTGGAGGGCCGGTTCCCTCATGATGATTTAACTATGAGAACAAGCCAAATCCTACTTGAAGTGAGAAGAACTTTTCACGCTTAATGGACCTAATCTGCGGTGCCCTAGTTATGAACAAAAGCGGCGCCCACTTGATAGATAGTAAATGGTTTTTCAACAGGGACGCTACAAAAGTAGAGCGACAGGGATAGCAAACGACGCCATATTTCTTGCCGCTCTTTTGACATTTCTCTTCAGTAAGGTTTGCCATTTCATGATGAAAAGATAAACGAGCCAACAACGTGTCGAAATTATTAAAATTTACAACCGAAATTCGGAGTCAGTGGCCTCAACGTTAAGTGCGCTACGTCCAATTTATGGTCGTCATAATCGTCCTAGCAGATCAACAATTGAGCGTCTAGTGGAAAAATTTTTATCCACAGGCATAGTACAAAACGTTCCTGTGCCAGTGAGACAAAGAAGTGCCCGTAGTGTCGAGAGAATATTGCTGCCGCTGAGGCTTCAGTTGCAGAAAGCCCAAATGTGTCTCTCACACGTCGTTCTCAAGCGTTGGGCATCTCTGTGACGTCGTTGTGGCGAATTTTGCGATAAGATCTTGGCCTACATCCAGAAGCTTCGTATGTTCGTGAATTGGGTTGAGCAACATCTTGAAAATGATTCGGATTTTCTTCGAAAAATCATCTTCAGCGATGAGGCTCATTTCTGGCTGAATGGCTCCGTCAATTAACAAAATGGTTAGGCAACAATCCACACGTACTCCATGAGTCATCATTGCATCCCGAAAAAATTACGGTTTGGTGTGGTTTCATTGGGCCGTACTTCTTCCGTGATGATCAAGACCAGCACGTTACTGTGAATGGGGATCGCTACCGTTCAATGATAACCGAATATATTTGGCCCCAATTGGATGATATGGACTTGGAGGACATGTGGTTCCAACAGGACGACGCCACAAGCCACACAGCGAATGTCACAATCAATTTATTGGAAACCAAGTTTGGAGAACGTGTTATCTCACGAACTGGTCCAGTCGCTTGGCCGCCTCGGTCGTGCGATTTAACGACTTTAGACTATTTCCTGTGGGGCTACATCAAGTCTGTGGTCTATGCCAACAAGCCAGCGACGATTGATGAACTTCGTACGAATATCGTACATGAAATTGCAGCAGTATCGGCCGATTTATGCTTGAAAACGTGCATAACGTGCTTGAAAGCGTGCATAATAATGGCATCGAACCTAATTTCACAGGAATAAAGAATTTCATTGATATCCAAAACCGTTCTTGTTTCATTTAAAAATACTTTTGTAGCGCTCTTATTGAAAACCCCGATATCTTCAAGAGGTTTAAATTATTGAAAAATATTGATAATGAAACGGAGACCTAAGCCTCTGGAATTTATCTAAGCCGAAATGGGGAACCGTCTTAAGTTATCATCATCTAAGAAAGAAACGATTTCGTGATCCGTTTCAATTCCTATATCATTTCAATTTATCCAGATAGAAGAAAAATCATTTCCAAAACAAAAAAATTATTTAGGTCTTGCACAAAAACAAAACGAAAAAAAAAACACGGCACCATTCACAAAATTTATTTATCCCTAAATAAATTAAATAAGAAAATTAAATAAATAATTATCAAAATATAGATAGATTTCGTAAACTGTAAGAAAAAATCGGTGATGTGTTTGTTTTTGAGTTCCTTTTTCATTATTTTACATAGTCTTTATTTTTATTTTTACTCGTATATTGCTCTGTTTAGAAAAACAAAAATAGTTGATTATGCTTCCTTGCAGTATTGTGGTATCGTTCCTTGTAGTTTGTATATAGTTTTATTATTATTTCTTATAGTTTGATCAGTAAAAAATCAGTCATTTAGTTACATTCAACTGTTCCTCAAGGTTTAAGCTATGCTGTGATTTTTATTTTATTCTAAAATACTCTTGTGTGTTCTAACTTATATTTTTTTGTTTTTTTGGTTTCCGTTTTATTGAATTAAGTACCTAAACAATCGATTTGCAGCTTTTATCAGGTAACGTATTCATGTTTTTTTTATTTTAATATGATTTAAAAGGTTTGTTTTAGTCTGAAAGTGTGGTGGTTTAGTTGCAATAATCTCTTTATAATATATTACATCGGAGTCAGGAAACCATCTAGTTAAATTCGATACCGCTAGTTTCTAATTGGCTTCTGAATATGAATGAAATGTTGATGAATCTTATTTTATTTGAATTTGTCTGAATATAAATGTTAGTTTTTAAATTATTGCAAGTATTTATTGTTTGTATACTCGAACAAGTAAATAATGAGAAAAAAAAGCAGGAACACAAAATTGATAAGAACAATAAATAAATAATAAATGTTAACTTTTTCCAATTTTTCATGATGAACATTGTTTAAAAATAAAATCCTTTTAATATTTCAGTTTATAGGTTGAATTAATAAATTTGAAGTTTTATGTATTATTGAATTAACACATTAGTAGAAACAGAAGTCCTGCAGTTGGAAAATAATTCCACGAATTCTCTGAAAACGTAATCATATGGTGGTCACAACGTATATCTACTTTACGACAATGAATTAGAATAGCTAACTTGTAGCTTACCATGCTCCATGCATTAAGGGGTAGAGACCACATGTAAACGAGCTCATTGAGGGAGGTATCGCAATGTTGATTTGGGTTTATTTTTTGCATCACCTAATTTCATTAGTAAGAAAGGCTGGTTGCGGCACTTCAACAGTAATATACTTGAAAACTATTTATCTATCTGGGCTGCTAAAGCTTAACTTCATCTTCACACTTACTATTTTTTTTGACACGAAAAGAATCACTATATTTCTACAAAACCTGACATCGGAATACGTCGCCGTAGGGAGCGACACCGAAAACGAACTCGTAACTTTCAAAGGACATCATGCACTTAGCGGCCATCATAGATATTTTATAGAATATATTCGAACTGCAGTCATTTGTAGTGAACAAATATACAGATGACACTTAATCATCAAATCATTCAACGTCGCTAAAATTATTCGAATCCTGTAACGAAGCTGAGGCAAAAAATCCAGCTGTCTACGATTTTTTAAACGGTTAAGAATGACCATTTGTTTAAAAACCTGGTTTAGTTAAGCTAATTTATTTCAAACCCAAGATATAACCAGTTCTGTGTTGGTTACCAACTTCCACATGAGTTTTTTTTACTAGATGCACCAGCGACAAAGCTTTTGAGATCCCAATTCAAGCGACTGTGTTTGAAACACAATTAAATGGGAGAGGAAGAAGAAAGCCTCATGTTCCATAAATAAATTTTCCCAGAAAATATTTAAGATGCACTTCCGCAATCCTAATAAAACGATACACAAATAAACAAAGTCTGTTGACTTCACCGCATAGAACGGAGAAACTTGCTAATCAATCCAAATTCACTTTCAAGTGGGTTGACATTCTTTTATAGATTTCTCGCTTTTAATTATCACATAAGAAACAATATGATGATGGGGGAAGCCCACTGAAATTGTTGACAGTTTTAATTATTGTATCTTTGTGTACAGACACAAAAATGGTTTTTGAACGACGGTGATTCCCCAGCAATTAAGTTCATTATTAGAGAATCGCCTAATTCAAAATGATTATCGACTTTTGTGATGTCCCCATTTGATGCTTCGATTAAAGGAAGGAAAACATTTTACTCGTTAAACAACGACAGAAGTAGACTTGGAACTTTGTGTGGACGCAGCTACGAGCTAGATTAGATGATGTTTAGAAAGTTTATAAACACTGTGTGGGATCAAAAACTTAAATGGAGAAATTCCGGATGACGAATATGGTTCTTGGACGTTAACACGCAGGCTAACGCGATATTCTATTTCGAAACGGAACAGGGTTAAAACAAAATCGATATATCTTCCTTAGAGACAGAGATACTGTGTAGGGTGTGGAGTATTTAAAATTGCAAATATCGGAGTCATATTTCTGATAAAAATATCATCCGGTTATATGATCATCGTGCTTCAAGGCATGTTCGTCGGACAAGGTAGTATCCTGACCTATAAAACCAAGATAACCGAGCTGATTCTGGTTGAGGCGATTGTCAAACATCTCGTCAAATTTTGTCATGGAACCGATGAAGAGAGATTAAACAGATGAAACCAAAATAGTGATTTGTTCGGAAGTTGGATGGAATATCTTTTTTGGCTGATAATTTAAAGCTCGCTTTCCAGGAACTGCTACAAAACAATTTGAACAAGAGCACCATCTTAAAAACAGTCGCTCAGAGAGAGAGAGAGGGAAAGGCTCTAAAGTTCATTAGGAATGATCAGATTCTTATGTTTCGAAATACTTCATGGGTGGTGACGTTATTGTGAAGGACTTTTTTATATATTCTAATGGCCGCTGGAGCAACGTTTACAGATAAAGCGACAAAATAGGGAAAGAAGGAAATTGCTGCTTCTTTATTGAGTCAAATGACTTCGCAAAAGAATCAATTGCAGCGTTAGTGAAAACACGATATTTTGGGGAACTCCTATGACTTTTTTTTAATCGAAATTGATATAAGCATACATTCCGAGAATGAAGTAGGTATTGAAAAGAGCCACTCATGCATAATGGCCTGGTATTAATATTACGAGAGACCATTGGTACCATTTTTTTTAGTTTATGAACTTTGGCTGGCAATTTTTAACGCTTTTGCATTAGAAACGGTCTCTAATAATGGCATATACCATACGTAAGGTATACTTCAATCATCATTGCACAAAGTTAAGCTTTTTCCATTGCAGTACCACACGAAGGATAATTTAGTAGTCCAATCTGCTTCAAATTTAACAATTTAGTAAATTAAGTAGCCCAAATTAAAAGAAAATCAAATAAAAATGACGAAAAAAAGGAAAGAATACGTTAAAGTAAACAAAAATAAAAACAAAATAATGTTATTGATTTGCATAGAGCTAGAATTTATTAATATGAAAAATAATAATAAAAATTGTTAAGGATAATTTAAATGCTTTATTTTGAGATTTTTGTTCATATTTTTTTTTTTTAAGAATGTTCGTTAAATTTAAAATATTTTACTTGGAATCAATCATAATTTTATCCCAATTTTTCATTTAGTATTCGATATTTTTTTTAAGCCCCCTTTATCCAACTTTATGTTCTGTTTTATACAATTTTTAAACGTAAAAAGAACTTAAACATTTTTTAAATGTAATTTCCTTCATAACTTAGACCAACTAAATTCAGCAATGTGTTTCTTGTAGAAATTAATTAATTTAAAATTAACTGAAATATCATATAAATTTCTATAGCTATGTATATGCTTAAATGCAAACTTAAAAAAATTATAGTGATTATATAACTTTTCTTTTTTTTAATTTGCAATTGAAATAAAGTTTTTTGGTTTTTATTAGTTTAATATGTTTATTTCACAGTAAGTAACGGTTTGCTTAGTAAATGCGATATCAATTTATTTTAATACTACAAGTTATAAGTCAGATTTCGGAGCTACCTAGAGAACTGTATACATAAATTACTAGTGTAATCGACAGTAAACAAAAAAATAGTATTGAGTAAAAATAAAATTATATATGACTTTCAGATTACATACGAGTTAGCCTATATATTATAAAAAAATAAAAAATAAAAAAACACAGCTGCTTTGAAAAACAATAAATAAACACAATAAGTTTCTTGTTACCTAG
Source organism: Orthonevra nobilis (assembly GCA_963555765.1). Taxonomy (NCBI): domain Eukaryota; kingdom Metazoa; phylum Arthropoda; class Insecta; order Diptera; family Syrphidae; genus Orthonevra; species Orthonevra nobilis. Next base: position 3,343,307 of record OY743225.1, on the reverse strand, counting down.
AATTCGTCTTATCGTCGAGTCATTCTAACTGCAATACCATGTGGTCTCTAGAACGTTATAGGATTCATGTAGCCATTTGGTTTTGGCTTAGGCTTGTGATGTGACCGGTGTTTGGCAATAAGGACATTCTGTCACTGAACGTGCACAGGTATCGCATAAAATAAAGTGATTGCATGGTTCTAGAGTTATTGTGCGATTGTTTTCCTCGCATTTCATGCATTTGGTGGCCGTCTCTGAATATAATACTTTTTCGACCTCTTCCAGGTCTGTGCGAAGTTTTGACTGTAAATTCAAAAAGAAAACAAATATTTAATATATTTTAATTTTTTTTATCAGATATCTCTGCTTCGACATCATCGGTACTAAAAACTTTAAAATACATGATTTTTAAAATGAATAAAAACTTCGTTTGAAAATTAATAATATTCACAATTTCTTGATTCAATGTAAGAATAAATTTTTATGTTAATTAGAAACATATAATTTAAGGAAGAAAGCTATTCTGACGAGCAAAGGGTACGATATTGAGAAAAAAAGAAAATAGATTTTCTCGTTTTCATTACTTAAGTAAGACCTGTTTCAAAGGTCCCACAAAGACTTATATCGTGGTATTTGGTATATAAATAGAGGGTGATTTTTTTCACTGTCAAACATCTTCAGTTTGGTCTATTATTTAACCATGAATCGTCTTACAAACGAACAACGCTTGCAAATTCTTGAATTTTATTATCAAAATGCGTGCTCTGTTAAGAAAGTTCATCGCGCGCTTCTTCCATTTTATGGTCAGTTAAATCGACCCACTGAAGCGGCTATTCGGGCTATTGTGACTAAATTTCTCACCAAATTTACATTGTTGGACATTAAACCACCAACATGCTTACGTAGATTGCGAACTGAAGAAAATATCGCAGCTGTATCGGCCAGTGATAATGATGACCATCAATTTTCGATTCGTCGCCGTTCGCAGCAATTGGGCCTCTGTTACTCAACAACGTGGAAAATTTTGCGGAAGGATTTAGGTGTGATGCCTTTCAAAATACAGCTGGTGCAAGAATTGAAGGCGAACGACCTACCACAACGTAAAATTTTTGGTGAATGGGCTCTTGGAAAGTTTGCCGAAGATCCACTTTTTTACCGAAAAATTGTGTTCAGCGACGAAGCTCATTTTTGGCTCAATGGGTACGTAAATAAGCAGAATTGTCGATTTTTGAGTGAACATCAGCCAGAAGCATTGCAAGAACTACCAATGCATCCAGAAAAAGTCACAGTTTGACGCGGTCTATGGGCTGGTGGCATCATTGGACCGTACTTCTTCAAATCATAACGTAACTGTGAATGGTGAGCGCTACCGTAATGATATCCAACTTTTTTTTGCCCAAAATGCAAGAGCTTGACTTGCATGACATGTGGTTTCAACAAGACGGTGCAACATGCCACACAGCACGCGCAACAATGGACTTATTGAGAGGCGAGTTCGGTGAACATTTTATTTCACGTTCGGGACCGGTCAATTGGCCGCCTAGATCGTGCGATTTAACGCCTTTAGACTATTTTTTGTGGGGCTACGTGGACGCATTGGAAGACAACATTGACATTTATTCGTGAGATACCGGCCGAAATGTTGGCAAGAGTATGCCAAAATTGGACTAAGCGGCTGGACCATTTGAGGCGCAGTCAAGGTCAACATTTGCATGAAAAAATCTTCAAATATTAAATTATATGGACCGTACTATCGATTCAAATAAAGATTTCATGAATTTTTCTGAGTTTTATGTGTTTTTTTTTTTTTTGAAAAACTTTCCTATAGCTTTTTAAAAATCACCCTTTATGTGGCAAATTGAATTCAGAAAAATTATGTAATCGAGTCCAATAAAATAAGAATAAACTGGAAGGTCAACGTCGTGTTTTTAAAGGCAATTTGTTATCCAATATATGTATTCAAAGTTTGGTTGGTTCATTCAACGAAATAATATTTTTTTTAAATCAAAACTGAAATACTAAATAAAAGTTGTAACAAAATTTACTGAACGACCCGACCCGGTCACAAAAAAAAATTAAATTGTTTCACCATTCAATATTTTCAGATGTCGAATGCAAGTTTGTGAGTAAAGTTCAAGAGATTGACTGTTAACCGAACAAATTCTTCTTCGTCTATGTGCTGAGCCATGATTATTTATTTATTGCACACTAGCTTCAAAATCAGTAGTTTCAGTGAAGCTGCTTGGCCACCACGGAGATGCGATTGGACGCCGTTCGAGTCTTTTAAAGAAGTTAAAAATCGATGTTATGCGAACAAACTGAACACCAATCCACTAAAACATAAAAAGTATTCCAGATTTAATCGGAATTTTTACTCTTAAATGTGAAGCAAAATATTAAATTGATTTTATAGCCTTTTGGCGAATAATCAGAGGAAAAACACAATTCGATTGTGAAAAAAGCAATGCATTGGGGAATCTGTTGAACCGAAAAACATTTCACGTTGTAGTTTGAGAAAAAATACCAACGAGTCGAACTCGTTGAATAAGTTAGTAAATAAATTTTTAAATTTTAATTCTGTTGTTGGAAAACATTTGAAAAGTTCACATGTTTGATTTTAAATTTCTCTCTGCTCTTATCTTTCTATTGCGTACTAAACCAATATTTCAAATATGATACACTCCTCTTGCTCTTTGTATCCGCAGTATATGAAGAAACAACAGTCTTACCTGCAACTGCTTCAATTTGGATATAGATAAACTACGAAGATCTGCTGCTAAATTCATTTGTGTTTGCTGTGCTTGATCAAATCGTTCCTTCCAATCTTGAGCTTCCTGTTTTGCCTTGTCTCGCTGCAATTCAGTAAGGCTTAACTGTGAAAAGAAAAACAAATTGCGAAGTTCACAGCTTACAGCAAAATAATTTGCTTACGGATCTAACCTTTCGATTGCTCTCATCCATTTCCAATTTTAGTGTTGTTTGCAATTTGATAATTTGTGCAGTTTTATTGGCTAAATCATTATTAAGTCGAACCATATCCGAGTTAGAAGTTTGTATGGATTGTAGGGAATAGGCGGCTGGTTTACTGTTTTGCAAACTATTGTCAAATAAACTGTTGCCCACGGAACTACTAGTAAGGTCATCACGTATTGAATTCAATTCAGTTATTCTAAATGAAAAATCGTACAACATGCAAAAATAAATCATCATTATGTAGATATTAATTCAACTTACCTAATAGAAGGACTTATTGATAATGAATCGCCGAAACCGGGCGTGATGCGTGATTGAATAAAAAGACTACTATCATTTAGGCTGGCTGTCAATGAATTGCTAAGTTTAGAGCCCGATCCACTATAATTGAATACTTCCGCTACGTTAAATAAATTCGAATGATTTGTAGGACTAAAGTTGAGTGAGCTGCCAGGAATGTTCATTGAGAAACCACCCGAGTTAAAATCTAAACGAAAATTTCGAATATAATCGTTAAGGAAACGTTTAAACTAATTATTTTGTTACCTGATATTGAATTTGTTAACTGCGAATTAGGAATGTTGATAGGAGCTGAAGAACGTTGCAATAGCCCTGATTGAGCAAGTCCGGCAGAGATGGGATTCTCCCTCTGATTAGGTACAATATCTCGCATTTCATCTAAAGAACATGAAGCTGTAATAACATAAATGTATACAAATATAATTGAAGAAAAACCTCATTCAATTTTCGTTATAAAATTACTTTGAATGAGATGTGTTAAAGACACAAAAGGCAACTCGGGAAAAAAGAAACTATTTATTGCTAATATCAATATATACTTATACAGGCAACCAGGCTACAACGCGGGGGTAAGGTTCCTTAAACACGCTGCGTTGAAGGATTTACACCCTCCTACGGGTTCCAAAAATGGGAAAACGTTCGAACACTTCACCTCCTACTACGCGATTTGTATTAATACAATAAAAAAAAAGTTGGAAAATCGCTAACGGTTTTGCTATTAAAATAAAAGTTCAAATGAAATATAATTTCTTAAATGTTCCAAATAGTTATTTTTATTTTTTTTAAATATTTATTTTTGAATTAAAGAATCACAAAAAAAATAAACAAATAATTTTCAAAGCAAAAAAAAGAAACTTGGACACAAGGAATTAATTATTAAAGTTGATAAAACTGAATTTTTTATATATTTTCTATGATTGCCTTTGGTTTCTTAAACGGCTTGTAGCCTTCTATTCATGGACATGACCAGTTTTGTTGTAACATCGGGTGTATATTGGCCCATATATACTGAAGTGCGTTTTTCAAATCATTTGCCTTTCACTCAACTTCTTCTCCATGTACGCCCACAGGTGCTCTATAAGGTTTAAATCTGGGGTTTATGGAGGATGCAGAAGGACTTTTTATTAGATTATCGAGCAACCATTCCCGCACAATATATGACGAATGCTTGGGGTCATAATCGTGAACAGAGCAATAATTATTGCTTATACCTAGCTAAGTGGCCGTTGCTAACAAATTGTTTTTTAAGGATATTAAGGTAGTCTATCTTGTTCATATTCCCTTCAACAAACATCATGTTTCCTACTCCATTCGATCCCATTGCACGCACACAATCACACTGCCTCCACCATGTTTAAAAGTGACATTTACATTTCCCGCACTTAAGGCTGTCTGCCATGTCTCAAAAAACACGTCGGAGTAACATCGGACCCAAATACTTTGAATTTTGACTCGTCGGTGAAAATGACCGAGTACCAGAATTCTGAAGGTTGACGGACATACATTTGGTCATATTCCATGCGTTTCTTTATGTTTTTTGCAAACAAAAGGGGCTTGTTTCGGGGGGTGTAGGCTCTTAAATCCCTTGAATGTGCATATCTACAATTGCATTCTCCTGGAGGTTTTAAGTAATGGCTACCGCAGAAATTTTAGGATCGTTAACGACTAATCGTAAAATTTTTCGTTCTGTTTGAGAAGTTCGAAGCCAACTACCACTGTCTTTGCAAAAAGACATTTTTTTAAACGCTTGCATAATGCTTGATGATGGGTTTTTTCACAATTTCTCTCACTTGTTTTTCTTTTCTTGTCCAAATTTTTTTTTTACTAACTGAACATATTATTGCAAGGAATTTGATTTAGGGAAGAAAACCTTTTTTGAAGAAAAATAGAAATCGCATATAGAAATTGCATATAGAAATCGTAAATATCAAGTTTTAGGAGGCACGTTGTAGGAAAATTCCCGCATTTTTGGAACCGCGTTGGAGCAAAAACGCGTAATAGAATCTAGAAAATGATCTGTCTTGAACATTTAGCACAGTTGTACATTGGTATTGTTTCTCTGTTACCTTGCGAAGATTTCAAAGACACATTTCTTGTTCGATGAGGATTCGCTTTTAAAAAAAAACTGTCCAAGTCCGAGACTGACTCGCACAACGAAAGTTCCATAGTATCTTTTAGGTACAGATATGCAAAACAGTCTGCGTGCATTGATGAAACTTTGGAAAACAGGCGTTATGGCCAATTGGCAAATTTCAGTAAAAGAACATTTAACGCATTTAATTTCCATAATATATACAGTCTTTCAGGTAATTGTTTTGACAAAGCAAAAAAATCATAATTTGTATCTTTTCCACGCGAAAAGAATTACATTTTTAAAGAAATTGTTTTAACAATTCCTTGTGCGTGCAGCGGAATCCATTTACCCTTTTGAGTTTTCATTTTCATTACAGGTAAACCCAAAATAGTTTCTAATTAAGCTCTACTCATGAATTGCAGCATTTGTGGTTAATTTATTTTGAATTTAAGATGCCTGGTAAAAGAACATAATTTGAAGAGATTCATATGGTTTGGTTAATCAGCGCATCAGAAAAAGTGTTTAAGATTTATCACAGATGTTTTCTTTAAACACACGTGCAACGAAAATCGACTGGAGCTAAAGTTTTCGAATGGCCGTCCGCGCAAATTGTCAGAACGAGAAAAGTAGTGGAAAATCCGCAGATTTCGACGAGGACTCCTGCGGGTGAACTTAAAGATGAGTGTGGTGTCGCGGTTTCCCACGAAACAGGAAAAAATATCACTCAAGGGTTGCTCGCAAAAATCCGCCCCGTTCACCACAACACGTAGAACAGTGATTATTTTTCTCTACACATGCACATTGGCAAACTTATGACTTGTAGTAATGGTTTGGGGGTGTATTGCGAGCAAAGGTGTTGGAGATGTAGCTTTTATAGATAACACCGTGGATGCGCAACAGTATTGGAATATTTTGAAGACCTATTTGATAAAAAGCGCAAATAAATTTGGGTTCATTGACGACAAGCCGAAATTCAAATTTGACCAAGCTTATGAGCTGAAATACAAAGCGCACATGATGAGAATGTGGCTTCTTTTCAACTGCAGCAAAGTATTGGATACGCTTGCCCAGAGTCCTGACTTAAACACTATACATTAACCACAAAAGTAAAAAGATTAAATTACTTTTTATTCAATTGAACTAAATTATACTGTACTGTATATAAAAAATTCGTCCATCACTGAAATGGGGTCCCGAAGAGTTTTCCCGCATTTGTTTGTATTTAGTACCCTTTGGGTCCTGCTTCCCTTGCGATTGTCAAAAAATGCGGAACACTAGAAATATTTTTAATTTTACAAACAATGTCTTCTTCTTGGCGTAAACTTGAGTTGCACTTAAAAAAAAAGTGTTGTAAGTGCAAACAAATTTACGGTTTTCAAGTTAAAGGGATAGTGCAAAAGGTAACTTAAGTTTTTGCTTCGAAATCAGAACTTTGTGCCTGTTCAGAGCTGAAATTGTTTGGATATCCATCTCTCTCTTGGTCTAGCTCTTATGAATGTACGTTTTTTTCAAAATCTATGCGGCATAGGAACTTGAAATATGGCACGACATCAGTGTCTTAGTGGATTCAATGAACAAAATTAAAAACGATTTTTGCACGGTGGATTGGGGTGTTATCTTGCTGCAGGATAAAGCATTTCCAATAAGATTTTGCCCTTCCCCTATTATGGCATCTTTCAGAATATTAAAGAAGACTGCAGCTGTGACTCTTCCATCCAATATGAGAACCTTGACAACACTTTTAGAACAAATACATCCCCAATTTTGGCGTAACCAATTATTAATTTTTAATTATTTAACGGAGGGGGACAACAAATCCGATTATTCGTTGCAAACAAATAAACGTGTTGTTTGCTGGGGGAAAACTTATTATTTGGAGAACGAGAATCTATATGTTCGGAAAAAAAAAAACAAAAAAACGAGTCGCCAAAAAGTATTTAACGCCAATAACTGAGCTATCGCAAAGGAAAATTTAAATTTGGCAAGCGACAGTTAATTATCGAAAACCACAATGAGGAAGTGACTCATCACGTTGAAGCTGCGAACTCATACAGATCCCAAAGTGACGGATAAACACTGAACGCGAAGCATCATTGAAAGTTCTTACCTTCGATTTGCAACAATGGCTTCCAATATAATTGGGAAGAGCCTTGGTTCGTTCGCCCATTGTGGATACATGGCAGTATGTAATATGTGGCATGATATGCGGTGGGAAATTGTAGTGGAATCGAGTTCGTCCGAAACTCAGCAACCATAAGTTCCTTATTTGTTAATATGTGAATTGGAGTAAAGTAAGACACTTAAAAATGTATTGCAATCCTTTAACTCAAATTCGTGGTTGAAAGATTTTGTAATAGAAATTCAATTGTTGAAATTTTTTGTTCCGCGAGATTTTTTAAATAATAGAAAAACAAAATGTGCCACTCGATATTCTTCGTAGAAATCGTTAAATGTTAAACTAAAGTATGCCGTGAGCAAACATGTGCATCGGGTTAATACCACAACAACGTAAAGAACCCTATAATAGAATTGCGAATAAAAATCGAAGAGATAAAACAAAAATATATACGAGCTTACAATTATAAATAAGATATTATATACGATACCTACAATAGATGTGTTAAAATTGTGAAAAACATATGTGGGTGAAGTTTATTTGTCACTGTTAACTGTTCGCTGTTTTAGTTATTGCTATGAAGGACGTATCTTATTTTACTAACTACTCAATCCTGATATGATTAAATTTAGAAAATGTAATTTAGATAGGCCAAAACATTATCAGGTTCAAGCAACTTTTGTTGATATTCTCGAAATGTGTTCTGAATAAAATTACAGTTTGTTTTTAATGAAAATGTAATCATACTCACATAGCCTTTCCAATGGTAAAGTGAAATTTAGAAATTTGCCTTGATTTTTATCTAGTGCATTCATTATACTATTCGAATCATTTTCAATTCCCATTAACTGAAAGAAAAACAAACTTTAGAACCAACATCTAGTACAGTTTGCTATTTGTTTTGTTAGGTAAAGTTTGATCGTACAGAAAGAAGGATGCAGGGTGTGTTTATGGAATTTAATTTAATATATATAAATTTTTCGGTATAATATTTAATTTTGTTTTTTATGTGGAGTATGTGGAGAAGAAAATGTATTTATGTGAAGGAGGAGGATATGATGGTTTATAGTAAGACTGTAAAACAACTTACTTTGGCCATATCTAAACTTTGGAATTGTGATTTTGAGTATTCGAGATGTGTCATCTTATTTGATGAAAATGGAGATGACGATGATCCGCCATTCATATAACAATCATTGCTATTTCCATAAATGCTATTCTTTTGATGTAATTGTGCACCAGGTGCTTTGATATGGGAATTACTTGATCCTATTGAAGAGGTACTTGCTGATTCACAGCTCTCACCGTTGCCATTGTAAAATAGCTGTGATTTTCGGAAGAAATATCAAAATTCGATATAATTACATAGTTTCAACAAAATGTTTTCCTTCTTTCTTAATTTTGTACTCCGTACTTCATCCTCCTCCTTATATATATATATATATATATATATATATATATATATATTGCAAATTTTATTTTATAACAAAAAAGGGACCACACTTACATTTTCATTGACTGAAATAAGTCCTTGCTTGCTAGGATCCTTCTTAATATCGGGTAATGCGCTTGATATTTTATCACTAAGAGCTAAATTTGTTGATGGCCCATCTAAATCACGTGCCTTATCCTCGGTTAATATATACGCTAATCGGTTTTATTTTGTATTTTTGTTTAGTATCGAAATGAGTTTCATAATATTCCAATTCAGCAAGATGTTATATGAAAAATAGTAATGGATAGGTAATTGAAACGACATAAAAATATTTATCTCTTACACAAATTTTACAACCTTTATATAAAATATATTTAAAATTTAAAGTAAACTCTACAAAAAAACCGCTTTCTAGAATTTTAACTATAAATACATAGGCCTTTCTAAATACAACTAAAAGTAATATAAGTATATGTACGCAAATAAACAGAGAGATAAAGATTATTACATAAAACATAAGACTTTAAATCGAAGAAACACCTATTATGATTTCATCCATCATTTAATAAAGATATGGAAATTTATCAAGGGTTTAATGGAGGTCAACATTCCGAACAGGAATTGTGCCTGCCAGTAAATCAAAGTTAAAAATGCGAAACAAAAATGACCTGTTGCGACTGTGACTTTTTAAATTACTTGAGACGAAAACATAACAAATCGAATTATGCAACTTTAAAATCGTATGTATCAAATCAAGTTCAATTTTCGTACACCCAACTTTTGCTTGATGTTTCATTATTATACATATTTTCGAACTTTCTCTCCCAATTTTCAATTGACTAAAGACTCTTATAAGACAACAATATCTGTTATTCTATCTACGAAACAATCAAAAACAAAAGTTAGCAAAAGCAGAAATAAAAATAAAAATCATAAATTGTTCGATATTGGAATTAAACGAAAATTGATTCTGATACTAGTTTATCTCTCCTACAATTGAAAACCCAACTTAAAATATTCAGACTTCTTTTCTTCGTTAAGGTTGAGCGGCAGTTAGAAAAAGTGAAAGTATTTCGCAAGTTAAATAAATAATAATTTCCAAAAATGGTTTTGTCATAAAGTGGTAACAACCACGAGATGCAGCATTGCCGAGCAACGGTTCCCAAAGAGAAATATCGAGAGCTTAAATATGCGTCACCATGGGGGTCCAGCAAACAAGAAACGAACAAGCCTGTGGGCAAATGGGTGCTGGCAAACTACTTTAAGACACCAGGTCATTCTTCGAAATAATATACTGTTGGTATTCTAAGTTTGTGTCTAAAATAATCTGTCATTTGATCTTTTTTGAAGGCATATCACTGACATCAGAGCGTTCAACCAATCTTCCAAAGAATAGTTCTAATTTTGCGAATATTAATAAGGAGATTAAAAATTCTCCGTGCCAATTCGGACTCCACCATGGAGTTTCAAGCCACTATGCACAGCCATTCCGTTCTTCTTCTGATCGTTATGATTGCTTTGTGTTAAATCCTCTGCATTATCAGGGAAATCATATACAAATAAAAAAATAAATACCTCGTTGCGTTTTGTCCGCACGCTGGAAATGCCTTAACTATGATTTTTAGAAAAGAGGAAAATTAATGTATATTGTGACAGGACACCCCACATGAGAATTACTATGAAGTTATTTGATTTTACTTGGAGAAATGTTTATGAATAAAACTCGGATGGGTTTGAGACAGACTGAAAATTTATGGTGAGTTATTTATAGTTAAATGTATAAATTGTCAGGAAAATCTCTTATACACTTTAGGTGTATTTAGTCGTTAGGTATGGTAAACCCGGTCATAGGAAGTGATTTGTTATAACGTACAAAACAGCTTCATATTCGCTAAACCATATTTTGGTACTGGTCCAGGGTTGTTTTCCAGTAAAAAACAGACTTGAAAACATCAAATATTGAAAACCTTACTTTGTACATTTCACCTATTTCGGACGATGTATTTATTTATAAATCTGACTTTTCGACAAAATGTTCCAATTTGGGAAGAGATCGAATAAGGTATTACGTTTTCGGTAAACATCTTAAAAATGTTTCTGTAAACATTTGACCTTAATAATTTTCTATAAACTGATGCAGAGATTAAATCAATAAACGAATGTGCAATTTACAATTATTTCTTTTCTGATTATAGCAATAAACGTGAATTTATAAGGATTCTAAAAAAAATAATTAATAAACATTTAATTTTTTTGTTTTTGGAAAAATGGTCAAAATCACAAAAAAAAAAAGAAAATACTTACGTTCTACATGTGCGAATGCACAAAAAACGCTCCTAGGGCAGTAACCTGCTTGTTGAACATCATTACATTTGGTTGATTTATAGATTTCCGGATGAAATTGTTGTTCGGTTCTAGTATGACAATATTGGCAATTATCTCCGGCTTCACAATTGCCTGGTTCACCCCACTCCTCGCCGTGTTTAACATTGGGGCAAGGTGTTGACCTTTAGTTTTCCAATTTCTATTACTATTCTCTCAAATATCGAATTCGAACATACCTGTATTTAAATTTCCTTGGGCTTCGACGTTTATCTTTACTATTATGATATTGTGGACAGGCATAACCTTGCCTGCATAAGCGTGGAGGCCTTTTGCATGGCTCTGTTTTGTAATTAGCTAGAACATAATTTGTATCCTGCCACTTTGGATCTTCATTCATTAAGTTCCTTTCTTTATCTAGAGCATTTTGTGCGTTCGTTCCATCTATTGCGTTTTCCGAATTCTGTAAGGATTCTAATTCTTTAATATCGTAAACTGGTGGACGTTGATCTTGCACTCCGTGTGCAAAAGCACAATGATGACCATTTTTTACACAATATCCCCGTGAATCTGTGTCGTGTACGCACATACATGTCTTATAATATCTCAAGTGATAGCGGCGTTCTGTGTCACCGGCTGTGCGGTGAAGAAAAGGGCAACTGTTGAATAAAGAATTGTTGCCTAATTTATAATGCATTTTAAGATATTAATGATTAATTTAAATTTTATGTGAAGAAATATTTCGAACGTTAAATTCGAAGATGTTTTTGATTGTTTAGTGATTTGTTTTAAATAAATATTAACGTCGATCATTAAAAACAAACTGTTGAGTACTTGAGTTACACGGAAATACCAGGCGATGGGGTTGAACGTAAATATAAATTTGATGTATTGTTATTTTCCGGAAAGGAAACGGTTGCGAATCAAGTTACAAAAATTAAAACGAATAGTTTTTTTTTTCAGTTTTATGATGGTGAAATTCATGGTTTCCGAAATTATTGTCGATGAATGAACAATTAAATTTAGAAGTAACATGTGCCAACTATGATTCATGCTTTTTGTTTGAGTTCCAGCTACGGTGTAATCGAACATATTTCCTTCTTTCATTCTACTCGCTCATAGTATGTAATGCACTATAAAAGCAGTCGTAATCCTGAGAGATTTAATTCAAACAGAATTCGATATAAGAAAATTGTATTACTACAAAGTAGAGCTATACAAAATACAAGAACTTCCTTATTGATTCTTTCCACAAACTAAGCTTTGATAGAAAGGCATCGAAATAAATTAATGATTAAACAACTGTTTCAAAAGCTTCGGTATGTGTGTACACCGAAAACAAGAATTTCAATAAACTATGGGTTAAAACACAAGCAGTAAGAGTCTCACATTTTGAACATCAGAAGTGTGTCTAATTATGTGCACGCCACTGTGCATACCAAATCTCTTATGTGCAAAATAGCTTAGAATCAACAATTTTAATATTTTCGGTACAATAAACAATTATTATTATTTGCTAAGAATTAAGGGAGGACTAAGATATTAATTTTTTTTTATCTTTTTAATTGAATGAACAATATTTTAAAAATATTGTGTCAAAATGTTAAGTGGATCGGAGCATAATAGACTAAGTAACGAGTATTTTTATACCTGTCGGATGAACGCTTTATACCAGATTCAAAATTCAAAATTGTAAAGCGTTTTTCCCACAACTCACGTTTTCAAAGTCTGTGTCCCTCATAACTTCAAAACTACATTGATAACACTATTTCTGTACATAATTAACGAGGTAACGCTTTTTCAAATTTATTATTAATTTTTATTTTACAATAACAAATAAGGCGGTTTTTTACGAAAAAAAACTTTTAAAAACCCTCCCAGCATTACCTTGGGGAAAACTATTATCTAACAAATGAACTCTGATTTAGTGATTTCAGATGATCCAGTACCAAGTTATGGTCGAGGCGATTGTACTTCTTCCCGAAACACGTCCGAAGTATTGCTGCCACTGCCTTGTTTTTTGTTGTCTTGAACTAACATTTTCGTTCTAACCATTTGTTGCTTCTTATACGAATCCTTATACAAATTTTGTCTCGTGATATTTCTCTTATGTTTCTGAAAATCCTAAATTGTCTCCATTCCCTTGTGAAATTCTTCAAAGGTAGCCGTTCTATCGGTCTCGTTGTCTTAATTCTGAACTATATGACCCACAGTTTTCAAACAAGGAGTGAGCCATTCCAATAATTCGAGATTGGTGAAGCATGTATCAATCTCGATACCTATAATATCATTACGTAACGTAAAAATCTTATTTTGTTCGTATACTTTAATGCAACCATTTCAATGTTGATCCAAATTTTGCGTTTACTTTGGCGGTAGCATAAATATCATTAGCTAATACATAATCAGCAGTGATGTGGAGTTTGTTATTCCTGTAGGCTTTTCTTTCGGAACGATTTATCCGTAATCAGAATTTTGATACAAAGCCAATCCCATGATATGCCATGACGTACTGTAAGACAAGCCCAAATACTTTGCTATCTATAACACCGATAAATAATTTAACTTGACAACACTGTCCGAAGAAGATTGTTGCAAAATCAGCTGCCTGAAATGATCGCTCGCAAGGTTCCACTACTAAGAATGAGAAATATCAGAGCTAGAAAGGATTTCGGTTTGAGTTTCAGAAACCATACCAAGGAGATGTTTCGTAACAGGCTCTGGAGTGATGAAACAAAAATCAATTTATTTGGTTCTGACAGTGAAAGAAATTTTCGGCGACCTCACGGGAAAAGAGCTCCACTCAGTTTTGAGCAGCAATTGAAAGGCCATTCCTGTGAGGACGTGTCAAAAATTAATTGATTCGATGCCAGGTCGAATAAGAGTTGTCCTTAAGAACAACGGTTATCATGGTAGACATTAATTTAGTTAAAAAATATTTTCATTCATTCCTCATATTTTTCGAAAAAACAAATGTTGACTTTTTATTTCCCTATTATTTTGAACAGAACATTTCGAAGTAATTTAAATTTCATGCTGAAAAATACAAAACGAGAAAAGGAAATTGAAAAACAAATTTAGCAAAATGTAGTCAAAATGATGTGTTCGAACTTTTGAATACCTCAGGTTAGCTATTAAGTTAAAAATATTTTCTACAATCCTTGAAATTTGTTCGATTTTTGTCTTTCCCTTTTATTTTGATAAGCTGCGTAACTTTCGACGATGGCTTGACTTACTATAACAGATCCAATCACTTCGATTTCCACAATCAAGTGCGGACCATAAATTAAATGAAAACTAACAAGCAGGCTATATAAATGTTGGTCTTATATCGAGTTTTCCAACTTGACAACTTTGAATTCAATTTGTGAACGCACCCTTTCACTTATCATCAAACTTTCATTGTCAATTTATTCAGTTAACTCAACATCATTATCATAGTAAAGAACACGAACGTGAAACTTCTGCAAATTATAAAGATTTTCTACCGGACCTCGGAGTCGGTGACCGCACCTTAAAGAACGTTATCTCCAATTAGGCAGTAACAAGTTTAGTGCAAAAAATTGAGTCTACATATTCGTTGTGTGATGTTGCCGTGTCATTGAGACAACGGGTTGGTGGAAGTGTCGAAAATATCGCTGCCTCTCAGGCGTCCGTAGGAAACGATTCGAATCAGTTAATTCCACGGCGTTCTCAAGGATTGGGCATCAACCAGTATTTTGCGTAAGGATCTTGGTTTACACCCATACAGGATCAAGCTGACTCAAGAATTGAAGCCGATGGACCCTTTGAAGCGACGTACGTTCTCCGATCGGGCCTTGGAAAAGATGAGAATAGATTTATTGAAGTGTTAGTTTGATGAGCATGTTATCCCGAGAAATGGGCCAGTAGATTCGTCACCCCGTTCGTTTGATTTAAAGTGTCTAGACGTTGGAAAAGCTCAGAGCCAACATTGAACGCGAAATTGCGGCCAAAATGTGCGGCCGAGTCATCGAAAATTGGGTCCAACGAATCGACCGCTGCAAACGTTGTCCGGGCACGAACAAAGTCGAGTTCCAATCACAAATGTTTTGATTGTTCTTCAAGCCGATAGTAGAATTTTTCATATATGTAAAAAAAGGTGTCAACTCCTTATTGGAAACCCCTTTATGAGTGCACAAAAATTAAAAGAATTATTTTAGGTATAGAGATTTTAAAAGAAAGGTGCCAAGACCATTCAATGATGTTTTTATGAACATCAAAATAAACTAAACTAAAATTTAAAAATAAAAAAAGAATCAAGAAAAATGTTTTTTCTTTTCGAATACGGGTTCGCTTGCACAGAAAGTTCTTATATCAAAACATATCAAAAATGCTTCTACCACTCAAATCGTGAAGCTTTACAAAACAAACCAATGGTATTTTCATATTTTCAACCACTTTAAACAATCAGATTTAACAGGAATAATCATAAATATAGTCATAGGGAGTTGTTTTTTGTTCCCACATCTTTAGGTTAAACATAATTCTTTGAGTTGTACAAACAACATACCCTACATACCAGAGGAATTACCTTCCTTGTTGTACATTTTTCTACGCATTAACATTTACTTGCTTACTACCACCCACGGGGGCTGGCGATATTACACCATAAGCGAAAGTGTTAAGCAACCCAATGGCTAAGGTTCTTTTACTCAGAGTAAGATAAAGATTCATTCATAGTTCGTTCTGTGTGCGATATATTCCGGCACAAGCGCAATCGGAAAACGAACAAAAAGCGATAACATAAAACCGAGCAGAGCAATCAAAACAAAAATAATAAGGCAAAATAAACAATACAAAGCAATACAGAACTGGAGATGGAGGGACAAAAGTGGCTTTGCGCAACATGTCACCTACGCCATAATAATAAACAATGGACGGGGACAAATGGAATAAAATTACTCCAGTTCTTACAAAGAATGTGTGTTCAAAGGCTTACTGGATTCAAGCATTTGTCGAAGGCCAAACTCTGGAAATGATTTTACCAAAAAAAAAATAATTAAATGTCAACTCTGCCGAAGCGTTAACTGGACTTTTTTTTTGCAAAACAAGTTTATGCCGCCATTGATTAACTAATCACAAATACAGCCCCCACTGTTTGATAAACAAATCGCATACACACACAATTCAGCGCGCGCACTACACTATACGTGGGTTGGCGAAGCCCCCAAATTCTGTTTGTATACAAAAATATTACTTTCACTGTGTTTACAATCGCAAACATACAAAAAAAAAAAAAAATAGGAAAATTAAACAAAAAAAAAAACACTGGAGACTGGGACAATTATTTTTTTTTTTTTGATCCACTGTTGCAAACGAACATTTTGCACAAACGAAACGAAACATAGGAACTATGTAAAGCCTTTTCCAAATGGGGGGACACATTCTTGTTTCTTGTTTCTTTTTTTCGGCAAAAGGATGAGCGGGAGATTTCTGTTATAGGGGGGTTTTGGTCTACAGCACTTACTCGTCGCCATCGGGACACAATCCTGTAGTCTCATCATATTTGGTGCAATAATTGTCGGCACTGTAATTAAATGTACCATCTCGTTTTCGTATTGGCCGTCGTCGCCTTTGATTCTGGAAATGCCAATTGAAACAAATAAACGGCCGATGTTGATTACATTTGTGTTGTAGAAACGACTGGCACTGCTCCACACGGAATTCCTTTAAATATCTGCAAGTGAAGTTTCTTGTATTGTATATCAAAATGAAGGTCATTTTCATAGTTATTTATTAATAGTATTTTCAGTATTTTAGATGATTTCTACTTACGTGTAATGATTCGGTTTTTCCTGTTGTGTTGCTAACATAAGTTTATTCTCGTTCGCCATTTTGTGTGGAAAACTATTGCGTCTATCCGACGCTCAAACAGTAGAAATGATGCTTCTTTTGCATGACGTCGAGCGCTGGCTGCATTAAGAAGAAACGAAAGTCAAAACAAATGCCATGGTTTGCAAAAATACATGTCAAAATTTGCGCAGATGAAAACTTTAAGGGGGAAACATAAATTCAAAAATAACGTTAACATGCGTGTACTGTATGAAGGTCCACTTTCATATGCGGACACGAGTTATATAAAAAGCTGAACAAGTTGGGTACACCTTGTTTAAAAAGCAAATATGCAATTCACATTACTTACACAATGTATGAGACTGGAAATCGCAATAAAATCATAAAGTTATCAGTGTCGTGGAAAAACTCATGAGAGAAGGATCAAGACGGCATTGTATCTATAAAAACTGTCCCAAACTGGCTAAAAGCTTGCGGATATTGGCATAGTTACAAGGTTTTATTTTTTCAAATTTCTTGTTTTTTTCCACTGTTTATGTAAACATTTTTTTAGTAAAGAAACAAGATTACATTATTGTAAATGGCCGAACTGATGTTGGCTCTCATTACTAAATTTATTATATAATTTGCAATAGCATTCGTAAAACAATATATATTTAAATTATGAATTGACAGGGAAGAAAATGTGGAGCCAAAAAAAACTCTTCTAAATTACTGTTTTTAGATAGAAAGCCTGCAACATTATACAAAAAAGCAAACCAAAAGAAAGCAAAAATTACTTAACCTAACTAATACTAAGTGTCAGCTTCTCCCCAATCTATCCACCGGTATTTTTCATGGTTTTACCTCTCGTCCTTATATATATCTCTATCGGGTACGCTCATGCAGTATCTTCTGCTTAAGGCTCCATACCCTAAATGTGTAGACACATAGAGGATTATTTTGGCCCTTCTAGCAGTATGATATATAATAGGAACGTTACAAGAAGCTGATAAGTAGCCATGGGCATCCAGGTATAAAAATGCCTCAGGAGGTATTCGTCCACTTTCCAATGAATTCCTAAAATACCCAGGGTTAGGATAAAACAAACCGAATATGAGTTCATTCTTAGTACCATTCGCTGCTTCGGGAGGTATTTGTCCGCTTTCCAATGAATTCCTAAAATACCCAGGGTTAGGATAAAACAAACCCAATATGAGTTCATTCTTAGTAACATTCGCTGACCGCACGAAATGAATCCTCACAAAATCCAGGATAACATTGTCAATTCTGGACACAATGAAAGCATCCAATAGTCTTTTTTTAGAGACGTAATGCCAAAAGATGGAATGTTTGCTTTTATATAATCCCGTGCAAGCTCCATATAAGACTTTCCATATAAGACAGACAAATATTCCTCCATACTGGACTCGCATATGTGAAAATTGGACGATGGCTTGGGAGCAAATGAATTATGAGGCACTTCTGCGAGCATGTATGTAAAATATCAATCAGTCACAGTTTTGTTTCCTCCACAAGTCAAACGTAAGGACAATTAGTTTTGCTTATTCCTGTTTGGCGAGATTTTAATATTGAAATTATTAAAATTCAGATAAGGAGAAAAGCAAAAACTATACCATTGAGTGCGATAATGATGTCATTTATATGATTCCATTTTGACAACCGTAGCAAACACGTTGCTGACATTTTTTTACATTTTCGGCGATTTAATATAGGAACACATTTTCTAGCGTATTACCAAAATTGATCCTTGTTTTTGATTGCCATCCAAGTGAAATGATGTCACTCAATGATAAAAAAATAAAAAAGAATATATTACCTTAGACGTATTTGTGTACAAAACTTGTTTAAGTTCATAAAACAAAACTATACGCAGTTGACAAACTAGCTTCAAATGCTTGTCTAATCCTTGAGAGTGCAGTCGAGTGAATCGAAATGACACATGCTTATCATTTTGGTCAAAAACGCTTATAAAATGAATCGTGACTGGTTGCCATCTTTCTTAACCATCGTCGGCATCATTTATGAAGGCACCTACGAACCGTAGATATGTCAGCTATGTTTTCAAGGAAATGGCTGTGTGTATAGGAGATCCTGTTTTACAACTGAATGTTTTTTTGCTTAACTTTTATTTCACCGAAACTGTTTCAATTTACAAGGTTTACAATTTACACCAGCTTCATCCACCATTTTCTTAATTTTAGTTCAAATACTTCTGAAACCTCTTTGTCTTGTTTAGATTCTTATATTCAGGTCCATACATTGTAGAAGTGCTGGCAAGATGAGTCTTTTATATGACATGATAGTTTTTTTTAAAAAAGTACGGAGCTTTGATCTTAATTTTTTGACGAACCGAAGAATCATCGATAGCCTGGATGAGTATCTCCTCACACGTGTCCTAGGTTGAGTTGATATGTGTGTGTTGAACTACTCGTACATCTGGTATTTTTTCGATTCAATTCCTCAACTTGGCGTTTTGTAAAGCGCAGATGAGATTCGGATTCACTTTTGGCTCACCGTGTTAAAACGTGATATATAAAAAATAGTGTTGGAATAATTTTTTATGTGCCTGTAATGTTTACCTAAACAAACTATAGAACGTTGAACGTCATATAACCATGTTGTTGTTGATGACAGTTCAACGTCGAGGATCTCGAAGGCGCGGTAGTAAATATTTGTGTTTCCTTCACGGTAGTTTTTATTTATTCCTCAAAAGAACAATAAATTTAAGTGCCAAAAATTATTGCGCAAATGGAAGACAAATCGGAAGTAATTGATGAAACTTCAGACAAATGGTGTCGAAAGTTGGAAACGATGAACAACGAGGAGCTCATGATTGTACTGCAGGTGGGAGATATTTTTGAATATTTATGGCTTAGAACCAAGTGCAACCACTTTTAATTAATTCCTATAATTTATGACCATGTGAAGAATGTACGAATATTTTTCAATTGTAAAAATTGCGCAATACTAAAGGTCACTCCTAAGGTGACTGTTCTCATACCACTGCCTCCCTGCATTAAGACGTATTTAGCATGACCTGTATCCTGATGTAATCACTTAAGGATAATTGTTGATGTCGCAATCTAACTAACCAGATGTATTATACGATCTGAATTGCTTAATTGATATCGTTTCCAATATCCTTATTTTGAGAATCATCAATCCTCCGGGTCAAGTGATTTAATATTGAAGATGGTTCCAAAAAAAAATAAGGAGCAAAGCTTTAAACTTCTCGTATTTTTAATAATTGGAAACATTTTCTAATACTTTTTCTTATTTTCAGGATATTTCAAATAATTACCAGATCGAATCCAATGGACAAGACGAAAAACTTTACGAGAAACTTCGACAGTTAATCCATAGTTCATCATCCGAGCGTTGTGCAAATCAAATTCTCCTAAATTCAAGTCTACGCACATACTTTCACGTCCTTCACCGGTCCGGCGTCACAGACACTTTCTTTCAAAATCTTGACGACAATTGCAATGATGCGCCTTTCATTCTTTACGCCATGCTTAGTACTGACTACCACAAATGCTTGCAACAGGAATATTTGCGGCAGACGTGCTTGAATGCTCTCTCCAAAGCTATTAAAACAAATTTTTCGCATTTAGTACCAGTACTGCGAGCACTTAATTTACTATGTAAAAAGTACAAAGTCTCGAACTTGGATATTTCATTAGAGAAATTCTATTCCTGTTTGCAGAGCAACCGATTTGGTGCTCGTGATGAAGCGCTCGTACTTTTTCGTTACTGCACTACCGATTTGGCGGATGCGATCAAGTGGTTCAATCTCATAATCAACTACTGGCCATGGACAAATAAAAACAAATATTATTTGCTTTCAGTGATCCTTACCAATCATAAATTAGAAAATGTTTCCAAAGGAAGTGAGTTAAATGTGAGCGACTTTTTCAATGGTCTGCGTCTGGGACTTTGTTATAAAAACACATTTTCAGCAAGTCAAAGTCTTGTGCGAGCACTTTCAAAGCAAAATAACACACAGCTGCTTGATCTTTCAATTGAAATACTGAAAAATGGCACAGAACGGGAAATTGTTAATTTCCACACGCAGTGGTTCACACATATCAACCAGAAGGAAGAACTATATCGAATGATTGAACTGCCCGGCAAGACCGAAATATCATTCCGTTACATATTTTTAGTCCATATTTTCTCAAAGCAAATCGGCCTCACGTCGAAAAAGACCTTAAACGAGCTGGCAAATTTTTTACAAGAGTGCTGCTTCCAGCTGACGATGGACGCACAAATGTATGTGTTTAAATTTTTCGTTGACAACATTTCATCGTTGGAGTTTCCTAAATGCTTGGAGTTCCTCAGCGACTTCATCGAATCACACAGGTGCACGGAATGCCCTCAGATTCGTCATAATATCCTTGGGAAATACCCAGTCATCTTTAATTTTATAGCAAAAATATTTTGCTCACTTAAGGCAAACTCGCATGCGCCGGTGAGAGCCTTCTTTCGTCGACTCTTCGAAATGTCATTACGCGACATGCAGACTGCGACTTTGTACCAACCGCTAATATTCTCGCTTAAAACAATGGATAGAGTGCTGAAAATACTTTTCTCGCCGAGCAGTAAAAACATTTCGAAGGCCTGCAAGCTCGAGCAAAACCATCAGCTCGGTGAATATCTGAAGAGTGAGAGGATCTTCGATGTGTCCATCGTCAGCAGGACAGCATTTGAAGTACTGAATTCATCTGAATGCTATGACGACACTCGTGAGTTAGTGGTTAATATTATTAATCAATTGAAAGTTCAAAGTCTTCGTGATGCCTCGCGGCGGTGCGGGGAATGCAGTGAGAGCATTGAGATCGATGAGGTAGCCCAGTGCTCCATCTTCGCCAGGTTGTGTATACAATGCAGCTCTTACAACGACAAAACAGGATATCCCCGGGATCTTCTTATCTACAGCATGCGCAGAGTTCGAGATCTAGCTATTTGTCTCGAAAGAGATCCACTTTTTGTTTGCAAAAATGAAGGCCACATGTTTGGACATTTGAGTGTGATAAATGAAGTCCTCAGTGAGGAGAGCAGCTCACTAGGAGTAAATTACGAAGATCTACTAAAAATAGTTGAGAATGTGATAACAATGCATTTAACATTTTTGAATGCAGCTGCAAAAGAAGGGAGCGCAGCCGCTAGTTTTCAGGTGATGGATGAAAGTCTACAAATCTTGGTCGAGAAATCAGAATACGAGCATAAAGATGATGAGGAGTGCAGAAAATTTCTAATGTTATCATTCTGGATGGCATTAAAGGTAAGGAAACGTATATATTTTTTTTATATACAAATATATCAACAAATGGAAAGACAAATTTACTGTCGTTGCGGGCGATTTCAATATACACAATTCTAATTGGCTTCGACATTCTAACCTGACAACAAAAGAAGGAAGGTATGTTGGAATCTTTGCTGAGTAAAAATTTAACCCAGCTAGTAGATGAGCAAACACGAATCCCAGACATTGCATGTCACAAAGTCAAAACTTTGAACTTGTTCCTGGCCTCTCACCCAGACAATTGGTGTATTGGCGACCATTGTATCCTATCAGCCAATTTCTTGTACTCAAATCACCCAGTTAAAAAAAAAAACCCTAAGAGAATTCTTTGGCAATATAAGGGACGGCCTTAACAACTTTCTAAAGAGTTTTAACTGGTTACTATGCTTCCTCGATAGTGTCGAACGAACGAACGCCCCTTTATATTATTTTCCAAGGCATGAATGACCACCCCAATCAAGATGAAGAAAGTCATGGTTCGACTCGAGCAGCAAAGAGGCTGTCAGACTGAGAGAGATGAGTTTTCGTTCTTTTTAAGCAAACGCTTCTAAGAAAACCAAAAAAGTTTCGACGAGCTCGGATGACTGCATTGCTCTTTGACGACGTGTAAAATTCTCCTATGACCAAAAATTAAGACAAAAAAACTTCGAAGAGATGTTCTTCTACGCTGGCAAAACCACTGCAAAAGCTTTCTTTTTTAACTCTCCTACTCTCTAGGTCTCTCAGTTTTGTCTTATACATCTTATCCAATATATTCCTTCGCAGATGACGATATCCTCAGTTTCACAAAGTATGTGTTTTAGTTTTTCTCGCATTCTGTTCTTTGGACACGAACATCGACCGCCAACGTATGTTTAACTCATTAAATTCATATATTGACAGTCAAATAAAATGGGGACTAGCTATCTGTTAGCTACAATTTAATGCTTCCAAAATACAATGATGTCTAATGCCATTAAAGCGAAACCATTCCCCCCGGCAATTGATTCGATGAAACCGAAAAGATTTCAATGCTAGGTGTGCGCGTTAATTCTAACCTACGCTGGAAAGACCACATGTCCGATTTGTCAAGAATGCATCGAAATGCTTAGGTTTTCTTCCCGGCGTAAGAAAAAATTTACTTCTCTAACTTAGCTAAAATTTATAAGGCTTTGCTTCGGCCTAAAATGGAGTACAACGCTTAAATTTGGGCAGGTTCACCCAAAATCACCTTTAAGGTAGAATAAAAAGCGTGCGATAAAACTTATAAACAATGACAACATAGCGAAATCAATAGTCTCTGGCATATCGTAGAAATGTTTCTTGCTTATCGGTACTTTAACCACCAATACTCCGACGAAGTAGCTAATTGCATTTCGCCCCTTCAAAAATTCACTCGCAATAATTTAGAGATTATTTTATAGGCCGCACAACAACCTTCAACAATTCAAAACCAATGTGCACTGGTGCCTTCTTTCGCTCCCTTTCACTTTTCCTTCTGCTCGTGCTGTGTAAACAACCACTTTAAGGGTATTCCCAATCCCTTAAGCTCTTGCACTATTTAAAAAAAATCATATGTATGTTTTATTTTTTACACAAATGCTGGGGATTGGTCCTACAGTTTATTGCTGAAGCTTTTTCATGGCAACTATACTCTTCGGATGATTGTCAATCACATGTGAAAGGTTGACCCGTTTAAAACTGCCAGATGTTCCTTTCGGAATATGAACCCGGGCTTCTTCAGCTAGGGTATTCTATTTAATTCAACCGAAAAGCATACTAGTGTAACTTTTCGCATTCAACTATTTACGTAACGAATACACTCAAAAATTCAATAATTAACTGGGACTTTTCATGCAAAATAATAAATGCCGTTGTTGGCATTTTGGACTATGAAGACCTGGTAAAATATAGAAAAAGAAACCAACGCACCAAAAGAGACGGCTCCAAAATCAAAAATAGCAGCACGTCTTTAGCCGCCAGTAGAGCAAACGGCTCCTTCCTAAAAAAGGGCGCTACTTTCATCATATGAAGCCTTCACCCTCTACACCTATCATCTTCTCGGAGGGCTTATCAGTGATTAATGCCATAAGCCATTACCTCTTGTTAAGTCGGAATAAAACGCAATGAACTAGCAAATTCGATGGCTGGTCTCACCAATCGTACTTCAGTTAACAAGATCTTATTTGACTCGACATTTTGTAGGTGAACAAAATAAATGCAAAATAAAGATGGCGAGATAAATACTTACAGCTTGGATCTGCAGGATTCACATTAAACAAAGTAAAAGCAAACAAACAACAAACACAATTGACAATTGTTAATTCCAATACACTCCAAAGAACTTAATATTACAATTTAAGACTTAAAATTGATTGACTTTAAAATAGTTATTCATTCGAATCTTTTTTTGCTTACAAACCCTATTTTTTTATTCTGCAGACCTCCTGTGAAGTAGCAACAACAATAGGCAGTATCTTAATGAACCAAGCCGAGTCAAACACGGACATCTTGAAGCTAGTCGAAAAGTGTTTGAACATCAGCGTTTCTGTGCTTCTGCGTTGTCGACACAAAGGCGCAATCGAAGCTGCTGGCATTTCACTGGGTAAGCGATGAAATCGGTTTGAAAAAATCTATGTCACTAACTTTTTCTCTACAATATAGGTAAACTCATTAAGTTGTTGACAGCTCATTCAGAAGATTCCAAATGTTACGGATTGGTCTTCAAATGCCTGCATCAACTATTCGAAAATGTCAACCAAATAAGTACAACCCGTCGTGGAGCCGGTCTAACCATTATGTTTCTACATCTTGTGAAGAACGAAGTGCGTAGAGAACGTCCGCTTTTTCATCGAGCTGTTAAAATGCTTCTAAGTCGCATTGAAAGTGCTGACCAATCGATCAGTGGCTCTGAATCCCAACCACTGTCTCATTCCATGTCCGAGCAGAATTTTGACAGCGTGCATGCACTTGTATTGCACTACCTTTGTGTGATTGTTAAGGACACCGAAATTCGCGACACTGTGTCCGAGTACTACGACGAAATCATGATGGCAGCTATTGTTCGTATCGATAACCCTGAATGGACTATTTGTAATGCAGCACTCCAGCTCTTCGGAGCACTGGTTCCTAAGATTGTCGGTCAAAAACAAGCTACTGAAATGGTAGAGCCCGTCTGCTGGGAACCAACGGAAGTGACATTTCTTGAAATGACTCTGAAACTACCAAGTACGTGTGAACATATTCTGAAGACATGCTGTAATGAAGGGAAATCAGATGTGTCCACAAGAAAACTCATTCTTTTTCTGGAATTTCTGTCTAACGTCGAGCATTTGAGTAAGGGTGAGGCATCGATTTCTACCTCTTTGAGACGATTTCGGGAACTATTTTGGTCACTCATCTCTCACGAATGCGAGAAAGTTCGAAAACTTGCCGCAACTTGTCTCGTAAGAGCACACGAATTCCGTGAGGATCTTCCTGTAATTCTCTTGCATTTGGCTGAAATAATATTCAAAATCCACAATGAGAACTTCTTCCAAGGAATACTTTTCACACTCATCGAAGGTGTTCACAAAATCGACGTCGAATGGAAATATACAAGCGCACAAAGCGTTGATGATTTTCTTGAGCTCTTACGCAACTCCTTACGCATATCGTATAAATATCGACCGCTCAGCTTCTATACGCGAGCTCTCCTAGTAGACTTCTTCTTGCTTACTGGTCTAGACACAAAAGAACAAATGGTGGTAGAGATCATTCAAAAGGACCAAGAGATAAGCGAAAGAGAAAAACAATCGTTTGGCTTCGACCTGTGGCGAGAGAAAGTTTTAGAGAATAAAGCTTAAAGCTAAATTAGGATTCAAAAGTTAAAATGTGTGAAACTCTAGTCATAGTTTTAAGGAATATATCATATAATAAACTTTATTGGTATAACAAGTGGGTTTTCTTTGTTCTTATTCTATATAGAAGGTACTAACAACAGTGACGATCAACTTATGTGTCCATCTTGATCCATACTACTCACATCTTGATTGCGTGACATATTTTGAATTGTTTGGCTGAGAATATTCCTGAGAATGTGCGGCTTGCAGTGCTCCTCCAACCAAGGAATAACTCCCGTAGTAAGTTGTTCAAAGTTGTCCATAGGGATATTTTGAAACGTTTCAAACATTTCATCCATAATAGCTTGGAACTGAAAAAAAAAAATAGAACATAATTCATAAACAAACAAAAGGATATAAGAAATGAAATAGATGATACCGATTATGTGAATAATATTGTACGAGGTGAAGGAAATTTTAAGTTTCAGCGAATTACAATGGAACAGTTAAAACAAACATGTAGGGAAATAAAAAATAAGGCTGATTTCGATCAAATTAAACCACAAATAATTCTTGATAACTGGAATACTTTAGGAACTATGCTATTGGAAATTACAAACAACACTCTACAAGAAGGAGAATTCCCAAATTCGTGGAAGAATTCCATGATTACACCGGTGGAAAAGGTTCTAAATACCCAAAAATGCGAGGAATTCCGGCCAATTAACACATTAAGAACGCTTGAGAAAATCCTGGAAAGTGTGGTTCAACGACAACTACTGGAATACCTAGAAAGTAAAAATATATGACCCATCTACCAATCTGGGAGCAGGAAAAATTACTCTAGTGAAGCAGCTGTAAACTACGTAATTAATGAATGGAAAAACGAAGGGAAAAAGAAAAAAAACAATGGCACTTTTCCTGGACTTCAAAAGGGCGTTTGAAACAATTGATCGGAATATATTATTAAATAAATTGTCGATGTATGGTATAAGAGATAAGGAGCTTAATTGGTTTGAGTCATTTTTATCAAATAGATCGCAAAGGACAAAAGTCAATGATCGAGTGTCAAATATGACAAAAGTGGATACTGGGGTTCCACAGGATCAATTCTCGGGGCGCTTCTATTTATAATTTACATTAATGACATGCCGGCCATAATAAATGAATGCAAAGTTGTACTATATGCCGATGACACATTGGTTTATTCGGAAGGAAAGAATGCTGATGAATGCAAAGCGAAGCTACGAAGAGAATAACGGAATGGCTGAAAATGAACAAGCTGAAATTGAATGAGAGCAAAATCAAGCTAATGGAGATAAATACAAATAACGAAACATTAATAGAAATAAATAATAATAAAATAGAAAATGTAAGTCAAATGAAGTACCTGCGAGTAATTATTGACAAAAATATGAAGTTCTCAGAACGCGTCGACTACATATGTAAAAAGATTGTATTTTTTTTAAAGGATACGGAGAAAAATGGATTGCATTACAGCGATAATAGAATATAATGCTATCATAAAGCCGCATTTCGATTATTGCTCAACTATTCTATTCTCATGTTGCAATCAGAGCCAGGTTGAGAGACTCCAAAAATTGCAGAACAAAGCTATGAGGAGTATTCTCAGATGCAACAGATTCACACCGATAAGACACATGCTAGACGCGCTCAAATGGTTAAGTGTAAGAGAAAGGATAGAACTTAACACACTGATTGCTCTGTTTAAGATGAAGCAGGGCAGCGTACCAAGCTACTTAACGAGTGGAATGAGACGGGTGGGAGAAGCACAGCCATACCAGTTGCGTAACATCAACGACTTCAGAGTCAATCGTCAGACCTCAACAGCCGCAGGAAACACGCTTATGCACAAGGGAGTGATTTTATTCAATAACTTACCAATTGAAGTAAAAAATGAAAGTAATTTTAGATTATTCAAAATCAAATGTATTAATTTTGTTAAACGAAATATTTGAATTTAGCTGCAAATATAAAATATAAGACTGAATTATTCAACAATAATTTTAATAGGCTATTATACTAAATTTTAAAGATTTTTTGTAAGGTATTTTTTATACTAATAAATGAATTACTACAACAAATCTTCTAAGGAAAACTTAAAAAAAAGAGAAGTGCTGTATATTTCTGTCTGAAGGCTTCATCCTTCGTCATGCGTATTCTTACTAAATGAGTTCTTGACATGTGAGTGTACCCTGTCTACCTTCAACTCCCTCCCTTTGATTCCTGATACACTGCTATCAAGTAAGAAGTTTTCAACTTATTTATTTCGCCGAACCGAAGTAGCAGCACTTTCCTATTATTGGTCTTTGCCCAAACTCCTCTAAGGTGTAATTCGTGGGGTAGGATGAAGCAGGGAAAGTCCTTTAACGCTTGGAAGGACAACGCGGTCCTTCAACTTACTTATTTGTTGATGATTCTTGTATGTGTATATAAGTGAATTTGGTTTCAACTTCATTAACTTCTAGGAGGACACGAACTATGGTGTAGAAGTAATCTGCTTATCACAGCAGCTGGACAGATTAGCTGAAGATAGAACTTGCTTTCTGATTTGTTTTTGAACAATTTTGACAAAATGGATATATTCAAAGACACCTGAACAAATCTGAACTGAGATCTTTCGCGTTTGATAGGCTTTCTCACAACTTACGAAAAACTTTTTCACAACGCACGACCTCAAAAGTTGTAACACACAATGTGACCTCATGACGGTCGCGCGTTGAGAGGTAAAGAATATGATCGGATAATGCGCGAGAGCTCCGCACTGTGTTTATACTTTTTCCCGGGCTCAGTCACATTCCATGTAATAAAAGAGCGGATGAACTAGCCAAGCAAGGTTCCGCACTCGACAGCTAGCAAGCAGCGGAGGTGCATGTAACATTAAGACCTAGTGAAAGCTAAAAGCTAAATACATTTCCGGAAAATTGCTGACTTAAGGTGATCTCAACTCAACACATCCCCAAAATTCGGGAATACATGGCAGAAATGAATTTCTGCTAATTATTATTAACTCGTTCTGTAACATGATCTGAATGCTGGAAAAACTCAACAGTTGTACCGATCGGAAACGTAAAACATGCCGAAAATCCGGGGGATTTCCGACCGGTAAACATGTAAATGACGGAGAGTAAAATTCTAAAAAAATCTGTGCATAAACATTTACATAGCTATATGGAGAACAATAACTTGCTGTCGGAATACCAGTCGGGATTTAGACAACACCATAGGTGCGAATCGCTACTTAATCTTGTGGTTACCCAGTGGAAGAGAGATGGGCGAAAAAAAAAATAATAGTTGCTGTTTTCTTTGACTTGCATAGATCCTGCGAGACGATAGACAGGGAAATTTTAATTAAGACAATTTGAGAAATAGGGAGTTAAAGGAAGAAAGTTGGAGTGGTTTAGGATCTATCTGACGAACTATCTGGCAAAGAACTAAAATATGTCAGTGGAGTTAGGAATTCCTGAAGGAGCAATTCTAGGAACTTTACTGTTCTTCATTTATATAAATGACATGGAGAAGGTGCTTAGTCAATGCAAAATATGCCAGTTCGCAGACGACACTTTATTTTATGTATCGTGATCGTCAATCGAGAGTGCATAGATAATTTGAACATGGACCTGAAGAGTCCTGAAGAGTGAAGAGAGAGAGAGAGCTATTATTATAAATGGAACTTCAAATAAAGACATTGGGTGGTATGCAAAAAGCTTTCGCTCAGTCTCAGTAGACTGAGATGTGAGACTGAGTTAAAGGTACTGAGAATCGTATGCAAAACCTTTGGCTCAGTTCGTTCTCTCAGTCTCTGCTAAACAAGTGGAAAAATGAGTTCGCACAGTGAGTGTAGTGAAGGAGAAACATCAATAAAAAGGGCAATTGATGATAATAATAGTTTTCTTGTGCAGTTCATCAAAAACAATACCGTCGTTTTATCAAAAAGCCAAATACCAGAAATTAGAAGAAAAAAAAAATCGCTCTACAAAAATGAAAGTCAGAGTATGAAAGCAAATTTGGCAAACCAATTGAAATTGCACAAATATCGAAAAAAATTATAAACACAAAATCAGTGCGATTTCATTTCTTCTTCTTTTTTCCTTCTTCCGTACTTTCGACTTCCCACAGAAAATGTTTTGAAATGTTATACAGAATAAAGCAGGCTAAAATTACTTTTGGCGCATTTTGTGTAGAAATTCGTAGCTTATACTGAAGACAAGGGAATTTCTGTTTTAATTGGCCAAAAATCCGTTCAATTATCACTCTTTCTTTGATCAATACACTATTGTAATTTTCTTCTTCATTTGTAGATGTCCTTCGGAATGGTGTCATTATAAAAGGAGTGATTTCATAACCCTCATCAGCGATGAGGACACACGTAGG
Organism: Orthonevra nobilis; assembly: GCA_963555765.1. Taxonomy (NCBI): domain Eukaryota; kingdom Metazoa; phylum Arthropoda; class Insecta; order Diptera; family Syrphidae; genus Orthonevra; species Orthonevra nobilis. Next base: position 3,312,791 of record OY743225.1, on the reverse strand, counting down.
ATTACTAAGCAGTACCTGGCAAATTGCTGAATTTTTAAAAATTCTGGAGTCATGAAGATCCACGCTAGTAAACTTTTCAGCTCCATTGCATGTCGCTTGCACATTGACTTCCGCGGTTGCAAAGGAATCATCACCAAACAATAGAGAATCGAGGCATGTACAAATTTATAAATGCACAACACTTAGAAGTAAATTGTGGCCAGATTATGACACTTGGTTGAAAATGATATGACATGTAAAAGTTGTTAGTGTATATTTGATGGCCGCCCGATAATGGCTTGTGTCTGAAAATGATGTGATATGTTAACGTTGTTAGTAACAAAGTAATTTTCAAGTCTTAGAGAGTAACACTTTATAAGATTTACGATTACCTTTTCAGTTTACATACTCTCCACTGTGCTGCCTTGGCTTACTGATTCGCACGTGCGTACAGTCTATGGCTGCAATACATGAGGGAAATATATCTTTCTGCTGCCATAGAGACTTTTCAGAGTCATTTTCCTCCGTATTCATAGGAAACTTTATCCAGTTTTCATTTGTTTCCACTATTTTTTCCGCAACTTCACTAATTATTCTGGAAACGCTGGATTGACTTATTCCGAAATCTTCCGCAATGCCAATTTGAAATCCAGGATCTCAAACAAATTTCAAGAAAACCTTCATCCTGGTTTGATTATTAATTTTCCCTCCGCGAAAATCATCACTGTCTTGGAGAAAGAGATCAGTTAGCCAATCCACTTGGTCTGAATTGAATCGAGAACGTTTATGTACGCAGCCATTTGACCTAATGAGACAGCAAATTTCTGGTCTCAACTTTTTATGAGCTTTACCTCAGTGTTCTGAGACATTGCTATATTTTTTGCATACGAGCAATCAAAAAATGAGATCTGTCTCAGCAGGTTAGCAAAAGCTCAGTCTCGGAGATCTGTCTCATTTTCTTTTTGCATACGAACCCGAGCTGCAGATATAAAAAATGAGATTTGAGGCTGAGCGAAAGCATTTTGCATACGACCCATTGTTATTAATGGTGAAATAATTGAAAAAGTGACGGAAATAAAATACCTAGGGAGGGTTATTTATAAACAACTTAAGTTCGATGTGCATTTAAACTATATTTATAAAAAAATATCTAGGAAAATTGGTTTCCTTAAATGAATAAGATCTTAATTATCAATAACTAGTGCAAAAAAAATCTATAATGTGATGATAAAGCCCCATTTCGAAGATTGCTCTTCAATTTTATTCCTGGGCCCAACACAGATGAAAGATAGACTACAGACACTACAAAATAAAGGAACGAGGTGTTTTTTAAACTGCAATATTTTAACTCCAATTGTATCCATGCTGGATGCCTTGAATTGGCTAACGGTGAACCAAACAACTAGAATGAACGTATTATTATTTATATTTCAGATGAAAAATAATAGTTTACCCAAAAATGATGTGGCTGATGTGCAGCCCTATCATTTAAGAAATATACATTATTTTAGAGTTCCCTATTTATGCCCAAACAGATCTCAAAATACATTAATGCACTGCGGAAAAAAATGTAGAACTGCATACGTTTTTCATGTTTTTATTTTGAAAATTATCTCTGAACTTGTGTATACAATTTGTACCTTGACATTCGTTTCTTATACGTATGAACTTAGTTAAGAGGAACAACCTTTGCACCCACAAAAAAAAATAAACACTTGAAATATGAGTCTTATGCTTTATATGACTAAGCGATAAGAATACATTTGGAAAAGGTAATTTTGATGCATGTATGTACATACCACTTGAAATTTAGCTTCATCAGTAAGACGTGCCTCAGCTGGACCGGGATTGGATTGCTGATGTTGAAGCATATGTTCATAGCTGTTTTGTATAATACGCAATGCCATGACTTCTTTGTGTAATGCGGCACTTTCATCTTCTTGCTTCTTTTTCTGTTGATTCAGATAACCAATGTAGTCGATGGATTTTTGCAAAATCAGCGCCTTGCTAAGTTTGTAGCCCGAGGAGTCATTGGGTTGGCAAGTTGGCACGAGCTCTTGTAAGCTATCGTATCCCTTTTTAATCGCATCGCGACGTTTTTGTTCCGCTTGGGTATGTGCCTCCCGACGTCGTTCCTTATAAGTAAGAGTTGCATTGCGATTCGTATCACTGTCGTCCTCGTCATCTGAAATAAAAAATATATATATTTTTTTATAACAAGCGAAAACGTACATGAGACAAAACAAACCTGTGTTATTTGCGGATGAATTTGGTGTATGTGTACTTCCTGCACTGCTGCACCGAGAATATAAGCTGTTGTCTTGTTCCTGACATCTTTCAGGTTCTACTTTAATTTCTTCATGTCGTGGTCCTCCGTATTCTGTGGACATACTTTCTGCCATTTTATGTACGAGCGAATTACGTTTTTAGATTTATCGAGGTATAGGAACAGGTATTTTGTTACAAAATCAAAAGATTAAAAGAATCGCTGATTATACTCGATGAAGTCGTAAATGTCAAAAACATATGATAAGACAAGGCAAGGTTCGCGGGCCAGACTTGCGCTCTGGTGTGCGTTCAAATGTAATATTGTTTTTGGAATGTGCTTTCTGGGTCCGTTCACAATAGTCTTTGGTTTTTTATTGACATATAAAACGGCAGAGTCTTATTTGGTTTTGTTATACGAGATGTTCCAAAGTTTCGATGCGTTGGTGCTAAGCCCATCTTTATTATTGTTTTCTTTTTAACGTATAAACCATTTTGAAGGACTTATCCAAAATGTTTATTTATTTATTTCATTGATTTTATTTTTAATTTAATAATGGTAATAAATTATTTATTACTTTATTAAAATTTTGTGAATACTGTCAAATCTTTTCATTTGATTTAACAGAAATCTATGGCGACTTATTGGAATGCTTTCAGCAGCAGCGTTGGTTCTCATGACGACAGCAGAAGCGAAGAATTGTTTGACATATAAGAGTTTTTAATTTGCCCCGTTCCAGCACGCTGTAGCGCAGATTCTCTACGTGAAAAATATTGTGTGATGACAGTTCTTCGTGTTGCGAAAGGTAGTGAATGGAAGCGAGTCGCTGCGGGGAATTTTAAGGGATATTTGATCGAAATTCGCTACGCAAAGAAATCTATCAAACCCCATTTGATTTGCTGGTAAACGTGACGTCATATTTTCTGTTGCCTCATATGCGTTCTAGAAAAAATTCCTAATAGCAGAGAAGTAGACCGCAGACCACTGACGAGAGGTTTCATTTGCCCCGTTCCTGAACGCCGTAGCTCAAATCCGCAACGCGAAAAATGTACTGAGATGACAGCTCTTCGCGTAGCAAGAAGTAACGAAGCGTAGCGAGTCGATACGGGGTAGTTTAAGGGATGGTTGAGCCCAATTAAGCAAGGATTAATTTAAATTTACCCATAGAGACTAGTTACCCTTCGCTACCTCCCGCTACGCGAAGAGCTGTCATCTCAGTACTTTTTTGCATAGCGGATTTGCGGGCCTTGTAAAGATGAGAAATATCGATAAGTTTTCATTTTCAAAAGTCGGGTAAAGGCTCAATCGCTTGAAAATAATGGCCTTCAATGCAGTAAGAAGCATCAAAGTAAGTAAATGTTAGCAAGACGCAGAAGACCGCCTGAGACTTATGAGGCTGAGTATCGAAACATCGTTCAAGTTGCCAAAAATATCCAAATATGGGTTCGAAACAAATAAAAAGAGACATTTTTGGTAACGACCCGAATGCTCCATCGGGAATGATTGAATGAAAGCTTACTTTAAGGAAGACCGACAGAAAATTATAAAGCTTGGTTCGCTTTTACGAAAAAATATACAGGTCAGAAGATTTCTGAATGGAACAAATTATTATAGGTCTATGAAACATAAATTAATCTGATCCCAGATGGTAAAAGATATGTCCGGCATGCCAAAAATGTGGCATTTAATCCGAAATACTGGACGGTTACTCTCAAGCACGGACGAGGACGTGTTATGCTGTGGGGTTCTATGTCATTCAAAGAAACTGGCCTTACTTCGAATAGAAGGCATAATAAAGTGGGAACCTTATATATACATATAAGAAAGTGTCAAGTTACCCAAGTATTGCCCGTTCTTTGAATATTCATGCAACAATGGTTCAAAAAGAATTCGGTCGATGTTTTAGAGTGGCTGTCTTGTGGGTTAGATTTAAATCCTTTTTAAATACCTGTGGTATAAACTAAAAACTGAAATCGGCAATCACAAAATTGAAAACAATGAATGAACTATTTGAAGTTAGGGCGAACGAAATATTGAGCCAGGACATTACAATTCCGTAAATAAGCAAACATTTTCATAATGTCCCTAATAAGGTCGCCAACCATTTCTGAGTATTTTCTTTTGTTTATAACTCATATTTTTTGTTTGTTTTAACTTTATTTCTCACTACTACAAAAAATTTACAAAATACATAACAAGGTTTGAAATCTTTAAATTTTAAACCAAAAACAAATTCAATAATGAATTTAAAAAATTGTTTGGGTACCTTGCTTATCCATCCATCAATCATTCGGCTCCAAAAAGAAGAATAAGTATAGTTATTCCTTTTTTAAGTATGATTGTTGCCTATCGAGTTGGGAGTTTTGATCCTACATAGTTGTTTGGACAAGCCGAAGTAGTATCGACTGCCTGAGTCTTTGTAGGATCTCCCTCAAGGTGTTGTTTTTTGTACCAAAAGCTTCCCTGACGTAGAAGCTTCGATTACACATTTGGTGCAAGCAATGAAATGAATGTCGCCTGCGCAGTTAAATAAATTGATATACAGTGAACTAAAAAAAATCTGAACACCATCTGCGATTGATTTCTCACTTGAATATTTTTGCAACCTGTTTATCAAACAGATCGCAAATAAAAGTTTATCTCCGAAAAATTTGAATCATTGAAGCCAAAAAAAAAACTTGGACACTATTTTGTGTCATGTCCTTTAGCCTCCAAAACAGCTTTCAATCTATTACCCATCGAAGTAACAAAATTGCTAGTTACTTCCGAGGGTATAGTATATTTTCCCATATGTTTTAAAGGGCGTTTTTGAGTTGTGTCTTATTGCTTATTGTTCTCTCTCGCAATTTGTTTTCCATGTTCGCCTACAGGTGTTCTATTGGATTTAAATCTGGGATTTGCGGTGGATGGGGCAGTACTCATAAAAGGTCGCATCCAGCCACTCTCTGATCTTCATAATATCCATGTTAGGGGCATGATTTTTATTAGCGCCTTCGGGGGGCGCGTCTTGCCATCAGCACTGAACAAAAACAGAACGGTCACTGTTTCCTTTTCGTTTCCGTAGCTAACTTTGTAAAGGTTTTGCCAACCTTTTGGAGTTACCACAACACCAGTTTTTGGAGAAAGGCAAAACGATGTTCCGTCCCCATTGAAAATTCTGGAAGGATCTTTCAGAATATCCCCAGCATCTTTTTCTTGAAGATAATTTCTTAAATCTCCAAACCACTTCCTGATTGACTCTTCAGTAACGAGAGCCTCTCTGGTGTTCGTTTTTGAACGGTGTCTTTCTTTTGTCGTCAAAAACTATTTTCTGCACCTTGTTCAAAAGATCGTGAGGTTTTTGCGGAAAGCCACATTTCGCCAAGTTTACTAGTCAATCAACGAGATTTTTTTCTTCAGTTGCACTCAGCACAGTATCCAGTCCCATTCTTCTCGGTTTTTCGGCAAACCTACCATGAATGCGGTCTTGGATTGTTGCTCTTCTGATTCCAAACTCTTTGCTGGCTTTCCTTATTGGCCAATTTTCCCCCCGTATCTTCTTCAAGACTTCTTTAAGTCCTTCTTACGAGTACTTGTGAAAACCTCGTTTAGCCCCTTCTTTTGACTTTTCCATTTCTTAATGCTCAAATAAATAATAAATTCTTAAGTTCTAAATGTAAATCTGTTTTTGTAACTCTAAATATAAAAAACTAATATTTTTAATGTAAAAAAATGAACGGCCGACTTAATAATATCCGTCTTCTGAAGTCGGCCACCCATTCTTTCAATGCGATAACAGGGGGCCGACTACTGAAACCAAGGAAAAAAAAACATGAAAATTTGGTCAAAAATTAATGTAGAATGAGGTTTACATTCAATCTTTATAGACATAGTCCTCTACAGTCGGCCGGGGAGGCCGTGCCAGGGAGAACCATGCAAAAAATGTCTTCTAAGGTCGGCCCCCTCTGTATTTATTTAAAAAAAAAATTCTACTTTCGGGTAAAAAAACAACGAAAAGAATCTGTAAACAACTCAAATAAAATCATTAAATGCACTTACCGACAGTATTTCACTAGATACAAGGATTTCTGGAATTCACTATTGCACTATTTTTTTTGCAACTCAAAACCAAACGTTCACCTACGTCAGGAACTTGAATCAAACTAACAATTACCAAGGAGAAACCAGGAGCTGCATGGCATCCAGACTTTGCTCACAGACAGGAAAACTGTTAGTCTTTTGGGTGAAAAATTTCTGTGTCCTATTTTACAAACGCATTTGCTATTACGCATCATTTAATCAATCGTGAAAATGCTGAAAAGTATCGGGCAGACAAGAACGAAACGAACCTTTCAGTGTCATTGCTAATCTTATTTTATTACCCACAGTTTATTTTTTAACAAGAATGATTTCCTTAATTTAATTTTTGTTGTTTCTATATAATGTGTTTCCTATGCTAGTTTAATATGATTTGTATGTTTGCACAAACTCTGTTGATTTGATTTGTTCAAAAACATAACGAGATTAACTTTCGAAATATTGCCATTTGCAATAAATGTACCATATTTTTATAAATATATGCGTTTCAACATACACACAAGTGTTCGCTGTACTCACTGAAAAATACACGCTATAATAAATATTGACTTACAATTTCAATGTAATAATTCCTAAATAAAAAAATTCAGCTGGTGTTCCTTACAAAAAGTTAATACATAAATCAATTAATAAATTTGCAATTTACGAACAAGTCTATGACGTGGCGAACAGATGATAATCCCAGTCGATATATTTTTTTTTTTAATTTATTTAAAATACTTTGTTAAACTTTGCTTCAGCAAATAGTGTTAAATTTCTTCTCAATAAGTCTACATGTTTTAGGATTGTCGTGAAGCTTGTTATGCCCATCTCTTAGAAAATAATTAAATAATAAACTTCCATTTGTTAATTCTCGTCAACTTAGCTAGGATAGTGGCTAAAGTGTCTTGTTGTATTTAATTATTTTTTTTATTTTTTCATTACATCAATTGTACAATACATTCAACATTTATCGTTTCATTTGTATATAGTTGTGTGTATATATTTACACGTTCTCTTACATACCTAATAACATCATGTAAACTGTTTAAAATAAATATTGCTAGATTCTCATATCCCCACATATCCTAAGAATAAAGGATTATCAAATAATATACAAAAGGGTTTTGGTTACACTTTTTTTTGCTTTCATATTATAACATTGCTAGGAGAAATGAGTTTTTTAAAGGATCCAATTGTTTTAAGAACTCGTTTATTCTAAGCTTTATTATTGTAGAATTGTAATATTTATTATTGCTGTTTCCTGGCTATCTGAGTGTACAAAACTCATGGTATTCAAAGAAAAGGTTAAGTAACCTAAAAAAATGTTTTTAAGCAACAAAAAATATAAATAAATTGGAGTTAATAAGCATATATCTACTTTTACTTGCATCACTTTGGTTTGTTAATTGCTTTTATTATAAGCTATATAAGCTATTATAATCATATAAAACTATTCAGACCGAGGATTTAAGGCCTTCCTTAGCCCAATGGTCAAACTTAATTCGTTAAGCCGCTTGCTTCGCGGGCAAACTTAAGGCGTTAAGCCGCTTGCTTTGCGAAAGCTTCAACAATACGTGAAGCCATGAGCCTCGGGATGCCTTATAGCGTTCTTTCCGACATCTTAGTAAAAGAAACGAGGTAACTTATTTAAAAAGTCTACAAGTTAAAGACAAAACTGCAGCAAACAAAACTATCATAGCATAGCAATCTCGAATAAATGCCGTCCATTCCTCTTCACACATTTTAACGACAAAACTCTTAAATAGGTTAACCCACGAGAACAAATAGATGGTTCAATGGCAACAACTGTACGGCTAAAATTTTCATGAAGGCCTGAATTGGGATTCTTGCGGTGAAACACCGATTTCCCTTCTTTAAAAATAAAGTCACACGCTGTAGACTCTACAAGGTAATCAGAAAATGTCTCCGACGTTGCTATTTCTTTTAAGAGAAAAAATGGCAACAAATGCACGGCTAAAATTTCCATGCAGGCCTGAATTGGGATTCTTGCGGTAAAACACTGATTTCCCTCTTTTAAAAAAAAAGTCACATGCTGTAGACTCTACAAGGAGATCAGACAATGTCTCCGACGTTGCGGTTCCTTTTTAGAGAAAAATGGCAACAACTGCAGGGCTAAAATTACCATGAAGGCCTGAATTGGGATTCTTGCGGTGAAATACCGATTTTCCTCCTTTAAAAATAAAGTCAAATGCTGTAGACTCTACAAGAAGATCAGACAATGTCTCCGACGTTGCGGTTTCTTTTTAGAGAAAAAATGGCAACAACAGCAGGGCTAAAATTATCATGAAGGCCTGAATTGGGATTCTTGCGGTGAAATAACGATTTCCCTCCTTTAAAAATAAAGTCACATGCTGTAGACTCTACAAGGAGATCAGACAATGTCTCCGACGTTGCGGTTCCTTTTTAGAGAAAAATGGCAACAACTGCAGGGCTAAAATTACCATGAAGGCCTGAATTGGGATTCTTGCGGTGAAATACCGATTTTCCTCCTTTAAAAATAAAGTCAAATGCTGTAGACTCTACAAGAAGATCAGACACTGTCTCCGACGTTGTTAACTTAATTCATTGTCTCGTATTGTGAACAAAAACTCATCGACCACTTTCTGTCTCTCGATTGCTAAAAATTTAAGGGCCAAGCTAAGACGTCTTTCATAGTATTTCAGTTAAGCCTACACTTGGTTTTCAGAAAAGGACACATTGCAAAAGCTTAGAAACATTCTTCATTTCTTGGATTGATGAAACATCGATAGTAATGTTTGGGATTGAAGTATATACTGATGGCTCTAAGACTAATCCTTATTTCCTCCCTGATCCCTTCCACTCGCGCTATGTACTAACATTTTAAGGTTAGTCATAACCCTTTGTACGCGCGTGTTTGTTAAAAAAAAAATTCTATAGAGGGAACATGCTCTGGAATGTTCAAACCTTAGAATCTCTTTAAAACTACCGAATGCTTTTTTCCGGCAGAGGTTCTAGCAGTACTTTAGGCTGCAGAACTACTTGAAGTGAAATCGGTATCCGGTCGGGATATCGCTATTTATGATACATCGACAGTCAAGCTGCGCTTAAGAAACTGAAAATAGACGACTGGTCAAACTGAAGGAAAAACAGGGTATTAAAGGCCCTATGGCCTACATTCGACCGAAAAAATACAAACGAAATACTTAAGGTGAGCAGGAAAGAACTGAGGATAGAGGTGGATGTACTATCGGGGCACTGCCCCTTAGGGAAACATACAAGGAGACTGGGTCTCTCGGTCACGGACAAATGCAGATACTGCGGAGATTTGAGTGTCGAAGAGGATATTCCTCATTTATTATGTGAATGCGAGGTTATAACAAGAAGCCGTTGAAAACGTTTGGGCAACTACTTTTTTGAAACCCTAAAGGACGCGTTTTTTATGGAAATAAACTTTATCGAGGAAAGTGTTTATGCTGTTGCTCCGCATGAGGGATCGCGTTGGGCGCAGTATGGTGCCTAGTGTCTTATGAAACACTTCATAACTCTGCACAACCTAACCTAATATGTGGGATTCAAAATCAACCAATAGGGCTTAACAACAGAGCCAATGATATCATCTCCACAAGCCATTATTTTGACGATACAAATTTGGAAATCAAGCATATAGGGCCGGTTGAACAGCAATTAATTCTAGACTTAATCAGTCTAAGATTTGGGTAACCGAACCGAATCATAAAACTGAATTAACTAAAGAATGGATTTGTTTATGATTGCGTCTTATTGCGATTCTGGTACTCTAACATTTGCGAGATCAGCCGACGATCGCCACCGACAATTTTTTGTACTCTCGGTCTGTACTTTTTCATTCATCAATATTAACTTTAACTAAACCGAAATAAAGTACTATCATAGAATAAAAGTAAAATTATTCTGGAGGATAAAAAGTATGTAAGTATTTTTAAAAAAAATTCTTAGATCTTAGTCAACAGCAAGGTAGAAACAGGAATAAGCTCTAGAAAAATATCTACAACTACTTCTCACTCTTAAAGATGGGTTGAATTTATTTGTTCTTATAAACCGATTTGAAATCCGTGAAAGTCATCTTTTTACTCTAATTTAATTGTATAAATAGATAGATCAAAAAATAATAACCAGTGTTCTTAGAAACTGAATCACATTGCACATAAAATTCGTATCAAACTTTAGCTTGGAAGCTGGGATTTCGTTAAAAAAAAAACAAAAACAAAAATAAAGACAACTCTATTGATATTTTTGTGCTACCATTTTATATACCCTATTTCACCTTGTCATGAAAAAAGCTTAAAATAAATCAATAGCTAAAAGTCGAGCTATGCTATACGTAGTACGCGTTATACGGGTTCCTCTTCTGCATACACGGCAATACACATTCCAGAGTATTTCGAAATGCTTCTCTGAAGTCACGATTAAAGTAAGCATAGATTAGAGGATTCAGTGTAGAGTTGAAGTAACCGATCCAAAATAAAACCGCCACTACGATGTCGGGACACGGGCAAGCTGGACCGCACAGCGACGTGATCACATACCTAAAATGAAAGCAATTAGTTAATTTTCTGTTAAATGCAAGTAGTTTAGTAGGCTTACCATAGGAAAAATGGAAGCCAGCATAGGAGGAAAACTCCCATAATGATTCCCAATGTTCTAGCAGCTTTATGTTCAGCTCTCCAGCCCTTGCCTGGGCGAACAGAACCACCTGTAAATTTGATTCAAACATTTTTTATATGATCGAATTCTAGAAGCCGCAGTCTTTTTTTTCATGTGTTTTCGTTATTGAAGAACAAGCTTTTAAAAAGTTTAACATTGTTAATAAACTTTAAGAACGCCAAAAACATTAACTTGAAAATAAGGGGTTTTGCAGCTGGGTGTTTGTTTTGTGTTAAATAATTCATTTCTTTGTAGTGTAGTTCAAATTTAACAATTGTGTTATTTCTCTTTTAAAAATTGCAACCGCTTGAAAAAGCTTGTCAAACCGTAGTCTTATGACATTAGCTAAACTCGTTGTACACATGATTGAACAGTGATTGTTGTCGGACTGATGGGTGGCGTTGTTGTAATGGTTTCTGTATCAGCTGCTAAAATTCTTAGCTCATGTTGTCAAAAATAGTGGTTTGTGTAGGTGATATGTTGATGGCTCCGTTGTTGGGGCATGACACAGACAGCATGGTGTTTAGCTTAATCTTCCAAGACTTCAAAGTATATCAAACTAATGTCGAATAAAGTCCTGCGAGTTGAGCAAAAGCTTATGAATCCGTCCCATTTCGGGCTCCACCCACGGAATTGGAACCAAATACATCTGAGTTTCTCAAAGCACTACATTATCTTTCATATTAAGATTATTCATATCCTCTTGAGAACAAGAAAATTATAAAAAAAGAAGAAGATGAAGAAGACAATTGTTGAAACTATAACAAACGAAGTACTAGTAAGCTTTTGTCGAATTGAAACTTTTGAACAGACAGCCTACTGAAAGCGAAAACCCAAAGATTCTGAAATCGAAGTCGTTAATAATAAAATATCATCAAAAAAATTGATAAATCCGTACTGGAATGAATGAATTGAGACTGTTTAATCCGACAGTCGAGCATCTTTTCTCAAATAAATTGTGCTTTTCAAAATCCTACACATACCACACATTGCAGGTCCAAGAGGGGGGTTTTGAAAATCGTGTCCTTTACAAAAATTTCTACTCACGTTATGACATGCGTAAAAGACGTTTTGAAACCGACGATTTCATCGATGATATTACAGCAAATAATGCCGTCGTCGGTCAAGAGAGGTAAAAGTATCCGATATGTCCCAGCTTTCACGGTTCCTAACCCAAACCAACCCAAAAAAACTTTCTCAAGCTAAGTCCAATAAAAAAGATCCTGGGTGAAGCCGGACAATAAACAATTTAAGAGCATTACAAAGAAATCACAGACAAATTCTTACCAAAAGTTGTATTTTAAGCTGGATCAATAATTCACAAACGAGTCAGGTGCACACCTTCGGTCATACACATTGTAAAAAACTTTATCATACAAAAACATTTTATCTCAACCAACCTGGTTCCGTTTTGTGCTTCCTTTCAACACCACATCACCAATAAAATATTCTACAAAAGCAGGAATTTACTCCTTATGGTTCGAAATTTTCACACATCCCCACTTTTGCAGCAGTCTCAGAAGAAGGCTGAAGGGGAGAAGGTAAAGTGCAAAATGTACAATGATGCGGATTAAGTGCGGAACGCAATCCATGGATTATAACGATTCACCTCCCGGTTCGATGATTAAACTTAATATCAGGAAGCTAGGTCAAACCAACCATGATAGAATCAAGCTCAGACTTCGGTACTCCAAGGATCGATCTATGATATTAGTTCATGATTTAGGCTAAATGGAATCAGCGGACAGGGACCCCAGCTCGGTTAGGTAAATAAAAATAATATACATATTAAGGAATTAAAAAGAAAAACAACAATTAAAAACCATATACAATAAATAAATTACTAATCATGATAAAATCATAATAGGATAAAACAACAGGTCAATAATTTAGGAATAAAAAGATGTATTATTTTCATTATTATTATTGAGAATAATATTTATAATGCTAAAGACTACCGGTTGAAAATGTCGTTTTTTTCATAAATCAATGCTTTATTGAGGAAAAATAGATATAAATTCAATATTCAAAGTATTGCCCATCGCTAGCCACACATTTTTCCCATTCTTCTGCCAATTCATGGATACCCGTTCTGGAAAATTCGACCGGTTTGGCCGCAATCCACGAATCGATCCATTTTTTGACATGATCGAAATGACGGAAGTGCTGGTCAGCCAGGCCATGTTGCATCGATCGGAAGAGATAGTAATCGGATGGCGTAAGGTCTGGACTGTACGGCGGGTGGGGTAGGACATCCCATTTGAGGTAAGTTCTGACGACATTTGCAACATGTGGCCGAGCATTGTCATGTTTCAAAATAACCTTATCGTGTCTTGCGACCGTTTCCGGCCGTTTTTCCTTCAGTGCTCGGCTCAAACGCATCAATTGTCGTAGGTAAACCTCGCCTGTGATTGTTTCATTCGGTTTTAGCAGCTCATAATACATAACAGCCTTCTGGTCCCACCAAATGCACAGCATAACCTTCAGGCCATGAATATTCTGAACGGCCGTCGATGTTGAGGCATGTCCGGGGTATCCGGGGTTATCCGGGGGTATCCGGGGTACGTTGCCCGACATTTTGGGTTATCGTGATGTAACCATTTTTCATCACCAGTGACGATTCGATGCAAGAAAGACTTCTTTTTGTTGCGTTCAAGCAGCATTTCGGACATGCAAAATCGGCGTTCGACGTCTCGTGGCTTCAATTCATATGGCACCCAATGTCCTGCCTTTCGGATCATTCCCATTGCTTTCAAACGATCGGAAATGGTTTGCTGAGCGACGCCAAGTGATTTTGCAAGTTCTTCTTGCGTTTGTGACGGACCTTCATCGTGTAATGCCTCTAATTCATGGTCTTCAAACTTTTTCACCTGGCCGGGGAGTTCTTTGTCTTCGGTGTCGAAATCACCATCTTTGAACCGCTTTAACCACCGCTGACACATTCTAACGTCTACAGTATAGCCCGGGTAAGTTTCGGTAAGCAGTTGATGCGTTTCGGTTGTTTTTTTCTTTAAATGAAACAAGCATATTAAAGCTTCCCGCAAATGTTGTTTTGATGGCACGAATTTCACTTATGACCAATAACCTAGACTGAAATAATTAGACAATGACATGAAGTTTTTGAGGTGACAGCTGTCATGGTCAAAAGTCACCTTAGAGTAATAGATATGAAGTTGTCTGCAATAACGACATTTTCAGCCGGTAGTCCTATATTACATTATAATATCCAAATTACTAGGATTATTCAAAATGAATATTCAGTCAGTTTTCGGACTCTGATGACGACTAATTCAAAATTCCTCCCATCTTGCCAGCTAATATATATAAATCAATATAAGATTTTGTGCCACAAAGCGCAGTTTGATTTTTGACATTTTTTATATACAATAAAATTGATTACAACTCACTTTATAATTTGACTTTAGTTCGGGATTGAAGACTTTTTATTTATTAATGCATTCATCTAGATCTAAATCGTCCATCACATTTTCAACATTGCCGCGTTGCCGTATCGTCAGCTAATATGGGAAAGTAACATTGTACAAGACAGGAGAGACCACTGATGCTTGTGGTACACCATTTTCTACATTTCTTCAGCGTGCTAAAGGTCGATACTGGTCGAAAATGAAAACTCTACTATTTTAAACAAATAGGATGGAAATCTGTATTTCATCTGTTTGCACAAATGCTTGCGTCAAATCAACTTAAGCGCCACGCTTCTTACCAAAAGTGTTGAATGTTTTTTATAAAGTCGTTTTTTTACGACTTCAATGCCAAGTGAAAGAGGCTTATTTCATTCTCTCCAACCTTTTAAATGTCAACAATATGTAAATAAAAAACGTGTTGGTTCTTTTTAAGGATTTGAGTAGAAGCAAGTTTTAGCTTAATCTAAAATTGAGTAACAAGCAGGAAAGCATTTTAACTAAATTAAAATTGAATACTTGCTATCATAACATTCCACAATAAAACGAGAACTCCTACTATCGAATCTATTTATTTATTTATTTTTTTGTTGTTTCAAAACAAGCACTAAAAAACATGCTTTTAACGAGGTGTTTTTTTATTTTTTAATTGAACTAAAAATCAATAATTAAAGATGATGTGCGAAGTGAGGAATTTTTTCGAAAATATTTGATATGAAAAAAATTATTCTTTTGATTTTTCTTAATTTTTCAAATGCAGATGACTGTCTGAATGTCTGCAGTTCAATGATAAAGAAAAAATTAGAATTCGATGCCGTGTAAAGTTGCCAGCAAAGAGAAATCTAAGCAAAAATTTCAAAATTTCAAAATTTCCAAAACAAATACAAAATAATAAGAATTAAACCAATATTATCAAAAAATTCTAATGAACAAGCCAGCGAATGGGCAAAGTAAGTTGATTTTTTTGTTTGCGTGCTACAATAGTGTCCCACTCACCACTAGCACCGCATTGACATCCGGCGCGATGTTGCTGCCGACGCCTATGTTGCCAGCGGTTCTTATGCCAAAACATTCTCCTCTTTTTTGATTGCTCATTTGCTGGGACCTCTTCGGATGAGGTTAGAGAAGAGCATGTGCATTTCGCTTTGAAGTGTTTTGCCTTGGTCTTCTTTTTACGCTTTTTTGGGCTACCAGTGACAAATTGGTGAAGTCGACTTTTGGCAGGAGCGTTTTTATTGAAATTTTCAATGGCCGTTTCATCGGCTTCGTCTGCATCTAGTTCGTCTCCATCTACAACTATGCATATGCCGCCTCGTCGTTTTAAGGACGATTTCGATTGAAAGCCTGTAGCTACTTTTTATTTGGAGGATAAAGTGGTTTGATAGGAAGCAGGAGTAGATAGATAGATAGAGAGAGAGAGAGAGAGATAAAAAAAATACAGATACAGAACAATTTCCATTATATCAATAAATTTAGCCAACATTTAAGTTTTTTCTTTATTGTTTTTGTAATTGGTTTTCATAAGAAAATGTCTTATTAGAAATAAAAGCTCAAGCAATATGGTCATTCAAGCAAAAAAGCGGTAAAAAGTATTTTTTTTTTAAAATTAATTGTTTTTGTAAATTGTAAATTTAAAAAAACAAAAATCCAAACAGTTTTGAAATATTAACTAAATCGAATACTTTTTCAAATCATTTGTCGTAAGGGCATGCTTTGTTTAAGAATTAACATTCAACCTGCTGCCTTGAAATACTGAGAGTAGGTGTAAGTATGAAAGTTAAGTATTCTAAGACTTTAAGGGATATTTTGAATATCAAATTTTCGATTCAAATAATAAGCCTTAAGTACTCACAAACAGCGAGATTTTTTTAACTAAAAATGAATGTTTTTTTAAGTTTTCAAGTGTTTAGCATACTAAAAATTTGTAAATGGTTCGGAGGTTAAATAAACTTAACACCAACCCATCGCAAACGGTGCACATATCAATATCCAGGAAAGGAAAGACGAATTTGAAAACAATACAAAAAAACAATTGTAACCTCGAATTTTAAAGTGAGGTTCAATATCTATTTCGAATTGGTCACAAATAGAGCAACAATGGCAAGTGAAGTGCAATAGACTCAAAGCTGGGTTATCAAACACAAGCTTTGGTCATATAATTAGAAAGTTAGTAAGAGCAATGATCACTTATGCGGTATAAATAGGACAACCGGTTGAAAATGTCGTTATTGCAGACAAGTTCATATCTATTACTCTGAGGTGGATTTTGACCATGACAGCTGTCACATCAGAGACTTCATGTCATTGTCTAATTATTTCAGTCTAGGTCATTGGTCATTAGTGAAAACACACAAGTTTTTGTAAAGCCGTAAAATGTCTACATTCGTGCCATCAAAACAACATTTGCGGGAAGTTTTAATATGCAACCGCAGCGCATCAATTGCTTACCGAAGCTTACCCGGGCTATACTATAGACGTTAGAAAATGTCAGCGGTGGTTTAAGCGGTTTAAAGATGGTGATTTCGACACCGAAGACAAAGAACGCCCGGTCAGGTGAAAAAGTTTGAAGACCATGAATTGGAGGCATTACACGATCAAGGTCCGTCACAAACGCAAGAAGAACTTGCAAAATCAATTGGCGTCGCTCAGCAAACCATTTCCGATCGTTTGAAAGCAATGGGAATGATCCGAAAGGTAGGACAGGGGGTGCCGTATGAATTGAAGCCACGAGACGTCGAACGCCGATTTTGCATGTCCGAAATGCTGCTTGCAAAAAGAAGTCTTTTTTGCATCGTCGGGCAACGTATGGATATCCCGGACAACATCAAGGGTGTTGTGTATTATGAGCTGCTAAAACCGAATGAAACAATCACAGGCGAGGTCTACCGACGACAATTGATGCGTTTGAGCCGAGCACTGAAGGAAAAACGGCCGGAAACGGTCGCAAGACACGATAAAGTTATTTTGCAACATGACAATGCTCGGCCAAATGTTGCAAATGTCGTCAAAACTAACCTTGAAACGCTCAAATGGAATGTCCTACCCCACCCGCCGTATAGTACAGACCTTGCGCCATCCGATTACTATCTCTTCCGATCGATGCAACATGGCCTGGCTGACCAGCACTTCCGTCATTTCGATGATGTCAAAAAATGGATCGATTCGTGGATTGCGGCCAAACCAGTCGATTTTTTCTGAACGGGTATACATGAATTGCCAGAAAAATGGGAAAAATATGTGGCTAGCGATGGGCAATGCTTTGAATATTTTGAATTTATATCTATTTTTCCTCAATAAAGCATTGATTTTTGAAAAAAACGACATTTTCAACCGGTAGTCCTATAAGAATGATTAACAAAAACACATCACGCTAAGATGCAAAAAGTGCTATATAACCTGCATAACTTGACCTGTATTTGTACGTATCACTGGTGTCCAATTATTTGCAATCTTCAGGACATACAACCATCAGGAACTAGTAGACTCATTTTTAAAATTTGGGTAATGGTCCCATAGTCCTTGGAACCAACATTCAAAAACCACAGCCACACAGAAACTCTACCCACTAGATCAACTTATAAAGCTAGAAACAAAAAATGTAATCGATTCGATGTCAATAATAATAATAAAGAATTATAATTATTTCTTAAACGGGGGCTGCCAACTAAGATACCAACTAGAAATAAAAGGACTATCTGAAAATGATAATTTCATTCTCTGCAACAAAGGGACACTAAAATCCTTACTCTGGCAATGCACCCGATGCGATTAGAGAAGATCGATTCATGTGGGGATAGTCTTAATAACCTTGTGGTACCTAGAATCCAGAGCAAATGTTAGGATTATCAAGTCACAATCAGCACCATCAATGAAGAATCTTGGCAAACTCAGCTCATACTCAAACCGGAAAAGAAGCATGATGTAGTATAAGGGATGACAGTAACAGTTCTAATGCTTATCAACTTTCACATCACAAAAAATAACTATCCCATCATAGCATATCTGTTAAAAAGTTAATATGAAGTGTAAATTTATTAAAAATTAAAGAATTTGACATCACTCTTGAGACAAATAAGGAATACTGGCTATAGTCATTCTCGTTTTACTGTACGCTAAACTCAAACTAAGAACAGCTAACATCAGAACAAGTGCAGACAACGAGGCGACCAGATCACCAATGGAAAGCGAACTTATTAAAAGGCGAGTACTCAAAATTATGAACGAGGACGTTCAAACTAAAGGAAGGAAGAAATCAATCGTATTTTTGTAAATAAAGAATCTTGTGTGTTTCATTGAGACGTTCGATCATTGAGCCAACGATCTTGCAAGAAGAAGCATGTAAGGGTTGAAATTTTTACCACGGACAGGTCTCACAATTAATCGTTACGATGCGGTGCACGTTTTACCGTCAAACCAAAGCCGACGGAGCTTTAAATTTTCTCCAGATAATGCATATGAGAAACCCCCTTTCGCATTTTCTGAAGTCAAAAGAACGACTTTATTTATTAAAAAGTAAGTTTAATACTTTGGACTGATACTTAAACTTCTTACCTAGCACAAGGGATTCGGAAAGCCACTTGAAGTGTCCCTTAAAAGTCTTGGCTTTGTATGCTGGTCGTTAAGTCAATTTTAATCCAATTCTTCTAAATAGAAATAAATAAGAAACTTATTTGTACATAAAAATGGTGACAGCTGTGGTAATTACTGCGGCTATCCAGTCACCTTTTTTTTATATAAGCTTCACTCGCGTACAAGGGGTTATGTCTACCCTTATAATGTTATCATATAACGCGAGTGGAAGGTATCAGGGAGGAAGTAGGTTCACTTTGATTTTTAATTTCTACAGGTTGTAATGATTGAAATCACATTGAAATGGCCCGCCAGCAGATTTGTATTGACTTTTAATTTGCCGGAATCTGTGAAGGCTCATTTACAAGCTGGGTTAAATTATTTACCAAGGCGAAGATCTCGACAAACCTTCTTTCGGATCTTGTCTGTCCAGAATGTCGAAGCCAACCAGAATTGTGTATTTTAAAATCGCCCGTAATAACGATTTCACTACGAGGATAACGGGAAACGATTCTTAAGATAGAATCAGACAGCACATAAAACTCCTTATGATATAAATAAAACAGTAGTGAATAATAATATGCCTACAGAAACTGAAATTCAATTCCGGATTAGAACAGGGATCATTTTGAGGTAAAATTTGGTAGGCGAAATCACTACGCGATGAAAAAGTAATCCGAAAAATCGGTCGCTGCACTCATTTGGATTTCACAAAGTCCCAAAACAGCTAAACAGATGTGGGCGTACACAGCAAAGAAATTCGACTGTAAACCACGAACGTTGTACACTTCGACCCAGACCCTCTATGCTATAATCTATGGTGTCTCAAATAACGAGCAAGGCTTGTGCGGGTAAGCCTCAATGCAACATCACCATGGGCGAGAAAGATTTTTGGTCAATTTACATTGTTCGAAAATAACCCATGAATTCGAAATGGATCACCTGGTCACAACTACGCCTCTTACTTTTAATCCCGTATTACTCGTTGGGTTGACTGGGTTGCCGGACTCTCGACACTCGAGCTTCTTTATTCCAGACCACTGCATTTTATTTACCCACAGTATCGCTTTTGGGCAGGAAAGACAAGGTACTCTGCATTGTGCTGACTTTATCAAGTTGGTTATGGCGTAGCCAAGCTATCTCCAAAATACATAAAATTGGCACATATACTCGGCATCTTCTCGGTCCATAAGGAACATAAAAAAATATTGACAAGACAATGTTCCCCACAGAAAAAAAAGTTTAAAAACATTCTTCAATTTTTCTGCGAATGTCTGGCCAACTATAATGCTGTTGATGTTGTCATTTTGGTATCGGGTAGGTCAAGTAAACAAAGTTAAGACTAGCAATATTACTACTGCATTCGTGGACCATAAAATATGCACTGGATTTTTATCCAAAAGAAACCGAGATAGTGCTCTAAATTAACAACTTTTATACAAGCTTTAACTGATTTCGAAAGACATCGCTGATCGATTAAGGGAGGCATGTTCAGCTCTCAATATGAGCAAGAGGATGTTTCCACAGACATGTGCTCTCAATTCTGCATGGCATGTTTATTCTACCTTAAGATTCCATTTTCTGGTGGAAGAGCTACTGGATCAGTGATTCAGTGATTTCGACATCGACGTACATAAGTGCTGGAATCAATGCTCTGTCTGACACCGATCGATCAAAGCTTTAGCAAAAAAGCGGCAAAGATGGCGCTCAGAATTATACCTGCAGGTCTAGGGTTTGACGCGGAGGTGGTGGCTTCAATAGCTTTAGGATATGGCTGCAATATCTTTTAGACCGAAATAAGGCCCATCCTTGGGGCTCAAAAAATGGACCTATGGAACAATATTTTCGGCAATATTATTACCATATTATTTTACATTGGGACAATATGGATGAGCTCGTCAAGTGACAGTGGCCCTTTGTTGAGTGCCACGATATAAAAGAAAGTCTTGATACGAGAAAATTGTCGAAATTGCAAAGCAAAGAGTCGGTCTCCAATTTATTGCTGTTCGACCAATCCAGTGATAGCGCCATAAACTGTATTCCAATGGCAGATGGTTACTGGACTAGGAATTGAACTTAGGACCTATCAATTGAGACAATTGAAAGACAGGCCACTGTGCTGCCCAACCGTTCAAGATTCCTCCTAGGTAGGCAGATTAATACAACCTCCGTGACACCGAAATGCTCCGATATCTGGTCTCAAACTTCATCTTCCACTTTTACCTTTCCTTGTTTTCAGAAACTTTTGCGTTGTTCGTTATATGTTCCAAACAAATGTAGAGACAGTTCAGAACTTCCATGAAAACTTTTTACGATTGCTTTACATTTGGCGACCAACTAATGTTTCGCAATACGATTGCCCTGATGAATTCTCTGAGCAAAACTCTGAGATCTATCGCTAAATTGTCTGACTAACTCAACATTCGGTTAAGTTAGTCAGACGTCATTACCGAATATAGGTTAGAAATTATAAAATGGACCTCATTTGAGGTAGATCAACATAAATTTCATAGTTTGTTACTTGACTACTTATGTAAATGACCGTAGTCGGTCACTGAACAAACATAAAACAAAACTACAACAGAACTTCTTTAAATGCAACAAAATCTATAAATGCAGTGTCTAGAAAAAGGCTTGAAATAAAAACTGTGCGCAAAATTGAACTTACTTGCAGAGCTTGTCGAGACACGGCCCATGGGTATGTAGCTGCGACTGTCACTGTTATCCTGGGTGAAATTTATCACATTTACATCGTATGTCACCACCGAGGCCTGTCGTTTCCGTACATTCTGAATGCCATCCAAATAGAAAGCATGCTTTCTAGAATCATCCTCTCCTCGGCGCAAAGGCGAAGCAAAGTCATTTTCATCAATTGATATGTCACCGCTCTTGACAGACGCCGGCGATAGAGTCGAGTCCAAGATGATCTCTGGCTTAGGAGAAACATGCTGCTGTGTTGGCAGTGTAGTGACCACATCCAATGATATCGTTGATGAATCACTGACCATCTGATTCACGCTCGATGAGAACCCTGTATTGTGGGGCGATAAAAAGTAGACATTTTGTGGACTCATAGGCTTTTCGGGGACATTTTTGCCTGAATTCGGGGTTGTAGGTGGCGAAATCACAAACTTGTTGGGAGGCAACTGCTCGCTGAGCGTACTAAGTCGCTGTCTTATGTTATCACTGCTCAGCATGTTACTCGAACTAATCTCTTCCTGATCCGAGAGCGGTGAGCCAATGGAACGAAAAAGCTCCTCGAACTCATCACTGTCGGAGATTTGGTTGTTCTTATCACATGTTGTCGGGGGTGTTTCGGCACCGATAAACAGATTGTCCGCATCGAGTATTGATGCCGTAAGCGATGGCGGCGGCGTTGCAGGATGAAAGGGTGACATCAACGGTGGCGATTCTTTATTATTACAACTACTGCTACTACTATTTAGACGACGTTGGGGCGTCGTCTCTGTACTAAAGTTGATCAGTTCCTCGACGCTGTGTTGAGCCACTAGCTCAGCATCATTTTCTCTGCTCAGCGTATGCAGATCCAACAGAATATCAGGGGTGATGGTGGATGCGGCTTTAAGTCGCTCAGCCTCATGACCCTCGCTTAACATTCGGGGCAGATAAATAATTCCGTCCGAGTCGTCTGTATCGCTTGGATTTCGTTGCCGATATCCAGCCGCCTTTCCGACTCCATTGTAAGAATGTGACAGCTTTCGGTTGCGTGATCTACGGAAAATGCTCGAACGGCTGCAACTAATCTCCTCCTCGGATTTCTCGCTCTTTTTCTCCAGAGACAGGTAGTCGCTTGTGCGTTTTGTTTTCGAAAGAAGATTTTTCAAGACGCCCTTTTCGCTTTTCAGAGAGATTTTCTTCACCGGTTTTCCGTTGAATGAGAAAATGAATTCCGAGTCACTGACGGCGAAAAGTTTTCGTTGCTTCTGGGTGATTTGTTGCGCGTCAACGTGCGACTTGTTCTCACCTTGGTCGCTCTTTATTTTGATGAAATCGCTTTCGCTGAGAGCTGAACACTTAATGGGGGGTTTGACGGCAGAATTTGAGGGGGGATTCTCGGCGGATTTGTCGATTTGTTGTTTGAAATAGAAAAAGTTATCCTCAATGAATCGCTTCAGCTGTTGGTTGTCCTCTTCGATGGGGACAACGTTTTGCTGGTATTTTCGCAGACTCTTAATGCTGGAATAGAACTCATTGATTTCGTCCTTCGACTGGACCCCGATCAAGTGCAGACCTTTTTCCTTCTCACTCATGACTCTTTTACTGGAATCACATATATGATTGTCCATTGGGCTGAATGATTTTTCACTATGATCCGCTGATCTGGGCGCTTGCAAGGCAGAGTTTGGCTGCAAAAGATTCTGCCACTTGGTGGGTGACTGATCTTCCGATTGCTGTGTTTTCTGATGTTGCAGTTGAAGTTGCTGGTAGTGCAGTGCGATCATTGAAGGTGCACTATCAGTGTGAGTGACCTTTTCAAATCGTTCTTGTTCCAGATCGCGCAAATCTATACTACTGCGACTTAGGCGACGCTGAGGTGGCGATGGCACCCGCAACTCATCACAATCATCCCTTTCGTTTTCATCCGGTGACGGGAGTTGCTGCGAAACGATAAAATAAATATGTCATTATGAATGAAATATGTCATTAAGAAGAAATATGATTTGTTGCAAATGTACTAAACAATTGATTTGATGAATGCATCTCTTAGTCGAAATAAAAGTTGTTCATGGTTTACAAATGATCTAGTTTATTCGCTAAAACTAAGAAACGTGACTTTCATCACTCATAATATAGATGGAGCTAGGAAAGTGCGGCGTTTTTTGTAAAATACAAATCTCGTCTGAGTCAACAATTCCTCAGTGTTTGGGAAAATTCATATTTTGGAAGGTAGCCATGCGTCCCCTTTTATGAAATTCAAATTAAAAAAACTTAAAAACTTCTTTATTCGGCCTCATTTTTTTTTTTAAATCACTGGGAACAAGTCAAAATTAAATCTTCGCAGAGAATTGCACGTATTTAGTTATTTTAGATGCCTCGAATATTAATTTGCTAAGTGAATGTGATATGCAGCAACCTTCATTAAGATAAAAGAATTCCGATCAAATAAACTGACTTCAATTTCTAGTTGTTAAAATCTTCCTTTATAGCATCATTTCCATTCTGGACTCAAACATAGTCTTACAATATTGCGCATAGTACTACATAACGAACATCATCTTTGCCAAATAATTGGTTTAAAGATTTCTTAAAAAAACATTATATAAATTTAAAGGAAGTACATTTCAAATATAAAATAGTCTTCGAAAAGTGGAAGCACAAAACTTAGTTATAATTTGGAATTTTAATGATTCAATGATTCGCTAAGCTTGCAGTGCCGCAAAAGTTTGTAAATTTAAATTTTTTAGAAAATTTTGTTTTGCTACATGCGAAGATTTCTAAATACTACTTGAAAATAAAGTATTGTTTATTACAAAAGTACAAAAGCACTGAATACCTATGTTGAAAATTAATGTAAACAAAGGGGGAAGTTAACTGTTTATTCTCTTTGAAACAACTTTTAAAACACTATTTTAACTTTTACTCGACTTTAAAAAAAATATAAAAAAAGTTTGTTTCGAAATAAATGGGAATATTGAACTAAGGTGTTTGTAAAACAATTCCAAAGGGTCCAAAGAAACTCCATTACTAAGCCTCCGCCGTCCGTCTATCAAAGACCTGGATCTCCTAACCCGGTATAGGGATACACTTGCAATTTTCGCAGAAGATGAACTGATATTGCCTCTCCAACAACAAATAATAACATTGATACAAAAAAAAAAAAACAAAAAAAAAATGGGCGTCACCATACAAAAAAAGTGTTTCATTAAATCACAATTCAATTTGACACCTAACAGTCTACAATGAGTTTCATCAAGCAACTCAACAACTTTTTAAAGTATGCAATCAATTTGTCCATCCAATCTAATTGCAGCTCGTACACGTACACGAACGTATTCCTTCTCTGTTTGAGTATGAATTTTCAACAAAAAAAAATATCAGAATCATAGACTGACACATTTCTACAGGTAGTCTGCATAAAATAATCTTTTAATCTTGTGATCATTTTAAATCCTAATTTTTTTTAACTTCGAAGTTCGTATTATAATTGTCAAGCCGAGTAAGTCGAGTAAACCGATTTGTCTCGCATACAACTCCATATTTATGGGCGATACTTTTTGAACCCTTCGTGTGAGATTCAACTCTCCTTTAGATCCTTTTTTTATATAAAGGCTCAATATAATGGAGGAATAGTCTGATCTTTATTTTCATAAGCTCAGTCTCCACAGATATCACTTCCTGAGTGTGCAAACGCCTGGCAATTTATGAAGTTATACTTATACTTTAAGCAATCTTGAAATTGGAGTCTTAAAATATTTGACTGCTTCTAAGACCGACCTTGTCTTACCATTTAAGCCTCTTGTATGTGTCGCTTGGATATTCTAAAGAATTGTTGTTTTACTTCATCATTGGATATTATTTCCCACAAAGCCAACGCTTAAACTTATGGTTTGACATTATTGCCTGCCATATAGAGTTTACGTTCGGTGTCTAGCAAAAATGGTGATGGCTCCATGATTGCCTTAGTGCCTCTTCCGAAATCATGAAAGAAAAAAGTATATACTTTAAGGACTCACGTTTCCTTAATATTTTCCCAAGCTTTGCCGTGGTAACGTGGATCAAGAAGTAGAGAGAGGGACACTTCAAAATATGACATTGCCTCAACTAAGTAGGTTGTTTGGGACGAGCTTGACCGAAAAGTTCCTACAACAGTGTCAAACTTTGGGAGATCTTTCAAGTTGTCTTTAGATCAATGACATTGGGAAACAAGGAATTTGATCGATTGAATGTCTAGATTAACTGCCAAATTGGTGCAAGTATGAGTTTGATTTCTGACGAACTACTTTTTTTTTTTTAAAAATCTTTTAAGTTATTAGGTAAAGGCTTCGACAGACAGAGATCATTTTAACGTTTTAACGACGCGGCGAGATCATTTGACGCGGTTATTAAATTTTTTTGACGTGACGTCCTTAACGCCGCGGTAAAGAACGGTAAAAAATAATTAAGACTTAAATTTCAATAAAATGTCAAGCAGCTGGGATGATGGATTATTGCTATTTGACGTGCTACCTTCTCGAAAAAAAAGAATTGGAGTTCACGAATTAAATTAAAAGAGATATGAAGACGGAGAATACCACCGGTTGTGCCGAGAACTAGAATCAGACGAAGGTGTCTTCATTTCATATTTCCGTTTATCTCAAAATACTTTTGAAGATCTTCATGAATTGCTTCGCATTAAAATTGAAAAAAAATTAACAAACTGTACGAAACCTATTTCAATAAGAGAAAGACTAGCAATTTGTTTAAGGTAAGATATTTTCATCATTTTAAGCTTTGAACTGTAAGTTATAAAATTATCAAGTGCTTTCAGATATTGAGTTAAGTAACATATGTATATTGAATGTGATAGACCATGATTACATTGACATGTTTCGAAATTTATGTAAGTAGAGCAACAAGGCGATGTCGGAGATATAACTTGAATAAATTTGATTGGTGAGTCTTGCTGTGCCCATGCAATGTGATATTCTGAGTTCGAACTTGTAAAGGAATATTTTGATGCATATATCGGCTTAAATTGTTCCTCTATTTGAAATAGTTCATAATCTTTCATTCAACTCTATTTCAATTGATTCCCAGATCTCAGCTTTTAAAATAATGTTTTTGTTATTTTCATACATTTTCTGACAAATTCGATTAATTGTTCCCTTTTTATGACACAAGGCTTAAAAACTCTTCTAATACGACGCGCGTCAACACTGAATGATGAAAATAATCTGCAATTTTACACAACACCGCGTTTCACCGTCGCGTTGCAAAGATGCGTTGAATTTAACGCTCTGTGTGAATCGTAGTCACTTCGCACACTAAACTCAGCACGATCAAAAAGATCGAATTGATGACGGTACTTTTGTGTACCAGATAAGTGCACCAGGATAAGGGTTAGCTGCATCATCAATAAAAAAAGGATGCATATCCATTATAAGATAAGAAATATGCGCATTAACTTTTTATCTTTTTTTCTGCTATTTATGTGTCCATGGCTGTATATGTTTTTATTTCATAATATTTATTTCATTTATTTCATAAGAACTTGAAAACTGAGAGTTAAATGGAAACGATTTTTTTTCCATTTTAACTGAAAAAGTGAAATTTGTCCTTTTTTGACAGTTTTTTTCTTATAAAATGGAAATCACCCTATCAAGTTTTCAGTGTTCATTTCGCAAATACGACGAATTTCTAATTGAATCGTTTTCAACACGAAAAAGTCCGCACGAACGTACGTACGAAACAATGAAACAATGAGATTCGATTCTTGCGACGTAGAGGAAATGCAATCTAACTGCTTTGACCTTGAAATGTAATGATATATAAAAGTCCGATAATTGGACCCATTACAAGAACTTCCACATGGAAAGTTAAAAAAACACGATTTGAATATTTCGCGGTTTTCAATTCAAAACTGGGCTACCTCAAGGCTCAGTCCTTAGATCGCTTCTTTTTTAATGTTAATTAGTTTTATTTTTTCTCAGTACCATTTGATATCAGATTACAAGTTGACTTTCTATATTGGTTTAAAAAGCTGCCTATCTTTATTGATTTGAAATATTTCCAGTTCCGATGATTATAAGAAGTGCTGATTTTTTTTCAGGTACGTAGGAGATGATCTGATCGTTAGCAGCAAATCTACGACTAGAATCACAACCAAAGAAACCATTAAAAGGGAATTTATGTGTTTGTGAATTAAATCGCGACTACTAAAAGGAACGAGCAATTAACAAAAATCAAGTTCTCGAGCTGAGGTAACTAAAAACTAAATGCTTTAAAAAAAACAGTAAACAAAGATCTTTATAAAACTGGAGAAATCTGCCGAAAGTAAGTTTGCTCACTGGAACAGCTATACCTCCAAAGAGGTGGGGGCTTCAAACAAAGTCAAACAAAGATATCGGATACTTTCTAATTTGTAAAGTGAACTATTTCAGGTAGCTCCAATTATGCAGGAATGCCTATCAACTTTAGGGACATAGATGGATGGGCAAATTGAACCTTTTGACTTGCCAATTACTCGTATGTCAGTGTGTTACTTAATCGAATCGATTCTCGCTGCTGGCTACTTACTAAATGATCACACTTATAAATTCTGATGCATGATTACCCAACACAATTAGTAAACAAAAACATTTTGCGTCTATTGATATACGTTTCGAAAACGAATCTTCTGCCTTTCAAAACATTTAGATATATTCTTAATATCCCTCGGAATATTCAGAGCACAACCGAGATTCCAAGAAGCAAACACACGATGGTCGTAACCTGGAGGCGTCTGTACCCTTGTTTACTTAAATATTTTATTGCTACAACCTCCGATGCATAGAAAAGCCACAGTCACAACAGACCAAACATAAACAAGAAGTGTGAACAAATGGGGAATTGATATGGGCCAAAGCAACCCCTAGTATTTACTACCAGGTGGGTATCGCACAGCAAAAGTTCGATGGCCAAACTTCGACATTACGAACATGAATAGCAAAATATTTGACAAGTTCACAAAGTCGCCCAAATTGTTCCTTGGATTTAGAAGTTCTCGCATTCGTACTCATAGAGGCGTTAAGCCGGGCAAGTCAAGCAAAAGAAAACAGATTGCGGGATGAAAATAATACCCGAATCAGGCCATCTAATAAAGTGTAAACATTTAAAGAGGGACATTAAAAGATCTACTTACACATGATTTGCTTGGGAGTAGAATTGGTGACAGTTCCATTTAAAAAGAAAAACACAAAGAATCAATGTTTGGATGAGGAATTATAAACAGCATTTTTAATGTTCTATATCGAGTGACCATTAGTATCTGACCCTAAGGGACCAACCGTCAAGAGTTTTGTTTTCTCTCTACTTTGTCACACAGTGTTGGAACCTTAACCACATTTGCTCTGTCCAAACATATGTTTATCATTTATTCTCTTAAAATAGAACAAGTCGAAAGCCGGTCGATGTGGATCTTTATGAGTATGTCCTTTAATTGCTGACGGCAAATAAAAGAAAGCAAATGCTTCGCCAAACAAGCTGTCAGACTAGGCGCGTGTCCGCGACGTTTATGTTCACAATACTTTTGAAAACACTTAACAGAGACTTACACCCGGCGGCTTAGTTGGTAGAGGCTTTCAATTGAAAGGTCTTACTTAAAGTTTTACGAATCTGGTCCGGTTACCATTTGCCATTGGGATCAAGTTAATGGCACTATCACTGGCCACCGATAGTAGTCTGACTAATGGTTGGCGTTGTTGTAGTGGTTGTTGTATCGGCTTTATTCCTTCTGTTGTTATGGTTAAACACTGACAGCGGGGTGTTAAGCTAAATCTACCATACTTTCAAAGTTCATATATCAAACTAATATCAAATAAGATCCTGCGAATTAGGTGAAAGCTAATAGGTCGATATCAAAAATATTCTGTCCCATTTCGGGCTCCAAAGCTACTCTGCTTTGCTGTTGCTGTTTGTAAAAGCAAACCCCAAAAAAAGAATTGCTACTGAGTACCAAACATAAATTTGTCAAAATTTATAAAATGCCTGCCATAAACTATTAAATTTTACAACGAAGCCAAATATGAAGTCGATGTTGTCTTTACGATATCTAAGATTTGGCAGCAATTGATGCGCGGGTGCTGTATAAGGAAATTGCAAGTGTAAATATATAGCGAGAAAAAAAATTCCATTTTCTAGTTGGCCGAGGAACTTGCCGATAAAAATCTTAGTAAAGTCAGTATTATTAACGATTTGGTGGTGCCAATAAAAAAATAGGATACGTAAATCTTATCAAATGAAGTAAAAATAAGAAGTAAAAATAAAACAACAAATATTTGTCTAAATGTGAAGAGTTAGTTTGTGCGAAACGTACACAGAAATGATTTGCTTATGCTAAAGTTGTAATAAGTAATATGTTTTAAAAAACTCTCTTCATTTTAATTTAAATTTAAAAACTAATTTTATTGCTGTAAGTTTTTAAATTATTATATTTATTTAAAGTAGGAGTAAGAAGTTTGGGTCTCTGACTAGATGAAACCATTTACCCCATGCACCAGTGGCGGCGTCCAAATGCATGAACAACTCCGAGCACTTGCAAAAAATTGAACTTCAAGTTTTGACGAACTTCTTAATACATACAAGATATATAAAGAAGAATTGTGATTCTGGTAGTGAGTACATCCCTCGTAATCTACCAGCAGAAAACTGCATCCAATTGGCCACTGGACAAGTCGCCCTTAAAAAATTAAACCAAAGCACTATACGATTAAACACATGAGATGCTGCCTCCAAAAGGCATAGGCTACATGACCACATGACTTTATTCATACGAGGTGTTCCTAAGGAAACCGAGTAAAAAGAGCTTAAGCTGAAAATTCAATTTCAATAAGATTCCAAAAAGAAAAAAATTGGGTTTAAAATTTCAAGCACATACTCGACGAATAAACCGTTAAAAGCAAACACCTCATAACAACAATTCTATGATTCAATTAAGGAACATACAATGGCTTAAGTGTGGGGACTTTGGCAAATAAAATTGATTGAGATTTATCTAGTTGATTTATTTGCCAAAGTCAATAAGCACCCGTAGTCGCATTGAAGAGTGAAAAATGATTACTTGACAAGCGATTCGGCATTCGAAAGGAGACTTCGAATACAGAATTGGAAACCATTTGATAGTTTTCGTTCAGGCTTATTGAACCATCAGATACAAAGCTACAATATTTTGCCAAGACACGAGCATAATGTCTTCATTTTACGCATCAATTGACCTCTGACAGGAGTTTTATTCCAGCTTGTCACTTTGCATTAGTTCTGTTGAGTGAGAACCCTATTCGATGTAGAGAGATACTTTATCAAGTAAATCGTTTCCAAGCGAAAGAACACGCTAGTAAGTTCGCACCCTCATCTTTGGAATATTATTGACGGCAAGGAAAGCACAAAAAAAATAAATAACATAGAAAAAGGACCTCATTAAAATATCCTTTCAAAGGTAAAATGTTTTCCAATGAAGTAAATTAATTAAGAGCTGCAGATTTATCTTTATATGAACTTCTTCTGCCTTTTCCATTCCGAGAAAACGAAAACAGACACTGTCCGGGGAGCTGCTGGATGTGTCAATTAAACGCTCTTGGTTACGAGTTAAAGTTACTCTCTGAATATTTTTGTTTCCCAAAATAAGGATGAGCTTAGTTGGATTCCATTTGCTTTTATCATGCTGTCAAAAGCATGTCTCAAACAAAAAAAAAAACAGATGAAGTTCGGACGTGGCAACTAAGTTTTATGCACTCGTTAAAATAAGAGGGAATGAAGTTGCTGCACTTGATGTACAACTTGTTAAGAGCGTGTCACCCACCGAAAATGACACACAAAATAAGAGCCCTAGTTAGTTGAAGCTCTCTGAATTTCAGATACAAAAACTGACCAGAGTAACATTTTTGTTTTGTGTTTTGAAGTTGTTTTCGTTTTTGGAATGGAATTTTTATGCATTTTATAAAAAACAAAAACTTTTGACTGATGATTGTAGAAATGTATTTTATCCTAGATAATGTTGAGTAGTAGAACTATTGAAGCAGTTTACACTATCCGTCATAAGTTTTACGCCAGCAATTGTAAATACACTATTGGTATCAAAATTTTGACATTTCTTCTCGTTTCGAGCTCCTCAGAGTTGGGCGTGTATGTAAACGTTCGTTTTTGTGTTGAATATTTTCAGAATAAATTAATAAAGCAAGACAAGGTTCCATTCGACGCTTTATTGCAAAGGAAACACCTAAAAAGGTTTCTTAACGGCTTATAACAAAAACTTCGACTATCGAGCAAAGACAAATAAAAACCCAGATTTGAAGATTTCTAAAAAATTACGCATCTTTTGTGAGCTAAATTATTACTATGCCCGAGCAGAACTAAATAACTCCGCTCTAAAGGACTGATGATGGAATATAGCAAGAAATCTTAGAACTTACTGATGGAGAACCTTTTGCATTAGTTCCGAAACATAAATCAATTGAATCAAATGAAACAAATAAAGGCGCACACGGCCTTTCCAATTTTTTGCGCTAGTTACTTTTCTGTAATGTATCGGAATTCATTCTGGCAGTATTTAACAGTGGGTGCAGTTGTTATTCTTAAACAAATGTAAAAGTTTATATCTTGACGACTAAAAGGGTACAGGGTATCGGTGTCTTATCCAATCAGAATCAGTCTTTTCGGTGAAGCTCGACAAATCGGTTGCAATGAGAGTTCTGTGACAAATATCGTCGGGATCACAATCTGGACAGAGAATTTGGCACAGGATTGAAGAGATGTATCACTGTACGGGAGCACGGGGAATTCAAGAGGCATAGCCTAGGAATTAAGAGCTGACCTGCAAGAATCTTTTGTGGCGGAAGTTATCGAAAGAACCATTCAGAATCGAGATGGGTTTGCGAGCAAGGAGACTAGCGCAAAAGTCATTACTGACCAGCAAAATGAAGAAAACGCACCTTAGCTGGGCTAAGGAAAGGTAAAACTGGAGTGTTCAAGATTGGTGAAATGTGGTGTTCTCTGACGGGTCCAAGTTTAATCTAATCGGAATGAGAAGCAGATAGTTCTTCGTAGAAAAGGGAAACGCTACAGCGACGACCACATAGCTCACACTGTAAAATATTTCCCTTATGTTACGGTTTCCCCCATTATGCTTTAAACTTTTAACTTCCCTTCACAGATTCAAACTTTGAAAGAAGAATTAGGAATAGAATCCCATATTTGGCCGCGAAACAGTCCAGTCAAAAACGTTTTGGTTATTATGGGAAAGCAGATCCCAGATAAAAAAAGCCATAACCCATGTAGCATCTTAAGTATTTAAGAAGTGTGGTTCAATGAAATTGATAACAATTACCTCGGTAATCTCTTTTCCCTCCATGCAAAACAGAGTTCATGATGTTATTAGGGTAAAGGTTGGTGCTACGAAGTACTAGATTTTTTTTTTTTAGTATTATGAAAGTCTTAAATTATGTAAAAAGCAAGGATCAAGTAAATAATATAGGTCTCCCAGCTTCGTCTACCACTGTGGATGACTCACTAGTTGAAAACTACCATAGGGCAGGCTGTTCTAACAGGGTTAGGAGTCTATCCGTTAAAATTTTCAGTAGTGTAAAGGTAAAATGGGTAATTGGCTCATTCAAACCCTTCAAAGCACCCGGTGGAGATGGCATCTTTCCTGTCCTTCTCCAAAAGGTCATGGACCTTATCCTTCCGGCTATCTTCGCTTTGTTTAAAGCTAGCTACAATTGGGGATATATTCCCATGATCTGGCGACAGGTTAGTGTAGTATTTATGCCTAAACCTGGTAACAGACCTCCAGAGCTACCTAAATCATATAAACCTATTAGTCTTTCCTCTTTCTTGTTAAAGACCATGGATACCATTGGATACTCACTCTCCCCTGCACCCCAAACAATATGCATACAGGAAAGTAAAGTCAACTGAGGGGATACTTCACTATCTGGTCACCCTTGTTGAAAAGGCATTTCAATATAAGGAAATTGCTCTCTGCGCCTTCATGGATATTGAGGGTGCTTTTGACAATACCAGTTACAACTCCATCAAGAACGCAATTCGGAATAAAGGTGTTGAAGACTCGACTTACAGATGGATAAGATCCATGCTAGAAAATCGAGTTATAACCTCCTCGCTTGGAAGCGTGTCAAAGTCAGTCACTGCAATGAGAGGTTGTCCCCAGGGAGATGTTCTGTCAACTCTCCTCTGGTCATTGGATATATCACAAAAGGCTATGCTAATGATCTGGCTATTGTCATAAGAGGCAAATTTGGCACTACAATCACTAGAGTTATGCATTCAGCATTAATGCATGTCTTAGAATGGTGTAAGCTTGAAGGATTCTCTGTGAATCCTAGCAAAACCGTTCTGATTCCCTTCACAATGAGGAGACAGCTGACTTTGTCTCTAATTGTTATTGAGGGAACCTCTCTGGTATACTCTAGGAAAGTCAAGTATCTCGGTCTTATCTTAGATATGAAACTGAATTGAACTTCACATATCAAGTCCATCACAAAACGCGCAACCAAGGCCATGTAAGCGGTTCTACGGTAGGACTCATTCTTTGTAAATGTCCAGCTCTAATTTGATTAAGAAGGCGTATCTTCATCAAAGTGATATGCTTCTCATTGGACATTAGACAAACCAATGCTAAAGACATTCTGACTTTCATCAGAATGATGGAATGTCTGTTAGCTTAAACAAACTCCCCAAGATACAAAAGGCCTTTTCCTTCAGACCGCAGTGTCCGCCACTTGGGCATGGGTAGGTAGTGAAAGTGAAATAAAAATTATGAAAAAAGAAATTTGCTTTATCTAATTTTAAGTCTTCATTTAATTTACATATGTATATTCACAGTACTTGGGGAATTACTCATATTTTGTTGTCTGATCTTTACGATCATTACTTTTTTTCTATAAGGCTACGAAATGCATTGTCAAATTAGGGATGTTCAACATCAAAAAATCAAAGCCATCATTTATTAGATTTCTTCCATTTTGTTAAGAACCAACATGTTTTTTTTTTGTTGCGCAGTGTGTATGTTTCTGCTAGTAATCAAGAAGGAAAAGGGGATGATAAGAAAGGCTGAGTCAACGAAGGTAGCTAATTTTCTTCAAACACACAAATCTGCAGGACAGGTTGGGATCACCTCTGTACAACATGCATTCGGCGACATTGTACCACGTTAAGTCAAATTCAACAAGAATTGTTTCCTTAAAATATTCAGACCAAAAAAGTGGCCAAGTGCGAGTCGGACACGCATACGAATGGTTCCGTATGACCGAACAATGGCTTTGTTCAAAGCATCCTTTGCTAAACTCTGCTGAGGTTCCGTTACCGGAAATTTGTCTGTAACACACTTATTGCGTCTGGAAATGTGACGTTATAATTAGCAGGCAAAACCAATGATGTTTGACAGAAGAAAACTTTGGAATAATTTTACTTTTATTATTTATTTTATATTATTATTATTATATATTATTTATTATTTGTAACTATAGCTTTTATTGTAGCTACAATTCTGTGCAAGTGTCTATCTATTACGGATCAGAAGATGAAGTCCAATGACAGACTGCGGAGCATTAGCAAAAGGGTTCCTTTCACACCCTTTGGCAACGGAAATCTTAAAGATAGAGAGTGGTTAATTAACCCGATCCAGCCATGTCCTTCTCTTCTTTTTTTTTCTGAAATCACTGGGATAATAACAAGCTTCATATATTTGAGAAAGTATTAATGGAAGGAATCAGTGCGCTTAGCTGGAGGATAAATCTGTTGCAATCCCAGTGCACGAGGTCGTCCAAGTGGCGGAAACATTTTTAATACACAATTTTGGGGCAAACAAAACTGTTAGTGAACCTAACCTTGAAAGCTCAATTTTGAACCTTTCTTTAAGGACTAATCTTCACCTTTTCTAAATTATTTTTTTTTGTTTGGCAATCAAGGCACTCCAAAGCTGTAAGGCCAAAACTTAAGTTAAACATATTCCAATGGAAAAATATTCTTGACTCATTTAAAAAATACTCTTTTTTCCTTTGCAAAGTTTTAACTCTTTTTTTAAGGCATCCCTTTTGAAGAAAATTGATAAAATTCTGTACCAAAATATCAATATTAATAATAATTGCGAATTGATCATAATATTTGCAGACATTCCAATAAACACAGACAATATTTTTAAGTGAACCACCACGCAGATCCCGTAGCTACCAACACTTGTATGCCTTCGAGTTTCCGTGCAATTGTGTTTACTCATAGCATCTGCTCTTCAGTTGTTTTCATTCAATAAAGCACAATGCCATCAATTGCTGTTACATGTATAAAGGTATGTACACACTTGTTGGCAACCAGCAATCACCCACAACAAACACTTGCTTGTAACACCGACCTTTGTCCACACTTGTTAAACGAGAGAAGCACTTTGACTGCCTTACAATATGGTCTCCAGGAAAATAGTAAATAAAATCGTGTAAGAGCCCCGGAGATCTGTGTATTTCTATCGTAAAGGACATCGTTAAGCACGACACCATTCACATTCAGCTAATCCGAAGCCACGACACACGTGCTCAACGTGTTACAATACAGATACATACCAGCCCCCAGTTCCAGCAACAAATTAATAGGTGACACTTAGCTTTCTATGGTTAACTTAAGTCTGTTGTCATTTTAACCACCCTTATTGTTCTTATTACCAAGGACATCTGCGTGTGTGTGCGACTTATTAAAACCATAATACTTGTCTTGGGCCATCATTGCCAGCCATTGCTTAGGTAATGCGAATTTATTCTCCGTCTCCGAGAGGAGTTCTGTTCCTCTGTTGCTTCACATCCGGATTATCTTAAATTTTAAGCGCCTACCCCTACGCTAATTGAGAGACCTTATTCAACGCAATTACCTTTTCATTAACCATCACTTAAACGCCACTTAATTGCACACCCATTTATCCCACATAAAATATGAACTACTAGTGTAGTCTTTGTTTACCTCCAAATTGCTTATGGCGCTATGCGTCTCCTCCCTGGTCATGTTTAGGTTCAGATCACACTCACTCGGATGCATATAGTTCATATGATGGCCTCCCATCGAGTGTTGCGTGTGTCCCATATGAACGCTGTTCAGCAGGATATTCGAACTCGTACGACTTAGTGCCTTTCGCTGACGCACC
This sequence comes from Orthonevra nobilis, assembly GCA_963555765.1. Taxonomy (NCBI): domain Eukaryota; kingdom Metazoa; phylum Arthropoda; class Insecta; order Diptera; family Syrphidae; genus Orthonevra; species Orthonevra nobilis. Next base: position 3,275,992 of record OY743225.1, on the reverse strand, counting down.
GCTTCCCTAAAACACAATCAAATCATTATCCTCATGAGTAGGGAATTTATGAACTCACTTGTAAATTCGCCAATACATGACAACCATCACGATTCCGGGAATCCAGAAACTCACAGAACTGGAAATCAGAGCGTACGCCTTATTGACAACAAACGAACAGGTGTGCGGATTTGTCGATACTTCCTGTAGGTGTTCCGCTGTTGTGTACCACCCAAGGAATATCGGTGTGAAGGATATTAACGCAGGCAACACCCATACATTGGCTAGCATAAAACAAACCGTCTTGTGGGTCATATTCAGCGGGTATTCCAAAGGACGGACGATTGCATAGTATCTAAAAAAAAAGTATTGGAACAGAAAAAAAGGACATGTCATTTTAGTGACCAGTTGCAAACTCTAATTGATTCATGTTGAATCACTGGTTTTGTTGTTTTTTTTTGCAGCTGATGGTTGCACATTGTTGTCAGGGTTCGAACACGATTCACTTACCTGTCGACTGAAATGCAGCACAGATGCAATATGCTAGCTGTGGAAAAGTACACATCCAGACTATTGTAAACATTACACATGAATGGACCGAACAGCCACTTGCCACCGGAGAGCTCCAGAGATGCATTAAAGGTCATCGCGCACAGTGCGACCAGCATATCGGCCATGGCCAAAGACACCACAAAGTAGTTTGTTATAACCCTGCAAGAACAACAAATGTAAATTTATGTTTATCAAGGGAACAATAAACTACTAATTATCAAAATGACATTCATGTAATATTGCATGTAAAAATAGTATTAAGCACTCCTTTTCGAAGGAGCAGATTTACACGAGACTTAGCGGTCAACAATCTTCGTTGTGGAGTCCAGATCTGTGTAGGTTTTGATGGCCAGTAGGAAGTCCTTCACCGGAAGGTCTTTTACTGATTTGCTGTGAATAAATCGAGGCTCTTAGTATTACCTGCTAAAATCGGATGACAGGTACACTAAGATCAAGGCAAAGGTAATGCGACTTCTCCTTGTGACTCACTTTGACGCAAATACTGTCGCAAAGAAAGAGCACTCGAACTTATCGGTATCAGTGAAAAGTTGGATTGTCTGTGGAACAGATGAAGCTATCAAATAAAAAGTCATTTCATTTCTTTAATCAAATAGTGAAACATGGAAATCTATTTCCCTCAGCAACCAGCACTTTATGAGCTAACCGACTCCAGGCAGGGCTGATTTTTGAGTGGAATGAGGGTCGAAGGGATTTAGAAATAACTGATGTTATGTGATGGGAAGGAACCAACAGTCATGCAAGTAACAGATGAGTCCGGGTGCCCCCTTCCGATCCCAAAAATTTCTGTCATGTTGGTTGTTGATGAACCCAGGTGTCCCTAGGGATCCCGAAACTTGTTGAGGAACATGCTATCCTTATAGTAAGAATAAACTTGAAAAATATGGTTAGAAAGTTATAGCACATCCGGTAGTCCTGGAAAAGGCTCACCAGAAGCATTTGTGTCAATTGTGAGTAATGCCCACTGCAGTTCAGCCAGTGCACTTTATGATCCAATCGTAGGAGAATAAATCGACGCTGAATGAGAGGATACTGCAAATAAGCCTTCAGCCCAGTAGAGCTGCCTCCTTGAAGTGAAAATAGATTTTTCCCTAATACATGAATTCTGATGGGCCCAAAGAATAGGTAACGAGATTAAAAGTGTTTTTCACCACAACACAAGGCAAGTGTAAGGGCTTTTATTATACGATGAGTCATAAATATTGCAGACCATGAATGTCAAAATGATAAATGATGCAATAAATGTAATTGGTCCTGTTATTGAATGCGTTATAAACACTTCGCTTATCACCGGAACCTTCCCTTCATCATGGAAGGAATCGTTGATAGTTCCATTAAAGAAGATTCACGACATAAGGAGCTGTAAAAAGTATCGAATAAACGAAAAAATTTTAGAAAAAATAGTCCATTGCACTTGGAAAGAGCACATTGAAACCAGTCGGGATTGAGAACAAATCATTCATGTTAACTATGAAATGAATGGATATAAAGTGTTGACGAAAAAAATATTATTGTTGCGGTTTTCGTTGACCTTCGAAGAGCTTTTGACACTCTCAACTCCAAGATCCTTCAAGATGGTGTAAGGTCCAGAGAATCAAAATGGTTTAAATCATCTTTTTTAATTGGAAGAACCCAGCGGAAAAAAGTGAATGAAAATATTTCGCATAAAATTGTCATAAAATTCTGTTAGCTCATGTTATTTGTCGACGATGGTGTATTGAATATTTTTTTTTTTTTTTTAAATAGTGCTCAAGTGCTCAAGGGATTTGAAGTACCCTTAAAGTGTTTACACAGCACGAGCAGAAGTGGAAGGAAGAGAAATGAGGTACCGGTGCACATTGGTTTTAAATTGTTGTAGGTTGCAGTGCAAAGGGAAAATAGAGCGAGGTAACGCATTCCACACGCGCATTGTGCGGCTTATAAAAGAATTTCTAAATTTCACAGTGCGCCCGAAAGTAGGCTTTAGGGTACACTGATGAGCATTCGATGATGTACGGGTTTTGCGAGTGAATTTCTGGAGGTGCGGAATGCAATTAGCTATTTCGACGGAGCATTGGTGGTAAAAAAAGCGATAAAACAAAGTCAAGCAAGACACACTTCGACGGTGTTCCCATGAGTGAATTGCTTGAGTTTTATCGCTCGCTTTTGAATTCTATCTAAGAGTTGCAAGGTGGTCTTGGGTGCACCTGCCCAGATGAGAGCGTTGTACTCCATTTTAGGCCGAATAAAAATCTTATACATTATTGCTAAATCAGAATGGGTAAAATACTTCTTGAACCGGTTTAGAAAACCTAAGCATTTTGCTGCATTCTTGGCAATATCGAATATGTGGTCATTCCAACGTAGGTTAGAATTGACGTACATACTGAGCATTGAAATACCATTCATGGACAATGGCTGGGTGTTAGCGTTTCGCTTTAATGACATAAGACAGCATTGGGCTTTGGAAACATTAAATTCTACTCTATTGGCTTGTCCCCATTTGATTATGCTGTCAATATCAGAATTTAATGAGTTAAGCATACCTTGTCGCTAGATGTCCACGTCCGAAGAGAAGGGGCGTGAATCATTAAACGCATATGAGAAACTGACGGTACTATCATCTGCGAAGGAATATATTGGATTAGATGTGATAGACAAGAGATCGTCAATGAAAATTAAAAAGGGAGTCGGAGACAAAACTTAGCCTTGGGGAACACCAGCATTTATATGGTGAATTTCAGACTTGAAACCGTCCAATACAACTTGTATTGTACGATTCGAAAGGAAGTTTCTAATCCATAAAAGAAGAGACTCACCGATCCCATATGCACGCATTTTCGACAAAAGAGCCGGTTGCCAGACTCTGTGGTGCTGATATAAAATCATTTATTGAGAAATTTAACAGTGATTTAGAAGCAATAAGCGAGTGGTTGAAAACAATTAAGCTAATTTTGAACATTAATAAAACCAAAAGCATGATTATAAATAATAACATATCAACGAAAACAACAAAACTGAGGTTAATAGAATAAAATACCTTGGCAATAACGCACATGCTAAGGGAACTGTTGATGAACACTGCAATATTAGTGTTCAAATTAAAGAATGCTATGTGTCCATCTATCTACAAAAATACGTGTTGTATGGAACTTCAGCGTATAATCCGCGAAAGGATGGTGATTTGAGAGATTTGTACGGAGTGTTTAAGGGCTCATGGAGTTTTCATATAATTTGCCGAAAATTCAAAAGTTTGCTGAACCCACAGACAGTCGGAAACAGTCCGATACAAATTATATATATTCATTATTTGGGCCAGGTAATCGCGCACCATATGGATGGATATTAGTGGCTTATTAAATATCCAAATTATTGTTACTTTATAATTTTGTAAGGAGAGTGTTAAATTCTTCTCTGATCACAGATCGATGTGCTTTTCATCAACTAATTCAAACAAATTCACTTGAGGACAGAAAGACACAAAAGAAAAGAGAAACTGTAGGAAATAAAGGAACCCGAGGCAAGCTTAGTGTTCCGAAAAATCTTATAATAATATGTTAAAAGCAGAATTCAGCAAAAGTATCACAGAATATGTAGCTTGCTTGCAGCAACATACCAACTCTAGCCCAGGCACTAGAATCCTTTATAAACATTTGGTTGATCAGAAGGGGGAAAAGAAAGAAAACCTTAAAAAGTCGACGGCGAAGGTGTAACTAACAGTGAATATACACTTCGAAAGAACACCTTAGAGAACGACAATTTCAAGGAATTACGAATATTGTTGAACCGATAATCAACATAACACTTGTGGAAGAAATGAGAAGGGAAGAAAGGAAAGGCTACGATCCACATTGTTCTTAAATTGCTGCAAGTTGTAATGTGTGAGAATCATCGTACATTCAAGGGAAATCTTTATGAATCTTTGATGGGCATTCCTTGCATTTCGAGTATTACTTTTGAGTAAGTGAAATGCTGCTGGCTATTTTAATGGAACATAGTAATGCAAAAATAAACGATAAACAGACGACGTTGCTCTGCGACGTTGTTGAAGAGAATCGACTATGCAATATGCGCTCGATTATGAGTCCTGCCACACAAGCTTAGATTGGCTTAGCGCCTGCCAAGATTCGGTAGATATACTACTGTGTCCAAAAAATAAGGTGACATATGAATTTAAACTGCGCGCGTCGAAGGATTTGGAAATTTTCCTTTCTTTTTAGGTTGGTAGTACTGTCAGTGACATCTATGTGAAATTTCATGTCAAAATATATTCATAGTGTTTGAGATACGCGTCATTTTGTGAGCTGCTAAAAGTGAGTTTTTCGTTTTTTGCGATGTCGAAATTTATTGAGCAAAGAATTTGCATTAAATTTTGTTTGCGGAATCAATTTTCTGCTGCGGATACGTTGAGGATGGTGCAGAAAGCCTTTGATGATGAAGCTATGTCTAAAAAAAATGTTTACAAGTGGTATAGTGATTTCCAAGCCGGCCGTGAACGTGTCGAAGACGAAGAGCGATGAGGCTCACGTCCAACAAATCAAAGATTTGGTATTGACAAACCATCGATTAAAGATAAGAGACCTTGCTGATGAAGTTGGCTTATCGAAAGGCTCAGTCAATATCATTTTGAATGATGCTTTGGGCCTCAAGCGCGTCAAATCTCGACTGGTACCGAAAACATTGAATTTTTTGGAAAAAAAGGCGTCGCGTTGAAGTGTGTGAAACAATGCTTTCCGACTACCAGGATGTCATGAAACGCATTATAATTGGCGATGAGACTTGGATCTATCCTTACGACCCCGAAACAACCTATCAATCGAGCGAATATCGTGCCAAAGGAGAGCCGAGACCAAAAAAACCGCGCCAAAGTCGCTCAAAAATCAAGGTCATGTTGACTGTTTTCTTCGATTATCGTGGTGTTGTGCTTTATGAATTCCTTCCAACCGGCTAAACAGTCAACAAGGAATATTAGTTGAACGTTATGCGTCGTTTGCGTAAAGCTATCCGCCTAAAAAGGCCGGAATTGTGGAAAGACAATTCTTGGTTTTTACACCACGATAATGCACCATCCCAAACCGCACTCGTAATTCGTGATCATTTCGCCAAAAACTCAACCATATCGCTCCGCAACCACCGTATTCACCTGATCTGGCGCCGTGCGACTTCTGGCTGTTCAACAAGCTCAAAAGACCGCTCCGGGGACACCGTTTTGATACGATAGAGGAGATTCAAGCCGCAGGGAAGACGGAACTGAAGGCCATCCCGGAAAGTGACTACAACCAGTATTTCAAAGATTGGAAAATGTCACCTTATTTTTTGGACACAGTAGTATTCCATATTGTAGCGGATGCATGCCTTATACATACCTTTATGGGAGCGAGATCAGAAAAGGTGAAGTACGCATTTCGTGCATTGCTTAAAGGCTTTTTTGGCAACATCGGCAATGTGGTCTTTCATTGGTAGGTTAGAAATTCTCTCCGTTTCTGCGAAGTGCCAATCAATCCCATTCTGTTTTTATATCCCCATAATAATGTATACGGATAAAGAGAAGGGATATAAACTTGCAAGCGAATATTGAAACTGGTACGTTTATCATCGTAAGAGACATTCTTTATAAAAAAAATCGAAGATATCACAAAGCATTTATATGGTGGTGTGCAGACATGCTACAGCTTAGTGTCAAACGTAGTTTCTAATTGATAGCTCCCAATGTTCTGCAATTTTTCTACAAATCAGCTTGATATGAAATTATCAACCGCAATAATCTTTCTTTCACCAGAGTTGTCTTATTATACACCGATTAATGAAATGTGATGAGTTAATTTACAAGTCGTTTAAAATGTCTTTAATTTGATATGAAGTTCGCAAGCCTTTTCTAGTAATGTGAAAATTTGGTTTATTGTTAATTTTCGGGTTAATTGTCAATTTGTATGATCCACATTGGCTTCAGACATTCACCCTATACACTGAAAAGGATCATTTTAGCGGTACGATTACGATAATATCAGGGATGTGCCACGATTGACGTTTTGGTCATTTTAGGCGACTGTTGTTGTCTTGTGGACGTCATACCTTCCGACTCCGTCATTGAAGTCCCCAAGTATGATTTTACTGCGGCCAGATTTCCGTAGGCTCCGTTGAGGTGCTCGTACATACAGCTTTCAGCTTCGTCGTGCGCACATAAATATGGAAACCATTATAAATGAAAAAATCAACTGAAGCAACTGCTTGATATAAATATTTTAAAAAGGCTTCAAAGTATTTTGGCCAAATAACTTTATTCTATTCATTACCAGATAAAACCATATAAAATTCATTTCTTGGTTATCTTGGGAAAAATGGACACATAAAATGGGCTAACTTTACGTATAGTAACTACGAATTAAAAAAAAAACGCAGAAGGTATATTTCCAATAGTAATTCGCTAAAAAAAAGTAGTTCAAAGTTTGCCTTTTCTAGGGTAATTTTATGGCTAACGAACAAAAACATAGGAAATTTATGTTTAAGGCCACAAAATTGGGTTCACATTCGAGAGATACAAAGACTTCCCAATCGGCATTGAGACCTTTCCTCTTACCCTAGCTTTAATTCATAAAACCATGTGATGACTCATAAGTACATAAAGTTTTGCTATGAAAACTTTTCCATCAATCGCTATTCCAACACCATCCCAAAGAAGAAGCACCCTGCGCGGCCTACGTAAATCAATGAATCTAATTTCTCCAAGCAGTTGGCCGTTTAAGTCATAAAAACTTCGCTAATGCAATGAATCTGTTGATGGACTTAATAAACACTGCCGTCTATAAGTTAACGGACAAAATATTTTGATCCAAAATTATACATAGCCTAGAGTTCTAAAACAAAACTGCAAAAATCATTAACTGTCTATGAAAATCACTTTAAAGCCTATATAATTTTTTTTTGCAAAAAAAAATATTAAGGATCAATGAAGAAATTTGGTACGAACATCTTTTTCTCATAATGTTTCTGGGGATGTTTCTCTTCCACCAATAATCTAGGCCTAAACTGTTTCGATGGAATCATAAAAAGAAGAAGTTTTGATAAGCTCTGGACTTGCAAAAAACCGAAACATTATTTCAAGTGGATTAAGAAGAACGAAAAATAAATGAAATGCTATTAAATTAGTCTACAGCGTAAATCAAAGATCGTACCGCGAGATCGTACGATATGTGCTCTTTTTTTATTATTTGCTCGCTCTTCAAGAGGATATTAATAATCTTATAATGCGTATAGCACAGGGCGGCCGGAAAAGAATGAAATATTATGTAGTGGTTTTGAGAAACTCAGGTATATTTGCTTTCATCTCATTTCCGTGGGTGGAGCCAGAATCAGGACGGAGAATTTTGATATCGACCTATTAGCTTTCACTTAATTCGCGGGATTTTATTTGACATAAGTTTGATATACGAGCTTTTGAAAGTTTGGAAGATTTTGCCATCTGCACAAACCACCACACGAATTAGGAACTAAGCCGATACTACAACCGCTACAACAACGCCATCCATTAGTCAGACAACTATCGCTGATCGACCAATCCAGTGATAGTGCCATTAACTTGATCGCAATGGCAAATGGTGACTGGACCAGATTCGAAAAACTAGATCACTCTAGGAATCGAACCTGCGACCCATCAATTAAATCAATTGAAAGGCTGGCACTCTACAAGCTTCGCTGTTTAATCGTTGCGATCTTTGCTTTCATTAATATTTTCCTCTAAGCGGGGTTGTTTCATTTAAGCGGCGCGTTTAAAGATCTTCCGCTTACTTAATTCAAACAAGACTTCGACAATAATTGATCAGATGTTGTAAGTATTTAAGTTTAAATAATTTGGGTTTTCCAATATGAACTTGACAACTTTGAATTTAACTTGTGAACGCACCCTTTCACTAATCATCGAACTGTCATTGTCAATTTATTCAGTGAACTCATGGTTACGTACATGAACTACTGAAATTCGGTGACCCCAACGGATTGGTCGAAGTGTCGAAAATATCGTTGCCGTTCAGGCGTCCGTAGCAAACGAGCCAAATCAGTCAATTCCACGGCGTTCTCAAGGTTTTGGCATCGTTCAGACCACATTATGGGGTATTTTGCGTAAGGATCTTGGTTTACACTCGTACAAGATCAAGCTGATTCAATAATTGAAGCCGATGGACCATTTGATGTGACGTACGTTCTAAGATTGATCTCTGGAGAAGATGCGCCAAGATGATGAATTTCATCGCAAAATCATCCTTAGTGATGAAGCTTGCGTGAAAATCCATGTTTGCTTCATGAATCACCACTTCATCTACAAAAAATAACTCTTTGGTACAGTTTGCAGGCCGGCGGCGTTATTGGGCCATATTTTTTCGTCGACAATAACGATTGTCTCGTAACTGCGAATGGACAGCGTTATCGCGCCATGATTACCGATTATTTTTGGTCCCAATTGGAAGATTTGGGCTTGGACGGCATGATGGTGCCACAAGCCACACAGTACATCTTACAACCGATTTATTGAAGAGTAATTTGATGAGCGTGTTATCTCAAGAAATGGGCCGCATCGTTCATGCGATTGAACGCCTCTAGATTATTTTCTTCGGGGCTACGTTAAGTGATTGGTTTATGCCAACAAGCCGACGACGTTGAAAACCCTCGGAGCCAACATTGAACGTGAAATAGCAGCCCCGTTGCGTCTGCAATGTGTGGTCGAGTCATCGAAAATTGCGTCCAATGAATCGACCGCTCAAAACATGCCCTCGGTGGCCATATGAATGAAGTAGAGTTCCATTCATAAATGATTTGATTGTACTTTAAGCCGATAATAAAGTTCTTGAAATATCTCAAATGGTTTGCGTTTTATTTAAAAAAAAAGTTGTCCAGATCTTATTGGAAAACCTGGTATTTGAATAACAAGAATATTGTTTTTAACTTTTGAGATAATGTTTATACATAAAGGTGGATTTTTAAAATATTTCTGCCCGGATGTTTGAGGTCTTGTCTTGTCTTTGGATGGTTGACCAAATCTGGAGCACACCACAAAGTGTTCCATTAAAACAGCCATTGAAGTGTGTGCCAGTGCTCAATCTTATTGAAACGAAATGTCCCCTTTGTAAAGAGTATGAAAAAAAAAATTGACAAACCGGCCTGGATATATTGTGACCTAATTTTTTTTTTCCAAAAGCTAGGGGCCAACAATTCCTTGCGTATGCAAAGATATTTGACGTAATTATCGACGATTGGTGTCAGTTAAGTATCCTATGTTCTTATTGTTGATCCATCACTTCAACTGAAAATGGGCTTCATCACTGAAAAAACATTATCGATCCATTTTTAAAAGCATTGCTTCGAGAATTGAAGTCGAGATCGGAGAGTTTTTGCTCGATTTTCAACCTGTATGGATGTGAATGAAGGCTAACACAAAGAATTTGCCTCAATAAACGAGCGGACAATCCAACCTGACTCAAGTTCTTCGTCTTGTCACACTTGCGGTTTGTCTGAACGTAGTGACACATAACAATTGACTTTCGAAAGGCGTGTTGTGATGCGATCACAGAACATCTGTTCGATAAGAAGGCCTCGCTCCTCACTATTTCGACGTGTGCCTGAGTAGCGTTCATTTTGAAAAAGGATATCCTCATCCTGTAAAATAATATTGATGTAGATGAACACAAAAAAATAAGACCGAATACTTTTGAACTGCAGTGTACATTACTTGTTTAGTTCATAATAAGGCACGTACAACGTCTTTGCGTTACGAAAGCCAATCGCATTAACATCATCATGCAGCAAAGTTTGAGGGGCACATTCGCCATTTAAATGCATATTTAGCAACAGGCTGAGATGCCAAGGAGGCGCTAAGGCGTGACATTGATTGGAAATATGAAATCGATTAGTTGAAGCCTTCTAAACGCTTTTACCATGTACCACTAATGGAGACAAGCAACTTACAGCATCTCGTCTGTTGCTGCGTAATGTATTTTGCATCATAAACAGAGTTAATCAAACTTTTTACGGACGTTAGTTATACGATGCGTGAAATCGTATTCGTAAACTTCCTATGCAGGTGGACTCGTTTCGGGTGGCAAGAGTGTCCTGTTTTACGAGCACCGAATGTTGTAAAATTTTTAACACTGTTTTTCAACTTTTATGCGTCCATTTCGTATTATTTGTCAAACAACAGGGTACCTTTATTTGATGTTCAAATAATTTGAAAGAGTATGTAGGATATTGGAAAGTGACGTGCAAGGAGATGGAAGGATTAATTTGTTTACATTTTCGAGATCCCGTATTAATTAAACGAAATTGGGCTCAAAAGGAATCACAAGCCCGCAGCGATACCCAAAAATCTTGAACGATGTGACCTAATCCCCACCCGCAAAGCTACACCAAGCTGTTAAAATCGTCGAAAGTGGTGGAGATAATGTCCTTTTTATGGAGCGGCCTACAAGTTTTTGATTTAATGTAACATTTCGGAGCAGCTGAAATCCTGGCAAAAGAGTCGAGAGGAAATTTAGATTTTGAAAAGTTCTGACGGTAATAAATGGAAGTAACTTATCAGCGAATTGAGAGCTGCCCTTTTTAATATGGTGGCATGAAATAGAGTTTCCTTTTTTTATGCTCTTTAACAATGTAAATGAACCCAATCATAAAATGTATAATGGGTGAAGGTGTGGGATGAATATCTTTTGATTGGAATCTTTTTCAGCTTTCGTGATGCGTTGTTGAAACTTGATCTTCTGCTACTACTCCTTACTTGCCACCTCTACTAGTTTCTAAATTTAGAGGTAGAGAAAATATACAAAACCAAATGTCGCGTAGTTTTTTAAAACCTCGCATAGACGAGATGCTAAGGTGAAAAATGGTGTCCGCTGATAGATTCGTTGCTTCTGGCTAAAAAGTCAATTTGTATTCTTGTTTCAGAAACAAATTCTTATGAGTCATTACCACGCATAAAAGCCTACTCATATGGATAGAAAAAGTTATGTCGATTCAAATTTGTGAATTGATTCGATATGCAAATAAGTAGAAGCTGAACTCGAGGGATACAAGGCACGTTTTAAATGCCTCCCTGATAGACAGGTTGAGATAAGTTTTGCGTTGAAGGATTTCATTGACTTTCTTAAACCACGAAAAAGATGCTGTGTACAATTTGATTAATTTGTAAGCAAGAATTCAACCTTGTCACTTTAGTGTCGAAAATCGGGTTTTCGGTGGTCTTTTACACATCACGAGCAGATGTGGAAGGAAGAGAAAGGAGGTACCAGTGCACATTGGTTTTAAATTGTTGTAGGTTGCAGTGCAAAGGAAAAATAGAGCGAGGTAACGCATTCCACCTGCGCATTGTGCGGCCCATAAAAGAATTTCTAAATTTTTCAATGCGCCCGAAAGTAGGCTTTAGGGTAAACTGATGAGCATTGGTGGTAGAAATACGTAGGCTGCTAGATATATTTCTGGCCTAGGCAACACTAAGTTTTGTCATGTGCAATCTGACATTTCCATAGGAAAGTTTGATATTTATTAGCATAACATCACTCAGAACGTGTTGTCATTTAATCGTGAATTGTTTTATTTACAGCGACTTGAAAGATTCATCTCGGCAAAAAAATGTAATTAACTCGTGAACACTTTCGTGCGATCATTTTTCACAACTTTCGACGATAATGCAAGATCGTCATGTGACATACCGTGAGATAGAGGCATCCCTGGGCATTTCTCCCACGAGCACACATTCGATATTGCATGAACACCTGGCCGTAAAAAAGGTTTGTTCTCGTTGGATCCCTCATAATTTGACAATCGCTCAAAAAAAGGCGCGTGTCGATTGGTGCAAAGAAATGTTAAGAAAATACGATCGCGGTGCTTCAAAAGACGTTTATAAGATTGTCACAGGTGATTAATCATGGATCTATACGTATGAGCCCGAAACAAAACAAAAATGGACCGTGTGGGTCCTCGAAGACGAGCAAAATCCATCAAAATTTGTTCGTTCTTCGGCAAAACTGGTCATGTGGCGACTGTTCCGCTGAGTGATACTGAGACTGCTAAGTGGTACACCATGATTTGTTTGCCTGAAGTCTTCGGAGAAATTCGAAAAACGAACAATCGAGCTCTTACACATCGGCTCAAACCAGCGCCTTTTTGACCGGCCAAAACGTCGAATTGATGAGTCATCCACCGTACAGCCCTGACTTGGCACCCAATGACTTCTTTTTATTCCCGCACATCAAGAAAAAAATGCGTGGTCAACGATTTTCGTCGCCAGAACGGAAGACTAGGTATCTTAGACAAAAACGCTAAGCTGTTTTGGAATATCACCAAAATATTGAAAAACAAAAACAAGCAGATTCCAAATCTTGTTAGCACTTCCGGTATCTTAGCCACAGATACAAAGAAGGCTGACGCCTTAGCTTCATCATTTGTTGAAAACCACTCTGTTTCCCAGAATCTAGGAGATCCAAGCACCAACACTGTTATCGACAATGTTGCTGATTCAATAAAAAACCAAAATGTGGAAACGCCTCAGGCTGCCTATGCATCTCAACAAGCTATTGCTGAGATTGTTAAAAGCCTGCGTCCCAGAAAGGCAGTTGGTTTTGATGGTATTAAAAATGTTTGTATCAAACAACTTCCAAAGTCAGGTATAATGTATTTAACATTTCTGATAAACGCTTGTCTCAAAATACAGTACTTTCCTGTGGCTTGGAAGGCTGCTAAAGTAGTTCCTATACTGAAGCCAGGAAAAGGCCGAGAATTACCTGGTAGCTATAGACCCATAAGTCTGTTAAGTAGTCTAAGCAAAGTATTTGAAAAAGTAATAAAAGACAGACTTTTAGAATATATTGATGACAAGGCTATATACCCAAATGAACAATTCGGTTTCAGAAGTCAACACAACACCTCTCATCAAGTGCTAAGAATATGTCAGCATGTAAGAAAAAATCGTGCAATGGGAAAATCGACTGGGATGGTGTTATAAGATAGCGAAAAAGCTTTTGACTCTGTTTGGCACAATGGCGTTATATACAAAATGACAAACATAGGGTTCCCTAAATATTTAGTTCGTTTAATTCAAAGTTTTTTGTCAAATAGATGTTTTATGGTTTACGTTATTTCTATGCGGGCCTACCACAAGGATCTGTAATTAGTCCAGTGTTATATAATGTTTACACATCGGACTTCCCGAAACTACCAAATTGTGACTCTGCAATGTACGCGGACGACTCAGCAAAATTTACTTCGCATCAATTCGGTCTCAACATTGCGACGAATTTGCAGAATGCGTTTGATACACTTATTAGTTATTATAATCGGTGGAAGATAAAACTGAATGCTGAGAAGATGCAAGCTATCTTTTTCAGTAGAAAAAGAAAACATTGCTATCTTCCATGCGGTCCATTGAAATTAAATGGAGTCGGTGTACATTGGGAGCATAGCGTAAAATATCTCGGGATTTTTCTCGACAAAAATCTTTTGTTTAAAGAACATATAGCCAAAGCTATTCACAAAACAAACATTGCAACCAAGCTGCTTTATCCCCTCGTAAGCAGAATCTCTTCACTAGACAAAGAAAACAAAATAATACTAAACAAGGTCGTGTTTCAATCTATTCTCCTGTACGGATGCCAAGTATGGGGGAACTGTGCAGATTGTCACATCTGTAAACTACAGCTTTAACAAAATAAATTGTTAAAAATGATGCTGAACCTTCCAATATTACACTCTACACTAGCTTTACATTCCCAAGCAAATGTTGAATTGATTTCCTCTCGAATTAACAAATTAAAACAAAATTTTATGAGCAAATGCATTCATTCCGATAACCCGCTTATAAATGAGCTATGCTCCTTGTCAGAGTAAACTTTCTGTATCTTGTGTAATGAACTTCATTTGATTGTTTACTTTAAATTTATGTATATAGTTATTCCTTTATTTATAGCGGAAATATTATTTGAATATTTATAAACATTATTTGTTATGTTACACTTTCTTCTTGTTAATTTTTGTTTTGTTACATATCAAATTGTTTCATATTTATTCATTTATTACTAACCTTATTTATCTATTTATTTACTATCTTACTAACTACAAATTTATACAACTATTTACTTATTTATTAATTTATTTATTTACATATTTATTTATTTATAATATAGATTTATTTATTTACTTATATTTATTTATTTATTTATTTTTTTTTTATATCTATTATTTATTTATTTATTTATTTATTAATACTGTATCTTTAACATCAACTGACACTGTGAGAATTCTACAATTATTCATATTGAAGGTTTTTCTCGTACTTTTCTTCAAATTCAGATGCTATTAATCTCAATAAATTTATCTTTACAAATATTATTTTCAGTAGAAAGATATAAAAATAATATCAAATCTCTGTGTACATTGTGCGACAAACAAAAACATGTAAAATTTTTATATACGAAAATAAAGAATATCTATCTATCTAAGAAAAAATTCGTGGTCAATGATTTTCGAAGCCAGAACATGCTGTTGAAGCGTCCAAAAACCATGTTTTGGAGGTGTCTCAATCGGAGTGGAAAAAGTGTTTCGACAATTGGTTTGAGCGCATGCAAAAGTGTATAAATCATGCTGGAGAATACTTTGAGAAACAATAAAACCACTTTTATTGAAAAATATTCGCATTTTCATTATTTGCCAGAAATATATCTAGCAGCCTACGTTAGCGATAAAACAAAGTCAAGCAAGACACATTTCGACGGTGTTCCAGCGAGTGAATTGCTTTCTATATGTTGTGATCGGCTATGAGTTTTATCGCTCGCTTTTGAATATTGTCTAGGAGTTGCAAGGTGGTCTAGGGTGCACCTGCCTAGATGTGAGCGTTGTACTCCATTTTAGGCCGAATAAAAGCCTTATAAATTATGGCTAAATCAGTAGGGGTAAAATACTTCTTGCATCAGTATAGAAAACCTAAGCATTGCGCTGCATTCTTGGCAATATCGAATATGTGGTCATTCCAACGTAGGTTAGAATTGACGCACATACCGAGCATTGAAATGCCATTCATGGACAATGGCTGTGTGTTAGAATTCCGCTTTAATGACATAAGACAGAGAGTCGGAGACAAAACTTAGCCTTATGGAACACCAGCATTTATATGGTGAATTTCAGACTTCAGACCGTCCAATACAACTTGTATTGTACGACTCGAAAGGTAGCTTCTAATCCATCGAAGAAGAGACTCACGGATCCCATATGCATACATTTTCGACAAAAGAGTTGGATGCCAAACTCTGTGAAATGCCTTTGAAATATCAAGTTCAACCATCTTTGATTCGCCGAAATAATGTAAGGATTGGTTCCACTTTTGGGTGAGACAGGTCATCAAATCACCTGTGCACCTGTTGCTACGAGAGTCATATTGCCGGTCATTAAGGAATTAAGGAAGGACGGTTAATAAGCGTTTCCATGATCTTGGAAATAAGGGACTTAAGTGCTTTGGGTTTGTAATTGGAGGGAGAAGAAGATTCGCCTTTTTTAGGGACAGGCTGGACAAATGCAGTTTTCCATCTACTCGGAAAGAAACCAGAAGAGCAGGATAGATGAAAAAACTTACGCAATGGTTTTGCCAGCGCGGAAGAACACCTCTTCAGAACTATAAGGGAGATACCATCTGGACCAGCGGAATTTGTGTATGTCTAGATCTTTTAGCGCGACAGTGCGAGTGCGAAAATATTTTTGTCACATAGAATGTTCAACGCTCTCAAGGACAGGTGGTGGTAAAGCGCAATCTGGAAGTGTAGAACTGGCCGCGAACTGTGCGGCAAGCAGATTGGATTTGTCGAGCTTATTAACAAGAGGAGTATCATTCGAAATGAGTGTCGGAATCGATGACGAAGTAGAGTTCTAAATATTTTAGACGAAGGACCAAAATTGTTTACTACCACTGGGACAACGAAGTATTCTTTGCCTTAATTTTAGTCCATGGGAGAACTACGTACGTCGTAGAAGACCATTACAGTCATTGCGGACTCGTTTAAACTTTTTCCGGTTTTCCTAAGTAGGGTTGGCTTTATAAGACCGAAACCCAGCTCTCTCAACAGTCTTTATAGCTCAAGTCGAACCACGAATTCTCTTTGTTTGGGATGAAGTCATTCATGTCTTGGAGAATAATATTTGTGACCATATCAGCGGTGGCGTTAAGTCACTATCGAGGAACCATAGTGACCAGTTAAAACTCCTAAAAAACTTATTAAGGCCGCCCCAATCGGCTTTTTCATATTGCAAAAGAAGTCTTTTAGGAGTTTTTTCCTTAAGTGGGTGGTTTGAAGAAGAGAACTTGGCTGATATGACACATTGGTCCGGCGAACCTAGGGGGTATTTGTCAGGGTGAGAAGTGAGGAACAAGTCCAAAGTATTGGCTTTGTGACATGCAATGTCTGGGATTCGTGTTTGCTGCGTTAAATTACAACATACCTTCCTCCGGGTGTTGTCTGACCAGAATGTCGAAGCCAATAGGTGCTTTTCGTTTTGATGATGACAACAGAAGATAGTATTGTGTTCTATTTTTTGATCTGATTTAAATAAGATCAAGTTTATATATAGACAAACATTCAATTTATTAATTTATTTTATTTTTACAGGTTTTGTTTTTGAGGAGATGTTGTGGAAGAAGAGAATTTAGTGACAGTCGAAGTTGTGCGCTTAAAAGTGAACTGTGTAACGAATTTAAAATTTTATCTGCTTATTTAAGATTTTATCAGCATACTCTTTTCAATCCGAATTCAGGGCATTTGTACCATAAATGCTCTACTGTTTTGGTTAACATATTTGACGATTGATCAAGTTCATTTGATGTTTCTGTGTCTTCTCGATTCTTCCGATGATTTTGATAAGATGCAGGTGCTCGTTGCTCAATGCTTAGTGTGTCAGCTGCTGAGCGTGAGGACCCGGGTTAAAATCAGGGTAAGAACATCTGACATTTTTTCGCGGACCCGGCTCTCGTGAGTGACTGCCAATTCTCCGATGAGAACTATGTCAAGTCCAATCGTCGCTGTCGACCCACCAATTTTTTTTCCTTGCTATGGTAGATCGTGGAACCTTTTGCAAGAAGATGCACTTTAACTTTGAATTCAGTGCCAGAGCTGGAAGCCTTATAAAAAATTACCCGATAAATCGTTTTAAAAATGTAGTTGTTGGTTGCCTCTATTCTGAGATGCATATTTCCACGAGTGACGCAATGGTCAATATTGGGATCCATCCTGTTTTGTATATTAATCATCGAACTTCCTGATGTTTGTCTCATTAAACTTGCATGATGACTTGCTGATAGTGCAAAAGTTTATTTATGGAGACCAGTTGTTCTGATCAAAGACCTCGTTTGCAGACATGAACATATACAACTAGTCAAATTAAAATGGACTTCAATTAAATGCATACAAAACACAATTAGTTACGTGTTCTCACAGGCCGTTTTGCTTGGTACTCAGATCAAATAACATGTTGCCGTGGTGGTAAGTTCTGAGGTGATATCAGCGAGCTTCAGTCCAACGGAAACGAGGTAAAAACACTATTGGATCCAATAATATTCTAGACTGAAGTGGTTTTCCCGAATTTGCAGAGAAAACTAGAAGTCGCCTTTGATGTGTTGTGTCGATATATTTGCGGTAAAGTGGTGCATTGCGTTCTTGGTTGCTCATAAGCACATTATTGAAAGAGGAGCAAGTGCATAAATTGATTCACACCAAGCCAATTTCACTTCTCGAGAAATTAAAATTCACGCAACTTACCCGAACCATCAATTTCATATTATTAAGTTATATCATATATTTTTTTTCTTGCAAAATATTCTAATATCAACTTTGAAAAGAGACAAGCTCAATTAACATGCCCCACAAAATTGTGAATAAATGAAAATTGAACAAATTATGTCAGAGGTTTTATAAAAAAATTGGAATAAATTTCACACGTCATTATCTTGTAGACCTTAACTTCGAATTCAAGCAGAACAGGCCACCTACATAGTCAGACTTCTATTGACTGGCGACGACCACTCCACTGATTGCGGCGTACCACCTACTACCTAATATACCCTTTCGGGCTCGCGTATTACAATAAGTTGCACTTTAATATTGAATGTGGGTAATTGCTGTTGCCAACATGAAGACCAAAATGTTTGTTATCTTGAGATTGGAGTTCAGACCGGTTATTTCTGACCAGAAGATAAGATCAATGATGCTTCCATTATGTTACTAACAGCTGGAATACTTCTTTGAGTGTAGTAAATACATTTTTTTTTTCGAAGGAGCCAGAAAAACGGGTGAACTGAATCCATTTTGTGGTATTCTCATACAAAATGTTTTTTAAACAAGCACCCGCAAACAACCTAGGCGTTGTTCTAGCGTTATATGATCGTCTTTTCTGAGAGAAGTTCATAAACAAAAGCAAATGCCGTTTAATTTTGCATTCTTTCTTCCGTCGAACAATACGACCGTGTGCACAAATACCCCTCCCGAAACTCGCACTCTGCTTTCCTCTAGCAGCGTTTTTTTTTAACGCTAAAGATGTTTAGTTTAGTAGTTTTAAAATTTCTGAAGTTTGGCTAAACATCCATTTTGGCTAAACATCTATTTCCCAAGAAATGACGGATCCGTTCAATAAGCTCAACATCAGTTTAAATTTCGGGCATAGATAGTTATTTTTAGTGACACGAAATCTGTGGTCTAATTAAAGTATTTTTGTACATTTGCATCGATCCAACTCGTATGATATTTTGAAGCAACAAAAGGCTCCTTTTTTTTTGTCAAGGAGAAAAGCTTTCTCTTGAATTGAATATTATTGCTCGCATCACATGAAGCCAAAAGCGTAAATTGCATAGTACATGTATTCACGGCCTAGGGGTTTTATTGAAAACTTGAAATCCAACGAACAAAAATAAAATACGGGACACAAAGGACGAACCGAAACATGACATCGTCGGTACACAAATACCGAGAAAGGTCTGACAACTACCTAAGCCTTTCAATGCGAGTCCTTTCAAAATACATTTAATAGAATTACCTCTCTTGAAAATAATATTACAAAGGTGCCTTCCGGAAATGAATTCCCTGCAGGAAATTTGCTGCTAATCCTCTTTTTGCTGGAGCTTTCAACTTTCATGAATCGATTTATGCAAACCCAACGTCTCGTCGAATGGGTCGAGAGCATCTTATAGGATGTAGCAACACAAAATAAGCCAACTGGCTAATTGAGCCAACGGCGAGAAACCAAAAAAGTATTCTTACAGGTGGATATTGGCTAAACGACCGGTCCTCTATGACAGGATGTCGTGATTCTGTCTCACTTACCGTAATTTCCGATTGCGTTGAACCGATATAATGACAAGGGCGTTGCCTAGAACTGCTGCGATTATAATAGTAGAAAAAATGAATCCTTTAATAACAATCAAGGAGAATTCGATCCAATTCTCGTCGGCATTGCCTCCAGGTCCGTTGTGAACGACACCACCCGCATCGCCGTTGATTCCACTGCTGCCGCTACCGCTCTCCTCTGAATCCTGCACAATGCTGGTAACATTGGCCAACAGAATGCTTTGGGTTGTGCTAGTGTTCAATTGAAATTCTGTTGTCGAAGTGCTTGCGTTTAGGACGGCGGCAAATGTATCTGCTTCAGCGATGGCAGCAGCGGCGGTAACTGTCTGCATAAAGGACATATCTTGTGTCATACCGATGGCAGAGCCTGTACGTTTAAATAGGCATCCAACATCACATTCATCGGTGCAAGCAACGCCACTTCGCTTTGGTACATTTTCTTCTTGTGCTCCGTGTCACAGTTGAACACATAATACAACAGCAATTAAATTGTGTTTACTTTGAGTAAATTAGTGCAGATTGTTGTCCACGAGATTTTCCCTATTTCGATATAAGTATCCTACGACCGACTTGTTCATGTTCCTGAAAGTGAAAAAAAAGAGAAAAAATATTATCATAAACACGTTCTTTAAAAGCAAATGAGGGGTAAAACTTTTAACTTCATTCGAATAGCAATTTACATATATTTATCAGTCGACGTAAACTTGAATTGAAACAAGTTTCCCTTTGAGCAATTTCAAACGATTTACATCTCTTAAATATGTTTTGCTGCTTTTGTTGGTTCTGGTGGGTTTCCTTGTGCCGTGTGCCTCCATCAATTGAAAGTCATGAGTTTTTGTTTTTGCTTAAAATTTATTTGAATTCTTTCATACATGCTTCCACATACAATACATACTTACATACATAAATTAGTCATTTGTTGGGCGCCAGTGAAAATTTTACTGGAAAACAAAAGATGTTCACTTACGGCAGAATACAAGCACACATGAATGGCGTTGCTGAGTTTCGCGCAAATTGATTTAAGAATTTCTCATGCATCAAAGTAGGTCTATTTAACGGTATTTTCAAAGAAATATTGCTGCTTGGAAATTTCACGAATATGTATATCTACAAGACACCGTCAGTGTCGCCTTCAATCATCAAAGTCTTCTTTGTCTATGTTCTTTCGCAAGCGTGAATGATTTCATTTGCTGATATTACCGTCATTTATAATTTTCTTACACAAACGTAAACGCACACTTTGCCAATATGTACATATGTAGTATACGTGTATGAGGTGTAGAGGTTGAGTTTGTTTTGAAATTTTGGGACTGTGTGTAATATGAACTGCGACGGCAGGAAGCACTTTGAGTACCTCATAAATGTCACTTTAGTTTGCTCGTGTTTAAATAGCTTCGCATTGTTTTAGAATGAGGCAAGCGCTGCTGTGAATGTTTTGCCAACGGAAAGAATTTTATGCTTATGGAACTTTGGCAGGTCACGTCTGCGAATTTGTTACTTACCTCACACGTCTACTTCTGGGATAGGTAATTCATACACAAAACAAAAAGCCTATCAGTAAATTGATTCAAAAGTTATGTTACAAGTAAAAGCGGTATGTTTCTTACGGAAATAAAAACAATTTCTAAAGCGGGTTTGTACGAGTAGTAGAGTAATATCGGTCATGTATGTGCGAGTACGTTAGGCCTTTAATACTCGCTATTTAACCACTCTACGGTGAGGCTTAGAACTTGAATGAGCCCACTCTTGAAGGTGGTATATATATCTGAGCACAAACTTTCAAGCTCATCATATGTCTGCTCGATATGGTTCAAAAGTAAGCGATAAAAGTTGTAGGGCACAAAAAATTTCGCTCCGTTTTGAGGTCGCCATAATCGTCCTTCCGAGAGGACTATTTGTAGTATGATGGAAAAATTTGAGTACACTTGATTCAGTAAACACTCAATCAACACACGTACGTCCACGAAATGCAAGATCTTCCGAAAATATCGCCGCTGTCCGTGAGAGTGTGCAGGAGAATCCGAGGCATTCGATTTCGCGTCGCTCATAAGAACTTGGCAAATTTTACGTCGTGATTTGGGCTTGAGGGTTTACGACCGGAGACAACGACGTGTGTTCGCTTAATGGGCTGTGGAGCAATTGTAAACTGACCTTAATTTTCATCGAAAAATCATCTTTAGGGGTGAGGCCCATTTCTGGATGATTCTGTACGTCAAGAAACAGAATTGATGAATTCGGGACGTAACCAATCCTTATGAGATCCAAGAGCGTCCCATGCATCCAGTGTTTGGTGTGGATTTTGAGCTTGCGGCGTCTTCGGTTCTTATTTCTTTGACCAGGCCACTCCTGTCAATAGCGAGCTCTATAGGTCAAGGATTACCAACTTATTTTGGCCTGAATTGGATCATATGGACACAAACAGTATGTGGTTTCAACAGGATGGAGTTACGTGCCACACAGCTCACGCTAAATTAGAAATTCTGCATGAGCGATTCGAGGGCATGTTCATCCAAAGTGGAGTTGATGTGAACTGGCCACCGAGATCATGCGATTTAGACCCCTTAGACATATTTTAAGGGGTTTCTGAAGTGGCAGTTTTATACAAATAAACCACAAGCCAGAGCGCCCCTTAAGGCCAATCATGAATGTGCCAAAAAATCAAAAATCAGAAGCATGGATTCATAAATTTCTATAGCAACTGTTTTTTTATTTTTTATTTATTTATATATTTAAGATTAAACAAGTGCAGTGAGAAAATATTCCTTATTATGTCGCGATGTTTCGACACAATATTAAAGGTAGTTCGAACATTTTACAGATAATTAAATTCAAAAAAGAAGAAGGTCTTTATTTTACTAATAAACTGAAGAAAAAAAATAAATAAATATTTTTAAATTTAAATAAGACAGAAAGAAAAAAAGCATTAATCTACTTCCGCAAAATGTACAAATAGAAAATTTCCTTTATCAAAGCTTCTTTAAATATAAATCGACAACTGATTCCTGAGCTGAACGAATCCTTTTACCCATGAAGAAGTAGTGAAGTTTAATTTTTCATATAGATACAAAGGTTCTTTTGACTTCATGAGTTTGTGAAGAAACAGAATTGATCTGGATTTGATGTAAGTATCCAGCCAACAATTTAATACTTTACACCTATAGGAAGAAACGTGGTTGTATTTCTTCAGGCCATAATCGTATCGAACTGCACTGTTAAAAGCTACATTAAGTTTGCGATTAGCAACATTATCGTGTATAGTAAAAAGCTCGCATCCATAAAAAATTACTGGCATAATGAGCGCCTTTTACTAACATTAACCTTGTCACTGTAGGCGTGAGCGACCGAGACTGGTACAATGTACGTAGACAAGCGTATATTCGAGAAACACAGCGAAATTTGTAGCTTTGTCTTCGTACATCAGTGGAGTGGAATCGAGATTGATGGCATTAGAGAGTGAAGTGTCGACTTTGTTTTTGTTAATAACAATGCACCACGATTTATCTGGATTCAAAGCTGTTCTGAACTTGCCAATTATTAATTTGTCGAAAATCAGAATTAACATACTCGATAGCTAAGCTAGCTTTAGTATTTGGAGCCGCAAATTACAAGTGGACACTAAAGTGCTAAGCAACAGTTGGCAGGTCGTTTATGTACATTGAGAAAAATATCGGCCCAAGAATAGATCCTTGCGGAACTCCTAAAGTCATTAATAATGCAGATGATATTATACCACTGTTGTATACTAACTGATCTCTGTTTCCAAGATATGAGTTTATCAACGCAGCTGCAGAATATGTGAAGCCAAAAAAAGTCAAAAGCTTACTTTTGAGATAGTCGTAGTTAATACTGTCAAAATCCTTAGAGGAAATCCAAAAGAATTATAAAAAGAAATTTTACTTTGGTCCTTTCAACAAAGCTGTTATTTATTTGGGTTTTTGTCTTAAACCTAACTGAATATGAGATCAAAGTTTATTCTGACTTAAATGAGTTGAGATTTGTCAGAAAACTAGTCTCTCAAAAACTTTTGCGATGAAAGGGAGAATCGCAACAGGCCTAAATTGTAGTTGAGCCAATGGGGACGTCTTTTTTCGCTATGGAAATGACCTAAGCATGTTTTCATTGGACCGGGAATTTTGGGGTTAAGAAAATAGAATTGTCAACATGCGTAAGGAAGGGTAAATTTAATAAATTTAGAATGCACATGGTCATTTCCCATATCGTTCGATTTAATGCTAAGAAAAGCTGTAAGGACATCCGGTTCCTCGCATCTATGAAAGTAGAGGGGACTTTCCAGCGAAATAGGATTTACGGGTGGTGTTCGTGGAAGAACCAATGGGGTTGCAACTGATGAGATACGAGCTCATCGACGTCTATATGTGAAGAGTTATCAACTCGACTCTTTACAGTACACGGCTCCCTAATATTCTTCCAGAGCTGCTGATGAGATACGAGCTCATCGACGTCTATATGTGAAGAGTTATCAACTCGACTCTTTCCAGTACACGGCTCCCTAATATTCTTCCAGAGCTGCTTTTTTGGATTAGTACTAAACTTTCTTGAAAAGTATCTTCGTTTTTCGCGTTTGATTAAATTAGCTACTGAATTTTGGAGTGCCTTAAAAATTTCGATTTATTAGGCACATATTTTCTGAAAAGATAAACATGCTGAAGAAAATCAACTTGATCTTCAGGAGAAGGCATTTGGAATATAAGTTGCCATGGCACAGTGTCTATTGCACAAGCAAGACTATCGAAATCGATAGCCTTACAATTCGAAAAGGAGAATGATTGTGAGTGAATATCATGCTGAATATAGTACGTTGTTAAGAGAAGATCATGCTTTGAGAAGGCTGCGACCGATTCGATTATAGAAAGTTACTCTCTCCGAGCAGCCGAAGAAGGTTAAATCAAGTAGTGTCTGTGATGAGGTAGTAAAATGGTTTGTGGTAGAGCGATAAACGGGGATTAGGATGAGGTTAAGAAAACATTCGCAGGAAGAAGTATCTAAAAGGTCACAGTTGAAACCATCAGCAATAACAATGTTATTATAATATATTTGCAAGTAAATTAAATTAATTAATTTAATAAATTAAATTTAATTAATTAATTAATTAATTAATTAATTAATTAAATAAAATTAAATTAAATTAAATTAATAATAATTAAATTAAATTAAATTATATTTGCAAGTAATTTCTTCAAACGCTGAAAATATATAATCAAATTTAACCACCTATTCGGTCTTTATAAACATCCAACCAAGCAACTTGTATTCGGCATTGAATGCAGCACAAATAAGAAACACGTACCAATTTAGTAGCAATGCAATAAGGAATGAATATGGCTGTACCTCCACCAATTTTACTAAACCGGTCATCCCTTAAGAGTTTATAGTCAGCAACAGCGTTTATACTGTCAGGTACGTGGGGGCAAACGATGTTTCTGATACACAGAAGGAACTCTTGAAATCCATCCAATTTAAGCGAAAGGCTTTGGGCATTGATGTGATAAATCCAAAGTCCTTTCTGTCTCTTACAAAAAAACATTTAATAGAGTTTTAGTCACCCTGCTGTGTCTGGAACCAAATTCAATAATATCTGCTCCAAAAACACCAACATCTCGCTTTGCGTCGTTAATTGGGACCAGAAAAACATGTTTTTGAATACATTTACTTTAACAGGTAGCAGAACAAAATTTATAATTAAAAATCCAAATATTTATTACTTGTAATATATTAAATTTTATTTCGTTGCAACCGAAATATTAATTCAAAAAATTTTACAAAAATTTTAGCTTCAATAGTATGGACATTTAATTCATTTAATTCATTTTAAATGACATTTCTGTTACCTGATTTGGTTGTCGTGTAGATTTTATTAAAAATTGGTCCATATTTTGTTGAGTTGTCACTGCCTTTTTATCGAAATTAATTTCGTTGTAAGAATTGATCGCTTCTGTCACAGAGTTTGTTCCTTTAAAACTTCATTTGTCATCAGGATCATTATCAGAAAAAAAAATTTCATTTCCTATGAAATAATCGCATCGCTTTTCAAATGAAAACAGTTGTTAACTGCTATTCTTCAACAACTACTTAAGGTGCAACAATATCATCCTACAAAGCGTGTTCGCGCTCCTCCATATCCTTATATTTTGCTGCTGCTGCTAATTCAGAAAGTTTTCTGGTACCTACAGCATGACTAATGCATTCGGCTCATGATGTCATACATGACAAATTAATATTTCCGATTGCCATTATGATGTTATACTTTTTCCAGAATTCTTTCATAGTTAGTTATCTTATCGACTCGGCGTTAAGCTGAGCAAATAACATTTCAAGTAAGATATTGAACCTTTGTATGATGGAAGTGTTATTTGAAGGCATAAAATCAACTTTTATATTTTCAGAACGATAAGCTTTTGAGCCAAGAACTTCGCAATTTTCAACCCAATCTTTAAAAAGAGCTACAGTCATCCAGGCCATCTGGTTCCCACGCCAATAAATTGGAAGATCACACTTTTTCACATTTTTTAAAGCTCTCGGATTTTCAGAATGGTAGGCCAGAAAAGGATTCAATTTAAAATCGCATTCTACATTTCTTCCTTGAAGAAGTGTAAGTCGATCTTTGCTGATTTTATACTCAGGAGAAGATTTTTTCTTGGTAGGCATTTCCAAAATACTCGTAGAATGTCCACCTTCTTGAATAATGGCTTCTAATTGAGTTTTTTAATTTATACAATAAATATTTTTCTTAGTTTTGATATAAGTTAATTTTATTTTTCATATATAATATTAGACAGAATTAAGTCGAAAGACATTATTTTACTTTCTAAGGATTAGCCTAGAGCGCCCGAAGAGGGCGCTCTAGGCTAATGTAAATTATGTAAATTAATTAATTAGTTAAATTAATGTAGCTAGATTTTTAAGCATTTTTGCCAAGCGTGTTAGGAACATGAATTAATTAATAAAAAAAATGCATTGAATTGAAGAAAAATTTGGTTTTAATTGAAATTTTAAAGTGATTGTTAGTTGACATATCTGCACTAGTTGCTTCTTCTTTCAATGCGACTTTACGTAAATTTGCTCAAGTTTTGAAACTTTCGAATCAACCATGAATTGCTCCAAATTGTTCTACGTAAGTATCCACATGTAATAAATGAAACCTATCTTTTAAATCATTAAGCAAGGTCAAGGTTTTTTCTGAATAACCATTTTGCTAAGTGGTACCCATGGTGTAGCAGTCATAGCAAAGTCTTTCAAAAAAGTTTAACTTCACTGTTGCCAATATTTCTCCAAGCAGATTGACTTAACGTACACATGTATGTAAATTTTAAACTTGGGGAATTCCCTTTTTACAAAAATTAATGAAAAAACGAATAACAACAACGCAAATCGAAATAATATCAAAAGCAACTACGAAACCACAAAATTTTGTGAACGACGCAAACTAAAATAAAAACGACGCAGCTTCGAAACCTAGATCATTTTTAAACCAACCAACCTTCGAAATGACGCAAGCCGAGGTTTTGGTGTAAACTTTTAATCTTGTGATCGTCTAAAATCATTATTTGTTTAAACTTTTTAATTTCCTATGTGGAAGTTTTTGTTCTTTTTGGCATTCCAAGTAAACCGATGTCGAGCTTTAACTTTGTATCGCTTAATCTTGCATTTTTTGGGGGGTGTTATGATAAATCTTACATTAAAGAAACATAGTGCTGTTTACTTTAAGGCGCGGAACACTTCGTGTGAGAGTCAGCTCTTGACCGAAGTTAAGAAGTGAATGGTTAGTCATTAGAGTGAATGATAGAACAATTCATTGCACATTCATTGAATGTAATCGCGAATTAATCTTATATCAGATTGGCAACAAAGTAATTGCGGATTATTTTGGAAAATAAAAGACAATTTTTTCATGGAGCGAAATAACTTTATTGCCCATTTTGAGCAATGACCTTTTGCCATCTTTCAGGCAGCATCATAATTCGACGTTTATAAAACTTCTGGTTTTCATCAGCAAAAACTAAACCAGGTTCGATTTGACATCATCATTTTTATTGAAATTTTTACCATTCAAGGAGTTTTGCCAAGATAGAAATAAAAAGTAATCAGATGGTGCAAGATCAGGACTATATGGTGGATGTGGCAAAACATCCCAACCAAGCTCCAATAATTTTTGCCGAGTGACCAAAGATTTGTGTGGCCTTGCATTGTCATGTCAGGAATACAACACCTTTTCGATTAGTCAACTCGGGCCGCTTGTTAGTTGTTCAATGTAGACATCTGAATTGATCGTTCGCACAAAACTGAAAACATAACTTTCTTTTGATGAATATCACGATCACGATCTTTTCCGATTTACATTGTTGTAAACAACCCATTTTTCTTCACCAGTTATCAATCGTTTTAAAAATGGATCATTTTCATTACGTTTCTTCAACAAATCGCAGATGTTAATGCGTTGTGTTAATTGATTTTCTTTCAGTTCATGAGGAACCCATATATCGAGTTTTAGTACATAGCAAAGATGTTTTAATCGATTTTCAATGCATGCAGGTGATATATGAAGCTTCTCTTTTATTTCACGTGTTGTACTGTGACGATCCGAATCGATTAATGCTTTGATTTGGTCGTTATCAACTTCAACTAGACGACCAGAGCGTTTTTCATCTTTGAGTGAAAAATCACCAGAACGAAATTTGGCAAACCAATTTTGACACTGCCGTTCTTTTAAAACTTCGTCACCATAATCAGCACATAACTTTTTGTGAGCTTGCGATGCGTTTTTTCCTTCCCGGAAATAAAAAAGCAAAATAAGACGTAAATGTTCGTTTTGATTTTCCATTTTTCAACAGACGCCAGACAATTATTGATTGACAGTTGAGGTACCAACTATCAAATAACAAAATGTGTTTGAAATTTCTATTACGCCAGCAAACCTAAAAACTAAACTAAAGCCATCTATTAGTGAAATCCGCAATTACTTAGTTGACAACCAATATAATGTTGGTATTACCAGGTGCTGATGCTGAAAAAATGCTTGCCAAATGCATATATAGTATGTATCTGAAAATTGAACGAATGCTCGTAATTTTCACTACCATGTATTTGAAAAAGTGCTCGGGAACGTTTCAAAAACAAGGCACTGAACCAAAAAGTTAGTGAACCTTGCTGAAAAAGGCAGGAAATTCTTAAGCATTTTCAAGGCCTGAGGCGAATTGCAGACTAAGATATCTAGAAACAAGATTATCCACATTTAGAATAGAACGTTTTTATTTAAACACCAAATAAATTTAAAAAAACAGGGGACCTTCTGACGACACACAGTCAAACTTTTCATACACATATGTGTTCTTCTTGACAAACTGGCTTTATTGATTTTTTGTTGACACAACTTTTACATCGGAAAGATAAAATCACAAAACAAATATTTACTTAAGCCGCTTTATTTCGTATGAACAGCGCAATTGCATCATCGTTGCACTTATATTTCGACGGGCATTTTTGTTAACTTATCAGTTTTGTTCTGCCATAGTTCTTTAGATACATGAAGTACTTTTCCGATGAAGTAGTAAAGCTGACTAATTTGCGGACGTTTTTCGTAGATAACTTTTATCTTTGGTTATAAATAAGAGCATGCAAATTGAACTGGCTTCAGTAAAGTATAAGCAGTAGTCAAAAATGTGTATCCCCATCATTATAGGAGGCGGTACCACTGCCGGAGTCGCATTTGGTATCGTTGGAATTGTAGCTGTGGTGGCAATAATCGCCGTTGCCAGTTCAAATGGGCCGAATAAGTCGGACTGACATTGATTGATGATAACATTGAAGTCACAAAAAGTGTTAATACTGAGATCTGATGTTTTTAAGTCAATCTTATAAATGTAACATAAAATAATAAATAACAAGTTTTTGTGCAGAGTTGGTGAATTGTTTTTTTTTTGTTTAATTAATTACATAAACGAAAAACAAAGGATTTCAAACATGATTAATTCAACATGCTTTTGCATTTTCTAACAATGTGTATCAGTTGATTCAATGAGTGCCTGTCCTTACGATATAAATGAAATGTTCTTGACTTATTATCCACTCGTATATCGTGTTAAAAAACTTTGTGGCATAATTATTTGTGACAAAATATAAAATTATTGTTGAATTGAAGGAGTGTATAGTCTTTTTATAGATTTACTGAAAAGGAACCACTTCAATTATGATAAAGTTATTATTTGTAATGTTTGTATTCCGCACTGAAAAATGTACAAACTTCTACTTCTTTATATATGGATCTAAGCTAGAATTAACCCAGCCAATTGCAGACATGTCAGTTAGTTAAGTCAAGCTTCCTCACATCCAAGATTGCTTGGTGGCTGGCTGTTATCCTTTCGCTCAATGTAGCCGAGATGCTGTAGTCGACCGATATTTGCCTTTCGGACTAGATCAACGTTTTAACACGGCTCATAGAGCTCCTTCTGTACCTTCTTCGTCATTCCCCCTTCTCGCAGATAGGACCGGATATTCGACGGATAATTAACTTCCCATCAGGAAGTTCTTGTTTTTCTTTCTTTCTGCCTTGCTTATCATCTTAGATTCCAATTTTTAACAAAGAACTGACAAGACTAGTCAGACTAGAGAACTGCATGCATAGGCACCACAGGCGCTCTACGATCGACTCCGTCGGATGCTCTGACGGTAATACTGCATCTCCTACCTTTGGACCTACACATTAAAAACACTACTGCTCACAGCGCCATTAGGCTCAGAGAGTCTGGATGCTGGACGTCAAAACCCTATGGTCATAGCGCTATACTCGATCTTATACCAAGGGATCTGGTATCTTCACCTACGGACTATACGGTCCGTAGAATTTATACATCAAATAACTTTGACACTCTAATCCCAGAAAGAGCGGAATGGAATAGTGGTCAGATATGTAAGGACTTTAACTGGACAATCTACACTGACGGCTCTAAGATGGGCGGCGGAGACGGTGCGGGTGTGTTCTCAGGATCTCTGAACATCTGTAAAGCCTATAGACTGCCCGACAATTCCAGTGTTTTCTAAGCCGAACTATTTGCAATCCGGGAAGCATGTCGTCAAATCAAATTACATCCAAACATCCTGCCAAGCCAGAAGGTTGCCATATGCATTGATAGTCAAGCAGCCATCAAAGCTATTGCCTCCTTTACTTCACATTCAAAATTAGTACAGGAATGCCGAGATGAAATAGCGTCGTTAGAAGGTAAGCTCATTTCCCTTATATGGGTTCCCGGCCACAGTGCCATCCCAGGCAATGAGAAGGCCGATGAACTTGCTAGAAAGAGATCTGCCCTTCAGCGCTCGCTTGCAGGTGAGGTTTTCATCTCACTACAAGCAGTTAAGACTAATATATCCTCATACTTCCTTGAAGAAGCAAATCTAAGATGGGTCAGACTTACGAACTGTGCAACATCAAGGAAAATATGGCCGGAATACAAACAATCAAAAACAAAAGATCTCCTTCGACGAGCCCGTCATGATATTGCTAGATTAGTGGCGGTCTGCACAGGACACTGGCCGATTGGAGATCATGCCATTAAGCTAGGTATCCCACACAACGCACATTGTCGCAGCTGCAAAAACACAGCTGAGTGGGAGACCCTAACACACTTCTTTTGCGACTGTCCGGCTCTTGCTAGAGCTAGACAACGGGCGCTTGGTAGACCCTTCTTCAACTCAATTAATGAGATTTCTGCTAAGGATATTAAGGAACTAATGTCCTTCTTAAATACCTCGGGCTGGATTTAGAGATATCTCAAATACACCAAAATAACATCATAAATAAGGTAACAGAGCTGTGGTATTAAAACGGCACTTAGTGCTAATTAGGTTCTCACTGAACCACCACTTTTACCTACCTACCTACCATATTTACATAGCTCCTACACAAGAGGAATGTTTTGGATCAAATGGATTTGTCGATGGCGCTCTTCTCATATTCAAATCTGGTTCGAAGTCTGGTGACTACCATAATTAGATGAATTTTGAAAATTTCTCTAAATGGTTAAGAGTACAGGTTCTGCAGCAGCTGGATGCACCGTCGGTTATTGTAATGGACAACGCTTCATAACACAACAAATTAACAAACCGTACGCCAACTCCATCAGCAACAAATTTGAGTTAATTGATTGGCTGATAGAAAATAATATTGCACACAGCTCTTGAATACTTAAAGTTGAAATATGTGATGTAGTAAAACGAAACAAGACGGATCCGCAGCGTAAATAGACGACTTGATAAGATCAGCAGGGCATGAAGTACTCAGGCTACCGCCATACCATCCGGACTTAAACAATTGAGAATATATGGGGTATTGTAAAATCAAGAGTGGCAGGTAGAAATACTACGTTTAATCTGGATGCCGTCAAGAAATTAGCAGAAGAAGAATTCGTGGAAAAGTACCTGTGATAAGTCCATAATGACAGAAGACAATTATTTGGCATATGAACAGAGTTGGGATATCTTCCCCGAAAGCATTGTCATAAGACCCAGCGAATACTCATCAAGTGAAATAGAAAGCAAGGATGATGATGATGATAAAAAAACATCTAACAAATAAATATTCACACCCACATTTTCTAGCGAAATTCATAGTAGAAAAACATTCATACTTCTTCTTCAAACAATAACTGAGAACTATAGATCTCTAACCATTCTTCGCTCAGATTGTCATTACCCACTTCACTAAAAGAATAACGAATGCATTCTCCGCTCATTCTCTCTACAACAATTTTCTCATATTTTTCACATTTGGCAACAGCGACTTCTTATTTTCTGTATACCTTATCCACAAATCATATTCAAGGAATGATCAGTCAGCGTTGAGAATTCACGCAGTAAACATCAAGTGGAGGTTGTAGTGGTTGTTGTATTGGCTTTATTCATAGTTGGACTACCGGTTGAAAATGTCGTTATTGCAGACAACTTCATATCTATTACTCTGAGGTGAATTTTGACCATGCCAGCTGTCACATCAGAAACTTCATGTCAATATTTAATTATTTCAGTCTAGGTTATTGGTCAATAGTGAAAACACACAATTTTTTGTAAAGCCGTAAAATGTCTGCATTCGTCCCATCAAAACAACATTTGCGGGAAGTTTTAATATGCTTCTTTCATTTAAAGAAAAAAGCAACCGAAGCGCATCAATTGCTTACCGAAGTTTACCCGGGCTATACTATAGACTTTAGAATGTGTCAGCGGTGGTTTAAGCGGTTCAAAGATGGTCATTTCGACACCGAAGACAAAGAACGCCCCGGTCAGGTGAAAAAGTTTGAAGACCATGAATTGGAGGGATTGCTCGATCCAGATCCGTCACAAACGCAAGAAGAACTCGCAAAATCACTTGGCGTCGCTCAGCAAACCATTTCCGATCGTTTGAAAGCAATGGGAATGATCCGAAAGGTAGGGTGCCGTATGAATTGAAGCCACGAGACTTGAAATGGCTGCACAATCGGGAAATGTTGATATCGAAGCCGGTGCTGGTGTTCTACCCCACCCGCCGTATAGTCCAGACCTTGCGCCATCCGATTACTATCCCTTCCGATCGATGCAACATGGCCTGGTTGACCAGCACTTCCGTCATTTCGATGATGTCAAAAAATGGATCGATTCGTGGATTGCGGCCAAACCGGTCGAATTTTTCAGAACGGGTATCCATGAATTGCCAGAAAAATGGGAAAAATGTGTGGCTAGCGATGGGCAATACTTTGCATATTGAATTTATATCTATTTTTCCTCAATAAAGCATTGATTTTAAAAAAAAAAATAAAATCCTGCGAATTAGGTGAAAGTTAATAGGTCGATTTAAAAATCCTCCGTCTCGTTTCGGGCTCCACCCACGGAAGTGAGTTGAAACCAAATGCACCTGAGTTTCTCAAACCAATACACAATCTTTCATTCTTCTCCTTATTCTTCCCGTCGCTCTTTGCTACGCATTATAAGAGTATAAATATCATCTTCGAAAGCAAGCAAATAATTAAAAAAACAAACTACAAGACTGTGCATTACCTCGCAAAAATCTGGCGGAAGTTTAGAAAAACTGGGCCTTTATTGGTTCAAACTGCATTTGTCCAGTTGTAAGACGGATCAAATATCCTCCAGCAGGCCGGTTCAGAGCGATAAATGCTGTCAATGCGCTTTTGAAGTCGATGATTAGGAGGTCTTTTGCCATTTGCCAACCTGCAAGCAGCACTGGTGTTGTCCGATTTGTGTGTTGCAAAACACTTCACAAAATAAGAACTTGGATAGTTGCTGAATGACATTAGATCATCATTATCCTTTCAAACCGTATAGGTTACCTTAACGCTTTGTTATGATCACACGAATTTATTCATTAGCTGTTGGAAGACCGGCATCTAAGATGCCATGGGGATAGTCGACAAAAAACGCACGGAAAGACTATTTACCTGGTTTATAACCTTTTTTTCGCTTTTGACGTCAAGTCAAAATAATCAATTTTTTTGCGAAAAATTACCGCAAGTGACTTTATTTTTGTCAATTATTTGGCAATTATATTTCAGTTAGAGAAGAATATCAAACTCTGCAGAAAGAATGGTTTCTGGGGCTCCATGGAGCTCAAATGAGCTTATCTCTTCTCCTCAAAAGTTTTGTTAAGTTTTTAAAAATTTTACAGCATATCAAAAAATTGTATAAATTAACAAAGTTTTGTTGGTTTTCTTTTTTTCATTCCAATGGGATCCAATCCCATTACTCTTAAGTCAATCCAAACAATTCATCAAGTATTGTGTAGAAAGCTTGCGATTTTTTTTTTTTTTTTTAACTATTTGATAAAGTGCAACCACTGAGTGGATAATCCAAAGAAATAACAAGAATAAAGCCATAAAGCTACGTGGTTTCCATTTCCTCTGAATGAATCCTCCCATACGTTAATACTCCAACGGAAGATTATGGGATAACGTGCTTTGTTTCAAGAAGTTCCTGGAAAAAAAAACAACAGGAGTGGACTATTGTACCTTTTTAAATGGCAGTATGTTTTATCCCTCTATTCATTTTTCAATTATGTGTGTGCTCAGTAGCAGAGTACGTATACTTAACTAACCCCCATTTTGGTTAAGTTGAAATCAGAATGCGTGCACACGTGTGCGAACTTAAATCTTTTTTTTATGCTTATGCAAGCAAACTACAGTGGTTTTTTTTTTCAAAAACTTATTCATACATATTAATGGAAGAGAGGATTGTGAAAGGCTCGACTAGCTGGATGAACTCAAAGAATTGTTTGCCTCTTTTTGATTCCCCGGATAAACAACATTTCACGTTTGTTGAATTTAAACCTTTGTTTGAACATGAGTTAATTCCAAAAAGTGCAGTCGCTGCTTTAGTGAGAGCTTCCGAATTGTATCTTTTACGTTTACCATCTAAAGGATTTGGTATTGCTCTAATGCAGAGATCAAGATTGGGAAACGGAGATTAAAGAAGTCCAGGCTCTGCTGCGAAAGTTTTTCTTTATAGCTTTTTAATGTAACTATATTGGCTGGCGCAAAATCACTCACCAGTTAATATATCCTCAAGATGAAATAACACAATTTTATAAGTTTCAAAATTGGAGCTTAAATTATAAGTTAAAGCAGGGAAGGCCTGCCACGCTACTGTTAAGAACCCTGGGTATTTTCCTAGATAAAGGAGCTTTCAACGAGGACGCGAATAAGGGACTGGACCAATGCTATGGCTAGTGCAACGGAGATACAAACACTGCTGGAATTTAGTATATGAATCAACGTTGCATCAGACACGTGTCGTATTAACAAACCGGTAAGAATTGCGCTCAATTAAATGCTGCTTGATATGGATTGACTAAGGCACAATTTTATCCTATTCTTATGGAAACTCCAAAGAAAAATCACGGAAATAGACTTCGATATTCCATCCACCATAGACATGGATAAGAATTTCATATACCGATAATTCTGGAAGAAGGAAGTGTTATGAAGATGATTTTACAGCTGGGTGGCGAAGTTGATAGACCGCCTGCCTTTTAATTGATAGGTCACAGGTTCGATTCTAAGAGTGGTCTAGTTTTTCGAATCTGGTCCAGTCCCTTGGGATCAAGTTAATGGTACTTGCACTGGATTGGTCGACTAGTGATAGTAGTCTGACTAATGGGTGGCATTCTTGTAGTGGTTGTTGTATCGGCTTAATTTCTAATTCGTGTTCGTTGTGTTTTGTGTAGATTGTGTGTAGATGGCTCTGCTGTGAAGGCATAACACTGTTAGCGGCATGTTTAGCTAAATTTTTCAAACTTTCAAAGTTCATATATCAAACTAATGCCGAATAAAATTAAGCGAATAAGGTGATAGCTAATAAGTCGATATCAAAATCCCCCGTCCCGTTTCGGGCTCCTCCCACGAAAGTGAGTTGAAAGCAAATGCACCTGAGTTTCTCAAAACCACTACATAAACTTAAATCCTTCTTTTATTTCTTCCGCTTTCTCTGTGCTACACGCATTATAAGAGTATTAATATCCTAGAAGAGCGAACAGATAATTAAAAAAAAAAAAAATTCTGTCTGCTGTTATGTCGAAGTGACGTTCTATACTGACAGCTTCTTTCTGATCGAAATACTGGGGAGGATCATTAGAGGTAACAAGCCGTTCATCAAAACTCTCGGATTATTTGAAAAAGTCTTAACATGATTCAGAAATCAATATGGAAACAGTATTAAGTACAATTTTGAGCCTGAAAACAACTGTGGCTAATAAAAAAAGTGTCAATCTACTCAAATTTTGAATGCTCTTAATTAGTCGTAAGACGACAGTAGCTTCTTTTATGCCAGGCTAACGCTAACATTAGGCAATTTGGGATTCCTATTTATCAATGGATGGGTATTGATTAGCTATGAAGACTGCTCACATAACAAGTTACTATGACTCGTATTGTGATCTATGTGAGTCAAAAGGCGTCCGACAAAACATTTGCCAACAAACGACTACACTGTTTATGCAAAAATAGATCCGAATCAAAATCAGAATGGCGTCCTAAGGACTTTCACAGTCACTTTAGCTTCAAATTTTTCATTGCAATTTAAAGAAAATCAATTGATTCAGCGTACACTGATTCAGCAACCCATATATTGTACCAATGGACCAACACTTTATGTTCAGGTCAATTGCCCTCGGGTTTAACTAGAATTAAGCGCACGAACGACTACTTAAAGCCTATGTTCTAAAACGGCGTTTGAAAACAATACCGATACATCTTGCTGGAAGTATAAGTGTCTAAAGAGAGCATTCCCAGAGCAACAACTAAAGAACTTTGCTAATCTCATATAAACTGGTGGAAACAAGACGAGACTTTCGAAAAAAATACTGCGAATCGGAGTGAATGCAAAGCAAAATGTAAAAAACAAATAAATAGTAAAACCACATCCCTCACTCAGGCACTGCTGGTCTTTAATATTTATATATTTAAAGGAAAATTAAGCGATGAACCGGAAGTAAAATTGTGAAGAGGAAAATGTTTTTACTTTCCCTCAATGACAAATTCTGACAAATTTTACTGAGATCACTATCTTGAGAACTATTCGAATTTCTCACAACAAAAATGTATGTGATCTGACCAGTGGCTTGGACAAAATTTTTAATTTTGACTTTTGAAGCTTAAAATGCCATTTAAACCGTTTTTCCGCAGATATCAGAACGAAAGTGAGATTTTCTTGTGATACACAATTCTTTAGTTTGCCAGTTTTAAGCTCGAACTCTGGACAGAATAATTGACATTCGTTAAAAAAAGAATACTTTGCATACGCAACTGCCTTCTCCTTCTGTTGATTAAGGGGGTATTCTAGTCTAGAAATTTAAAAAAAATCGTTTTTTTATATTTTCAAAGTTAAACTATTTAAAAATATATCTACGAGAGGATTTTTCAAAATTCAAATTATTTTCGGAGATATCGGTATTTTGCTGACCCGGCATCCAAACTGGTTCGGCCGGAACTAATCGAACAAAAGACATTAGGGATTCTCCGTCTACCTGAATCCATATTTCTCAGTAAAACCTTTTGTACTTTGTTTATATTGTAATGCAAGAACCCAAGGTGACTTGTATTTTTTACACTTAATGTTCATTTACGTCCAGCTGCTAACAGTTGAATTCTATAAGAAATAAAAATGTTGTGAAATATTTTTTTTTAATAAAATGGATAAAAAATCCTCAGCGCAAAGGATTACGCGTCCAGATTGACAAACAAAAATGCAATTTCACGGAAATAGATTCACGGCATAGGAAGACACCAGTTTTACGAGTGCATGAGCAGCAACATTGAGTAAATCAAATAATGAAGAGGTGATCATTCAAAATAACTACGGCTACTGTGTTTTGGAGTTTTCCACGGAGTTTTCAGCGATTTCTTCTTTTATTTTGTGTGCAAAAAAAAGATTAAATTTTCGAGAACGTCTTATCATATTCATTCCGAGATAGTGACATTTATTGCCGTTTGTATTTTTAATGAAGGCTTCATTCCTATTTTAAAAAACGATGGAGCTTATGGGAATGAAAATTGGCCCGGAGGCTCATTCATTTGCTGTGAAACGAGGCAACGCCCGGATTGACCGCTCCAAAGGAGGCCAGAACTGCTCGAAATGAAGAGAGACACGCGGGAAATAGTTTTTTTCGAAATCGAGGAAGGTCCGATGTGTGAAGCAGGAATGGCAGATTCATTAAATGTAAGTCTTCAATATCATTTCATGACTTAGACTGCGAAAAACTTTACGCGAAACTTTAAACGCGTTTTTCTCGAAACTGTCTTCTTTAAAACAATACCCACGACTTCTCAGGTTCTACTAGACCGATTTGACTGAAATTTTTAGAGAGTCTTCTTTATAGACTTGTCTATGTCTGAAACTATCCCCATCCCCAAATTTTTATTAGTTTTTCTTGTTTTTTAAAAATCGAAACAGGCAAAAAAGTGGTGCAAAAATTGTTTTTTTTTCAGGCAGTCACCATTTTGTGCAAAAAATTCTTTCCAAATTTTTCGTGGTTCCAGATATTGCGACATTGTTCTAGATTAATAATCTTATATTATAATATATTATAATTTCTTATAATAATTTCGTTGGTTTCAGATTGCTAGGAGGGTTGAAATCGTGGGTATGGTTTCGCGCCAATTTTTTGAGACCCCCACTTCATCAACTGCTAATTTTAGAAATTTTCAGCTTTTTTTAATTTTTTGATTTTTTTCTGTATTCTTGTTATATTAATAAATAACTAATAAAAAAATGGAAAGTAAAAATATTAATTGCCTTTTTGTTATGATATTCAAAAATTACATGAAATTCATGCCTCTAGACTAGAATACCCCTTAAGGCTAGTCGCAGCTTGCAGCTCTGTGTCTGTTTAGAAAAGATAAATAAATACAAAGAAATGTAAAGAATGCAATTGAATGCATTGATTTCAATAATAGTATGTTTCAGGAGGTCGCAAATGATTTTATTCAAAAATTATATATCTTTTAAGTTACAGTAATTCTTTTCCAAATCTTAAATTGAAGCCAACGAATGAATCTGATTTCTTTAATGAACATCTTCGAAATGATTGAGTTCTTTTATAGCTTTGCTTGAGATTGCCTTTTTACAAATGTTCGTCTCGAAATAAAAAGGTGGCTATAAAGGCAAAATGTAAAGCAGTATTTAAGTACATAAGTCTCTCTGGGTTCTCTGATAATCAGAAAGACTTTCCAATAGTATGTTCATTAAAAACTTTTCAGAATTGACAATTTCGTCATGTGAATCATTAGATGAAATGCCTAAGGGCGGAAAGCACTCATAACATTTGAAACGCAACGCTCGTCGATGTTAATATTCTTGCCTTGGATATGCAACAATTTTTTATTGTTTAAATACTTAACGATCAAACTTTCGATGTTGGAATTTTAACCTCTCACTGGAAACTCTGATAGGTTTTTTTTTTTTTTTTAAATTGATAACATGCATGCGAAAAACAAAAATTTGTTGTCTCTAAAGTGATTAGACATCATTAATGGGAGCTGAATTAAGGATTCATATCCTTGATAATAACTTGCTTTATGAACCGCACTTTGAATAATATTTAAAGCATTTTTACGAGTCCTAAATGTTGATGACTTACGAGTACATTAACGTTTTTGTTTTTATATCGTGGTGCCCTAAAGTGTTTTGGGAAGTGAAACTTCATCGTTGTTAGTTAATTTGGGATACATTTCATTCGTACATTTACGCTCTTGTATTTTATAGACGTAAATGTTTGTTATCTGCCATGGATTAAACTTTGGCAAATGTACCATTGCGCTATTAGTCTTGGAGCGATGCACATGAAAGTAAATACTTGCAAAGGGTAATTAAGTTGTCATCATTGAGAAACAAACCAGAAACGACTGAATGTTTTGAATGTTTCCGAACTCGTAAGCGAAATGAATGTCGATTTATGGTTATGTATCAACCAAAGAGAGTGACCGCTCATGTGTGTCCCTTACAAAGCCTTTTTATTGTATTTAAAGGCCACAACGGAAAGGAAATATTGTGTAAGTGCGATCGTAGAGATAATTAATTATTTTTTAAGAATTTCCTTGTAATGCACTTGTTTTTATTTTAATTTTTAGGGTTCTGTACCCAAAGCGTGCCAACGGAATATAACTAAACATGCGTCAGTCTTATGAACAATAAGAGGAATATACTTGCAAACTTTATAAAATGTGTCCGCTATAATAACAAATAAACATTTTTAAAGTTTAAAAACAAAGGAGGGTTCCCATATAAAAAATGTGTTTGTTAAAATTAAACTCAATTTTACGCCAAAAAACCAATGAAATGAAATTAATTTTTAAACCCAACTTAATTTTTCGGCAAAGAGTATGCAATTGTAAATTCAAAAATTGTTAAAAAAAAATAACCAATTTAATTTAATGCCAAGATGTAGACCATGAACTGTGGCACGGAAACCTTCGCGTGCGTTTTCGACTCGCAATTGCAATCGAAAACTATGCATGCCTTTTATACTACTGTGTCCAAAAAATAAGGTGACATATGAATTTAAACTGCGCGCGTCGAAGGATTTGGAAATTTTTCTTTCTGTTACGGTTGGTAGTACTGTCAGTGACATCTATGTGAAATTTCATATCAAAATATATTCATAGTGTTTGAGATACGCGTCGTTTTGTGAGCTGCTAAAAGTGAGTTTTTCGATTTTTGCGATGTCGAAATTTATTGAGCAAAGAATTTTGTTTGCGGAATCAATTTTCTGCTGCGGATACGTTGAGGATGGTGCAGAAAGCCTTTGATGATGAGGCTATGTCTAAAAAAAAATGTT
Organism: Orthonevra nobilis; assembly: GCA_963555765.1. Lineage (NCBI taxonomy): Eukaryota > Metazoa > Arthropoda > Insecta > Diptera > Syrphidae > Orthonevra > Orthonevra nobilis. The sequence continues at coordinate 3,234,784 of OY743225.1, read as the reverse complement.
TACAAGTGGTATAGTGATTTCCAAGCCGGCAGTGAACGTGTCGAAGACGAAGAGCGTTCTGGGCGACCATCAACCTCAACCGATGAAGCTCACGTCCAACAAATCAAAGATTTGGTGTTGAAAAACCATCGATTAACGATTAGAGACCTTGCTGATGAAGTTGGCTTATCGAAAGGCTCAGTCAATACCATTTTGAAGGATGCTTTGGGCCTCAAGCGCATCAAATCTCGACTGGTACCGAAAACATTGAATTTTTTGGAAAAAAGGCGTCGCGTTGAAGTGTGTGAAACAATGCTTTCCGACTACCAGGATGTCATGAAACACATTATAACTGGCGATGAGACTTGGATCTATGCTTACGACCCCGAAACAACCGATCAATCGAGCGAATATTGTGCCAAAGGAGAGCCGAGACCAAAAAAACCGCGCCAAAGTCGCTCAAAAATCAAGGTCATGTTGAATGTTTTCTTCGATTATCGTGGTGTTGTGCTTTATGAATACCTTCCAACCGGCCAAACAGTCTACAGGGAATATTATTTGTCGTTTACGTAACGCTATCCGCCTAAAAAGGCCGGAATTGTGGAAAGACAATTCTTGGTTTTTACACCACGATAATGCACCATCCCATACCGCACTCGTAATTCGTGATCATTTCGCCAAAAACTCAACCCATATCGTTCCGCAACCACCGTAATCACCTGATCTGCCGCCGTGCGACATCTGGCTATTCAACAAGCTCAAAAGACCGCTCCGGGGACACCGTTTTGATACGATAGAGGAGATTCAAGCTGCAGCGAAGACGGAACTGAAGGCCATTCCGGAAAGTGACTACAACCAAAATCGGTTGGCATAAGTGCATTGCATCGGGAGGGGATTACTTTGAAGGGGATGAAATTGATTTGGAAGAATAAATAAAGAATTTTCAAAATAAATACAATGTCACCTTATTTTTTGGACACAGTAGTATATCAATTCGACAATAGGCGGTGTGGCTATGTTCCATTGCTTTTCACAACTGGGTAGAGTACCGATTGCGATTAATGAATGCATCCGTTGATGAATACGACCAACTTCATTCAATCATTCAATTCACAAGCTTACAAAACAGTTCAGAATTCAGTTCATTCTTGTTAGTAATTTCATCATTTGGTTTTCGTGTTTTTTTTAAAGTGAGAAATATTGTAATATGGTTCCGTTTAACACTTGTATTTCGGTAGTAAGGATTAAACTTAAATTTTAAAAATTTTTCGTTTATCATAAGTTTACAGCCACAGCTCATCGGCGTCCTTTTGTAGTCCTTTGATTGACAAAAAAGCAAATACTGTAACAATGCCTCCTAAGAGTGAATATTGGCAGTATGTTAAAAAAAAATTGTGATACACATGCCCGTTGTAGGCCTTGTTCAAAAATTAACAAAACTTGCGAAAACACAACAAATTGGAAACTGCATAATACTAAAATGGACGTTAACTAAATCAGGGTAGAAAACAGCATCGAGAAGTAGAAGAAGATGACGCTTTCAAACCACATCTGGCACAGCCCCCTACAAATTGATTGATGTTAATAATGAAGGAGAATCAAACGAAGGTGTAATTTCTGGATTGTCTGATTAAGTATCTAAAAAATCTTTTCAAACAACATTGAGTTCGAAATATTGCAGAATATGTAGCAGAGACGTGTGCATAAGGTGTACGCATGTCTAACGCCATCTTATACATAATTTGTTAAGATTCGCAAGCTTTTGTTGAAAATTAAGGCTTCTTAAATCTGCTTAAAGTACCATCAATATTTAAATTTAAGGAAATGCTTGAAAATAAATTCGAAGTTATTCCAAATAACTTTAAAAAAAAAATCAGGAAGCAAACAGTTAAAATCATATAGAAGATATATGCACAGACACAATGCAGTACAGCAGTTTTCTATGAGTTTCTGTTTATTATTTGGATGGTGATAAAATAGAAGCGGCTTGGCCGTTGATCCAAATCAGTCAATTCCACGGCGTTCTCAAGAATTGGACATCACTCAGACCTCAGGATCTTGGTTAACACCCATACAAGATCAAGCTGACTCAAGAATTGAAGCCGATGGACTATTTGAAGTGACGTACGTTCTTCGATTGGGCTTTGGAGAAGATGCGCCAAGATGATGAATTTCATCGCAAAATCATCTTCAGTGACGAAGCACATTTTTGGCTCAATGGCTTAGCAAAATATTCGTTATTGGCCGGGCGAAAATCTACATTTGCTTTATATATAAATCACCACGTCATCCTTAATTTATAAGTGCATGCCGGCAGCGTTATTGGGCCATTTTTTTTTATCACGCCATGATTACCGATTATTTTTGGCCCAAATTGGAAGATATGGACTTGAACGACATGCGGTTTCAACACGATGTAACCACAAGCCACACAGCACACCTTACAATAGATTTATTGGAGAGTTAGTTTGATGATCGTGTTATCTCAAGAAATGGGCCAGTTGCTTGGCGACCTCCTTCGTGCGATTTAACGTCTCTTGTTTATTTTCTTTGGGGCTATGTTAAGTCATTGGTTTATGACAACAAGCCGACGATGTAAGAAGAGCTCGTAGCCAACATTGAACGCAAAATAGCGGCCCTTTCGGCCGAAATGTATGGCCGAGCCATCGAAAATTGGGTCCAACGAATCGACCGCTGCAATAATATTCAAAATCTTTTCTGTTGTTTTTTTTAACTACTGATTAATAAAAAAGAATACCTCATAGATGCATTCAAGTACATATGTTTTTTGTTTTTTACACTAATAGTCGGTAATTCGGCATTATACCTTCATTCTTAATATCGATTCAAGCGAACATCAATGTTTTCAGTTCGATTGTTATCGATCATCAGCGCTCAACCCTACTACGACCTAGACCCAAAATATAACGCATGATGTCAGGGTTGAAACCCATCTCCAGCTGTAGTTGGTGCCCTATTTTGACGTTAATGTCTACTCGAAACTTACACTTTTTCCGCAAATCATAGAAACAACAACGATGGCCAACACCTCATGTATTCGAAGCCTTTTAGCAAATGATACAGTTTTGAAGTGGTTTTTAAAGACAGGCATTATGAACTTATCCTTTCAACTTGACAAAAGTCAAGAGGATCGAGTAGACCCGGTCGTTTCCTCTCTTGCGATTAGTCATGAGTCAATGAATATTTTATATTATTATTTATCTTTCGAGCAAATCTATTCCGTCGCGCATTTAAAGTTACCAAGAACAGCATAGTCTATATCCTGTGACACGGAACTAACTGACATTCATGGAAGGATATTGTCAATATAAATTTGTCTTTTAATTCGTCATGTACAAATAACAATAAAAAAACAGTTCACATTAAAAGTTAGTACACAATAATCGAATTTCATCGTAATCGCTTGCTGCCTCATAAGTCGAAATTCATTGTTAATTCAACCGATTTCAAAGGCAATATCCGACCGCAGATAAACCGCGTATAGGAGGACCAAGAAAAGTTAAAGCGAAGCGAAGAACATCAAAGCCAAGACGTGACATCCAATTTAACATCTTTATCCTGCAGGTTGCGACGTATTTCGAAGGCGGACTTTATTCAGATCGCATATAAAACCTATGCGGTGTGTAAACTGCTGTCCAAAAGACCTTAATCAGCAATTGAAATACAATGCTGCCATCATTAACCTTTTTCGCGAAATTGGCAATTTTCATGCAAAATTGATTATGAACAATGAGGCTCATTTACATTAAATGTGGTCTAGCAACGCCGAGCATCTAATAAAAGTGGTGCTAAAGACATATTCTGCAATTCTGTGAGAACGAAGTTGATGAAGCAGTTGTTGCTTGAGATGTAATTTGAAATTGCAAAAGGATCAAAATAGAAGATTACGAGATTGCGTCAGCAGTATGGTTGTATGTTATGACTTTCACTTGCGAGCAAGAAATAAAATATATACAAATCCTCGGTCGTTAAGTCCGAAGCAAGAATTCTAATAAACGTTATTGTTGACCATTATAAGGGGGAAGTGTTAGGAAAATTGGGGGCAAACCACACCTTTTGCTCGTTTATCATGAGCATCGCTTTTACAAGTGCATAACAAGAGTAATGAAAATCTTTATATTGACATTGCTATTGTCTTATAATGTTATACCACTGGTTTGTTTCTACGTCGGGGTATAAAGCAATTCGAAACCAGTGCATCGAATGATAGCTAGCGTAAATCCCAGTCCTTAAAATTTCTTGAGGGACTTTAACTAGAGGTTGCGCGGCTGATATGGTCATAAACTATGCCACCATCCGTCGTCCCAACTCACGTCTACAATGATATTTTAGCTGTCAGATTTGTAAAGCAAATCAGCTCGTGCCCATTTTGCCGTCAAATCAACAATCCCGGATCATGCTTTAGTTCCTCCGCAGCCAAATATCCGATGGCGTTGATATATTTTCGAATTCGTGCAGTAGGAAGAGTACTCAAAGAATTAAGCATTCACATATTCAGATGGTGTGCTCTCGCTGGCGAACTTTTTCTGCAGTAATATTCTTCTAGTCTCTTATCGAGCAGATGGAATACAGCATTTGTCCAGCAAGTCCAATGAATCATCATCGGAGTGTTCATATAGCAGATAGTACACATCTCCCCGAAAAATATAACTTCTGTTTGCACCTCTCTGGTGTTCCACAGGGTTCCATTATGTCTCCGAATTTCTTTTTAACTTTCATTTATCATCTCTAGTCTCCTAAGTCTTATACCATGCTCCCTCCCGTTCTAAGACGTTGAAAAGGAACTTCAGGTTATGTTCAATTCATTAAATTCCGGTCTAAGGTGACTCAAAGAACAGGGTGAAATTTAATGCATTTAAAATACAAAAATGTCACTTAAGACGGCACCTGTATTGCTGAAATTGAATTGTGTGTATTTAAAACAACCGTGGTAGAAATGACCACATAACCGATGGTACAAAAAAGTGCTACGAAATGTCAAAGTCAAGAAATACTTCAACGGTCTGGGTGCCGTTTAGAAAGCTTGCTCAAAAAACCATGCTAATATTTCTTGACAGGGTTCTAAATCAAGCGATAAGGCGTATAGGAGACCAAAAAATTCACCTTTCAATATTTAATCGTCTTTTTTTTTCAAAAACACTGAAGGTCTTATCACTTTCACCATAACACCCGACACACAAGGAATACTCCTCAGTTCACTCTCAAGCTCAGTTGTGGTCAAACAGTCAAGTACAGGGATTTGTTTCTTAGCTTTCTCACACATTCTGATCTAGTCTCCTTAGTAAAAGCCTTAAATAGTCGAACAACTTCTCCAAATTATTTCCCATTACAATTTCCCCTGGCATTCCATAATTCGAGCGGCATAACCTCCCTAATCGCGACTTTGAAATTTGTCTTTAGTGCTGAAGACGATCTTTTCCAGGTCATAGACTGTTGTTTCATCTCAGGATCAGAGTGATGAATGCGTGGTCATGAAAATGTGTTACTGCCATATGAGATCCTTGTAACACCAACGCAATATTTCATTGTAACACTTCAGTTGGCTGACACAAAATCTTTGACTTTTTTTTCAAATTCTCGTCGTTGTGAAAATGTTGGGATGTCCTTTGAGAAGTTCCTTTTCTGTTGGTTTTTCTCAGAGTAGACCCCACGAAGTAGACTTGTACCAGCTTAAGAATATCAATGAGCAGACTTCCCGAGGAGTTAACCTAGTCGCTGTTTATTTCATGCATCTGAGCTACACAATCTTTCAACTCGTATCCTACTTATAAGGGTGGTCATAATCCCTTGAGAGTAAACAAATTATGCAGGAATGATCTTCATATTCTACCTGTTCCCTGTTCTTCTTATAACATTGATTCGATTTGCTGCAGCTCATATTTCATGTTGTTCCAACAAAAGGACTATCAATGCTTCTGTTGTTCTTTCAAATAACCACGATCGTAATTCTTAATTTGAGCAAAGTTCAGGGCCTTTTTGGCAACTCCATCATTAGAAAATTCTGAAGGTATGGTATGTCAATTATTCCAACTCTTGCCATTGGAATCATTCTGCATTGTACTATCTACAACGAAACCAATTCATGACAGATGTGACTCTTCCTAATTTATGTAAGCAAATGTTTTTTATTTTTCCTTATAGCAAGTCTTCGGAAGCTACATACTATAACTTTAGACAAATCTCCAAGGACCTTCCAATATAATGTGAATACGCTTTAGTTAAATCAATTCAACGTCTGTACATGACTGTGCAGCGTGCATAGAAGCCGCCCTAATGATGCAGCTCTATACTTTGCATGAAGATGAATTCCTCTCGGGAAGGTCCTCATCTGGAAATTATTTAAAGGGTATAAAAAAATAATACCTGATTCAACTGCGTACTGCTATGAATGATTGTGGTGAGAGCTCATGTATGGGATAAAGGGTTGAAGTGTGGTTAGAGCTTGAAGGAGCTGAGGCATACACGGATGATGGAATTGTATTTTAATTAACTTGCATTACAAACAGGTGGGATTTGTTGAACTCGTACCGTTTAAGGCTAAATTTGAAGAGCTTTTATAGTTCCAATAAGGGACAGATTAAGACGTAAGCAACGTATATGACAACAATGAGCTGAAAGCAGTATATGAAAAAAATTTTAAACTTGCAAGTTGTTAAATGAAGCTCAAAATCAGAATTTATGGAATTAATTGATAGAGTCTAAGCTTCGAATTTTGACGGCAACTTTAAAATAAAAACTCCTTGTGTTCGATATGATAGCTTTATTTTTACATTTTCCAAGTTAAAATAAATGTCATGATTTCATTTCTCCGAAGAATCTTTCATGTATTAAAGTTAATTTGTAAAGCTCGTTTTTCTCATCGAAATTCGAATATAACAATACATTTATCCTCGCATAGAAATCACATTGAATACAAATTACTCCATTTGTAGGGAAAATCGTTTTCATGAAGATGCAGGTACACTTGTGGTCATAAGAAATGCACCACATCATCATTTCTTATTAATGTTTTTTTACTTTCATCTGTTTTAGGAATCTAATATTTTTAAATCTAATATTTTAAATGTGAACATTGTGGCAATCGAAAACAGATCTAAATTTTCATGTTACGTCAACGAATTTCAAGCCGATGTTCACTACCTAATCATGGACTAAAAGCTACAAATGCATTAAAAGCGATGGCCACATTCAGATTACGCAAAACCTGATCCTAATATATCACACAAGTTTCGAAAACGCGCGCTTGTCGAAGAATCTCTGAGTTATTTCACATTTGTACCAGATCTAATTTTGGTTTCATTTGGCAACGTTAGAAGAATATTAATGTTCTCGTTTGGACCTTAAGTTCAATTATCGAAGCATATACGACGATTAAAGAAAAGACCAGAAGATTCGCCAATAAGAAACCGATTCGTCGTGCACCATCTTATGAAAAAAATCACAATTTGCAGTAAAATATTAAAGGTAGTTAAGATATTTATGTTAGACACAGACATCCGGAATTTTGTATGCAGCAAAATCAGAATGCACAAGTTCATATGGATACAATCTTATGCGAATGCTGCATGCTTTGAAGCACAACCCCGGTACTGGATCAGGCCAATAGTACAATTTACAATCTACATATAAGTATATTAATATATTTAGCCGATAGCCCTTGTAGCTATGGCTAAGCAAATATTGTTTTTGTAATTTACTTACATATCAATAAAGATAATAATAATAGTACAATTTTTCTATTGTCAATTGGTGCGAGGCATTCATATATAAAGTTTTTAAAAATATGTCGCCATCTTTCAGGCAGCATCATAATTCCACGTTCATAAAAGTTTTGGTTTTTATCAGCAAAAAACTGAACCAGGTACGATTCGATATCATCATTATTATTGAAATTTTTACTATTCAAGGAGTTTTGCAAAGATCGAAATAAAAAGTTATCAGATGGTGCAAGGTCAGGACTATATGGTGGGTGTGGGAAAACATCTGAACAAAGCTCCAATAATTTTTACCGAGTGACCAAAGATGTGTGTTCTTCAACTACATTGTTCAATTTTGTTAGTTGTTCAATTTAGACATCTGAATTGATCGTTCGTTTGGGTGGTAAAAGTTCAAAGTTGACAATTCCTTTGTAATCCCACCAAACTGATAACATATCTCTCTTTTGATGAATATCAGCTTTTGATGTTGTTTGAGCTGGTTCACCTGGCTTGCTGCACGATCTTTTTCGATTGACATTGTTGTTAACAACCAATTTTTCATCACCAGTTATCAATCGTTTTAAAAATGGATCATTTTCATTATGTTTCTTTAACAAATCGCAGATATTAATGCGTTGTGTTAAATGATTTTCTTTCAGTTCATGAGGAACCCATGTACCGAGTTTTCTTACATAGCAAAGTTGTTTTAAGCATGAATGCATGTATGTGGTACATGAAGCTTCTCTGCAATCTAACGATTATTGCTTTGATTTGGTCGTCATTAACTTCAACTGGACGACCAGAGTGAAATATAACAAGAACAAAATTTGGCAAACCAATTTTGACACTGCCGTTCTTTTAAAGCTTCGTCACCATAGCACATAACTTTTTGTGAACTTGCGATGCGTTTTTTCCTTTCCGGAAAAAGCAAAGAATGACGTAAATATTGGTTTTGATTTTCCATTTTTCAACAGACGCCAAACAATTACTGATTGACAGTTGAAGTACCAACTATCAAATAACAAAATGTGTTTGACATTTCGATTACGTCAGCTAACCTTAAAATTCAACTAAAGCCATCTTTGAGTGAAATCCGCAATAACTTAGTTGCCAACCCAATATTTAAAAATTCAATATTTGTATGCCTCGTTAACATCAATAAGCGCAATTTTTGCCTTTGCATTATTCAAATTATTCATTTGTAACAAAATTATTCGTATTTACTTCAATTCAAAACAAATATAATTGATTTTTCGGAATTGACGAAATGTCAACAAATTCTGCAAATTTGTTTCATCTGCAGATATGCATGCAGCGCTGAATGCACATCTGTTTGGAGCATTAAAGTTGAAAAACAATTCGCCGCTCCCGCGCTCCTGCTTTGACAGATTGAATAGAATCAATGAGGTCTAATTTGGTTACACTCAATGTAACCTCGCATGTTTGGTTGGCCTTTGATCGTTAATATCGTAAGCTCGAGCCCAACGTCGAAGCAGAGCAACTCTCTACTATGGTGGCACGTTTGACAGCTCACTACCAGCTGATACATTTTTCGGATTGTAATATTTTCTTGAACTTGTCCGATTTTAGCAACAGGGTCAGCCGTTGTAATGAGTTCATTAATTTTGACTTGGCTGCAGAAAAATGTTTTTTGCTTAAAATTAAATTTAAAAAGGTTCTTAAACACGTAAATTGTAATTTATCTTCTTTTTTTGAAAAATCAGAACAAGAATCCAAATTATATTTGTGTTTCCTCATCTTACCAATCAACTTAAAGAGAACATTTCCACTCTTCATATTACTGCGAAATCGTGTGCTACGAATTTGAGGGAACATCCATCATGAAGTCACATTGTTCGATACAACTTTTGAAGTCGTGCGTGAGGACAGAGTTTCTCGTAAGACTCGTTTAAAACTACTTCGATTTGTCTAAATACCTAGATTTAAAACTCTTAATATGAATAACAGAAATCGTGCTCAACAAAACACTTATCAGCTTTTCTATATGGCACCGAATGTTGGACGGAAAATAGAGCAGCAATACGGGGGCTTTCTTCCCCAACGAAATCTACCACGCTAATCTTCCCCTTTGCCCGTTCATGTGTGGAACGGCGACTCAACTACAATCGAGACATCGCCCAAAGCTCCGACGATTATCAACCCGCGATATGTTAGATGCACAAAAGCCACACCAACAATTTTGGTGGCTTTTAGAAGACTTCCAAGTTAGGATTGCCCCCGGGAGAAAGTTGGCCTTGTTTTGTTGTATTTTAGGTTTTTAAATCGCCTTTTTAGATTAGATTTAGTTGTTCCTTATGTATAGTTAGGATTAGTTGCTGAAGATATATACAAATTTATTTTATTATATATTTGGGTATATGTATATATTTATTTCGTATATATTTTCGTTTATTTTTAGGTACTTATATTTTTTGTCTTTAATACTTAAGCTATTTTAATTTAGTTTAAGAACTTAGTTAAAAAAAAAAACCTCCAGCCACTTTCTTAGTTAAACATTTTCTTAGTTAAATAATTATTAATATTAAGATATAAATAAAAATAGTTAGTTAAAGTCGAAAGCCATAAAATAAAATCTAGGTTAAGCTTAGAGTGTCCGCACAGAGCCAGTAAGCTAGTTAATTAAAGTTAAGATATGTAAGCTAGCTTAAGGGTTTTTATCTAGGATAAAAGTAATCCTAATAAGAAAATAAAAATGCATTGAAATTGAACTGAACTTACAGGGCAGTAGAACAGATATAAGATACCTTCATATGAGCGCCCACACTGAATGGAAAACAATGCTAAGTAATTCCTCAAATCCCAGCCAACAGGCTCACAGAAAAAGTGAACAAACGTCTTCTCAATGATTAATCAACCGAAAAACTAGGTAAGACATTGCTAACCAATAGAAAACAGTGTGCCCGGGACCTTTTAGGATGGATTTCAGCAATAACTCAGGCTCATATCTAGGAATCGATGATCTGACATGGGGATTTCACATGTTGTACTTAGAACTGTATGTATGTCATTTTGAGCTAAAAAAAAATCGCTGCCGACTCCAAAGGGCTCTGAAACTACTTCATGCCAATCAGTTATACTTTTCGGAGGAATGCAAATCAAATCTTCTTTCATCGGACCAAATCAAACATCGCCAATGATCGTACGTGAGTTCTGACACATTTTCGTCCATTGCAAACGAGCAGTTTTCATTTTTGTGGACAGGATGGGCTTCTTCATCTCTGCTGTTTAACTTTACGTATTTTTTAAGGTTAAATTTCATACTTTGTTAAATATCTCAGAAAAAAAACCTTATGTATTTTTTCTTAGCTAAGGTCAGGGATGTGAGATAACATCATCAGATGAATTAGTTTTACTGCGTAAAGTGAGGGTAGAATATTCACGCAACATGTTCGCTATGAAATTATTCCGTAGGCGTACGACATTAATTTTTTTTCAACGTTTTGTAACAAATAAATTGGAATGAAGTGCCGCATTATATCAACAATATGGGATTAAAAGAAACGAGCCAATCAATCATCGATTTTTGTTCTGAAATTGATACAGCGTAAGGCTTTTTTTTTGTTGCCGAAATGCCTTGTTGAACGTGCTTAGAAACTCGTAGTGTGGTCCAACAGGAATTTTGTTAAGTAGCGAAATTTGAGAGGCATACAGCGGTTCTGCCAGCAGATTGTAATAACTCTGAGATCTAAGTATCGTAAAGTTATTATTGAATATATCTAAGCATAATGAGCAATAACAGCCAATTCATTTTCGAAAAGTGATAAGAAATATTAACAACTAGTGACAGAAGAAGATTTGTTGTGACGAAAAAAAATAGAAATCGAAAAAATGTTTATTATCTTCCAAGTTCATCACTGAAAACAGAGAAGCAAAAAAATGAGAGGTTTGAAAACCATTCTTCTTCTCTGGTGGAAAAGATAAGATGGGATAGCGAAAGCATCTGATGAGCAGAAGATAAAAATACCGATAGAGAAAAAAAATTGAGGCAATCAAATTTACACTTCCAAAACCATTAAGAATTTTTTTTTAATTTTTCAGCTGAACTTCTTTCAATTGAAGAACCGAAAAGTGTCAGCCAAATGATAATGACGTGGTAGATCCAAATGTTCCATGTTACAAACTCTAAGCACTTAACCAAAGAGAACCAAGAAAAGAAAAAAATATTAATTAATTTTCGAAAAACACATTCAACAACAAGATCAATACTTTGTCGTACAGTCCTTTCTGGAGTCGTTCATCCGCTTTTTTTTTAACGATGCAGCGTAGCTAAACCATGCAGGTTGTTTCAAATTCGCAAACTGGTTCATGAAAGTGACCAGTTTCAGGTCTGCCGACAGATATCTACGCGGGCCTTATGGTCTTCAAATGAAAATAATCGATCAAGAAAATTAAGATGAAGGGTATCAAATCAGTTCCACTGAGTCTTGAGTTTTTAAGGATTTAAAACCTAAATCTATTTAAAACACACGCGGGTTTGGCTTCCTAGGTCTAGCTACGTAGGCTGCTAGATATATTTCTGGCCTAGGCAACACTAAGTGTGGCGATGAAGCACCATTCTATAGCACTGTGAAAAACTGGTTTAACGAACTCAGTCATGGCCGACGCTCGCTCAAAGACGAATCCCGTGAAGGTCATCCAAAAACGGCCGTTGTGCCAGAGAACATTGATGCCGTGCGTGAACTAATAATGTAAGATCGTCATGTGACACACCGTGAGATAGAAGCATCCCTGGGCATTTCTCCCACGAGCACACATTCGATATTGCATGAACACCTGGCCGTAAAAAAGGTTTGTTCTCGTTGGATCCCTCACAATTTGACAATCGCTCAAAAAAAGGCTCGTGTCGATTGGTGCAAAGAAATGTTAAGAAAATACGATCGCGGTGCTTCAAAAGACGTTTATAAGATTGTCACAGGTGATTAATCATGGATCTATGCGTATGAGCCCGAAACAAGACAAAAATCGACCATGTGGGTCCTCGAAGACGAGCCAAATCCAACAAAAGTTGTTCGTGGAAGAAGCACTTCGAAGCAAATGGTCGTCTGTTTCTTGGGAAAAACTGGTCAAGAGGCGACTGTTCCGCTTGAGCATCGTAGGACAGTGAATTCTGAGTGCGAGCTCTCACACATCGGCTCAAACCAGCGCCTTTTCGACCGGCCAAAACGTCGAATTGATAAGTCATCCGCCATACAGCCCTGACTTAGCACCCAATGACTTCTTTTTTATTCCCGCACGTCAAGAAAGAAATGCGTGGTTAACGATTTTCGTCGCCAGAACAGTTTAAAAACCATGTTTTGGAGGTGTCTCAATCGGAGTGGAAAAAGTGTTTCGACAATTGGTTTGAGCGCATGCAAAAGTGTATAAATCATACTGGAGAATACTTTGAAAAACAATAAAACCACTTTTCGCATTTTCATTATTAGGCCAGAAATATATCTAGGAGCCTACGTAGTTTAGGTTTCATCAAATTCACATTTCCAGACTAAGACAGAGATTGAGATTGGATTAGAAAGTTTTATATATGTTAATAAATAAGAAGAGAAAAGACAGCAAACAAACCAAAGTAAGACTGTCTCCAACAGCTCTCAATATTGGCCACAACAGATAGAAGAGCAACAGCAATGAAACGGTTTGAATACCACTTTGCAGTCTTGCTTTGAGCATTGTGACAAACAGTATCAAGAAACACATCCTACTAGTAAGCACAGCTCGGATTTGTTCTCTCGCTAGATGCTGCGGATTCTGGCTACATCAAATAATACTGGAATGGTAAATGACAAAGTCTGTCGAAAATGATAAAAATACGAAGATTTTGAAGAACACCCACTCTGGAAGTCCAACTTTCTTTCTAGAACTTTCTTTCTTTCATGAAAGAACTATACGAAAGATTACATAACAATGTAGCCACGGCTACGGCTTAAGTTATGAGTGACTCGTTGCTTCCTCTCGGAGTTTCAACAATGCGCAAGTTTTTCTCTTGTGAGTCTTTTTATCATAAAAAGATAATTTAAGCTCGATTTACAGGTTTTGTCTTTCATCAGTCAAATAAAAACACCTTTAACCTCAAAATTATTTGTTTCCCATGGCTTCACTTCCTTAAAAATTAACTTGGCAGTACTGACTTTTGAATGGCGTATACATAATTTTTATTATGTCGCTATAGGGTGCGTATACGTATACACTGCGCCTCTACACAATAGGTTCTGCTTTTAATCTTCGATGCCTTTTGTATACATGTATTATCGCAATGACGTTATTCAAGCCATAATTTGACTAGTTCTAGAAAAGGTTCATGCATATATGTTATAAAGTGGACCGAGCGCATAAGATTTTAACTCGGAAAAAGCAAAATTGACGTCTGTTGCTCACAACGACAGAGTTTCATGAGATGCAAGATCAGATAGACAAATCATTTTCAAGGTGGCTTGCGATTATTTTGGCTTCACATCAGAAATTATGAAGTAATCCGCGATAGGGCTATCCTTCCAAATGTTCAGAGAATAAGTAAGTGTACAGCACATATGGGATGAGACACACTCCACTGGAAAAAACCTGAAATCTGTTTTTTGACTGTTTAGCACTGAAAATGCTTAGTGACAATGGTTTAATTTAAACGATTCGGGGTTGTGAAACAAAACGTTTCTTACCTGTGGGAATCAAACATAAGTTATACCTACACAAGGTAAGGCAAGCTATGATGAAAAAGAGGTTAAGCAACTCATTTTTTAAGTGATTCTGAGGATAATTTAACACCAGAAGACTTATGTTATCAAGGAGCTCTTTTGAAGAAAATAAAAGATAAGTTGGTCCGCACATTACCGAGATATTTTTTCTCTGAAATTACCTGGCTTAAATCTAAGAAAAAAATACAAAGAAGATATTCGACTGACTTTGGCACACTTGCAAAGAAATAAGCAACCAAAAGTAAAAAATATTCCGCCATCTTATTCTGGATAATTTTCAACGTCATCTCCAATTCAACTTTCAACTTCAGAAATAAAGGAAGAAAGAAAGGCAAGAGAGTTTCTCATTCACTTCCTGGATATAACAGGTCTCAACAGATTTGTATTCCTGAGTAGTTGTTTTCGATTCGATGGCCGAGAAGAAGGATTTTAGGATGCATTTTAAGCTTTCTTCATTAAATGTATGTTCAAAATATTAAATTTAGAAGTAAATGATAAAAAATATTCTGCGTCAAATAATTACAGAATAAAATTTTCCAAGATGTGTGATTCTTATGTGGTTTTCTGGAACCTGGAAGAAAAGCACTTCCGACTCATAACAATTAAAAAAAGAGCATAAAATTTGTCAACCTTACAAACTTACTGTTGTTTTTTTTTTGACATTTAAACGAGCTCTTCTGGGAATAAGTGGGACGTATTCATACTCTTCGGAAGCAGAAGGAAGTGCGAATCTTGAATATGCGGAATCAATTTCCCTAGAGTGGTAGTAACATTCCCATTTTCTGTCTTAACAGAATCAGGCTCTGTTCCCGATGTAATTTTTTTTTAGGAATCTTCGCAGATGAATTTCTTCAATTTCAATCTACAGTGATTTTCCCACATCACTCGTGCCAATGGAGCGTTCGATGATTGATTATCTTCCGAATGGTTTGACAACAACAGAAGCAAGAGGCGTTGAACAACTGTAATAAATCGGGGAAAAAAATATGTGGCACAGGCAAGGAAATCATCAATCATGTTTCGCCCAAAACATGTCCTGGAACATGGGTCAGAGATTAAGCTAGCTAAAGGCCGAGATTTACGATTGAAATTAGTTATACTTGCTGCCCTTCTTAGCAAGGTTAATTCCCTTTTGGTTTTTACCCAACTATTATTTCAAACGAAAAACGAATACCAACCCATAGGACTTGTCTCAGAAAGACTTTATCTACGAATTAGAATCAGTTGATAAATATTACTCTTAAATTGGTTGATTCGAAAAACGTTTTTGAAGAAAAACTAGAAATATTGCAGGTTGTATGAAATGTAGAGCAACATTTTGGAAGAATCAATGCCTGGAGATTGAAGAGTAAATGACTTAAACTCTAAGTAGGTTCCTGCATTTTTATTTTTCGAAGATTGAAAACTCTGTTTAAAACTATCTCAGCGTTTTCCTGAGAAAGGTAGCAATTAAAAGGACTATAAGTTGAAAATGTGTTTTTTTTTTAAAATCAATGTTTTATTGCGGAAAAATAGATATAAATTCAATATTCAAAGTATCGCTAGCCACACATTTTTCCCATTTTTCTGGCAATTCATGGATACCCTTTCTGAAAAATTCGACCGGTTTGGCCGCAATTCACGAATCGATCCATTTTTTGACATCATGGAAATGACGGAAGTGCTGGTCAGCCAGGCCATGTTGCATCGATCGGAAGAGATAGTAATCGGATGGCGCAAGGTCTGGGATATACGGCGGGTGGGGTAGGACATCCCATTTGAGCGTTCCAAGGTAAGTTTTGACGACATTTGCAACATGTGGCTGAGCATTGTCTTGTTGCAAAATAACTTTATCGTGTCTTGCGACCGTTTCTGGTCGTTTTTCCTTCAGTGCTCGGCTCAAACGCATCAATTGCCACCAAATGCACAGCATAACCTTCAGCCCAAGAATATTCTGAACGGCCGTCGATGTTGAGGCATGTCCGGGGTATCCATACATTGCCCGACGTTTTGGATTGTACCTTTTTTTTCATCACCAGTGAAGATTCGATGCAAAAAAGACTCCTTTTTGTGCGTTCAAGCAGCATTTCGGACATGCAAAATCGGCGTTCGACGTCTCGTGGCTTCAATTCATACGGCATCCAATGTCCTACCTTTCGGATCATTCCCATTGCTTTCTAACGATCGGAAATGGTTTGCTGAGCAACGCCAAGTGATTTTGCAAGTTCTTCTTGCGTTTGTGACGGATCTAGATCGAGCAATGTGTCCAATTCATGGTCTTCAAACTTTTTCACCAGGCCGGGGCGTGCTTTGTCTTCGGTGTCGAAGTCACCATCTTTGAACCGCTCAAACCACCGCTGACACATTCTAACGTCTATAGTATAGCCCGGGTAAGCTTCGGTAAGCAATTGATGCGCTTCGGTTGTTTTTTTATTTAAATGAAAGAAGCATATTAAAACTTCCCGCAAATGTTGTTTTGATGGCACGACATTTTTAGACATTTTACGGCTTTGAATGGATGGAATGGACTAAGAACGCAACCTTGAGGAACACCAAAAGCGAGGTTCCTACTCTCAGAATTCCAACCGTTTATATAAACCTTGAATGACTTTTCTGTCAGAAAGGAACGAATAATTTTAATCACAGCCATCGTTCCAGGAAGTGAGAAACTTCTAAGGAATTAGTGATGATTTCCTTACAGCAATATTTATACCACATACGGACCGAAATCAGGGTGAGGTCTCAACCAGTTGACGCGGAGCGTAGAAGTCTCTCACACTGGAAAATATCAAGAAATGGGTCGATTTTATGCCTTTTTTTTGGTGCGGTAAAGAGTTCGATTTTTTCTCATTTTTTAAATTTACTTGATTTGCTGATTTGACTTAAGAAACATAGTAATGATGAAGCTGTAAACATTTAAAGCTTACTACAATCCGGAAACTTATGAACGACATTTTTTATAGATATTTTTATTTTGAAAAACACTTGAAAACTCAAAGGCTAATTTGATGTTGTCAATATCAAAATTAAAAAATTGGTTTGGGTGCGAGTAGACCTGCCCATACCATGAACTTCCCATCTCATGATAAAAAAAAGAACATTAAGGTGCTATTTAATTTGCTCCCAACATCAACCTTAAGATACTCATTTTTTTAGCTCCCCGTAAGTTTATATTTGTTTTCGCATCTTTGAATCATATAAAATACGATTTGCGTCTGAAGTATAGTTTAACTTACTTATTATGATCATGCTAACACAGTAAGAAATACTTATAAATCTGTGAAAGATAAGCGACGTAAAGAATACGTTGGTTAAATTGAATTAAAACATATTAGACTAATAAATTAAAAATATAAATATAAAGATTAAATCTAAATTAAAACAAATTCATGTTGAAATATAAGGTATGAGAGTACAATAATTGAGTTGAATCATTAGCAAATTTATCTAGTTCAGTTAAAATTCTATAACATTTATTACTTGAAATGGGGATAAGTAGGGGAATGGTAAGCTGCTATGAAGGTAAAGTTGAGTATTCAACATTAATTTTAATTCAACATTTTGGTAATTACTTACTTACGAATGTTTAATTTCAAGTGATCAGGACAACAATTTGGAAACAATCGTTTTTGATTTAGTAACATTTATCTAATGTTGTGCACAAGATTGAAAAGTTTGATAGATAAACGTATTTCAATTTGGAAATTTTTTTTTTCTGATTGAGTTACCTTTCTATGATACTAAAGGAAAATTAGATTTTTAGTTTGACTGCAGAAATAATTTAATTTTTACCGTTTTTTTAAACATGTTCGCTGGTTGGACCTTTTTTGGCATTAATCATTTAATTATTAACTTGGGCTATAGTCCACAAAAAATCGTGAAAAAAGGCGATTTTTGCCTCTATCATGTTTTCTCGATATTTCCTTCAAATAAAGGTTGTTTTTCTCAAATTCAGTATATTTGCGCTTATTTTGAAGCCTCTGTGAGGATCACATACTCATTTTTTATAAAACCCAAAATCGCAAAAAAATGCATTTTGAAATCCTGGGCTATAGTCCACAAAGAATCGTGAAAAAAGGCGATTTTTGCCTCTATCATGTTTTCTCGATATTTCCTTCAAATAAAGGTTGTTTTTTACAAATTCATTATATTTGCGCTTACATTTTGTAAGAACTCTGTTTATAGGGATTCATATTTTAAAAGTTTGAGGACCAACTGCTTATCTCAACTTCATGTATTTTTGGATTTTTTTTTAATCAATCAAATTTGTTGCTTTTCTTTGGAAGATATTAACCACTGCTCAGAACATTAAGGCGTGATTAACTTTATGTCCTTTTTGAAAGGGTTCAAAAGTACATAGTTTCAATCCAAAGATTTCGACCACCTCTTCTTTCCGAGCTGGTAACTGTTAAGCAAAGGATCTTTTTCTGTCTGGTAAATATATGGCTTAAAGAGGATCAAATTCAGTCCAGTTTTCTTTGCAGATTTTAATAGGATTTTCCACGCCGATTCCGAGAGATTTTTTTTATCTCTGTGTCAATTTTCATGAGCTTCTTTTTGCTAATATATTCTAACGATAAAAAAGCGTCAAGCTACAGCCGAGCAGGTTTTGAACAAAAAAACTGGTGGCTCCATAATTTTCTAAGGATGATTTCATTTGTCAGTATTGCAGACGTCACTCTTAGTCTTGAAAAATGGGAAAGACCTACAGGATTCACATTTCAGAAACAATTTTCCAAGAACTTCCGTGGAAATTTGGATCAGGAAATAGAGAAAGAGACACATCAATGTATGAAATGGCCTCAACTAAAAACTGTTTTAGTCTTTTTGGTAGTCACTAAAGTTAGTAACTTACTTAGTTCAGTCAATTGGCTCAACAAACATAATATTGATGAAACTTTTGGCATTCAAATTGAACAAAAAAAAAAAAAAAAATTATATGAATTTGTCCGGAAACTTGTGAACGGCAGTGTATATATTTATGCATATTTTTTTATCTGATAAGGTAGCTTTAAACTATAAATTTAATTAATTTTGAACTTTTTTTATTGGAAAACTAAATTGATTTTAATTGAAGAAGTCAAATTGTCCCTTTTTTTGACAGTATTTTCGTCATAAAATTCAAACCACCCTGTGAAATTTAACCAAAAGCTTTTCAGGTGATCTTTATGCACACACGCTTCGAATGAAACCAATTTGGCTTCGATAGCTTGATTTGTTCTCGACTTAGGCTGTACGAAAGAATCCGCACAAACTTACACACACACACACAGACATCTTTCTAAAAATCATGGCATTCGGAATTATTTTTTATTTATTTATTATATTAAATAAATATTTATTTATTTATTTATTTATTATATTAAATAAATAAATAAAAAAAAATAAATAAATAAATTGAATAGATATAATAAATAACAACTAATAAAAACTAAGAAGTAAGAATGGAATAATAATCTATAAAGGACATTATTATCACATATAAGTGAGTTTAGGCTGCAGCCAATTCTGCAAGTAATTGATTGTCAGAGGTAAAGCATGCACTTAAATACTATTCTGATGGTTTAAATACTCTCACGGAGACATTCTCAACATATGCGACCACATGTAATTCGTCCGTTGAAAAGAACCAAGAAAGATTTAACATCATTTTAAGGACCTTTTTTATGCGATCTGCAATCTACGAACATGTGATTTTGCACAAGTGCCTCAAACAGGTGATCAGTAGAATATAATTGCCTGAAAAATCGCCTTAAATATCATTATCTTATTCTCGATTGACATTTTTGATTTTCGGTAAATGAAAGGGTAAAGTGTGTGCTTGGTTATTATTTGGCTCTACTGCAGGTGAGCCTTTTTGTCTAGATGTACACCAAGTATTTCACGTATACTGAAAGCAACAGAAATGGCGGTTTCATCAAAACAAAGATCTGTGATTTGCACTGACAGCCTCTCCACCCTCAACGCAATTCGCAATATAAAACACCGCTTTAGTGTGATAAATAACATTCGGGACAACATCATTTTACTTCGATCCAAGCTGCTATTGGTCTGGATTCCAGGACATTCTGGAATAAAGGGAAACGAGCTAGCAGATAACGAAGCAAAAGCAATCACATCAAATTCCAAATGCTGAAGTATGGCAATATCAAACCTTCAAAAACGACTTCCTTAAGATTACAGAAGCCTACTGCAAAAATAAAATAAAAGAATCGTGGAGCCTGTACCAACACCATTCATCCTCAATCAATCCGAATGGGTCTCCGGCAAAATATCCAATTAATTCCACGCGCAAGGTGAACAGATGCTTTCTACGGCTGCGACTTGGACATACACAGTTAACATATAGCCACCTTCTCAACAGAGACACACCTCCGATATGCTTGATCCGAATGCAATACAATTAACACATATTATCTGTATAATAATGTTTCACGTTTGACTTCCACTCGGTCAGAATTCCTCCAATAACTAAACAATTACGTGGCTTTAAAAATGATTTTCTTTTTCTAATGTAAAAGATAGTCTGAGGCTTGGCAGCATTAATTTTGATTTTCCAGTTTTGAAAATATCTTTGGATGTTATATATAGCAGATTAAAGATTGGTTTCAATTTGGAAACCTGACTAATCTGAAGACAAATTACATGGAAAGATTGCAGATTGGCAGTTGATCAACCAAGGGAAGTCGTATGTGTATTTATTATATAGGAATGGACTAAGAACGCAACCTAGAGGTACACCAAAAGCGAGGTTCTTACTGTCAGAATTCCAACCGTTTAAACAAACCTTGAATGATCTCTCTGTCAGAAAGGAACGAATGATTTTAATCACAGCCCTTGGAAAGCTAAGTTGAAGCATTTTGTGCAGGAGTCAATTATGCCAGACAGTGAGAATCGTCTTAGGAATTAGTTATGACTACCTTACAGCAATATTTATACCACATAAGGAACGAAATCGAGAAAAACTTAAATCAGGCTGAGGTCTCAACCAGTTGTCGCGGCGTGTAGAAGTCTCTCATACTGCAAAATAGCAAGAAATGGGTCGATTTTATGCCTTTTTTTTGGTGCGGTAAAGAGTTCGATTTTTAATACCCACTTTTTTCTCACTTCTTAAATTTACTTGATTTGCTGATTTGACTTAAGAAACATAATAATGACGAAGCTGGAAACATTTACAGCTTACTACAATCCGGAAAGTTATGAACGACATTTTTTATAGATATTTTTATTTTGAAAAAGGCTAATTTGATGTTAAATTAATTTAATTACACCAAGTTTCTTCTTTTATTTTTCTTTATTTATTATTAAACGATTTAATTCATTTCTTATTTCGGTTTAAAAATTATTTTTCATTAATTTCATACGTAATTTCATCCAAAAAAAAAATAAGCCCATCTGTTGCCATTCATAAAACTCGAATGAAGAAACTTCGTAAGCCAAAACTCAGTTAAACAATAATTTACTATTGACTTCAAAGCCCTCTCAACCAAAGAACGCACTTCAGAGCACAGGACTGTGTAAACTTTAACTGCATCCTTGAGCTCAAGGGTTTCATACTTTCAGCCTTAAAAGATATGAAATGCCAAGATGCTCATATTACACTTTTGAATTTAATTAAAAAATGAAACGCACCCTTGTCGCATATGTACTTATGTGAAATGTAAGATGAAAGTTTGCAAACTTTTCCCACCATGCCATCTTGTTGAGTATCAAAGTTTCGGGTAAAAGTATTCTCCAACTCGCGTCTTTCAACAAAATTTGTGCTAATAAAAACAAAATTCTGCTGTCCACAAAGGACCACATCACTCGTTTGCCCGAGGCAACATCGCGTGTTAGGCTAAACGGGAAATGGCATACACAAAACACGACCCACCCACAGACAACAGATTTGCTAATTTATATAAAGTGGATTATCTTGCTGCTGAATCATTAACAGATGATAAATTGCCACTAAAAGGATGGGCATCAATATCAGAAGCGCACCAGTCCATGGACATTGTCACCCCCGAGGTTTATTTAATCAGTTGGAAGACAAACAAAAACAAGGATCACAATAACGGAAATCAGTCAGAGTATGCAAATAAAAGTGAGAAACATCCCTTTAGCCCAAGTTGATTGTTCTTTGTCAACACAATACGTAACAAGTTGAAAACGAGGCTTTACCGCCTTGATTTGCTACAGTGTGAGAGATTTTTGCACATGTCGTTAGCGTGAGTTTAATGAGGATTGATGGAGTCCAGTCGAAAGGGATCATGGCACAGCAGGTGATAGACGGTCAAATTTTTTGTATAAAAATGGAATTTTCCAGTTCTTAGGTCCAGTATCTCGAATCGATTCACTGCACCACCAACGAGAGAAACAGAAAACAGTGCAGATAAATAGTTTGAAACGCCCAACCTTAAAAGATGTTCTTTCCATTTGTGCTGTTGCTGTTGACCTGTCTTGTCAATAGCAGTTACTCGGAGGTGGGCTTGAAAAGTACTTATTCATCCGACATTTGGTGTTCCATCTATCGACAGGTTTCCGAAAATGGTCAATCGCTGGGAAATCAGGGCAACCAACAGCCTCAAACCGTGAGCACCGAAGGCCGTCAGAGGCGACTTAGACGCGATCTGAACGACTTGAAGGACTCAAATGATATCTTTGATGATAGTTCGGCTATGAGACCATTGGAACTTGAAGTAGACGGTGTGCCACAACCTCTGCTGTTCTTCTTGCAAAAGATGTGCAAACGTAAGTTCAGTGTACGGCTTAATCAAAAGTTTCATTTTATAAAGTTCTCTTCAGTTCAAGGTACAAAGCCTCTGCGAGTGAAAACACCACGACTTGGAAGGACATTGGAATTCGAAAGCGAAGACGATCACATGAGACTACCCTTTGGTGCTAGGCTCAATAAGAAAAACGTACCCTTTAAGCCTAGACTGGGCAAACGGACCTGTATATGTGATGCCAATTAATTCTAAATTGTATTTTTGGAAAAACAAAATTAATTGTGTTAACTGTAAAATTTAAATGCATTAAAGCAGCCAAGTGAGAGGATGCGTTGCAAGGTTTCATTTCTCCTGTTCATTCCTCCTTCAGCAATATACACTGTGTTTTATAGTCGTCGTCCTTTGTGGAGAGTTGCGCTCCGCGCACACAGTGCAAGTGACTTTTATTGATTGGAAATTTATTGTTCACTAAAGACAACGGCATATGACGAACTCTACGGCATCATACCTGTCGACATCGGCCCATCAGGCTGCGACACATGCTCATGCTGTCATCGGTTGTGTAGTGTTCTAATATTTACAAAAGGCTTTGTGGTGGAACTGGTGATGATAAAAGGAAAAAGCAAAAAGAAAAAACTTACAAAAAAACATCCTTTTCATCAACTTTTCGTTGTTATGAGCTTCGAAGGATTATTTCGAAATTGATTTTCGCTACCACGGTACTTGCGATGGATTTGGAAAATATTTGCAGATGTAATCAATTGCAATTGATAGTCTGTTCAGAATACTGTGCGTGGGTAAGATTGTATGAATTTAAGGCTGGATTATCCTGCGTCCATCAATTTTCAATCAAAATCAAATCAATATAATATCGATTTGAATTTTATCACAAGTTCCAACATTTGTTCCATTGAAAAACTCGCGACAAAGATGTGATTAATCAAAATCAGTCCACACGTTTTAGTCATTTAAACGGCCCACTAACACCCAACCCTAAATTAAAAAAAAAACACACACACACACAAACACATACATAAACACAAGCTAAGGGTAGGTCAGATCGTGAGCTTTTTTATTTATTCGCTGACATCATGAATAACAAATAGACTTTTCGAGTCGTGCTTGTTTCGAGTTGAAAATTAATCAAATGATAATAAATGCGAAAGCGTATAGGGACACGTGAAATGAGCTCCCGCTCTTCACATCATCGAACGACAGGAAAATTGAAAAAGAAAATACGAAATGACAACATGACTTTCATGAGTTATTTATTTAATTTGGGCAACCGGGTGAAGGAGCCTTCGTGGCTCATAAGGCAAAGATATTTTGAAATAAAATTTCGTTGATATTTTGAACTTGCGATCGTGTAAGTAAAAGGAGGTTGAAAGGCATGTCAAACGACCCTTATCTTCAGATGTTCCTGCTATAGATGATGCTGAAAAGTTTCTCGTTATATTTATTCAACCTTGATTTGTATAATAATTACTGTGCGGTGAAATTGTTTGTCGATGAATGAAAGGATTTATGAAAGATTTGTTCTTTTAAAAAATGCAGGAAATCGTTTTAATACTAATTTTTCAGTTTTGGTCTAATTTCGTTTTAATCATCTTAGTTATGTACTGTGAGCTCTGGTCTCTTATAGAATTAATTACTTCACGCTGTTAAGTTCGGATGATTTAGAAAAAAATAAAATTTAAAAAATAAATGAACACGTGAAGATTGATGAATAAAAATAAAGTTAAAGTGAAACTATTTAATCCAATGATAAAAAGTTATATTTTAAGTGTTTAAGTTTTAATTGTCAACCAAAAAATGAACAAAGGTAAATTGAAAAAGTTTGTTAAGCTGCTACTTGATTTGAGAAACCAATGCTTGCACCTTTCTACGTTTAAAGTGTTTTCTAAGGAGAGTCCAATTTTGAATCATTTTTTCGAACATATTGGCCGGTATCTCGCTGATAACGCGTGGCACCTATGCATAGATGTTTTTACTTGAGTGATTCAGATCCCATTTAAAAATAGTCTCAAGATGTACGACTGTCTGGCCGGTTAAATTACCATTCAAAAACGAGAGATAAATTGCTCAACGTATTGCTCATTCTATAGTTGCTTCATCGCTTTTCTACCGTTGGCTTGAAGCGCCGTCTTGTTAGAATTAAATAATTGTCGACCAGGATCAGCTCGTGCATTTTCAGAAAAGAAACAAAAATCATTGAACGAAAGCGGATGCCTTTGACGGTAACTGCACCAAACAGTTAATTTTTCCGGGTGCATTGTTTATCAACATACCCATTCAACCAGCAACGAGGTTCATCTTGGAAGACAATCTCTCGAAAAAGAGCGACATTTCTCCCAGCTGTGTGTAAAGTTGAAGAAAAGATTCTTGCGTAAGATCGTTCACGAATTACAATCCCAATTGCTGCGAAGGGCGACGAATGGACAAACCGCAGTATTCATTATCACTGCCTAATACAGAAGTAATATTCAGAGTTCACTCACCTCGAATGCTTTTGCCCAAGTTCCATGAGTCTAATATTAATAACCTTTAATGACGTGATGGATGGTAACTGCTCGACTTGCAAATTTTTTATTTTTTTATTTTTTAAAATAGTGCTCAAGTGCTCAAGGGATTGAAAGTGCCCTTAAAGTGGTCTTTTACACATCACGAGCAATGGTGGAAGGGTGAGAAAGGAGTACCAGTGCACATTGGTTTTAAATTGTTGTAGGTTGCAGTGCAAAGGAAAAATAGAGTGAGGTAACGCATTCCACATGCGCATTGTGCTTTAGGGTAAACTGATGAGCATTCGATGATGTACGGGTGTGGCGAGTGAATTTCTGGAGCGGCGGTATGCAATTAGCTATTTCAACGGAGCATTGGTGGTAGAAAAAGCGATAAGACAAAGTCAAGCAAGACACATTTCGACGGGGTTCCAGCGAGTGAATTGCTTTCGATATGTTGTCATCGTCTACGAGTTTTATCGCTCGCTTTTGAATCCTATCTAGGGGTTGCAAGATGGTCTTGGGTACACCTGCCCAGATGTGAGCGTGTACTTCATTTAAGGCCGAATAAAACCCTTCTAAATTATGGCTAATGACACCACTTGCGGACCTGATTGAATACCTCCAACAAAACTGCGGCAGTGCTTTGGCAGGGCCCCTTGCTTTCATAATTCCGGTACACAAAAAAGGTTGCCGGGATGATTAATCAAACTAATTAAATTAATTAGAGACCTGTAGCTAAGCTATCTTGTTTGCCTTAACTCTTTGAGGCCATCATTTTTGACAGTTTTTACTTTAGTTGCAAGCCTTTTTTCACTGGCAAACAGCATGGTTTTGTAAAAAACAAATTCACTGTGACTAACTTGCTGGAGTTTACTTCTTTTACTAATAAAGCATTAGAAGAAGCGGTCAAGTCGACTGCATTTACACCGACTTCAGTAAAGCATTTGATAAGCATTCCCATAAGCTAATAGATTGTAAAATGAGAGCCCTTGGTTTTCCTGCATCTTTTGTGGAATGGATATGCTCGTATCTTGACGGGCGAATCTATCAAGTTTATTTACAATTTAATCTTTATTGCTCAGATATATTTTTGATGTACAATTTTTTCAATAATTTTTGACCTATAAAACTAGTTTTAATACATTTCTGCGAGCGCACAGGGCTCTGCGTTGGCCTAAAGGCTTAAAATAATTACATTTTTTCTAGAAATTAAATTTGTTTTGTCTACATATACGTATATACTGTCTTAATTAAACGCCGTGCGTGAGCAGCGCCGACGGTCTAGGATGATGATGATGTTGAAGATGATGATGATGATGATGATGATGATGATGATTATGTTGATGATGGCGAGAATGCTTCTAATTTCTTGGTGTCATCCCCGGTGATAGTTGGGGTGATTCTGCTTACTCTTGTCAAAGTCGTCTATGAATCCTTCTTCATTTGCTATTCTATACCCCGGGTCCATCATGGAAGGGACATTGATATAGCGATTTTCAATACATGGGCTACCTGTAATTATATTGATAATATTGTTGGAGTGGGAAGGGATTTTGCGTAGCATCTTTGAGGACATTACGCATAGATACTTTTCTATGGGTGGCATGTTTGCCGTGCTGTATAGTATTTCATTACTATAGTAGTGACGGGTTTCTGGATTTCGGTGCAGACCTGTGCAGTAACGAAGTGCTTTTCGCTCGAAGATTTGAATTTTCTTCATTAGGCTTGGACTTATCGTGAACCATATTGGGAAACAATATGTCACGATGGGACGGATTAGTTACTTGTATAGCAAGAGTTTGGTTCTTGTATCCAAACCGTTCCTTATTCTCATCAGTGGGAGGATTAGGGATAACGCATGGTTGGCCTTTTTTAGTGTGGCTGTCGCATGGGAATTGAACCTAAATCTTTCTTCGAAGTGAATTCCTAGGTATTTGACTTTTTGTTTTGGTCGAATGATCGAGTTATCGGGCATGGGCAAGGCAAGATTCTTGCACTTGGTGGCTGAACCATTGTATGAGGCAGTCCTGAAGCAGATTAGTTCGGTTTTTGTCGTGTTTATTTTTATTCCCCATTTTCGGTAGTAGTCCCAGAGTTTAAGGATATGTTCCTCAACATTGCGGAGAGCTACAGAGGGCATTCTGGAAGTAGAATACGTGACTGAGTCATCCGCGTATAGCAGTGTTGTTGTTTTCTCACAATTTCGTGGTTGGTCATGGGTATAGAAATTGAATAGGGGCGGACCAAGCTTTGTACCTTGCGCTACTCCTGCATGAGTTTCAAAGACCGGTGAAGTAGATGTTCCTACACGAACGTAGAATCTACGACCCGTAAGGAAACTGTGTATGATTTTAATAGACGTATGGGGAAAATTCAGTCTCATTAGTTTGTATACCAAACCATTGATCCACACTGAATCGAACGCCTTTTCTATATCAAGAAGGCAGGCAACTGTGATCTCCTTTTTGTTAAGGCCCTTCGTTGTGTCTGTATGAAGTTTCAACAACGGGTGAAAAGTAGAGTGGGTTAGTTTGAACCCAAATTGATTTTGTTGGATTACACCAATCGTTTCACAGACCGATTCGAATTTCCTTAGTATCATCATTTCCAGAAGTTTGCTGAAATTTGGAAGGAGTGAGATCGGCCTGAATTGGGATATGCAGTTTGCGCTTGGCTTTTTGGGGATGGGAACGATTTCAGCTATTTTCCACTTGTTAGGGAAATAGCTGTTATTCACGCAATTATTCAATATAATTGTAAGAAATATGATAGCAGTGGCAGGTAGTTTTTTAATAATGAAGTTGGAAATTTTATCGGGTCCGGAGGATTTCTTGGCGTGTCCGCTGCGAATCTCGAAAGAGAGATCGGATGGATTAGTGAACTCATCTGGAGATATCGGTGAGACTGAGGAGTTTGTTTCCGTAAATTGGGTTATATGTGGCACATTACCAACGGCTAGAGACGATACTTCCGCGTTAACTTCGTGCAAAAATTGTGGAAGGTGGAATGGAAGATTTGGACGAAAGCTATTGGCAAATTGGTTTGCAAAGGCGTTAGCTTTTTCTTCGTTAGATGATAAAAAGTGATCACCATGTTGAAGTTGGTCCGCAATTGGGGATCTTTTGCCAACTAGTTTATTGATTTTTTTGAAAGTATCAGGGCCTGGTTTGATTTTACTGAGTCTTTTTCTAAACTCGGTGTTCACAAAATCTTGAGTATTTTGCTGTATCAGGGAATTCAAGCAGTTGATTTGTGATTGTACGGATTGGTACTCACTGTTGCGAGTGTTGAACGTACGGTGGAAGATTCTTTGCAGAATTTTACGAAGCTTTTGCTTGTATTCATACATTTTAATTATATGGTCAGGCAGGTTCTGGTATTTTGATTTAAAGGTTTTTGACTCCGATTGTTCCGAAATAGTCGCGGCAATCGAGCTTTCTATTTTTTCAATAGCAGTGTCGATTTCTGCGTTACTCAGATTTGAAGTGGAGTTAGGGATATTGTCAATGAGTTTATCGGTCAAAGATCCCTCAAAAGACTCCCAGTTCATCTTGCGGAAGTCGATAAATTCTTTTTTCTGGGGCATGAGAATGTTCAGGCTATTAAATAGTTTTAAGCTGAGTTTGACCGCGAAGTGGTCAGAGTCGGAAGGAATGGTTTCACATTTATAATTTATAAGAGATGGTATTTTACACACGAGACTTGGTGAGCAGATGAAAAAATCCAGAGTTGAAGGCGTGAGAGGAAAGGTTGGGTTTGGTTGCGATACAATTTCAAATTGGTGTATATGGGAGTTTGAGGAAAGCCATTCTGCAATTGATTTTCCTTGGTTGGAAGTATCAGAGTCCATCCAAAGTGGATGACGAGCGTTGAAATCGCCCCCAATGATGAATTGCGGGAAATCCTTACAAAACTCGTGAAGTGTGGTGAGGTCACGGTAAAGGTAATTTTTGGTAGCTCCACACTGGTTGTAGAGAGAAACCAAAAGAATCGGTGTGCTGTTTTCAAGGGAAATGGTTATGCACGTGGTTTCAAATGTTTTTAGTCCTTGAAGCCTAATTTGCTGACATTTAAATGCTGAACGGATAAGAATGGCCGTGCCAGTTCCGAATACATCTCTGTCCGTTCGGAAAAGAGTATAGCGTTCAAAGTGAAGACGGTGTCTTCGATTGATCCTTGTCTCAGAAAGTAAGACAGCATCAGGGTTATTCCGGTGGAGAAAACTTTCTAGAGAAATCCGTTTAGGATGGGATATCAATGAATTGACATTGTAGCTTATTATGTTCAGCTTATTTATTGTCCTAGGCATAGTTTAAAGCAGAACTCAAGGTACATGTGCTTCTTGCCCATATCGTCTGGACATGCCTCGTACAGAGGAATAAAAGAAGAAATTTTTATCATCAGGGTTGAGAAGTCACAACCAAAAAGTCGTTGGGAGTCATTTAGAAAGGAACTATTTGACGTTTTCGCCTTACTTTGGGATTTGCTTGCACTTGGTGTTTGTTTTTGAGTCACTTCAGGAGTTTGTGTTTTAGGTTGGGGTGCAGTTTTCGCTACGGGGGTTTTCTTTGTAGGGTTGGGACTTTTGGTATTAGTTTTGAACATATCGGCAAAAGACTTACCTTCAATCAGGGCAGATTTTACCGACGTCAATGCTGCTACCTTACGATCTTGCCGTTGTTGATCCTTTTCTTTTTTCGCCGCTGCTACCTTTTTGTACGCGGAGCAACCCTTATAATTGGCTGGGTGACCCTCTTTACCGCAAAGAATACAGAATGGTTTGCCCTCCTCCATATTGGTGCGGCTACATTTCCCGGGACCGTGGTCTTCCTTGCATTTGACGCAGCGGTGCTTCATGCTGCAGTTAACTGCAACATGGCCAACGCTTTGGCAATTTCTACATTGGGTGATGTCCTTTGCTTGAAGACGTTCCCACAGCACTGCTTCTCCGAGGATCCGTTTTGCCTTGGATACTGCCAACAAGTCTGTGCCCTTTATGAACTCGACTACAAAGGCATTGTATTGTGTTTCTTTGTTTGCCCGGGACTTGAAAGGTGTTGCCTTAATTGCCTCTATACCCAATTTTTTAAGTTCTTCCACAATATCTTCTGGGTCGTGGGAGAAGTGAATCTTCTTAAGGAGGAGAATGCTCTTCCTGTCCTCCTTGGCCGTGAATGTGTGGTGTTGGATACACCTGTCTTTAAGATATTCCCTGATGGCAGCATGGTCTTCTCTGCTAGTTGTCTTGACAATTGCCTTCGATTTGTTTATGTTGACGACAACATAGTCAACCTTTCTCGACACAGCTTGTTTGAAGTGCCTGTACATGGCAGCTGTTACCAGACCGAAGCAAACAATGGGAGGCTGGATGGTTTTCTTCGCTGGCGTTGCACTTCCTGTCGCTGGTGTAGCTGCTGCAGATAATGCCGCTGCTGGCAATGTTGTTCCTGAAGCTGATGTTGATAACGTTGCTTCTGATGATGCTGGAGCTGTTGTTGGCACCGACGTCAATGTTGTTGAAGCCTTCGAGGACTTCCTTTTAATTTTATATGCTACAACCGAGAAACTATTTTCTTCTTCCGGTTGTGGCACCTCGATACTTCTTGTTTCGTACCGCTTTCTCTTGGGAGCATCTTCCTCCTTTTCACTGACCGTATCAGCTTGAGCCTCCATGTCTTCTTGCTCTGGAACTTTAGCTTTTCCGTTCCCCGTCATAAGATCCTGCATGGAGTCTTGTACGACAAACGGAAATGTAGCTAGGAATTCCTGATATGCTTCTTTTCCATGGGTTTCCCGTAAATTTAGGGCCTCTTGTTGAATTATTCCCAACAATGCGTTTTTTTTAGTTTTCATGGCCTCTTTAAGACCCATGTTTGCCTTTTTGTTATTGGTTTTACCTGCACTTGCACTTGCACCTTTTTTGTTTTAGTGTCCTTTCACTTTCACTTTTTCACTATGCAATTACACTTCAGGTATATATTTTAATGGCACCATAAAATTGAGAGGTTTTTCCAGAAAAATTTAAATCCTTTGGAAAAAACTATTTCACTTTAAAGAGCTAGCCCAAATTTGCCACGCAGTACGTCTGCACAGTACGACGTTTCGATTTGAACTGAATCCATCTAGTCTTGGTTAAGGAATCAACCACTAAATTAATTTACGCTACCTCAGGTAAGCCTCAGGGTAGCCATGTAGGTCCTCTGTTATTCGTTATATCTATTAACGATGTTGTAAGTGTGCTCAAGAACGCTAGAGTGCTAATTTATGCCGACGACATAAAAATATTTAACGGAATTAAAAATCTTTCAGACCGCTGGGCTTTGCAGGGTGACCCTAATTCTTTCGCAAAATGGTGCTCCAACAATAGCCTATCATTAAAGATTTCTAAATGTTTTAATATGTCCTTTTCTAGAAAACTTAATCCTCTGACCTCTGCATTCACCTCAAATAGTTCTGCGCTGGTCAAAGTTAACCCGACAAGGGACTTAAGTGTACAATTCGCTCAAAATCTTGACGTCTCAATGCATATTGAGCAAATTATCAACAAAAGAAACTTCCTCCTCGGCTTCATAAAACGATGGAGTAAAGAATTTAAATGTCCATTAATAACAAGTACCCTGCACACAACATTAATTAGGGCACAGCTTGGATAAGCTTCCAATGTGTGGTCACCGTATAACTTAACACATATCGACCACATCGAGTCTGTTAAACGCAAATTTATTCGTTTCGCACTTCGGCATTTGTCATGGACTGTCTCCTCCTTATCGGCCTTGATTCTTTGCAAAAATCGTCGCGAAGTCTGTGATATTGTGTTCTTGCATCAGCTTATAGCCGGTAAAGGAAGAAACGTTTATCCACTTATCCTCACGGTATCGCAATGGGCCAATTGATGTGTGCCTTGTGGAGACTGAGTTTCGGCCGATTTTTTGCCGAAACCGAACCTGGGGCCGAAACCAATTTTTTGGCCGAGTCTGGCCGAAACCGAAACCGAATGTTCGGTTGGTCACTAATTTTGTGTGAAGCGGTTTGAAACTGAGATGTTTCGATTGCTTCAAGGATGATGCATTCGATATCGACTAATTTGCGTTCGCAACGACGAATGGCGACTAAACTTGGTTCGAGAAAAAAAACTCAAGATTACCTCAAGGATTCGAACCAATATACGTAGGCTGCTAGATATATTTTTGGCCTAATAATGAAAATGCGAATATTTATCATCAAAGGTGGTTTTATTGTTTTTCAAAATATTCTCCAGCATGATTTATACACTTTTGCATGCGCTCAAACCAATTGTCGTCACACTTTTTCCACTCCGATTAAGACACCTCCAAAACATGGTTATTGAACGCTTCAACAGCATGTTGAAATCGTTGACCACGCAATTTTTTTCTTGATGTTCGGGAATAAAAAGAAGTCATTGGGTGCCAAGTCAAGGCTGTACGGCGGATGACTCTTCAATTCGACGTTTTGGCCGGTCAAAAAGGCGCTGGTTTGAGCCGATGTGTGACAACTCACATTGTCACGGTGATCTATGATTCGTCACCTGTGACAAACTTATAAGCGTTTTTTGAAGCACCTCGATCGTATTGTGTGTGAGGGATCCAACGAGACCAAACCATTTTTACGGCCAGGTGTTCATGCATGGTGGGAGAAATGCCCAGGGATGCCTCAATCTCACGGTATGTCACATGACGAACTTGCATTATCAGTTCACGCACGGCATCAATATTCTCTGGCACAACGGCCGTTTTTGGAAGACCTTCACGGAATTCGTCTTTGAGCGAGAGTCGGCCATGACTGAATTCATTAAACCAGTTTTCCACAGTGCTATAGGATGGTGCTTCATCGCCATACAAAGATTTAAGTTCATCAATGCACTCTTGTCGTGATAATCCACGTCGAAAGTTGTGAAAAATGATCGCACGAAAGTGTTCACGAGTTAATTCCATTTTTTTGCCGAGATGAATTTTTCAAGTCTCTGTAAATAAAACAATTCACGATTAAATGACAACACGTTCTGAGCGATGTTATGCTAAAAAATGTCAAACTTTCCAATGGAAATGCAGATTGCATCTGGCAATACTTAGTGTTGCCTAGGCCAGAAATATATCTAGCAGCCTACGTAAGAAAGCGTTTAACCAACTCCTTCACTTAGCCGCTGCAGTCCTGTCTTAAAACACGAAATACAAAATATATTTGTTTAGGAAACCTCTCATGCTGATACTTCTATGATTGAAATGACTTATAAGTTTTTGCAATTCTTGGTTATGCTTAAGATGGCGGAAATATCATGCGTTCCTTGTTTTCCTCATTTTCCGCAGTGCAAGACTTTTTATGAAATTTCATTCAAAATCATACAGAGTCATTGTCCATGAACTCCTTCTCATAGCTCAAGCAAAGTACAAAGCCGTATCTTTCGACTCCAATAAAAAAAAAACAAAGACAAAGTTACAACGAAAATCCATTTGGATTGCATAATAGGATTAACCTTGTCAAAAGTTAAATTCATTGCCTAAGATGGGTGCTTAAAGACTTTACTCTGAATCCACACCACTGTGACTAAAGATTGGGATTTGGATGGTGGACACACAAACAGATACCATTAAATCAACTTGATGTATCACAAGCTAATTTGTTAGATGAACTACAGCGGAAACAATTGGATGAATGGAGAAGATACACAAATGGTTCAGTAGAAGCAACAAGTACGTCAAAACTGATTACGCTGTTTCAGGAAGTGCTTTAAGTCAAACTTTATGTTGTTTTTTGAACATCAATTGAATACCGATAACAATTCACTTGAATTCCATTCACAGACGTCTTTGCATAATTGAAATTCCGATTCATAAATTGGCGATGGTGTTTTCAGATCCTTCATAATGTGTTGTGGAATTTCTCTAACGCCCACACGAAAAAAGCATGATAATTAAGTCACGGAGGTGAATGACAAAAGAAGAACTGACACAATTTTAGGATTTGCGTGTTTCGTTGAGTGGCAGTTTGTAATCATGTCACGAGCATCATTTGCAGTAAAGGTGGCTCCACTGAGATTTTTTTTGAATGCGTCCTGGTCACACAGTTGGTCATGAAATGCGCATGCATCTCTTATGAGTTCCAGGCTGCCTTTTACATATTAAACAGTGTGCTTCATTTACGATAACCTATTCTTACAAAGCCATGTTATAAATAATTTTTTATTTGACAAAGGAAATCCGAAATAATAATATAAGCAAAATCCTTGTTTCAAAAATCGCAGAAAGATATTAACTCTACATTTTTGTGCGGCAAGAAAGATCTGCTTAACTTCAAAAACAAGGAACAGGTGGCAGTTTTAAGGGTAAATATTGAGGAAAGCAAAACTTTAAAAAACAAGTTTCTTTGTAAGGCCTAACTTACATCGAGGAACAAAAAGCATTCGCAACAATATTTTTATTGAAACCATAATCATCTCGGGATTATAAAATTTTCACGTAACCGGAATTGTTTTTTCCTGAAAAAGGTCCTGCAGCGGCATTGGGAATTATGTCAAAATTGACACTATAATGAAAGAAATTTGTCAAGGAATTCCTTTTATGGAAAATACTGTTGATGCTTTGAAGGCCCAAGTCATTCTCAAGATAAGTCAATTTTGAAAGCTTATATCGAATTTTGTAAAGAAATGTCTTTAGTTCGAAAAACATTATGAGTAATAGGGGAAAAATATGAAAATGTTAGTACGTTAACCGTAAGAAATTTTGCATGTACATTTTGCGGTCCGTGCTTCAAAATAACACATATTATAACTTTTCTCTACAAATTTAAGAGCGTTACCCTTATGGTGTTACCTTAAGGGGGTTGTGAAATATTGCTGTGTTTTTTAATGAAGGCTTCATTCCGATTTTAAAAGTGATGGAGCTTATGGGAATGAAAATTGTCCCGGAAGCTCATTCATTTGCTGTGAAACAAGACCACGCCCGGATTGACCGCTCCGAGATACGGGCATCCAACGCATCAAAGGAGGCCAGAATTGCTCGATTTGAAGAGAGAAACGCGGAAAATAGTTTTTTTTCGAAATTGAGGAAGTTCCGATGTATGAAGAAGGAATGGCAGATTGAATAAATTTAAGTCTACAATATTTCATGACTTAGACTGCGAAAAACTTTACGCGAAACTTTAAACGTGTTTTTCTCGAAACTGTCTTTTTCAAAACAATACTCACGATTTCTGAGATTCTACTGGACCGATTTGCCTGAAATTTTTAGAGAGTCTTCTTTATAGACTCGTCTATATCTGGAACTATCCCCATCCCCAAATTTCTTTTACTTTTTTTTAAAATTCGAAACCGAAAAAAAGTGGTACAAAAATTGTTGTTTTTTTTCGGGCAGTCTGCATTTTGTGAAAAAAAATCTTTGCAACTTTTCCGTAGTTCCATTATTCTAGATTAATAATCATTTTTTTGGTTTCAGGTTGCTAGGAGGGTTGAAATCGTGGGTATGGTTACACGCCAATTTTTTGAGACCCCCACTTCATCAACTGCTAATTTTTGAAATTTTCAACTTTATTTATTTTTTGATTTTTTTCTGTACTTTTGTTATGTTAATAAATAACTAATAAAAAAAATGGACATTAAAAATATTTATTGCCTTTTTTTATGACACTTCAAAAATTACATGAAATTCATGTCTCTAGACTAGAATACCCCATTAAGTCAAAAAAACTGTCTGAGATGGCCTCTTCATGTAAAGTGAATAGCTCTTCGGAATCTCTACCAATCTAGCCCGGATCTGCAGCACTTCAGAGGATGACCCGCTGTAGATGGTAATCTCAACCAATTTGTATATCTACACAAAGAAGAAGTACATAGTTAAATAGAATTTCGAGGAAATGCATTTCGAACTCTTGTCGGCTTGAACTTAAAATTAATTTAATAGTTTCCGATAATTGTACGGAATAGACTAAGCTTATTATCTTAACCAGTTAGACCGATTCTATATCACTCGGCATAGTGAATGAAAATTTAAGAATTAGAAAGCAGTGTGTACGATGGTTGCTTCGTTGGTCGTGTAGTTTCATAGCAAATAAGGCAAGTTTTTATATCGATTCCAAACATGGATGAAATATGGGTACATCACTCCACATTTGAAATGAAGGTGCAGTGAAAACTAAGAGGGACAATCTGTTACAATGAAAGCGAAGACAGTTCCATCTGAAGACAAAGTCATGGCATTAGTCATCAGTCTATTAAGCTACGTGCGTTTTACGAACATATTACAATTTTTGATTGATGACATTTAAAACAAACAACAAAAAATAAAGTTTTGTTTCAATGAGATAGTGCATCAGTTCAATACCTGTTATCGCCAACAATAAGTTAAGATTTGATTTGTTTCCTGAATCTCCATGTTTGCCAAGTTATTTTCTGTTGTCAAACCTGAAAAAAAAGGCTCAGAGAGAAAACATTTGCCGACAATGAAGAGGTAGGGTTTTCGATTAATTGTCACGAGTTCAATGACTCACACTATAAGGAGCGTATCGAAGCCATTGAACATTGCTTGAAAAATTGTTCCAAACTTTGTTTATTTTCTTTTTCAAGTCGGATACTCCCTGTATTTTTCCTGATACGTTGACCTATGAAGATATGAATTTTCTCAATCAAAAAAGGCTCGGGAAAATAAAGCGATTTAGTTTAAAAAATGGACTACATAAGCTTCCTCTAAGACCTTATCAGCAAGAAATTAGGCCAACGATAAGGTAGGTAGATAAAAGTGGTGGCTCAGACACCTAATTAGCACTATGTGCCGTTTTTATGCCACAGCTTCTAACGGAGCTGTTTCAGCTCGGCATTCCTGTATTAATTTTGAATGTGAAGTAAAGGAGACAATAGCTTTGATAGCTGCTTGGCTATCAATGCATATGGCAATCTTCTGGCTTGGAAGGATAGTTGGATGTATTTTGATTTGTCGACATGCTTCCCGAATTGCAATAAGTTCCGCTAAGTGCTAAGCGCAGGTCGATACAGAAAGCGGTTGATCGTACAGACGTACAGACGCACTTTGAAGCCCAGGTGCAAACTTTACCCAGTGCGCCCTCCACGATCACTTTGATCACAGCCAGAAACTTTCCTGATACTAAGATCACCATATCATCCGCGTAGCCAACTACTTTTACCCCATATTTGTCTAGTTTTGTAAGTATATTGTTCATGACAATAAGCCAGAGAAGAGATGATACCGCCCTGAGGTATACCCTTGCCAGCAAAAGATGACTTAACTTAACAGGAATTTTTTCAATTCTTTTTAAATTATGACTATGGAAGTCAGGCGCCCAATGCAGCAATTGAAAAAAATTAAATTTTCTATGATTCATGTAACTTTCACATTTTTTTTTAAAGTTTTGAAACTGAATTTGGCATTTCAATTCCATATTAAAGATTGAAAAACAAAATATACAAAAAAATGATTCCACCTTCTCAGCATTAAAAAATTCAGTCATTGAGTTTGCTGCAATACGTCAAGGACTCAATTTATTATAATGAAATCGGTAAAAGAACGAAAATAGCAGCATTGGGATTAAAAAAAAATCTCGAAAAAAAAACAAACAAACAAGCACTGCTAGCAGGATGCATGTTTGTGCATACTTGGATCTACTTAGTCCTCATACAATATGCATGTCCTCCTGTGAAGGCCAACATGAATTCTTCTCTCAGTTTGAGGAAGCAAAAACTTCAATTTCATGATTTATATGCTCGTTCAAGTTTCTTTCGATCCATTGTAATTAGTTTTTGAGCATTATTCGGGCAAAGTTGAAAACTTCAAGTGAGAAAGTTATGAGACGCCTCATCAGCTTCTTAGTTCAAAAATCGATCGTTAAACTTTCAGATAAAAATAAAGATGAAACATGTGCTGCTTGTTGAAGTAACTGTCGGGATATGAAAACCTTCACGTAAGTGTATGATGCTATAGAACAGATTCTTGGGAATCAATAATTTATCGCAGGTCTTTAAAAGGTAATAAATTGCCGGATGCCCGAGGCATCGATTCAGCTGTGTGCACTGATTTTCATGGTGTGACTAAAGTGTATCCCGGAAGGCACATCCGTAGTTTCTTTAAGGATGCCACACACGTTTGAATCGAATAATCACAAACCAGATGCAAGGTGGAGATTTTTTTTAAATTCTTATCATACATACAGTATCCTGCACTGAAAATTTAAATTTGCTACATTTTCTATGGCATGGAATTTAGTATATTATATAAAGATTTTTGTAGAGGAAGGAAGATAATTTTTGAAGAAAATTTCAATCAGTCTGCTGGACCAACCGGGTGAATCCATGGACCAAATTAGTGGCCCACTACCCTCTTCTACAAGCTCTTAGATCCATCAATATCAGCTTATATGAGGCTTACTTTTTTTGCTTTTCCATATTTCGCTATATTTTAAGTGAGCTTCCATGAAGCTATAGCCTCGTAAAAGAGTTTTCGAAGGTCTTCAATAATTCTGTCAGCAACAAAAGATTGTTTGTGCCTAGTGGTCAATAAAATTGACTACGTTTTATGAATATTGAGTAAAAGTCCATTGGAGGTATATCAATCGTATTTGGCCGATAGGTATTAATTTTTTCTATGCAATTTGAAATTCGTTTACTTTTGAGTAACTAATGAATGCTGATTACTTTTCCTTCAGTATTCGATACTCAATATTCGGTTTCCTGGTCGTAAGTTCTTTTGTGAATCAGAGTATCAAGTAGAGTGTTATTGGTTACATATGACATGAGGAATATGCATGTTTAAACCACTTCGTAACTTGTTAACGTTGGTTCTGGTCAGTTCAAACTCAAGACTTACACGAAAAAATTTTATGAAAATTGATTAATAATTGAGTCTATCTCTAAACGACATTTTATTTAGCGAATATACAGGATTCGCGATTCTTCATTGAATTAAACAATACTAATTTACATACATATTTAAATTACATAAAAAAGGGACGTTACAGTTATATTATCAATTTATCAAAATTAATTTTCTATATATTTCGAAATCACGTTTAAAAAACAATTTTTTTGGACATTTGGAAATCACTAATCCAGCTTTCGAAAAAATCCGTTCGCTGGAAACCGATGTTGCTACAATGCCTTAATATTTTCTAGCTAATTTCGCTAAATTAGGATAAATTACCTCCCTTGATTTCCACCAAGCTAATGCATCCAATTGTCTAGGAATAACTTGTTCCTCTGTATATTCCCGCAGACAACGGGGTAGATTGTGCACAGCCCAGTTCCGATTTTATTCAGATTCTTTGTTAGATGCGCTGATATTTGTAGACGCAAGAACATGCTTCGTTGCGGGACATCTTCTGATTAATTCAGAAATTTCTGCACGGAGACTTTCGTGAATTTCCGCAACAGCAGTGGGACTATCGAAACCCCTTTTCTTGAAACGGGGATCCAAGTACGTTGCTTTTGCTAAGATGTCGTTGATTTGAAAGAGTTTGAACAGACAATTTAACCCTTGTTTAAGTGATTCTTTTAGTTCCACTGCCTTATTGGACTGCAAATCTATGTTCTTATTGATTGCTTCATCGTCCCTCCCTTCATTATCCTTTCCAATCAGGATTTAGAGGAGATCATAGCTGCTCTTCAGCTATGGTAAATATTATGGACGATATAAGACAATATTTTGATAAGGGATATGTTACCTATCTTTGCTTGCTTGACTTCTCAAAGGATTTCGATACAGTAAACCATGATATTCTTATTTGGAAAATGAAAAAATACTTCCATTTCAGTTAATAACAGACAGCAGAAAGTTGAAATCGGAGATAGTTGCTCGTCGCTAAAACACGTTATACAGGGTGTACCACAGGGTTCCATTCTCGGCCCAATTTTGTTTTGCATGTTTATTAATGATTTACCGTCTGTATGCAAACATGTTAGCACGTACTTATATGCTGACGATGTTCAACTGTGTTTATCAAGTCCGCTGGAAAACTTCAACGAGCTCACATGAATGGTCTTTAGCTAATGGTCGGGTACATAATCAATCATAATTTATCGTGTTATGACCACATAAACTCAGTTATCGGTCGTATTTATGCCTGTCTTCGAAAACTGTGGCTTTTAGCTAGTTTCACTCCCGTTATAATTCGTTTAAAGCTCGTGAAAACTGCGATCATTCCTTTCATCACCTATGCTGAAGTAGTCTACAGCAGTTTAGTTTTTTTATCTCTATACAAACTCCAACTCGGTTTTAATGATGCTGTGAGATATGTATATGGCCTAAGAAGGTATGACCGAATATCTCAACTATCGAATAGTGTTCTTGGATGCTCTCTGCAGCAATATCTAAAAGCACGTAATTGTATATATCTGTGTAACATAGTGAAATATAAGACCTCGCATTATCTTAATCATAAGCTATCTTTAACAAGATCCCAAAGAAACTTCGAGTTTAATGTACCTCCGTATAAATACTTTAACTCCTCCCGACTGTGTTATGTTCATGCAATCAGACTGTGGAATTCTCAATCTTTCACATCATGCGATTTAAAAATTCAACTTACTTCAAACAAATTATATTAGTTACTTCTCAATACGACAATAATTCCCCCATTCCCACCATTGTTATTTCGTTTTTTTAAATAGTGCTCAAGTGTTCAAGGG
Source organism: Orthonevra nobilis (assembly GCA_963555765.1). NCBI lineage: Eukaryota > Metazoa > Arthropoda > Insecta > Diptera > Syrphidae > Orthonevra > Orthonevra nobilis. Next base: position 3,193,549 of record OY743225.1, on the reverse strand, counting down.
ATTTGTAATACCCTTAAAGTGGTTTTTTTACACAGCACGAGCAGAAGTGGAAGCGAGAGAAAGGAGGTACCACGTTACACAGGGTATACCACAGGGTGTAATTATCGTTACTTCAAATTTTGTTTATTTAATCTAAGAATAATTTTTATCATAATATTATTAGTACTATAAGAGACTTAGTCTTGATGTATATTGCACCACAAAATATTTTAGAATAAATGAAATGAATAAATGATTGCTCTATTCAATGCAATAACTAAAGGTATAACTTTTAAAATTATCACTGCTTTTTCAGCGTTTAGCTCTGACGGCACAAGCTCGAAGGTTTTCAATATCTTGCAGCATTCTCATAACACAATCCATTCTTGTTGTTGTAGCGATTCCACAGAGTTCTGCTTGACACCAAGAGCAGCTTCAATGGATTCCTGAATGATACAAAACCTTTCACGTTTTGCCTTCTTTTGGGTGTTTTCAATGATTTTCAAGAGTGTACGCAAAACATGGCAAATGACTCCATCCTGTTAATCTTATTGCCTCTGGTATGTTTGCTTCGTTATCTGTTACAACGACGTTTATCATTTCACCAATACGCTAACTTGAAACGATTTGGATTATCTCATTTTCAATGTTTTCTGACGTTCAGTGAACGGAAAACAGTCAATTAAAAATGATTTAATGATCCAATCTTTATCAATTAAATGGGCAGTTATTGCCATATAACTTGCCGTTGAAGAAGAAGTCCAAGTATCACTCGTCAACGTTATTTCCTTTGCTTCTTTTATGAATTTGTTTATCAATACCTTCGCGTCATCATATCGCTGTTAGAGCAAATTTCTGCTGAGCGTTATCATATTAAATATGATATAAGTTATTTTTTTGCTTGCGACTTATTGAGGGGGTCGCGAAATGTAAGAGCTTATCTTTGGCCATGCGTGATATTAACCTTGCTCTCGCTTGCTCTGTGGTATGCCGTTCACTCAGTAATTGAGAGGAAATTGAAAAATCTGGAAAACTTTTTACCCTCACAATATGTCAAGATCACTAAAGAAGTTAGAACCAAACCATGTCCCTACAAAGTAATTACAACTGACCACACATTTTTCAAAGATTTCAGCAACAAGGATTACCATATCTATGAATCATTTCGACCTGGTCGTGGGACGGATGATCACAGCGTTATTGATATAAGAGCACTAAGGTATAATCCAAATGGTACGGATGAATTTTTACCTCTGCCTAGAAGACCAAAAAAACTGTCATCTGTGATTGACGTGGTTCCTGCACTTCACCAAACGAGGCAGGCAATTTGCAAAAACAAAGTTTGATCTTTTACAACAATTGAAGAGTGTAATTCCAAAAGATTGCCATGCCTTTTTTGATAAATTACCAAACAAATAAAAAGTGCTGGATTTATTATTGCTAAGACCAAAGTGGTTATTTTTATTAAGGTTGACAGTTTTTTTTTTTTAATTGCCAAGGTGGTTGTATTTTGTTTAAAGTTTGTTTGAGTTTACTGATTGTTAATATCATTATAAAGAACTATGATTTTATTTTTAGTGTTGTGATTTAATGGAAAACTAAGGAGACTGACATTTTGTTTCGACTACTTAATTATAATAAGTTAAAGTTTTTTTTCGAGATATAGAAATGATTAAATTTCTTTGAGCTACCTACCATAGTGACAATTTATGTTTGACTTAAAAGTTTCTTTTTTGTAGTTTTCTGTTAAAAGCAATTTTATTCGTTATGTGAAGTTAAAAGATTGTAAACTAATAAAGTGTTTGATTTCAAAACCGCTGAACTGATAAAATAGATCACTTTTTTTACTTATATTTTTGCAGCAATAACGCGTATGTGATATATCTCAATATATAATAAAGATATTTGTAAAATCTTATGACATTCCTACGCTTTTTAACTTCCCATCAGGAAGTTCTTGTAATCGGTCCGATTTTCGAAATTCAAAATTTTTACATTTCTCCACGATTGGCGGTCCCAGTAGTCGGATTCCATGATTTTTAGAAAGATGTCTGTGTGTGTGTGTGTACGTACGTACGTACGTACGTTTGTGCGGATTCTTTCGTAAAGCCTAACTTGAGAACAAATCTAGCTATCGAGGCCAAATTGGTTTCATTCGAAGCGTGTGTGCATAAAGATCACCTGAAAAGCTTTTAGTTAAATTTCACAGGGTGGTTTGAATTTTATGACGAAAAAACTGCCAAAAAAAGGGACATTTTCACTTCTTCAATAAAAATCAAATTAGTTTTCCAATAAAAAAAGTTCAAAATTAATTAAATTTATAGTTTACAGCTACCTTATCAGATAAAAAAATATTCATAAATATATACACTGCCGTACATAAGTTTTCGGACAAATTCATATAATTTTGTTTATTTAGCCAATTGACTAAACTAAGTAAGTTACTAACTATAGAGACTACCAAAAAGACTAAAACAGTATTTGGTTGAGGCCATTTCATACATTGATGTGCCCCTTTCTCCATTTCCTGATCCAAATTTCCACGGAAGTTCTTTGAAAATTGTTTCAGATATGTGAATCCTGTAAGTCTTCTCCATTTTTCAAGACTCAGAGTGACGTCTGCAACACTGACACATGAAAACATCCTAAGAAAATTATGGAGCCACCAGTTTTTTTGTTCAAAACCTGCTCGGTTTTAGCTTGACGCTTTTTTATCGTTATAATATATTAGCAAAAAGAAGCTCATGGCGCAAATTACATGAGGCAATTGAATTTAAAGCAAAAGCATCGAGAGAAACCTAAATGACAAAGTTAAAATACATGGATAAAACTGCATTATTCATATATTGCAAGGAAGACCATAACATCCGATTTAGTTTGTTTTCCACTGTTTTAGTTTTAAATCATGAACCCAATCCTAGAGGTCTTTCCATAAATTGGCACATGGATAAAATATCTCTCGAAACCGGCTTGGAAACACAACCATAAAAATCTGCAAAGAAAACTGGACTGAATGTGATCCTAATAAAGCCATATATTAACCAAAAGAAAAGGATCCTATGCTGAACAGTTCTCAGCTCGGAAGGAAGAGGCGGTCGAAATCTTGGGACTGAAATTATGTACTTTTTTTATTGCAGAGTTCAACCGAATCAGAAAAAATTTGAATTTCCAAAAAAACAGTTCCAGGCGACCGAGCCTTTGAACATGCTTGAAATTTAGTTTGTGTCACCATGCAACAGGTCCTCAAGCTTTAAAAATATATAAACAGAGTTCTCACAAAATTAAATAATTTTGAAACAAGGCTATATAATGTTTGATAATTCTGACTGTCTGATATAAAACACGTTATTGAAGAAGTTGAAAAACGACTGCCAAAAGCGAATACAAATTCAGCTTCCAATGTTAAAGTTATTGAAATGAAATCGATTTTCGCAACTCTAAATTTGAGCTAAATCTTCCAAACTTTGGATAGGTCGATATCAAATCATCCGTCCCAATTCGAGCTCCACCCACGGAATTCAATTGAAACCAAATACATCTGAGTTTCTCAAACCACTACAAAAATCTTTCGTTCTTCTCCTAATTCTTCCACTCGTTCTGTGAGACTTGCATTAAAAGAGTATTCATAACCTCTTGAGAGCGAGCAAATTATCAAAAAAATATCTTCACGTCGAGTTGGATACTGTTAGAGGGATGGCCGTGTGCCACTATGTGCCTACAGAAGACTGGCTAAGATTTTGGGTCGTTGGTCCTATATTTTTTGTTTTAAACAGGAAGAGATGCTTTCTTTGAGTAGTGTTATGCAAGCCATGGACAGCCAGCCAGCTTCAATATGAAGCTCGACAAGATAGAACTCGTACTTTCTCCAAAATGTTTTTACAAGCCATTGTAATTTCTTACAGCCAATACACAACTCATAATACGAGGTCACAAAAGTTTGAATCTCGTGCACAACATTTTCAAGCTATGCCATGGTCGCAGCGTCTTTGGTAGAGCATGAGAAGCGCCCGACTGAGGATGTTTAGAGATTAAGAAACAGGAGTAAGGTTCGAAAATTCTACCACCAGAGAAAACAATTATCTCAAGCTTACAGACCCCAAACCGAAACCTGGAAAATTCGAAATGGAAACATCGTAGTAGAATTGCAATTAATGCTGAGGACATGGAAGAACCAACAATGCTATCTACCCGACCTAAGCGGAGTAAAGACAGCAATATTTAAGCTTAAGTCTAAGAAAGCCACTTGAGCGGACGGCTTAGCTGCAAAAGTCCCGTGTCAACACGTGTCGCAAACTCGCGAAGATATTAATATAAAAGGCGAACGCATCTTGACGTCAACAGTGCGTTTATGAGGATTCAGACAGAAATGACAAAGATGGGTTTGGCGGTATACGAGTAAAGAAGCATATGTTGTCATCAAAAAAAGACACCCAAATCGTTACCATAGACAGCTATAAATTTGAAGTAGTTAGGGACTTTATCTACCTATGCTCTCCTGTAAACATAGATAATAACACTAGCGCTGAGATCAAACGAAGAATACCTCTTGTTAATCGCTGTTTCTCTAGGCTAAGAAAACAATTGTGTAAAGTCCTCTCTCGTAGAACTAAAGTGTCGCTCTATAAGACTCTCATCAGTCCCATCATGGTATATGGTGCAGAAGCATGGACAGTTTCAAAAGCGGATGAAGGCTTCTTAGGTTGTTTCGAGAGAAAAGTGTGATCTGCATTGACGATGAGTGGAGGAGAACAACGAACTGTACGGTACGAGTTGTACAGCGAAATCGACTTAACCAAAAGGATAAAATTCCAATGTCACGCGGACTGGCGCTACAATAATCAAGTTATTAATTAAAAAGCTAATGACGAAAAAAGTGCAATTAGCTATCAATATTAAACAAAAACGCAAAACATAATTTTAAATTATATTAAGTAATTTTTTAAGTAATATTATTAAACTAAAAATGGAACTAATTTCTAATACTAATTAATGAACTAATTTCTAATACTAATTAATGATAAATACGCAAATCGTATTTTAAATGATTCAAAAAATCTAAAAGATAGATTTTCCTAAGGGGCAGTGAAGAACATATATATGTATCTTTTTTTTTATTGCAATGTATTTGTCTATGGAATGAATGATGTTATCATAACGAAAATGGAATTTGATGGTGGTGGGAATCGAGATGGGAAGTTCATGGTATGGGGCAGACCTACTCGCACCCAAACCAATTTTTTTTTAATAAAATCACGAAAAATAGCCGAGAAGCATATAGACAATTTTTACCTTAAATTATGACCGTAGCCCCCGGTGTCAAATTTTCCTTCAATCGAACTATCATATTTATTGAGCTGCTTTTTATCCACGACGAACGCCATAAGTCTTTAAGTCGACACATCGAAATCATTTAAAATAAAAAAAAATAATTAGTTGAATTTGTCAAATGACCGCCGGTATTTTTCAAAGCACCACGAGAATTCGCAAACAAATCGATGATGTGCCAGATAAGGCATGAAAGGAATACTGCATTGCTTCCAGATTATTTTGGCCAGCAATATCTATCGAACACAATCGGGAACTTCAAAGCATAGCCATTAGAATCGGAATCGGAATTGAATGTTTTCCAAATAGATAACGATCAATCTACCCCTTAATTTGTCCAAAATTGAAATGCTCGCAAGTGTTTGTCTTGATTTATTTCGAAATAAAGATGATTATTTTCTACCTAAAAGGAACCGACTACCGGCTACTACCACTTAACCTTAAAAGTCCTCGAAAGTCTTAAATTTTAATTCTCCACTCATGGCCAACCAAAAATCAACCCACCCTTAAAGAGCAATGGCAATTCAACTTTGCAGCTTATTTATATGTGTTTATATATAAAAAAAAGCAATACGAAAGCGGATTCAACATAAATCGATATGGGCAGCTCCAATCCAATTAAATATATAAAAATAGATGCGGTAGCTTCAGAACATTGTTAGCCACCGAGACCATTTGAACATTCCGAAACTTTTTAGGCACCAAAAAAAAAAAAAGAACAGAAATCCAAAAAATTAGCAAAGGAGAAAAAGATTCGTATTTGCTTTTCAAATTCATGTTCGAAATTTGATTCTCAATTATTGCACAGCGTTGCTAAATTTATGCAAGTCTGCTGCTTACTGGAAAATTTTCGTAAGTGACGTAAATTCAAATGGAAACTACGTTTGATGACATCCGCTCACCAAATGTGGCAGTTGCTCATGTTCCTAAGCACAACAAAAAAAAAAGTATCTTTTTTTCCATTGCGTACATCTGTATAACTTCAATTTGAATTCGTATCTAAATAATATGCTGCCAAATGTGGTGAAACATGCTAAAGCGTGCAAAATGTTAATTAAAGGCCACGCAGGCATCGCGTTTTGTGGTTGAGGCGCCACCAAATTCTATTTTCGTAACACTGATGTGACACCACATTTGGATTGGAAACCTAAAAATTCGATTTATTTGAGCATACATAAATGTATCTATGATACTTGTAGTTGTTTCAAAATTTGTGTCGCAAATAATGACAATGCGAAAGACTATGAAGGTGTTTTTGATCCAACTGAAGAGAGGTTAAACTTGTGACAAGTTTTGAAATTTGATGTCAAAGTTTGAAGAGGGTGAAGTCATTCACTAAAGTGCCTGTGTTATGTGTCCACATCGAGAGTGTCTTATAGTGTTCTCCTGAAGCGGGTAATTGCTCAAGTGTCAGATTTTACTTTTAAACAAAACGTCAATGTCGATTGGCACACTTTAAGGAACTTTGTAAGGAACACAACGCATTGACACTTTGGTTTTGTAGGAATTTCTGGATGGCAAATTCTTCAAATTTTTTGCGTCTGCTGTTCACTCTTTTACCTTTTTTTTGAGTGACGAAAAAAAAAATAGACACCCTGAGAGAGAACAATAATTTACACATCTGTTACATGTCAAGTTTATTGAGACTTTTTTTTTGTCCGTGCTGGAAAGCTAGGAAACAACAATATTTAAAAAAATTTTGATTTAGTTACATGGAAAGATATCCGAGTGAGTTATTTTATTGTGCTTATTTTGAAATTTCGGGTGGGTTGTAGAATTGAACGTTTCCTATAATATGGAAGCGTTCGAACATATGGAAAAGTTCGTAAAGCGCGAGGCAGATTCCGCCCTAAAAAACTTATACTGACACACTGCCTTCATGTGGCGCCCCTAGATAGCCATTGCAGCAATTGTCCAGGTGGCGGCTGCGCTATGGGTTAACATCTCAAGTTCGACGAAGCTAAAAACTATTTGAAAGTTGAATTCTATGAACTCTTTGAAACAGTCCAGGGAAACTTATCCAAGAACGATATCAATTCGTTCTTCAAGGCTAGAAATTTGTGGCCAGAGAGTACGACATGCGGGAAACGACATAAAAAAAAAAAATCGTAAACTATTCGAAAAATACAATCGGATTTGTGGTATTTCTGATATTCAGAATTAGCTGTCCAAAATGTGATTTATATTTCTACATATTTATTTACTTTTCTAATAATAACTTATTTGTGATTTAATACATATTTATTGATATAGTTTGTTTTTTTGTTTTATTTTCTTGTTTCGTTATTTATTTAATTGATAATTAATTGAATTTGTCATTGTCATGTTTATCTATTATTTGTTAATTTTTTTTATTTGTTTACTATTTATCTATTCTGCATTTATTATTTATTTATCTATTTATCTATTTTTTTTTGTTATATATAAATATTTACTTATTTGTTTTTTTTTTGCCTTAATGTTTATCAAGGTGATTTAGTAATACAAATTTGCAATACATATGCAACATCTGTTTAAAATAAATTTATATTAGCTTGTCATGAAGGTTTTGTTGCTGTTTTCCTTCTAGCATTATTCTGATATATCCACAGACCTTTGTTTAGAGGTTTTCAATTGTAAGGTAGCATTATACCATATCGTGTAATATATAGTTTAATACAGTTTGATATATTTTTAATAATGCATTAATTAATATATATATATTTATAGTAATAAATATTTTTTACCATATTATAATTAAAACTTCAAGCTTCATCCGACTGAAAAACTTTTTGGCAACTTGTAGCAGACCAGGCTTCCTCACAAAAAATTCCATCTATCTATCTAATTCTAATTCTAATTCCAGCTATCACCACTATCATCAAAGTGTCAATTATTTCGATACAACAACATATGAGGCTTTAAAGGAAACGCTGACCAGCAAGAGAAGAGCATAGCTGGACGAGGAGAAGATAAAAACGACGGCGATAAAAGTAAGGAGCCAACGCAGTCTTTCAGCTGAAGAATATCGAGGACCCAAGGAAAAGAAATAAGACAATTACAGCCCTATTGTGAATGTCGATCATCGATCGTCACGAACATTGTCGATTGCGGCCATTAATTTTAGCTTTGACATTATGCAACTCAATCGATGAATGAATAGATTATTGTGAATTCAAATTTTAATATTGTGAATAATCGTACTTTAACACTTGAGTTTGGCTATTGTTTTCGTAACAATTTGCAAATATGAGTTCGATTTTATAGTTTAGATTAAATAAGATTCAAGAGAAGAAAATTAAAATAACTTTTTCTTAGCCAGAAAAAGAACAGAACTGAGAGATGTGTCTTAAAATTTAGAGTTGGAAGGAAATGTATGTTGTTTATTTTGTAAAATGTTTCTCACGACTTGATACCAATGTATAATTTGTCCTTACAGATTTTTGAACTATTTACGTCTGTCTAAAGAAGCATTTAAAGATCTATTAATGGAAATGGAACCAGAAATCTATTGCTATCTTCTCCTATCGTTTTTGCACCTGGGTTTTAGTGCAAATTCCTTTAGCGATGTCAGGGTTTGCTTCCATTAACCTGACTTTTATTTGTGAACAACTTCGCCCTGAAATTTTATTCATATTTGTTATTTTCTTTAATATATCATATTTCCAAAGCATTGACCAGGAATTTATGATCGACTACAATCAAAATACACAACACAAAAATGCGCAATCAATTATCGACTATCGACTATCCTTCTTGTTCAAGGCTACAAAATGTATGGCAAAGGTCTTTGAAAAGGTTTTAGCTAAGCAGATCATTGGTCACATTGAACGAAACAATTTTGTGTCATCAGTGCAAACTGACTTTCGTGCAAAACAAAGTTGTTTAACAGCGATGGTTAAAACTTTTCTTGCTTCACTTTTCGAAGGTTTTTGACACGGTGAACCATGGTATTTTGTGCAAAAGTCTTATGCTATATTTTGGGTTCAACGAAAGATCCGTCCGTCTTTTAATTGACAACTTGAGTAAGAGGTACCACATGGGAGTACTTCAAAGTTCTATCTAAGGACCCATTTTTTTTTTTTTGTTAATCAATGGCCTTTCTTATATGTGCTCAAATGTTGCCATTCGTCTGATGCTGATGATGCCAATGTGATCCGTATAAATAAGGACCTTCCAAATATATGTCATTTGTCCTTAAACAATAGACCGACTCTTTATCCGACAAAACTCAATTGATCTTCATATTCAAAATAATGTTCGATACTGCCAGTTTACCACCACTTTTCCTGTTCAATTTTCAACTCAAATATATGGATACAGTATCAAATCTTGATTGTAAAATTTATCGATCACTCTTAGCTCATTTTAATCAGATTGTTCGACGGATCTATGGTGGACTGCGTAAATTATGGTTATACCTTTTGTAAAGACTCTGTTTTGCCCAATTAGCGAGAGCACTAAACATTATAACTCCAACCACAAGTTACCTGAATTCCAAGTCATTAATTTTTGTTTCTGCTTCCAGACTCTGGAACATTAAACAAATAATAGAAGTAGCAAACCGTGTAAGGCCGTGTTTAAGCTATAAGTTAAAAGAAAGGACTCTTTCTTGTCCTTCTCCTATTAATCTTCTATAACTTTCTACCAACTTATCTCACTCCACACTTTTCCTCATCGAAATAAATTTTTTATTTTATTTTAACATTTTTTTTATTTTCATTTTAACTTTTTATCTCAATTTTTAATTGTAATACTATTGCAATAAAATCTTAACTCAATTTAATATATTTACTATAAAAGAAAACAAATAATTGAATTGACGAAAAAAACACCGACTTTTTGAGCAGCATTCCTATGTTAAGCTAGGCCAGAGCACGTACAACCGTGAACTCTGCGAATCGAAGAATACTGAACACCTTGTTAGGAGGGCAAAAATCTGTCGACTGCAAGTGGTATGCCAGGTTGAACAAACGGACAACATTGCCCCATGTGATCCAAGGGGATCAAGTGATTACCGATGCAAGGAAGCTTGATCTAAAAAACAAAAAGCAGGATGGTTCGGACAATGAAAGATGGAAAGCAGTTTTGGCTTTGGGCCAGATCCTCCAGCCATCGATGGCCTCGTAAGTGAGTATGTAATTTCCTCGCTTATCACGTATGAAAGGTGATACAATTCATGTCGAAAAGACGGACTTCAAACAAGCGTTCAACTTCAAGACAGTCTGAATATACCTTAAGATACCTTAAATTTACACAACGCAAATTGAAAGAATTGTATTTGTTTGAGTTTGCTTTAAACAGTTCGCAATTCAATGATTTCAAAATAATTTTCGTTTAAGTAGAAAACATATATTTTATCTTAAACAGATTTACATTTTTTACAGAGATTTGATTTGATTTTATTTTGCGCAGAATTCTTTTTTTTCGCACAAAAAATCACCTCAAATCTTTTGGGCCAAAAGCATAAGGCTTTGAGTAAATGTGTGAAGTAATTTAGGAACTCCTAAAGACCCATTTAGATTGCTTTAATGCAGTGATTCACAATTATTTTGTATGGGAACAACGTCGTAGATACATTGTTAATAAAGCAAATAAATAGTCCCTTGTTACAAATTTGACGCCTCGCCCCTAAAACAATAGACAGCAACAGCATCTTTCATTTATAACCACTGAATTCACTCAGGTTTAGTTCGTCTGTACCGTAAGCCTATAGCTCAATGCTAAGCAAAAACCAAAAACCATTAATTAATAAATTGCTCAATCTGTTTAGTTTCCATACCAGCGGATGCTTCACATTGCCTTTACTAAGAAACGTGTATTTTCTTCACCTGCTTTGATTTATTACCCCTGAGTCTGAGGCTCATCCCTAGTCATGCGTTACGCGTAGCAGTGGCACAATGAACAAATAAATAAGCCAAAAAAGAGCATGCGGCGAATCATAAATTCATTGTCATATGAATAGATTATGGGTATCTCTGCGGTATCATAATAGGTTAATCCCTTCGTCAATCTTTTGCTATATCAGGACTCACGAGTGGGGTCCGATTAGAACTTCCCTCCATCTATTATGATTAATTTTGACAAGATGGAAGGGAAGTGTCCTCGTATCTAGAAATTAATCAAGTAGGCAGCACTTAAAAGCTTTTACTTGATATTCCACATCCTTTCGTTAATAATCTGCTATTAGGCATCCTGATTGTTATGACGACGTGACAACACTCTAATTTATCTCTCTTCTTCTCGTTCAAGGACAAAGTAGACGCTTGAAATCATAACAAAATATGTTCACCTCACCATTTGTGTGCCATTTATTTAGCGGAATTCATTTTTGCTTATCGGATTCGGGGGTTAAGGCCTTCAAGATACATTTAAGTGATTACAATTCGATTTTGTAAATTTTTTTTTTCTCCTGAAGGACTTTTATTTTTTTTCGCATCCACTTGGGTTATTCTCACGCACTCTTGATGAACTCATTTGGGACGGAATTAATGCCACCCGCTTTGAAGGCTTTTGGTGTTATTGAAATGAAATATGCAAAGGCAAAGGTATAACCAAAGGCAAATATGACTTTTCGAGAAGGACTTACGGGTTGGTATTTTGTAAGGCCAAAGAATAATAAGATTTGCATAAAAAAGACGATGGAAACTGTTTCCATAATTCTTGGGTCATTACGTCTCTGGCAAGCGAACAGATTGAAAGGTTAATTTATAATATAGCTACCGTTGTTACAAATGTATTTATCAGGTTTTTTTTTTCCGTCGCAAATTAACTTTTTTAAGTTGAGTTACAGCATGCTTAGGTCAAAATTTGTAAGGGTAAGGGTGTTTGTTTTTTAAGTACCTTTGACAAATTTGTACTGTTTCGGAAAATGGCGGAATATGGATCATGGTCTTATAGAAATTTTAAATTATTCAAGTTTATGTGCTCAAAACGTAGGTTACTAGATATATTTCTGGCCTAGGCAACACTAAGTGTTGCCAGGTGCAATCTGACATTTCCATTGGAAAGTTTGACATTTTTTAGCATAACATCACTCAGAACGTGTGAAAAAGGCTCGTGTCCATTGGTGCAAGGAAATGTTAAAAAAATACGATCGCGGTGCTTCAAAAGACGTTTATAAGATTGTCATAGGTGACGAATCATGGATCTATGCGTATGAGCCCGAAACAAAACAACAATCGACCGTGTGGGTCCTCGAAGACGAGCCAAATCCAACAAAAGTTGTTCGTAGAAGAAGCACTTCGAGGCATATGGTCGCCTGTTTCTTCGGTCATGTGGCGACAAACCAGCGCCATTTTCACTGGCCAAAACGTCGAATTGATGAGTCTTCCACCGTACGGACCTGACTTGGCACCCAATGACTTCTTGTTATTCCCGCAAATCAAAAAAAAAAAAATGCGTGGTCAAACGATTTTCGTCGCCAGAACATGCTGTTGAAGCGTTCAAAAAACATGTTTTGGAGGTGTCTCAATCGGAGTGGAAAAAGTGTTTCTACAATTGGTTTGAGCGCATGCAAAAGTGTATAAATCATGCTGGAGAATACTTTGAAAAACAATAAAACCACCTTTGATGATAAATATTCGTGTTTTCATTATTAGGCCAGAAATAGATCTAGCAGCCTACATATAATATTTATATATAGTAGGTCATCCAACCTAGCAAAAATATTTTTGTAGTTCATGTATCAATTCTTTCCTTTCTTCCTTAAAGTATTTGTTTCGCTGTCGAGAAGTCTGGACCGGCAGTGTTTGGTTCATGGTAGATAACTTCGCGAGCTGTTTGGTAAAGAAAAACTTTTGACTTCCTAGCGCTGCTGATTCTACGTTCTGCAGTGATACGCGAAACAAAACAGCACTTACGCTGAGGTAATTTCCCTCTTATATACACAATAATAGGAAGATTAGTTGCAGTAAAATAAAGACTTAATTAATTTGGCACAATGAAAATAAGGAATCATACAAAATTTGGTTGATTAACCTAACTTATCTATTCAGATCCTCGGGAAACAAAAAATCAGCAATCAGCAGTTATGAAGCACTTATGGAAATTGAAAGTCAATTTTAACGATTTAAGCAAGTTCACTTTTAAGAGTTCATTTAAGGGCGGATTGTGTTGAAGAAAGTTTGCCATAAGCCTGCGTGCCTCTCAATTCTTATCTCTCCCACGTAAAGAGAATGTTCTTACCGAAACTCATTGTTTGTGCAGTACGCGAAAATCATGTCACTGACCATAACAAACCTATGCAACGGCCGGCGATATAGTAGTTAATAGAGCTTATTAACATATTCAACAATTCATCACCTCGCAACCCTACTAATGATAAATAAACTGATCGCAAACTCACGTCTTTCCTTTTGGCTCATTATTGGTAATTCGTAGGAATCCTTTATCTACTCTTCGAATGTGGAAGCTATCTTTTCATATATATCAACATATATTATTTTAAAGAAATCGCATATTTGAACCATCGTTCCTTTCCCTATTTCACGTAACACCCTAGGTTTGATATGTCTTTTTGGGGGCTACTTACGCTCGCTATGGAACAGTTCAGGTTTTATTAAATTTTAAATCTATGAACGATGCTGCTACTAAATATAACTATGGCGTATTATTTAGATGTTTGTATTAAAGTTTTATTGTCTAGTTAAATAAAAGGATCCTTATTCGGAGACGTTTGATATGTGCATTGATGTTGATTGTTAATGGTTTTGATGTTCAAATCATATTTTGTACAGAAAATACATTCATTTTTTTAAATTCTTCACAGTACATCTACGTCGCAAGAAAAATTTCAAAATATGCAAGTAGAAAAAAAAACAAGTTAAACGGGTACCCCTTTACATTTTAATGTATTTACTCGTAGGATAAAAAAGAGTCTTGATATTTTCACGTCATTTAATCACCTCCTCTGATATAGAACGGCAATCTTGATGTAGTTTATTAATTTCATGTCGGGTTCTTGCTAAAAAGATGTGGGAACGCTCATCAAATTGTTTGCAATGTATAGTATATTTAACATGTCCAACAAAGACTCACTATGCTTCAAATCCAAATGACTTCTGTCCTCTGTAAGGAAATCATAAATGCGTTTATTACCAAAGACCACATATTTGATTATACTCTTATTAAGATGAAGTTCTCTGTGCTTCTTGAGATCTTGAATTAATTTATCACCAAAGAACTGAAGTGTGTAACGTTTAAATTTATCTCGGGCCGCATTTAAAAGTTATTCTTCGTGAATCGGATGTTTATGCACCCTCTTAACTAGGTTTTTTGTTCCAGAACGAGATGGCGTTGAGTCGGTAATGCTATTTTGGTTTGATTTATTATTGTTTATGGTTACTTCGTTATTGACTTCCATTTATTCAAATTCTTACTCGCTTCTTTATGGATTCTCAGTATTTAAAAAAATAAGGTTAAGCGAACATTCTTAACAAATTCAAATATCGAAATGACATTACAAAATTTACCGCTTCATTACCATCAGCAATATGAGTGGAACTGCCATTTGTCAAAACGATAAACAGTATTCTTTTTCGGCTTTGATTTCTTGTAAACGGTTCTACAACAAATTACGTCGTATGGATGGGGGCTTGCAAAAATGTTTTTTCTAAGCGGCGAAAAACTATTTTTTTTATAATTTTCTCACTTTAAAGAGAAAATAAATACTCTTATAATACTAGTTGCACAGAGTGAGCGAAAAAATAGAAGTAGAACATGATTTTATGTTGCGATTTTGAGAAACTCAGATGTATTCAATTTCGTGGGTGGGTCCCGAAATGAAACGGAGAAATTCACATTGACTTCTTGATTTTCAACGCGGAGCCCACTTTAAATCATCTAAACAAACCACAGTTTTTGACTTAAAATTCTTGCAGCTAAAACAGAAACCACTACAACAAAATTTTGCTTATTACTTAGTTTTGGAGATAGAAATGCGCTTAATGAGAAAGATTCCTTAATAATCTAAATTTTTTACGCCAAATTCTCCTTAAGCTATTTCGATTAGTGCTCTTGCTGAGATCTCTCGCGCTTTCGCATTTTCGGTAACATATGCTTTATTCTCCGTTAAGCGAACGAAGATTATCGGTACCCTTGTTGCAATTTTTACCACAGTTGTTTCACAGTAAATCGATCTATTTCGTACTGCGAATATTCCTATGTATGTAACGTATGATATGTATAATGCCGAGTTTCTACCAAGCTTTAGGGTAGTGTATCAAAATATCATATTACTTAAAAGGAAACTGTTGAATATACATTATTCAAATTATATCCTGCTTCCCCTGAATATACTCTTCACATACACTGAACTATGAAACTATGAGACAATGTTATTTATGAATAGACAATATTTTCTTACTTCCTTCTTTCCCTTTATTCCGTTGAAAAGTCAACCTAAACAGAAGTCTTTTATTTAACAGAAATAAAGATTCGTTCATCCTCTTTTTGTAAGATAATAGCCTGCGAGTCTCTCCATCCAACTCTAACCTAAGCTGGCCTCAGTCTACGCAAAAATCCATAACTCAAAAAGATCGAGAGTATTTTCATCCCCTTTTAGAAAAATGCACGCGAACCGACAAAACTTACTAGACCGGTGGAGAAGCTTAAAAGATTTCAGATGTCGATTCGAGGAAGATCATTACCAGACTACAATTATATGGGAAGAAATAAATTCGCAATAAATAGTGCAACTCCACAAGTATGTGATCCATCTCAAAACATTATTGTCAATTAATGCACATGCAACTGGAATTGATGAAATTTGCCGATGAAAAAAGAGAAATGGATCGGACAAAAGAGTACTTCATTTTTTAATCCTTTTCTATTTCTCCGAAGAATGGATGATATATTGTTCTATTTCACTGAAAGACAGCAAAGGGAAGTCGTTGGCGCTAAATGGCGTAATAAATACAAGTATCAATACTATTTTCTGTTTGATCTATTTACTTCGTAGCATAAAAAATTTTACTTCATTTATTTGCACGTCGAATATGTGCATCTTTTGGTTGATTGTCCAAACAAGTTTATCGATTTAAAGCCTGTAGAGTCAATGATAACCTAAAATGGATTTTGAGTCAGGCGAAGGGAAATCTATCGACATCTCCTCTTCTCGTTGAAACTCGACAGTTAACTAATAAGCTATGTCGACTCCTTAAAACCCGAGAGTAAAAATATAAAGCGGTCAGTATGCTTGCCCAGTCTTTTATTTATTTCACAAAACCTCCTTAAAAGACCGACATCGAAGCCCAGACCTGAACACTCTGCGGTAATAATCTGAGTAGATTGAAACATTAAAAAACTTTTTTCACCATTTTATGTAAAACATTTATGTAATTCCAATCCATTTATTGGGCCCCTATTGTTGAGTCAACAACTATATAAATAACACCAATGTAAATATATTTTAAGGAACAATTGTAAATAATTTTTTAAGTTCAACAAGCAAGTAATAAAAGCTTGTAAGGAATAGTGCTGAACTTCTATTTCTGTTTACCTGTTATATATTCACTTATTTATTTGCAAAATTATTAATATATTTTTTATTTATTTTCTCACTTATTTATTTATTTTTTAATTTATTTATATATTTGTTTTTTTTTTTTTTTTCATTCCATTTTTATAGTTATTTTAGTTATTGACATCAATTTATTCGTTGATTTTTTTTAAGCTAAACCAGTATTTCACATAAAAATGTTTATGTACAATAATATCATTCTTATTGTTTTCTTTTTTGCTTTTAGATTGGAGGTTTTTCTGGTATTTTCCTTCAGAATCTAAATGTTTTGTTACAAATTCTTTTTCTATATAATATAAGATAAATGAAAGATAAAATATAAATTTATTATTTATTATTTTTCTGAACGTAAAATGTGCGGTAACAAACTTAGTTGTAAAGTTTTGTGATACGACAAAATTGAGCTGCTTTTTCGAAAATGTTCTAACATTTTTTCCCTCAGAAACACGTGAGGACTTATGAAACTGACTTTCTATACAATAAGTTGATAGCTTTATCATTAAAACGTTTTTTAGGCCAAAATTAAAAAAATTTAGCTTAAAAATCGCACAAAAATCAACACTTCTGAAATCTTTACTGCATGCTCACTCTATGTTCGTTTCATTACGATATCAAGTATAATAAGGGTATATTTAAACGTGAACAAAAACATTTAAGTTTATGATATCCTTAATATTTACGTTTCTAAAATGCTGAGGAACTTTGTTGATATTTGCCAAACTCAAAACAAACTTAAAATTTGATAAAATCGAAGAATTCTATCAAGGTGGGAAACTAAAGGACAGGGCAATTCAGACCTGCGACATATTGGAGAAAATTTAATATAATTTTCAATTGGCCTTCGTTACTCTTCAAATTTCTGTATTATAATATAACGAGCTTATAAGCACTATATTAAAAAAAGCAAAGGCAGTGTTAATATCATTCAAAAAACATTTTTATTCCAACTATTTGAGGACAGATATGAAGGTCATACCGAATTCGAATTTCGACTTATTCAAGTCCAAAATGTTGAATCATAATCCCCTCTTTTATGGTGCATTTCTTTATCTGGATGCATAGGGATACTTTACAGACTCGAGTAATGTCCCAATCATTTATCCTGCTGCCAAACAAACGAATTCTTCATATGGAGCTACCTCATGAGTATATCATACAGACATTTACATAAATATGTCAGTATTTAAATTTATAGGTCAAATTTTATCAAATACTAGTAGGAAAATTGGGTAAAAGCTAACACCTTCGCTTAGTTAGATTAAGTTTTTTTCTGTTGGTTGTAAGTACTTCTTATTAATAATCTTTACCGTTGTCGAGTATTGTACCTTTTCTTTTCGAACCGGAAAAGATAATTATTATTAAAATTTAAATAAAATGAGAGTTCAACACAAATTAGTTATTCACGAAAATGTAAATCTTTTATAGTATATTACTACATCATTCATTAACTAATTTGTGGAAATAAATAAATTGATAAATTAAAATAAACCAAACCAAGTGTATCTGAATTGTGTTTCTTCTCTTACACCTCAAAAAGAAAGTTATTGGTCTCTACTCAATAAAACTAATAAACAGCTTATCTTAGAGCACCTACATGCCCTGCTATTCCAGTGACACTCATTTTTCTTTGGACTCTATTTGGAACTCATTTTAAGTGTCGTGGTATAAGAGACAAAAAAAAAACTGAATAAATCAGTAAAGTTTCCAAAAACTCTGACGCCCAAATTCGAATTCACAAGGAACAGCACGCACTGTGTCCATCGTTTCTTTCCCGATCGATACCGTCCAATTTATCCGATGAAAGGTTTGCAATTGTGCCGCAATAACGAACACCATTCACCGCTAAAGAGATTTCAGATGCGGTTCCAAGGACAAGCCCAATCAGTACAAGAGGCCACTTCAGGGAGCCTAGTGGCAGACGCTTTCATTGATAATAATGAATAACATCTGGATTCTTGGAAAACAAAATTCAGCAGTCATATCCGAGCCGAAAGTCATAACATTGAATATAAACTTCTTCACCGGGAAACGTTTTTGTCGAAGATGGGGGTTTCAGTTGTCAATTGAAAACATCTTCAATCAATTTGAGTTTTTGGGAAAACCTTAAATTGCTTGAAAGCTGTTCTTTGATAAAGAAGCAAGCAATTTTTAAACTTGAGGGTTCTGGATGGAATGTTAATTAATTTTCAAGTAAGTGATTTTCATTAGAGAGCGTGTGTATGAATGCATATGTATTCTCCTAAATATTCTGTCTAAAAACAAAAATATACAAAAACATCTTTGATTTATCAATCTGGCCTCCAACAAGAGACGTCGCTGTGTTAAACTTAAGTCGTTTGTTTTTAAGTGCATCACTGTTGTTTGCTGACAGTGGAATCATCACAATTTTCTAAAGCTGGAGTTCACCAAACAAAGAAAGTGTTTGGTGAAATCGCAACTCAACTTAACGTCTAAAAGTAGACAAGTAGATTCATTGAGCAACTTAACAACTTTCTAAAGTATGCAATCATTTCGTCGTTAACAATGTAAAAACTCATATTTCGATAAGAAGAGAAAAATTTAATTAAGTACAATGACATTTACTAAAACTAAATTATTAAAAAGTAGAATTTTATGTTATTTTGAAGTGAGTTTGAGTTCTGATTGTCCTAGAATTTAATTACATGACCTCAAACAGGGGATTGCAAAATGAATAAAAATGTTTACATTGAATGACGTAGTGTGTGTTGATTACGCATTTAATGCAAACAAGGATATTCAATGTAAAGGCACATTTTTTTCTTATTTTTCAATATTTTTCAATTTCTTCTTTAAAACGATTTCTTGACTACGTTGACTATAACGAGTATAACTTAAACAGGCTCCAGAATCACATTATACACTTTTGTTTCATTATTTATTTTCAAAAAAACACCATAATAATCAATATTTAAAGTTGCGGTAACAAAACACGAACACGGTTGTGACACGCGTTAGGGTGGGGAAATTGAGGTTCGCACTAACAATACTTCAGTTTGACGTTCATCAACGAATTTCGAACGATTCTTCACACTGTTAGAGAAAACCAATTTGCAAAGAAAAGATTTCAGAATCATAGATTCACACATTTCTATTGTAAGTCTGCATCAATCTTGTGATAGTTTCAAATCCTAATTTGTTCAAACTTTTTTATTTCTTATCTGAAAATTATTTTTTTTATTGAAATTACATGTCGAGTTTTTACTTTGTCTGGATCGATCTTGCATATTTGTAGGCGATGATGTGAGAAATCTTAACTAAAAGAAATATAGTGCTGCATATTTTTAGGAGGCGTGGAGCCCTTAGTTCGAAAGTCAAATCTCACTTTTCTACTGTTTTTATTCCCCTTACTTGTGCTAGAAGACATTGCTTCCTGCCAAATTTCAAGATTCTGGGTCAACTAGAAGTACCTCATGTCTTTTGACTGCTTTGATTCAGAAGCTTGATTTTTTTTGCATGTTCAAGGAATCATACGCATAAGTTTTTGATTTTCAGCTTGATACCTCTAAGCGCATCTTATAAAAGGAGTCACGACAAACAGACAGAGGGACAACGAAGTTATCCTATAAGAGTTTCGTTTTTCCTTTTGTGCCACGAAACCCTAAAAGCAACGCTAATCAATATGCCAAGGTAAGCGCCTAAAAGATGCAGATTTGGAAATACCAGTTGATTAGCCTCAGTGATAAAGGCTAATCGGGCAAGCCTGTAGGTATACAGGAGAGTTGGAGACTTATGGTTTAAGTCCTGAGTACAGTCTCGCTTGTAGTAAAAAAAAAAACACATCCAAATTTTATTGAATATTTTTATGTAATTTAAAAAAAAATGAATAACGGTAATTTTTGGTCAATATTTTATCTTTGACCACACAGTTCATAGATGGTTTTGTCTACTACTCCTTCGGTAATTCCAAAGCTTTCTTTTTGAAAAACATGTTATTTGTTTCGAAGGATTGCCCCAGAATCGAAAGATGAAATTTGAAGAATGTAAGAATTGAAATTTGGAAATCTTTTGCTTGTGTCATCATTAAACCCAACGTGTAAGGATCTTAAAAACCACTGACAACTATTTAAGTTCGTACAGTTTTAATGCTCTCCACAATCCACAAAATCTCCAGTTGCAGGTCTATGAATCGAGTAACAATTCGTTTTGAAGCAAATCACAGCAACTAGTCAACACAAAGTCTATTTAAACCCAATTAGTAATCCTATGAATAAACTTGAAAATGACTAATGACCCAATTTACTCGAACTGAAAATGAAATGATAAAAGGCGAGCCAAATCCGCCAGACAATAGCATCTTCAAGAAACGTTATGCTATTAGGCAGGAGCCAAGAGAAACATCCACAATGAATCCTTAAATTAAAGTCGTTCTCACATTAAATTGAAATCCGCATCCTGTCCCAAAAACCACAAAAGAGCAAGTGACCTCCTCTAAAGCTAATCCAAAAGGACTAATCCAGTGCTGCTCGTCGCTTTTGTACATATTTTTGAAGCATTTAATCTTTGCGGTTGGGAAATTGATTATTTTCTGTTGGTTACATCCCTGAGGATATGTTTTTGACGTATATGGGATGTTTAACCCTTTCGTGGCGAAATCAACTCTCTGGAGCGATAGCAGCAGGAATCGGAAACAGGAATATAAACTACAAACAATGTATCACAACGGGAACGTCACCCTAAAACATCTGACAGAATATTTGATACCTGTAGTATGAACGGAATGGCTATCCTCCCAAAAAGGATTCAATTTCGAAGAACGTTTTCAGTGGAAAACTGAGAAATTAATGGAACATGTTTGTTTTTTCTTTAAAATAAAAATTCGGGTTTAAAAAGAGGATGCTGAAGAACTATGCGGTTTTAAAGAGCGTGAAGTTGGTTCAACCAACATGAGCCAAATTCGACCCCAAAACCCAGTTCCTTGTAGTTTTCCATTTTGATTTTCATATTCGTACTCTTTCTAATGAAGTTGTGAATCTAGCTTGTTAGCATGTGCATATACGTTGTGTTGTTTTGTTTCAATTTTGGTAATTGGTCATCCCTTTGAGGTTAAGATAAGTTAACATGGGAATGATTTCGAACCCTCTTTAAGTAATTCAGCCCTGAAGGTTATACATTTTTGGGACAATACGGGAACAAGCCATTTGGGGATTTAACCAACATTGGCAATGGTGTAAATGGACTATACATCATTCCATGCAGGAGGAAAATATGACTTTGAAGATGGGGTCTGTCTCGAAAAGTCTTACATTTGATCAAGACAAATGTTACGAACAAAAGTTCCTGAAAAGGGATTGAAAACATACCAGAGCAGCATGTGTTAAGGATGTTGTAGATTTATCTATGATGGAAAATAATAATCAATATTTGATGTGCCTGCATATTGTTTTTGAATTAAGGAAGAAAGAAGAAAAATGATCCAAGAATGGGTCTGTCCACAGCACCAGCTTTCAATTTGAAGGTGAAAAGAACTTTCATCGTTAGGTAAGTGAAGCTAACTTGGTGAGTGTACTTTTCAATGGGTGGGGGAAGTCCGATAACTATCAAATAGTTTGTGAGCCAGTTAATGTTCTTAACGAGTTTCATACTCGTAATATCTCATATTTTGTGGTATCATACGTGGGATATGCTATGACCTTAAATGCCAATAATCCTTTAAAGAGTTTATCGTCGTCGTCAACTGAAATTAACGACGATCATTCAATTTTAGTGTTTGCTCTTGCTTGAGGATGAACCATGCTGTATTAAGACTTGCGAAAATTCTCTATTTCAATTTTTTTTTTAATAAATTGAAAGAAACATAACAGAGCAGGTACGCTGCATTAGTTTAATATAAGCTTGACATCAAGAGTACTCATATTTTCGAAAGAGAATAAAAAAAACGTTCCTTTAATACTTCAATCAATGGCATGAAAATCTTTATTCTTCATAGAGCGAAATAAAATCACGCCAATAGAAAAAAGTAGTCAAGTGGGAGTTGACTCTCACACGAAGCGTTCCGTGCCTTTCTTAAGTATACAACACTATATTTCTAAAAATTAAGATTTCTCGTATGTACGAGTAATCGTGACAAAGTTAATAAATAAAATAAAATAAAAAAAGGAAATAAAGTCATTGGTGTACTTCTTATTCCCATAAGAACAAGAATTTCGAGATGGGAAATCAAAAAGTTTAAAAAATAAGGATTGAAATCAATCACAAGATTGAAAGATTATTTGATGCAGATTTACTGTAGAAATGTGTGAATCTAAAATTCAGATATTTTTTTGGAAAATTCATGCAAGAAATTCATCTCAAACCGAGTGAGAATTCGTTGATGAACGTGTTGCTATTACGAACCTTAATTTCCAACACTAATCGTGTACGTGTGTTTTTTTTATCGCAGCTAAAGATTTTGATTATAATGATATTTTCTTCAAAATAAATAAATAAATGAATCACAAGTGTATCATGTGATTCTGGAGTGTGTTTAAGTTATAGTTGTCAATGGATTCGAGAAATTACTCTAAAGAAGGGATTAGAAAATATTTAATGTCATATGTTCTGAACATTTAAAATCCTTTTGAAGCATAAATGCATAATAAACACACACTGTTTACATTTTTCTTTATACTACTATATACTACTGACATTTGCACTGACCGGCAAGTTTGCCCGCAAAATGTGAAGATCTATCCATAGGCTTCCAAGCCACTAATGCTGTCTACCCTTATGAAGTCCTGCAAATTGAATATGATTATTTTTTTAGTGAAGTGGATAATGACAATTTGATTGATGAGTCTTCGCCGGGACTTATGAAGATTTTTTCGTTGAAGGTATCCCAACTCTGTTCATATGTCAAATAATATTCTTCCGCCCTTTTCCACTCCTCGATCGTAATTTTTGCGAATTCTTCTTCTGCTAATTTTTGAACGTCGTCCAGATTAAACATTTTATTTCTACCCGCCACTCTTGACTTAACAATAATTCATATATTCTCGATTGGGTTTGTGTCCGGATGGTATGTTGGCAGCCTGAATACTTCACGGCCTGCTGATCTTATCGATACGTCTATTTCATGCTGCCGATCCACCTTGTTCGTTTTATCATACAGTTTAACTTTCAGCATTGAAGAACTGTGTGCAATATTATTTTCCACCAACCAAGTATAGTAAGTATGGCATACGCCAAACTGAACTCAAATGTTTTGAGTCCAATCTAAGCCTTAGAATGCAAAGGATAAAAATAGACGAAATATACTCATCGGCAATGGAGGTAAACTTGAGTGTTCCGCAAGGTACAATCGTGGGAGTGCTGCTGTTTTTAGTTTATATAAGCGATATTAAAGATTGTTTAAAATTTTCAAAAAAATCCCCCCTGCTGATACACTTATTTATGTATTAGGAAATGATCTAAATGTATGTGAATCTTATCTCAACCATGATGCTAATATTTTATTCAAGTGGCTGTGTTAAAACAAATTAAAATTAAATATAGCAAAGACCAAAAGTATGTACATATGTGTTAGATAAAGATATATAAAAGTATACGTTGATAGTAATAATCTTATCGGAAGTGTTCAACGAACTAAATACCTTGGAGTTATTATAGACAAAAGACTATGCTTTGATTTACATGCCAATTATATGTGTGCAAAGCTTTCAATCGTATTCGGAAGAGATTATCAACGAAATGTGCAATAAATAAATATTATATAGCACAATAACACAACCACATATCGATTATTGTTCGATAGTCTTATTTTTGTGTAGTTCGAGTAATATTGAAAAACTACAAGTTTTACAAAATCTTGCAATACGTTGTATTTTAAAGTGCAGTTTAAGAGTAAATGTTAATACCATGTTTTGTGAATTGAAATGGATGAATGTGAGACAAAGATTAAAATTTGATGTTTTAGTATTTATTTTTAAAAACTACCTGTCTATTTAGAAAGAAACAATATGTGGGAAATTATTATAATTTAAGAAATGTCGGAGACATACTGCCTCTATAGAGAAGAACGAGCTGTCAAAATAATATTTTATATAAGGGAACGCAATTATTCAATAATCTTGAGATAAGTTTGAAGATGGAAACTAATTTGATTAGATTTAGGAAACAATTTGCACAGCACGTTATTAATCTCTGATATAATTTAAAGTAAAATGGATTTGTTAAGAGTTTTTTTTTTTAAATAATAAAGAATATTATTATCTTTACACAAACACACATCAAAATCATATGAAACAATTTTTTAAGAAAATGAAAGGTTGCGTAGAAAATTAGACAACATTCAATTCGCACTGACACAAGTTGCAAACTGTTTTTTTTTTTTTTTTGTTTTCATTTTTCTTGTTGGCATTTGAGCTTTTACATTGTGTTACATGGACGAAATGATGGCATACTTTAAAAAGTTGTTAAGTTGCACCATTAAACTCATTGCCTACTGTTAAGTGTTAAGTTGAATTGTGATTTTATGAAATACTTTTTTATTTTGTTTGGTGACCAACTTTTATTTTAAGCTTTGTATCGGCAACAGCAATACACCTTTTGTGAAAATTGCAAGTGTCTCATTATAACGGCTTAGAAGATACAGCTCTGAGACAGGCGGATGAACGAAAGGACAGCGAAGGCTTACTAAAAGGGTTCCTTTGGACGCTTTGAGAATGGAACCCAAAAGATCATGATCATGTTGAGTTCATCACTCAATACAACTTTCCGACTATTCAAACTTGAGCGCATCGAATACTCTAAGCCGGTGTTTTTTAATTTTTTTGAGTATGTGACCTCTTTGTAAGTAAAAACAGCGACCACACTTTATTATGTTTCAGTTTTTTGAAAAACTACATACACTGAACCATTGCTAAGCCCAATCTAATCACACAAGATTTTGATTTACAGAGTTTTCATAATTTAGAGAAGACAGTATAAAGTTACTTTCCAGAACTGGATTCTGAATGTGGGAATGGACCAAGATGGATATTAAATCCTTTTTTGAATGTTTTCGTCTGTTTTCTTAATAAATTTTGCTATGTTCTGAATCTTTATATCTGACATGTCTTCTAGGTTGCGAATAAGTAGCTTCCTAGCGTACTTTTCCTCATTTTTGCGAGGGCAGGACAGAGGCCTAGGTCGTGTAGTTCGCTTATTACTTCTTCTTCGCCTCTGCAGCTCCTGCAAAAGTCGTTATGGGGGACTCCCTTTTTTAATGCGTGTGAGCCCATGACACAGTAACCTGTGATAATTCCTAATATTACTTATTATACTCCTGTTAAGGCTAAGGAGTGAACTTGTCTTTTTTGGATCAATAAGAACCCAAATTTGCCTCGAAGTCCAGGTGTCTAGTTCCACCCATCTCCATCTTGAAGAGATCTCCTGATTTATTGCCAGTGGCAAGCTCACCTCTGTTCCAGCTAGCTCGTCGGCTCTTTCATTGCCTGAAATACCACAATGCCCAGGGACCCAGCATAGGGATAGGCAGGAGAGTTTTAGCACCTTGGATTTAATTGATGGTGTATCCAGAGCCTTGATGGCCGCCTGGCTGTCTATGTATATGACCATAGATAACCCGTCTATCGGTAAATATGAAAGAAAATCGTATACATTTAGCTGAAGATAGCATGCTGATAATGGTATTCAATTTGAAAACTATTGACAATTTCTAGATAAAGAGACCACGAGTGTATCCTGGGCTGGCAACCGAGGCTTTAAGGCTGTTACTACAACTCGCCACTTCATGCCTGTGTGAAGTCACATTCTCTAAAATATTTGACATTAAAACTCAGAAAAGAAACAGGCGAAATTTGAATAGTAAAAAGCGTCAAAAATGTATCCAAGATTTCAACGTTTATTAAAAAATAAACAACAATATGTCGCACTCACAAATATTGATTATTTATTTTTTAACATAGGTATTTTGTTTATAAATCTTACCGGCTTGCGACAATGACATCCCAAGGAACTCTCGGCAACCCACAGTTTGAAAAACACTGCTCTATACAATGGATCGATTTATAGGGTTCGGTACCCTAAGTGTGCCAGCGGACCCCCTCACTAAGGCTCCGCTGTCCGTCCGTCTGTCATCGGCCTTTATATTATGAACGACAATATGTCAACACTTATATTTTTCACAGAACGTGACCAACTATAACAACAAATTATAAAAAATTATATTCATACGTATTTAGGCGGTCCCAATACTAAAAAAAATATGTTGCTTAAAAATTGCAACTCAATTTCACTCAAAGAAGAAAGCTATGAGAAATTAAAAAAATAAAAAAATATTTAGAGTTAAATATTAAAAGATCGTTGCAAAAGCCTTATGCTGGTGCTGGTTATATTTAGAAGAAATTTGTTAAGTTCTTTCACCTGTATTATTCTTCAGGTCTTTTTTCAAGTAGATCGAAAACAGCGTTTGTCTAGACCGTTCCGAAAAAATATCGATCAATGCCTCCAAATATCGACCAACGGCATATATGTATGTAACCTGCCTCCTTTCTAAGGTGATGGAAACGCTGATAAATCGTCGTTTCCCTAAGCTGGAATATTACTCCCATATCTGAGAAATCGGTCCGAATGCCTTAGACTCTCTCTCTCTCTCTCTATTGCGAAATAATTTACTCCCTATGCAATTGGAAAACTGCGCAGAGAGAGCATGGAAATATTTGCCACGCCTTTGCTGCCTGAAAAATTATGTTTAAAATTCGGCTGAACTTTCTCCATTTTAATTGATACTTATTTTATCATAACGATTTTTGCTTACAGTACTCAATGGGTAAGCGTGTGTTTTTCCGCGCGTTATGGATTTGATAAAATTTTATAACTACCTGTGATAAATGCAAGGATTATAAAATCAACCGTTTTTTATTTATTTATCCAGGAAGTAATTAAGCTGAAATATCCCTTTTTCATTTCTGTATGTTTGTACGCGAACATGTACATAAATTATGTTTTAGTTTTTAAAAACTATGCAAACAGCCCAGTCAAAAATATATAATGAACTGCTTCAAGCGAGGAAAGCCTTTAACACGTCAAGCAAAAGTGCTTATGCTAAAAATTTACAACCAAAATTTTGATTTCGCCATCAATCAGCAAAAAAGCGCACCTATAGGACCAGGTGTGAAGAAAACATCAGAATTTGTCCGACTTTCGCAGTAGGTTATCTGCAAAATCAAACTGGAACACTACAATCACCCAAAGAGAAAATTCCTCATCGGCATTGGATCACTGATTTGGACAATTTCGATTTGGAGGCCATAAGAAGGATAATGTACTCCTTCCACAAATTTGGAGAGTTCTGAAAAGCAAAGGATTCAGCTTTCACAAGACGGAAGATAATAGGAGAATCGTCTGAGAAAGAACGGTCATAAAAATCGAAGTCTGGTGACTACCATAATAAGATGAACTTTGAAATTTCTTCAAATGATTAAGAGAATAGGTTCTACCGCAGCTTAATGAACCTTCGGTTAGTGTAATGGACAATGCTTCGTATCACAACAAATTAAAAAACCGTACGTCAACTTTATCAGTAACAACAATTACAGTCAGCGTTGAGAATTTACACAGTAAACATCAAAAGGAAAACGATCTACTTCAAAAGTGCGCCAACTTGCAACCCAATTTTTTTGCTTGTTCACTCTTTTAGCCAGGACTAGCCAGGAACCCTGGATACCTTGGCCCACTTTCCGATGAAAGGAGTTTCGTCCTTTACCCGCACACTGTATATAATGTGGAATACTCTTTGACTCTGTGTGTCACTCACATTGCAATCTATTTATAACAATTCAAGAACAATGTGCATCTGAACCTTTCCCTCTTCTCTCTGGTTTTGTTCTTAAATGATAAAATAATATGCATATCCTTTGAACGGAATTAAATAGTTAACATAAAACAGAAGGAATACAAAATTAAGAGATTTCTTTAACTTGGAAGAAGAAATGCAGACAAAACGGTTCAAACGGTTCAAATCGGTTCCGTGTGTAAGGAAGACGAATTGAGTAGAAAATACGATCGCGAACGCTTGAAGCTGTTCCACGATGAAGATGTCAACTTCATTAACTCACCAACATCGACCAAACGGACAACATCCCCAAAACACAGCCCACAGGTTTGAGGCTTCAAGAAAGACCGAACCTTCGGTCTAAGGACCAAGTTATAGCAGAATCTTGGCAGGGACCATTTTTCTTACATTCGCTCCAAAATCAATTGACAGGTTTCGACTTAAACGTAAGGGCGAAAGAGTAGAAGTGCAGTTCAGGTGGACGTTTCGCGTAAGGCATTAAGTGATTTGTGCCTGTCTCTCTCTATGTATATTCAAAATTTTGTAAAATGCAGTTGAACCGAGGGTTGTGTGATGCAATTCTAACAAAGAGTAGAAGAAGATTGCTACGTATACTACACTCCTACTTTGGTTTACAACGAATAGGTCCAGACTTTCTTAACCAAAAGTCTCTCCAAGAAAAGATCTTACATTTCAAATATCGTAGACATGACACATACGATGTGCCGCCACCACTTTGTGCCGGCTCATGTATTTTCTAATAAATTCATTCAAAACCACGATAACCACACTTCAACGCCCTGCTGATGTAGCAAACGATGCTTTATTTTTGTAGAGCCTTAAAAACACACTACAAAAATTCATTCTCTAAAACACTACAAAACATCGTTCTCTGTTCAGCTGAGTAGAAAATTCAATTTCCATTTTGAAACACCATTTTTTATCTTGGCAAAATTCCTTTCACACTTTTTTTGTTTGTATGCCGAAATGCAATCGAATTTAATTATACCTCGCTTCTTTCACGCGAATGGGTCGGTCTTATTTTAGTTTATTTAGGAAGTTTGAACTACGACAGTAAATTAAAGCTGCAGCAGGTAGGTCTGTGTAACGAGAAGTTGCTAACTTAAAAGGTGTTACAGGTTCGAAAACAATTTTTTTATGGCGTACAAGTGTTCGATGGGAATTTTACTTGGGCTTACGAGTTTCGATTCTATTTTTAGACGCGGTACTAAAATGGAAAACGAGTTGAGTGACACGGGACGATAAACACAGATACGTACTAAGGGTTACAATTGGGCAAGTGAAAGCTTTGCTAATTTGATAGAAAAGTAAAAGGATGAGTATTGCTTGCATTGATTTTTAATTAACTGTTCGAGCGTTTTGTTTTGCTTTCGAGAATCACCAAATTCAAATTGATATTTTGTGTTTTTTCAGTTAGAATTCTGCTATATCAAATGAGTCGTACATCGGTAACTTTGAGTTTGAGTGTGTTTCCAAATTATCTGCCATCCATAAGAGATAATCTAAGCATTCTATCAATCTTCTCCTTGATAGTTTCCAATGTAATTAACCTCCAGGCTTTTCGAATGATCGTCAAAAGAGTGGTTTTTGAGTTGCAGACTGCCTTCAAACCTTTCTGTCGAATTCGTCCCGAAGCAGCTGCAATGGGTTGATGGGGCAAGCTATTGGGTTGGCAAGGAACATTTACGTCATATTTTTTTTTTTTTATTTCCGGAAAGGAAGAAATGCATCGCAAGCTCACAAAAAGTTATGTGCTGTTCACGGTGACGAAGATTTAAAAGAACGGCATTGTCAAAATTGGTGTGCCAAATTTCGTTCTGGTCTTTTTTTCACTCAAAGCTGAAAAACGTTCTGGTGATGAAAAATGGGTTCATCAAAAGAAAGTTATGTTATCAGTTTGGTGGGATAACAAAGCAATTGTCTACTTTGAACTTCCACCACCCAACCGAACAATCAATTCAGATGTCTACATTGAACAACTAACAAAATTGAACAACGCAGTTGAAGATAAGCGGCCTAAATTGACAAATCGAAAAGGTGTTGTATTCCATCATGACAATGCAAGGCCACACACATCTTTGTTCACTCGGCAAAAGTTAATGGAGCTTGGTTGGGATGTTTTGCCACATCCATCATATAGTCCTG
The DNA here is from genome assembly GCA_963555765.1 of Orthonevra nobilis. NCBI lineage: Eukaryota > Metazoa > Arthropoda > Insecta > Diptera > Syrphidae > Orthonevra > Orthonevra nobilis. The sequence continues at coordinate 3,162,806 of OY743225.1, read as the reverse complement.
ACCTTGCACCATCTGATTACTTTTTATTTCGATCTTTGCAAAACTCCTTGATGGTGATGTCAATTCGTACCTGGTTCAGTTTTTTGCTGATAAAAACCAGAAGTTTTATGAACGTGGAATTATGATACTGCCTGAAAGATGGCAAACTATAAGCAGAAAACCAACGCTCGGTAACAAAAGCAAGTTATTGATTTTCAAGGCAAATTTTCAAGCTATTAAGTCTTATGGAACACCTGTATGGAGCAAACTGGAGCTAAGACACATTTACGTAGAATAAAACACTCAAAATGATCTCTGACCTTCTTTGGCAATTCATAATAAATGAAACGGTTGAAGTTAGAATTGCAAGGCTCGCCGCTAAGTACAACATTTTCCGTAAATCAGCTTATAACGACTTGATGTCAAATCTAGTTTTTTAATAGTTAGAACAGATTTCCACACATATTTATTAATATTGATACAGAAATAATATTATTATAATAAATATTTTGAAAATAAATGAATATTATTTATTTATTTAATAACATTTTAATGAAATATATTTTTAAAACTAACTCTGTAATTGAAAATAATTTGAGCTGCAAGAGAGGAGTTCAGATCCAGACGAGCAGATGGGAAAATTCTTTGATTAAAGAAAAAAAAAACATTCACGGCTGCTATTGAAGATTTCACGGTAACGAAGGAAGAGGTCAGAAGTGTTGATTTCCAAATCAATGAAGATATAACAAAATGTATTCAATCGACAAGTAATGGATCCGCCAAACACCAGCTACGACAATACAACACCAACGAAAGCGTTAACAGCAGGCAGCAAAAGAGTGCATCTATTTCGGGAGAAATATCCGAAGGATAAAAATAATCATGGTGAATAGAACACTCACCTTGCAAGTTCTCCTAAGTGGAGTCGATTGTTAGTCGATCAGCAAGACAGCTGAAGTGAGTTATGGAACCTTCGAAAGAGAAAGGGTTACACCATGAACTTCATAAAGTATACAACGATGTGGATCCAGTTTGGCTACAGTGAAAGAGTGGAAAATAGTGCTTCAGTTAAGAGAACCTTCGAATTCCAGCAACTATGTAAACGAAAAAAGAAGATCGAACCTCAGGTTCAAAGTTAAAGCGATAAAGCGTCAACGTGAATAATGAAGAGCAAATTAGGATCAGTGATCCTCTAAGGATTCATAAGTCGGTTAATACTAGATAAAATTCGCTGTGCTGTTCCACATAGAAGCAAGGATCTGGCAAATGAAATTAAAATACATTTTTTTTTGTTGCTTTTCCATGGGTTATAGTCAAAATTTGCTGATTTCTACCTTCTGATCATCATAAGAGCCGCAAGAGATTTAGTAACGCACGTTGTAAGAGCAATAACTTCGAGCAATAACCTGATCTCCGGGGCTTACTACCCTAACTTCATGTACCACGAGACAGTGCGCCTGAACGGCTTTACTCCACCAGAGGTTTTCCTCTGTGGAGGTTCCTTTTATCTTCCAGTTTTGCCCGAAAGAGTGTGGACAAGCGAATTGCCTACAATGGAAATATCGCTCGCAGCTCAGAGGAAAATCTCCGGTTCAGAAGGGCGGTAACAGTCCGTGACAAAGATGATGTTAACAGACAGCACCAATAATTTTGGTGGTTAAATGAGAGGGAGAGGATGCTTCGTAGTTGTCGTCTTGGTCATTGATCTTACACTATAGCTGTTAAGAAATTTTTCTTAAATGCCTAGCCGGCTTACATAGGTTTTAAGGATAAGTTTACTAAGGAAAGTTTTAAGAAAAAAAAAAACAAAAAACAAATAATAAAACTTTAGCACAGCATAAAAACACAAAGAAAAAAATATTGTACATATTTGTTATGTATCTACAAAAGGTTAAGTTATTTTTAAGTTTGTTTAAAGTTAGTTGTAATTGGTTATGGACTTTTAAAAAAACAATGTATTCAAATATTCTTGGTAATAAGTTCGTTATTTAATATTAATTAAAGTATTATTAACTTTCTAATTTATTTTCTTTTTTTTCATAGATCGTATGTTATAAGCAAATTGAAAGAGGTGCAAATGCAAATGTTAAAATTTAAATGAAAAACAGAGCCCACCATCATCTGAGATATTACTCACAGATAGCTCCAAATACATATTGTGGTCCTTCACTAAATTCGAATACAATTCGAGGCCTGCTTTAACATAATCCTTTACCGGATGAGCTCCAACTTGTATGAAACACTTCCATAAGAAGAGAATTATAATAAGAGATCCTTGTTTTCGCTCCTGCTGAATATATTTCGAGTTGAAAAAGCTTCATCTTATATTATTAAAAAAGAAGACTGAACCATGAGGGGTTTGTATCGAAATCAAACAGATGTCATTTTCATAACAAAAAAAAAAAAAAAAACAATAATAAAAGGAAAAACACGGAGAAAAGGAAAACTAATGAGAATTACAGAAGCGTCAGCTGGATGGACTACGAGAGCAGGAACTAATAAATAAAAATAATAAACCGATGAAGAAATTGTCAATACATATTCAAATGCTATTTACGGCCACAGTCTTCCACATATTAAAATACGTGAAGGCAAAAAAAAAAATAAGTGAAGTGAGTGAATTCTTTACAACATTAAGATAACAATTAAACTAAGTAATAAAGTTGAGCACCAATTGATTGGGATGGACAAAAATAGGCGCCTCCCGAAGTATGCATTTATTTTCGGAATTCGCTTGACAAGCTTTTTGAAAACAAATGATTTAATATCGAATTTTAAATCAGTGTATGTGATGAAGTAAAAATAGGTACGCTGATATTTTCTTTGAATTTTTAATAAGGTACGCATAGGTACTATATGTGGACCCAAAAAATCTTTCAAACATTCAAATAAGGTAAATGGGGTTACGCAAAAAAAAATATTTGAAATCCTCATCATCCCTGAAAACAAGATACATTCGTAAATTTAACATTTTCTAGCATGATAAAAAAAACAAGTTTATTCTTTTCACTCTTGCAGGTAGATCTTTTTGCAGATGAGCAACAATGAATCCAGTGACAAGGTAATGAAAGCCATTGTCAACCAGGACTTTAACGACATGCTGTCTGTGTACTGATGACTCCCTAACGTATGCTATCTCGATGTCTCCACACATCGCGAAAAAATGCTACGAAAAATTGAGCATCAAAATCCAGGCTCGCAAAAAATAACTACTCCGCATGAGGGGCCTCTAAGACGGGTAACCCTCAGAATTTAGGCGTGGGTGACAATGATGTCAAAGACAAACAAAACTATACGCACCAGCTAAAATTCTGCCCCTGAGCATCTTCATTCGGTTCTTAAGATTAAAAGCGAGATCCTCAACAATACATTTCCAGAATTTTTTTTCCTCTTGAACTTAACGAAGGAGCAGCTACATTCAACAAGATTATTAGAAGATTCTTTACATCAAAGACACCCGACTTGTTCCATGAGCTTGCAGGAAGTAGATACGGAATTGGCAGCTGTCCAGATTGAAAGACAAATACTTAAATTTTTAGCGAATGGTCTCAATTTAAATTGGTGAACTTGCTCCCAAAAAAAGAGACTTTTTACGAAGACGTATGCTTGTCGAAGTTGTTTGTCATTCCTGAAAGAAAACCACATATTCAGTTTATCAATAAGAGATTTCTTTGCCATCTATCGCTGAGAGTTGTTTATTGCGCAATAAGGATTTTTTTCAAGGAATCTTATATGTAAGAGGAAGCTTATAAGTAACTTTGGGTTAAATTATATATATTTTTTTAAATGCTTTATCACAGCGAGGTTTTCTTGAAAGACTGACTATATTGAACAAATTACTTATACATATAATGCATACATATTTGCAAAGAAACATTCGCTCTTTGTACCCAGAGGTTTCCGTAATAACGTTATATTAAGCATTGCAGAAATTGTCTGACCGCTACTACCTAAGATTAAGCAAATCAGATAACGCACTTGTCTCTATCATAGCAGAATCAAATAGCAACTAGAATTGATATATATTTTATCCCTATGCATATATATTTTTTATATAAAAACCTCTTTATCTGTGTTGCCTGACCTTTCTTTTAATTATAAATTTATTTAAATATTTATAAATTTAATAATTTATTAACTTATTCATTTACTTATTTATAAATCTGTTTATTTAATAATTTATTAAGTACTTAATTTATTTATTTTTTTTTCAATGACCTATTCATAAAATTATTTATTTATTCATTACTAACTCATTTATTTATTAATTTGTTATTCATTAACTTATTTATTTATTCATAAATTTATTTTTGAGTTGACTTAGTTAAATATTAAGTCTTATACCTTTTCATTTATTTGTGTATTTGATTATTTATTTATTTACTTCTTTATTTATTTATTTATTTTTTTTTTAATCACTTATTCATAAAATTATTTATTAATTCATTACTAACTCATTTATTTATTTATTTTTTATTGATTTGTTATTTATTAACTTATTTATTTATTCATTTATTTATTTTTGCGTTGACTAAATATAGTCAAATATTAAGTCTAATACTTTTTCATTTATTTATGTATTTAATTATTTATTTATTTATTTATTAACTTCCCATTAGGAAGTTCTTGTTTATTTGTGTGTTAACGTAGTTAAATGTTTATCCCTTTATTATTTACGTATAACTTTTATTTATTTTCCCTCTTACATTGCGAACCAAATCATCTTCTCTCTGACCTCACCATTTTAACATTTGCTAAGGTTTTCCTTCAATTAGAGTTTGAATAGTTAAATATCTGTGATAATATTTGTTCACGATTATAATATTTTTAGTAGTAAAGTTAAATGTACCATATCTCTAAAAAAAAATATACAATATAGTTAAGGAACAAATGAATTCAATATGCTACAGTAAATACAAAGCGAAAACCGGCCTTACGTTTTAAAACGACAACGCACCGGCTCATTCGTCCACAGTTGCAGTACGTACTGCAAAATTAGCTGAATTGGTTCATGAACTCTTTCATCCGACCTATTTTCCAGATTTGGCTTTGATTTGCTAATCAGCAATGGCCTTTTATGCAGAGTTTGACAAATCATATCTCTAGAAGACTCAGAAAATTTGAATATCGTTGGATTAAGAAAAATAAATTTTGAGAAAAAAGGAGTATTCGAATATATTGAATATGAGTGATATAATTGCAAAATTTTAGTCATTTTTATGACAGTCGTATGACTTGCTGTTTTTAATGTGGAATCAATGATCCACTCATGAGAATAACGAAAAATTTAGTTAATTATTGGTCACTTGACCCCATAGGCTAATTCCATGACCGTCATGAGCAGAGATTTCAATATCCCTTATACTCGTACACAATCTCTCGCATTATATTATTTTGAGAAAATATTACATAATATTTTTTGTTGGTTCCTCCCTGTTGTCTCATCAGAATTTTTGCTTTAATAAATTACCGGGCAACCCACAATAGCCTCAGCTATGCAGTTCCTTAGGGAGGATGATGGAATCAAAAACACTCGCATATTCTTCATGAAATATTACCAGACTTGAGGGATTTGCTTCCTCTTCTATAAGCTGCTTCAGGCACATACGTATACGAAACGATTGCATAAGTAAGTAATTTGAATATTTCAACAAACCATTCTCGCTTATCAGGTCTGTCGAACCGCACCCACCAGTTGCCCATGTTCATCGAAGTCAGCTTGTTTTCCCGCCTGACAAATGTCAACTCTGCTATTATGCGCAAAGCTAGATAATAAAACTGAATCCATTGTTTGCCATCAAACCAAAGGGACAGCACATTCCGCCATAAACATCGGAGGCATGTGCACATGCAACAAAAATGGAAAAAAGGACGCCCTCTAATACGAACATAAAATATCTGAAGTACTGACGTTCTGACTTGCAAAACCGAACAGGGGGCTGCCGGAAGAGAACATAAAATAAGCAACAATCCTCGCCATGGCTTCGGGCTTCTGCAAACACACATCCATTTATATGGCCTGTTTGGGCATGTTGATTGAGAGCGGGCTCTTTTCCTGATCCTGAATGTAATTCCTCACTTAAGGCTTGTTTTCATTTTTTATTATTACTTTTTTTTTTATTTTATTATAAACGCTTTCTGGGAAATTGCCGAGGGAAATTCAATTTATCGCCCTTAGGTATGATTCCACAAATATATCTGTGAAATTAAAAAATTTCACTCAACATTGAATTGATTGGCTACAGAAGTGGAAACACCGCGTATGTTTTGAATGCTATGTCGTTTTTAAAATTTTCATTTTTATAGAATTACGTTTTGCTTTTTTTTCTATGCCCGAGGGTGGCTTCACATTGCGAAGTGAAGTTCTTAACGTTGGCGTTGTCATCAATGCAGAAGTTGAATAGAAAAATTGAATAGAAGTTTTCAATCATTTAGCATAATAAGGCTTTTTGAGAGTTCATTGTTTGATTGTTTTGTTTTCTTAGTTCTTTTCAAATCCCATCACTTAGATTAGGCAGGGATTTAATGAATGGCTTATTATTATGGCCAGAATAAGTATGGACTGAAAGCGAGGAATAGTCCATCTTATCACAGAAGCTCTTCGACGAATGTGGTTACAGATAGCAGAAATGGAGTGACAAATAACTATAGGTCGGCGCAAATTTTTGTGTCCGAAAAAGATGGATAAATTTACGAAATTACGTTTCAAAATGCAATCGTGAAAATGGAGAAATCGGTTAAAACTTTCTCTTGACGCTTGAAGACATCTGCATCTGCAGTAATATTCATTCATCGTTCAGTATTTGAATCCTTTTCATTCCCCGTGTATTCTCATTTGCAGTTTATCACTTTAAAAAAAGAAATTCAAAGCCAGTGATTTCGCACTCATCAATTCCGTCACTCCGTATTTGAATGGACGAAGGTTTATTAAAATAGCTAACTGAAAAAGATACGCAATCTAAGGTTGAGTTATTGTAGGTATACAATTGCAATTGGCAGTCATTTTGGAGTACCACAATATTCGATGCTAGCTCCAATTCTTTTTTGTTTTTAAAGGGTCTTCCGAAAGGGGCTTCCGAAATTTGAGTTGATGGCGGCCATATTGTTTAAGCTACATCTGACAAATTGGCCGTCGTTTTTTCAGTCTCTTTTTCCAAATCACCATGGACTGACATAGCGTTCGACAATATGTGCAAATTATAATTTTTTTTTTATCAAACTGGGTGATCTTTCCGGTCAACGTTCCGAAATTGTGGCCATAATCGTCCTTCCAAGAGGACTGTCAGCATTGTGATGGATGAAATTTAGGCCAGTGGTTCAGTAAACGGTCAACAAACACACGTACGTCGACGAAGCGTTATATCGGTCGAAAGCATCGCCGCTGTCCGTGAAAGTGTGCAGGTGAATCCGAGGCAGACGATTTCGCCTCGCTCACAAGGACTCGATCTTTCGCAGACCACAACTTAACGAATTTTGCGTCATGATTTGTGCCTGTACCGGTACAAACTTCAACTGACCGAGGAGCTGTAGGTTAATGACCATAGACAAGCTGGAAAATTACACCAGTTTTCATCTTCAGCGTTGAAGCACATTTCTGGATAAACGATTGCGTCAATAAAAAAAATTTAGAATTTGGGACGATAGCAATCTACATGAGATCCAAATGCGTCCCATCAATACCGGAAAAGTCTGTGTTTGGTGTGGATTTTGGGCTGGTGGCTTCTCGGTTCCATATTTCTTTGAGAACGACCATTTGGCGGGGCATTCATCGTCAACGGTGAGCATTGAAATATGTGGTTTCAACAGGATGGCGCTACGTGTCACAAAGCTTACGCCACATTGGAAATTCTGCAAGTTGATGTGAACTGGCCACCAAGATCATGCGATTTGACCCCTTTTTCGTGTGGGGTGTACTGAAGTCGCCTTCGGTCAAATTCAGCCTGGTTTATGCACCAGACTCATGGCAAATTTGACATTTCGGATGCGCATCACCTAGAGAAACCCCGGCGCACATTTGAACGGCTTTATATTCCATTCACAATGGAGTCCAAAGGCCATTTGATTTCCATGATATCTTACACACACTTTTTTTATTTAAATTTCAAGATAAGAAGCGTTAAATGAAAGACCCTTAACGTCAATGATTCAAGCGTATATGCCAATACCTTTTGGTTTAGTCATGGCTCCCGATCTTAAAAGACCCGTTAAATAATTAAAAGTGGTCGATATAAAAAAGTCCTTCCCTTAGCCTATCACAAATGATAAAAAAAACGGTTTGTTGCAATTTGGACTTGCACACGAAGGGTTCCGTTCCACCGTACAAATTATTTTTTCTAAATACTTTTAACTTCCCATTAGGATGTTCTTGTAATCGGCCCGATTTTCGAAATTCAAAATTTTTACATTTCTTCACGTTTCGCGGTCATAGTAGTCGGATTCCATTGTTTTTAGAAAGATGTCCGGGTGTGTGTGTACGTACGTACGTTTGTGCGGACTCTTTCGTACAAGCTATCGAATTGTTTCATTCGAATCGTGTGTGCAAAAGGATCACCTGAAAAGCTTTTAGTAAAATTCCACAGGGTGGTTTGAATTTTATGACGAAAAAACTGTCAATTTCTTTCTTCAATTAAAATCAATTTAGTTTTCCAATAAAAAAGTTCAGCATCAATTAAATTAATAGTTTTCATCTTCCTTATCAGATAAAAAAATACACTGCCGTTCATAAGTTTTCGGACAAATTAATAGAAATTTTAGTTTTTCTATCTTAATTCCAAAACAACAGTATTTTTATTTAGCCAATTGACTAAATTAAGTTATTTATAAACGTTAAAAACTAATTTAGGCCCTTTTATATTTTGATGTGCCCTTTTCTTGACCACATTCCCAGAAGTGTGAATCCTAGTTTAGAAAGTTACAAACCCACACCGAACTTCAAAATATAACATCATAGTAGAATTGCAGTCATTGCTGAAGGAAGAATCACTTCTGCAGACTATATAATGGCGATGATGCATCAAATTTCGCTGGTAGGCAGCCTGAACCATTTGATAAGACGACGCAGGCCAACAAAAGACGATGAAAAAAAAGCAATATCTGAGCTTAAGTTAAAAAAAAGTCACTAGAGCGAACGGATTCACTGCTGAACATTTCTAAGCGGCGGCAATGACTTGGTTAGGAGTTTTAATCAACTTATCTGCGACATACTATATGACCAGAATAAAGCATGCCCGAATCTTGAAGAAACTAAAACATCCTTGCTTCCGTATTATGTGAACGTCTGAAGCAGTTCGTCAACAGCCTGATATGTCCATATCAGTGTAGCTTTTGATCTGTATTGTCCAACATAGACCAAGTATTATCATCACGACAGATTTTGGAAAAAACCTAGAAGCTCCAAATCGGAATCCACCACATTTTCATCAATTTCAAGGTTGTCTTTGACAGCACCCACGAGCCATTTCTTGGCATCGCTGCAAAGCTCGTACTTTTGTGCAGGATGACGATGAAAATTTCAAGCTCGGCAAAGACGTCACCGACCCACTTGATGTCAGACAACGTCTTAGACAAGGTGATGCATTGTCATGCGATTTCTTCAACATCGGTCTTGGAAAAATAGCCCAAAAGTGCCGCTTCAACGCCAGAGGCACTATCCTTTAAAGGTCTGTCGGTAATCGGAGAACGCAGCTTGATGTCAACAGTACGTTTATGAGTGTTCGGACAGAAACCGGAAAGATGAGTTTGGCTGCATACGAGGTGCACAAAGAAGCATATGTTGTCTTCAAGAAAGAACACCCAAATGCGACGTCTTGCTCAAAACGTTACCATAGACAGCTATAACTTTGAGGTAGATTGGGACTTTGTCTACTTAGGCTCCGCTAAAACTAGCTATGAGATCAAACGAAGAATACCTCTTGCTAATCGCTGTTTCATTGACCTCGAAGAACTAGTGTCGCTTTTTAAGACCCTCAAAATCCCCATCCTGATACATGGTGCAGGGGCATGTACACTTTCAAAAACAGATGAAGGCGCCTTAGGTTGTTTCGAGAGAAAAGTGTGATATATGTATTTACGTATCTTTCTTTGCAATGCATTTGTCTAGGGAATGAATTATGTTTTCATAACCCAAATGGAATTTTACGGTGCCGGCAAATAAAATAGCACCTACATTTTTATCTTTGGTTCACATAAAAGTGGGTTTCTTTTACTTTCAAGTAAAAATCGACAAAATAAGACATCAATAGCACGGTGGACATTCATAGGACCCAGAGGTCACTGTTTTTCTAAGTCTTCAACTCTCATCAAAATAGTCGTAATGCCGAAGGGACACCTAACAAATTTGCAAATTTTCCATCGATACCGAATAAACTGAATTTTTAATCAAATCCCCAGTCTCCAAGAACGACGATGTCATTCTTTAAACAAATGATGTGCCTTCAGCTTAACTGTGTTCGCAAACAATGTCAAGTTCGGCTAATTACACAAAAAACCACAGCCATCGATTGGCAGGGCTGTCAAAGATCTTGAGTTTGACATCACCAATTTGTCAGAAAAAGGACTCCAAAGGAGATTAATGATTTTTTTTTTTATTCTCTACGAGTTTGGGTGTGATGATTGTGATTCTTGTAAAATGTAATTAGAGACGTGAAATATAAATTCAAAGTTGAACGTATACAAAAAAAAAATGTAATGGACCTTGAGGGAAAATTCATTAAGTGCAAAATAAAAGTATTTTGAAAACATCTTTGATAAAAAAAAAACCATCAACTATAAACTCCAAGAGAAGTCTTCTATTGCTGGTGTTAAGGCCAAGCTCATGTACCAATAAAAGTTAACGATCATCCTTTAAGTCGAAAGTTTAAAATCAAAGATTGTTGTCAACATTGCCAAGTACTAATGCCCTCACCGGCGACACCCATTAGACTTTCCAAATTGATTTGGTCATGTTTTAAAAGGCCCAGTTAACGAGGACCATGGCGCCCACGTTACCTTTAAAAAAGGAAGAAAAAAAAACACGGTGGTCCACAACCCACTTGCTCGTAATATTTCCAAGTCTCTCTCATAATAAATGAGCTTTCTCGTACGATTTCGCAATTTCATGATATTAGGTTAAAAAGGGAAACCAACCGAAACTGAAAGGATACAGAAAAGAGTTTTCGTGTTGTGGTTTGACAAAAAAAAAAAATAGAAAGAAGAAAATCGTTTTTATTGATTTCCCTAAATCACTAGCGGTTGACAGTTTTGTCGCGTCAAGAAGGTTTTTTTTCTATATTTGAGTCGTTGCTGGAGTCAACTGAGTGAATTGCTGGAAAGACCAAAGATAAAATTAAGCCTTACGCTGGTTGAACAAATGTGTGTAGGATTTCTGTCGCCATACACCAAATCAAAAATAAAAATATTGTCAATGGGTGTTGGAAAGATGAAAACATTAAATATTGACTTGAATATTTAAGCTCATGAGCTCATTGAAGTCGTTCTTTATTCAGTGAAGATTATGGCCTACGAACTTTTTTAGCTGGTTTGAAAATTAATAAAATAGAAAAATAGTTGTTTTGAAGGTGCCCATGTTCGAATTCCGCGACTAATCAGAATGAAGTCAAATAGTTAAAAACTTATAAATATTTTTTCGTACACCACAGAATACAGGAACGTAAAGTCTGGTTTTATTAGCACAATTGTTTCCAATAAACAATTTTGCGTCACTATTATTTATTCATTAGTGAAGGTTTTAAAGAAACAATCATCCTTGACACACACTTGAAGTCAATATTCATCATTATTTTATCTCAGAGCTTTTGAAGAAATTAAAGATCAGTGTTAAGAATAGAGAGTTGTAAAAAAAAAACTGCAAGCCGCAATGCGGAAGTAAGTAAATTCTATGAACAACATTTTTGCAAAAACTAAAATTCATTCGAAGCTTAAATTTACATAACAGAGAACAACAGAATGGAAACTAACGAACATTAAATTGACATGAGCAATTTGGCATAATAACCTTGTCTTAACCTTGCAAGTCGACAGACTTTGAAGAGAGAGCAAAGACCCAAATTAACGCTGAAACTGACTTCAACTCGGTACGATCGAGGAATTCGAGAAGGTAGTGTTATAGGGTTTACTGAAGTTCTCCCTAGCTGTGTTGTCCAAGAAGGTAATACTTGGCGATGGTTCGATAAAAGTCTGTGTATGCTCATCATCTATCAATATTGAGACTTCGTACGTATCAATAGAATTATAAAAGGGAAAAGAATAAACAAATAGAAGAATGTCCCCCCTTACTATGGGGACATTCTTCTAAGCCTTTCCGAGGATATGAAGCATAAAAAGGAGCACTGGAAAATAAGAAATGGCCTGCCCTATCACTAACAGAGCTGCTTTGAGACAAACTGATTTTAACCCGGCGTGTTTTTAAAAAAATCTGGGTTACTTTTTTAAGTGTCTCCTACCTGGCACAGCAGTTGTTAAAGTTTTAAGCCGCTGTAAGGCAAGTAGTCCAAAAAGCTGGAAAACTCCGACGTAAGTGAATTGTTAGATGCTATTTTTGTTATATTTTAGTTGGTATTTTTAGATATGCACTAAATATCAATGTAAACAAAACCGACATTGATCAATATTTTGTAAAAAAAATAAGAAAAAAAAAGCAAATTCTCTTGCTAACGGCGATTCGAGGAGCATGCATGTCAAATTTGTTTCTCATCAATTGAAAAAGAACATTTTGAAAATGAAACAAGAAAAGAAAGAGCAACTTACGACGAAAATGTTTGGAGCCATTGGTAAAACACAGAAAGTATACATCAATGATTGCTTAACTGTTGTTGTTAAATTGTCATTTTCCTATCAAACTGAGATTTATACAATGCTGTGTTTATATAGATTGCGCCTGCATAAAAAAAGTTAATTCATGGAGGAACTTCATAAAATTCATTGTACGCAAAAAACCGGTAATTTAATTGTAATAGGTGAAATCAATATTTATATACTAGATGTGTCCGATAAAGGCACTGAAAATTATTTATTTCTTATGGCCCCAAATGCTTTCAAGGGATGTATCAAAGAGCCAACTCGCGTAACTGAGGCTACAAGTACTTGTATTGATCAAATTTTTACCCGTTTCAAAGTCAGGAATGGGCTAAAATTTTTTGGAAGTGCTCTCGACTTCATGATAACTGATCATAAAACGATCGTTTTATTTAATGAGTCAGGAAATTCTTCGAAACCTACTTCTGTTGGACAAACAAAAGAGCACTATACCATCGATTATAAGTTATTGAAGAATTCTTCGAAACACGAATTTTAGGAAAAGGTTTATTCGGAAAAGCATCCATCTGCCTCAGTTGCTATTTTTATTTCAATTTTGCAGAAACACATACAGTCATGCACTTCCATGTCCACAAAAAATTGGAATAAAAATAAGTTCCTTAAACCTTATATGAATGAGAGTTTACTAAGGCAGATGAAGAAAAAGCGTAAAATCAGAAAAAAAAATCAAAAAACTTCCACGGAATGCAAAATTAAAAAAGTATTACCTTAAACTATATAAAGCTATTGGCTTGGATATACAAAAGTAGTTGGAAATGGTACACATAGTGAGCCTCGCTTTATAAAAAAGGAGTGCCGCAGGGATCCGTACTGGGCCCTTTGTTTTTCTTGGTGTTAATAAAATCGATTTTTAATCCAATCAAATGGCCTTTGCAGATTACATCACATTCACTTACCAGCCATATTCGGATCTCAATTGTGTATTACAAATTGAAGAGGATCTTGAAGTTCTAAGAACTTTGTTTTTCCACCACAAATTAATTGTATAGTAAGTCAAAAAACTAAGTTCATGACCTTTTCATGATTCAAAGTGTGAAAAATTAAGTTTTCCTCATTTTCGGATTCCCAGTATACAAGAAGGAAGTCCAATATTGGGATCCAAGCGATACACTCTCAAATGAATCCAACGAAAGCGTCCAAAATATAAAAATGCAACAGTTGAGGTGCATATCGGCGCAAAGAAAAACTAAAGCAGTAATAGAAGAAAACAGAGCTAGATTAGAGGAAAAAAATTACAACGTAAACGGGAAAGAGACCAACACTTTCCAAGCCCAAAGTTAAAAAAAAATCAATATAAAATGCACTTTTAATTTCCAAAAGCAACGTAACAGTCTATAAAAAAGCACCCAGTCTCTTCGTAGTTGTAAAGGAAACCGATCCACCTGGATTTGTGGCTGTATTCAAGCAGCTTTTGTGGCAGTTGAAGTACGAAAATATAATCAAAAGAGATTAATACAGTATGAAGTAAATCCATCTGGGGTCAAAGAAGTAGTTGCCTTACTAACTGTATACAGATAGAAAGATACTTTATTTTGGTCTATAAATTTCAATGGAGGTTGTCCGCACAATTCACACAGAGATTCGATATTTAAACTAAATGTTTCTACAGAAAGTTAATATATTTAAATTTAAATAGGTATGTGGTTGTCAAATATTTTTTATTTGCTTGAAAAGGAAATCACGAAAAAAACCATCTGTATGGTTATTAGAAAATAAATAAATAAGTAAATAAATAAATAAATATATAACTAAAACTATATAAAAATAAATAGATTAATTATTAAAAAAATAAATAAACAGAATTATTAATTAATATATAAATAATTATATAATTATAATAAAAACATTGAGAAATCAATGAAATAAAAACTAATAAACACGAAACATTGAAATATATAAACATAAAAATAAATAAACCAATACATTATAAATGAAAAAAAAAAACAAACATATTTAAGCAGTAAGTTGATTTATTAGAAGATTATCTGATATATCACATTTTAATAAAAATCTTTACTTTAGCGGATCTTTTTTTTGTAAAACCAATTCAACACCGGCTTCCCTGTGCAAGTCATGCGTGGTCATGATATGACGGTAAGCTAAGCATCATTTTCAATATTCTCTTTTGCGTCACTTGTAATTTCTTTAGGTGGGATATTGCACAATTTCCCCATAATTGGTACCCGAAAAGAAGTATTTCTTGAAATACAACTTTGTAAATAATTATTTTGTTATTTAAACTCAACAGATAACTTCCATTTATGAACGGATATAGTTGTTTAATGGTTGTATTAATTTTTATTTGAACGTTGTTTATGTGGTGGCTGAAAGTTAATTTTTCGTCAAGGTGCATTCCAAGATATTTTGCGGTCTTGCCCCGGTTCAAATTTACACCATTTAAGACAATTTGATTGCTTGGTAGAAAGCAAGTTTTTTTTTTCTTATATAAAAGATTCCTTGCATTTTTTCAGCATTTAATTTTATTTTCCACTTGTTGTAATATTGGTTCAATATTTCGAGTGCATTTTGAAGATTAGTCTCAATGTCAAGACTAAATTCATGCGATGAAAGAATTGCCGTATCATCAGCATAAATGGCTAATTCACACGATGGTAGCTGTGGAAAATTTGAAGTGGATAGATTATAAAGAACAGGACTGATTACTGCGCCTTGAGGTGCACCTGCATAAATCAGAGGCGGAAAAACCAACAAAAACTTTGAAGCATCGTTTGTTTAGAAAACTCTGATTAAGTTTTATGAGATAGCGAAATGGTTTTGCATTTTTATCTAAGTTCCTAAGTTTTTTGTTTCGGTGTTCTTGGATACCACTAGCGATAATGTTATTCAGGGATCTCAAAAGATTTCGTTATCTTGGAATGCGAAAGCGTTGCCATTGTCAGGATTTGATCAGGAATGTTCATCGACACATTTCTTTTAATAACCTTAGGTACGCATAACTCAAATGACCTGAGAATTACCTCTGTTCGTTATGCAAAGATCAAGATCATTTTTTCAGTTTACTTTATTTTTTATTTCAGACCTGAAAAGCACCCAGTTAACATTTTTATAATCGTTGACGGATATAGAACGGAAAAAGGGAGGACATTGGAAACATCAAAAAGTATATTTCCCCAAGTAAGTTTATAGAGGTGTGGCTTCAAAACAGTCAAGCAGTCTGACATAGTTTAGAGAGCATACACCTGACCGTCTGTGAGGTTTGGGAGGATGAAAGCAACAAATTTTGGAACGTATCACTGCTTAGAGTCACTTACATCATCCTTTACAGTTTATAATGGCTGAAGGCTTTTTATAATACACACATTAGCCAATACCATTATGGCTACCTTATACGGAAGATGTCAACACTGTTC
The DNA here is from genome assembly GCA_963555765.1 of Orthonevra nobilis. NCBI lineage: Eukaryota > Metazoa > Arthropoda > Insecta > Diptera > Syrphidae > Orthonevra > Orthonevra nobilis. The sequence goes on along the minus strand of OY743225.1, from coordinate 3,146,643 downwards.
GCCTTTAAAAGCTGATCGATGGGCAATAAGCGTGACAGCAAAACAGACCTCAGACCTCCTACTACCTCAGAAAGGTAGAAGAGAGAAGAACCGTATACTCATATATCTGTACAAAGATGCGAACATAGTGCGGTAGTAAGTCAGTATTTTTATCACGATTCTTTTTTATACCCTTAGTTGTCATTATAAGCTTAGAAATCATAACAACTTACGACCTGAAATTTGTTAACCTCTAAAATCTTCTACCTTTTATTTGAATTCCAATGAACTAACTGTGTTGTAAATTTGTGCGTTCATTTTCCTGAAGCATGGTGCATTTCTATCCTAACACGACTGCTATATCTTGAAATAAGAGCACCCCGCACATGCTTGAAAGTAGTCAAAATCGAGATACAGGCTATTAAGATTCACCAACTGAAGCTGTACCCCAGCGGGTTTTCCGCTTCAAAATTAATCTCCGAATATCTATGATTTATCTCAACAGCTTGCGGAGCTTTCTTTTTTATACGCCAGCAGGTTTTTATTAATTGTGCCACAAAATTAAGGAGACCCGAGGATATCCCGCCTTTTATTGCAAAATATCTAACAAATAAAAAAACAAGAGGAAAACCGCCAGAAGCCATTTGCTGAAAATGTTTGAATGTGCGAATGTAGGGACAAATTAAGCAAGATAAGCCCTTCGAAGCATGCGAAGCTGGTGGCGGCACGTGTATTTTTGTCCTAAAGCAGTTCACTTTTAAAAACGATTGATTTAATTCTCATTGAATTAAGTTTTATGACGTAAATTAATCAGGCCAACTAATGAGGGGCGGAAGTATGGCTATTTAATGTGGTTAAGTGTTTGCGAATTAATTAGTAAACAAATATTTTGTTTTTTTTATTATTAGAAAGTTGTGAAATTAGCTCGTACTTATATACATAAATGGTCGCGTGCTGGCATGAGACTTGTCGTTTTGAATGTAATGAACCCATGAGAATAAACAGAAAGTGAAACTTATTTAGAGTTTCGTGGAAGCCGAAAGGGCACAAAGCAGAACTAGGAACAGGTCAAAGGCGCATGGATGGATTTGACACTGAATAAAATATACGAAAAAAAAAAAATTGATTTGTTATCTTGTTGAACCTATAATCACGCACCCACAAAGGTCATGACTTAAGACTGGGATGTTTGGTAAAAAAAAAGTTTTGAGAGCACGTACGTATGAAGTTGAATTTTGTTGATTGTAGATAAGTGAAGAAAGAAAAAAGAAAGCAGATCTTAAAGGCGTTTGGAAGTATGTATACCACTTTGACCTTTGCAGGCCTAACTTTCGTAGAAACTTCAACTGACGTGGACGTTTACAAAGCAAATTTTTGACTTTAATATTAATCTTAAATAAAAAAACCAAACTAAACGCGACCGAACAACCTTGGCAACCAATGGTCGTTATCTTGAGCGGATGGATATCATAAAACAAGGCAAGCATTTACTTTTAAGGATAAGAGTAGAGACCTTGCACCGGAATGATTGCATATTTTATTTATCTTAATATTTCTTTGGCAAGCGATGCAGAGTTCTGTCAAAAGGCAAGCCAATAAGTCCTTCCTTTAAGACAAAATAATTCAGCCAAAGTTTCAATTGAGAACATCGAGGAATCCACGTTAACAGCAGAACAGTGGCCACTTTTAAAAATCTGCTTACCTCAACGAAATCCTCAATTTTGTACTGATGAATCGGTTTCCAAGCATGTTTACTATGTTCTCAGTGAACTTGAAGATTGGTGTCCATTAACATTTTTTATTGCTCACCGGAAGCCTCTCTCATGGGAGGACAACTTCGAACATCCAAGTTGGAAAAATTCAAAGATCACTGACGAGTTTTCAACACGATATAACGAGGGCATTGAGGAAAACTTCGTGGATGTTCAGAAAACATTTGGACACCGTTTGAATAAAGGCACTTGCTCACTTGCTATCAATTTTAAGCCTAGCAGTATCGCTTATTATAAAACATATTATCTATTCACACATCTTTAAACTGTTGTGCAAAAAAAAAATCGGCCTGATTTAAAAAAAAACACTGTAGTCCAAGGGTCAAAAATTACACCGAAACTGATTAACATCATGACCTGCCGCTAATCATCACTGAACATCACAACCCAAAAGCTACTTCGGCCAGGATGACTCCTGAACATATGGTAACAGGTAACTTGATCGCGTACAAGTCAGGTCCGAAAATCAAGGCCATTGTAATCCTTTTGCCATGCGATTCCAATTAGATCCAGCGTTATTGCTTCGAATGGAAGTTGAAAATCAACTTTCAAAAGCTCGAAAGTATTATTACGGGTTTTTCAACAAGAACGCTACAAAAGTAGAGCGACAGAAACAGCAAACAACGCCATATTTTTTGCCGTTCTTTTGACATTTCTCTTCAGTAAGGTTTGCCATTTCATAATGCAAAGATATACGAGCCAACAACGATTCGAAATTATTAAAATTTACTACCAAAATTCGGAGTCAGTGGCCTCAACGTTAAGAGAAAATTTGAATCCACAGGCACAGTACAAAACGTTCCCGTGCCAGTGAGACAAAGGACTGCGCGTAGTGTCGAGAATATTGCTACCACTTAGGCTTCAGTTACAGAAAGCCCAAATGTGTCTCTCACACGTCGTTCTCAAGCGTTGGGCATCTCTGTGACGTCGTTGTGTCGAATTTTGCGAAAATATCTTGGCCTACGTCCTTACAAGATTAAATTGACGCAAGAACTGAAGTCGCTTGACCACGAGAAGCGTCGTATGTTCGTGAATTGAGCTAAGCAACAACTTGAAAATGATTCGGATTTTCATCGAAAAATCATCTTCAGCGATGAGGCTCATTTCTGGCTGAATGGCTCCGTAAATAAACAAAATATGCGGTAATGGTCAGGCAGCAATCCACACGTACTCCATCATTGCATCCCGAAAAAATACGGTTTGGTGTGGTTTATGGACCGGCGCCGTCAATTGGCCGTACTTCTTACGTGATGATCAACGTTCAAGCACGTTGCTGTGAATTGGTTCGCTACCGTTCACTGATAGGGAGGACATGTGGTTCCAACAGGACGGCGCCACAAGCCACAAGGCGAATGTCATATTCAATTTATTGAAAACCAAGTTTGGTGAACGTGTTATCTCACGAAATGGTCCAGTCGCTTGGCCGCCTCTGGGAACTCTAGGGATACCAGAACGTTTTCTATCGTGGGACATCTTGGGCAACCACTAGCCCTAACATGTAGTTGGATACCTTGGGGTCTGGCTATATCAGTATCTATATTTAAACAAACATATAGATGCTGCTCTGGTCAGAGCCAAAGCGGCCTATGCCATGACAAAGATACTATTTCACAACAGGCAACTCGATGCAGGGTAAAGGTGACCTGCTACATGGTACTCATCCGGTATTTGCTTGCATATGGGTGTCCAGCGTGGTTCAACGTGGGAGCATGTTTAATGGAAAAGACACGGGTTTTCGAGAGACGATGTATTAGGGCCTTTCTCCATATATATAGAACTCCAGAGTCTCAATAAAAAAAACTCCTTCCAAATGAGGTAAACCTAATTAGAGTAGACAGCTTTCTGATGAAACTTATTCGGAAACAAAGAATGAAGATAATTTTAGTTATTTTAGCTATATTAGTTTTAAGTATCTTTGTCAAGCAATTAAGTTATTCTGAATAACAAATCAAAAATCATTGCACAAAAAAAAAGCTGAATACGAAAGCCGTGGAGAGCTGTCATCAGCGAGAGAATTGGATTTGATGATAAAAAGAAAGTCGGATAAAAAACGGACCACTGAGGGACCCCATCATTTATATGGCAAATACAGCACTGGCGGTGAACGGTCCGAATGATAGTTCGACTAGGTGGTGCCAATCTTTGTCAGGATTCGAGATGCTCTATTTCTTATTATAAGGGTATTCATAATCCCTTGAGAGCAAGTTATAGATAATCATCAAGCTAATGCAATTTGACACAATTCGACTTCTTCTTTTTGGACTTTGTAAGGGCCTTGGTAATTTCTCAAAAGAAAAAAACTGCAAGCAACTCAGACACCTTTGATCACCATATGCAGGAAGTCGTGGAACATCATGTCAAAAAAAAGCCCTGTAAAACTCTGCAAAATACATTTACAAGACTAATTGCCGAGATAAGAAAATGTAAAGAAAATGAGTATTTTAATAACCTTGCAGAGATTTTAATTTCCTTCGAACCTTCAAAGCCACCAACTTCGCTCAAATGGGAAACCCTAAACACCAATACTCGTTATGACATCGAAGGGCGGAAAAAAAAACCTCTTAATTACCTAAGCCTTCATCAAGTTTCTCTCTCCATTAAAATCAACGATACTTCATCTTCATCCTTATTGAAAAGGACTCAAAAAAATATGAAAGAAAAAATAATAACGACGATAGCACATGCCATAAATAATAATAACGTTCCAACGGATAGCAGCGGATGCGATAAACACACGAGACGAGAGTCATAGATAATTAATTTTTTGAAACGACATAATGACAATTATGCGCTCCACAATTCGCGTCATTTGCCATCAAGCCAAGATACTAGCCAAGTAGAATCCTTGCTGTATCCCCATTTAAAGTGTGCCTTGGTGCAATGTCATCAGCACAACATAAGGGGCTACATTAAAACGCCTTAATGAGGGTCAGTGAGAGATATTTTCGTCCCGCCCTGTCCAGATACATATACATACATATATGTGAGAACATGTTGTAGAAGAGGAATAAAAATACATTTAAGCTCAAGTTTACTTGCCAATACCGCCTTAGTTTACTTAGATTATTACACAGACGCTCACATGTGTTTGCGGATACGTGTCAGAAAAAAAAGGCTTTGTTTTCATTTGGGATTACTATGCTCGTACGCACAATTCCTTGTTTGCATTTGTACTTTCTCTGCGGCACAAATAAGGATTACCCGAATGTTTCTGTTGCCATTGGGGGAGTTTATTTCCCAGACAAAGGCTCACCCTTCATTGAGAAAGTTATTTTTTTTTTTTTTTGCGGAGAGGAAAATTCTTATTTGGCAACGATCCAAAAGGAAATCACTAGCAACAAACAGTTTTTAATATCCTTCAACGAGTCAAGACCGACGAGTCCTCCTCTACGACGACGACCGAACAAAAAAAAAAAAACGAATGAAGAGCACAAAACGCAGAACTATGTATGAAAACGAAAGAAACTATAAAGTAGGCAATATGATGATGACTACCACATAACACAGTCACAAGGGCAGAGAAGGCTTGCTTGGAAAAAATCCAAAATCAATACCAGCCACATCAATTCAATGGTGGCATGGGATTCCTTTCAAATAACTAAAAAAAAAAACCAAACAAAAGAAATGCAGTCAAATTGGAAGAGCAAGATTCGGCCTCCTTCGACATAAGCCGCAGAATCGAAAGTACAACTTGTATTTGCAACCCACAACGAGAGGAAGGAAATTAATTAAAAAAAAAAATAAAATAAAAAAAAACTCTTTTTCTCGGAAAGTATCTGCGACGATAAATCCACGAAAGGATTTCATGCCACATCAGTGTGCTACCAATTACGAAGGACCTTCGCTCACAGAGTCGGTCAGAGACCAAGTGAGCAGCCAGAGTAATATCCAGTCCAATATACGCATATTATCCTGCTGCTGACGCCAAATGTTCTCGCCCAAAAATTGCCTGACAGTACTCTCGTATTTAGCGCTCCCTTTTAATGAGACCTCCCCGGGTCGGTGTCGTTCGTTGCCTTTTGCCTCGTGTCGACATTTAAGTGTTTCATTTTTTTTGCGGGGCACTTCTATCAGTCAGCATACACGAATGACATAAATAAAAGCCTAATCCGAACCTCATCCGCCCATCAGCCGAAAAGCGGTCGGTATCGCCTGCCCGTATGGCTAATTTAAACGAGACTGGATGGGAGGAAATCCTTTTTAATTGAAACCCCCCTTCAATTCAAATCATACACATACATAGAGTGACACCATATATTTCTCACGCATGCATGTGGATACAAAATATGAAGAAGAGCTACCGAGTGTATCCTATCAGGATATCTGGCGCGCGTGTTCAACATTCAGTTCCAGCAGTAAAGTGGGCAAAGGCACAGCCTTACTGTGGTTGTGTAGGGCTGGTTCATCGTTCAGCTCAGGCCTTCATACATATCATAAACATTTACCAACATTATTCACATTTGCAAAGTTTTCTGTTGTTGCTGATCCTTTGACTCCTTGCTAGTTGCTTTCCTACACTAAAACACTGAAACACAATCGAATTCAATCACAATAATTCATTCACGCTTGAGGTTGTTCTAGTAAATTCCATAAATTCCAAAAAAACTAAATTGAAATTCAATTCAACTCCTTTTCGCATGCGAAATCCTTTTTGGTTTTTTTTTTTACGTAACGTAACCCAACACTTAACCCAGTGGTAATGTGATAGAAAATCGGATAAAGTGTAGGAAAAACAAAGGGAAACAAGGCACACGCTGTCTTGGACGAATGTCCTTTCCGTCAATTGTTCGTTTGTTTTTTTTTTACTCTTTATATTCAAGCAGAGTCCTTTTTTGACTTTTTTTTTCAATTGCTATTCGAATGAGAACGCACAATAAAAATTTTAACAAACACACACACAACATAGACATTGGAAATTACTTTGAAAATTGAAAATATACACGTTGGGCATAATTATAATTATTTTTTTTTTTTATGTAGTCGTTCAAGGATGAAACAATGGTGATTAACACTGAACTTGTGTGGTAAATCGATGAAAAATTCAAGCAAGGAGAATAGCGCAAGGGCTCCACAAGGACTTGACTTTGTACGAACCGACCGTTTTAACGTGCTGGAGATAACTACTGTGATGGTTTCGTGTTGGGTTTGGATGTGCTCGGTAGTTGGTTAGTGTGCGTTTCGCATTGCGCAGGTATCCTTTTCGCATGAGAAATTCAAAAGGCAGAGCTCATTTGACAGGACGAGAATGCCAGCAGAAACCAGACATGGGTATCCACCTTTGGTGGCGGAGCGCGAGCGATGTCGTTGCTTTGCAAAAGCGCGTGGTAATGATTGTCTTGCCTTCGACTTTATTTGGAATGAAGTCCTTCGGAATTAGGCTTAAAAAATGCATGAGTGAATGATGTGGAAGGCCATGGAAAAGAACAAGGTTCACAAATATTGGATGGTTAAATATTCATTCTAGGAACGTGCGTTTTGTTCTATTTTTGGAATCAATGTCTTTGGGGGGTTGCATTTCTTATTAAGGGTGCATTTACATTGGAATTGCGATAGAGGACCAGAGAAGCATGGCTAACGATTCGAAGAATAAGGTTTTCTCCGAATCGTTAGTCATGCTTCTATGGTCCTTTATCGCAATTCCAACCCAAGAAAGAGTGTTTCATACAATTAATGTTTTGAATAGCTCGAGTTCGTAAAAGGATAAGGAGACCTGAAGAAGAGGACTTCAAACACTATTCTAAATATACCCTAAGTTTATGTTAAGCGAATGCTCGAACCGGAAAAATTTTATCGCAAAAGCTTCGCAAAAGCTTCAATGTTGTGCGTTTATTTATGGAAAAGAAAATGGCCTTCAAATTATTATAGCAAATCGTTTCATATCCAAAATTTGAATTTGAAAAAGGCAAATAACGTAACGAACAAGTTTTTCGCGTTTGGACAGTGTTTGGGTTAAACCTACCAAACCGATTGACGGTGATCATAACACCTTTCTTGATTTTTGAAGAGGTGTGGGCTATTGACACCTTCAGTAATATTGCAGTTGCGCTTTAACATATGCGACAATTTGTTTGTCAACATACAGCCTCCGAGTGCAAAATGAGTGCTGAAGAAAATTGTTTGTGAAAATTCCTCATCCAAACGCTGATGTTCAAGCACCACCTACACGGTCAGCTGAATTTGATTCCTGAGTGAATTTATTTCTATTAAAGTGCAAATGATATTTTTGGGTAAGGCGAAATTTTGAAACCTTTTTTTTTTATAATTTCATTTAGAAAGTACAAAACACTTTCTTTTAAGCTGTCGAAACTAGACGGGTAGAACCGGCCCTTTCGGATCACTTAAAATATTTGGCGATAATTCTGGGCAGAAAACTTTACAAGAACTTGAACATACGATAAAAGAGGCATACAAAGAATTTTCTTATTGTAAAAGAGTAGAAGGAAAGCTTGGGGTTTTAAACCAGCAATAATGCACTGGTTATACTCAGGTTATGCTGTTGCAAAGCAACACTCAAGGCAAAACTCTGGGTAAAATAGCCGCAGAATAGAGAATCGCCAGTTTTGTCACAACATGTGCCGCTTGGTAAACCGATTAAATTTTCGCGCCGGAAAAATTGCACTGGGGCTCATAAATCTGGGGCTTTTTAGAAATAGTAGCGTTGTTCACCGCTCAATATTCTGATAGATAACCTAAAGGGAAACGAAATACTAAAGCGTATCCTAGAAGTACTTGTATAGCAAAACGGAATTGCAGTGTACTCTGATGGTTCTTTAGTCTAAGATGGAACGGGTTCTGGAATATGTTCTATGAACAAAGTTATTAGTGTCTTCGAATCACTATCGAATAACGAATTTTCGTAGCGTATTCCAGGTTGAATTTCTAGGAGCTGCAAAGCTACTAGAAATAAAATTTTGATCAAGATATCGCTGTCTACTTTGACAGTCAAGCTGCCCTCAAGACACTATAAACGTGTGAATTGTGAAACGGTTGAAACACTCCATACACTCTGAAATCGAAAAAAAAAACAACATTGCGGATAAATTGGGAAGAAATGGGGGAAATCTACCTCCGGCCAATAGTGTTCTTATTAAACCGAAAATAAAAAGACAAGACAAGTGAAAAAGACAAGTGAAATTCTGAAGCTAAGTAAAGAACAGCTTTGGCTAGCGGTGGGCAAGAATACTGGATCTCACGAATACGGACGAATGCAGATACTACGGTGACTTAAGTGTCCAAGAGTAGCGTACTACTACTTCTATTTTCTGGAAACCAAGAGAAAGTTAGACGCATAAGCTACAAACAAATTTTAAAATTTTGTAGAGATATACATTGTTTTGAGGAAAATTTTTAGCTTGCATCTCCACGTCAGGAATCGTGAATCAGAACCCTGTTTAAACCAACCCAACATACACTATCACAAATGGCAGCCATATTTACTGCAGAGCGTGCATTTTGAAGAAAGATAGGTCTTAAGCAGCCTCTTTGATTAAGTCTATCATAATCTGCTCGAGTTGGACAACAAGGGCCTTCTTTCGAATCATTTTTTTGGGGAAAGTTGTGACAACTTTAAAAAGTTCAGCAGTTGTTTAGCAAGTAATTTTGTTGAGAAGTAAAATCTCACCAAACTTAACCCAGTCTCGGATGACTTTTGTTTTGATTTATTTCAATAATATGCACTAAACACGATTGTCCTCTGTCGGAGATGTATTCGTAAAACTGGTAGAAAAGCCAGTCTTATGACAAGAAGAATGTCATACACATTTATGTAATTATTTTATTATAAATTGCGTATATAATGGTAAATACCATAAACATTATTAACTTTAAAACTGATGCATTAACGATGGAAGCGTCCGCTTAAGGTTCAAACTTATACACATCCGGGAAAAGGGTCATGGGTCCCTTTCGTGTCTTGCCATATCGTATTGTTTTTTTTATTATTAATCTAGATTTTTTTCCAGGAAATATTTCTTTAAATACAACATTTTTTTGTTAATATTTTGTCCCTGTATAATTTTAATATTCAAGTCACTTTAGCGACGAACTTTGGACATTACAGCCTAGATGTGCCCATGTCTAAATACTGGTTCTGGTAATTAAATACCGACATTTTTAAATATTTGCCCTTGTGACTTATTGATTCTCATATTAATTGCTTAATTCATTTTTAAAATTTATCGACCGATTTTGATCACTTTTAGTTGATAGTAGAGGATAACCACTGGATCTATGTCTCATATCTCCCACACTTTCCTGTTCAAATTCATGCATAATTTTGAATGCGGTTGCAAATGGACTATTATTTGGCATGAAAAGGCTTAATTTTCGCATCAGTGAAGGACCGCAATTCCTTCCAAACTAATTCTTTAATCGGCAGCTGCAGCAGGATCGAGAATATTCAACTGTTCAAAAAACTCTTCGTTCACCAATGTTGGGATATAGAGTTCCAGTACGATGGTGGTGACGTAATATTTGCACTTAACGAAGCGAACGCCAAAGAGCTGTTAAAAGACCCGAAATTATTATTATATCATTACAAAAAAATCTAGTATTTCAAAGTTGATGGGATTTGGATTTTACTTTGCAATCAGAACTGTTGTGTTCTTTTGAAACACTTTTTCACATCGGGTACCATCAAATTATCCTAATTTTAAACTATCCTATAGCAATGAAAACTTTGTGTGGTTTGTGCCTTAATTTTTGCTAACACATTTACCAGCCAGGATACATGTCTGGCAAACAGTTTTTTTTAACCTGCCTATTATGTAAGAAAAATCGGATTTATTTAAAATATTCAGCAACTACGCTGCGCCTTATTTCAAAGTAAGTATTTGCTTAACCCAACATTAGATCTGTGATCTGTGAGTTGAAACATAGCAATGGAAAAAACTTACATTATAACTCACGTTCAAACATTTTTTGAGATGTTTTTATTAATTGTCTAAAATATTTACAATCATGACTTAAAATTAGACATATAAATAAGGTAAAGTTTCATCGGCTCAACAATAAGGGCCCAACGTGTTTCTTATGGTAATTTTACAACATTTTTTTTAACAAAAAAGTAAAACAAAAGACAATTAATCTAATTGCTGACACTGAAATTTTGTTTAGAAATTTTTTTGTAAAAAGTTAAAATTTTAAATCTAATTACATGGTCTTAACCTCTGCAATACCGGTTATTGTAGCCTACGTTCATTACATGCATTATCGTAGAACGATGTCTCGTAGCAACTTACATTGTCCTCGAATCTTTCGTATATGATTGCTCGTGGGCTGAGGTACCAGAGCGCAGGCTCAAAGGTCTGCTAGATGGGCCTTTAATTTGTCGAGTATCCTCTCGGAAAGCTGTAGCATGTACATATAGATTGGCGTCATGCAAGCATCATCATACAGCTTCGTGTTGCTGAAGTATTTCAACATGAACGGTTTTCCCCTGAGACCTGTACAAGACCGAAGTATCTTTCTTTCTATACCGATTTTCTTTATGGTTGTAGGTGACACGGTGAACCATATTGGGCAGTCTTAAGTTATCACTTGTTTTATGAGCTCGATATGATAAGATTGTATGGCAAAATGACAAAAGTTTGCATATTTTCGATTGCACTTGTATGAGGAGCCGAACAATGTAATTGGAAAATTATTTTTATGAAATGACAAACACATTATAATACGTGACATTTGATTGATGGGATACAAATCCTGCCGAAAAGAAACAGTTTTGTAGTTTGGGGTTCGAGAAAAGTGATATTTCTTATGGCCTTATAATCCTTTGGATTCTTTTTAGTCTTTATCACCCATCACATTCGATGAAATCCTATGTGTTATCACCCGATCGAATTGCAAAAATTAGGGGTATATTATCCTTGTATAAATATGTTTTTTTGCTAGTAATCATGACACTCGAGCTTTATGCCACCTTATCACAAATTTCATTGCTATCTTTCGCCAAGGGCTGTAGTAGTTTTCTTGTCGCCTCTTTTTTCGGGTTTGCCTTTGCTTTGCCGGAAAGTGTATAATTTTATTATATTCATTGCACAAGCCATAAACAAAAAAAAGGAGTATTGATAATAAACAAATAAAATAACCGTCCCAGCCAGATTTGAACCCAGAACCTGCAAACTGCATAAAAAAGATGATCCACGCACCAACCCACTCGCCAAAGAACCCCATAATTTTGAATGCTTTTTTTCCATTGACATATGGTATAGGTGAGACATACTTACATACATAGAGCTTTTTAGGATAGTGTCAAAAACTGTCGAAACTGTATTGAAGTACGCTTCGAGCAGCCATTCAAAATGACATTTTTCAAAATTTCTCGAAAGGCTTAGTTTATGCAATAAAACACCAGCCTTTTTATCAAAATAAGTTATATAAAAGAAGGTCCATCACAGAACCTTGTGGGACTCCTTACATACTCGTTAATCGAAAAAGGCAAGAAAACACTATTAACAAGTAATTTTAAACGTCGACTGTCTAAACAACTCTAAACTATTTTCAATGAACATACATATTCGGAAAAGACGACAGAGAATATAAAGTTTTCTGCCTTTCCTGTGGTTTTTCTTGTGACTGGTTAGATTTTTAGATTTTACTAGTAAGATTTATTGACCGGAACCAATATTGATTCTTCTTTCGTTTATATAATATCAGCAACAAGTTTTGAATTTGTACACAGTTGTGGTCAGAATTTATTTATTGTAAACAAATAATTCCCAATTTTTAAATTAAATTTAAATTAAACTTTAAATTTAAATTTGAATTTAAATTTAAATTTAACTTTAAATTAAAATTTAAATTTAAATATGATTACATGCTTATACAACATTTTGACTGGTCCATGAAACAAAAAAAAAAACAAAAAATTTGTCCCCAAACTTAAATAATTGAATGTTTTGAATCAAAATGTAAACAAATCGCAAGTCATCTATTAAATTGATTTTATGTTTATTTTCACTTCACTCAATGTGTGACATTTAATTAAACATATTTTCCCGATTGATGACTTAAATGGATCGATTTGATTGAACTCCAATAGGGATCAATTAGACAATTAAGGTCACGGAACCAATGTAATAAAAATGACAACGATTACAAAATCTCAAGTATTTTTATTGAGCTTGTTTAAAAAATATTGTGACAGTCAGTGATTTTATTTATGCAGTTTACTTGGGCTTTTTGGAAAGGTGTACGGGTCAATATGAATTTATCGGCTAATGTTGTTTTGAAAAATGATGATGTTTACATGTAAGGATAGGACTGTGATATTAGTTATATTATTATTTGCCATTAGTTTGACTACTGGGCTTCATCGAAATTTAATTTGTTTCATTTAAGAAACAAACAAAATGTCACAGCGTGCCAATGGGACCCTATTACTTAGACTCTGCTGTCTTCTAAACAGTAATGAGTAGACACTTGCAATTTTCGCAGAGTAACTTCGACTATGACCGCTATTAAAAAAATTATGAATTAAATATATAGTTAAAATTAAGTGGAGTGGAGTGGAGTATGGTGCATTTTTTTAGCGTGCTCCATAACCGTGAGTTATGGGAAATAAATGGTAAATAAAAACAACCATAATTCTTGAGGGGAAAAAAAGTTTTAAAATCCCTCCAGAGAACGCTCTTATAAAATAACTTTCCTGTACCAAGTAACCGGATTTTTCCAAAGTCTTTTCAATCAGTCAACTTAAACTGCTTCAGGTTTATAGCACCAAACATCACGCTCCAAACCGTCCGCTTGCTGTCATTTACTCCAGCCTCAGATTTATTATTTGATATGGAATGGCTGGACCTGGAAGCACACTGAAAGATTTTGCTCTCTCAGCCGATGAAACTTATGTAAATGTCTTTTAATGTTTTCAAAAAGAATCATGGTTTTTTCAAAATTGTCAACAGAAGTTGCATTTCGCCGCTTATTGACTTCCGAATGGTAAATTTCTATTTTTGCTTTCTTGATTGTAGTTGAAATATTTCTTTTGGCCATTTTTGGTCACAATTAATCGGTTTTTCCTTCGCCTTAACTAATCGTTAAATTTGCACAAAATTCCTTATTTGAACCGACTTTATTACTTTCGAATCCTCTTCACAGGATTTTCGAAAAATCCCGATACTTTTTGCAAATTGATTTTGTATTCTCATGAGATATTCTGAATCATAATTTTGACTCAAGAATTATAGTTTTGTATGCAATGGGCGGGACATTGCCTTTATTCAAGTGGGCCGTAGTGAATAATAAAGGAATTTGAAAACGTCGGTCTGAATATTATAAGAGATGCATGCCGATATCATCTTTATTACATTCATTCAATTCAGTTTTTTTCAAATCTAGTAATTAAAACCAAAAAAACATTAGTTTTAATCTTTCCACTCAATCCATCCGCTCGCTCTAAGCAGCCTGCGATATAAGAATAGTCTTAATCTCATGAGAGTGAGCAAATCATAGAAAAGCGAAGAGTTATCCCTGCAATGTATGAGTAAAAATTGGCTCACATTGAACTGACCAGTCCAAAAGAAGATCTATAAAAACATTTTAGATTTACATTGACCAACATATTTTTATTGCACAAAAAAAGGACAAATTTTTAGATATGTAATGTAACGTGTTAGAATTTTTTCTTTCAGTTTGGAGGGAATGCGTTCAGGATTTTAAGTGTGGCTGGGTTTAGAGTTGACAAACCAATAAAACTTTTTGGGGTCGCAAAGGGGGACTGAGGTTTATTTATGGGAAAAAGAAACAAATATAAACCTGCTGATTATATAGAACTCTAGAGTCTGCTAAAAAAAAATTCTATAGTAATGAAGTCCTCTACAGCGGGGCAAACCTGATCAGAGTGGATAACTTTCTGATAAAACTTATTTAGAGTCACATTGCAAGAGCAATGACTTCGAACAACAACTTGATCTGCGGAGCTTTTTACCCCAATGATATCCACCATGAGACGGTGCGCCTAACCGGCCTTATTCCCCCCGAAGCGTTTCTCTACCTCGATAGGGTCTGTTCCGGGATAGATAAGTGGTAGCGTTGATCTTCCACATTGGTTGAAAAGCTGTGGACAACTTACACCAAAACGTCGCAAGTAGCCTTCCGGAGGTTCTTCGTTTAAATAGGGCTGCAGCACTATTGGTGGTTAGATGATGAGTAGAATTCCGTCGTCTTTCAGTAATCTTTGATGCTCTTCAGACAATAAATATAGTATGTCCTGTTAGCCATGACTGGCTTGCATATGTTGGTTTAAAGTATTCTAACTACTTATAAATTAGTTATTAAGTAGTTTGAAATGTTATTTTAAGTTAGATTTAGCTTTTTTGGGTATAGATTAGCTTTTAATTTAGTTGGTAGCTTAGCTCTTAGGTCTTGTTTAAAAAATAACATACAAAGTCTATTTATTAAGTTTCCATTCGTTTGTACAATTGTGCAGATTCTTTCATACAATCAATCCAAATTTATTCCATTCGGAGCGTGGTTGACAGGTTTAAATTTAATGGCGAAAAAACTGTCAAAAAAGTTACGATTTCACTTCTTCAATTAAATATTTAGTTTTTCCATAGAAAAGTTCAAAAACTCTCAAATATATAAACTTCGTTAAGAACTATAAAGACTAACTTATAGACTTAAGCAGTGTAAATTTGAGTTGAGATGCCATAATGTATGGAACTCGATTTCTTTTGCATGGCCACCACGGGCACGCTTGCAGAAGTCCAGATGCTGAACCCCATTTTCGACGGTTTTCAAGCATAAATCGGCCGATACTGCTGCAATTTCACGTTCGATATTCGTACGAAGTTCATCAATCGTCGCTGGCTTGTTGGCATAGACCATAGACTTGACGTAGCCCTACAGGAAATAGTCTAACGGGGTGGAATCGCACGACCAAGGCGGCCAAGCGACTGAACCATTTCGTGAGATAACACGTTCTCAAAACTTGGTTTCCAATAAATTGATTGTGACATTCGCTGTGTGGCTTGTGGTGCCGTCTGGTGGTCAAGCGGCTTCAGTTCTTGCGTCAATTTAATCTTCTTAGGATGCAGGCCAAGATTTTTTCACAAAATTCGCCACAACGACGTCACAGAGATGCCCAATGCTTTAGAACGACGTGTGAGAGACACATTTGGGCTTTCTGCAACTGAAGCCTCAGCGGCAGCAATATTCTCGACACTATGGGCACTTCTTTGGCTCACTGGCACGGGAACATTTTGTACTGTGCCTGTGGACTCAAATTTAGCCACTAGACGC
Source organism: Orthonevra nobilis (assembly GCA_963555765.1). Lineage (NCBI taxonomy): Eukaryota > Metazoa > Arthropoda > Insecta > Diptera > Syrphidae > Orthonevra > Orthonevra nobilis. The sequence continues at coordinate 3,130,651 of OY743225.1, read as the reverse complement.
TCAATTGTTGATCTGCTAGGACGATTATAACGACCATAAATTGGACGTAGCGCTCTAAATAAATAAATTTTAAAATTTCGATTCGTTGTTAGCTCGTATATCTTTCCATCATAAAATGGCAAACCTTACTGAAGAGAAATGTCAAAAGAGCGGCAAGAAATATTCGTTTGCTGTCCCTGTCGCTCTACTTTTGTAGCGTCTCTGTTGAAAAACCCGTTACAAATGGGAAGTTTTTGTTTTACCCCAGATAGAGGATGAAAGAGGGTTTGTCTTGGGTTTGATCTTTTATTTAAAATTGCTGAAAGGATAGGTTTTCTCCGACGCTTTCAAGAAATTTAAACAAAGACTGAAGTAGGAATTGTTAAAAGCGGTCCAAAATCTAATAATTCTAAAGCTGATACGAAGAGTAGATTACTTCTCGATGCTATTCAATGAAGCATTATTTAGAGTCTGTTAAAAACAAACTCTCTCGATATCAATGAATATGACAATTTTTTTTTGTCATATTAAAATAATAAATATATATTTGGCATGATACGTATCCAAAAGCGCATGGTATTGCCGAAAATATCACAAACTCCATAAATACTTTATGGAGTACTTATCTATTATTTGCATGCGCCCACAAATTTCTTAACGTAATTGCTAGAGTATCATTTAAATCATAGCAATTATATATCAAATGAAATTACCGGAAGCCAAGACCAAAATTCTATTTCATCTGAAAAAGGTTTTGTGTTAACAAATAATTGTGGATCTTGATGAGCTATGCATCAATAATGAGCATAAATTTATGCATAAAAATTGGTTAAGTAGCAGCGTGCCATGGAAACATGAGATAAGACATCATCACGCCTAAAAAAAAATAAATATTTTGATATGATGTTGAGAAAAATTTGAAAGAAGACTAAGGACGAATTAATGAAAGTTCCATTTATGAAAAAAACAAAAAATTTTACTTTTCCCAAGCTTTGTAAAATTATGAATTAATATAGTTTTGAACTTTTACTACATTCATTTACGAATCTATTTTTATAAAGCTCGAGTGCAGTAGAAATTTTGAATTAGGTAATTTCTTTGGATTTAACAATTAAACAATTTATTTGAAATTATTCAAAAATTGTTTGATGTAGGTAGATAGAGGTCTCGGTGCAAAGGAACAACGAGCTAAACTCAACGATTGTTGAGCAAACCGAGGTTACCGATAGAGAAGAATCGACAGAGGAAGAAGCTTTTACCTTGGTCAAGGCAAAGAAAAGAAAGAAGTCTCACCCAGTCCAACAGATTTTATAACAAAAAAAAAAAAAAAACAACCGCATCATTAACAACATCAAAAAACGCAGCATCAACATCAACAAAACCACCATTGACTGAAATGGCAACTAACAACCTCCAATTGTCTGTTTCGGCCTCAATGTTGCATCAAGGGATTGGATGTGGCTAACAAAATTCACAACATTAACTCGAACAAATCCGTCATAACGACGAAAACGAGGGAAGGAAACGCATAAGGAACTTGGTGCTTAAAGGCATTCATCATAGCTGTGAGCCAGAGGAAATCAAAGCGGAGTTGAAGACAGAGGGAACTCCTTTCATTAAAGTAAGCCTCTGTAAGAGCCGGGCCGACAAGAAATTTAACAACTTTGTTGTTGACGTGGAAAAGGGAGCAGACCTTCCGTCAATCAGGAAAACTCTCCTAATGAACCAAAACGTTCACTGGGAGAAACTTCAGACGCAGGGAATAACGCAGTGCAAGAACTGCCAAAAGTTCGGTCACCTTGCCAGCAACTGCGGAATGGCGCACAGATGCTTCAAATGCAAAGACAGCCACGCACCCGGTACCTGCCCAAGGACAACCAAGGATGAGGAAGTGTACTGCACCAAATGCCAAAAAAATGGGCATCAGGCAAACTACAGTGGAATCCCAAAAAACAAGGAGAGGGTCACAGCAAAGAAATGAGCCATTGAAGGACCATTGAAGCAGGACTCAGCTTTGCAAATGTTGCTGCCGTGGGTTCGAGGAAATTCAAAAATATTGTGTGGATGGAAAGGAAAATCATCGAAGCCACCCTAACGAAGAGATTAAGATCATCAGCAGACAAGAAATCGAGCCAGCCCACAGGTATCTCAGCACACGGACAACCATCGATGAACACTTTCAAGACATCATCGATTGGACCTCGTTCTACACGAAAGCCGACAAGAACTACTACAGAGCTTAATACCCTGTATAATTTTTTAATTATTTTTCGTTTTTAAAGCAACTCCCTCAGAGGCAATTTTCAAAATATTTCGAAAATTGGGTATAAAATCAGTTAAAGATAAAGTATATCATGTTCACAGTTTTTGTAAACTCACAGCTAAAGTACGTTGGGTTTTTATTGTTGGGCCAACAATATATAAATTGTAGTTATAAGTCAAAATTGTAATTAATAGACTAATAAAAATAAATCTTAGTCGTTGAGATAACTTGTCCGAAACTGAAAATAGTACAGAAAAAGCTAAGTTTAGGAAACATTTCTATTAACTGGTTGAGGGACTAAGAGCAATGACAATTGGAAAACGTTATCAAGACCTAAGAAGCGTTGAGTAATTCTCGTCTATGTAAGGTTCCTTTGGAAAAAAGCTCATTGCATTTTCGAGAAATGTTTCATACTTGTCCTAAATAAATATTTCAAGCAACAACAGAATTTCAGTGTTCGTAGTGATGAAGTGGTCCGAAACCAAGTTACATGTCGATAATTTTTCATGGCCAAATGTACAGCTAACGAAATCACAGAAGACCCTCTGACGACTCCTAGCAAATGAGCAAGAAGTTTCTCTCGTGTTTTACGCAAACACAAATACAAATTCTTGGCGCGACACCTTTTTTGTGAGCCACATCTAAGATGTGAATAACCATTGTTGTGTGACCCACAAGGCTTATTAGCGGAGATTTGTCAATGTATCAGCGTGAAATAGACACGATTATTTTTTCCTCATTTGAACCCGGGATATTACACTTAGCAGTTCCAACTGGACAAGTCCAATGTACGTCACTATACATTTTTAACTCCTAGCCTCCTGAGCGGCGATTTCTTTCAATCAGGCGAGATCCTATTGATTTGAATTTCAAGAAAGTAGATATGAACTGTTCCAAAGCGGAAATCGGAATGCTCCGTCATTTCAAGTACTTGTCCGACACATTTTTTTTTCACTGCAAAGCTGTCGAAATGGAAATCAGCTCGATGAGTGTCATGTTCATATTTTGAGGAGGCATCTCTGGACATTTATTTCAAGCCATTTAGTAACACAATTAGACACAATTAAACTCACATAGAAGTATTTAAGACTCCCGCCTCGTTTTCCAAATATGTTTGCCTTTAAAAATATTATCTCAAAATATATGTTTATTCTGCTCGCTGTTGCCTTTTTACGGGCGGTATCAGTTTTGTGGTCCTAGACACCGTTAGACCAAACTTTTACGATTGCTTGCCCCTTGATGGTGAGGTTCGGTCTTCCATTTTACGTGAGCCTGGTGGCATTACTTTGGAGCATTATTCTACATATTTTATTTGACTCGCGTTTGTTTGAAGACCGAATCGTCAATACAGTTGGGTTGAGTGAGTGATGTAAATATCGTCTATGTTTATACACAGCTAGGTTAAAGAAATCACATGGCAGCGCAGAAATCTGGTGTTCGTCTGGAATAATTCGAATGTTCATTGTCCAAACCGCGCAGCATGTTTTATTTTTTGGTTATGACAAGATGTGAGTTCATAAACCTCTGCTTAGTTTGCACAAGTCACACAATTCAATAAGACCTTGAAATTAATACATTTGTTTTCCAAAGTGGTCTAAATGATTAACAAAAACAAAAAATCAATTGCTAAGAAGGAAGTGATGTCTTTATGAACGCCGCCTGTTCGACTGCACGTATCATGACCAATAAGGAGTGCTTCGATGTCTTTAGCTTAATTTGTTTTGTACGAGTTTTTTTTTGAAGAAAAAAAATGTTCAGCATAATTGGACGAATATTAATTGCTTTTAAATTGCTGGAAAACAAATATGTTTTAAAAAATGGTAGGGCAAATGGTCACGTTCGCCGACGTTCACAAATGTTTTATTGAATTCCGTGTTCCTGCATTTCGAGAGGCAACATGCCTATAAGTATCAAATGTTTTATGCTTAATCTATTTATTATTGTTGGAAGGAGAATTGTTTTGTAAACTTATATTTAATGAAGAAATAATATAAAAAATCGAATATTGAAAGACGCACAGAACAGAATGAGATAATCTCAAAATACACATTCACTTTTCAATTTACTTGATTGCTGCTTCTTCAAATCAACTTTCAAGTTGGTTCTGACCGACAATTTTGCTAGATCACGACAAAGTATCTATTGAAATGAATGCAACAAACCTTTTCCAAAAAGGTGGCTGGGTGGGCATTCAATTTTCTGATAAAGTTTTAGTATAAGAAAACTATCAAAATTTGTCAGAAGTAATTTAAGAAAAATACTCTTGGATCACCTCCCATCATACTAGGTAATTTATAAATTATCCGGGAAATAAAAAACCGAAAAAAGAGTTACGTCGTAAGATTCTGCAGTTGTAGATTCCGAAACGCAAAAGAGAAAGGATAGGAACTACATATTAAAAAGGTTGCGAAAAACTTCCTGCATTTAAGGTTTTGCTGATTGCAAATTCGTCGTCGGGTTCAGCAACAAGCAAATATCTAGCATACTGCCAAGCCTGTAGCACTGTAATAATTTGCAAGAAATCAGAAATACAAGAATACAGTGAGGGAAAAAAAATCCTCGAAATTTGAAAGCCTTTGATAATAAAAAACAACCTAAGATCTTCAATATTTGAAAACTTTCCAGGATCAACAGCTGAGATTAAAAAAAAATTATAAAAAATTTGGACGATTTGGTCAAACTGCAAATCAACACTAGGTCGAAGTAATGCAACGGCTATGGTAAAAAAATTGACAGGAAAATATAATGATTATTTTCTCTATTATTATTGACGAATCGGCTAATATGAGTTTGGCTAGTCGTTAGATTTGTTGACAAAATTTTGCACGTAAAAGAGAATTATTTAAATTTTTTACAACATCGAATACACAACACAACTCTATAAGCAAAAAGTAAAGTAGCAGATTTATTCACAACAAGATGTATAGTATTTACAACTAATGAAACATAATGCAAGTAAAGCTGTGGAACTGTTACTTAACGACATCGAAATGTGTTACAGGGAAATTGATTTCCATATTAATTGTAGCACTGAACGGCAACAACTTTTTTCAAGAATATCAGATATTTTGAAATATAAAACCGCAAACAATTCAACACCCCTCAAACTAGGTGGCTGTCTCTACATGCAGTGGTGCAAAGAAGAATTTTTTTTACCATCATTTACAAAATTAAGTCCAGGGATGTAATCTGAAAAGGTATAAATCCTCATAATATATGAAAGAATGAACTATCATTAAGAACTATGTATATATTTACAACTGTTTTTAAAAAGAGATTATTTAGAAAATATGGCAAATATTTTTGAAATTAATTTAAATATATTTAGGAATTACTCTTTCGGAATATAGGTCTTTAAGAATAAATTTATATAAAATAAAATTCGACTAAAATGTTTTCAAAACTCTTACTTAAAAAAACTTAATTCAAACATATTTTGTCTTCCATATAGTGGTACCAGTACTGTTTTGTTCTTCAGTCAGTTTAAAAAGACAAATATCAGAAATAATTTCGAAGCTGCATTATTGTGTGGAACTTTGCAGACAATACGTATGTTACGAGATTGTTCAACAAGCTGCTTTGATCTCAGTGTTGGTTAACTCACATTTATTTCCTATTTCTTTAAAACCGAAGTATACGTTTTATTTTTTTTTAAACTATTCAGTTTTAATATTAATAAAATATGCAAATAGTTATGGTAAATTGTTTTCGCTATACATACATACATGCAATGTTAGAATTTGTTTGCAAGCTGTAAAATTTATTAAATGCTGTAATTGAATAGAACTATTTTTATTTGTTTTTTTTTCCCAATTCCAAGAAGATTAAGAAAAAGTGGGGAAAAAACGGATTAGAATGGGAAAAGTTTTGAAAATTTTCAACAAAAATGGGGAATTTCTTAAAAAAAAGATCTGACATCACTGCGCCCCATACAAAAGTATTATTATATTTATATTTGCAATACATTACATATAAAAGATAGTTGACATGTCTCTTGTCTGAAACGGAATGTATAACTCAGGAGCTACAATCTTCCAATTGCAACAGTGGGATCGAGATTGGAAGTTCAAAATCTTTAGAATGTTGTCTTTCAGATATTTAGCAAATTATTTTAATATCATTTGAATTGTTTTGAAGCCCACTAATTTTTAATTTTCAATTTTTGCTTGCCTCTTCCAATATTGCAATTTAGTTACCATATTTTAAATTAATACAAGTAGTACCTTGCCAAAAGTTGTTAACGGCTTACATAATTTATAAGATTGTATAATCTTACATTGTAAGAATTCTTTTGTTCAATAAACTTAAACTTAAACTTAAACTAGTAGAGTAATCTCACCTTAAGGAATGTCAAAATAATGTAGTCCAGAATATTGAGCATTTTCCATACTTAGTCTTCTGTTTTCTCATAAGGAAAATTGGGCATAAGGTTGGCATAACATATCGGATAAATAGAAATCAAATGAATAAAAAGTTTAAGTATTGTACATTGTAGAAACATTTTTATTATATAACTTTGACATTATCACGCTCATACCCACAGCTGAGTCGTTGATACAAGCAAACCAATTTTTTTTTAACTCCTTTGAATGTATGTGACTTTACTGATAAGGTTCGATCTTTGCTAAGTTGGTTTGGGTGTCCTATGACTCACTTAGAATGAAATTAGTTTTCATTGCGCAAACTCACAGATTTGTTCTGAAAGACGTCTATAACGAAGTTGTCTAGAATAGAATTGCACACACCCTTAAGTCAATAAAAATAGCTACTGCTATGTGTGCTCTTTTTTCTATCAGCTTGGTCATAAGCATTAAAGATGATGAACTGAATTATTTCTACTTTGTTTCTGCAGATTCTGTAAATGTCTTAACAGGGTTATAATATCTGATAAGTGTCGGATATATTTGCGTCTTAGATTAATGAGATCAATTCATCTTCATCAGCAGTTATACTGTGACGCTTGAGTCTCCTCGACTCTATCGTTTATAAGCCCCGGTGATGTCTTTCCAACTCAATTGGGAGTGATGTCAAGGTATTCAGTCGGCCTTTTAGTTTTAAGTGTAATACCATTGATAACTGCTGGTGTAAAATTGGTATTGACCCTCTCTTAGTGCCCTTACAGAGAAATCCGTAAACTCAACAAATAGAATATTAGAAAGCTTGTGAGCTTCCTCTCCGGCCATTGCTGCTTGAGATCACATCTAACCAAATAAGGACTTAGTCCAACCATCGAATGCCGACTCTGTTAAGAAGACGAAACTTAATGGCTGCACAAATTCTTTGTGGATGTCCAGCCCTAATTTGGTTAAGAAGACGAAACTTCTTCAAAGAGCTATGCTCCCCATTGAACAATAGACAATCCAATGCTAAAAACATTCTGACCTTCATCAGATGGATGGAATGTTTCGCTCAATTTTTGCTCAGGCATTATAGAATGGGCTGCGAATGTAATAATGACACTACAAGATAGAAATCACCGCAAAACCGCCAACATTGTCTGTGGGGATTCCAGTACCTACATAAATTCATTTAAATCTAGTAACTATCCTCAATCATCTTTGTGTCGTTCGGGGAAAGGAAGACAAGCTTAAATGCCTACAATCCTTTGGGTATGAAGACCACTTCAACCTCTTTGCAAGAAGCATCTTTCCATCTAGCAAAAGAATTATTATTTCCTCAAACCCATGTTTTAAAGCCGGTTATATGCCATTGATGCCAGGAGCTTTGAAAGAGGCAAATAAATCAAAAGTCCAGAATACGGATTAAAGCCGTCCCGCTTTTGTAAGTATGTTGGGCAATTAGCCTCTACCTCTATGCAGTCCGGCAAGTGTTATTCAATATGTGCCTAAAGCAAGGGTTTTAACTTCCTTTAGAGACCATATTGACGTAGATGTTTTGGTGTAGGAGCTGACATTATCTCGATAAATGTCAGGCCATCGTGTTCAAGATTCCGACAATACTTCAATGTTTCGATTACTTTCGAAACTTTAATATTCTACGTGGATTAAGTAGGATTAAGTAGGCCTCAGAGGCACGCATTAGAGTTTTGATGAGATAATCGACAAGTCGTCAAAAAAGAATGTACAGCCGGACAAGATCCCAGACAACGATTGATATCCTTTTTAAACTCAAGCCAATCTGCTTTACATGGAAAATGGGTGTTTAAGTTCATGGCGGTAGCTTCGAGATGCTCGAATAGTTTTCGAAACACATTTTCTTGTTTGTTATCTCAGAATTTTATCCGATGCCAACGATATATCTTAAACTTCTTTGGGAAAAGTACCGTGGTTCACAATTGTGAAGCTCCTCACGCAAACTTTCGGATCCAATGAGAAATTTCGTTTTTCAAATTTGTTTTTGATTTAAGAAAACAACTTAAATTTTATTTTTCTATAGTTCTTTTATTTGATATTATCGTCAGATATTGTTCATTACTTCTTTTTTTTTGGTTTGTGTTATCAACAAGTATTATTTACTTTTTATTTTTATTAACAAAGTTTTAGAGTAGTTTCACATAAAATTTTTACTACCGACAACGTATTCAAAAATAAGTTAACATTTCTTTAGTTTGTTTGCATTTTGCTCATTTTCGTGTTTGTTTTTTTTTTTTGTAATAAATAAACTTTTCTCTTTAATTTCGGTAAGTCTAAATTTTAAAAAAATAAATTAATTTCTTCGTTAATAGTAAATTATGATTTTTTATATTTTTCTTTTCATTTTAATTTTGTTTATAAGATATTTTATTTAAAATAAAAAAAAAAACAATTAGTTGTAGTCACACATATTTTCGAATACAAAAAAAGTTATTCAATAAGACTAGCTTCAGTAGAACATAAATTATACTTATTGTAAATTGTTTCTAATTTAATATGCTTATACTTAATTCTTTTCAACTATTTTCTAAATATGTATTTTTTGGATTTCAATGTGGTGATTTCCATAGAAATATACAAGTTAATTTACAGAGATTTTTTTCTTTCATAGTATTTCCCTTATTTTCTACAACAATTTGATGAAATGACAGAACTATGTATGAATGTTGCTCGAAAATTTTACAACTTTATTTAAAAATCCTATTTTTATTTTTATACATGCATCTTGTTATGTAGTTTATTCAAAAAAAAAAAAAAACAATCAAACGAATGGAAGCATTAAAATAAATAACTTCTGATAAAACAACAAATATGAGTTAAGATTTGATTTTCAACACACTTGCGCTGAGGGACGACTTTATTTTGATGATTGGGCACGAAGCCATTGCTGGAATCAAGTTGCTGACTTATGAAACTGCACAAAGCTCAAAAGTTGGCCACCCAGTCAACTTAATTCCAGGAATTGCAACGGACCGTAATTTTTGGAGCCACTGTCGTCTTCGTTGGTGTTCACTTTCGGATCGTTATACACACTTCGGATATACATAGATAAAAACAAGTAAAGAAAAATATAATTTAAAAAATATATTTATATATATTTAAATATTTTTGTTTGGTTTTCTTTTTTTTTTTTTATAAATATAAAAAATCTTACGTAATCAGATGTTTTATTGCTTTTCGGGTCTACAACATTTTTTTTTTGTAAAATTCTTATTTATACATTTTATTTCGTTTTTGGATTGTCTTATAATTGTTTCCTTATAAGAAAACAAATATGTACACATTGGCACTTAAAAAAATAAAAAGAATTAAAATTCAAAAAAGAAAATTATAGATTTTTAAAATTGATCGAATTCGAAAATTAAATTTTACTTGTAGATTTAAATTTCAGTTTTTTACATGCCATAAAACTTTCCCTAAAAATGCATTCTTTTTGGTTTCCACGTTCGTTAACTTTGTCCTATCTTTTAAGTTTTTTTTTTTCTAATTTTACAAAATGTAATGTTTTGCTGTGGTGTATGGTTATATGAGTGTGTTAGGTTTTTGACTTACAGCTACTATACCTACAAAGTCTTAGTGTTAGATAATGTGTTTACAGATATTATTTACAAGTATGAAAAACGAACTAAGACTACTTTTATTCAATCGCTGTTATTGCTTAAGATTTATTTTTTTTTACTTTCTTTTGTTACTGTATATTTATAGAACCTCAAATGGTGAACTAAATATTATTTTTTTTTTTACAATTAATTCATATTAAAAATTATATTACAAAACTCTTGACTTACTATTCTGTTAATTAGTATGATGTAAATATGCAAAAAATATTAATTAAATTTTTAATGAGCTTTAAAATTAAAACAAAAAAAGATTTAACTGAAAACAAGAAACGGTGCAAGGGGGTTGATGTAGGCGATACGTTTTTGGATTTAACATTATTATAAACTCTCTACTAGGGTACTGGTTCGCCGTTGAGGATGTGTCGAGTTTAGGTAACTCTCTGAGTATACACTTTTCGCACGATTGTCATAACGCAGGCTGGACCGCCGGATGTCGATGTCTAATGGAAGACGCTGGTTACGCCACCAAGAGCAGAATATGCAGTTGAGTGTGTTGCGGAATGCCTCCCGGAAGTCTCGATTGAAGTATGCGTAGATTAAGGGATTTAGTGTTGAGTTGAAGTACCCAATCCAAAAGAGGATGGCAACAACAATATCCGGTACGCGACAGGAAACACACAGAGTTGTTATGATGTACCTAAAATAAAATTAGTTTTTGATTAATGTTCACTTTATGAATCCTTTAAAAGTTCACGCACTGTCAGATAAATCATTTAAATTGTAAGAACATATGCTCTTCAAATGTGGCCAAATATAGATGAAACTTTATGGTGCCTTATCACACCTCAGTCATTACTTATGTTATGGCTTTTTCAAATGTGACATGCAAATGTTTTAACTATTAACAAACATAGCTAAGAACAATATTATTGACAACATTTTGTAATTTGTCTAAAAATATGCAAAATGATTTCATCCACGCAATGTTCAACACTTTTCTGATCAACAACTTCGTGACTCGCAGTTTAATATTCGTAAGTTTTGTACATTCATTCGCTTTATTATGTCATCGAGGCCTGGTGGAACATTTATTGGAATATTTAAACATGTGCGTGTCTAAATGAGCTTTTTCGACGGAAACCAGGCGGTTATATTTCTAAATGAAAGCTTTTTGTTTTTTGCATGTGAACAATTAAAAGTTGTCGTGGAAGTGCTTATAGGATTTAAGGAAACTTTACAAGAACATGATCTGCTTGGTTTAAGGAAGAAGATTGTAAAATTATTGCCAGTCGGATATTATGGTGGAGCACCTTAACAAGGGGGCTATAATCTTGCTCAGGTGAATACACTTTATGGCAGCCAGATCAGATCCTCGCAATTTTATGCTTCTTGTATCAAATGTATGACAAAACATGGCCGAGAATGAGGGATGTGAATTTGAAACGAATATGAATATTGTACGGATTGTATAAGTTGTGGTAGACAAGATATAAAATATAAAAATTAACGAAACAGAACAGTCCCCTGGGTAACACAAGCTGTTATATGGTTAATTTGCATCCTTAAACCCTTCAAAACTACTTCCGTTGAATTGTTCGAAAGGTGTTTTCGAGTACCCTGAAGAAGAAAAAAAAACTTCGAAACCTAATATATGCATTTTCGCTTTCACCAAAGAGATGCAACTAGTGGTTTCGTTTTCTGCCGATTTTTTGAAGTTTTCGTGTTTCAAGATATTTCAAATGATGCCGATTTATCAATGTTTCTTTGACTTAAAAAAAAGAGATACGTGAGTGCAATTGACCGATGGTTGGAAGGAAAAGATAAGGACAAGAACAAATTCTGTTAACATTGTACTTGATTCTAAACGAGTAAGACTGATGTAAAAGATCACTTTTTCGAATTATTGAGGAAATACCATCTGCACATGTGGATTTCTGAATATTTTTTGAGAAAATGGACATGGCCTATAAAGTGTTCGACGCGCTCAGATACAGGCGAAGGTAGAGCTCAACAAGTATTGTAAAACTTGCATTAAAGTGGGATGTGATCAGGTTCGCCTTCTCTACGATATCAAAAGCTATAAAGTCATTGGCATTGTGTTGTGAAAGAAGAGAGATCTTGGAACAGCGTGTCATTACCGACCTCAACGCATCAACGAATATGTCCATTTTCGTCCTCTGCCATTCGAGAAGTTTGACAGGGATCGTAAAACTAAACATGGTTTTATGTCGGCTTTAGTATTACTGGATCGAAGTTAAGTTAAAGGGTTGTATACTCTACGTTAACTCTTTAAATTTCCAAGTATCAGGATCGTTATTTTTAGCTGTTGACAGAGATTTACTTTTCGGACATGAACGATGAGTTGAGGTGCGAAGATGATGTAAGATCTCACATAACCAAGCATTAGTTATGACGGTATTACTCACTGTTAATCTGACTCTACATTCCATTCGATTCTGTAGTCTGCTTATCCAGTTAGACTAGAATTTTCCTTCAATAGTTATTGCAGACAGTAAGTGGAATCTGGCTGAAAACCTTCAGATAGTCATTTCTGATAAGACAGTCAAATAATGTGTAATAAAATTTTGCAAAAATCAAGGTGAGGAAAAGGATGATGAGGTACTAATATCTCTTTTTTGCTGGCTCCCAATCTTTATTGTGTACTTACACAGAGCAGCTACAAGGATGTGATCAACAAGTGATTTGAAACTGTTTTACTTTTTGGATGTCTTTCGAATAGGATAGGAGAATTCGTCATAAGTTTGCAGTCACTTAAAATTCACAGAATTTTATTCGTCATGATCCAGTGTATCGGGAAATTTATTTAAATTTCCATTTTCATTTAATTTTAACAGTTGAGTGTACAATAATATTGAATCCCTTATAATAGGTATATGCTTTAAGATGCAGACATATAAAAAAAACACAGCAATTTGAATATACGATATACAAATACACAAAAGTGAAGTTCATTTTTTATTAAATTATTTATTAAAAAGAAAAAAAGATTTCGATAGAATAGAAAATCAAAAAGCGGAGGATAGGAATGGATGAGGTAGTATAATGAAATTAAAACATTTCAGTATTGATTGGAGAATCTGTGATTTCCCTGATTTCCATTCACAGTTTGATGGCGTGCAACCGCGAAAAAACAACAGCGAAGAATTTATAGTACATACTCATGCTCCGGTAAGATAAAGTTCATACTTCTGGATGGTGCTGTGAAATTGAATTTGTGGCAAGGATATGACGGCTTGATTATTAATATCATAGTTTGTACCAAAAATAAGCAATTTAGAGTGTTGAAGTATTGTTCAAGCGAACACCCTAACACGGTACGAGAAAAAGCGGTGTTATGATAATTTCTGCGAAGGCCATAGATTTATAGAACTGCATAATAAAAAGCCATTTGAAGTTGATAGGAAGTCGAGCTCACAATGAACGACTTCATTGAAAACAATGAGAGTCACAGTTTTCGGAGACATCCATACATTTGGCGATTCACAGCATTAATTTGATTGTAGCCTGAGAGGAAATCGGTTTATTACAAAGCCTAGATTTGTAGCAGATTCAACAAAAGTTCATGTACTCTCTCATGGATCCATAGATCTTGTGCAAGTCCGATTAAATTTGAGTATCACATATGGGCAGAATCTGGGTCAGAGAGCAAGTGTCATGACGATGCAAGTTTTATGTTGCAGCACTTTAACATTGCAAGATTTTGCTGATAACGCAAAGGTGAATAGAGGCATGTTTGCGAAGACAATGTTGAAGTTTTGAAAAAAAAGTTACCGTTTAAAACTGTGTTAATCCGATCAGAAAGAAAGCTTCATTAAGAGGTCTCTCACCATGTCCAAAATTACTTAGTTTTCAGCATAGTATATTTTGATTGTACTTGTCGAAGGCCTTGACAAGTCAAGAAGTTTAACGTAACCCGTATCCAACATATGTCTTATGACTTCCATGATGTTGTTCATAGCCGTGATTGATCCTTTAACCAAATTTATAAGGAAAATTATTTAGAGTTAAGTAAATCCGTAATTGCTAAGCAATAATGCTTATAGCCCTAAGGTCATTGAAGCTTACTGGTTTGCTCTTTTAAGGAACAGGAAAAACTCTGGCAATTTTCCAGGTGGTTGGGGTTGAGATGTAGTTTTTTTTTTATAAATTGCCCACTCTCAAGAAGATATGACTACTATTATAGTGCATGTACACAGAGCGAGCGAAGAAAGTATGAAAGATTATATAGATTATGTTGTGGTTTCAGAAATTCAGGTGTATTTTGGTTTCAACTCAATTTGGTGTCAACTTATTAGCTTCCGCTTGATTCATAGGATTTTATTCGACATAAGTTTGATATGTAATTTTTGAACGTTTGGAAGATTTAGCTCAACACTCTGCTATCGGTGTTATGCCTTCACAGCAGGGCCATCTATACAAACCACAACACGAACTAAGAACTAAAGCTGAGGCAGACTACTATCGCTGTTCAACCAAGTCAGTGATAGTGCTTTTCGTTTTATCCCATTGGCAAATGGTGACTGGACTAAGAGTTGAACCTACGACACATCAATTGAAACAATTGAAAGGTAGGCGCTCTTCCAGCTGCACCATCCATTAATGGGATGCCCTATTCACCATCACAATTGTATATAATAGCTGCTTCATACATGATTAAACTCATCACACTCATCACAATTACAATTTCTAAATCATCAAGTCTAGCTACAGAAGAGAGTTCATGAACAGCATATTGAGATCGCGCTTTTTTTAATTCAACTAACTCCAATCTACCTTAATTTTTGAAAAAAAATTTTTTGTTACATAAATCATAGTTTTAAATATTAGTTGAAGTCATTGATGTAGAATGTTTCCAGTAACTATATAATTTTTTGCGCGATTTAAGAATGCAGACGACCTAAGCGACAAAAAATTTTCATCACGGATGCTTACTGAACCTCAGCAAAGCAAGCTTATAGTGTGTCTTCTACTCGTACACTTCGAGCTCATACTTATGAAAATTGCTATCATTGGTGTTCATATTATTATTTCTTATGATTGTTTTTTTTTTGGAATGAGTTCAAGTCACTGCTCGGAGCCAACAAACAAGGTGATTGTCAGATTATCAAAATCAAGAGCATTCACATCTTAGGCAAATTAGAACTCTAATAAAAAAAGATGTAAAATCTCGCATTGAAGTTGAATACAGGTTCCTTTTTTGAGACGACAGAGGTCCTCACGTGTGGTGACAAGCTATTGTTGATATTGTCATTTCGTAACGTCTGATATTGGTAAATGTTTCCTATTGAATTGATTTTGGATAGAGCTAATTGACAGGCTTCATTAATTGGACACTAAAAGTACTTCTTGTGTTATTTAAGCAGAACAAAAATTTCATCAAAAAAAAAAACTTTTGCTCCCCAGCTACGGACTTCAAAAAACAAAACACTTTTCCTTTCAATGACTATCCCTATGGCCCGCACCTTTTCGAAATTAAAATCAAACTTCCAACGAGCCACCATTCCCGCGACACGCAAAGTTTCACTAAAACGGCGCGCGTTCAACAACACACACCCCGAAATGAGGCGATTAAAACTTTTGGGTAGTATTCCGCCCCGGGGAAAAACAATGTAGAATTGATGGCAGCGACATTTTCTGATTACAAAATTGTGGTTTCCCCAAACTCCGGTGCCAGTCACACGCAAAACATGCCCTTAATGAACAAAACCCAATTGTAAATCTTCCGAGGTTTTTCGTTTAAGCAACAATTACGGGCGGGTACACGTAATTCCAACCCCACAGCGTTTGTTTAGCATTAGAGCCAAGTGTTGACATTAGACTATTACACTCTTTATGTTCCAAAAACACAAAGATTATCTTCAACTAAGATATCCCATTGGCACGTTAAATATGGTATTTCGCGTATGAAATAAATTGTCACGCATTTATTAATGGTTTCATTGTTTGCTTGCACTTTAAATAGATTCGAATTTATTAAAAATCTTTAGATTGATTGTCTTAAAATATCTGCTGCCAAATTTAGATTGATTAATTGTCGTCTGTCAAAGTTCGCGTAAAGTTACGATGCACATAACACACATAACCTTCTGCTTAGCCTTCGATTCAAATTCATAGCATCAACATTTTGTTCAGAAAAAAAGCGTGTAAGCGAACACAAAAATCAATTAAAAATGGATGAATCTCCAGCATCCTGGAAACTCCCAAATGGGGTTGCGAAACTTTATGTCGAAAACCCTTTTCCACGCTGTGCCACAAGAACGGATATTTTGCAAACTTTGAATTCCCTAAGAAGACCGACCCGCTTATGCGCACGAGCTTTATTTACCCGGATACTTGCACACAAATTATCGAGAGATTTAAAATCCGAAGACGAACCTTGCCTCTGGTTATTTATTTGCTTGTGTACCTACCGGAGCTACGGATATTTGTATCTCGTACCTCCAACACATGGGTTGATTTGTTTTCCTTTAATTTACTCGCAAGCGGATGGAGCGTGCGACGCACATCGAAATTAACTGGAAGCGGCAAGCAACAGCAGCACCTGTAGAAAGGATGGCTCAGTGGAATTCTATGAGGCACGCTGTGGCAATGAATTGTCTTTTATTATCCTATTACAGGTGGCTGGGTGGTGTTTCCGACGGGCGTCTCCACTGGATTGGCCTGGTATTTTTCGATGTAAATATTCAAGTACCACGACTGACAAGGGAAAGTATCTTTTTAGTGAAAAACTTCAATAAACTTCACCGAGATCTGGTTCACTTTGACGGAAACATGTTATCATGGAACCCGTTGAAACAACGTGCTTGAAGCTTTTTTTTGCTTGCATATTTTCACATCGCCATGGCGGCGGGAGGCAATGTATCCATATCAGAATTATGGACATTCCAAGTTGTGTACGTTTTTAATTCAATCAATCTGTGATGTAAATGGCGGCGTTTTATTGCAGTTATTTGTGTTTTTATTGTAAATTTGTTTCCCTGAGAGCGGTACGCGATTTGCCTGGAAGTGCTTGAGCACTTGTTACGGCCTTTGATGTCGTAAATGGTTGCCAAATAAAAGCAAAACTGTATTCCGGCGAATTCATGTTGTTTTTTTTTTGTCCGAGTACATCAATCAAGTGCTCGGCATAAAAATGAAATGGATTTCCCGGAACTGATGTCGAATGTTGCCATCCTTGGGGTTGTACAGAAATATTTTAAGAGTTTTATAAGCGCGTATCTTCGATAACTAAATGAGTCTCTTTCAAATGCAACTAAGGCTGCAGGCTATCGGAAAAATGTTCAATATTCGATGTGGCATCTATGTGGTTGTCATCTAGTTTTATGCCCCAAAAGTGGCACGTAGGAGAGATAAGGTGAGATTCTTCATAAGCAATAAAGCGTATAGCTGCGGGTGCCACCGGCAACCAATAAGTTCGATACGTGTTCAATATAAACGTTTGGAAAATTGCTTTCCCCTTTTCTTTTTTTTTTGTCACGACTTCCGTTTGCGTAGAGCTCGTAGATCCGGCGTATTCGTCGTGCCAAGTTATTCATTTTTCTAATTGTATTTCGGTGAAATTTGAGGGCACTGCGAAAAGCCTTTTCAAGACAGACATACCTAGGCTGCTAAATATAGTTCTGGCCTAGGCAACACTCAGTGTTTCCAGGTGCAATTTGACATTTCCATTGAAAAGTTTGACATTTTTAGAGTAACATCAGATCGTGTTGCCAAAAAATGGAATTAACTCGTAAACACTTTCGTGCAATCATTTTCCACAACTTTCGACGTGAACTATCACGACAAGAGTGCATTGATGAACTTAAATCTTTGTATGACGATGAAGCACCATCCTATAGCACTGTGAAAAGCTGGTTTAATGAATTCAGTCATGACCGACGCTCGCTCAAAGACGAATTCCGTGAAGGTCGTCCAAAAACGGCCGTTGTGCCAGAGAACATTGATGCCGTGCATGAACTGATAATGCAAGATCGTCATGTGACATACTGTGAGATAGAGGCATCACTGGGCATTTCTCCCACCAGCATACATTCGATATTGCATGACCACCTGTCCGTAAAAAAGGTTTGTTCTCGTTGGATCCCTCACAATTTGCCAATGGCTCAAAAAAAGGCTCGTGTCGATTGTTGCAAAGAAATGTTAAAAAAATACGATCGCGGTGCTTCAGAAGACGTTTATAAGATTGTCACAGGTGACGAATCATGGATCTATGCGTATGAGCCCGAAACAAAACAACAATCGAACGTGTGGGTTTTCGAAGACGAGCTAAATCCAACAAAAGTCTTTCGTGGAAGAAGCACTTCGAAGCAAATGGTCGCCTGTTTCTTCGGCAAAACTGGTCATGTGGCGCCTGTTCCACTTGAGCAACGTAGGACGGTCAATTCTGAGTGATACACTACAATTTGTTTTCCTGAAGTCTTCGGAGAAATTCGAAAAACGAACAAGAGAAGACGAATCATTGTTCACGTTGACAATGCGAGCTCTCACACATCGCCTCAAGCCAGCGCCTTTTTGACCGGCCAAAACGTCGAATTGATGAGTCATCCGCGCAAACCCAATGACTTCTTTTTATTCCCGCACATCAAGAAAAAAAATGCGTGGTCAACGATTTTCGTCGCCAGAACATGTTGTTGAAGCAGATGATGGCAAATGTTTTCAAAGCAAAGAAAAATAAAAAAAAATCGAGGCTCAAAACAAAAAAACACATTTCGAATTTCGAAGTGGGACCCTTTTTTGTCTTCGCAAAATATTTAAATGAAATTGGACCTTGACATTAGTGAACGAACAATTCGGCGAAGATTACTATAAAATTTGTCGTTCAGAGTGACTATTTCGCCGGAAAAGGCTTGATAATAAGTAAAATTGTAGCCTCTGAGCTTTCTTACCAGTTCTCCTCGTCGGGCTGCTATTTAAAAAAAATGTATACAGCATGGCGTATAACTGTAACTTCAATCTTATCTTTTTATAAATTTTAGTCCATATATATCTTTTCAGAATTGGCCTTGTAAAAATCTCGGGATGGAAAGCCTCGCACATAGTATTTGAACAAAAGTTTCTCAATTTCATTTCAGAGCTAGAAATCTTTTATTTCGAAATTTATCATTTGACTAAGCGTATTCAGCAACGCGGAACCGGAAGACCTTGTTAGGCTCGAAATAAGGTTAACGTTGATTGTCTGAGTAAGTCTAAATAGCCAGTAAGTATTGAGGACTCTCCAAAAATCTGCACCAAGTGAATTTCTATGGAACTGGTTAAATCTTAGCGCCCTCTTCCTGTAGAATGCAATTGGATCATGATTTAAAACAAAATGAATCACAAAACCGACAGAAATGTTATAGCATTTAATTTTGAGCACTTATTAAAAATTTTTTAAGTCCAGAGCTGGAAAACAGTACAGAATTGTTGTTTCAACAATATGGCAGCACAGCTCCTACAATTCGTAAAGGACTTTCTTTGGGCCGTATCAAGGATAGAGTTTACGCAAATAAGCCTTAATGGCAATGCTTCTGAATTTCTGGGCAGAGCAATCGAAGTTAACAATGATCACCATTTGCGACTAGGGATATACAATAAACAATGTTGACATGTTTTAGGACTTGCAATGTAAAATTTAATAATTTCGATGACGAATCGATTTTGACCGGCCGGTCAACTGCAATCGGGCAATGAAATGAAAACAAGCCTATTTTGAGATCTTTAGTTTCAGAATAACGAGTTTATATTGTTTTTAGACACAATAGCGCGTAAATTGTTGCACGCATTGCACGAGGGTTGACAAGGTTTCGCGTTTTGCATTTTTTTGCATTTTCGAACAATTAACATGTTTCGAAAATATCGAAAAGGGCACGTAAGAAAGTTTCTCTCAATCGGCTTGAATTCCTTTAAATACTTCCTTGCCATTCTAGGCAAGAAGTATCCTGTTTTTATCATTCCTTCATGACAGAGGAGAAGAAGAAAATTCTAACAAAATTCTCTTGCAAATAGAACTCAAAAACGTCTGCAAATTTATTTGATTTCAACGACATTTACACGCTTAATAGTAAAAGATACATACTGTACCCTATCGAAGGACCTTTCAGTAACTCGACTGAAAGAAACAATTTGTGCGAGATGAACGCAGACAAGTTTCCATTTTAACATTACAAGTTGCACTATAAAAATGTTTCTCAAGAAAAGATACTTCTGATGGCGCATTAAATATGGGATATGCTCTCAAGATTTTGGAGTTTGCAACATGCCAAGAGAGTACTCCTAACGAGGAGAAATGACGTTTCAAAAAGAGCTGCAATTTATAGTGATGCTCAAGTATCAATTTAATGCCTTTTAAATATCTGCTTAATAGAAAGAAAAACTTTAAAGGAAACTGACTGGAATTATTCAAAGTTATTGGACAACAAAAGATGGAAAATGCATAAACTTTTCTACCACGGACTTTAAAACTTAAAGCATCACTTCCATCCAACGAGCAACAGTTTTTCATCTTCTTCAAAAATGCGTACGAAATGTTACACAAAATTGTCTAACTGCTCACCAAGCACCTGTGTACGGATAACTCCGGACAATATTTTCGAAAGGTGATGGAATGTGGGGTGAAATTCCCGGTCGTGTAATGGCAAAACAAATGAAGCAGGAATTTTCCTTAATTAACAAAGCAAACTTTTTGATTACACCTGCCATACACTTGCACTTGGCTTGTTCTAAAATTACACACCCGGCGTTGTCGCCGCCAAGGCTACAATGGATACAAAATAATAACACAAAAAAAAAAAAATGCGTGAACTTTCGAATTTTTCTTGAACACGAGCACGAGCACGAAACGCTGAACTCCAGCTGGATGAGGAATGTAAGTTCGAAAAGGTGATATTACATCAGTCGACCATATGATGCCACTATGCATTGAGTAGACTAGAAGCAGTGGTGGTCCTCTCCGTTTTAACACATTTGCCTTCGATGTGATGTGTCTCACATTTTCACATCCACTTACGAGTCTCGCTGTCCGTTTCCATGCGCGTGCCCGCGCCCGTGTCACCATGCCATGTACTTACCATAGAAAGAATGGAAGCCAGCACAGGATGAAAGTGCCCATGATTATACCTAATGTTCTTGCAGCCTTGTGTTCTCGTTTCATTTTGATTAAGTGCTTGTCCTTGGTTGGAGTGTGATCTTGTTCAACCTCGTGCAGGGTGAGGGTTTTCGATGAGCCGGATCCACTCAGAGCTTCTCCTATATAAGTGCCAAAAGACGAACGAAAGAAAGCGTAAAAATTTAATTTAGATTATGAGTGTGGAAAATAAGTATGCCTACCGTTCGTACCTCCTCCGCCGCTTCCGGGACCACCGATATTTGAATGCCGGTGCATCAGCATGGCGTTACCCTGACGCATAAGCATTTGTTTCTCCTGTCGACTTGCCTCCCGGAAAATGGCGTAGTATGTGAATATCATGATGGTGCAAGGAATCCAAAAAGATATCGAACTGGACACAACCGCGTACACCTTGTTGACAATGAATTCACACTTTTCGGGATGCTCCTGCACAAAGGTCTTGTGCTCCTCGGTGGTGTACCAGCCGGCGAATATTGGTAAAAAGGATAACAGTGCCGGCGATATCCAGGTATTAAGTATCATTATGGCGACAACCCGCCTTGTCATGTTTATGGGATATTTAAGTGGTTTCACAATAGCATAATACCTGCAAGTAGAAGTGGGATGCTCAGGGATGCTCAGGGTAAGATGGGATTATAAGGTACATACCTGTCTACGGATATGCAGCATAAGTGTAATATACTAGCGGTGGAGAAGTACACGTCTAAACTGTTCCAAAGGTCGCACAAGAAGGGGCTAAACAGCCATCTAGACGGGGAAGAAAAGAGTAGATAAGCTATTCGTGCTCTTCTTATGTATAAACTCCGGTTTAATATGAGGATTTATTTCAAATGAGTTCAATGGAGCTTAGGATACGAAGAATTTTGAATCAGTATCATTTCGGGAATAATGAACCTGGTTTGCAAGACAATACTTAGATGTTCGAGATAAAATTAACTCAACCTTCATGGAATTGCATGAACAAGGAAAGATAGCTAACTGATTATAAATTAAGAATAAATTTTTGTTCATTTGTTTTAATTCATTGAGAAATATCTAAGATAGGTCTTGACGTTTGAGGATTGTGGCGCAGGATGGCAAAAACAATTACAATTACTGCAAAAGTGTTGAGGAATTCATAGCATTGACTGTTTTTTACGCGGATAAATTTATAGTTAGTTATGGCACAGTTCGTTAAAAACCTGTCTTCACAATTGTATCAATTGATATGTTGCAGTGTCGAGTCCAAGAGTATGTATTGAAACCTCAAAAGTTCATCAAAATTATCGCGCACGTACAAGGGGCTACATAACGCGAGTGCAAGGGTCAGGAGGAAATAGGGATAAGTACTGATGCACTTTGTTTTTGAATTTCTGCAGATTGTAATGAGACGGAAATACCGAGCGTGGTAGAGCGTTCCACATTCGTGTTGTGTTGTAAACGAATCTATATACTTGACTGTACGACCGAAGTTTGGCTTATGGGAGAACTGATGAGCATTCCTGGCGAGACGGGTGTTACGGTGAAAATGATAAGGGAGTGGAATGCAGTTGGCTTATTCGTTAGAGCACTGCTTGCGGTAGAAGCGATAAAATATGGTTAAACAGGAGACGTTACGACGGTGGTGAAGAGTTTGAGTATGAGTTTTATCGCTCGATTTTGAGTTCTATTAAGCAGGCTCAAGTTGGCCTTTGGAGCACCTGCACATAAATTGTATTACAGTTTTGGGTAAACTATTTCTTGCATCGGTTCAGGAAACCCAGACATTTCGCAGCATTTTTTGCGATAACGGCTAGGCGATCATTTCAACCAAGGTTGTTGTTGATACACATACCAAGTACTGAAAGTTTTTCGGCTTCAGCAATACAAGTGCATGCATGGATAATGGTCGAAAGTTTTCGTTTCGCTTAAGTGACAGAAGATAGCATTGAATTCAAGAGGACATGATAGTGTGCTCTTAATATAGGAATCTAGTTAATCATACGCTGCAGTTCCATTTCCACGGCCGAAGATGAGAGACATGAATTTGGAACGAATATAAACTGAGAGTACTATCATCAGCGAATGGGTGTATTGGATTAGATGCAGCAGACAGAAGATGGTTAATGAAAATTAAAAAGAGAGTCGGTGACAAAACGGGTCCTCCCTGGGCAGACTTGGTACCGTCCAATACTTCTTGAATTGAACGGCCCGAAAGAAAGTTTCTAATCTATTGAATGAGAGATTCGTCGATACCAAATGCACGCTTTTAAGACAAAAGATCCTGGTGCCAAACTCAGTCAAATGCTTAATCGAACGCAACAATCTTGCTTTCACCAAAAAGATGTGGAGAGTGGTTCCACTTTTCGGTGAGATAAACCATCAAATCACGAGTGGATTTTTTGCTACGAAAACCGTACTGCCGGTCATTGAGGAGTTTTCGTTTTTCGAGACGCTGCGGACGGTTTATCAGCGTTTCCATGACCATGGAAAACAGGGACGTTAGTGCAATGGGTCGATAGTTGGAGGGAGAAGAAGATTCGCCTTTTTTTTTGGACAAATACTGTTTTCCATTTACTCGGGAAGAGACCACAAGAGTAGGACAGATGAAAAAGCTTACGCAATGGTTTTACCAACGTGGAATAACACCTCTCCAGAAGAATGGGGCGAATAATATCTGCACCAGCGGATTTATGGATGTCAAGATCTTTGAGTACTCTACTGTACGAGTGCGGAAATAGATTCGTCCCATGGAATAATTGATGCGCTCAAGTACAGGAGGCGGCAAAGCAAGTTCTTGAAGTGTTGAGCTGGCGGCAAAATGGGCCGCGATAAGATTTGCTTTGTCAAGTGTTGGAATGGAAGATGAGACAAAATTTTTCATATTCTTCACGAACAACCAAAATTTCTTGCTAATCTTGGGACATTGTAGCACTTTTTGTCTCAGATTTCGTTCATGGGTAAATTTTGCACAACGGATTTCGGCATTGCAGTCATTTCGACCTTGTTTGTACCTTTTTCGGGTTTCCTCAAATGGACTGGTTTTGTTATTTCGAAAACTTACCTCCCTCTATATGATAGCTTCTTTACAGCTCGAGTCGTACCACGAGAGTACCTTTGATTTGATTTCTTTCACCCTGTGAGGGATGAAGTTTCTCATACCAAGGAAAACAGTTTTGGTGACATTATCGGAAGGAGGAAGCATATCGACCAGTTAACGTACGAGAAATTAACCATATGAAACAGTGGTCCGACGAGCCTAGAGGCGACAATACGTCTAAGGTGTATTTATCAGAGTGGGAGGTAAGAAACAAGTAGAGTGTGTTCAGTATGAGGATTACGGGAAACAATTCTTAAGATGGAGTAATACAGCGCATCAAACTCGGGAGAATAACTGTCTAAGTTGGGCTTCTTTAAATTAAACAGTAGTGAATAATTTGCTTACGAATGGTGAACTTTAACCATATAAAATTAAACTCCGGATTGGTACATTTTGTGGTACAATTTGGAAGGCTACGAATCACTACGGATATAAGAGGCGAGACCGTGATGAAAAAAGAATATTGTTACTAAGCTATAACTAGAAAGATTTAAATCCGATAACTCGGACTCTGCACTAACCTGGCTTTCACAAAGTCCCTAAGCAGCTGGCCTGTATTTATAGACGTGGACGTATACAGCAAAGAAATTCGACAGCTAGCCGTGAGTGTTACACAAGTCTACTCGAAATTTCGGACTCAATTAAAAAAAATTCGAAAAAAATGTTGAATAAAATACTATGAATTAAACGAGTGCAATTTATTCAATATGTAGTTCTTCATCTAAGTACAGACTTCACACGACATAATCGCTTGAGACCGAAAAATTATTAAAAAAAACGCTCTTTTTTCTCCAAAAAGATTACGAAAGCTTATAGTATTATGTAAACATTGTCTTGTGTTCAAATTTAATTTTCATATTTTTATCTTTTTATAACAAATATGCCCGTCATGTTTCAACTTTACCTCCATAAACCGGTGGACTTAAAATGTCCAGCTTAGAATCGTCCCATGAATCACGGAATGCTTTTATAAAGATGTACTTGTCTTGAAAGTGCTTAACGCCTACAAGCGATTTTCAAGATAAATATGCCTAAACGTTTTTGGTGATGTTCATTCCGTTGAATACGGTACCTAAAGCAAAGGTTCCACGTGAACGGGGCTTTGTTTTATTGAGAAATCCAAGGCAGAAGTGAAAAAGTATTCTTTGGCTTTGTAAATGAACATATGTATAAGCTAACCTTTGTAGATTTTTCCGTTCATTTTTCTAGAAAGAGAGTTTAATACATTTTCTGAACTTTTTTTTCATCCGAAAAGGCAACACGTTTCCATTCATTGATTCAAGCGATGTTCTTTTGCGAAATTCATTTAAAGCCCCTGATACCCTTACTTAAGAATAACTTTTTCTTGCAATATTTTCTAGCTTATTAAATCCTTTTGACCGACGCAATGCTGGCGGTTACCCTGCCTCTGGAAAAAAATTGAAGCTGTTCAGTGATTGGAAATTGAAGGAAGCAGTAGTGATCTTCCTATTTGTTTTTGCCCATAATTTTGGAGATCTGGCAGACAGTTGTCAGCCTCCCTGGTGTTTCTTGACCTTAAAGTTCCATACTCGAAATGGCATCATCGGCGCACATTTTAAAATAATTTTTCAATAGTTCATTTCGTGAAATTCTTACGGCCTTTTAAGGTTTTTCTTGGAAAAATGTTCAGGTATTAAATGTATCTCGGTCAAAAAATTCTACGATATACATATGATGAATATCGCAAAAATAAGGGCCCATACATCTGCGAGTAGAAAAGAAATACTTTTGGGCGAAACTTTGAAAACTGATTTGCAAGTTGTATATCCGGTAGCATTAGAGCAAACCTCTGGAATGAATCATCAAGTTTGTGTGGTCGTGTGCTTATGCTTCTTAAGTAGATGTCTCATACTCTCTTTGGTATATAAGTTATACTAATGATAGTTGTGTACATTACCAGTAGAAGAGGTGAGGAAAATGAAGGCTTGAGGATTAGCAGATGTGACTACTAACAAGCACTCACTTTCATACAGCGTCTCTACAGTCAATTTATTTTGCAATTTATTGCTTTTTGCCAGATGGCTGGGAATGAATGTTTTTTATAGCATTAATGAATTTGACATTTTACTAGCATCACAGTTTATTTTGTTATATATATTTAGAAAAATACGAACGGCATTGAAAAATAGGTTCTTCTCATTATCAAACAATTTGGAATCGTACTCCGAAGTGCAAGTTGGAAACAAGTTCAATTGACAACCACTTTTTATATAAAAGAGTTTAAAAGAATCATCATCCCTTTTTTTCAACCAGAATCTTTTCTCCATCCGTTTGACATTCTTCTATACTTAAAGTCCATTGCAGTGACATTTAAACATTAAACATTAAAATCCTTCCATCATAACAAAAAACAAAAAACATCTAGGAGAAGTTCTTCTGAACGAAGAAAGTAAAGAATTTATCGTCGTCATGGTTATTCGAACATTTTACATTACAACATATTCTAAACGTGCACTTCGGAAGTAAAAACAAATTCTCGTATCCATCTACGAAATGTTGTGACATTTTATCCAATTTCGTTAACATTTATAGTGCCAGGATTGCCCCGAATTATCTTGACAAAACATTCGATCGAAGTGATTCAGATCTATGAAGGACAAAGAGCGATTGGAGCTTGTCGTTCATATAAATATAGAATTGCAGAAGCTGAAGACGATCAACATGTTAAATCCCAATCAGCAACTGTATCTATCTATAAAGTATTTAATGAAATAAAGATTTTTAAAAGCAGTAATTTTTGAAGAAGTCTCGCATTTGCTTTTCTTAAGTTAACTTCCCACGAGTCAGTGATGTGAAATTGGGCTCAACGAAATAAGGCCAAAAACAAAAAAGGCCTTATTTCGTTTTTAAAGGACGAGTCTCAAAGACTTAAAGATTTGATATTATATCTGTGGGCCTTATTTCACGTGACCCAGAAAATCTACCTTTCTTCTTTGAGATTATGTCACATACTCTGTTTTTTGAATGAATTCATGAATGAAATCTACTGGCAATCTCCAGCCTCGATAACATTATAAGTAGTGTCAACTGGGTGCTTCGCTACATCAAACGATGGTCCAAGGAATTCTCGAACCCCTATGTCACAAAATTCCTTTACATTATCTTTGTAAGACCCCTCCTTGAAAACGCTTCCCAAGTCTGGTCACCTTACTACGAATCTCATATTCAGCCATCCAGCGCAGAGTTATTCGTTTCGCACTATGTGGTCTCGCTTGAGCAGACAGATACAATCTTCTGCCTCACGCACATCGCCTGCAACTTACCAATGTGCGGTCCCTTGAGTATATCTCTTCTAACTTTTCTTCAACCTTTTTCAATTCAGCATATGATCCTGACAATTTTATACCCGACCCAAAAGAATTCATTCAACTCGAATGCTTTTGCCCCAGTTCCATAAGTCTAATATCAATAACCTCTAATGACTTGAATTACCATCCTGCTCGACCTTCAAATGACACCACTTGAGGACAAATAGCTTTAAAAATGAAAGCCCTTAGTTTCGCTGCATCCTTTCTGGAATGGTAATGATCGTATCTTGACGGGCGAACCTATTAAGTCTTGTTTGGGGTATTCACCTCAAAATCAACTAACGCTACCTCAGGTGTGCCTCAGGGTAGCCACCTAGGTCCTCTGTTACTCATTATATCTATTAACGATGTTTTAAGAACTCTAGAGTGCTTATTTATGCCGACAACATAAAAATATTTAACGGAATTAACACTCTTTCAGACAGCTGGGCTTTGCAGAACCTGACAATTCACTTAGGTGTACAATTCGCTCAAAATCTTGACTTCCCAATTCATATTGAGCAAATTGTCAACAAAAGAAACTCCCTCCTCGGCTTCATAAAACGCTGGATTAAAGAATTTTAAATGTCCATTAATAACAAGTACTCGTACACAACATTTGTCAGGGCACAGCTTGAATATTGACCGTATCGAGTCTATACAACGCAAATTTGTTCGTTTCGCACTTCGGCATTTATCATGGACTGATCCTCTTCGCCTTCCACCTTATAAGGACCGTCTTCGGCCTTGATTCTTTGCAAAAACGTCGCGAAGTCTGTGATATTAATATTGTAATATTGACTAAACAGCACTTGTTAAGCCAGTAAATTTTAGTGTTAAGTCATTTAATCCCCGAACAACTAACATTTTTGACATGTATAATTATGTTTTCTAACAACTAACACCACGCTAAATGATGACTGTGACAAGATGGGTATTAATCTATAAGAAACACTGTGCGTTAAAAAGAAACAAAATCAATTAGTTAGTTTCCCGGATTCCCATGAAAATAAAAATAAAATAAGTACTTTTTTGTACAACTTTAGGGGACCGCAATCAAAAGTATTTATTAAAGAGTGCTTGAGACGGACAACGAAGTGTTCCATTTTTACTTTTGAGATACGGAATCTTAAAAACAGCTCTGCAACGCATCATAACTTCTGCACCCATGAAAAAAAAAATTAAACAAGAACTATGTTTCTCGTAAAGAAAGTCAGTAAGTAAACAGAATCGGACAATTGAATAAATATGCCCCTAAGCTGAATAAAATATTGTGTTGGTACAGAGACCATATCGAAAAAAAAGGTTTCCTTGCGAGAAAACCGGCAGAAACAAACGTATCTTTTCATTGCATCAATTTAGAAAATTATTCTACAACTTTAGGTGACCGCAAACACAAGACTGCAAAGCAAAAAGTACCTGAGCAAACGTGTGCTGAAAAACAACCGGACAACGTTCCGTTTTTCCTTTTGAGGTACGGAACCTTTAAATAAGTTCTACACTTCTTCAAAAATTTTGACAAACAAACAAGCATAAATGTTATGCACCTACTCTAAAATAAATCATTTAGCACAATTTCGATTCGAAATTGTTTATTTTTTTAATTTAGAAAACAAAAATAATAAAAGTAGAATGGGCAAATGGAGATGTGATAATGTTACTTACACGATATTCTAACGCAAGGTTTAAAATGGGTTATTTGACTCGTTCATGGCTAAGCCTTAAGTCTGAACTGCTCGAAGTGTGCTGACAATTTAACTGCAGTCACCCGACCTCACTCATAAAGGAACCCCATTAACTTTGAAATTGCATGCATGAGTCGCAATAAACAAACAAATTATTTATTTTACTAATTCACTAATGAGTTCGCCGGAATGCACTCGCAATCCCGATAATAATTTCAAAATCCATCGCTTGTAATGCGAATATTTGCGAAAGATTGTAATGCAAAACGATTGTAAAATATCCGTTCACAGATTTGGCCTCCATTGCAAATATAGTTTTCAAATTGTGATCGAAACACAAAAAGAACCCTCAAAGGACGAACAGCAGATGCAGACAAATATATTTTTCAGCCGGAATACTAAGGAAGTTCGCTTACTCGGCAGAAGTTTATCCTTTTCCTACAGATACCTTTTTTTTGCCAAGTCTGTCTCTTATGCGATTGAATTGCATATTCATTTATAGTTGAGTTTGTGTACATCGCAGATGTCTTTCTTAGAAACTATTGATTGATAAGCGGACTCATCTGCACAGTTTTATTGTCGTGAATTTCCTTTCCTTACAAATTGGATAAAAAAAGGAAATAAAACTCCCTCAAAGAGTTTGAAAACTGTCTGAATGCCGTAAACTATACGGATGACGAACTGTTTGCTATCAACAGAAGATTTTTCTTCCTGGTTTTACGGTCGCGTCGCATCGATTCGGTCATGCTTGGTGAGGTTTTTATCGTGAGTTTGATTGTAATTTTTTGGTTGGTGAATGTGGGTTGTGTGACAAAAGCCAATGCAATAAAATGATCGCAACAAAATATTGTATATAGAAGCTCATACTTGACAGCAGCTACCTTTTATGCATATTGAGTTGATGTAATATGCGGTTTGGAAAAGTGTCAGCACCAGATGTGTGGGAATTAATTAAGTTGGAGTTTTTGAAAATTGTTGTATGTCCTTTGACGGGTTGTTGAGGATATGTCTCCATGTGCGCTAGCGAAGATTTTCTGTAAAATTATTGTGGCGACCCGTAAACGGGCGATTTTCGAGGCTTTTTGATTTGATTCCTGATCAAAAAGTGTCAGGAATGATCATTATGCGGCGTTGTCAGTCATATGATTCGGATCGGATCGTTCTCATATTTGTTAAGCCTACACAGTCGAGATTACGTCTGATTCTGTATATATTTATTAAATTTTTTCAAAACCGAAATGGAATCAAAAATCAGCGGGAAAAACGGATTTTACGGTGCCAAGACTTTGGAAATATTAGAAAAGTGTTTCTGCTACGATATTCTGTCAAAAATATATGAGGTTGGCAACTAAGTAATTGTGGATTTTTTTTAGAAAATAATTGATAATTTTTTCATGGAACGAAATAACTTTATTCTGTAACGTATTGCCCATTTTGAGCAATGACCTGTTGCCATCTTTCATGCAGCATCATAATTAAACGTTCATAAAACTTCTGGTTATTATCAGCAAAAAACTGAACAAGGTAAGATTTGACATCAATTTTATTATTGAAATTTTTGCCATGCAAGGAGTTTTGCAAAGATCGAAATAAAAATTAATCAGATGGTGCAAGGTCAGGACTAAATGGTGGATGTGGCAAAACACCCCAACAAAGCTCCAATAACTTTTTCCGACTGACCAAAGATGGAATACAACACCTTTCCGATTTGCCAATTCGGGCAGCTTTTCTTCAACTGCATTGTTCAAGTTTATAAGTTGTTCTATGTAGACATCTGAATTGATCGTTCGGTTGGGTGGTAAAAGTTCAAAGTAAACAATTCCTTTGTAATCCGACCAAACTCATAACATAACTTTCTTTTGATGAATATCAGCTTTTGGTGTTGTTTGAGCTGGCTTGCTACACGATCTTTTCCGATTGACATTGTTGTAAATAACCCATTTTTCATCACCAGTTATCAATCGTTTTAAAAATGGAGCAGTTTCATTATGTTTCTTTATCAAATCGCAGATGTTAATGCGTTGTGTTAAATGATTTTCTTTCAGTTCATGAGGAACCCTTATACCGAGTTTTCGTAAATAGCAAAATTGTTTAAGGCATCAATGCATGTATGTAAAACATGAAAAGCAAATTTCACCTAAATGTTCGTTTTGATTTTCCAACATCAATGATTTCCACAATCAAAAATTGTTGTTTTTCTGATTGACAGTTGAAGTACCAACTATCAAATGACAAAAAGTGTTTGACATTTCGATTACGTCAGCAAACCTTAAAACTCAACTAAAGCCATCCACAATTACTTATTTGCCAACCCAACAAGTTTATGTGTCGCACAAATGCTTCAAAAGTGGGCTCGTGTTCTTCGAGGATTGAAAATTGAGGAAGAGATGTTGGCGTTAAGCAATTCCCCAATAAAAACCGACAACAAACAGCTCATGGATTTTTTACCTTATTAAGCTGAATTTGGCAAAGATTTGGAGAAACATCACCAAGCAACACCGGAAGTGGCTGACTTGGCTCAATGCGATCGAGGCAATGTGGTATTATCCATTGGTGTAGTCCAAAAAGGGACTAACTTCTTGAAATGGAAGTTTTTGCATTCGCTCAGTCCTTTTTACTTTAGGCGCAATAAGTGATGTCAAGCAAGTGTCTTCGAATCATGTAAGATCTTTACATCAGAGTTAATATAATCATTTTTGACGATACAAACTTCCGACATCAGTGCATCATGGCGACAGATTGAAAAAGTACATAAAGGTAAAGTAGCAAGCCCGTCCAATTCAAATGCACATTAGCCTCCAAATATTTATTTTGTTGCTTGAACTGTTTTAATTATTCATTGATAAAATGAAAAGCAATAAATTTCTTAGAATATTGAAGAGGCTCTACGTAAAATATTGCATCACCCTGCAGGAGGTTGCATTTGTAGAAGTCTACCTAATATTTTTTTCAATCCCATTTTTTATAATAGAAATTTTGGGGCATTTATGAAGTCAATGTTTTTGTAATAAACCAATTTTGGAACAAAGTTTGTTCGAAAAGACCTTACAACTAAACTAGCTGCTGGTCTAAATACAACCTGAGGTTGTTAAAGTTTGCGAAAATCTATAACTTTGAAAAATACAATTTTATTCGATAATGAAGAAAATTCAGCTATAGATTTCTAGTAAATGAACTTTGAAGTTTTTTTTTTAAGTCAAGGAGTAAAGGAGACAATAAAAGTTAAAAACAGAAATAGGAGGTGCACGTGCACTGAGCCTTGCGGTGCGCCAGTTTAAAGTTTAATCTTTCGTCTTCAATTTAAATCTAAGCATAAATTTTCTAAAAGTAAATATTCCTATTTTTTATCACCTTGGAAACAGGCAATTTAAAAAAGAAAAATTCAATTGAAAAGGAGTAAATGAACGATTTGAGCTAATGTTAAGGGATTATTCATTATTATTAATTTTGAGTTTTAAATTGACTGTCCTCATTCCAGATGAAGTTCAAATAATAAATATGTTCGAAAACGAAATCACAGATCGTTGCTTTATATTTTCAGATTCATTTATTTATCCGCATAATGTTGGAACCCTATGCGACGATGATTCTTATCAACGAAAACTTGTTAATGAAGTCGTATTAAGGGGTCTAGTCCAACAAAAGAAACTAACTACTTTTTGAATTCCCTTTTCTCTACTCAAGAAAGTCTAGAAAGCATTCGAGCCACAATAACGTTCAGCTTATTTTATTTTTGATTATTTTCACCGATAAAACAAAGTTTTTGAGGTTGACTAGTAATGTTTTAAGTCAGCACCACGGCAAGGGAAATTAAAGCTCTAGTCTACGGTATTTTAACAGACATGTACTCGTAGCTGACTAAAAATTTAACATTATTCATATCCAATAAAAGTTATCGTAGTCAATCCCAAAATAATTTGCGAATGCCAACGCGAACCCTTTTCTGGAATTGGGTCAACAAGAATTCGTCTCTAACCCACTTTCACTCGGTCTGTTAACTCCTTACATGCAACATCAGAGACGTTTGTGTATCTGCATTTAAAAAAAAAAACGTTCTGAAATTTGTAAATAGAAATATTATGCCTCGTAAAGCAAATTGACACTTTCTTCCCCTTTTTCAAATGAAAGCAAGGATATCCTTCAAAGTCACAAATTGAGTCAGTCCACAAAAGAATCTAGGCAGCCAACAGCCCACTTCAGAATGAATTTATTTTTTCGTAGCCAACGGTTACTGAGGAACTAGAAAAGACATTTTCTGATTTTTGATTTGTGTAACTTCTAAAATAGTCTAAGTTTAAGTTCGCACTAAACGCAAAGTCACGAAAAAGCAACTCAACAAGAATATAGTTTAATGTCGATCCAAGGCAGATGCCATTGTTTCAGGAATTTCATGGAATTTTTTGTGCACGAGTATTCATTGAACGTTGTGAGTTAAATTCCTTTCTAGAGACGACATAATAAATGAAAAATGTTTTTAACCAGTATATTGATGATGGAGATAGCATCATGTCATGTGGAAAATGATGTTATGCAAAGGAGTAGCAAAGCAAACAGAGGAAAGAATCCGAAATTTTTTCAAGTGATGTGATATTCCGTCGTATGACGAGGTTCTTAAATGTATTTAAAAAGAAATTATTTGGAATTTCTAGTTTGCAAACCAATAACACTTCCCTTAACCATGTTGTACTACACTGCCTGTCTGCTGGTCTGAAACTAACTTTTAAAGTCATAGTTCGTACTATATATATGAAGGGGTATCGATTCAAAACAGGCCTCAAAAGCAGTTGACATACCTTGTAGTAGGCTTTTCGTCACATATTATATCGCATGCAATGCGCTCGTATTTTACATATATAGTACAAAAGGATTGTTATTCCAATAATGATAAATTCTATCCATTGAGTAAAAAACTAGAATCAATCAAATTGCTGTGTCAAAATTGGTCACCCAAACGCTGATGTTAAGCCACCGAATCGACGTTTGTTCTACGCATTCTGTGTTCAGCTAACTTCATTTATTGAGTGAGTTGAGCTTTAAAAGGTTAAAGATGCTTATCCAAATCAAAAATGCGTCATAGTGTTAACAAGCCAATAGTTTTGGATATCCTTTAACACTTTCTTTATGGGCAGAAGAGGGGCTTAGATTAAATATTTACTTGTAGACATGTTAAAAACCGTAAAATAACCCCGGGAAGGGCGAATGTTTCACAACAAAGTGTCCTCCTGACAAGAATGACCACGGCAATAAAAAAAAGCAAACGGAATCGACCAGGAAAATCAACTGGCTTAAATTTGAGGCTCCGTTTAAACCTCAAATAAAAGACAAGGAAAAGCCCGCATTAAGGCTAAATACAAACGTTGAAAGAGTCTTGGAAAGTGCCCCCAAATTCAAGAAAAGAATATGGAACATCTTCTACATCTACCGATACCAATCAAATCAAACAAAATCTTCAATTTTAACAAATATTACTTTTTTTTTTTTAATTATTTGCTCGTTCTACAAGAGGATATTAAGACTTATAATGCGTGTAGCACAGATCGAGCGGAAGAATTAGGAGAAGAATGAAAGATTGTGTAGTGGTTTGAGAAACTCAGGTGTAATTGGTTTTAACTCACTTCCGTGGGTGGAGCCCGAAACGGGATGGACGATTTTGATATCGACCTATTGGCTTTTATTCGACATTTGTTATGATCTATGAATTTTGAAAGATTGGAAGATTTAGCTTAAACACCCCGCTGTCAGTGTTATGCCTTCACAGCAGACCCATCTACACAAACCGCTATTTCGAAAACACGAATTAGGAACTAAACCGATACAACAACCACTACAACAACGCCACCCATTAGTCAGACTACTATCATTGGTCGACCAACCCAGTGATAGTGCCATTAACTTGATCCCAATGGCAAATGGTGACTGGACCAGATTCGAAAAACTAGAAGAATCGAACCTGGGACCTATCAATTGAATCAATTGAAAGGCAGGCGCTCTACCAACTTCGCCACCCAGCTTAGCAGATTCGTTCGCTGAATTTCGTTACCAACGCTGACGATAAATTCTTCAAAGCTTACGACAAAAAGATTAAAAAAATTCCCCACTTACATAAAAGCCGAAAAATTACGGAAGTTGGTCAAATACTCAAAAGGACGAGATTTACTCCGAATTATGGAAAAAAAACGCCATCGGATCGATATATCTCTTGATTTTGATCTCCAATGGGCTGGCTTACTTTGAAAAAGTATTCGATAGGCAAACGAGACGTCTTATATAGTTCCAGAAAAAATGCTTATAAAGAGAAGGTGTCCACCGAAGAGTTTCATTTTCAAGTTGATGTACATCAGTGGAGTATCCTAGCTAGCCATTATTGTTAGAGATAATTTAGATAAGGAAATTTTGACGGTCTAAAAGCCCAAACTGACGATTAAGCTACCATAAAAGAGGACTTTATGCACACGGGGATCGTTTGGAAGGGAACTATCCCCATTCTGTGATGCACTCCTCCTGCAGATATTTATTTAAAAACTAAAATTTTTCTTAAAAAAAATAAAAAAATAAAATATCCTGAATCAATGACAATGGCGGGAAATGTATATTCTGTGTCCGAAAAAAGATCCTCTAAGCTAGAATGAGTAGTAAATTATCGGTCAATGATTCGATGAAGGCTTTGCGTGAAATAACTCATCGATAAATGTGGAACGGTCGGTAAAACAAAGAGATCCCATGTACTCCAAAGCTCCAGTGCGATCGGTTGAAAGAGGTAGGTCTATAAACACCTGGATCACTGAGATGCAGCAAAAATAGCATATGATTTGCCTCGGTGATAAAATGGTCCGAAACTGAAAACCATGTCGACATTTTTAAGGCTAAACTGGTGAATCTGGTGAGAATTAGGACCGCTTGTCTTCAGGTCATAGCCTCGAAATAAAGCAAGAAAAAAATCATGGAATAAATGAAACTGCCACCCAAGACAGCTTCTTTATAAAAAAAACCTAGATTTGCAGTCAAACCAAAGGTTCTAAGGAAAAGTTTTGCCAGTTCAAAGTTCATTTTCGAAACCATTTCCCATACATACTTTAAAAAAAATTAACTTCACGTTTAAAGATTCCTTGAGATTGTCTTAAAATTCAAGAAATTCCAGTTAATTTGAATTTCCCCCGGGGACATTAATCTTCCACTTGTTGACATCTTCTTTCAAGAAAAAAAAAAATTCATTTTCATGTTTTTCAAAATAGTTAATAACTTAATCCGCTAATGTATAAAAAATTTAACAAACAAAAAGAAAAAGATTTTCTTTTTTTAAAATTTCCACTCGTCTCATGATTCAAATTTAAAATTGTCTTCCCACAAAATGTATGTGGTGCGTAACATAAAAAGATACACAAGCAAACGAGATTCGTATCTTCAAAGTCAAAGTCAAAGGTACCAAAACGGATGAGCTCAAGAGTCACATTGACCCAATAAATTCAGTCTTGTCTTGTCGTCCTCTCATAACTCGTGTCGCCGTTTGAAGTTTTACAAAATTCGAAATTAACAAAAATAACAGAATGACGACGGAAGACAGATGTCAGAACTCACCTTCCTGTTACTTGAACACTAAAATTAAATGTCATGGCCATTATTGCAACCATAATATCAGCCATTGCTAAGGAGACTACAAAATAATTTGTAATGATTCTGAAACGAGAAAAAATAAAATAAAAATGATTATGCATTATTTTTGCAAGTCGCGTGGGTGTGGGGACGCGACGACGCCACAGGCGTTCTTCGATCAAAATTATTTTACCTTAATTTCCTATTTCGCATCACAGAAATAATTACAAGTAAATTGCCAAAAATAGCGGCAATTATTATAAATATCATCAAAGATGCTTTAAACGTCAGCGTAACGCTATCGATCCATTCGTTGTCGCCGCTTGTGCTGCTGTCCGCGACGCCATCTGTTGCATTGACAGTTGGCCCGGCGAGATGATCGGGCGCCAATGTACCGGTCAAGTGCTCGGCCACAGAACGTCCGGGCGGTCCCGCCGATCCATATATTGAGGATATATTGAAGGAAGGCGACATTGCTCTTCAGCTGTTGTTGTTGTTGTTGTTGTTGTTGATGTTTCTGTTGTTGGTATTTGATTATGGTTCAGACTCAATTAAAATTGTTGCTTAAAGGACACAGTCGGGGATTGTCTTGTATGTGTTTGTGTTTGTGCTTAGTTGTGTGTATTTAGCGTGTTCGGCAGGAAGATTTTCACTTGAGTATCTATCTTTAGTTTGTCTCTTAATTTTTATTTTATTTTTTTCGTGTGATTTATTTCCGACAGATGTTTTTAGTGGTGGTTATGTGTGTCTGCCTATTTTTATTAGGATCACCTCCCGATCGCCTCCGAATTTGAATTTTATTGGCTTCTTTCTTAAACGTCTTTTGTAGATGCTGTTCACCTGGTATCAATGGGAGATATTTGGTGGCGCTGTACAATGGACTCGCTACTGCTGAACACAATAATGACGACGATGGGTAATTTAAATTCACTGTCACCAGTGTGTGCGGTTGCAATGACAACAACCAAGACGGAGACGACAGTGAAGACGACAACGACAGCGGTGGCGGCAATAGCAATGAAAGTCCCGTCATGATGCTGAAATTGGCACTGGCCCAAGGTGAACCTAGAAATTAAAAAAAAACAAAAAACACAAAATTATATTAAATTTAAATGATTTTTTTTTTAACAAAGTTAATAATTTACAAATCATAAAACATGCGACAAGATTTTATAGGAATCTCTCTCCGATCGAGGAGTCCTTGGAAAGTGATCTTTGCTAAATTTAGCAACATTAGATAAATAATTATTATACAAATGACAATCTATTTATACTCTGGGCATTTGTAATTTATTTCTTAAGTACAAACGAATATTGTTCGTTTGCATAGTATGTGACACGACATTTGCTTCCTGAGCGTGTGCCCTGATTGCAGTTGATTGAAATTAATGTTATTCAATTGTCGTACATGTTGCCAAAAACAATTTGCCATCCATTGCAATTGTTTTACATTTTAAGGGGGTACTACCCACCTACTCTAATAAAAAGTAATTAGATTTTCATATCTGAAATCAGGTTGTTTATTATGATTTACGATTTATTGTCTGTCGGGTTTTAGGGGGCCTTACGTTGCATTTGTGGCACAATATTTTCAATGGTGCTCTTGTTGCTGACTGGGGGACAATTGTGTCATTTGTTCTCAGGTGCCTTGATTGCCAACAGCGATGTAAATTAATCCGAATTAACAAACAGACAGAACAATTGACTATTTGCGCGAGTGTAATACAGGTGAAGCCAAAAAAGTACTGTGTTAGCAAACTACAGTGAAAGATACTTGAAGTTAAATTTAGATACCTTTTCGTGCACATTTTTTCATGTAAATCCCATTAATTAGTTTGACATAAAGTAAGGCGGAAATAATTGCTAATAATAATTGCAGCACTTTTGTTACAAACGATTACAAATTTGTTGTGCCTCTGTGGATCAATTTAAATGGGCACCATAGTTTGTTCTATAATTAAAAATATTCACGGAATTACTCATTTATTTGCAGAAGTATATAACTGCAAGAAATTAATTAAAAATTCCACACAACACCTCAGTCGTGGGTACATTTTTAATGGCACACTATTTAATATTTATTATGTCAACATTTTGCTGGCAATAAACGAATGTGTTTCGAAAAATCTGAAAATTATTGCGTGGGTTTTATGTTCGGAAAATAAACAAACTTCCAATTTTTCCAGTTTGGCATTCAGTTTTGCATTTAGCAGAATTTGTGAGCTATAATTCATATTGCATTACTTTTGAGTGTATGCGAGTTCGAGGGGTTATGAGTACCCTTATAGTGTTGGCAAATATGCTTTGGATGCGCATTGTTTTTTAACTTTCCTTAATTGAATTAAATGTGGGAGAACTCTCCACATCGTGTTATGCGAATCCCTTTGCTTGATTGAACGAATGGTGAGTTGACGAATTTTTCCGCGAGATGGCTTATGTGAAAAGAATGAAACAACAGGGAAAAGCAGGAAGCATTACGTCGGTGGTAAAGCGAGTCGATTGAATTCGTAATGTCGCTTGAGTTTGAAGTCTCCCAAGCAGGGTCAGAATTATCTTTGGAGCCGAAACATATTAAACGGGGTTAGGTTTTTCATGCAGCGCTTAAGGAAATCAAACCATTTCGACATCGTGGGTTATGTGGCTTTCCGTAACATCGGAAACATGGAATAAGTTCGACGTAGGCTCAATAAGCTGTTTAATTACAGATAAGTTATGGGTTGGCAACTAAGAAATTGCGGATTTCACTCATAGATGGCTTTAGTTGATTTTTAAGGTTTGCTGACGTAATCGAAATGTAAAACACATTTTGTTATATGATAGTTGGTACTTCAACTTTCGGTCGGTGACCGAAACTTTAAGAACGTAAACTCCAATTCTCGCCCTTTTAGACAGGCAAGTGCAAAAATTTGAGACTGTATATTTGTTTTGTGTTGTGCCGCGTCAGTAAGATAACGGATTGGTCGAAGTGTCGAAAATATCGCTGCCTTTCAGGCGTCCGTAGCAAACGATCCAAATCAGTCAATTCCACGGCGTTCTCCAGAATTGGGCATCACTCAGATCACTTAATGGCGTATTTTGCGTAAGGATCTTTGTTTACACCCATACAATATCAAGCTGACTCAAGTATTGAAGCCGATGCACAATTTCAAGTGACGTACGTTCTCCGATTGGGCTCTGAAGAAGATACCCCTACATGATGAATTTCATCGCAAAATCATCATCACAGACGAAGTTAATTTTTGGCTCAATGGGTTCGTCCATTAGTAATATATGCGTAATTGGTCGGGTGAAAATCCACATTTGCTTCATGAATCACCACTTCATCCACAAAAAATAACTGTGGAACTGCATGCCGGCGGAGTTATTGGACCATATTTTTTCGTCGACGATAACGATCGCCGCGTTATTGTGAATGGCCAGCGTTATCGCGCCATGATAACGGATTACTTTTGACCTGAATGGGAAGATATGGACTTGGACGACATGTGGTTTCAACAGGATAGTGCCATAAGCCACACAGCACACCTTACAATCGATTTATTTTATTGGAAAAAAAGTTGTCATTGTTGGAAAACGTTTTAGTTGTGTACACTTCAAAATGCGCATCGTGTACTTTCTTCGAATGTCTTGTTACTGCGATATACGAATTTATGTAGCGGGGTAACTCAACATCTAACAACCGCAAATTTTAGTAACTTTCAATTCATTCTTTTATCTCTGATTTCATTATTCTAAAGGCTGAAGTGCTCAAAAAGCTAGGATAGGTTCCGATTTTCCTTTCTAGAAAAGACATTAATTGTATTTTAAGAATGAGACATTAATTGTTGATTGAATTTCCAACTTTTAACTTTAATCAAGCATTGTATTTGCATGCTCCAAAGTCTGCTGTAAGAATCAGAAAAACTGAAGACACTGCATTAAATGTTGTCTCTGAATTTGTTTTTTCTCAAAGCCTCTAAGGACTACCAAATACAAATTCAACCACACCCCATGATTGTAATAAAAATTGTAAATAAAAAAAAAGCTAAGCTGCAAATGAAGTACTCGTAAAGTAAAGTGAACACTTTCTTCCGTAGTCCCCAGCTGGAGCTCATGCATCAGTTGGATTTAATAGCCATTGTTAATCAGAATGCACAATGTACCACAGATTTCGACTAGGTACAACCATATTTCTTTCAAAATCTTCTTCGGTGTATATTTTTAAAATCCCAACACGATTTATGAGCATCGATTTTGAAAGGGAAATCAGAAAAATTGTGCAATCAATATCAGATTGGACATTTGCTGGAAAATCACACTGAAGCTTTGGTTCTATGATTGGAGGACGAAGGGGAATTTAGAGATACATAATTCACATCCAAGGATAACATCATTTATTTTGTATGATTGTATATTGCAGTCAGTGCATATTGCATGTGCAAAAGCTTATGTGTGCTCGTGCAAGAGTTCTAAATCTCTTTTCACATCTGATGATGAGAATTCTTAAAAGTCGAGAGTCCTTACTCATCCCTTTGAAAAATCCTCTTATCTTTTTATTTTGAACATGAATACATATATATTTCAAATCCTTCTTATTCTGTTCTCCTTTGCCAGTAGTGTAGTTTCATATAATCCAAAGCGAATATTGTGCCTATTATCCGCCTTCTATGAACTAGATACAAAATAATGTTGGCACGCACATCCATAATCTTGACATACGACACCAAATGCCCAGGATCCTTGGTAAACTTTTATACAGCTCCATATACTCCTAGTCCTAGCGGAAGGTCGTGATGGTTTCTTTCAACCAATACTACGCGTTTTTACCCCTTAAAGAGCTTATTCTTTTCGAAGATAACAATTGTTCTGATAAATACGAAACAAGGACCATTCGAAGGGCTTGTTGCATAGGAACCAGAACCATTCGAGGAAATAGAAATGGCTTGAGATTTATTTTTGAAGTTATATTTCGACAACCCATACTTTTGCCAAACAATGATTTGCATCTGCCATCTTGTGTTAAGCTTTATCCCGAGATGCTTGTTTTTTACTGGTCAATCATTTGATCCTTGCCAAAAGCCGTTTAAATCACTCAAATTGATCAATATTAAATCAAAGCGTGCTCGAAGAGCAATAAAAAATATCCGCAAAGCAATTTTGTACTGTTCTCCCAAGGGACACATTGACCGCGTATGTGTGCCTGTAGATTTATGAACTCTCGAACGTTGCCCATCTAGGGATAGATACTGCATTGAATTATGCCCACAGAAGTACAGATTATGAACTGAGTGAAAATATTATGAATTCAGGAGGAAAAAATAAAATCAATTAATTATTTTTCCGTCCAATTAAGTCCTCGGGTGCTACTAACTCACGAACAGTGGGATCAAAAAATACATGGACCAAGAGGCATTTTTAACTAAGTTTTTAATTGGTGGTTTTACAACTGTTTCCAATAATTAAATAAGATTTAAAAATATATAAATATGTTCGTATGTATGCTAGTACTATAGATGGCATGCAGGTACATACAGTCTTGGCGAACTATTGTAATTAGGAACAGTGGTAGCAAAAAGTATTATTGAATTTGAATGAAAGTTATAAAACATTGTTTTGTATTTTCTTAATTTCTTTAAAAAAAATAAAGAAAAGCCATTAACAATACACAAAAAATATGAGTCATAAACAGAAGAAATTACTCAAGTTTCAAATCATGTTTCGAAATGGTTGGCGACTTAATTACGAACGTTTTGTAAATGCTGCTTTTATACGAAAAACCCTCTACTCGTAATCACCGCTTTACACCTCTGGGGCAAAGATGGAATAAAGTCACTTTTGTTTTTTGGTTGGCATGTTGGCCCAAACCGTTGTTGCAACTTGAAATAATAGGACTACCATATCTATTACTCTGAGGTGAATTTTGACCATGACAGCTGTCACGTCAGAAACTTCATGTCATTGTCTAATTATTTCAGTCTAGGTTATTGGTCATTAGTGAAAACACACAAGTTTTTGTAAAGCCGTAAAATGTCTACATTCGTGTCATCAAAACAATATTTGCGGGAAGTTTTAATATGCTTCTTTTATTTAAAAAAAAAGCAACCGAAGCGCATCAATTGCTTACCGAAGCTTACCAGGGCTATATTATAGACGTTAGAATGTGTGAGCGGTGGTTTAAGCGGTTCAAAGATGGTGATTTCGACACAGAAGACAAAGAACGCCCCGGCCAGGTGAAAAAGTGTGAAGACCATGAATTGGAGGCATTGCTCGATCACGATCCGTCACAAACGCAAGAAGAACTTGCAAAATCAGTTGGCGTCGCTCAGCAAACCATTTCCGATCGTTTGAAAGTAATGGGAATGATCCAAAAAAGGATGAATTGAAGCCACGAGACGTCGAACGCCGATTTTGCATGTCCGAAATACTGCTTGAACGCCACAAAAAGAAGTCTTTTTTGCATCGAATCGTCACAGGTGATGAAAAGCCCAAAACGTCGGGCAACGTATGGATACCCCCAACATGCCTCAACATCGACGGCCGTTGCTGTGCATTTGGTGGGACCAGAAGGGTATTGTGTATTATGAGCTGCTAAAACCGAATGAAACAATCACAGGCGAGGTCTACCGGCGACAATTGATGCGTTTGAGCCGAGCACTGAAGGAAAAACGGCCGGAAACGGTCGCAAGACACGATAAAGTTATTTTGCAACATGACAATGCTCGGCCACATGTTGCAAATGTCGTCAAAACTTACCTTGAAATGCTCAAATGGGATGTCCTACCCCACTCGCCGTATAGTCCAGACCTTGCGCCTTCCGATTACTATGCAACATGACCTGGCTGACCAGCACTTCCGTCATTTCG
This sequence comes from Orthonevra nobilis, assembly GCA_963555765.1. Lineage (NCBI taxonomy): Eukaryota > Metazoa > Arthropoda > Insecta > Diptera > Syrphidae > Orthonevra > Orthonevra nobilis. Next base: position 3,086,868 of record OY743225.1, on the reverse strand, counting down.
ATGATGTCAAAAAATGGATCGATTCATGGATTGCGGCCAAACCGGTCGAATTTTTCAGAACGGGTATCCATGAATTGCCAGAAAAATGGGAAAAATGTGTGACTAGCGATGGGCAATACTTTGAATATTGAATTTATGTCTAGTTTTCCTCAATAAAGCATTGATTTTTGAAAAAAACTACATTTTCAACCGGTAGTCCTATTAATTTATTTAAATTTTAAATTTTGCGGTTGCCGATCTCGGTTCAAATTCATAACACAGGTTTTTTTTAAAGGTTTCAATCCAGACTACAAGATAGCTACTCTAAAAAATCTATAGAATTCTTTTCGAACCATTGCCTTGTTAGTTGATACACTTGATGGTGTTGAGCAACAGACAATTCTTCCTCGGTACATAATAGCATGACAATTTCTACTATTTGTCTGAAATGATCCAAATTCATTATAACTTCTATTTGATATAAGAATCCGGTTCCATTAAATGAAAAAAAACTCCATGGCACAACTCTCCCTCTTCCGTGCTTAAGAGTAACCGGCCCTTATTTCTTATTTAATGCCTCATTTTTTGGATGCTGGGAATATCTTTTACCATCTTATTCCAATCTATTTATTTCATCCGTATAGTCCTTATGTTTTTAGGGAAAGCAATGTTGTTTTTCCTGTCGTTCTTCAAAAAAGTTGGCTTTCAGCCAATCGTTGGAGCGTGTTAAAAGAGTATTCGGGTCATAATCAAAACCTTCGTTTTGAGTAAGTTTTGAACATTGCTATAGGAAATAAAATAATTGCAGTTCTCTTGGACTTCAAACCGGCTTTTGAAACTATCGATAGGAAAATTTTGTTACAAAAACTTAAGATCTATGTTATTGATGGTGTGGAGCTTAAGTGAATCCTATTTATCAGGAAGGTCACATAGGACTAGAGTTGATGATGTGCTGCTGGAGTCAGTTGGTGTCGTATTGTGTGTACCTCAAGTTCAGTACTGTGAGTGATCCTTTTCTTGGTAAATAACATAAAGAGTTGCTTTTGGTACAAAAAAAATAGCCCTATCTACCGATGATACCCTCATATGGATAAGCAGAAAGAATAATGGACTCATGGGTCAGAATTTAAATACTGATCTGAAAAAATATATACGTCGATGACGATGAATATATCGTTACATTTTAACTATAGTTCAACCCTATTATAAGCTAGTCAACAAGGTGTATTGGATAGACTTTGAAGACTACAGAATAAAGCAATGCGTACAATATTTGAGCGCAATAGATACACACCAATACAACAAATGCTAGATGTCCTGGATGGATAAACGTGAAGCAGAGATTGGCGTACAGTGCAATGTTTTTTATTTTTAAGATTAGGAACAGAACGCTGCCCGAGTACTTCACAGCAAATATTATAAATGTCGCCGATTTTCAGAGCTACAACGTAAGGAATATGCATAACCACCTCCTTAATGAGATGAAAGCCGAATATGGGATCAATGTTTTTAAAACGAAGCTTATATCTTTTGTAAAATATAATCGCTAAATTGAATTTTTAAACTTAAATTGTAAATTGTTTGTTTTTTTATATGTTTATGTATAATGTTTATAAGTATTTGTTTTTTCATTGATTCCTGCAAGTGCTGAACTATATTAAACTATTATATTTATGTTTATACTTTTATGCTTTTAATTAAAAATTTCAAAATACTTTTTCATACACTAAATAAACTGAATAAATGGATTATATTGAAATATATTTTCTGTTTTTTTTTCTAATCATTTACTTTTATTTATAAATAGTAATGTTAAAATTCATGAGCTTATAAAGATAATAATAAAAAACTAATTAAGATAGCTCTAGTATTTCCTCATCTTTTGTTTATATTTTTTTTTGTGGTTTGAAAAAATTATGTTTACCCATTATTTCGGTTAATTTTATAAAATTGTTTCACAATATTACTACTCTTTCTTGTGTCGTGCTTAATACGTTCGCCAAATAAATTTTACACGTCAATAACTCATGTTATAAATATATGAAAGAAAATATAATTCCATTTTGAAATACTGGTGCAAAAAAGAGCAAACGAGACCAACTAAATAGGAGATTCCTTTTGTCATTTACAATTTCATTTTTCTTAACTTTTTTTTCGTTCCTAGTTAGTTCGCCCCAACTGGATATATATATGCGCAGTTTTGAAGATTTTCTTATTACTTTTTAAGCTTCTTACTTTTTTTTGTGTTTTTTGTTCAATCACCTTGGAAAGTACTAATTTTTTGTAGAATAAAAAAACTCTCCCATTACATGATTTAAACCAAATTTTTGATTTATTTAAGTTATATTTTGGCTTCAGATGACAAACGTGGTGAGAAAAACCTTATGCAACCATATTTAACATTTCCCTTAACTGAAATAAGACTATACCAAATTAACGTTACTATACCAATACTTAAGCCTATCATAAAATTATCCGGTCTGTTGATAAATTCCTTTTACAATCAGCACGAAAATGGAAAAAAGCCATGTCAGAACCGTCCTCAGGAAACTAAGCTTGAAAAAAATGTTGTAACAAAGAAATACTTTAAAAACTTGAGAAGCAAAATTCTTTATGTCTACTATTATGATGACAAAATCAGCTTTATTTTTAAGAATTTTTTTGTCCCACGTATACTAAACCTATGTTCAGACGATTGCAAGATCTGGCAATATTATCAGATCTATAAATTGTCTGACAATGAGCTGCAAATTCCCGAATATTACACTCGTCAAGTTCGTGCAAGAATGATTGGTCCTCGACAGCAGAGTCCTGAAAATGGTACACAAAGAACCAATGAATAATCCTGAGACTTAAATCCAATGAAGGCCACGTAACCCAATGTTCCGAAGACTCTTTAGGCAAACATTTCTTACCCCATCAAAGCCTGGAGCCTTGCGAGTTTCTAAGTCTGGCAGAGACTTTTCTAGTTCACTAAGAGAAACTGTTTTTATATTGTCCATTGGCAGAGATGAATTCAATAAGTTCACGGAATGCCCTACAGAATCCAGAATATGGTTAGCAGGGGTAATACTGCTAGCAATTAAGTGGTTTCTGAAAAATTCATTGGCTAGAGCGTCAGCCTTCTCAGAGTTTGATAGCAACATGGGACTCCGCACCTTAAATGGAGGGATATGGTTACGCTTCTTCCTCAATACTTTTGCAATATTCCAGAAGGGCTTTATTGTCTTTCTTCAAGCTTTGTAGCCTTTGATTCCAAGGTTGGTTCCTAAATACTGAGATGGCATCTTTCACTATAGCATTCAAAACTTTCATTTCGGTAAAGTAAATAGTGATTCTGGTGCTAATCCATCTATGGCGGAGACTATTTCTTGCTTTTTTGTAGCTCTAAGATAGAGCGGGGAAGAATATTTGCACTTTCCCTCAAAGTCGTTATTTAAGGAACTGAGTGTTCGATGCTCTCCAGGACAGCATTGGTGAACATAGTTACTTTATGGTCTATTTGCGCATGTTCAATTTCACCTTCTTCGGGAAAGTAACGCAATTTCGCTCCTTAAAGTCTCTTAAGCCTTGGGCAATATGCGTTTTTTAAAGTCGAAAACCTTATAAAAAACTTTGATAGGTGAAAGTCGGACGGGAATAAATTCACCAACACCTTGAGATGATTTTCTTTTCCGATGATTTTCAAGGTTGCTGGTGAACGAAATGCGTAGATTTGACCATTTGCCCTTGCAGCCGTTGAGGGTCATATGGATGGCGTCCGCGACTTCTTGCTATAAGGCTTCTTTCGGCAGCATATACTCAGCGCATCCGACGTCCCACAAACTGCGTCGCGTCTCAATTTCATGAATCAAATTTAAAATTTGATCCTGGCGGCACTCGCTCTCAACCTTTTTGTGATATGATTTTTGTAATTTTTGTTTTTTTTGGGGTTTTAAAATTTGGCGGAAAATGTGAAAGTTGCACAAATCATCTGGCCTAAATGTGTGGTTGTATTTCACGTCAACGTATTCACTTATTTTCCAAATACCGAATATAAAGAAATTGTCAGATGTCATAAACACAGCGCAAACGGTTGCCAGACATTTGGGACAATTCTTTCTGGCAAACCTCTAAACATAGTTTAAGTAAAAGCCTAACAAAATGAGAAGAAGCACAAAAAGTTGTTATTGGGAAGGCTACAGAAAACAAATGGAAGAGAACATTGCTTTAAATGCATTGCTTAAATTGTCGTGTGCAGTACAAGAAGAATTTGATAAATGTATTGAGATTAGAGTTCCAACCGCTTTATACAAATTTGACAAGCCAGATCCGTTGAATCTTTATGTCAGTCATCTTGCGCAATCAAAACAAGTCGAGATTGAATGCACTCAGTAATAAACAAATTGAGAATTCAAAGACCGCGAATTTCCTTCATGGTCGAAAGTAATAAAAAAGAGTTCAAGAGTTCGCAAAACTCCGCTTTCACAGATATACTTAAAATAATATGAAATATGAAACTGCGCTCGTAAGCTTACAATCCGTCTTCATGGTCATCGAAAGATTGAGTGCTGGTGATGTTCAAGCTATGAGAGAAGTCCGATTCCAAGCCACAGATTCGCGATGGTAAAAAATACTGATCACCCGGTTTAAGAAATATTGTCGACTCTCAAAAACTTTGCTTGAGTAGTTGAAAGTAGTATGCAAGGACAGAAGGCAGTCAAGTTTAGGTGTCGAATCTTACCTGGCTGTCGCCGTTCAGTAAGTATTTTGTAAAATTTACATTTTGCTCTTTGAATTCAGCAAACAGTCAGTTTTCTTTATTAACTCCTCACAATGCAGGAATATAGCTTTTTACGGCTGCGTTTTTTTAATCCCACAAACGATGCCTAAATTAGGCAAAATGTACCTCAACTGTATAGAGGATAAAAAATTAGAGGCAGATACCATGCTTATTCGCAAGACGGAGAAGGCTGCAAGGAAGACATTAATTTGTATTTCATCACAAGTAATATTTTAATATTTTTTTTTTTACAGCAAAGTAGTTTCGCTTCTAAAGCATACCAATTGTTTTATCTACCATTTTAAAGACCTACAAAGGGTTGACATTCAGATTTAAATCTTCTCAATTTTCCGTGGCATTCTGCAATGTACCGTCTCGTTGAAACTTTACCTGTTCCACTTTTATGACAAATTACTTGACTTTATCTCAAATAACATTTCAGAAACAAGACACCAGACGGTTTCCCCTGCGATTAGAATCGTGGAACATTTTATTGCCACAGTCGTGCAAATACAGAGCACATCAAAACACTCATAATCGCAATAAAAACTCCTGTCGGTCCTGCTTTGTTTGGTCATAAAGATTGCCATAAGAAATTAAGGCTAAATTATTATGCTTCAGGTAAGTGAAATATTTAAATGGTCAAGTTATTATTTTTTTTTTGTTTAAAGCTTTCTTGATGTATCACACCTTTTGAATTCCGTCATATTTATAATCTCTGATGAGTTCACTTTCGCATGAAGGATTCATCAGTCTAAGTGATATTCACTTCAACATCCTTCACTGTGAAATATTAACAGCGAGATGAAGAAATTGATTTAAAATTTATCAACCGATGAAAGTACTCAGATGAAAGTTTCCAATTACTCAAGTTTAATTGGAATCTCGACTGGAAAGGGGGCGGTTGCCAGGATGTTTGATACTATTGCTTTTGACGTGCTGCTTTGTTCCTCACATCCGTTGGATTCTTCGGGGAAAAAAAAATAATTTAAGGCGTTGTCGTATATCTTAATTGCTTTTTTCCAATTTGATTTTGAGTTCAATGAGTTGAAGTATTTAATTATTTAAAAATTAATTTTTACACTTTCTCTATATATATGTAATATACAAATATAATATAAGATTTAAAATAACCAGTGTCTTTTTTTAAGTTTTTAGAATGGACCATTGTCTTTAATATTTCAGCATATTTTGAGTTAAAAAAATTCTTTAAGAATTAAATTATTAACTTCCCATCAGGAAGTTCTTGTAATCGGTCCGATTTTCGAAATTCAAAATTTTTACATTTCTCCACGATTGGCGGTCCCAGTAGTCGGATTCCATGATTTTTAGAAAGATGTCTGTGTGTGTGTGTGTACGTACGTACGTACGTACGTACGTACGTACGTTTGTGCGGATTCTTTCGTACAGCCTAACTCGAGAACAAATCAAGCTATCGATGCCAAATTGGTTTCATTCGAAGCGTGTGTGCATAAAGATCACCTGAAAAGCTTTTGGTTAAATTTCACAGGGTGGTTTGAATTTTATGACGAAAAAACTGTCAAAAAAAGGGACATTTTCACTTCTTCAATTAAAATCAATTTAGTTTTCCAATAAAAAAAGTTCAAAATTAATTAAATTTATAGTTTATATATATATATATATACACTGCCGTTCATAAGTTTTCGGACAAATTCATATAAAATTTTGTTTTTTTGTTCATTTGAATGCCAAAAGTTTCATCAATAATATGTTTTTTTAGCCAATTGACTAAACTAAGTTAGTTACTAACTATAGAGACTACCAAAAAGACTAAAACAGTATTTGGTTGAGGCCATTTCATACATTGATGTGCCCCTTTCTCCATTTCCTGATCCAAATTTCCACGGAAGTTCTTTGAAAATTGTTTCAGATATGTGAATCCTGTAAGTCTTCTCCATTTTTCAAGACTCAGAGTGACGTCTGCAACACTGACACATGAAAACATCCTTAGAAAATTATGGAGCCACCAGTTTTTTTGTTCAAAACCTGCTCGGTTGTAGCTTGACGCTTTTTATCGTTATAATATATTAGCAAAAAGAAGCTCATGGCGCAACTTACATGAGGCAATCGATTTCAAAGAAAAAGCATCGAGAGAAAGCTGAAAACACATGGCTGAAACTACATTACTCGTATATTGCAAGGAGGATCATAACATCCGATTTAGTTTGCTTACCACTGCTGTGGTTTCTTAATATGAAAGCAATCCTAGAGGTCTTTCCATAAATTGGCACATGGATAAAATATCTCTCGAAACCGGCTTGGAAACACAACCATAAAAATCTGCAAAGAAAACTGGACTGAATGTGATCCTCATAAAGCCATATATTAACCAAAAGAAAGGAAAAGGAAGGAAGAGGCGGTCGAAATCTTTTCCATATAATAACATTAGTAACAGTAAGAATTTGTAAGTGATGTCTCAGCGATAACTCAGCACAAGTTTTAATAAAAAGATTTCTGATGAAGGGAAAGTTTGCAAAGAAATTGCAGAGTTCAACCGAATCCAGTTCCAGGCGACCGAGCCTTTGAACATGCTTGAAATTTAGTGTGTGCAACAGGTCCTCAAGCTTTAAAAATATATAAACAGAGTTCTCACAAAATGTAATAATTTTGAAACAAAGCTATATAATGTTTGATTATTCTGACTGTCTGATTTAAAACACTTTATTGAAGAAGTTGAAAAACATCTGCCAAAAGCGAATACAAATTCAACTTCCAATGTTAAAGTTATTAAAATGAAATCGATTTTCGCAACTCTAAATTTGAGCTAAATCTTCCAAACTTTGGATAGGTCGATATCAAATCATCCGTCCCAATTCGAGCTCCACCCACGGAATTCAATTGAAACCAAATACATCTGAGTTTCTCAAACCACTACAAAAATCTTTCGTTCTTCTTCTAATTCTTCCACTCGCTCTGTGCGACTTGCATTAAAAGAGTATTCATAACCTCTTGAGAGCGAGCAAATTATAAAAAAAAATATTTTCACGTCGAGTTGGATACTATTAGAGGGAGGGATAGAGGGCAATCAGTACTGAGGACATGGAAGAACCAACAATGCTATCTACCCGCCCTAGGCGGAGTAAAGACAGCAATATTTAAGCTTAAGTCTAAGAAAGCCACTTGAGCGGACGGCTTAGCTGCAAAAGTCCCGTGTCAACACCAGAGGCACTATTTTTTAAAGGTCTGTTCAGTAACTCGCAAACGGCGAAGATATTAATATAATAGGAGAACGCATCTTGACGTCAACAGTGCATTTATGAGGATTCAGACAGAAATGACAAAGATGGGTTTGGCGGTATACGGGGGCACAAAGAAGCATATGTTGTCATCAAAAAATACATCCAAATCGTTACCATAGACAGCTATAAATTTGAAGTAGTTAGGGACTTTATCTACCTATGCTCTCCTGTGAACATAAATAATAACACTAGCGCTGAGATCAAACGAAGAATACCTCTTGTTAATCGCTGTTTCTCTGGGCTAAGAAAACAATTGTCTAAAGTCCTCTCTCGTAGAACTAAAGTGTCGCTCTATAAGACATGCAGAAGCATGGACAGTTTCAAAAGCAGATGAAGGCTTCTTAGGTTGTTTCGAGAGAAAAGTGTGATCTGCATTGACGATGAGTGGAGGAGAAGATTCAACAACGAACTGTACGGTACGAGTTGTACAGCGAAATCGACTTAACCAAAAGGATAAAATTCCAATGCCACGCGGACTGGCGCTACAGTCCTCAAGTTATTAATTAAAAAGCTAATGACAAAAAAGTGCAATTAGCTATCAATATTAAACAAAAACGCAAAACATAATTTTAAATTATATTAAGTCATTTTTAAGTAATATTATTAAACCAAAAATGGAACTAATTTCTAGTAGAAATGTTATTTAATCAAAAAAAAGTATTTCCAAATTGTTGTCCTGATCACTCGAATAATCTTTTAATGATAAATACGCAAATCGTATTTTAAATTATTCAAAAAATCTTAAAGAAAGATTTTCCTAAGGGGTAGTAAAGAACATATATAGTATATGTATCTTTTTTTTTATTGCAACGTATTTGTCTATGGAATGAATGATGTTATCATAAGGAAAATGAAATTTGATGGTGGTGGAAAATGAAATTTTTTATCGAGATGGGAAGTTCATGGTATGGGCAGACCTACTCGTACCCAAACCAATTTTTTATAAATTTATTTTAACATCTTCTTTATATAAAATATAATTATTAATATAAGATAAAAAATAGCCAGCGTTTTTTTTTAAGAGACAAACTGCCGAAAGGTTTATCTGCAGCACATGTTCTTAAAATGGACTTTAATATTGCAGCAAATTTTGACAAATTATCATATTAGAACCAAACTGGCTTAAAAAAACGGTAGAGTTTTCTTTTTTAAATTTGTAATCTGTGCCGCAACTTACTGTGCTCATAATTTTCTATCACAATGCTGTACAAATAGTACACAAGCCAAGGAACCATTACCTCTGTACATGGACATAAATTATCGGCTGGCTACCGAACTACAGTGGCGAGCAAAACCGGTCCAATAAAAGTACAATCCTTAAAATAAGCTGTAATTCATATTTTTATAATGTTTTTGTAATGACAGGAAAAAATAGAAATATTTATGAAAATCAAAAATTCTAGTAATAGAGAAAAAAAAATTTGGAAATTGAACGAAATTCAGGGGGTCGGCCTATGCTGTTGTCCGATGGGGATACGCGGTTAATTGAGCTCATGAAAACTTTCAAAAAAGGCTTAGAGCCTAAGAGATGCCGTAAAAGCAATAAAAATTAAGTTAGCGAGTTGACGGCCGGAAGTGCTCTTCGCAGCATTGGACTGGTGTGTTTCATAAAAGTGAAAAGAACCTGCCTTATCTTGGAAAATAGAAGGAATACTTTTGATATCGCCCTCTTGAAACTATTGGGTTGGCAAGTAAGTAATTGCGGATTTCGCTTATAAGTAGTGTTGCCCATACATCTCTCCGCTTAACAGTAGCAAAAACACAATAGGCATTTTTTAACGCCAAACCATTGCCATGTTGTTTTGACGGAGAACCGAGAAATCCTTCTCTTCCGTCACGAGCTTTTCCATCGACTGGACACGCTGGGGTAACAAAAGGAAAAAAAAAGAATAATTTTGTAACCATAAGTCAAGCAAGTCAAACATTAAAAAGATTTAAAATTTAAAGCTTTGTGTTTTATTGATTGTTTGACAGTTGACAAAATGTCTTCCTAACAGGTAGCTTTAGTTGAGTTTTGAGGTTTACTGACGTATTCGAAATGTCGAACACATTTTGTTATTTGATAGTTGGTACTTCAAGTGTCAATCAGTAAAAGAAAATGTTTGTACGGTTGTGTAGTTCTTGTTTCGCTTCTGTTGAAAAATGGAGAATCAAAACGAACATTTACGTCACATTTTGCTTTTTTATTTCCGGAAAGGAAAAAACGCATCGCAAGCTCACAAAAAGTTATGTGCTGTTTATGGTGACGAAGTTTTAAAAGAACGGCAGTGTCAAAATTGGTTTGCCAAATTTCTTTCTAGTGATTTCTCACTCAAAGATGAAAAATGCTCCAGTTGAAGTTGATGATGATTCGGATCGTCCCAGTACAACACGTGAGATTGCAGAGAAGCTTCACGTATCACATACATGCATTGAAAATCGCTTAAAACAATTTTGCTATGTACGATATATGGCGTCCTCATGAACTGAAAAAAAAAAAATCATTTAACACATCGCGTTAACATCTGCGATTTGTTAAAGAAACGTTATGAAAATAATCCATTTTTAAAACGATTGATAACTGGTGATGAAAAATGGGTTGTTTACAACAATGTCAATCGAAAAAGATCGTGAAGCAAGCCAGGTGAACCAGCTCAAACAACATCAAAAGAAAGTTATGTTATCAGTTTGGTGGGATTACAAAGAAATTGTCTACTTTGAATTTTTGCCACGCAACCGAACGATCAATTCAGATGTCTACATTGAACAACTAACAAAATTGAACAAGGCAGTTGAAGAAAAGCGACCCGAATTGACAAATCGAAAAGGTGTATTCCATCATGACAGTGCAACGCCACAAACGTCATTGGTCACTCGGCAAAAATTATTGGAGCTTGGTTGGGATGTTTTGCCACATCCACCATAAAGTCCGGACCTTGCACCATCTGATTACTTTTTTTTTTCGATCTTTGCAAAACTCCTTGAATGGTAAAAATTTCAATAATAATGATGATGTCAAATCGTACCTGGTTCAGTTTTTTGCTAAAAAAAAACAGAAGTCTTTTGAACGTGGAGTTATGATGCTGCCTGAAAGATGGCAAAAGGTCTTTGCTCAAAATGGGCAATACATTACAAAATAAAGTTATTTCGTTCCATGAAAAGATTGTCTGTTATTTTCTAAAAAAATTCCTCAAGGTTGCCTTCCTGATATACAACAACATCATGTAAAACAGACTGAAGCTTGGGGGTGGGAGTTGAAATTGTTTGGGGATGTTCTACTTTGGTGGTATATTGGCCCAAATGTAAAAATAACGGGCACTATTAAAAAGGAAAACTACTTTGAGATCGTGCGTACAAATTGGTGTTTCAACAAGATCGGGATCCAAAAGTTGGCAAAAAGTGTAAACGGTGTTAAGAAAAATAAGGGCCTTTGAACTTAATACTGAAAGTACGCAAAATCGCGAACCTAATGTGCAGAAGTGGAAGAATGTGAGCATTTAATTTCATTGTTGTTGAAAAAAACGTTTTTTCCACTCGTTGTCAACAAATTTGATAATGTGAACCCTTTTAATGACAATTTCAAAAAAGTTATAAATTTAAATACAATACAAATTTAAAATGGTGCACAAGAATTAAAATTGATAACGTCTAGTCATAGTGAGATTGTAATGGAGGAAATGGTGTCATGACCCGAATACATTCGCCGTCGCCGTCGGCTTACAGCAATATTTGGCTATCATTGCTTCACTCATTAAAGGCTGATCCTATATTTATGTAACATAACTAAGATGGATGCACATACATTGTCCCATTTGAACATTGATTCTTGTAGGGTTTATTTTACATGGAAGAACTTTTTTACCTTCCTTATTTTTCTTCATAGTATTTCATCCTATTTGCCGTTAAACAAAACTATTTGCCTATTAAATTTCTATGATTATTGACCAACTTAATCGGATTAGTGTAACTATTTCGCCTCTTTGGTTTTATTTTCCCAAAGCAAATAATCCATTCATTCGGTTTGCCTAAATGCCCACCCCACACTGATTTGCAAAGCTCATAATCTCCTGTGGCTTATTGAATTTCATTTGGCCATCGATTTTGTCATAAAGTTTCTCTATTCCTAAATCACTTTTGGCATTTGTTGATACGGGTACACTAGTGGTGAGGAGATATTTTCTTTATGTATTTCTACTAGAATTGTTTGGTCAGATAATGGAATAATATCTGTGAATGTCGTACTTTACGACCGACTTATTGACAATTATTCGTGGGGCTTCGCATTAGATTCACAGATTTATGGAAACACCAAAGTGATTTATTTTTGTGAACGAATTGAGCTCTTAAATAAAATTAGGATAGAAATCCTGCACGATGAGTTATAGGGGGGTACGGAGATTTGGAAGTTTGAAAAAGTTAAATTATTGTTATTATTATTATTATTATTTTATCGTTTAAACAGTATGAGATTTGTGCAGTGAGCTAACAGTATTTCCAATTAATATAAAATTATTTCGCTTTTAATATGTTGTAGTAAAATATGTAAATTTTGAATATTTACAATCAATATTTACGAACGCTAACAGTATGGGCTTTCCGTGCAGTGTGAGACGAGTAGAAATGCAGATTTCATTTACGATCTTTTGGAACTTCAAAAATTTTTTTTTTAATATTTTATTTTAATGTCAGTTACAGACCCGGGTACCTTTAAAGAGCCCAATTCAATATATCACTTTTGTGGATCATCTCTACCATTCTGGACAGCAAGAACGACTTTGATGCCAAGAAAATATCATGAGAGATGTTAGCAAATCGTTAAGGGGGTATTGTAGTCTAAAAATTTAAAAATAATATATCTAAAAGAGGATTTTTCAAAATTCAAATTATTTTCGGAGATATCGATATTTTGCTGACTGGTTCGGCCGGAACTAATCGAACATAAGACATGAGAGATTCTCCGTCTACCTGAATCTATATTTCTCAGTAAAACCTTTTGTCCTTATTTTGTAATACAAGATGTTTAGGTTCAGAAACTCAAAATAACAATGAGCCTCTAAACTCTTTGATTTGAACTTTCGGTCCAAAACATATTCATTCCAGAACTAAGATGATTGAGATAGCGACATTTATTGCTGTTTGTAATTATAATGAAGGCTTCATTCCTATTTTAAAAATGATGGAGCTTATGGGTATAAAAACTGGCACGGAAGCTCATTCCGAGCATTCAACGCATCAAAGGAAGCCAGAACTGTTCGATATGAAGAGAGAAACGCAGAAAATATTTTTTTCGAAGTCGAGGAAGGTCCGGTGTGTGAAGCAGGAATGGCAGATTGAATATATGTAAGTCTACAATATCATTTCATGACTTAGACTGCGAAAAACTTTACGCGAAACTTTAAACGCGTTTTTCTCTAACTGTCTTTTTAAAAACAGTACCCACAATTTCTCAGATTCTACTGGACCGATTTACCTGAATTTTTAGACTTGTCTATGTCTGGAACTGTCCCCATCTCCAAATCTCTATTCCTTTTTTTTATAAAACTCGAAACAGTGAAAAAAAGTGTAACAAAAATTGTTTTTTTTTCAGGCAGTTGCCATTTAGTGAAAAAAAATGTTTCCAACTTTTCCGTAGTTCCAGACATTGCCACATTATTCTAGATTAATAATCTTTTTTAATTTTTGGTTTCAGATTGTTAGGAGGGTTGAAATCGTGGGTATGGTTACCCGCCAATTTTTTGAGATCCCCCATTCATCAACTGCTAATTTTTGAAATTTTCACCTTTTTTTATTTTATTATTTTTTTTTTCTATTCTTGTTATGTTAATAAATAACTAATAAAAAATGGATGCTAACGGTGAGACCGAGGGATTATGTGCTCTTCTTTTTTTTACCAGGCAAAAGACAGTCAATACTGACGTCTATTTCCGATTGAACGGTAAGTTTTTCGTACCACAACTGGATCTGTTTTCTGGGTACAGCAACAAAACCCAATATCAGTAAGCTTCTTTGGATGGAGCTGGATTTTGAATGTAGATGCTATTTGTAATCTTTTCCAAATACGGAGTCAAACCCTGGAAGTCTCAATCACTGGGCATTTGAAGCCGAGTGTTAACAGTCACAATCGATGAAGAAATAAGACTATATAGAAAGCTGCCCGTCGTGCGCCCGTTTGGCGCCACTTGTCAACGCTTAGTTTTCGCTGTTCACAAAGTTAAGAGTCCAATTGCAAGAGCTGTTGAGAAGATTGAAACGATAATATTTTCAAAACAAAGAAATGCGTTATAAAACCATGCGCTTTTTAAATAAATATAAGAATAACATTGTAGCTTATTTTTTATTTAACATTAAAGTTTACCATTTCTGCTGGACACCTTTAAGTATAAGAATGAATAAATCACGAATCGAAATCGAATCACATTCAGTTCGTTTGTTTATCCTTCTGATATGATTGACAATCTAAATGATGGACACATCAGTGACATAAGCAATTTAAAGGTAAATCTATGTCATCTAATAGAATCGTCAACTTTTGTTCTATATGGCCAATTGAACTTTATTCAATAAATTTATTTTGCTGTTGAGCTCCCACAAATTGAACATAAAATTTGACGATGTCGTATACTTAGATAAATAAAAATATGTCCATCTCATCTTTAACGATGGCCTTATAAAGGGGCTGTGTCGTAGGCTACAATGCAATTGACCAGCACAGCAATCAACTAAGAATAAATAAAAAAAAAAGAGATAGGTACGCACTGAAGTGTAGAGTATAATTAGTGAATAGTATAAAACGTATATAATTATACTATACAACATATCTTTTGGAAATAACATTTTTATCTGTAATTTTGACTATCTGGCGTTTTGATCTTTCTATGTGTGCTTTGAAAAATATATTTGTGGATGGTATTTTCTCTTAACTAAAATGACATGTCACCAGATTAGCTGAAGTAAGTGTGCATCGGAAAAAAAAACTAATTTTGTCCCAAAGCCTCGTTTGCCAGGGACGAGCTTTGCACTCGGAAAGGCATTTGGTCGATTCCTTAAAATGATGACAAAATTAAAAATGTCCATCAAATTGAAACAATTTGGGGGTAAATACGAATACATGGCCTTATATTCCATTAAAAACAACATTGTGAATAACATTTGTGAAATAAGCAGAAATATGCGACCAACTCTGTCAAACTGAAAACGAATAAAACCATCTCGGGGTAGAGCTTAAATTTAAAATGAGCACTGAGACCAATCGGTATCGATTACTGTTAGTCATCTAAAGAAGTTATTGTTAACTGGTTCTTGTAGTGCTCCTGACGATCAATAAACACAAAATGACAAGACAAAGAAAGTATATCCTCATGATCCTCAAGGCATGGGTGGTCTTAAAGCAAAATAAATGCATTTGATGTAGTGTCTTCCTTCATGTATATATATAGAAATTGAATATATATAGAAAACTCACAAAGAAAGTTATGGAACCCTTTTGAAACAGGGTCCAAATGACACAAAGTAATAAAAGAACAGAATCAAACTTGGATACTGCGATAACCCAAGATTCCTCACCGGCTCTGGATCACTGATTTAGACAATTTCGCAAGACGGAAGGTTATAGGAGAATCCTCTTCGAAAGGATGGACATAAAAATTCAAAGGATATGATACATATTTTCTGCAAATCAGGAATTTTCCTGAAAGTGGATACCATGTTATTTATATAAATGAGTCATATATACATAGCTCCCTCGCACGAGGAATGTCTTCGACTGATGGAAGAAAGATTTAAAAAGCATATTGGAAAAGGATCTAATAATCTCTTATTCAAATCTGGACCGAAGTCTGGTGACTACCATTGTTGTGCGAGCTGTGTGTATACATAGTTCGACTGAACCGCATAACGCATTGATCTGCGGCAATAAAAAAACGGCAAGCGGGTTCGAACCCCTACACGAAGGGGTCCGTACCTTGCCATAAAATTGAAGTTTTTTTTGTCCGGCCATCTCTTCATTGGTAACTTTTTATTACTTTTTGCTATAGCGGTCATCATAGTTCACATTCTGTGAAGATTGCAAGTACCTTACTTTTATGGTTCAGAAGATACAGCCATGTTACAGACGATTCAGTTGGAGCCCTCAAGGTACAGAATCCTAATTAATTAGTTGTGTATCGCTCTGCAGTCACAGTAATAGTATAACCCACGGTGTTTTCGAAAAAATACGGCTCGATGACACCTCTGGCGTAAATTAACTGTTCACTCACACTGTTCACCTAGGACTTTTTGATCTAATCGTTCATTCGCCTGAAAATTAATCCACGACCGTTCTACTCAAGGCATCCTTTATTACATTCTTATCTCTCGAAGAACAATGCAAACATTGCAACCACACAGCAAATCCAAGTATTTAGGGCACGCACCTAGACAGGAAGTGCGACTCACATTTGAACTTTAGTACATCAGAAGTACACATTTTATTTCTTTCTGAACGTTTTTGTTGCAAGTTCAAGGCGAGCGTCTAAAAGCGTTAGTGTTGACCATAAGGTCTCTGAGAAAATTGCATAGTCATAGTAGTCTAACTGAGTGGGTGGTCTTGCTGTAGTAGTAAGTGCTACCGGCCGCTGGACCTCTAAGTCCCTCTTATAAAAAATAATTACTTATGTGGTGATCTGTCATTGGCTCTATTTTGAAGAAAAAAACATTGACAGCAGGGAAACGAAACAATCTTAAAAAGAAAACAAACAAAAAATCGTACGAACGAAGCGAAAGCTTATAAGCCGATAATGATTTCACCGGCCCAGTTCGGACTCCACCCATGAAGCAAACCAAAATATATCTGAGTTTTAAACCACAATCCTTCACTTCTTTTCTGAATCGTACGGAACGAGCAATAAACTTATTAAAAACTACGTATTCTCCGTTTTAAATGGGGAAACTAAACTGACAGTTGCCAACATTTGTTAAAGCTATAGCATCTTCCGATTGGATGATACATTTTGGGGCACTTAAAAAAAAACTATTAAAGACCACAGCTACAAGTATTTTATTCTCAAAGCACCTGTTATCCGATTAATCCATCGGGTTCTGTCTGTGAAAATGCAAATGGTAGCCATCTTTAAAGAGTTTGATAAAATTTAATACTCATCTTTAAGCCCATTCTTCATACTGTCCTTTATCGTAAAAGAACCTTCGTCAATTTTCCTTTGTGTGCTCCTTTCTGTACAGAGAAACGTCCATTCTATTGTTAGACTCAGGGAAAATTATTTCGAATTCAAATTTCGCATAAAACATGCAACTTCAGTTTTCCAAATCAATAGATGGAAACTTTTCCCGAATGAAAAGGAAATAGCAAATAGATTTCATCGTTATCTGATTGAAGGAAAAGGGATCAAGAAGAAAAGTGAAAAAACTTTTCCCAACTTTTGTCCGAAAATCTCTTTATTTTCCAGTCGGTCGATGGATTTAATAATAATAATTTTTCAGTGGCCATTCATCAAACCAAAATCGACAATCCGTGTTAAGGAGTCTCAAAAAAAAGAGGTCAATAAAATTCCACAAACACCAGGAGTGAAGTAAGCTTGTGTTTATTCTCAGTTCGAAGGAAGCGGAAGCAGCACGTTCCATGTACCCGTGTTTATCCCGAAATTCAGCTCGAAATTAAATTTGCGACATGCTGTGTGCTAAAAATTGGTTCAGATGATTAAAATAATATTTATGTATGAATGGGATCAAAATCAGAAAATGCAATAAGCATAAATCTGAGGGAAAATTTATTTCCCAAACAAATTGTTCATCTACTCGAAGTAAGTCGCGCCGAGTACTGTGCACACGTCGTGGTGCCATATTAACGATACCGACTGTCATCTACAAGTACAAGTCATGTACGGCGATAAATTGGGGGGCAGTGGAGCAGTAGCGCCTCCCCAAGCCAGTTGGATACCAATAAGAAGAAAATTTTCACATCGTCGTCTTGGAATTTTTTTAGGTTTTTTTTTTTTGCTTATTTTTTGTGGGTGAATGTGAGGAACTGGAGCTGCTGTGTGCCTAGGTCGGCATCGTTGTCGTTGTCGCTGTCGTTGTCATCTATTTATTTTGGTCTTTCTGCATTCACAATTTCAGACTATTACGTGCCCCTTCAACTATTCCTCGAGCTTGAGTGGGTGTGGGGTTGTTGGTGAGGATGAGGAAAATACGACAATTTTATTACCCTCAATTTTTCTTTCACACGAAATGTCTTCCTCAGACTGTATGTTTCGTTGATTGTATATTGTTGTTAATATCCATACAGATAGATGTGGACGTTTATATTATGTGCGGGAGCTACCTTTATGACATGGACATCGGGTGACTTAAAGCTGAATTTACTCTTTTCAACGTACACTAATTGACTGGAGCCGTTTCCAATTAACGCCAATCGTAAGCGTGCACCTTGCCTCGTCGACGGCAGCAAATGGTGAACATAATTCGTTCAGGATTCATCATAATCCTCTTTAAGTCTATTTTAATTATGCACGCTGACACAGTGTTTCATGGTTTGTATAGCATTTGCTTTATAAGGTCTGCTGACAAAATGGACCCGAAAAGCTGTAAGCATATATTTACTTATACAATAGAAAAAAAAGGAATTATTAATCCCCTAGTGGAGGGGGCTTATTAAATTTTTGAGAATTTTTTCGAAAAGTTCTTTGGTCAGACAACTCAATCAATTCGGATAATAATCAAATAAACACTTCTCTTTTTTAACTCCAATCTGGACATTTTTAGGGTTCCGTTCCTGGAGGATAACCATTCAAAGAAAGTGTTATATGAAATCGCAACTCAATTTAGCGCTTAACAGTAGAATTTTCTTACCAATCGCCAATCGATGAATGTAGACTGTAGGGCAAGTGTTTTTGCAAAAGAAAGGTTGATCTTCAAACCCAGCTATCATAAAAGACACTTTGAAATACACGTTTCTTAAGCGTCTGGTGTCTCCTTTTCACAATTATCACTAACCAACAAGATTGAAAGATGCAAAAGTTCCAAAGATGGTTCCAAAGATGGTTCCAAAGAGTTGTTGTGGCACTTAGGAGTTCACATCAAAGTCACATAGTCTCCAACAGTGACAATATAGGCATGGAGAGTTTTGAGTCAAACGAATTTATTTTTCTTCATTATATTCAACTGCTACCCTAAAACATTTTTCTGAACCTTCAATTAGCTCATACCATGACTTCTGCATCGCTTGAGAGCTTCTTACCATTAAATTATTTTTTTGACATCGAAAATAAATAAAAGAGCGACAGGGCTGATTCAACGTAACATTTAATTTAGATGGCCTGAGAGGAAGCTCACAAGCTTTTTAAGGTTCCCTTGTTGCGTTAAAGAATGTCTCTGTAAGAGAAGGGATTGATTAGTAATTTAGATTGTCTGATTTCTCCAGTGGGCAATAAGTAGTTTGTTTTCCCAATTATTGGTTAGACCTTCCGGACCAGTGAACGCGGCTTTTGAACCAGCCCTTGCTTACGATGTTGAGTGTTGCACCACAAATTACAATATTCGAGAAGGATGTTGAATACTCCTCTAAAAGGTTATATAGTATAAGCCACCAAAGTCAATGTTCTTTTTAGGCCTGTATACATAGCCAAGTAGTTACGTTCTTCATTCAAGGCGTATTTCAACAAAACAAAATTCAATTTTTCTACCAGGGATCGAGAGTGGAAAAAGTTTAGAAACTAAAGCTTCGCGAACGTATATGGCTACCCTACCACCAACTCGGTTACGCCTGTCAGCACGATACATTTTGTAGCCGCCCATAGAATAGATTTCGGCTCGTATTCTTATATCAAACCAAGTCTCTGACACACAAATGACATCAACAGCAGAACCAACAAACATGCATCTAAATTCATCGATCTTTTTTGAGAGACTTTGCGAGTTAATGTGACATACACAAAGCCCTTTCGTACCATTAGTTGGAGCAAAGTTCAACTCTTGTTGGATCATCTAAGAGGATTTCCTCTCAAGAAGAAGACCAGAACACAAGCTTTGTCGGTGTCGTGAATTTTTTGTAATTATGGCCGAGTCCATCGATGTGTTCGAAATATGCCTTTGGGTTCATGTGAAGAGCATTCAATAGTCACATAATTTCGTAAAAATGTATCACATATCTTCATTTGTTGTCATTGTGATACCATGGAGGATTGCATCACATGAAAATTTTTCGCGCTCCATAGATTCAACCTTATGTCTGAGGGCGGACACATCATTTTACAATATGGTGCAAATGAGTGGCTCAGATGTTTGTTCAAGAACCTCGACTTGAATTGTTAGTTAGGCGACGATGCTGCTTATCTTCTCGAGTAGATCGTTGTGTTTTGCCTCGATGATTGATTGCGGTTGCAAACTTGGCCTTGAAGATTTATTCGTCTTTTGATATGATGGCAGGTGAATTCACTTGTTTGGATTTTGCAGTAAATCGTGTTTCCATGGGTGAATTTTGACTTGCCATTTTGACGGGTATTTGGCGAGCAGAAAAAACAACAATAATATAGTTTTATGGCAGAAAATTTGAGCAATTTTTCAATACAGAGTGTAGGCGCAGATATTTTTGCGACTAAAATAAGAAACCACTAAGTTCTAACATTCTAACATACATCAATCACAAGAACCACTGCAACTTTTCCATGTCAAAATTAACATGACGTTGCCCGACACATTTCATTACTTTTGGAATCCATCCTAACCTTACTTTTTTACGTTGGGCTAGGAATTGTAAGGCGTCGTAGCAGCTTTCGACACATTTTGTTTCCATTAGATTGAATGACAGTGTCTTGAGCGCTGCTTGGCTGTCTGAGTATATTATGATTCTGGTCCCTTTCTGGACCTTTGCGATGTTTTCCATCGCGAAGGATTCCATAGCTTGTAGCTCAGCCCGGAAAACACTTGAATGCTTTCCCATGGGTATAGAGATTTTTTGGTTAGGTCCATAGAGACCGGTAAGCTACTCGATTTGCCATTTTTTAGCCATCAGTATACCAGATTAGGTTTCTGCGGTCGGGGCATGTGTGTTGCTCGACCAATAATCACGGTTAAGTTTTTCTTCCTCAAAGAGACGTCCAAAGCAGTATGTTGCCCTTATACAATCTGGAATCGAGCAGAACATGTCTTTATACGTGATGAAATTGATTATTCTCAAGTGTCCTATTTCTTCACCTGGATTATATTTCATTACCAGTTGCATACTTAGGACATTTCTTTGTTTTTTTGTTTGTTTGTTTATTCAGAGTATTTAAATATACTTTCAATAACACAAAGTTTATAATGAAAAAAATGTCAGTGTCAGCTAAACTCAGCTTGTCCGAGGACCCTCATCCGGAATGGAAGCTATTGGGCCGACGGGTGGTGAGCCGAGTAAAGATGAAACTGACACTAGATACATTAAGAATACATCTTTACTATTAATTTTGGCATTTGAGTATTGCATAGTTAATTAAAATACAGTGATGTTGTGTTTGCACATATAAACCTACAACATGATCTTTTAAAACTATTAAAATTCTGCTCCATTTTAATGCTGTTGGGGAGTTGGTTAAACATTTGGAAACCTCTAAAAACAATGCAATTTTGAGCTGCTGTTGATCTTACAAAGTTTATCTGTATATCTGCAGCGTTCCTTAAGGAGTACGGCTGTGTTTCGGACACTAAATAAATTTCATTTGCCAGGTACGCGGGAGTGCTTCTATTTTTCATTCTATGTATGAATACCATAACGTTGAGAGCTATTCTTTGCTTTATATTCACCCATTTAAGTGTTCCGAGCATTAAGGCTATTGGCGCGAACCGGTTGCAGCGAAGGATAATACGCATTGCTCTGTTTTGCAATTTTTGTAGATCTTCAAGTTCACTCTGTCGACACGTGGCTTTACTATTACATTATAGATATTTATCAACGTGATTATCGAGACTTTATTCCGTATTCGTCTCAGAAATCCGATCTTTTTTCCCACTTTTTTACACACATATTCACAGTGGTATTTAAAGCTCGATTTGTTGTCGATTATTACTCCTAGGTATTTTATTTGGTCTACTATTTCAATATTACGGCCTTCGATCCGAATGTTTAAGCTTGGAAATCTCATAACCATGGCTGTAGTTTTGCTTATATTTAGTTTTAATTTATTTTGTGCCAGCCAATTCGTCCTAAGTCCTCTTGTAATTTTAAGTAACACTCCTCACTCTTTCTTCCCGTAATATAAATCAACGTATCGTCTGCAAACAGCATCACTCGGCTATGTTTAAGTACATTTTTTATTTCATTTATGTACAACAGGAATAGTATTGTTCCAAGAACTGACCCCTGAGGTACTCCTAAGTTAACATCTCTTTTTTCTGAGAATTTACTGCCAAACTTTACTCTTTGTTTTCTATCCTTTAAGTAGCTTTTAAACCAAAGAAGCTCGTTGTCACGTATCCCATATTTTTGTAACTTTTTGATCAATATACTCCTGTCTACTGTTTCGAATGCTCGTTTAAAGTCTAAAAACACAGAAATTATTCCTTTCCCGTTGTCGATGAAAAAATTATTAAATTCATTTGCTATATCTTGCTGATTAGTTGTAACATTCCCTTCGAATCTTATTAAATTAGGCGTTTTTCTTTCCGTTTTGAGTACGTGACTTTTTATCTCTTTCCACATTTGCTTTTGTGATGGTGATCTATTTATTCTGTTCTCAATTGACTTGTTTTTTGCTTTATTAATTTCCGTCTTATATATGTTCCGCATAACCTTGTAAGTGTTCCAGTCCTCATCGGCGTCTGACTCGCAGGCCTTCCGGAATAACTCTATCTTAGTTTTTTGCAATTCTCGTAGCGTCCTGTTATACCAGTTATTCTTGTAAACTCTGCTATGCTTTCGAGATATAAAACTTCCTACTACGTCATTGATCTTATTGCAAAATCTAGATGTAAAATTATTTACATCTGTGTCTATTATGCGTTGTACACTTTCTGGCCTCTTTTTTCCTAATGAAAATATCAAGAGGAGACAGCCCAATGACAGCTTCTAGTGCCGCCGTAGGGCAAAAATACATGGCACCAGTGATACCAAATCAAGCTGCGTAGAAACTTACAACAATGGTGAACCCAGATTGTGTCCCTAGTAGCGATTCTTCTTAATATTCCATACTTCTTTTCAAGACAGATATCAGTAAACGTGCGGGAACAATCCACACGTTGCTGTTTTAAGGCAGAGTGAACATTCTCTCTACACAAATTGAGGTAACCTTTGTTATTCGAAGATGATCGTAAGTTATTTTAAAAATAGTTGCATCCGACACATTATCATTTTTGTCAGTTGCTTTTTTTTAGTCCAGCTTTTTCCGGAGTAATAACTTCGATTGGCCGTCTATGCCGTGGATGGTCTTCAATGGGACTGCACCAGAAGAGCACCCGTAAACTGAAACCATCTTTTCCAGTATGCTTTGAATTGACTTTTCTTGCTTGGCAAGAAACAATTAACAGCCGATAGTTCTGCGATAAAACTTGTGATCACTGATAAAAAATGAATAACTGAACTCGATGTGCTTCTAAAAAATCCTCACAAGACCCTTCTAGCAAACTGAAGAGCCTCTTTAAATTTCTGACATTTGTAGAACTTATTTTTTACACGGCTACACGTGAAAGTTCTTATTTCGAAAGTGCTCATTGCATTAAAACACTGTAGGATGGGTATTTTTTTGATTTAAAATTTGTTAGACTGATATGACCATGTAAATTCAGTTACGTTTAGGTTTAAAAGAATATTTCAATCAATTACAGATCAAGAATGAAGGTATTCAGATTTTCAGCCTAAACAATGTCAGCAACGCTAATTGTAAGATACATTCAAATCCTATGGAAATGGGTATTATCATAGAGAATAGGTATCATCAAATTCAACTGAATTAGAAGATGTATAAGTCGTTTCTTATCGGACGAAGTTAAGTGCCATATAAGAGAGTGGATCAAGATGAATAAATGACGTTTAATCTCAAATCTTTGAGTAGGCAGAGAACTTTATTTCTTTTTGTAGAGTGCAATACACGTCGTAATCGCTCGAATTGCTTCATCCAAATAGGATTATCGTAAGATCTTTCCTAGGATAATAAAGAAAACTCTCTCCTCCCCTACAAATCAGCTTAAGAAGATGGTTTGGAAAATTTTCTCGACATACGTAATTTAACTTGTTTTTTATAAACTAGAGTCAAAAAACTGTGCCGAATGGATTGGGTCCAAAGACTGACGTTTTGTTAATTTTTTGAAGCTTACTGAGTGCATTTTCTTCAACTTTTTATTAAGTACAACGTTACGTGTAATGTTCAAAAAATAATAAAATAGCCTTTTGTGCGCTTCCATACATTTTTTTAAATAAACAATATCTCAGGATTTGAGAATTTAATGTTCACGTTTGGAAAAAAATCACTTTCGAAAATTGGTCTCAACTTTTTTTTGTGAAAAGCCCGAACGCGAAAATCTGCCAAATTTAGACAAAGATATGACTCCAATTGACTTGAGGAAAGTGCTGATTAGTTTTAACTTAACCCCGAATTTGGAAAGAAAGATGAAATAGCCTTCTTTATAAAATTGATAATAATCGGCAAACTTTTGAACGTTTCAATGGCTTACGTGAGGGTTGATTGAATATAATTTCATTGAGCAGAGTAAGCAAAAGCATCAAGCGTGGAACGAATCCAATTTCGACTTCTGCCTCCAATAAAACCTTAAGCAGCATCACAGTACACCGACAATTCGAATCGACTTCAAATAACAATGTTCGGCGTGCTTACACCGACCGCTTGGAATACTAATTACAATTTAAAATGGATATAATTAACCTAATTACATAATTGGCAATAAATTTTCAATTTATCCAAAGCATTGGTATTCCGTGGGTCTCGTTCTCGTCTACCCTTGTGCCTTCAGAGATAAAGCTTCGCACTGTTCGCTTAGGTTGAGCTCTGTGTAATTTTCATGTGTTTAATGCGATCGAAAAATTAAACAATCTATCACGAGGGAATCGGTAAAGTCCTAAAGCACCTGAGCGTCCCCCTCTTTGGAAAGAAATAAAATAAACTTTTAGGAACCAAATTGAATCGCAATTGGAATCGCAAATCCAACGAGAATCTGTAGAAACGATGAAGAGGCACTTCCCCGGGGGAATTCCATGGGGGTTGGTCGTTTAATAAATTTGAAGAAATGCCGGAGCCGGAGCACATTTGAATTGCTAATGAGGGAAGGCCAAAAAGGCTAATATCGTTTCGATGATGATAATCAGTAAGCGCGGTCCTCATTAACAATTGGGACGACTGAAGGATTCCACTGACTGTGAATCCTTTCATTCGTGGGAGCATGTTTTTTTTCTTTCGTTTTATTTTTTACAATCTTCGTAGAGGCCTTCATTAGAGTCCTTTTCAGTGTGCTAAGCAGAAGGTTTTTTTTTTGTCACTGCCTAGTTAATTGCTTTCAGAGTTTTCAAGAATATTTTACTCTTATTTTGTACTTTACATCGTCTCGCTGCACGGACGTGTGTATGGGCACTGGAATTCAGATGTTGCCTTTCCGACCTCAGAACTTGTTTTCTTTGAACTGAAAAGTTTGAAAAGTGATTACGTTATTTCAGCCAAAGAAGCTCAAGCAATTACAAAGAATGAAAAATGCCATTGGAAACTTTATTCGCGTTTTTTTAATAACAGACATTAACAAGAGACATTAATTTGCATGGGATGGTTGAACAGCAAATGAGTTGGAAGTTTTAACAAACTGAAAAGCAAAGAAAAACAGATCAAAGGCTGTAGGACACATAAGTGAGTTTAACGGAGCTGGAATGCAGAACTTTTTCCAAACTTGAAAACATTCAATTTTAAACTTTTTCAAGAGTCGGTAAAAGTGGAAAAGGTTGAGAAAGCATCACACAAACGAGATTCGTAGTGACATTGGCTTGTACAAAAATTCTGTAACGATTTTACAGATTAAAAGGTTAAGTTCTTGAGATTTCATTTAATGCAATAAGGTTGAAGAATTTTTCAATTTTCGGAAATTGAAAGTTGTAGGAATATAAAAACTATGGTCAATTTGAGAAGAGCAACAAGTTTTCTGTATGCGGCGATTTAAAAGGGTCTGCTAACAAAGTTTTTAATAGTTTTTTTGTTGCAATATTTTACAGGAAAATTAAGATCGATGCAAGGTTTTCTTTTTCGAATCCAGCATTTTTGCTCAAATGTTCAGAAAATGAACAAGTAAGGAGTGCACATCTATTAGTTTCTAATTGGATCCTTTGTATTTTAAACACTGACAGTTCTAATGCGCTCAAAACTTTGTCAGAAATTGAGTTTTGATATGAAATAGATCGATTTTAACTCGAGAACCTCAACTAAGAAAAGAACTTGGCATCAATCGGCATGTTGAATTCAAATTCCAAGGTCAAATTGGAGGATAGCTATCACTTCTCCATTTGAGCTTTAGAATAGCTCGAAATAGACGACAATTTTCTCAAAAAATCATCTTTTCAGATGAGGCTCATTTTTATGTCGGCAGCTACGAAAACAAAAATTGACATATTTAAGGCTTTGCAGAGAAGGATATACATCTCCAACGTTTGACTAATTGGTGTGATGTTTGGAGCATCGGCATAACAGGTTCATTATCCTGCAGAGACGACAACTGAAAAAAAGCTACAGTCAATTGCGCCATCGGGCTATGATAACCTTAATTTTGTGGTGTCTTGTTTATTGACTTGGAGAAGGCCTTTGACACTGTATGGTTGCAGGGGCTCTTTTTCAAGCACCAGCAGACAGTTTATTGTGAAAAATGGCAGTGTAACGTCTGCTGGAACTTTTGAACTTAAGAACGGTCTACAACAGGGTGTAGTTATTTCGACGATTTTGTTTACGATCTGCACAAGCGGTCTTGTAGTATCTCTCCGCCACTCCATAGCGTACGCAGATGACTTGATCGCGTATAGGTCAAGTCGGAAGATCGAGGTTATTCTAAGTCTTTTGCAATGTGACTTCGAAAAGATTCAGGAATATTGCAACGATTGGAAGTTGAAGATCAAATTCCAAAAGTGCGAGACCATTCCGTTCAGGGCTCCGTCGTCTAGGCCCTCTAGAAATACTAGAAAGAAGTGGCGAATGTTCTCAATCGTTGGACAAAACGGACAGCCACTGGCGAATCGAAGTGTTGTCAGATACCTTGGGATCTGGCTGGATCAGTATCTATATTTTAACAAACATAAAGATACTGCCCTGGCCAGAGCCAAAGAGGCCTTTGCCTTGACAAAGAGACTGTTTCACAGCAGTCAACTCGATGCCAAGGTAAAGGTGATCTGCTAAACGAACTTTATCGACCTGTCTTTGCCTATGGATATCCCGTTTGGTTCAACGTCGGAACAAGCTTAATGGAAAAGATTCGGTTTTTCGAGAGACGATGTCTTTGGGCTTGTCTCCACTTTGGGCTTGTCAGTACAAAAAATTCTATAGTAATGAAGTTCTGTACAACGGAGCAAACCTGATCAGAGTGGATAACTTTCTGATAAAACTTATTCGAAGTCACATTGCAAGAGCAATGACTTCGACCAACAACTTGATCTCAGGGGCTTTTTACCCCAACGATATGCACCACGAGACTGTGCGCCTTAACGGCCTTATTTCCCCGGAAGCTTTCCTCTATCTTTATAGAAAAGGTCTGGTCCAGGATAGATTAACGGTGCCGTTAATCTTCCACGTTGGTCGAAAAGCTGTGGACGGGCGAGTCCACTACGACCAAGACGTCGCAAGTAGCTCACTGGAGACCCTCAGGTTTAGTAGGGCGGTATAAGACCGCAACAAAGCTGATGTCGTAAGGCAATATCGATACTATTTATTGGTGGTTGGACGGTGATTAGAACTCTTTCGTCTTTTATTTATCTTTAATGCCCTTCTGGCAATGATTAAAGCATGCTCCTGCCAGCCTTGGGCAGCTTATTTATATTTAAGGTAGTATAAGTAGTAAGTAATTAGTAAGTTAGTAGTTTTTAACGTTATTTTAAGTTACGTTAAGATTTGACGTTTAAGATTAGAATTTAGTTTAAAAAAAATGCAACACAAGTCCTTACACTAAGTTTTTTGTTTTTTAGCAGACAGCATTTTTCTTAGTTTAACATATAGTTACATAAATTTAAATATAAAAATAAACATTCGCCGAAAGACTTATATTAAATTGTTAGGATTAGCTTAGAGCGCCCACAGAGCGCCAGTAAGTTGGGTTACATATAGTTAAGTTAATTAAGCTAGCTTTAAGCGTTTTCGTCTAGCAAGTTAATGAAATAAATTGTCTAGCATAAAACAAATGCATTGAAAAAAAAACCTAAATTTTGTGGCCATAAAATAAGTTTAAAGAATTGGCTGAATAATGGTGAACGAACTCATCGAAAATGTGTTGAAGGTATGGTTTAAGAGGTTGGCTGCATAGCCAGCTGGCCAATCGTTTCATCGCCCGGTAGGTTTTCTCTTTTCAGTAAGATAAGAAAATGTATTTTGTTTTTCAGAAACAAACACAATTTTAGTTGTAAATATTTTCTTCGAAAAAGGCTAAGATGCAAACTCTTAACGAATAGTATTCCACTTAGCCTCAATCAGGTGGCGATGCTTCTATTTTTATTCATTTTCAAACGTTGATTAACAGATTTTGCCTTTGCTGATGGCAAAATAAACATGGTAAATAGGGTGGCAAAAGGAGTGCAAATATCCTTCTATCCTCATGTGACATATGTCAATACACGAGTACATATTAACATAAAGTTTTATTTATAGAAATATATAAAGCATTCTATCTTATTTAAATTGTGAAGTTTTTCAAATTTTTTCCCATTGCTTGAGCTCTAATCTGTAGTACCCGGAAAATCAAGCGTATGTACGAGTAAGACCGATAAATTTTCAACTGATTTTATTTTTGAAAATAAAATTTGTTGTCAATTTGTTTGTTGAGTCTTGCACGAGGATGCCTAAATTATTCAGATCACGTATTGAGAGTGTAAAATAATATTTCCGCAATATTTCTTCAAAAAGCAAACGAGGGATGTACCTTCGTTTATCAACAAGTCGTTTACTCTTCCTGAATCTTTCTTTAGAGATAAAAATAAATCCATTACAAATCTCTATGGATTTCTTGATTTTCCTACACTCAATGGGAATGTACCTTTCCAAGAATTTTATGCAAAGTATATTATCGGAGACATGCCATTTGCGAAAAGATTTAAACACATTTAAAACATTTTTTTTTCAATTTTCAACCCTTTATTCACTTAAGCGATGGTACTTGAATCTTTATAGAAATATAATCAAAGCCAAATGTTTAACGAATATCCTTGTACTTGTGATATAATTTTATTTTATTGATTGGACCCCTGACTTGTCTAGACGAAAGTCGTTAAAATTTTATGTTGAATACCTACCTGAAGTACCACACAGGCACATGTTACTGGCGTTCACATTAGAAGTTTATTCGAAAACGGATCAAGAAATTTTCAAGTAGGTCTTTCAATTCAAAGGGCAATACTCAACATTTGAAAATAATATGAAAGAAATAAAATTTTATCGTATACTTGACCGAATAAAGGTTCTTCTTATAACGAGTTATTTTGCTTGCCGGAGAAGATATAGATACGGATTAGTGGGAGAAACAATTATGAAGAAGAGTGTTATACTTGCAAAGTTGATAATCAAATTAAGTCAGATTTTACATTTCTATAAGTCAAAAAGTGCATGTAAATATTTTCTTAATAATTGAAACACATTTCCGATATATGGTTGCCTTCTGTTGGTATCTTTTTGATTTGTATTCTATTTTATGTGACTGTTTGAAGCGGCAATGTTCTGAGTCAAATTTGTCTTAAAGAAGATGCAGCAAATGTTTAAATAAACCTGTGTGATCTATAGTACCAGTTAAATTGGTAACATCCACGCGTACGTTTTTTCTTAGACTAAAAAAAATAACCTCTCAAAAATGTTCACATTTCTCATAGCTATCGAACACATACTATATTCTAAAAGTTGCCCACACTTTTCGTACCTCCACTTCGATACTATTTGCTTTTCCGATCATCGTTAATTGATTTTTGGCAGCAGATATCTGATTCATCTATAAATACAGTAAAGAGTACTTAATCGCAAAGCTGTTCTCCGGCCAGTCATTTTTACAACACTTTTTTCCCTGTAAAAAATTAGTACTGAAGAAAATTACCCTTCTGACAGTATGTGCTCTTATTTTATTCCTCTATCAACATCTAATGTTATATACTATACCTTGAGTATAACTTAAAACTCAGATGTGCTGTTTCTATATAAAAAGTTGCCGACAGGTCGAAAATTCGGCAAGAATGATTGGGAAAATATTACATAACATAGTTTTTGGGTTTTATACCAAAAGGGTAAAAAAGAAATCCTATTACTAAGACTCTACCATCTGACTGTCACATGGCGGTATCTTTTGAGCTATAATAACAACAAATAAAAAAAAAAGTCAAAATTAAAGGGGGTTCCCATCATTTTTAGGCCAAGAAGAAGGATTTTGAAATATTTAAATTAAAAAAAAATGTAGTTTTAGATATTGCACGGTGGTACGGGACCCTTCGTGTGCATTTCTCTTTCGCTCTTGGCAGTGTTTTTATTCT
The DNA here is from genome assembly GCA_963555765.1 of Orthonevra nobilis. NCBI lineage: Eukaryota > Metazoa > Arthropoda > Insecta > Diptera > Syrphidae > Orthonevra > Orthonevra nobilis. The sequence goes on along the minus strand of OY743225.1, from coordinate 3,056,231 downwards.
TATTTTATGTGAAAGTGCGGAATTCAAATTATTTCCTTGTTATGACGAGGAGATTGTAAAAATGAAAAGAAGTCGAGTAATCATTGCTTTTTTAGTGTTCCTTACCCAAAAGATGGCAGTGGAGCCTCTGCTGTAAGTCCGTCCGTCCGTCACAGAAGTGTATCTTCTGACACTTGTAAAATGTGAATTACTTAATCTCTTTAAGAGTACTATGTTACTTTTACACAGTGAGGGAAAATCGATTTATTTTGGAGTACCCTAAGGCTTAACGCTGGGACCACTGCTGTTTATATTATGAATGAATGAATTGCTGTACCCATTTAAAACAGCCACTCAATTCGCACACGCAGAGTACATCGCCTTGGTTGCAAGTCACCAAAGTCTAGAAACTGCGACAAAATATATGCAAACAGAGCTGTCCGAAGCAACCAAGTGGTGTCATGATAATGGATTGGTGATTAATGTGTCGAAAACGAAACTTATACACAATTTGTAATTTCAATTTAAATTTTTTCAATTCGCCGCCCGGGAATCAACCCCGGACATCTTTATTAGCTTAATACAAGCAATCAAACTTACAGCTATTTAAAAACTAGAAGTTTAGTAAGGAGAGGGAATGGGGAAATTTGTGGTTTAGGGAGGGAGGAGATATTATTTATTTAACTTACAAAATCTGAACCTATTGCTTAACTAGTGGGAGAGGATGACTGGTTGAGGATTCGATACAAATTAAGGACATTTTTAAGCGTGTATCTGTTGCAGTGGAAATTAAAAATGTTCTGCACCGCGTTGGCCTAACGCAACATTCTGGACATAGATTCGTTGGTGCCATAGTTAGTGCGGAGAGGGAAGAGACGGAATAAAGAGACACATCTAAGGTTACGGGGATTAGTATTGAGAGAGATCAATCGCAGCAGCGCGGGGAAGTCAATATTTCCGTTTAGAAGCTGGTGAATATCAGCAGTATCACAACTTTGCTCGAGTTACAAATTGATAAGTTGCAGGCGATGTGAGTAAGGGGGAAGATCGGAATCTGTCTGCCCTGGCGAGACCCCGTAGTGCGAAACGAATGAATCTGTGCTGGACGGCCTCGATTCGCTGGGTATGGAAGTCGTAGTAAGGGGACCAGACTTGGGAAGCGTATTCAAGGAGGGGTTTAACGAAGGTGATGTTAATGCGGAAATTAAGTTCGCTGTCACAGATTACACCCAGATCGCGAAGGAAAGAGACTGAAGGAACAGGTTCATTGTAGATGAAGTAGGTTCTGTATATTTGATGGCCTGGCATTTGCTGATATTGAGCTCAAGGAAATTTTTTTTGCACCACATTGAGAATCTGGTCAGATCATGTTCGTAAATATTTTCATGTCATCAGCGTTTACAGATACACGTGCTTTTTGGATGATAAGATCGACATTGTTTATTGTCAGGATGACAATCATTGGGCCAACCTGACTACCTTGAGCGACTCCTGAGGGAGCTATAAATGGATTGGATTTGGAAGATCTGAAAAGGACGACGTATTGCCGATCTTCCATGCAGGATTTGATCTACGCGATAAAGCCCGCTGGAAAGCCAAGAGATTTTAGTTTGAGGAGTATGATACTGTGGGAGATTTTGTCAAAATCTTTGCTGAAGTCAGTGGCTACAACATCGACTTCTTTACCTTTTTCCAAGGCACAGAGGGTTCGAGATACGAATTCAGTTAAGTTAGGAATCCGTGTTGATTTGAAGATATGATGGATTTGCAGTGAAAAAACATGGTATCATAAATGATGCTCTCGAAGAGCTTCGGAATGCATGAGAGTTCAGCAATTGGTCTCTAGTTCGATACATCGTTTTTAGGACCTTTCCTATGGATGGGGATAATATATGAGCTTTTCCAGAGTTTAGGAAAATGTCCTTGCGAAAGTTTGGAAAGTGCTGTTAGGGGATGGACCAGATCTTAAAACTGCTCTTTTCGCAATAGTTTATCTCGGACACTACACTTCAACCGACATACAGAAACAGTTCCACTACACTTTTGTCTAATCAAAGTTTAGGTTTGGGATTCTGGCTTGGGGAAACGCCTCGGAATCATCTCTGCTAAACTCTGTAAACTTCATTAAAGAATTCTCAAAACAATCGAAGGCAATAACAGCAACAGTTTTTGAGTATTCGACGTAAGCTGAATCTACGAAAGGACTACAGCTTTGGAGTACTACAATGACACCCGGTTCCAGATCCTAATATCACACGCGCAAAATACCCAAAAAGGGGCGGAAGCTATGCTTGAAGTACCAGCTTTCAACAATAAACATGGACGGTGACAACTTCAACACGCACTTCCAAGAATTTTGAACAACTTGCCGAGAGAAAAACGTAAGAAATTATTAAAAGAACACTTTTTAAACTTATAAACACCATTATTTTTCATGAATTAATTTCAGATTGATTTTTATTTCTGTTTTGCTAAATAAAGGGTTCCCCATCCATAAAAAAAAACAAATGGCAACTCAAGACTGTTACTTCTTGTTGCTTATAAAAAGCCAGCGGATTACAAGAAAAAATATATTTTTGGCAAACAAAAAATACAGCACGCTAGTATTTTCTAACATACATTTTCGTAAGAAAAAGTGCAAGAGGACTTTTGATAAACTTAGTCACAGTAGATTACAAAAAACAGTGTCCTTTACACAGCAATAAGATTATCTATGCGGGTTAGTCACGGGTAAATCAACCACAGATGCAATTCAAACTGAAGGGATTATGATGGAAAAGAAACCGTGATTTCGTAAGGGACTCACTAGTGTTCGTTGATTGCGAAAAGGCACGAAAAGAAGGGAAGAGAAGATGTCATCAAAGCGCACCAATTCAAAGCTGATCCTTAATCAATGAAAAGAGAGCTTGATAGAAAAAGAAGTTCAAAGGCTTGAGGATGTCTTCACGTCAAACACACCATCTTAATGAAAGTGGAGCGTTGGAGTTGGCATTGCCATGATCAATAACAGCAAAATGCTAATGTCCATTAATGTGCCAATGAGATGAAAACAAAATATTTCAAAAGACTTCCTGGATCTAGGTTGTAAAATAAGTTTTGTTCAAAGAATAGTTCGTTTAGTTTCTAGATAATCCTTTTTTGAAGAAGCGTTTTGAATTTCAATAATTCCAAGGTGAATTGTCAAGTAGTAAGTAATAAAGTGCATCTTTTAAATGAATAAAACTCAAAATGATAAGTGACTGTATTTAATCCAACATGACCTATTATTGAATCAACTGTTTATATAAAATTTATAAAATTTAAAATTCTAAATAAAGCAAACCAATAGCATCGTCCTGTTGAATTCAGTTAACAATCAATAAAAGTCACCTTTCTCAGCAAATAGAAAAGCATTCTGTAACGAATTCTAACAAAAGCTTGGCCTTGTCATGTCAAACAAATTAATCTCAAAAGGAGAAGAAGCCCACATTCCACTTAAGTGACATACAACAAAAAAATCTGATCTATTTCAGAAGTCAATGATCCAAAAGACCCCTCGCAATAACAAAACTAAGGCCGCCCCATTGGGCCGAAATAGTCAATGGGTCACTTGTTGACTCTGGGAAAGTTGACGACATGGAATCAAGGGGCTGACGGCTCATGAATGAATCAATCAAAATGTGCCAGTCAGTGCCTAGGATAAGGAAACTACATTGGCTCGTTACAAAAAAAAAAAAAAAACACAAACAAAAATCAAAACGCTTCAATTAAGGTTGTATGGAAAATATGTATAATTCAAAAGAATAGTGCGATGAGGCGCAAAAATATGTTCGCTTTGATGCCTCTGATGAATGTACGAGTATCTGGTGTGCGTCTTGTTTGAATTGAATTGGAAAGGCCATGTAGCTTTTTCTTGGGTGGATTCTAAAGACAGATACAAATAACCATGGAAGTTGAAATGGCGCAGTGAGCATCGATGAATATAAAAATGATTCAAATCTTGGACGGAAACTATGTCAGGGACTAGGAGATGAATGTAGTAAGTCGCCTAAGCACAAAAATGTAGGTGATTTAATCCACCTGGATAGATGAGACTACAAATATAATAGAACTTTTTTATTTGTTCAATGAGTGGCGTAATTCAATGCCAAAGAGCCATTTATCGCATCCAAGTATTTATATCTTAATTTCACCAGAAAGCTCCACAAATTATGGACTTGCTTACAGTAGATTTTTTGAAATAATTTTTATTGTTTTTATTGAAATGAACGGTTCAAGTTATACTGAAGAGCGCATTGCCTCTTATGAGTTGGTCAAATTTCAACTGCAATATTGACAGCTGGCTTAGTCGAAATTTGCACCGACATTATAACTTCTGATGAAGCTGTGGAACAACCCATTCTCTTACCGCAAAGAGTCCCATAAACGAAACTCAAGACGAATTATTTAGAAGAATCATAGAATCGGCGGAAACTAAGCTTCACACTGCGCCAAATTCCAGAAATGACTATCTCGACTTCCAAGCCGAGGAAGACTATTTCTGGACAATCTTTACTGCTTCGATTTGTCTTCTTAACTTGAAGCAACACACCAAAGGATAAAAATCTTGGGGGAACGGATTTTTTGATGATAGGCAAGATAAAAGACCAGATACGTGGGTTATTCTGTCCTGTAAAAGAGGCGGTCGAATGGAGGAGAAGGCACAAGCATGAACTCTTCCAGCAGTAAAAGGATGTGGATCTATTTCGGAAGGCAAAAAATCATCTTCTTAAATTTCTTGGCCATATTGAGCCCATGGACGTTATTGCTCCAGCTTAAAGTGTTAGAGCCTCCAGGTAAGCGCAAAAGGGATCAGTTAAAATCTCCTGAAAGCAACGTGAGTGGGACCATGATACCTGCCAGTTTTAGCTCAAGCTCAGATGTTACAAAGATTGATGACCTAAGTATGGAAGTATCCAAACGTAAATGAGAACATGTTCGAGACGCTTCTTTTACTACCCATTAGCAACTCGTTAAAGAATAGTGATTACATGAGACGAACGCTCAAAGCTTTTAAACCGACTGACATCGCCGACATAGCTTAGGCTCCTGAATTGGCCCAAATCGGTAGTTAAAAAATTTTGACATTTTCGAACGTACTTGTCCACAATAAATAAATTAATTGAGCTTTCGTTTTCGAGAGGCAAAGTCCTAAAGAAGAAAAGATCCGCAGAAATTGATGGAATTAAAGCTTCGCGTGAAAGAACTTTTCCAAATCAACCAGGAAAGCACCCGTTTCATGTCTCTGTTCCATTTTATATCTGACGGTAGTTTGCATGCGACATCTTTAATAAGCTTCAAAGTCAATAAGATCATCTGGAGTTTCTAATAGCCTATTAAGGGACCTCGATCTCATTGAATTCCGGGTTTTATTGACCAGATTGGATTTACTTCAAAGGCTTTAGCCAAGACTTTAAAATACATAATCGTTTGGAATGTTTGAATAAGTAACGAGCAATCTACATAAATTCCGAAGCATGTATTCTAAATCTCGCAAGCTGGGTTGAAAATATTCAAATTAATCGCTCGGTCTTTCAACACATAACTTCGTTTACAATTTGCAAAAAGGAAAGTCCTGAACTGTTATGCTCCAGATTATTCAAATGAAATTTCGATAATATTTTAAGCGTCTCCAATTAATTAGCATTTGACGGAATCAAGTACGCTGAGAGTTGAAATTTAATTACACCACATCAAACAAGTCGATGTATTTTATAACAAATCACAACTGATCGTAAAGCATGGCAAGTTATCCATGGCGGAGCTTTATCCTGACAGGGGATATGCCTTGTTTGCGATGATGGCGGCGCAGTAACGATTGTAACGACAAGATTTGTATGACAAACAATAATTACGAGCATGTATGATGAAATGAGATTGAATTCCTGTGTGCTTGGCGCACACATTGTTGTAATTAAAGTATCTGAAAGAATGGCTAATGGGTAATGAATAAATTAGGTCTCGAAATTGCGTTGGGCGGAATGTTTCGCTAAGTGAATTCTTTGCATTTGTTTTGTGCGCTCAGCGTTGTTTTCAGTCAAACCACCCGGCCGAGGGATGGAATGCGTAGATACAAATAAACGTAATTCAATTTTGAGATCGGAGGATGTGTGCGGATAATCATAAAATATACAAAGCTTTTTTTTTATGTATTATTGTTAAATATTATCATGGGTACACCTTGTAAAAGTCGAGCAATTTCGCACTTAGATGTTAAGATTCAAGCTAGCTAGATTCCTGATTTTGATTTTATTTTGATATCAAAAACCTGCCTATGTGATTGAATGTTACGTCCTTGCATGTGCATGGGTTTGATATGGGACCATGAAAAAAATATTTTTACATACTCAAGAAATTTTTCATTTAAGATGTGTTTATTTCTTATAATTTTTACTGAAAAAAGGACACAAAAGTTCCTTTTTCGATATTTTTTTCTGCATTTTGTATTTCAACCTTTTGTCATTAGGAAAGAAGAAAGCCAGAAAATAAGTAAAACAATTAAGGAATGATTACAATGCTGTTATTCTTCGTGCAAAAATTCACAAAACATGACTTTTTGATTGTTCGTGAAATATTTAAAATAAATAATGCCATATTTCCCGTCCCAACTCTCGTTTACTTTGGCATGCAAGCTGTCGGCACTTTGGAGAAAACAGGTCTGAACGCCAGATCATGCTTTGCCTCATCCTGTATTTAAAGAGTTCGAATTCTTAATCGGACAGATCTACTTTGGCATTCGCACAATAACAAGAGTTTAAGAGATCTCTGACAATCACAAAGGCTCTAGACCAGCTGGCAGTTCCCTCAATTTTCTCATGTGGTGTTCTTCTCGCTGGCAAAACCACAGCATAATCGTTTTCCTCTGTTCTGCGTTTCTGGTCTCTTCCCGAGAAGATGGAAAATAGCACACACATATCAAGACGGTCTTGAAAAAATGCGAATCATCGAAAATCGAAATGAAATCTTTTGTTTCAGAAAAACTTCCTTATAAATTGCAGTATGGTTTTCGTGGTAAAAGGTCAACTGTTAATTTGAGACACCTTTTACCATAAACCAAGCTCTTCACCTCTTCATTAACAAATTCAAATTTTTAAAAATTCTGGCGTTAGGTATCGATGAGTATCTCTTTGATTAAGTTAGAAATTACCTTTCAAGTTATTCTGTTGAATGGTGTCAAATCTGAAATTCACCATTCAGCAGCTGGTGTGCATCGTTTTGACAGTTAAATGTTAAACTCATTTGATTTCATCCAGTTATGATGCTGTAAACTATCACTGGCACGTAATATAAGCTCGCCACCTTTATCCATGAATGGCACTTGCATCACTGAAATCGAAGGACTTTCCAACCCCGGAATGTATACCGATACTGTCGAAAATGCAGCGAAATGTGTAAGATTCTTTAAGCGGTGTAAGAAATCCTTTGCGGCTTTTAAAGCTTAAATAGGAGAATGATTCACATTACAACGAAGGTGCAGCAAAGACCACCCTTAGCACAAAATCGAGCGAAAAATTTCAGAAGACAAGAGCAATGCTGAGTCAGTGCCTTGCACTTTTTTGTTGACTCAGCGAATATGCTATATGAAGCTAATTTCGTACCATGAACGCTCATCAGTTAAACCTGAAGGAAAACTTTGACAATACAGCCAAGTGAACGAATTCAACACTTTAACACTCGCCATTTTCTACTGAAGTTAAAGAAGTTTCAAAACAATATGCATATGTATCAGTGTCTGTTCCCCTTTTCATCTCTCCCTATCCCTTTATCTGCCTATGCCCTTATACCCGTTTATGCTTTAAAAAGGCGGTGCAAGGAATTCATAATCATTTATTACACATTACCAATTAAAACACAAATTTGTAAATGTTTTTAAATATATAATGGGCACATGGAGGCGTAAAGCTAAGTATCGAGATACACTCATCAACTCGAACAATGAATACGCTTTTAAACTTGATCATTGGATTGCATGTCACGATCCATTCATTGATCTTTCAGAATCGAATGCTATTTTTACTAAAGTTGTTGCGGCTAATAATAATAATCGGCAGCAAGTCATAGAAAATTGTGATTAATTACAAGCATTACATCAGCTCCACATCAGTGGCAGACAAATCGCTTGTCACTCTTGTGTGGAACCAGCATTATAGGCGCTTATTGTCAAAGTTTATCATTCGGTCGAAAATATTAAGTCCTTCCAATAAGTTTTATGTTTTATTATGTGCTGCCAATGGCTTAGCAGATTCGATTCTGACTAAAAATGGTTTAAATTGTTTTCCTGAAATTTACTGCATTGAATAAATACAACGTTCGTTCTTAAGTAGCTTTTCCAAGAACAATGATGAGTTTTTTAAGCGTGGTGTTATAGCCCAAGTACACACTGTTACACATATTGTTCGAGAGCATACATGTTCGACTCTACTTGACTGCAGCAAAACGTGAGCATATACGAATTCGTGACATTGCTGCATGCTTATAGCCATAAAGTGTGTCATTATTGTTGCTGCCAAATTGAAAATTTTATTTTATGAATTTTATGAATATGCTTTTCCGAAAAGTCCGAAGAATGGATAGATGTGGATGGAATTTAAAATTCTGAATCTGTGTTCAAGAGACAGATACGGTCTACAAACTATGTATTTATTCCTGAAAAAAGCATGCGAAAAACATTAACTTTTTTGAACAACAGAAATTGAAATGAAAAAGATAACAAAGGATAAAGAGGACGCCCAAAAATAAAAGCTTTTACAAATGTTACACAATTGAATAGGTTCTGCTAAATCCATGATAATGATTTGACAAAAGTTCTGCCACCACTTTCATAAGCCCAACTATAATTAAGGCTAAGTTAATTTTTCCTCTAGTAAATCTTTATGGTTTTTCTAAATTTGTCTCAGAAATTTGGGTTTATCTATATAAAAAAATATTTTGTACGTATGTCACTCTCATCCTCGTAAACGGTTGGACCGAATTGTATTTAAGACTTATCAATGTTTGTTTTTTTTTAACGAATAGTTCACCGATGAACCATCTAAAAAGCCAATAATCAACCTTCAGAGAACAGTACATAATTATGCTTATAGCTGACGCTGATTAGCCAAATTAGAAAAAAAATCACTTTACTTTGAAATAAAATATTTAGTTTTTTATGACTCGATAAGTCGTTAAAATTTCAGAGCTGGCCCAAGTGGGATGATTTTAATTTTCAGATAACTTTTTTTTCACTTCTTGCGAAAATTTATGAAACGTGCATGGCAAATTATTAATTTTAACTTCCCATCTCATATTTAAAAAAGAAATTAGTTTCCTCTAAGTTTTTCTTTAAAATTGTTTTAGGCACCATTTCTGAACTTTAAACCAAATTAAAAAAAAAAGGAAAAATAAATACACACGCTTGTCTTGAAATCATTTGGACAATATTTTGAAGATTTAACTGCTTTTTATCCCACTTTGGTAGTCTTGGTCATTTGAAGCCACTATAGTCAATATAGAATTTTTGAAGTGAAGAGCAAGAAAAGTTCGGAGGAGATTAGAAGAACAGGGAATAAAAGTCCTTTTTATTGTTTATTTTGTACACATTTACAGTTAAGTGATATGATATTTTTCTAACATCTTTCAACTTTAACATTATTTAATTATTTGTTGAATGATATATATGATTAAATAGAGTTTGAAGGAAAATAATAAAATCTTCATTTAAAAAAACAAGTAATATGGTAATAAGAAATACAAATAAAGCGATAATAAATAAATAGGTAAATAACAAATAAATGACTAAAAAGATAAACACATAATAACAGTAAATGAATTCATAAATTATTTTATATTAATATCAAAGAAAAGTATGAAATGCCAGAGCAAAATAACAAAACGAAATAAAGGAAAGAACCAATTACAAAAGATGATTTAAAGGAAAAAGTTGATTAGTTTCATCGTTATCTGCGATTGAACAACGTACAATGAACAGCTTCTTGATTCTTTCAAAATGCAATTCTACATTCACTTTATAATGGAGGTCGGATGCAGAATGATGCCAAGGTAGACCAAGCATCATTTTTAGTAGCTTATTTTATGCAACTTGCAGTTTTTTTAAGTAACAGCTTTTCGCAATCACCCCATATTTGACATCCGTAGAGGCGTATCACTTGGAAAACAACTTTATGAATCAATATTTTGTTATCAATTGACAACCGGGATACAACAATTTTATTGCTATATTTACTATTTTTATTGTTTGCGAAATGTGTTCCTTAAACGTCAATTTTCAATCAAACATTTCACGGATTATTGTCATTTGAGCTCCGAAATGTTATCTCGAAACTGAATTGTTGGAATATAACAAGGCTTTCTTTTCCACTTGAAAAAGATAGCTTGCAATCTTTCTTTGTTGACTTTGATTTTCCATTAATTTTTTAAATTGTTCTCATGCGATAAAAATGTGGCAGTATTATCAGCGTAAATAGCTGATGTGCATCCTGCGATATAAGGAAAATCGGCTGTATATATGATATACAGAACGGGACTAAGAACAGAATCTTGTGGAACACCAAAATCAAAATATGACCGATTTGAACATGACTCATTGACATATATTCGAAAACAACGGTTGGACAGAAAACTTAAACATTTTTGAATATAAAGCCGTGGTGCCAAACAGAGTCGAATGCCTTCTCTATATCAAGGACAAGCCTTCCTGTAGGTTTGCCTATATCTCTGTTATCTTTGATTTCTATTCTGCGAACCTGGTGAGCTGCAAACCTATGAGATAATCTAGATCCGAATTGTTTATCAGGAAGAATTTCGAAATCAGAAGCAATTTTTGAAACTTTTTTCTTTTAAACTTTTCCGTAAAGTTTGCTCAAAATGCTTAGCAGGCTGATAGGTCGATGGCGTAATGGACTAGGAGGTGGCTTTCCCGATTTCATAATTGGAATTATTTTTGCCTTACTCTACGTCTTTGGGAAATATTTTCTTTTAAGGCATGCATTTATTAAAAAAGCTTAGTATTTATATGCTTTTTTGGTAGTTCCTTTAGACATATATTTTGCGTGCCATCTTAGCTGGGCCTTTTTTAATTTCAAGCCGTTTATAAAAAAGTCAATATCATTAATAAACGGACTGTGGGATGTTTTTGTAACGCAGTTATTGAGAAAATTGATTGAACGGCTTTCAATTTCCGATGTGGTAGCGTGATGAAGATTTTGGAAAACTTTATGATTATTTTGTGGAGCTTGACTTAAATCGGTGTAGTAATTTATGCCCGAATGGCTGACGCTGGAATTCTTCGGTTTTTATTTTTAAAAATCTTCGAGATGTTCCAAAACGGTTTGGTACCCTTGTCAAGATTGTTTAACCTCTTATTCCAGTTCTTGTTATGGAAATTCGTTATCAGGGACGAAATCCATCTGTTCAAAAATTCGGATTTAAATTCGAATCTCCGGTATCTTTGCCAATTTCTTCTTGCTGCATTTCTTAGTTTAATGAGTTAATGAATTTGTCTCGGTAACTTTGGTGTGCAGTCCTTTTTAACAACTTTGGGGACGCAGTTATTAGGTGCACGTAACACGCTATTAGAAAAGTCCCGAACTAATTTGTCTGAATAAATGTTTATGTTTTACAGAAAATGCTGTCCAGCGATCAGTGGCTTCAATAGGAATTTGCAAAAGATCATATAAAGGAAAGATGAGACTGATTATGGAGAAAACCAAAAGGAAAGATTAATCAGCCCAAAATTCAGTCTATTCGACATTTAAACGGTGGCAAAATATTAATAGCGAAGTAGATAACAATTAAATATTTTGGACTCTTTCTTGGAAATGATTCCATACTTTAACACGATAATGCATCAATTAAAATGGGTTGGAATATCGGCAGTTTATAAAAATATAATTGTCGAAAATTTTAACATCGAAAAAATGTTTGCTGAACTGAAGCTAACGTTCGGACAAGACAAGGTTTGTCGGGTTCGCAAGTTGTCTGATAAATTTCGAAGACTCAAATCGACAGAATCCATCTGCATACAAGAATTTTCCTTGAAATCTATGTATGAGAGTTATTCGTATTTAATCATTCAATACTTAGCCAACATTCTCAGAATGTTTACTTTTCAAAATCGATGCCTTAAGTGCTTTTTGGAAAGACAGAAGTCTTTTTCAACTTCAAACATTTCAATACGCAAAATACATTAGCGTAAAAATAAACTGAATTAAATGTTAACAATTTCCGTAGCAGTTTATTTAAAAGATCCAACAACTAAAGTACACGATCAATTAAAATGCCTGGCGTATAAACAATGGTGCATTGTTATAGATGCCAATTTTTACTTGGCAGAATGGAATTGAGGCAAGGCATTTTGACAAATTTGAAATTCATTTGTGTGAAATGTTTTCGGGCATGTAATGTAGGTATTTGTAACAATTGAATTTATAAACAATAATATTCTTTCTCTCAAATAATAACCTGAACATTCATTTATACTTTTGACTTTATTTCTGAATGTTACAAGGAAACTTTGGAAAATATTTAATAAATGGATTGGTGTCTCCTCGTGTGAAAACTACTTCTGTCTAGTCGAGGTGTCAGTTGTTTAAGTTCATGACAACTGCAAAGTTAGTTCATTGTTCTGTCATTCTACAATTTGTTCGAAAGCATTGGAGATTCCATTCCAGTAAGTTGTGGTATCAAAACAAGTGTATCGGAAACTTGCAGGAGTTTCAAACTCTCAGTGGAATTGACAGCTGGACATTGTGTACTTCAAGAAATGTTTTCTTTATATCATGTTCATATTTTATTTCTTTTTCATTGTATTAGGTGTTTGTAGTGTCTTTCACTGAAGTAACATTCATACATTTTTGACGCTGCCGAGAGAAAAAAACAAAAAAACAGGTTCATCCTTTAAGGACACCGCAGCAGCGTTCAGAAGAACGTGTACTCTATAAAATTATATGACATTTCAAAACCAAATATAAAAAAGATTAAAAATAATTGGAATATAGGAGAATGAGGTCTTCTCGCCGTTTGACACCTCTTTAGGTATTTCCAAAATGCGGTCATACATACTAACATTTTCAATATGTTTAGATAAGCAGTATTCGAGAAATGCATTGTTGAAAAATAAATTTGGGGCTAATGAATGAATCCCTTAACTCAACCGAACGTTCATAATTGTGCTTGAGTGTTAACAGACAAGCATTCTTGGCGAAGCAATTGGAGGAAGGAATACAGCTCGCTAATTCCCTGGTTCTTAGTTTACAAAAACAACGATGAAACAGTTCAGTGAACGACGCAACGTCAATGATGAAAGAAGTTGTGTTTTATAGCTCGATTTTAAACTCTGACGAACAGACGAAGGATGGTTCTTCATTATGCCTTATAATTTTCATTTAAATCACTTTGTGTATTAAACTATGACAAATCCATACTTGAATTTATTGCTAGTTAAATATTTTATTGTTTTCGAGAGAAGTGAACAAAAATCATTGATCACATTTTGATCACGCTTTTAAATTTATTGTGTGCTTCTAAAGATATTTCAATACAATTTTTAAATGGTTTCTTATTTTTGTCTCCCTGATTGATGTATTTGGCAAAGTAAAAACATTAATATGTTTTGTTTAAAAAAGGCATCAATCATTAAACTAGATTTAACAAATAGGGTCTTATCCATTTATTTTGGTTAATATTACTTCTAAGTATGCTCAAAGAACCGTCACAAAAAAGGAAGATCCTTCTGATCCTCCTAATAATAGGCCGTTTATTCTTCTGTCTTATGTAAGAAAAGTCTTTGAATTAATTGGAACCAAATCAACATTGTTAGCATGCGATCCTTAGCGGCAAAAATGTGCAAGTGGCTGCCTTGTGGATATCGAGAATGCCTTCGACACGGTTATGGAATGACGGGCTTATTTTCAAACTAAACGAAAATGAGTTTGCACGCAAACTTTTTCCCATAGTTACATCTATGTTCAATGAAAATAATTTTGTTGTAACAGATGTAAAGAACACGACGACAAGGCTGGGATTACCATGACTCTTTAACATGGATTTGGATAGTTTATTATTATTATCTATATAAAAAGATAGTGGTTAATGTCACTTCATAAGCAAATACAAAACTTCGTATTGCATATACTAACAATAAAAAATTATGTTATAATTTATTTACCTCTTTTTTTACATATGCGTATATATATTAAAATTACTAAAATTAATATATAATAGATAAAATAGAATTTGAGAAAACGATATAAATAATATAACATAAATCAACATTTCTTCTATAAACAAAATAACCTGGTAACGGGATTAGACAAAGTACTGAAGCAAAACTTTAATTTGCTTGTGATCGAAATTAAGGACCCACGCTTAAACTTTATTTAAGAGTTTAGTGGAAGTTCTTATTTTGGTATTTCTAATGTCTGGAGTCTATTGTATAATTTGCAGGCGACAATTGTAAAGAAGTTTCTGTAGTGAGTGTTGCGAAAGGTAATAATATTAATGACACAGTCTGAATTGCTTTTCAACCAGGGTGCATCAGAAGACTTTGCATGTAGCCACCTCTTAAAAAGAATATTTTTAATAAAGGGTTTTTCAATAAGAGCGCTACAAAAGTTTTTTTTTAAATAAAACAAAAACGGTTTTGGATATCAAAAAAATTCTTTATTCCTGTGAAAGTACGATCGTGCCATTATGTATGGAACTCGATTTCTTTTGCATGGCCACCACGGGCACGCTTGTAGAAGTCCAGACGGTGAACCCAATTTTCGACGGTTTTCAAGCATAAATCGGCCGATACTACTGCAATTTCACGTTCGATATTCGTACAAAGTTCATCAATCGTCGCTGGCTTGTTGGCATAGACCATAGACTTGACGTAGCCTCACATGAAATAGTCTAATGGCGCCAAATCGCACGACCGAGGCGGCCTAGCGACTGGACCATTTCGTGAGATAACACGTTCTCCAAACTTGGTTTCCAATAAATTGATAGTGACGTTCGTTGTCTGGCTTGTGGCGCCGTCCTCCATGTCCATATCATCCAATTTGGGCCAAAAATATTCGGTCATCATTGAACGGTAGCGATTCTCATTCACAGTAACGTGCTGGTCTTGATCATCACGGAAGAAGTACGACCCACTGACGCCGCCGGCGCATAAACCACACCAAACCGTAATTTTTTCGGGATGCAATAATGACTCAAGGAGTACGTTGGATTGCTGCCTGACCAATACCGCATATTTTGTTTTTTGACGCAGCTAATCAGCCAGAAATGAGCCTCAGCGCTAAAGATGATTTTTCGATGAAAATCCGAATCATTTTCAAGTTATTGCTCAGCTTAATTCACGAACATACGACGCTTCTGGTGGTCAAGCGGCTTCAGTTCTTGCGCCAATTTAATCTTGTAAGGATGTAGGCTAAGATCTTTTCGCAAAATTCGCTAGAACGACGCCACAGAGATGCCCAACGATTCAGAACGACGTGTGAGGAACATTTGGGCTTTCTGCAACTGAAGCCTCAGCCACTTCTTTGTCCCACTGGCACGGGAACATTTTGGATTCAAAGTTTTCAACTAGACGCTAAATTGTTGATTTGCTAGGACGATTATGACGACCATAAATTGGATGCAGCGCTCTTAACGTTGCGGCCACTGACTCCGAAATCTGGTATTAAATTTTAATAATTTCGACTCGTTGTTGGCTTGTATATCTTTCCATCATAAAATGGCAAACTTTACTGAAGAGAAATGTCAAAAGAGCGGCAAGAAATATGGCGTCGTTTGCTGTCCCTGTTGCTCTACTTTTGTAGCGTAGCGTTCCTGTTGAAAAACCCTTTACTTTGTAATAGTACAAATGTCTTACTGGTAATATTTTCAATGCCTTAAAGAACAGCATAGAGTGGGTTAGGTGATGGGCGCCACAGATTCTTCTTATAGCTCACTTTTGAGGTATAACCAGTGGGAGGATTTTATTTTGGAAAGCGCCACCACAACAGCTAATACAGTACTGCAATTAAGAGTGAAATACTCCAAAGTAAACCGTTCAAGAGATACCGAATTGATGAGTGCAGATACTATTGCATGGAAGAAATGTGATCAGACCAATTAAGATTTTGGTATATTAAGACGCCTAGGTATTAAAAATTCCTTACTTGAAATAGTTCGTTGCGCAGGGTACATCTTCGTCGTACGCCGATGGCAAAGAAGATGAAGAGCTCTCTGAGTTAGAAGGCATTCGCAAACGACATCATCAAAACGAGCTTCAATTTAGCTTCGATATTCTCTGATCATTCTGCCAAAATTGGAAATTGAAGATAAACAGTATGAAACCATACTGTTCCTATTCCTCAGTATATAAGGAAATCATTGGTAAGTAAACATATACTATATAAGGAATTATATACCATAGATGAACGCAGATGTTTATATTTCAAGATTTCCTTAATTTTTTGCGTAAAAATTTTGAATAACCTTAAGACGACATGCAATTTCTTAATCTGGATATAGTAAATAAAGCTTCCATTTCGTGAATGTTTTTAACAAAACCCTAATACCGTTGAGGGTTTAAAAATCATTTGAAAAATGTGCACCTGGTCTGTTTTTCTATCGCCTTTACACAATCCCGTGATAAATCAAAATGCTGCCTTATTCGAAGAAAATACCTCTATTGGATTGGTTAAAGCTTGAGCAGTGTCGTTATAACTTTTCTGATTTGCTGCGATATGCTTTCGTCGCCTTTTTCTCATATTTTGATCCATTAAAGCTTTTCGATAAACAAAAAAAAAGCACGTGGACAATGGTTATGAGATTACGTGACCAACGAACTTATGTTCGCACGCATTTACTAAGACACAACACGAGTATACCTCAAATTTCTTCACCCAGATTCGTGCTCAAGGTCGTTGAAGGTGAATGTTAAGGTGCGACGGCTTCTTATTTTCCTCCCCACCATAAGCTAGGTGTAACATTGTATGAAACTGAGTAAAGTGGTAGTGATGTTATGGTTCACCCTTCAGAATTTAATCCACATTGAAAACATCCCACTCCATTGTCACCAATTTCGTTTTCGTCACCATCATCATCATCAGGCCGTTTGACATTTTTCTCCTATAAAATATCGTAAATATTTGTGCGCCCTTAAAAAATTCAACACCTACCAAACGAATTCCACCGCTTCTCAAAAGGACTTCTTCCGCACACAAGTTTGTGCCAACAGAGACTACACTTTTCACACGTGCCAGACAATTTCCACCCACTCACTCACTCACTCACCCACAAAATAACAAACACAATTGTCTGCCGCGCCCAGCCCCCCCCCCCCCCCACAATACACCTGAGACTTTAAGTCGCGAAATTAAATACGAAAACACACATCCCAGCAGGCGCCACACCAAGCCGCTCCGCCACCGTAATTAGAGCCATAATTTGAAATCAAGAATATAAATTTAGTTTTGATACCTTATCAAGGCGTAAATAGGCGGGCGAGTGTGTATCTCGAGCCGCCTTGCCCGTCCTGCGAGGCTAAGTAAATTTGCAAGTGACAAAGCGATTAGAAACGCTTGCGACAATGCCTTCGATAGGATCAGGGTATGAATTATGGTGTTGCGCTTGGCATTGAGTAATCGTTACAATTGCTAATGTTTGCTCTTTTAATTCATTTCCTGTTAACGAGTGGAATACTTAACGGTGAGGTCCTGAAGGGAGAGTGGATAAGGCATTTTGTTGTCCCACCCCCGTCAATGTTTAAACGATTGAAACAGCAATAACAATGCCAACCGCCAACATACAACGCGTCTTAAAAATCATAACGACCAACACAACGAAACACAAATTTAATTTAATTTCAAATAGAAAGCAAGGCGACGGCTTCAGTGGGAGAAACCGCATTACGAGGGTGGCCCGACCTCGTCAAACGGAATAACGTAGTGGCAGTTACATTGAACAAAAGGAAAATATCCTTGTTGATGATTACGCTTGTGATGCGGGTGGTGGTGGTGGTTGGTTGTTCCTGGTTCACTTACCAACAAACGAACGTCCTTGTCAGCCGGGTTGTGAGGATCTCCTTTAGAGGGGATTAAGCGTCTGTGCATTTGGAGGAAATTGATACCAATATTCGCAGCCATCCATCTATACAATAATAACGAAGTGAATTTACTAGAGCTTTTTGAGGTCGGCTCTTTGTCTTCGCGTGTGACAGACACCACAAATGTGATTGCCGTAGACTTTACTATCCATGCGCTGCGCTCTAGCCTCACTTAAGTGCTTCAATCAACAGCAACAAAACAAAAACCAAATCGAAGCATGAAGGACAGGTGTGCAAAGGTATTATCGTCTAAATTGGAATCCACTGTGGGGTCGGGTCGAGAATAAGGGGTAGCAACATTTTATTGAATTTAAAAATATGCTGAAACCGTTCAGAGGTTCAACATCATAGGTTCTATGAAAAAGAAATTTTTATTAATTGGAATACACAACCAGAAAGACAAGCTGTTCTCCATCCATTACGATTCCAGGCGCTTGAGCCGTAAGTCGAATCTCGGTCGATTTTGTCGGAAAACGGATTTTCATTCTTATAGTGAACCTGGTGGCTTGAATTCGAAGACGCATTGCAGAAAGAGCTCGACGGAGAAGCTTTCAGTCGAAGATCCCTGAAATCTGCTCCCTTGTATCGCTTTTCTTAAAACTCCCGACTCATTATAAAAGGCTTATAAGAGAACAGGTTTTGTTGAGAATGATTTTTGTCACTTGAGTTAGGTCGTGAAATCTTCAATATCGCTTGCGTATCCTTACAGCTGGAGAGATGTGAAACTGACTTTATTTTCCTGGCTGATAACTGCTTGTAGCGATATCAAGTTGACGATCGTTGCCAGCATTGTGTGACATAAATGAGATGATTCGATCATCCCTTTGTTAAGTCAAATACAATGAATGCTGTCGATAAATAGACATTGACATTCGATGGCCTTTTCAATGATTTATTGTCCATTGGTCAGGTTGGTGGACACACTTGTATTGGACGATTTGTGTGTTCAAGCAAGACCCACAATTCATTCCAGCTTATTTAAGTGATGTTTAACACTGATACGTTTCGTTAGTTTTAGATGGGACGGATGGATGGATGCTTTTGCACTCCCAAAATTGACAGATGAGCTGATATATTACCCGGACTTCTCCTCTAGGAGGTTCAGCTTGTTAACTTTTTGAACCTGCAGCTCTGTTCGATCGATAGTACGGTACATATAATTTAATGTTTGAAGATTATTTCATGCAAATGTTGACCTTGAATGCGCCTCAAATGGTTCATCCGCTTAGTCAAATTTTGGCATAATCTTTCCAACATTTCGGCCGGTATCTCACGAATAAATGCTTCAATGTTGTCTTCCAATGCGTCGATTTGAGCGGGCTTGTCTTTATAGACATGAGCTTTAACATAGCCCCACAAAAAATAGTCTAAAGGCGTTAAATCGCACGATCTAGGCGGCCAATTGACCGGGCACGAACGTGAAACAAAATGTTCACCGAACATTTCTCTCAATAAGTCCATTGTTGCGCCTGCTGTTTGGCATGTGGCACCATCTTGTTGAAACCACATGTCATGCAAGTCAAGCTCTTGCATTTTGGGCAAAAAAAAAGTTGGATATCATATCACGGTAGCGCTCACCATTCACATTTACGTTACGATTCGCATCACTTTGAAGAAGTACGGTCCAATGATGCCACCAGCCCATAAACCGCACCAAACTGTGACTTTTTCTGGATGCATTGGTAGCTCTTGCAATGCTTCTGGCTGATATTCACTCCAAAATCGACAATTCTGCTTATATACGTACCCATTGTTCAAAAATGAGCTTCGTCGCTGAACACAATTTTTCGGTAAAAAAGTGGATCTCCGCCCAACTTTCCAAGAGCCCATTCACCAAAAATTTTACGTTGCGGTAGGTCGTTCGGTTTCAATTCTTGCACCAGTTGTATTTTGAAAGGCATCACACCTAAATCCTTCTGCAAAATTTTCCACGTTGTTGAGTACCAGAGGCCCAATTGCTGCGAACGGCGACGAATCGATAATTGATGGTCATCATTAACACTGGCCGATACAGCTGCGATATTTTCTTCGGTTCGCACTCTACGTAAGCGTGTTTAATGTCCAACAATGTCAATTTGGTGCGAAATTTAGTCACAATAGCCCGAATAGCCGCTTCAGTGGGTCGATTAAACTGACCATAAAATGGGAGAAGCGGGCGATGACCTTTCAGACCACGCATTTTGAGAATTAAATTCAATAATTTGCAAGCGTTGTTCGTTTGTAAAACGATTCATGGTTAAATTATAGACCATACTGAAGATGTTTGTCAGTGAAACAAAACACGAAACGTGAGTCAGCTGTTTAAACCAGTGTTGCCAAAAAGATAATAACTCAAAAATCACCCTTTAGCTCCTGCAGTAGTTGGGAGAACTTCTTCATCGGCTATTTCTACTTCATTCGAACCAAAAATAAGATCTAAATGCTCTATGCTACCCTTCCATTGTTTGTAGAACATCTGCCCTTTAATAAGTGCTTCCTTATACATCGTTGATCATTCTCAAAACTCTCGTAAGCGCCATATTGTTTCTGTTGATGCTCGAACTTAATTTACCAAATTTGTATATTGAATCTTTAGGTTCAACCTTGTTATTTATAGCTCTAGGAGAGAGCAATGTATTGTCAATATTTTGTAGAGGATTTGGTTCTTAATTTAATGTTAGTGTGAAGTTCCTGATAGCAAAAGATTTTGAAAAGTAACGTTATCATTTTAATTACTTTTTTACTAATACTATTTTATAATAACTTGATAGCGTTTATCTCAACAATTTTCGTTTTTTTCCCAAATCAAAACTTCAAAATTGAAGTACTGACTGGCATGATCTCATTTAATGTAAAATTTTGGTACACATGGAAATTCCATCACATTTCAATTTTGAAATCACTTTTGAACAGTTTTTTGTCTAAAGGCGGAAAAGCGGAAATATTACAAATAGTAACCAAACGAGTTTGTGATTTTGCCGTGCCTAAAGGCATAAAAAATTAAATTCCAAATCTAACTGACAGCCGAAATAGAAATTCCGGATCGAATAAGTTATAAGATTTATTTTAATCTATAATTCTCTGGGAAATTAATGATAAAGAAAGTTATAGATACCATAATAAATACTTTATCGTTTACCCAGTCTTTTATTTAACACCTTTTTAGTCCAAGGTTGAACTTTTTTCTCTTAGTTTCGACTTACCTGAAAGTAAAAAGAAAGAATATTAAGTTAGACATATTAAGTGGATCCTTTTTAAAATTAAGATCATATGAAAGAAGTACTATGCAACTTTTATATTTTATAGAATTGATATTTTTAAGCAATCTTAGAAGTCATTTGACAAAATTTTAACGATTTTGAGTTTAAGTTAAAGTCTTACTCGATTGCATATTCACTCCACAAAAAAAGAATATAGTTGTCCACTGATCGAAGCCACTGTCAAATGTATGTGACACTGCGAAAGGTGTGCAAACCACAAGCAGGTGGAATAGAATACTTTTCAAATCGAAGGAAAACCTTACCAAAAAAAAAAACTGTTGATAAAAGGTTTTTTTTGCTAGTTTTTTTTTTTCTCTTCTTTCTGCATGCTTTGATTCCCTTCCCTGATGCTTACCGGAGCAGCAAAGTGGAACTGGTGGCAGCAGCGGCATCTGAATTATCATCGTCGGGAATGTGGCTTCGATGCCTAGGAACAGCATAAAATTCGATCACCCAATAACGCTGGTGAATGGGAACTCATCACGTTTAACCTTTTGTTCACCGAATTCCCATGAGATTAATTGAATTCCTTTCGATCTTCTCGTTCCTCCTGCCATCGCCCTTACTGTCGTCGTCACCAGTCTCAGCTTCTGCTCTCGTTCTCGAGGACATAAATATTTATGAAATGCGAAGGAAAATCCAACAGTGGTGGGCTGTGACAGTCATTGCCGGGCGGCATACTACAACAATGGGTTATAAAGCTATTCAACGAATACATTTCTGGGTTAGCTGGAGCTACACGAACACCAAAACCGACAAGACCCGGGCAGATGTAGTGAGATTGACTACCAGAGCCACATACTGGCAATTCTATCCCGGAGCAAAAGAACTCTCTTCCTGTGTAAGTTATATGCCTTATTCCGTAACATAAAGGCGATAAATAAAACGCTTACGCGAAGAAAAAAGAAGCAGCTTGCCACTTGTCGAAATGGCTTCAGATGAGATGAGATGACTCCATCGTTTCATTGCTCCACCTTGGCTATGAACATCCAGTTATGTAGTTGGGGGCCGCCTCACACAAAACGTGATACAATACACTGAACCGAGTAAATTGGAAATTTTATAGTTTCGAAATTGTTTTATGTATATCGGTGGTGGTGGTTAACATTTTTTATTTATCCGAAGGCAGACGGGACGTGAAGGCCTTAAGTGCAGCGGAATTGTTCGGCATGAATATGTAATTTAATAATCTATCTGTCTCTCTCTTCAATATCCGTACCCACAAGGATCCTGCCGATTTAAATAAATGCTCGAACGAGATACTTGAACATATTTAAATCTCAAGGCACACATCATTCGTATTTGGAATGCCGATCCATTTTTTATGACAAGTTAGCACTTTATGGGTCTTGGGTGCTGGATCTTTGGATTTTTTTGGTAATGCGATAGCTCCCCCGATTACTTTTCTCGCAATAATAGCTGCAGGGCGGCTTTAAGACTTGTTATTGTATAATTTTTGGCTTATCCGACCCCCTGGTGTCATTTGGAGCCCCTTAAACATATTCGTACGCAGATTAAATCGATTCAGAGACTCGTCTAGCAGTGATTATCATTTCTTTGCATTATTTGTTGTTGGCTTTGGTTGAAAGACGAAAGGAAATAAGTTTGTTTTTCTCCATCTTCAGTCGGGGTTGGAATGAAAATTGATTTAGGGTGACTGCCAGCGGCACAGTGGATGGCAAAATCAATGTTTGACGATGAAGGATTTGGGCGTATCGGATAAGCATTAGCCTGAGATAAATACCACGGCAAACAACAACAACAACGTAGTATAGTAGGAACTTCTTATACTAGAATAATCAAAATTAAGGTGGATTAGTTGTGTATTTGTTGGGGCTATTTTCCCGAAGAAAAAGGACTTTTTGGTTTTTGGGTCGGGTTGAGGATTGAGAAAAGGTTCAGTCCTAAGAAGGGATGACGAACGAACGAGGCTTTAGGTGATAATGCAAGGGGATGAAGACTTCAATGATAATGGCAAGGGGATTGTTTTTAATGCTAACCGACCATGCAAAGGGATCTTAAATTGAATACGAGTTACTTCCTCCAAACATGTGTATGACAAATGAAATAGATTGCGGAGTTCTACGTAATTGCTATTCCTAGACATGACACCTGCGAGTGTTGACTTAGTTGTTTCTTGTCACGAAATGCAAGAGTGTTTTTAATCTTCAAGAAAGCTTTTGCTAAAATGGTTTGAGTGATAAAACATTTAAATAAACCTTGGAAGCCGCCTGGAATGGATGTGAAATTTTGCATTCGAACAAAAAATTATCATAAAAATAAAGGGAAAAAAAGTAAAGGCTGCATGTTAAAATATGTTCTAACATTGTTGTCGTTTTCCTTATTTTATGCTTTTTAATACACATTATTGAACATGAAAGTCACCTTCTTTAGTGAGACTTCTATCGATGATTGACAGATCCAGTGAAAGCGCTGTTTATTTGACCACAATGGATCTCGTATGGTGACTGAACTTCATTTGAAATTCAGAAAAAAATTGAAAGACATACTCAAGGATTCGAACCTTGGACCTATCAAGTGGTCAAATTGAAATGCGACATCTTTTTGATAGAAAAAAAAAACAATCCGAATCAATTTTATCTGAAAATATAGAAGTCAAAGTTTCAGCTTAGCACTAGAGAATTTTCAAAAAAGACTTCCACAACTTAATTTTTAGATTTTATGTTTGCAGTAGTGACCGACCAAACATTCGGTTTCGGCTAGATTGGGCCAAAAAATTGGTTTCGGCAAAAAATCGGCCAAAACTTCGGCGGCGCCGAAACTCATTCTTTAACAAGGCACACAGCAATTTGGACCATTGTGATACCGCGAGGGTTAACTGGATTAACGTATCTACCTACATTGCGGAGTAAGTGAGTATTTAGAGATTTTTCTGCCGGACGGTGAAGAAGGAGTAGGTGGAGAGAACTAGTTTGCTTCTCAAATGAGGTCTTTTGGCAAAGCTATGAAGAATTGGGAAAATAGCTTTCTATGACTTGATATTCCTATGACCGGACATTCATTGAGTAGATTTAGTAGTTTTCTCGTTCTCTGTTTGTTAAAGAGGTTCCAGGTTTGTCTGGTGATGTTGCAAGATGGTATTACTATACAACAACGATTTCGCGGTGGTGGTAAAATATGTAAGGGAAGTTCAAGACTAAGATTACTCAAAGAGCTAAACTTCCACTTTTCGTTCAAGTTCTGACCCATCAGTTGATTTTTTATTTTTTTTTGAGAGTCTATAGCTATTGGGAGGGAAAATTTCTTCAAAGATTGAGGACTGATCAAAGTCAACTCTGGTGTATGGCGATCAATTTAATCAATTTAAACTTGTCTAAAAAAGGTTCGGTTTCGGTTTCGGCCGAAACTTGGACTGTGGCTGATTGTTAGGCTTCGGTTTCGGCTGAAAATCATGTTTCGGTCGGACACTAATATGCAGGTATGTGTCAAAAACATATTTCCTAAATGCTCGCAGTCATTAAGCATTTGCGCGTGTTTATCCTGCAACTCAGAATATCGTGTGCAGTTTTAAAAAATAGATAAAAAAAGTTACAAGTGCTTAACATAAACGAGTGCCAAACTATCACATATACTCGTAAGCGTCTACCAAATCACTTCAGAATTTAATCCATCAGCAATGTTCATGTCTCTTCAGTCTCTTCTTCACGTGACTTGGGAGTTATCTGCGATAGTGAACTAAACTTTCGCTCACACATTTCAAGGAGTTCTCAAACCCCTATTATAATAGTGTTGTAAGACTTGAATATGACCCCCAAGTGTAGTCTTCTTACTACGAAATCCATGTTCAACAAATTGCAGCCGTTCAGGGCCGATTTCTTCGTTTTTCGGCGTTTGGTTCCCATAGTCAGGGAACGTCGTTAACGACCACCTTCCGACAAAAGGGGACTGGGATAGTGGACACATTAATTTCATCTCGGATGTGAGAATCTTCACAGACGGCTCAAATATGAATTGCGGAGTACGGTCAGGTATTTTTTCAGAAGATCTGAATATACGTATAGCCTTGAGACTACCAAATGATGCGAGTATCTTTCAGGCAGAAATCTTCGCCATTAAGGAGGCGTGTCTTCTCATCAGATAAATCGAAAGTACAGCCATTAAAGCTATAATATCGACCACCATATCCTCGAAAATAGTTCAGGACTTCCCGGGCACAGTCACATTCTAGGTAATGAGAGAGCTGATGAACTAGCAGAGCAAGGTTCCGCACTCGATAGTTCCAAGCCGCAGAGGTGCATATACCACAAGGACTAATAGAAGCCAAAATCGATACACATTTCCGGAAAATTGCTTACTTGCGCAAAATCCAGGAAAACATGGCCGTTATATTATTTAACACGGACTGATGATCCACCTCATCAAACTCACATTTAAAAATGCCCTTTCCAACCAGTTAACCCCCTCCTCATCCATCAACTAATTTTTATTTTTCAGTCTAGTTTTAAGTTTTTGTTTGTACTAAGCTGGGGAAATCTCGCCGGACCACAAATATTCTGATATTCAGATGTTCGTTTCTTACGAATTTAAGCGAAATCTTTCGAAACGAATGAAAGCTTTTTATTCAAAAAAAAAGTTATACGTTGATATGATAAGCAACGTCACTTTGCTGAGAAAGAAGAAAAAGAAAACGTGCTAAATTGGTTCAAACTGATCCCAAACAGTGTAGATAGGTGAGATAAAGATCAAAATAAGATAACTCGATTCCAGTGTATCACAAGACTCCATTTTTGAACCAATTTAGTTTCTCATTTATTTAACTTCAAACGCTCACCCACCGCTTTTAAGGATAATATAGGGTTTTTTTTTTGGGTTTGAATAGTCCTTGGCAATTGGATCAAAATTTGTTAACAAACTGGTTTTCTGCGCTGAATTGGGTCACAAGATATATATTATGGTAGCAAATATCTTATTTTGAACGGGTGCGTGCAAAAAATACAAGTTGTTGTTATTGCACATCTGACGTTCCTTCTTTCACTTTCCCTTAAACTTCAAGCTTCAATAACGTACTTGAATCTAAGTAGCTAGGTAGCTAGGTAGTCACCTAGCTTGGAATGAGTTCTTCTATTTTTACTTTGTTAAAATATTTTCGCTAAGTATATTTTCAACAAGACACTTAAAAATTATTTACCATTTAAAATTGGTTCAGAAGCTTATCATGAAATTTTTCTGTTATCTGATGAGATGGTAGCAACTGTTTGTTTAATTCCGATATTTGTGATGATATTTTTGCCCTCAGCCCGGATTTTTAGAAAATAAAAGACAATTTTTTCATGGAACGAAATAACTTTATACCGTACCGTATTGCCCATTTTGAGTAATGACCTTTTTGCAATCTTTCAGGCAGCATCATAATTCCACGTTCATAAAACTTCTGGTTTTTATTAGCAAAAACTGAACCAGGTACGATTTGACATCATCATTATTACTGAAATTTTAACCATTCAAGGAGTTTTGCAAAGATCGAAATAAAAAGTAAACAGATGGTGCAAGGTCAGGACTATAGTGTAGGTGTGGAATTAGTTATTTAAATTTAAATATAGTAGTTATTGATAAGTCGAAAGACAAAGGTTTGATTGTTAATTTAAGATTAGAGCGCCCGTATAGGGCCAGTAAGTTAGTATGTACATAGTTAAGTTAATTAAGCTAGTTTTAAGCATTTTTTTGTCTAGCACGTAAGGTCATGAATTAATTAAATAAAAATGCACTGAAATTGAAAAAAAATTGATGGTAGATGTGGTAAAACATCTCAACCAAGGTCCAATAATTTTTGCCAAGTGACCAAAGATGAGAGTGGCATTGTCATGATAGAATACAACACCATTTCGATTTGTCCATTCGGGCCACTTTTCTTCAACTGCATTGTTCAATTTTGTAAGTTGTTCAATGTTGACATCTGAATTGATCGTTAGTTTGGGTGGTAAAACTTCAAAGTAGACAATTCCCTTGTAATCCGACCAAACTGATAACTTAACTTTCTTTTGACCTGGCTTGCTCCACTATCTTTTTCGATTGACATTGTTGTGAACAACCCATTTTTCGGCACCAGTTATCAATCGTTTTAAAAATAGATGTTAATGCGAGGTGTTAAATGTTTGTCTTTCAGTTCATGAGGGACCCATATATCGAGTTTTCGTGCATAGCAAAGTTGTTTTAAGCGATTTTCAATGCATGTTTGTGATACGTGAAGCTTCTCTGTAATTTCACGTGTTGTACTGTGACGATCCGAATCAATTATTGCTTTAATTTTTTCTTCATCCACTTCAACTGGACGACCAGAGCGTTTTTCATCTACGAGTGAAAATTCACCAGAACGAAATTTTGCAAACCAATTTTGACACTGCTGTTCTTTTAAAGCTTCGTCACCATAAACAGCACATGACTTTTTGTATGCTTGCGGTGTGTTTTTTCGTTTCCGGAAATAAAAAAGCAAAATATTTTCAAAAGACGCCAAACAAAAACTACACAACCGATCAACATTTTTTTTTTACTGATTGACAGTTGAAGTACCAACTTTCAAATAACAAAATGGTTTGACATTTCGATTACGTCAGCATAACTAAAAATTCAACTAAAACCATCTATGCGTGAAATCCGCTTACTTAGTTGCCAACCTAATACTTATTATCGGTGGATTATTCAGCTGATTTTTCAAAAGAATGTCTACCGCTTCTAATTGGAGTTGTTTTTGAACAGTGATATCTAATTTCCCAGTGAACTGAAAATATGGACGGAGGAGGATGTACCACCACATGAACAGATTAATTTTGCTTTATTTTTGTAATTGAATTTGGTAATATCTGTGTCTGTGTGCCTCTTGGACTTATGCCTGCATTCAAAAAGTTTCGACAAAAGTCTGTCAATCGCATCTTTTTGAAGTTGTAAGTGCACATTTGGATACATTTCTTTTACACCCCAATATCTTTGCGAATGATCGTTGTGAAATGTGAGAAGAAAGTTCATCGATTGTAGGTCCATTGCTGCCCAGTTGTTTGTGTTCTTCGTAAAGTACAAGAACCCTTTTTGAATATTAAGGAGCCCATTTTTAGGCAAAACAGACTGTCTGGTTTGTTTAAATTTGATTCGACACTATTCTAAGCCCACCATTCCATTAGTATATTTGATCCAATGTGTTTTTGTGGAGTTTAAATTTTCAACCATGAGAAAGCTTTTCTGATCCGTACATAGTATGTATAAAAAGAGTATAAACTTTAAATGTTCACTGAAAAACAAAACCTGATTGCGATAGAATTCCATTAATTGAAAACGAAAAACAAATATGGATAGCAACATATTAAATGCACACTTTATTCATCTGACTCTTTACGATCATAGCCAAAATCACTTCGGCAAAACTAATAATTGATGCAATCAAAGATGTAGTCTTTGTCCCCAAAGAACCATCTCGCAAACAAGTTTATCACACTCTCTTGTGTAGAAAAAAAAACAAGGAGAAAAGCTTTAGCACTCATATGGAACACCACGAGGTAACCTACATTTCAGATATCTGCTTCATGTTTCACTATTATAATCCACAAACCAACTGAAGGTACTCCTTTTTAGACCTGCATATTTAATAAGTACTTTACATGGCCCATATTCTGCTCTAGCGCGCACACACACTCACGTTTTGTGAAGAGCAAAAGCAAGATGATGATGATGGCTGTCTTTCTGTTCATGTCTGCTCCCTGAGGCGCCATAGGCTCTATAGAACTGAAGGTTGAAAAAAAAGGAGGCAGAAAAGAACGTACTTGAAACACTGTAACTGTCGTGCGATTCTTTTGATTTCATAGCCCTTAGGCAATGAGCATTGCGAAGTTAAAAATGTTTGCGTGTAGCTTCATTTGAAGACGAATTTTTTTATCGTGTGAAATGTTCTTTGGGAAAATTTACAGAAAATTATACCAGAAGGACACACGTGTCTGAAATAAAATGAAGTTCATGACTACGAGTTGCAGAATCATTCTCACGTAAGCTGTTTGTTTCTTAATTATTTTAATTTAAAATGAAAATTAAACTTTTAAATATGAATGAAAGAGTGAATGAATCATTCTATGGATTTGCTTATTCGTGCGTACTTTAACGCAAACTTCATTTTCACAAATTGTATATTTATAGGGCTGAAAATAAGGGAACATTAGAAAACTGATTAAATATTTTAGTAGAGTAAATTTCGGGTAGGCTACATTACTGCTATTACATTTGGTATAAGGTCTTTCTACATTACCTAAGAACCATTGAAGTTTATTGAGCATTCTGTAAAGAAGATTATGTGTCTGAAAACTTGCCTTACAAGTTCGCGAATGTTTTCAATGTAAGCTTTCAGTTGGATTTTCGCCTTTGAGAACCGAGAAGTTCAGACGCCGAACTGATAGACAATATTTTTAATTTTATGCGCTATCTTAAAAGTTTTAGGAAAACCGAAATAAGCTGACACTGCATCTAGAGCTCTGAAATGACTCTTGCAAAAACACGTTCCTTGAAGTATCTCAGATTCAGCTCGGACTTATGGTGCCTTGAAGGTCGTGACATATACCGATGACTTGAGAGCTTCTTAGCTATAAGAAGAAAATTTGCCTAGTGTAGAACACTTTTGTGGCTCATTTTGTTGCAACATTTCCCTTTACCTCCCTTGAGTCCATGTTTAATTTTTTTGTGTGGCCACCGTGAATTTGAGTTGACTTTTTGGCTATATCTTTCTAGAGAGGAACTATTTGAATATGTGACTTCAGGATACAGTGTGCTTTTAGATTTTTTAGATTAGATTAATTTTATTTAATCCTTTTCTTATGATTATAAGATACAATTCAATGTATAATTCATACAGTAATATTGGACAAGGAAAAAAATAGGAAAAGTTAATGACATTTTATATTTTAATTTATAAAAATAAAAATGGTGTTAAATACAACTTCAATCGACATAAACAATAAAATAAACTTCGTTAAATATAAAAATTAAAAAGTTAGTTTATGTAAAATGTAAAATGTAAAACTAAATGCATTCAAAAGCAGTTCTTGAAATACTTACAGTATAAAAAAGAACGAAAATGAAGGCAAAACAAAATAAATAAAGCAAAAAAAAAATAAGTAAAGATACAATTATATCAGAATATCAGAAATTAGAGAATCTTAACCAATATAGTTAAGATCGAAATTCACATTTTAATGCAATTCAAAAACGTTGCAGGAGTTGATATTGTGATATTGTCTTGATCGATAGTGAGAGTTTATTAAACAACCGGAAAAAACAGAATAAAAATTACGATAAGTAGTGATGCGGAATGAGGGTACAGATAACATATAAGAAAGGTTTCCCCGTAAATTATAATTTGAAATAAGATTCAAATTACGGTTATCAGATTTAATGAAAAACGTTTTTAACACTTTAAGACAAAATTCATCACTTAAGTGATGAACTGGAAGGTTTTTTTGGTTGCAGAACAAGGTAAGGCTTGGATAGATTAGGTAGATACCTCCCCAACAGGTATTTCCGTATTGTAGCTTAGAATGGAAAATTCTATAGTAAATCATCTTTAACAGTTTAGTTGAGCATACATCACTACAGATTAGATAACTACAGAAAATGGGAGATCGAGACGAACAATTACAGATTTCTTTTGCCATACTGCTGCGAAGCGAATTTCAAGGTTTTCAAACACAAAAAGTGCTCCTATTCATTATAAGTTTTTGGATGCTAGACTGCCAAAGTAAAACATAAGATAAAATGTCAAAGATACGTGCACAGTCTGAAAGCATTTATACGATCAACTTGTACCGAAAAAACAGTCAAAATACAGTTCAAGGCTTGTTCCTGGCCTACTTCTTATATAGTCAGAGCCACAAAAATGCGCAACAAATTGTATAGCAAATGAAAGCGTAGGCATACTGATGCGACCTGGTCTGCATACAAAGAGGCGCGTAAGTATTCTACAACTATTTTGCCGCTAAGCTTCGCAAAATTGGTGTGGCCAGTGGTAGCATTAGTAACAATAATTGTGTTCTGTAATTGTGACACCGATAAGTTAAACAATGTCTCCAAGAAAAGAAGACTTTGAAGTAGCAACAGAAGGTGAAATTATTGAATGTATTCTAAATATTTAGTCAAATTCTGTAGTCGAGAATGACATTCCAATACGAATTATTAAACTTGTCTCTTATCTGATACATGTTATTAACTGGTGCATAACAATCTAAAATTTTCACAAGTTCTGCAAGAGTTTTTTCTATAGCTGAAAAAATTGTTCGTTATCGTAGATCGACGAGAAAATTATGGTAAAACAAATGAGTTATTAATCGCTAAATAGATTGTTGTATGCTCAACAATCCCGTTTAAGAGCTAACCACAGCTGTTCCACTCCTTTTGTAAATTTACTTAAGAGAATAGGGGTATGTTACAGTAAATTGCTTGCTTGATTCCTATAAGGCTTTGGACCAAGTTAATTACGAAATCTTATTCTGGAAACTTAAGACCTAGTTTCAGGCTCAATGCAAGAGCAGTTAAGTAAAAAAAAACAGTTTTTTATGTTGTAGATCGCATAGTGTTTTTGACCGTTTTCTCTTTATTCTTTAGGGAAAATTAAACAAGGAGTACCGCAGGACACAATTCTACGCCCGTTTCTCATTTGCATGTTCATAAATGATATCTTATCAGTTTTAAAATATTCCTCGGCACATTTATCATTAAATAATGGGGCTGTATTTTTTTGCTGAGAATAATTTATAGTTATGTTTGAGTATCATCTTTTCGAGATCACATGCAAGTTTTCTTATTAAATCAAATACCATACATCATACCCTTTGGATGACCTTTTAATACGTTCATGCAGATGTCTTTATATGAAAAAAGCAACTGTTTCATGCCTTGTTCACAAGTCGCAAAGTAAAAGTTTTGATTTGGAAAAACACATTCGTGCTAAGAATTTCTCTGGAACACATGTAAGTTCTCTTCACCTATAAGAATTATGATTCAATTACCGGTACCCCTTAAGCAAAGCATATATCATTTGTATGATGTCCAATTTGCCACACTTCACTGCTTACCAAGCAACCAGGTAAACTATTTATTATTCTCCTTGCACGTCATCGTGCGAATCAGTGTACATTAAGCTGGTTGTGTGTTTAATCAAAATTCTGATTCTTACCCACCTTAGAAAGTCATCCTTCCACTTTGAGGCTATTCCGAAAATCTTTTTTAGTTTAAATCCGTTTATGAGAACATACAAAATTTACCCCCTAAATCCGGAATTATTATTTCAAATAAAAATGTTAATTCAAATTGTCTTTTCACACTGAAAGAAGAGAAAAAATGTTTTTGCGAATTAAATTGTTAGATTGAGTTAGAAACAAAAATGGCTTCCATCAATACGATGGCAGGACACCATAAATCCTCGCAGCATCCAACATTCTCTAAGTTTAAGTAAATAAATTTTCTCTACAGAAGATTAATGGAGACTTTATTTTTTGTTTTTGTTTTGTTGTTGCCCTTTGAAATTCTACTTCATTTTATGTTTTATAGAGATGGTAAGCATTTTGGACACTCTGGATGCTATTAGTGGCATCTTACCCTGTATATCTCATCTCCAGTTGACTTGAATGTGAATCATTAATCTACACCATGCGACAGTTGCCTTGAATGACCCTCTTCACAATGATGCGCTTATCTTTTGCGATGCTCTTTTTGAAACCGAGGATTATGGATAATAAAATCCAATGAACTGTGCTGATATGGAGGGCGTAAACCCTTTCAGACTTTGAGAGTCAAAAATATGGTTCGAATGGTCGTCTTTTTGGTCCAATGAAGAAGTGCGAGATAAAAAATTAAATTTTGTTTCCAGCACTCTCTCTAATTTCGGTTCTGTTAACTACCATTAAGTAAATTGACTGCGTCATCATTCGGTCTGCTGTACGTAC
This sequence comes from Orthonevra nobilis, assembly GCA_963555765.1. Lineage (NCBI taxonomy): Eukaryota > Metazoa > Arthropoda > Insecta > Diptera > Syrphidae > Orthonevra > Orthonevra nobilis. The sequence continues at coordinate 3,022,989 of OY743225.1, read as the reverse complement.
TGATGGGTTGGAAAAATCCCTTGCCTTTGTTCAAAACCCGATCAAAAGCGGAGAATATAAAAATAGGTAATTATATTATCCCTTGAGCAATGAGGTTTTCCATACTTTTTGGGGCATCCGGCTATAAAATAATTTACTTCTTCGTCCTTTCGCTCTTGGGATATGTTTTTTTTTGTCTGGTTTTGATATCTTGAAGAGGACTTATGACCGAAGAAGAATCGAAAGTTGTACTGATTGAATCCAAAAAATTGAGATTCGGGTTTACTGAAATCAACCATGAAGTTTTAAAAAAAAGTGGTATGAAAATTGCTCCATAGAAACACAAAAAATATGTGAAAATAATAATAATAATAAGTGACAGTAAAAGAAGACACAAATATAAAGGAAATCTTAATCAGTTTTAAGGATATCCACGACTGCAATTTCAATCTTTCGAAAACGAAACAATGCTTTATAAACTCGGTAAAGTAATGCAAGTTAAGTGCAAGTCCTCTACTGATTTGTACAGCATTAAATAAACTAATCAACTGAACCTGGTACGGAGTTTTAAAAAAAATATATATATATAAGGTTGGTTCCCTGGAATTTGAAACTAGCGAGCGTCAAATCAAGGAAGACTGCGTTTCTTTTAAAATAAAGCATGAAAATAAGGAAGAGTGCAGCAAAGACTTCAGACACCAGCAACTGTAAGCAGAAAATGAAGCTTATTCGATGGAGCCTCCAGGACAGTAGAGCAAATCAACCTTGAATTAATTAAGAGTCAACTTCAACGAGTGCCTTTAGTTCAACTATTGTGCGGACGATATTTCTGACTAGAATATTTTGAGTACCTTTATTACTAGCCAGTCAAATATCCGTAACTTACTAGATGTAAGTTGTTCAGTGGATTAAGCGCCTGCCTTTTTATTGAATCGATTAAATTCAATGTAAGAGTACGTTTTGAACTTAATTATTTTTTCGGATCAGTCACTTTTTCCCGTTTTGATAAAAAAATGGCGCTATCAATGGAGTGGCCCATCAGCGGTTCTGTGAAGCCATGATTCTGTTTATGTAGGTACTCGTGCTGCAGTGATTATTTTTTTCCTTGTTCCAGAATAGTGTCGTGAATGGTTTAATGAGACGATATGTATCGTTGGACAGTAGAGTGCTGACGTAATTTTCATGTGAAAACGAATAAAATACTGCGAACTTTGCGAATGCAAATAAGTCCATTTTATTTTTTTTTTCGAACAAGGGGTTATGACTACCATTAAAATATTTTAACATAACGGGAGTGGAAGGGATCAAGTAGGAAATAGGGATAAGTACTGATGCACATTGTTTTTAAATTTCTGTAGATTCTAATGAGTAGGAAATACCGAGTGTGGTTGAGCGTTCCACATTCGTGTAGTACGGCTAATAAGCGAATCTCTATACTTTTACTGTACGATCGAAGTTGGGCTTGAGGGTGAACTGATGAGCATTCCTGGCCAGACGGGTGTTACGGTGAAGTTGAAAAGGGGGTGGAATGCAGCTGACTAATTTACTAGAGCACTGTTTGTGGTAGAAGTGAAAAAATATGTTAGACAGGAGACCTTATGACAGTGGTGGAGAGAGTCAATCGACTTTGTAATATTTTTGTCAGCTATGAGTTTTATCGCTCGATTTTGAATTCTATTAAACAGGCTCAAGATGGTCTTTGACACTCCTGCCCATAAATGGGAGTTGTACTTCAGTTTTGGGCGATGTTTAAATAAGGCAGCCAGATCAGATGGGGTTAAGTATTTCTTGCATCGCTTCAGGAAACCTAGACATATAAAATTCTCTTTATTCGAACTTCATCCGAATTGCTCACCACTAAACAGGCGTTCAAATACCTGATAGGGTAGTCATAAGCTATCATACAACTAGTTATCCTATATTTAGCATTATCGGAGCAATCATGTATTTTTGTAAGGAACGTGTGAGACAAATGCATTTAAGAAGAACTGCCAAGGGATATTCTTGCTAAAAGCTTCGCTATCGCTATGAAAAGCACCGTCTACAAAGGCTCAGTACCATGAAATGTAACACAATGAAGGGCATCTTTGACTCCAAGAGGACGCCTTAAAATGGTCTGGCGATGGCTGATAATTGAGTTTTAAGTTGCTTGAACTATAATGCTGTTCAAAAGGAATTTATGTACTCGCGAAGTGATGACTGTAAGCATAGAGTAATTATGAACTGATAAAACTAAGACTGAATGAAAAATTATTCTTGTTGTTCATCGTACCCAAGCAATTAGACATATTTCTGAAAGATCGGTCTTTCAAAGATGAAATTTGATTGGGTGGCGCCAAAGGATTCGATGACATTATCAGCAACCTTGTTGAAGTAAGAATGATTTTCCCTTGTCCTTATAAACAAAAACATAAGTTAAGCAGAAAAGTCGAAACGAAGGCTTCTTTTATGTCGTATAAAGTCTTGATGTCGAATCGCTTGCTCACAAGGTTATTGTCCTTAAACTGCAGCTCATAGCGAATAAGCGTCCAATTGTACACTGATTTTGTTCTGTCCACCTACCAGCGTGTCACATGTCATACTTTATAGTTTTCTTTTTCCGATTTTCTGAGAGTTATTTAGCGTTAGTGATCCAAAATGCACTCAGCATTACATTTGCACTGTTTGTCACCAGTGAAATGACTTCCTTTCGAGACTTGGCAGCTCATAGATTTTTGGAGCTTACGCAACTGTTCGAAACCTCGATTAATTATCAAATAATACCACATGTGTTTTCTACCCATTTTATTTTTATTACTTAATTTTTATGAGAACCAATTCCATTCGTTGAAACTTATCCCGATTCCCACCTTTAAGAGGTCAAAAAACATAAACAATGAACAGGATAGATGAATGGATATAATAAATAAAACCAAGCATCCTTGATAGCCTTAACAAACCTCTTGCAATTAATTAAAGAATTTAATTGGAGCATAACTCTCCAAAGCATTGGCTACATTATCTTTCACATAAAAATGTTGCGTATACGCCATACGTTCTTTTTTTTATGGTTTATTGCATGACATGATAAATCATACGAGGGTAACAAAGAATGATACTTGAACCTTGATCCTTGTACCATACTTAAACTGAGAGCCGCTAGCAAGTATCAATAACGTCTTATAAACTTGATGGTGGTATAGTAAAAGCGAGCTCGTCACTGTTCAGCATTAGTACCCTTTCCACCTGCCTCAAGATGGCAACAGCAGTCGTAACCTTCACTGTTGACCTTTCTTCTCTGCAGCATAACGAGTGTGAATTAACTTTTTCGTTTTATAAAAAAGTTTTTAATATTTACGAAATTCGTGGGAAATATTTTATGTTAATCCTTGGCAAATTATGCATTGTTTTATAAATGAAATAACCCCAAAGAAAACGGAGGATACACATCCCCAGTGTGTCGCATATTTTCAAGGAATTTATGGAAGCGACCTCTGCAAAATGTTGAATACATTTTTGTTTTCCATTTAAAATTCGAAAGGACAAAGTAAAATATGATGGGAAGCGCGAGCGACATCAGTTAGATAAAGTTGTATTTCCCGCAGCACTTTCTCAAATGAACATATGTCATGTATCGCGTGGCAAAATCTGTTTGAACGTTTGGCTTGCGTGATACGGGAAAATGATGGTAAAATAGGTGTGAGTTAACACACTTCTCTGTGTTATTTTATCAGAAAGCGAAAAATTTCGCAAGCTTCATGATTTACGAGCATATAGTATATTTCCCATCGGTAATTCAAGCTTAACACGGAAAAAAACCACGCAAAAATTAACCGAAATGAAACGAACGTCCCTCTAGGCTATTATCTCCTGATTCAAAAAAGTGTGGATGTGTATATTTGTTTGCGTATGTACACTCAAAATAAAGTAGATTGCAGGAAAAAAGGTACATTTCAGTTAAAGACCGATAACATTTCCTTTGTGAAGACAATTTTTATTTCCGGTAGCCTTGGTGTACGCAAGCTTTCCTCGAAATTAAACGGTATGAAGCTGTCAGAATTTAACCACCATTTGACATCACCGATTTTATGGTCCTTGTGCTCGTATTATTTGACAAGGCCTGACACTTTCCCTCGCCTTAGAAAGCAATTAAATGAACTTAATGTCATTTTGAGTTGGCAAATGAAAGTGACAATTGGTGTTTTGGTTGAGCTTTAAAATGACATAAAACGAATGACACTGAGAGATATTAATTTCGACGTTAACGTCTTGAGCTATATTTAATCATTTTTGTTTTAGTTATTAAGCTTGACTTTAGAATTTAAAATAATTTTCTAACTCTTTCAGAAACTGAGAATAATCTGGAAAAGAACGTTGTTGGTAACTCACACAAACAACAAAGTTAGCTGCAGTGTTCTTTGAAGTTTGATTGACGGAAATCGTCTCCATGCACCAGGATATGAGCACGCAGCTTTTTAAGACCGCAGAGGCTTATTCGGATGTCAACATGTTATCCTTTAATTGTTCTTTATAATGTTCTCAAGCCCGCAAGAGTAGGACAAAATCTTTCAATAGCAATGACACATTTTAAATAACATCGTCACAAATATAGCGACCTTCCGTTCTCCAATTCATTTAGCTATCAACCAAACTGATCATCTCGGGGTTAACACAAAATAATTCATAAGTATTTTGAAAACCTGTGCGCTTATAGGAGAGACCACATATTCAAACCTGCTTGGTTTCAAAAACTTTCATGAAGAGAAATGACGTCGAAGGTTGCAAACTAAAATAGGTCATATGGAACCAGTAATAGGTCTTGGAAACAAGCTGCCAGAAAGCAATCAGAAATAGCACCATAGTTGCTAAATATGACATCCATCCAACTCAAAGAAGAGAAGAAAAGAGAGAGCACCAGAAGAATCACGTTTGGAAGCTTTTAAAACAGGTAAGTCGAACAGAACAGAAGCTTGCTGGAATAATGATATAGGCGTTCTTTTCAATTCACCATCAATGCTGAGCATATAGAAAGAATGCCCATGGAAAGCTGCTGTGACAAACGGACTTTATACCGAACTTTTCAGAGTAGATAACCTGGTGAGAAAAGTATATTAACTCATTTCCCAGCTTCCACCTTCAAGAACTTCAATACCGTTTGTCTCATTTTAAAGAAGCGAAACACTCTTAATTTTATAACAATAGGGATACTGGCATTCTTAAGGTCGTCTATAAAACTCCAAACTGTTATAAGCATGATCAAATTTGTACCCAACCGTAAGTCTTCGAAAAATGCAAAATCTCAAAATCGGGGCAGTTTTTCAGTACATTTTCGCTCAGACACCTTTTTCATGGGGCTCAGAGTAATAAGCTTCTAGTTTATCATAGATAGGCGAAAGTGCCCTTGCATTGAAACAAAAAATGTTTTTTATTTCGGTCCTCTTTTTGTTGATAGAGTGAGAAGGAGAAAGTTCAAAAATAATATTTTGGGTTCTGTCAGGGGTATGAGCAACTGACATATGACATTCGTATAAATCTAGCAGCGACAGATTATTTGCATATGTGTTCAACCTTTCTGAGAACATGTCAATATTGAACGGGTACAAAAATAATTGTTTATTTAAAACACTTAAATATTTAAATATGTTATTATTTTGACATGAATAAGAATGCAAAGCTTCTTATTAGCGTAAGTATAATTATTTTAAAATCTTTCAAATGCTTCTTATTAGGCTTGCTAGAGTCGGGGTGTACCTGAGCCTCTAGTTATGTGCGCACATTGTATGTCGAAGTTTTGCTATAATCCATTTTTTCTTATGGGTTTGATCTTTCTTTACCGTGGTGTCCTTTAGCAAACATTTCAGTCTATTCCTTTCGAAGCTTAAATAACGAATTTGTGTCGCTGTACTAAGCCTTCTTCAAGTTATGCAGTTTGAGGGAATGTCATGAAGTAGTATTTAACATGATTTCTTTCTATTTTGTCTTAGAAAATTCGTAAAAAGTTAAAGTATCAAGCAACACACAACTTAATGCCTATAGTCCTGCAGTCAATCGCGTGATGTCCAAAGGCATAAAACAATAAGATGAGTTGAGTAAAAATTGAAAGCTTACATTTTGCCCAGGGTTGAAATAACGGTGCTGCCTCCGGTACGATATTTTTGCGATTTTCATAGCCATAAAAAAATTTATGCTGTTTTGTCCATCAACGATCCTGTATGACAAAATTGAAAGATGTCACGTCAAAAAAATTAGAAATACCAGTCTCGAATATTTCGCCAACATAATATTTCGAGATTAATTTGGAGCTTTGTCTTTTTTATCCACTTACGCCTGCACAATCAGCTCTCTGCCAATCTGCAGGAAAGATTTATAAAAGCGATAAATCCGTTTTTTGCGAAAAACTTAGAATCTCAAAAGCATAAATATAGAGCTCGTTGATGTTTTTTACTCTTTACATCTTCTAAGACCATATGTACCACAAACCTTTGGTAATATCACTGAAATGATATAAAAAATAGCACTACAAATGCATCTGAGATACATTTCATATTGGACAGATACTTATTTTATACTTTTAAAAACTGTGAGCGTTGTAACCGGCCTGAGCAAGAGTCTCCATATTTTATTAGCAATCAATGCCTGACAAAGTGCTTAAAGAATTACAAATTTAAAAAAAAGTATGTTAACCATTAGCCCACTGAAAATTATTTCGAGTGTCGCCACGAGGAGGCAAATCCAAAATTAGTTATCATATTGGTAAATGTGCTGAAAACTCGAAAATCATTGCTAAGGCTTCCGGCAATGATATTTTGATAATATAACTGGGCTACATATTTCAATTACGCAGCATTAAAATTTGGATGTTAAGTGCTTATTCCAAAATTGCTAGCCCTCGGCTCGAATTTGTGTCGAGCAGTACCTGCTTTCAGAGCATTTCCCGGGTGCTATGACACGTCAAGTTTCTCTAAAAAAAAACTTTCAGGATGTTTTGGCTTCATTGAGTGACAGTACCGATAAAGATAATAATGAAAAAAAAAATGTAATACAAGATTAATCCTCACTGATGTATGCAGGTTAGAGCTGTAGGAGTGTAAATGTCCTGAGGTAAAAAACAAATATTTAAAAAAAATCGACTTCAACATGTCAGGAAATGGAAAGTTGTTAAAAAAAAAATATAAAGGTTTTGATTCGAGTCTCATGCCACAATGCCGGAGTTCTTTGAGACAGAAGTTTTTGCGCACTATTTTTGTAGCTTCAAAGTGGCAAAATTCTATAAATTTCTACTGTTCTACGTGCGCAGGAATGTGGATGGGTTGGCAACAATGTCTTGTACCACTTCGGTTCTTAGAAAACCCGACGCCGCTAAATGTAGACGATATTTTTTAAATAAATATACCCGGAGGTGAAGATTGTATAAACGATGATGTTGTATTTGAAAATAATATAAGTGACTTAGTTCTGACTTCAACTAGTTTATCTCGTGAGTACATAGTATTTAAGATAAAAACAACTTAAAATTTTGTTATTGGTTTACAGATTTAAATTAAAATTACAAATTGTGAAAAAATATATACTCTTGTAAAGAGTTTTTCAACAGGGACGCTACAAAAGTAGAGCGACAGGGACAGCAAACGAATATTTCTTGCCGCTCTTTTGACATTTCTCTTCAGTAAGATTTGCCATTTTATGATGGAAAGATATACGAGCTAACAACGAGTCGAAATTTTAAAATTTATTTATTTAGAGCGCTACGTCCAATTTATGGTCGTTATAATCGTCCTAGCAGATCAAAAATTGAGCGTCTAGTGGAAAAATTTGAATCCACAGGCACAGTACAAAATGTTCCCGTGCCAGTGAGCCAAAGAAGTGCCCATAGTGTCGAGAATATTGCTGCCGCTGAGGCTTCAGTTGCAGAAAGCTCAAATGTGTCTCTCACACGTCGTTCTCAAGCGTTGGACATCTCTGTGACGTCGTTGTGGCGAAATTTGTGAAAAAATCTTGGCCTGCATCCTTACAAGACTAAATTCACGCAAGAACTGAAACCGCTTGACCACCAGACGGCACCACAAGCCACACAGCGAATGTCACAATCAATTTATTGGAAACCAAGTTTTGAGAACGTGTAATCTCACGAAATGGTTCAGTTGCTTGGCCGCCTTGGTCGTGCGATTCGACGCCGTTCGACTATTTCTTGTGGGGCTACGTCAAGTCTATGGTCTATGCCAACAAGCCAGCGACGATTGATGAACTTCGTACGAATATCGAACGTGAAATTGCAGCAGTATCGGCCGATTTATGCTTGAAAACCGTCGAAAATGGGGTTCAGCATCTGGACTTCTGCAAGCGTGCCCGTGGTGGCCGTGCAAAAGAAGTTGAGTTCCATACATAATGGCATCAAACGTACTTTCACAGGAATAAAGAATTTCATTGATATCCAAACCCGTTTTTGTTTTATTTAAAAAAAAAAAAAAATTGTAGTGCTCTTATCGAAAAAGCCGATATAAGAAATTTGCTCGGCAATCACTTTTCTGTTGAAAAGGCAAGTGTTTCATTTTTTCTCATAACAGAGATAGCCTACCTGGGCAAATATGTCCAACAACCCTCGATTTTTTCTCAAAGCCTAGTAGCAAACTTTCCATTTCTACTCAACTCATCTTGTTGTCCGTCGGCTCTCCTATTACTAGAGACCTTCAATTATAATCCACTTCTAGACAAGCAATAAATCGGAATATCGTTTCTGTAAACGCTACTTTTTTCAACGGCAATGAAAAGGGTAAACTGTTTCAAAAACAGCAAATCAAATTCCTCCTCCAGTTGTTCGCTTTATTTTTCCCAGAACAATGGATGCCCACGAATTTTTCCGATTGATACATCATCCTTGCATTTGACCGATTGGGCGATGTGTGAAGAGCGTGATACACGTGAACGATTTGTAGATTTTTAAACGAGTGATTTTATGGTAAATATGTTTCCACCAAAATAGATAACTGATTCCAATGAAAGATATTCAATTTTGTATTGATAACAAATCTGTCGTACCATTTCAAAGAAATCTGAGTTATTTTTTTAGCATTCTTTCGCTCAAGATAGATTTTTCCAACAACATGACATTTTGTAGACTTTTAATACATTTTGAGTACGTATAAAGGTCACGGCGATAAAAGATCCCACATCACGATAAGTTCAATTTGTCTAAAACAGTAGATTTTCTCAACCCCAATAACAGAAAACATCTCTTAAAACAAATTGTTATCAATAATCTAAAAAAAACACATACAAACGTTTAGGTTTCAAGACCGAAAGTTATTTACCTTTTTTTTAAATAAAAATCCCGCATTTTATTGCCGCCACTTTACGGCAACCGAACATACTCGTCATAAAACTCCCGAAATTGTAGCGTTGGCCTATTTAAAAGGAATCATTCTTGCCATACGACATAACCTTTTTCTCATAAAGCTGGAGGACAAAACGAATATAAATTCATGTCAAAACTGAAAGAGAACTTTCGTTTTATTCAGCATCCGTAAAGTTGTTAAAATTGAAATGTTCACTAACAAAACTAGCTCACCAAGTTAATAAAATAAAATGACAGCTAACAAAATTTGCAGTTTACTGATCTTTATTTTGAATTCATAAATTGTGAAGCGCCTGAAGCTAAAAAGCTGCAGATCCTGTAAGTCTATTTATATTTTAGCATTTATCTTAACAAACTCTTTAAGAATCGTTCCTTGTTGAAGAAACATAAAAAAAAAGATGCGTACATGAAAACTTGTTCAACTATTCTGCTCGATTGTTGCAAGAAAATCAAATTCAATGTTCCCAGCCCCGTGTAAATCCTTACAAAAAAAAAAAGCAACCAAAAACAGGTGACAAAGTTTGAATTACTTTACTTGAACGATGAACAGAGTATGTGGATATTTGTGGAAGCAGAAATAAGATGTACGCGACTACAATTTCGTTCGACGAGCACTGCATTATTCTGCACCTGTGGTGCAATTTATAACTCCATCAACTTTTCCCAAATGAAAACACACGTGTTTTTGGGATTTTCCCCCCGGAAGACAGGTGCTGTTGTCATCTATTTGTGTCATGGCAAGTAAATGAGTAGTCGTATATTATTGTATCGAGGTACTCTACTCCTTGTCTTTTAGGATAATGGATGACCATAAAATGTTACAGAATGCAGTTAGTGAAAATGAACGTCAGGAATACTTCGTTAGAGGGTAATATATCGTCGCTGTTACCCGCGTGACTTGGTTCCCAAATAACCTTTCGAACAAATTTGTTCGTTTGTATAAACATTTTTTGCTCGGGTTAATAATTCCAGAAAGAATCTATCTAATAGTGTACTTTTAAGGTGAAAGAGAATATGGTTATTCTGGGTATTCCATACTGGAGATTGTTATGTTCGTCAATAAATAATTGATTACCATATCCTGATTGTTAACGGAAACTAAGGGATAATTGAAAAGGATGAGGATGATAATGTTAACTGAAGAGACTGATGGTTATAGGTAGAAACTTTCCTTAATACTTTTTCAACAGGTGCCATTTAGTTGAATACTAATAGTTCAATAAAGAATTGCATGCCGGTCCTTAGTAATTCCCTCGTCGAGGGAAACCCTAATGGTGTTATACTATATTTTTTCATTTGGAGTTGTCATTTGGATTTTTTTGCAGACAATTCTCTTTTAGATACTTCTGATGAAATTCAATTAAACAAAGGCCAAGCTACATAAATCAAATGCAACAGCGTATGAAATGTTATCCTTGGTTCTATTTTTTAATTGTTATATTAGTTATTATATTTCATTATTCTTCAAAAAATCACAGCTCAGTTGTCAGGCAGTCTGACAGAGTTCGTCGATGCGGGCTGCGTATTTTAAAAGCAATATCACATAACTGTCCTCCATTCTTCTGAGCAGATTCTTGGAATCTTATTCTTATATTTTTCTTAAGATTCGTGAACAAGGCTTCTGTTAAATAACAGCAATTGACTCGGATATTTGCTTGTGGGACTTGATTTGTTCGCGGCTCGTTATTGTAAGCCATCAACGTATTCCTATGAATTATTGACTGCCTCTTGCTGGTCCTTCTGTATGATAATATTGGTTTGAAACTCAGATAAATGTTATCTTTCATGGGTAGAGTCCAAACTGGGACGGACCATACGATATCGATTTAATTACATTCATTCAATTCGCAGTATGTTATTTAATAATACGCGCTCAACGGCAAATAGTGACTTAACCAGATCCTCGATAAAAGTTGAAATGTCCTTTGGGATTTGAAACTGCAACCTGACAGTTGATCAAATTGTATGGCAAGCGCTTAGCTAACTTTCTAACTCTAACTCTAACTGAATAATATGCACCTGATGGATGATGTAAGTAGGCCAGAGGTAATTGCGCTATATCGATTTAATACTTTTGCTGAGCTGAGAGTTTTTGGTATTCCAAAATTGGATGCATAGCTGCTACGACTATTCAATTCTCATACGCAAAGTATAGTTTCACTTCGTCTGCTTCGAATTTTATTCACTTGTACCTCTATGGTCGAAAACAAGCAGTTTTTACTAAAAATGGTATTTCATAACATAACAACAGGTGAACCTCAAGGATCAATTTTGGACCCATTACTCTTCACCCGATATATTAACGATCTTCCTAGTTCTATAAAAAACTCAATGATATATATGTACGCACACGATGTGCAGCTGTACATCAATTATGAAGAAGTTGGGATTGGTACTGCTGTTAATAAACTTAGAAATTTTTTTGAGAATTATCACTAGCAAATCCAAGTGCTTAGTTGTGGGCAGAAATAAACTTGATTTTGGAAGCCTCCCCAAAGTTTTCCTGGATAGTCAGCCAATTGAATTTGTGAGTAGGGCCAAAAATCTTGGCGTTTAGTTTGACAAAAAATTGTGTTGGGACTTTTATATGAATACAGTTATAGGAAAAATGTACGGATCCCTGAGAAATCTATGAGCAACAAGAAACTATAACACTTTTAATACAAGATTAAAACTAGCTAAAGCTTAACTGGTCCCCATTATTACATATGGATGGGAAATATGTTGTTGCATCAATTCAAACACCAAAAGAGGGCTTCATGTTTCACGGCTTTCGAGATCCATTCTTGGGTGTTCAGTATCTCGACTTTTGTATGATCAAATGCCTTCATAGAGTCATCACCAGCAAAAAACCATCGTATCTTTATGAATAGCTAAATTTCTCGCTATCGAATCGATCTTTTAGTTTAGTCCCACCACGTAACTATTATTCCTCTTCTGAGTGTCATTTTTGGACTTTGGAATACCATTGGACTTCGGAATGCAATCCTTCTTGGTATAAGAAAGCTTTGTCGCTTTAGTGAAGCACTCCGTCGGCATTTTGTAGGGAATACGTCAAATGAGCATTAGAGTTACAGGATAAACATGTGTACAAGATACACTTATCTATTTTACTTAATAACCTGAAAGTTTCAATAAAAATTTAATTTTTAACGAATTATACAATAAATAAACTGTTATGAAAATTATTTTTTATCTGTTTATCTTCATTTTTCTTCAATTTTTTTATTTGCAAATTTTTATATTCTTCATCTGTTAAACTTTTTTTTCAATTTTTCTTTATTCCTTATCTCTCATTTATACTTAAAGATTGCGAAGTCTTTTATAAATGATGTGATTAAATAAATAAATATGAAATATGAAATTGAAATATGAAAAAAGAGATGTGACTGAATTAGAACAAGCGTTCATTGATCAAAAAGAATAGAATATAAAACGGAACCCTTCGGCACGCCATCGCTTATGTGGTGAATAAAAGATTTAACTATTGTCATGAAATAACATGATTGCCATGTAACTTTAAGCTAGAGCTGGAATAAGAGACGAGGTACTATTCTTGACATTCCTTACGAACGACCAACAAGTTTTGCTGTCCATAAACGACTAAAGCACTTTTTGCCTCGATAGTGTTTCCCACTCTAATCGGTTGTCTGAAAGAGTCCAAAGTTATTCTCTTTAACCTGAGTCATAATACGAGTTTGCATGCGGTTTGATACCCTTCATCTTATGGAGGATAAACATTATCGCTCCGACGGTGACATTTACATTGCTATAATGAAATCATATTAGTGAATTTAGAACTTTAAAAAAATGGTTAAAGCCATCTCAACGACAATATGAGAAATAAATGTCACATTGAGTGAAGGATAAAGATTCTATCATTCGTGTAACTATAGAGTTTTTATCCTTCACCATAGTGAGGATCTTGACATATATTCCCGCCGACTGACTGATATAAATTTTGGTGGGCTACACCATAATGGACAACAACGGCAAGACCACGATGGTAAAAGAACTCTGCCATGAAGATTTGAATCTGAAAATTAGAATATTAGCAAAGTGGCAAAACATGATGCCTTCACCTGTGGACGCGAGGATGTGTGTTTTTAAACTGGAAATGTATTCAACACCTTATTTCTCATTAATCACAAAAATAAAAAACATAAGCTGGCCAAGCTATACGAACGCATTATTTGACTGATTTCTCGATGCCTTTAATCAGAAATAAAAAAAATAATAGTACTACCGGATGAAAATGTCGTTTTTTTCAAATCAATGCTTTATTGAGGAAAAATAGTTAGAATAGAATATTCAAAGTATTGCCCATCGCTAGCCACACATTTTTCCCATTTTTCTGGCAATTCATGGATACCCGTTCTGAAAAATTCGACCGGTTTGGCCGCAATCCACGAATCGATCCATTTTTTGACATCATTGAAATGACGGAAGTGCTGGTCAGCCAGGTCATGTTGCATCGATCGGAAGAGATAGTAATCGGATGGCGCAAGGTCTGGACTATACGGCAGGTGGGGTAGGACATCCCATTTGAACGTTTCAAGGTAAGTTTTGACGACATTTGCAACATGTGGCCGAGTATTGTTATGTTGCAAAATAACTGTCGATTTTGAGGCATGTCCGGGGTATCCATACGTTGACCGACATTTTGGATTATCGTTATGTACCCATTTTTCATCACCAGTGATGATTCGATGCAAAAAAAACTTCTTTTTGTGGCGTTCAAGCAGTATTTCGGACATGCAAAATCGGCGTTCGACGTCTCGTGGCTTCAATTCATACGGCACCCAATGTCCTACCTTTCGGATCATTCTCATTGCTTTCAAACGATCGGAAATGGTTTGCTGAGCGACGCCAAGTGATTTTGCAAGTTCTTCTTGCGTTTGTGACGGATCTTGATCGAGCAATGCCTCCAATTCATGGTCTTCAAACTTTTTTACCTGGCCGGGGCGTTCCTTGTCTTCGGTGTCGAAATCACCGTCTTTGAACCGCTTAAACCACCGCTGACACATTCTTACGTCTATAGTATAGCCCGGGTAAGCTTCGGTAAGCAATTGATGCGCTTCGGTTGTTTTTTTCTTTAAATGAAAGAAGCATATTATAACTTCCCGCAAATGTTGTTTTGATGGCACGAAAGTAGACATTTACAAAAACTTGTGTGTTTTCCCTAATGACCAATAACCTAGACTGAAATAATTAGACAATGACATGAAGTTTCTGATGTGACAGCTGTCATGATCAAAATTCACCTCAGGGTTATAGATATGAAGTTGTCTGCAATAACGACATTTTTAACCGGTAGTCCTACTAACAACGAAGCTTTCGGGCTTTGAGATAAATTGCTTAGGATTTTGGTCGACGTCCTGAAGGGGAAATAGTGAATAATCATCTTTATTAATAACTATAGCAAGTTACTAAGCTGCTAATCTGTGAATGCAGTAGATTCTATTGCATTGTCTGAGCTTCACAAGGAAAAGAATGAATGACAATGTTGGTGTTCTTACAAATGCTCAACTAATAAAGTCAATAAAGTGGTTTCTAAACTAAATATAGAAAATAAATAAACTTTAAAGCATAACGATCGGAACTAAGCATTAATATTTAAAACAGAAAAATAAACTGAAATTTGAATTGGACAGGATCATTGCATTGCTTCTATCTGACCACTCAACTGATCGATCCAAAATTTTTCACAGCTTAAAAAACGATTTGCATCAATGTTATAGAAAAACAGTCTTTCAATATTTAACATCGCACCTGAGAAACAAGATTTTTCTATTTTTCCGAGCTCATTTGCATTAATTCCAGCTATTATATCTTTCTGCTCGTTTTTTGTTTTAAAATTTGATCGTTAAAAAGACATAAATGTCATTTTATTATTTATGAAAATTAAGTAATTTGTCAAGCAATTATTAATGTGCGACATGGTTTATAACATACCGCAGGGTATTTAACACAAACATCTCAAAATGATTAGCTCATAAGTCCCATCAGCCTTGCCAAAGCTTCTGCTTCCACTTAGTGTAATCATGCAGATCCTTGCATGTTTGTGGCAAAGAGCGACCCCCCACGAAATGCTTCATTGGACAGCAAATTAATCACATTACTCATTGTTCGAAGGAGTCTTAGATTTATGAGTCCCGAAAATACACAAAAGGTTATTCCCTGTTAAACTGCCAACAGCCACCAAATTAATACACATCGTGTACAGCAAAATCAATTTCAATTGATTGGCATCGGTTTCCTGCAGCCAGTGCTCCTGGTTGGCGGCAGCAGCGTTATTTCATGTTTAACACGAAATTGTTGCAAATATCATCACCGCGGTCATAAAAGTGAAATACACAAAAGCACCCAACGACCGCACATCATCGCCTCTGATATCCAAATAAACAATTACATGGGCTTGATAGCGCGCCTGACGCTTAATAGATGGGACGCGTGTATGTCGAGGCATGTGTGTGCACGCTGCGGAGTATTTACGATCAACTAAGCACCTCGTAAACCTCGCATCGTAAAATTGTGAATTTATGAACTTCACTATGATCAACGCTTGACGCTTGCCCTCGCTCACTTCAGCGCAATTCAGCGACTGCCACTCCACCGACTGATGTTTCTCCCTCGAGTGCATCGTTATTGCATGGCTCAGTGCGGTTATTTACATTGCCCACCAGAGGGGTGGTACTGCCGACCAACGAGTTTCAAGTGGCCGATAACGGGGCTGACCCCCCTTACATTGGCATTTCGAATCGTCTTCGGGGAAAATCACTTCAAATAGCCGAAGGGTCGTAAACTTGAATTAAAATCGGATAAAAATCAAAAAATTATGATTGGGCATCTAGTTACCCGAAACGGGGGATGCAATGATGATGATACATAAATCAGTAGCCGAGTGGAAGTGATGAGTGGCTCTGAAGAGACCATAAATGTTGTTGATGTGGATACACATCTGGTTGTTTGCTTTTGTTTATTGTTGTTCAGCTGTTCGGACATGGAGCATTTTAATTTGGGGTTGATTACGTTTTACTGTTGATTTCGCAATAACGATGGCAATGAATCTTAAGGGATGTGTACAAAGGGCAAGTGTTATTTGTCTTAAGGACTATTATTAATGGGTACTTTCGGTGTGAAGAAAAGTTTAAAAAGGAAGGTCCTTAAGGAAAATATTATGCAATGAAGTCGGTTATTAAGAAAGATTAAAAAAAAAACAATCACTTTAGGATGGTCTGCATTTTATTAAAAAAAGGAGTGTATTGTTTACTTTACCAGCTAAAATCAGAACACACTTTTTAAGCTCACTTAAATAACACATTTACGATTCTCATTTTTTATTTTTCACAATCACTTAAAATGACATCGTGAAACGTTTAATGATTTTTTGAAAATATTTTACAAACAAATATATAAAAAAAGCTTGGATTGAACGGCACAAGTGGTTTATGATAATTGAGGGTGCCAGTTTCTTTCCAACGTGATTTGAGAGTTTTCTGCGATTGTGAACTTAACTTTCGATCGCTCATTGACTCAGTCCAAGGAGCTCTTGCCGATTCTTTCGCTTTGACAGCTACAATCCATTGCTAATCTCACGTCGATTGCAACTTTTATGTCTGCAGTCCTTGGGTTGACAGGGCGGACTGTACCCAATCCAGCCGAACAGTCATTTGAGTGAAATAAAATTACATAATTAATAAAAAAAATTGTCCGTTAAAAATACTTTTTTAAAGCATTTTGGAATGAAAAAAACAGAACCGCAAGACGAATCAGTAGTTACAACAATATAGATATAATGAAAGTAGAAAATTAACACCAACTATGCGGTAGAAATAAAAGAGATCCTTCAAACTGGCGGGCGAATTTCAATTCAACTCTTCAAAATTTAACTACTACCAGCTTTAGTTTTTTTCTGTGCGAGTTAGTGACACGTTAGAAACTGTTTGAAGACAATTATACTTTTGAAGTATCGTCAATTCTTTGTGAGAAGTTTAGGCATTATATGAAGCAAATAATGGTTTCTAATGCATAACTAAATAGATTCAAAGAGCATAATAGTTACTTGTTTAGTATCCGAAACCGTTCTAATGCCGCCCATTCATAACTGCTACCAGCCGTGTTCCAATTCTTAAAAACAAAAGTGACTTTGTCGAACTCTTGAAAATACTCATAGACATTTAATGCGAAGATCACTTAATCATTCGGGTCGTATCTCTTTCCGCCGAATCATCTTGTAAGGTTTACAAAAATAGAGAAGTTGCATGAAGCCAAATCTGGAGACCATAGTAGTTGTGGCAGCAATTTAAATACCCTATTTAAATGATAAGCAGAACAGTTCATTTCATCAGAAGAGTCTTACTGGCTGAAAAGGTGTATATTTGCATCACTATCGTCAAGTAATTATATGTTAGATAGGTAGATATCTTTATTTCGAAACTAATTTACAATAGTGGGGTTACTAGACATTTTACATAACAGAGATTCAATATTAAGCTAACGTGCTACTTAAACATTAATAGTGATGAAATTGAATTTTGATATTAACAGAGTATATCACGAAGAAAAATTCGAAAAAAACCTTCACTAAATAGTTGTTAAAATAAAATAATAATAATAATAATAATACAGATATAATGACTAGATTCAGGAATGATAAGAATAAAAAAAATATTACACAATTAATAATACATTCATTAAATAAATTAATTAAAAGAAAATAATATGAATAAATAAATAAATAAATAAATAAATGCATTAATAAATAACTAAAAAAATAAATAAATAATTAAATAAATAAATTAATTTATATATATATATAAATAAATTAATTGAATAAATAATAAAACCATACTTTACCCATAAGTAAAGAAACAAACATTTATTTGGATTTACGAACAAATTAAAAGTATCAAAGGTATAAATATAGTGGCAATAGTATTTTATAAACGAATAAATAAGTAATAGGAGTAACTGAATAGATAAATATTTAAATAATTAATTACAAAAGGATTTTACAGAATATTAAGCAAAAATTGTTTTGGAGCATAAATTCGATATAAGAGTATTTTCTACAGAAGCACATTTATTTATGGATCTTTCAGTAAGTTTTTGTAAAGATTCAGGAATGAAAAGAATAAAAAAATATTACACAATTAATAATACATTCATTAAATATATTAATAAAAAGAAAATAAAATGAATAAATAAATAAATAAATAAATAAATAAATAAATGCATTAATAAATAACTAAATAAAGAAATAAATAAATAAATAATTAAATAAATAAATTAATAAATCTATATATAAATAAATTAATTGAATAAATAAAAAAAACATACTTTACCCATAAGTAAAGAAACAAACATTTATTTGGATTTATGAACAAATTAATAGTATCAAAGGTATAAATATAGTGGCAATAGTATTTTATAAACGAATAAATAAGTATAATAATTAATTAAAAACGTATTTTACATAATATTAAACAAAAAATTGCTTTAGAGCATAAATTCGATATAAGAGTATTTTCTACAGAAGCACATTTATTTATGAATCTTTCCGTAAGTTTTTGTATGCTTACAGATATCATTTCAACACTCGTTCTTTTATGCAGGCTTAACGTTGAGTGATGCCAGGGAAGTTTAAGCTTCATATTAAGAAGTTTGTTTTGTGACACTTGTAATTTTTTGATGTGAGACTGTGCACAACTACCCCATACTTGGCAACCGTAAAGAAGTATTGATTGAAAAATGACTTTATGTTATATGATTTTGTTTTCATTTGTTAGCGCAGATTTCCTGTTAACAAATGGGTTTAACATTTTTGTTGCTATTCTAACGGCTCCACAGATTTATATGCTGCTGTTCGGGAGGAGTCAAGGACTTATTTTTCTGGTAAAAAAGATGGCTTGCGTTTTAGTACCATTCAGCTTAATTTTCCATTTGTTGTAGTAGCTTTCGATAATTTTCATTGCATCTTTTAAGTTTGTCCTAACGTTTTGAGGAAACTTGGGATGAAAATAAAGCGAGATCATCTGCAAAATTAGCCGCCTAACACTCACTCCGACTCGGAAAGTCAGTTGTGAAAAGATTGTATAAAGGAGGTCCTAAAACAAAGCCTTGAGGAACTCCAGGTTTGGAAGCAACGACCAGACAGACTAAGCAATGTTTTTACACAGATATGGAGGAAAATAAAGATTTATCATTTTATATAAAAGACCATTACGCCAAACGGAATCGAATGCCTTTTCAATTTCAAGGAAATTCATGCCTGCTCCTTGTACTCGTTTGCTTTTGACGAAGTTACTTATTCGGAGCACTTGGTGGGCTATGATTTGGCCTAAAACCAAACTGTATAGCTGGATATATGTTTCTTTCTTCAATAATTTTCGTAACCTTTTCTTTGATGATTTGACACTACTCAGCAAACTTATTGATCTGTAATTATTAGGGTCCTCAGGTGACTTCTCAGCTTTAAGTATTGGTATAACTTTGGCCATTTTCCAAGCATCAGGAAAATATTGTATCTTAAGGCACGCATTTATAATTCTAGCCAAAAACTTTATTCTATTTCGAGGTAAATGCTTCAGATTTATATTCTTAATCCCATCAAAACTGCACTCTTATTTACTTTCAAATTGTCGACATGAAATTGTATATCTGCTTCTGTAATAAGTGAATTGGTTGGAGTTTCAGCGGTCAATATATTAAACGCAGTAAGAGTGCTTAGTATGTCTCAGTATGTGCCAGTATGCGTGTCACCTAAACTAGCGGAAACACAGTAATTATTCGAAAAAGTTTTTGAAAATACGCGAGCCTTTTCAGTATCAGTAAGAAACAAATTGGCAAGTTCTCTCGTTCTACACAGGTTGACTATATCTTTGCCAAAATCTCATTTGAACATCCCTGCACTTAATAATTTCTAGAATGTGAGAAGGAAGCATCTTATAGGAATTCTTCACTACATCATGAATCATGAATCAGCGCATTGAAGCTATTTACGAGTTGGTCCACAACTTCTTTGCAAGTAGTATTTTGAAGGTCTTCTGGTATCCCACAAAATTTGCTTATATGAACTCTTGTGCCTACATTTCCAACTAAATGTGTTTGAACTATTGCTAAGAGCGAATGTTGAATTGATCTTCTTATAAGTGCTGCAACACCTCCTCCCCTTTTATTCAAACGATCAACTCGAAGCATTTAAATTCAGAGGTGGAAAGATTTTCGTCATGGTTAAGCCATGTCTCCGTAACCAGCGCAAAATATATGCTTTTGTTATTCTTAAAAATTTAGAATAAATAATTCTGTGTTAAAGATGAGAAAGTCTCCTTTTGAAGACAGGTCTTTGCCCTACTGATGGAAGACAGCGTGCATTTTTGTTTTGCTTATAATTAAAATCACCATCTGGCCATTGCTTTCTTCTGCGAACAATATTAAACTCCATTAGCAAGGCACAAATAATCACGGTTTTAATTAACGCCCTTAAAATATCTCATTGTTTGGCTGTTTACGCAAAAGTTACTTTTAATTAAAATCATGCCACAGTCAAACAATTCAAAAGATAGACAATCGAAGAGCCCAAACAATACTATTGAATTCAATTAAATATTTCGCCAATCACTTAACGCAGCAGCGTATTCAGCAATTAGGCAATTAGCAGCGTTGACACATCCCCGCCGAGGCATAAGTCAAGAGAAAAAAGTTACCGAAATCATTCAATTAGGCAGAGTGATAAATAAAAGTCATGTAAAACGGGCCCGCCCTCATATTCCCCAAGTCAAAAATACCAATCTGTAATGTGACATGCCGGGCCAAAGCTTGTGTCTAACAATAGCAACAACTCCAACGACGAACGACGACGATGACGGAAGTCGTTCCCCTTTTTCCTGAAAGTCTCCATCTCTATGAAGATTGCTTAATGAGCATTCCATCCAGTCATTCCTCGGTATCCCAGTTTGCGGCTCAAACGAACTGGAAAGCTTCTCCCCCAGACACAGCCATAGCATGAGCGCCTCCTTCATCATACCATTGCGACCGTATCACTGTTTAATCAGGCGAAAATTCAAGACAAATAAATTGCGCAAACTTGCTCATTGCTAGGACTTGGTATCTTTTCATCGCGATGTGTCTACAAGAACCTTCCTATCAGACGTCCCACACCGCAAAACTGTTATATGATTGTGGTGAGTCTCAAGGAAGACCAAAAAGATGTCAACCCCATCACAGCGCAAAAAAACAAAACACGGTTACGGGTACTCAAGCGATGCGCAACCCTTTGAGAATTTACATAAAATGCAAATCAAAATTCTTTCCTACTTTCACGAGAGGCTGACTGTTTTAAATTTCAAAGGATTTCAAAAACTCACCCGTCCGTACAGCCAGACAACAAAAATCAGTAAATAAAACTCAAAATTCGATGGCCAGCCAGAAACCAGAAACTATGACGATGGCAGGCATAAACGATGTGGGGAGAACCTCAAATGGGGGTGAAGAGAAAATATGAAAATGGAGAAAAACTTTCCTTCTCAAGGTGTCCTTCACTTGCGGCACAAAGGACGAAAAGCACTTGTGTGTTTGTGTTTTTTTCTTTTGTTTTTCTTGGTCTGTTTGTGTGCCAAAACTAACTTTGCGAATGACTGTGACTACATCCGCCGCCGTGCCGTTGCTGGAACTCAGAACGAGGTCAGCGTGAAATGCCACTTTACATCCTTGGGGGACACAAATTGCGGTGAAATATACTGTACAGCCAAACGAACGAATTCCCCACTCTCGCCTTTCAATTCGTCAGTTCCCTTTGTTCACAAAGACTGACGATAACTTAAACGCTGCCTTACCGAGCCGGCTAAAAGTCCTTGCCGCAGGACTCGCTATACGAGTACGACGACTGCAATGGACACACATCGTTCATCACCTAAAAAACAATCGAGAACAACTTTGTAATCGAAATTACAAAATTATCGTTAAACAAGTGAATGTGTAGCGCATTGTCCACGAGGTTGGTTAGCTGGGGTGGTAAGCCCTGAGCCTGTTTGTGAGCTAAATCCTGTGAAGCAGGATGTGGCAGAACAATGGGGCCGGTAGATATGAACAGAAACACTGTACGTGTGAGCTCTCTTCCTGAGCTTCCGCTCTCTTTCTTCTATCCATGTGCAGAGAATCATCCCTTAGGGATTCCGTTCTACATCGTATCCGTACATACTATAGTCTGCATTTAAAGCTTCGGTGCAGTCTCGAGTTATTGAAAACTCAAGTACACTGGGTATACGAAACGGGGGGTGGAGTGCGAATTGCTAACAGAAATGTGCCTGCAGAAAATTTCTTATAACGTGCAATTTAAAGAGCTATTATTTTCACAGTGGTTGATATAATGGGTGTTGACATTATTGTGTTATAATGTCCTTGAGTGAAAAGGACATTCATTAGGGCTTACAATCGTGTGCTTTGTACATATACCTTGTATCTGGTCTATGATGAGTTGATGGCTTTGCTTTGGGATACAATTTAACACAGATTCACTTGAGTTTCATTTGTGCTCAGGCGAGAGTGAATTATCTATAATGGGACGGGCGGTGGTCTGTAAATACAAATTGCGGAGATAACCATTCGAGACTTTTAAAAGCAAATTGAATTCCGTTTAATTGACTTTTGCAATTATCAATCGAGCTGAAGTAAGAAGTTTTGAAGTAAATTCGGAAATAGAAGGAAAAAGGAAATGTCAACAGTTTCCAGCTCATTATACAAATATTAACTAAATTCTTTTTTCCAATAGTTTAGTGAAACAACAAAGCTTAAACTTAATCGTGTGAACGAAATGTTAAATTTTATTTCCGATTTCAGACCGAACCTAATGTCAGTTTCAAACAAGTGGCTTAGTTTGATTCAAAGTCACTATCAAGGAGGATTTTACCCTCCCAATGGCATGGAAGTGTTTCAATGGAGTCAACTGTTGATTGCTTGGGAAATTCAACTTTCAGTGCGGCCTCCACGTGGGGTAGGTACCTACCTATCTCAGTACCCACTAAATTCCAATCACATAAGATACCCTTAATCATGAGAAAGGAAGTTGACTCGAATTCAAAGGAACCCCTTAAAACAAAGAGACAAGTAAAAGTACACTCAAAGTATCTTCACTCAATATAAGACGGATATCATAGCGGTGCAGGAAATGAGCTGCAAGGAATTGAAATTGCGATGAGAATGAATGCGACATATATTAGAGCTGTCACAATTAGTTGCACATATTAGGTTGCAGACTCGTTATAAGAAAAGCACTTAGGACGAAAGTCGTGGATTTCAAGTCGATAAGTGATCGCCTGGCTATAAAATCTGCATCGGGGAAATGTTCAGAACCTATCCTTAATATGACCCCAAAATCTTCAATGCATAAATCGGAAAAAAAATCTCTACGCATTTAAAAGAAAAGCGCGAGTAAAGTTTCCACGAAACGAAAAGGAATAGTGGCTGTCGATTCACTGTGTTGTAGGAAGCTGTCAATTCCATGATAAATTTTGTAAGATTTCCTTCCAAAAAGGTCCTAATGCCAAACTGGCAAACTGTGGGATCTTGACCACATTACTGGGAATACGGCCCTTGGAGGTATTTCAACATAAGATGCTTTGTTCAGAGCCTATAGATCACAATGGCGCATTATAATTCAGGAAGTAGTCAATACTGCTTAAGGCTGCCAACTACAGATGAAGAGCGTACAGAAAAAGAAAGCAACAAATGAGCCGCAAGAGAAGAATACAGAGCTAGAGGAGCAAAAGAGGAATAATAACAAGAAAACGCGAATCGAGCGTAGGAAGCATCACAGCTGTTAGATAAGGAGAAATCTTTAATTATAACACGAAATTTCAGGAAATAAAAATCAAAATAATTGCTGCAACACCCAATTTCTCAATGAGCGTGAGGGAAAGCATGTCGGAATTCGCAATTAAAAATCATTTTCTGCAGCTGCTAAATGAAAATAACCAAGAGAGAGTTTTAGAATATGAAGAAAATGCAACTCAGCCTGATGAAGAAGTACTTATGCATTTTTTATCTCTCTAAATAATTGTATCAAAGCTATTAAAGAAACGCTTATAGTGCATACAGCGCAACTATTTTGAATTAACTGACTGAACCTACCGGAGCACTATAAGCTCAAGATAGAAGAATTGGTGTCCAAGAACCAGTATCAATTAATAACGCAGCTCAAAATCATTGATTTGATACTCGTATGTGACCTTAATCAGAAATGGTACAAAGACAAAGTTAAGTTGTCGTTATTGTGATAAATAAATAAATAAAAAAAGATTTAATTAATTAATATTGAGATCGCCAACAGTTGGTAAAAAGTGAATTAAGACATTGAATAATAACATATATAAATATGACCGTTATTTCACGTTACTTCATATATTAACATGTAAATAAACAATGAAATTTATGTTCTTATAATGGCATGCATATATAACAAATTTGCTTTAAAAATATAAAACAAAAGCATGCAATTCTAAACAAATAAATTGCGAAACAAACGTCTGATTTCGAACGCATTGAATACGTTTTTTCAACATATTTCTTGAAAATTCACGGAATGTAAAGCTTGTCAAAGTTAAATGACATTTAGTATATAGAGTATCAAAAACACAAACATTGAAAAAATGTTCCTGAAAATGCTAATAGTTTGCAAACCAACGACGGACATGACGACGTCTATCGGCAATGCTTGCTGCCGGTTTACTTATACACAACCCGATTCTTATTGCTTGAAATGATAAAATAGAAACAGATATAAGCATCTGATATCACTCTGGTATATCACTACTGGTTCACTCACTAGTTTGACTTGCTTTGATTTTCGAATTTAATAAATATTTTCCAAAAAAATTAAATCTATTGAAACTACAGAGCTTCTAGAAATCAAAAAGCAGGTTGAATTCATAAGCTCAGTTCCATATATAGTATATAGAATTCTGAAATTTCCAGGAGAGATACTCTAAAATCTGGTATCATATGAAATTTAATTGTTCGCTAACGAGTTTGACATTTGGGGGCCAAAACCGAGACAGTGATATATGGTTTGCTGGTTGATTAACCAAAGGACCAGAAATTGATAGATCCATGATACGTTTTGCTACCAAAATTAACAAGATTAACCCGAAATCATGCCTGCATTGAATGACAGTGACCACGAATGAGAAATTAACGAGGCGGAAATCAAATTTCCAGTTAGAGTGATGATTGGTGAAATTTGTTGTGCATCAATAGTCTGTCAAAAAGTGGTATCGTGAAGCAAACAAATTGCTTGGATTGGAATCAGGTTGTGGCATTTGAAGGACCAAGAAACACGAAGATAATGTATTGGAACCTTAAAATGTAACCTGCCATGAAACCACATTTACAGATAATAGCAGAATTCATACAATTGCACTTTTCTAGATCTCTAGCCTTGTGGGTCTTTTGTGGTGTCTTAAATAAAAATGTGGCGGAGAAAAATTTATAAATGTTGCTTTCGATATATTTTTGTGCTAGGGAGCGTTACAGCATCATCAACGTTCAGCGAAGTATGCTGTAAAATTTAAAAGAAAAGAATCGTAGCCAGTAAAACAATTATCTTATTTCATAGTTAGTAACCCTATAAGGTAACACCCTGTGAGGTAAACAGAAAAAGCCGCAAAATGTTGAATTGAATAAAAGGAAGATGAAGCGAGCTTGTAACAGCTTCTGTGCAATTTAAGAACTTTCGAAACCGAGATTAAAAACGCATTACACCACTTCACCTTTTCTGAAACATTCTTTTTTTGCATCAAAGATATCGGTGAGATTTTTATCGACCTTGGCAGAGCTACGAACATTCTACATCTAAGAAAATTTGGTTAAGCACGTATGACCTAAAATAAGCATGTTTTTTCCATGGGGAAGAATATGGTCGTGGGAAGAATATGCCTTTCCTGGACCGAAACCGCACTTATATGGACAAATTTTAAGGCTTGTGGCATGGGATTTTAGGCTTATGACAGAAATAAGAGAGTCAATAGGGGATACGGAGTTTATAAACTACGTAGAACCAACGCTGATTAAATGAAAATTCCGACAAATAACTCTGCTCGAGCTAAAGGGTATTTGTAAAACATTAGAAAATAAGAGAGACTACATGAAAATAAGTCCTGTGGTAATACTTGGCAACTGGGATTTACTTGGAAGACACAAATGCAAGTAATTTATAACTCGTTTTTATTGCGATAGTTTCCTAGATCATGGAAAGAGTCTTTGATAACACCAGTGGAAAAAATAGCAAACACAAATAAATGAAATGTGAAGAATTTAGGCCAATAAACACTTTACATACGCTTGAGAAAATAATAGATCCCGTAGTAAAACAACAGGTTATAGAATACTTTGAGGGTAATAAAATGTTCTCAGATTCCAAGCTTTGTTTAAGAATTTAGATGGCTTAAGACATTCTTAACGAACAGAACACAAAGAACAAAAGTTAACAATAAAGTATCGGAAAGCAACGCAATCGAACTGGGGGTACCACAGGGATCAATATTAGGTTCACTCCTATTCATCATATATATAAATGATATATATATATATTATTAATGATATACTATTTGCAAATAGTGAGATTGCAAAAACTGCAGAATAAGGCTATGCGAAGAATTTTGAAATGCAATTGGTATTCTCCAATAAGTGTGATCCCGGAAGCTCTTAAATGGCTTAGCGTGCGACAAGAACTGAAACTAAATACCCTTTTTGCTGTTTTTAAAACTAAGCGAGGCGAGATACCAAATCTCATATCTGGAGAAATTAACAGGGTTACAGATGTACAAGCATACCATCTACGCAATGGAGATGACTCGAGAGATAACAACGAGGGGATAAAACAAAATTCTTTACAAGGGGTTGGTCCTATTCATTGCCTTACCAAGTGACATAAAGACCGAAACATATTTTAGAATCTTTAAAAGGAAGTGCACCGAATTTTGTAAAAGAGGTCTCATTTAGACATATGTACAACGATTTTTGATTCCATTTTGTAAAAATTAACTAATTTGTATTAAAATTAATTTAGACATATTTTTTTAGTGTAAATATAAATGAATATAAAAATAAAATATAATTTTTGATACCTAATCAAATCTAACAGGAAGTCCATTCGCAAAGATTAAAGGTAGAAGTGGGCGGCTTAAGATATCTCCGACAACCCAGCTTTTCTGCGATATGCATTTTTGCATCACATTTGTCCTAAATGGAAGCAAATGCGAACGTATAATAGATTTCTATCTTCTGAATTAAAACCATTTAACAGATGAAATATATATTTCTTGAGGTCATATATATACTTTCAGAGTAACAGAAGAAACCTTTGTAGATATTTATTAAAGCTCGTCTGAAAAAATTTAAAAGTCACTGTATCCCCCTAAGAGATAAATTTCAAATTATGTTCACTCAATTGCCATTCCATTCTGATAGCTTTGTGAAAAGGCTTTTCAGTCAATCAAATAAATAATTGGGTAACGTCTCGGTTCCTGAAAAAATGCGTACCACTTATCAAAATTTTATTTATTGCCGTCAGTTTCGAGATGTATCAGAAAATGTATGTTCCTCCTCCGGGCCTTAACGGAGTTTCATTGTGTGCCGAATTCCTTCAAGCAGCGTTCAATTGTCGTCCCCGATATTTTTGTCCCTAAGGCAGTGAAATATTGTCGTAGGCATTCGTTTGTGTTTCGGAAAATTTAATAAAACCACTTGAAATCATATTATAATGGGAAAATTATACAGATGTCATTGGTATTCTGCCATCAATATGCTCCTAATTACCACGTGTGACCCACAGGATATTTCTCAGATAATTGAGTTATTATCTCGTGAAATTTTGTCATATTTTTTCATTGGGGTCGAAAGGCGAATCGCAGTGTCACATCCATGTGGCGCCCATAGGTTGAACCTTCGGAAGGGATACTCCGAACACAATTTATTAGCCTTAGTATAGACTGTGGCAGTTGCTGCGGGGCACACAGCATTAAGTGTGTGTCGTTAGTCGGGTTCGGCATGACATATATGACTGCGGGTGACAAATGTTTCAAATTATCACGAATTCTATGAGATTGCGTAGATTTCCAGCGGAATGTGTTATCGTAATGAGGCAAAACAAAGCCTTTTCATGGGCACGTTTGTCTGGCTGTATATTTAGTCATGGATTACGAGTCGATTTTAATTTAATTGCAGAATACTGTGCATAAACTCGGCTGCAATTTAATATCTTTAAATGCTATGTTAGAGTAAAAATCATCATTTATTTGCTCGCTGATGCATTGCAGGCAAAAAACCCAGTGCAGGAAATGTTAAAAATTCTGTTACGTGAATATTTCCATCCACTTGACTCTGGACTTGACAATTCCAATTGATTGTCAAAATACCAGCGGGTTGCAATTGTTCATTTACTCACAAAAAAAAAAATTAAAAAATCAGCGACCTCATTATTTTTTCTGCTAAAAGAGGCACATAAAATGATGGGCCTTTTTTGTAATTTAATCTCTTTTAAAAGATTATGAAGAAAGAAGATTTGAAAAATTGTTTGGTGGTTTGAAACTCAGATGCATTTAGATTTCAAATGCTTCATGGATGAAGTCCGAAATGGGACCGGAAATTATAAAGCAGCATTTTGTTTAATTCGTAGGGTTTTATTGAAAATAATTTGAGACACTAGAAAACTTTGAAGATTGGTTCATCACCATGCTGTCAGTGTCATGCCTTCACATCAATCGGTGCTATTTTCTACAAAGAAAAAGTCAACCCGGGCACGCCACTAGGCGGGGCGCTCGCCGTTGATCTGGCGTTTCCTCCGAAACCGAAAGGTTCAATCATGCGAGCGTCTAAGGACGAGGACTGGATGTCAACCTGTTTAAAACTAAGGACGTGCTCTTCACTGGGGTAATACTATTCCAACATTCGACTCCCAAAGATGCTCGGCGCAGTTTACAAAATATTTCGGAGACATTCTAGACTCAAAACTAAGGTGGACAGAGCATCGAAAAACACTTCAGAAAGGATTTCTTCGTGTGTAAAGAGATGTTCGGTAACACCTGCCGACTCAATTACAAGGTGGCTCACTGGCTACAGGTGCATAAATGGCTTTTTCCGTATAGGAGCTAGTTGCATCGTATTCCATCCGAGGTAACAGCCATACTACAGCCACGGAAATGATCATTGGAAATAATTAAATTGGAATGGTCATAATCATCTACGATGACAGAAAGGCTCTGAACTCGGCACAGATAACATCCAAGCTTGTAAGGATGTGCAAACAACAACTAAACATTATATCAGCGGTCAATAAGGTAAACCTCTGTTTGTGGTCAGGCCAGAAGAACTTGGTAAATAGGGATCAGATTAGGAAATAAATCAAAATCTACATTTTAATAAAACGCCAATAGGCGCTCTCCACAAACTCGGAAACAAAAGATAACAGACGCTGGAATCAAATCGAATCATGTGCAATGCCCAGGCTTTTGTGGCCAGTCATCGACGATCATAGATTCAGAGATCTCTTTAACCTTAATCAAAAGGATATCCTTTTCGTCTCATTCATAAAAGCAGGAGCGATTCATTCATGCGGAGCGACTCGGTATACCACACAACGGCTTTTGCAGAAGTTGCAGAGACGTGGAGGAAATAAAATCTGTACGTCACCTACTTTGCGAACGTCCCGCACAAGCCACAAGAAGATATAACCTCTTCGCAGTTACTTTTATTAAGGGGCTGGATGACCTAAGTAATTCTGACCCTAGACTCCTTTTGAGATTCATACTTTTATCTGGATAGTTGAACGGTTAGCCGTCATGTCTTTAATTTCATAGATACATCACGACAATGGGCATAATGGACCCACAGTGATCTACGTGAGTCACAAGCAGACATCAGTTACGTTGATAAAAAGGTGTCGAACTGCGGCAGTTTCTCTCGGTCGGAAACGAAAACATAAACAAAACTTTGGTTGCTACATTTTAGAAATGATACCAATCTACTGGTCAGAAGCGAACCATTCTTCAAAACCATACCAAATATATGGGGACCAAGGAGAACAAAAACGACGGTACTCAACATCGGAATTTGGGAGATTCTTCAAATTGGAGCCCATAGGTCAAAATTGGAGAGCCCAATGGTGACAGTTCAAATGATCTTAGTAGTAAGTTGACATTACCAAAACAGAATTTGGCTCGCCTATAAAATGTTTCTTGCTTATCACTTATCATGCACACCCTTATCTTCGATTTAAGGCCAAAGAACTCCGGTTTACATTTGACTTTGGCAACCATAAGAGCGGTGAGAGCTCATCAGTCCGTTGCACTAAACACTGACGAATGAACTTCCAAATTAGTTTGATGAAATAGTCTTTCACCCGCATTTGAACATGTTAGCCTTACCAGACCTGTAAAGTAAGTAAGTTAAGTATTTTAGGGCTTTAGTCCTGCAGTACTTGATCAGTACTTTCAATTACTTTCAAGTACTTTATCAAATCTTCGTCTTGAAAATTAGAAGTAAATTAAAAAAACTAAGTTATTAAAATCTTCCCAAACAATACTCCTTGCCGAAATCCGCTCAGCTTTTGCATAGGCGTTATTACTTAAGAGCAGACATAGCTCAATAGACTGGTACTTGAAAGTACTTAAAAGTACTGGTCAAGTTCTGCACGAGTACTTTGGTACTTGAGTACTTGGAACTTGGTTCTTGTACACAAATACTTGAAAATATTGGTACTTGCTCTTGTTCAAGTACCAGTATCACGGCACTGTAGTAGAAGTACAAGTCCCGATACTAGTACACTGGTACTCGTACTTGAAATTTTACAGCTCTGAGCCTTGCTACTATAAAGTTTAAAACAACGTACTCACTATTTTTATGGGCTAGCCGTAAGAACTGTTCAAGTATGTCAAATCGATCCCATAGGAAGCATGGCCTGAGTCATCAACGTAATATGGTTAGACGAAGGCTTGCCTAAAGGGTTTAATCTACTGGAAGAAAAATTTGTGAAGATTTGTCAAAGGCTAACCGTCGCCTTGGCAAAAAAGGGGGTTAAAGTTTCCAGTCGCGCAAGACAAAGATTGTTCAGTAGAGCATATTTATTTTGAGAGTCCTACACTTTTAAGGCGAATGCATGACGAATGCTGCAAAGGCAGACTGTTTTGTTTTGTTTGATGCATAAAAACAAAGATATCACAAGGGCATTTAGAAGAAGATATACTCGTAAGCTTGAATTCTAGGACCAAAACCATGATGAAGATGAATTCTTTGACCCAAACCATGACGAATATAAAAAGCGTCGACTATATTGGCTGGGATCCAACCACCTCAGTATAGTAATATAAGAAAATAAAAGTAAACCAAACCTCCAGTTCAGGGACTTAGACCAATCGCAGATGGCAGGAGCTTAGTCCAAGAAATTGGTAGCAATTTGGTCGCGACCAAGAGGACGGGAGGCTAGGTTTATGTGGCATTCGTGAACAAAACCATTGCCATGGGATGTTTATTATAAAAAGTTTTCTAGATATCCGATCTCTTTTGAAATTAACAAAAGATACGTTCTTGTTATGAAGATTATTTTTTCAGGAAATCTAGTGTCAACCACCATGGCATCAGACACAATAACTACCTCGTATATTGAACAAAAAACAGCATAAGACTGCATAATTTACCCTCATTGAAGCCTATCCAAATTTATTGTTAAGAGACAAAAATGAAAATTGCAATCAATTTGTCAATTCCCTGTTGTTTGTTGCGCCAAAAAAAAAATAAGCGCGTGTAATGTTAAAATACAAATTTCGCATTAAAAAAAACAAATAACAAATTCCATAAATACCTGATGACAAAAGCACTCATCGCGCGCGATAACCAGGAATGTGATACCCGCATTATCTGGACAGGAATTTTATTTCATTCAAGTAATGTGTTTGCTTTTTTTGTATTATTTTCCCTTGACCGTGCGAAAAAACGTGCACCTGGAAACTTTTTGGCATTCAATTTTGTATGGTGTTGAATTTTTGCGAGCACCCACTGACCGGGACTAATTGAGAAGCCGCAGTGTGGTAGGGAGACTCTGTTGTTGTCGAGATGAAAAGATTAATATTCGTTCAGTTTGCTATTGTTGCTGCCATAGCATCCGGCCATGATGATGACGCTCCTCATGCAAATGCATGTGTTTCTCGTGTGCAATACGATTTATGTATACGCGCCCAGAAGAGTTTGCAGAGGCAAACAATTGCTCCCAACTGACACCGCGAGTCAATCGACGTTTCAAATTGAAAATGTTTACCCTAAGCGCTGACACTGCAATGTGCAATCTGCAATCTGCGTCATATGAGCAGTAGTAGCAGCAGCAGCACCACCAGAACGAGCGCCCTGTGGCCCATAATAACACAACGCCGGCTCATATTTGCCAAGCCCACATCGTTAAGTTTGAAATTAAGGAACTCTAGAGAGTGCGCCTGGAGTGATATGGGGGTTTCTTCTTTTGCGCCACGATCCCTCAACACACAATGTTGGGAATACCAGGAACAATCCTTCATCAATAATGAATGCCACTCTGCCAGCGTCAGCCACATTATGCATTACACTGCAGAAGGGGTGGTGCAGCAGCGACCATTTAGAGAAATCAACGAAGCTGTTTATTTTCCCTTAGCGAGCTCCCCCAACAGACACTCCCAGCGGCTGTATTCAACCTACCCACTATCTGCATCGAGGGACAGTGTAGTAGAATGCTCGGAATGGAAGGACGGTCTAAAAATAGTTCCACTTAATGATGAACAAACCCCACGCCGCGCTGCGCCCGCCGTGTGCCATCCCGCTTGTTAGTGGTGGCTGTTAGCCTAGACAAAATTGCGGATGCACCGGGTCCTTGGCAATGGCGATACTATTCTAACGCGAACTCTAGCATTGCGGTTTTGCTGTGCTTGTGGCTGACGGCAACGGCTACGAAATATATCCGCCCGACGGACGAGCAGCGAAACTACCACGAGGTAGATGGTGGGCAACTTTGCGATTGCGGCGATACCACCGCAGCACCACTAGAAATGTTCATTTGTAGCATCCGAATCTGTAGGTGCTGTCAGAGGCGTGGAACGGGCATGTGCTATAGTTAACGTCGTCTGTGCTTCTTTAGCCACGTGAGGTGACAGTGTACATTTTTTTTTGAAGTGAAAGACTGTCTCTCTGCTTTAATTGTTCGAAGTCGGGTGCTGGGGATTCTTGTGACTGCTTTTAATGTGCTGAGTGATGGGATGGGGCGGGTTAAGAGAGTCAACAGCGTCTTGAGTGAGTTTTCCTATAATTGCGGTGTCAATTGGTTTTATTTGCACTTGTAAGTGCGGTGTGCGAGCAGTTGTGATTGGATTTAATTGTTTATTTATTGTTTACCAATAAATACAGTCAATGACATGCAATTATCTCGAGCTGCTATTGGATAGAGATTGAGGGATTACGAAGTCGCAGACAATGTCATAATTAGTAACAAGAGAGCTTTAGTAAATTAAATAATAATTAAACGATGCACAGTAGTATGACAGACAATTCGAGGAATAGATGTGTTCTCATTGTTATACTGAGTAATTAAAACAAAATATTTAATCGCAAACGATTATTATGTTCTTCATATTCTGGGCATAAATATAAACGAATACGCATATCTTTGCTGTCATTTTAATATCAATATTCTTAGTCAGAAAGGCCCCTTTAACTGGTAAGAGGGGTCTATTTTTGAGAGGAAGTTCAATGTTCAGATGGATGCCTTCAAACCTGACTGATACGATTCTAAGGTGCTTATGAACATCCTTTATTTGAAACCGAGTACAGGCCATGGTTCTGATATTTATAATAACATTCAAATGTGACCAAAAGCATATCCTGGATTTTTTTTTCAAAAAACTCGAATAGCTGGGTGCAAAATTGTATCTGTATAAGTTATTACTTTGTTTGGTTTTCTAAGGTTACTTGAGACGAATGATCGTTGTGATTAAGTGGATGATTCGAACCGTATTGTTTCGTCTCGGAATCAAAGTGGAAACTCTCAAAATTTGAAAGAAAATAAAGGGGAGCCGATGAGCCGAATGTCTATCAGGTCAACATACTATATACGAGAACGTCTTTTGTTGACGGCTCATACTTAATTTTTCTCCATTTTTTTTAAATCGCTCCGACAATGAAGTTCCGTAGTAGCATGATAATAACACTCATTGCTAGTAAATGTTTAAGACAACAATTTTTTTTCAATTTTTTTAGTACCAACTGAAATATCACAGTACCAATAATTTAAGATCATTTCTCATTCTCTTTAAAGTAGAGCTTTATCGTGACACTATATTTAGGCCCAAACTCTTCGCCATGATATCTTGATTTATAATTTCAAGACTCACAAAATGGACTATAAATGCTTTATTTTCGTTGAGCGGTGTAAGGAATTCTTCAGGGCGTATTCAGAAATTTAAAAAATCGATTCTTTTATATTTTCAAAGCTCAGCTATTCAAGAATATATCTTAAAGAGGATTTTTCAAAATTGAAATTTTTTTCGGATATATCGGTATTTTGCTGACCCGGCATCCAAACTGGTTTGTCTGGAACTTATCGAACAAAAGACATTAGGGATTCACCGTCTACCTGAATCCATATTTCTCAACAAAACCTTTTGTCCTTTGTTTATATTGTAATTCAAGAACCGAAGGTGACTTGTATATTTTATATTTAGTCTTCAATAACGTCCAGCTGCTAACAGTTGAATTCTAACCTTCAAACCATGTTGACGTACATATGTGCTGTGATTGAAATAAAAATATTGTGAAATATTTTTTTTAATAAAACGGATAAGAAATCCTCAGCGCAAAGGTTTACGCTTCCAGAAGGACAAACAAAATGGCGATTTCACGGCACAGGAAGACACCAGTTTTACGAGTGCATCATTACGGCTACTGTGTTTTGGTGTTTTTCACGGTTTTTTAAGCGATTTCTTCTTTAGTTTTGGATACTACATGCAAGAAAGAGATTAAATTTTTGAGAATGTGTTATCGCGGTTGCGATAGGAAACAATTTATACCATCATGTTCATTCGTCCACAAATCATTTGAAGTAAACCGAAGTATTATATTTGCTATGCGGCTTTTGGCTTTTGGGAGTTGGAAGGAAAGGCAAAAATATCTTCTGCTCATTCATTTGCTGTGAAATGAGACAACGCCTGGATTGACCGCTCCGAGATACGAGCATCCAACGCATCAAAGGAGGCAAAAACTGCTCGTTATGAAGAGAGAAACGCGGAATATAGTTTTTTCGAAGTCGTGGAAGGTTCGATGTATGAAGCAGGAAAGGCAGATTGAATATATGTAAGTATTCAATACCATTTCATGACTTAGACTGCGAAGAGCTTTACGCGAAACTTAAAACGCGTTTTTCTCGAAACTGTCTTTTTTTCAAAACTGTACCCACGATTTCTACTGGACCGATTTACCTGAAATTTTTAGATAGTCTCTTCTATAGACTTGTCTATGTCTGGAATTATCCCCATCTCCAAATTTCTATTCCCTTATTTATAAGACTCGAAGCAGTCAAAAAAAGTGGTACAAAAATGTTTTTTTTCAGGCAGTGGCCATTTTGTGAAAAAAAAACCTTTCCAACTTTTCCGTAGTTCCAGACCTAACGACATTAATCTAGATAAATAATCTTTTTTGGGTTTCAGATTGCTACGAGGATTGAATTTGTGGGTCTTTTTTTGATTTTCCATGTCTAACGCGGTTCAGAAGAGTGTGGCAACTATTTTTCGGGAAGCACATATCGAAAGTCAATGCAATTTTAGGAATTGCATTAGGATTAAATTGGGATATTTCTTTTATTCAGTTCTTGTATACCTGAATGATTCTTCAGAAACCTTTTTTTTTTGCTTTATGAAATATGTTATTTTTTTATTTTGAATTAAATTAAGAATTTGCTTTTTATTTTATTTTATTTTTAATATTTACATCTAAATCAAACTGATAGTACCATAACAGTATATCCAATTGAAATGTCATTTAACACTAATGACGTCTATTTTTTCAACTCCACTTTCTTGTAATTGATAGAAATTTGTTTGTTAATTAGTTTTAGTGCTGATGAATAAAATGAATGAAATGAAGAATGAAATATGTTTTAATTTCTTAGATCAAGAAGAATGGTTATATGTACAGGGAAAAAGAGAATCTCTTGCTCCGAGTTGCAGAAGAATTCAATCTTTTGGACAAATGATTCTATTGCATTCATCCAGAATGAGTTAAAGTTTTTTTTGCTAAAAAAAGGATTTGAGAAAACCACAGTCACCATTCTTTTGAAGTCATTAATTGGTGCATTAAATTTTAGTCAATCATTGACATAAACGAATTTCATATCTGAATTCACTAAATGTTGGCTGAAGTCAGCAGTGAACTTGCAGTGAGTTGAAGTCAGTGCATTCAACAAAAATAGTAGGGGAATAATTTAACGCAATGAATGTAGCTCAGACTTGCTGAGCCGAGATAAATTTCTTGCCAGGGTGAATCAAGAGAACTTGATATGTCTTGAAAAAAGATTTCATTAGTGTGCTAGGAAATTAACTTTAAATCTACATTTGCGTCTTAACTTACCTCGCCATGGCACGATATTTGTCGGTAGGTCCTCAAGATATTTTTACATATCGTTTAAATACTAAGTTGAACAATACATTTTAATTTCAGAGGATAAATATGCACACTTGTTCGGATCGAGACTTCGCTGATTTATGGAGAAATAAGATTTTCATTGCAAGATCACAAAATGTTGAAGTGAATTCACTTAATTTAAATGGATTCAAACAATTTTTAATGAATTCACAGACTTCAAGTTATGTTAAGTGAATTCAATTGATTTGCTTTCAATATGATTGCTACAAATTGTATTGTATTGTATTGAATTATGACCCGCCTAAGTTCGGGAGATTATATTTATTTTATTTTATTGGTATCAAATATGTCGTAACTCAGACCACGACCAGGATGAAACTTCGTGCCCAAGGAGCTTCTAACAGCATTGTCTGAAATGACACGATCATGCTCAAATATCGTTTCTTGAAGAAATAAAAAATTTTCTATTTATCTAAGAGTATCATAAGCTTCAATAATTCCTATCTCAAGGATCCCTCATACTGGTGTCAGCTTTGCTGGTTTCTTGTATCCGGACATTAATTCACGTCAAGGTAACTTGGCGCCGGAGAACTCATTTGAAAATTAAATCAAATACGTTTTGTTTTCGAATTAATTTAAATTGAATTTAATTAATTAAAATATTTGGTCATAAACGTCTTTGTCTTGCATTCCATATACTATGCAATTCTACAATCCCTTCCCGGAGGAATTAAGGTTCACCCTTGCCAAAGCCGTTCGTAGATGCCTCTACAGTAGAACAACAATATTTCCCCTATTATAATAGCCAATTCGATTAGGCAATAATGTAATGTGTGCTGCTTTCTCAACTGTCTGAAAGCTTTTGATCCTGAATCAGTTTTTAAGTATTTTAATAATTTGCCTTCGGTCACCATCATTCGGAGTAAGCATAACTCCTTGGGCAAAAGAAATTTCTGTGACAATGAACCGAAGGTCAGTTAATACATAAAATCCCTCCGCTTGTCTCTAAATTGTGTGTCTGGAATACAGTCGTTGAGCGTCGGGCCTTGGACCCTAAACAGAGGAATTTATGAATATAAATGCATTTCTGAATACGAAGGGTTTCTTCACAGGTCAAGAACACAGTAATCCTTTTTGACTGGAAAGATAAATGGCTCCAGAGAATCAAGAGAATGACATCGAATATGTATTATCCTGTTAACATTTTCATGTTTACTGCGTCTCTGTGATAAAGGAGATTGCATTCGGATGGATTTATGTTTTTACCGGTTTTATATGGAAACGACCGAAATAATTCTGAGAAGAAAGGAATTAAGTTATTTAATAGTTACTTTGATAACTGGCCCACATGTTAAGTGAGTTTATGACTCTCGAGAGCAGCACTTCTTGATGTTGACTGGGATTATTGCTTGTAAAAATGAACACCCAAAATTGCTCAAAGTATTATTGTTCCTGACACATACGTCTGTCGTTTGATTTGAAATTTAATTTCTCTATAATTATTATTACTTACGATTCATTAGAATGCAATTGACTTACCTGAAAAGAAAACAGAAATGATTTATAACATACTATATATTTAAAAAAAGGAAAAGTGTAAAAGTATTGAATTTTAATTTGAAAAATATTTTCAGGTTTCATATTTTAGTCAAGAGCCTAAAATACAAAATTTTTAAGAAAGAGACATTTAAAAGTAGTCAAGAGCGAGTTGAATCTCACACGAAGGGTTCCGCGCCCATGCGCCTATGTTTCTTTAATTTTAGATATCTCATAGCTTCGCCCACAAATATGCAAGATTCATCCAGACAAGGTAAAAGCTCGACATCGGTTTATATATAATTCCAATAAGAACAAGAACTTCCAGATGGGAAATTTAAAAGTTTAAATAAATAAGACAAACAAACAAGATTAAAAGATTATGATTATGATCTTAAAATTTGTGCAAAGAATTCATCTCAAACCGAATGAAAATTCTTTCGGAGTTCGTCGAAAAACGTCAAATTGTAGTGGTGTAAGGGAGAACTCCAATTTCCCAGCCAAACGCGTGTCACAACCGTGTACGTGTTTCGTTGTCGCAACTAAAGATATTTTTATTGTGGTATTTTATTGAAAATAATTAATGAAACACAAGTGTATCATGTGATTCTGGAGCGTGTTCAAGTTGACAACGTAGTCAAGAAATTGCTCTAAAGAAGGAATTAAAAAATATTGAAATAAAAGAAAAAATATGTCTTAACATTGAATTTTCTTGTGTGTTTTAAATGCGTAATAAAAAGACCTTTTCCTTTTCATTTCAAGGCTCAGCAACCCCTTGTTTTAAGTGATTTGTTAAAACGCTGCGACAATCAGAACTCAAACACACTTCAAAATCATATGAAATAATATTTTTACTAATTTATTTTTTAAAAATGACATTGTAATTAACTTTTTTGGAATGAGAAAAATGCCGCCACGAAAGCACGTAAACATGGATGTGACACTTCGTATGGTTGGATAGAAACATTTCGACATCCGTTCCACAAGTTGCATTCGGTCATTCAACTTTGAAAAGTTGTTATTATGCTCAAGGAATCTAATTTCCTACTGTTAGGCGCTTAGTTCAGTTGTGATTTTATGTATGTATGGTGAGCATCATTTATTTTTAACTTTGTTTCATTTGTTGTTGTAGCGGCAATAACAGTTCACATTCTGTAAAAATTGCAAGAGTCTCTATAACGGTGTATGAGAAATAGCTCTGGACGGATAGCGGAGGCTCAGTAATAGGACTCCTTTAGGAACGGAACCCTTAAAACGGACAACAGACTGCATAAACATTGCGCAGGCATTTTTTATTTTACATATGTTTATATAATTTTTTGACTCTCAAAGGTTAACGAACCCTTTTTCCTTCGTTTAGGGCAAGTTGATGATCCGAACGGAAGCCATCATACCCGTGATTATACAGAAGAATTGTGGAAAGAATTGCAAGATTCTTAAGAAGTTTAAAAGTCTGAACCTCTGATTCGATATATTCATGTGTAGTATCCGACTTATTTCGTTCATTAAATTCCCATTATTAAATTCTTTATTTTTTGGAATATAAGAAAGTGAATTTTTTATATTTTGAAAAGACAAGAATGACCTCTTCTGTCAGATTTATGACTTCACAGCTGACCTGATACATTAACACATATTAGCTCTCTGAACTTTTACAGCTTTGACGTCTCAGAAACTAACTCTTTTTATGGATGAGAGACTCCTTATTTCCAATATTCTTATTAAGAAAAATAACTTGCTGTTCCTGTGCTTCGATTCTGATTACTCAATGAACTCAATGAATTTATGTGTTGAGAAAAACAGTGTCTTAATGAAACCTAAAATCATGAAGTACAATCACTTATCAAACTTTACTAAAAAACTCTTAAAAATTCGGCAAATATGGCTCAGGAAATTAAAAAGGATTTTTCACAGACATTTAAGCACAATAAGCGGAGAGTATCAGGAAATTAAAAAGGATTTTTCACAGACATTTAAGCACAATAAGCGGAGAGTATCAGCAACTTAATACCATAGTTCAGTGCCTGAATAATATCATAAGAGACAAAATAAAAATAGATCTCGATAATAGGTGCAGAGCACGTTTGAGGTATATAAGACCTTCCCGTTTAAGGAAATAAACAAAATAACTGGAAGAAAATCGTTTGGAATAAATATTGCTAATGACTCTATTAATTGTGATGGACAAGAGCTATGTGAGATATCACTCTGTATAATTTTGTTATGAATCTAACGACCGAAGTTATTTCGAAACTTAATGATTTTACTGAAGCACACAAAAATACAACTATAACTTCCCGTTCATCTCGAAATCTGATCATATGTCTTCACCACTTACCACATCACAAGAAATTAACACATTTAGAATGTCTCTAAATAATAAAAAATCGTACGGCAGTGATTTGATCTCTAACTTCGTCCTTAGAAAATGTCCCTTTGCGTTTGAAGTATGTTTTTTTAAAAACATTTAACCATTGCATTAACAATGGATACTTTCCAATATTGTGGAAAAAGTCGAAAAAACTTCCGTTAGCTAAAAGAAGAACTTCAAAGGATGTTAAAGATTTCCGGCCAATTTCATTGCTGTCAAATATTGGCAAACTATTTGAGCGTGTTTGACATAATCCCAAACAACCATTTTGGTTTTAGAAAAGGCCATTCAACCGAACATGCATTGCTACTTTTGGGAAACAATATAATTCAAAACATCAGGGTAAAGAAGTGTACTGTTGCTTTAGATATTAATTTATAAGCAGCTTTTGACCCAATTTGGCACAAGGGATACGCATCTTGAGATATTGGAGTGGAAAATTTAGAAGACCAAACAAAAAAATGGTTTTCTAATAGGACATTATATGAGGTCACAAAAGTTAAACCACTTTTAAATTTCATTGAAGATGCTTTAAAGATTCAATCTCATGAACGAAAGGTCGCGGTCGGTAATTGAATGTGACTCAAATGGAAATGAATTACTGCCATTTTATGAAAAAGCTTCACTGCCCAACCTAAGAGGTAAGGAGCAAGCATATATGCACCTATATATACAAAACTTTTTAAGACACAAAATGTTCCAAAATATAATGGTTAATATGATAGAGAAATTTACCGAAACCTATTTTAGCTAGACATGCGTTTTGAAGCCGGCCACATAAACACCATTGTATATTATGTGTCTCAATAAATAAAATTGAATTGAATTGATTATGATTGCGATCTCAGACTTTGGGGTTAAAAACTCACTTTCGAAAGTAGATTAAAAAGTTTAAACAAAATCATCTGGAGTACGCGAAAAAATCTAAATTAAGAAGTAAAGTAGAGCGAAAATACTTCAAAAAATATTTTTCGCATGACCCATAAACTGGCTTTTTTATCTGTTAATTAGAAAACTGGTACTACGTACTTTTTAGCACATTACCTTTTCCCCTTTGAACGTACCCACGACTATAAAAGTTGTGTAAAATTGTCCCACTTTTAAGTTAATGAAAAAATTCTTTCGGATTGATCCATCTCTGTCTTCCATATGCGACCATAATTTCAGTGAGCTACTTTAAAATAAATTCAACACACTTACGCCATCGAGCACCATATCGACCGGAATTGAAAGCAAAAAGAAAATCCCAACCGACCTCGACGCATCGCAACCAATGTCAAGCAAACCCACAAATCATTCTAACAACACCCATTTGGAAGGCACTCGTATCTTTATTCCTTTACGCTGTCGTCTGTTTCATAAATGCTACGATAATCAAGCTCACCCCCAGATCATTATTTATCGTGGAGCGCGCTTTATGGGACACTGCACAAGCCATTACACAGATTACATTTCCATGTAAAATCAATCCTTTACGGTCTATTAAAACGTCTCGATACAATCAAAGCGTCAAAAAGGATAAATTTACACATATTGATGACGCGATTGGTCGTTGAAGACCATCCATTGAATGGTGCACAAATGGACGACCAGATCCATGGCTTTCATCAAGTGAATGATCTGCCTGTTAGATAAGCGCAAATGGGTACTCCCCAAAGGATAAATGAGGTGCAGCATGTATTCTCTGTCATTTTCCACACAGTATATTTGCAGTCGACGGACGGAGCACCCGTCTTCCCTCATAGTTTCAGTTTAAAGTCACACTCGCATTAGCCAGATGTAAAGAGATGAAACAGGGATGAAATCGGATTGCATCTGTTTGCTTTGCTTTAGCTCCGGACATTGGTCCTGCAGAGAAGAGTGCCTGGACAATGATGATTAGCTTCCAACGCTGGAGTAACGACAGAAAACAGAGTTCTAAATTTAATTTTTATTCACTCGACTCCTGGATAGAGTCGGGCTCTTTTCAACCTAAACTCTGATCCAAGTTGTTCTTTCATTGAAAACTCCTCTGTGGGGGTGGTTTCTGACATTCTAGATTTTTCAAGAGTTTTCCATTTTCGTAAAGAAAAAATAAAAAAAAACTTTTGTTAAAGTTTCAAAAAGTTTTTATTTCTTTTAAAGTTTTCTTTGAAAGTTCGAATATGACTGAGGAGGAGGATCTAAGCTTGTAGGGTCGAAGATTAACGTTTCGAAAATGGATTAAAAAAGAGTAGTATTCCAAAAACTATGATTTCATCCAAATGGAGATTTTGTTTTGAGAGATTAAAATAATATTCGAAAAGTTTCCATAGACATGATTTATGGACACGAAGTCTAAGTTTGGAAATTGGTTGGATTCAGAGCTTCCGATGCGGATGGACGTAGTTTTTGCCTGGTTGTGGTCAAACTGGCATAACGATACTAAGAGAGATTGCATGGGTGCCTTGGGAAAGATCAGCATCATTTTTAATGGATTGAGAAGCAAAACAAAAGTAACTTGTTTTGAGTTTCGATTTTTTAGTAGATATTGTTATTTCAAAAAGTTGTATCTCTTCTTTTGCTTTTCTCTGTTGAAGATACTCCTCTGAGAATCGTGTGTCAAAGACCCAGATGTTGGTCACCATAGTTTATAGTTTATAGATTTTTTAACAAAAACTATAGCGGATGAATCGAAATGGCCGCAGCAGAATATGATGACACAATTCTTGCTTGAGGTTAGTTTTTATAAGCTTATGCACTACTATGAAGTTAAACTTAAAACAGACTAAAGCACCGTATGGAGCTATTGATATTTCAAATAAATCTTCACACTCTCATAGAAAGAAAAGTTGTTAGAGGAATTGTCTGTATAAAATATGTTCGTTCCTAAATATTCGAAAAAAATGTTTCGCTGTGAACTGTGAGTTTAAAAAAAGTCTTTGTTATATATTAAAATTCAAAATTAAGCTTTCATTAACTTTATTTTTTTAATATAAATTGCTCTCACTCTCAAGGTTCCGATGCCCCTTATAATGCGATTCATAAAGAGCAGCAGGAGGATTCAAAAAAGAATAGAACGATTTTGTAGTGGTTTCAAACTCATAGTTTGTTGGGTTTCGTTTGATCCATGGATGGAGTCCGAATCAGGATTTTTTACTCCACGGCAGATAGGATAAAGGTCAAACGACGTCAAAAAGCAGCTCCATTAAATCGCGACAGCATTAAGTTTTTCTGTGTGTTCTGCAAACTTTAGAGCTCACTATATAATATCATTGTTTAAGGGTTCGTGACACTGAGAAGAGACAAGTTTGGATTGAGCTAAATAGGCTTTGTCCAACCCATGTTACTTCAAATTATGCTGAACTAAAAATACAAGCACTTTTAAAAATATCATTTAATGTAATGTTGTTTAAAAGTAAAAAGGTTTACGTTGGATCTTGATTCAGCCCATATTTGACCTATTTTCAAAAACTGACCCAAAAAGGTTGAAAAGGACGTACCACATTGGACATTCTGCGGGTAGTATATAATAAATCATATCAAATCTTTCTGCCGCCTCTACGAAAAAAGAGATCCTCGCCACCTACCTATCAACCTCAAGGCTGACTTTTACAGAATGAATTTTATGAAATTATTCAAAGCGATTATCGAATGCAGTATCTAAGCTGTGTAAACTTATCCATTTCTGACCTCCAACCAATTGTAAATTTGCACCAGATTACAGCAAGTGGATGTGCTATGGTGTAATTTTTAGGACAGTGCAGTTGGTCCTCAATTTATTTAAAACTTAGCTAGAAAAAAATACCTCAGTTGAATTTGGACGAACTTCACGTCTATGGAGCTTTGAAAAAAATTTGCTATGCCCCACGTAGGAAGGCGTTCATCGGGCCGCTAAGAGCCTCAGTCCCTCACTGTCAAAATAAATAATAAAATATAATTCAGCACCGATGACTTCCTATAGTCCTGTCAAATTTGTTTCTTTTTATTGAAACTATCCATTCCTTTTATCACCTTTTTTTATATCTGCCCCTGCCCAAGTGGCGGGTACTGTGGTATGAAGGAAAAGACGTTTTGTATCTTGGGGAGTTTGTTTAGGCTAACAGACATTCCATCC
This sequence comes from Orthonevra nobilis, assembly GCA_963555765.1. Taxonomy (NCBI): domain Eukaryota; kingdom Metazoa; phylum Arthropoda; class Insecta; order Diptera; family Syrphidae; genus Orthonevra; species Orthonevra nobilis. The sequence goes on along the minus strand of OY743225.1, from coordinate 2,978,052 downwards.
TTCTGATGAAAGTCAGAATGTCTTTAGCATTGGATTGTCTTATGTTCAATAGGGAGCATATCTCCATGAGGAAGATACGCCTTTTTAACCAAATTAGAGCTGGACATTCACGAAGAATTTTTTTGGATGTGCGGCAATGGCCTGAGAGGAAGCTCACGAGCTTTCTATTGTTCTCCTTGTTGAGATTAAGGATTTCTCTTTAAGAGAAGGGATTGAATAGTAAGTTAGATTGTCTGAGTCCCGGTAGAATTTTCCAGTGGGCAATGCGTAGCTTGTTTCCCCACTTATTGGTCAGACCTGTGGCCGTAGTCCAGCTGCCACAGAAAGGTTCCGGATCAGTGAACGCGGTTTTAGAACCAGCCCTGGCTAGTTCGTCCGCAATTTCATTGCCTTCGATTCCATGGTGACCTGGAACCCATACTAAACTAACTTTGTTACGTCGGGCCAGGGATTGTTAGCGTCGTATCAGCTTTTGACACATTTGGATTCCACTAGATTGCTCGGCTGTCTGAACATATAAGAATTCTGACCCCTTTATGGCTTTTCGCAAGGTATTCTATGGGACAGGATTCAAGTGCTTGTAGTTCAGGTTGGAAAACACTAGAATGTTTTCCCATGGGTATAGAGATTTTAGTGTTGGGTCCATAAATAACGGCACCTACTCCATTTGCCATTTTTGAGCCAACAGTATACCAGATTAATTTTCTGCGGTCTGGAGCAAGTGTGCTGCTCGACCATTGATCACGGTTAGAAATGTCTACCTCAAGAAGACGCCCAAAGCAGTATGTTGCCTTCATCCAATCTGGGATCAACCAGAACATGTCGTTATCCGTGATGAAATTGATAATTTTCAAGTGTCCCGTTTGGTCACCTGGTTTGTATTTCATTGCCAATTGCATCCTAAGGGCATTTCTGTCAGCTATTTTTCTTAGCATGAAACCATCTGAATTGCGTTCGTGATGGAATGGAACTGGTATTGTCAAAAGTATCCTCAATATCTAGAAAGGCGCAGAGAGCAATTTCCTTGTATTGAAATGCCTTTTTAACAAGGGTGACCAGATGGTGAAGTGCCCCCTCAGTTGACCTTCTTTTCCTGTTTGCATATTGGTTGGGGTGCAGGGGAGAGTGAATATCCAAGTGTACCCTGAAATGCAGGTCTATAAGTCTTTCCATGGACAGACAGACCAATAGGCCATTATGATTTCGGAAGCTCTGGAGGTCTGTTTCCAGGCTTAGGTATAAATACTACGTTAACCTGTCGGCAGATCAGGGGAATATATCCCCAATTGTAGCTAGCTTTAAACAAAGCGATGATAGCCGGAAGGATAAGGTCCATGACCTTTTGGAGAAGGGCAGGAAAGATGCCATCTCCACCGGCTACTTTGAAAGGTTTGAATGAGCCAATTGCCCATTTTACCTTGTCACTACTGAAAATGTTACCGGATTGACTTTTAACCCTGTTAGAACAGCGTTCCCTTTGTTAGCTTGCAACTGGAGAGTCACCCACAGTGGTAGAAGAACCTGGGAAGTGAATGCTCAACAGCGTAATAAGAGTAACCGCATGGTCCGTCGTATAGGATCCATTTGATTTTCCGAGAAGACCTATATTATTAACATGATCCTTGCTTATCGCTTAAAAAAATGGAGGATGGGTGAAGTTGTTGTTATTAGGATAACAGGAGAATGATATGCCCAATTTTTTATCAAATTAATGATATTGATTTAAGGCATAAAATCTATCTACAAAGAAAAAATTCGTAGACTTTTAGAATCGAACTTTCTCATAAAATTCAGAACTAAAGTTGTTTGATCTAAATTTGCTTACATAAAGAAAATGTCCTTTAATGGGAGAAGTTGCTGCTTTGAGAGCAAATTCAAAGTTTTTAGACGCTTAGTTGTAAAAGAAACTCTTAAATAGTCTGCAACCCTCAGTGACGATACTAGTACTTGTTTTTGTTTGCGGATAATACGAAAGGAATAAAACGCGTTATGGCTTATAAACAAACTCTGAAAATGTTAAACTTAAACTAATTAGAAATCCCTCTTTCAAATTTTAAAAGTATATTTTCTCCTACATCCATGTGTACGTATGTGTGAAATTTTCGTAACATCCTTTCACGTACTCATTTAAAATATAAAATAAGCAAAAATAAACACTTCGCACGGGAAGTGTTCACTAAAAATATTTCCAGCACCCTCATTCCGTGGATAAAAGCCTCGAGTATTCTCATATTCATTTTTAAATGGATATTCACACAAAAGCCACCAGTCAGCAAATGTAATCGTCAAATCGTTGGAGCGAAGAATCACGAAATTGGGCTTCGTGAGTACGAATATAAAATTTAATTTCAGCAAGAGAATTCATTCCAATTCAAAAATGTTGAATTAAAATTCCGGGTTAAGCTGCCGAGTGCTAAAACCGCTCGAAAAGCTAATTTGTTTACAAATTTCATATTTTATTATCATTATATTCTTTTTTCCACTCTGCATTCATTCATCAAACACACACGCACACTTAAGTTTGAACTCATACCCTCACGTGCATAATGCTCCATAATCAAACTCCAGAAACGCCGACCTTAGCCGACCTTTATATGACATCACCAGTACATATCACATTAAAGACTTAATAAAAGATTATAGTGACAAATCAACACGGGTTAAAACGATTTAATTTTAATTTCACTTTCGATGAACTCGAGCTAGTTGAACACGAAAACAATAACAAAAAAACAACCTTCTCAACATTTGCATAATCGCATCAAATTTCTTTGAACAGATACTCGAACAGATATTATGATTTCGACTTTATGGTTTGTTTTTGATTGACGAATGTTAACATTGACCCCGAGGTCTTCCCACTCCGAATTAGAATTATGAATCAGCTGTCACCGTGCGAAGACAATCTGTCGGATGCCCCATTGTCAGACTTTGAAAATTCACGAGCTTTTCGAACACCGAGCGTGCAGCTTTTTAACGAGAACTTAAAAGAGTTAATTTCTGTGAGTTGGCATGTGGCTTTTGTTTAGCAAAATTATCTTTTTTTTCCATCGATATAAAAAAATCGGTTAATAAAATAGACCGGCTTAATTTACATATGGGCGCAGATTGTATCACCGACAGTTGCTGTTTATCAACTGATCGCTTGATAGCGCTACTAACAGAGGCATTTCAGAGTTTAATCTTAAACGGGTATCGATATCGAAAATGTTGCAATATTCGAGGCAAACTCAAAACCGGTATAAAGAGAGCATCTTCTTTCACATCACAGTAAATATCAAATCGACTCGCAGCAGATATTAAATTATTTCCGGGGGAACTTTATTAACAATGAGCGTGAAAACAATGTTAATTATTAAGCGAATAAAAAAAAAACCAGAAGAACAATAATAAACATCTGGGATGCGTGAGTTCGCCACATGTTTTGGTAAAGGAACGCTGGTGTTGTGAAATGCACACCGTGGTGTGCCACTTGAATTATCAAAATAAACTAGAGACTTAATTATGGTCGCCATTGATTTCTGCGTCTGAAGCTGATAATTGCTCGATCTCAGGGATACAACTTCGGTCAGTGGTTATATCTTTACGTAATTTTAGAAAACTATTTATGACTTAAACAATAAATGCAGAAATATATGTTGACACGCATCATTTAAAATTCGTTAATGGGGAGGAATTCAGGTTGCGGAAATAGCTGATGAGTTCATCAAAACTGTACATCTTTTTCTTATGATATTAATTCAGGTTTAATGATAACAGAACCCACATTTTGAAACATTCGGGGTTGATTTCAAAATTCAGATCTCCTCTTCGTGAAATTAAGGCTTAGCCAGATCGCTTCAGTCACATGACAGCTTATTCGCTTGAAATAGTATTCGACATTCGGCGATCTAAGGAAGAAGACAATCAGTTGAAGGTGCCAATCCTGAATACATTTGCAAACAGTCCAAATTACCGTGCCGGTAACCTAGAAATTTCTGATCTTACGACGGCTAAGAAAACATGCCACGTTTTGCCCAGCAGTGCAGTATTGTAACAGCTATTTGGAACATCTGGTCTCTACGTTGCACCCATATTGAAGATTCCGAATGGCTACAGAAACTTCTCATTCTCTCATTCCCTGACAGCGCGTTTTCCAACGTTACTATCCAGGTAGTATATACACGTGTATTCATTCAATTCATTCAATAATATAATATTGTTTTAAGGGTCCCGTACCGCAAGGGTGGCAACGGAACCCTATTACTAAACCTCCGCTGTCTGTCTGTCCGTTTGTCAAAGAACTATATCTTCTGATCTATAAAAGGAAGAAATGCAATTTTCACAGAACGTATATTATCTTGGTCGCTTTAACAAAACTTGTATAGTTAAAATTAGAGGGGGTCCCTATACAAAAAACGTGTTTCTTAAAGTCGACAGTCATCTTTTTCCTCTTATTCTTTTGCTCACTCTGTGCAAAATTCATCATAAGAGAAGTCATTAACTCTTGAGAACGAGAAAATTAGAAAAAATAAACTGGCTAAGAGAAAGTCGGACAGGTTTGTAAATATTTCGTCCATCGCGGGATTAGAGCGCTTTTCTTTGTATTTTATAAGTTTGACCCCAAAATCAGTCTCTTCGCCGTATAATTAAAATATGAGTTTGTTTATAGATGAAATTTGTTATAAAATCTATGTTAAAGTCTATAACAATAATCATGCGAAAAATAAAATCACGGTTACATATGCGATGGATCCTCAATCTGGATCCACTTGCGGGTATCAAAAATATGTGGCAAACTACGTTTGTAAGCACACAATTATAATTTTCGGATTTTCTCTTTGCTGGTGCTATAAGACATTTCTTCTAGCCAAATTTCATGATTTTAGGTCAACGGGAAGTGCCTCATAAGTTTTGCTCCGCATATAAATATGCGGCTTCTGCTTGCGTCGCTTTAGAAGCTTGAGTAGAAACAGAATGCAACGTGCCGCATTAATTTCACATTGACACTACTATGCGTTTCTGAGTTAGGTGGCAGACGAACGGACAACGAAGTGATCCCATAATGGTTTCGCTTTTCCTTTTGAGTTATGGAACCTTGCATATGAGAAAATTAAAAAAACTTGTTTGCTAGCATATTAATATACGTATTTAAAGTGTTGCGTATTATACAGTGATACGAAACCCTTCGTGTGATAGTCAAGCTTAAACTTGGCCGGCGAATAAACGATCTTTGAAAAACATAGAAAAGCGCATCATGCCCAATAACAAAAACCCAATAAAATAAACAAAATCCTTTCGACACCTTTGTTTTTTAGTGTGAATGACTCAGTCGTTTTCAGTGTTTCATATAAAAAGAATATCAATTGTTTCAATATTTGGACTGATTACATGCTTTGTATTGCTTTCAGTTTTAATTGGATTTAATCTTCATTCCGCTGCGTTAAAAACCTCTTGCCTTGACTCTATTTTGTCTTTTTTGAGGTTCATTTTGGACTTTATTCTTCATACATTTTATTTTAGAAAGAGTAAATAGATTATAAACCTTTTTGATTGAAATCTTATTAAATTTTATAGGGCAAGTGAAATTAATATATTTTCCAGTTTATTCGATTACAATAAACAAATAATAAAAACTTTAAAGTAGGAAGTTAAATAGAAATGCCAGTTAAGTACATCGCACACAAGAAGAATGTTGAGTTCACAAAGATATGATTCTGTTGGGAGTTGTTAAGTGGTGTTACGCCAAGTTAGTCGGCAATGGCTCTTATTATCAACATGACAAAAGCATTCGTTATGGTCTTAGAGGAATAGTAAATGTCGGCATATTTGTTGGAAATAATGAGTGAATTTTAATATATCACGCAACCTTCTAGAAAACTAAGAGCCCTTTTTTCACCCAAGCGACTGTCAACAGTATTGTATACAAATACATTTCAGCTGTTTCAATTTTGATTCACTTGAAATTTGTAAATATCTTCGATTGACAATGAACTAAGTTGGCCTTAGTAACCCACAAAACATATCTCTTAAAGCCTTACTGCTAGTGTACAGTTTTTTCGGAGTTTAATTGCGGGTTAGACTGCAATATGGAATTATTGGCACTGTTGATATTCCACGCTTGCACAAAATACATTTTATGAACTTTTGTCTAGTAAACTCTCGCAAAATTTTTAAGAAACTGCCCATATCCATAAGATTAAATCATAACTTTCATTTTTTTTTAAATTAATTTATAACTGGCACTTTACTGTGGACCCTTTTAATATGGCGTTAGTATTAAAAGTGACATCTTTGTAAAAAATAGTAAAATGATGATTACTCAATTTTTGATTTCAGATTTATATCTTTAGTTAAGCTTATGGTAATCCACGTCAGTATTTGTTTATGAAAAAAATGTTAGCGATCATTCGACACTAACTCATAAAGTTGCAGAATGACCAAAAATATTATACTTTTTAATGTTATTTTAATAATAATTGTAACCCAGAATAAGTATAAGTGAATATATGTATGTGTGAAAAACGAGAATATTTTATGGTACAATGTACTCTATAAAATGCGACCCATACTTTCGATATCGTTTTCAACAACATTAAACTATACCCCAATTATTCTGCACCGCTGAATTGCGTAACAATCGCCTTTCTATATATCGCTGAGAGTCATTAAGTGTCATTCGCAAAAACTTAAATAAATGGTGATCAAATAAATTATTTTAAAATTATTAGAAATCTAGCATTTATATTCAACCAAAAATCAACTTGGACTGACCATGAAACACATGCAATTGGAAAAATGTTAACTGTGGGCTCTTTGCCTTACTGCAGCTTGACTTCCAGTGAAAATTAAAGTGATAATAAATAAATCTCATCCTGGCTAATGCGCAACCAATGTTATATTGTTGAACAAAACGGTGAGCTTTCCATACAATCTAAGAAAGTGTAACCATGTCACTCAAATACCGTAAAATGCCGCTTACGAAATATTTGGATCTGACAACTATTCTGCTCTTGTTCGATCTCTAATGGAAAACCCCCACTTCCGAGTCCAATGACTGCTAAAACCGAATTTAAGACGCTCCAAGGCTTCAATTTAACCAAAGTATTTTGTTTGACATTTTTTTGTGCTTCGAAAAGGAACTACGTCGCTACTTTAATAATTTTCACTAAACGGATCTGAAAATGTGCACTAAAGGTCCCTTTTCATAATTTGATTTTAAGAATTTTTCTAATTTATTTAATTTTTATTTTTTATATTTTTATTTTTAAATTAACGTAATTTATATTCTTTGTTTTATTTTATCTCTTAAGAAATTTACTCTTAAAGACAATGTTTTAGAATATAAAATAGGTGAATCTCATTAAATACAATTTTTTTATTTTTTATATAAATAACTGACTCATTTTAGATTATAATTGGAATAATACTCTTGGTCTCACCAGTCAAAAGCATATTTTAAGATCCTTAAATCCATGATCTTGTGACGATGAAAAGTCACCCTTTAATCATTATTTTCGTGTCGGCAAAAAAACAACACCACGTCATGTAGAAAACAATGCTTCTCGTATTCATGTAGGTATATTCCGTCGGATGAATTTATTAGATAAACGTTATCTGATAAAAAGTAATTTATGAAAATTAACTTCATGGTAGCTTAAACTGACTTGACCGAACGTTTTTTTCCCGTCGGTGGGAATATCGCATAAAAAATCGTTTGTTTTTTTGTTCTAATTTTTCTAACCTAATTTATTTCCCTTAAAATTTCGTTTCCGAAACTTGTTTAGAGTTATCAAGTTCGATTGGACATTCGATGAAATTTTTTTTAAGTACAAATTGAACTTTGTTCAAGAATTAGAGACCTAACAATGAATGGAATGCCGACATCGAAAACAATATCATCCAAATAGAATTAGTGTAGTTCCCGTATTAAGAAAATAATTTGGTGTAAATTAACCATCGTTTAGCAAAAAGAAAATTTCAAAACTTGAGTTTAGCTGTTTATTTTGCTTAGTAATTAAAGCCAATCGAGAGAAACATTTCGACAAACAATTTTTAGGGTGTGTTCGCACTAGTTTGATTTTCGGTTTGTTTGACAATCTGCCAATTTCTGCAATTGATGCATGGTCTAAGATGTCTCCAAATGCAGAAGGCTTCGATCTGTTATTCATATTTAGAAATCCAAAAACTTTTAGTGCAAAGAGAGGCCAATATTCTGCCCTCTCTAAATCAGCATTTTGGATGGTTGCTTGGCGAAAGAAGTGAAGAGATTTTCATGGAGCGGCTTGATTTGTGTGGTCAGCGAATCTTTTCGTCAGTTTTGCGGAATCCATGATCTCTCGATCAAATCCATCTGATCTTTCTCTTCCTCCTAACAGCTTTTATATATGAAGATTAAGAATAATGTGCCCTGTTACCAGGCCAACCATAGGGCGTTGATTCCTTTTGCTAGAGTTCAGAGCTCGTTTTGCTACCTTTATTGTCGGTTTGTCTATTATTGTTAGGTTGACCAAGTGATTTTTTAACTCCTGAGCTGCCCAATCATTTGTAGCTCATTAAAAAGATGTCAGCAAGACACCTTTTAACTATTTTCCTCACAGGGTTTCGGTCTCTATTTCCACCTACATGTGCCAGTACCTTTGTTAAGCTGACGTCGCTTAGCGTTGCTAGTTTGTTTAGTTTGTATTTACACTTTCCTTCATCGGTCAATGTCGGTACTGATAAAGACTTTGTAATAACTTATATTTTCAGCACTACTGTCGGAGCAGGTAATTATTTGCTTCTGTTGAGATCGGGTAAGCAATAAGCTGGGTAAATCCCCATTGTAAGGAGGGTCTTAAAGATGCGCTTGGTGAATTATTTGTAACACTATTAATAGAAAGGAACCTTTCAACTGTCACAAAACAAAACTTCTGAAAAGCTGAAAAGAGAGAATGCTTATCATGACAACTGGTAAAGGTGTATGAATTGTTTCAAAAACACTGCTTCAGAAAAGTGAAAACCAAGCGATTAAGGGTTTTTAGAAACTCTTAGAGACTAAAATCAAAACAAATCCTCTGTATGTATGTACATATATATGTTTAATGAAACCAACCCTTGTTTACGGCATTATAGTATTTGTAGTGGCTATCAAAAGATAAAAAATGTGTTGCCCAGAGGCTCACAAAAATGAAACGAATGGCATGCCTTGAAATAACAGGGGCACAAAACTCAACGCCACCCGGAACCAACGAAGCAATTCTAAACATAACGCCAGTACAACTGAAATTGAAAGGACATGCAGGTCTCTCGGCCACATGACAGGAAAATCACCGGGCAAAGGAAAGTTGCGAGTATTTTAAGGGCGATGACACCACAACTTGATCACCAAAGCCCATCGAACCAAGTGATAAGTTATGATATTTCTATAGCCTTGGACACTGTAGATCACTGCATTTATGCGCAAAGCTGATATCGTCATGCTGTCGAACTGCTTGAATATTTATCCAATCCTGTATTTGCTGAATCCTGTCAAGTAAAAGTAGGTGTATTTGTCGTATTTTTCACTTATCCTAAAAAGTGGTTAATTGAGTACCTACCACCAAAATCTTTCATGTGGTAAACACATAAATCCGTTGTAGGAAGAGTTTATTGTTAACTGCGAAACTTTAAGGCCGCAGTCCTTAACTCATCCAAAAGTAAAAAGGCAGATCATTGTGGGCTTGGATACACCATGAACCTACCAAACACATGTTCATTGATGAAAGCACAGGACCACATCATCAAGGTAGATTCAGCGGACAATGCGCCAACGTAAGATCTGAAGAAAAACATTGCCGCCATCCGTGAGAGTATGCAGGAGAATCTGGGGCAATCGATTCCGCACCGCGCACAAGAACTCGACCTTTTGCAGACCACAGCTTGGCGAATTTTGCGTCTTGACTTGGGCCTGCAACCGAAAAATCTTCAACTGACCCAGAGCTCAGAGTTAACGATAATAGACAAGGACTGGGCAGTTGGAAATTGACCCATAATTTGTTCGAAAAATCATATTTAGCGACGAGGCTAAACGAAATCGTGCAAATTGCAATGCATCCCCTGTTTGATGCTTATTTTGGACTGGAGGCATAAACGTTCTACACTTTTTTAAAAAACTATGTTGACCAGGCCATCAGCGTCAAAAGCAAGCGCTATCAGTCGATGATAAACAGTTTCTTTCGGCCAGAATTGAGTGATACGGACAACGTGCGATTTCCGAGTATGGTTTTCTCACGCGGAGGCAACTTGAACGGGCTATCGAAACCGTGAAATTCGACCCCACCAGACTTCTTCCTGTGACCAATTTAATCAATATCATTGCTCACATTCAACGTGATTTATCCACCGAAGTTATCGAAAATTAAACGTTTTGGATTCGCGCCACTCAGCGAAGTCTCGTCGGACATTTGAATTATGTTATTTTTTGTTTTGTTTTTCAAATAAATTTACACAATTAGCTTTACATTTTATAATTTTCTCGCAAGGTTGGTGCCTTTTTTTTCTGCAAACATTTTCTCTGTTAAGATGCTTATGCCTCTTATGTTGACACTTATGCCAAAATCAGTATTGTTTGTCTCCATACCAATAAAACGATTTCCAATAAAATTGTGCTATAAAGAAAAAAAATACAAATAAATAAGCATATTGAAAAAGGCAAGCTTGCCGAAATTTTATACTCGAAACCAGGAAACTATGGCCTTTGTATACCTTGTTCGCATATCTAAAGCGTCTAATCTTCAAAATCATAAAACTAGACCTCACATAATGGTAAATTATGGAAAGCCTTCAATTTAAATTCATTCATTATAGTTTACTCCCAACAACGTTCGTGGATGACTGCACAAATCTAAAATAAAACCCCGCTGATAGCTGAACATAGCTCACGAATGGAACAATAATAATTCTTAAGTGCTTAATTAAAATGTCATCAAAAAACAAATATTTACGTCGCAACAATCATTTCCATGCGACAAGCTCTCCGCCACCCCCTCCCACCCGCAGCGCAACTAACTTACTTCATCCGTCGACCGCATTAGCACTGAATTAATTGTTCCATAATAATTGTCAAAATGATGTCGCTGCAGGCCACAAACCGTAGCCGCAACGTTTACGGCGCGGCGGCGAATACTAATTTCTTGTTTTGTTCGATTCGATAAACAAAAATGGTCAAGACACATGGAGTTCATAAAAATATTTGTTTCCTCTCTGAAAATAAATTTAAATTGCTCCTACGAGTACTTTGGGCATGCTGTTCGCCATGCTGCGCCGCCCATCGATAAACATTCAAGCAAATGGATAAGCGGCCGTCTAAATAGCCAAACGACCAAACGACTTTACTGACGTCCGAGCATCGGCATTTTATTTATTCCACACGATGATAGAATGTTTTACCGACATCCAAGAGCTGAAACTCAAGCTCTTCAGATGGTTTTCACTTAAGCAAAAGCAAAAGATCCGTGTGTATTTTGGAAAATGCTTTTCCTCGAAAACTGAACCAGACCACTAACACCACAGAGCTGGAAGGTGGCACAGCGGAAGGCGATGCAGATAATAATTTGAAAAATAAACAAAAGACAACCATTTGTGGAGATCTACTCTTGCGATAGGCGCACTGCATTTGACATATACGGTCTCTTTGTATTGTTGGCAAGAGGCTTTTATTGGACACCGCGCCGCCGGATGACAATTAACCGATCCACTGGCGAGGGTATGGTGAAATTTTCACTGCCACGGAAGTGGATGTCACCATTGAGTATAATTAGCTAATATTTATCTATTTAGCAAGTGGCATACTAATAATGTCAAGGGGTCGGCCTGGACGTCTCGCCCCCGTCATCGGGTGAGTGATGTGAGGTTAATGAATCGACTCGCCACACCGCCAAAAGTAATTTGCATTCTGAGCACGTACGTTGCAAATATTATCACATTGACCCGCTGTTATGCTTTGGAATTTTTCATTTCATTCAGTAGTTCTCGTTTATTTTAAATGATAATCGTCTGCTTGAATACTTTTTGTTTCCCGCCCAGCATCTTTGATGACTGTATAACAGTATGCACATAAATGGTCACGGAAAAGTAATCCTAAAACGACGCAGCGTAACAGCAACACTGGCCGCAGGATATCACAAGCCACGTTCTTCGGCAAAAAAACAAAAAAACTCCATCTTCTTGCTTTCATAAAAGGATTACAGAAGAAATATAGGAGAGTGGAAAAGTTAGCAAAAGCAAACGATGACCACAAGGATGGAAGGACAAAAAAACATGAAATGGTATTAAAGGCAAACACGGAACACAGGAATTAATGTACCCAGAGGATATTAGAAATTGGATACCGTTTTGCGCTCCTTTCATAAGGTAAAGCAATTTTGTTGGAAGAATAGAGCGCGTTGCGGTTTTATAGTATATATTTTTTTCGAATTTCAAATATGTCAAGAATGACACGTCATCTGCTCTAGTGATGCTGCAAGCGTCGATCGATTGCTGATATGTCATGACTGTCAGATGGCATGACAGGTTTCATGGCAATTTCAAAAGACACAAAATCTTTGATTACTTTCGAGTCGCTTGATGTCGGAAAGATCAATTATAAAAGCTTTAGTTGGCAAAGATCTTTGATTTTGATTTTGAAAAATGCTTTAAATAGATTTTGTATATTTCAACGTGCTCTCAGTATGTATGTAATCCTTACATGATGGACAAGGCAATGTTCTCCTCTTAAATAGTGTGTTGAAAGATTGAAAATTTGTAATAAGAGGAGTATCTGTCTAGCATCGATTTTGAGTGTTTGACTTCCGCTGAGAAATGAGTCTTGGTATAAAACGATTGCTTTACAACACGATCGATTCGTGAGTAGTCGATATTCTCTGAATGAGAACATGTTTGAACGCACTAAAAACGAATCAATGGTCAACATTCGGGACAATAGTCATCGATACAATTCACTGGACCTTTTGAATGACGATTTGCATTGTTATTATATTTCAATGAGGAACGAGTACTCCCAGTTGAATGGCACTGTTATAACAATTCCGGAGCATGAGGATGCGATTAGGATGCGATTAGGATTACTGGAATCACATGATCAAATTTGCGACGAAATCAGTCGATAAGGAACTCAAATTTCGTCAAGGACATGCGTGTCCATCGGAATTCGAAAAATTATCGTGGCGCTTTGCTGTACACACACCGGTATAGGCTGAGGGCGTCATCCTGTCCAAATATTTATAGGAATTCAATGACAACAATTACTAAGGAGGACGAAGATACCTGGTACGACAATTTTGTGGACGTCATGAAGTCAGCTTTTGATTTTTCGCTATTCCTCGACTTGAAATTCACCATTTTCAATATGTCAACTTACTTCTGTTTATTTGGTCCAGTATTCCCTATTTTTACATCCCTCAAAGTACGGTTACACCGAAGAGGACCAAACTGATTGCTATAATTGGTACCTTCAACACTATTGGAATGGTTGGTCTTGGCTTCGTCGGTGACCGACCATGGTTGAATGTGAATCTTTGCTATGGCTTATCGGTTGCTTTAATGCCGCTCTTTGTTGCAAGTTATGCGGCTGATCTGCCTATGTACTTTGTTCACATCTTTGACATAACGTTAAGATGGGATGATCCGTTTTTTGCGTCTGGATTCTTCATAGCTGTATGAGGATTTCTTGCCTATTTGATAGAGGTTATCAAAAGGCGTGACAGACGTCTCAAAGAAAGTGATAGTGATTCTTCTTAGAAACACAAACAAAATACACGCGAGCTTTTTTTTTAACTATACACAATTTTCTAATTCCTTTCATAGGCATTTGAATATTCGTATATTCAATTAGAAAAAAAGAACTAAAACTTTCTCAAAAGAAACAAAAAAAAAAAAAATCAGTACAATCAATAAATCGACCGTCTATGGTCGAAGGATTAACTTTAGCACAAGAAATAATGATTTAAGAGTATTCTCTTGGAATTTAAAAACCTCGTTTTATGAGGAACCATGTTTTTGTATGAACATTCGTATCAGCTCTGTTTATCTATTTTGAATCAATTTGATAAAATCGGTAAAAATAAGTATCATTTAATGACGCGGCAAAAGATAACCTTATATGATAAAAGATTCAAATAGCGAAATGAATTTTGTCGTGTCACCAAAATGGAATTGCATGTAAAATCAACAGCTTACTGAATAACACAATGTGTTCGTAATTATACTGGCCGAGCAAATGTTAATCTGTTCCAATAAGTAAACAAAAAAAAGGGTTTAAGATAACACACCCACCGTAAGGCTTTCCGAAACGTGATTGCCAACCACTTAGGCAACCAATTTATTCTATAAAAAGAAAATCAAAATGAAATTTGCAAATATTGTACAAAACACACCATCTCGACCGAAACATGTACTACAGGAGCTCATATGAAGGATTCGATTCATTTTTCCTTTTGGTGAAACGCTCTACTGTCAATCCCAACATGCACCAAAAAGTGCCTACATAAATGCTTATTGATCGCTGCAACTTCGTCGCTGACACCGAAGGTTACCTTTTTTTTCAAAAAATATTCTGTTGGGGGCCATTTTTAACTACATACAATTTCCTCGAGAGTATAATAAATGTGATAAAATTAGTTGCAATTATATTTTTAAGTCACATTTTATCGATTTATTTATTAACCTTGCTTCCATTGAAAGCAATTAGATAACACTTACTGTTGAGGCAGCGTTTGCAAAAAACGTATTCGCTCGATCGATTTCTTCAACTTAAGTTACATAGTTGGTCGCCTTTTATTCAACTGGGATAATGTACAGCCTTTGTTCATCCTGAAGGTCCATTGTAAATATTGATGAAATTGTTTTTGAAATCGGATGAGCAATTTCACAGATTACCTCATACATACAAACTTACAAACATTACCTATTTATAAAATTAGAGAAGATATGTCCTGCGATATTCATGCTCTAATTATTGAATAAATTTTGATGAGTCACGTCCTTTATCATTTGAATCGTTGCTTTAGATGATCCCAACAGTTCGGTTCATCAGTTCCATTTCAGGACCGGGATTTCAGGAATTGGTTTATTGGTTAGGTGAAGTTCTAAGGAGTTTAAATACAAGCAAAATAAATCCATCGAATATATCGGGTTTTTCAGTAAGAGCGCTGCAAAATAATACAAAAACGGTTTTGGATATCAATGAAATTTTTTATTCCTGTGAAAGTACATACGTTCGATGACATTATGTATGGAACTCAACTTCTTTTGCATGGCCACCACGGGCAAGCTTGCAGAAGTCCAGACGCTGAACCCAATTTTCGACGGTTTTCAAGCATAAATCGGCCGATACTGCTGCAATTTCACGTTTGATATTCGTACGAAGTTCATCAATCGTCGCTGGCTTGTTGGCATAGACCATAGACTTGACGAAGCCCCACAGGAAATAGTCTAACGGCGTCAAATCCGAGGCGGCCAAGCGACTGGACAATTTCGTGATATAACACGTTCTCCAAACTTGGTTTCCAATAAATTGATTATGACATTTGCTGTGTTGCTTATGGCGCCGTCCTTTTGGAACCACATGTCCTCCAAGTTCATATCATCCAATTGGGGCCAAAAATATTCGATTATCATAGAACGGTAGCGATCCCCATTCACAGTAATGTGCTGGTCTTGATCATCACGGAAGAAGAACGGCCCAATGACGCCGCCGGCCCATAAACCAAACCAAACCGTAAATTTTTCGGGATGCAATGATGACTAATGGAGTACGTTTGGATTGCTGCCAGACCAATACCGCATATTTTGTTTATTGACGGAGCCATTCAGCCAGAAATGAGCCTCATCGCTGAAGATGATTTTTCGATGAAAATCCGAATCATTTTCAAGCTTCTGGTGGTCAAGCCGCTTCAGTTCTTGCGTCAATTTAATCCTGTAAGGATGTAGGCCAAGATCTTTTCGCAAAATTTGCCACAGCGACGTCACAGCGATGCCCAATGCTTGAGAACGACGTGTGGGAGACACATTTGGGCTTTCTGCAACTGAAGCCTGAGCGGCAGCAAAATTCTCGACACTACGGGCACTTCTTTGTCTCACTGGCACGGGAACATTTTGTACTGTGGATTCAAATTTTTCCACTAGACGCTCAGTTGTTGATCCGCTAGGAGGATTATGACGACCATAAATTGGACGTAACGCTCTTAACGCTTTTCGGTTTCGGCCAGATTCGGCAAAAAAATTGGTTTCGGCCACAGTTTCGGTTTCCGCAATAAATCGACCGAATTTCAGTCTTCCACAAGGCACACAGCATTTTGGCCCATTGTGATACCGCAAGGGTTATGTCGATAACCGTATCTACTTTTATTGGGCAGTAAGTGAGTATTGAGAGGCTTTCCTCCCGAACGGTGAAGAACGAGAAGGTGGAGAGAACTAGTTTGCTTTTCAAATAAAATGAACGAGGTCGTTTGGGTTTGCTTTAGCAAGTTGGGGCAAAGCTGTGAAGAAATGGGAAAATAGCTTTCTATGTCTTGATATTACTATGACTGGACATTCATTGAAGAGATTTAGTAGCTTTCTCGTTATCTGTTTGTTAAGGAGGTTCCAGGTTTGTCTGGTGATGTTGCAAGATGGTTTATGTGCTATATATATTTTTTATGCTTACTTTGACCGCAGCTAATGGTATATTGTGAGGTGCATCTGTGCGGGTGCATTGTACCTTCACAGGCAAGCTCATCTGCTCTGCAGTTTCCTTGGATTTCCCGATGTCCCCGAACCCCGTAAAGGCGAACCTTAAAAAAGTCCGCTATCTCCTTAAGGGAAACATGGCGTTCCTTGACAAGCTCAGATGTAGATTTTTTGACAGCTTGGCTGTCGGTCGAAGTGAATATTTCCAGAAATGTTACTATACAACAGCGATTTCACGGTCGTGGTAAAACATGGAAGGAGAGTTCTAGACTAACAATAAGATTACTCATTACTGACCCATCGGTTGTTATCGTGATGGAGCCGGCCGATATAGGAAAATTTATTTTTGAGAGTATATAGTCTATAACTGTATAACTGCATTGAGTATTACCAACACAAACTTTGTTGTTTGACTAGCACGGTTAACTTCGCGTTAGTTCTTGGTCTGTGAGTCGTATTTTTTAATTTGTTTATTTTCTCGTCAGGTGACTTCGGACGAGATAACTTTCTGTATGTGTAAAAATATACTAATTTTGTGTAATAACAATTAAAATACATAATCAATTTCAACTTGTCTAGTATTTCAATGAATTCAATTTTATCACTATTTTAATGTCAGTCCATTGATTACTTATGGGTGTTCCGTGTGGTTCAACGTGTCAGCAAATTTGATGGAAAAGCTTCAGATTGGAACTTCAGAGTGCCAATACAAAAAAAAAATGTATCGAAATACTATTTATAATGGAGCCAACCTGATAAGAGTGGATTATTTCCTAATTAAGCTTTTCCGAACCCACATTGCAAGGGTAATGACTTCGATCAAGGATGGGGCTTTGTACCCCAACTGTTTGTACCATGATATTGCCAACCTTACTGGCTTTCTCCCTCAAGAGGCGTTCCTCTACTTCAACTCTAAAGGTTTGAATCAGAATAGAATGACGATGCCGCTAATATCCCACTCAATCGAGACATCGCACGCAGTTCCAAAGATCGTTTCCGCTTCAGCATGGCGGTATCAGCACCAACAATTTTGGGGGAAGTCATAAATATGAAGAGCTACCTCGTCGATTTCCTTCCAAGCCTTTTTTTTTTTTGTTTAAATCACCTTGGGCGGTTTGCATAGATTTAATTTTCTTATATATAGTTAGTGTAATTTGGTAAAGATGTATATAACTATATAAGATATAAATTTGAGTATGCAATAAAAAAATTCCAGCTACTAAGTTTTTATTTTTACAAATATTTTCTTTGTTTAATAATTGCCAATATATAGATTTAAAAAAAAATAGTTAGTTTAAGTCAAGAGACATGGAATAAATATAAGATTAAGCTTAGAGCTTCCTTACAAGGCCAGTAAGCTAGTTAAGTGAAGTTAAGACATGAAAACTGATTTAAGTGTTTTTTTCTAGTTGATAAGTCATTCTCATTAAGTTAGTAAAAATGTATTGAAACTAAAAAACAATTAAAAACTGGACTGAATGATGGAAAAATTAATGTATTCCAATAACACATTTATTTTGCATGTATTGAATGAATGTAATTATAGAACTGAAATAATCGATATGATTGCTTTTTAGGTTATAAGTAATTAACAATTGTCAAATTCTTTTAATGGATCTTTTTTTTTACAGAATTTCGGTATTTGTCACTAAATTTCATCGTATTTCAACAAAAGCATATTCATATCAAATTGTAGTATCAATTCGTAGCATAAATTTAATACAACAGAAATCTTTGAGTGTATTGCCTTATTCTTTTTGCTAATATGTCATAAATATGGAAATGCGCAAAAGAGAGAAACAAAGCAGAATATCATACTATATATCCTTACGAGTACGAGGGCGAGCAACTTAGTAAATGAATGTTCGTTCATGTTAAGAAGGAAGTTTTCTTTGGGAAGAAACTTTTCGTATACAAGTAGCTTGAATTGAGGTACATTTTTTTTACGTTGGGATTAATTATGTTGTGCTTTGGCATAGAAAAGTGTTTTGTATACAGAAATGTGTAATTGATTAATCACCGGAGTATTTTGTTCATGTATTCGCGTGATCGTAAATTTTGCTACCTCAGGAGACGCAAAATGGTTCGGAAGGAAGCATGTTTAAAAACTATAACAAATTTCTTATTCTTTTTATTTTGGGAGAAGAAATCAAATGATTTAACGCTTAAAAGTGACAGTGAGATATAACAAAGACTGTTTATTTGGGCACACAAAATCGTGTTGAGTCTGGAGATAGGCACATGTATAAGCAATTAATCATATTACGATATTTAATTAAGATTATATTAGGCTATTTTTTAACCATGCGTGAAAAATTTTAACAGGTTTTAGTGTTTTTATTTGGGGATGTTTTGGGTGGATTGCAGGTTAGAGAGCCTAATCAATTAATCACATTACTATTGGCATATACAGAGTTATGTTTGTCCAAAGCTTCCTTTTTTCAGCGTGATCCACAATTTCATGAATCAACGTCATTATAGAAACATTTGATTGCTTTGACATCATATATTATACATCCTTTTCTTTTAGCATTTTATTTCCCTGCGGGATTAAATAAGAAGTTTTAAACAGCTTTTTTCTACGTTCTACGTAGAACAACAACATCAATACGAAAAATCCAAGCTCTTATTTAGCTCATGTAGCAATTATAGTTATTAGTTAATCGTATGGAATGTGGAAGTTTATTGAAAAAGCATGGAGCAGTAAAACTATAGAATTTGGAAAAATGTGTAGTATGTGCAATTGGTACTTTTACTAAGCTGGTGTTATTTGTCCTTAAATGATAAGTTGAATTTGTTCTGCTAGGAATGTTTCCGCTTTGCTTAAAAATGCTCTTAGTACTTTAAGTTTCTTGATGGTAAAATATTGCAATTTTCAAATAGGGGCCAATAGGGGTATTTTTGATCTACCAAGACTAGTCTTACAGTAAGGTTTGAAAAGAAATATTTAACGAGCCACCAGATAAATGTGTGATTTTATTGTTTGTAAAAAATCCTACCAGTTCAGATTTTGATCTATTGTATTAAGACTCCTAGATATTCAAAATTTTTGACTGATTCAATTATAAAACACTTCTCGGAACACGTATTTTGTTCATAAAAGTTCTGTATGCCGCAAGAGTGAGCTTTTAGTCATACGAGTGAAAGCGAAGGTTGTATTCAGGTAAAATATTACCTACATTGTCAGTGTTAATAATTTGTTTTTTTTCCCTTATTAGTCATTTCTGATGAGTAAACCACACCCTTAATTTTTCTAAGTCTTCTACTATTTTCGTTATGCAATCAATTTGGTTTTGGAACGTGTTTGTAAAGGTAATGTCATCGGCGAATGCAGTCGCTATTCCATTGAATCGCTGTCTGAAAATTTAATGAATATATATACATTAAAAATAAAAGTGGCCCAAGTACAGAACCCTGAGGGACACTTTTTTTTTATATTTATGGCTTACTTAAAACACCATTCACCTTCACTTTTTAAGTTCTACCTTTAAGATAGGTTTTGAACCAGTTATGTATTGTTCCCCTAAATCCAGCATTGTATAATTAATCTAATAATAATTGATGGTCAACCAAATCAAAAGCGTTTGTCATGTCTATGAATAAAGCCATAGTAGACATATTTTTGTTAAGCCCTTCATGTAGCTGACTGCAGACCCTCTGTTTATAACCCAGGCCTTAAACCAAACTGATTACTTGAAATTTATTGAGCTTATTTTTCTCCAAGAACTGTAGCATTTTCAAATACTTTCGAAAATGTAAGTAATAACAATATGGGCCTGTAGTTTGACACATCTTTTTTGTTACCTTTCTTGAAACGTGGAAATACCTCTGCACATTTAAGTGAACTCGGAAAACATCCATTATTAATACTTAAATAATAAAATTATTAAAGTTAAATAAATAGCTCAGCACATCTACTATTTGCCAGGCTATATTTTTTAACAGAATACTTGTCATACCCTCACTTGTGCAAGAATTTTTGTTCTCTAAGTTCCCAATGACTTTATAGATTTCGACAGAATCAAAAGAATCACATACAAAACTATTATTTTGAACTTTGTCAGCAATAAGATTAGTATTTAAAGAACAGTGACAGGAAAGGCAGGGTTCAACAGAAGGTTTGAGTAGCTCTGAGACTTCAATACAATGCTCATTCAGTGTATTGGAGACTGCTTCTTAACCTGATATTAGAGTTCCATTATCTTTCAAAACATTTATTTCTTCAGATTGTTTTAATTTGCCCAGAATTCTATTTATAACTATCCATTCCTACCTGATATTTCCATTTGCCCTTTCAAATAAGTTTGAGTAATAATTATTTATTATAATTTATATCGTGCTGCTTTCACTATAATAATAACCATTTTACGAAGCTTTTTATAATATTTATTCAGCCTTTCATTATGAGGAAATCTAGCATGTTTATTTACATATATATTTTTCTTCCTTATAATATTAAGAAGAGCTCTTGTTATCGACGGTTTTAAGTATTTATTTCGATTTATTATTTTAGAGACTTCTGTAGTGCAAAGTTTTACAAACTTGTCTTAAATCGAAGGAAGGATAAATTTTATTATAGACCGAATCCCAAAAGTCGAACGAGAGGTATTCTTTGAGCAAGTGATAGTCTATGTTTTGTGTAGTTTTAGGCGAAGTTATTTTTTGATTTTGGATCGAATTTATATTAAAGCTGAAAGAAGTAATTCCGTAGTCATGAACTGCTCCTTTCATAATTTTTTTTAAAATTTTTGCACACTCTTATAAATATATATTCAACACAACTTACAGATGAGTTACTAGTTCTAGTCGGATTATTAACAATACCTTTTAGGCCACTTGATGCGATTAAAAACAAATATTCGTCCGTGTCTTTGTTGGAGTGATCGAGAATATTGATATTGATGTAACCATAAGACAATCAAATTTCTAGCCTTGACCTTTTTAAAAATCTGATATAGGTCTTTCAAAAACACTCGTGGAGCCTGTATATGCATAGCATAGTATACCAATCATTGTTATATTCGAAAGACAATTTCACGATATCAGCGCTCAGGACATTTATATTCACGACCAGTAATATTATGTAAACATAATTCATCCTCATATACCCAAACTTTACTTAAATAGTTTTATAGGCATATTCTCGAGAGCATTAATATAAGCTTATAGTTTTGAAAAATTAATAATGTTCTGATGAATACAAAAATTGTTATAATAATATGAACATTTGGATCTTCACATACAAAAGGAGTAAAGCAAGCGACAGTACTAGTATTTAAAGAATTCATAATTTATTAAAGTCGGCAACACATTTTATAGGAACGATTACATCACATTGACTCGTGCACCATCCCATTTTTGACTCATGCATATTTATATTTTATTGTCTTCTGCATTGACTTTGCAGTTTTTAACAGCTGACGTGTATGGACACCAGTTAATGATTTGTCCATAAACTTTAAAAAAGTTTTGACAACAGAAAGAAAATTAAATCAAAGCATTTATGTACAACTAAAATGACATCCTATCTACTGTTGGAAAATTGAATTAAATACGTTAATAACTTTTTAAGATAAGCCCTGTTAAACAGACAAAAGCCGAATGCCGAATTTGTTCATACTGTGTACAGTCCAATACAAAAAAAAAACTGGTCTTCCATGTCTTCTCCAATCAATTCTAATCTTGAGTAGTTTCTTCTTAAAGTTGCATCTCAGAGAAACGTTTATCAGTACAATAGAGCCATACTTAGCCCAATGTGTGATGACAAATTGACTCCAATTCAAAGCACACTTCGACTATCGTAGGCGTTCAAGTGTCGAAGTCTCTCATTAATGTGAATGCAGACCACTTCGAGCACACTAAGATATCACAATGGAGCTTCTTTCTGTTAAGGACTACGCCCATTCAATTCTTTGTCTTTCGCCCCAAACAAGTACACAAATTGTCTCACACCCGAATTCCCAGACCCTATTTCATTTCTCTTCATTTTCTTTCTTTCCTTATTTTTTTTATTGTTTTTTTCTTTCCGCTCCCAAGCCAGTCCCGAAGAGTGACAAAAAGCAACTAAAGTGTTTGCTAAGTAATGCGGAAAATGATGGTAATAGGAGTATGATAAAAGAGCTCTCCGTACACTCCTATTACGTCCTCCATTACACACATCTCATCAAGGGAGGAAGCAATGCAATTAGATACTTCTTTTGCAGTTTCCCCATGTCTTCAGCAAGCAAGAGCCAAGGCCACTTAGCGCCAAACCTGTGTCTCACCACCGTCGTATATTACACCACCCCCATTACTCCCTGCAGCAACTGAATGGTGGAATCAAATCAACGCAATTACAATTCAAGGAACTCAATTTGTATCTAATATCCAAGCGAATTAATTAACTGTCGATTTAATTTTGGACGCCATTAGTTGGCAACATAATCAATAAGTGTAAAACAACATTGGGCCGAGTTCGGAAAGCGGATATTATAATGTTGGACGCGTTTAATGGTACTCGAGCCGAATAAGCGGCTAACTCCCTCTGTGCACTCAATGAATATTAATAAATAATATGAATAAATCAGTAAAGATGTGTTTTCAAAACACACATAAATGGCGTAATGGGCCGCAAATGTGGGCTGGATTGTTTTCGGTTGAGCGGTTTCAATGGATTGTAATTGTTAAGATGTGACACGATAGCGTCTCTCTGGCTTAATGGGCCAAAACACTGCCAACGACTCCAAATGTGTGTTCATAAATGAGAAATTCTTTATGGCCATGCATACGATCATGTTTCGGAAGATTTTGGGTTTTAAGAAAATTGCTCACGTTCTGTTGGAAACAAATGTCTCCTCGTTTGTGGAATACAACTTGGTGAGTTATCGAGGAGTCTTAAGTGCTGTGGATACAAAATTCAATGTTCTGCTTCTGAAATAAGATGCCTTGGCATACGCTAAACTGTTTTTAAGATGCTTGCAATTTTAACAGAGGATATCCTTGAGCAGAACGGTCACCCTGGCAACATTTGCCGCTAAACGACATTCAAACAAAAAGACATACATGCACACAACTTGGTTGGCATTTTTATTTTTATATTATCCTTGATTTATTGAGGTCTTTTTTTTTTTGTCAAATATTCTTCTCGTGTGTGCTCAAGTTTGCTTAAACGGTTCTTAATGCCTGTAAAGTTATTTCTGCAATTTTCATTTTAAACGTTTGCCATTGAGGGCGCCGTTCTTTCCACAATTCTTTCGAACATTTTGTAGATGTTTTGAAAAAAGAAGAATTAAAAAATTTTAACTTTAAAGAATATATTTCTAAGTTCCTGTTGAAGGCAGAAGGAATGCCCTATGTTAACTATTTTTTGAGCTCTATTGGCTTTAGATTTTTGAAGTTAACACCCATTTAGGATTTTTGATTGAGTTTTGGTAAGACTCTTCTATCAGGTTGGCAATTAAGCTATTGCCATTTGAATTTTTAGATTTGCTGACGTAATCGAAATGTCAAACAAATTTTGTTATTTGATAGTTGGTACTTCAACTGTCAATCAGTAAAAACATTTTTTGATCGGCTGAGTAGTATTTTTGTGGCGTCGGTTGAAAAATGGAAAATCAAACGAACATTTACGTCATATTTTGCTTTTTTATTTCCGGAAAGGAAAAAAGACATAGCAAGCTCACAAAAAGATATATGCTGTTTATGGCGACGAAGCCTTAGTGTTAAAATTGGTTTGGCCAATTTCGTTCTGGTGATTTTTCACTCAAAGATGAAAAACGCTCTGGTCGTTCAGTTGATGACGACCAAATCACAGCAATAATCGATTCGGATCGTCACAGTATAACACATCAGATTGCAGAGAAGCTTCATGTATCACATAAATGCATTGAAATTCGTTTTAAACAACTTTGCTACATACGAAAACTGTATAGTTGGGTTCCTCATGAACTGAAAGAAAATCATTTAACGCAACGCATTAACATCTGCAATTTGTTAAAGAAGCGCAATGAAAATGATCCATTTTTAAAACAATTGATAACTGGTGATGAAAAATGGGTTGCTAACAACAATGTCAATCGGAAAAGATCGAGGAGCAAGCCAGGTCAAAAGAAAGTTAAGTTATCAGTTTGGTCGGATTACAAGGGAATTGTCTACTTTGAACTTTTACCACCCAAACTAACGATCAATTCAGATGTCAACATTGAACAACTTACAAAATTGAACAATGCAGTTGAAGAAAAGTGCTTAGTTGCCAACCTGTCACAAATCTATTGTTTTCATTTTGTACAATGACGTCAATTAAATTGTACAGATTCGAGGTCAGTGGCAAAATATTTCGTTTTTTAGTCTACTGCCTTGCTCGGTCGATATTCCAATGGCCAGAAACTCCGCCAAAAAGCAATATTATTTAAGGCGATTCGACATTCGAAAATAAATTTTGATTGTATTGTGCTTGTTTTATTCCTTTTTTTTTTTTAATTATTTGCTCGCTCTTCAAGAGGATATTAAGACTCTTATGCTGCGTGTAGCACACAGCGAACGGAAGAATTAGGAGAAGAATGAGAGATTGTGTAGTGGTTTGAGAATCTCAGGTGTTACCGGTTTCAACTCACTACCGTTGGTGGTACCCGAAATGGGACGGAGGATTTTCGTATCGACCTATTTGCTTTAACCTAATTCGCAGGATTTTCTTCAACATTGGTTATGATCTATGAACTTTTTTGCCATCTACACAAACCGCTATTTTGAAAACACGAATTAGGAACTTAGCCGATACAACAACCACTACAACAACGCCACCCATTATTCAGACTACTATCATTGGTCAACCAACCCAGTGATAGTGCCATTAACTTGATCCCAATGGCAAATGGTGACTGGACCAGATTCGAAAAACTAGACCACTACTCTAGGGATCGAACCTGGGACCTATCAATTAAATCAATTGAAAGACAGGCGCTCTACCAACTTCGTCACCCAGCTGTTAAATTCTATTAAAGAGCACTTGACTGTCAACCGGCATGATAATTTTCGTCGGAGGAAAGGACGAATAAAAGTCTGATGATCTTCCAGAAAATGACTGCACATATTCCCGTGCATACTTTTGAGTCAGATGAGAAACAATCCCTGGTAAAATAAGTTTTATAAATTTTGGTTCCATGCGTGGTTCCATGCGTTGTTCCATGGTAGAGCTTATGTGGTTTCCGGTCCTTTTGCAGAAAAAGCTGATATTGGATTCGTCACCCAAAAATAAATTGTTTATCAGGCTGAGCAGGGTCAAAAAAACAATTATTGTTTCTCCTGCTACCACTGGATAATATATTTTTGCGTAGTTTACTCCAAAGTTTCTCAGCTAGGAGGCACGTATTCAATTTTGAGGCAAAATATTTTTCCCTTGTCATGCGTATGACAGAATTAGAATAGTTACGTGCTTCTTTATACGCAGACATACACACATCGGTATGCCTGCGTTTCCTTGTGTTATAATATCTGTTTCGCATTTGAATTATAACAATTTTCACGGATACAAATTAATCTTATAGCTACAACAGAATCGATTTAAATATATATCGGGTCGTCAGTTAGTCTTAATGAAATTTTTCTCCGGATGTAAAAATAATTCTGCCAGAACTTTTTTTTTTAACCGTTCACCGGCGTACAAGGGGTTATGACTACCCTTAAAATGTTGGTACATAACGCGAGTGTAAGGATCCTCCTCCCTTCATCAGGGAGGAAATAGGGATAAGTACTGATGCACTTTGTTTTTCAATTTCTGCAGATTGTAATGAGTAGGAAACACCGAGCGTGGTAGAGCGTTCCTACACTTGACTGTACGACCGAAGTTGGGCTCTGATGAGCATTCCTGGCGAGACGGGTGTTACGGTGAAAGTGATAAGGGGGTGGAATGCAGCTGGCTTATTCACCAGAACTGTCAGTTTTGTTTTGATATTTGTGAGATTCAATAAATAAGGAATGCTCGTCTACAAACCATAGAATGCTATACTCGCTAAAATCGCGGAGTGCTTGTTATTATCTTTTCTTGGATCTATGGTCACGGGTCCATGAAAACAGGACAGAGATGTTTCGCCAAAATGATTAAAAATACGGCAAAGAAGCAGCGCCCTCTTGACAGATCGTATCCCCAATAAGATGTGGTAGAACATTTTAAGGAACCAGCACTCATCTAATATGAATCTGCTCAAGCCAAGTCGGTTCATTGAAATGATTTAAGAAAACAGAAAACTTATACACAGTTGGAGTTCGGAGTATAAACACATCCAAATAGTTATGAATCAAAAGTCCTAAGATACTCCCTCCATCCACAGTGGCAAAAAATAAATAAAGGACTCTCAGATGGCTTTTTGGTAATAAGGTTCTACATGATCAAAGACAGATATTCAATTTAGCGAAAGACAAGAGCTTAATCTCTCTGCCAAAGTCAGTCTGTGGACCGCCAATTGTATGTCTTATTTACGTCTTTTCTTTCGCTCTTGTCAAAGAGCCAAGTTTTCTAGTTTCGTATTATCAAAAAACTTGGAATTCCTGATACGTATGTATATCTGTTCATCGAATTACAGTTTTTGCGCTTTTGTCATTGCTCATATGTTCTAAGATGAATAAAGTTATAAGAAAAGAATAAGCCTTATAGTAGCTTCTGTCAACTAAACCTTTCACGGATATCTATCAAATCTTTATAAATAGAACGTTAAATTAAGCCTTGAAAAAATAAAATAAAAAAGTTAATTAAAAGAAGCATATTTCTGCCAATTCTAAGGATTTTGTTGGAAATCCGGTCAAGCACAATGGTAACAGGAAAAGATTTAACCAACAAATGTGTTAATGTGTCAGCGGCTTAGAAGCGAAACTTACCTATCCACTGAAAAAGTCCAAGTCCTTTACAAGACTTAAACAAATGACCAATTTCATCTTGCCAATCGCTCATGAGAAGGTGCCAAAAGAAATATGTTATCGCCTCTCGTTATCTGTACCCACACGATCAGCAATTAACATCCAAGATTTTTTTTTCTTTACTAAGCTTTTAATGTCGATCGTTTCTTTTTGACTTGAGTGATGATCATGATGTGTGTGATTCATTTTCCATCAATTCTTCACATATTTTCTGCATGGATTTGTTTTCCTTAACTCAAAATTGACGGCTTTCAAATGAACTAATCAACGAGGCAATTTGTTTTCTGTCTTCACACTTCCAAGGAAAACAAAAATAATCAAATCCAAAAAATTTTATTGATTTCAGAAACTGTGTGATGAGCCATTCTGTTTTACATTTTTTTATTCAAGGAGTCTGCTAATAGATTGAGGAACATTTAAAATAAAAATACGCTTGTTTGAGCAATAAAAAAAAAACTGACGAAGTGTCCTACAGTAAATGGCAACGTTTTCAGCAGTTGGGAAACATCAACCCTCTTTGGAAACATCAAAAGCAAGAAAGCAATAAGAACTTAAACTTAAATCTTGTTCATTTTTGAGCTATTATGATAATGTGGTCTGCTTTCTGTATTCCAGATATGTGACCTATTCACTGTTGATGCAGGGAAATCGGGACCGATGACTATTCAATTTGCTTAGAAATGGATGCCAATATTGCACAAGTTTGTTTGTTGATCATATCAATCAAACAGGTTGATTCTCTTCCAAATTCAATAGTCAGTAATAATTTGTTGATACCTCATTTGCTGGCATCGAATTCAGTCAATACCTGCGTCATTATAGCAATGTACCAGAAATGCATTTGATGCCGAGCTCTATGTGCTCAACTGTGGTTATTTTTGAAACATTGGAAGCTTTTGTAATTAGTAAAGTTAATTTTCGAAGAGAACAAAGCAATGTCGAGGGAAATTCTTCAATATTCCAGTGAGATTCAAACAGTGACCAAATGGGTAAACATATTTTTGTACTTTTCTCCTCTATGGAAGTCACTTACATAATTTGAGATACTATTTATAAGATTTTATTTCGGTCGGGTTTGCCACAAAAAATGTGAGTCCACCTTAATTGAAATGCTTTTACGTAGGCAACACTAAGTGTTGCCAGGTGCAATCTGACATTTCCATTGGAAAGTTTGTCATTTTTTAGCATAACATCACTCAGAACGTGTTGTCATTTAATCGTGAATTGTTTTATTCACAGAGACTTGAAAAATTCATCTCGGAAAAAAATGGAATAAACTCTGAAAACTTTCGTGCGATAATTTTTCACAACTTTCGACGTGGATTATCACGACAAGAGTGCATTGATAAACTTTAATCTTTGTATGGCGATGAAGCACCACCCTATAGAACTGTGAAAAACTGGTTTAATGAATTCAGTCATGGCCGACGCTCGCTCATAGACGAATTCCGTGAAGGTCGTCCAAAAACGGCCGTTGTGCCAGAGAACAATGTTGCCGTGCGTGAATTGATAATGCGAAACCATCATGTGACATACCGTGCGATAGAGGCATCTCTGAGCATTTCTCCCACCAGCATACATTCGAAATTGCATGAGAACCTGGCCGTAAAAAAGGTTTGTCCTCGTTGGATTCCTCACAATTTGACAATCGCTCAAAAAAAGACTCGTGTCGATTGGTGCAAAGAATTGTTAAAAAAATACGATCGCGGTGCTTCAAAAGACGTTTATAAGATTGTCACAGGTGACGAATCATGGATCTATGCGAATGAACCCGAAGCAAAACAACAATCGACTATGTGGGCCTTCGAAGACGAGCCAAATCCAACAAAAGTTGTTCGTGGAAAAAGCACTTCGAAAAAACTGGTCATGTGGCGAACATGCTGTTGAAGCGTTCAAAAACCATGTTTTGGAGGTGTCTCAAATGGAGTGGAAAAAGTGTTTCGACAATTGGTGAAGCGAGTGAATTGCTTTCGATATGTTATCATCGTCTATGAGTGGCTCGCCTTTGAATTCTATCTAGGAGTTGCAAGATCGTGTCTTGGGTGCACCTGCCCCGATGTGAGCGTTGTACGCCATTTAAGGCCGAATAAAAGCCTTATAAATTATGGCTAAATCAGAAGTGGTAAAATACTTCTTGCACCGGTTAAGAAAACCTAAGCATTTCGCTGTATTCATGGCAATATCGAACGTGTGGTCATTCCAACGTAGGTTAGAATTGACGCACATACCGAGCATTGAAAGCTTTTAGGTTTCTTCGACGCAAATGCCATTCATCGACAATGCCTGGGTCTTAGGATTTCGCTTTAATGTCATAAGACAGCATTAGGTTTTGGACGCATTAAATTCTACTCTATTGGCTTGTCTCCATTTGATTATGCTGTCATTATCAGAATTCAATGAGTTAAGCATACGTTGTCGCTCGATGTCCACGTCCGAAGAGTAGGGGCTTCAAGCTTAAAGGCTTAAACGCATATGAGAAACTGAGGGTACTGTCATCTGCGAAAGAATATATTGGATTAGATGTGATAGACAAGAGATCATCAATGAAAATGAAAAAAAAGAGTCAGAGACAAAACAGCCTCGGAGAACACCAGCGTTTATATGATGAATTTCAGACTTCAAACCGTCCAATATAACTTGTATTGTACGACTCGAAAGGAAGTTTCTAATCCATCGAAGAAGAGACTCACCGATCCCATATGCAGACATTTTCGACAAAAGAGCTAGATGCCAAACTCTGTCAAATGCCTTTGAAATATCAAGTGCAACTATCTTTGATCCGCCAAAATTATGTAAGGATTGGTTCTACTTTTCGGTGAGGCAGTTCATCAAATCACCTGTGGAACCGGTGATTCAAGACGTCGGTCGTGATTCAAGATATTTCATAAGCTGACGGTTAGTCAGCGTTTCCATGACTTTGGGAAGAAGGAACGTACTATATATATGCCCCATAGAATGTTCAACGCTCTCGAGCACAGGTGGTGGTAAAGCGTAATCTGGAAGTGTAGAACTGGCCGCGAGCTGTGCAGTAAGCAGATTGGCTTTGTCGAGCTTTTTAACAACAGGAGTGTCATTCGAAATGAGTGTCGGGATCGATGAAATAGAGTTCTTAGTATATTTGACGAATATTAGTCCATGGGAGAACTGCCTACGTCGTAGAAGAGCATTACAGTCATTGCGATCTCGTCGAAACTTTTTCCCGTTTTCCTCTGTAGGGTTGGCTTTATGAGACCGAAAACTCAACTCTCTCAACCTGATAGTCTCTTTAGCAAATTTATATATTGAATTATTTTCGAAAAGTGTCCTGACTCATTTAATATTCCCACTTTTTGTACAGGTTATAACATACTGACTGAAAAATCGAACCTCCACCACCGTCGACCTGAAATTATCGTCCGATCGATAAATCGTAGTTTCGTTAAAAAAAAATTATACGAATACTAGACGGAACGTGGATCATATTTGAAAAGGAATCGGGCGTTTAATTAATTTATCGTAGAGCCTCAAAAGCATTTATTTCGCATCAATCGGTCACCTCTACAAGCTAACAACAAATGATATTTATCAGTAAAACTGCTATTGTCATGACTGATTCAGAGCCCATCCTGTGTATCTTCGACTGGAATCAAAATCGAGCCATTAAAAATATAAACAATAAATTTACTTCTTGATAGTCAATCGCATTTAGACTATGCTCGGACGTTCCTTTGCCTCGTAAACGCTATTTTTGGTCGAAATCCGTGGTAAATTACGAGAGGCCCATTTGCATCTCTGATTATGCTCTGTTGAACCGGAAGCTATCCACAGGACTGAAGGTGACTAAATGTTGACCGTTTAGGCATTAAGCTACTTCCTACAGTGGTTAAGGTCATTGGGTAAGAAAACCTCCGTTTTATAGAATATTATTCATTTAACGTGTATGGTCTCCAGACAGCAGAAAATAACCTTTACCCTGGCATCGAATTTGCAAGAATATATTTCCCAGCTCATTGTTTTGATTTCTTTTCTCATAATATCCTGCGACAGAAGATAGAAGAAAAATCATGGATTTATTTCTTAATTTAATTTTCCTCAGGCCAAAACCATGCGATCCTTTTCACCAAATGGACACACCTCTGTTAAAAAGCATATCAAAACCAAGCACAGACAAAGATTGGAATGACTCCCGCTGTGAGACTGATGGCAACACACTGTGTGTTTTATATCCAAATAAAAAAAAAACAGTGCATATTGAAATAGTACAAGTACATAACAAGGCTTGCCAGAGATGAATTATGTCTTATTGCCACCGAGTGTACACTTGTGATAACAACCTAACTACAAGTCGTAATGTTTTGTTTCAAAATATTTTATGACGAGCAAACCATAAGCCGGCATGACACTCTTTCATAACTCAGTCAAACTGCAAGAGCATCGATCTCATCCAAAATTTACGACACAAAGAACATTGAAGAACTGTACTTAAATCCCCAATCGGCTTGACGAGCTCCCAAAACCGCCCCATTCAGCAAAACTATGAAAATTCCAAGAATGAAATACACTTTTCACTTTTGTGATTAGTTTCACCACGTGCCTAGCTGAACAACAGGCTCAAATCATAAAAGAACATAAGCATTTTCCAGTTGAACTGAAGCTGTTTATTTTTCTAAATGAAACCCATATTAAAGTTTAAGTATCTTCAGAGCGGCCTACGAGTTCGTATGTAGGTATGTCGAAATTCATCAATTGCGAGAGCTGTTTGTATACACAATACAGTATTGACATCTGTCAGTTTGCTTTTCGGAAAAAAATAAAATGTAAAAATAGAATAGGAAGTGAAGTATCTGTAACACCGCTGCTGAAAAGACTCTGTGAGGTTGCTGGCCCTTGTTAAGTATGAAAGGATTTTAAAGGATTGTAGTTTTTTTTTTCAATTGCTGTACGAGTGTTGAACAAAGCAGTTTTATAAACTCATAAGCATTAGAAAAGTATTTGCGACGTCAGTAAACATTATTTTTCCAAGCGTTCGTACTTTTCAAAAACTATATCTGTTGGACTTAAACAAGAGTGTGTCATTGAAACCTTCTTATTTATGTTTAGAAAAGACTATATTTTGCGTTCAGGTTTGACGTGCGACCAGATGTGGGGATCAAGTAGAAACCAAATGACACCAACTTGTAATTTCTTCAATAACAATATCGCCACCTCTACTATGTTAGCGAAGAGTGTCTACTTAAAAAAATCAAACAAATCTGAATTAAATCATCAATTTTGAGATTAACATTGTATCTGTGATTGACTTTTTTCTTGAAATCTGCATAATTCTGGTTTCGGGTTTGGCTCACAAAGAACATTTTGTTTTCGTTCGAAGCTTTCTTACCCATTACTCCTTGTGGCCCGCGAAACTTGCATTGTGAAAAGTACCCGATAGCCTAATTAACGTTCTGCTGGGTGATT
The DNA here is from genome assembly GCA_963555765.1 of Orthonevra nobilis. Classification (NCBI taxonomy): domain Eukaryota; kingdom Metazoa; phylum Arthropoda; class Insecta; order Diptera; family Syrphidae; genus Orthonevra; species Orthonevra nobilis. Next base: position 2,945,064 of record OY743225.1, on the reverse strand, counting down.
AGGTCTTCAATATTTTATTGTTATTATTATTATTATATATTAAACTATACGTAAATGTACAGGGTAATACTTACAAGCTAGTAGCTAATAATTTTGAATGTAAAGAAAAATATAGTATGTTGATGATTCGCAGATACAAGGGCGGTCAGAGGAAGGGTGAGCAGTAGCTCTGTTTCCCTCCGACCGTCCCGCAAAAGTTTTACATGGATAAAACTTGGATACTAACACATAGGTTGAATATTTGTGAAATTTTGAAAACGTTTTGTATGTTTTGTTCGGAAGGAACCAAAAAAAGATTTTTTTTAAGTTATTATTAAATAGTTTGTTACAAATTTCATCGATTTTCGAACAGCATTGTTGGCAGAGATGGCATATGGGGGGAGCGTCTTTATTAAGTAGGTGACTGTGGTTGAGCTGGGTGTGTCCAATTCTCAACCTGATGAAGCATTTATTCATGGTTACAGTAGTAGAAGTAGGAAAGCAAGCAGGACTTCGGTTTCGATTGATGGAGTGATGGTACTATTGAGACCAATCCAATAGCATTTCATTGTGCAGGTGTGAGTTTGTGAGTTTCAAGATATCTCTTTTGGTGAAATGATATTGTGAGATTGCATTTCTTTGAGATTATTTAGCTTCGAACGTGTTCATTGCCCTTTACACCGATGTGACCTGGTACCCATCTTAAGTCCGTGTCCAAATTTAATGACGTTGTCTCTGATTTTGATAATGAAGGTCGACCGGTTGTGAACAAGTTGAAAGACTTTCCGTGCATATCACAGTGTTCTTTTTAAAATTAAAAGCAATTTACGTGGCTTTCAAAACTGTTAACTTCGGCAGAAAAGACTGAGAAATATAAGGGTACTTTTTCTGCGGAAACGAGATTGTTATTTGAGCCATCCGTGAAGAGAATAGATCTTCAGTATTGTTTTCTGCGAGCTACGTTCTTTTGTTTTTAAATTACTAATTGACTTAAATCTCTTGAGTTCCTGATCTGCGGAAGCTTGTCTCTAATAAAGTATACTCCACTCGTTGATTATTGTAAGCGTTCAGTCCCATTTGATTGTAAGAAAATTTTTTTACCCATTTGATTGTAAGAAAAATTTATTTAAATTATTTGGCTTAACTCTGTTACCTAACGAAATGATAAAGTTGTAAATGGTTTGCCGTTTGCGGGAAAAAATCCACCGTCAAAAGCAAACGGTTTTCGTAAGTTAAATTCAGCACAGCTTATGCTTTAAATAAACTTGAAATTATAGTCTTAAGACGATTTTCTGTGCCTAAGACCGCCTCTGTCTTGCTATTTCATTATTTACTAGGTATTCCCAGTTTGACTTCATCATCACTCATCACCCACAAAGACAACGTTAGCTTTTATGTGTTGTTTGATGTGATTGTCTACCAAAATGGTTATTAACGAAAAGACGTAGATTTTTGTTTGAAAAACAAATAATCTGATCAGCTCAGACCATCCCGAAGTTATGTTTGGGTCTTTTTTTCCACATCGCTTATGTATTACACAGAGAAGAATGAGTTCCAAACTTTCCAATTTTGTCGAGACTTTGAAGTCAAAATGGTTGAACCATACCACATAGTGAAGAAATGTTCAGAATGGGATCTTTTTATTTCTGGTCTGCGGTTCTGGCTTCGAGTGGTTCACATCCACTGTCCATTTCTACTGTTTGACCTTGGATAAACTTACTTATTTAAAGCCGCGCTTACATTCGAAATCTAGCTGTGTTGTTAAACCAAACCAGTTCAGTGTTGAAGATCTCACCCGAAATCATGAAGAAAAGAAGAGGATGCTTTTTGCATAGAAATATGGTTCATGAAACAGGCACACAGTAAAACATTATCCAATATCAAAAGGTAAATTTAGAGAGACTTGTCAAGTAGTCTTTACTTTAATAACAATGGGAAATATAAAGAAGTTAGTCGTTTGAGTGTCTAGATTGATTCCCAGACACCCAGACTTCGAATTTGGCTAGATTCGTTCACAAGAACGCACAAATGTACGTTCTCACGCAGACATCCTTCTAGAAACAACGGAATCATATTCTTCGGACATCGAAATGAGATATATTAAATCTTTGGAGTCTGAAAATCGGACTGTAAAAAAGTCTTCAAAATCAAGGCATTTTAATCAAGCTCAAATTATTTATTATTTTATTTTATTATTATTATTATTATTATTATTATTATGATTATTATTATTATTATTATGATTATTATTATTATTATTATTATGATTATTATTATTATTATTATTATTATAATAATTATTGATTTAAAAAATAATTATTTAAATCAATTTGAAATTAAGTTATATGATTGTTTATTGAGTAAATGCAAAAAAAAATCAATTGGAAGTTTGCAGCTGAAAAGACCTTCAGCGATGCAGCAAATACATACTATATATACTTCGTAGTTGGGTAGGTGTCTAAATCGCTTAAATATCATCAGCAACAGCTAAAGAACTTTCCAATGACTTATTTGTCAAAAAGTACAATAAAAGGTACCAAATATTTTTATTTCAAATTTGCAAATATTGCTTTGTTATCTTTTTTGTCTTTCATATGTATTTGTTCTTGAAAAAAGTAACAATTTTCTACGCCAAAGAAGTTGACCCCAAGATTTTAGAATTAAAAAAAAGGTGCTGTTAACTGGCTTAAATATGCTATCATGGGCCGCGTTCAAGAAACAATTTACCCCGGAAATGTTTTTAATGAATAGGTCTATTTTTACGTGCAGTTAGCATCGCAACTTTACTCTTTCAAATTCAACCAAACTGTGCTGTAATGTGCCGAGATCGGCAAGACCGAAAATTTGATATTCTTCTAATTTTCGCGAGAATAATGAATTTTCTCAAAAACGTAACTCCTATTTGACATTTTACGCTCGTTTTAAGGAAAGTGCCAAGAGGTGTCAGAGTATAAGTAAGTACTACTTGCTAAACGTTTTTATTTCGTTAAAATTTAATGCGGATTGTAACCTTTTTTTTTAATGAAATGGATAAAAAATCCTCAGCGCAAAGGATTACGGGTCCAGATCGACAATCTAAAAGGCGATTTCACGGCAACATATTCACCGCACAGGAGGACACCAGTTTAACGAGTGCATAAGCAGGCCAGAACTGTATAATATGAAGAGAGAAACGCGGAAAATAGTTCGAGGAGGGTCCGATGTATGAAACAGGAATGGCAGATTAAAAAAATGTAAGTCTACAATATCATTTCATGACTTAGACTGCGAAAAACTTAACGCGAAACTTTAAACGCTTTTTTTTCAAAACTGTCTTTTTCAAAACAATACCCACGATTTCTCAGGTTCTACTAGACTGATTTACCTGAAATTTTTAGAAAGTCTTCTTAATAGACTTGTCTATGCCCCCTCCCCCCCCCCCCCATCCCCAAATTTCAATAACTTTTTTTTTCTAAATTAGAGAAACAGTAAAAAAAAAAGTGGGACAAAAATTTTTTTTTTTTTCAGGCAGTTGGCATTTTTTGAAAAAAATCCTTCGAACTTTTCCATAGATCCAGACATTGCGACAGTATTCTAGATTAATTATCGTTTTTTTTTTGGTTTCAAATTGCTGGGAGGGTTGAAATCGTGGGTATGGTAACACGCCAATTTTTTGAGACCCCACTTCATCAGCTGCTAATTTTTGTTTTTTTTTTCTGTATTCTTGCTTTGTTAATAAATAACTAATATAAAAATGGATGCATGGTAAAAATATTAATTGCCTTTTTTTATGACACTTCAAAAATTACACGAAATTCATGCCTCTGGACTAGAATACCCCCTTAAGGAAACAAAGTAAAACTTGCTTCCGTCGGTGAATATAACTTGATTCTAGAACGAATTCTTCTTCCCGTAGTGTTTAGTTGCGTACTCCATTTCTAACATATAATATATTGTCTGAGGACACACATGAATTCCGTCTGTACTCGGCATTTACGGGTGCATTTTATTACGATCTTCTGCGACACTTTTTACCAATCGATCTTCCATACAACAGTAAATCGTCTTTTGGGCGGCGGCCAGGTCTTGGTTTATTGGCTATTATTTTCGTCTTTTCAATTTGAAGACTTCAATTCTTTCTTTCAGCCAATAATAATCTGTCTGGTTGTAAATAAAATTTGCCTTTTTTACTCTCTATTCTTAATTCTCTGTAAAAGAAACAAAACAATTTCTTTAGAACTGATTCAGATTACCTTAAGCTTTTAAAAAAAAACAATTCCTTACCACACACATAACATGGTAAGTTGAAACAAAATAATGAGATCTGCATGGAGATTTTTTGAGCCAGATTGCCGACATCGAAAGACTCATATGGGTTTCACATGATAATTTTAGTACTTTGGTCAATAACTCGAAAAAGATCGGTCCGTAAAAAAATATGTCTGATGGTTCGTAGCAAATGAAACTGTTCGTCACTTGATCCTTACGGTAACTGCCAGAACGACCACACTGCAAATCTTCTTAATATATTTTCCACGAAACAATTCATAAAAATGTAAATAAATCAAGTATTATGGCTGTTTTAATATTGTCAAGAATGGCAATAAATATTAACAATCCCAAACTTGTTCGCAGAAATATGATGAGCGGCGTTTCGTTTGGCAACTCTATCTCAGATTTTCTATTAAACTACAAATATTTTTAAACTAAGAGAATATGTGAGTTTTCTTAAAAACTTGTTTATCTCAATAATAATGAATTTTATTTTATTTGGCGACAGCTCTTTATGGATGCGATTATTTTATTAAGCATGACAGAAATAGAAGGCATATTAACTTAAAACACTTGCCATTTTATTATATTTTTATTACTTCTTTATGGAATTTATTTTTCTGTCTATCCATTTTAATGCTTTAACTTCGAGTCGTTGCATGTAACGTGCATGTGTTGTGCAACAGCATCCGGCTATTAAAAAAAAACTGTCACATTCTGCAAAAATTTATATCGCAAAAGCTTCATCAAAAACTCATTTGGCACATGCAACACGAAATGCATTATTAAATTCTATCAACTCTGAAAGTGTCAAAACTGCCAAAAAGTGCTTTCTGGCGCGCTCAATGCGACCGGCTATTCACTAATATATCATTTTTGTTGACACATCTGTCGGCAGTCTGTTGCCAATATGTGTCCTCAAGTTAAATCAACAAAATGTTCGTGCATGTACGACACACACAAGTAATACGAGTAAGTTCGACAAACCAAAACATTACAAATTTGTGTGCCGAGATAAATTGACATTTGCCAGAAATTAGATTTTGCATTTACTCATTGTGTCACCAAAGGTTTGTTTTCCGATCAACTAAAGCATGGCTTAACAATGTATCCATGTATATATGTTTGTTGTTGTCTGCCTGCCTGTGGTAGTAACATCCCTGCGATCGTTTATCCAACAGATTCGCTGTTAGTTACTCTTGAATTCAATTAAATTTCAATTAATCCCTCGACACGACACAAGACATCATATGTGATAGATGTTTGCGTACAGCTCACACCTGACGGGAGCTCAGAAGGAGTGTGTATTCCTTGGTGGATGCAAGGGCGAACCAAGCATTTGAAACAGAGGGGTACTGGCTTGAAATTAATAAGTCTACGCTTCAAGTATACCACAAGAGTTAATGGGATCGAAAACTCATTGGAAAACGATGACGAAATGATAGACGACAGAACAATACTTTGGAGAAAAAAAGACGCCAACTGAAAGTACACTTTAATTGGAGGTATGTCAGCACTGCAAACTTGCATTCGCCCGGTTTTCCCAGGTATTGTAAGAGGTAAAGATAAATATCCAATTTTATCAACGCCGGTTTAGACACTTCGGGAATCGTCCCACATCCAGGTCAACCATTTGATGTATGTTTCAAGTAACAAAGCTAACCAATAAATCTGTTGACTTTCTGCAGCTCTAAAGCTAACAGCTCATCAATCGATCATCGAAGAAATCATATTCGCACCATCAATTTGGTTTCAAAAACAAACATTTGATGAGCTTTACAGAAATGAAAAAAGACTATACCTACTTTAATCTGTCTTGTAATAGTATTCTTGATGTCTTTCAAAAATTTGAAAAAGTATGACATGGGACTATGAAGAGTTTTGCCGATATACATAAAGAGTTTTTCAACAGGGACGCTACAAAAGTAGAGCGACAGGGACAGCAAACGACGCCATATTTCTTGCCGCTCTTATGACATTTCTCTTCAGTAAGGTGTGCCATTTCATGATGGAAAGATATACGAGCCAACAACGAGTCGAAATTATTAAAATTTACTACCGAAATTCGGAGTCAGTAGTCTCAACGTTAAGAGCGCTACGTCCAATTTATGGTCGTCATAATCGTCCTGGCAGATCAGCAATTGAGCGTCTAATGGAAAAATTTGAATCCACTGGCACAGTACAAAATGTTCCCGTGCCAGTGAGACAAAGAAGTGCCCGTAGTGTCGAGAATATTGCTGCCGCTGAGGCTTCAGTTGCAGAAACCCCAAATGTGTCTCTCACACGTCGTTCTCAAGCGTTGTGCATCTCTGTGACGTCGTTGTGTCGAATTTTGCGAAAAGATCTTGGCCTACATCCTTACAAGATTAAATTGACGCAAGAACTGAAGTCGCTTGACCACCAGAAGCGTCGTATGTTCGTGAATTGGGCTGAGCAACAACTTGAAAATGATTCGGATTTTCATCGAAAAATCATCTTCAGCGATGAGGCTCATTTCTGGCTGAATGGCTACGTCAATAAATAAAATATGCGGTATTGGTCAGGAAGCAATGTACAAGTACTCCTTGAGTCATCATTGCATCCCGAAAAAATTACGGTTTGGTGTGGATTATGGGCCGGCTGCGTCATTGGGCCGTACTTCTTCCGTGATGATCAAGACCAGCACGTTACTGTGAATGGGGATCGCTACCGTTCAATGATAACCGAATATTTTTGGACCCAATTGGATGATATGGTTCCAGCAGCACGGCGCCACAAGCCACATAGCAAATGTCACAATCCATTTATTGGAAATCAAGTTTGGAGAACGTGTTATCTCACGAAATGGTCCAGTCGCTTGGCCGCCTCAGTCATGCGAGTTGACGCCGTTAGACTTTTTCCTGTGGGGTTACGTCAAGTCTATGGTCTATGCCAACAAGCCAGTGACGATTGATGAACTTCGTACGAATATCGAACGTGAAATTGCAGCAGTATCGGCCGATTTATGCTTGAAAACCGTCGAAAATTGGGTTCAGCGTCTGGACTTCTGCAAGCGTGCCCATGATGGCCGTGCAAAAGAAATCGAGTTTCATACATAATGGCATCGAACGTACTTTCACAGGAATAAAGAATTTCATTGATATCCAAAACCGTTTTTCTTTTATTTGAAAAAAACTTTAGTAGCGCTCTTATTGAAAAACGATTTAGAAAAAAGTTTTCTCCTAAGCTAAGTATGGGTTAAATATGGCCCAAATTTGTTCTCCGGATTTTGAAATATAGCGCTTAAGGAGATATGGCCCATATTAAGTAATATTCTCCGGCCCGGAATAGAAATCGTAATCAGGTCCATATATAAAATGAAATTTAAGCCCATTTAACACTATAAGGCCCTAATAAGATCCAGCACGGATTACGTATACAGCTTTTGCTCATTAGTGAAAAGTATGATTATAATCATATTTTTTATTCCACTTGCATTAAATAGAACAAAATGTTTGTTCTAATAGAGAGTTCTTCATCGATTACTATATATCAGATTTTATGATATATTTTCCAAGAAATTTCTTACTCACAAAAAACATCTTACATTTTTGTATTAATTCTTTTATTTTTTGCTGATTAAACATTATATGTTTAGATTATTGCAAGAATCTAAGGTTATTTTAAAAATATATTTCAATAAACTTTTTCACAAACCTATTAACTACACTTACAGTTTATTTCAATATTCTTCTATCTAAAATATCTAAATATCTGAAATAAGCCACTCATTCATTCTTATTTCATAATAATTATTACATTAGGTTATTGGAATTTTAAAATCCAAATGTTATTGTGTTATGTTTTTAGACAAGAAGTGAAAAATGAAAATAAACTGCAGACTTTTGCAGCTTCTAATTTATAAAGGACAAATAATTTTAATATCGCAAGTATCATAACTTAGAAAATTATTTAAAAAAAATTGCCATTAATAATTATTCAAATATAGAGACATTTTCCTTACTTGTTAAATACTTTTATTATATAAAGTAAATATGTATTCTTTATCCGAAGATGGACTGGTCGATATAGTTTGTTTATTATTTCGTGTAGGTTCTTTATTTGGTTGCGGCTTTTGTTTACAATCACAATATTTACTTGATGGGAAATTATAAATCTTGATTCAATTATTTACACGAAGCAATGACTAGGAAAGAATGTGTGATCCTCTCATTTACTCTATACTGTACCGGGATATTTGAACGCGTTATTTACTGTAATATTCTCCGTAAAATATTATACAAGGAACATGTAATTTTTTTTTGACGTATAGAAAAATATTTTTAAAGTAAAAATTGCAATAATTTTTTAAAATTTATATAGATAGTTATTATTACTTCTTCAACAATGTTTGTCGATTTAATACGGAAACTTATTTTTAAAATATGAAAATGGATACTGTAGATCTAAGAACATTGAATAAGGTTGAAATAAAAATTGTAATATCAGACCCGGATCAGGAAATTATTGTTTTCCGTATTTTGCATTAAATCTGGTTAAAAAATTTGGGACATTTTTGTAAAAGGAAGAGAAATCGTAAAACGGGCTGTCAAAGGCAATCAATATCCGGACCTGAAAATTAAAATCGTAATATGACAATCCGCACATATGCGGGATCAGGCCCAACAGAAAACGTCTTAAAACGGTTAGCCATAATATTGCCTTATCCGGGCCTTATACATAATCCGGTCAGCCGTAAGTATTTGCTACTCAAAAACACAACCAGTTCGATCTGGACAACTGTTTTTGATATACACAAGATTACTTGTGTATAGAAAAGACAGTTGTGCAGACGGTCAAACTGTTGTCTGTTAAATCGCACGTTATAAGATCAAAATATGTGGTTGAAAAAGTAAGCCATGTGCCGAAAGTTTGCAGTTTTCATGCGCTCATGTCCTTTTATGCAATTCGAAAAACCGCAGGAAAATTACAAATTTACAATTCCTATTCCAGTCACCATTTGCGATGAGGATAAAATTAATGGCGCTTTAACAAGATTGATCGAACATCGAAAGTAGTCTGACTGTTGGGTGGTTGTATCGGCTAGGATTCTTAGATCGTGTTATCAAAACTAGTGGTTTATGTAGCTTTATGTGTAGATGGCTCTGCTGTGAAGCAAAACACTGACAGTAGGTTGTTAAGCTATAACTTACAGATCCTCAAAGTAAATATATCAAACCAATGACGAATAAAATCCTACGAATGAAGCGAAAGCTTATAAGTCGATATTAAATCCTCCGTCAGATTTTGGGCTCCAGGCACGGAATGGAATTGTTACCAAGTACATCTGAGGCTCTCAAATCACTATATAATATTTCATTCTTTTTCTTATTCTTCCACTTATTGTGCTTCATGCATTAAAAGAGCATTCATATCCTCTTGTGAGCAGGCAAATTATACAAAAAATAAGTTATGATCATGTTGATAAAGTTCAGCGGAGACTTGTTTTCTGATATTCATTCAATGCGATGTAGCTTTAAGTTGGTAGTTTTTTATAAAATTGGTCTGAAGGCTTTCTGGCATTCCATAAAAAAAAAGTGAGTTCAAATCGATAAGTGAAAACTCTGTTGTTGTTGTTGTCTTATCAAAACACCAGAGAGCTGAACTCTGAAGCACGCCAAAACACATCTTTAAAAAAAAGCTGGACGGATTTCACACTGTATATTGCATTTTTTGAGGCATGAGGACCTTTTCCATGTGAGTCCATGTTATTGACTAAGGCTGTTGCAAATCCTGAATGATGAATTATATTACTTTAATTTCATTTCTATTTCATTTTTTTTCAAGCTTCCTGAAGCTTTTTAATTTGCTTCGTATATTTTTAGAATACTCCTGACATAAGTCTCTGCCAATAAGAAAAAACGAACTGTAAGCAATTTCTTCGAAGACCTGCTTCAAAAAAGTAATGAATACTGGAGAAAGCAGTGTCGTAAATTGTCTAAACAGTTTCAAAATATGTTGTCTCTCTCTTCGAAAATGTCGATTCTGGTAGACAATAAATCAAATCAAAAACTACGATGGAATGTAAAAACACAATTAACAGTAACAGACAACATAACGTCAAGTGACAAGATTTGGCGGTAAAAACTTTGGAGACAAATTATTAAGCTAAACCACCGTTTTCGAATATGTATACGAATACTGCTACCAGAGATAAAAAGTAAGGCTGATGCAAAGTGGTGTTCTAGAATCGACTGTAGTATCTCAAGGCGTGTCCTGAACTCAACCAATAATGAGCAAAAAGCCAAAACTCTGGGTAAGTCTGCCATAGATACAGGGCAGTGTATTATTAAAGTAATGCACGGTAAACCGTACACAACAACATTGGCAATAGTTACACTGATGATGATTAGGATCAGATCACCAAGCTTCTACTTTGCAATAGTTCCGTCCAGCATGACGGACGTCAGATTTTTGAACGGTACGGGACCAATATATTATAAAAGAAATATTCCGTATATTTTTAAATACGTAAACGCAACAAATCCTCCGTGAACTAAATAGTTAGTGAACTGATGTAAGCGCATCGAAAATCCATCCCAATCAAAGGTAAAAATGAGGTGGGTAGTCTGAGTCCGACTTAAACCATTTCTTGTTTTCGTCAACTGAAGACATGTAGATATTGAACGCTTTGATTTGATCGGTTGTTGTAGAGAGCGGGATGTCGATTGGACAAGTAAGTAATCCGAATCTATTCTAGTTGCAACTTCAAGTCATTAAAGTCAATGTTGAGAATGCAAACGCAGGACCATCCACTAAGCGGTACCTACTGCATGTGTACTGGGCGAAAATCCTTGAAAACGATGACGACCGTACAGTCGATCCTGAGTTCGTGTGTAAACCTACAAAGTTTTGGAAATGCCAACGCCAAATTATTATAAGTAAATCAATAATCGAGGTTATGAAGCAACGAGGTAAATCTCGCAAACACACAACAACCAAACAAATCTCCGTGCTCCAAAGGTGTCTATTGTAGCATGTATGGCCATGTAAAATGCTCGAGAGGGTCACAACCCCCATGTGCCCCCGTCTGGATCTGCGCTTGGCCATGAAACGAAGTGGGTCTCCCATAAGGTAATAACGGGAATTTGACGACTTTAAGTTATGAAGTAATTCTTTCACAGTACACACATGTAGGGTGTAAAAGAACCATGTACCCGCAACTACCCTGACTTCGTTTCCAACCAAGTCGTCGCTCCAGCCATCCTCATTATTACGGCATTGCGAGCATAAGGACACATATTGTAGTCTCATTTCGCAGGAAAACCAACCGGCGAGCGCCAATCGTAAAAAAAATGGAATGAGGAAAAAGACAATAGAAAGCTTTTAATATTCGCGGCAAATGACTGATTGTTGTAATTCTTTCACAGTCTGCTTCGCCATCGTTGTCTCCTTCGCTGTTATGATGATCCAATAAATTCGAGTAAATTACTTGAAGCTGAAGACTCTTCAGAGGCTGTGATTTATTGTGGCACATCTCCAAAGTGAAACGTCCTTTTCAAGGGCTGGTGAGTTCTTGCGCAATAATCAGCCCATTCATGTCTATCAAGAATATTAATTAAAATTAAATTATGTGACTAGATAAAATTAATTAGTTGATTTACAAATTAATTACCAATTCATTGAACATAATTCATTGAACAATATAATTATGATCGAATTGATTTTTTTTTTTTGTAAGTTTGCAAGGGTTCATTTTAATTGCATCTGCAGATGCAGAATTAATTTGTTTGTTCCTTTAAAATTAATAAAAAATAATATGCAAGGTCAATTGTTCGATGATAATAATTAACTGATTTCCAAGGTAATCGATGGGCGCACATTAAATGTGACAAAAGTGTGAATACATAAATTATTTGAGGTTTTATTGCAAAACGGATATGCGAACAATTTTTTTAATTAGTGTTTACAGATATTAGTGTTTTTCGGAACGCGAGTGGAATATAATTGCCAACTAAATGAGTTTTCGCAATCGATTTGCATTTTAAAATTGCATTTGTCATCTGCGATCACGATGAGGTGTCAGCCAAATGGCAGTTCTATTTTTGTATTGCGTTTCGAATGCGCAAATTTAATGAATTTCAAAATGAAAGTGATTTCATCGCAACGAAGGATGTCGAGAATCTAATTTTATAAATTTGATTTATTTTCAGTCAATAAATAATAAAGTTGAAATGGAAAAGGTAAACTTTTACGTGTACTACTGTGGATGTCACAAAGAATATTAACAAGATTGAGTTATGGGAATTTTTTCCAACTGAAATGCTTGAATATTTTATACTCTCAAAGTGGAACCCAGTTTCCAGAAAAGTAAGGGTTTGGTCATTTGTAGATTGGGGATATTTATAAACCCGAGTAAATCATTATAAAGCATTTTAACCAAGGTAACAAAGAATCTAAGACGGTGTTCTATTTGATTAGTTGCATGAATAAAACAGAGATTCTGCTGATTTCTTGTTGTTGCACATTTGGCAGATGTTCTATCATATGAAAAGGTGCTTCTTAGTACGGCATCCCTCAAAAACAAACTTTAGCTTAAGGTGTTTTTTATGAGATGGAATTTTTACTTTCTATTTGCCTTCTTAGCTATTAAACTTTTACTCTGTGGCGCTAAGCAATCTCACCGAAATAATTGATTAGACGATTATTGAATAAACTCATATTAAGATAAGGAACTAAGCAGCAGTTGCAGTTATTAAGATCTAAGTAAACTATGCTTTCTCCGAGGCCTATTAATGCAAATTTTCTTCATCTTTTTCGCTTTGAAAATGCTTATGTGCTGGTTTAAAATCTGGGTTTTGATTGCATTGTTTTTTGAAGTCGAGGAAGGACCGATGTATGAAGCAGGAATGACAGATTGAATAAATGTAAGTCCACAGTATCATTTCATGACTTAGACTGCGAAAAACTTTACGCGAAACTTTAAACGCATTTTTTTTCAAAACTGTCTTTTTCAAAACAATTCCCACGATTTCTCTGGTTCTGCTGGACCGATTTACCTGAAATTTTTAGAGATTCTTCTTTATAGACTTGTCTATGTTTGGAACTTTCCCCATCCCCAAATTTTTATTACCTGTTTTTTTAAAAAAAAAATCGAAAAAAGTGGTACAAAAATTGTTCTTTTTTCAGGCAGTCGCCATTTTGTGAAAAAAAAATCTTTCCAACTTTTCCTTAGTTCTAGACATTGCGATATTATTCTATATTAATAATCTTTTTTTTTTTTGGTTTCAGATTGCTTAGAGGGTTGAAATCGTGGGTATGGTTACGAACCAATTTTTTGAGACCCCATTTCATCAACTGCTTAGTTTTGAAATTTTCAAGTTTTTTATTTTTTGATTTTTTTTCTGTATTCTTGTTATGTTAATAAATAAATAATGAAAAGAGTGATACTAAAAATATTAATTGCCTTCTTTTAGGACACTTCAAAAATTGCATGAAATTCATGCCACTAGACTAGAATATCCCCTTAAAATTATTGTTTCTATATTGAATTTGTTTCTATATTGAAAGATGTTCTAAAATTTTTGGAACTTTTTTCTCTAGATCAGTTTGTTAATTGCCTGCTATTAGTTCTACCGCTCCAGATGTCCATTTACTCTGGAGCAGCATGTTTTGAAGATTGGGTATTCTGATTTGGCTGAAAGAATGTTTGTGGGCGATCACCAATCATCCATCTTGAAGATGGTAGGAAATGGTTATTATTTTAATGAACGGAATTTCAGTGATTATATGAAGAATTTTTGAAATAAGGTTGACTATTGAACGATTGTCTGTTAAGGGAATTAGTGAAATTTTGCCGATAAGAACGTTGCCTCTGTTGGTTATTATTTGGAAATAGTGTAGGCCTATGATGTTGATAATTTTGATGTATGGAGTTTTGTTCCTGCTAATTTACTGGGTCTCATTGCTCGTATAGTTGATCCTAATGGTTTTCTCAGACTTGCCAAAAATGTGTTTAAACACATCTCTTGATAAAGCTGTTGTTTTGCTTTGATCACATTTGGGTGAAGCTCATAAATTCTGATAAAGTTCATCAGTGTAAATAAAATTTCAATTATTTTTGAGTTAAACTCCTCAACTGTTCTACTCCCTTGTATTAATTTATGTAGATCTCGAATGAGACTGGTCTCATTCCACTGGTCGGATGAGTAAATTGTTAAAGTGTTTTTTAATTCTAACCAATCTAAAGTTGTTCCATATAGGCTCAGGATTTCACTAACCTGACCCACTCGAAGAATAATGTTGGCATAACTAGTACCACTTACGTCTAGTATAACTAACGTCTAGCAAAGTGCTAGATTTCTTCGACATTAGAAATGAAATACAACGAAAGTCTTGGGTTGCCATTGAAGGTGGGTAAGTCTTTCACTACATCCACTATACGCAAAGAGTTAAAAATATCGTTTTCGAACGTTTACAAAAGAAAAATAATGTATGCGATTCTGTACGCAAATACCGTTAACCGCTAAATCAAATTCAAACGAAGAATATGCAAAATCTTTTCCTTCAAGACACGGAAAACTTTAGAAGGAGAGTTTAAAATGGAGCGATAAATGCACAAAAACGAATATCAAAGTGGATTTAACTGTCGGATTTTAGACACAAAGTTCAGACTTGGTCCAAATTGCTTATGCTCAGCGTGAGTTCTTCGAAGCCAAGGAATTGAAATTCGCCACTCGATTATAATCCGTCGAATGTACTTCAATCCAGTATTATCACTCAGGAAAATTTATTAATTGCTTTACTAATTTTTTTAGTCTTCTAAGTACTTTGATTCTTATTATGAACACAATTTTGAATTTGAATTCTTTTTTCCAATTTTTATTTCGTTTTATAATCAACTGGATTTTTTTCCAGGCCGACTGCGCCAATTACGAATTAAAAGAACTTGTTTTTATTTGCAGATCGAACAATCGAATGACCGATTTTCAATTTTATTTGGTTTTTGTAAGGCAATTACATAGAAAGAAACAAATGATTAAAAAATAAAGCTGTTGCTAAGCTTGATTGTAAAGTGCATCACCATGTTGTTCTGCGAGGGTGTTAACTGCTGCAAACGTCCACTGCCGACCATTGGGTGATGAGGTGAGTTGAGGCACGTAACTCGTGTCGTTTTTCCGCTTTTCAAATTCTGTAAACTTCTCAAAAACGCAGTATTATTGAAATTCTGTGTGTCCCATTTTCTGTTTACAGAATTCTATAAATTCAAATAAAATTCTTTATAGAATTCGTTGCAATTACTGAATTACGAAAATTTAAAAAAGTTTCCAAACAAAAAATGTCATATATTTTTATTTTATTATTATTTTTATTTTATAGCAACTCTATAAGAAATATATATGAATCCCAGACTAAAAAAACTTATATAAATTCATTAAAATAGAATTAAGCTCGTTGCTATTCTTTCTTAATTAGCATTGTGACTATTGTTCTCCGAGCTTAGATAAATATCATACGTTTGTAACCATCGACTTCCTCATTAAAAAGTTAAACAAGAGAGAGATGATTTTGGATTTGTTTATTCCGTAATCAGTAAAAGAGAGACCCGTTGTCATATAAAAAGTATATAGTCACAATCAGGGCCTCTAAAGGCAATCTGAGTCTAATTTTCTTTTGAAATTCTAGAATAAAGTCTGTAACCAACTAAAACGCTGAGTTGGATTACAGATTTGCAAAATCTGTGCCGAATTTCTGACTAAGATTGTATAAAAATGAAAAAGTGAACAGAAATATAACCCTAACCCTTGAAATCAGTGGGCAATTATTCTACTGTTGTAATGTTTATCTGACAGAAAGCTCCACCTCTCGGGGACCATAGTGTAAGCTCAATTTCTCAAAAGGAACTTTGGGCAACATGACTCTAAGCTATAAAGAAATGGACAGAATAGGGATGCAGTTCGATTCGAATTCAATCAAAAAGCGCTCACCAAAGGAGACGTTCGTAATTTTAATAAATTCTTTTTTTTTACAATTTTCCATTATACCAGTTTACAGACATTTTCGAATACTTCACACGTCTTTGTTTGAACAGACTTCGTACCATACCTTGGCAAATGGTGGATGTCATTTAATCATGATATTTTATTCCGGTTCAAATTAATTCCTTGAATTTATATTTGGTTCCCTTCATATAAGAATTCGAAACAATTTTAAAGTCGGACCTTACATTGAGGTATTTCTTTTCCGCCGCATATTTTTCCCCAAGATTTTACATGGCTATGGGCCACTGGCAACAATTTAAATTTCTTCCTTCTTATTCTCTTCTGACTTAGATGGCAATGTAATCCGCTTTGGCATGCAGAAAGCACTGACAGGAAGCATTCTGATTAAAGTAGAACATTAAAGAGAAGAAACACTCCTGCCATTTGGTCAATCTTTAGTAGTAATGCGTTCCATGTCTTGTCGACGTAAGGTTTTTTGATTAATGTTACGAACCCGTTTATTTTTGTGCCAATTTAATCATCATGCTTCTAAAAACGCAGTTCTTGTTATTTTATAATTAAAGTATCGCGTCTCATTTTTGAAACTTTATCAAAAATTTTAATCAGAACAAATCAATAGCAAAACGAAGAATGATTATTTTTCAAATTTATTGAGTTTGAGCCAAATCGGCGCGTAACGTGCTTACATATGAAAATTATTACATCTACTGAAGTCAAAAAACAATCCTTAATAAAAATAACATTAAACAATCCAACCTTGTTGAATTCAAATATCTACTACCTTAGTTAACATTTTACACTTATAACCTCTTTATTTCCTGGTAGAATCCCTTTATGCTTAAATTCATTATGCAAACATTATGTTCACACATGTACGAGAAACCTAGCAAGACGTTAAATTTCATTTCGTCCTTTCAACACGTCATTAGCAAAAACAATTTTACTTGAATTTGCCAAAAGTTATAATGACACAGAATGTAACTCGCTCGCTCAGTTAGTCTCTCCAACTTATTTCATTAATCGATATGTGCCAGGAATAATCTTCACATTTTCGAAAACTAGATCAGACTTTTTGCCAAAGTCAGCGACTGGAAGGCATGACTTCTGAAAATCAGCTAGAATTATTTCTGAGTCAACCTACAACGTGTACACAAGTTTTGCTTAATTAAATGGAATTATGTCAATCAAGGACACAAACAACTTAAAGGGCAAAGCATTATAGGCTCTTTGAAGAATAATGTGGTTGATATCTGGATTTCAATTCCCAAGCAGGAAATAGAGGGAAATGTATCGGAATTTAACTTATTCAAATTAAGTGAAGTTCAATGATAAATTTTCAAAAGGATTTATTTTATATCATTGACAATGAAATCAAATAAATCTTAACTTCAAAAACTAAAGTAGCGCACAAAGTTTCTAAAATATAAATGTTTGTTCTTTGAGTTTGAAAATAAACAAAAACTAAGAAGAAAATTGAAAACAGCAATGAATGTCGAACGCGTTTCTCATGAGCGTATTTGCGTTGAAAACACTTCAAAATGTAAGAGTACTTTAGGCAGTTGCGAAAACTTCAGCATATTGTCATTGATAGTTATATTTATTCTAAAAATAAGTCAACATTTGTTTTAAAGTCTTATCAGACAGTGAGAAGGGACAAGCCAGATAACTTAAAGTTCATAAACAGCTTCATGAACAAGTTTATAAAATTGAGCTATTAAAGGTAACTTCAAATGCAGGAATTACAATACACCTGTGGTTCTTCGAGTAGAAAATAGCCTTTTGAAGTCTCATCTTATAGAACGTTAATATTAATTTAAGGGAGTAATTTGATTTACCTTTAATAAGGAAAATGGTTATGTGACTACAGCGAGTCGCAATCAAAACAACTTTGATGCTGTCCTTTTTTTCGGATATTCTCTTTCCTTCTTCAAACGTTCAAAGTTATTTAAATCAGAAAACAATTTCTTTCAAACAAATGCTATACTTCCTCTTCCACTTTAACAACTGAAATTAACATTTCAGCTTTCATTTTCTTCGCACTCTTCACAAAGGGTTCTTTTTAAAATACTCAAGGACATAAAATGGCATTCACTGAATTAATTAATAATTGCAAAAAAGATTGTGTTCATTTGCTTTTCTAACTTTTTTTTTTTTGAAAATATATTCAAATATCAAACTCCTTATAAATTTACAAATCTATCAAAGGAATAATTATTACAAATCTTTAATTTATTTTGTATCCGCAGTCGGGTATTATTTTGTGCCCTAAAACCATTATGGACTGAAAGGTAATTTAAATTTTCGTACATATCAAGCGATTCCGAAATGATGTGAAGCTCAGCTGGACGTGTTAAATGCTTAGAAAGATGTTCAAATATTCCAGATAGAAGTTTTCAATTTAGCTATTAGCCCATAACAAATCTATGATGATAGAAATGCCCTTTATGCAAAACTCGGGTCGTCAAGTCGGTTATAGAAGAGCTCTTTATTTTCTAGAAACCATCGGGCAGACCGCATCGAAATTTGAACTTACCTTCACCAACTGCCACAAAATTTTTAAGATGTTTACCCTTCATCGAAAACTTTAGAAAGCTCTAAAAATACTCACGTAAAATTCAAGATTTATATGACTTACCTGGAAGAAAAGGAGAAAAATATTTTAGTCACTTTCAACACGAATAATAAAAATGTGGTAAAAATATTGGCGAAGGGGAATAAAAGGCGCTAAAAAATGGATTGACGACCCATCAAAAAGTATTTTTGTTTTTTTTGAACCTTTTCTTCGTTTAATACCTCACAAAATCTGACCCCATTAATAGACACCAAAAAAAATCAACACCTACCCAACAAAAGGTTTAACTTGAAAACGTGTAATATTTTGTTTTCATTTATTTAAGAGTTGGATTTTTAGCCTTTGTGGACATCACTCGAAAACTTTTGAGCCAATTATTGCGAAAACATGTGAGCATTCTTGCAACAATATAATCGCCCATATAAGTGCGCTTTCCGGAAAATCGATAATTGATTAATGAATTTCAAAATGACACTCACTATCTATAAATCACCATCACCGTTTTATCTTTTGGCCTTCATTTGCATTGAAAGCTTCAGATTACAAAGTGAAATAAATAAGCGACTCTTAAATTCCACAGTATGTAATTGTTGCTGTTGCGAATCAATTCATTTGACGCAGGTCTAATTGATTGCGTTTTTGACAGAAATATCTTGGAATCATTTTTTTTTTTTTGTGTTCTTCCAATTATTGTCGCCGAATGTATCTCATTTCATAGATACTTAAAATGTCACTCTTCATTTATCACACTCTCATAATCAAACAATGAAGATTCTATCAGACGCTCCCATTGTGCTCATAATTGAGAAGAATCTTTTTGAAAGAAGTTTCACATTTTTCCAATTGTTTTGTATTCGAAATCAGCTTTCTCCCGTAGGAGACACCGCATTTTCTAAAACATTTAAAAGAAATATATTCATCTTCCTGAATCTTTATGTGTTGCATGTCCCCAATATTACCTCAGAATAGGACGTCCCAAAAAGAATGTTTTCTATTCCTCATGTTATGCTAGAGGTTAACTTTTCACATAGCTGAAAGGAGGGTAAATAAATACACCCCAAGGATACAGAGTAGAAACACCGGAGATACTTAATTCTTTGTGCATGAGTGTAGAGAACGAAACAAAAAAGACAGATACACATACATAAATGAAACTTTTTTTTATCGACGTTTAACCTTACATCCTCGTACATAGGTAGATATGTACAATTCCTATCTTGAGAATAATATATAATTTGCAAACTACGATACCTTGTTAGCAGCGAGAACTCAACCAACTGGCCAGAAAAAAAATAAAACACCATGAAAGAACAAATGTTTCTCATTACATTTATATAGCTTAAAGTACAACAAACGAGAAGGCATAAGGGATTTTACAGGCGAATGAGCAAAGTTTTGACCTTTTTCGGACTTGGGTTGGATATTTTTTTATACCTTTTTGAATGAGGTAGATTCCACGACACGTAATAACTACAGATTGAGTGGTACTTCTGTGGTGAGGCAAAGAGTATGAGGCTTTTTTTTTTTGCCAAAGAAAAAGTCACTCTATACGGTTTGAGAACGGTTCAGTGAATTATAGGATAAGTTTCGACTTTTACAGCTAAAGGTTCAATGCTTACGGTTAAGGCGAATAAATTAACTTTGATCCCTGAGACTATTTGAATTTAAAATGCTTTTGAAAAAATAAAAGTTTCTCTGACAATGCAATAAATTTGGAACAAATCATGCTGTAATAATTGCCTTCAGGATCTCTTATGTTTCGAGATCTTTTTGTAGCCTCCACTTATTTTTGAACTACAAGAAAAGTTGAAAAGCCTATCGTACGACAGGAAGAATGTAATATACATTTATGTAATGAATTTTATCTAGTATATATTGCATAACTAATAGAAATTTTTAAGTAAGATAAATGTTATATTTGTTGTATACGGAGGAAGCATTCGCTGAATACGTTAAATTAAAACAGCTGGGTGGCGAAGTTGGTAGAGCGCCTGCCTTTCAATTGATAGGTCCCAGGTTCGATTCCTAGAGTAGTCACCATTTGCCATCGGGATCAAGTTAATGGCACTAGCCGTGTTTTTTTGAAGCCTAGCCAGCCAATAGTTGCTAGCAAAGTCAATTTTTACACGTAAAACAAATACAAGAAACTGCTGGCGACAACTCTTGATATTATCGCCAGCCAAAAGCAACTGGCTAGGAATCTTACGATATCCCATTGCAAGGTGGCGCAGAAAGCAATTTTTTTTTATATAGACGTTGGTAATTACGAAATTTGTCTGTTCTTTTGACATTTGACGGTAGTCTGTGCACCAAAATGGAAGGCCAAGGAAAAGGGTATTTATTTTGTTTATGAATGATTAAAATAAAATAAGATAATATTTTTCACACAGCAAAAAAAATTGGACCAAGGAAGAAACAGAAGCCCTTCTCGAATTTCATAGTGCGCGGAAGGAAAAATTCGTGCACCACCGGCGTAAGAAATACGCTTATGGACATGTTTTGGAAGACATGATTTCATCCGGGTTTGCTGTACGTGTTATTTGTTTTTTTCAACTATGTTAAATTCATAAATTCCTTCAATATCTATTTATAAATATTTACAGGACTCCAACACAACCATTGCGCATCTGGAAGTCAAAATGCAGAGATAAAAAAAAAAACTGTATTTGGAATTATTAAAGATTTTTCACAAAAATAATAAACTATGTTCTCTCTTATTTTTCTTGTAGATTGTCCATGAAGTAAATTAAAACTTATTGTTTTCAGAAAGTATAAAAAAAAGAATTTGGTTAACAACTGAGCACCTTGAAAGTTGACAGCTAATGTCATGGGCGCGAAATCACCCGTACCAACTTGGAGAGATATAAAACCGGCTGGGTATGACTGGCTGGGAATCGTCTAAATGAACGACTGGCTAGCTAGGTTTCAAAAAAACACGCCTACTATCACTGGGTTGGTCGACCAATGATAGTAGTCTGACTAATGGGTAGCGTTGTTGTAGTGGTTGTTGTATCAGCTTAGTTCCTAATTCGTATTTTCAAAATGGCGGTTTGTGTAGATTGTGTGTAGATGGCTCTGCTGTGAAGGCATAACACTGACAGCGGGGTGTTTAAGCTAAATCTTCCCAACTTTCAAAGTTCATTGATAATAACCAATGTCGCATAAAATCCTGCGAATTAGGTTAATGCCAATAGGTCGATATCGAAATCTTCCATCCCGTTTCGGGCATTTACACCTGAGTTTCTCAAACCATTACACAATCTTTCATTCTTCTCCTGATTCTTCCGCTCGCTCTGTGCTACACCCATTATAAGAGTCTTAATATCCTCTTGAAAAGCGAGCAAATAATTAAAAAAAAAATTATTGTAAAAAATAATTATGTAAATCCAGGGAAATTGACACGTAAATCGTGTATTGCTTATTATTATTATATTATTTGTTTTTTTTTTAATCTTTTTTTATAATAAGATCTGTTCATGCTCATGGCAATTTTCTTTGATGTGGTCCCTGTATAAGTTTTAATTTTCAAGTCACTTGTGCGACCGACGAGCTCTGGTCATTGTAATGTGGAGTTGCTTTTTTCAAAATACTGGTTCTGGTAAATAAATACCAGCCAAATGTTTGTCCTTGTCACTGATTGATTTTTGTAGCAAATGCTTGTAAAGTTCATTAATAATGTAAATAACCCAAATTTGATCTCTTAAATGAAAAACTAGTGGATAAACCATTGGATCTAATTTTGAATCAAAAACATTTATATTTTTAGTTTGTCTCTGACTTGAGTTATTTGGATCAGTGAACTAAAATAGTCTTTTTAATGGTTCAGCATCAGTGTTTTTTAAAATGGCAGCTACTTTATTGACTGTTGGTGCATTAAAGCGTCTGTAATCAGAATTTATTTTCATGAAAAACCTTAATTCCCGCATCAGTAAAGGATCGTAACAACTATTTTCATTTAAACTCATTCTCTGATCGGCTGCTGCAGCAAGATTGAAAAAATACAATTGTGCAAAAATTCTTTTTTAGTCAATGTTGGGATAATGAGGTTCAGTACGATGATAAATGTTTCTGTGAATTATGAAACAGAAGGGCCCTTATTTAGGTGGTGGCACAATATTTACACCTAACGAATCAAATGCCAATCATTGAATGGACCACAAATGTGTTCACTTACATTTTTTTTATTGAAATTTTCAATTAACTTTTACTGAACTGCATGCCTTTGCACGTTGGACTGTATTGCTCTGATATTTTTTATTCTATTGAGGTTGGCCTCAAGTTCTATGGCATTTTCTGCTGAGGTACGGCACCTCATAGTTCTCTTAAAGTTTTTCTTTAGCCCTTTTACGATCTTAAGCAATATATTTGTATGCTCTCCGATTGCGATTGTTTTTGAATGATCGTAAGAATTAGAAAATAAATTACAGCACAAAATCCACGTCCTAATGAGTCACTTAAAGAAAAGTCTCCAATTGTGGCATAACTTTTTTTAAACAACTGCAATACAATCTTCCATCGCATAAATCTTCCAAAAAACTACCGGCTTTCAAGGTTAATGGGATTTAATTTTCAGTCGGACCCGCTAAATTTTGTTTTGGCCAAACTTGTCATATTGCTCTTGATTTAAACTATCCAAGAGTAATTAAAATTATATGCGTTTTCTTTCTTAGTTTTCCAAAAAACAGCAGTATGCTGTGCTTAAGCAGGATACCTGATGGCAAATATTTTTTCGACTTGCCTTTTATGCAACAAAATTTGGATGTTATAAAATATTCATGTACAGCGTTGCACCTTTTTTCAAAGTATTTTTTTTTTCACAACATTACAATATGTTACATTAAATGATCAAACGAAACGGAAAATACTTCGTTTAAGTATATATTCACTGCCTCCAGTTATAAACCCAGATCAGAAATTCTGACAAAATTACCTGGAATCTCTTATCACGATATTTCTTCTCAGTAAAACTGAACTTGTTTTAGCTACGAACGAAAAACTTTTTAATGATTTCGGTTGCACATACGTATGCATATATGTATGTATATAAATGTCGTTTTATCAACGATAAACGCATTTTGATTTGTGGTAATTGCATAATGGCAGACGCTTACGGACATGGGACACAATTTCTCTCAAAAAATTCCCTTTTTACTACCCCAATCCTTTTTCTTTATTTTGGTATTCCGAAAAAAAAGTGATATTTCCTGTGGCCGAACAAACCTTTTGATTCCTGGTAGTTACTGTCATCCATCGCTTTCGAAGAAAATACCAACGAGCGAATTTTATAATCCGGTGACAAAAATTACGGGTTAATTATTCTTGTGTAAATATGCTTGGAATCCTTCCTTGCCTACCTGCTTAGTGCTAAAATCGAACCCAGATTTGCAAACTGAAATAAACTTACGCAACACATTTACCGCCTTAGTCAAGGAGCCTGATAAAATTTAACATTTCTTTTTCATGGCTATATCTTCTGAACCATAATAGCTAGGCACTTGCAATTTTCACAGTTCTAGTATGATTGGTTTAATAATAAATAATACTAATTTTATAAAAATAAAAATATAGAGGGGTTCGCATACAGAAAAACGTGTTTTTTTTTTAATTGCAACTCCAATTTACGCCAAGTATGATAGTAGGCTAGGAAAAAATTAAAAATAAGTAAATATATTGTATGGTGGTACGGAACCCTTCATGTGCGTGTCCGACCCGCACTTGGCCGCCTTTCATACCTTCATCGGAACAACAAACTTCGTACATACGAACAAATGTTATTGTCTAGATGGAGCACAAATTTCTTGTGCGATGGAAGAATTTTTTAGAAGATCAACAACTTGTAATTCGGGCGAACTAAATGCTTGATTCCAGTGATCCTAAATGAAGGCAAATTTCATCTACCAAAAATTATGACAGTAAACTTAATTTACTTTAAATTTGCAATTTTAAACAACAAAGCTTTTGGCGCATGCGTTGCTAACATTGTCTACGCTTACTCGTTAGTGTTATTAGAACTTAATACAATAAAAATCATTTCTTTTCAAGCCATCGTTTAAGCCTAAGCATTTCAGACTCGGTTGGTTAAAATACCATTACGGTCTACAGTAAAATAGTTAAACACACTTTTAAGGCTATCCTGGTGACCACAACCAACAGACATAGGTTGTGCACTGTCCAGTTTAAAATGACAATACCGAAAAATCTTTTCTCGAAGCCCTTTTCCAATGGTTTCGGGACGATCGTTACGCAATTTCCTTTGGTTATTTGAGCTTCAATTTTGACAAAATTCGTGATGGTTTCTGTCTTTTGTTTGGCGCCATAAATCGTTTTAAAACTCCTTACTCAGAAGACGAAGTGTTTGCTCTACAAAACTTTGTTGCTGCCAGTTCTGCTATATGCCGAGTGCAGGACGAAAAGCGAAGGTAGAGCAGAGAAAATTTCTGCGTCGAATATTTGATCTCTTATGCGAGGATGGCGATGGAGGAGAAGATGTAACCGCGAGCTTTAAGACCTGCATCAAGTCGTGGATGTGGTCCAAAAAGTTAAAATAAAACGACTTCGCTTGCTCGGCCACATCGAGCGAATCGACAATAATGCTCCAGGGAAGAGGTTCTTCGAACAACAGCCCCGAGGTTCAAGATGGCAAGGAAGACGAACGTCTTTTTTAGGGATCAAGCGATCGCGGATGCCAGAGCGCTTGGTTGAGATGACTGGAGGTAGCGTGCCCGGGATCAAGAAAAGTGGAAGCTTGCAGTGCCTCAGTTATTGACTCTTCATGGGTTGTGAGACCGTTAAGTAAGTAAGTAATATTGTATTAATATAAGCAATTGAATGCATGGTCAGCTTATAGATGTAAAAATATTAAATGCGTCAACATTCCCACGAAAAATAATATTATTAGAATTCAAATTGTTTCTGTTGAACTCAAAGACATCAAAAAATAATGTATTCAGTAAAAAAATGAAAACAATACAATGATTTGACTTAATTCAATGATTGGCCAAAATTGAATACACCATTTACTGACTTCAAAAGAATGGTGACTTAGGTTCTCCTTAATCGATGTCTTTTATTTTTTTTAAAAAACAATGGTAGAATTATCTTCCCCAAAGATTCAATTCTTTTACAACTCTAGAGTACAGTGCCTTTCTGGACATTTGACAAGGTGTGGCATAAAGCCTTGAGGCTAAGACCTGCTTTTCCAACAAAACTGTGCGGCATGATATAATCCACATAGAAACGAGAGTTTTCAGTGTCAAATACGGAAACGATTAATGTATATTTAAGGAGATTATCGGAGGAGTTCCACAACGAAGCATCCTTTCCCCGATACTTCGTCATCATCAATAAAGCTACGTTATCGTATTTTGTTTGAAGGTTTGTCAATTTAAATTTTTTAAGTAACATGGTATAAATGTTGATGGATGAGAAGCCCACGTGAAAAGGGAACTGAGCTTGAGTATAAATACAGAGTAGTGAACTAATAACTTGAAAATTTTTTTTTCTTTTTTTTTTATTTCCAATTTTAGATTACATCTGTCCTGAGACTCTTAGTAATTGTTTTAAGAGAGATAATTGGATACATTAGTTCGTAAGACCAGTGTCTTACAAAATATTTTTCTTAGGTTAGTTTTCTTTTACATAAAGTGTTTTTTCATAATAACTCAAATTGATTCATATCTTTATAACAAACATATTAACAATAATACATAAATATACATATAATAACATTCATATGGATTGCAGATCAACCGGCCTCAGTCTCTTTAGTCGTCTTCTTGAATTTGCTTCATGGTGAGGTAGATTTCGTATTTCGCTGTTTATATGATTTGGGATTGTGATTTGGTGATTTCTACTGTGCTTTTTGATTTCGTCTTTAATACTGAGTATTTTAAGGTCTCGATGTATGTCTTCATTAGAAATATACCAGGGTGCATTGACGATCGTCCGAAGTATTTTTGATTGTAGTCGTTGTATTATGTCAATATTTGATTTAGCAGCTGTTCCCCATAATTGGATGCCATAGTTCCATATAAATCAAATTTGTTTTTGATTTGGTTTCGTTTTTGAATAATGTGAGGTTTCCATGTTAGTTTGTTGTCTATTAGTATGCCTAGATATTTCACTGAATTGTCAAGAATAATTTTTTTGTTGTTAATCGTGATGTCTTGAGGTTTATAATTCCTTTTCGTCGTGTATATTACTTGGACTGTTTTTTCTTCATTAATTTCAATACCCCACTTGTTGAACCAGTCCATTGCGTTGTCCAACGTTTGGTTTGTTTGATGTGTAGCAGCTTCTAAACAAGAGTGTGAGGAAAGAATTGCTGTGTCGTCTGCGAATGTTGCTAGCATGGAGTCCTGTATAAGTGGCTTAGGTATGTCCGCAGTGAAAAGTAGGTAGAGGATAGGACCTAGTACACTAACCTGCGGGACCCCTGCTTCGATTTCATGTAGGTTTGAATGTTCGTCATTATATTGCACGTAAAAGAGTCGATTGTCCAAGTAACTTTTGATGAGCTTGTAGTAGTCTGGTAGCATTGATTTGAGTTTAAATAGTAGTCCTTTATGCCATACACTATCGAACGCTTTTGCAATTTCTAGGTAAACTGCTACGCAGTATTTTTGGTCGTTCAAGTCGTTTAGAATTTTGTTTGTCACTCGATGAACCTGTTGAATAGTGGAGTGATTTTGTCGAAATCCAAATTGGTGGTCCGGAATAAGATTTTTTTGTTTTAGTGGTTTGTTGATATGGTCAAGCAGGAGTTTTTCGAATATTTTCGAAACAATCGGAAGTACACTAATTGGCCTATAAGATGAAGGTCTTGTAACGTCTTTACCTGGTTTCGGGATTGCTATTATTTTGGAAACTTTCCATACTTTTGGAAAGTAGTCAAGTCTTAAAATGGCATTGAAAACATTTCTAATATATATAATGGCTCTATCCGACAGTTTTTTTAAAATTTCTCCTGTTATAAGGTCATACCCAGGTGATTTTTTACATTTTAAGTTGTTTTTTATGTAGTGTTTTATTTCGTTGGTTCGTATTTTTTTTATTGTCATTTCCATGGATGTGGAGGTATTTCTATCTGGTAGTGATATGTTTCGCCAGTTGAAGCCATTGGTGAATGTTGTTTTAAAATATTCAGCTAATGTTTTTGCTTTTTCGGTGTCTGTTCTGGCCCAAGTACCATTAGTTTTCATCAGAGGTGGTTGGTGGTTAATTCCTTTTTTCATTTTTTTCTTCAGCTTCCATAGCGAATAATTTGTTACTTGAGTTGCTGTGAGATTTGTTAAGAATGTATTAACATGTTGGTTGTTAAGTTCTTTGAGCAGGTCTTTGAGTTCCTTGGTCGATTTGTTGTAGTTTGCTTTGTCCAGTGGTGATCTGCTACATTGCCAAATCTTTCGTAGTTTTCGTTTCTCTTTGATTTTTTGTCGTATAGTTTTTGGTGTGAAAGAAGTTAAGTTTGTTGGTTTAATTTCCGGTGTTGATCTAGTTGCTGCTAGGTGTATTGTGTTATATAAGTGTATAATAGCATTTAAAAATGTCATGGTGTGTCTTAAGAGGAATCTTCGGGTCAATTTTCTCTTCAATTACTTTTCGAAAAGCGTCCCAATCAGTTTTATGGTTGGTCAGGGTAGGGATAGGGCATCGTACTTTTGCAGTAGTAGAGTATTCAACTATAATAGGAGAATGGTCAGATGAGAGTTCAAAACAGGACCTTAAGCTTAATTGAGTATGGTTAATGTTCTTTATAATGCAGAAGTCAATGAGATCTAGCTCTTTCTTGGTGCCACTTGGCCAATAGGTGGGCTCGCCAGTGCTTATAAACTTGCAATTATTTTTTGTTGTCGCCTCCATTAGATTTTTTCCTTTTTTGTTGGTAAGTCTTGAGCCCCAGTCCGTGTGTTTCGCGTTAAAGTCGCCTCCTGCAGTAAAACTTGAACATAGTGAAAATTTTAGTATTCCTTACAAACAAGAACTTTGTAAAAACAGTGGCACGCACACTTTGGGGTTCGTTGTCTCCACGAGTTACACTTCTAATAACCAATCGTTAATAAGTTTAGCCACAGTTGTAAGACAAATATTTTTATTGAAAGACGGGAATATTGCATATTTAAGCACCTAAAAATCGAGGCAAAACGTCAACGATGTTTCGAAAGCGTTTAGGACGTAAAATAGTAAGTTGACGAGTAACTGAAACTTGTTTCTATGTTTGGCTCGAAATTTTTTAGATTACACTCAAGTAACAAACTCAGTTAAGATAGTCCGCTGTATAATTAAGCTCGCTCACAATAAATCGGTTTTTAACTAATACAAAAATTAGTTTATTGAAAGAACTCAACAATCCCTTCAACTGCTTCTAATAATTTGTATTGCTACTTTTTCAATTACAGATCCATCATAAATCAAATACCATTCATTCATCTAATACCAAGATCTAAATTCTTATTAAGCCAGTTGCAAATTTTATGCTATCGTAAATAGCGTTAATCTATAGATAAACATATTCCCAAGTATCCCACAAAACACAGCTAGATTGAGGTGAGTTATTTCTTAATTGCATAGCCCGACGGTTTTCAAACCCACTCGACTGTCAAAACGTTCCCTCTCAAATTATCAGCCACCCTCAGCGCATAAATGATGGCTCGCAATCCCACTTCCTACAGCCCTGGCTCATATGCATAATTAATACAAAACACAGTTTGATGGTACCCAAGTGATCTACGGCTTCCCATTTCCATGCCTCGCCAGCTTCACCTCCTCGCACATCTACGTACATATCTCTTCACCTCAATTTTTGTTTCGTGCTCTTCAATTTATTCTAATTTCGTGCATTTATTCACTTGAGCCCGGCTGTTGACTTTAATTAGAGCGGGTGGCGCGCACACATACACACACACACACACACATAGGCTAACAACCAAAACCAACAACACCATCAATATCAACAAGAAACGAAAAAGTAAACTTTTGATATTTTCTTATCAAATTCACTTCCGCAGCCAGCGCGGATTTCAATACAATTTCCTTTTACCGGCGATAGCGCCCACCATCAAGGACCAACTTTGACATCTTGCCACCCTCTTGGTGTGGTGTCGGTGTGGGTTGGAGGATTAGTTCATAAAACTGTCTATAAAATTATAAAATACCAGAGCGATGATGCTGTGGGTCCACAGCCCACTATACAACAATATAAGCCAAGAACATGATGTAATTTGTGCCCCACCGCACCCCGTAACATTTTTCGAAGCGTTTTGTAGAAGTTTCGATTTTCACGAAAAAAAAAAAAACAAAAATAAATAAATGTAAACTGAAATAAAAATAAGAGGCGAAAAAGGTTTTTGTTGGTTAAGATTTTAAATACGGCTGGGTAAGGTGTAATTTACCAGCAATCGTTTCCTATATGATGTAACACGAACATTGGCACTGTGGTGGCGAATGGGGGCAGCAGGACGTCTACCCTGCGTTGGCATTTATATTACACACTCGTAGTGAGAATGAATATTTGAAACGTGACCCGAGTACACATTTCACTCAATTCCAATTGTATTGTGTAGATTTTAAGATTAAATGAAGTGTAATAAAAGTTTAAGTGATGCAGGTTACTGTTGGGGATGAATGAAAGTCCCCGCAAGGGATGTTTTATAACTGATAAATTCCAGATAAATTTAATCATAATTGATGCTTTGTCGAACGTTTTATTCGCGCCCAAAAGGTTACACAAATAGATGTGAGTAAATTTACAAAACTGTAAAAGTTGCAATACATTACGTAGTTAAAAAGTGTAATTTGGTACAGACTGTTTGACAAACAAGAACCGCGCAATTTCTTTTGTTTGATTGCTCAGAACTCCTTATGACGGAGATTCCATTGAACTGGAAAAATCGAATTGAACTTACTTGCAAACTGCAGATATCTGAAAATCAACAATAAAGCTAAATGGTGTCCTGGCGAAAATCGATAACCATCTCACTGTGAAAGTTTTTGAAGCTGTTTCAAAAATATCGAGCGGTAAAGAGGTGAGTGAAGCTCTTATACGATTGAAAGACTACAGAATTTGTGAAACTTCAAATATACTATACAACAATTTAAAATAAATTCGGCATCAGTCATTTAAAGCCTGCTGAAGCCTTGAAAAGTGTCCGAAGTCTATTTAATTCTTAATTTTTAGGAAGGTTTAGATATGTGCCTTTCAAAAATCGATTTTTGAATTGTTTGAACACTAAACCTGTGTTCCGAACGTTGCTCAGAGCGATGAAGATGGAACTTGAATTTTTCTAGAGGTTCACTTCAATTTCATTTTTATTCGCCCACATTTATAGTTCCTGTGCTAAGCATCAGTAGAGATTCACAAACGATCTGAATGAAGAAGTCATCTTCGTTTTCGATTTTCTGCAGAGACTTGTAGTATTTCGTTTAGAAAAAGAAACAAAAAAAACGGTGTTATTACTCCAGCTTAGATGTAAACTTATATGGTACCTTTCTCACCGAGACTTTGGCAACGTTAAAGTTGGAGATACTGCTGTTGGTTTTTGTTTGTGCTCTGGATTGCTTTCACCACCATTGTGAACTGCTCCTCCTCTAATGAAAGAAAAATAATACCGTCACTCTGTCCGTCCTCACCATTTCCTGCAGACTTGTTGATTTGGACACAATATTTGCCCGGATTCACTTCGCTGTTCTATTTCATTCATTTCCAGATAAATTGATTCCCCGTATTTAAATATCTGCACCGATGTGTTTTATGGGTCTCTGTCAGTACTTTCAAAGATTTTTGTCTTACTTCGATATTTTCCATCAGACTACTTATGTAAACAGAACAACGATAACAATTTTCCTCTTTTTTCTTCATTTGGCACGCAGACCCAATTGGCTTTTTAACTTAGCATTTAAAATAACTAACAACTATTAAAATCAGTTTGCACTATTGACTGAAACTTTTTTGAAAAGAAGGTTTATTAAATTGTTCTGCTGAACTTCCAAGCTCGCCTAATGAAAACAATGATTTCAGAATACCTGATGACATTTGACGCATGGTGTGCAGATGCATTATACATGGCGTTTAAAATACTGCGAATTAAGTGAATGCAAACAAGTCGCTTTCAAATTCTCCATCCCTATTTAGACTCCTACCTTATAACAATCGTAGCCAAAATATATTTAAGTTTCAAACCACCACACAATCAATTGTTCTTCTCTCACACACTCGTTTAATCATTTGAAAGCGAAAGTTTTATTAAAGTTTTTTTTCTTCCTAAGCTTTTTTGTATATCTATAAATAAGTTATAAATTTAAGACATCGTTAAATATCTGTTTGCGGACAAGGAAGCCGACCTCATATGAAATCAATTGTTTTATGAAAATTGTGAAAAGGCCTTTTGCGATAAACATGGAACAATTGTTTTAAAAATAAAATTCTCATAATTTTCAGCGCTTCGTGCCAAAGGTGCTCTTAATTACTTAATTAATTAGGTTCTTAACTTCGAGTTCCCAAAAGCCATCGGGATGAAAAGCTTATTTAGGCTTTATTATTACCTTATTTGATTAACTTTAAGATCTCGGTATAAATCAAGTCCTTTATCGTTTCGTACAGAATAAAAACGCACATCCTTATCGACAGCACTGACAGCGTCCCATCAATCTCTTTGGACACACTGTTCGCTTAAAAGAACCCTCTTCAAAAAGGGAAATCAAGCTTAATGCCGTTCCCAAAAGCTAAATATCTTCGAATTCAGATTTCAACAAAGGGGTTTAATACAAATTAAAAATAACACTCCTAGTCAAACCATCATTCCATTGAGTCGAATAGATTTCGAAATGTCAATGTCGATATTAGATTTTCCTAATGCGATTGTACAAATCACCAAGGTTTGCCGGGTTTTTTTTTTTGCCAAAAAAAAGTACGAAAGCAAACATCCGGTGAGGTACTGAATTCAATTTTGATATCTGATTCAAATAGTCACGGAGCGGCAGGAGGGAGGGGCGTTCAGATGTTTCAGATAAAAATCAATCGCAATTGAAAAAACGGCAACAACAGCAAAAATCCCACATTCATTTGCATGCCAACACACCAGAGCGACTGATAGCGCATGCAGAACAGATACAGATACTATCTGTATCTCTACATATAAGTATCTTTATATAAATTTCCATAGCATCACCATTGGAAGGCGGATGATAGCGGTAATGTTTTGGCGACACAGGAGAGCAAAACCTAAATGTAGCATACTCATAGTACCTCTCCCGAGACCCGAGCCCACCTAAATTGCTTTTCGCCAAACTTTCAGATTATTTTAAAAACACATCTTTTCAAGTGATTCGTCCTCATCCTCAAGCCTCATGGTCGTCGTCGGCGTCGTCCTTGTCGTTCGTTGCCTCGATAGTGGCGTCCATCACCGTTTGTTTCCGACTTTCAGCTCCACTGCTTCCACACCGACATTGTTGTTCTTGAAGATTAGAATCAAATTCAGCAGGCGAAGACAATCACTGGGAGCCGTTGCTAGAAGCAATCAATGGTTTGTTGCTTATTTACTTGTCATTGGCCGGCGTGCGGGTGGCAGGGCTGCTAGCACAACTTTTCTAATGCTCCACTACATATGTTGGGAAAAGTTTCTGTTCACATAAGTTCGAGAATAGGCTTTTGTTTAGGTCGACGCATTCAGATACACACATGCCTTCGCTGTTCTGGCCGGTCATAGTTCCCGCTTCCCGATACTTTTTGCATTACTCGAGTACGTGATGGAATTTCAGATAAAACTGTGCGCAAAGAATTCATTTATTTATGCTTTTTTTTTGCCGTGCTTCTTTTGTTTCGTTTTATTTATTTATTAAATATAGCGTATGCATTCGTCATTAATGTGCCGAAACATTACGCTTTCATGTGCACTTTGGCGACAGCTGGGCGAGGGGTGGCTGTGCATCTACAAATGACAGTCGTGTGGCATAAAACATTAAATATTTATGTTTGTTTTCCCCTTCAATTTGGTTAAATGAGACGGACATGTTTGATGGGTCATATTAATTTTCATTTGTGCAATTTAAGGAGATTGTCGCGCACTGGAACCGGATCATTTCGCCTCCCCAACAAGAAGTACGTCAAGTTAATCAGTGCGCGGTTTCTTTTACGCATACACTCAATGAAGGGGGAGACCAATAAAATATGCAGACGACATCATTGTTGTTGTTATTTGCTGAATCAATGGCTCATGATTTATGTAGCACTTATCATTGGCAAATGTGGGTGTGAGTGCAAAGGGAAGGTGAGTTGTTGGCATTTTTATGAGCGAATAAAAACACACGCCTGACATTGTAGAACATTCAGTGCTCTTAGGGATCAATTTACTTGCACTTGAAAATGGGAATGGAAATATTTTTTCCCCACTTTTTTAGGTAACATTGTGAAAGGTCAAATGCTCATACTTTAGGCGGATGGCTTGTGAGATGGCGTAATGGAAAATTGTTATAAAGGGTTAAAAAGGATTTCTCGTTTTTATTTCAGTATTTTCGAGGAAAAAGGGAACCGATTCACACAACACCTACAGTGGTGGAATATTTTTGCTTCGCGGTACTTATGTTTGTACATGAAAAGGTTGTTATCGAAAACAGTGCTCTAGAATGTAAGCAAGACTTGTCAAACATTTTAAACGACTCAACCAATCAATTGATGGATGGACTTACTATTTGGGCTTGTCTTACTGGAATTTGAAGTTCGTCTCGTTAAAAAAAAATGGTTCTACTGTGAGGACATAACACTGACAGTGACGGAACAATCTTCTAAAGCATAAATTTCTAGTTTATCAACTTATTTCAGATATGCAAATCAATCGATGTCGAATTCTCCGACACAATTCATTAAGAAAATTTTAAGACGATAGTCGTCAAAATGATTTCATTGCACGCTCTCTAATGGGATCAACAAGACAATAATTAATGACGATTTTCGCGTTGCGTGAAGCAAGAAAAGTATCGTCACCACGATTAAGTGCACACGATACTACAATTGGTGAATGACGTGATGCAAAGGTATCGAAGGGACGGTTTCTTCAGACGACTATCGTCATAAGTGCCCAAATTTCACCCAGGTTGCGATTGAAACCAAAAAAAAATCTCAACAATCTTTGAATTCTTTGCCTAATCTTTCTTGTCGCTCTTTCTTTCAAATTCAATTTGTTTTTTTCAAAATTTGAAAATTTTTTTTTTAATTTTACTCACAATGAGTAACGAAAACAACTTGAGTCAAACATTAAAAAAAAGTATTGGATCTTGGCTTTATAAGAATTTTAATACATTTTTTTTCATTTCAACTAAATTTTTAAGAAAATTGCCCTCACAGAATCTACATCAACGAGGGAAGATTTTTTTTTCTGGCGTGATCTTACCTACTCGTTTTATCGCCCTTTAAACAAATATGCTTAGAGTCTTCATGGAATAATTTTCGTTTGCAATTTTAAGCGAAAAATTATATTCAAAAAATGTGGCCATACACAATTAGGTAATATTTAAAAGACATTGGGTGCAAGTTTAAATTCGTGCCCATGGCTTATCATGACTACAAAATAGCAGGTTCATAAAATTACGATGAAATTGAACCGAGAACGTGTTTTACCAACAAAACAAAAGTTTCGAAGAAAAGGTGTGAAATATTCGGTGTCAATAGAGCGAAAGCATCGTTCTTATCCTTTTGTTTTCAGCACCTTCACTGATTTGAAGTCTTTTTACAAATTTTAAGCAAGTCACTCGACTTCAATTTTACCTCTTATGTGCTTTAAATTCTTCGGATAACACACTAACAGCACTCTAAGAACTTTTAAACCAAAAAATAATGTCGGTATTAACATAAAAATTAAATTAAATAAAATCACAAATGAATATAGAATGTCAACAGCCGACTTTGCAACGTCGTGGCATGTACTCAACCAATATCTGATATCTCTCCGCAGTAATGGCATACCAGCAGCGTTGAATGCAATCCCAAAGTTAGTTGATGTTGCTTGGATGTTCTTTTCCAACTTCTTTTTTTACGTCAGCACATACATTTTCCAGGGGATTTAAGTCTGAAGATTGTGGCAGCTATTCCAACACATTTATTTTGTTTTCTGAAAATCATCCCTTTGCCTTCTTGCTGGCAGAACCATGCCAAAGGCATTTCATCCGAAGCAAAATTTAACATAAACGTGTTGGTCAAGTAAAGTTCAATATATTACACCAACACCGTTGTATGAAAAACACCCAACCACCGTGTTTGACTCTTTCAATGGTGTAAGTTGGCTTAAATTCTGTGTTTGGGGATCTTCAAACAAAATAACAAGACTCAACACTTGCGTACCGCAACCTATTCTTAAATCGTACAGTTTTAGGAGAGGAACCTTACTGCGGGCGTTCTAATTGACTACTCCCAATTTTTAGCGCTTTCCCATGCATTTAAATTTTTTTAAATGCATCGGCAAGCATGACCAAAACGGCTCCTTTTTAAAATGCCTGACCAAACATTTTACAAAATGCGGTGACATCGCTGGTTTTCTGCCGCGCGTTTCTTGTTTTGGTCGGTGCTTGATTGCGATGTGAATCATTCAATCAACAGCCAATAATTTCCCTGATTACTTCATAGGTTTCACCGTCACAAATTAAATTTACTTACTGTAAACGAACCTTGTCAAAACGATTTGCGCAGTATTTTATAAAAATAAAACTACTTTTTTTGCAACCGATTCTCTTGGTGCTATTATTTTTATTGATGAGCCACGAGCGCTTGAAAATACAGGGAGCATACTCTGGACAACCCGTTTCAACAGTCAAGTGTGAAAAAAGCTAGATAAATAAATATTACACATGAATACTACAGGCACTCTTTTGGTGCTATTTTTTTGACCGTAGCTGTACATATGGTATGGTATAATAAAGCCTTTGTACCAAACCGTATGGAATTGTTTTGTATCTTTGAAACAAACATATGAATTTTTAACTTTTGTTGCAAAAGTTAATAAGAAAATTCCAAAAAATATACAGTTCCGTTTTTTCAATAAGGTCTAGTACCACGATAGTAGAATTCATTACAATAACAATGTCGCTACTACCCAATATCCACCCAATGAGGAAATACCAACTAGGAACTTTAAACTACTAAGACATACTCTGAACTCCATCGATACCTTCGATACATTCGGATGTGGTTAGCTCATTTAATATGTTTAGGTCGAGACTTTGAGATTTTAAAACTACAATGATTCTTTTTAGTTATATTTATCTAAAAATACAGTTTCATGTTAGTTTCTATGCCAAACAATTAGCATGCAACCGGCCTTCTTTTGAAATAGTCATTGAATCGATAGTACACACTCTACGACCGCTTTAGTACAAATGAATGTATTCAAAAATACTCCGCGCTTTAGTTCTTCAGTCACTAAAATAAACAAAAAAAATTAATGTTTCCTTGTTAAATTTTGTCTGCAAAAATTGTTTCCAGTTTGTCCACTAATCAGTTTTAAATCCAAAGAATACATAATATTGATAATATTATTAAAGCATTAAAGGCCTGCATATACTTTTCGAAATTAGTCCATTGACCATTGACTAATTGCGTCTCTTTTGATACGAGTTTAGTTTTTTTTGTAGTATTTTCTGTTTTGTGAAAAGATTTAAAAGCCTAAGGCTTTAAAGTATGCATTGTATAATTTAATGAGGTGAATAGTATGGTTGGTTGAATTAATAAGTGAAAAAATTAAGTTTCTTTTGTGCTAAGGAAACCACACAGTCAGCCAATCACGATATGATTTTTTTAAGCATACATGTTTTTTTTGCATTTTTTTTTATTATTTTAATTGAATGCATAATATTTTAAGAATGTTGTGTCAAAATGTCAAGTCGACAGATGTTTCACTCTTTATATAATACCTAATCTTACCCCGCAGTTCTTTTTATAAAAATTTCGACTTAAGTACAAAAGTCCTTATACCTGCACTGTAAATTTTGTCGGTATTAAATTTAGTGTAGCAGTAAATATTTTATCGAGCAGCTTATGTGGCAGCCAGTGTCTTCAATAAAGGTTCTTTTGCTTCACTAATCTTCATGTAAGGCATGGAAATCAGCAGTGGATCAGGTGATCAAGGCTGGGCGTGATCAACTTACTCCAAACGTATAATCTGAGTTGAGCAGGAAGCTGAGAGACAAACTAAAGCTGGCATTATGGTAAGTGTGAGGTAAGTCGATAAAATTTGCTTATAAATGTTTTATACCAGATTTTTTAGTGTTCAAAACTTTAAAGCGTTTTCCCCACAACTTACGTTTTCAAAGTCGGTGTCCTCATAGCTTCAAAACTACTCCACCGATCTTTTTGAAATTTTGAACACTATTTCTGTACATAAACTTCGGGATTAAGCTTTTTTCAAATTAATATTTTTTTTTACAGTAACAAATTAGCTGGTTTTTTGCAAGAAATAGCGTTTGTCCCTTTAAAGTGTTTCAAAAAAGTGAAAAATTATCATTTCGAAAAAAAAACCAGCATTACCTACGGAAAACTATTATCTAATGAATGAACTTTGATTTTTTGATTTCAGATGATGCACCACTAAGTTCCCGAAAAAAGGTCTGGATAATCGCTGCCATTGCCGTGTTTTCTAATATTTCTTCCTAAAAATTGTATACAATATTCTTCAAATGTCATACTTTTATGTACTGTGTACACACGAAATTCACAAAAGCATTCCTTTTTTTGTACGAAACAACCTTCCCGCTTCCCTTAAATTATTTTCGAAGGGACATTCAAGGCGTACAAAAACTTTCGTTGCATTATCAAAAAATCTAAAATTTAAGAAAATGTGAGATGCCTTCCACTTTCCATTTCAAAACACTTGAAATATTTTAAAGAAATCAAAATCAAATTCAAGTCACTCGAAAACCTTAAAACAATCAAACAATCAAGTTTCAAGCATTGAAAATAACTCATACGACTCAATAGTTAATGACTTTTGAAATTAATTCGAAGACTTCATAAGAAGTCTAAGAATGTTGTCATTGGAGCGTGAAATGATTCGTAATTCGATGACAACAAAATAAATGTTTCCTTTTATTATATCACAATTAATCAACCAAGAACAATAACTTCGAAGAATAGAATCTCAGAATAAAGAATTTCTCATAGAGCTCTGATAAAAAGCTTACCGTGAGATAACAATCGCTGATCGACCATTCCAGTGATAGTGTCAGATACTAATATATTTTAGTTATAATTTGAAAGCTTAGCTTCAATCAAAGAAATCAGGCTCTTATGCCCATCATATGTTGTGCAGAATGCATAAACAAAGGTATAGCATAAGTTGTTATAAATGTTTGGAAAATTATCAAATAGATAATGAAATATTGGAAAAAAAACAAAATGATATTATTTTTTCGTTCTTTGCTATTCACAAAGTATACAGGCATATCATCTTGACCATGTGCCGCTACTCGCTTGGTCTTAAAAGTCAGAATGCGTTACATTCTCATTGTCATTGCCAGCATGCTGACTCGAAACAAAAACAAAATAAATTGCTTTGAACGCACTTATTCAATAAAATCACTAAGCACCGACCACAAGCCTCAGCGTTGACAGAGTATACACGAAACATAAACACAACAAATCTACGTGGTTAAATATAGACCCCTTCAGACGAACCAACAACAACACGATTTATTTATTTGTGTAGACCCAATCGCGCTAATGTAACGCGAAGCCAAAAAGTTCAATTCCTCTCGAAAGTATGTCTCTTGCTTTTTTTTTTATTGAGTATATCTTATTTTACACTTAATTTTCTAAAAACACAAACAAAAATGATATTTTTAGTAAAAACTTTTATAAAAATAATCATTTCGTTTGCCAAAAAATCGAAACTTTTCCATCCTCGAAGGCGGGGTGCGCGTCTGTATCAATTTTTCTTCCTTGTCACAGACACTTACTATATGTCGAAAATAAACTCACTCGTGTTATCATCATCTTCCATAAATAAAAGTTTTTAAAATAATTTAATATTTTTTTTATATGTTTTCATTCAACAAGGGAAGACATAGTAATAACTGTCATAATATTTAACATCAGTTTTGATTAAAAATAAATTCAACCAAAACGAGCCAAATTCTTATTTGCATAAATTATGTGCAGTTTTTTTTTTTTGTCATTTTTCAAAACTTCATCCATTCATCTTGTGATTTTTTGGGAGCATGTGCAGCGGACGTAGTTCTCGATAAGGAAATACTTCTTAAACTGGGTAAGTGGAACATATTCGAGGATTTTATTTCTTTTCAGGGCAAATGTGTATTATTCCGTCCCACCATTAGGCGGCGCGGAATATTAGGTAAGCGACGACGCCAAAAGAACGACCTTTCCACTTGATAATATCGCTGGCAGGTTGGCAGTGGCTCCTTGCCAAATCCATTTCAACTCTATGTTGTTTAAATAGGTCCTGGCAGTTAGTTTATTTGGCTATTTTCAATGCAAGCCAGCTTAATGGACATAGATAACATTAAATTGTCACAGCTAGGGGTGGTTTAAAATGAGTTATTCGTACGTAAGGCTGTGCTATGTTTCGGTGAAGAATTCGTATCTAAATTATTCTGCGGAAACTTTTGGAAGGTTGTAACAATAGCGTTTGGCAATTAGATACCTTTTGTCAGTCCCACTGTTGTAAGTTTTATCCTTGCTGACAAAATAATGTAAATAATGGATTCATTTGGAAGTTTCTTTAACACACAAAAACGAGTATAGATAAAGGTGAAATGGTGAGGTTTTGTTTTATTGTATGTGACATAAAAATGGTCTTCTTTCATATCAAGTCTGACTTAATTGAAGATGATGATGGATCTTTTGTTTTAAGAATCGTGGTAATAAATGATGCACTAGGTCAGGATGAATTCAAGATTTAACCAAATTACTATTATCATTTAAAAAGGCTTTTAACTATTTTTTGAAAGCAAACAATAAGAGATAAATTCAAAGTTTCACCGACTTAAGTGTTTAATGTTTTGTTTTTGATAAATGTACCATTAACTATTTGCGACAAGCTAACGTAAAGATAGATGCCCGTTGTTGTTTCAAAAGAATTAAGTACTTTATAAAGCAGAAGCAAGCATACAAAACTTGAGTTAGAAGCTTGACAGTACTGTGTTGTTAACTCTAAAGTAAACACAAAAATTAACAAAACAAACCTTTCTTTGGAATTGTAAAACTTTTATTCTCCAAGATTGCTTCTCTAAATTATTATTTTGAATTTCATAGAAAATTTTTTTTTTCTTGAAACTGTTTCAAAAATACCGATTGCCTACAACGAGGGTGAATATAATTGGAAATTTTGAAGCACTGGCATTTTTTGTTACCACGACTGCTGTTGGGAACGCTCTAATCACTTAGTTGTTTTCGAGCTTTGACGACAGTCCAATCTTTTTTAATTTTGTGAAGGTACTAAAACGGGTTTTTGTAAAAACTCCATGACTAGAAAATGTGGACTTATGAGATGAAAAAACGCAGCGAGGAAATACATTCATACATGCATGTTGTTCTGCCTATAAAACTTGTTTCACATTTTACAGTGTGGCCGTGTTTGGCTTGAGGCTATGTTGCAGAAATTGTATGTATTGTGAAAAAATCATTCCTAGCTGCGTTCTGCAATATCACTATTTTTTCTCGGCGCGTAAGTTCTATTAAAAAATGTTCTCAGTATCAGAATACTTTGTCGTACAGTGTCGACAACCTGAGAGCAAGTGCATAAAATATTATCATTCGTAGTTACTTATTCAACGAAAAAAAATGTCATCGATCCCGAACTCTTTCAAATCCCGTAGAAATATGAAGACTAACCTTCTTTTGCAGGAATTATGACAAGATTAAATACACTTTCTGTGGAAACCAGTCATAAGGCACCAGTGAACCTATTTTAACGTTACTTCTGTCATTGAAAATTACCTCAGAAAAATGTTTGAAAAAGCATTAAAATATTAAACATTTGAATTTTTTAATTTCACAATTTATTTATTTTTATTTTTTGTTAGAAAAACTTCAAACTTCGAAAAGAGAAAACATTGTTGTCATTTCGAACTCGTCGCAAATGTTACTGGTTTTTTTATGACCCAAAACTCAAATCTTTTTATCTGATGGATCTGTGTAGCCATATTTGAACCTTAGATTATATTTTTGCCCTATTCTATTTAGGTTTGCTTGGAAAGAAGACTATCATATTTATATAATCATTAATTTAATTTCATTTCGAGCGTATTTTTTATTTATTAAAAATTTAACACCTAATCTACTTAAAAAAATGATTAAATCTAACTAACTATAACTAATTTATACTCTCTTGACTTCTCGCTCTTCCCGAGGGCTCTAAACAGAGAAAGAAAATTTATTTTGTTATTCAACTTAAACCTTATATATAATTTTTGTATTGATTATGATTCATTCTTAGAAAAATGGTAAGTTAGACAAAAAAATTAGATTTTGTTAAGAAGCAAGCAAATCCTACGAAAATAAAACCAACTTAAATCTTATCTAATTATAACCGAGTTGACTTGCACTTACACTAAGCACTAGCCCTCTGAGACTTGCTGAGACCGGATCCGTAGACTTCTTGTCATTTTCTTAATTTAATTTGAAACTTTCAAAAGCGCCCTGTCACGAAAGTACTGCACCCAACTAGCTTGTTTTTGCAGCCACCAAAATTTCTTGGCTTGTTGTTCCATCTCAATTTTGTCCCGTTCTGAAATCGCGATACTAAATCGAAGGAGTTCTGGGCTCTTTACGTACTCCTGTCGTATTGAAAATGCTATCCCGCTCTAACTAGAATACCGTCTCTATTCTGAATAAAACCCTTTTTATCCAAGTAGAGGAAAATTTCCGGCGGCATAAAGCCAGTTCGGAGCGTGTTTTCATGGAACCTATCATTTAGGTACTAAGCCCCGGGGATCAGGTTATTATCGCTGGCTATTGCCCTAACAAAATGCCTTCGAGTCAAATTAATAAGGAAATTTTCAATCCTATTCAGAAGCGCAGAAGTTCGTAAAGAACTTTGTTGGGGTAGTATTTCGTGTATTGTGACTCTGGCGTTCTGTGCAATCATAGACATGATGTAAGACATCGTCTTTCAAACACTCGAGTCTTGTCCATGTCGAACGGCGCTATATTAAACCACACGGGATAACTATAAGAGATAATTGGCCTTATTAGGGCCATGTAAGATGTAACCTTAACCCTAGACTCAAGTTGGCTGCTTTGGAACAGACTGCTTGTTAAGGCTAGAGCTTTTTAGGCTCTGACAAGAGAGGCCAGATACCAAGGTACCTTACCACTTTCCGTACCCCCAATGGTCGTACCTGTTGCCCAATGACGGTTAATTTTCGCCAGTTTTTCCTGGTTTCCCTAGAAGCCCTGTACAATGGATTCCTAAACAGAATTGTTTCCGACTCTTGGAAGTTTATTTTTAGCCTCCATTTAATACAATATATTTTAACTTGATCGAAGTCGTTTTGTAGCGCAGAGCGCATAGCCCCGATTTAAGAAACTGATCTATACGTCACCAAGTCATTTTCGTACGCTATGGAGAGTCTGAGGGAATCTAAAAGACACTACAAGATT
This sequence comes from Orthonevra nobilis, assembly GCA_963555765.1. NCBI lineage: Eukaryota > Metazoa > Arthropoda > Insecta > Diptera > Syrphidae > Orthonevra > Orthonevra nobilis. The sequence continues at coordinate 2,901,704 of OY743225.1, read as the reverse complement.
GTGAATAGGCTAAAAAGTGATGGAGAAATTTCCGACCCCTGTTGTTAGCCGTTTTTCATGGGAACGACGTAACGCGAAGTAACCCCGCCATATTTACCCACGAACGTCTTCTCTATAAGCATATTATAATACATGTTCAGCATAGGTTGTTCCAGACCTAGCCTTTTAAGCATGTAGAGTAGACCTTCTAGCCGTACGGTATCAAAAGCTTTCTCAAAATCAACCAAATACGCGCCAATGCACTGTTTCTTGCTTTAATGCCACTGTTTGTCAGAAACCAATTTTAGAGGCAGAGTGAATGGTGTCATATACCGCCCTAAATCCAAATTGGTTTTCAGGTATAATATTATTTTCGTCTACCCACTTTATTAACGCCCTATTGACTACATTCGGGAGAAGGCATATAGATCGCAAATTAGAAGAGCTCCCTTTGTCCTTACCATTTTTAGGAATCGGATATACTACAGCGCCGGATAATGTGCATTTTTCAGGGCATTGCTTAATAGTGCATTGAGGATATTTGCTGCTTCTAGGGCAGGTGTCGTAATACAATGTTTAATCATATCACTCCACCATCAAGGAAGCAAAGCAACAAGTAAAACATTCCTCAAAAGAGGTTACTTCAGACTTCCAAATCTGCTTTTACCAAGTTGCCAAGTCACGACATTTGAAGCTCTAATTATATCTTTGTGTTCAACAATGGTTGGGCAAACTGAAAGGTGTTCATATATCAATGCACTTCTCAGCTTCATTCGAATGAGTGAACTTCAAAACCCAGTCAACAGGCTGTTCTGTGGTCAAAATGTGGCCAAATGAAGCCAATAAGATTTAAAATTTAAAAATGTAGTTCCGATTTGGACTTCTATTAATAAAACTGAGTTGCTGAAGAACTTGAACCACGTGAAACTGAGTTACGGATTATGGTTGAAACTGGTAAGTGGTATCATTAGGATGCAGAAAAGAAATATAAATGCTGGCACTTAGTTATATCCAAGTCAGTTCCAATTGGAACTGTATGAGTTTTCAGCAATTTCATTTAAATAACACAGTTATGCGGTTTCTAGATATTAAATTATACTTTTTTTTTCCTTTTTATTCCTGCACTCTACATCCCTCCTTCGTTCAGTTCGCAGAATGATCCAACAAGAAACTGGTTTAAACTTACTCCCATAGGAAATAAACTTCAATCTAAATGCGTTTTCTGAATCGTATCCTTTGGTAGCATTGTTTCGTGCCATGGACGAGAATACCAATGTTCTCTTTTTATAAAAAATGAATTATAAATTAAATTATCAAGGGTTTTTCCTTTATGCAGCACATATCCACATGAGAGGAATTCAAGCAATGGGAAAACATCTTATATTTTGTTCCCTCGAAGGATATCAGAAAGGCCACACCGATTGCAATAAAATTGCGGTATCGGTGTGTAGGACTCAAGAGATAACATGTATCCTTGCGGAAAACTACATCACTCTTGTCCTTCATGACACCACTCCTCAAGAAACGATATTAATTTTTCAATCTTCGTGCAAGATTTCATTTCTTACTACTTGAAATTTAAAACAAAAATACACAGTCTGAGAAAGTTTCAAATTTTATCTTCATCCGCATGAACGTTAACCGGAAATTTGATATCAGGAATTTGTGGTCGCAAATCTGATATTAGTTCCAAGTAATAGTATTGATCAACAATCAACCGGACATCACATGAGGATAAGATGTTCAATAGAAGCCTATCAATGCGATTGATTTAAGGTTTCAATTGAGCCAATCGAAGAAACTAACTTGAATTTCATAGCCTCAATCTGCCAGAGACTTCAAGTCATTCATGCAATAAACACTTGTTTACTCACTGGTCCTCTGATTCCCATCATTTAAGGTTTATGACCATCACCTGTGGGAAATCAAGTTACGAAACCGTTCATACCTAATCTGTCCCCCGTTCATACATATTTAATCGTCCAAGCCATTAAATGTATAATCCCTTCAACAGATTGTGCACTCAAAACCCTCGTTGATCCGCAACACCATTAAATGGTTAACGTGCAGCATCAACTTAACCTACATGCTGTAGTGGTAAATTCGCGGGAATCCGTCAGGATGACAGAAGTCCTTTCGTGTATTCAGGGGACCTGCTTAAATTTCTGCTCTTTAAGAGGGGTTACATGCACTTAAGTGTTAATTGAGATATTCATGTATTAAGATGACCATAATCTCTAATTAATTATAGTTGATTTGTTTGATACGGAAATGTGATTGTAAGTGCCACTTTTGACGCGGGGACAAAAGGTCAAGTGAACATAAGAGAGGGTGAAGGTTAAAAACTTAAATCTGAAATGAAGCCTTTGAAGTTTTTATTTTCGGTTCCCTTTTTTTCAGGAGACACATAACTTTACCGGATTAGAAGAACACAATTGATACTGTCATGTTCAAAGGGGAGAACCTATGTAATCCGTCAAAAAGTTTGAAAGTAAACAGCTTCTTTTTCTTTACGTCCAAGGACTAAGCAACAACCTTGAGGAAGAGGGACAAAACGAGAGGTAACGATGCACATCATTTTTGAATTTTCTGGATTGTGAAGAGTTGAAAACACACTGCAGAAATCCTTTTGCTTAACAGATCGAAAGTTTGCTTAAGGAGCAAACTTACTATATGCGTAATCATGAAGGCGCGGTAAGAACAGTGTGAAAGTTAGAGGAATATAATGCAGCGATGATGAAGCAAGTCAATTGCACTAACGCTCAGTTATGGATTTTTATATAGCGGGCTCAGAAGGAGTGAAGATTTAATTTAGGGTTTTTATGACACATATCGAGAAAATGGATAGTCCATCAGCTTCTGCCACACGAATGTATGATAATTCACGCGTAAAAGGCTGAGTATTTAAAAAAAATCATTTATCAAATTCAGCGCAGTTGGTTAAGCGGCTGGCTTTCATTTGGATCATTTATAGATAGATCCCAGGTTTGAATCGCGTAATAAATCTGCTGGAATTTCAAGAAACACTGATAGCTGAGTGATGACGAACTAAATCTTCCAAAGTACAAAAAATTGCAACCACAGGTCTATTAACTCATGGAAAAATAAATACTGCGAATTGAGCGAATATAAATAAGTTGATACGGCAACCCACCCATGGAGCAATCGAAACCCAAATAAATCATTATTCTGAACCACTTAATGATCTGCTATTTTCTGCACGTTCTGAGACACCAAGACACCGAGACATCCAGACATAAATATACAAAGACATCGAGGCACTAAGACAATTTTTTTTATAATTTGTTTGCTCTTTAGGGAGAATGATAACACTTATAATGCAATTTTTTAGACTAAGGAAAAGGATAAGGTGAGGACTGAAAGGATTGTGCAGTGATTTAGAGCATTGAGAGGATTGATCTCAATTTTTACTCCAAAACAAAATGCTTCACCCAGCCATGTGGGACTGAGCGACACGGGGACCCTTAACTAGACCAAGAAATAGAGACCCTTAGGCTCAGAGGCTGAAAAATAAGTGCTCGCAAACTGAGATTCGCGGCGTTACATAAATATTTCAGCTCATTAAATATTTTCATATCGTCGTGTGTGAAAGATCGTGGGACATTCTTAAACCATTGCCGACGTCTCGTCACGCTCATAACATCAGTCTTAACACATATCTAAGACCTCAAATTATCCACAGCAAAGTAACCAAGCCATAACATTCCGCATTTCGTATCAATTGGTCATCGGTTGACATTTTATTGTCATTTACCTGCCTCCATAACGAAATTATCCTTCAATACGCACCCAGTAATCCTGAGCCTTGCGGCACACCAGCATTAACGTGGTGAACTGTGAACTTGAAACCATCTAGTACTACTTTTATTGAATGTTTTCGAAAGTGGCGCTTTTCTTTAACTGATGGATACAGAGGGCGATGGACCAGGTCATAGAGAAGTTTTCATGGTCTTAAATATCTCATGAGATAGTAGGTTGGTTTTTTTTTCAACAATTATTTATTTATTTAATTCATGTATATATGTATTATTTTGTGCAGCAATTTAATTGATAGGTATTTAAAAAGGTTATCAAGAGAAGTTAAGGTTATCAAGAAGAAGAAGGTTAGAAGAAGAAGGAGAAGTGAGAAACGCGGTCATATCTTCGCAAGCCAAGCACGTATCGAGCAGCATTGTTGAAGGCAACATTGAGTTTACGGCAACTAACCGAATCACACTTTCCGAAGACTTCGCACCCGTATGTGAGTCTAGGCGTAATGAGGGTCTTGACTAACAGGATTCGAATTCTTATGGGAGTGAAGTATTGGGTCGCCCACAAGGAGCATAGAATACCACGAACTTTGCCCACTGGTATGTTTCTATGATCATTCCAGGTGAAAGCTTTATTGCTGTATTCACATATTCAATCACACCGTCGTTGAGGCGGATCTTTGGAAAGGGCGAAGTACTTACGGCTCTCTTGGAGATAACAATGCACTTAGACTTTTTGGGGTTTATAAAGAGGAAATTCTTCTGTGACCAGTTAGATATTTTTTCCAAGACGAATGTAATTGGGTGTCATCTGCGTACATTTCAACGTTGGCCGTAAGTGACTATTGATGGTAATTCGTTTACGTAGAGTGAAAATAGGAGTGGACCCAATATGGATCCCTGTGGAACTCCACACGTATTTGGAAGAAACTTCGACATTAAACTATTAACACATGCTGCCTGCTGTCGTCCTTCTACATACGAAGACATGAGACTAACCGCGCTATTAGAAAAATTATATCCCCTTGAGAGCTTATCGCATCAGATTGAGTGATTGACAGTGTCAAATATCTTAGAAAAGTCAAGGAGCACTAGGAACGTGACCTGGCGAAAGCCAGATTGCTTGGTAGTCAGGAGATTATTTGTTTCTGCATGATTCTCTCAAAAACTTTGGACAAGAAAGAAAGTATTGAAATTGGGCGGTAATCTTTACCTGATATGTTCTTAGGTACAGGTATAATTTTTGACTTCTTCCACAGCGAGGGAAATACTCCTGTCATAATAATATAGTTAAAGATGTGCGATACGTGTGTCAATATTATAGGCAAAATAATTTTTAAAAATTTTCTGTGATTCCAACCACATCCGCCTGGGATACGCCAGAAAAAGCGAATTCTACCGAAGGTGACGCTTTGGCGTTACCAATAAGATTGAGAGCTTGCGAAGCAGAACGAATGGTCGAAGGAGAATGCGACACGAAACTTTCGTTTAACACATTACCATCGATGTTATCGAGGTGTTTACTTTTAAGCTTACCGACAATAATCTCCTTCAAATTTTTCCATAATCCATCCTGGTAGCAACGGATTCAAGTGCTTCGATAAAAACTGAGTTTAAGCCACCCGAATTTTGGAAACCACATTGTTGCGGAGATTGCGAAACGCTTTATGAAGTTCCTCTAATCTGAAACGCTGCCACTGGGTATATGCCTCATTGCGTTTTTTCATAAGCTCACGGCCCGATCGTTTTAGTCCTAATAGGAACATGCCACTCGAATAATGAATTCACCTTGGTTTCTAGAAATTCAACTTGATGTTCAGTATATTTGATCCCAGTCGCTTTCTAATACCTCGTAGTCAATACTCCTGAAATCAATTAGCCATCAAGACCATCGGAATTTTGAATGAGAACACAACTTAAAGCACAATCGTTGAGTATTGAGCTCATAGACTTCTGGTATTGTCATTGTGTATGAGTACGGGGATACAAGGTGAGACAGATTTTTAAGTCTTCTTACAAACGACCAAAACCGAAATTTGTTAATTTTTTTTTTGGCTGATTTTATCCACTGACTTTGACCACGTTTGTTGTCAGCAGATAGGTGCCACATATCTGCATTGGCTTTATTGTGTTGGAAAGTTCGAGTAATTTTTCGAAATGCAGACCTTAATAAATAGTTCGGTTAAGCACAACCTGCCCCTGTGTAATTCGTGCACTCAAAGAAAATATGTAAGCTGTTTTCGTGCAATAGAGGTGCAATTCTGCGAAAACTATGGTAAGTGGCTGATTGGCAGCGTTGGTAAAATTGCTAGCTGTTTATCTGATAATTGTATGGGTTCCTGATTCGAATCATATTGAAAGCAGTTACAATGAATCGGTGTACATATCACAGGAGCAATACTTGTCTTTCTTGTGTTCGAATGTCTTGAGATAACTGACATTATTTGCTTTTGCTTTCCGTACAAACGATTTGGTATTATTTCCAATGAAAGAAGGGTAACTTAACAAGACTTTCTTGTTAAGTGGACAGTATTCAAATGTTTAAAATTTTTATCAAAATCGGTCAAAAACCCTGTTTGACAATCAGATTTATGTTAACCAACCAACAAATTCGTTTAACTCCTTTTCAGTTTGATTTGGTAAAGTTGCTAATTTATTCAATTCAAACGGAATTCAGTCAGCCTGTAAAACAAATCAAACATAACAGCTTTTAGGTAAAAAATTCATCCCACCTGGGAATTAATATTCTGTATGCGAAATTAGACGTATGATTCGGAAACTTGACTGCGTCAATAAGAACTTAAAATCATAGCTCATTGAAAAACTCTAGAGAATTATAAAGCAACTTATCTGCTGAATGAATTGTGTATTTTTGAAGAAACCCTGAAATGCAAAATCTATGATTTCAAAACATAAAAACATTTGTACACAAAAGCAATCCACTTTTGTATCTCGGCATTATATTTTGCAAACACATTGAGGGTGTCTGCTCGCATTTCTATTTTCGTAGCACAATCCTCCGCCCTTATACAGAGAATTTTAAAGAGCAAAAAAAAAATAAATGCGAACATAAAATTCCATTTCTGGTCGTCTTTCATTATGTATTCCCTAAAGCTTGCTGGTCCTTCTTCAACGGATAAAGCCTACTTGTGTCATCGATACCCTTATTCGGTATTTTGGGCATATAAATTCTCCGAATTTATGCGCATAGCCTGTTGTCGAATCCTTTATTTGTACTGTCCTTTTTTGCTTTTTTGTACAGAATACATATCAGGCTATATGGTGTTTATAGATTTAAATAAAAACCAGTCGGGTTGTGTTTTGAGAAAGGTGTCTTTTCTACTTGAGGTTGAAGTTTGTAAATAAGTTAACCACTTGACCGCTACTTGATTTGGTTTTTTTATTTGTTCGTCATCAGGATCAACAAAATGCTGAATGGTTATTGGGTTAGGTTTCGGCAGCGATGTGGAAAAATTACATTTTCCACTGGAGAAATTGGGACGAACGCCGGTTAGTTCCCGTTTAACTATTTATGTTTAGGATAGTTTTCGGTGTTTTGATCTTTCGGTTCAACAGCTGCATTTGAAGGTTTTAGTTTTAAAAGCAAACCGTTCGTAGGATAGTCCCAACATTAATGCCCGTTTTGTACCTTCAGTGATGGGTGCTTTTTTTTTAATTTTGTTTAATTTTCATAACATTTTTTAAATCTGCAAAGTAGTCACTTGGATTTTTCTTTCCTTTCTGTATTAGAACTTGTCTTGGAATGACTTTTGATACTTAAGTCGACGAGCCGTCATGCAAGTTGACCAAGTTGTGCTCGTCGTTGGAATCCTGAAAGTATTCAAGCCGTCTTGGCATTCAAACAGCTGGACTGTGATAGTGGGCTACCGCCAAATACTTTGCCGATCTAGTATCCCAATACCTGCCAAGACATCCGAGCTCGTCAGCATTAAAGGCATAAGCTTGTCCAACACACAAGCAAAACTACTCGTCAGTTGGATGTGCAAAGAAGAAGAGAAGAAAATTTGCTTCCCAGAGGTTAAGAGGTTAAGTGAAAAGATTGAAAAAAATCTCAATTTTGAAGTCTCAATAGTAAAAATAAAAATAGTGAATTTAAGATTTTATTCAAAATATAAAGGAGGCTGAAAATTCAAGAGCCTATTAGGTAAAGGGTTTCAAATATAATTTTAAGCAATATCAGTGGTTAAGAAAAAACTCCTTCGACTTGCTGAAATGCTTGAAAAGCTTTTAATACGAATTTGTTAATATTTTTTGAAGGAGATACACTTTTTACGATTCCGAGTGAATATGTAAGTGAAAGTACAAAAGTTGTAAGATAATAATGTTAAATTCATGATAAATCCACATTGACACCCTTTTTCAATTCAATTTATTGGCGATAACAAGAATATTTTATATATTCAGGACTAAAACATTACACTAGCATTTTAAGAAAATTAGAATTCATCTATAATAAATTAAATAGAACACTTAATCCAAAAGTTATATTATACAAACAGAATAAAAGTGTGCTGCTGATTTTACTTTATATCATGGGTTAGCCTGACAGTTTTCAACCCCTGTTCCCTTTTGTTAAAATGGAACAAACATTTATGAATCCTCCTATTCTTTAGAGAAAACAGATTGGGTAAGTCTTACCTGAAAAAAATTTGAAAGAGTTGTGAAAACAAAACCACGCAACAAGAGTACTCGTATTAACCTTTTTTCTTTTCAAGAATGTGAATATTATTGTAAATAAAAATGTCTGAGCTCAGTTTTTAATGTAAGAGGAATGGTAAGAGTCTGAACAAAGTTGAGGATTCGTAAAGAAAGCGAAGAAGTTAGGTAAGGTTGAAGGGGATGACTTTCCTTAAGTTGGATGTAACCATGGGGGCCTAAAAATCCATTACGATTCCCCACCACAAATTGTATCCTTATTACGGCTGCGTAAACAACCATTTGCTGCTCCTGATCAAACTCAATAGGTCCTTAGGTGATACCTTTGCGAGTGTTTGCAGGTCCCTGTGCGTTCTGTCCCCCGCGAACCGAAGTGGTCACGCCTATGCGTTGGGGCAGTTGCAAGCGATGTGCCAAATGGTCTTTAATCGTCTCTCCTTCTCCTCCTGGCAGCTCCTACAAAAATCATTGGAGATAATGCCCATTTTTACGGCCATTGGGCCTATTGTGCAATGCCCCGTAGGATACGAGAAAGATTTCCATACTCTTTTGCTAAGTGATCGTGTCACTAAGTCTATTTGTTTCCTTAGCTCACACAATGGTATGTTTGGTAATATTTTCATCCTTTCCAGCTCCAGCAATTATCATTTCTTGGCAAGTTCATCTGCTTTTTCTTTGCCGTCTATGATACCTTGGCCAGCAGCCCAAATGATTGTAACCGTGTTGTACTTGTCCAGATCACTAAGAACTGTTATGCAGCTACCTACTATGGTATCCTGTTTTTGCCGCTTGGCTGTCCACAAAAGTGTTCACTCTTGTAGGAGCGAGGTTCTCTTTTCGTAGTGTCGAAGAAGCTCTTTTGATGGCGAAGATTACAGCCTGAAAGGCACTACATTCATTTGGAAGTCTAAGTGAGTTATTGATGTGCAACGAATTACAGAAGACTTCAGCACCAGTCCCTTTTTCCATCTTTGATTCATCGGTGAAGGTTTATGAACCATGTGACTCGTATAGAATGTTTGATGCCCAATCATTCCTTCCAGTGACAAAAGTGGAGAATTTTTTGGTTAAATTGTACGGAGGGATCGCGTAAACAGTCCTCTCGTTTATCTGCATCGTCCTGAAATATCCTGAGTGCGAAAATATTGGCGTTGATTTAACTGTTCCAGGAGTACGTAGACAGGCTTGCCTTTGTGTTTTGTTTAGCTTTTGGGCGTAGCTGGCCTCTTCAGCTGCTTTCCAACATATAATGGAGCCGAAGGTCAGTATAGGACGCACCACTGTTATGTAGGACCAATGTAATACATACGGTAGCATGCCCCAATTCCTGCCGCAGGTTGTATTGTATAGAAACAGAGCACAAATTGCCTTGTTCACTCTTTCTTCAATGTTTCTTTCCCACATAAGCTTCGAGTCCAGCATAACACTAAGATTTTACACTGATTGGGAAACTTTAAACGCTGTTTCATTCAACTCCCCAAGTGTCCTTTTTGTTGTGAAGAAAATAAGTTCCCTCCTGTTAGTATTGATGCTAAGGCCTTGGTAAATCAGTAATTTGTTAAAAGTTCGGAGGAAACGTGTCCAAGAATTTCATGCTGCCTGGAAAGCGATCATTCTCCTGTTATGTTTTTATAGCCCGATAAAACTGCTAATGGACTGAAAGAATTCCGAACTACATTCTAAAACAGGTATTTAAAGAAAAGAAGCTCAAAGATATCGGTGGATAGAATAATAAATTTACGATAAAGATCGTTGGAATGTTTTCAATATTTTATATTTAAAAGCAAAAAGCTAAAGCAACAATTTCGGAAGGTACATTTAGGCTTACGATAGTTGAAATAATATATTAAGTTGTCTTCGATTCCCCGATCGTGCTTTAAGGGTCCTGAATTTATAAGTTACACAAACTCTAATCTCTGAAGAAATGCCTCTACACATTTTAAGAAATGCCTCCTTCAATAAAGGCAATGCTTGAATACAAAAACCAGAAAAGTGGTCCTTTGCGGGGTGCACAAAAGACTAAAATAAGTCAGGAACGCGTTAAGACACCTCTTTATCTCTTTTGGTGTGACAACAATCAGCATACTTGCGCATCATTTTAGCATGTGCTACAAAATACTTGATATTTTCAATTTTCAATTTATCACCTTGACGTAAACTTCTTTTCTTAACGTCCAAAATTCATGACATAACATAAGCTTAAAAAAATGCTGGAATACCCAAATTTTATTTTTACTTTCATGTGATTTTTTTTCATGCGGAATGATACCTTGAGCTGATTTAATATTAAATTATCATTTCAATAAAAGCATCAACAAAAATCAAAAATTGTTGAAATTCAAAGCCGTCTTTCTTCATTCTTTTGACACTTTTAATGTCATCAGCGATCCTCTTTTATTATGAAAAGACTCTACCTACAGCACAATGAAAATATATCTAAACACTGAAGAGTTGGCTTACCCTTCAATCTTGCCCTAACCTGCAATTGTCATATTGTAAACACTTAATCAAATTATGGCTCCTTGAGGATTGACTTTGAATGTCACAAAGTACATCTGTCCAAAGTCAAATCTCAAAATCCGCTTGTTCAATTCAATCCGTTTCAAAATGAGAATGAATTTCAATTTTCCCTCTCTAAATCTTTAGCCACAGTGTCTAGGAAATTTTCAATTATGTACCCATCCCAAGTGACCCGGTTTCAGGATTAAGATACCAATTTTTCACAAAGGCCTTTGAAGTTATTCTCATCAAAGCTCCCTTCATTTGTTACACAGAAAACAGGTGTGAAAGCCACAACCCCAGCAGAGGTCAGTAAGCTTTTGCAACGTAAATATGTTTGCATCACAATTGAAAAGAATCCCGTCAAATGCTGATTTTTTTTTCATCAGGGAGGGAGGCTTCAAGCCAAAAAGACGCACCATTTTTCATGAATATTTGTCACCTGTCACTCACATTAAGAACATGCAGTGCCCCAAATAAAATCACCCGAATACACACAGGCAAGACTCACATTTATGTGTGCACAAAAGGGGGGATTTCTGTTTGACAAGGCACTCGAATACGGGTGTAAGGGACAAAGGTACAGCTGTAATAATTCTTAATGTAGGTACAAGCGTACGCATTAGGAGAAAGAAAATAACATTTGAAAGCCGTCCTGGGTGTTAATATATTTAAATTAAAAAGTTTATTTTGAAAGCTGAGTTTAGATGGCATTTTGCGTACACAGGCGTAATGGCGAATCTCGGTTTAAGTTGGTGCGCCACGTAACAAGGATATTGTGGTATAAAATTTTTTACAATAAATGCTGCTTTTTTGTCTTTATTAAATTGTGTATTGTGAATGCTACAACTATAAATGATGCAAATAAGAAAACGAATGACTGATATGCAATAAATTTATTGAAACCTTTTCATTTTATTTTCAACGCATCTCTTAGTTCCGGAATATTTCTCGACTGTTGGAAAAATTCGTTTATAACACCAATTCACAAATCGGGTTCAAAGCAGTCTATAGAGAACTAAAGACCGATTGCCAAATCGCAATTGATTCCGGAAATTTTTGAATCTCTTGTCAAAAATAAAATCTACGAACCATATTTACGTATATCAGCATGGATTTGTAAAAGTGAGATCCACATCTACAAATTCGACACTATTTGCGAACTATTGTATAAATAATATGGAGAGAAGAAATTAGGTTGATGAAATATTCACAGATTCACTCAATTTTAATAAAATAAAATTAATTATCTGGGGATTCATTCCTATCTATTAGCGTGGATGAGAAGTTCTACCAATTTGTCTCAAATGATGTATAATCATTCTGGTGTAACTCAAGGTAGTCACCTTGGGCCACTACTCTTCCTTCTTTTCATCAACCTCTTAATATTAAATCGTCTGAGTGTTTGATTTTTGTTGATGATGTCAAATATTTAAGTCTGTCGGTTCTTGGGCAGATTATTTTGCATTATAGACAGATATATATAAACAACATATTTAAGTGGTGCGATATAAACCAATTGAACTTTAACACAAATAAATATTCCATCCTAACGTTCGGTAGAATCGGTTGTTTTGTTGTCTTTTGTTCAAATCAAATGGGATGTATTTCAAATAAAATAGTTTTTAACCAGAAGGACTCGGGTGTCATCTTAGACCCTAAATTAGAGTTCAAAATGCACTTGGACTATATCATCTCAAAAGCTAATTCCATGCTTGCAATTCTCGAATATTGTTCCGTAGTTTGGTCCCCATTTTATAAAAACAGTAAGCAACGTATTGAGGAAGTTCAAAAAAGATTTACGCGCCATGCTCTTAGGTGGCTACATTGGACATTGGTCTTACTATCTTTCTCAGCCCGATGTGCTCTTATAGCTCTAAAGACCCTTCATATAAGAAACGTATAATTTGCAGTCGCGCTGGCGAGGGATGTCATAGTTGGTCATATTGATTGTCCCCCTTTATTAAATGCTTATAATCCAAACCGTTCACTCAGACCTAGAAGCCAGTTATTCCTCAATATGTAACAAATTATGGTTTTAATGAACCAGTCATAAGCGCTTGTCTTCATTTCAATAATTATGAAAGTTAATCTTGAAGTAAGTCGCACTAATTTTACGATAAGAATAATGGAGGATATTTAGTAACTATTATTATGTTAGACAACATTGTTAATGTATGTTAGTCTAAGGAAGAATTTTGTACTTACAGACGAAATAAATAAATATATAAAAAATCTTTTATTTTAATATTTGAATTTTTAAAAATTACATCTTACACTTAATCTGTGCAAAAAAGACTAATCCCAGAACACACCATACAAAAACTTTTGGAATACGGATCAAATAAAAGTGTCACTTTAAATTAACAACAAGTGGCAAAAAGAGGCAGCTCAATATTTCAAATATTGTTTACAAATATCTCAGCTTACTTGTTTTAAAATAAACCAATATAAAAACTTATAAAACTCATCAATTGATAGCTGTTTCGAAGATCCAAATATCTCCAAAAACTGCCGAATTCAAACATGTCCCTAAATGTGCGACTAGAGTCCACAAAATTTACAACAGTCTATTAATTTCCGACCAATCTTCCTCCTGTAAGCCTTATCGCATGATATAAGGACCTGCCTTTTGTCAGCTTAGTCTAAGGAGCACGTTCCCATGCATGGGTGTTTTTGTCCAAGTCGACGTAGCCTGTAAGTGGCAGCCACGTCAGTTTACATAAAGCGTTTTTCACACCACTTCTGGATAAAGAAGTTTTCTTAATTTGAGATGCGTGATGTCGGTATAAAAGTTTCACATGACCTTATGAAAAGTGCAATGAGATGATTGTAAGACGAAGAAAAGAGTTGTCCTTTTGAGGATGGGTTTGACAAAAACCATTTTCCTTTTAAGAAGAATGCGAATACATTTTGGGCTACATCTAGGGATGCGATATGCTAACATAATAAGGGCACTCATTACCCCTAGAACGCATAGATAGATATTTATTTCGTACAAATTACAATTATGTAGACCTGCTACCGCACAATTTTCAGAACAGAGATACGATATTTTAAATTATCTTTCAACTGTTGTTTACACTGTTCAAAATGGTAGTTTACCCGATATATTTGAGTGGGAAAGTACAAGAAAACCCCACTATGTAAAAAAAAAAACAAAAAAAAATAATTAAATAACGAAAGTATTATAATAAAAAAAAAGAAGAAAAAAAAATTTAAATATCACAGCTTTAAAAAATATAGAACAATTAACCTTATTTATATATAAGTACGTAGATAAATAAATAAATTATTTAATAATTGAATTAAAAAATAACTTGACAAATTTAAAACTAAAATAAATAATTAAACAAAAAAGATAAATAAATATAAGCATACATTACTCAATAAGTTGATGAATGAATAAATAAAAACCACAATATTTAAGTAAATAAATAAACATGTTAATATATAAATAAATATAAATAAATAGATAAACGAAATATATAAATTTCCACATGAATAACATCTCGACAAGTAAATAAATAAACAGTAGGTTAGTAATGAAAATTTGGACAAACATGAAATAAACATGATGAAACACTTGTGTGCAACTCAAGTGAAGGGTTATTCAACTGATTTATCAATGGATTATCAGGGAAATCACATCTGACCAAAATAGTATCGGTGAGTTTTCGAATTCTGACCGAGATCAATTCAACATTGGCTTTATCATTTAGATCTGAAGTAGAGTGATGCCAGGGAAGATTTAACATCATTTTTAAAAGTTTTTTGTAAGAAATCTGCAATTTTTTATGTAACTTTTGCAAGTCTTTTGAAAATTTTTATTAACATTCAATACCACCAAAAATAGAACTTTCCCTCCAACACCAATCAATTTGATTTCAATGCGTTCTGTTTGCTTTGGTCTGATATCATTTATAAACAAAATCCAACCTAAGAAGCAAAAGTCGTCTACAGATTATACAGTATCTCGATTATATACAATAGATTTCACCCCATACCCCCCACAAATCAGCCATTTATCTTCGTGACTGACTAGGGTAAGCTCTGCTTGAGTGAATTTGCTAATAAACAAAAGACAAGAATCTGTGAAACTGAAAACCTATAAAATGATTCATGTGTGACCACAATGTTCTCCAGAGCTGTCGATACATTCTGTAGATACACAATAAAAATTGAAACTGAGCGATAGTTTCTCCAGAAGACTAATGCGGTGTAATAAATATTGCTCCATAGAGGGTAAGTTTGCGGGATGTTTTAGTGATGCGAAAACCAGTTAAAGTTTTCCCTTGCGCCCGTCTACAACTCAAACCATTGAATGAAAAAGTATTGAGATGGTTATAAAGTTCCCAACTGTTGACGTTTGTGAAAATATATTGCTACCTGCTGTGAGCTCTTACAAAGAAACTTTCATATGCTGCTAAGCCCTGAAAAGGACAATATAACCGGAATAAAAAAAAATCTTATAAAAAGTTTTTTTTTAGACAAACATCTGGAAAATGACCAAGTAGTCGTCTGGGAAAAATTTGAAAGCTGCAATGAACTTGTGTAACACAAACAGCATTCAGTATTGTCTTCCGAAAAAAAACACTGCTTATATGACTGATGACCCTGTACAAAACTTATTTAAAAAAAAACTCTCCATGAGTTATTATCAATAAACTCACGGATTCTTATGGAAATGCCTTTCTATGTGAGCTCGTGTAAAAATGGGCGAGCTTAAAATAGATGAAAAATATAACTCCAACTCCAAGTTGCATTTTGAATTGCCTGCTAACGTTATCAATTTCTAGTGACAACGGACTTCCTTGCTGAACTAAACATGAGCATGAAACTTATGAAAGATGGATGAAACTACTTTCGTCCGTTTTAAGAGGAAAATCCTTCGGGTCCCGCCAAGAGCTGCTTGAACTGTACAACAAAATGCATCTAACCTGAAAGTGGTGCTTCGAAAAATGAAGATTAAGTAGAAATCAACCACGAGCTCTGTGCATATCGCCGTTCCACCGTCGCTTAGGGAGTACCACAAGGGTCCATTCTTGGCTCTCTACTTTTTTGTCTATATGTTAGTGAAATTTCTCGATTAGCCAAGCATTGTACTGTGCACATGTATGCTGACGATGAACAGCTCTACCTTAAATGTCCCCTCCCTTATATCGAGAGTGCGTTTGCTGGCAGATCTAAATAGAATTCAGAACTGACCACAAAGCACAGCTTATCTTTAAACCCAATGAAATCTAAAGCGCTCTGCATTTATAAAAGAAGAAGACTCGACACATCTTCCTTCGCACCAATCAAACTCGATCGAGAAACCTTAGAGTTCGTCTGCACAGCCAGAAACTTAGGTATGGTTTTTAACGACACAGGGAAATTTTACAGTGGCCTTCGTTTATTATGGACCACTCAATATTTCATACCTACAAATGTAAAAATGTTACTGGTAAGGTCTTTGCTACTACCTATTCTGCTATACGAATGCGAAGTTTTTAGTAAATTGGACTATGATACAAATTGAAAATTAAATGTCATTTACAACAATTTTGTGAAATGTATTTTTAATTTCCGTTACCATGACCATATATCAGCTCACTCTAAGCATATCACAGGCCTTACATTAAGCAAACTTCTTGAGTTCCATTAACATATCCTGCTGAACAAAATTATTTAAACGAGTCAGCTTGAATATCTATACAAAAGACTTAATGTAGGAACTTCTCAGAGATCGTTTGCTTTAATCCAGCCAAGACTATGGAACTCATTGCCCATAACACTTAGG
This sequence comes from Orthonevra nobilis, assembly GCA_963555765.1. Taxonomy (NCBI): domain Eukaryota; kingdom Metazoa; phylum Arthropoda; class Insecta; order Diptera; family Syrphidae; genus Orthonevra; species Orthonevra nobilis. The sequence continues at coordinate 2,884,997 of OY743225.1, read as the reverse complement.
AGAATCAGAATCGCAAAAAGTTGTGAGACCCTCCTCTTCGAACATTTGGCCAATGATATAGTAAATTAAAAAAAAATTTGTTGTGCCTTTAAACTTGTTATCATGAACTGAATTGAATTATATAATCTCTTTTAAATATCTTTTAATTATATTATTATATAGACTATTGATAATTACCTTAAAGCATTCACTCGTTATAAGATTTTAGTCTTAATGTACAAATATTCATTTTTAATAAGTACAGACACAAATACAAATACAGTCTAGATTTTTATCACGGTTTTGCATAATTGTGGCTAATATTTGGTTGTGGATCATATACAGAGATATTTTTTTAACCTAAGACGAAATTTAAATGGTGTCCCGTCGCACAATTCCGTCAGCCGCTTAAAGAGTACTATCTGAGAAACAGAATATTTTTAATGCGACAGTGCCAATTTTTCTCCAACAGTGTAGTATGCGGAATCATCATACTGTTGTCCATGTCCTTATTATAAACTTCAGACGAAAAAAAAATCTTAAACTTAAACACCATTTCTCTTTGGTTTTTAGAGAATTGTTTCTTTTGCGTACCCAGACACAAACAAAAATTGCTTCAGCACTCAAAACAATATTGTGTAAAAACCCATCATCGTATTCATTCAATTGAAGCATCCAATCAGCCAAATTATGGTGTTGTGCTTGATTTGTTGTCTTAAATTTTGGTGTCAACTTGAACTTATAAGCATGTTGATCAAGACCTTTGCTCGATATTTTCAGTTTACCTAAGTCGATGAAAACGATTGCCCGGGGGCTTCAAATCTATACCTAGATGATATCGATAGCAGGAGCTTTTCTACACTTTTTAATTTTAACGATTTTTCATAACTATTAATAAGTTCTAAAGTATCAAAATTCATCGTAATTAATGATTACTGAATTATGACAGTTAAACAAAAGATAAAACTTTATTAACTCTTTTTGTTGGACCACTCGAAAGTTAGCTTCAATTCTTTGGTCAAATAAATTTATTCAACAATTTTTTCAGTTTTCTTATACTATAACACCGTGGTATTACCGACAGTGTTCGAGTGTTGAAGACATGAGTTCGATATTCACATGATCTCGAAAACCAACATCCAAGATTCAACGTTTTTCGAAAAATAAAAAGTTGAAGATCAACTCTCAAAAGTATGAAATCTTTCCGTTTCTGGTACCGTCGTTTTCTGGGGATCTAAGGTTACAAGCGGCCAACTTGAAGCCAGGGTATAGCTGTTCTGCTAGGCGGCCCCCATCCGGCCAGTACTACCATATACTTATATCTCCTGTGTGTCTAACCTGGGAGCAACATTGATCGAAAAAATTCGGGTTTTCGAAATTAAATATTCTGAACAACAGTGCCAACTTAAAAACACATCTAATTCGACGGTATATTGAAAAAGAATTGACATCGACCAATAACCTGATCTACGAGGCTTACTTATTTTTTTTAATTATTTGCAAGCTTCTCAAAAGGATATTAATACTCTTATAATGCGTGTAGCATAGAGCGAGCGGAAGAATAAGGTGGAGAATGAATGATTTTTGTAGTGGTTTGAGAATTATTAGTAAAATAACCTCGTTACACAAAGGCCTTTGAATACACAGACCGTTGATTTTCCAAGTTGCTCAGAAAAGTTTCACAAACGATGGAGAGATCTTCACTTGAGCAAGATCAGTCCACGTCAAGGAGGATGAGTTCAGGCATCACCAGCAGTTCATGTACAGTTAGCTATAGTGTTGTAGCACAAAATCAATATAAACAAATTTTAAGTTAAAAAAGAAATTCCAAAAAATACATAAGTTTTGTATTTAAATTAATATATTTTTATTTACTTGTAATGTTTAATATTATAAAAAAAATAATTTCGGAAATGTTTATTTTTGTTCTTTTTAGTTTTTAAACTAAAAATAAATAAATGCGTCCAAAGAAATAAAAAATTATTAGTTAATTTTTAGAGCCCTCTGATAGGCTCAAAAAGCTACACCGTCATTGTAAGAATATTGAAGCTTATCTTATTTTATTCATTTTATATCCAATGAGATTATGAATAAACTAAATAAATACTTTATTATCCTAACGTTTTGGACATGGCGTTATAACGATGTTATTTCACTTTCGAGATAACTAGGTAACCAGGAGATCCAATGAGAATCACAGAAAGGTGACTCACGAAACGGAACTAAAGACAAACATTGAATTGAACTAATTATATCAAATGTGTACATTGACTACGACAGAAAAGTTCCTCGTGTGTATATTTTTGCAGCAATACGCTCATACGACCCTCTCTTATATACCAACGCTCAGGAAATAGTGACATGAAAGCTAAATTAGACCTCTGAAACCATTTTAAGTTTACGATTTACGGAAAAAGGTACCATCTGCAAACATCACAGCGTTTTATTTGCGTTTCAACATAAATGAAAAATGTTTAACATTTCCTTTTTGCGGAACTTTGTCGGATTCAGATAGCTTTAAGTTTTGCATTGCAATCCTCAGAATCCATCAAGTTTCAGAGGAAATCCCAAAACACAAACAGAAAAATCCTTTTGAAGAATATTTTATGAGATTCAGATGCAGATACATTATATATAAATACTCGTTGATTGTGCACAAATAATGTTTTTGTACTCAGGAAGGCATTGCTAGACTTTCTTTTTGTTGACCACTTGTGAATTATAAATTTCAAATAAACGGGGGGCAGGGGATCTTTAATGAATTGTAGGATTCCATTTGAATTTGATTGCGGAGGGTTCGAATGCATTCGCATTCGCCATTGCCTGATGTCCGGAAGCAACAAAAAAAAAAATATGTCCTTGCAATATAAACATCAATAAACATAAGCAGTTACTGTCTTTCTCTGGTTAAATGCAATAGGGGCCATTAATTGTTCTGGCAGAAATTCGTGTAGCATAGACCGAAATCGTTCATAGTTATTCACATCAGGCTCGGTTCACATGTTCTGAGATTGATGGTCCTGAAAGGTTTGCCGATGTACCTGCATGTCCAATCGTTTTAACCCACAACCATATAAGTTGTGTGCTAAGTCAACCTACTCGTCGAATATTAAAAAAGAACAAAAACGCGCGATGCAAGAGAGGTTTCATCACATTACCAACATTACGTCCTTATAATTTGAATCATTTTATGAAAACCTAATCACATAAAAGTACTCAAAAATCCACTTCAAGTTGTGGAAATGGAAACCATATTTCGATACTTCATTTCTTTCTTCGCAAAACTTTTCGAATTTCCAAAAGATATCAATTTTATAAGCAAACTTTGAGCTGAAGTAAAAACTTCTAATTATATCTAACTATGAGAAAACTTAAAACCAAAAATCAAATCAAATTTTATATCCCCGCATCTTTCTTCAAGAAAAAGTTTCTTAAACATCCAATCGCAAATCGTTTGAAGGCAGTCCCAAAAATTGTACACCCTCCCATTGGCCATTAATATTAATTTTGGTTTAATTATTTGTAATCAAAGTTAGAGCAAAGTTTGAAATTTTATCTATTACTCTTAGAAGTAGAAAATCTCGAAAACCCTATAACAAGGCGAAGGCATGTAAAGGATGTGTGGTCATTGGGTCACAGAATGCACACCGGAAAACATGTACTCAGTTTGAAATCTGATGGCTTTGCTCTGGTGTCTAAGGTCAGCCATTTCTCATATCCTTGACAGGATGGTACACAAATCGATTAGGGAAATTAAACTGAGCCCAAAGGGATACGATGAAGGCGTGTTTCCGTCGGATGGCGAAAAATATGGAGAAGATGATTCGAGGACTTTTTTGTTTAAAGATGAACGTGAGTTGTACAAACCTAGTTCGATCCAATGGACGTTACAGGAGCTTCCGTAGTTAATCAAAGCAGTACAGCAATTTGATGTATCTATGATAATATGTTAGGTAAGTCTTTAGCGATTTATTTCTGTTACCTTTGACGGGTGCTGTTAAACTTGAATGTCAAACGAAATGCTAAAGATGCAGATTCAACAAGTTTAGCGAGTATTTAGATTGGAAAATATCTCTTTTGCCTTTTTTTGAATTGTGGAATTCGAAAACTGGCTATCAACTGTTTTTGTCTTCAAATATCGGAATATGAATGGATAACAACACAACACTGGTTTTTCATATGTAACTCGTAATAATTGATTTGGTCGGCAATTTACCATTTGATTAACAACGTCAATGATTTCAGTGTTAGCCTGTTTTATATTATGAACTTTTCCACTATCAGACGGATGATTTTTGAGCTCATGTTAAGGTCAAAAGGGCTTATAATTTTAAATTATTAAACGTTTCAAGTTTGAAAGGCTTTAGCTTATATGTTATAAGCAATTCACATTTACTTCTTTCAATATCGGAACCTTTTGTTTGTTATCTATTTCATTTTCATTTCATTTCAAAACATTCATACATTTTAATCGTCAGGCACTTTAACTAATTAACAGACTTAGTTAGCGTTAAATAGCATTTTAGTTCGTGTAACTGCAAATAGATTTAATCGTAATTTTTATTAATTCTTTTGAGGCGCCATTTATATTGAATCAAACAAACGTTTATTTTCTGAGTCGATCAATTGATAAGTCCCACCTTCGAATCGTGGTAGTATAAGTCTGAATAAATTGGTTTCCGCGCTGTTGTGTAGATCGAAGTTCATCTCATGAAAATAATAGACTGTGATAATAATACCACTATAAAGGCATAAGACTATGACAATCTTCAAAAACAATTAAAATACACTAAGGGCGAAAAAAATACTGTGAACTGAGCGAATGCAAATAACTCGTATTAAATTCATATAAGCTTGTAGAACTCTACCGAAGGAGTAATTTAAATCAAAATGCACAAAACAATCTTTCAATCCTTATATTTCTGTGAAAATGTTTTTCAGGGGTTGTCATGATCCCATAACCTCCAGAGCAAGCAAATTGTAAAAATGTATGATTTGTTGTAAGCTTCGCTTTCGCAATTTCAGCATTAGAATTCCTAACCCATGAGCTCCGAATGCAATTCGAGAGGAAATGGCTTCATAGATGGAGCATGCTAAATGTAAATTCGGTCGGCACGGTATGTTGTCGAAAAATGTTAATCAAAATTCAGCTTTGCATCACCATCCATCTTTCTGGGCTTTCATTCCTTTTTTGGTGTTTGAAAATAGTTAAAATTTATGCATGGAACTCAGTGCTTAAATTTTATCCGAATCATTTTCACTATATTTGGCTACCGTAATCCAAAAATTTCTTTCGGATATCCGCAGATTCTTTGGCAATGACGTACGTCTTATAAATTGGACAAACTCAACCTGGCATCGGATACATGTTAAGCCTTGTAAGGCTTGTCTAATGACTAATTAGCTCTTATAGCAGAGTTCTCTATATGTACTCGTTTATAACATATTTTAAATTTTTCGGCACGTCCGTTCCGGATACCAAATGTATCCACGTAAACTGAGAACTTTGTTCGCTGAAAATAAACGTGATTTTTTTTTCGCTAAGTACGCTTTATTGAACATGAGGGCTTAAATGAATACCTTTTAAAGTAATGAATGTAACTATAAAGGTAACGTGTTACGACTGTCAATCTTAATTAATCAATCGTAAAAAGAGTCTGCTGCGATTTACAAACATCTTGAATTGCAGAAAATCAATTTTTAGTTCCAAAAATATGATCCAAACAGAGTAAAAATTTGAAGCAGAAGGCAACAAAGATTACAATTTGGCAAATGTATGCGTCTTTTGTTTATTATTTTTACATACAAGTTGCATCTTTATTTTCCTATTTATTATTTAATTTAAAAAACTAAACCAACCATTTGTTGGTTATTATTGCATAACACTACAACAAATGCCGAGTAGTTTTCTTCACTAAGTTGTATTTTTTTTACTAACAAAATATCGATATATGAAATTATTTTATTCAATAATATTGCAGAAATGCCCAAATAAATAATTACAAAAATTTTCTTGAGCTTATTTGCAATCCTGCAATAAAGAAGTCGAAATCGAACTGAATATTGTATTACAACAGACATTAAGGCAATTAGTGTTTTCCTAACCCAATCTTAAAGCTACATTTTTTTAAAGCAAAAAAAAATAATGGCATTTTATCTCAAATATTTGTTTTAATTTCAATAACTACAACAGACTCGATGTTCTTTATACTCGCCGCGGCACGAGTTTATTACATTTTTTTTATGAGCTATAAACCAAAGAACATTGAAAGCAGATATCAGGCTTAGATCAATTAATCAAAGCTTTTAGGGAAGATCATTTTACAGCTGGAAAAAAATCAATCATAACTTTTACTCTCCATAATAATATCCTTAAGTGGCACAAATTATATGAGGATGAAGCTCTCAAGTAAATGAGCTTAAGAAAACCAGTGCCATTGGCATTTAAAGAATTAAAATGCATCTGCTTATAAATGACAAATATCTGTTGCCAAGGAACATTGTTTTTCAGAAAAATTGACTGGTTTTTGATTTTTAAATGTTTTTCAAGGGCTTAATTTAAAAGAGTAGGAATGAAAAGCAAAAAAATAATATTTAATCAAATGTCGCAACTATATACTTATTTGTGTGGGTAAATAGAGAAACAGATTAAATAGGTATCTCATATATAAGTAGCGGCTTTAGGATGCATAGAAAAATTAACTAAAACAGAAAAACAAAGAAAAAACAACGCTTTTTAAGACTAAAAATAAACACACTTCATTTCAACATATTGCCACCAGTGGAGTTCCAAAAAGGATAGTTTTTGGCCCACCATTTTAAAGTGTGTCTTATGTTAAATTGTAATGTTTAAATTGTGATTGCTTGTAAACTTTCAGGGTGTGGAAATTAAGCAGGACATTGTTCTATGTGCGCGATTGTCTGATTCATCCCCCACTTTAATATTCGACGACTGATGTGTGATGCGTCCAGGGCGCAATTTATTTATTCGTGGGCTCAAAAGTTTGAAAAAAAATGATCAATTAAAGAACGCCAGCTTAGGCTAAAAGGGAGAACATGCGCATGTCCACCACATGTATCGATAAGGAAACTCGTGGCGTGGACTAGACAATAACTCGATAAACACAGCAAGTTATTTTTTTAAAAAATAAACTAAATCTTTATCATCAAAAAATGCTTGTAGTTTATCTAGACTCTCCAGTAATTTCTAAAGTGACATCTCAGTATACTATTAATGAAAAATCGGTACCTTTTAAAAATTTGCTAAGCCCTTTTCAATCGAGGTTTAAACCTGTCTTTTTGCTTGACTTCAGAAAGACTCTCGACTAGATTGATCATGCATAATATCCTGGAAACAAAAGTATTTATTTGTACATGGTGAGAGAAATTTTATACTCCTTAGAAGCTGTGAGTACTATGGATACGAAGAGCTGTAGATTGTAAAAAATATAAGGAACTTCATCAAGCAGACACTTGGTTTTTTTTTGTTTTGGGCCCCTACTGTTTTAAATTAGCGAATTGTGGTTAATGTGAACATGTTTAAGTCTTCTGAAAGCTTAGAGCAATATCATACAACTTCCGGTACCTTAAATGTGAATCTTTCGAAAATCTTCCATTGTTTTGTGGCTTATTGAAATTTTGAAATTAAAGTGAAAATTTGAGAAATTTATTAAACCGTCTTTTACCATTTCAAAATTCCAAATTCCAGATTGTTTAGAAATTCATCCCTATTTCTAAATAATCTGTTTTTCAACTTAAAGTTATTTTAATAAATTAATATTTTATATAAATGTATCATTGTAATTAAGAAGTATTTGAAAGTATAATCTGCGAACTATTTAAGATCAATAATTACCGTAAATGTTAAGGAAAATGTTGAAAAGTATGTATCTATGACAATTGGGCCTGCTTGCAAATGCCTCAAATGAAAATATAAAAATAAACCAATTCTTTGGAGTTCGTAATTTTTATTTGACTTCAATTTCAATAAACATACTGGAACAAAATCTTCTTGTCATAGAAAAATAAAGTAAAAAAAAATTGCAAATGAAAATGTTGCAATTTTTTAATTTACTTCTAAAACACGTTGAGATTCACTACCTACAGAAAAATTAAACCACATCTATCGAATATCGCTTCACTACTTAAATAAAAATTACTTTTTTTTGTAGAACTATTAACATTTAACCGCGTCACCCTACAAAAAGAACAAACTGTTATTCAAACTAATAAAAAATTTTAAAAGTCGAGTTTGTAAACAAATTTACACCGCAAAACGAATTAAAAAAGTAATCCAACAAAAAACAAATTCTCTTTGCAACGTTCAGACGAAAAAGAAAATAAAAAAAAAATCCCGCGTAAGTATTTCCGCGAGATAACACAAAAAAAAAACGGTTCAATTAGTTGATGAGCACTGCGCTGAGTAATTACAATTTTCAATTGAAGTCAACGCACAACTCAATTCCAACTTTGCAAATGCAACGAGGGAGCCCTCCCCCATCGACCAGACTAGAGAGTTTAGTAGTCTCTTTAAAGGGCAGGCAAATAAAGATCAAACTCATAATGATGCTGATGATAGAGATTATCAAGTTGATGATGATTATGATGATGATGATGTCGAGGGTGGCACAGAATTATGCAATTTATTATCCACACCACTTGAATGCGACCAAGTCTCGCTCAGCATCAGTATTAAACAAGAGCAACCCCAATCCCAACCCCCAACCCTTATATGACTTACTCTCATTATGTTGCGAAATTCCACATTCTATCCCTTGCAGCTGTAGTCCTATGCAATCCTCCACTTCTATTTCCTATTCTCGGTGTATTTGCTCTCTCGTGGGCGCGCTCAGTAATCCAAATACAATACAAAATTGTACGATACTAAAACTATCTACTTTTGTGCAAATTTTTCTTTTATTATAATTTTTTTTTTTTTATAATGCCTTCCTCAGTGAGATATCCGTATTGGTATAACCTTGCACTGGATTCCTTTTTGCCTACACAAATTTATTGCAATTCATAATAGTGTGCGCGCACTTTGTATCGACTAAGGATACTCTAGCCGAATAGAACTACACTTTAGGACTTCTTTTATGGAATCGGTTAACTTGATTGGCTTCCGCGTACCCTTAGCTCGGTGGGTATTGCCACTTACGGATGCATCTCCGGAAGCACCAGATAAACCCGATAGATTTCAAGTTTCAATAAAACCGCGTTCTTCACAACTATCTAATGACGACGGACGCGACGACCGGAGACTGCCTGCAAAATGAACAAATTTACTTCGTTTATCATTCAATTGGGTCTCCTCTTCAACTGATTAACTGATGCACTTCATTCGCGATGGTGGCCAAATGCCAGCGAACAGTAAACAATAATCAAACAAACAAACAAAAGGTGAAGGAGTGGTTTGGCGGCTCGGATAATTCTGCGACTACGAGACACAACGACGAAAAAATAGGGAAACAAAAAAACTAACAAAAACAAAACAATTGGTTGGCTTTTTGAATTTTCAAAAATATGAAAGTGAAGAGTGGTTATCCGCGCTGCGAGCTTTCTAACTGCGACTATGCGAATGCAGTGATATCCCGAGAAAAACTAGGAAAATCATCCGAAGATACCGAGCTTCAGACTGTTGTAGTCCCGCGACGTAAGCTTTTTTTATCGCCGTTTATCGGAACACTGTGCTGTGTGTGCCGTACAGCGTACTGAGAGAGAAAGTTTATTTGACTGAGCGATAAGCGTCAACAAACGAAACGACCCCTAAATTTGAAGGGGAAAATTCATTCGCAAAATGAACTCAAAAGCTTTCGCATCGTCAAGAACGAAAACCCCACCAGATACAGTGAAAAGACACACAGTACTTGCAATAGTCTCTCTGTACAGATCTTTGGGCTGTGATTAGGAATTCTGCTCACTCGCCACTGCTCTCCCACGTACTCGTGTTGGCGCTGTAAGCTTGTGAGCTGTGCGAGTGCCTTCCCGCCAGCTAGAGCTATCGAACCGAACGACCAACAGCCAACGGTGAGGGTCAGAGTCAGAGTCAATTTCAGTTAGCAATGTGACTCTCTGTTGTGTGCGATGAGATGAAGCTTTGATATAACAAAAATTTGAAGGTCGTTCCGTGACACTTAATAATTTCTTCTGCTTCATTGTCTTCACCCCGGGATAGACGCGCTCGATGGGCGCCCCCTATTTCCCACCCCTCAACCTGCTCCTCCTTCATATTTAACAACGAATGCGGGAGGTCGGCGGATTTCTTATAATTTATTTTTATATTCATCCTAACATAAGAACATAAAAATATTTCCCCCCAAGCTCGTGTCGTTTTTTATAAAACAAAAACCAAAAAACAAAAAAAATAAATATATTTTTGAATATTTTCTTTTTTGTTAATTTATTTCAAGTTTCGAGAAATGGCGGGCATTAAAAATTAAATTTATACATTTTTACGAGTCTGTATGAGTTGAGTTATGTATTCCAAGCACGCACAGTCCATCTGCGGCAGATGCAGCTTCTTCCTCAACATCAACAAATGTATGTATGAACGCCTGAGGGTGGTACGCGACCATGCTACACCTGACAATAAGGTGAGAATTGCACTCAATTGATATTCCTTGGGCGTTGGAATGCAGGTGAAATGGGGTGATTGAGGATTCAAATGTAATGCATGTATATATGTATATCGAACCCCATTCGTTGAAGGGCCATTGTTAGTCACGTGGTGAGAGTTTGATTTTCGATTTATTGAAGGTGAAGAAAAGACGAGATTTCCTTCTTATTTTGGTAGGGATCTGAAATTCATAAAAAAGTTTAAAAAAGACTTCATCTTTGAATTGAAAATCAGGCGAGAAATCCTTTTTTTTTCATCCAAATTGAATAGTATGCATTGATTTCTGCACATACTTTGTAACATGAAGAAATATTTTGAATCGTATCTTAAATAATAAAAATAGGAGAATTGTGATGCTTATACTCGTACTAGATTAGGTTAGGTTATGTGGCGTAGAGTAGATGAGAGCAAACTCCTTCAACGCTCATCAGGATTCCTTGAAGGCATTTCTACCGAGGCTTTAGGTGTGTTTGAACATTTTGCAAAGTCCCCAGTGACGTGGTCCAACAAGATTTACTACAATATGGTTCCGGTTTCAATCTAAAACTAAATTTCATGTGGTTAGAATTCACAAAGCGTAGGCGCACAATTCACTACTGTTTTATTTATACAATCGTAAACTAAGTAAGTTACCTGTTATGAGTTGTGTGCCTGTTTCCATAAAAGGAATAGTTTCCTATCATCCTCATATTTGAAACTTTTGCGAAAGCGGAGAACAGGGACAATAGCGAGTCAAACACGCACACGAAGGGTTCCGTACCCCAGCACAGAGCCTACTTTTTGGTGTTGAATTGAGTTGTTTCTTAAATTAATTATAATATTCTCGTTGCCTGCTTAAATAATTGGTGGCGCAACAGCTCTCGTGAGTGCCAGGGCCTTGTTTCACCTTTTGTGTGTGTATTTGGCACAAGAATTTTTTTCTTGACAGTTTGTTTTCATCGAAGAGATTGCCAGTCGATCGCGTGAGGTGGTGCTGTTAAAAAATCCTTAGCCAGATCTAACCCATGTCATCACGCTCAGAAGTAGACGCACTTACCCCTGAGCTTTCGCACCCAATTATTGGCGTCAATTTTACTGCTACTTTCAAAATCAAAATTTTTCTATGGCAAAACCCCTTTATTAACTTTCCATCAGGAAGTTCATGAAATCTTTCCGATTTTCAAAATTCAAAATGTTTACTTATCTCCACGTTTCGAGGTCGCAGTGCTCGGATTCCATTGTTTTTAGAAAGATGTTCGTGTGTGTGTGTACGTACGTACGTTTGTGCGGTTTTTTTCGCCAAGCATTACTCGAGAACAAACCAAGCTATTGAGCCCAACTTATTTTCGTTCGAAGCGTATGTGCATAATCAAAAGCTGACCGGTTGGTTTAAATTTTATGACCAAAAAACTGCCAAAAAAGGGACAATTTCACTTCTTCAATTAAAATCAATTTAGATTTCCAGTACAAAATGTTCAAAATTTATAGTTTTCAACTGTCTTATAAGGTTAAAAATATGTATTTATATTTACACTGTCGTTCCGTTTCCGGACAAATTCTATTTATTTATTTTTTTTTGTTTTTGTTCAATTTAATTCCAAAAATTTCATCAAGATTGTGTTATGCAGCAACAATTGACTAAATTAATTTAGTTCTGAACTATAAAGACTAATTTAAAGACTTAAACAGTATTAAGTTGAGCCCATTTCATATTTTGATGTTCCGCTTGCTCTTTTTCTTGATCCACGTTACCACTGCAAAGCTTCGAAAATTGTTTCAGAAATGTAAATCCTGTTAATTCTTTTTCATTTTTCATGATTCCGAATGATGTCTACAATACTGACACATGAAAACTTGGATAAAATTGCATTGCATTACTCGTATTACTCGCTGAGGACATGGAAGAGCCACTCGTGCAGACTGTATTATGGCAACGAAGAATAAAATGCCGCTGAGAGGAAGCCTGAACCATTCGATGAAGAAGACGCAAGCTAAGCCGTAAACGAAGTTAAGATAGCAATAACATATAAAAGCTTAAATCTTATAAAGCCACTTTAGATGTCGAACTTTTCAATGCGGCGGCAATGAAACAATAAAGCATCAAAGATGAATGGAGATGAAGGTGAATGGAATTTGTTGGTCAATTTTGAAGGAAAGAGCTGTGCCAATCATAGATGGATCAATCTATTCAACATTGCCTATAACACCTTTCCCGCTGTATAATGTGTACGTTTGAAACCGCGCGTCACAACCGGATCGGCAGATCTTGGAACGGCACACACCTTTCATCATTTTCAAAGTTGGTTTTAGTTTCTATTTCGTCCACAGAGACGAGATGTATGAAGCCATGTCTAGGTTTGGCATCCCATCCAAACTCATCCTTTTGTGCAAGTTGACAATGGAGGACTCAAACTGCTCCATTCGATGTCAAACAACGTTTGGTGATGCACTCTCATGCGGTTTCTTCAACATTTTATTTGAAACAATAGTACAAAAGTCCCGTGTGAACACCAGAGGCACTATCTTTTAAAGGTTTGTTTCACAGCTCGTATGCGCCGAAGATATTGATATAATAAGTGAACGTAGCTTGATGTCAACAGTGCATTTATAGTGTTCAGACAAAATTCAACGATGGGTTTGGCGGTATACGAGGGCAAAACGAAAAATATGCTGCCATCAAGAACGGACACCCAAATCCGACGTCTGGGTCAGAACTTTTACATAGACAGCTATAACTTTGCGGGAGTTAGAGACTTTGTATGCTAAAGTGTCGCTCTAAAAAACCTCTATCATCCCCGTCCTACTATATGGTCCAGAAGCATGGACACTTTCAAAAGCGAATGCAGCCGACTAAGGTAGGTTCGAGAGAAAAGTGTGAAAAATTAATATTAAATTTGCAAATCTTTTTTTAAATGATTCAAAGCTGAAAAAATATGTATTTTATTTTATATTTCATAGATCTTAGGCAGACCTACTTGCACCCAAACCAATTTTTAGTTTTATTATTTGCGATTATAATTTTTTGTATTAAATATCTTGAGGTAATTACAAGAAGCTACCTGTTACGGATAGGACGATTCATCCCTGCGACAGACAGACGGACGGACGGACAACGAAGGCTAAGTAATAAAGTTCTGTTGGCATGTTTTGGGTACAGAACCTTTATATGTATAACCAACCAAAAAGCCAGTGCATTGGCATTAGTCGCTGAGTGATTTTTTTATGAGCAAAACCGGAAACAAAATATACCAAGAGAAGTTCGAGCCTTTGACCGTGTGGCGTGCCAACAAATTATAACATCTGCGGAAAGAGCCATAGTATATGACGAACAATTTTATTTCCAGTTCTCACTATGACCTATTTCAGAGATGCTTGTTCATCTGCCTTTTTGGTCTCGAACTTTTGTAGTATACGTATCGTTAAGCCTTATATCAAGATCAATTAATAGAAGTTTAATCTCTCTTTTTCAATTTAATACATAGAAACTACAACCATATCGTGTCTCATCTACCATCCCATCACTCGTTAAGAATGGCATTCTAGCTATCGGTTCTGTGGATGATGCCAATTTGCCAGCACTTTTATGCAATGTCTCCTTTTATGCTTGACCGCTTCATATATTTTATAAGGCAGATACACTTAAACACTGTTCTTGACATTCAAACATGCGTATCCAACTTTTCTGAAGAGATGTTCTTCCTCACTGGTAAAACTAAGACTCTACTGGTTTATCTTATAGTAGACGGACAACATAATCTGTTCAGCTGTCGAACTATTGCACTTACGTCCCTACTTTTTCCAAGGTCTTCGAAACAATGATGTACCTCAACTTATGAAGAGTCTGCGTCGCTCAGGTACATTACAACTTCTTCTTCTTCTTCAATATGTTGGAAGCGAACTGTTTCAGGTAACAACAGCAGATTTTTATACTTTCGTTAGCTTTATAAGAGGACTTTTATAGCTGTAAGTCAGACCTCGAATTCATCGGATATGGTCGGCCTTACGACTGCCAGAATACATCCAATAGAGTATCAGTGGTTTAAAGAACCCTCATATCTCGAAATAAGTCCTTATATTTTATTAGCCTTAACCTGATTTGAATTCGAGCTTTTAAAACTTAGACGATCTTATGAACTTAAAGGCCTCTGAGAATTGGTTCACGATGAAAGTAATCAACAGCTGCAAGATTACTTTACCAGGAGCAGTTTGAAGTTCAAATTTTTCCAATGAAGGAAAGAAAAAACAAGGAACTGGTCTAAACAAAAATTTCTCTTAAGACTTAAACACTTTTTTATTTTAAAAAAAAAATTATAAATGTTGATAAAAAATTTCATAATTTCTTGGTATAATATTTGTGTGGATAAAAGCGGATAAGAAAAAGATAAAAGCGTACCACAAGGGGATTAATTCGTGTGATTAATTATATGAAATCGTTTTTAAATCTATTTTGACGCCTTCTAATGGTTATGCCGTGTAAATTTATTTTTATTCATGAAGTCGACACAAACGAAGACAAAAGAATTTATTCTTCGGACACCATGATAGATTTTTTGTTCCAGCAATTTTTTTGTTTGTTGTTATTTATTTTATTCCTCTGCACAAAAATGCGAAAAAATCTTATGAAATGTAAGAAAAAAACTACAAAATTGTTTTTTGGTTATCATCACTCGTGAATTACGAAAAAAAAATGTGCAAAATTCTTGCCATGTGTCGTTTTTGGGTTTTCATTTTAAATCGCGTATGTGTCATAAGGCTTTTCGTTACAAGCGGGGGAAACTGGTTCATTTGCTGTCATATTTTCTATCTCCTGGATTTTTTTCATCGGTTTGGTTTTGCTGGCTTCCCAGATGACATTTGCCAAATCAAATTGACCTTAAAATGCGGCTCCTATATTTGGAACGAGCCGAAGGCCTCTACTGCAAGAGCTTTTCAATTAATTAGAAGTATTAAATTTTAGTTAGTTAGTTTAGTTAGTTAGTTTGTTTGCAAAAACAAAAAATCATGTAAATACTCTTAAAACACTTCGAAATCAATGTACGCGAAAGTTCTGGTTTAAAGGCAGCAAATTCATGGCAAATACTTTCTTTTAGCACAAAGATTGTTCACGATGTTCTTCCTGTAAGCCATTCATAGTTTAGTTTTGCCATAAAAAAATCGCATCGGGGTGCCAAGAGTATGTTTTAGCACATACTGATAAACGTTTTGGAAAAAAATTACCCTTATCTTCTCCATTGAATTTCTTGTTGTGCGTTCTGCTGTAATTGTGTTCTGTTGTTGAATACGAAAACAGCTGCATTTTCGGAACCAAAAACTCTTTCATCGTTAAAAGCGCCAGCAGTGACTTTGTTTGACTGGATATAAAAATAAAAGCTGATATTCCCTTGGGCAGAAAATGCCCACCACGCTATCGGTTTTTGATAATGGAAACGCTTCCAATTGTATTACTAAGGGCTTTTGCGGTATCGGTTCTGTATTTCAGCATATCCATTGAGTTGAAAATATGAATTAAACGTTGCGCAAAAGCATTCCAAAACACTTCTCGATAATGAATTTACGCAAACGTTCGATGCCTGTCATACAAACGACTCTATCTCGCCTCGCCCTCGCTCATTTGGCTTAAGAGCACTTGGCATTTCAACCTGAAAAATTTCCTCTTCATTTAAATTATAAGAAGAAGATTTAACCGCTGTCGTTTTCAGTAAAACATTTTTGGCTCGCAACAGATATGTCTTTTAAAACAATCACAAATTTATTTTCTTTATTTGAAGACCGACCAACCGAAGGGAAATATTTTCCAATTCTTCTTGACTGCACAAAAATCTTTAGTCGAAAAATATCTTCCTGACAAAATTATAGCAAGTATACTCGCAATCTGAAGACATAGAGCAAATTTCCAAATTGCACTTCCTTACCTTACAGGAACCACAACCTCAAATGGAAAGTTTAATCGTTAAACTTTATAAGACCATGCAATTTCTTCAGGTTACTGTGAATTCCGATACATCTGAAAACAGCTTAAATCTCCACAAAGGAGTATACATGTCTTTAAACTCTTTCAAATGAGTGAAGGTAAATTGAGAGATCGGATACAAAAATTCCTTCCAAAAAGTTTTTTACAACTTTAACTTGAAAAAACATTACAAAATTTTTCGTTGCTTTTGTTGAAAAGATGTTGATCTTTTGAATTCAATAATATATATGTCATTCCAAATGTCCTCATCAATTAAAGTCCATTCATATCCTTATTAAGAAATTTTCATTCGGCTTAAAGGTGAAACTGACAATGATACTTTAAAAACTCGATTGTTTTTAAGAACATTAAAATTCGATTACAGTTCACTTTTGCGATTGATTTGATTCAAATCACGAAATCACAAGTCACTTTGGAAAAACGAAGCAGTCGGTCTTACAGCACTTCCGAGAGCTTTAATATTTCTACACCCAGAAGGCCATTTCAACTGTTCAATTTCAAATTCCTTACAATTCATGAGCTATTCACATTGATTAGTGTGAGCTTATGTGCTGTCCAATTATGAGTCAAGTACCCATAATTACAGCCTTGTTATAATCATCATTTCGCTTTAGTTAAACGGTGCTTGGTATTCCCATATTAGGATGTTATCACAATGATAATGGTTCTTTATTCTTACTCTCGACATGGTTGCTGCTTCGATTCATTAGATTGCCTCAATCACCTTCCAACTTTGTTCATTGTGTCTCCAAATTTATCACACTTCCTCGTTAGATTGCACTACGGGTTTTATGGTTATCTAAGGGCTTCCACTCGCCGCAGAAACTATCTCCGTCTAAGTATTGTGCAAAACTTTCTCGTAAAAAACTTTCACACTGAGTATGTAAATAGTTGGTTGTAGTTCGTTTTTGTTTGGCATACAATTTCATTAATTAAACGCTTTCACAACCTTCGAGGGAGAGAGTGTTTTTGCTTGTACAAGACTTTTTTTTGCTTTTTAATTTTTTAGCCTTCCAGGGGTTCGTTAAGCTTTCAGTTCGCTATCATTGCGCTCGATGCGCCATGCAAACTTGTGAATTCTGTGTACCGAATTCTAGGAGCTATTATACAAAACTTCGATTGCCACTGATAACTTTGCTTTCGTCCTTGACCCGAATTGGGATACTGGTAGTTGTTATATTGTACATCGTTGTCCCTTGTGAAGGACTTGAATGTTTTTCTTTTCTTTATTTGATGGGATTTTATTTTGCTAAAGGGGATATTTATTTTTTTTTTGTTGTGATAAAATGTGTACAGTAACCAATTCTTTTCGATGGTCCTCATGAACCTATTGAGTGTGCTCTGATTATTCGAGTATTTCGCATTTGATTCCCTACGGACGCGATTAGAAGATACGTTTATGAGTTTGTAAAAGTACAAAGGCTGCTTGGCAAGCTTAAGTATATTTCATGCCTTCAATTTTTATTTCATTTGTAGTTAGCAGACAAATGCATTTAGACCAATTTTGGAATGTTTGTTATATTGAGTTTTATTTTTTTCTCATAAATGTTATTATGATAACGACACCACACCTTTAATATTAAAACATCCTTCCTGAACATGATATATAGCAATGGTCCTAGCTCTCAGTCCTGCAGTACTCCATGGTTGGTTTTGTGAAACAATTTTGTGTCTGCTTTCTTCCGAAGGGTTAAAAAAATCGAGATTAGTTACGAAAAATTACGAATTTTATTGCCACAATAAATATTTTTTTACTACCTTACGATTACATACACACCCACGCTCCATCTGTGCCCCATCTGATCAATATTTTTCAACGATTATTGTTTTGTTGAATAAAACAACTTTGGACTATTACTTTACTCAACCCAATTTTGGATGTCAATTTCGAGTCAACTCAGATCTTTGGCGCGCTGAACTTGGCTGCAATTGTTATTCAGGCGGAAGTGTCATTTCATCCACTTTGGTCATTGTTCAAGTTTCCACCTATATGCGAATTATAATTCAACATCAAATCTTTGCTCATTTCAAAAAGGCCGAAATGTTTTGGGTTTTTTTGAGCGTTACCTAATAATTTACTTTCTTCTTTCGAAGGCTTAGGAAATAAAGAACAGAGTTTGTTTTTTTTTAATGTCGGTTGATATTAAGGGGACAAAAAAGGGGGATAAAGCCACAGCATTTAATGCACAAATTTGGAGATCAACTGTACCGTCTCGAAGGCAGATCTAGAGAAACCGCACTACATAATGTAGTTTCAACAATTGCGGATGCCTTCGAATACAAAGAGCCAGTCGTAGGAGTGTTTCTAGAAATCGAAGGGGCGTTTAATAATATCGAAATAACGAATATGGAATATGGCATCATCACAGCCTCCATCGGACATGAAACAAGTAAGGGTAAAGTCCTAGAAGGGGCACCACAAGGAGGAATTATATCACCTCTTTTGTGGGTACTAGTGATGGATAAGCTCCTTATATAACAACAAGGAACATGCGCCAAATTCATATCATTTACAGGAAACCTAGCATTCATATTTAAAGGAAAACACCTAAACGTAAAATGGGAAATTATGCAGGACGTTCTCAACACCGTAACAATATGGGCGGTTGGAAACCGTCTAAATGTAAGCCCTAGCAAAACGGTTTTGGTCCTCTTACCAAAACAGACCAAATAAGTGACATTATTTCTAAGATTGGAGGTACTAAACTTGAAATCAAAGACAACGTAAAGTAAACCTGCGGGAAGGTTTTATTAAAGCCAATATTGAATATGCAGGAGGACATTTGGGAAGTCCTGGGGAAACCAAACCAAGTACACTGGATAAACAACTGTGTAATGGAACCAACCCTTTTTTACAGCAATATAGTATGGTGGAATATGAAAGATAAAAAATATATAGCCGACAGGCTCACTAAGTGCAAAGTTTGGCATGCGTGGGAATAACAGGCAAGCAAAGCAATTCTAAAAATAACACCAGCACAACTGGAAGTGAAAAGACAAGCATGACTCTCGGTCATAAGACTCAAGGCTCTGGGTCACACCGGGCATAGGAAAATTGTTTAGATTGTTAGGATTGTGACACCACATCCAGATCGCCAAAGCGACCTAGATGAGAAAACTTTCTCCTCCAAAAACAATTTGAAGAACATTTTTTCAACCAGAGCTTCTTAGACGAACGGAAACACGACAAGAGACCCCGGTGTTATCACAATTCATACGGACGGTTTTTACTTATTTTTTGAATCAGGGGCACATTAAAATCCTGCAAAGGAAAAAGGCGTCAGCTGACAACTATTAAAGAAGCTATGAACGAATGGGCAACCTGGGAGCTCAAAAATTACTGGGTCAACCTTACAACGTGCAGAACAACAAAATCGATAATAGGAAAACCGACAAACAAGTTAGCGAATAGAGCTCTAAACTCCAGCAAACGGAATCCAAGCCTAATGTTGGGACTGGTAACAGGGCACATTAACCTTAACCTCCACTCACATAGACTCGGACTAGCAGAAACCTTAGCATACTAAAGCTGTGGGAAGGAAGAGACAGATCTGGAGCACTTTCTCCACCATTGCCCAGCAAAAGCTAGACTGCGGTATAAAATACTGGAATCAGCACTGATATCGGATTTTGCGCACCTCAAAGAAATTGGGATCGGTGAGATCATCGATTTCGCAAGACGAACAAAAAATGTCCCGACCATACAAATCAAGACAATTCATTGTAATATCTCTGACATCACCTTCTTTTTTCACAAACGAAACAGGGGAACACAACGGGCCCAACCAGAGGCCTAAGTGAAGAGCTAACAAAGCTCACCCTAATCAACCAAATGAACCGTTTGATTGCAATCAGTGGAAAACTGATCGAGATCCGAGAACCCACTGCATAAGTGTCCTCCCACCAAAAATTCCACACATTACATGAGTCTTATGTTAAAATGAACAATTCGTAAGAATAAACAGGCTCATTTTTAAGGGTTCATCACAGCAGAAGTCACTTGAATTATTGTTCCAACTTAGCTTGTTAAAATAATGAAACGTTAATTTTTAAGCCCATCTTACATGACAGACAAAAAATAATTTATGATTTTTCGAAGGCCCCGCGGGAGGTATGAATGGAACTCAAATGTGAATGTCAACTCAATTTACTCCAAAACGTTTTCGTTTCTTCAAGTGACAAAAATAATCAATCCATGTATATGATTTTCTAACGCGAACAGATCTTAAGTTGAAGCAAATATTCCCGAATAATTCAATGCCAGTTATGTCTGCAGTATTATTACGTACACGTCGTTAAAAAGTTGACAGTCACATATAAAGTTTAAGGATTAATTGCAGTGTGCACACCTTCATATGTGATATACGATATCCCGATCGTTAGTTAACTTGTTCATTGAATATTTCGCAGACAGTGTCAGGTAAGATGGGCTTGAATGCGGCTATAAAAATATATCCCATGCAGTTGAACGTCCAAAATGATGATGCAAGTACACACTTTTTTATATTGTTCCTCGAAAATGAGTCTACAAATTTACGCTGAGTATTTCAATCATTGAGCATGAGCTAAAAAAACCGACCATGTGCGAGTCGGAGTCGCGCAACGAAAATTCCGTATAAACATGCATGTTAATAGTTCGTCCATCACATGAATCGAGTGTTGAAGAATTTTCTCGCGAGTATCAAGCAGCAAAAGCTTCCGTATCTTTTGAGTGCGTCTATTTAGACACTCCGTTTTCTTATAGCTTCAAAGGACCGCAATCGTTAGTGCTCAATTTATAATTAAAACTTGGTACCTCCATGTGTTCCTGAGAAAAAACATTGGTGACAGACTGAAGGGATCTTCTAAGGGTTTTCTTTTTTCTTTTGAAGTACGGAACCTTACAAACAAGCCGAGTGTTTGCAAAACTAATATAAAATATGCAGATTTTTGTGTCACAGACTTAGGTCTCGATTTATTGAGTAATGTTTCTTCAATAACATTACTGACTTATTAATGGCGAGAACAGCCTTCATAATGTTGGGTACTTGAACAAGAGAGTGACGAATATCATATTTGCATCTATCATATAATCCTGGATATGCTGTAGAAGTCTTCAATTCATTATTAGTACCATAGTCGTTCTGCTTGGTCTGTGCAAAATATATTGTAGGTCATTATTATTCCTTGAGAAGAAGCAAATCAGAAACAAAACAAAGGAAACTTTTTGGTTCAAAGAATTACAGCCGTCAGTGAAAAATAGAGCAAGTGCGCAAGCACATCAACTCGTCATGATGCGCAAATAATACAGCTCTCAAGATTTGAATACGATCACTGGCAAAAGTCTGGAGTAGCCTATTGGTCTTTGTGGGTCAAATCCTTGCCGCTTCCTACTCAACTTAAATTCTCATCTTCATATTCAAAAGTGCAGATTCTGCAGAAAGAAAAAGAAAAGTAAATGAAGCTACCTTCTTGGCTTTAACAGCTCACAATATATGTCAGTTCTAACTATAATAGGCCTAAAAGCAAACGATAACTTTCGTAAATGTTTGAGTAAGTCACACTCTTAGTGAACCTCAATGAGATAGGCTATATCACAATAGGCTATGCTGATGATCTGGCTATTGTGATAAGAGCATCTTTGACACTACAATCACAAGCGTTATGCATTCAGCATTAATTCATGTCTAAGACTGGTGTAAACGTGAAGGACTCTTTGAGAATCCTGGCAAAACCGTTCTGGTTCCCGTCACAATGAGGAGACAACTGACTCTGTCTCCAATTGTTATTGAGGGAACCTCTCTGGAATACTCCAGTGAAGTCAAGTATCTCGGTTTTATCTTTGACTTAAAACTGAACTGGACTTCAAATATCAAGTCAATCACAGAACGCGCAACCAAGGTCATGTAGGCTTTACTGACTGTACATCATGATGGTAGCCCTGGAAGCTGTCATTGGGCTGTCTCCTCTTCACATTTTCATAAGGAAAGTACTAAAATCTCTATACCCATGGGAAAACATCCAAATGTTTTCCAGGCTGAACTACAAGTCATTGAATCCTTTGCCATAGAAAACCTTGCAAAGGGCCATAAAGGGACCAGAATTCTAATATATTCAGACAGCGATGCAGCACTCAAGGCACTGTCATCCAATCAAGTGGAATCCAAATGTGTCAAACGCTGCTACGAAACTTTACAATCCTTAGCCCGACGTAACAAAGTTAGGTTAGGATGGGTTCCAGGTCATCATGTGGAAGCTTTCTGTATCATGAGCTGGACTATGGCCACAGGTCTGACCAATAAGTGGGAAAACAAGCCACGCATTGCCCACTGGAGAAATCTAGCTGGACTTAGATAATCTAAATTATTAATCAATCCTAAGAAATGCTTAATCTCAACAAGGAGAACATTAGAAAGCTCGTGAGCTTCCTCTCAGGCCTTTGTCGCTTATGATCACATCCAACCAAACTAGGGCTCAGTACAGCCACCGAATTCCGACTCTGTTTGGAAGACGACGAAATGGCTGTACACATTCTTTGTGAATGTCCAGCTCTAATTTGGTTAAGAAGGCGTATCTTCCTCAAAGAGATATGCTCTCCATTGGACATTAGACAATCCAATGCTAAAGACATTCTGACTTTCATCAGATGTGCCTAAACAAAATCCCCAAGATACAAAAGGTCTTTTCCTTCACACCGCAGTGTCCGCCACTTGGGCAGGGGCAGATATAAAAAAGTCACACTCTGAACTTATTTTTGTGCATATGCATATGCATATGTTTTTCACCAAAATTCACTTTTTCTGGGCCAAAACAATTGACAACTATGCCATTAGCGGTGCTCAAAATTATTCATCTAAACAGCTCAAACAAAACACTCTGGATTTCTTTATGTCCTTGTAATCTCCTTTATATTCAACATGATCTCATCCCGTGCGTTCCGAAGAAACCGTGACCGGGTCTTAAATTTATCTATTCGACGACGTTCTTAGCTGCTGGACATTTGCCGGGCTACCATGTGGAAAATTTCGGGGAAATGACTTGGCCCACAACTATTTTTTATGACTATGCAGCAATCGAAGCAAATAGTCCTTCGTTCGCGTCTTATGTTTGGTGAATTGGCAATCTTCAGACCCCGGTTAAGTTATGCAATATGACTGGACATCAATTGCGGATGTATTTACACCAGCTGCAGTTGATGACCTACTATATAAGCAAACACGCTGCGTGCTATTGCTGAAATAAGACTTGCTAATCTACCATAAAACTTTCGAGCTAAAAAACACGCAAATTGAGTTCATATGAAAATTGTTAGTATTAAATTATCATGAGTAAAATTACAAATTGCAACACGACCGAATCTTCGGTTGAGCACAATGCTTCTCTTACCGAAATAATGAGGTTGTTTGACTTTTGTAGAGAAATTAAAGTTCCTGCAAGCTCGACAGCGTTGAGATAAATTCACCGGTAATTACAATATCAAAACACCAATTTCCCTCTACAAAGTTCTTACCTAGCAACCAGCTAAAGGATATGAAAACATTTATATCTGCAAAGAAAGCCGCCTGTGTAAGCGTACGAAGCAGAAGTTTGCTTATTCAAGAACCGGATTAAGTGCTTTTGAAGATTATGAGGTATTTCTTGCTCTATCTGTACCTGAGGAGAAGAGAAGATTTAATGGTAGTTCAAAGCGCAGAACAACCAACTACCATAAACGTCTACTTAGATTACCAACTTCTCTGGCGGAAGAACTTACCTTAAAACGAAGTTAAGTTTTGAATACAAAAGACCCCAAAACCAACTAGCTTATCTTAGGTTTCAACTACCTTCAATATTATTTCTAAGAAATGATGTGCTCTTTAATCTTATTTGAACGTTTTAAAGAGCTTATGTCCACCGCAGTGAAAACTTTGTTCATTTTAACTGCTTGCAACGTTCGGTGACAGTTGTCTAGCAACATGTTCTGCGTGTTACTCTTGCATTCATTTTCACAGTCGTCAACTCGTTCCATGCTACGAATGCTTTAAATGAAAAAAAAAAATTAACATGAACGGAAACACACACTTTGTGGAAGAGCCTCATGGTGTTGGACATTTAGCATGCGAAGCAAATGAAAGTCGAGATGATATGCGGGAAGTACTTTAGATTGGACATATGTACGGTGCCTCAATGTCCTCTTAATGCCTGAGTGTGAGTTGCGAGAAAGGCATTTCTGAAACTAATTTTTTTTTTGCAGATTGACTAAAGAATGGTCAGGTAAAAAGAACTTTTAGGACGAACATGCTTTTGTGCGAATTCTACTAAAAACCGACTGTCACATGACTTTTAAGAAAATGACTTAAAATAAGGTGGGGACAGGGTGGAGAAAGTTGTGGATTTTACTGGAATCAAGCCTGGAAAACTTTGAACTTCAAACAAGCTATTGAATCACCTGAAATGGCCATTATATCCGCAGCAGATAGGTTTGTAAGTCTGCTTGGTATAATGAGATCGCATCTGTAACACTGCGATATTCTACTCGGATTTCAGCCAGTTCAAATCATATGAAAAAAAACGTGAGACGTAAGTCGAGAAAATCAAGCCACTCCACGTCACCTGAAAGCACTGGAAGGACATAGAGTGTAGTATTATGTAGTAATGAGTTTTAAGTTGAGATAGCGGTAGAAAATTTAACTGTTGAACAAACATTCTAATTTGTGTTGACTGAAAGCAAAGCCACTCACGCGGCTGAAATAAAATTAAACCAGTTGTAAAATGAGGCTACTTGTGCCAAGATGACCTGACTTTAGAAAATCATTTTAAATGTATGCTTAAACTTAGTTTGTCAATTACAAATGTAAAACTCTTCTAAATATCGTCTTGAAGGTATATTCTACCAAAATAAATACATTATTAACAACCTGATTATATCAGTGAGATTGGTCGCTAAAAGAAAAAAGTAATTCGAGCGATTTTTTATGCCAATTGGCAAGATGGAGTGTGTAGAAGAACAGTTTTTATCCTGGGTTACACAGCGATGTGGAATTAGAAAGCATTCGGGGAAAGCGAATCAGGTTGCTAGGGGAGGGAAGACCAATCAGCTGTAGACGAGCCGACTGGAGAGACTTGTTGGTTGAAGTCCAAGTCCATTAGCAACACATTGAAGTAAGTATGTTAGTAAATTTAAAAGACATAGATCTTATATATTTATAAAATTAAAAGTATATATTTTTCAATTTATAAGACGAGGCCGAAACGAAATGGATACCCCATCTATGGGTTGATAACTACGTAATTGCGGTTTTTTTTAGAAAATAAAAAACTAGTTTTTCATGGAACGAAATAACTTTATACTGTAATGTATTGCTCATTTTGATCAATGACCTTTTGCCAAAAAATTGAACTAGGCACGATTTGACATCATCATTTTTATTGAAATTTTTAACATTCAAGGAGATCGAAATAAAAAGTAATCAGTGCAAGGTCAGGAATTTATGGTGGATGTGGCAAAACATTCCAACCAAGCTCCAATAAGTATTGCCAAATGACGAAAGATGTGTGTGGCCTTGCATTGTCATCATGGAATACAACATCTTTTCGATTTGTCAATTCGGGCCACTTTTCTTCAACAGCATTGTTCAATTTTGTTAGTTGTTAAATGTAGACATTTGAATTGATCGTTCAGTTGGGTGGTCAAAGCTCAAAGTGGACAATTCCTTTGTAATCCCACCAAACTGATTACATCACTTCCTTTTGATGAATATCAGCTTTTGATGTTGTTCGAGCTGGTTCACCTGGCTTTTCCGAATGACATTGTTGTAAACAACCCATTTTTCATCACCAGTTATCAATCGTTTAACAAATGGATCGTTTTTCTTACGTTTCTTTAACAAATCGCAGATGTTAATGCGTTGTATTAAATGATTTTCTTTTAGTTCATGAGGAACCCATATATCGAGTTTTCGTACATAGCAAAGTTGTTAAAAGCGATTTTCAATCCATGTATGTGATACATGAAGCTTCTCTGCAATCTCATGTGTTCCACTGTGACGATCCAAATCGATTATTGTTTTGATTTGGTCGTCATTAACTTCAACTGAACGAAAAGAGCATTTTTAATCTTTGAGTGAAGAATCACCAGAACGAAATTTGGCAAACAAATTTTGACGCTGTCATTCTTTTAAGGCTTCGTCACCATAAACAGCACATAACTTTTTGTGAGCCTGCGATGCGTTTTTTTTCTTTCCGGAATTAAAAAAGCAAAATATGACGCAAATGTTCTTTTTGATTTTCCATTTTTTAACAGACGCCACTCAAAAACTACACAGCCAATCAAAATTTTTTTTTACTGATTGACAGTTGAAGGACCAACTACCAACGATTACGTCAGCAAGCCTAAAAATTCAACTAAAGCCATCTATGAGTGAAATCCGCAATTTCTTAGTTCCTAACCCAATACATGTTCTCCAAACAGTTCCAGAGGATGATGGATGTTAAAGAAACAGCAATTATAAGTGAAAGATATAAAGCTATAATTTTCGGCGAAACTCAAACAGTTCACCAGTCAATGACCAGCAGTCAGATTTTATTTCAGAGCAAAAGATCTCACTGCCACAATGCTGACCATGCGCTCAAGCACCAGGTTGGTTCAATGGCATAATGCAGCATATTTATGGACACAAGAAAGCCCTAGAGTTCATAAAAAGGATTTAATTTTTTTAAATTAGCTGATACGAAAAGTATCTGCTTCAGCAAAAGCATATCAAAGGTAAGATTTAGAATTCTGGGTTGAAAAATTTTTTTCTGGAGAATATTGTGTCGAAGCTTTGCCTTGACTTCAATGAAGTTGTGATCACAGAATGGCATAAGGAAATTCGTTATGGCATTTACATTCTACACTGATGGAGAATTCGTTGAAAACAAGCAATTGAACGATTATTTTACATTTTTACATTTTACGAAAAACTTTGTATCTTTTATATTAGACTGTAACAATATTTATAATAATAAAAGTGTAATAAGAATTCTTACGAATGAATATGTATGTAAGTATGCTATATATGTAAGTATGTCACACCAATACCGAATGAGAAAAAAGAAGAAATATTGGCTTTAATCAGGCTCTTTGGCTTAGTCGGTTGATGCGTTCCACAAGTTTGATTCAGTTTGCAGGTCTGGGTTCGAATCTCACCTGCTGACACTTCTTTTTTTTTCGTTTTTATGCGCAATACTCCTTTTTTATTTTGTTTTGCATGAATACGCATTTCGCATTCTGTATTCCAAAGTATTCTCTGTGAAATGAATATAATGAAATTTGTCTGAAAAAAAAAACATACATTATTTCGAGGACGCATTAGCATTAGCAACCCCGAAAAGTGGTGCGAAAAAAAATACTATAGACCTTTAGCGAATGATAACAATGAGATTACTAAGCAGCTTACTAGGCAAGCAAGGTTTCCAAGCATATTTACACAGGAAAAATAAACCCCTGATTTTTGCCATCGGATTATAAAATTCGATCCTGGGATTTTCTTCGAAAGCGATGGATAACATTGACTAACAGGAAACCGAGGGACATATCAATTTTTTTCGAAACATCAAAGTCAAATAAAAAGGATGAAGGTACTTAAAAATGTCTTTTTGACACGATAGTTTAAATTAAGAGCAACCTGATGTACCTTATGAGAGTAAGTTTATAAATAAAAATAAATAAAATTTATAAATATAATAACATAACATTTATTCGGTCCAACTGAAAACTTAAAACCAAATCCCTTCAACCTTGAAAACAGGTAGTTTCATTAATTTATGTGATGGAAGATTGTTTTGCAGGTATTAAGTTAAAAAAATATATGCCGTAACTGGAGAGTTCTTAAATATATTTTACCAGTCCCCTTTTTTGAGTGACTCATTCCGACGTGCGTTAGTGCTGTAATTTATTTTTAAATGTTTACCATCATACGTGTAACATTTAAAAACAATGTCAAATAGATTGCTTGAGATCAAAAAAGTGCTCAAAAATGTTTGGAAGGATGGATGAGGCGGGTGGCATGAATGAAAAATTGGCGTTCAGTAGTAAGACTTGGAAAATAAGATTGCAGAATAGAGGGCGAGCGAGATAATCGGTATAAATGTGTCTTTTCATGTAGTTATTTTATGCAAATAAATTATGAATACGCAATCCAAGTAAGCTTGCCGAAAATTTTGTTGCCAACAGGGGAAACGTGGTTATATCTCGTGGTTTGAAAAACATAATGAATAAGGTTATTCAAGACAATCATACGTTTTTCATTGCGGAGCTTCGACTACAGAATACTTGGGAGCCATAAGTGATAAGTAGAAGAAGGGATAAGTTTCCTTAAACAACCATACACCTTACTATGAATTGTCTCAATATGATCATCCCAACTGAGACTTAGGTTAAATTCATATTCCTTGATTTTTTGCTTTGTCAACGTACTCGATTTCATAAGCCTCATGATGTACCTTTGGGAAATAATATGTATCTAGTTTATTTTAGTGAATGACTATACATTTTGATTTCATTGGAATCAACTTTAAGGAATATATATCTGCCCAATATACATGATACTTGCCTATGGTCCTCATTTAATTGATGACCTCCATCTTCAATTTGACCAAGCCCACATCTGAAATACATATTTTTGTAGGTCATCAGCATATATGTGAGATACCATGAAAGGAGATTAAATTCACTCCCAAGATCTGTTAAACATGGTGCATGGTGTATTCAAAATAATAATTAGCGTCCATCAATTAAGTCCATTTTCACTTGCTCGTAACTGGTAATGTGAATAAACAAAATTTACATTTCTGAAGCACGGAGTACTGTTTGCTGCGATATCTGAGTGCGCCGACGGCAACATCGTTACCGTAAGTATTAAAAGCTTCAGGTAGGAAGAAGAGTTTCTTTTGCCGTAGGTAGCTTTATTTGGTTTCTGGGATTGTTGGCTCAAGGACTTAGTAAAACAGAACTAACGAAATGATAATTTTCATTTTTTTTTCTTATCGTTCACAATCATGGCTATGGTGGTACTTTTTGGCACGAGATCATAGTACAACTACAATACTGGGCCAAGGACAATTCCTTGTGGAACCCCGCAGGAATTAATCATTTCCGTATTTGACACAGAAGCTTCCCTTTGGTAGATAGAATTCTTGTATCGCAGACAATTGTGTCTGAAATAGCTAACGCAGCATATGCTTCAAGCATTAATGCCTCACTTTGCCAAAGGCTTTAAACGCTTCAAAGAAGGCACTTATTTTTTGTCTCTGGATGCCTTTTCGAGTTCGTAAGTAGTTCTGTCGAATGACACGAGCGCTTTCCTTTGGTTCTCAAACTGAATCTTTGAATTCTGATCCATATAAGGACTCAAGAATCTGGCATCCCAAGTAATTGGACAAGTCATTAGTTTTGGCAGTGTTTTTCTCTTCGTAAGACCTTTTTACTTAACTTGAGTTTGGAGTGAGAGCCATCTGATGAGAATTCAAATCGCTCCAGAAATTTTTATCCACGAGGCTTTGCGATAAAAATTAATCAAAAATATCCAGCTTATTAACTTTCTCCGTCGGTTAAGAAATCGGGATCAACCAACCAATCAATCGCAAATTGCATGCCGGCGGTAATGCAATTTTTGCCTTCACCTCCGATGACAAACGTTGAACCAAGTGATTCTCTTCCAGACTACCTCTTTAACATAGGTGTTTAGTTTTTTTTATATATTTCACGTTGATCAAAATTCTAAACTGATAAGGGATGAAAACTTTTTCAGTACACTGTCCTTATGACGATTTATCTCACAGAAGATCTATCAACTTAACACGCTTTATTTTTTTTTTATTTTTGCCTTAATAGAAGTAACCCTCATCATTTCTAATGAAGCAGTTTGATTGAAATCTTTTCGTTTCTACAAACATACTGAATTACGATGGCTTTGTTTTTCACAAAATTTGCAACAAGCTGGATTAAAATCTCGAGAGCCCTATCATGATTTCATTATTTAAATTGCAAAGTGAAAAAAGGTTTATTCTATTCCACCCCTCGTGTAAACCTTTATAGATCATCAGCAATTCAGCGATGCGTCAGCAAAATCCCTTCTAAATGTTAAAAAGCTACACAAAAACTTCACAACACAAAGGGACCCTCAATTCTAGTTTATCAAAATTCGAAAAACGTTTTCCAATAGCTAAACAATAGGATTTTTAATTAAAGACAACACCAGCGGACTTGTACGTACACATCCAAAAACAAACAGAATTGAATTTCCCTTTTTTTCTTACATCGGCAACCAGCAACGACAACCAGAAGCAACAAAGTCGGAAAAACACTTCCGTCCCGGAAAGGCTGTGCTTTATTAAAATTAAAAGAAAACTTTTCTTTTCATTACGATACACATTTCAGACTGAAGAACTAATAAAATATCCTGAACTTTGTAAGGATTCTGGCTGGTGCCGGCACACTGTCTTGCGAAATAGTTTCAAAGATGAACTTTTGTGAACTTTCTTGTTTTTTTTTTTTATTATTATTATGGTGCCGCATTCATGTTGTTACTGCGTGTACACAGAAGGCGAAATACTGCAGATTGACTTGACATGGACAGCAAGCCCTGAAAGAAACTTCATGAGACATCTATCTTACAATTTGTTACTTTATTTTAATCAACGAAGATACTCATAGAAACAAATATAAACAAAAAAAACCAACATTAATTTATTTTAACTAGATATCCGGAAATAAGGAAGCCAAGAAGTAGGATAAGTTGACATGGGACGCCTTTGGTTGGTGCTCCTGTGAAAGAAATAAACAAAAGATTATTAGGTTAGGTGTTTTGAAGTTTTTCAAGCTCTTGAAGGTATTGAAGATTGATCGTGGGCTTTAATAATCAATATTTATATTGTAATTGTTTTTTATACTCGTAAAAAAAGGTTGTTTTAGAAAAAATTATAATTCTAGCTAAAATGAAATTTAAAGTAACAGACAAGTAACCTCCTGAACCCCGGAGTGTGGAAAGGATTCGCCTGCGATTTAATCTTCGGATTATGTATCGGATAAAGATATTGATTCGACCCCCGTTTGGTTTTGAAAGCAGAGCTTCGTATTCTATCGTCCCTCTAGCTACCCGCTTAAAACTGAAGAGGACAAGCTAGTTCGATTTTGACGGTATAGACATTATAGCCTTTTACAAAAGCCGCTCGCTCTGGACAAGGAAGATGTCTTAATTGTAATATCTTTCCCCAAACTCTATTGCTTGCCCAGTAGTCACTTCCGAATGTTGGGTTACCTGCTTCAAGTGAATTCAGCAATGTTTGCATTTTCAATAAATAATCAGCGCCAACTATGCTGCATAAACAAAACTATGAAGTTCTCTCAGAAGGTCAACTATTTACTACGCAGAAAGTTTGTTGTTGTAGACTGAATCGAAGCCATCAAGGGACCCGCTTTAGTGCACACAAAAAACTACATTAAAATCGGTGCAACCATTCAGAAGGAGTTCAGTGACTTACACACTTACAGAAGAATTATATTTACAAAGAAGATAAGTTTCAGATAGTTGCAGGCGGTAGTGGACGAGGCAACTTTCTTTGAAGCGTCTGTGCCAAAGTCAAGCCAACCAACTCTCCTATGCCGGATACGAAACCTACAGCAGTCTAGACCAAGCGCTTTGGCATTTGCGATAGCTTGATCCTTAAAATGAAAGTTCGGTTTATCTTGTCGACCCGAATCTGTTGGCTGCGATTCGAAAATCATCATTGCCGAAGCATTAATGCCTATTTATTCTAAGTGAGATAGTGAAGCCGGCGCTTTTTAGCTTGTCTGGTTTTGGCCTTTTCTGCGGTTATATACCCTTCCCTAATTGCCATCCTAGGGAGCCGAATAATCGAAAATTAAAGGTCGAGTAAATCAAAATCAACAGGATCAATCCTATAAAGTGCAGTTATTGAGAAAGGAGTTTTGAACCCATTTGTTTCATTTGTTGGCGAATTCAATCTCCATGGCTCTATGGCTCCACCATTTAGGTTAATTACGACTTCAGTACAATAGTTGGGTATATATCAGCCAATTTTTGAAAAAAAAAAAAAAAAAAAAACAACTTTAATGAACTAAGCACCTAAACCTTCCTTATGAATAATTCTGTTCACTGATAAAAAACGTATGGAAATCCGTTCGGTAGTTTTTGAGCTTATCGCGTTCAGACAGATAAACAGTCGCAGCGGGGAATTTTGTTTTTTTAATATTTAATAAAGTGAAAGTGATGTAGAGTGTATACACAGCCATTCACCAGCTCATCTAAGTTAGCTCGACTAATGAGTAAATATGACAAGGTCTCCGTGTTCATAATTCAGGGAAAGTTCTTCAATGTTGAACTGGCTACTTTTGCAGACCTACCCCTGGTCGGATGAAACGTGAGCCTCATATATTAGTAAGTAACTGAGGCAACTGAAAATATAAAAAAAAACCGTGAACATCACACAGAGTATCACAAACGTCATACAGGGGCTCAGTCAACAGGGAAATCATAAGCTTTCGTAAAGATGACGACTTACAACGATCTTCACATATTTGCATTAATATGTACCTGGAATTTTCTAACCACAAAAAGGTTTTGTGCTTAGAAAAACTATGCAGAAGTCAAGAAAGCTGCACAGCGGAAATCAGCACAATCTGATAAATGCGATAGTATTAGCCGCCCAAAGAAAGACAAAAAAAAAAAAACGGCCAAGTCTGAGTCAGACTCACACAACAAATGTTTCGTTCGAAATTGGAAGTATTGAGTTGGCAACTAAGTAATTGCGGATTTCACTCATAGATGGCTTTAGCTGAATTTTTAAGTTTGCTGACGTAATCAAAATGTCAAACACATTTTGTTATTTGATAGTTGGTACTTCAACTGTCAATCAGTAAAACAAATTTTTGATCGGCTGTGTAATTTTTGTTTGGCGTCTGTTGAAAAATCAAAACGAACATTTACGTCATATTTTGCTTCTTTACTTCCGGAAAGGAAAAAACGCATCGCAAGCTCACATAAAGTTATGTGCTATAACATACATGCATCGAAAATCACTTAAAAAAAACTTTGCTATGTACAAATATTCGATATATAGTATAGTATGGGTTCCTCATAAACTGAAAGAAAATCATTTAACACAACACATTGACATCTGGGATTTGTTAAGGAAACATAATGAAACTGATCCATTTTTAAAACGTTTAATTACTGGTGATTAAAAATGGGTTGTTTACAACAATGTAAATCGGAAAAGATCGTGGAGCAAGCCAGGTGAACCAGCTCAAACAACATCAAAAGAAAGTTATGTTAACAGTTTGGTGGGATCTTTAAACTTTTACCACCCAACCGAACGATCAATTCAGTTGTGTTCATTGAACAACTAACAAAATTGAACAATGCTGTTGAAGAAAAGCGGCCCGAATTGACAAATCGAAAATGTGTTGCATTCCATCATGACAATGCAAGGCCACACACATCTTTGGTCATTTGGCAAAACTTATGGGAGCTTGGTTGGGATGTTTTGCCAAATCTGCCATATAGTCCTGACCTTACATTATCTGATAACTTTTTATTTCGATCTTTGCAAAACTCCTTGAATGGTAAAATTTTTAATAAAAATGATGATATCAAATCGTACCTGGTTCAGTTTTTTGATAAAGGTCACTGCTCAAAATGGGAAATACATTACAGAATAAAGTTATTTCGTTCCAAGAAAAAATTGTCTTTTATTTTCTAAAAAAAAAATCTGCAATTACTTAGTTACCAACCTGATATGTAAAAGGTTCGTCAATCACGGAAATCGTGTCTCAAAGAGTTCCCTTGCGAGTATCGTAATATACAGCATACTATGGTATGTATTTTTCTTTTTTTAAATAACGCACACAAAGCCTATTTCAAAGGGATTAAAATAAAATGCTTATGATGTAAGCAAAAATGTACGAATTTCCCTGAATTTTCCCTGACTCTAGGACAACGGGAAGAGCCCCTTGGCTTTGATTCCTCTAGCTCAAAATATCAAAACATGTGGCAAAAACAGCCATATCTTTTAACTCCGTCGACTTAGAAGTTCGATGTTAATACAGCAGTCATTCATATCTAGTAGTAATACCAACTTGATACTGCTATGCATTCCTGAGAAAAATGGTGTTTACATATAGACGGACAAAAAACTGATCTTGTAATGGTTCCGTTTTTCATCTTGAGGAATGGAACCTTAAAAAAAAAGGAATGGATTTGCTAATGGCCAAATAAAATGAAAAAGAACCCGACAAGCTTGATCCTTCTGGTGGCACTTCACTTCAGTTTCGACTTAATCGAGGTTTAGCATTTTTTTTTTTTGAATATTACTACAAGTACCAAAATCTATTGTGAATCTTGGATGAATCACTTTGGGGGCATGCATTCATGCATAATATATTTGTTCTTTTAAGATACTCCAACAGCCGCTTAAAATGTTTATTTTTTAATGTTTCTGCATTTCCTATTTTTTTCTTTTCTTCTTTTTTTCAAAAAAATAATATCTGAAATTGTTTAAAATAACCAAAAAACTCTGGTTTATTTTTCGGGATATAGTAAACTACTCTCTAATCATTCGTTGAAAAACCGAATCGAAATTCAACTTGTAAGCTATATCAAATAACATCTTTTACAGATATCTTCAGTTTAAGTGAAGCGTTTGTTTTTCAATATTCTGCTAGATATTTAAACAAAAAAAAAAAAAAACAATAATTATAGAAGTATAATTAATTCTACGATTCTTCTCTTCTCTTGGTGACATAATTGTGAATA
Source organism: Orthonevra nobilis (assembly GCA_963555765.1). Lineage (NCBI taxonomy): Eukaryota > Metazoa > Arthropoda > Insecta > Diptera > Syrphidae > Orthonevra > Orthonevra nobilis. The sequence goes on along the minus strand of OY743225.1, from coordinate 2,849,680 downwards.
TTCGGTTGAAATGGTATATAAAAGAATTTCAAATAAATAACCAGTGCATCAGAACGTTTTTTGAGGATTGAGATATTCACCTTTAAAAAACTAAGAAAATCGGATATAATAGACTTAAATACTTACCACTTTTAATGCAGTCTCCATTTGCATTTTCATACCCAGGGCGGCAATTGCATTCCCCAAAGAAGCATTCCATAGCCTGCTGTTGTGACTGTAGATGATATTGATAACAATCTGTGTGATCGCGACAATAGTCTCCTCGAACTGAAAAAATACATTTGTCATTTGTGAAATAACTCCAATTTATGTAGATTACCTATTTTTCGTTCACATATATAATGGCGTTCACCATTGGGCTCTTCAATTTTATTTGCAAAGTGTTTGTAGTCACAAGCACACAATCCCATATAGCACTCCGATCCGACTCCCAATTTATGCTTGCATTGATTATCTTCTTTACAAGATTCCTTGTAGTCTGCAAACGGGATACATTTGAGACCTTCAGAAGCGGTAAACCCTTCTGCACAGGTGCACGTATTTTTATGGCACATTGAATGGGCAGTATTGTTCAGGCATTGTTGATTGTCTAAACATCTATCTGATAGACCTGTCGGATATAAATATTTTCATACATCGTACATCTATAATTTATGCGAAATTCGTATTGAAATGAATGCAAAATTTCGCTACGAGGTTTGAAAAATACTGATAGCATTTTGAAGTACATTGACCGAAAAAAACCATACATCCTTGAAGTTAATATCGTGTTTCCCTATTTTGAGATTTAAAAAGGTTTTGTGAATCAAAACGTTCCGTACTCAAAAAAAAAAAACAAACGGCAGTCGAAGATATTGACAAGTAAAACCTACTATAATAAAGACGAAGTAAGACAACTTCGTTTGGAAACCGATTACGTGGTAGATATAGAAGATGAAGAATATTTAATGTTTAAACTTTTTCGCAATGATCGAGTTTCAAACACTACAGGTGGAGGAGTTGCGGTGTACTACAGTACTACTCTTTAGTGTATAGAGTTAAAGAAATCTTTTGGCAGTGTAATAGAGTATCTTCTGCTGGATGTTAATGATGGTAACACAAAATGCTTTCTTGGCATTGCCTATAACCCAAAACGGTGTTACTCCTTGGAGCCACTTTTTTCTGCCATCCACGAATATACTGCTCTGTATGAGCACCCTGTAATATGTGGTGATCTCAATATTGATCTTTTAAAATCAGACAAGAAAAGTCGTCTAATTTTAGACTCGGAGACTTGTCGATTGCTAACTCTTATGCTCCGCGTTTTCCTTCAAATGCTCCTCCTAGTCTTTTTGACGTCCTTACGGTATCAAACAATCATAATTTTTTGCTCCATGATCAGCTGTCTTTGGGAGGAATATCTGACCATGACTTAATATTTTGTACGTACAATGCTCACTTTTCCCGGTCTCGCCTTCCATTTTCGTTCCAATTCAGAGACTTTTCCTCTGTGGACAACTATTCATTGCAGTTAGATGCATGCCAACTCCCATGTTGTGAATGATAAAGTAAATCATCCGCAAAGCCTTTTATTGAACCTGTTTGATAGCCAAGTTCCATTAAAGACAGTGGCAATACCTAACATGAATTGCCCCTGGTTCACATGCGAGGTAAGGGACGGAAAAAGTCATATGCAAGGTGGAAGCAAAGACCGACAAGTGTTAACTGGGAGATATTTTGTCGTGCACGAAATCATGCAACCTTTATTATACGAAGGGCCAAAAAAAGATATTTTTTTTCTAAACTTAGTACTGACCAAAACCCAAAAAAACTGTGAAGTAATCTACGCTCAATTGGTGTTGGGAAAAATGCAGCCATCAATAATCGTACCACAGTTGAGGTGAACGACCTTAACAACGCATTTCTTTCCGGTGCTAAAACAAACCATAATTTCATTCCCTTAAATCAACACTACAATCAATTTGATTTTGAGTTTGATGTCGTCACGGAAATTGAAATTGTAAATACCATTCGATCAATAAAATCAAATGATTTAGGAGAAGTTGGAATACCTATAAGCTTTGTAAAGATGATATTACTCCAAAACTTGAGCACTCTAACACACATAATAAATTATTGCATCACCTCGTCTTTTTCCCTGACCACTGGAAATTTGCCAAGGTCATCCCTGTGCCAAAAAAATCGCAGGCCTCATCGGCCACCAACTTTCGCTCAATCAGTATATTACCGTGTCTGTCAAAAGTTTTGGGGAAAATCCTTGCAAACCATATATCATGTAACGTACATGAAGTTTTCCCCAGTTCAATCTGGTTTTCAACCGCATCATAGTTTTTCTACAACAATGATTAAAATTCTGATGAGATGAGATAAGGATTAACTTTGACATGGATCACTTAACGGAACTGTGTTTAATGACTTTTCCAATAGAGTGGATTATAAAGTGCTTTGTCAGAAGCTCAGACTGTATTTTGGTTTTAGCGAAAGATCGGTACGTCTGATAAGTAATAACTTACGTAATCGGTTACAGACGGTCGAATATGATGGCAAATCTTCGTAATCTGGTTCATTACTATCTGGAGTGCCACAAGGATCAATATTGGTACCAATATTATTCTGTAAGCACACTTCGATCTGTACTGAGAGAACTAAAAATCGTGAGTATTTTCGAATGCCCGGTGATCTTAAAAAGGATTGATTCTCAGTAAACTCAATAAAATTGAGTTTCATGAAGTCCCCAACAAATCTGCAGTAAAACGTCTTTTTGTTTTTCCTGAAAAAATAACCTTGTTTGAGTTGGCGCAGTTAAAATCTAGCTTTCCGATACGTTAGAAAAAAAGGTTTTCGTTGCACATTTTCTTTAATCAAGTTTCTGTGTCCCTACGACAGCGAGAAATACTGTTTTGCAAATTTCCGGTTGCAAGAAAGGGGAAAAGCTTACAACATTTGAAATTGGAACATGGATTATTTTTATCATATGCGATTGAAAGCCTTGTATTTATTACCTGATCGAGCTCAAATCTGAGTTCTCCACTCATTACGATTCACTGATTGCGGCAATACTAAGGGTTTTCAGAAGTAATGACAATAAGGCGTTGCTCAAGTTCGGTACGAAATTATGCTGTATCCACGAAAATATACTTAAAGTGTGTATCAGAATTAAGACATCAACAGTCCACCTTATCTTAAAAATAGAAACAGTTTCTAATCTTAATGTCTTAGGTCTTGTAATCATCAAAAGTTACGATTGGAAACCCCACTGTAATAGTCTTAAGAAATCATTAGCAGCAAGGCTCAATATCATAAAGTGTCATCAAAAAAATCGAATGTCCGTGTTAATTCACTTTGCTATATAACAAAGATGTTTGTTTTAAGTAAACTTGACTACACTTTGGCTATCTATAGTTCCTGTTCAAAATCGACGAAAAACATAGTTGCACCAACATACCACCAAGCAGCGAGAAAGAGCTTAGGCGCCTTTCAAACCACACCAATTAAAAATACTCTCCCATCAACAGACGAGTTATACTCTGAGATAGTTACCAAACTCAACGTCAAGTTTTGCTTTCCCACGGGTTCGGTAACAGACAAGGATACAATTAAAGCCCTCAAAAATAAGCGAAACCGACGACTTCCTTCGGCAATACACAACTTCATAGAATCCTATAACAGGTTAAGTTTACCTTTCACGAGAGTAACCAAATTTACACCAACTCAACCACCTTGGTCAATCCATAAAGACTCAGTAGTTCTCAACTTACAAGAGCTGCGAAAGGACGCGACAAGCAACGATATGTATAGATCAAGATTCCTCGAAATCTCAAGCGACCTCAAGTCCAAAGGCAGGAAATTTGTATAAACGGATGGCTCAAAAACGAAAACAAACAGTTGTTAATCAGGAAGGTTCTACCATCATACAGGGAATCCTCCCAAACATTGCCTCCATGTATAAAACGGAAGCTGCAGTTCTCAAGCTGCAGGTAAATGGGTTATCTACTATGACAGGATATCAGTATTGCATAGCATCGCGAATCAACGGAATGGCACATTCACCAAAGCCAGAATTCGTGAATTACTTAACAAAGCAAGACATAAGGTAAAGCTCATCTGGACGCCAGGCCATGTGAGTTTGCACATGCTGCTGCAAACGCAGCTCTAAAAGCTCCCACTTTCACTTCAAATACCTTCTCTAGCCTCGATTTAATGAGACACACAAATCAGAATGCCGCAAACAACAGGTACTCGATTGGGGATAGTACAAACAACACTACAAAACAGTCAACCCGACTAAAGCTTAGCCCAAATTTCCTACAAATATACCCAAATCCGATATAACAAACTTTATCCGAGTCCGCCTTGGTCACACTGCTTACACTCACAAACATCTGCTCAAAAAGGAATCACCACCAACCTGCCCCACCTGCTTCAGCACAGTAACGACACAACATCTACTAAGTCCATGCTTCTTATCATCAGATCGTTCACTGCAATACAATCCAAATCAAAACCTGCTGGAACTTCTCAGGAAACCAAACCAAAGCAATATTATAACATTAAAAAATATATATGAAAAACTTAAAAAAGCTATATTGTATAGGTACATTTCAAACCATTAGAGCCGAGAGCCATTGTGCTAGTTGCTCTTTATTAAATATTAGTGTAACAATTTTTTATTGCATGTTGATATTCCCAATTAAAAACAAAAACACAAAAAAAGGATTAAGTTCCATTAATACAAAGTGAAAATCATTCAGTTCTCAACCAAAGGGCGTTTAAAAATAGAAATTTAGTGTTTCCTGACGAAGCAAATTTCATTAAGATAGCTACGAGTAAAAAGCATGTACTGGTACCGAGACAATTCTATGGAGTTGCACAAAATATGTTTGCATTGTTTGCACAGAACATTATCAGTCATAGTTTTTTGGTTGAGCTTAAATGTAGACACTGTGGATTATTTTTTTCAAAATACTCAACGTTCTGGAAGACCAAAAACGAAACCGACTTAAGACTTGCCGCGCTTTTCAAACTAGGTAGAAGTAATATGTTCATACATAACAGGATTTCTAATTTATGTCAGGATAAAAGTTTGCCCGATGAATGGAACCTAAACATCTTTTAGCCAATCCCAAAAAAATGATGGCCTTTTTGCCGCTCTAACTACAGAGAGATAAGACTGATAGAAACCCTTACCGACGATCTGATTATACCAGTAAATTGTCATGCTAAGAAAATTCTCCATCAATCAAATCGTCACGCTTTACTGCTTCGTGGTTTGGTAGATTTTTGATGCCATGATTCAAATATTGATATTGCTATGATATAACTTCGAATCATTAAGGACACACACCAGTTCAGAAATCGAATGCAAAATCATTCGATAGCCATTCTTTCTTTTGGCTTAGAAAGTAATCCAGTTGTGAAGCCCTTTCTCGAACGACATAATCTTCCAATTCATTCTTCAATGCTCAAAAGCTTCGGCCGATAAAAATGCTCTTGGTCAATTTGAGAGTGATACTCATATCTAAGGTTCCGAGCATATCCACTCAGCAGTAAAGGGATCTCAATCGAGTTGTCACACATCAAACCAAAACAAAGTGTAGTGAAGTTTTCATTTCATTGCCTTAAGCCTCAAATCATAAAATAAAGTGATTTCGTGTTGAGTAACATGAGTATCGATTGCAGAAAAATCAACCAATTAAAAGCATTTCTCCAGAAACTTTCAATTGATTTCCAAAGACAACAAATGGACGACATTCTTTGAATAAATAAGACCTTACTTTAGTCTCTATGATGACTTAAATATCCAAATACCATTGCATATTGCAATTTGAGTGCAAATGAAATATAACAGTTTTCAATCAATAACCAAATTCAATGAAGGAAAACCGAACATATTTCACCAACGGGGCTCTGTACGAACATATCAGCTTAATGCCATTGGAAGGAGAAATTCAAAATTCCTTTGAACCTTTGATGAAAATGAATCGATTTAACTTATACGCCGCCACATGTATGCCCTTAAATTCGTTCCTTTGATACGAAATTTTTAAAATTAAAAATCCCCACATACTCGTACACATAAACCTGTCCAAAAAGGAAGGGAAAATTCATTTTTCCATCATCCCATTCCATTCATTCGAACATACTATATAGGGGCTTATTTATTTTTTTGAGATCCCTCATATGGATAGTTACCTACAACTGAAATACAGATCCCGCTGTGTTCAATAAAGTTCTTCTGGCACATGCACTTTTTCTTCTCCATATGGCACTCGGAAAACCTATCCAAGCCAATGCACTGTGAGTTATCCTCACAGTCTTCGCCCAGGACGAGACTCTCTGCGAAAACAATAAAAATGGAATAGCATGAAATCCTCAAAACACCCAGTCAAGCAATTGGCTTAATTTACTCTTAATACATCTCCTGCGATCGAAACTGGGAATGAAATCCTTTTCACAGTAGCATATTGACTGCTGTCGATTGCATTCGGCATGGGGCTGCAGACATGGACAGGTGCCTCCAATGAAGTTATTCAACTTCTTGTCCTGCAAAGCAAAATTGAGGGAATTATTCAACTCAAAATAGAAAGGAGGAAGACTTACCGATGGCCGGCATTGGGTCCTTTCTCCATTTAGATTGTTACACAGACATTGACCATCCAAGCATGTTGTATTGTAGTCTGGTCCTTTAACGTGATTGCAGTCAGAGTTCACACTGCACTCCAACTCGATGAGGTCTGGGTGGGTAGATGGGAGAGAAAATTTATATTTTTGTTTGTTTAATTTCGAAAGTGAGGTGAATTATTTGCCAAAGGGAAATTACAAAATAAATATTAGTCCAGTACTTGAATGCGTTCTAATTTATTTCATTTCAATGTTAAAAAAAAAATAGGATGAATTAAATCAGTTTCAATGCAACTAACCGATGTCATCCATTTTTTTTTTGTTAAACATGTGGAAATTCTTTCAAGCAATAAGGAAAAGAAAAAAATCCAACATTTTTATAAATTTCAAGGAATATAGTTTGAATAAAATTGCAGATACTTGGCTCCCCTAGCCTGCTTTTGACATATCAAACGTTTGACACGCTGTCCACAAATAAAACGCTGAACATTGACTTTGAGTATATTTAAAATCGTAGCTTATATCTTCTTAAGCGGAGAAAAGATGAGAGATGAACTCTGTGGAAAAACTAAGTCAACCCGTGGAAAAGCAAATATAAATCGATCCGTCGGAAGCTACAAAATTGAAGTAAATAAATAATGCCACTAACTTGTTGTTTAAATATAAGCCATATTATCCCACATTTCGACCAATAAAATTTATTTTATTTTCACTGGCTTAGAACCGATTTTATTTTTGTGGCTAATGGGATTAAGCCACTTCACTTAAGCTGCAAATCGAGCATCAGTCAGGACAAAGAAGAACTAAACTGGATATTTATCGTCCACAGCATGCCAAATGAAATAGAATTCTGAATTAACAAACTCTATTTGCGTCCATCAGATTTAAATCAAAAATTTCCCGACATTCAAAATGATTCAATTTATGTAATGGACTATTTGCTCGCTTCAGTGTTCGATTTGTGTATCAATTATTAACAAGTTCAAACAAATGCAATATATATTCCAACAACAGATACCTTTTCGCATGTAGGCTCTACAAAAACACAACCTCTGGTGCGCTGCTCCACCGACTGGCAACCAGAGAAATTGAAAATATTTCCAACATTAAAACATCCAAAAGCCCAAAACCAGCAATAATTTTCAATATACTCGTACTCCTACCCACATACGTAGAGCCCAACATGCACGCTGCCTCTTCATAGGGATATGAAAATATTCATTTCAATTCCACTCGTCCGATTTATGGACGCTGTCTTGGGATAATAAGGGTTTACTTCATAAACCACAAGTCCACTCCCCATCACCACCCCACACTCAAGAGCCACTCGGCCTTTTCGAGAATTTTATTATTTCTGATCATAGAGCGGAATGCATTGTGGCAAATTTTATCCTTGAGGTGGTGCCCTAAGGCAAATCTGTAAAAATAGAGGACAAAAAGGTTCATTGCAGGAATTTAGGGTAAACAGAACATTATCAGCGGAGCCGTGCTGTCTGTCGGGCAGTCAACTAAGAAAACCAACTCCTTAGAGGAGGTCGCTTTGTAATTGGATTTTAGAATTTAAACTCTATTGCCGCTCGAGACTCTTAATTTTAACATCAAAGCGACACGTTGTAAGCGTGAAACAAAAAGTTGAATTCAAATATCAATATTTCATCACGCCACATAACAGGGATGTCAAGATGACTACGCCATGCCACGCCGCTACTCGCCGAACGCCCTGCTGCAAAATGTCGCAAACGCCAACGACTTCTCCACAAAATGGGAATTTATTTATAAACGCGAATTTATCTCTGCAAACGAATAAAGTATGTCTTAAAATTTTAAATTAAAAGATTGCCGCACGCCATCTTCATCAGCAGAAGGAGCGACAAGTGCCAACTCAACTTTCCAGCGCGGCAATTGGTTTCAGAATTTCTTACATCGTGGAATACAAACGAAATTATTGATGTTTATTTTAAAATTAACAATTTTTCTTATTTTCGTGTTGCCAAAACTATTAAATTATTTGTTTGTTGTTTTTTTTTCTTATTCTGGTTCAAAAATACTCATAATGATGATGAGTATAAAAAAAAAAATGTGGCAGAGGGCAATTTATTTCGCCATGTGCCCGACAAGTCCGTCAGGGAAAAATGTGTTTCCTCCCTTTGACGAAAAGTGTGAACTTTGGATAAATTTTCAGTCGTGAGATTGCTTTTAATTAGTTCAATTAGCGCTTGGGTAAGTTTAAAAGTTTAAAGAAAAAAAAATAGATCTAAAAAATCACCTTCGGAGAATCCCTTGTTGAGACTGATGAGGATAAAAAACACAATTAATTGACGGCAGCTCATCATTTTATTAACTTTCACCAATTTATCAAGTTGAGATTGAAACGCTGGCACACACAAAGAACGACATACACACCGGATGACTAGGGAACTTTAGAGCAGTTTACGTGGCAACGTGGTTTCTAAAACTGAAACTCCAACAAAAAAAAAAGTTTTACCATAGTAAAGCGAGATGAAGCTAAGTGCACTTAATTGAAACAAGGTGCGAGTGAATAGCGGCAAAGTGACGGTTAGAAGATGAGAAAAAAAAAATACGGATGCTTGCGGTTCTTATGACAAAAATTAAAAAAAAAAAAACAAGTATCAAAGCGACTGGTTGTGTTTCGTTGTCTGCATGAGAAGCACAATTATGAGCTGTTCTCATTTCTATTCATCCATTATTTTAAGGTAGAGTTAGATTAACATTTAAAGGGCTTGTTTAATGTGGTAAACACGGTGTTTCTGTGAACTTTTCTTAAGACAGATAAGAAATTGTTAACATTTTTTTAGGGACTCGAAAAACCTCGCGAAGATGCATTTATTTCATGAGTATTTCAAATTTAAATACTTCTTAGCTTATTAAATTGTGCGGAACAAAAAATCCAAATGTATGTTTAACTTTCCGACAGGTTGCCAAAAATGTTATGGCTTCTACAGAACATTTAGTTTTTTAACCTTCTAAATGAAACACCGCTTCTTCTTTAAAAGAGTTCAGCGAAGAAATTAAGGGTGCATTATAAACTGTTTCGAAAGCAACATCAAATTCACCGAGCATTAATGAAAAATTAAACATGTCCGGCCTTCGTTTTTTTTATTTTATTGTCGCTTTGATTGAAATGCGTGATATTCCAGCTGAATGCGTTTCGGCGAAATCTTTCTGGCCACGATATTTCACTAAAGCTGATTGGGTTCAATTCCGGTGATTGATTAGCACTGTTTTTCTTCTTCTTCTTTTTCAGATATGAAGAAGCATTCGACAGCAAATTCTTATCAACTGACCGAAAATCTAATGGAATAAAATTCCACCTCTAAAGTTAACTTTTTCTATTTATCCTATCCCAGAAATTATTACAGTTTTGATTCGAGCTAGCCCACTCTAAACATTTTATCTTATTTTCGGACCGAAAAAACATGCTTAGCTGTAAATGGACTCGCAGAAAACAGTTAATCAAGGAGATACCTCTGGTGTTACATTTATAATTTGTAGCACTTTGGCATGCATTCGAATTATTTAATTTTTTTATCGTTCTGTAATAAATAGCTTTAGTCGTAGGTCAATTTCTATAAGTGTGCCTTATTCAATTAATTAAGTCTTTATAATATTGTAGTACAATTTATACTGATTAATTGTGCATAAAGTACTGCGAATTGAACGAATGCAAACAACTCGATATGAAATTCTTCAAACCTATTCAGACCCCAACCATGAAGTAATTGAATTGAAAGAATACATCAAAGTTTCAAACCACTACACAATCTTTCAATTCTTCTCCTTTTTCTTCTGCTCGTACTGTAAAAATCCGCTGAACGAAAGTAATCTATAAAAATTTAAAAAAAAAAACTATAGTCATACGACTACATCAAGAGCAGATTCTTAATTCTCAAATTTTGTATTTTACCCGATATCGTTGCCGGTTCTGAGCTGATTTTCATTAATGGAAATGGCAGCCAGTCGATAGACCTAAACTATGCAGCAGCTACTTCGACCATATGAATTTTGTGTGCCCTGAGGCAACGACTGCATTGAGAGCGCAAGTTGTCGCGAGGAATTAATAAAAACTTGCATGGAGCCGGTATTTGTCTGCGCTTCTAACGCTTTAAGTTGTTGTAGAGATAACGCTCCTTATTTGGGATGGAGCTTTCTGAACCCCTGGTCATATTAATAATTTATTTGCATCTAAATAGGCACTTCCAAGTCGATAAACGCCTTATCAATTGTGCTACATGCGGACAGTTAAAGCCCAGCTTAAGAGGGTGGAAACATTCTGCAGGAGAATTGCTCGCCTTGTTTTGTATCGGTCTTGAGCCTCTCCGAGTTGTTCAGTTCTCCGTAGCCTCTGAAGCGTCCTAACATTCTATTTTCTTAACTTTTAAAGGTCCTTGCCGTTTTCGTTTGTGCGGGTCGTCAAAAGTGAATCATCCAAATCTTAAAAGGCTGTTAATGTTCATTTCAGTTACGTCCAGAGCCGTAGAGAATAAACTATCGTATGTTGTCTAATAATCTAAACGAAGAATGTGAGATAAATTAAGTCCCTAGAGCTAATGGGCTAAAAACAAGAATAAGACCAAACAAACACTAAATCATCAAAACAATTGCGGCCCCCTTTAAACCAAATATTTCAAATTATCCTCTCTCCATGATAAGGTACCACTCAAGAACCCTGCGAAAAATACTATATTACTGCCATCATTGCTTCCCAAGCGGTGTTTTGTTGAAAGAACAAATGACTATTTACTATTATCCTTTTTTCACGTAGGGTAAAACCAAATAGTTTCCATGGACACCAGCTTTACCCAAAAATAAGGGAAAGGTATTAATTTTGCTTGGCAGGACATACAAACGTATTTATTTTGAAGAGGGTCATGCAAACCTCTAGTAACTTAATTTCATTTCAACACCGCATATGAAAAGACTTTAATTAAGAAGTTTTGTGTTAATTGTGAAATAGAAAAAAAAATACGTTGTTTTTCTTTAAATAGGGCATATTACTTCTCTGGTTTTTTTGATTAACTATTAAATGGGTCCATGAACTAAGCAAAAAAGGATTCACAAGAACTTGTTCCTTGCGATTGATTTGAGCAATTTGGGATTGGACAACGTTGAAAAATATTTCAAATTAAATACTGAGTTCCCGAAACAGGTCAAAATAATGCAACAACTGCAGTAATTTTGCAAGGAACTGAACATATTGATGTTTTCATCTAGTGCGCTCAGTGGTGAATATTTCAGCCGTTGCCGAATTTGTGCACCTTGACATGAGATCCTCTACAACCAAAGATTCCAGCAATTGAACATCAGGCACACTATCCTAAGCCTAGTTTTATGGAAAGATCACAGATTATTCGAAACAAGGTCCAATCGATAGCCACCCGCTCGATGCTCAAAATTTCGAACTCGTAAATGGGCTAAATTGCCGTGTTCGGGATTCAGAAAATACAAGCGTATAGTCAAAGGAATGCCAATGCATCCTGAGCATGTGACTGCTTGGTGTGTTTTTTTAGTGAAAAAGGATTGAAAAATTGGTTTACTGAAAAGCCTACTCCCAAACCAATCGAGGCACTTATTTTATGATTATGAAATAGGTAAACCCTTTTAAAAAAGCACTTATCATTCAAATACTTGTAAAAAACGGAAACAATGATTTTTCTATTAACTTTTAAGAAAGAAACCAAGAAATTACCCATCCTTTCAACTTCAACAAGATCATCAAAAAATGAGAGAGAAGAAGAAAAGTATAAAATATAAGTTTAATTCGTCAACGAGAGGTCATCAGAACTGATCTTAATACTTCTTTGAACGTGATGGTTGGGGAAAAATGGGGTCACATTACGAGGACATATTTATGCACATTTAAAACGAAGTTTAGTCAGCGAAGTCATCAACAATGAAAATATTTCCCATATCCGAAAAATGTATATCAAGGGACTTTAAAGACTTCCGGCCTATCTCATTACTCTTGAATAAAGGCAAATTATTTGAGCGGATATTGTATGAAACCTTGGATTAAATTTGCGAAAACTTCAACATAATCCCCCAAAACAAGTTTGGGTTTAAAAAAAGGTCACATAAAAAACACTCTCTGTAACTTTTAGGAAACCAGATTACCCACAATTAAAAAGAGACACTGTGTACCGTCTTCTGGCTTCTACTGCTCTAAAGCAATTACTATCCTCCAAAGACATTTCAATGAAGAATAAAGTTTTAATATACAGAACACTTATCAGACCGATATTAACATAACAAACATCGTAGTTTATGCTGTTGGTTCAGTATCTCACCTACTGTAGCTAAAGAGCTTGAGTTGTTCGAAAGACGCATCTTTAGATATTGTTATTGAAAATTTAGAAGACCGAACAAAAATGTTTTTCTTATAATTCACTTTATGAAACTAAAAGAGTTACACCCCTCTTGCTATACATGATGAAAACCTTAAAAAAAGACTGAATTGTGCTGCCTCCCACACCAATCCGCTCATCAAGGCGCTATGGGATATACTATAAATGTGAGCGAAAGATTTTACGACCAATACAACGTTTCACCTTTTAACCTTATTAACGAAAGATAGCGACCGGTAACACAGCATAACGAAAATTCATTACCGCCGTTTTATGAAAAAGCTTCACTGCCTAACCTAAGACGAACTTGTATCAGGTTGGCAACTATGTAATTGGGGATTTTTTTAGAAAATAAAAGACAATTTTTTCATGGAACGAAATAACTTTACTCTGTAATGTAGTGCCCATTTTGAGCAATGAACTTTTGCCATCTTTCCGGCAACATCATAATTTCGCGTTCATAAAACTTCTGGTTTTTATCAGCAAAAAATCTGAACCAGGTACGATTTGACATCTTCATTATTATAAAAATTTTTACCATTCAAGGAGTTTTGAAAAGATCGAAATAAAAAGTAATCAGATGGCGCAAGGTCAGGACTCTATGGTGGAAAAACATCCCAACCAAGCTCCAAAATATTTTGCCGAGTGACCAAGGATTTGTGTGGACTTGCATCGTCATGATAGAATACAACACCTTTTCGATTTGTCAATTCGGGCCGCTTTTCTTCAACTGCATTGTTCAATTTTGTTAGTTGTTCAATGTAGACATCTGAATTGATCGTTCGGTTGGGTGGTAAAAGTTCATAGAAGCCAATTCCTTTGTAATCCCACCGAACTGATAACATAACTTTCTTTTGATGAATATCAGCTTTTGATGTTGTTTGAGCTGGTTCACCTGGCTTGCTCCACGATCTCTTCATTGGACATTGTTGTAAACAACCCATTTTTGATCACCAGTAATCAATCATTTTAAAAATGGATCATTTTCATTACGCTTCTTTAACAAATCGCAGATGTTAATGCGATGTGTTGAATGATGCCTTTCAGTTCATGAGGAACCCATATATTGAGTTTTCGTACATATCAAAGTTGTTTTAAGCGATTTTCAATGCATATATGTAATACATGAAGCAATCTCACATGTTATACTGTGACGATCCGAATCGAATATTGCTTTGATTTGGTCGTCATCAACTTCAACTGGACGACCAGAGCGTTTTTCGTCTTTGAGTTAAAAATCACCAGAACGAAATTTGGCAAACCAATTTTGACACTGCCGTTCTTTTAACCCTTCGTCACCATTAACAGCACATAATTTTTTGTGAGCTTGAGATGCAATTTTTCCTTTCCGGAAATAAAAAATCAAAATATGACGTAAATGTTCGTTTTGATTTTCCATTTTTCAACAGACGCCACACAAAAACTACACAGCCAACATTTTTTTCACCGATTGACAGTTGAAGTACCAACTATCAAATTACAAAAGGTGTTTGACATTTCGATTACGTTAGCAAACCTAAAAATTAAACTAAGGCCGTCTACGAGTGAAATCCGCAAATACTTAGTTGCCAACCCAATAGAATGTTAAGCTTCCATGTTCCAATCTAAGTAAACATCTATATAGCAAATTAATGAAGTCTTTTGAAAACAATTTTACAACGATGCTCTTACAAGTTGATATTAACAAAAAATTGTTACTAAAAATCAAAAACTGTTTTTCATGAATTATCTGAACATTGTCATTAGTTCTAAATGACCGTCAAGAGCCTCATAGTGTTAAAGTATGCCGGGTGGAAGCATATACTATATGTACAAATTTAATATAAGAAAATGAAATATTGAAAAAATATAGTCGTATGTATTCTAAGTATCCTAATTTAACACTTTTCAGCCAGACAAACTTTTCAGTCGGCTGTATTTGTAAATATTATGAATTATTCAAAGAAAAAATATTGCATTTTGATTGTTTTCTCAATTAAATTGAATTGAAAAAATAGGTATTCTAGTCTGGAGGCATGAATTTCATGTAGTTTTTGATCTGTCATGAAAAAAGGGCAATTAATATTTTTAGTATCCATTTTTTATTTAATAAAATAACAAGAATGCAGAAAAAAATAAAAAATAAGTTGAAAATTTCAAAAATTAGCAGTTGATGAAGTTGTGGTCTTAAAAAACCATACCCACGATTTCAACCCTCCTAGCAAGCTGAAACCACAAAAAAAAGATTATTTATCCAGAATAATGTCGCAATGTCTGAAACTACGGAACATTTTTTTCCAAAATGGCGACTGCCTGGGAAAAGTAACAATTTTTGTAACACTTTTTTTTACTGTTTCGAATTTTATAAAAAAAAAAAGGAATAGAAATTTGGAAATGGGGATAGTTCCAGACATAGAAAAGTCTTTGAAAAAGACTTTCTAAAAATTTCAGGTAAATCGGTCCAGTAGAACCTGAGGAATCGTGGGTATTGTTTTGAAAAAGACAGTTTCGAGAAAAACGCGTTTAAAATTTCGCGTAAAGTTTTTCGAAGTCTAAGTCATGATATGATATTGTAGACTTGCATTTATTCAATCTGCCATTCCTGCATCATCGGACCTTCCTCGACTTCGAAAAAACTATTTTCCGCGTTTCTCTCTTCATAACGAGCAGTTCCGGCCTCCTTTGATGCATTGGATGCTCGTATCTCGGAGCGGTCAATCCGGACGTTTTCTCGTTTCCAATTTTCTTGCCCATAAGCTCCATCATTGAGCCTTGATAAAAATACAAACAGCAATTTATGTCGCTATCTCAATCATCTTAGGTCCGGAATGAATATGTTTTGGATCGAAAGTCCAAATCAAAGAGTTTAGACACTCATTATTATTTTGAGTTTCTAAATCTAAACATCTTGTATAGTATTACAATATATACGAAGGACAAAAGGTATTAATGAGAAATGAGGATCCTTAATGTCTTTTGTTCGATTAGTTCTGGCCGAACCAGTTTGGATGCCGGGTCAGCAAAATACCGATATCTCCGAAAAATAATTTGAATTTTGAAAAATTCTCTTGTAGATATATTCTTGAAAAGTTTCAAGACTAGAATGCCTCCTTAAACATTTATTTTTCTTAAGCTTTCTAGTGCATATTCAATCTTTAAAGATTCGACGGAAATATTTTGATTAATGTTCGCAAGGTAACCCTTGCTTTTGCTTTTGTTAGAGAGACTTTTAAGAAGTAGTACGGCTCCCATATTATATGTATTTATGCCAAAACTCTGAGAAATCTTCTTTCTGCATTCTCTAAATCTTATACAAAAAGGGATCAGACTTACAAAAAAAAATAAACCTCTGAATTTCTTTCGTTTAATTTTTTAAGTACTAAGACTCGAAAATTACAAATTTACAAAAAGCTTCGTTCAAAGAAAAGATTGAATGAGTAGGTATAAACACTTGTACGTTTATCTTTGTGGGTCCTAAAAAAAAAAGAGAAATGCTTAGTTGTATTAATACTCCAATAAAATTATTCACTTGGAACGGATTGAATAGAATTCCCGCTCCTATTTAACGGATCCTGCTTGCAGATGGCCACATAAAAACGGGCAATAAAATAGCACTTAACTCAAATGGTCTTCAAATTTATTATTACCGCGGAATACCAACTCAGACTCATTTTCCATTTCAACTTTTATGTCGACCGCATGCAAAAATCATTTCCTAATTGAATGCGACAAATTCGTCAGACATATCAAAGTTATTACACCGCGCTGCGTGTTTAAAAACAAAAGTTTATGGTTAATAATTCTTCCAGATATTCAAATGTGCGAAATTAATTTTGACATTTTTTTTTATCACCAAAAAAAATGGCAACTTTGAGGGAAAAATTCTCGAAAATACTTTATGTCAACCTAGACAAGCGGGAAGTTTAAGACGTTTACGAGTAGATTTTCCGAGGGCAAATACAATTTGATTCCTTAATCCATAACAGTTTTGAACTTAGACAAGGTTTTTTGTTTTTTGTTTCTGCAAAGGTTAATAAGAATGTTCTCAAAACATGCTCTGGAAATGATAAGAAAAAAGAAATCTTATAAGAAACAAAATGAAGATTCGCGTTTTTCCACCGAAAATTTATTATAGTCCGCCGCCGCCACCTCCAATTGATTGGGAATGACCGTCGTACTGGCCATAGAGAATGTGAACACCCACGACTCAACTCATTCCATTCGAATGAAATCCAAACAAAAATAAAATTATATTTTAAAAATATTTCTTGTCTTTAAGAAACACCAAGGCTCGTTGCGAGGGCAGCTGAAAACTCAATTTTCTGAATGTCAATCGAATGTGTTTTTATACAAAAAGAAAATTGCGTTCTTTCTTGCAAACAATATCATCTGACAACCGCAAACATTTCTTAATTTATATCGAAAAATATAAAACATAAATTACTTTGTTCGAAGAGAATAACGCGCGGCAAAAAAAATAGGCCCGCGGCCGCAAAAAGTTTTCCGGTTCGCAGTCGTAGTGAGACGCTACGGTTTTAACATAAATTTTGAATAACCATCTCGAGGTGCGAAACGAGAATATCTCAACTTTAAAGCTTTCATCGTTAGGAAAGTGCCGGAAGCAAGGTATTTCCATAGATATATGGTTTTCCAACAAATGGAACAATAGAAAAGCAGAAAGTTTGTTGCAGGTAATGGCTAAAATGAGCCCTGGGATGGCACAGATGTAGTCTCTGTATGTAGGCCATGCATGAGCACCTAAATCTCGAAGCCCACACAACTACCTTCTCTGGACGACGGGTATGGAATTAAGGCATTTAAGTATCTGCAAAGTTCAACTTTGGTTATGCATCCCCGGGGTGCATGTAGCTGGTTTTTTATGTTTCCCGCCGAACCCCTATAGACGGCACCAGAGCCTGGGCAGGTGGGAACTTGTTGAAACAAAGTCTGTTTACCGGGTGCAATGGTGTCGTTGTGTCCTGTTACGAGAATAGTGCTACTCAAATAAACGTGTGGAACGAGAGGTGGTCGGTTTGTTTGTTAATTATCTAAAAAGGATTCCATAGGAGAAGGGTTTTTTCGATGCAGGTCATCGCTGTCGCCCGTCAGAAGGTACATAAGTAAGTATCCACAGTGATGTTAACAAATAAGGTTTGTGCATTTAAGCATATTGGTTTGCCTTTATGTACAGTGATATTCTTAGAACATTGCTCTGGACGTGCATTATGCAACATGATGGTGTAAAGAAAAATAGACGAACATAACTTTTTCACTGCTGTGAGGGTTTCCTAACCAAAGCTTAGTTCCAATAAATCGCAAACCCGATGATCTAACAATATTTGTCTTTACTTTAACTTATTCAAGATTTCGTCGTGAAGCTTAAAGTCAGCAAAAGATGGCGGACGAAAAGGATCCTTTTAACGTTGTGGAACCCTTAGCACACTGGACTATTCGAACAATACAGCTCTGGCATCTTTTCTTCAAAATGCAGCGTAACGTTATTTCGATTTTAGACTATATTCGTATATAAGCCTTTCTGAAGAATTTCCAAAGGACACCTTCATTTCTGGTAGCAAAAGCATCGGTACCAATATGAAAATCATCGGTACAGATTTAAAGGCGAAAAGTAATTGAGGATGATAAAGGAACTATAAATTTGCTGTGCAGAGGTAATCTGAAATCCTTTTCGGAAAGAATAAGGCAAACTTTTTTCGGAGCCAAGAAACAACGGAACCCACAAAGATTATGTTATTTCAGGAAAATAGTGCGGATAACCTAGTTATTCCGATGAGAGAAAAATTTCTACCTATGATAAGCAATCGGAATAAATCGAAAATCGAAAACGGACTGAGATTGAAGTCCTCGAAGGCCGAGTTTATTTACGAGTAAAAACGACATCTCGAGCTGCACCTTTCTTTATCCCGACGAAGAGCAACATCTCGAATGAAGTCACGTGACTTACAAATTGGGACTCCCAACTTTGAATCGAATAGAGAGTTAATATAACATACATCTTACTTTAGAATTTTTGTTATAAAAAGGACTTCCTACATTTTACGTACCTACGAGAAAAGAGTACTTTGGATTACGAGACACTTGAATTCTTTTCCCGCGCAAACTTCTATCCAGCTAAAAAGCAAGAGCTTTCCAGAAAACTTATCTTCCTTTCCAGAAGAGTGCTTCAGTCTCAACAATATGGGTAACTTTTACGTCAAGCTACTTTAGGTATCTAACAGTCAGCATAGCCTGCTTCGAAGAGATATGGCATTGATGCACCACGTACCAGAGTGTCAAAAAAAAGACCCCGCGAAGCTTTCGAGTTCAATAAGATGAAACAAACAAGTTTAATGACCGAGTTGTTTCAAGTATCTCAGAATCCAGGAATCCACAATAGACCTTTCCTTCTCCAAATGAAAATAGTGACCATCCAACCTAAACAAACTAACTAACAACTCGCACGCAATTCAATTTTTATTACTTTCCCATGTGGAAGTTCTTCTTCTTGCTCACGTTTCGAGGGCAAAGTAGTCACCATCCATTGTTTTGAGAAAAAAATTGGTGTGTGTGTGCGTACGTACGTATATTTATGCGAATTTGTTCGTCTCGCATAACTCGAGAACAAATCAAGCTATCGAATCCAAATCAATAATAAAACTATTTATTTCGTGAGTAAAATAGCAATATTGTTGGCCTGCATTATTTTCAAAACAGAGATTTGATTTAAAAAAAGGATAAATTCTCCTAAATTCTATAAATAGAAACCACGAATAACAAAGTCCTTTATTTGGTAAGTAAAAGAACAAAGAAACGCCCAAGTGCGAGTCGGACCCGCGTTCCAAGGGTTCCGTACAAACCTGTATAAATATAAATGTAAAAGTTCACCCATCAGGACTATCTTCAAAAAAAAATTGCTTCAAAACCCTTCAGGTTTTTCTTTTGATTGCGTTAATATAAAAGTTGAATTTTGTTACAGCTAAAAGGTTTAATATTTATTTTGATATGAATGTCAATTTAATACCTCTACGCTACCAAATTTCAAAATTCCGAGCTCGCGGGAAGTACCCTGCAGGTTTTGATTCCCTTGCGAGTGTCAAAAATTTGCGGTATAAGCAGCTGAATCTTTTGATTGCGTTGGCTTAAAAGTTTGACTTTTTCACAGCTCTAAGGGACAGTAGACTTAAGTATTTGATATAAATCTCAGCTTGATACCTCCACGCATTCCTGAGAAAAAGGGTCTTGACAGACAGACGGATGGACAACAAAGTGATCCAATAAGGATTCCGTTCTTTCCTTTCGAGGGACGGAAACCAATAAACAAAAAAAGCCAAAGAAAAGCATAAAGTAAATATATACTTAAGTTCTATATACATGAATAATTAACTAAATTATTATTCCAATGATTACTTTCACAAATATATATTATCATAATATTAATATATGAACAAGCTAAATAAATAATTAAATAGGTAAATAAATAAAAATTAACTAAATAAATTAATACATAAAAGATAAATAAATCCATAAATAAATAAATACATATGTCCATAAATAAATATCGAGAAAAAAAAACTAAATAAGGAGCCCACTGTGTTGTAATACGTTCTGAATTAAATGCGTGTATAGCGTTTTCGACTTCTAATCGCGTATTTACGTCTCCTTAATAAAGCCAAACGGTATGGTTTCTCGAGAAGTTCAGGCGATGGATGTTACTTTTATTTGAAGCGTATGTGCAAAATAAATACCTTAAAAAATAAATGAAATGAAATAACAAAAAAGAGTCGAAAATAAGGAGAAATTCATTTGTTCAATTAAAATGAAATGAGTTTTCTTATGAAAAAAATTCAAATCCTCTTAAACTAAAGTTTTCAGTTTCCTTAAAAGATGCAAATATTTGTTTAAATATATACACTGCCGTTCATAAGTTTCCCTTCAAATTTAATATCAAAATTTTTTTTGTTTTATCAAAATTGGGTTTACCAATTGATTAAATTAAATAAGCCTTCTAATAAAAAAGACTTGGGGCCTTAAATGTGGTTCCCCTTCGACGAATTTACATCATATTTGCACCAATTTTGCCAACATTCAATCGATTAACTTTTTAATGTTTTTCAATATTATTGATCTTAAGACCACATATAAGATTTCTCTAAATTTATCTCTCGATGTTGAGCATGCTTAACGAACCAGGTTGTCAAGTATTAAACAGTATTAAGTTGAGGCCATTTTATATTATTTGATTTCTTAGAAAAAGCAAAATTACAAAGTTAAAACACATGGTTAAAATTGCTTTACTCGTACATAAAAAAAAAACTTGGTGAGGAAGATCACAACGTACGAAGGTTAGGTTTGCTTACCACTTTTCTGGATTATTATCATGAACCAAATACCAGAGGTCTTTACAGAAAAGGACATACAGATATGGAATCTATCAAAGTCAGCCTGGAAAGAACTATCAAATCTGTAAACAAAACCAGGCTGAAAATGATCCTCTCAAAGCCGGAACTCCAACTATTTTTACGAATTTAATTAATTCTGATCTATTTAGTGCAGTTGAGAAAGATTGGCTTAAAAAGAGGGCCTGAGTTGATCAGATTAGTGGACACTTACATTGTTTCTTAGACGAAAATCAATGCAATCTATGAAAAATAGAAAAACACAAAGGACATTTTTCTAAAGCCATTGAAAGCCATACACCCTAAGCCGATATAAATTAAAACAATGGACTTCAATTTGTCCTTGATAAATTGGCACGCGAATGCTCACTGAAGTAATGATATCTGCAAAAGCTGCGTTAATGAGTGTCAAGACTTTTCAGCTTTCGTTAACCAGCAGAGTTAAACCATACATTCATATATGCATATCGTACACAAATCAATTTTTAATTTTATAAAAACAGTCCTTTAAATAACCGTTACGACTGCTAGCCTTACTTTCAGAAAGGAGACCCACTCATAGGATTCAATTGAATCATTAATCGGCGACTATATTTCCACTGTAACCTCACATTCTAACGCAAATAAAAACGTCCCACTGCCACATCCCCTTGCACATTACATTTGCCAAATCATAGCAAATATTTGCGAGCCGGAGGTTGAAAATGTGTGTTTTATAATTGATTCCAATAGAGGATTGCAAACACGACTTCGATAAGCCGGGTAAACAGTCGAGGCAAACAAACATAGCATTTATTTGCCCGTAACGTACCCGGCCAAATACATACATACAAGCTTACTTCCTTGAATGATATCCATGAATACCAAATATACATCGAGTCCTTGCACACACAAAAGCTTTTGAGCCCTCTAGCAATCCCCTTTCTTTTTTTAATGAGAATAGTTCCTCGCTTCTTTTTTATTTATCTTTTTTTTCTTTTTTTGAGTTTCATCCTCCTTCTTGGATTACATCAAAGCAATTGCAATAAAAATAAAGAAAGGGATCGAGAGAAAAGAATTTTAAGAACCAAAAAGATATAAATACATACATACACATTCATTGAAATGTATGTGTAAGGGACATCGACAAGGCCATCCGCAAAATACGCCTACTGTCATAGAAATAGGCTTACTAAATTGTTCAATACTTTGGATGCTGACGCTTGGCTCAGCTCCGGAGTGTCTTTATGTCTGAAATTACTACCGGCGTAATTCTTAGTGACTTCAATAAAAAAAAAACTCTCGTGCATGACAGGAAGTGGAAATGCCCGCAGGACAAAAGGTAATGACACGAAACGAACACCATCGTCGTTGTCATCAAAGGCGGGCTGTTAACGAGTAAAATTGATTTACCACTGTCACCGTCTATCGCCACCGTCAGTAGGCCGTTCGTAAACTTTGACGACGACGAAAAAAGAAGTTAAGTGACGAAGAGATAAAGTCATTCATCCCCTTATAACGCGAATTACGAGAACTGCTTTCATTGACGGTACTAATCGCTGATTATTGTATTTGCCGGAAAAAAAATACAAGAAAAAATGTTGCCCATATCCTGTGTCGACTATCCGTTCTCGTTCGCCGAATAATATCGTCCTAAAAGCCTTAACCTGATCCTTGGTAATAAGAGTATTTTAGACTCAAATGAATGGTGTTATAGTATACGGATGTATTATTATATTATAATTGCAGGGCTGATTTAACTGTCGAAAATTCGATGGTTGTGCTTGTCGTGACCTTTTATCACATCCTGGTTTAAAGCCCCATTTCGGAAGTGGGTTGTGGCGTTGTAACAATATCACACATGATATCTTATTGTTTTGTGTGCGAAAGCAAATGTAATCCGAGATAGCCCCGGAGTGATATGGGTTAACATCGTCCTTAGAAAATTAGTTTGTCATAAATAATCATGTACACAGCAAACAACATATTGAGAGCTCCTTTAATGTGGCATCAATCTACAGAGGAATGGCATCGGGATGGATAACAAGCCTAGGGGTAATGATCTGTTTTTTTGTCGTGTTTCTAAGCAAGTTTTTTGATATTAACGAGAAAGCTTACGGATATGCCGCCAAAGGCGTTCTATGGCTTTGTGATCCTACAAACTAACTCTTAATTTGGGGCTTTGTTCGTGAGAAGACTTCTTTTCAATTCAGGGTTGAGACGTGGTCGTGTTTTTCTCGGACCTTTTCTTACGAACTAGGATTGGACAAAACGAATATTATTTTAATGAACTTCAAAGCAAGGCCTGTCAATTCAACCATAGCATGTAGTGTATTGTAATATGGCAACTCATGTGTTGTGGACTTGTATGTGCCAATTGTAACTAAAGGTCTATTATTCTAGCCTTTTAATTATCCTTCGGTAAAACCAAGGATTTTGATAAATCCTTTCAATGTTTTGGGCATAGTTGATTCAATAATGTCTAAGCTATAAAAAGGAAAATGTTGGTAAAAAGGTGCGTCTTGAGCGCTCAAAAATATTGGAAGTTGGACACGTTTCTTAAGATGAGAGGTATTAATTTGCTCAATACGGTATGGAATAGGATATAAGGGGAATTGGTACCACGATTGCGGGACATCAACTGTGCAACGTGGTGAAATTTCAAAGTTTCAAAGTCCAGCTACAGTTTAAGTCCCCTCAAAATGGTAATACATAGGTCTTTGTTTACGCACCACAAGACAGAAAGATATGAATTTCGTATGAATACATAACCTATAAGGACTGTCACGAAATATTACAAAACTATTTGATATTGATCCCGGAATCATCCGAACCCCATTTACCCTATTTTATCCTGAGCATTGAGAGTATTTCGTCGTTTAGGGTTTTTGACCGCCTTCCGAACTTTTTCCATATTAATTTCGGGTACTTCACGTTTTAAATTTTTCAAAATCGATTTCTGAAGACTTTATTTTAAGGCAATTTTCGTTCATCCGATCATCGTGTTCGGTTATTACTGAATATGTGTCGTCGAGGAGTCTTCAACTTTAACTAGCCTACGTGCAGCGCGTATAAGTCAAAAATGTTCCCTTCAGTTAATCAGGTATTACATACAGCGCGTCAATCACGTCTTAATGATGCTCATGTTATCCTCACCGACGTAGTTCTCCACCATTTGCAAGCGTGTGCTTCTGGAATACTGAGATTGAACGGATCATTAACAAATTGGTTTGAGTGCGATTAATCCTTCCCATAACATGAAATTCCCCTCTCAAGATAAAATAAGGTGATATATAATTTTCCACCTCACATCACACATTCAAAAAAAAAGATATATACATTTTTGCCATTTGCTTGCCACTAGGAATATATTTGTTTTATACTATTTGCGTATTTTAAATAAATAGATTATTCAAAATTTTTGTAATAATTTACTAACGAATGTATTTTTCTGGTAATTTGAGGTCGCGCTACAGTCCGTGACGGACTCAGCCTATAATCTTCTCCAGACAGCCCGGTCCCCAACTAGCTGTCGCCAGTTTTACACGACAAGATCGTTGGAGCTCCTTCCACTGGTGAGCGCCATCTGAGTTGCGGATGTCCTCTTCTGCGCCGTCCCTCGGAGTTGGAGTCGAAGTCTTTCTAGGCCGGAGCATTGGTGTCTACTTGCTTCACATGACTTAACCGTCTAGTTTTGGAATTTTTTCCTTTTGCCTTAGTCGATGTTGTTCACACAGTTTGTTGTTGAATCTCCTCCAATCACCGTCTTTGCAGACGGAAGCAAAAATCGCACGTAGAATTTTTCTCTCGAAACAAAAACAAGGCGTTGTCATCCGCTTTTGAACGTGTCCATGCTTCTTCACCATATAGCAGGACGGGGATGACAAGGATCTTATAGAGCGACACTTTAGTTCTTCGAAAGAGGGTTTTAGTAAATTGCTTTCTTAGCACAAAACAAGCAAGAAGCAAGCGTATTCTTCGTAAGACCTGTCTATGGGTGTTGTCTGTGTGCTCGGAATTTGAAAGCTTATGCGAGAGAGCGAGAGTGATTATTTTTATGATCTTTAAGAAGAGGTTCAAGAGTACAAAGTTTCAGTCAAGGGGTTTCCACTACCTCTTCCAGGAAAGGAGCACATCAAAATATGAAAATGCCGCAACTTAATACTTTTTAAGTCTTTCAGTTTGTTTGGTTATTAAATAACTAACTTTGTTTAGTCAATTGGCTTAATAAACATAAGTTGTATCAACTTTCTACTATCAAATAAAATTGAACAAAAAAAAATTGTATTTGAATTTATCCGGAGACTTTTGAACGCCAGTGTGTATATTTAATCATATATTTTTATCTTATAAGGTAGTTAAAAATTATAGATTTAATTGATTTTGAACTCTTTTCATTAGATTGAAATTGACTTAAATTTAAGAAATGAAATTGTCCCGTTTTTGACAGTTTTTTCGTCATCAAATTTTAAAACCTCATTAAATATAACCAAAAGTTTTTCAGGTGTTCATTATGCACATACGCACAACCAAATGAAATTTGGACATCATTCTAAAAACAATGGAATCCGACTCCTTTGACCTCGAAACGAGGAGATATGTAAACATTTTGAATTTCGAAACTCGTACCGATTAGAAGAACTTCCGGATGGAAAGTTTAAAAGAGCTATTCCATCCATTCAATGCATGTGACTTTGAGCTGGAGGGGCTAATGGCTCCTCTTCAGTTTGACTGTAATTTTGTTCAATCATTGTTAATGCCCTACCGGTTACCTGAAACCATTAAGAATTCTGCGTTTTAAAACACAACCGATTCCATCTTTTGATGCATCTCCTACGGCAATAAGTTCCTTTACGGGGTCAAAATGCACGAATAGCAGATCTGACTGGAGTGCTGCGTTAGCTTTCTGACCAAACGTTCTCTCCACCTTCTCCTTCTTAACCATCCGGAGGGAAAACCTCTGAATACTCACATAACCTTCACGGTATCACAATGGGCCAATGTGCTGTGTGTCTTGTTGAAGACTGAGTTTCGGCGCCACCGATTTTTTGCCGAAACCGAAACTGTGGCCGACATCAATTTTTTAGCCGAAACCGAAACTGAAACCGAATGTTCGGTCGGTCACTATATATAAACTTAATCTATAACTGAATTTATAATAAATTTTCCAAACATTTTGAAAATTGACACTGAGGGAGTTGTTTTAAGAAGGAAAAATAATTAAAAAATGTTACAGGGTATCAACCTCGGTAATAGTTCCTCTTGGTTTTAGTGTAGATCGAGGTCTAATCGATGCTCTCTTCAACTTGTTCGTCGATGATTGTCTGTGTGCTGAGGTACTTGTGGGTTGGTCCTATTTCCTTTCTGCTGATGATCCTGATGTTAGGGTGGCTTGCTAATCCTTCGATGATTTTCCTTGACAGCTGTAGCATGCCGTTAATTGGCGTGATCCCTGCGCTCTCGTAGAGCGTTGTGTTGCTGATGTATTTTCGCGTGTTGAGATTTCTCCAGAGTCTCGTGCACGATCCGAGGATTTTCCTTTTCAGTATATGAATTTTCTTCAATCTTCATGCGATCACAAACTTGAAAGTTGATACCAAGTCACAGGTCGCATTTGTAGCGCATATTCTCACTGAAAAGGTAGTTACCAAAAGCATAGCTTTTAGGAAATTCACTTAAGGAACCCCGAGAATTAACACAGTTACAAAAGGCATTTTATAAGGTAAGGTTATAAGAAGATGTAGATGAACATGAAAAAAGACAAAAACAAAAACAGTACATTAAGCAAATAAACTGACTGAGTACGAATATGCGTTGAAAGGACTCTTAACTTAAGTTAGTAACCAGAAAAAAGAGCATTGACTCATGGATACTGCAGTCCGTAGAAGTACGTTAAGAGGACAGTATTCGCCATTTTGATTCAGATTATTTGCTTTAACTATATGCTCGTTAACCATAAGTAAGCAGAATCCTTATTTTGGACACAGAATAAAGTTGCACATTTTCGTAGATAATGCACCTCATTTGACCTTTAAAAACTCATAATGCATTAATGACTTTCGTTTATTATTTGCTGTAAACAGTTGTTAATTAAATTGTAAAACCATACGATAAGGTTGAAGTTCAAAAACTTTAATTGGGTTTTGGTTTCATTGTTGACATTCTTTAATTCGTCCAAGGCTATTTTAATCCAACTTGTCGCTCGATTTTGGTTTCCCATAAAAGTGTAGGTAGATTTAAAACCCAAACACACACTTTGAATTTCTATATTCTGAGTCTGAGTAGAAAAATAAGGGATTTCGGACACAAATTGGACTCTCGTGCGATAAGCTCTCGTCGCAGTTTCAAGTTATTTATGTGTTTTCCATTCCAATGATAAATACCGTCCATCTATCATGTATCGGAGAATAGAAAGAGGAAAGCATAAACCAATCCATAAACGTATTCACAAATGGCCTGGTGTTCAAAACAAAAGACGCTGGAAAGTGCCAACGCCCACTTAATCGACGACCGTCCATCAAAAACCGCTTTGAATTGGAATTCCTTCGTATTTATTGAGATGACAGCGCGAAGGATACATCTAATCTAAGCAGCTCCATTACCGAAACGGTTCCATTGCCTTTTGTTTTTATTGCGCTTCATTGATTCCCTTATTCTAGAAAGTATCTTCCCCCTTGGAAGAGAAGATCTGAAAATGTTGTTACCCCCGATATAAGAAACTTGGTCATTTTGGCCAATAAATTCGATACGTCGTCGGTGATAAGAGGGCTCAATAGAAGGACATATAAAAGTATACTCGTATATTGTGATGTTTTCGTTAGCGTGTTCAATTTCATTTTTCGTATCCAATTTTATTTATTCTTTTTTTTTTGTAAACATAATAGAACGAGTCTGGAGAATGGACCATTAAAGCAGGGCGTTTAAGAAATTGTCCTTTAATGAAGACGAGACATAATTAACACAAACATATTACACATCACATTATTTTGAGAAGGCGGTTAAAAGAAGGAAAAAGCTTCGACTCTAAGAAGACCAGAAATCACACTTACGAAATTTTGAACGACACGGAAGAGTGAACAGGTAAAAAAAGTAAATCTTGCGTTGCTTTATTTCTTTCTTCTCATACAATTGTTTAGTATCCTATCTCGTTGACAACATATATGGCGGTGATAGAAACTCTCCCAATATGCTTCTAGAGCGGCCACTAACATGCTTGAAAATTTCTCACCTCGGGGTCATGAAAAGTGTTAGTGGGTGATACACATATTTATCATGCTATTAAGCTGATGCCAAATTAAATGAAGATAGTCAGACGGGTGTTAGATATCCGGGTATGGAAAATAATACAATGAAGATTTGTCTCCAGCATACTTGCCCTAGATGCAATCAAGGACGTAGTGATCATGGTTGATTTCTCAAAGACAAGAGTCAGGTGCCCCGAGGGAGTCACCAGCGGAGGGCCCTTTGCTATTCATTGAAGTCCTTGGTCTTATGCTTAAAGGAAAAGTGATGGACGCCAAAGTCCTTCAGATTTTCTTTTTCCACGATGGAACCATCATAAGCGAGGATCAAACTCCCCTACAACAAGATATTGATGTACCTGAGTGCGAATTTTTGGAGCATACATGAGTTTCGTGTCAGTGCAAAAAAGACTGAGTACCAATTTATGTTGCCAATTCGCTGATTCTTGATCCTTGGCACTTTCCAGTAATTTATACAAAAAGAAAAGTTTCTCCAAAGTGTGAAGAGTTAAAAAATCTTGAATCTAAGATCGATTTCGAAGCAATTTGTGATGAAGATGTAGGGTGAGTGAAATTGCGGGAAAACTCATTAGCTGAAAGGAAAGCCTTTCACTGCATTTGTTGTTACCGTCGTTCTCTATACCACCACCACATCCTACGAAAGGTTGCTCGACCAACTGCGAAAAATAAACCGTCGGTAAAGATGGTAAAATGGGCGCCACGGAATTGCCCGTCCGTAATATTACCATAATTATCGCGAATGTTCGGTGAAATTCGCGAAAAACGTATGCCCTATGCAACGTTACTTACAACAAGACAAAGACGCCGTTTAAAAAAAATTAAACAATTTTTAATTTTGGTCTTAAAACTAACTTAATTCTAATAACAATTTTGTGGGTTTTTGGGATAACGATGTGGGTACCACGGAACTCCCACAATTTAATGAGGCAAGTTCAAAAAAAAAAGAAAAAAGCAAACAAAATAATAACGAAAACCTGTCCCAGATCTGGAACCCGGTTCTCAAATGGCTCACAATTTTTGACAATGTACAAAAAATAAAAGCTTATTAGACTTTTTTAAGATTCAAGGAAGCCTACGTCAAACAATTCATGTCGATGAAAGTGACCGACTTTTTTGGTAACTAAAAATGGTCTTCGAACTCTGTTCATCCAATATTTGATTGACCTAAATAGTTGTGGTCCCAAACTCGGGACCAAGGCCAAACGGCCGAACCAGCTCTGACCACAGCCTCGCCTATAAAGAACGAGGGTATTAAATATATTTTACTTTGTTAACTTTATGATGTGCCACTTATCGAGGGAGTCTATGGCCAAGGTTCGGTTTTTTGCCGCTTTCTTTAAGTTTTTAGCACTCGAAAATATTTTATTGGAGCAAATGCCGATTTCACATATATTTATTATTGTAAGACATCGCAGGGTAAGCGAATCTTTTTAAAAAAAAACAAAAACAAATGTGTTAAGATTAAAAACAAAACAACAACGTAAAACAAAGTAGCCAAAGCAATCGCCGAAGGAACACACTCACATTGCGCAGTGGATGGTTCCTTATCGTTGTTTACTCTCGACAGGCAAAAAGGATCGCAGCTGCACACACATTATTTTCCTTTATCCCGTTAAGATGAAGAAGGGGTAGAAGGAAATTTAACTGACAATCGAGTGTGTCGCATTTTGTGTGTGCTTGCAGGATCCTCGCCGATTCTGAGCTTATTCAGTCTGAAGTGATACAAGAGTGAGTTAGTTAATTAGTGAGTGATAAATTGCAAGGAAAAAAAATACAATTTAATATAAAAAAAAGAAAAGAGTTAAGGGTGAGTTATTCACTGAGCTTGTATTGTTTTTTGTTGTTGTTATTTTGTTTTATACTTATTTTAGTTGTTTTGTTGTGGTGTGAGTTATTCACTGAGCTCTTATTTGTTTTTTTTTATACTTATTTTATTTGTTTGTTTTTTTTATACTATATACATATATTATGAGCTTTTATTTGTTTTGTTGTTGTTGATTTGTTTTATACTTTTTTTATTTGTTAGTTATGGTGTTTTTTTTTATTGGTCATGCAATACGATCGAGTGGTGACGTGAGAGTTAGTGGAGTAATTTCTTCTTGTTGTGGGTTGTAGCCCAGTGTAGTCTAGGAGTCAGGTAATCCAAACATCTGAGGAGAATAGGGTTGCGTTTTCCACCCTGTTCAGTACCGGTGAGTTGGATGTTGCCCTCCTACTACACACTTTTCATCGGCTCGCTGTGGTGCTTCCGCTTGCCTGACAACTATTTTTCTCACACCCGGAGATGTGCGTTTTCCTGCTTCGGGCGTAGCGTACGCTTTAAACTACTCTCACGCTCATCACTATTCTGTTCATGACATAAAGAAAGATTTATCAAACAGAAATAAGAAATTTTATTCATTCACAGTTGATGCTGACGGTCCTTTTTCCACCCGACCGGCAGCGACCTCGTGCCATAATTTTCTTTTCTTTTAAAAAAAGATAAAAAAAAAAAATAAAGTTTAATTTTAAAATCCTCAATGAAGTGTATCATGTTTTTTTATTTTAAACACATTTATTATCAAGTTTTATCTAAACTTTCTTACACTATGGACCTTGAGAATGAGCAAGCATTATAATTTATCACATTAAGGGGGTATTCTAGCCTAGAAATTTAAAAAAAATCGATTTTGTTTATGTTTTCAAAGTTTAAATATTCAACTATTCAAGAGGATTTTTCAAAATTGAAATTATTTTCGGAAATATCGGTATTTTGCTGACCCGGCGTATAAACTGGTTCGGACGGAACTAGTCAAACAAAAGACATTAGGGACTCTCCGTCTACCTGAATCCATATTTCTCAGTAAAACCTTTTGTCCTTCGTCTTTAAACTCATTGATTTGGACTTTCGATCCAAAACATATCCATTCCGGACCTAAAATGATTGAGATAGCGATAGCATCAAAGGAGGCCAGAACTGCTCGACATGAAGAGAGAAACGCGGAAAATAGTTTTTTCGAAGTCGAGGAAGGTCCGATTTATGAAGCAGGATTTGCAAATTGAATAAATGTAAGTCTACAATATCGTTTGATGACTAAGACTGCGAAAAATTTTATGCGAAACTTTAAACGCGTTTTTCTCGAAACTGTCTTTATTAAAACAATACCAACGATCTCTCAGGCTCTACTGGACCGATATCTAACTATCCCCATCCCTAAATTTCTATAACTTTTTTTTAACGTTTTTTTAACCTTGCGACAGTATTCTTTTAATAATCTTTTTTGTTTGGTTTCAGATTGCTATGAGGGCTTAAATCGTGGTTATGGTTACGTGCCAATTTTTTGAGACTTCATCAACTGCTAATTTTTGAAATTTTCAACTTTATTTTACTTTTTGATTTCGTTTCTTTATTCTTGTTATGTTAATAAACAACTAATAAAAAAATGGATACTAAAAAGATTAATTAAACTTTTTTTCTGACACTTCAAAAATGACATGAGATTCATGCCCGACGATCAATTATGTAATTTCTTTAAAAAAGTCCGTGACGATACAAATCAATATGATTAGGTTAACCAACAATGTGCTATAAATTATCCAATTTTTAAAAAAAGGCTACGAATTGTATTAGCAGAGTTGTTTAAAAAAAGCTAGTAATTTGCGAACGCTGTCATAATGGTACTATTTGGTACTATAATTTGAGAACTGAAAAAATAACTTTTAAATGTTTTTCAATCTGTCAAGGGTATTAAATTCAAAATCAAATAAATTTTGCTTATTGTTCAAAAAATAGTATGTAGATAAAAGTTGTGTTCTAATATGTTCAACGCGGAAGAGTTGCAGGAGACTGCATCTACAGAAAAAAGACGAACCGGTATTTTGTTGGTGGACCGATTCGATTAATTCTATTTCAAATGTTGGCAGCAGTTTAAGAATCGTTTTTTCGGGGAAAAACGGTATAAAGCTGCCCGGGACAGACTTATTCTACAATCCTTAAGGAACTAATTGAAATTCAACTTTAAACGGCTTACATTCGCAATATTGATAGATAAAAGGCAAAATCGTTGAATGTTTGCGTTATTAATCTGAAAAATCCATGTTTTTCGCACGGTCAATTCTATGTTCGCTTTCTCATATAACCGACTCAATTGTTTTCGCGCCAGACAAAGAAACCAAAAATGTTATGTACCAAAGAGCATTTATTGTCGTAAAAATAATTTTGTAAATATTTATCCGTTATTAATTTGTACAATTTCTAGTGCAATCCTTTTCAGATTCCTTGTTCAATTCCGTTTTCTGCAGGGTGACGTTAAAAAATCAAACACTGATGAAATATATGAGGTGATGGGAAAGTTATATCATTTCCTTAGAGGGAGATACATTTTAGGCCTTTTTCTATTTATTTCGCAATCTTAATATCGAATTGAACACCACAGTACTTGAATGTATTGCAACGTTGATATCCTGTGATGATTAAGTGTTCAA
Organism: Orthonevra nobilis; assembly: GCA_963555765.1. Taxonomy (NCBI): domain Eukaryota; kingdom Metazoa; phylum Arthropoda; class Insecta; order Diptera; family Syrphidae; genus Orthonevra; species Orthonevra nobilis. Next base: position 2,816,620 of record OY743225.1, on the reverse strand, counting down.
ATAAATTTGAGAAATAGTGAAAGACTTCTTGCAAGATTAAAATTCAATAGAGTGTTATTTTCTGCACATCTGTACATAAGTTCAAGTTTACAAACCAAACCAATTAACAAATTCTACCAAGTGGAAGTTCACATTGCGTCAAAAGGTAAGAACCAAACAAAGAAAGAATGAAACGAAACCTCGATTTTCCATTACGAACCCAAGTACTTGCCAAACAAAATCAAAATCCAATTTGCACAAGTAATGAAATGCAAAACATTTTGGCTCTTTCAAGCGAGATATCGCCTCGCAAATCCGATTAACTGAAACCAATCGAAGGGTTTGCAAATCAACGAAATACGAGTGCCACCTTCGCAATAAAGATCAAAATGTTGCCTTTCTCTCAAAACGGGGGAATCTATAAAAACAAATTACGCTCCTAAGTGTGTAATTCACATAAATCTGAGGCGTGTAGACGCCTTCCTTATGGATCCAATGAATTACAGCAGCTAAAATAGGGAAAAAAAGGAGTACAAATCAATACGCCCTCTATTGCCGCTGCTGCCACTGTAGCCAACATGCGAAATGTCAAAACGTCAGTCACCGCCGATTACTTGCATAAAGCAGGACAACCGTGAAATATTTGGTTCCGATACGATACGGATACTGTAGAGAATTTGTAAAAAAAAAAAGATCCTTGCACAGGCCGGATGCCATGACTCAGAATGTTCCAACATCCTTCCAGGCGATAGCAGAGCGCTTTCGTTACTTTACTTCAAAAATAGCTGAAGCAGCACACAACAGGAACAAGAAACAAAAGTCGTGTTTTATTTCATCGTAAGAATACTTTTTCATTTCATAAAATTGCACTTCGGGATGAAAACGAAACAAAAAGTAAGCTTCAGAGGGCAAAGTGAAAAAATCTATACAAGTGCAGGGAAATCCGGGAGCTTATTTCCCGTCAATAAGTCAAGCATGCAAAATTAAGCAGAACTTGGTGCTTTCACCGAGCCAGCACCCGACAGTCAGTCAATCAGTCAGTCAACCATCCAATTTTCCACTTCGCTTAGCTTGCTTAGAAACACCAAGCGCCGTGCTGCGCCAAATGAGGAACGAGGAGTGAGGGAAAATCACACATAAACCCGTCCAGACATCAGTCACTGCCTGTATCACTGCCAGTCCCTAGCATTTGCTGGAGTCTGTGCTTCTGGTTCCAGTGGCTCCACGTTTCATTCGCCGCCTTATGCTGCGCGATGACAGAAGCACAATACCGGCATTAGTCCCTATTTAGCTGGATCGTATCGTCGGGCGAGGCCATGTGGGCGCATGAACGCGGTTGATTTGATAAAGAGTGTTAATTACTGGTTGCCAGCAAAATCTGTTCGCATAAATAAACTTACATGTGTGTCAAAATTTTCCACATATGTTCAATAAAGAACGCTTTTGTTTATAAGGCCTTGTCGGGTTCCACTGATTTTTTGCTCTTCAACTTTCGAACTGGATGCTGAGGGTTCGTTCTAAATTAAGGTGCCGAAATCTCTAGCCAGGTTTTTTTTCCTTGGAGTGAAATTTGTATTTAATATTTTTGGCTTTCAATTAAATAGTATTATAAAGCCATAGTTAACATATTTTATGAAAACAACTTGATAAATCAGATGATTGAAAGTATTTGAAAGCCCGCCTTCTGATTGGCAGTACTTCTCACAGAATGTTATCGTTCCTAGATTGTATTGATTTCAATAAAAGGAATTAAAAAAAATACAATTTGTAAATTTAACATAATATTATTATTATTTATCAGTTGTTAAAAGAATTTATGATCCGTTTTCTCTTCCAGTTCAAGCTGTGCTCTCTCTTTGAATAAAGCACAAATAACAGAATACCCACTGTTACAAAATTGGTTGTAAAAACATTCTTTTTATTAAATGAATATATTTTGCATTATTGTTGTTGTAAACTGTCCAAGATGACTGAGTGGCGCTGTTGTCGAAAGCGTTTGCCATTTGATCAATCGCTGGTCGACAGGTCAAATTCATTGGTTCAATTTGATCTGTCGACCAGCGATAGTAGTCTGGCTGATGGGTGGCATAGTTGTAGTGGTTGCTGTATCGGCTGCTAGAATTCTTAATTCGTGTTGTGGTTTGCGTACACTGTCATTGGGTCAGCTGTGAGGGCATAACGCTGATAGCAGGGTGTTGAGCTAATTTTCTTAACTTTCAAAACATATAAAATCCTACAATTCAAGCGAAAGTTAATAAATCGGTACTAAAATTCTCTGTTAGGTTTCAGCTCCATCCACAAAATTCAATTGAAATCAGATAAATCAATAAATCTGACTACTTTAAAATCGTTTGTTTCTCTCTTAATTTATCTCCTCTCTCTGTGCAATATGCATAATAAAAGTATTTATATCATCTTGACAGTAAGCAAATCATAAAAAAGTGTGAGTCGGACTCGCGCAACAAAGGTTCCGTACAAAATTTATGAACGTTAGGCGGTTTAAAAAAAAATACATGCTAAGATTTTTAATTTTGCTTGCTCTATAGGACATTTTCTCTTAACAATTTTTCAATTCTAGATTAATGGGATTGTAGTCTTTAGTATTTGGCATTTATTTCAACTTGATTCCTCATCGCGTTCCTGAGAAAAAGGGTCCAGACAGGAATGCTATTAGTATTCCATACGAAATTCCTTATATTTGTATCACCATGGATGAAATTACTAAGCAACGCCTCAAGCTTAGACCTGAAGTGTTTCTATCATTCTTTGATTTATGTTTCGTAAGATTTGAAGTTAAGCCTTAGGTATAGTAAGGTTGGGTCTTTTACATTTGCAGTAACATCGACAAACGATTTTTTCAAAAATTCACACGGAGAACGGAGAGTGCTGACTCGAAGATGATACGTATCTTCCCTTTATAATAATGAAAATTTTTAAGTCCAACTTGACTTACATCACTTTCAAAATGAAATGGGAAACCACCGAAGGTCCATATAAATATTTATAAGCACAAATTATGTAACTTTGTTCTTGCATATAAAAGACACAGCATCACGACATCAGGTGAGTGTTTTTGGGCGAATTAGAGTTTTTCATGGATAAAATGCAAATGTCTATTTAAAACATATTTTGAGATAAAATACAATTCGGTGGAGTTTCATATTTCGTTAGGACCCAATTTTGTGTTCTCATACTTTTTTAACCTTTCCCCTGATAGAGAAAAAAAAGAGAAATTGTTCAAATGGTACAAGTCTTAGTATTCAAATGTCTCCTACTTGTTTCGTTCTCCTGTACGAAATTCTTTTCCTCCATGATGAGCACTGACAATTGGAATATGTATTCATAAAAAACACATAAATATGGAAATAAGTTTTGAGTTTTTCACGTTCCCACAGACGTAAGAAATCGAGGTAAAGTCAGATTTCTGGATATGTCCCCAGAGTGTATGCATATGAAGAAAACGTGCTGAACAAGGAGAAACATTTTATTCCTTTTAGCGTAAGTTTCCGCTGGAATTCTCTTCTCGATGATTTCACTTTGCATACGAACTTTGACTATGGTGGTATTTTTATCAAAGGTATACCTAAAAGTATTTCAAAAGTCGCGAATAACTTGTGCGTTGCTTCTACGAAAGTGCTATCAGTCGGTAATAGGTCATTGAAGTTGTGAATAATGTTATGATAAAGGGTTTTCCAGAAAAAATAAACCATGTGTTGTTACAGAAGTATTCTTTTTGGCAGGTGAGTTTACGAGTATGTACCCATCACCGGGTGTCGTTTATATTGATTCAGCTCGTCTTAGCATAAATGAATGAGCATAAAAACTAAAAACATTTTTAGAAAATTTGAAGTAAATTAGTTATTTATTGTCATAAAAGTTGGCAATTTTTATTCACCTATAATTTTTGTTTACATAATGAAAATATACATATTTTAAATTGAAATGATGAAACACTTACAGTGAGTCGAAAAAGTATGCGTCTCTGCAGCATCACTATGCTGAAGCAAAGTTTTCCATAATGAGATAAAGCAAACTGCCAGTCTTTTCAATAACAATTTTTTCTTTAAACTATTTTACACCTTTTTGAATCAACCAATTTAACGTTTTACTTATACATAAAGTTAAAGACAATACCAAATAAATTTTCCACGGAAAAAGTATTCTCCTCTCTTATGATAAAAGTAAATAAAAAGTCGAAAAAATAAATAAAAAACAATACAACAATACTTGGTTAGTCCTCCTTTATATAGTATTTGATTATTGCTTCCAATCTTCTGGGCAATGAACTGACTAGGTTAGCCGTAACATCACTTGATATTGAGTTCCATTCTTCCTATCTTTAGATCAGTTTTGTTTGAAATAGGTCTAATTCAATTTTGTTTTTCTAAAAGGTCCCAGAGATGCTTTAAAGGATTAATATCCGGTGATTGTGGTGGGGTCTACATATTCTACGGCATATTGTAAAGGAGCTACAGTCGTAAATTCATCGCGGTGTGCTTCGGATCGTTGTCCTAGGTAAATATATATGAGCTGTCCATTCCCATTTTTGCAATGCTGCTTTGAAGATAATTCTTGAGGGTATTTATATATAATTTGTTATCCATAACTCCCTCAAAAATATGTTATTCACCTACTCCATTGGCACTCATACAGCCCCATACCATCAGTGATTCTCTGTCGTGCTTCAATGTAGCTTTTATCTAGATTTTTTTGCACCATTTCAGAACTCGGCGTTCGCCATCCCATCTGATTGAAAAATATTAAATTTGCTTTCATCAGTGAAAATAACCTTTTTCCAAAAATAACTGTCATGGTTTCTGTACTTCTTATAATATTCAAGTCGCCTTGTCTTGTTTTGCTTTCATATGAGTGGTTTTTAACGAGCAACACGAGCATTTGAAACGACTTCGTGAAGAACATTACGGACAGTGTCGCTAGATATTTCTTTCCTGTTTTCGACAATACCTCAGTAGCAATCTTATGTTCACTGAGCTTTGAATTTACTTTTAACTTAACGCACTATATTGTTCCCTTTTTTGTTAATATTTGTGGCCTTCCAGATTTATGCCCATTTTTGTTTTTTTTTAATCTGTATATAATGCTTTTAATCGTGGTAATTGGTCTTTGTACACTTTCACTTATTTCTCTATATGATCGACCTTCATCAAACAAATAAAATCAAAAAGAGAAACTATCTAATGGCTAAAATCATTGGAAAGCAAATACTCAAAAATTGGTTTGGGTGCGAGTAGGCCTGCCCATACCATGAACTTCCCATCTCAAGATAAAAAAGAAATAGGTGATATTTTATTTGCCTACACCATGAACATCATTCATTCCCTAAACAAATGCATTGCAAACAAAAAGATCAGATACATATATTTTAAGCTGCCTTTGAGGAATTTTTGGATCATTTAAAATACGAATTGCGTATTTAACATTGATAGATTAACATATTTCAATTTGGAAATACTTTTTTTCTGACTGAGTTACATTTCTACTAAAAGAAAATTAGATTTTTAGTTTTACTGCAGAAATAACTTTATATACTTTTAAATAATTTTTACCGTTTTTTTTTTCAATGATAGTTGGTTGGACTTTTTTTAATCATTTAATTACTAACTTGAGGTGGCGTTACAGTCCGCGTGGCATGGTATTTTATCCTTTTGGCTAAGTCGATGTCGCTGTACAACTCCTAGCATACAGTTCGTTGTTGAATCTTCTCCTGCACTCACAGTCAATGCAGATGGGACAGAATATAACACTTTTCTCTCGGAACAACCTAAGGGGCCTTCATCCGCTTTTGAAAGTGTACATGCTTCTGCACTTTATATTAGGGCGGGGATGATATGGGTCTTATAGAGCAATGCTTCAGTTTTTCGAGAGCCTGCTTAGCTTTCTTAACCAGAGGTATGCTCCATTTGATCTCAGCGCTGGTGTTATTATCTGTTTTTACAGCGGAGCCAAGATAGATAAAGCCCTAACTACCTCAAAGTTATAGCTGTCTATGGTAACGTTCTGACCCAGACGTGGGATTTGGTTTTTCTTGATGGCAGCATATGCATCTTTTTGCCCTGTTTTGTTGACAAGGTTCTTTTGCACTATTGTCCAAAGTATGATGTTGAAGAAATCGCAAGACAGTGTATCACCTTATCTAAAACGTTGTTTGACATCAAGTGGGTCGGTGACGTCTTTGCCGACATCAATTTATGCAGGATGGCGGTGACCTAAATCGCCATCCTGCACAAAAGTACGAGCTTGGTAGGGATGCCAAATCTAGGTCAGGTAGATGGCATTGTTGGTTCTTCCATGTCCTCAGCTGCAGACTGCAATTCTACTATGATAATTCCATTTCGAATTTTGCAGGCTTCGGTTTGGGGTGTATAACCTTGAGATAATTGTTTTTGCTGGCTGTCCATGGCTTGCATTAAACGACTCAATGAAAGCACTTTCGACTGTAATATAGGACCAACGACCCAAAATCTTAGCCAGTCATCCGTCAAAGAGTATCCAACTCAACGTGAAAATAAGATATTTTAAATTTAGAGTTGCGAGAATCGATTTCATAAAAACAACTTTAACATTGGAAGTTAAATTTGTATTTGCTTTCGGCAGTTGTTTTTCAACTTCTTCAATAAAGTGTTACAAATCAGACAGCCAGAATTATCAAATATTGTATAGCTTAGTTTCAAAAGGATTAAATTTTGTGAGAACTCTGTTTATAGGGATTCATATTTTAAAAGTTTGAGGACCAACTGCTTATCTTAACTTCATGTATTTTTGGAATTATTTATTTTTGATCAATCAAATTTCTTTGGAAGATATTTACCACTGCTCGGAATTTTAAGGCGTGATTAACTTCATGTCCTTTTTGAAAGGGTTCAAAAGTACATAGTTTCAATCCAGAGATTTCCACCACCTCTTCCTTCCGAGCTGATAACTGCTCAGCAAAGGATCTTTTTTCTGTCTGGTAAATAAATGGCTTGAAGAGGATCACATTCAGTCCAGTTTTCTTTGCAGATTTTGATAGGATTTTCCACGCCGATTCCGAGAGATTTTTTTATCTCTGTCTCATTTTCTGGAAAGACCTCTAGGATTGGGTTCATGATAAGAAACCAGAACAGTGGAATGCAAACTAAATCGGATGTTATGGTCTTCCTTGCAATATACGAGTAATGCAGTGCTATCCATGTGTTTTAACTTTGTCATTTAGGTTTCTCTCGATGCTTTTGCTTTAAATTCAATTGCCTCATGTGATTTGCGCCATGAGCTTCTTTTTGCTAATATATTATAACTATAAAGCGTCAAGCTACAGCCGAGCAGGTTTTGAACAAAAAAACTGGCGGCTCCATTATTTTCTAAGGATATTTTCATGTGTCAGTGTTGCAGACGTCACTCTGAGTCTTGAAAAATGGGAAGGACTTACAGGATTCACATTTCTGAAACAATTTTCAAAGAACTTCCGTGGAAATTTGGATCAGGAAATAGAGAAAGGGGCACATCAATGTATGAAATGGCCTCAACTAAATACTGTTTTGGTCTTTTTGGCAGCCTCTATAGTTAGTAATTTACTTACTTTAGTCAATTGGCTAAATAAACCTACTATTGATGAAACTTTTGGCATTAAAATTGAACAAAAAAAAATTATATGAATTTGTCCGGAAACTTATGAACGGCAGTGTATATATTTATGCATATTTTTTCATTTGATAAGGTAGTTGTAAACTATAAATTTAATCAATTTTGAACTTTTTTTATTGGAAAACTAAATTGATTTTAATTGAAGAAGTGAAAATGTCCCTTTTTTTGACAGTTTTTTCGTCATAAAACTCAAACCACGCTGTGAAATTTAACCAAAAGCTTTTCAGGTGATCTTTATGCACACACGCTTCGAATGAAACCAATTTGGCTTCGATAGCTTGATTTGTTCTCTAGTTAGGCTGTACGAAAGAATCCGCACAAACGTACGTACGTACGTACGTACACACACACACACAGACATCTTTCTAAAAATCATGGAATCCGACTACTGGGACCGCCAAACGTGGAGAAATGTAAAAATTTTGAATTTCGAAAATCGGACCGATTACAAGAACTTCCTGATGGGAAGTTAAAAAATTCAGGAGAATAATGTATTTCTGAGTCACATGCAGGCGAATACTATTCCGGCCGAAAGATACTGAGTCATTTCTTTTGTTTTCAATTTTTTCAGATATGTGGATAAGAAACGTTAGATTTTTTTTATAATTTAAGCACAAAATTTCTGAAGACAAAATTATGAATTTTAGTTTTTGATTTTTCTTGCATTTGAATTCAAAATTCGCATTAGACAGAACAGATCACAGAGACGAATAATTTTTTGCCTCACTGTAATTAAACTTGTTTTCAAATGTGACAAAAAATATTTAGAAATATGAGAAAATTAAAGAAAATTTACAAAAACAAACCCAGTAAAATAGTATAAATTCGTCATTCGTCAAAACGTCAAAAAACTAATAAAGGTTACAGTCCTTTTGCATCTTTAAGAATAACGTGTGAAGCTGACATTTTTTTTAGTTAGAATAAGTTCTACCGAAAAGAAAAGTTTTTAAACGTCAAAGTTCCTGTAGGAGATGCTAGTTCCAAGCTTTATTTTTCCCATCCCAAATTCCGAATAGCTGGATATTTTGCAAATTAAACTGAAATCAAAATCAATCTTCATTATTAATGTTTTGTAATTCTCTGAAGAGCTTAAATATTTTTTTTAGAAGAACATCGGAAAACATTTGCTGATTTCTTTAATGTCATGTTGATTACAATTAATAATTATTTTGAAAAAACATGTGGGCTGTGAATTCGGCCTTTTATTATTTTTTAATCAAATGAACTGCATTGTTTAATTCACCTCAAATTTATGTTGACAATTTTTATCGTCCTCCACAACAAGCTTTTATTTCTTAGGACTGCGAGGTCAACTACGACAAAGTCAATAATGATCTTAATTTTGACTTTCTGCCTTTAAATGAATTCGTGTATGAACTTTTAAAAAATACTTGTTTATCTATAGAAAAGCGTTGTATAAATGTTTTGTCTTATCTATAGATAGATGGTTACTAGTTCAAGCTGATACTTGAATAATTTATTAAAAAGTATCCTGATAAATGTAACCATTTTTTCAGCTATCATACTTGTCAAACAACTTCATATTTGACAGTATTAATATAGAATGCAAGCTTCTCTTAACAGACAATCCGCATGGTTATATAAAAAACATATTCACTGTGATTAACTTGTTGGAGTTTAATTCTTTTGCGAAAAAAGTTGGAGAAGAATGTAATGAAGTCGATTGTAATTGCACTGACTTAAGGCGTTCGATAAGATTCTTCACTGGATTACTTTCAAAATGAAAGTATTTGTGCCGTTTGTTGAGTGGACAAGAGGATAAGAGCGATTTTGAGGGACGAACCAATCATGCATTATTAAGGGAATTTACCTCGACAGCAATTGATATTACATCAGGAGTACCTCGAGCCTCAGGGATGCCACATGAACCGGATACACTCCCTGCTTCTCTAGTTCATCAGCTTTCTCATATCACCGTTTTGACTCCTGATTTAGTTTAGTTCTTGTGTGCACATCATGACAATCTCAGCCTTGATGGTCGCCAGGCTTGTTAGGACCGCTGCCTGAAAGGATGCCGTCTTTGACAGTGTAGAAGGCCAGCTCTACATTGTTGTAGCCTGCATCCGTATCACACTCCTTTCGTCTAAGAATTTTTATACGAAAGCTGCATAGTATTGGCTATTGAACATAATAAAAAAAAAACTTTTTCTGTAAAAGAAATTAAATGAATCTTAAAGGCTTCTTGAAAAGAAACTTCTCCATGAAAGTAAAATCCGATAAACAGTTGTCGACGCACTAAATTGTCACATCGACCTGTCACCTCTACACATTTTGACGTCAAAGTCAAGTCCTGTCAACTCACATTTCATGCAGCTGTCCTTCTAGTGATTGATAATCTTTTAACATCTGGCAAAAGTGTCATCCCTCAAAATTAATCATATCGGACGTATTTCACAACTGTCCTTCATCCCGCTCACCGTCCAATGTGTTTATCTAAATCATTGTGACTTTGTGTGCCATAAACTTATTGCAAAATAAACACTCTCAAGCCAAAGTCCCGAAACACGTTCAGACAACAGCGTACCGATTTGTTTGTTTACCATGTTGTGGACACGGCAAATCACTGAAGTGTTTACCAAACAGCCAAATACACCAAACCAACCCCTAAACGGCCCATATCAACCCACAGTCACAATAAACGAGGCATAAGGGTTGGCCTTCCAACTTAGTGACGATGAATATGTTTGCTTATCTGCGGGTTCTATGTCCTATCTTACCCCTAGAGTTCTGAAATATTAAACACCACTCAACACAACACGAAGGAAGCAACGCAGCGGCTCTAGAATGTTGGTAAATAAAAAATTATATGTCCTCGTCTAAGAGCGATAAATTTATCAAAAATCGCATAATGAAATGTTTTAATTTTTCCCGCGATAGCTTCTGGCATACTTTTTTTTAATTTTTTTTCACTTTTTCACTCTTCCGCACACCTGAATCGAAGGTTAAACATAGCCCAATTTCCGATGAGAACATTAAACCGTAAGCTAGATGCTTTGTTGTTCATACAAAATGAATCCTCCATTGTTGGCGAAACAAAGGGATGTCGAAATACCAGCCACCACATAATAGCGTTTAGGATTTTAAGGCTAAATAAGGCAATAAATCTCCGAATTACTTTATCATACTCGTACTCGTGATGTACAAGGAAGTCCTTACTCATTGAATTTTTCACACTTAAGGCGGCAAGGCTTACGAGTATGAAAACATGCATGTTAAATTTCCATAAAAAAAAAATCAATTTGAGAGATGAAAAGTAACAAGGTACAGGGTACACCTTGCGTTATGAAAGTGGCTGCGGCAGGCGCAACATGATAAAGGCACCTTCGTGCTATTGACTCTTTATAATTGAGCTGTTGAAGGAAATCAGCTGAGTCCACGTAATTATGGTGGGATTACAGCCAGCAAAAGGGATAAATTGTGTGCTCTGGTTGTAATTAGATACAGCTACGTGGTCGAGGCGGCTTCAGACCTTCAGAAGGCGACCAAAGCTGGGGTGATCCGACTACTGTGTTTCCATTTAATTGCCTCAGTGGTGAATTTTTCAGCACCGGCCTTTGAAGGGCGCTCGCCAGCCTTCAAACTCGTTCAATGTTACACACGTCCTCCCACCCAACCAACCAACCTTCCGCCATTGTATGATGTTCTCATGGAAAATCCACTCAGAACGAGGTTCTTTTCATACTATATTTTCCTTTTAGTTTTCATGTATGTATGTGTTCCACTTCCAAGTTTGTCCTTTTTTCCGCAAGGCGAGTGGGGGAAACAAGCACGACCCAGCAATAATGTCACGGCCAGACTGCTATTAATCGAAATTGTAAAGTTGTTCTGCATATACATACGTATGCATGTATGCTACTACACATATGAATGCTACATACACACATGAAGTGTACATTCATGTTCGAGTACGAGTACATCTACTGAGGGCTTTTAATACCAATATGTTAGAGAATGTAGGCTAGAGAGAAACAAAGGCGAATAATAATAATGAGACTCATTCAATGTACGAGTATCTGAAGTCGTGCTTGGCTGTGCATTTGTGTCCTGATTTCTCCCACCTGATCCGTGGGAATCAGATTGATGTTCCAGGGGATGGTTGAAGCGTTGCTGACCACCCTTGTTAACGCTTTCCAACACCTGTCCTCACTCATTCGGGCATTCGGACGGTACTCATGGGAAATTAAAATTTATGGCCTGTAAGTGCCCGAAAATGGAAATTGCACGAATAATATGTGAATGAAATATATTTTTTTTATTTTTGTTGTGAAACCCTTTTCATTTAAAAAAAAAGAGTAGAAAAGGTCAAAATGACAACACAGAGTAAGAATGAATTTTATTTTTAGCGGACAGAAGCTTTCTGTCTTTTTCTTTGTTTTTGGTTTTACAAAAAGGAACACATTTCTTTCGGAATGATGTCCTTTAAGTTCAAGAGTTTTTATTTTTTTTTGGCATGAATGTTTTTTTTTTGGCAAGCAAAGGATTTATATAGTTTTGCCCTCGAGTTGTCTTGATGTGGGTGTGTGACGTGACTATTGTTTTAAAAAAATTATGGTTAAAACCGTAATCCTCTCTTCTTTTTTAAAATTTTGGATTTGGATTTGATACTACATAGCTGAATGAAGTCCCACTTTACTGGTGGTACACAAAGTATTCTAGGAAATTCGAAAAATATGCAAAAATATTGTATTATTCTTATTTCTTTAAGGCGTAATTATGATCCCAACATTTTCGTATGTCTTTTTTTACTTAACTGTGGTATTCGGCCTTCTGAAATTATCAAAGAGGCTTCGGTCTTCTTCATAACTAAGGCCCATAAAATGTTGGTGTTCGTGCATTTGTGTGATTCATATGTTCTTGGGCACATTTAAACTGTGTTGTTACTTTTATCGAAATGATAAAATGGAGCTTTCGGTCCTAGATTTAAGCAGTTATTTCATCCAATCTACGTTAACGAGATGATTCATGTCGTTATGACAAGTTGATTCACAATAAATCATGGATCCCCTTTTTGAATTTCTCACAACTTGGACATTGAATTTTTTCATTTAAATATACTGTGAACGTCAAAAAAAACTGTACAACTATGAACTGCATATTTGAAACCTTCAAATTTTCAAGTAATATGCTAATATAATTTGTAGGGCGGTTTATTTTCAATGAATTGACATAAACATTGTAGCATAAAATATTATACTAATAATACAAGAAAAAAAATGTTTTATTTCGAAAATCGGACCGATTACAAGAACTCGCTGATGGGTAATAAATAACAATTAATATTTTATTTTCATAGTGTCAAAGAACGTGTACGTTTTTCACTTGAAGCTAAAAACTAACAACCATTCCGATGTGTGCGTGGGAAGTTGTCTTGTTGGAAGACCCAAGAATCACTGAAACCGAGTTTCGCAACACTACACGGCGAATTGCCCCTCAAAATTTGAAGCTAATCTTCCGAGGTTCCCATATATCCTCAGACCAATACCGAACCACCTTCCTGCTTTATTGTGGAGCTTAGATTTTGTTGTTCATATTCTATATTTTTTCGTTTGCCATATTTTTAGCGGTTTTCTTGAGCAAAGAATCGCAAATTTGCTCTCGTCATTAAAAAGCACATTCCACAAGAATGACAAGGTCTCCTTTTTTATATATCTTGGCATAAGGAAGTTTTCGGTTTTTTCTGGCCATATATGTCCATTACTATCGGGGGTTCAAGGAACAGTGATCACGCAAACGTTGACTCCAGAAGATTGGGCAATTGGGTAATTTACCACAGGATTTTTTCGAACTTCCCTCACAAAAGCACGTTCATCATCTACCGATAGTCTCTTTGGTCTTCCGGAGCTGACCCCGTTCCGATCTTATGTTTTACGTCTTTATATTTTTTAAATTTCTCCAAACGGTTGTTTTCCCTGGTAACTACTACGCAATTATGAAAAAAAAACTAAAGGCCGTTTTCCTGATAAGCAGAACCTTAAACAGTATGTGCGCAAGCTGAAAAAAAAATGAAAATTTTTTGTTTTAATTTTTGTTTCACATTATTCTTTACATACTGTTTTGTAAGGAAGAACTAATTAATTGATAAAAAGCTATTTGAAAAATACAAGTTGCAGATGTACACTTTCTTTTTACGCTCACAGTATGTACTATATAGAATGTCTACTAAAGCCGCGAGGGAATTAAAGAATGGGCCTCTCTTTTTCTTTTTTCAAATATCCGACGAAGGATTCTTCTTTCGAACAGTCCCAATATTTGCTCAGCTGCTTGGAGTATTGTCCAGCATTCCTTGTTAGGAACTTAAATCCTAAACCGCGACAGGAGAATGATTCTCAATCGGATTTACATGGATTATGTATTAGTTCCGCTCGAAATTGTAGCTGTCAATCGCTACCTTTTGGCCGAGATGATGTTCGACGGATATATTTTTGAAAGTTGACAGGATATATTTTATCTTGTCTCCATTTTTATAAATCGTGCATCGTGTATTTTCGAGCGTTGTACGACACAATCGGATCAGTGTCACGGGATCCCGAATTCAGCCATACCGATTTAGAGCTAGGAGCGATTTATACTGCCAATAGATCGTAGGTATCGAATTGAAACTCGTTGTTCTTTTCCAGGCACACTGGTAGGCTTAATACTTCACACAGTAGGCTGGGTAGAATCTTATAGGCCACAATGAGTAGGGCTATACCTCGTTAATTGCTGAAAGACATAAGTTCGCTTTTTTTATAGATAGGTTAGATAGAACTGATATTCCAGTAATCGGGCATGCTTTCATCCTCCGAAACTTGGCAGAAGATCTGGTGGATGATCCCAACCAGATCATCACCATCTCGTTTAAAACTTTCAGCCGTCAATGTGCCTAAGCCCGTGGCCTAGTTTGGTTTTCAGCTTGTTGATAGCGGCGCCGACTTCTTCAATGCTGGGTTGGGAACAACTTCATCGACCAGGGTTTTGCCCAATCAATCTCTCTTGGTCATACCCATTAAGCGGCTGCCTAAAACGCTGCTTAAATATACTTTCAATTCTCTGTAGATCGGTGACTTGTTAACATTTACAATTTCGATGAACCTGAATACTAGTTCTATAGCCTGCGCGAAAGATTATTGCCTTTTTTATAAAAGCTTCTGGCAACATGTCGATCTCTAGCCTCTTCGAAATCCTTGAGCTCTTTTCTTTTTTCGCAATAATTTTTTCTCTTCTCTCCTTCCCATGTTGGCGTTGTGGTTGGAAACGGCATATTGTTTCTGGCTATCGACGGAGTATTAAGCTGTCCAATAGTTAATCTTTTTTCAGTTGATTGGCATAGCTTTCTTACATTGGACCATCGAGCTTCTAGTCGGGCTGCTACTTTAAAGTGGTCAGAGTCGACATTTATCGCTCTGAACGTAAATTGCTCAATCTATTTATAATGGCGAAAATTAGTGATAAGCGAGGATGGGTTCATTTATTCCCTAGCCTAGTCGCTTCTTTTGGCATTCAATTCAAATTCTGCCTGGTTTGAATATACATTTGCTTACTAGATTGGAAGAATTATAGCACTCCCGCTTAAGACCCCACCGCTTTTCAACTGGACCACTTCGAAATATATGCGGTCCTGGTATCGGGATTTCTAGTTTGACCAAGCTGATTGATATCAGATTGGTGATTGGTTGCTTTCATTTTACATCTTTTTCAACTTTTCAACCTTTCTGGAATACTAGATAATATCGCTATCTTAACAGGTATCAGGTCCTTTTTGGCTCACGTCATACTCTCATCAAGTTTTCTCGCAAGGAACAACTAATACATTTTTAAGCTCGTCGGCAGAAAAACCAATGATTCAAATCAATAGCACAGTCCTATGAAAGCATTTTTGGTGCACACCGCATCTGACCGGTAACACTTTTGTGACGTTGGCGGTGCATCTTACTCTTTACTACTCGTCCTCATGCATATCCATTTTCATCTGTACATCTGCCTAAAGTGTTCATCTAATAAGAAGATGTAAATATTTTTCGAAATAAGTGCAGTTCTCATTTGAACTTTCAATACTCAATAAAGAAAGTGTGACTTATATTCATTCAAAAAAATGCAAAACCTGGTCGCATAAAATTTTACAATTTTTGCAATACTCAGAACTCTATTTGCTTTAAAGAAAACGAAAAGGGAAAATTAAAACCTGCGGACAGAGGACTTAAAATGCTTTATTTGCACATCCCTGAGACCTGTACATAGTATATAGTATGTATATATTCAAACGATACAGTTTTCTTTTAACATTCTGTACGGAATAAAAGTATTACACTTTTTTTTTGTGGTAGAATTTCAACAAGGGAAATGCTCTGCGAAATTATTTTTCTGCTCTTTTTTGCCCGTCTCTCCGTCCTCATTATTATACTGTAAAAATGCAAAATTGCACAAAGCAAACATTTCTCAAAGCCTTCAGTGCTAGTGGGAATGAATTATGTCCTTTTTGAGGTGGAACTATTCGCAACCATTCAAGACAGAGAAAACTCCGGACGAAAGGAAATTAACTTTATTCCTTGCTCCTTCGGGAAAACAAGTATTGATTGGAAAAAAGTAATATAAATTTTACTGGATGGAGGATGAAATCTCTAAATCAGATGACCTTAACAAGTCCAATTAAGAAAAATGTCACAATACCCATTGTAAGAAGTCAGGTCCTTCAACTAACCACTAAATTGGCACGAATTCAATATCTTGCTGATGGTTTAACCCGTTCAACGAGCATTTAGGCAAATTGTGTTTACCAAACATTTCTTTTGACGGTGATTAATCAATCTTTCACTAATTCATTAGGCCTCTGTCTTTCCAAATTACTTAACGAACCATCGCTCTTCGCAAGCAAACTCATCATGCATACCACTGTCATTCGGGCACAAACAGAATTCATTATTCATTTCCCTAAACAGGATTCTCCTGCCCTTAACTCCAATTGTACTCGAGTAATCAAAATACAAAATCCAATTGCTCCAGAATTTCGCTCTCATTTTTAAACATTTTGATAGGACACTTTAAATGAAGACAATTGCCTGAGGTCCAAGCAATGGCTCCTGCTGAAATTGTTGACGATCTAATTGAGTATCTCCGGATGCCAAGGCGGTGTGCGGTGGTTCTATTTGCGGTTTTGACTGAAATTCCGTTTTGCTCGCATAATTCCATTCTACAAACCGACAAGTGTCACCCAAAACGTGTCCGCCCAACCATTCAGCAAAACCAAAGGACGAAACACACATTCCTCATCCAGACCCTGTTTGGCAGTGGGTGCAGTGCTGGAATTTGTACTCAGGCTCCACAAAATTGAATTAGCGCTGAAATTTCAGAGGCCGAATAAATTTTCAAATCAATTGACGAACGTTTTCTTTTTGAACAATGGAAGCAAGGGCAACTCAGGTTTCGAAGTGTTTGCTCTGGCTTAAGAGTTCAAGGAAGAAGAAGAAGTTCACTGCTTAGTAAATTAAACGAAAAAGAGGTTTAAACCTTCTTCTTCAGAGAACAAGCGCACTTATGTTGCCAGTCCTACGACGATGAGCACGACAGACAGACAGACAGCAAGAAAAATTCTCCGTCAGACATATCGGGTTTTTCAATAAAAGCGCTACAAAAGTTTTTTTAAATAAAACAAAAACGGTTTTGGATATCAATTAAATTCTTTATTCCTGTGAAAGAACGTTTGATGCCATTATGTATGAAACTCGATTTTTTTTTGCATGACCACCACGGGCACGCTTGCAGATGTCCAGACGCTGAACTCAATTTACGACGGTTTTCAAAAAATCGGCTGATACTGCTGCAATTTCACGTTCCTTATTCGAACGAAGTTTATCAATTTTCGCTGGCTTGTTGGCATAGACCATAGACTTATAGACTTGACGTAGCCCCACAGAAAATAGTCTAACGGCGTCAAATCGCACGACCGAGGCGGCCAAGCGACTGGGCCACTTCGTGAGATAACACGTTCTCCAAACTTGGTTTCCAATAAATTGATTGTGACATTCGCTGTGTGGCTTGTGGCGCCGTCCTGTTGGAACCACATGTCCTCCAAGCCCATATCATCCAATTGGGGCCAAAAATATTCGATTATCATAGAACGGTAGCGATCCCCATTCACAGTAATGTGCTGGTCTTGATCATCACGGAAGAAGAACGGCCCAATGACGCCGCCGGCCCATAAACCAAACCAAACCGTAAATTTTTCGGGATGCAATGATGACTAATGGAGTACGTTTGGATTGCTGCCAGACCAATACCGCATATTTTGTTTATTGACGGAGCCATTCAGCCAGAAATGAGCCTCTTCGCTGAAGATCATTTTTCAAGTTGTTGCTCAGCCCAATTCACGAACGTACGACGCTTCTGGTGATCAAACGGCTTCAGTTCTTGCGTCAATTTAATCTTGTAAGGATGTAGGCCAAGATCTTTTCGCTAAATTCGCCACAACGACGTCACAGAGATGCCCAACGCTTGAGAACGACGTGTGAGAGACCCATTTTGGCTTTCTGCAACTGAAGCCTCAGCGGCAGCAATATTCTCGACACTACGGGCACTTCTTTGTCTCACGTGCACGAGAACATTTTGTACTGTGCCTGTAGATTCAAATTTTTCCACTGGACGCTCAATTGTTGATCTGCTAGGATGATTATGACGATCATAAATTGGACGTAGCGCTCTTAACGTTGAGGCCACTGACTCCGAATTTCGGTAGTAAATTTTAATAATTTCGACTCGTTGTTGGCTCGTAAATCTTTCCACCATGAAATGGCAAACCTTACTGAAGAGAAATGTCAAAAGAGCGACAAGAAATATGGAGTCGTTTGCTGTCCCTGTCGGTCTTCTTTAATAGCGTCCCTGTTGAAAAACCCGTTACAATCCTGTCTGCGAAGAGTCGAATTGAAGAGATGCTATAAACGCGAAATCTCTTAGAAGTGCGGTTCAGTTTGGAAGGCTAGCTAAAATGGTCTTCGGATTCCCAACCATCAGGTCCCAACTACCAGGTCCCAACCACTAGGTCCCAACGACCAGGTCCCGACCACCAGGTCTCAACCACCAGGTCCCAACCACCAGGTCCCAACTGCCAAGTCCCAACCACCAGGTTGAAAATAAAGGACGGGAAAAATGGAGCAACAACGTGCTCGGGCCTAATCAAAGGCCTGAAAAGAAACTACTGTTGTAAAACATGACTATGAATATTTTCACAAAAAACAGGGCGTCAAATGTTAATATGCATAGGGCGCCATCTTACTTCAGTCCGCCTCAGGGCGGCGGGTTTTCTTGATTGGAGTTTGGCAAAAATTCAAGATATGCAAATATAAGCGTGTAATGTACTCAATTTTGCGTCTAAGTTCCTTATTGAAAGGGCGAGAGTTCGAATATTAATTCGCCATATCAAGTGAATGACAAGCACACAGATTCAGATATTTTTTCTTCATTTCCCATAAACGCAACGAGGAAAGCAGGGATGCTCTGCCTCGCTTCCCGTCGATGAAATAATCTCGATTTGTCGGTCTTGAGTGAATCAATTTAAATTTGCATACGCATTGCATGCATTTCAATCGGGAACTGTGCTAGTCCTTATGGCAACAGTTTGGGTAATCCAGTCAAATATACAAATGAATCAGACTTATACTAACACATAAACGAATTTTAATATTCAAAGGGAGTTTGTTGGTAATCAGATTTCATTTGTGAAACTCAAATGGGGGAGGTGGAGACAGGTAGACAAATGGCCTCATCCGATTATCTTACATACAATAGAATGTCCTTAAACGAAATACCATGCAGTAACTTCCAACATTGGCTTGGGATTGGGACCGTCAATCGATTCTACTTATCGTACGGTATTAGAGCATCCGCAGAGGATTCTGCCAAACCGAGGAAGAAAGTGGCTTGAACCCGAGTGGGAACAACCATCATTGACTGACCGATTACAGTTGAAGTTAGAGTCAAGTGTGTGCACAATGGGATATTCATCTCACAGGACAAGGTGAAGAGCGTATTTCAGGATGAATAGGATCCTTAATGTGTGGTGCAAATATGTATGAGGGATTTCTCTCTCTCTTCTTGGTGGAGGTATAACGAGCGGAATTTATGCTTGTAGAGAAAAGGGTTCCGCATTGCAATCTCCATTTGATGGGGCGGATGGGATTCGAGGTTTATGGGGCGCACAACTATACAGCTACTTAGGATGTACAAACGCCGCATACCTAAATACACACATACGTACATATGCCAGCCCTTTGGGATTAAATGTAGCTAAGTGAAATGTTTCATTCGCTCGTATATGCTGTAAATTTTCCTTCCAGTAAAGTCAAGTCGAGTTCCACTTTTATTCTTTCTTGTTCAGTTTTTTTTTTTTTCTTTTTCCTTCGATTAACCCTGTATTTTTTCGTGTGTCGTTGAAGATTTTGGTGGCAGCAGTGTGGAGGATGAAACGAACTTTACTACAATTCAATATGATAAGTCTTCATCGATTTAAATCCTTGGAACTACATTTTCTCTCTTTTTCCACCATACGAGGAGTATAGAAAATGGGAAGCATACTTTCTGCTTTATGGGAAAGCTAACCGAATGAAAATCTGTGGAATTTGCAAGAGCAATATTGATTTGTGTTATTTGGATCAACTTTTGGGAAACTTGTGATGGTAACTTTGAGAGGAATGAATTGCATTTGCGGATAATAAAATCGACAGAAGAGAAACTCAATTTGCTATCATCGTAAACCATAAGATAACGAGAATACATGTACTCGTATTACTTTCGGTAGCAGACGTTAACGGATGGATTCCACCAGACAGCAGGGAAACTTTTGTCATTTTCTAACAGATGTGCATACGAGCGAAGTAAAATAATCTTACCTGCGTTCATGAGAAGGGCTTTGGACTGCAGACATAAACCTTTGACATAAATTGGATATGGAAATCAGATCTATTTAAGTCGATGATTTTAAATCAAGCGTACCTTTTTTTTGGCTGCATTCGGCAAGTTCAAATTGGTTCAAATTGATCATTGTGATATTGCAAAGTTTTTCTTTGACATGATTTCTTTTGAGGGATCATTTTGTGGACTAGTTCCTTAAGGTTTGTATGTTCGCCAAGTTTGTTCGGAGATAACGCACTTTAGTTGGGCATATTCAAGGGGATATCTGTGTGGTGGAAAATCAAGTCTGTTTCATTAAATAAAATCACTTTCCGGATTAGAAAAGTACAATCTTTGCGTGGCTTATGTTGAAGTTCCTTGGTTGTACTTAAAAAGAGTGCAAGAACTAACTTCAACGTCAGAGTTCAACGTCTTCCAGACCATGGGTAAAAATAAAGTACGCATCCCTATAAAGTCATTAACAAAATAAATATCGCTTTTCTCCGCAAAGGACTTAGCAACACAAGCGCAGGAAACAAAACATTTCTAGAGGGCGCCCTTCCGGCAGAAAATCCGTAGGTTTAGGACGTGCGTTAACTTCAAAAATCCTTAAGATGCTGATTGGATGTGGTGCGTTCTCCCATCCTATCACAAAATCGAGTCCAGAATCATTTCGCCTGATAAAGGGTGCAGCACGAATAGAGCTCATACTCATTCCTTCGCAGTATTTTATTCAATTTTTGTAATATGCCTTTTTTATTTCGAAAA
Source organism: Orthonevra nobilis (assembly GCA_963555765.1). Taxonomy (NCBI): domain Eukaryota; kingdom Metazoa; phylum Arthropoda; class Insecta; order Diptera; family Syrphidae; genus Orthonevra; species Orthonevra nobilis. The sequence goes on along the minus strand of OY743225.1, from coordinate 2,795,353 downwards.
ATATTGGATTGGCAATTAAGTAATTGCGGATTTCACTCATAGATGTCTTAAGTTGAATATTTAGGTTTTAGGTTTGCTAACGTAATCGAAATGTCAAACACATTCTGTTATTTGATAGTTGGTACTTTTTGGTAATTTTTTTGATCGGTTGTGTAGTTTTTGTTTGCGTCGGTTGAAAAATGGATAATCAAAACGAACATTTACGTCATATTTTGCTTTTTTATTTCCAGAAAGGAAAAAACACATAGCAAGCTCGCAAAAAGTTATGTGATGTTTATGGTGACGAAGCTTTAGTGTCAAAATTGGTTTGCCAAATTTCGTTCTGGTGATTTTTAACTCAAGGATGAAAATCGCCTTAAAGAACTTTGCTATATGTACGAAAATACATCGATATATGGGTTCCCCATGAACTGTAAAACTTAATGAAAATGATCAATTTTTAAAACGATTGATAACTGGTGATGAAAAGTGGGCTCTTTACAACAATGTCAATCGGAAAAGATAGTGGAGCAAGCCAGGTGAACCAGCTCAAACAGCATCAACAGCTGATATTCATCAAAAGAAAGTTATGTTATCAGTTTGATGGGATTACAAAGGAATTGTCTACTTTGAACTTTTACCACCCAACCGAACGATCAGTTCAGATGTCTTCATTGAACATCTAACAAAATTGAACAATGCAGTTGAAGAAGAGCGGCCCGAATTGACATCGAAAAGGTATTATATTCGATCATAACAATGCAAGGGCACACACATGTTTGGTCACTCGGCAAAAATTATTGGAGCTTGGTTGGGATGTTTTGTCACATCCACTATATAGTCCTGACCTTGCACCATCTGATTACTTTTAATTTCGATCTTTGCAAAACTCCTTGAATGGTGAAAATTTCAATTATAATGATGATGTTAAATCGTGCCTCGTTTTTTGCTGATAAAAACCAGAAGTTTTATGAACTTGGAATTATGATGCTGCCTGAAAGATGGCAGAAGGTCATAACAAACCATTACAGAATAAAGTTATTTTATTCCATGAAAAAATTTTCTTTTATTTTCTAAAAAAATCCGCAATTAATTAGCTGCCAACCTGATATATAAAATTGCAAAACTTGTTCTAGGAGGCGGATACGGGATTCTTAATATCGACAAGCGTAGACTCTCACTCAGCCCTCTTAATGAGCACAACATTTGCAATTGCTTCTTTGAAGTAGATAAAAGAAAGATGCACAATGTCAGCCTTTAAGATCATTGAAGGGCGTTTGAAAGCGTCCAATCCGAATCAGGAAGAAAAGCTATGCAGAAAAGCTAGTGACTCCTTATTTTTATTCATACATGTTAGTAGGATTTATATTTCTGATATCAAAAACTTTATTGAAGCAGGTCTCTACTTCATAGAAAAGTCAGTGAAAATACCCAGCTGTACGCAAAAAACGTAATTTAATAAAAAGGGTTTAATGCCGCATGTTTAAGTCCTAAATGATCTCGGCGAATAACAAAGTGAATCAAAAATTAAAACTTCTTGGTTTTGAGTAAAATTGAGTTTGAAACTTGATTGGTGGCCAAATGTGTATCGCATCTAATAGATACTATAGTTGCTGTCGAGGTGAAAAAAGCCTTAAGCCTTATCAACCGTTGAGCGATAAGATCTCAGGGAACCTAACCTAGGTGTTTAAATTTTAAATGGTCAGTATCAATTAAGGCGAACGAGATAAATAACTTGTGTATTAATTAAACCTACAAACTAAACAAGCACACTTTGGCGCATAACATGGCTACTTTAACCGCAATATGTCCACTATGGCCATATAAATGTGATATAAACCGAATGAAATCCGTACACAAGGATGAATAAATTATCAGCTTATTATTCAAGCAACAAATCACCACAGACTAATTAAAAAAACAAGCATTTAAGCCTCACGTCTGTAACTAGGCCAGTGAATTATGTATCCTGGCAATGCATAGTGTTTGTGTTACTTTAAACCTTATTGATTGCGTTAACCCGGTCTGTTCATTTTCAGTTACCACACAAGTGTCACAGATGAATAGAACTTAAACATGCGGAAACATTGATTTAATTTAAATACAGATCAAGTTAATGAGCTATAACAAAGTTTCCCTCTTTGCCTTTTGCTTAATCAAATAAACTCATTCCCATCTTTTAGCAACCACATATGAAAAGGCTTTGCCTGACCTTAATGGAAAATGAAAAATACTAGTATATCGTTGCCATCAAAAGAATAACTTCTCAACCGATCTACTTATAAGTGAATAAGACCTTCCCATTGTCATCAAATTTCTTGGCACTTGGGTGCTCCTTAAACCGAGAAAAAAGAAATAGAAATGGCCGAGCAAGTTCCGGAGAATTGAGTTGGTGAAGAATTCGAAACCCACTTTTCGGGTGGTAGCCATCGCGAATTCGGCTTTGTGCGCTTATGCGATATGGTCTTCAGATATGATCGAAATTGTAATGACCTGTAAAAGGAGCTCCCTTTCCTCGGTAATCTACCATTACAATTCCATCAGCATATAAAAAAATGGGCGCTTTAACCTCTCGTGCCGATCGTGCGCCTTTGAATTTCCTAAATGTCAGTTAAATGATCTTATCTTGCTTAAAAAACGCATGAAAAATCTGTCCCGGTCAATTTGAAATTTCCCAAGATCATCAACTTGTTGATACCCAAGGTGCTTCGTTATGAAGGCTCCTCCGTTTATTTCCAATTCAGATCATGTATCATTCCTTTTGGATCAACCCTTGGATATAACTTACTAGTCCTTTAAGGGCGTTCTAAGTTAACCCTAACCAAAAACGTTTCTGAATAAGCTTACCCAAAAAAGTTACGCGGTATATGCTTACATTATCCTTCAGGACCTCGGATAGTATTTTTGTGGTCTAAGGGAAAGCCACAAGACAAAGTTTCTCGAAAACCTGATTTTTTTTCTTCCAGATTGCTTCCACGCTTGAAAAGAATTCACCTTTTTTGAGGACAGGCTTTTCAAATCTAGCAACTTTTGTATGTGTGAAAGTGCAAAAATAAACATATTTCAACGACTGAAAATCTCAACAACGATCTACAGCGTGTGAAAGTAAATCGCAGTCTTGAAGTGTTAAACTGCCTCCGAAAAGGGCGGACTTTGTCTAGAGCTTCGAGTGGACCATGTTGCTGAGGTGTTTATTGTTTTGACGAAGGACCAAACTTGTTCGTTCTTTTCTGAAAGTTGTCATTATCTTAGCGCGAACAATTTTGTATCTCTCGATTGTGTATCAAAACCGTTTTTAAAATCGGAAGACTATACGTTAAAGGTCTAATCACAATATCCCGCCGAAAGCGCGAGAACGGTTCCTTTTAAAGTCCTTTACCCTCTTGTCGCTATTGGCGCACATTGGCAAACGACATTTAAACCAGCCTAATAGGAGTAGTTTAACCAAGATAGCTTCGGGGAATTCCCCATATCCACACCTCGGTAACAATTCAAAATGAAGTGAATTTCAGTTCGTTTAATTTTTTCAGTCGCCTGCTTTATCATCTCCAAAAAATATGTCCCGAGTTAATTCTGATTTTATTTCGATTACTGCAGCGAGGTAATCCGTTGCGGGCTTTCTTTGAAGAACATGACAGGATAAGAACCTATGATTTTAACATGCGTGGGATGTCATCATAACGAGTGCTGCACCATGGCAATTTTCATTTTCTTCCAATGACATCCTGTTACATCTCTCCAAATCCCCGCCAAGAAGAAATTAGTAACCTACTCCCACAAAGTACCTAAATCCAGCAGTGTAGATTTGTTTCGCATGCATTCAACGTTACAAGAAGGGCGTCGCATAAATTCCAGAACGACCTTTAAATAAGACGTCTCTAACAGATGAACTTTGTCGTAAATTCAAAATTTTTCAGAGCAAAGACAACTTTTTCTCCCGTGGGCCGCAATTCACGTTCCTGGGTAGAAGAACAGGATTAAAGTTCGGCAACATGTTGTCTGTGATAAAATTAAGGAACTCTTCGTACATACTCGTATTCAGCATGTGAAGAAACGTGCTCGAGAGACGTTAAGAATGTCTCCCTTAAGTTTGATTTATTGTTGTTTTTGGTGTTTGGGGTTTGTTGTTTAACAAACCCGTTTTATTTTCCAACACTGTGTGCTGTAAACGAACGCACCAACCAGCAGCTAGCGGCATGTTTTTTTGTCGGGATTGAGCTGACTTTTCATTTGAAAAATTCCCCAAAAGAATTTGTTTTAGATTTAATGGCGTGTCGTTGCCGCTGGTGTTGACATAATACAAACGATTCGTACCATTTCATCGTTGTTTTCACCCCTGTTTACATTTACAGTTAAGATGTGAAAAATTTCAGCTCCTTTTGAAGCTTGCCTTAAATTTAATTGTGCTTCAAACAATCGTCTGTCTCAAAAATATGTTTGGTTAGTTAACTTTTAAGGCATCCCTCGGTTTGTGGTCAATGATGACTTACTCGTTGCCTTTGTTATGACAGTGTCACTAATGAACATGGTGGTAACCAGAGCTAAACCCAAATTCCAGCTGTCATTGCGAATTATATTAGGTTTCGGCTTTTCACACACGTGTGAAATTTATTAATGAGCACGGTACGCAGCCCAATGCGTTGTTATTATTCTGCAAACGTCTTGTCAAAGTGGGTCGTTGGGATTGGCGAGAACGACGGAACACGTTTCACTCCTGCGGCTGGGGTACAATCAAAACAGTCTTATCTAGCCTCCCGTAAATCCCCAGTTCGCACATGAATGGCCTCTCCAACGAAGTAAGTCACAGTTTTCGTAAAGTTTATATATTATTGCCATAAAGCATCTTTTGTTGTTTTCAGACGGGGTAAGAGAATAACATCTATGGTTGACCAATGTTGACGTTATTTAATTTTTACGAGTATTACGAGATAGGGTTTATGTTTATGGACATTATCTTGACCAGACCAGGTCTCAACTACATGACATATCTTCTGTGAAATTTCGTACAGTGGGGGATTTATCCTGCACAGATGAAACTATAGATCGTTTCAAATGAGTATGCAGTAAATTCGCGGATGTTTTCTCTTTTCCAGGCATTCCACATAAAACAGAAGAAAAAATCGAATACAACCTCCCTTTGATATTTACTGCGTGAATTCTCAACGCTGACTGATCATTACTTGAATACGATTGGTGGGTAAGGTGTACAGAAAATAAGAAGAAAAATGAGTGTAGAGAGAATGTGCGGGGTATGCATTCATTATTCTTTTAGTGAAGTGGGTATCCAGATTAAACGTTGTATTTCTACCCACCACTCTTGATTTTAGAGTACCACATATATTCTCAATTGGGTTTAAGTCTGGATGGTATGGTGTATGCCCTGCTGATCTTATCAAGTCGTCTTTTTCAAGCTGCGCTATAGTCCAACTTTAAGCATTGAATAAGTGAAGTGTGCAATATTATTTTCTACCAGCCAATAAGTTAACTCAAATTTTGTTCCTGATGAAGTTGGCGTACGGTTTTTTAATTTATTATGAAGCATTGTCCATAACAATAACCGATGGTTCATCCAGCTGCTGCAGAACTGGTTCTCTTAACCATTTGGAGAAATTTTCCAAGTTCATCTCATTATGGTAGTCACCAGACTCCGATCCAATTTTGAATATGAGAAAAGCGCCATCGACAAATCCATTTGGTCCACCAGCATGTGGAATAAGCCGTGATCCTTTTCCAGTAAAATTTTTTAATCCTTCCAGTTCGATGTTATTTGATTATTTTGTAGATAACCCTTTGCGAAAGTCCGACAAATTCTGATGTTTTCCTTACAGCTGCTCCAATTGGTGCGCTTTTTTGTTGATTGAAAGCGAAATCCAAATTTTGGTTGTAAATTTTCAACATAAACACTTTTGCTTGTGCTCCTTGTAAGGTTTTTAAAAACGAAATCATAATTAATGTACATGTTCGCCTTTTTATATATGCAAAAATTGTAACCCACATATGTACATACAGACTTCCTGCAATAAATGGGTTAAACATACAAAAAATGGTTAATTTTATAATCCATACATTAATCACAGGATGTAATAAAATTTTGTCAAAGAGATAACTTGAATAAGATATTTACTTGAATAGATAAGTTAAAATCGGTATGAAAATGGAGAAAGTTCAGCCGAATTGTAAACATCATTTTCCAGGCAGCAAAGGCGTGGCAAATATTTCCATGCTTTTTCTGCGCAGTTTTCCAATTGCATTGTGATTTGAAACGATCTATATCCCAAAACTTCTAAAAGTGCTCAGTTGAGACCAATATGAGTCTTTCAATCAACATTTATTGAGAAGCAAAAAAAAAAATTTAATCTATCAGGCATCGAAAGAAAGGCAAGGTTTTTCACTATAACTATATTTTTCGACGACTTTCGAAAATGTAGAACACTCTTTTCAATGCCTTAATCAATGCCTTAAAATAATCGAACTAAACAAACATAAGTTAGTTAAACAAGTTTGCCTTCAATGTGTTACCGACCAGAAATTGCAAAAATGTTAACTAATTAAGACAAACAACAATTTTGTTTGTTTTGTTTAATCAACAGATGCAGAATATAAAGTAAAGCTTGTATTCGTCTCATTTGAAGTTCAAAAGTTCAATTAAGGAAATTGTATGAAATGGCATCTACGTGCCGGAAAACGGTGCAAGTTTGAATTAATTCGGAAGTTCTTGGTCTTGGAGGGGAATAGTGTGAAGCACAAGATTCGCGGATTTGCAAGTCACTGAGTGAGTAAAGAGTTGAGCAAAAATTAAAATGCTGTAACTCGTTAGGTCACCCATCTTCGACATATTTAAAAAGTTGTCGCAGTTCATGCAGATTTGTTTAAAACTTTTTACCGCCACATTGAATAATTTATCGGCTATAAACGAGTTTATAAGTCAGTTGCAATGTTTTGAATTAATACTAGAATTTTGGATGTAAGTTCGATTGTTTTATAACTATTATTATTATGACTAATAAATATTGTAGAATTCAGGCGACATCCACTTGCATGTCGATAAAATAGAAATCATTTGCCCCCGGCGCCTTAGATCAGTCTGAAATTGCATCCATTGTTCCCAACAGTTAATTAACTTTTAAATATTTTCCAATGAATGCATTTTATTTTTACCCCCTTAAACTCGAACAATAAATATACACAGAATTTATGAGTTGAAATCCCCAACTTCGGGAAACAAATAATCGCCTTTGTCAGACTTTAAATATTCCAAGAGGAAATAATCGAGGAGATCACAACCCCAATTACGATTACCAGCGACTGTTTAAACAGCTTTGCTGCCGTAAATTGTCGCAATAACTCACTCTTAGTCAGTCCTAAGCACGTAGTAATTATTATTTTAATAAAACTTTTCCGTCGTACTCCTCCATCACACAGCCCTCCGCTTCATATAGTTGAGGAGTCGACTCAACTGCAGTTTCATTTCATCGACAATTAAGGGACTAAGGAGCATCATTTAAGTGCTAACAACGCCAAAGGATATAGAGGGAAAAAAAATGTAAAACAGTACGCGTTCCTAAAGAAAACTTTAACGACTTTGGAGGCAGAGGACCAAAAATATTAGCCCTATAGTCAGTGTATGTTTATGCCTTTGAGAGCGTAGATTTTTTTTTTTTTAATTAAAATTCTTTACATCTTAAGGTTTATTTTTTTATTCACTGAATTGTTGTGTATTAGGACTTCTTTTTCACCTTCCAACTTTTAATTAACCTGCGAACACCTTAAAGTATATTCTCGACGGTGTATTCGAATTTTCACTTAAGCTCCCAGAAGGCCGAAAAGTTGTAATTAACCAAATGAACCCACACAAAAAATATAGGAAGGAGACCTGTTGCCTTTGTTAACAATTTTATGGCGACAACACACCTCAGCTGACCCCCAATGAGTAATTCAATTCAGGAACTCTTCGAAGAATCTTTCGGCAGTGGTTGGTTTCGAAACGACCCCCAGAGAAAAGGAAAAGTACGCAGGACCCAATTCAATGGAATGAAGATAAAATTTTAATTGAGTACGAAATTATTAAATGACCAATTTGTAGTGAGTGGACAAGAAAAAGCCAACTCGTAGCTGGGCACATTGGTTTGTACTCAAATTGACATCGGTTAGACTACCTTAACTGGAAACTGACATTAACGCAGACACAAGAGCAACCCTACAATTAACACAGGCCATAGGGTTATCCATCTATGCGAATTGATTATCTTCTTGTATTAGTCAGCATGAGAGGAACATTTTTTTATGGTGGCAACAGTGATAATGGCAGTTCCACGAATACATACATCGCAACTAATTATCTGAAATCGGATTCGAAAAGACCACCAGGGGATCCATAGACAGGTCATATGAATGTCTTATCACACACAACAGAACATTAACCAAAAGGAACCGTAATTGAGGCTGGCTAGTCATCAGCTGTCGAAGGATAATCCATTTCGGTAACTGGAACCATTTGTGTGTTATATGTTTGGCACTGCTTTTGTGGGTTGGGCAACGAGCATAATGCCTTGAGGAAGGTTGGTTGGTCTCATTTGATTTGGAATAAACATTGGTTCTCGTTGACCTTCGGCATTTGGGCGGAACTAACGAAAATGCGATACCTAGAAGTGTTTGTGTTTCGTTAGCGAAAATAAAGATAGTTTATCTGGAATTTGGATATGGGTGTGCTTTTTGCGAATCGGATATCTCCCAAGAACACATAAATTTTTTTCTTGTTTTGTCTGACAAGGTATTTGTTACCATCCAATATATGCCAGCTTATAATAGTGTTCCACACAAGGTTAGTGGCGGTCGGTTTCGATAATTATTAAACAGTTTCTTCTACCATTATTAGCAAGGATCTGACGTTATCCTTAATTACGTAATTAGGTTGTGAGCGATGCGAATTTAAGACTATCTATGTAGCTGTAAAACATGTTAGATACGAACTTGCACATTATCCCGGGCTAACGAGGTACAGCCCCCGAAAGGAATGGATCGACGACGCAATACTTTTTCATTTCACAAAAAAAGAACATTGACGTATTTATGTTTTCGAAATAACATTACCGCTTAGCTAAATGTAGCATTTTTATTTAAACATAGTCATGAAAACAATGTTTCCTTCAACAGAAACTCATAATTGCAATCGATTCAACGGACCTGAATCATCGAAGTCACTTTATGAAAGCCTCCGGATAACCTTGATCTTTGAAATTGTAAATCAAGCCTATGTTATCGCTCGGGAAAAAAGTTAATAGCAATGGCAAGTTTTCCAAATCCGATTAAAGATTCCTTCAAAGGTCGTATTTTCATTTTCACAAAAAACCAGTGAGCATGTTAAGAAGTTTGAGCTTTAATCTTTGCTTTGATGTCCAGCCTGCCTTACCTGCGAAAGAGCCTCTGCAACGACAGTAACGTGCTAAAGGCCACTTCCAAGTAAACCAGGTACAAAGCACCAAATCGTTTAGAAAATGAAAGCAAATAGGCTATCCGAGAAAATATTGTTGTCCTCAATCCATTTAGTCAGAGCTTCCGAAGGTGCACAGGAGATTTCATAGATCAGCTCTTTTAAGAATTGGGTTGCGCTGAAAAGTTCGCATTATTCAATTTTCATCCTTCCCAGTAGTTAAACTTGTGCTCTCCGATAGTTTGCGTTCCAATTCGTTTTACAAGTCGATAATATACGAAATTGACCAGAAAATTAAAGGAATGACCACCGGGTGGTGCTTTTTTTTCCTAGGTTGACAAACATGCCCATCAAAAATAAACGTTTTATTTGACACAAACGCTTCAAACGAATTCAGTGTAAAAATAGAGAGATACTGACATCGCGAAAAGCATGATTCGTGAAAGTGTCTGAATATGATTTCATATCTTTTGAACGCATAACTACTACACTTTTAATGGATAACGACGGTTATGTGTATCATGAATTCTTGCCAGGTCAAAGAGATAATAAGATCCATTGTTTGAACAGTATATGTTTGCGTGAAGCAATTCGTTTAAATAAATTTTTGTCCAAAAACGTTTAGATTACCATATGATTTGGCTCCCTCAGATTTCTGCCGCTCGATCAACTCTAGAAACAAACTCAGGTGAACATGTTTAAGCAGCCGACAGATATAATAGAAGAATCGAAGATAGCTTACTAGCCGTGTCCTGCGACTTCGTCTGCATGGGTATGTACACGAAGTAAATATATGGAAAAGTTGTAAGATTCAAAAAAAAGTTATTAGTACAAACCGAACTGATTGTCCAAAAAATGTTGCAATATTATCTGCCTACCTATAATTATCCTGACAGATTGAAATGGATTTTAAATATATTTTTAGGTCCTATTTCAACAATTTGTGTATAAACCTTAATATATACATAGATTTATATCATTGCGATTTTTTTATAGAAGAACTTTACCAAAATAATAATAATGGTCGCCACGATAGACCCTTCTATGAAAATGGAATAATTTATATCAAATGTTCATTCCGAAGATCCATTGGTGGAGGAATTTCAGGAACCACGTGGAAGGCTATCTCCTAGATACAAACTTATAGTGCCTTAACATTGACATACATAGATGTATCATCGCAGATTGTTTTAAAGAACTTCTTGATTTCTAAAACTTTTCTATAGAAATCAATTAAATATCTATTACCGTTAAGGCAGCGTTGTTTAAAAGTGCATTCGCTGGACCGTTTTTTATCAAAATAATTGATCGCCACGTAAGTCCGTTTTTTTTAAATGATATAAGCCTATATGATATAGACTATAAAATATGTTCATTCCGAAGGTCCGTTTGTAAGTATTGGTAAAAGAATTGTTGAAATCGGATGTGTAGTTTCAAGGCCTACCTCATACATACAACCTTACAAACAAGACATCTTTAGAATATAGCATAGATCAAAAAAGCTTAATTTTCAATTTTTAAAATAAATTCATGAGAGTGTTTAATCATGGAAGAGTAATATTACCGAGTGTTAACATTAACCTTATATACATGTTGAAAAGCCGAAACTCTTCACCCAATTTCTTGTTCTTATTCTAAGATAACAAAAACTCTCTGTATTAAGCATTTAAGGCATTTTACTTTTTTTGGAATCATGCTTGCCAGCTAAAATTTGTGCTTGGGTATCGTTACCCACATCATTCGCGAAGAGCAATTACATCCATTTGCACCGTAGGTATCATCGGACCTCATATTTTCATGGAAAGAGCACGGTTACTGTAACTAGAGAGCGGTAAGGAACCTTTGACCACGAAGGTGTGCATTTCAGGCTCGTTTGAAGTTTGGTTTTTGGCGATTTGTACGGGCCTGTAAGACCGCCCGATTTGAAAGCTTTAGTCTTTTTTTCAGTCATTTCTAAAGTCACAAACTGTTGATCGGGTAAGGTTTATTGAACCACCCCGTACATTAAATCCATGCCAAACTTTGATAAAGGCTTGAAAGACAACCAAGTCAATATGAATATTTTCGTTATTCATTCGTCGAATGCTTGACTCGGAAACTAAACTGATGGTCAGAACCCAATGATTGTTTTTCGGCGCAGGAAATGCAGATTATCTCATGTAAGCATCCAATCAAAGCACTGACGCCTGGTTTGAAATTTTCTCAAAAGCAAACCAAATATCTGATTCATCTTAAATTCTGTATTTTCCATGACTGTTGTCTTAATTGTTGTCAATAAATTTACATCGACACCATTTCTTAATTCCTTAAAGTGAATATTGTGTGATGTAAATTACAAATGCAAATCCATTGAGGCTCCTTATGACCAAACTGCAATCGACTTTATTGTGCACTCGCAATTGTCAACCAAGGAATCTTCCAAGAATTACAAATCCATCCCATGTGCAAATCTGGTACACATTGTCCTCCTGTGAAGAGATTACTGATGTGTAGAATCAAATGAGTTTGTCGGACGCACAAATCGTTTTCTCGTTTCCTCTATTCAAGTCTTCGCAGTCCAAGAGTTTTAGATTCATTGTGGACGTACAACATAAAGGTACAATGCTTGTATCAAGCGATACTTGTGGAGATTATTCTCAACAAAATTCATACACTATTGACCAACGTTATCGTTTGTACTCGTTCAGAAGCAGTGCAGACCACTGACTTGAATAAAAAAACAAACGATTGTGTTGAGTAGGAACATTCATCCTTCGTTGAATTAGAGTAGCTTGGCACATCCATGATGAGGCAACAGAATATCTCAATTGCCCCATTTTCTATGAAAGTTTATTTACTCTCACCCACGTAGCCAGAATACTGCTCCTCAAAATTAAAAACCATTAAATTGTTTTCCCAAGTATTTATCCATAAATAAGCTATGAGATTATGACTTAATGGGAACAGACATCCGCCACAAGGCATCTCAAAAAGGTGTTTAAAGAGTGTTGAATTTATTGAATTTTCAACTCATTGCAATTAACTGCAAATTGCATTTCGCGGGATAACACCTCGTCGTGAAAACCAATGGTGTCTGTCTTTTGAATATTCCAAATTGCTCATTCATGTCAAATCGACTAAATCATATCCATCAACATTTAGTTTTATTGGTGTTAACAACATCTATAATGGTTTTTAAAGTGTGCTACGGTAAATTTATAACGCTGCGTTACATCACGTCGCGTCGCTCTCTAAAGTTTACATTCGCCCCCACGCAATCCGGATTTGTTCGTCCTGTCAGCCTTTGTGACAACAGTTTAAACTTAAAAGTGGACAATAAAAACTTGAAATGTTTACTCGTATTCGGACACCTTGTTCCCTCGCTGTCTTAAGAGATTTGCTTATTTTATGGAGGGAAAACCTTACCCTCAAAGGAACTTCTTGTTGGAGCGTCATATAGTCAGGTACTACACAGGTTAATAATCCGTGGAAGAATCTTAAAAGTGGAAGTGAAAAAAACAAAAACAACTTTCAAAAGAAATAACCATAAAAGTTGTTCCTTGACTTGCTGCGTAAGGAATAAAAGAACGTTTCATCCGAAGTATAATGCAAGTAAATAGTTTGTTAAATTTAAAATCAAGGCTACCGGATCAGATCAGAGTCTTTACGCTTCACCTGCTCTGTCAGGCACACTATTGAGAAAAATTATAGGCTCAAGTCAATATTTTATTTTTTACATAAATTTTCCTTCCAGAAAAGGTTTACCTTTGGATTACTTTGAATTTCCTAACCTGAACTGCGATTTTAATTTTTTGTTTTTTGTGATGTAATTACAAATTTACGATTTTCGAACTTTTTCAAAACAGCAAAAACTGCGATATGTTTTGGCAGCGTCAACTAAGAAGCTTGATTTTCTTATAGCCTTAAGTAAATGGTATCAATTTCCACTTGACACCTCCACGCGTTCCTTAGAAAAAGGTTAAAAGTACAGACAACAAATAATCCTATAATGGTTCCGATTTTCCTTTGAAGCACAAAGGAACACACTAACTTACAATCGTTCGTTTGCATAACTCTCCTGGGCAATGCTTAATAGTCTCATCTTCAAATTCTTAAGCGCAGCTTCTGCAGTGTGAAATTTACAACAATTTACATTTCGAATGGCAACGTGCACTGTAGTTAGATACTTTGTTGATCATAAATGTGGAACTTTTAAATTGAAGGCTTACAATTGTCTGGTTCTAAGACTGTCTTTCCTCAGACTTTATATCCTTTGTTTCTTTTACTTGACTTCATCTTTACTTGTATTATTTTAACATTTTGACATTGGCTAAGAGAATGTTTATCTGTGAAAGGGAAGACAACTTTTATGGATAACTTTTGCATGATTTTGGCTTAAAATTTGCTGTGTCCGGTAATACCCTTATACTCTACCGAAAATACGTTAAACATAATGAAGCATTTGGTCAACCTTTCTTCTGCATTGTTCAGTATGGGATCCTTTTCCTACTGGTAAAAAAGCGCTGTTTGGTTTTTAAGTAGACGAATGGACCAACATATTTGTTTGCAGATTTATATAGATCCTGATACGCGGAATTCGATCGATTGCTTATTTTTGGAGAAAAATTAACATTGATCAGAGTACACATAAGTCATCCGCATGTCGGACAATCTTTATCTTTTTTTCGGTAAAGGCCTCAAGGATTTGGTTCATAATAAGAAACCACAAAAGCGATGAAATTACTATTGTGTCCCTATGCTTTAACATAATAAAACACCACTTGCTGTCACTTTGCATTGTATCTCGTTTACAACATCAATGTATTGCAACATGAGTTTCTTTTCGCTTATTTGGTTAAATGATAAAAAAGACCACACAGCATACGAAAACCTTTATTGCAATTTCAAAACGATGTATAGCAGATATTCATAAGAATAGGTAAGCACGGGGATGACTCCAAAATTTTTTAAGATGTTTCTGGTGCGTCATTATTGCAAATCTCGTCCGTTCCGAAAATAGTGCCCCAAATCAAATCTTCAATCACAAACCTTGTGACATACATGGGGTGGTCAAACGATTTCAATTGCGCTATGTATGAACCCACACTCACACATTCTAAAAATAATGGAATCCGAGTCATGAGACCTCGAAACGTGGAGATGTGTCAAAATTTTGGAGTTCCAAAAATCGGACCCATTACAAAATTTCCAGATGGGATATTAAAAAAGTTGATATATCAAATAGTAAAATGAGATCACATATAGTATATCCGTACGTAGCCATCCATGACTTTCTGAGTACGACTTAAATGTAAGGAGTTGCTCTCACCAGAGCCAATGGAGCTTTTGGCCAAGCAAAGAGACTGTTTTATAGCAGGCATGGCCCTCATCCGGCCTATGCTCGTCTATGGATGCACCGTGTGGTTCAACGTGGGAGCAAGTTTAATGGAAAAGTTTCGGTTTTTTCAGAGGCGATGTCTCAGGGCTGGCCTAGGTTTATACAGAACTCCAGAGTCTGGATACAAAAAATTCTATCGCAGCGAGGTCCTATACAATATAGCGAACGTAACTGATGTAGACAATTTTCTTATTTAAACACGAAATCACGTTGCAAGAGCAATGAACTCTGTCAACAATCTGATCCGCGGTGCCTACTATTTCAATGACCGGTATTACGAGCTCGTGCGTCTTTTCTCTATTTAGATATGGTAGGTCTGCTTCAGGATGCATTAGCCGTACCGCTAATCTTCCACATTGTCCGAAGAGCTGTGGATAAGCGGCTTAACTATGAGCGAGACGACACTTTTGGTGGATTAAAAATTAAACGGAAGGAACTCCATCCTCAATTCCTTCTTATGTCTAGTAGAACTTGAATTAAAGTTGGCCGACTCCGACGCGAACGTTTTTCGTACGGGTGGCTGACTTACGGTAGTTAAGGTCGATTAGGAAAATGTATAAATATACATGTGCAAACAGAGGATGTTAACATGTCCGCATATGTGGGTTGTTGACATATGTGCCTCTACCTGCTTTGCATGTATACATGACGTAATATTAAGGTAAAAATACGTTATTTAACATTAGAGTTAAGTTATTTTATGTTAAATAATAAATTACTATAAGTCTCTGTAACTAATTTGTTTTAAGCTCGATTCTCTTTGTTAAAAATAACCGATAGTAAAGTCGAAAGACAAACATGTGTAGATTAAGCAATAGGTTTTGCTTAGAGAGTCCGCATAGGGTCAGTTAGTTATATAAGAAAATTTTTTATAATTAAATTTAGCTTGTTTTAAGCAATTTTTTCTAGCACTTAAGTAATAATATTTTATAGATTATAATAAAATTTGCAAAAAAAAAAAAGGACTTAAATGAGCAAACATTTTTCACATTCCGTTAGGGTCGGTATTATCAAACCAATTAAAAACCAAGGCATTAACCAAAGTAGAGTTGAGGTCTTAATATTTTTTGAAAATAATATTTTTTCTATGGACCAAATTAGGCCAGCAGTTATTTCTATAATTCTAATATTTGAAATTTGAGCGAAAAAAACTAACATAGGCATAATGTGCATGCTACTGTAGATAAACTTAAAATATTTGTTGACGGTGAGACTCTTTTGCTTCAATGATAAAGGTGATTCCCAAGGTACATCAACTAAAGTTGAGATTATAAACGCTTCTTGAACTGGTAATTGAATTTGGACTTTTTATAAATATAAGAAAACATTGATGACATTA